>OW443303.2:5032500-7532500 GCA_937001585.2 Brachylomia viminalis | reverse complement strand
GGCGCCCAAGTTGCTGGGCTCGGCTGGCGCGCTCGCAACGGTGCTTCCCAATCTGGGGGGCCCGAGCGCCGCCTATAGGCGGCTCTACGTGGGGATCGTGCGATCCATGGCCATGTATGGGGCCCCGGTGTGGGCCTCTGACCTGACGGCCGGCAGCATCGCAATTTTGCGAAAGCCGCAGAGAGCGATGGCCGTCAGAGTCATCAGGGGGTATGGCACGATCTCCTACGAGGCGGGCTGCGTACTGGCCGGATCCCCGCCCTGGGACCTCGAGGCGAAAGTACCGAAAGTACTTGCGTCATTGTATCGGTGGCGCGAGGAAGCGATGGCGCGGGGCGAGGGACCGATGCAGCGACACATGCCGCTGCGTCGGTCTCAGCTTCGCGAGGTCCTGGTGGCGGAATGGCGGGGCAGGCTCTCACGGCCTACCGCTGGCCTCGTCACCATCGAAGCGGTCCGACCGGTGCTGGAACGCTGGCTCGGGAGGGGGCACGGCTGCCGGTCCTTTCGGGCGACGCAGGTCCTCTCGGGGCATGGTTGCTTCGGGAAGTACCTGTGTCGCATAAACAGGGAGCCGGACGCCCGGTGTCACCACTGCGTCGACTGCCGGGAGGACACGGTGAGGCATACGCTGCCAGAGTGTGCTGCTTGGGAGGAGCCGCGCCGTGCCCTCATCTCAGAAGTAGTCGAGTCGATGGTCGGCAGCGCCGAGTCCTGGGACGTGGTGGTCTCCTTCTGCGAAACAGCCGTCTCGCAAAAGGAGGCTGCGGAAACGGAGAGGGATATCTCATCCACTCATCCAGCCGCAGGCGCAGGCGCACGGGGCGTCGGCGGAAGGCGGACAATGCCCTCTTCCAGCCCCCTAAATGGGTCCAGGGGCGACGGACGTGCGTCGCCCCCCACACATCAGGACCCGAGGTGGCGGCGCGTAGTGTTCCACGCGCGCCCCTCTTAGACGTCGCGGGTCCCCCAGACCCGGAGATGCCCGCAGCGGCGGGCCGGCACCAGTCGGGGGTTGTGGAAGGATCATACGTTCCCGCGACTCCCGGCGTAGGTGTGAGATGGAACACCGGGGTGGTTTTTAGTCAGTGAGATTCTGACAGACCCCGCCGCCCGCCCCAGGGCGGCGGACATCCATGAGGATTTTCCAACCCGGAAACGAAAAAAAAAAAGGTTTATTGATTCTTTCTTGGAAGGAAGGAAGGAAGGAAGTAAGTAAACCATTTTTTTTGCATCCAACTGTAATATTTAATCTTGAACTACCTGTAGGTTAAGCTAAAAAAAACATCTAAAAAGACATCAAAGCAACACCAGAAACACAAAAAGCAATGTTCGAAGATATGATTCCAAACGTCTGTTATCACGACAAGGCCATTGATAATAATTTGAAACTCATTCTGACATCACTCGCCTTCTTTTCTACAAAGCTTCACAAAATAAATTGTGAACTAAATTTAGGGTACCTACACTCAGCCACGAAAGTCGATTAAAACTGTTTTTTTTTCATCTTGTTTATATCAAAATAATTCGATACACTGCTTTTCAGCATTTCATGTAATAGTAAAGAGTTAATTAGAATAGTTTAAAAAAAATATAATGTAAGTAATAATAATAATTACTTCGTCTTTCATTGTTGACCATACTTAGATCTATCATCAAAACATTATTTAAATTATGGGTTGCGTGCATCTTCTGACCAGAATTGGCGTTAACTTCATTCATTCACTTCTCATATACAGTCGCCAGCACATCCGGTCATACGAAACTGTCAAATTTCTCCAAATGATTTTAAGCCTTAAAATGTTGAAGAGTAAGTTCAAAATCGAATGAGAAAGTTTGACAGTTTTTGGTAACTTGACCTGCTGCTGCGTGTACGTCATTCATCGCTGAGCCATCGATTTTTAGGGCTGGTAAATAGAAAAATAACATTTTGAAAGGTTTGCTTGTAAAGAAGAAGTTTGCTGCTGAATTTTTTCGTTGAACTGATCTTGCAGAACTAGAAATATATGTTTTTGATTGCAGGTTGTTTTTAGCTTTCTAAGTCCCAATAACGTATGATACCTAGGTATATGTTCGTTTAAAAATAAATAAATAAAGTTTTGTTTGCAGACCTTAAAGTCCATGACTCCATAGTGTTAGTAGTGACAAAACTACTTATTAAATTATTGTTAGTAACACATACAATCACACAGATAATCTAGGGGAAACAAAAAGAAAACCATTATTATTTGCCCGTCCGACTGTGCAGTGTGCAGACGCACCCATTGGCCAAGCATCGGGCAGTCCCACCGGTCACTCAATGCCCTCAACATGCTGTGGGAGCTGACGTGTGTTCTGTGCCGGAGAGAAGCGCATCGCTTTCGAATGAAGCATAAAAATCATCTACCCGCGCATCAGCAAACATACCCGAAGCGCTACAATACCGCGGCAACCCCACAAGCATTCTGAAGGCATTGTTATATTGTACACGCAGAGCGCTGTATGCCTTCTGCGTATATTTGACCCAGAGGCTGCAGGTGTAAAAAAGTAAGAAAGTCTGACAATAGGCTAGAAAAAGCGTCTTTTTAAC
This sequence comes from Brachylomia viminalis, assembly GCA_937001585.2. Classification (NCBI taxonomy): domain Eukaryota; kingdom Metazoa; phylum Arthropoda; class Insecta; order Lepidoptera; family Noctuidae; genus Brachylomia; species Brachylomia viminalis. The sequence continues at coordinate 7,529,931 of OW443303.2, read as the reverse complement.
CTCAAAAGTACACCGTGCAAACCTCCGGGACAGCATATTACTTCGAACAGACAGCACCCTGCGCTCCTTCTCTATGTCTAGGTCATCACATAGGTCCTCGGTGACCCAATGCCCTAGGTATATAAATTTTGAAACTCGCTTGAAGGGTACACTAGATAATGAGATGCACGGCACATTCAAGTCTCTCCTGGTGCCAACTATAAAACAAGAAACTCACTCTTAGCAACATTATACCTCTAAGCCCTTGAGTCACCGCGTAGTCCTCGCACACCTTCAACAAACGTCTTAAAGCACTGATCGATGGGCTCAGCAAGACCATATCGTCCGCATTGCTGATGTTAGCCATAGCAACACCATCAATCTGACAGCCGATGCCAGTATTGCTGAGCTCAACAATCAGCTGGTTAATATATAAATTGAAGAGGCGAGGGGATGTGATTCCCCCCTGCCTCACCCCACACTCCAATTTATATTCTTTGGACAGAGTACCTGGCACCTAACAATATTTATTTGGTTTTGATAGACTTTAGTTTTAGTAGAGATTTTAGTGGAGAAGTAACCTCAGTTTCTACTTTTTTCTCTTTTCTTAGCTTGTCTCACAGAAGGTAAAAAGGCACACGAGGTCAAAAGCCTTGGACAAATCTAAGAAGCACGCATTAACAGGCGTTTTCCTATCCGTATAGTACCGGACAGTAGGTATAGGTATAATAACACATTATTGGAACTTGCTGAGCTTGACCAACTTAGATCACAGTTATTTGATTATTTAATTAAACAAAACAGCTCCCCATCCCATGCATTTGCTGTTATCCCTTCTATGGTAGTCATCTTTAACAAAACCCTGAACTTTATTGCTGTATATATAGCTGGCCTACATTTATTTTGGTGCTGTTGCATCAAAATATATTATTATTGCAAAGTCAAAGCAATTATTTCAAATAGGCACATAAAAGGCACTTTTGAACGTCAACATTTACATTAAAATAGAACTGATTCTAGTCGCCCCTTCCAAAATATAGTTTCGTATGGAGAAGAATGAGCAAGAAACACCACCGTTACTCTTTTAAAATGTGTTACACTATTTTGTATACATTAATTATATAATTACATTTGAAGACCTCTGCACCTATAACAAAATTACCCTACCACAATAGGTATTTTTTTTTTAATGTAGCAATGACAAATAAGTTAATTTTGTGATAGATACATGGTGCTTGTCTACAGTCTTGTATTAACTAGGTATACCGTACCATACCATCAACATACAATTTTCCATTACTCCGGCGCATTGCGTTTTAAAATGATCTCATCTTTTGAATGATCTAGAAAAAAAGGTGGTCATCATTTTATCAGCAGCCCTAATGTAAGGAGCATGTCTGCGGGGCAATTGCGTGACATACTAACAAAAGCAATGGTTTTCATATTGACAGTTCAACAACATTCATTGCGTTATTTACGTTGTTGAGCAGACAAATTTTTCGAACATAAGAAGCAATTGATTAGCAATATCATTCAAAACGATTCAGATAGTGATTGAAAATGTAATACGCAATTAGGGTGCTGGTCTCCGGTCTATAAAAGGCAAGCTTTTTTATACAGAGTACCCACAGACGTACCCACAAGAATAAAAAATGATTTCAAAGATAATGACACTGGTTTATTTAAGCACTGCCAAATTGTCAATGTCTTTGACAAGGTACGTTTACGTGTTATAAGGGAGAATTACCATAATTTAAGTAATATTCGTAAATACGTAAGACTAAAGTCGTTGCGTCGTTTGACCTACTTACCCACATTTATCGAACCTAAATCTAATAATGCTTATGGAGCGCGGACGTGGGAATGCATGTTACCATTGTATATGAATGATTTACCTATGGAAATCTGCAATGTAATAAATGCGAAGAATTGCTCAAAGGTGTTAAAAGATACTTTTCACTCCTCTTGCTCAAAAAGACCGTCATTGTGGCGTACCAGAGCGAAGAAAAAATTGCAATTCTTCCTCTAGGGGAAAAAGTTTATTTTTCTTAATTTTTGTGTGTCAAATGACAATGAGCCTACAAAAACGAAAAAGTCTTTATTCATAAGTAGAATAATCATGAATATAGACTCGACTTATTACTGTTTCATAAAAAAAGAACTAAATTTTATTTTTGAAAATGGAACTAAAATCGGGATCTCTTTGGTAGAATTCATGCAATGCGTTGCGGCTGAAAAAAAACAAAAAAAAGACATTGGCGCGAAATCTTTATAATTTTTCTCTAATTGCAAATTTAATTGGTAGTGACCGTAATTAATTTTACAATAGTGAAAATGTCATCATCTAGTGAGAATGGAGACCCTAATTTGCGAATAGAAGAAAGAAAGGAAAAGAACCACTCAACATGAATCTTCACAGAGGACTGAAATTAAGTTACCGGGAAAAAACATCTCGTTAAATATCCAGAATTGTACAAATTGTACATTTAATTTTTAATAAAATAAACTACATATTTCATATTGTATTGGATTGTTTTAATTTCCCGCAATCGTAGTGAAAAGTAGAGTGTAACACACGGCGCTAAAAACCCATTAAAACTCGGTTTCTATTTACTCCCTCGCTAAAGCTCCGAAGTAAAACTACCTCGTATATAATGGGTCATTTTAGCTCCTTGTATAACAATCTACTATTCTAGATTGATGTGAGATATAGAAAAGAAAAAAAAGTTTTTGTTTCAAATAATTAAGATGTAGTGGCACCGAGTTGCCGTGTCTGGCCATACCGCTGTTAATCCCGCGATGGTTTTGTGGTATGTTATAAAAAGCATGTAAACTATTTTTTTTATAATAAAAAATAAACTAGATGTAATATAAAATGGGTTTCGTGTGATTTATTCCATATTCGCATGTAAATAAAATGTGCGATATGGTTTCAGATGTTAACGAATTTGCAGGGAGACAGAATCGTATACCTAATACCTATCAAGATATTAAGAAGGTTGTCGGAACTAAATGGAAACATTTCGTGATATTGAAGCCAAACCACACACACACGTTCTCATAACATCACGATCTAGTAGCATTAATTTATAGGTGAACCCTTGCGACTCGGACAATGGCGAAGGGTTTAAATAACACAATTACTATCAGCCTCCCTTTGAGGGAACCTACGAGTATGGTTTACTTATGTTCCAAATTGATTTGATTTATCCTTTCTTGCTGCCGCTTAATCTACCCTCAAAACTCCTCCTTCGCCTTGGTTTATCCTGATCAATAACAATAGTTTGTACAATGAAGACCTAATTTCCTAATGTAGAGATTGAGGGAAAAAATCCAGATCTGTATTTTCGCACCTGAATACCGCCAATACAGCTGCTAGGACTCTCCATAAATACATATATATGTGTAAAAGGGAGTCATCTTGTCTTCTGTGATTGGCATGATGAAGTTTTGTAGACTCAGAGGTATGATCAAATGTGACTGATTAGATAAGATCTCGATACAAATGATATTTAGGAATGCATTAAATGGACTCAGTTAAATTATCATTCATATTATGAATTGTCTGATGTGTTCGTGTTGCAAGTAGCACTTTTATTCCAATGCTCTTATGATCTGTAAATGGCTACTTACATAATAGGAACTTGTAATACCTAACAGCATCCATATTACAGCTGTAGCCAACTTATCTGTTAAATATTCCGTAAGACAATATGGCCGTTGATAAAATGGTAGGTTACCTAAACCCTGAGTTAAGGAAAAATCACATTTGTGGAAATCTATAATAATATTATAAAGAGGGAAAGTTTGTGAGTTTGTGAGATTGTATGACCATTAGAAGCTGAGCAAAAAGAGAAAAAACCGAAATAACGCTAAGCGTAAACGAAGTACTAGCGCGGGCGGGCGATGCGATGCAACGGGGGGGGGGGGGGGGGGGACAAGAAATTTCAGGTGGACGAAGTCGCGGGAAGAAGCACTAGCTTCTTCCCCCCCCCCCCCCCCCCCCCCCTTCCCCCCTTTCCCCCTCCTTCTTCTTCCTTCTTCTTTAATATACTAATATTATACTTGCAGAGCCGCTAAAATGTAGACTTTAGATTTATAAATCTGATCGCCCGGAGGACACGGTGGAGCATACGGTGGAGGTCTGCCCGGCTTGGGCGGAGCACCGCCGTGTCTTCGTGCAGGCGATTGGCGGTGGCGATCTCTCACGTCCGGCCCTTTCTTTTTTTTTTTTTTTTTTTTTCTGGGGTGGAAAATCCTCATGGATGTCCACCGCCCTGGGGCGGGCGGCGGAGTCTGTCAGACTCTTACTGACTAAAAACCACCCCGCTGTTCCATCTCACTCCTACGCCGGGGGTCGCGGGAACGTACGATCCTTCCGCAACCCCCAACTGGTGGGCCCGCCACTGCGGGCCTCTTCGGGTCTGGCGGGGGGAGTGAGGTGTTCGACTCCCCCCGCGACGTCTAAGAGGGGCGCGCGTGGAACAGTACGCGCCGCCACCTCGGGTCCTGGTATGTGGGGGGCGACAGACGTCCCCGAGTCCGTCGCCCCTGGACCCATTTAGGGGGACTGGAAGAGGGCGTTGTCCACCCTCCGCCGACGCCCGGTGCGCCTTCTGCGGGCCGGGTGAGTGGACGAGATCTCCCTCTCCCTTTCTGCAGCCTCCTTCTGCGAGACGACGGTCTCACAGAAGGAAACCACCGCGTCCCAGGACTCGTCGCTGCCGACCATCGACTCGACTACGGCCGGCAGTGACAACTCACTGCCTACTTCTGAGATGAGGGCACGGCGCGACTCCTCCCAAGCGGCACACTCTGCCAGCGTATGCCGCGCCGTGTCCTCCCGGCAGTCGACGCAGTGGTGACACCGGGCGTCCGGCTCCCTGTTTATGCGACACAGGTACTTCCCGAACACAGGTACTTCCCGACTCACGTCCGGCCCTGGTCCAAGCCATGGTACGGAACGAGAGGGCATGGAAAGCCGTCACTTCCTTTTGCGAAGCAGTAATGCTCGCGAAGGAGGAAGCGGAACGCGTGAGGGAGAGGCAAAATTCGCGCCCTCACGCCCCTAGCCGCCGCAGGAGACGCCCTGGGCGTCGGGAATCACAGGCCGATTCCTGGCCACCATAGGCGCGAGCTTGCGGACGGCGAGCAATGGGTAGCTCGCCGGCGATAAGGACCAGGCCTGGGTCGACGGCGCGTTGTGTTCCACGCGCGCCTCAAAGAGATGTCAGCAACAATGACGGGGTCCGCTAGGGCCGATGCCTGCCGGGGTTGCGGGAAAGTCCCTAAGGGTTACCGTGGCCCCTGGCACAGGCAACTGAATGAACACGGGTGGGTTTTAGTCAGTAAGAGTCTGACACGCCCTCCCGCTCCGCCCAGAGCGGGAGAAGTTATTTGATAATATCTCAGCCTCAAAAAAAAAAATATAAATCTGCCTGTTTATATGTTCGTGTCAGCACGACTTTTACGATGAGATTGTTGCGCAATAATACTATGAGCTATATTCCTTGGCACGTTATAGGTAGGTACTCGTATAGCCATATAATGTTCCCACTGTGGAGCACAGGCCGCCGCTCTGTGAGTTGGAGTGGGCCGTATTCCACCACGCAGGCCCAGTGCGGGTTGGCAGATGTCACATGTCTTCGAATTGCTATTGCTATTGCCCAGTTTTTGGTTAAAATATTTACCCAACTTAAATGCCTTTAAATCGTATTACTTAGACTAGTTTTCAGTCTGACCAAGAGGGCTTAGATACGAGTAAGTGGCAATCGCTTTCAAAGCGTTTCGTATTTTTATGACCTTCAACAGGACTGACAGAAACTTTTCAGTAGCTTACATCGGTTCCACGTTGGGCTTGTGGCTTAGTAATAACAGCCGCAGGGGTCGATCGATCAGGTTAAGCTACGCTTGCCGCGGTTGGTCCATGGATGGGTGACCATCTTTACATACCAAGACCCCTCCGTGTCTCAGAAAGCATGATAAGGCGTCGGTCCCGGCTGTCATTCGTGGATCTTTGACAGTCGTTACGGGTCGTCAGAAGCCCGAAAGTCTGACAACCAGACTTATCAAGGGGTATCGTATTACCAAGTAACTGGGTTGTGGAGGTCAGATAGGCAGTCGCTCCATGTGAAGTACTGGTATTCAGCTGCATCCGGTTAGACTGGAAGCCCAACATACTTGGGAAAACGCTAAGCAGATGATAATGATGACGTCAGTAGGCACTGGTCATCTCTTAACTGCCACGGCTTATTTTAATTCCATAATTGTTTTTATCTTTTTATTACGGACGCTTTTAACGTGCACGTCTTTCTACATCGTTCTCACATGTATAATTTCAACATGAATGATGTAACCACTTTTTTGTAACAATATTTTGATTTAAAATAGTGTCCATGGAGTTTCTTGCTCGTTCTTCTCCTTAAGTACCTACTACGCTTTGGAATGGGCAACTAGCTTCATCTTTCTGAGTGACTGACCCCTTGACAATTCAAAAGTGCCTGTAATTGGTTTATTTGAAATAAATGCTTTGAGTTTGATGATGTCGGCTCCATAAATTTTTGACTTTTTCATCATCATTATTGCTGATTGAATGTCACTCCGATATGCTTATGAATAAAATATTTTCGTTGTTACAGGAGGTGTTGCGAATGGATATTCCTTGGAGGTGTGGAGTTTGACTGACACTATCGACTGTCAGTCACCAAACTCACCAACAAACATGCCAATGTGCTATGAATACAACATTGCTGGGGTGCGTCAGTTGTATACCGTTTGATTTTGTTTTGATCTGTAGGCCAATTCTCGTACTTAAAAAACGTTCAAATTCAAGTCGCAATCTCATCTCAGCGACAATCAATGTCAAAAACCTGTCAAAAATGTATGTAAATTGATTGTAATTTTGACAGATTGAGACTGAGATTAGAATGCGAACGGTCTTAAAAATACGGGAATTGCCCCTCAGAATAAAAATACGTTATAAGATAGTATTAATGATTGAAGAAGCGCTAGGTCGGGTTGGATAATTTCATTCATATTTCCTTAGAAGCACTTTTTATTAAACTGGTATCGAGACGATTTGATGTAAGATATATATTAAAATTACGCCTTTTATAGATATGATTATTGAATAAATACTATTAATTTCTTAAAGCTCTGGCTAAACTAAAGCGAATCCCGCGCGGCATGTGCTTAACTAAATCACAGTCCACAGGACTGACGTTTGACAGACTTCTAATCTCATTCAGATAAAGCTAAGCAGACTGCAAATCTGTAGTTAAAATTCATTTGTAAAATTTGCTTTTTCATCTGAAACGAATTGCAATTGTAAACTAGATTTCTGCCTTGATTTTTGGCTTATCTTACCAAATACTGCAACATCATCTCATTTTTATGCGCAAATTTTTTGGAGTCTGCGCAGCATGTCTTTTTACATAGTTTTCTATTAGATGTCATGTCACTATTCACCCCCCCCTTTCTAGCAATATTAACAACACTACTACAAGTATCTAATGACGTTGATTTGGTGACGTTGTCGGTAAACATTTGCGCAAGTCTTAGGGAATGTACTTATTTAAAAAACAAGATGGCGACGTTAGTTCTGATTTTAACCACGCGCCAAAATAATCCTGGTATTAGTTTTTTTTTTTTTATAATCTTTATTTATTTAAGAGATTTTTGTAGCACACATATGCGACGATGTCAATCCCATCGTGCTTTTACAAATAACAACTTATTCCTAAATGAAATAAACGCACAAAACTTAACTTAATCTAATTTATTAACTAATAAAAAAGTTGAATGATATTTTCAGAAGTAGGTTTATCTAAAATGCCATGGATCATTCCAACATCCATTACCGCAATTTCAACGAGTTAAAAGTGCGTTTCTTTTGTTAGTAGGTACTTATCGGACACATTCCACCAACACATGATGTACCCACATCCTCTATTTTACCACACACCTCACAGTTAGGAGAGCCCGATTTTCGCATGAGAAAAGCAAAGGTGTTTAGTGGAATATGTCCTGACCTCAAACGATGCGCTGCAACAATTTTACAGCGTCTCAGTTTCGATTCGGAGAACCAAGGTATATGAGGAGGCTCACTCTGTTTACTTTTCTACCAGATTCCTTTCGCTTTAGATCTCTCGTTAAAATGTTCCTTCCTAGATAAATTGTTTATATTTTTAAATTTACTTATCTGTTCCGAATAACTTGGTAATACATCCGGTGTTTGTATACCTGAAAGAACCTGCTTCTTTGGCTAATCTGTCAGCTTCCTCATTACCCGAAAGTCCAACATGGGAAGGCACCCACTGTATAACTAAATTTTTAGTAGTAGCTAAGTAAGGTAGATGGTGAGTAGTGTAGTTGATATCGCTAGAAAGGGGATTAGTATTGAGATAACGACTAATACTAAAGAAGTTTGGAAGAAGAAGATATGGTGCACTGGTTTCATACTATGATCATAATTATCACAACAAAACATATTTCGTGTCTACCCCACAGAACGTGACGTGGTCGTTGATCCCTGCACTCTCGAGCACCGTAGCTGTGACATGCGCGATTCGCCCTGGATGCGCGTACAATGTCAAACTGATGTCGCATCCCTGGGATGGACACACCACCGCCAATTTACTTGTAGAACTTGATGGTGAGTTGGCTTAACAACCTCAGGTTCTGTAAGCTTGATGGGTTAACCCGCTGGAAAATATTGATTGAATAAAACAATAAAATCATCAATTACATTCTGTATAGTCAGCTTCAAAAAGATGTGTATACGGCAAGAACTCATTTAATTGTGTACAATCTTTGTTCCATAATTATGGTATGAATGTGTAGCCACAAAACATGACTACTCAATGATACTCAATTGTAGCTTTAGAATTACAGGAACACACAGACACACAGTCTGTGTCTATGTGTATGTAACGATATTTGGTAGTCTCCACAGTCAAATTTGTCGGTTGTTACCGGTATTTTAGGTAGGTACTGGTAGGTAACAACCGATAAATTTCAGTGTGGAGACTACCAAATATCGTTTCATCTGGATTGTTAGGACTTAGCAACCGAAAACTATTGCTAACTATGTCGAGACTGCAGGGCCTGGATAATGATTAATTAAATAGGTTTTGTTGTGCATAGGATGTATGAGCCTGCTAACGCGCCTTCGGCGTGCGATGCCATTTTGTATGTGTCTCTAGCAGGCGGCGTGTGACGTATTCCGTAGTTAGAACCTAACAGAACTAATAAGTTGAAAAGTATACCGAAAAGTGAAAATTCGGCTATTCATTCATACTCCAAACGTGTCACAGGCTTAATAAAAATGGTTGCGTAACCTGTACCAGAATAATAATTCTACAAGCATATTTTGTTCCAGAATGTGTCGTAGAAGTATGCTCATGCGCACACTCACCCCGTCTCCCCGCGCCGGTGGTTTCTGCGCAGTCAGTCACCATTAAAGACAAAATGTATTCCAACATTAGCTGGACTCTGCCTACACCGAGCTTTCCGCAGAGACTGCCTTCTGCTAAGCTTGGCAAGCAAAGCTATATTGTTAGGTTAGTATTCATAAAAAAACTATGTTTATTCTTGGAAGTAATATTAGTATTGTGTATTATTTATAGGTACAGCTGACCCGACTGACGCTTGACGTTGTCCTGTTCAAATAATAGTTCACACAAAAACCCCATAAACCTCTTAGTTTTTCCCATTTTTTCGGGAAACATTCCTATTTTTCTTTCCCTAAAAACCTTATTCGGACTATTACAAATTTAAAAGAAATATAATCCAAATCGGTTCTGAAGTTCTGCGCTTCCCAACGCACAGCAATTTAATTTTGGCTCATAAAGATTTTTAAGGCTGTTTTACAGACTTCCAACAAGCAATCGTCACGCTTTCAAACAGTCTTCAAAATTCGCAAGACATAAGATATCTTTCGCACCCTGGGCAGTGAGGCTGAGAGCTACAAACGTTACTTAGCAAGTAGGTAATGTTTATAGATCTCGGCTAAGCGTTATACCTGTTAGTGCGCTAGTCCACCACAGCTGTCACCCGGACGTCACTGAGAACGATATGTGACAGCGCAGAAGCAGTGATACATACATTTACTATTGTCGCACGTCAGTTACCCGAGCGCCGTCATCCCAACAGTCGAAGTTTCGAGTAATTCAGCGCAACCGCTAGAACTCGGCCCGAGATTGTAACGGGCATTAAATAAGAGGTTTGATCTTGTCCACACACTACCGTCGCACCGGCGCGCGGCGGCGCCGTTCGCCCGGCTTTTGTTTTATCTATCATACGGTTGTGGTGGACAAACGATCGCCGACAGCGGGACGTCACGTTCGGTTCGAATAATCTCAATTCTCGGTGACGTGACGTCCCGGTGACGACAGCGGTGGACAAATGCCCTTGCGGCCGCACAACTGTCGAACTGCGAGGCCAAGATGGAGACGTGAATGTCGACATGTCTAAGCCAAAGCACGTGCTAAGTGCTGTTTATAGATTTCGGCACCGCCATGCTGGCTAATACCTTTACCCCGGCATTTGCCAATAATAGGGACGAAGAAGAAGCACATTACTCAATTGAATTATTCACCTATACGTCAGGCAATAATAGGACTTGGATATTATATCTTGACAAAAATAGCTTTTTGTTTTCAAATGTTTTTCCTTTCATAAATAGTACAAAGATCTTTCCTGTGTGACATCTGCTTGTTTTCCCACGTACACTTCAATCCATCTCATCGAGGAAAATGGATTGGTTTTCCTGAGATATTTCACTTTTATCACTGAGGTCACAAAAAAAATTCTTGGAGTTGGCAGTAGCCTAGATAAAATCGTGACATTCTACCAGCGATAATGATGATGAAAAAATCTAAAATGTATTGGACTGACATTAGCGGCTTAAGTTGCCGAAGAAAATTTTTCAATCCTGTTGAAAGCATTGAGCTAGGAAAATCATTATAAGTCAATGGTTGAAAGTCGTTGTGGAAATACGAAACTCTTTGAAAGCTATTGCCAGCATTGCCACTTGTCTAGGCCCTCAGGTTACCACATTCCATTATTGTTAATGTCGACCTTATTGTCATATAAAAAACTACTCAATCCAGTGTCATCAGATCAACTTAAATTAGTATAATCGCACATTCTAGGCAGGTCTTCTCGAGTAACGTCTCTGATGTCTAGTAACTTGATCACCAGCCAATCACATTGAGCTTTAAGTAGTCTTGCCCGCGACTAATCTCATATCTCCATCGACATAATGTCTTCTTGTAATGAAAATATTGTAATTAACTTTTTATTGTTTTTATTTATTTTAAGTGTAGAAACCTCGTAAAGCATACTGGGAACGAATGTGAACAGCTCTAAGATACTTCTAATTCTAATGCCTTCTATTGATAATAATGGCAGACTTGGAGAACGTCAATGACGACCATTTTTCGGACAGTTTTTATCTTCCCCTGTAAAATGACCCTGACTTTTTTACGGCCCGGCGACGACAGCCATCTCTGACTGGCTCCCATTTCTTTGGAGTCATCTTAAAAGTTACCGTATTTCCTTCCACAGTCTCGGCAAGCAAATGGTGACAGAAGCCATTTCGATCCCGTGGTTTGCTAACGTTATGACCGCTGACGTGGATGCAGATGGGTTTGTCTCCGAAGGCGACACCGTCCGTTCGATACTCTTCCCAATATCTCAACAAATAGAGCTTAAAGTGAAGCTGATAGCTAGAGTCAAATTGGTAGATGAAAGGGGGTGCGTTGGACCTGCAGGAAATGCTACGGTTTTTGGTAAGTACCTATATAAAAATAAAAAACACTGTCTTCTGTAGAAGAATCTCTTATGTAAGCCAAAGATTCTACTGTCCACCTGGCACATTTATAGAGGTATGAGAAACAGGGTGTTAAGTTCGCTCATACCTCCATAGTATAGAGAGGATGGTCCGACCAGACGGGTACTGTGTCTGGTGGGCAACGGCCCGACGATTGATGCCGGGGCGTTGTATACAGGGATACTTGTAATTCGACGTACATATCTCCGTCAGATGATAGGGGGCCAAAATGCAACAAATTGAACCCTCATATGTATGGCCGAAATTCAATAGTTTTCGAGATATTTTAATTTTAAGGGTTTTTCGATATTTATCCCAAATTTGACATTTAATTCCAAATAAAAAAAACTACACGTGTAAATGATAGTTGCGCGGTAAATACTGCTTGCGCGATGTAGGAGTTTTCGTGACGTCAGGTCGACTCATAGTTAGCATATGGCTTTGTAGATGCCGCCACAGATCTACCTGTGCTGATTGTTAATGTTCGTTTAGGGATAACGCTACAAAATGGAAACTTTTATGGTAGAAAATATTTAAGTAGTAAATAAAAAAATATTATTAGGTATTTCGTAAAATTACATGTGCTACTATAAAATATACTTTGACTGAATAATTAAAAATGGAAACTAGCAGTCATTTTATATTATCTTTTTTCTTATTTCCAATAAACTTGCTTAGTAAACACTATAACGAAGGAGTCTAATAAACACACATACCACAAATCGAAGATAGGAAAAATTTGGCAGTTCGAATCGTTAAGAAGACTTACATTATTCCAAAAGCTACTTTCAGTCTGGAGCATGTCGGAAGTCTGAGACTCCAGTAGACCGTACCGTGTATGCAATATGAACTGCAAGTTTGGAAGACAGACAGTCTCTAATGGTGGCCCATTAGAGACTGTCTATCTTCCAAACTTGCAGTTCATCAGCAATGTGTTGTCACTACATGTGCAATCAGCAATGTGTTGACTACGGCCCACTTGCACCGCTAATCACTAAACACATTTAGCGCTAAACGAGATTAAAACATAATTCTGTTTCTGCCACATGTTTGAAGATGAAAGAGACAGAATGACGTTTAAAACTCGTTTAGCGCTAAACGCGTTTAGTGATTGACGGTGCAAGTAGGCCTAAATGATTCAAAATACGTAAACCTAGTTTGCTCATTACTTAATTTTACTTTCTTGCAGATCCTGAGGAAATTTCTAAGAGCAAATTCTCATTCGGAGTTTACGTAAGTAAATACCTTACACATTCAATTTTAAAACGCCAAAAATATAAAAGCTAATAAGTATTCGTTTCTGTAATATCTGAAAATGAACAATAACTTTATTTCATACCATTCAAAAACAGAAATAAAATATAACGTTGCTGGCTGTCATCCCACGCAACGAATTCAATCAAATAGGAAAATGCAAATGAAGGGAAATGGAATACTTAGCGAACCAATCGACAAGAGGTCTTAATGTAAGGCCTTAACAAGTTAGGTTAGGTAAGGTAGTAATAAAGGGAGTAGGCAAATAAATTACCTACAGTTTTCTTATGATGGTCCTACAAAACGACTAAAGGGTTAATGTCAAGATGAAGATTTGACGATCTGAGAATGCTTAAGACGAAAGTGTCAGGTAAGTAGTAGTTTTTTTTTGCAATTTGCAGGTCAGTATTAGGTTAGGATTGGACAAGACCTGTCTCTGCCGGCCTTCTGTGAGACCTTGATGGTCGAGAAGGAGGCCACCGGGCGGGATCGGGAGCGATCCTGCTCGGAGAGGGAGGCGTCGGGGAGGCAACCACTTTGGCGCCTAATACGGCGAAACCCACTACCAGTGAAGGTAGATGGACCTTTGGGGTTGCGGGCGCACAGAGTAGGAATCTGTCCGCCCACCGAGTGACCCCAGGGAAGACGGTGGTACAGTAGTCACGTGCTGCCGTGCATAGTGAGGCTCAGAGGCGGCCCCTTTACAATCGTGCCTTACAGGCTTCGCACAGGCGTGGTTCCGGAATTGGTATTTTAAGAGGAACCGCGACCCCCTCTATGTGCTGATGGTGGTTACCGGGGTGGTTTTAGTGAGGTAAAAATCCCACAGCGGTCGGGTGCCTTTTAAAGGTTTCCCCAGAAACAAAAAATAATAATAATAATGTAATATGTTGATCAAAATACGAATAGCGACCGTAACAAATATGTATTTACAGAATTATAATCATCAAAACAACCCAATACAGTTTAAGTTACATATACTTAATACTGAATTACTCATTTTATTACCTGCCCTATTTTCAAATCATGACATTTGAGGCTAATTCTAACCCGTCAGTTTGATGTGATGTCTTTTCAGGTACCCGGCCAATTAGGGTTAGTTTATCTCGGCCCTCCGCATCCAGACTGTCCCCGCCTTTTTGTCAGGTTATCGAATTTTCTTTCACACCTATAGCAGTTTATTTTCTTCACCAGGCAATACTAGGAGCTCTAATCGGCGCCTGGGCAATGGGTGCGGTGTTCGTGCTAAGCGCACGAGTCGTCAAGCGCGTGCTTAAGTCATTTCGCCCCGCTCCCGTATCCGCTCCGCTTGAGCCACTAAGGCGTCGGCCTGCCTGGTTCCCGCTGCAGCTGCGTACGTGAGTAGTAGAATAATAGCATTATTTTTGCGAAGAATTTATGAATAATTGCGTGTACTGGAGTTGTTCTCAAGCGTTAATAATGTCTCTTTCTACGGTGCCGATGTTTTTTTTGTGAACTTGTTTTACAGTGTTTTAAAAGGCAATTAATTACTCATGTATGAATTAATATACCTCACCATATCTTTCGGCATTAAAAACAATTATTGCGTAAGCGTATACGGTTGCTCTTAAGGGTGTTTATACGGTGTTGTTTTCTTTCAGCGATGTTTCGTTTGTGAACATTATTTGTTCTGAATTTGTCGAGATTATTGCGGCAATTTCCTTTTGTAAATTGTGTGTAATCAGAGGGCCTACCGCTAAGTCCGTCAACGAAGACACGGGCCCGTCCGAAAATAGTTATATACTTAGAAGTGAACCCTACTCCCAATTACTTGACTTTTTCGAACGCGCATTTGATAAACATCGGGAGTAAGGACAACTGTCATATCGTTTTGTCATTATTGTTTAGTTCAGCATTGCGATTCTGTAACCATCTCACCGTGAAAACATAGGTGAAGTGAGCGTGGAGTGAGCTGTCAGTGTCATCCCACTGATGCTAGGGATTGACCAAGCATTACACTTACAATCATAATCGAGATTTTAATTATGTTTTCTAATGTTAGTTCTGTTGATAATTTTGTATTATTTCAAACCTTGTATTTAAGTGGCAAAAAATTACTATTTACGGGTTTTTTACTGGCAGCTCACTCCACGCTCACTTCACCTAAGTGTTCACTTCACGGTCACATTTTTACAGAATCGACATACAGGCCGCGGACTAATCATCCGTAAGTGAAACGGAGTTGGAAACATCCGTAACTTCGGCCGAAACTACGGACGTCGCGCTTAGAGATTAGGCCCCCTGTTTGGTAATATAATTAGGAAATCAGACTAACTTACCTTAAGTGACGTCTGATGGTAATTTTATGAACGGCTCATCCTGAAAACAATTATAAACAGTAGTATTCGTCTGCAACGAACTCGTCCGCGTAGATATTTAGAATTCTAATAAAAAAATAAATTTGAATGCAGCTAATAGCATTAGCCGTCAGCGGTGACATCTGTCAAATCACTTTCTTTAGAGTCACAACACTTCATCAGTGTATCATTGTTAATTAATTGCCATTATGCGTTATTTAATGGGTGGGTGATAGTTGGTATCAGACCGGGAGGGAACCAATTGTTTTCAGGATGAGCCGTTCATAAAATTACCATCAGACGTCACTTAAGGTAAGTTAGTCTGATTTCCTAATTTTATTACACGGCTCATCCTGAAAACAATTATAAACAGTAGATGTTCAGAGACAACTAATGGCAATAATTATCTAAAATTGTGTATGAATAAGAAAATCATGAAAAATTCAATTGTACTTTACAGTTCTTTATATTTTTACCACTAGTAAAACCAGAAGCAAAACATACAATAACATAGACCATTCAGGTGCTATATGTTTATGTTCTTCCAATCAAACATAATAATAATGTGACCTTCAGGTCAGATCAGGTGTTAGCAACTATTAGTAAATCTTAAAACATAGAATGTTCTTAAAATTAAAGCTTTTAATAATTGGATGTTGCCTACTAGTTAGTAGTAACTTTTAAAACTAAGTATATAATAATGAATACCCTTTGGGCACTACATACATAGGAACTACTTGAAACTTCTTCAAATCCAAAACTGATTATTTGTAATAATTTGTATTTCTAAATTAAAAATCACAGTTAAAACTAAATTAATCTTTATCATTGACAAATTAACTGTCACAAACTGCTTGTTTGCAAAATATGTACCTACAACAGAAAATGTATTAAAGGTCTGGCTTTATTACATTCTTTGCAGTATTTTGTTAGCACTTAATCTAGGATAGTATTGGCAAAAACAAGGTCAGTTCTGTCATTTACAATGGGTAAATTATAATGTTTGGCAAAGATAGCTGATCTATCGGTCTAGCCAGCAGTCTTCTTAATAATTTCAATAGACACACCTGCAGTTTTGACCTTTGAAGTAGACGCATGTCTGGTACTGTGTGAACTAAAAATACTGGTATCAATGCCACTCTCAGTGAGGACTTCCTTGATCCAACGGCTTATTGTATTGGATGTAGCTTTATTAAAAGGTTTTTTTTTAGTAGTGATTACCAGGTAAGGTATATCTCCCCGAGCTTCCTTAGTACTTTGCATGTATAATTTTAAAGTTTTTGCTGGGCACACTGTGTGGTTTTCAAAGTATGGTAAGCGCAAAGTGGTGTTTGTTTTAGTTTTGATAGATGTTTTTAGAACATCAGATATATTAATGACAACACAGTCAGCTGTAAAATGTATGTCTTTCATTTTAATTGATGCCAATGTCTGAACTCTGTAGGCAGTACACAGAGCTAATAAAGTAACTAGCTTTTTTGAAAGTTCTTTAAGATTTAAAACAACTGGCATTTTACCTAGGAAATCTAGTACTACTGCAGGGTCCCACATTTCTGTATACCTAGGGAGAGAGGGTCTTTGTCTAAATGCTCCCTTTAACAACCGCTTTATATTCTCGTTCTTCCCAATTTCAGAGGTTATTAGCAGGGACAGCGCTGAGCGATGTGTATTTAATGTCAAGTAGTTACTTCCCATATTAAATGCTTCTGACAAGAAGCCTATAATTTGCAGTATAGAGGCTTTGTAAATATCAATATTATTACTATGGCAGTGTGCCCACCACTTTTTATATGAGCAATCATATTGTTTTTGAGTACCTTGAGCTAAGGATCCAATCATTATTTCCAAGGAAGCTTGAGGTATATGTCTTAGCTGAAATGCCGTCCGGAGAAGTGTCCTGCAGCCAGGGTAAGGTGGGAGCTCAGACGGTGTTGTTTGCTAAAAGGAGATGAGAGCAAATCATTGTTAGCATTAAATATGATTGGTTTTGATACAGTCAATATTTTAACTAAGGGGAACCATGGCTGCGCTGGCCACCAAGGGAACACAAGGATTCCTTCAGCTTGGTCATGTCTTATTTTTTCCAAACATTTAGTAATGAATGAGAATGGGGGAAAAGCATAAAAGAAAAATTTGCTCCAGTCTAATGTGAATGCATCTATATCAAAGGCCATTGGGTCTCTTTTCCAAGAGATATTTATTTTAAACATTTTGCATTTATTCTGGTGGCAAATTAATCTATTTCGGGTGTTCTGAAATGGTGGGTAATTCTTGTAAATGCATAGTCTGCTAAGGACCATTCTGTATCATGATTTAAATTCCTAGATTCCCTATCAGCCTGTGTTTTCTTTGGACTTGATATAGGAAGCTGTAACCCATATGTGTCTATCTTCACACCATTGCCATAATTCCTGAGTAATGGTATTTAGATGTATAAATTGTATGCTACCCATTTTATTAATACAGGAAATGGCTGTGGTATTGTCTATCCTTAGCAAAATATGACAATTTTCCATATTCTTAGCAAAGGATCTTAGGCCAAAGTAAGCTGCTTTCAGTTCTAAGTAATTAATATGTTCCTTTTTCTCAGTTGTATTCCAATGTCCCCATAACGATTCTCCTAGACAATGAGCCCCCCAACCAGTAAGTGATGCATCTGTGAAGATTTCTAACTTAGTTTTTTGTAAAGCAAATGACTTTTTGGACATAGGGATGTTAGACAACCACCATTTTAGTTCGTTACATATCCTAAGATATGTAACGAACTAAAATGGTTGTCATGAAGCAATTTCTATGTACCAACCTAGTAGAGGTACGTAAGTCTTCCATCTTAAAATGAGATGTGGAGACAAAATTATTCAAGGATTTTAGATTTAAAATGAACCTAAATTTACCATTAGGCTTTGGTACTAAAAATATGTTTGCGAGGTATTGGCCCTCTTCAGGTTGACAAGGAGTTATTGCACCTAATTTTAATAAATCATTAAGTGACCTCTGTATGTTTAATTCCTCAGTTTGAGAAAAAACATTTGATGGTTTTCTGGTTTGAACAGGTACAGATGTTAATGGTAGGTATGTGGTAGCCTTGGATCTAATCAAGAACCGTCACATCATTTGTAATAATCTGCCAACAACTTAAGTATCTAGCTAGATAACCAGCATGTGTTACCTGTTGTGAAGTTAGCGCCGTTGGCGAGCACGCTGGTAGTCCCTCTCGGGGCGGTTCACAGGTGCATGTTTCAATATCTTTTTGGGTGGCTGATATTGGTTCGTCTTCTTTGTTTGAGTCTGTGCTTGTGGACGCTTCTGCCCCCCACACATTGTGTTCTTCTGTTGTGAGTTCTGGCGTGAGGGGCCAGTCCAGTTTCCCGAACGATTGAACATTGGAGGATTGGGTTTTCTTAATTGCAAACCAGATCTTTCAATTTCTTTAGTATTTTTAATCTTTTCGGCCAAGTTTTCACCAAATAGGTATTGATTCCTTGGTATTGTTTCAGCCATCTTTGTAAAGGACTTATCCAAGAGAGGTGTCAGTAATTGTTTTCTGGTATTAGTTTCTTTGTAATGAATTGATGCTAAAAGTTTTGCACCATCGCTTATCATTTTCAAGGCATCAGGTACCTCCTGACCTGCTAATACCTTGGTCATTCCCTGACCCAAACAGGTAAGGGCTATGCCCAGTTGCTGTTGCTTGGCTCTTAGCATATTGTCCCGGTTGCGGGCTGATTCAGTTAAGGCCACCCTGACTTCAGCATTAAGCTCTGGTGCATCCAGGAGTGGGCAGTTCTGCGGCACTTTGTATTCATTAAAATGTTTTTAACTTCCTCGCTATCGTTGAGTAAGATGGTTTCCCATCGTGAGGCTATTAAATAATTTATATTCGGACCATACCTGTCTTCTTTAGGCTTTTCACTTCCTAATGCAACTAGCAAGGCTTGTGGAATTTCATCCGAGTTTGGGATTCGTTCCAGGTTTGAGCTATTGTCTGGGTTTGGGGTATTGTCCGTGTATAGGGTATTTTCCGGGTTTGGGGTATTGTCCAGGTTTGGACTTTCATCCGGGGTTGTGGTTTCTATATTAAAATTTTCTTCTTCAGTAGCCACATCTGAAATATGTACTTACTGTTAACTTCTTGTAACTCCAATATACTTACAGTATATCAGAGATTTGGTCTGGGTGTGATGTGCTCTACCTTCATGTGTCTCGCACAATCTAGTAGAACATTTATCAGAATTGATATCTCGTATCAAAAGCTGATCTTCGTGCGGAAGTATCTCGTACTAGCACGGATGGCGGTCAGGCTCGCCCTAGTCAGACATGGATTCGTAAGTACGAAGTAACCATCTAGAATCTCGTTCCGTGGTTTTGTCTGGACAGTAAATGCATGAGTTATGCAGTTTTCCATTACCTAGAAAGAAGATGTGAGTACTTACCCACGTTTTCTTTTCTTCGCCGTTTCGTTTCAAAACCATCATGGCGGTTACGGCGCCGGCGTCGGCGAGACAATTTTTCTCAATTTTTTCTTCATTCTTGCAATCTCTTTGTGTAAATCATCGTCCGAGTCGGAACTAGACATATTTCCGTTTTAGTTATTTTAATTGCTTATAAAATTACTAGAAATATGGAATTTATAGTTAAGGCGGGGTGTTATCTCAATATTCCCAAAAATTGGTTTCTTAGAACGTCGAGTATGACGTAATGTAATAAAAATAAATAACGTGAAAAATACAGTGAACAGAGAAGGGTATAAAGAAGAATTTAAACCGAACAGAATAATAAATAATAGTTTGTTAGTCCCAATAAAAAATTGGGAAGTTGTAGCACAAAAATAAACTTTGACGTCGAAGATCTCTGTATTTCCAGCGATAACAACAGTTTTTTTTTTAAGAATTTAGTAGGTTTTCCATTTTTTTAAAACTTTAACCAAACCATTATTTAATTTTATGTCTATATTTTAAATAATCTAAAGAAAAGCAGTAAAATAAATGCCCATTCGCAGCTTACGTCACATTTCAACACAAATATAATTTTCAATTTTCAATCTTATTGACGCTCCATAGTGGTGACAATAGCTTACGCGGTCATACTTTAGTCGTCGGGCAGCGCTCGACTTGGATGGTTGGCACCGGACGCTCTGTGCATAATTCGATTGTAGTTTTCAAGTAATTTATGACTGAAAACAGTGTGTGAATTGAACTAAAGTTCTGTGGCGGACTACTAAGGCTACTCACTGCCTAATATTGAAGTGAAAATTCAGTCTCAGTGGAAATATTATGGGCAATAAAAATAAAATGTTGCGAAAGAGTTTTACAAGAAAAAGACGAAAAACTCGAAAAAATGATGGAATGTTTGGGTAAGTAGGATGATTACGGTATTGTATCATAATAACATTTGAAATTTGTATTTAGTTTAGTATACTTACGAAACTGTATAAATCTATAGAAACGGTATTGACAATTTCTACAAACATTTTGCTAAATCCAAAAACAAATAGGTGCACTCTATTTTGATGTCTATAGAATGCATATTTGAATGCGCCTAGTGCAAACGTCTCTGGTCGAAGCAACCATCGAGGCGATAGCCATATTGCAATAGTAGGTATAAGTAACAAAAACAAACTTGCAGATAAATCAGAGTGCGTTCGTAATTATTATAATAATATAAATATTGCACTAGTTATATAAAAAGCATTTTGATTCTTTTGTAAGATTATTTTTATAATATTTATTGAGTCATTAGACCAGTGCCGATAATTTTTGAAAACGAAAAAAGTCACAGTAGGCTGAAACCCATTGGAAAAGAAAGAGAATATAACAAAAATGAAAGGAAAAATAATTTACGGGCGATCCGAGGTCGGGAAGTGGGGGTTATCTCGATTTCCGGCAAAACTACAAGTCATATGGAAAAAAGTGTAATAGCAAAGTTGTAGGTAATAAAAAGATCTACAACTTTTGTATTCACACTTTTTTCAAGTAACCTCAAAATTTATGTGAAAAATTCAATTCATGTGAAAAATTCAAATTTGACAACAAACAATTTATGTGAAAAATTCAAATTTGCCGGAAATCGAGATAAACCGCTTTTTACCCTTAAACCCCCACTTCCCGACCTCGGATCGCCCGTAAATTATTTTTCCTTTCATTTTTGTTATATCCTCTTTCTTTTCCAATGGGTTTCAGCCTACTGTGACTTTTTTCGTTTTCAAAAATTATCGGCACTGGTCTAATGACTCAATAAATATTATAAAAATAATCTTACAAAAGAATCAAAATGCTTTATATATAACTAGTGTGCAGTATTTATATTATTATAATAATTACGAACGCACTCTGATTTATCTGCAAGTTTGTTTTTGTTACTTATACCTACTATTGCAATATGGCTATCGCCTCGATGGTTGCTTCGACCAGAGACGTTTGCACTAGGCGCATTCAAATATGCATTCTATAGACATCAAAATAGAGTGCACCTATTTGTTTTTGGATTTAGCAAAATGTTTGTAGAAATTGTCAATGCCGTTTCTATAGATTTATACAGTTTCGTAAGTAAACTAAACTAAATACAAATTTCAAATGTTATGATACAATACCGTAATCATCCTACTTACCCAAACATTCCATCATTTTTTCGAGTTTTTCGTCTTTTTCTTGTAAAACTCTTTCGCAACATTTTATTTTTATTGCCCATATTTCCACTGAGACTGAATTTTCACTTCAATATTAGGCAGTGAGTAGCCTTAGTAGTCCGCCACAGAACTTTAGTTCAATTCACGCACTGTTTTACCAATTTTAGCAAATACCAACTAATATTCAGCCAGCAGCAGCTTCCATTCCCGTGGATGATCCCTCTATCGTCTAAATTTTTCAGAATTCTAGCTTCCGTCCCGGCTCCGCATTTTATTAGAAACATTATGGCATTTGTCACTTTGGAGCTGTGATATTATTGCATTTATTTAGAGTTTATGTGATTTTTAAGTGGTCCGAGGGCCTTTATGTTGGTTTTGTTTTCTATTTTTTTACCGCACCCACTAAGTACCTATCTAAAACACAAACATTAGTTTGAAATGGCATAACTACCCATTTAATTAACCCTTCCATCCCTGATACTGACTTACACCCGAAAAGCATAATTCCCCTTCTAGAGCAGTCGGGTAAAATTCGGAATGTTTATATTTGACCTGTTTATCATGTACTGTAATAAAAATAAACAGTAGTGATGTTTTTTTTTAAATTGTTATGTGTAATTATTTATTGTATCATATTATGAACCGACACTGTAATTACATCGAATTTTAGAACGCACGTCATAAGTAAGTATATTCAACAGAAAACATCTGATTTCCTTACGTATAATATGCAACTTTCCTTGAGCACACAAACGCCCGTGTTAGCGTTTGCGAGTGTGTGCATAATTACCGTAAAACGCGCAGATGCGGTTGTGTGAGTGCGGTAATAGCGATTAAAATCGTAGTCGGTCCGCGTCTTAACATACACAATTCTACGCGTTGTCGCGAGCGCGCGAAGTCGAAAAGTGATTTGACAGATGTCACCGCTGACGGCTAATGCTATTAGCTGCATTCAAATTTATTTTTTTATTAGAATTCTAAATATCTACGCGGACGAGTTCGTTGCAGACGAATACTACTGTTTATAATTGTTTTCAGGATGAGCCGTGTAATAAAATAAGACACTATTGAAAGAATATCTATGGGTACTGGGTTAACCGCGAGCCTATTCGCTTAAATCACTTCGAGCTCTAAGGAGCTTGCGGGCACTTTGGAAGGCGATCAATACGATTATAATAAGAAATGTGATTATCTGTGTTGGTGTTAACATTTATAAATATTCATTATTATCGGTCTATCAGGCGGAGTGTGTGGGCATAATACAGGCGGCTTATGCCATAGCAGCCAGAAGAGTTGCGGACACCCGAATCCGCATACTCTCTGATAGCGCCTCAGTCCTCCAATCCCTAGGGAAAAAATGCATTACTTCGAATCTAATACTAGAATGTCACAATGCGCTTGTACGGGTAACCGTATCAAACCGCAATACAGTGAAGCTACAATGGATAAAAGGACACAGTGGATCGCTAGGTAATGACGCAGCCGATGAGCTGGCCAGGAGGGCATCCAGCACGTCGGTCTGTGGGCCGGAACCTATCGTGCCCATCCCCTTCAACCAACTACGCAGGTGGCTACAAGAGTACACCCACACACAAGCAGAGAGCTGGTGGGCGTTGTCACCGGGCTGCAGGCAATCCAAGGAAGCCATGCCATCACTAGACGGCAAGCTAACCAGGCGGTTGCTACGCCTGGACAGGAAAGGCATGCGCCTGGTGACGGGGACCATCACGGGACACTGCTCGCTAAACAAACACTTTCACATAATAGGCATAACGGACAGTCCTCTATGCAGGGCTTGCATGGACGCTGACGAAACTGTCGCGCATGTGCTCTTCGAGTGCACAGGCGTCGCCAAAATTAGGTCAAAAACCCTCGGGACACCCAGATCTTACACAGATGTTCTTAATAGACCAGGAGACCTAATCAGCTTCTGGAGGGAGGTGGGCTGGTTGGAATAACCACCGACGGCCGACATGGCTCACGCACAATGGTAAGTGCGGAAACCAAACCGATAACATAGAAAATATTCATTCTTATTGACACGGCAGGAAAATTACAATAATTATGTCAAAATCAAATACTTATTCAAGATTTTTTATTTCACTTATACCTGCGGCACTTGTGGACCGTTAGAAGCTAGGTGCACGGTTCCAATTGGTCGTTTCCTTTGGAGCAGAGCCGGCCAGAAACTCCACGGTTATAAGTATGAAAGTAGAAATCTAATTTCTTTTTGCTATTTTATCTTATAAATGCCATGAAAACTATGATATTTGAGGATAGAATGTCCCCCTCAAATATTTAAATTTTCTAAGCCTCTGTGTGGTTTGCCTTTTTGTACACTTAAATGTCGTCTTAACCTCGCTCTCCAAGGCACTGAACTAATAAACTATTAAAACAACCTTATTATCCAGATTAACTATGTAACGAGTGCCTGATAAAATATTAATAGCAACTCGCATCGTTACCCGAATGTTTCGACAAAGCCTGCAGGCGTTCGGTAAGAACGCTTTGATTTGAAAACGTAAAGGCTCCATTTTGGAGCCCAAATATGGTTTAAGTTTTACGAAGGGTACATTACTTAATAATTACTTGTTGAATTTTGTTAGTTACATGGCAAAACTTAAAACATCATTGTGTTCTGCTGACCAGTGACCCTTGAATTTTCATTTTAACGTGCCTGATTTTACCTAGAGGCTTATTATTATGAATATTTAAAAACTAACTGTGACTACCCCATAGAAAAGGAAGAATCTTCCGACCTTGCCTGGTGGGAAGCGCTACCTGGGGTTCCCTTCCACAGCCCTTACGAATTCAGTCACCGCGTCTTCAGTGTTTTTAAAGTCATTTTGCGTTTTAAAAATGATAATCGATTAAAATCCTAAATATTAGAAGACACTAAAACTAAAAACATGCCAGTTAGTACTTATTACCTACTGAAATTCAGTCAGCATGTATTTTAGGTGTTTTGTTTGTTTTCCGTATCGATAAAAACACTCGCTCGTGTTCAAAGTTTACACGTGGGCGCGGTTATAACTCAGGTAATATTACAAGCGAGCTTATGTTTATGAAGGTAAAACGTAGGTATGTAAGGGATTCCTTCTTTATTGGTAAACCAATAAGTAATGCCAAGTTCTGTTTGCTTAGACTATTGGATCAATATCTCAATACATTGTGTCTTTGAACGCTCATATAAATAGGTATACAAGGTTATTGGTAATATATCGGCAATCCATTAAGCGGATGTAGGAGTGGTCATTTGCAACCAAATTATCCCTTTTGATCCCTATGCAAATGTCAACAATTTCCGAGTAATTTGACTATTTTTTTTGCGGTATACAACTTTGAAAATGTATAAAGAAATAAAATACATGATTTTTTTTAAATTGTTATTATCTGCTTCTACTTCAATACATAATAATCAACCATAAAATTACAATTACCTTTAATATTTTTTGAATCAGAGCACACAATTTTCATCATTTTGAGCAGGTTATTTGACTAAAATGGTTGATTTCTGCAAAAACATGTATATACTTTATCGATAGAACATTCCAATAATATGCACAACTTCTCAGATATCCAACGAGATACAACAAGATACCAGATATCTTCAAAAAAATATAAAATGTCAAATTACTGGAAAATGGTTGACATTTGCACAGGGGTCATAAGGAGTAATTTGGTTACAAATAACCTTCCTTACATCCTCTTAATGGATTGCCGACGTGTTACAAACAACACTGTATACGGTAAAATTGACAAGTAAATAGATATTGAGAGTTTTATTGAGATTTTATCTGAATTACCGCAGAAACAGGGCAAATCGTTTCGTCTATGAAGGGTTTGCCGTATATCAGCTAACCTCGTTATTCAGGACATCACATAAAAAAGTTATATCAGCCGGTCTATTCTCAAAAAATCTCACAGTGAAAACTTAGGTGAAGTGAACTGTCATTAACTCATTGATGCTAAGGATTGACACTCCTGTCAGCTCACTTCGGCTGATCTCTGTCTTAGACATTGTGTAAACGTAAACGAGATTAAATTATATATTTCTTTACCCACAAATAACTCATTTGAACAAACGTAACTAATTTAGAAGTAAAGTTTACCTTAACAAGCAACTGTCAAAACTGGGAAACAAATTTAATGGGGTTTGCCGAACAAAATAATAGATGGCGATAAGTCTCTGCATATCGCCCACTCTGTTACCTTTTAGTTCCGAACTTGGTTTTAACGTGAATTTGTTATAAATATTGATCGAACATCACCGGTAACTTTTAATGTGGAAGTTTTGGGGTTTCCAAGTTTTAATAAGTACCTATAATATTATTTTATGTTATATTTTTAGAAAAATGGCGAGACCTCAATATTTATTGCGGAAAATATCAAAGCCACATTTAGAAAAAATAAAAATAGATCTTTTCTTGTTGAAGTAGAAATTTTCAGAGAGTGTATTTCTATTGCCGTTATAACAACAAATAATAAAAAATAAATAAAATAATCATAAAAATATAAGTACAAGAAACGTGTTTTTTTTGCGTTTTTTGCCTTGTTGTACGAAGCCCTTCGTGTGCGAGTGCGACTCGATCTTGGCCGGTTTTTGACGACCTCAATAGGTACTTATTATCTTATGGATTATTATTTTCCGAGTGACTAATAACTTAAAAGTCGACTAAATGTTTGCAAGAAAAAAAATAGAGTGGGTACCATATATAATGGGTTGGCAGCTAATAAGGAGTATCGTAATAAGTAATAGGTAGCATATTAATATATCAGTAATAAGCTCCGTTTTAATTTGTTACCAGGAGAAACTGGATGCAATCTGGTCTTTAGGGCACCCCGACTCGGACAGGTTAGGTTAGAAGGGGATGGCGGGGTCGATAGACCCCGCCATCCCCTTCGTGGTTATTTTTTTATAAACCACCCAGAAGTAGGAGCCCCGCGAAGCGGGGCTCCGTCGACCAAGCCCTGCCATCGACCATGCATAGAATATTTTAATTAAGGTTTGGTTAGAACTGTGACAATTATGACAAACATGAACGCCCATTTTCTATTTTGTTTTCGCCATTAAGTTTCCGCTTAGATATTAATTCTGTTCCCAAAAGAAAAACTTGATGCTAGTTTAAATTAAAACGGAGCTTAAATTACTGATATATTAATATGCTACCTATTACTTATTACGATAATCCTTATTAGCTGCCAACTCATTATATATGGTACCCACTCTATTTTTTTTTTAAACCTATATTCATTTTACTTATTTGCCGCATTAAATACATGCCTTATCTTATAAGCTTCAAGTTTGTTATAATCTATACGTATGCTAAGGGGAACTCTTCGTAAACTATTAAACGGTTATATCGAACTAAATAGAATACAGTTACCGTATATAGTGTACAATGGTTGACGGCAATCAAAGCGAATTTATGCATTGCTTTTTCACAGAACTGTTTTCAACCAAACTATAGATAAGTAGATACCTAAATAATGTTTAAGTTCCTATAGCGCCCTTCACATGCCCTCGATACGAAACAAGTAGGCTTGTCTCGAGAAGGTCAGAAAAGCACAAATGTTGACAAACACCTCTAGTTTCAATTAGGTACCCAACATAATGCTGCACCCTAATTGCGTAACACACTATCGATAATACTCTGAATCATTTTGGAGGATATTCCTAATCCATTGCTTCATAAGCAAAAGACTAAGCAAGCTAAAGTGGCAATGGGCTGGTCACATCTCTCGCAGAACCTACAATCGTTGGGGAAATCGAGTTTTAGAGAGGAGACCGCTTTTAGGCAAACGTAGTGTGGGACGCCCGTCGGTCAGGTGGAGTGACGACTTGCGAAAGGCGGCTGGCAGAGACTGGATGAGGAGAGCCGAAGATCTCAGTGGCGTTCATTAGGAGAGGCCGACGTTCAGCAGTGGATGATTCTAGGCTGATGGTGATTATCTATATGTATAAAAGGAGAAACTGACTGACTGACTGACTGTTGATATATCAACACACAGCCCAAACCGCTGGTCCTAGAGACATGAAACTTGGAGGGTGTGTTCTTTGTGAAGAGTAAGTATCCACTAAGAAAGGATTTTTGGGAATTCCACCCCTAAAGGGGAAAAATAGGGGATGGAAGTTTGTATGAAAGTCCGTCAGTTTTGAAGTTAGGATCTTCAAATTTTGATTTTAGACTGACGATTGAAAATTAATCAATACGTATCTCAACGTTTTTGATAATTCTACCCCCGAAGGGTTAAAACGGGGGATAAAGTTGAAAATCCTTAATTTTCGAAGAAAAATCACTACTATCTAACGCAACGGTGTTGTTAGAATTTCAACCCTTAAGGGGGTGAAAAGGGGGATGAAATTTTATTTTTAATTAAAGTTCTTTATTTTTTTATTTAAAATCACTAATATTTCGGCTTATGGTTGGAAACTAACACAACCTAAATATTTGTTTTTTTTTTTAATTTCAACCCACAAGGGTCTGAAAGGGGTATGAAGTTTTGTATTGAAGTTGTTCATTCGAAAAATTTTGTATTCAAGTAAAAATAATATTTATAAGTACACGTGTACTGTTTCTAACTTTACAGTATTTTACATGGAGCGACTGCCTATCTGACCTCCACAACGCAGCAGTTATTAGGTAATACGATACCCCTTGGTAAAAATGGTTGTCAGACTTTCGGGCTTCTGACTTCCCGTAACGACTGTCAAAGATCCACGAATGACAGCCGGGACCAACAGCTTAACATACTTTCCGAGGCACGGACGGGTCTCTGTATCTAAAGATGGTCACCCATCCATAGACCAACCGCGACAAGCGTAGCTTAACCTGATCGATCGACCAGTGCGGCTGTTTTTATTTCGCCACGGGCCCCTCTCCCGGATAACCCCCTCCACCCCCTTCTCCGGGCGAATCAATATAGATATAAATAGATTAGGATAGTTAGGATACGAACAGAATGCAATTCTGCTCATCACGCATAGCTGCCTTAAAACTACCTCTAAATCTCACAAATGTAGAGACACCCTTATGCAATATACCAAAGCAAAGCAATCTTGCCGAAGTGCTTAAAAATACTAAACTAATAGTATGGGATGAAATAACGATGGCGCACAAAAGAGGAGTTGAAGCCTTGAATAGGAGTTTGCAGGACATACGAAATAATAAAAACATAATGGGTGGTATGACGGTGTTGCTGGCAGGAGATTTTCGACAGACTTTACCGGTAGTGCCTAAAGGTACGCGCGCAGATGAGATCAAAGCATGCATCAAAAGATCTTTCTTATGGCCTTCAATTAAAGTTCTAAAACTTACTCGAAACATGAGAGTACATCTCAGAGGTGAAGTTTCTGCCGGCAGATTTGCAGATCTTCTTCTTCAAATCGGAAACGGAAACTTTCCACAAATAGATGGGTTGATACAAATACCATACGAATTATGTACTGTGGTATCAACAGTTGAGGGACTTGTAGATAAAATTTATCCTGATATTAAAAATATTAAAGGGAAACCGATGGAGTGGTTATGCGAGAGAGCCATTTTGACTCCCAAAAACGACCAAGCCGCTGCGATCAACGAAATGTTGATAAATACATTCGAAGGCGAAGAAATGATTTACAATTCTGTTGACACCATGGTCGATATGGACGAGTCGGTTAATTATCCTGTAGAATTTTTAAACTCTCTTAATCCGCCGGGTCTTCCGTGTCACAGACTTATGTTGCGTGTAGGTGCTCCTGTCATGTTACTTCGAAATTTACATCCTCCAAAATTGTGCAATGGAACTAGACTCCAAGTAACAGCTCTCCGCCGCAATGTTATTGAGGCGAAAATACTAACTGGATCTGCCAGAGGAGAAACAGTATTCGTGCCGCGTATACCATTGATACCAAATGACCTTCCGTTTGAATTTAAAAGATTGCAGTTCCCAATCAAGGTTTGTTTCGCGATGACTATTAATAAGTCACAGGGACAAACTCTAAAATTTGCTGGAGTTGATTTGCGGCAAGACTGTTTCTCCCACGGCCAATTTTATGTGGCTTGCTCACGTGTTAGCTCTCCAACTAGCCTGGTTGTTTTAGTGCCCGCTTCCGAATTAGTGAAAAACATCGTATATAGAGAAATACTGTGAAGGATTTAGGTAGGTACCGGTCCTTTACAGCAGGTATTTCTTTACAGTATTCCTCAAATATCACACGTAGTAGAGGACAATTAGCCATGAAGAAAGGTCTATTGTTATTGTTATAATACCTAATTCATAATTATCTAGAAAAAAAGAATTTATACTCTACGCAGACGACGTAAAATAAAATAGTAACGAAGTCAAATATTACGTTGAATATTCGAGTCTGATGTTGAATATATAGTTTTTAGAATTTTTGGTCTGTTTGTTTGTATGTATGTTCCGGCTTGCACAAACACGGATGAGCGGATTTAGATGATATTTGGCACACAGATAGTTTATAACCTGGATTAACCTATAGGTTATTTTTTAATCCCGATTGTACGTTCCCGTCGGATATTTTTCGACATCCACGCGGGCGAAGCCGCGGGCAAAAGCTAGTTGCTTCATATGTTCGAAAAAATTGTCTGCTCAACAACATAACGCAATTAACGTTGTTGAACTATCAAAATTAAAGCCATTCCTACTGATAATGTGTTGCGCAATCATCCCGCTGGCTTAAGAAAGGAAACAGAATGACTCGAGAATCGGAATGTGAAACTACATGATGAGATTACGTTCTGTGATGTGCTCGCAGTTCCTTTAACCATCAGGACTCTTGGAGAAAGCTTTTCCTACGCTTTAATTTCTTAGTAACTGGTCGTAAGTAGTACTCCTCTATATACAATAGGTCACTAAGAATGTCACTCCATGTTGGTAATTATATACGTGGTTGATAACTCTATAAATATACCTGTGTAGGAATGGAAAGTTGATGAACCCATGACCTGTGAGGAAGAGCTTAACGCTAAGGTGTAAGTGAGACAGGTGACGTATGCCAAAGATGCTTGGGATGATGTGGAAGGTAGAGTGACAGTTGTAATGTTTGTATTTTTTACTTAGGTTTTGGCTATTAGATCTTATATTATACGTTCTCTCCAATTATCTGCATGGCCATTGTCTGTAGTTTAACCATTCCTAGGCCTCTATATTTTAAGTTATTTAGATTTTCTCATGCTCTCCCAATGTTTATTTACCTTTTGTAATGTCAGATAATGACAAGCCTAGGTTTTATTTTTAATGTATTGCTAGAGCTGCCAGTAGGTAAGGTTGTATAGGTATTAACCTTATTATAAACTATTATTCTTCTTTTATGTTCTAGAATCATTGTTAAAAATTTTATATGTCAACCGATCCGAAAAGGAAGGGAGCCGGGACCGTCAGACCAGATTACTCTTGGTGCTCGCCTTAGCAGGAGGTCCTGAAGTTATATAGCGCTCGGTGGGAGGGCTGTGCCCTCTGATAGTGTGAGCTGTGCTTGAACAAATAAATCTACGCGTCCTTCTACACCAGACTATGTTACAAAGTCTCTAGACCGGCGATGGCTACCCTTGGCGTCAGTTCTAGATACTGACGCAAGAAGATTACGTTGTGGTCTACGATAAACTAGTGACTCCGACGGCTGATAGATCTCAGCCCTCTGCCTGCCTCCTCTACAACGGCCTGCCCCTCCGAGGTCGGTGACGTGGTCTGACTCAAGGACCCCTCCTTTTACAACCTGCGAGCCTCTCTAGAAGAAACGCTTGGACCTTCTACTTATACCCGGTTTCCCTGACCTTATATTCTACATCAATTATATTATTTTACCATTTCTTCTTTTTGCTTTTTCTTTTAAGCCGGGACTCCTCCAGTTCTGGTGACAGTTCCCTCCTTGACCTTACATTTTCCCCCTCCCGGGAAAATGTAACGTTACAATCTGGCGCCCAATTTTTACTAACCCCTCCCTCTTTAAACTTTTTCAGCCCTCTCAAAATTCTAAAACAAACTTGCTCAAGTGATTTTTATTTGGTAAGCTTTTATTTTCATCATCTCATCCACCTCAACCTTTACAACACTTCTTTATACTGAAACATATATATACACACACACATACACACGAACTTTTACCCACTGGTAATTGTCATCCATTCTTCGCTTGCAAGTGTTCTTAAAACCATTCGTGGTCACTTACAAGTTGGGGTTTGGCTTACTCTACGACGTACTACAGGAGAATATCCTATAGTCGTTACCACCTAGGTACATTATAACTCTCTACTAATACCTCATTATACTGCATCCCACACACTTGCACACCACTGCGGTTACCCACTGGTAATCGTAACCAGTCTTCGCTAGTGAGTGTTCTTAAAACCATTCGTGGTCACTTACTAGTTGGGGGCTGGTACACTTCACGACGGCTGCAGGACAATATCCTGTGGTTGTTTATACAAAACTTAATATACATCAACACTTTAAACATTACTTCATTTAGTTTGATTTGTCACCACGGCTAGTGCAACCTGTATAAAAATTACTTGAAAATTTACATACCTAGACTAAACTAATATTTTTTTTAAATCTGAAACATGGAGAAACTGTCACCACTTGTTATCATTTTAGAGGATGAGAACGGCTTAAGAGGAAAATGGTACGTTAAAGATTTTATAGTGTAGTTTTCTATCTGCTGTGTTTTTTTTATAAAATTGTTTTTTTCTTAATGTCTTGTAATATTTTATGTCTAAAAGTTTCTTAATCTTTACGTCTCAACAATTTTTATTGATTTATAGTGCTTATTTTAATTTTTAAACTTGAATGACTTAAACGGTCGTTTTTTCTTTGATGTCTCTAGAAATAATTTTTACTTATTTTTTTTTAACATTTAACATAAGTTCATTGTAAATACTTCACAAATTTTACTTACTACAAAAAACTTTGGCATATTTTTCTCCACCTTTTTTTTTTTTGTAGAGCGGTACACAACTCATTAAATAAGCCATTGTGTCGAGCGGTTGCATAACTCGTAAAATAAAGCCTTAGTGTCGAGCGGTACTTAACTCGTTAAATAAGCCTTAGTGTGTAGATACCTTATCTTTTTTAATACTTGCAACTTAGCTACTTGAAAAGGCAATTATGCTTTGAACCTCGACTGCTTTTCTTAAGCTGGAAAGTTTCATTTTTAATACTTGAACTACTTGAAACTTGAAGGTTTTTCTTAAGCAATTATGCTTTCAAACCTTGACTGCTTTTCTTAAGCTGGAAAGCTTTGTAAATATTTATTTTAGTTTTAACGGGTTTTTTAAAAGGTGCGGATTACGACACCTAATTAAAATAAATAAGCCTTCGTAACTCTAAAAAAAATATTTTTTCCTTGTGGAGTATGAGTCATAGAATGTGAACCATATCCCCTAAGTATGTTGGTGATGTATGATTGAGGGAGTATGAAATGTGGGTTGATGTAAGGTGTATGAAAGGGCAAGGTTTTTTTTACAACATCGAAATTTTCTCAGTTGTTAATTTTCTGGGGTTATCGGGTAACGTAATTTTTTATCTTTTGTAAAACTTTCTGTACCACTGTAAATAGTCATATAGGTTAATTTTAGCTGGTCAATGCCTTATCTTACTTAACAACAAAAATTTTTCATTGTAATCAAAAATTTTCCGGGGTTGTCGGGGAAATGTAATGTTTGTATTTTTTACTTAGGTTTTGGCTATTAGATCTTATATTATACGTTCTCTCCAATTATCTGCATGGCCATTGTCTGTAGTTTAACCATTCCTAGGCCTCTATATTTTAAGTTATTTAGATTTTCTCATGCTCTCCCAATGTTTATTTACCTTTTGTAATGTCAGATAATGACAAGCCTAGGTTTTATTTTTAATGTATTGCTAGAGCTGCCAGTAGGTAAGGTTGTATAGGTATTAACCTTATTATAAACTATTATTCTTCTTTTATGTTCTAGAATCATTGTTAAAAATTTTATATGTCAACCGATCCGAAAAGGAAGGGAGCCGGGACCGTCAGACCAGATTACTCTTGGTGCTCGCCTTAGCAGGAGGTCCTGAAGTTATATAGCGCTCGGTGGGAGGGCTGTGCCCTCTGATAGTGTGAGCTGTGCTTGAACAAATAAATCTACGCGTCCTTCTACACCAGACTATGTTACAAAGTCTCTAGACCGGCGATGGCTACCCTTGGCGTCAGTTCTAGATACTGACGCAAGAAGATTACGTTGTGGTCTACGATAAACTAGTGACTCCGACGGCTGATAGATCTCAGCCCTCTGCCTGCCTCCTCTACAACGGCCTGCCCCTCCGAGGTCGGTGACGTGGTCTGACTCAAGGACCCCTCCTTTTACAACCTGCGAGCCTCTCTAGAAGAAACGCTTGGACCTTCTACTTATACCCGGTTTCCCTGACCTTATATTCTACATCAATTATATTATTTTACCATTTCTTCTTTTTGCTTTTTCTTTTAAGCCGGGACTCCTCCAGTTCTGGTGACAGTTCCCTCCTTGACCTTACATTTTCCCCCTCCCGGGAAAATGTAACGTTACACAGTTAGATTTTGAATGACGGAGTTAAGACGTGATTTTTAACGAAGATGTATTTTTATGTGTTTTACTAGGTTATTTATAAGAATAAATCAGTTTAAGACATTCATTTTACTTTTCCTCTTACCGCAGTCCTTCATTCCCACATACATCATATCACACGTTGGTGTCGAAGACCGTTAATGAAGTTGTTACTATTCGTAACCACATCACTTCACCGTGGCAATAAACTTGATATTTGATTGTCGTGAAGCCATCAAAGATAGTCACTGTATTACGCATCTACATATACTATAAATCATCTTGATTCAATTCTCTGTTAATTTATTGATTCCATAATAAATCATTTTTAAGCAGATTTGCAAAATGTTGTATAACGTTATGTATTTATTAACATTTTTAACCGACTGCATAAAGTAGGAGGTTCTCAATTCATCTGTATTTTCTTTGTCTTGATCTGTATGTACGTGGGTCACACTGAACGTTTTTAGAAAATAAAAAACGGAACCTACATCGCGCCGTTTTTTATTTTCAAAAAATATTCAAAAAACGGAATTACTTATATAGAAGCCTGTTAATATTTTTACTGCTTTCGAAGTAGTCTCTGTTTCTTTCTAAGCACCACCGCATGCGATGGAACCATTGACTGAAGCAGTGGGCCCACTATTCTTTAGGAATTTCTTCCACGCCTTTTTCAAACGCAGCCACGGCTTCTTCATGGTTCATAAAACGAATTCCTCTAAGTTTATCTTTTTTAGAAATAAATAAAAGTCACAAGGTGCCAGATCAGGACTGTAAGGGGGATGGCTTACTAACTCCACACTTTCGAAAGACAAATATTCGATAGTCCTCCTAGCGGAGTGAGCTGGAGCGTTGTCGTGGTGGAGGAGGATCCTGCTTCTTGTGCTTTGCTGTCTATCATTTTCCAAGACAACTGGTAAACAATGACTGTCATATCAATCTGCAGTAACAGTCTTTTTATCTTCTGAAATGACCCGTCCGTCCAAAGAATGAGGCAATCATCTTTTTCCCTTGACTTCTGCCCTTCTTTACTTTTGTCGGCAAATCTTCGAATGGAAACATCCACTGCGCAGATTGTCTTTTGATTTCGGGTTCGTAACAATATATCCAGCTTTCATCGCCTGTGACGATGTCGTAAACAGCATTCGAGTCACCTCCGTCATACTTTACAAGCATTGAGCGGCACCAATCCAAACGACGGCGTTTTTGATCTTCCGTTAAATTATGAGGTATCCATCTAGTACAAATTTTTTTTTGTACTTGAATCATACCAATTCCTAAATCTGCCCAAATCTGATGTTATGTCCCCCTTCTATCAGCTTCTATCATTAGCCGCACAGCACTCCCGTTATCTTCGGTAGTCGCCGTAGAAGGACGTCCTTCTCGCGAATAATCTGTGAGTTTGCTTCGACCGCGTTTAATCTTATTAAACCAGTTGTAAACAGTGGCATGGGACGGGGCTTCGTCATGAAATAGTAATAGAAGTCTGTCGTAATATTGTTGTTGAGTAGGTAAGACCGCAACGAAAGTCGTAATATATCATTGAACGAATATTTTCTCTAGTCAAATCCATTTCGACCGTGATTTCGACGCACGACAGACACTTTTTGAATTGCCGCCAATTTGTAGAAACAAATGATGATATGAATTTTGTACCACAACTACAGATTTCCAAAAAGTTTCTAATTCGAAATTTAAATACATTTCTCATCGGCTGCATTTCTGACTGGCCTATTCTAAAAACTTTCAGTGTGACCTACGCTCACAGCCTACGCTTCTTCCTGTGCAGTACCCCACCCCTCACCCCCGCTGACATATGAATTTGTTACTGCGGGGTGACTCGCCTCATATTCCGAGCCGCCATAAAATTTGGATTTTTGTTTTTATATCGCCATCATCTGCCTGGCCTTTTCCCAAATATGTTAGGGTCGGCTTCCAGTCTTACTGGATGCAGCTGAATACAAGTATTTTACATGGAGCGACTGCCTATCTGACCTCCACAGCCCAGTTACTGGGTAATACGATACCCCTTGGTACGACTGGTTGTCAGACTTGCGGGCTTCTGACGACCCGTAGGTAACGAAAGCAGATCCACGAATGACAGCCGGGACAAACCGCTTAACGTGCTTTCCGAGGCACGGAGGGGTCTTGGTATGTAAAGATGGTCACCCATCCACGGACCAGTAGACTAGTTTACGTAGTTTTTCTTTTAATGAATATTTATTAAAATTCACTACACGTACAAAAATATAAGAACGTTTCTTAGATAGGTACATGTTTTTATTTTATTTTATAAATCAATTATACGATTTATTAAAAAAAAATGAGCGTTACGAGGCTTTTGGATTTTCCAAAACTTTTTTTTAAGTAATACTATTTTCTATACTAATAACAAAGTTGAAAAGTTTGTTTGTTTGTTTGAACGCGCTAATCTCTGGAACTAGCAGACGGATTTGAAAAAATATTTTTGCATTTGATAGCCCAATTCTTGAGAAAGCCTATAGGCTATTTAACATCCCGCTTCGACCCTTAGGAGCCCAGCAAAAAGAAAGTCAGAAAGAACGCTAAGCGAAAATTAAGATAGCGCGAGCAGGTGATGCGATGCGACGGGAAGGGTGGGTCGGGGGAACTAGAAATTTCACTTGGAGACTGTCGCGAGCAATAGCTACTATGATAATAAAGACCGTATTGATCCATTAGCTAGAGGGTTTTTGAATACGATAATTAACCCCTTACCTATTAAATTTGTCTTCAACATTAAGCCACAAACAGATTACTACAACACTAAACGGTCGTCAGATAGTGACGTCATAATCTGTTCTAACCTTTAGTCCCCTTTATGACACCTACCCTGGATTAGATGAGAGAAGGTAACCTAATCTTAGCTTGGATCTGGGGGTGTAGACCCCCAGATCCATGCCGTTACTTCGGCCGTAACTACGGATTTCCTGCTTAGAAGCAACTCTCTAAGCACGAAATCCGTAGTTACGGCCGAAGTAACGGGCGTTTGTTACTCCGTATCACCTACGGACATAAGATTACTTCAAGCCCTGAACTAAAAATGATCTCTAGGAGTCGAAGAAAAAGAAGAAATGTCTGAAAGAACGGTACGCGAACAAGCAATTATTACGGGGCACAGCTACTTATTTATAGGATATAATTTATAATAAATTTCACGCGGATAAAGTCGTCGGCAGAAGCTAGTCAGAGATAAAAGATGTCTGACTTTGGTCAAATCAGCCCTTACTGCACAGTGTACATATTTAATACCATGCGCTATTGCAGCAGTGTGCAGAACCTTATTAATAGTAACAGTCTCTTCTTTTTTCTCCATAAGTAGCTACTACGCTTTGGAATGGGCAACTAGCTTCATATTTCTGACTGACCGACCCCTTGACAATTCAATAGTGCCTGTAAATGGTTTAATTGAAATAAATGCTTTGAGTTTGAATCAAAAAGCGATTAGAAACTTTCAGGTCTGCATAAATTAGAACCAAATTGAATGAATATTGCACTCTAATTAAATTGTCATTCATCAATATAATTAGTAAATGTTTCTTAGAACAAGAAGTGAATATTTTTGTATACATTTGCATAATCATTTGCTGACAGAGATAGTTGGGTGACTTGTTAAATATTCAGACATTAGAAATCGTTGCCTCGTTAGCCGCTATTCTAATATTTAGTAGGATCTTATACTTAAAACATTTTTTTTCGTCTTTTTAGTATTTAATGCTTTTTTGAGCTTTATAATAAGTATTATAAGATTTAAATTGTCATCAAAATATATTTTTTCGTCGTTAACAGACAATACATCACACGTTACATGGGGATGTAAGTACAGATATTTCTCAGCAAATTTTTTCGGGCTCGGTTTCTGAAGTAAGAATGCGAACCATTCAGAATCAGAATCAGAACTTTATTTGACATGAATCTAAGTACAAGTATAAGATGTTGCACGGCGTGCAAATTATAATATAAATTAAAATATCAATACAAACAAAACAATTTCAACAAAACAAAACAGAAATTAAAGTGAAGTCAATT
Organism: Brachylomia viminalis; assembly: GCA_937001585.2. Taxonomy (NCBI): domain Eukaryota; kingdom Metazoa; phylum Arthropoda; class Insecta; order Lepidoptera; family Noctuidae; genus Brachylomia; species Brachylomia viminalis. The sequence goes on along the minus strand of OW443303.2, from coordinate 7,491,321 downwards.
AATAATAAAATAGTCACTTACATACTTATGTCATGGTCAAATTTACAATTAATTATAACAATCACAATCCGGTCAAACTTATATCATTTAGAAAGTCTTTCACTGAGTAATAACATTTGCCTAAAAGTAGTGCAGTTACTTTAGATTTCAAAATGTTTACGGAACTATCCTTTAAACCATGAGGTATTTTATTATTAATGACCAAATATAGCAAGTTCTGGTATTGAGATCTCATGGGGCCATTACGTGTCCTTATATTTGATAGTGACGGAAATAAGTTTAGATTGGTTTTTACAAAAATTGCCACCACCAATAAGTATAGACTTGGAAAAGTCAGTATCCTCAAAGACTGAAACACTGGTATCTGTGCTTTTGAGGTTTAACATAGATCTAATACACCGTTTCTGGGCCTTAACAATCTCCTCCCTCTCACTACAGTTACTGACGCAACCAGCCCATGATAAGCTAGTAGAAGTGTATCATTGCTAACTTTGTGGGATAGGTTATACAGTACGTAGGCTGATTTATTTAACTTCTTATAAACTTCATCGGCATGCGGTCTCCAAGTCAAATTGTCGTCAATAAGGATTCCTAGAAATTTTGCTACATAAGTTGTATGCACTTTCTGACCATTATTATTATTATTATTTATTTAATTTTATCTATGTTAACATGTATCTTATAAACTAAGTCCCACAAAACCGTAGTAGTGGTTTGACTGTGAGAAACATTATAACTAACATTTATATCATCAGCGCGTATCCTTTGATAGAAGTGCATTACTTTTGTCTTTTTATAATGTATTATTAAGTTATTTGTATCAAACCAATGTATAATGGTTTATAATTATATTAATTTCCCGTTCAAAATTCTCTTTAATGGTACACTTAACGTTTCACAGCTACACTGCCACTTTCAGTGCATATCTAATAATAAGTAGACACTGCAAAAATATATAGCGTGGCAGGGACATCGAGGCGCAACATGTTGCCGTGGATTCAGTACACGACTCTAAAACCACCTGTGTTATTAAAAAAAAACTAGCTGTTCCATACGTTTTGACCGCGTAGGTTTTGCACTTTTCAATGAAACAGCAGTTTTTTTTTTTGATAATGACTAACCATTTCTTCGCTCACAGGGGATTCCAGAATTGGTCTTTTAATAGGAACCGGGACCCCATCTATGTGCTGATGGTGATCACCGGGGTGGTTTTAGCGAGGTAAAATCCCACACTCCCCGACCTCCCTCCCCGGAGGTCGGATGCCTTTTGAAGGTTTCCAACAGAAAACGAAAATCAAATAAATAAAAGGGACTAACGATTTCTGGAATCATGTGCTCGATTCATGGTTTCAGTTTGCGGGTCGATGAACCTGCCACCATATATAAAAGGGTTGGTTGTCACTGTAACACAAGCGACAATCCGACATGGTCATTAGAAATGCCGAAATCCAAAATGGCGGTTCACCCACTCATGAATTCATTTTTATCTTTTGATTAATTTTGTGTACAGACGTTAAAAGTCCGTTCTAAAAGTCATGGCACATAAACCTATTCGCTTCCCCACGCACGACTTGTATGTGCTATGCAAAGTTCCTACTGTAAGACAAGCATTAATTTCTGTTAAGCACATTATTATGTAAACATACTGATATTGAATATGACCCTAATCTCAATACTCAAAGACGTAGAGTTAACAGAATATGTCACACAGAGAGCGTTGACCTAGTAATTGCGAGAAGACACTATAACTTTTTGAGTCCTGTTATCTACAACAAAATTAATGTGAAATTAAATATCTATCCGCTCTCATTGCGAGAGTGTAAATTGAAAATTGAAAAATGGCTCCAAGGCCTGACTTATGAGGAAACAGAGAGCCTCATACAAACTTAATTATATTCATTCACATCCTCCGCTTACACATACACGCACCCTTCCCAATCACACAGACGCTCGCACCTCCACACCCTCACTTACACACACACACACCACACACCCCCACACACACACACTTACACACACACCCACTTATTCTGCTACAACTATTATTATTAAATGTCTAGTTCTAGTTTTATTGTTATCGATGTTATGTCTAGTTCTTACCTATAAGTATAACCAAAATTGTTGTTAAGCATCTCAGTTGGTCTTTCGCTCTGGGGTGGGCGCTAATAACTGCGACACAGTTACTAAACTAACGCAGTAATAACGTACACAAAATTGTAATATGTTTTTGTTCCAATAAAATATTTGTATTTGTTACAGTTCAAGCGACAAATAAGATAATAAATGAACAAAGAGTGATGTGTCCCACGTTACCTACCTAATTACCCGATAGGTACTACTCGCGCAGTCGTTGGTCCTATCCGGAAAAAACAACCTAATTTGTATTCCGAAACTGCACTCGACACAAACACAACAGGCTACTGGTCTTACGAGGCCCTATTAGTCAAACGCATATTCAAAAGCCACTTAACAGAAAGCCGAAGTCATCTGCAACTCTATCTAAAACGCAGCATTCATCATTATTTCATCCTAGCCTCGGCGCTAGTACTTTCCTTCCTTATTCTGGCTATTATTATTCTGAACGGGGCATAGTGAATCATTCTTACATAAAGCGGTGTAAGAGTTTTCTAGAAATCTTTACTACTTATTTGATGCCTTTTGAATACAAATTGCGATCTATGGCAATTGTCAGCTAGACTGATGGTTTGAGTAATATTGATGTAGGTAGGTACTGGCACGCCTTCTGTACATATAAAATACCAAGTTTTGTTGCTAGCGACTCATTTCGCATACAAACTTAAACCTTAGCCAATGCCTGATATACAGGTTTTCCTAGTGCAGACACCAGTATCTCACAAAGTGGTGCTTGTCTAAATTAATGTGATGTCATTGTTTGTAACATGCAAAGATCCTGACACAACCGCAAAAAACATCTTCACCAAAAAGTAAAAGGGAATATTATTATTAAACCATTAGCGAAACAAATTCTAGATTGATTTATTATATGAATGTTTAATATTAATGTTTTATACAAATAAACCTTTCGGAATACGTTCTCTAAATGATGGTGGAAACCACATAAAAATTCGTTGTGTCGTTAAAAGTACAGCGCGGTCACACAGACAGACGAAAAGCGACTTTAATTTATAATAATATAAGGACGTAAAAGTGCAAAATACAAAAAAGTACCTATATATAATAATATAACCCTATCGTTATCGGAATCAAGGTTGAAGCTACGCCGTAAGGGCTGGTGAACACCTTGAAGTATAATTTTTTTAATTGTGGTGGGCTAATTTTACAAATTGTACGAAGGATTGTGGAACCTTCCATGTCCCTCACTCACTAGGAGCTCACTGCCTGGTGATTACATTGGAGTATTGGGGCTAACTCCGGATAATCATTTAAACTAGTTTGTAAGACAACAGAAGGTACCAGTAAGAATATTCCTTTACATAACAACAACAAGGTATTTCTTGCTTTAAATTAAGTAATTAACGAAAAGGAGATCAGCAAAATGCCTTGAAATTATTTCATCAAAATATTCAAGGTATTTCTTCCAAATTATTAGAAATTGAAATGTTTTTAGAAAAAACAAAGTTTGACATTGTAAGTAAAGTAAGTAAGTAAATCATTTATTTGCGTAAAACATGGTATACATTGATGTTAATATTAATACAGTAGCTCAACATGTTTCGCTAAGATATAACATAGCATGCAAAAATTTATATTTCGACAAAAGGAATCAACATCTCACATCCATAAAATCTTTTAAACTGTAAAAATTACATTCAATAAGCCACTTGTGTAATTCTGTCTTAAATTTTCTCGAGTTCAATATTTTAAAGCGACTTGGTATTTTGGTATAAATACGTACGCACATTGCAAGGCAGTTTTTGTTGTATTTCGCAAGTCTTGGCAAATCACTTAATACCAGTTTATGAGGATCTCGTCTGTTTCTGGGATTTACATCATTTGCTGATTTAAATAAATGTTTGTTGTTAACTACAAATATACATACCTCATATATATACAGACATGGGAGAGGTAGCAGACCAAACCTCTTGAACATTGGTCTACATGAGTCATCCGGTTTAATACCACTTATTGCTCTGATGCACTTTTTTTGTGCGATAAATGCTCTATCCATATTTGTACCATTACCCCACATTACGAGACCATATCGCAGTAGCGACTCAACATAGGCGTAGTATGACATAATTGCAGTTTTTATGTTAGTTACGTTTTTAACTTGCTTCAGTGCGTATACAAATTTATTGATTCGAGTGCTTACATTATCTACATGTTCTTTCCAGTTCAAATCTTTGTCTATTATTACGCCTAAAAACCTTGTATGGGTTGCCTCTTCGATTTTATTAATATTAAGTTTTATATTGTTTTTATTATTATTTGATTGATTAAATTGAATGTAAACGGATTTATCTAAATTTATTTTTAAATTATTCATGTCAAGCCAAAGCAGTAATTTGTCTATTGTATTATTTATGTCAAGCTCATGGTCAGTCTTGTTTTTATTTTTATCTGATGTCACTATGATTGATATATCGTCGGCAAATAATATGCATTTATGATTGGTTATTTTTATGATGTCATTAATATATAAAAGAAACAATATTGGACCAAGCACGCTTCCTTGCGGAACGCCACATTTATTTTGCTTATATTCTGATGAGTATGGTATCATATCTCTATTACTGTTAATTTTACTAATAATGACACGTTGCTGTCTATTGCTTAAATAGGATGATATCCATTCAAGTGCCGGTCCTCTAATCCCAATAGTCTCTAGTTTATCCAACAATATGCTGTGCGACACAAAATCGAAGGCTTTTGATAAATCAAAGAAAAGTCCCGTAGTCAGATGATTATTATTAATATTTGAAAGTACTGCCTTCATAAGAGAGTAAATAGCTAATGATGTGGATTTCTTTTTTTGAAATCCATACTGTTCAGTACTTATTATTTGGAATTTATTACAAAATTCTATTAGCCTTTTATACATACATTTCTCATAAATTTTTGAAAAAATAGGTATCAATGTAATTGGCCGGTAATTACTAATATCACTTTTATCTCCTTTTTTTAAATAACGGCTTAATAATTGATAATTTTAACCTATCGGGAAATGTTCCTGCTGCAAAAGACATGTTTATTAAATGGGTTAAAATACTAGTCAATTCATTACAGCAAGGTTTTATGATTTTAGTACTAATTTCGTCATAGCCCTCTGATCTAGTGTTGGACAGGGACATTATTTCAAGGCGCACTTCGTTTTCTGACATTGGCTTAAGAAACATTGAGTTGACATATCTATTTTGCCTATAATTTTGAACAGCTTGATCTTGCGGTAACGTTTGCGTCAAATTCACGTAATAGTTATTGAATATAGAAGCTATTTCTACTTTTGTTTGTTTGTTTTACTGAACATTGGGTAAAGGATTACCAAATGCTAATTAATTATGAGAACTACAGTGTAGGCAGTTGTTTTAACCGTAAATCTATGCTGCGTGGAGGTTCTCTAATCTTAATTAAAAATTTAAGCAACGGAATGATATAGTTGGTTTATCAGTTGAGCATTGCGTCGAACTGTCCTGTGTTGAGCATGTTGTAGTGTGCGTTTACAGACCCCCTAATTATCAGAACTTTTCTTTATTTGAATCAATAATGGAAGATGTCTTAGCGAAACTTGCATCCATAACAAAGCTGCAATTATTTGTGGTGGTTTTAATGTTAACATTTTGGAAGTTAATCAAATAGCAGTAGATTATTAAGCCTTTTTAAATCGTTAAATTTATCGAATGTTTTTACCGAACCAACTAGAGTAACTCCAAGTTCTGCTACTTGTATTGATAATGTCTTCTACGATTGTGATTATTTAGTGAAAGCTATCGTGAATTATCTGCCATCTGATCACAGTGGACAAACGGTAACTTTTAAGTTTAAAACACCTTTGCAAAAAGTGCAAATACAATTTAGACCAATAACGACTGGCAAATTAAATAGATTCAACAGTACCCTAAATAGCAAGTTAAATGTTCTGAACCATAATATGGACGATGCGAATAAATTGTATGAGGATTCTTGTCAGTAGTGCACAATAATGAATTTAATAAAACTTAAAGAAAACAAAAAATATTTGCACTAATTTTATTTTTAGTGACTAGGCAACTAGAGGTATTAGGATAAGTAGGGAGAGACTGTTCGATCTGTACGGCCTTAAGCCCTACATTAACACTGAAAACTTCAACAAGTATGTTGCTACATATTCCAAAATTTTTAGGAATACCTGCAAGATAGTTCAATTCAATTCAATTCAATAATTTATTGCATACCATATGTTTACAATAAGGTGTTATATAACAGAACAGGAAAGTACAATATGGACCCTGTCGGGCACAGCAAAAATTAGAAGAGAGGAAGAGAGGGCTATATTATATCCTTTCATTAAGTGGGTATTAAACTAAGTTTTTGCACTTATACTATAATTTTAAATTAGGTATTTGTATATTATATTTATATGTTTATAACTTATAGATATTTTATTTATCTCAATGATTTATCATCAAAAAATTCCGTTAAGGTGTAGTATGCTTTATTTTCCAGAAATACCTTAAGTTTATGGGTAAATGTGATAGTTTTGTTTTGTTCTCTAATATCCTTAGGTAAATTATTATAAATTTTTATAGACATAACTAAAGGGCTCGTGGAGTGGATTTTGAGTCGAGATGGTGGCTTATTTAATTTGTTTTTATTTATGTTCCGTAATGTGTATTTTGTTCGTGTTTCCTCGCATTTTGTATAGAGTGTAGGGTTGTTTTTGACAAATTTACATAGCCCAGTACAGATTACAGCAACCAGATTAAATCATCAGAAAATAAAATAAAAACAATTTGGAAACTTATAAATAACGAAACTAGTAGAAAAAAATACGAAGCACTAATTATACATTGGAGACTTCACGTGGTGCCGTAAGCTCTAACTTAGAAGTCGCTCAAGAATTTGTAAATTTCTTTACATTAGTAAAGATCTAAAACGACGGAAGCTTTAAATTCCTCACCCGATGTCTCAATTGATTTATTAAGAGCGAACGTTTTAGGCTGCCCGGTTGAATTTCAATTTAAACATATAAACCCTCTATCTAGTTATAAAAGCTTTTCGCCAAATAAAAATCAAATTGACTGAAGATCTATGGGGAACGTCTATCAAAGTTCTTAGATCAATAATCGAGACTATAGCACCATACTTAGCTTTAATATTTAATTCGTGTGTAGATCGAGGGGTCTTCCCGAATTTAATGAAGTACAGTAAGGTTATACCAATTTTTAAATCTGGGGACATCAAAGACACCAACAACTATAGACCACTATCCGTGTTGCCGGTATTCAGCAAGGTGTTCGAAAAGGTAATGCTCAATCAAATGCTTAATCATTTTAACACCAACAATATCTTACACGGTCAGCAATATGGTTTCACCAAAGGACGTTGTACGACTGACGCCGGTGTCACGTTATTGAAACACATATTTACAGCGTGGGAGGAGGCCCAAGATGCCATAGGGATCTTTTGTGACCTCTCCAAGGCATTTGACTGCGTTGATCACGAAAGCTTGCTCTTAAAACTTTATCATTACGGACTAGGTAAACTCGCGCTTAGTTTAGTAAAATCTTATTTAAATGATAGACAGCAAAAAGTTCAAATAAATGGTGTCAATTCACTTGATTTAAAAGTAAAAATGGGTGTTCCACTAAACACGATATTAGGTCCCTTCCTCTTTTTAGTATATATTAATGATCTACCCCATTTATTCAAAATCAAAATCAGAATATTCAAATTAGGCTGAGAATCAGCATTTTTTGAACGTCAAAATCACATAAGACTGTCCCCCTAAAACGCCCACCCTTCACCACTTCCTAGTGCTTTAGCTGGGAAGAAGAAGTGGCGGAACAAACTCCCCAGCAGCACTGCTGTCTGTTCAGTTAGAAGAACTGGATTCTATATATTATAGTAATAAGTAATTAAGGCGCGGACCGACTACGATTTTAATCGCTATTACCGCACTCACACAACCGCATCTGCGCGTTTTACGGTAATTATGCACACACTCGCAAACGCTAACACGGGCGTTTGTGTGCTGAAGGAAAGTTGCATAGTATACGTAAGGAAATCAGATGTTTTCTGTTGAATATACTTACTTATGACGTGCGTTCTAAAATTCGATGTAATTACAGTGTCGGTTCATAATATGATACAATAAATAATTACACATAAAAATTTAAAAAAAAAACATCACTACTGTTTATTTTTATTACAGTACATGATAAACAGGTCAAATATAAACATTTCGAATTTTACCCGACTGCTCTAGAAGGGGAATTATGCTTTTCGGGTGTAAGTCAGTATCAGGGATGGAAGGGTTAATTAAATGGGTAGTTATGCCATTTCAAACTAATGTTTGTGTTTTAGATAGGTACTTAGTGGGTGCGGTAAAAAAATAGAAAACAAAACCAACATAAAGGCCCTCGGACCACTTAAAAATCACATAAACTATAAATAAATGCAATAATATCACAGCTCCAAAGTGACAAATGCCATAATGTTTCTAAGAAAATGCGGAGCCGGGACGGAAGCTAGAATTCTGAAAAATTTAGACGATAGAGGGATCATCCACGGGAATGGAAGCTGCTGCTGGCTGAATATTAGTTGGTATTTGCTAAAATTGGTAAAACAGTGCGTGAATTGAACTAAAGTTCTGTGGCGGACTACTAAGGCTACTCACTGCCTAATATTGAAGTGAAAATTCAGTCTCAGTGGAAATATGGGCAATAAAAATAAAATGTTGCGAAAGAGTTTTACAAGAAAAAGACGAAAAACTCGAAAAAATGATGGAATGTTTGGGTAAGTAGGATGATTACGGTATTGTATCATAACATTTGAAATTTGTATTTAGTTTAGTTTACTTACGAAACTGTATAAATCTATAGAAACGGCATTGACAATTTCTACAAACATTTTGCTAAATCCAAAAACAAATAGGTGCACTCTATTTTGATGTCTATAGAATGCATATTTGAATGCGCCTAGTGCAAACGTCTCTGGTCGAAGCAACCATCGAGGCGATAGCCATATTGCAATAGTAGGTATAAGTAACAAAAACAAACTTGCAGATAAATCAGAGTGCGTTCGTAATTATTATAATAATATAAATACTGCACACTAGTTATATATAAAGCATTTTGATTCTTTTGTAAGATTATTTTTATAATATTTATTGAGTCATTAGACCAGTGCCGATAATTTTTGAAAACGAAAAAAGTCACAGTAGGCTGAAACCCATTGGAAAAGAAAGAGAATATAACAAAAATGAAAGGAAAAATAATTTACGGGCGATCCGAGGTCGGGAAGTGGGGGTTTAAGGGTAAAAAGCGGTTTATCTCGATTTCCGGCAAAACTACAAGTCTTATGGAAAAAAGTGTATTAGCAAAGTTGTAGGTAATAAAAAGATCTACAACTTTTGTATTCACACTTTTTTCAAGTAACCTCAAAATTTATGTGAAAAATTCAAATAACCAAGTTCTTGGTTTTTTATTTTTATCTTTTACACAGCAATTATTTTTTTTACCGAGTTTTTAAAAAAGCAGATATTTTCACGTGAGAATTTTCGATTGAAAATTAGGGTGCTTTTTCGATATTAGGTCAAATTAGGTGAAAAAAACAAATATTTTAAATCAATAAAAATACAGTGTGCTTGAAACATAAAAAGGTAAGTATTCGGCAAATTTCGCGAAAAAAAAAATGCCGTGTAAAAGATAAAAATATAAAACCAAAAACTTGGTTATTTGAATTTTTCACATAAATTTTGAGGTTACTTGAAAAAAGTGTGAATACAAAAGTTGTAGATCTTTTTATTACCTACAACTTTGCTATTACACTTTTTTCCATAAGACTTGTAGTTTTGCCGGAAATCGAGATAACCCCCACTTCCCGACCTCGGATCGCCCGTAAATTATTTTTCCTTTCATTTTTGTTATATTCTCTTTCTTTTCCAATGGGTTTCATCCTACTGTGACTTTTTTCGTTTTCAAAAATTATCGGCACTGGTCTAATGACTCAATAAATATTATAAAAATAATCTTACAAAAGAATCAAAATGCTTTTTATATAACTAGTGCAATATTATATACTATTGACGACACGTTTGGTGTAGTGGCTACAGTGGCTAAGTGTAGTCAGCGAAACCAAATGGTCCTGGGTTCGAATCCCGGTAGGGGCAAATGTTTGTATGATGAATATGGACATTTGTACCCGAGTCATGGATGTATATTTATAATATGTATTTACAAAAAAAAAAAAAATGTATTTAAGTAGTGTATCAACCATCTGGTATCCATAACACAAGCCTTAAGTGTTAAGTGCTTAACTTGGAACTAGATGGTGCTGTGTGCAATGTCAGACGATATTTATTTATTTATATTTATAATATTTATATTATTATAATAATTACGAACGCACTCTGATTTATCTGCAAGTTTGTTTTTGTTACTTATACCTACTATTGCAATATGGCTATCGCCTCGATGGTTGCTTCGACCAGAGACGTTTGCACTAGGCGCATTCAAATATGCATTATATAGACATCAAAATAGAGTGCACCTATTTGTTTTTGGATTTAGCAAAATGTTTGTAGAAATTGTCAATACCGTTTCTATAGATTTATACAGTTTCGTAAGTATACTAAACTAAATACAAATTTCAAATGTTATTATGATACAATACCGTAATCATCCTACTTACCCAAACATTCCATCATTTTTTCGAGTTTTTCGTCTTTTTCTTGAAAAACTCTTTCGCAACATTTTATTTTTATTGCCCATATTTCCACTGAGACTGAATTTTCACTTCAATATTAGGCAGTGAGTAGCCTTAGTAGTCCGCCACAGAACTTTAGTTCAATTCACACACTGTTTTCAGTCATAAATTACTTGAAAACTACAATCGAATTATGCACAGAGCGTCCGGTGCCAACCATCCAAGTCGAGCGCTGCCCGACGACTAAAGTATGACCGCGTAAACTATTGTCACCACTATGGAGCGTCAATAAGATTGAAAATTGAAAATGATATTTGTGTTGAAATGTGACGTAAGCTGCGAATGGGCATTTATTTTACTGCTTTTCTTTAGATTATTTAAAATATAGACATAAAATTAAATAATGGTTTGGTTAAAGTTTTAAAAAAATGGAAAACCTACTAAATTCTTAAAAAAAAAAACTGTTGTTATCGCTGGAAATACAGAGATCTTCGACGTCAAAGTTTATTTTTGTGCTACAACTTCCCAATTTTTTATTGAGAATATCAAACTATTATTTATTATTCTGTTCGGTTTAAATTCTTCTTTATACCCTTCTCTGTTCACTGTATTTTTCGCGTTACTTATTTTTATTACATTACGTCATACTCGACGTTCTAAGAAACCAATTTTTGGGAATATTGAGATAACACCCCGCCTTAACATTACGAAACACAAAAATATTAAAATTATTTGCCATATGTCAGCTAGCACACGCCAATATTTAAAACTATACTCAAGCAGAAATAAATAAATTAAAAAACAAAAATGCAAACAGAACTTAATACATAATAAAAAGCCTCCTGGCATAAAGGGCGTGCCCGCTTACATATGCAATGCTCCATTATGTTCATATGTATATAGCTGTAACTTGTAGCCACAAATGATAAACTAGGACCTTCGAAGTAAAATAAAGAAACATTAATTACTAATAACAATAACAAAACCATACTCAGCAAGATGACCTGTCACCACAAGCAGCACCCGTTCACGAGCATAACGCAAAGATCAGCCATTACCCCCCTCGCCATATTTGAGGGAAGGAGGCAACCCGACCCCCGACGCTACCGCAAGCATTGACATCTAAGGGTCAAAAAAAAAAAAAAGGGTGTTTGACGAACTTGCTGCCGGTTGCTCAAAAGAATAATATGATCAACTGTCGAGGTCGCTAGCTAACCATATAATATTGCAATACAACTCATTAAAAAACATTGAAATGAGTAGATTATGTCAATAATAAAGGCATGTATTTAATGCGGCAACTAAGTAAAATGAATATAGGTTTAAAAAAAAATAGAGTGGGTACCATATATAATGGGTTGGCAGCTAATAAGGAGTATCGTAATAAGTAATAGGTAGCATATTAATATATCAGTAATAAGCTCCGTTTTAATTTAAACTAGCATCAAGTTTTTCTTTTGGGAACAGAATTAATATCTAAGCGGAAACTTAATGGCGAAAACAAAATAGAAAATGGGCGTTCATGTTTATTTATTTAGAAAACCAACAGCGTTACAGAAGATACTTACAAAATTTCATATTACATATAGGTTAGGCCAATTATAGGTTTTCCTCAGTAACCATAAGAGTGTAATAGCTAACGAACAGACAATGTAATGAGAACTAAATAATAAACTGTTATGGGAGAAGACAAAATAAATGTGAACTTAAACAAGAACAGTTTACGTTCTAAAATAAATTATAGTTAAAAGAGTAATAGGTACATCTGGTACGACTAAAGGAGTTGTTTATTTTTTAAAATCTTTACAATTTGCTTCCTGAATGTCATTTTTGATGTGCTGAAAATATCCACATCGCAGAATGAAGCGTTATAGGTTCGAGCAATGCGCGTGGTAACACAGTTCCTGGCGTAGTTCGTGGCATGTCGGGGTATGTGCAGCAGTGGCGTGTGACGCGTGCGACGGCGCTGAGTGTTGAATGTCACCTGAGACACTAAATCAGGGCAGTCAAGTCGTCCGTTGAGTATGTCGTACAATAGGCACATGTCTAGCATTTTGCTTCTATCCTCGAGAGTCAACAAGCCATGTGCTCTGCAGCTGAGTTGATATGGCATTGGGGGTTTTCGGAGACGATAGTTAAGGTGGTTTACGAATTTCTTTTGTACTCTTTCCAGTTGGCTAGTGTGTATAGTGTAATATGGTGACCAAATAGGGCTGGCGTACTCGAGTGTACTACGTACATATGAAAAATAAACTGTCTTTAGCGTCTCCGTGTTTTTAAACATTTTGCAAGATCTTAAAACAAATCCTAAATTTTTGAAAGCCTTGGTGCTAACTCTATCTACGTGTTCTGAGAATGACAGTTTCTCATCAAAAATAACGCCAAGATCACGAACTGTATTGGTCTTGCTTATTATAGTGCCGTTAAAGTTATATGGATAGTTAAGGAAGTGTTTTTTGCGAGTGTAGGTGACAGTTTGGCATTTGTTTACATTGACTGAGATCTTGTTTTTAAGGTAATAATTATGTAGATTATCAAGGTCAGTCTGTAGAGTTTTAGATGTTTGTCATAATTGTCACAGTTCTAACCAAACCTTAATTAAAATATTCTATGCATGGTCGATGGCAGGGCTTGGTCGACGGAGCCCCGCTTCGCGGGGCTCCTACTTCTGGGTGGTTTATGAAAAAATAACCACGAAGGGGATGGCGGGGTCTATCGACCCCGCCATCCCCTTCTAACCTAACCTGTCCGAGTCGGGGTGCCCTAAAGACCAGATTGCATCCAGTTTCTCCTGGTAACAAATTAAAACGGAGCTTATTACTGATATATTAATATGCTACCTATTACTTATTACGATACTCCTTATTAGCTGCCAACCCATTATATATGCTACCCACTCTATTTTTTTTGTTGCAAACATTTAGTCGACTTTTAAGTTATTAGTCACTCGGAAAATAATAAGCTAATAATACATAAAAATTAAATTAAACTAAATTGACTAATATAGTCAAATAAATAAAATAAACAATTATATGAACTCGTATAACTTGTCAGTAGGTAAGCTAATTTTGGAGAAAGAACATAAACATTGTCTTGAGTTAATCACAGCGACCAACTATTTTTATCGTTTACTTATACGATAAAAATAGTTGGTCGCTGCGATTACTTAATCGTTGATTGAATAGTATGCCTTTGAACAAAGGTTGGATTTTACTTTAGCTTTAAACGCATTAAAAGGCAATTCTAACAAAGAAGAGGGAAGCTTGTTATAAAAGTTTATACCAAGCCCAACAAATGAGTTATGGACCTTATGAAGCCGGTGAAAGGGAGCACGATTATTACTATTACGTTATTAGAAAACCAACCACAAATGGTGTTATTTGCTGACGATACTTCTTTAATCTTTAAGATAAATAGACGTGCATCAAATCTTGACGACGTAAATAATGCCCTACTGCAGGTACACAATTGGTTCACTGCTAATAATTTACTATTAAATGGGAAAAAACTAAATGCATAAGATTTGCTTTACCGAATGTTAAAAGTAGTGATTGTGACATAGTATTGAATAAAGAGAAACTAGAATTTGTCGATGAAACTGTTTTCCTGGGGATAACGCTAGACTCAAGGCTGCAATGGGATCCTCATTTAACATCTCTTGCAGGACGGCTAAGTTCAGCAGCATATGCTGTAAGAAAAATCCGTCAATTGACTAATGTAGATACCGCGAGGCTCGTCTATTTCAGTTATTTTCATAGTATCATGTCTTACGGTATTTTATTATGGGGACGGGCTGCCGATATTGAGTCTATTTTTATTCTGCAGAAAAGAGCTATCAGAGCAATATACAGCCTCCGCAGGCGCGATTCTCTAAGGGAACTGTTTAAAGACATTAACATCATGACGGTACCTTGTCAAAACATCATGTACTTACGGAAAAATTTAAATCTTTTCAGTAAAAGAGGTGAAAGACACAACTATAGGACTAGAAATAGGGACCAATTAGTTCAACCAGGTTTCAGACTGGCTAAAGTAGACTCATCCTTCATGGGGTACTGTTTAAAATGTTACAATAAAATACCTCCCCACATACTCCAACTGAATGAAACGAAATTTAAATCTTGTCTATACCGCTCACTATACAGCCAAGCATATTTAAGGATTACATCGCTAACAAAAATGCTTGGCTGAGGGCTGGTCCTGCTCCACAAGGGCGCGTAAACTAATTAATTAGCATTCGAAGATATTGTTGGAGCTGATGAAGGTTGTACAATCTATCTTTGGATTTGTATAAATTCAATCTCTTAGTATTTTATAATTGCATAGCACATGTGTGAGCACTATGTACCTACTATAAAGGTTACTGGGTTCTTCTTTCATTGACTTGAGTGTGCCCTGGCGGCTGAGAGTATGTCATGCATCAGCTGAATAGTGCTGATGCATACGTCATGTTCGTGAACGGACGCCATCAGTAGGCACTGGTCATATCTTAGCTGCCACGTCTTATTTTGATTCCTGAATTGTTTTTATCTTTTTATTACGGACGCTTTTAACGTGCACGTCTTTCTACATCGCTGTCACATGTTATGTATAATTTAAACATGAATTATGTAACTATTATTTTGTAACAATATTTTGAGTGTCCATGGAGTTTCTTGCCCGTTCTTCTCCATAGGTACCTACTACGTTTTGGAATGGGCAACTAGCTTCATCTTTCTGACTGACCGACCCCTTGACAATTCAAAAGTGCCTGTAATTGGTTTATTTGAAATAAATGCTTTGAGTTTGAGTTTTGAAACCTTCAAAAGGCACAAGACCTTCGGGGAGGGAGGTCGGGGAGTGTGGGATTCTTACCTCACTAAAACTACCCCTGTGTCCACCATCAGCACATGGAGGGGGATCCCGATTCCTCTTAAAAAACTAACTTCAGAACCGCCCCTGTGCAACGCCTGTCAGGCACATCCCTGGGGACACAGTAAAGGGATCTCCCCTGAGCCTCGTGCGCAGAGCACGTGACCACTATGCTACTGTCTTCCCTGGGGTCACTCGGTGGGCGGCCGGAGTTCCCACTTTGGGCGCCCACTATCCCAAAGACCCGCATGCCTTGAGTAGCAAGTGGGGTTAAAAGACGTGCTAGGCGCTGAGGCGGTTGCCTCTACAGTGCAGTACCTAGTTATTAATACTGAAGGCCTCGAAAAGTGGCAATCGCTTTCAAAGCGTTTAGTATTTCTAAAACGACTGACATACGCTTTACTACGTACCTACTAGCTCTAAGTGCGATACCGGTAGAGTCGGTTGTTATCCCTTTGTACCGTTCATCACACATACATAATGAAATTAGTCTCGAACCCTTTAAGTATCACAATTTGATCTCGGTACGACCTTTGCCTATTTCAGTGGTAATACAATTATAACCTGTTTATTCAGGTAAGTGTCAAAAGGATTTCGTGCTGCGATAGTGTCAAATCAAATCAAATCTATGAACGCGCGGAACTAGTTGTCCGCGCCTTAGGTACGTGAGCGGTGGGACGGAGGGGCGGCGCCGTACTGAGTAATGACAGCAAGCGCCCCCTCCCCCACCGCTCACATATCTAAGTCGCGGCCAACTAGTTCCGCGCAGACTATAACCAAAATATTTTATTTCACATAAATCTACTTGGGCACCTATGAAATGTCAGAAGCTAGGTGCACGGTTCCAATTGGTCGTTTCCTATGGAGAAGAGCCGGTAAGAAACTTCAAGGTAACTTTTGAAGTAAAACTTCTTTAGGCACGCTTGGCTTGGGGAGTAAGCTGGCGAATGCATGACGAGAGCGTTACGAAAAGTGTGATCGGGCGAGGCGAACGCATATGGATTGAGCTAAAGAAGTTTTACTTCAGTTGTGTGGTCTAAAGCACACTCGTTTTTTTTTTTTCAAAATAATTGGCTTTTACAATGTTTTCAAATTACAGTTTTTTTAAGTATGGGAGGACAGTGTAGGCCTGTCAACAGGTACTTGGTACTTAACAAGATAGAAAATGGTCTACAAATCTTAAGTTTACAAGTTAAGCCTACAACGTTCGCCTTGTCCTCGTGGAGGCGATTGGCGGTGGCGATCGGGCATGGGGAGCCGTCACCTCCTTTTGCGAAGCAGTAATGCTCGCGAAGGAGGAGGCGGAACGTGTAAGGAAGACGCAAAATTCGCGCCCTCACGTCCCAGTTCGCCGCAGGAGATGCCCAGGGCGTCGACAATCCCAGGCCGATTCCCAGTCACCATAGTCGCGGGCTTGCGGACGGCGAGCAATGGGTAGCTCGCCGTCCGATAAGGATCAGGCCCGGGTCGACGGCGCGTTGTGTTCCACGCAGTCTTAAAGAGATGCCAGCAACAATGATGGGGTCCGCTAGGGCCGATGCCTGCCAGGGTTGCGGGAAAGTCCGAAAGGGTTACCGTGGCCCCTGGCACAGGCAACTGAAGGAACACGGGTGGGTTTTAGTCAGTAAGAGTCTGACACGCCCTCCCGCTCCGCCGGGACCGGCCGGCAGACCAGGAGAAGTTATTTTGATTATGTCCCACAGTAAAAAAAACGGCCTACAGCGTTCTTAAATTCACAAAGTACAAAGAATCTATATATAAGGTAAATAAAAAAATAAAAGCCTATTTAAACCCAATGACATGATTGCCATTACAACTATAACAAATCGGGATTACGTCATAGAAGAAGAAACATCCACAGAACATAGTATGTAAGAAAAAACATCCTAATTCGGGTGTGCCGTCTCTCACTTAACAATGTTGACCGATTTACGTTTAATATAAACTTATCAGGGAATCTGATCATTTCGCGTGGCTTTACCAAAAGGATCCCGTGGTTTTGCCTGAAACCATTGCCTTCGATTATGATGTAACATTTTGTTATATTGGCTTTGCTAATAATATTGCTTATAAATAATGTCAAGATCTTCATCAGTTCAACATCGGTCGTACTGTCACATCACAAGACACGGATAAATGAAACGTAAAACAATCATAAGATGATTGACATTCGATTGATGTCAAACCGTTAACACAAATACAACACAAACGTAAACACGTCTCCGTAACTTGTATTATTCAAAATGTCAGTCAATCGGGCAGCAGATGATCCATAGATAATGTGTTTTGACAGAAAATTATATGTACAGTCGTCAGCACGTCAGGTCAAACTGTCTAATTTCTACAAATGATTTTAAACCTTAAAATGCTGAAGGTTATGTTCAAAATTGAATGACAAAGTTTGACAGTTTGTGGCAACTTGACCTCCTGCTGGGTGTACAACTTTGAATATTCAACCTTTTGAAATAGAATCAAATAAAATACCTATACGGCTCATATACTAATTAATATTAACTGTAGGTACATATATAACTACATATACCTAAATAAAAAAATATAATATCATAACTAAAACTAATAACAATCTAAAATAAGGCGTCGAAAAATTCCTCCGCATCGCTGTCGATACATGTATACATCCTTGTGGAACTACACTCTCAAAGGAATCTTGAGAAGGTCATCATTAACCCAATCCGAAGAATACGCAAAAATTTAATGTCTGCTTCTTTCTCAAATTTTGCAGTAAAAAAGGCTCGGACTGCTCTCAAAATGGTGAAGGAAAACATCGTGAGCAAACCGACCTAGAACTGTCCTAGAACCAAAAATTCGAAGACATGTGACATCTACCAACCCGCACTGGGCCCGCGTGGTGAATTACGGTCCACTCCCTCTCACCAAGAGGAGGCCTGTGTCCCAGCAGTGAGGCTCATGCTAAGGTATGACTCCGACTATACCTGGTAGATGTGTCTAAGCTTTATCTTAATTATGTCTTCATAAAGTACTCCAAAAATTACATTCATTCATCGTTTACTCTATTCAGACGCCCACATTCAACAACAGACTAAGAGATTTTAGGATCAAATAAATACGGTTCATTCCTGTCCCAAATCTACCCAACTAAATAAAACAGTAAATAAAACCACCCACATATAGGAAATACAAACAAACTGTAGATTAGATTACGCCCCGTAAGGAGGTAAGGTCGAATTACGATCACATCAATCACAATTTAACTTGCCAAGCAAAAATAACTTTTAAAACAAATAGCAGAAAGGTTGTACGTACCTATGTCGGAAGTTTGGTGTAAGGGTTTGTAACCTCGCAAATCAAAAGGGTGCGTTTTGCTTTGTATAGTGGCCAAATCTGATGAAAAGAGGCAAAGGTCGGCTGTCTCTGACAGGAATGGGGGTGTAGACAAATAAAAATAAGCTTTAGCGTTTCCTGATAAAGAAAATTGACTAGTTAATCTCATTCTATAAACTCTCGCCCTTCCCCGTTGACCTGATGAAGGTTGCGGGAATCCGCTGGATATAAGAAGCACAGAACAGGTTGGTGTGGGGACGCTTGGGGGAGCTCTATCTCCATCAGTGGACGTGTTTCTGTAAAAAAACAATGACGATGATAATATCTATATTACTCTTCTTCCATTAAGGCTTTTGCCATGAATTAAGCCCTAGTATTTCTGCCGCCTGGCAATACAGCTGTTGTCGACAAGGCAGCCAAGCCTACAGGGTTGGGTTGCCAGTTATATTACAGATACTTACATTTCTAAGGCTTATTAAAGGGCAACAAACCCTCTTTTGACCTCGAGACAGACAGACTATAAAGATCGATTATATATTTTTGGAATAATACATTTTCAAGTCCTACCAAAACTCAATAAATAAATAAATAATAATTTATTGAATAAACAAGGATCACATTGCACTGCATACATTTAGTTGACATAATTAATGAAAGCGTTAACATAGGAATACAATAATTTTAGACTCTATCCCTTAAACTAGGTCTGGTCTGTATCTTAGGAGATATGTATATAGCAGGTATATATTTTTCTTAAAAGGAGGTCCCTATGTGAGATTTACTGTAAAAGTTGTACCTACAAGTTTCTCAAATAAACCTTTTAATTTTAAAATTTTAATATGGTTCAGCCATTAAGTTAGACTAATTTATTATAATTATTAAAAGACAACAACAAGTGAAACCATTGAAGATGCGGTACCTCAAAACATACATAATTAATATTAACAATAAAAACTAAAACTATGAAGGTATGAACCGGTTACATATATTTGGGTGGGTGTGTGTGAAATGAATATTTAGCTATTCTCGTTCCTACTACAAAATGCTTAAAACATAATGTCTATCCGTCAAAAGAGAACCTTGGTATTTAATAACTTTCACGTTCATAGTAACACAATTTTGTTGAACACCCCAACTTTCAGAAGCTTTCAAATAATCCGGTAGAGAGAAACCTCAATTTTTGTTTCTGACAGATTTGTAATTGACCTTAGATATAAATCTAAGTTGAACTTCATTAAATTTATTTTATTTTAGTCCTGGAGTTACTAGTACCTTCAGCTTTATTGATCGTATGGCAATAGGTATACCTACATAAATCTGCCTTGAATGTTCCTCTGCTAAAACTTTGATCGTTTTAATTTTACATAAGCATGCCCCAAATTGAGGGTCGCGCAGCCTAGATCGCATAAAGTGCTTCCCGATTTTTTCCTTAAGAAAATACAAATTTTTTGCCGGAACGAAAAGTTTAGAATTGTACCTTAGTAATCTAATGAGTAATGACAATAGACATTGACCTACGGAAAATACGCCGAAAAAGATTCTATGATCATCGGTCACAAAAAGGGGCAATTTTTAACCGACTTTTTAAAAAGTAGGAGGTTTCCAATTTGTCTGTATTTTTTTTTTTTGTATTAAGTATATTTCGAGATATCTCCGGCAATTCTGGATCGATTTCGAAAATTATTTTTTTAATGGATAGGGCATGCCTCAAGGGTGGACGGACCTATATCAATTTATTAACTTTGCTTGGGTAGTTTTTCAGCTAGCTTCAATAATACGTATTTTATCCACTTAGTGTTTAATGAAGATGTTATAATAACTACCTGTCACTGTTATTTACTTAGCAAGTAGTGGTACTTACACGAATTTGTTTGAGGTAGGTACCACAACTAAAAAGTCAAAAATACAAACTTGTTTACAAAAAAAAAAACAGCCGATTCCCAAAAAAAAAAACACTAAGTACGAAGAGAAAAATAAATAAAAAAAACTAAATTAAAGTTTTTTTCACGTTGAATTCTTTTTTTTGTAAAAGACTTTTATTTTTCACATTTAAATAACAGTGACAGGAAGTTATTATAACCCCACGTAGCTTAGCATTCAGTAGGGTTTTGGGACCGGACCTTCTGCGCGCTCGTCTTACACTAGGAACATACAAATATTGACCTAACATATTATTATGGCATACGGAACGGAGAACAGAATGCGTCAAACAAATATTGTATATCAATACGTCGTGTAAATATCCAGCAGTGTTGTTTATAAGATGTTTGCTTATCGATATTTCCGTCAGGAAATTCTTGCTAGAGTGCACGCAAGATACGTCTGTGCGCGTGTTTGAAAGAAAGAAAGAAAAATATTTTATTTGGGACACGCACAGGAAATACAAATAATAATAATAAAAGAAAAAAAAAAAGAACATGTTTGACCTGCAAGACTGCCAACACTTTCAATCACTTTCGGCGTAATGATGGCGATTATTTACTTTGAAAAACACGGAACACAGCACACTCTCTCGACACCTTATATAAACGTCGAGATGGCGGTATCGAAGTATAAAAATCACTAATGCCAAAGAGAAAGACAATTATTAACATAAATGTACCTACATGTAAATAAAGAGAAGTTTCCTGACGCACTTTGGTGCGAGGCGACACAGAATTGCTTGGAAAATCTGATATTTTCAAGCTTCTGTTATCAAGGCATATGGAACAAGGTGTAAAGTTCACTCATACCTCCATAGAAAAGGGAGTAGGTATCCTCCGTCCAGACGGGTGTCGTGTCTGGTGGGCAACTGCCCATCGATTGATGTCGGGAAGATGTATATATGCTAGTCGCGCGGTAAACTCTGCTTGCGCGATGCAGGATTTGCGTGACGCGTCAGTATGACGCGCAGCTGGCATGTGGCGATATAGATACCGCTACAGCGGCAAACGTCCTATTTCTGACCTGGTCCGCGCGCAGACTTATTTTGCGAGCACTCTAGCTCGGAAACTGGATTCGTTGCTGATTATTAGGAATCTACTACTTACTGTTTGACGACACGTTTGGTGTAGTGGCTACAGTGGCTAAGTGTAGTCAGCGAAACCAAATGGTCCTGGGTTCGAATCCCGGTAGGCGCAAATGTTTGTATGATGAATATGGACATTTGTACCCGAGTCATGGATGGATGTATATTTATAATATGTATGTATTTACGAAAAAAAAATGTATTTAAGTAGTGTATCAACCATCTGGTATCCATAACACAAGCCTTAAGTGTTAAGTGCTTAACTTGGAACTAGATGGTGCTGTGTGCAATGTCAGACGATATATTTATTTATTATTTACTGTTTATTTATCTAATGGAGAAAAAGTACTCGTGGCTAAATAATAACAACCGCACGGGTCGATCGAAGGTTAAGCTACTCTAGGCGAGGTCGATCCGTGATTGACCATCCATTACATATCGGGACACCTCCGTACTGTCATTAATAGATCTTTGACGGTCGTTACGAGTTGTAAGAAGCCTGAAAGTCTGACAACCAGTCTTACAAAGCGGTATCGTGTTACCCTGTAGCTGGGTTGTGGAGGTCAGATAGGCAGTCGCTTCATTTAAAATACTGGTAACCAGCTGCATTTGGTTAGACTGGAAGCCGACCCCAACGTGGTTGGCAAAAGGCTATGCATATTGATTGCAACTAAAAAGTACATAATGCCTTAGGCTTTCTCTACAAGTCAACCAAGAGTAGGGAATGCAATCTCGTCTCGCCGAGATCCCGATCTCGCGAGATCCCGGCCATATTTTACGAGATTGTATCTCGTCAAATTTCGTACGAGATCTCGCGAGATAACGAGATCGACAAATGCAGCGTGACGACGTGTATTTCATAGCGGGGGTACGTATTTGAATATCGAAGATTAAAATACCTACGCTTAAAATACCAATGTTCAAAACATCGAAAATTTAAATATCGATTATATCAAAATGTCGAAAATTGTTATACCTAAGCTTAAAACGTCGAAGATTGAAATGCCGAGTGATTAAAATTTCGAATGATTCAAAATATCGAATGACATTATGCCTAAGTTCAAAATATCAACATTTCATACATCTAAATTCATAATATCTACGTTAAAAATACCTACTAGTTGAAATACCGAAAAAAAATTATATAGGCAGTATGAGTGTATTCATAAATGTAGGTAGATGTGAAATTCTCACACCCTGCAAACCCGTTGCTATTAAGAGTCATTAGTTTGTTTACTGCGTTTCTGTCACGGCTCCGGCGCTGCAGGGCTCCGGCAGTCCCACGCGAGCTTAACGTCGCAGATGGTCTAAACGCTCACCACCGCAGCTTCGGCTTGTTGGCCGGCTTCGCCGGCCAACCTCAGCTGCGGCGGCGGGTGTTAAAACCACCTGCTCCTCAGCTCGCGGGCTGCCTCGCCCCTCCGCGCCTACGCGATTCTAAATTACACTCTAGGGGTAGGGCAGACAAGACTACGTGGAGTCGGTTTTGCAGCGATACGTTTCTGTCACTAACTTTAGTAGCACAACATATTGACTTTCAAGAAAATATTTTAATTTAAAGACCTAAATAATACCTTCACGATTGACCTATGCTTGTACACTAGACACTGATTTTCATGGATAAAATAGGTCAAAATTGTTCCAAAACCGAATTGGGGCACCCCGAATTTACGTAGTCTTTTGGCTGTTACCCCTAGAGTGTATATAAAAATCCGGAGGCGCGAAGGGAGGACAACCCCCGCCCGCTGTAACAAAGCATAGGCACCCGTGGGAGCCGTAGCGGCTGAGGCTGGTCGCCAGAGGCGACCAGCAAGCCGAAGCTGCGGAGGTGAACATGGGTGCCTATTCTTTGTTACGCAAGGGCGAAGGGGTTGCACTTCCCGTAGCGCCGGAGACGTTGCAGAAGCAACCTTTTTCCACTCATACTACTTACATCAAATTTTTTTCGATATTTTGTAGGTACGTATTTTTAGGGTGAATTAATGAATGTATTAAATGTTGAAAATTAACCCATTTTTACACGTAGGTATATTCATTTTCGATGTTCTATGTACCCATCGATATTTAGGACGTTCGATAGTTTGTACTTCGATATTTAGGACATTCGATAATCTGTATTTCGATATTTGGATCTTTCGATGTAACTTTTGTAGATATTTAGATTTTAGATATATTGGACGTAGGATATTTAACCATTCGATACTATAAACTTTCGTTATTTTAATTTTCGGTTTTATGGTCGTTCGATTTTTCCATTTTCGATGTTATGAACATCGATATTTTAACAGTAGGTATTTTAATCTTCGATATTCAAATACGTACCCCATAGCGGGCTTGCGGGGGACGAGGTCCGGCTCATATTGCAAGGCGGCGCGCGTGCGTTTGTTTACAATTGCAACGAAATAATTTGTTTTGGAGACAGTTTTGTGTTTTAATTAGTTTCGCAGAAATATTACACTACAATTTTATTACAATACAACTAACTACCAACCATGTCAAAAGTGTACAGTGAATATAAAAGTTCTTTAGAAGTATGGAAACATTGTTAACTTCATCTGACTTCTACTTTAAACTTCTTTTATTTGATTAATACGATCTCACAACATTTATTTAAGAACTTGTGAAGTTATGTTTTTGTTTTGTTGTATTTATATACTATAAGTAATGTTCCTATTAGGTACTCTTAATTATTGAAACTAAAGTAATAATTTACAAAAGACTAAATATAGATAATTATTGTTTTGTTACCAATATTGTAATAATTTGAACTGATTAGCTACAGTAGGTATAATAATTATAGACATAAACAAATGTTATTGGAGTTAGAGACAAAATAATAAGTACTCTGTTGATTTTTAAAATAAAACTTACATTATTTTTATAACTAAGCAACGCAGATTCTATTTAATTACATATCATGTCAATTACTAGTTCTTAAAACAAGCATTTGCATATGTTTTAATTGCGATTCTCCCAATCTCGCGAGATCCCGTAATTTGCGAGATCTCGCGAGACTGGGTTTTGAGTCTCGCGAGATCTCGCTAGGCGGAAATCTCGTACGAGATTGCATTCCCTAACAAGAGTAGCGAGAAGATAAACTGGCAGGTACATTATATTTTGTAACGAACGCAAAGATAGATGAAAGGTTCATATATTGAATGTGACACTTTATTTATTTAACCATTTATGTACACACATAATATATAAACAGACAAGAAGCAAAGAACAGAAAAATAGGTACAAAGGTGATGCTTATTTCTAATGAAATCTCTTCCAACATACCTGCGATAGGATAGTAGATTTAGATTTAAAGATGTAGACAGCGTGTGTAAGAGTAAAAGAGAAAATAAAACACATAAAATCAAAAACAATTCACTTAATAAAATAAAACAAATAATATGAGAATGTACATACATACCTATAAACTTCTAAAATAAATATCACTAGAATATTAATATATACACAACTATGACTATAAATAGTGTTCTTTGACTCTTCTTTTAAAAACTGCAGTTTGGCAGTCCCTAATGTCGATGTAATGCGGAAGTGAATACCACAACCGCACCGCGGCACAGTGAAGGAGTAACAGTAATAATCAGTGGAGTCCGCTCCCCACTCCACCGATTTTACTCCTACTCCACACTTTAAAAAATGTTGGTATGCCACACACTTCTGCCTACCCCATTTGAGAGGCTGCACGATGTTATGTTTTATTTTGCTGGCTTGCGGAATGAAGTCTTCATGATTATTTTCTCGGCCTTAACCGAATTAGTTTGTGGTCGGCGCAACATGTCTTTTTCTCTATAAGTCGTCATCTCGGTAAAGGGGGTGACCCCTTTCTAGTCATATCATCTTTCACACATCTATCCATCGTTTCTTTGGTCTTGCCCTACTCTTATAGCGCTGATCAGCGCGCTTATCAGCGCTGTGCTGTGGGTGCCCCACAGCGCAGCATCATGCTGGGTGGAAGCCTTCTTGTCACAGTCATGACGTGCAGCTGTCGACTATTTCTGTTTTGTGCTCGTGATTATAGATCTTTTCTGTTTTTATTTTTTCTTAATTATTCGAGCTAATTATCTTTTTTGTAAACTGCACAGAATGTGGGAAAGTGGAAGACGTTCTTCACATCATGGTGGAGTGTGCCCGGAACGAAGATCTCAGAGCTGAGTTAGTAATACACTGTGGTGTTGATGTCAGAGAGGTGGGAAGATGCAATAATATTTTAGCGTTCCCACTGTCAGAAACAGCTAGGTTAGTGTATAAACTGGTGCGGACTGGTATTCGCAGAAGAGAATGTTAATATTAAGGACTGTATTATGTTTACAAAATAATGTTTTTATAATAGGATGAGATGGTCTTACGGAGCGACTTAGTCATGTTGACCAAGCTCCTTAATAAAGATTTTTAAAAAAAAATCTTTTTTGTATGCACGTGTTTCTGTATCAAATAAACCTATTTTTTTTCTTTCTTTTTTCTTTATAGCCTTCCACATTCATACTCAATACTTTCCTCACCACAATTTCCTCATTCCTCCGCATCACATGCCCAAACCTTGCCACATCTAATATCTCGCATGGCTGACAAGACAAAGACCATCCAATAACATTAATTCTATTTATACATTTGCTCTCTTGTTTTACTCTGTAACGCCTTACATAAAAGATAAAGATCGCATTGGCTCAGCGGAAACTATCGGCCCATTGTTCGATGTAACAGGTTCGCTTCCCCGGTCGATTTTATCGTCTCTTCTGTGTCAGGCTCATTTAAATTCACTTTCTACGAAAATATTCTCAGACGATTAGATTATTATATTTTTTGTACCATGTTTTTTGCACTGTTCTTGATTGTTAGTGACTAGGTAACATTTTGTTTGTCCGTTGTCACGTGAATTCTTCTTAAATTCCAGTTTCAAAGTTTCAACTTTCTTCAATATCTTCCCTACCATGTTGGGTTCGGCTTCCATCTAATCAGAGGCAGCTAAATATTATAATTTTAAATGAAGCGACTGTCAATCTGACCTTCACAAATCAGTAACCGGGTAACATGGTGCAACTTGGTGAGACTGATTGTCAGACTTTCAGGCTTCTGACTTCCCATAACGACTGTCAAACTTTCTTGTACGCACGGCTACAGATCAAGCTATACATTTCCAGTATAAGCTGATTTCGCATTGTATAAGATTCCCTTACAACGAGAGATCAGTGTAAACTGGAAATGTATAGCTGGATGTGTAGCCGTGTGTACCTACATTTTTAATCTTACTTATTAATTAATCATAAGTTCCGGGAGCAATTTCCATAACCACCAACAATTCGCCAAGTCCCCGAACGGCGTCACATATACAATTAATAATTTAATAAGTAATGTAATTAGTATGTATTTTCTTAATCAAAGGAAGCCACAAACCTACATCTCATATTCTAACTAATTATAATGAAGTACTTGAGTTTCTAATTATGGCGTCGGTCGTCGCATAGATATTTACGTAACCTTACTAATTTCATGCCTGTATCCGCGAAAGGGGAGAGCAGAGATTTACACGCACTTAAACTAACGTAAATTAGAACGATTATAAAATTGAACATACTCGTTTTGCACATAATATTTACTTTGTTTTACGTAAATACACTCGAGAGCAATGAATCCGGGTCACTTAAAGAATCCTAAAAATCTCGGAAACTGAAAATGCTAGGTTAATGCAATAAATTGTATTTAATAGACAATGTAATACTCCTTAAATGAAGGTATTAAAACTTCTTAGTTATTGTAAAGTTATATCATAAAAAAATTAAATTTGAAAAAGGGCCACTTTCGAAGATGGAACTACGAAATTACAGCATTTGGTTTTGCTTTTGTTTGTAATCTGTCATTTATGTGGGTACATAAACCATGTTGATAGTGCTCTATATTCATTATTCAAGCTGAAATTATGTCGCTTACGCCTGAAGAATGCACCAGAATACTTACAATGCTGGAAACCGGCCGGAGTCAGCGCGATACAGCCAGGACTGTCGGTGTGTCGCTGTCAACAGTACAAAGAGTTCTCCGACGTTACGAAGAAACTGGTTCTAACCTACGCAGACCAGGAACGGGCAGAACCAGGTGTACCACAGCACGAGAAGACCGATACTTGGTGAACACCATGCTTCGAAATCGCTTTCTCACAGGAACTGAACTCACCAATCAGTTTCGACGCCTCGGAGGAAGTAACCCAAGTGCATGGACAGTAAGACGTCGGCTTGCTGAATCTAACTTAAAACCCCTTAGACCTGCAAACGGCCCTAAACTGGAGCGTGGGCATCGTATTTCAAGACTAAGATATGCCCAGAGCCACGTAAATTGGAGTATTGAAGATTGGTCAAAAGTTATGTTCTCCGACGAATCAAAATTTATGCTCTACAAGCACGATGGAAGACACAGAGTGTATCGAAGACCAGGGGAAAGATTCAAGCAAGCATGCATCGAAGAAAAAGTAGCCTACGGTGGTGGGTCTGTACTTGTGTGGGTCGGAATTTCTTCTGAAAGTCGCACAGAGCTGGTGATCATAGAAAACGGCTCTTTAACTAGCGTAAGATATGTGGAAGAAATCCTCAATGATCATGTTGGTCCATTTATGGTCAATTTAGGTGAGGATGCTATATTTATGCATGACAATGCCCGACCTCATACAGGTAGGATTGTGAATGACTACCTTCAAGAGATGAACATTACTCGTATGGAGTGGCCAGCGCGCAGCCCGGATATCAACCCGATCGAGCATGCTTGGGACGAGCTAGGCAGATGCGTAAAACAACGAAACCCTCCCCCAATCACGCTTCGTGAGCTCAAAATTGCTCTCACAGAGGAATGGGAGAATATTCCCCAAAATCGTATAAGGAACTTGGTGTACAGCATGCCAAACCGCGTAAACGCAGTAATGGAAGCACGAGGAGGCAATACGAAGTATTAAAATTCAAGAAAATCGTAATAAAGTTCAAAAATTTCATGTTTCCTATTTTTGTTTTAAGGAGAGATCAGCAGTTTTTTTCTTTATGTAATTTTGTGTTAATAAAATGTATTTTTTTTTACTTTCATTTAAGGAGTATTACATTGTCTATTAAATACAATTTATTGCATTAACCTATCATTTTTAGTTTCCGAGATTTTTAACATTCTTTAAGTGACCCGGATTCATTGCTCTCGAGTGTATTATGTGCAAAACGAAGAAAATACCAAGACCCCTCCGTGCCTCGGAAAGCACGTTAAGCCGTTGGTCCCGGCTGTCATTCGTGGATCTTTGACAGTCGTTACGGGTCGTCAGAAGCCCGAAAGTCTGACAACCAGTCTTACCAAGGGGTATCTCATTACCCAGTAACTGGTTTGTGGAGGACAGATAGGCAGTCGATTCATGTACATTACTGGTATTTAGCTGCATCCGGTCAGACTGGAAGCTGACCCGAACGTAGTTGGGAAAATGATTTACTAAATGATGAATGAAATGATGATAATGATTTACTTAGTTTTAAGACTTTATTCATATCTATGGGTGATAATAATTGTTCGAATTTACGTTACGTGTTACTTTGTGTAAATTATTTAATCACCACTGCTCTCAAAACGGTGAAGGAAAACATCGAGAGGAAGCAATGCAAGAACCAAAAATTCGAAAGACATGTGACATCTACCAACCCGTACTGGGCCCGCGTGTTCGATTACGGCCCACTCCCTCTCACCGAGAGGAGGCCTGTGTCCCAGCAGTGGGAACATTATAGGCTGATGAAGATGGTGAGTGGTGACGTTACGTTTGCGTGGCGTGTCCGTGCTAAGGCCTCTGTTGACGTCAAACTTCTTTTAATTAATACGTTTTTTTCGTAGGTATTCGCAAATTCTTGGTACTAATTTCCATAACTTATAATATTATTAATTTCCATAACTTCGCAGAATTCGATCATGACATACTTGCCTGAGTACCATAGTTACTACCCAAATTGTATCCAAGATGCTCAGTTCTTACTTCCGCAATACAAAAGTTTAATATTTTGCAGTGCCTTTTATAAAGTAATTAGGTAAAGTGTTATATGAGAAATGAGAATGGGCCGTGAGTCCATAGAGCTCTGCCCCGCAATCATATGATGTAATGCACCAGCACCGGTAATTTAGGCTATAGAGAAAGCGGGGCGATGGGCGGAACGATTTGTAAGATTAATTTATTTAAAACTAGCGACCCGCCCGTGCAGTACACGGATTTTTGGTCTTGACAAGACTTCAAGATTTATAATTAATTGTGTAGTTTAGAAGAACTAAGTGGCCACATGGTCAGGAAAATAGACTTTGTTTTATACTATGAATATATATATATTATAATAGTAATATAATAATACATTAGTAAAGTTAGGTATATGAATTGTATATGCTGTGGATAACGGTGTGAGTTTCACATTTATATAATATCTTTGTATATATTATTTGCGCAGATATAATGTGTTACTGTTTGTTTGTCCCAAATAAATAATATAGTTAGATAATAGTAGATAGTTATCTAAATACTTACTTCAATAAATGATTAGGAAAAAAATATTTATAATAACCCATGGTTGTGGTGAATTGAATTATGTAGCAAAAGTCTGTTGAAATTATTAGAATTTAAAACCTATAATTTAGGCCAAATGTTATACGTTATATTTGCAACAAATAAATTTAATTCAGGAGTAATAAAACATAAAAATCACTAACGCCAAAGAGAAAGACAATTATTAACATAAGTACCTACATGTAATAAAGAGAAGTTTCCTGACGCACTTTGGTGCGAGGCGACACAGAATTGCTTGGAAAATTTAAATAAAATATTAATATTTCCGATATTTTCAAGATTCTGTTATAAAGGCATGTGGAACAGGGTGTAAAGTTCACTCATACCTCAATATAAAATGGGAGAATCCTACGATCAGACGGGTGTTGTGTCTGGTGGACAACTGCCCAACGATATACTCGTATGTCGGGACGTTGTATATTATATGCTAGTTGTGCGGTAAACTCTGCTTACGCAATGCAGGATTTTGCGTGACGTCAGTGTGATGAGTAGTTCGCGTGTGGCGATATAGATACCACTACACTGTTGTACCTATTTTTCTACTAAATAAAACTTGGCAATTCAGACACACATTTAAATTTACATAAATAATTGCTTTCACAAATCGCTCATTTCGTGGCCACACACAATCTCGTGAGCAATTTTCTCGCTAAACTGCTAGACAGATTATAATGTCTGTAATAGTCTTTATAGCTGCCTTTATCATAACGCGATTAACACTAATCGACGTCTTCATAACACTGAGTTCAGAGAGAAATAGGTATACTTAGTTTTTATAGAGAAATGTCACCTGTCTTCAAATTGATTGGACGGAATATAAAATACTTACTTCCTATAAAATCTAGTATTCCCTTAAACAGTAGGTAAACCATATTGTACATAATTATGATTATCATCAGCCCAGTCATTTTCTGACTTAGTGTTTTGGGCTCAGCTTTTAATTCTTCCATAATTCTGACCAAAAAATCAAACCAAATCATTTATTTACTTGCAAACATGGGTGTAGTATACATGAGTGTTTTTCTTATGATAAAGTTCTCCATATTTTACCGTCACATGGGCATGCAAATGTTTCAATTCCAAATTAAAAATTAACATTAAATGACAGATCATTGGAATTACAATAATATAAATATTATTAAAAATGTCAGCGTGGTTATAAAAATAAAATGAGTCAATGAGAGGATCGCAATAATTATGTCAATCAGAATAACAGTCAAAAAATCAAAAACAAAAGTCATTTATTGAAAGTAGGCTGAGAATCAGCACTTTTTGAACGTCAAAAGTACCTATGTCAATCAGTTAGTGAATCATCATTAAGAAAATCGTCAATCGTGTAAAATAAGAACTATAGAACATATCCATGTATGACTACTTTGATAACATTTAATCCCCATGGATAATGATTTAATGAACATTCTGTTGTTAGAGGAAAGTTAGTGAGTCGGTCTAGCTTCTAACGACTGTCTTAAGTATGAGTAATTGTATGACAATGGGTACGACACCACGCACGTCAACGCCGGCGGTCGCTTAAAACATGCGCTGGGGCTCTGTCTCACATAAGGTCGCAGCATTATGCTGAGCGATAGCAGTTTTGCTTGGATGTGACGCATATTTTCCCCCAAATTGTTCTTTTTTTGTTCTTTCTTTGCGTCATGTTTACCGCAAATAAACTTATTTTCTTTCTTTAAACTTACTCTTCGGTGCTTTATGTGAAAATAACGATTTGAAAACCGGTAATGTTTTCGAGATTTTGAGCAGTGAAAATAAATAATTAATAAAGTTCTGTCAACTATAAATGATCAAGGTGACAACATGAAACACTTAAAAAAACCTATAAATTTTATCTATTTCGACCTGCCAAAAGATAAGGATCAGGAATACTGATGCCCACCATGAATCCATTACAAAACACCATGAAATATATATATATCTAGCAGTAAAATAGTGAAACATTATCTGTTCCAGATGACGTCAGTTCTGAGTTTCAAATGCCAAATGAAACGCATTCCTATTCATGTAATGTAACACGATTACATCTGACGTTTGAAATAGCCGTGAACAGTTTTAATAATGTCTCAGTAATGTCTGATTTAATATCTTGAGTGATTTTGAAATTTTGAACGAGAACGCTCAATGCCAAGTTAATAAATTCGATTATATAAGTACTAGCTTTTGCCTGCCGCTTCGATCTCGTGGCAAACCACGGAAGGCACGGTTACTATGGGACAAATCCCCTCGGAACTGTGCAGTCTCTCGGGAAAACCAGCCTATGCAAGCTCACATCGATTTGTTGCTCCGTAAAAAAAGACAAACCAATATTAACACACTTTGGCATTTAACAATTATTACTAATTAGGTATCTACTACCGTTTTGCCTCACTGGACGACGTCACTACGTCAGCGCCGGCTGTCGCTGAAAACCAGCGCTGGGGCTCTGTCTTGCATAGGGTCGCAGCATAATGCTGAGCGATAGCCGTTTTGCGTGGATGTGACGCATGTTTCCCTCAACCTTTTCTTATTTTTTTTGTGTTTGTGTTATTTTTTACGTCATGTTTACCGCAAATAAACGCATTTTCTTTCTTTCTTTACTTTATTTATCTACTAGCTTCAGCCCACGACTTTGCTCGCGTAAAATTTCTTCTTCCTCTGATTCACCCAGTCACATCGCATCACCTGCCCGAGCTTCCCTTGGTTTTCGTTTATCGTTATTTCTGACTTTTTTTCATTTTGTAGGCTCCTGAGGGTCATAGCGTGATGTTAAACACCCTATAGCCTTCCTTGAAAAGAAATGTGCTATCAAATAAAAAAAAATATTTAAATTCCGAACGGTAGTTCCAGAGATTACCCCCCCACATTCAAACTCAGAAAGAAACAAACAAATTTTACCTCTTTATAATATTCAGGGTGAAATTGAGTGAGATTGAGTAGATAAGTAATCAAAACCCATAAACCCATTTCTAGTGAAATTTCAGGCATTTCATTGTTGTTTTCGATATAGTAGTATTATTTGACTAACCACTTGGAATTGTGGTTTTTCGAGGAAAATTCCATCGTTCTTTTTATCAACGCTTTATATAAAAATAACTTCCTATTTCTGCTGATCCTTTGTATCCTACATACTTCGGTATTGGTTATATTTTTTTTTTGTAGCAAGATTCCGAATTTCTGACGGTCAGTATTTACTTAAGTAAGATTACGTAGGAAAATAATGCGACCCCTTTGTGAAAAAAGCTACATAGATGATGAACCATACATCGCATAAATCGCTTTTAGCGATAACAATGCCCATTGTGTCACCCTATGGAAAGTTTCTACATTTATATCTGTATTTTTTTGGTGTACAGTCGTCAGCACTTGGTTATACAAAACTGTCAATTTTCTCCAAATGATTTTAAATAATATATAAAAAAATATATATATATATACAACGTATAACAGAATAAACGTCCTGAAAGTAGTTAGTTCATAATTGACTACTGAATCGATTTCAGTAACTATTAATATAGGTATTTTCTTCAAATTTTATTTATTTTGCAATACTGACCGCAAATCGAGCCAGAGAAAATTAAATCTTATTTCAAGGCAACACGACTCAATTTTAAATGCGTAACATAATGTTAGGATCAATACGATTTTCTTAAATAATAGTTAGCTTTAAAAAAAACATTTTTTCGTTTTGTATTATGCTTTTAACTCAAAACTCTAATTGGGCTGTATATATATATTAATATTTAAAAATGAAAATTAAGTTCAAAATCGAATGAGAAAAATTAAGTTTGTGGTAACCTGACCTGCTGCTGTGTACATAATAAAGAGTATTCTATTCTATTCTATATTCACCTAGAGTCTAGACAATGAGACCCCCGACCGGTAAGTGACGCATCTGTGAAGATTTCTAACTTAGTTTTTTGTAAAGCAAATGCATTGTTATAATGATAAATAGTCTATAGTATAGTTAAAATCTCGCTGCAGACTTGGTCATAAATCATAATCGGAGTGGGGATGTGCGCTAGTTGCGCGCGCTCAAGGCCATTATCGATAACAGAATCATTAAGGTTATCACGTAAACATACTGCATTCATTAAGTATGCAGGGTAACTAATGAGTACTAATGTGTTTTTACGAGACTTCCTTCTCGTAAGATCACATTAGTATCCATTAGTTAATCCTATAAACAGAAGGTAATTATATAAAAACTAATATGTTTTTACGTTCTTAATTACATAAAAAGAGGGTAATTAACAAATATCTTTTTGTCTCCTTTGCTAACCGCTAGTTGCGCCGTGCTATTAAGTATATATAAATCGCTACAAAAATATATAAATATATAAAACTATCGATATCACTCATCGACTGCAGTAATACACAGGACTACGTGTGGGCGTGGCCTGCCCATAAGGCCCATGAGTGGGAAAGAGAGCGAAACACTCGAATGATTTATGACCGAGCCTGCAGCGAGATTTTAACTATACTTTAACAAACAGTAGCTTAAAGCTGTCAATCTCATAAGCGAGTGTGCAATAACCAATAAGAGTTAATATCGACATTACCGGACATGGTTTCATAATATTTTGAAATATTTGAGTGAGTTTCATTATGTAGAAGAGAAACGCTATAGTTAGTAAATGTTTCGAAACGCTTTTGCCAATTATAATGCTTTTGACTTTCAAGGACTGAGTCAGAGTTCAGCTTGAGCTACATAATATGTGCTATTATAATATAACTTGCTTAAATTAAATTAAATTAAAATTCTTTTATTACAGATAACAGGGATCCATATTATGTTAGTATTACAAAAAACAACTTATATTCTAGTGTTAGTAGTAGTTAAAGGTAGGTATAAAATAAAATAAAATACAATGATGCACACTCCACGCAGAGGACGAGCAGGCAAGAAAACATGTTTCCTACCTGAGCAACCTCCGGATAAAATGCCGAATATTTGGAGTATAGCTCTCCGCCACAGCTCTCAGGACATAGTTGCGACTACCCCGCACTCTGCTCAGCAGCGACGCGGTTTTCTTACGGATTATAGCATGAAAGCCATCTGTGTGGGTCTCAGCAAACATTTCCGAAGCGCTGCAGAAACGGGGCAGTCGCAACAACATCCTGAATGCATTATTATATTGTACGCGCAGGGCATCCAGCGATCTCTTGATGTAATTGACCCATAGATTGCTCGTATAAAAGCTCTGACAGTAGGCCTTAAAAAGCGTAATTTTTACTTGGTCAGAGCATCGAGCAAATCTACGGGCCAACATGTTACCTCTGACCGCTAAAGCCCTACGCTCCCTCTCTATGTCTATATCATCCTTAAGGTCGTCGGTGATGAAATGTCCAAGATATTTAAATTTGGACACCCTGTTTAACGGGAGCCCATTCAGTCTTATTATTTCCGGAACATAGTCCGGACACCTACCCGCGGCCTTAAAAATCATATATTCACTCTTGGTGACATTATAAATCAGTCCGTGTGAGGCAGCATAATTCTCACACACTCTGAGCAATTCTCTGATTGCCCCAGCAGTTGGGCCCAGCAGCACCATATCGTCCGCGTAGTTGATGTTATTGACGCTTACTCCATTTATTCGACATCCAATACTCATGCTGCTGAGCTCAGTGACGAGGCCATCAACATACAGATTGAAAAGCCTGGGGGATGTTAAACCGGCTTAACCGACTTCAAAAAAGGAGGAGGTTTTCAATTCGACTGTTTTTTTATGTTTGTTACCTCAGAAATTTCGACTGAGAGAACCGATTTTAATGATTATATTTTTATTTGAAAGCCGGTGTTTCCCGTGTGGTCCCAATTAAATGTTATCGTAAGCGGTCAAGCGGTTTAAAAAAATCAACAATAAATTATTTTTATATAAAAATAAATCGCCTTCAAACGGACGTGGACGTGTAAGACGATCGTTTTTGAATTGGTGTGGGGTAGATATCATAACTAAAAAGTGAAAAATAAAAAACTTTTTAACACAAAAAAACCTGGCTCCAAAAAAAACTACAAAGTGTAAAATAACTTTAATTTCGGAAGTCGGTGGAAAAAACTAAAATACAGATCCAGAGACATCGACTTCCGAAATTAAAGTTATTAGTCACTTTGTAGTATTGTTATTTAGGAAGTCGGGGTTTTTTTTTTGTGGTTAAAAAGTTTTTTATTTACGCAACCAAATCTTTAAGAGACTCTGTGGAACAAATAGTAGGATTATGTAAATAGGTCGTTTTTCTATCTTTAGATCTTTAGCACATGCGTAAGACTTCCGAGATCTCCAGTGGAAGTACTGGTTCCTATCTTGATGACTTGGTGCGGTTGTGCGGCCCTGAAAATTATCCAGCAAGCTCTAAATACGGAAGCCTAACGCTGGGGTCCTTATAAGCTCAAGAACGGCCAACCCGTGCTTTTAGTCGTTAAGTTTATTTTTTGTTTTCTTAAGCAAAGCTTCCCAGGGCGCCTGGGTTTTGGGAATAAGACCTACGTACCGCAAGAGCCCCATATATTCCGCTTTCCGCAGACAATGCGCATCCTTGAGGATTTCCACTAGTAACATTTATCGATGCTAAAACTAAACGGCAAATACTTACTTTTAACATTTAATATATTAAATCTTTGGCAGAGCCGTTGAATAGGCATACAAAATATCGAGGTAATCTTGTGGTCAATTATAACAAAATTCTAAAAATACTATAATACTGAATAATTGAATATTCTTTTGATCTCCGAAAGGTCAGACCTCGAGTTAGTCGTAAATAAGAAGTTCACAAATTCTGATTCTACATAATATCTTGAAATCAAAATCAATCTGCTTAGCGTTTTCTCAACTTTGTTAGGGTCAGCTTTCAGTCTAATCGGATGCAGTTGAATCAGTATCTATATTACATGGAGCGGCCGCCTATCTGACCTCCACAACCCAGTTGCTGGGTAACACGATACCCCTAGGTAAGACTGATTATCTGAGTTTTGTGCTTCTGACTACCAGTTACGAGCGTCAAAGATCTACGAATGACCACTGGGACCAATGGCTTAACGTGCTTTCCGAGGCAAAGAACACGAACAACGAAAGGTGGACACCCACCCACGAACCAACCACGGCAAACGTAGCTTAACTCTTCGATCGACTCGTGTGGCTGATATAGATAGAAAATACGTTTATTTGCGGTAAACATGACGCAAAAAATAACACGAAACATAAGAAAAGGTTAGGGGAAATATGCGTCACGTCCACGCAAAACGGCTATCGCTCAGCATTATGCTGCGACCCTATGCAAGACAGAGCCCCAGCGCTGGTTTTCAGCGACAGCCGGCGCTGACTTACTGACGTCGTCTGGTGAGGCAAACAATAGTTAGGACGCTGTACCAGTACAGCGTACTTACGAACGTTGCACTTAAATAAAAATAATATAATTAAATTTAAATGTGATAGAATAGATATCATTTAGCCATGTTCCCCTCAAATAATATATTGAAATACTGACCTATAAAATGCAAACTCCAAGTAGGTACCTACGCAGCCTGCCTTTAATCTATGTATATTGGGGTAGGCCTCCAATCTAATCAAATGGGACTGAATATCCGATTTAGTAATAAGTATCGAGATTCATGTCACTTCCACAACCCAATTACAAGGGTAGGTAATAATGTCCAAAAGGTTTGACTGGCCATCAGACCGTACCAGGATCAATGAATAAGAATGTGGGGAATGAAAGGTATTGGTTTTGTGTGTGAAATAATGGGTTATGTGCTAAATGTACTGGGTCAAATTAAATTAATTGGCGAGACTTTACAGTATCGATACCTAACAACGATAAAAGAAAAACGACAAACATTACAAAATGGCTGAACTCATGATTTCAACTGGCGTGTATTTAATCGAACCCAAGTCTTGTACCTAATTCCCATTTTGCTTTCCTAAAAATATGATTAAACACTGTAATATAAAGATTACGCCTCTTTTTGTGAAACTGAAATAATTTCAATTATGGAGTCCTACCAAGTTACTGCGACCAACTCGGCTGCAGTTGAACGCGTTTGGTAACTGTTCTAAACTTTTTTTTTTGTTTAACCTAACCTAACCCGTTTGATCGGGATACTAATTAGTTACTGCGACCTAACATGAGAAAAAGCCACAAAGAAAGAAACTCATTTATTTGAAAAGTTTACATCATTAGTAGGCCATCAAACTTTTAGAGGTTCATTCGTAGCGGTATCTATATCGCCACATGCGAATCACGCATCACGCTGACGGCACGCAAAACCCTGCATCGCGCAAGCAGAGTGTACCTCGCAACTAGCATTGTATACAACTAGCCGACATCAATAGTCGGGCAGTCCGCAGTTGCCCACCAGACACGACACCCGTCTGGTCGAAGGATCCTCCCTTTACTATGGGTATGAGTGAACTTTACACCCTGTTCCTCATCCCTCTATACTTTAATTTAAAAAAAAACCTACACGCAAATACACTTATGTCATCTCATTTATCTAGATTAACGTATTTCTAAGAACAAAGTATGAAAAGTCCCACTGTCCCGCCAAGTCAATGAGGCATGATCTTTACTTATAGACAGTGATTATAACTTTACTCTTTGACTTTAGTAAAATAGGTGTTCAATCTTTCTCGCGTCATTAAGCTCTTGTGAGTGAAAGGAAACATTACGGTTTTCACAACTCAGGTCGCTCCGTTTGAACTTAGATCGGATTTGTATAATAGGTCGGGGAAAAAGTTTTTTCGTATTTTATAGTTATAAATTTGTAGTAAAATCTCTTTGGCTGTACTGTTTATATCTGGCTGGTTTTGATACCATTAAATAGATGACACTTTAAAAATGAAAAATAAAAAGTTAAAACGATTTCCCGCCATTTTCAATTGATTTTCTGTCCGCCAAAATGGGTGAATCTAACGAAGAAATTCGATCCATTTTGAAGTTTTATTACAAAAAAGGGAAAAATGCGACAGAAGCTGCGAAAGAATATGTGATGTTTATGGACCTAATGCAGTGTCAGTGAGAGTATCACAAAGTTGGTTCAAGCGTTTTCAGTCCGGGAATTTTGATGTCAAAGATGCAGCTCGCTCTGGTCGCCCTGTTACGGATAAAGTAGATGCCATTTTTGAAAAAGTGGAGTTTGATCGGCATATTGGTAGTTACGTTAAAGCTGAAGAGTTAGAGGTTGACCACAAAACTGTTTTGACACATTTGAAAAAGTCTGAGTATACAAAAATGCTCGATATTTGGGTGCCACACAATCTCTTAGTCTTGAATTTGAATAAAATATACGAAAGTAATTCCTCGACCTAATAATTATGGAATGATGAGGGGTCCCTGTGTGTGAGTTAGATAAATGTGTTTTAGTACAAACAATTTCTGTGAATATACATTACGTTCCTCATTGTTATTGAGTTTACCGCTAAAGCTTTTCATGAATATATTTTACCTTAAAGTTTTATTAGCTGACTTAGGGCAAATAATTTTATTTAAGGAAAAGGGATTCGGACATTCTTTGTGTCGATCACAGTAAAACAGCCCTTCTACGTAAAAGTATTTACGTATCGAATGGCTCCAGTTATTTTCAATAAAATTCCACGACAGATAAAAAATCTTAATAATAATATGTTTAAAAAGAAACTGAAACAATTTTTAATTCATAAATGTTATTACTCCACAGCTGAGTTTATGGAGGACACCACTGACATTTAGATTAATACAATATTACACTTAATTTAACGATTTTATTCTCCTCATTGGTTTGGATGTTCTTGAAATGGCTGTTTCTTTTGTTTTCAATCTAGATTTAAGTATATTCTAAGTATTCGCATTTTCTTGTTCATATAATTTAGATTATTATTATGTTGACATTAAGTAATTATTTTATTTGAAATGTGTGTCTGTGGTTTCGACACCACTATCGTTATTATTATTTGTATACTCTCGGGTAAAATGTAGCGAACTGACCTTATTATAACATCCTGTTGTAATGAAACCTACATTTACGAATAAATTTGATTTGATTTGATTTAATGTTCCGTGTTTCGTAAAGTTAATTACTTACTACTGTATATAATCCAGTTCTTCTAACTGAACAGACAGCTGTGCTGCTGGGTAATTTGTTCCGCCACTTCTTCTTCCCAGCTAAAGCACTAGGAAGTGGTGAAGGGTGGGCGTTTTGAGGGGACTGTCTTATGTATTTTTGACGTTCAAAAAGTGTTGATTCTCAGCCTAGTTTGAATAAATAACTTTTGATTTTGATTAGAAGTTTGAGAGTCATCTTTTCTGGAAGAATTTGTTTCAACTGTAAAAAAACTGTTTTAGAGTATAACCAAAAGATGTCAGAAAAAACGAACCAATTGCGTGACAAGGAAGGGTTCTGTAGTTTGAATGAATATTAACGCATGCAACACAGTATTGATTATACCGACCGTAATAATAAGTTTATATTTCATAGTATTTTTCGAAAAACTATGATAAGCAAAGTTATTTATGCGTACAACCGCAGAAATTACTTAACTTTTCATAGCTGAAGAAACAAACTACAAACTAATATTTTTATTAAGTATGAGATCCCCCACACGATTATGTGCGTTTATTTTTTTTTTCATATATACATATTAGACCAGGCTATTAAAATAAGTAGGTAATGGTACAGAAAATACAATAGGTAGTCAAATAATAAACGTAATTGGTACCTTCAAGTACCATTCAACTAAAGGTCAATAAGTTTGATACCTGAATGAGAAACTGACCTTTTGACATTATAAAAAGCAAAGTCAAGAGTATTGTTCGATATGGGCTAATGCTGTACAGAATTAGAAACGCTTTAATTTTATTATAATTAACTTTGAAGCCACTCTTGAAATCGTTAGGTTTGCGTAAGAAGTAGAAGTAACATTATTTGCAAATAAGCTGTCACTTAGGGACTGTACGCTAAGGTAGAATAGAATTAACGTTTATTGAACTAAACTTATGATATTTAAATAGAAAACTGACTGTGAATGTGAGTACCATGCAGACTAGATTGAATACTTTATATTACTTCCTACTGTATAGAATCCAGTTCTTCTAACTGAACAGACAGCAGTGCTGCTGGGGAGTTGGTTCCGCCACTTCTTCTTCCCAGCTAAAGCACTAGGAAGTGGTGAAGGGTGGGCGTTTTGAGGGGACTGTCTTATGTATTTTTGACGTTCAAAAAGTGTTGATTCTCAGCCTAGTTTGAATAAATAACTTTTGATTTTGATTAGAAGTTTGAGAGTCATCTTTTCTTGAAGAATTTGTTTCAACTGTAAAAAAACTGTTTTAGAGTATAACCAAAAGATGTCAGAAAAAACGAACCAATTGCGTGACAAGGAAGGGTTCTGTAGTTTGAATGAATATTAACGCATGCAACACAGTATTGATTATACCGACCGTAATAATAAGTTTATATTTCATAGTATTTTTCGAAAAACTATGATAAGCAAAGTTATTTATGCGTACAACCGCAGAAATTACTTAACTTTTCATAGCTGAAGAAACAAACTACAAACTAATATTTTTATTAAGTATGAGATCCCCCACACGATTATGTGCGTTTATTTTTTTTTTCATCCCTTGATTGCCTGTATGATGAGTGCCACCCGTTTTTTTTTTTAATTTTACTACGCATTTGTTTAGCAATACATAGAATACTCCTTCTTCCAATATTCCTCGATATAGTGCCAATAGTCTACGAGATAATAGCTGTTTGATTTTAGGGCTAACGGACATGACGAAATATAATGATTGCATTTTTTCCCATTTGGCTAAAACGTATGTGAACGAGTTTAATAGAATTTTCCCAGATAGTAGTTGCTATAAAGAAGACTAGTTTTGTATCTTAATAATACCTGAAACTTATAAAAAAACATTGAATACAAAATAAAATAAATTCTAACTCAATGAAATCTTCTATTAAACTACAATTTATTCACAGTGTTCATACTGTATAACTTAGACATTCAAACTACTATTTCTAAGTCCAAAGAATCCATTTTCCAAACTTCAATCAAAACAGAAAAACAGCCTAAAACTAAACCGATCTTTTCTTCAATTCCCAAATGAATGAAACACAAATAATGGAACTGCCTATCTTTGGGTAAAAAATCGGTACGTGGGTAGGCACCTACCCACCCACGTACCATTTTTTTGCGATCACTTCTCTTTGTGACCCCTGACCAAAATTAGTTGAAGACATCGCCCCCTTGACATTTATATAGCTTACAGCGATACTCAACCTTTTTTGCTCGGCTTACACTAATTCTGATTACGTCACTCGCACTTATAAGGCCATCTCTATTTTGAGGTTATGTTCTCCGAAATTAGCTTATTTGGTTTACGACTCTGGTCTTCTTAGCGTTAGTCAATCTGCCTAGTTTTTTTCCAACTATGTTAGGCTC
Organism: Brachylomia viminalis; assembly: GCA_937001585.2. Lineage (NCBI taxonomy): Eukaryota > Metazoa > Arthropoda > Insecta > Lepidoptera > Noctuidae > Brachylomia > Brachylomia viminalis. The sequence continues at coordinate 7,448,354 of OW443303.2, read as the reverse complement.
GGCTTCCAGTCTTACTTAATGCAGCCAATTACCAGTATTTTATATGGAGTGACTGCCTATCTGATATCACCCGCAACCTGGGATCGTGTTACTGGGAAACACGAGAACCATTCGTAAGATTGGTTGTCATACTGTTGGGCTTCAGACTACCCGTAGATACTGTCAAAGATCTACGAATGACAGCCGGAATCAACGGCTTAACGGGCTTTCCGAGGCACAGAGGGGTCTCGATATGGTATATCGTAACCCGCATCCATGAACTGACCGGGGCAAGCGTAGTTTAAACTTCGATCGACCCATGCGGCTTTTATTATTTAGTCATAAGCAGGGGCATCGGGACCTCGTGGGGCCCTCCCCACGAGGTCTTCTCCTTAGCGTGTCGATGGCAATTTAATCTATTTTGAGTCAGCCTAGAACTTAGCTACGAGCTTGGCACTATCACTAGCATCTATTAATCCACCTACTCCACTACCACTCTGGTGTTTAGACAGGGTGGACTTTTGAGACAGGGCAGTAAGGCCTTTTGTAGTGGCCAGTCTATTCACGATAAAAAGCTATTGGGGTGTCTCGTTTCCTACAAAATATGTGGGAAAAGTTTTTTGCAATTTCTGACTATTCTAGTATTCAAACATCAGTTGGCCAGATGGAGTTTTTGATTCTTATTAGGAACAGGATGTAGTGGCATAAAAACAAATGATGTAATGTAATAAAAAAAATTGGTTGTCTGTAAAGTCGGTTTACGGACGATAGTTTTACGTGATAACGTCATAAAGAAACATCGATGAACCACTACTACTACTGTACTATTCGGAATACTAGCTCTGACGTCACGTGAGAAGAGAGATAAATGTGACACAAGCTAACGCTAACGAAAGGGAAAGGGAAAGGGCTGATCGTGCCTCTATATCGTTTGTTCCGCGCTCTCGCTTGCACGCTCACGTTCGGACGGAACGTTACACTTTTTCGTGCATGCAGCCGGTGTTCATCGATTTATAAGACGATATCACGTCAAAACAAGAAGAAGAAATAAAGTTCCTTTTACAAAACTGCACTGATGTCTTCAGACTAGACAATAAACCTTTGTTGTCTCAGATGCAATTAAAAATCACCGACAAACACTGTGGGCCCAAGGTTGGCAATCTCTGAAAAGTCGTTTTTGTATCTTATTCTGACAACCAAGAGGAGATAAGCATGACTTTTCTTAAATAAAAATATCTAATATCTACTTTCATAGCTTTTACTAGACATTCTTGTTCTTTAGAAATTCGAGTTTTTTAGGGTTCCGTACCTCAAAAGGAAAAACGGAACCCATAAAGGATTACTTCGTTGTGCGTCTATCTGTCAGTCTGTCAAGACGCTTTTTCTCAGGAACGCGTGGATGTATCAAGTTGAAATGAATATCAAATACGTAGGTCTACGGTCTCTTGGAGCTCTATGGAAATTAAGCTTCTAAGTCAACGCAATATAAAACACGGTAATTTATGCGACATATTTTGATACTCGCAATTTATTCAAAACCGTTACGGTACTCTTCCCGGTGATCTAGAATCATGAAATTTAGCGAGAAGCAAGGTCTTCTTATCACAAGTAAAGGAATAAGTCCGAAATCGTTCTTTGTAATTTTATCACTTATAACAATATTTTTGTGATTACAAACTTACTTTTTCAGTTGGAGAATTGCCCGTGGCGTATATATCAATGTATGGGAGAACATGTTTTATAACTACAATGTTAAGTTTGTTATGGGATAAATTCATCCAACTACGGAACCCTTCGTTGTGCGTGGTTCGACATGCGCTTGGCCGGTTTTTTAGAGACAAGCGTTTATAAAAAAATCACAATATTCAATATTAAAGGCACATCAATATCTCAACAATAATAGTTAATATTTCTACAACTTCAAAAATTAAAGTCGGCAAAATTAATTGTTGTGCAAGTTGTTGCCAACTGGAATTGAAAATTCAAATCACAGCTGTCATTATTTGACAGGTTGTATGAAATGGATATAACACGGCAAATTGACGGAGGGTGTCATTTGCTAAACAATTAATTTCCCTGACTTAACATAACCTACCTACTGACTATAATTAATTATGGTATAATACACTCGAGAGCAATGAATCCGGGTCACTTAAAGAATCCTAAAAATCTCGGAAACTGAAAATGCTAGGTTAATGCAATAAATTGTATTTAATAGACAATGTAATACTCCTTAAATGAAGGTATTAAAACTTCTTAGTTATTGTAAAGTTATATCATAAAAAAATCAAATTTGAAAAAGGGCCACTTTCGAAGATGGAACTACGAAATTACAGCATTTGGTTTTGCTTTTGTTTGTAATCTGTCATTTATGTGGGTACATAAACCATGTTGATAGTGCTCTATATTCATTATACAAGCTGAAATTATGTCGCTTACGCCTGAAGAATGCACCAGAATACTTACAATGCTGGAAACCGGCCGGAGTCAGCGCGATACAGCCAGGACTGTCGGTGTGTCGCTGTCAACAGTACAAAGAGTTCTCCGACGTTACGAAGAAACTGGTTCTAACCTACGCAGACCAGGAACGGGCAGAACCAGGTGTACCACAGCACGAGAAGACCGATACTTGGTGAACACCATGCTTCGAAATCGCTTTCTCACAGGAACTGAACTCACCAATCAGTTTCGACGCCTCGGAGGAAGTAACCCAAGTGCATGGACAGTAAGACGTCGGCTTGCTGAATCTAACTTAAAACCCCTTAGACCTGCAAACGGCCCTAAACTGGAGCGTGGGCATCGTATTTCAAGACTAAGATATGCCCAGAGCCACGTAAATTGGAGTATTGAAGATTGGTCAAAAGTTATGTTCTCCGACGAATCAAAATTTATGCTCTACAAGCACGATGGAAGACACAGAGTGTATCGAAGACCAGGGGAAAGATTCAAGCAAGCATGCATCGAAGAAAAAGTAGCCTACGGTGGTGGGTCTGTACTTGTGTGGGCCGGAATTTCTTCTGAAAGTCGCACAGAGCTGGTGATCATAGAAAACGGCTCTTTAACTAGCGTAAGATATGTGGAAGAAATCCTCAATGATCACGTTGGTCCATTTATGGTCAATTTAGGTGAGGATGCTATATTTATGCATGACAATGCCCGACCTCATACAGGTAGGATTGTGAATGACTACCTTCAAGAGATGAACATTACTCGTATGGAGTGGCCAGCGCGCAGCCCGGATATCAACCCGATCGAGCATGCTTGGGACGAGTTAGGCAGATGCGTAAAACAACGAAACCCTCCCCCAATCACGCTTCGTGAGCTCAAAATTGCTCTCACAGAGGAATGGGAGAATATTCCCCAAAATCGTATAAGGAACTTGGTGTACAGCATGCCAAACCGCGTAAACGCAGTAATGGAAGCACGAGGAGGCAATGCGAAGTATTAAAATTCAAGAAAATCGTAATAAAGTTCAAAAATTACATGTTTCCTATTTTTGTTTTAAGGAGAGATCAGCAGTTTTTTTCTTTATTTAATTTTGTGTTAATAAAATGTATTTTTTTTTACTTTCATTTAAGGAGTATTACATTGTCTATTAAATACAATTTATTGCATTAACCTATCATTTTTAGTTTCCGAGATTTTTAACATTCTTTAAGTGACCCGGATTCATTGCTCTCGAGTGTAGAAACACGCCAGTAATCATTTGCACCTACCCATAGACCAGGCTATTAAAATAAGTAGGTAATGGTACAGAAAATACAATAGGTAGTCAAATAATAAACGTAATTGGTACCTTCAAGTACCATTCAACTAAAGGTCAATAAGTTTGATACCTGAATGAGAAACTGACCTTTTGACATTATAAAAAGCAAAGTCAAGAGTATTGTTCGATATGGGCTAATGCTGTACAGAATTAGAAACGCTTTAATTTTATTATAATTAACTTTGAAGCCACTCTTGAAATCGTTAGGTTTGCGTAAGAAGTAGAAGTAAAAAAAGCTAGAAATCGGTGTAATCAGATGATACGCAACGCTAAACGCCGCCATATTCTCGAGAATATATCTTCTTCTTCACCTGCTGATATCTGGAAGTTCCTTGGTACTCTTGGTATCGGCAGACCACGGCATGTGGATTTTCCTAATACAATTGGCCTTGATGATATCAACCGTCACTTCACAACCACTTGTCATTTGGATTCCCAAATATTGTCCCAGACGGTTGATTTCATTAATGGCCTAGCGAGTCCCTTCATAGAACCATTTCACTTCTTTCCGGTAACCTTGGACGAAATTAAAAAGATCATCCTGTCTATCAAATCCAAGGCTGTGGGTTACGACGGCATCAGTCGTACTATGGTCGTTTGGATCCTTGATAGCCTTCTCCCTCCAATTACCCACATCATTAACTTTTCCCTTGATTCCGGACAATTCCCATCCCTGTGGCGTATGGCCTATGTCCGCCCACTCCCTAAAACTTCAAATCCCTCCCTTCCCAGTCATTTTCGACCCATTACCATTCTCCCATTCCTGTCTAAAGTGCTTGAGGCCTGCGTACACAAGCAGTTTGCGGGGTTTGTTCATCGGAACAACCTTGTTAGCTCTTTTCAGTCTGGGTTCAGGCCTGGGCATAGTACAGCCTCCGCTCTCCTTAAAGTGACTGGTGACATTAGGAAAGCCATGGAGGATACCAAAGTTACCGTTTTGGTATTAATTGATTTCTCCAATGCCTTTAACGCCGTCAGCCACGATATTCTCCTTTCTATCCTCTCCCACCTTATGGTTTCGTCCGAGGTGCGGGAATGGTTCTCTTCTTATCTTCGGGGACGTCAGCAGTCGGTTCGCGTTGATGAGAGCTCATCGAGTTGGCGTGATCTGGATGCTGGTGTTCCACAAGGCGGTATTCTTTCCCCATTGTTATTCTCCATCTTCATTAATTTTATAACTCACTGTCTTCGATGTTCGTATCATCTATATGCCGATGATCTTCAATTGTATACAGCTGAGCGGGTTGAGGATTTGTCAGACGCTATAGCAGATGTAAACCGAGACTTAGATGCTATCAAAAAGTGGTCTGATAGTTTCGGGGTGTCTGTAAACCCCTCGAAGTGTCAGGCCATTGTAATTGGAAGCTCACGCATGATAGGTAGGGTGACGCTTAGCTCTCTTCCTCCTCTTATTTTCAATGGTACCGTCATACCCATTACCCCTACTGTGAAAGATCTCGGTTTGCATCTCGACTCTACACTCAGCTGGCAACACCAGGTCTCTAGTGTTAGTCAAAGGGTCAACGGTACTCTGCGATCCCTGTATCGTCTGAGGAATTTTTTGCCCGCTAAGACGAAAACCATGCTTGTGCAGACTTTGATTTTCCCTATGATCGACTATGGTGACGTGTGTTACTTTGACTTGAATGCGGTTTTGCTGGATAAGCTCGACAGATTGCTTAACTATGGTATCCGGTTCATATTCAACCTCAGAAAATATGATCATGTGTCGAGCTATAGGTCTGAGCTCAAATGGATGTCCATTCGCCAAAGAAGAAGTTTGCGTGCTTTGACCACGCTTTTCTCCCTTCTCAACTCTCCCACTCCTCCTTCTTATCTCGTGTCTCACTTCCAATACCTATGTTCTTCTCACGCTAAGAATCTACGTTCTTCTAACAATCTTCTTCTACTCTGTCCTTCTCATACTTCTGACTTTGTTCATTCTTCCTTTCATATTCAGTCCATTCTTCTTTGGAATGCGCTTCCTCTTGATATCAGGACGGCTACCAGTCGGTATGCATTTAAGCGGAAATTGCAGAGTTATTTTCGAAACAAATAGAGTAAAGTCATCTCAACATCTCTCTTCCTGGAATTTGTATATATATATATATATATTTATGTAAGTATATAGTATAGTAAACAGTATGTATGTGTATAGGACTTATTTATATATTTGTGTACGTTATTTTGATAGTTAATTTTATTTTATCATTGTTAAACATCGCTCAAATCAATGCTTTCCTTTCCTTTCAATTAAAGCACCTGCCATCTAATCTCTTCACCACCCTTGGTTGACTGGTAGAGAATGCCTAAGGCATTAAGTCCGCCTTTGTACCTTTTGTGCGAAAAGTTATAAATAAATAAATAAATAACATTATTTGCAAATAAGCTGTCACTTAGGGACTGTACGCTAAGGTAGAATAGAATTAACGTTTATTGAACTAAACTTATGATATTTAAATAGAAAACTGACTGTGAATGTGAGTACCATGCAGACTAGATTGAATACTTTATATTACTTCCTACTGTATAGAATCCAGTTCTTCTAACTGAACAGACAGCAGTGCTGCTGGGGAGTTGGTTCCGCCACTTCTTCTTCCCAGCTAAAGCACTAGGAAGTGGTGAAGGTCGGGCGTTTTGAGGGGACTGTCTTATGTAATTTTGACATTCAAAAAGTGCTGGTTTTCAGCCTAGTTTGAATAAATTACTTTTAATTTTGAATACATGACTTTACAGCTGTCTGTCGTTTTTGAGTATTTTATATACGGCCTACGCAAATGTCTTGCAGATCTGGTAGCGTCGTGTGACAGGTCGTTGAGCTCCCTAAAGTAGGGTTGAGTTACACGTTAACTGATGCATGCATGCCGTCTGTTAGGACAGGACAACTCAAAGCTGCAATGGCTCTTTCTTCAAAAGGCCCTTCCAGACAGCCCTGCATTGTTAGACTCACATAAAATCCTAATAATACAATGTTTGGACTTTAAAAGAGACCTCATGGTCTCTTTTAAAGACACAGAGGTGTATGAGGGTTTACTCAGAGGTCATCCTCTGAGTTGGTTTCGGCATTTCTTCTCAGGGATCAGTCAGCTAGGAAATGCCGGCGCCATCTAGTTTTTAAAATATTGACGTGCAAAAGTGTCGTAGAAGATCTACTTACAGAAATAAACATTTAATTTCATTGTCCCCAGTATTACAGCTAGTAGCAGTTGGTTGATACACAAAACTACAGGGTTAAATTCAATTAGTTAGCGAAACTCCGCAGAAGTGATGGCTATCGATATGTAAACGCGATAAAACTAAAATAAATTAATTTGCTGATTTTTTTTTGTCTTGATTGTGATTGACCGCATTTAATGTTTGGAATTCACTTAGAATATCAGTTTAAAAAAAACAGTTTTTTTTTGTGTAAACTTCACAGTCGTGATTAGTATCGATATCTAAATACGATAAAACATATTCTGTCAACTCATAATTTAAGTAACAATACTACCAGGCGGTCGTTCACCCCTAAACACCTTTTTATTTTTGTATTTTATCGTGTTTAGACTACGATACACATCACGTCTGCAGAGTTTCTCTAGCTTATTTAATTTGACCCTGTATAATACCGGATGATTATGCTTAAGTCCCCTATAGCGGGTTGCTAAGCACTAATTTTCAGATTAAACCTTTGACTCCTGTTTACAAATAAATACAGATTTTAGCAACTAATGTTATTATGCATACTATAACGATAATGATTTGATGCTCATACATATTGAACTGAATAAGATTTTATTTTTTTATTGAAGGTAAGTGGATTTCTAAGAGTTTTCAAATGGATTTTTCATTTCCTTGGAGCTTTACTTTCCAAAGTCACAAGTTATCTTAACGCTGTAGATATCTACTTCTTATAAGTATTTTATATTTTATTTAAAGCCTCATTGACTAACGTCAGACCTGTTGTTTACGGGTTTAGAAGCTCAAAAGTTTTGCAACCGATCTTACCAAGGGTACCGTGTTACTCAGTAACTGGGTTGTGGAGGTCAGATAGGCAGTCGCTGTAAACTATTGATGTCCACATGTATCCGGTTAGACTGGAAGCCGACCCCAATATAGTTTGCGAAAAGGTTAGGCAGAATGATTGATTGACTAACCTCAGAGCAAAAACTTTAAGTTTTTTTGTGGTTTACCGATTTTCTGCGGTAATGTCCCTTACGAAGTCACGATACATGGTAAACGTAATATCGCCATCTTGTTCTTTATTGTTTTATGATAAGGTTTATTGATTTTCATCTTATCAATATAAAACCTACAGCCATGACTAATGTTTTCATATCAAATGCCAATTCAAAATAATCAAACCAAGGATCCTCGGGCTGTAATATAATCCCTCTGGTAATAAGAAGTAGGTACTTATTCCTTTCAAAGGAAGGTTAGGTCGAGAGCTTCTTAAGGCTATTTTTGTTGCTCGTCAGTGGAGATAAAAATGTTAAAATCATTTATTTAAGGTCGGAATCGTGAGTAATTTTCCATCATTTAGAAGTAGGTGTACATATTAAATGGCTAATCTTTCTTCACTTGTAGACTTGTCTGGTACATAAATAATGTAATAATTATATAATACCAGCCTATTTATTGACCGGCTATAGGGCAAAGACCTCTAAAGAAGACACGAATAACTTATAACTTCTATACAGAGAACACACGAGCATTGATCACCACGCTTGCTCAAGACGGGTTGGCGATTTCAGAATTACTTATATTAACCACGATTCCTCACGATATTTTCCTTCACCAATATCCAAGATAAAATCAGAATTGAAAAAGCCACCTTTGTACTTGCCCGGATTTTAAACCTCGTCCTTGAGAGGCGAGGCCTTAACCACGAATCATCAACGAAACTAGGGACATTTAAAGCCTCATTCATCCCTTAAGACATTAGATCTTTCCACAGACAGCCACGTTTGCTTCCACCTTTATAACATGCCCTATAAAATAACTTAACTCACTACTAGTCCTTGTGATGGATAGCAATCTCATCTCTGCTCCAGTTCCGAGCTACAAAGCGGAATGACTCCTCATAAGTCATAACATTCTTTTCTTTCTTTTCTTTTTTTTCTTTTTTTCTTTTTTTTTTCTTTTTTTTCTTTACATTACCAGATTAACATCAGATTTTCGACACACTTTCGCTAACAGTAGGTACCATCATCCGTGCAATCTTGAGATAGTCGATCAAAATTGCGATGACACAGAAATTCTAGGTTATCTGCGTTATATCTCACGAATTTGAAACCTGCCTCGCCTTGTCTTGTCTAAACTAGATGTTACAGCTTTTGTCTATTTTGTAATAGGTCTACTTTATTCTAGTTTTATGGATGACTTAAGAAACGAAAATGAAGGTTTTACTTCCATTTTTTTTAAATAAATGCTCTGAATCATTTATGAAATTTCACTTCGAGAAGATAGTTTTGTAGGGATCTACCCACCTCCTGTGCTAGCAACTGGGCCTATATTGGTGCAGCCGTGGCATAACGATAATATATTTTAGAATGAAGTTGCATTTTAGTATTAAAATTGTTTCTTTCTTTCTCACTTTTTTTACGTGAGTAGGGATGATCGATTTTCCAGTCAATCAATTCAATTCTTAATTTTTTAAACTAGAGGGACTTCGCATACTAATCTTCCTACTCTTAATTCGTCTGGTCCGTACTAACCACAACCTGTACATAACAAGGGTCCATTAACTCGACCATTAACACACCCAAAGACAAGTTTAATGCCTTATTTGCAGTCATGCTCATCTCCACGGTCACACTTTGGACTTGACCGTCAGAACTTGTTCCAGTGAACAAACTCAAAGATAATTACGCAAGTGCAAGGTCACACCCTCCGTGTCGTAACAGTATCGTGTTAACTTTGTAATGGGTGTTACGTACACCCGTTAGTAAACACGGCACATCACGGGGCCTACTCTAGTCTGTCAACGAGGATACGGGCCCGTCCGAAAGTAGTTCGATACTTAAAAGTGAACCCTACTCCCAATAATTATTTTTTCCGGACGGGCAAAAACACATAGGGAGTAAGGACCACTGTCTAAACGTTTTGTCATTTTTAGTTCGGGCTCCGGACTAATCTTATGTTCGTATACGGAATAGGAAACGTCCGTAACTTCTGCCGAAACGACGTAGACAGTAGGCCCCCAGGTTTGAGAAGGAAAAAGTACGGCTTTGTACAAATTAACGATATTGTACAATTCAAACTTTATGGCGGCTCGGAACATGAGACTAGTGGCTGCGCTGTAACAATATCACGTGTCAGCAGGGGTGAGGGGTGATGTACTGCGCAGCGAGTAGCGCACTTCAGAGCCGTCATAGAGTTTGAATCCGGGTGTAGTTGTAGTGCGTCTCTGTCACTTTATACAGCTGTGGCACTGTCTGTCTAAAGCTCCTTATTTCAGACTTAGTCCGAGCAGGCAGTGAAGAAAATAACAGATCTCCTGCAGCACTCTTTTCCTAGATCCGTACTTCCCTCAAATGATCGTTATTTCTCCTGCCAAAGTTTATTGGAACGAAGTTCTTGCGATAGGAGTAAACTGATAGAAATCGTCACGTAACAAAAAGGCGTTATGCGACTTTCTCAACAGAGAGAAAGGTTTTTGATGGTGCTAGTGAGATCAAAATGAAAATCCAAGGATTTTTCATCGTTGGTGTCGTTTTCATGGTTTTCGAGGGTGCCAAAGCCAATAGTGAGGTCAAAATGAAAATCCAAGATGGCGTCTACTTTATGAGAGCTTCTAGAAACTTATACTTGATGGTTCTGTATTAAAAACGAGTATTAAATTCACACTCTCTCTCTCTGTATCTTTTTATTTTACATATGCGAATGTGTGTCCGTGCGAGTTTAGCGTAAAGAATTTTGAACCCCCGACAGCGCACTTTTTTTGTTGTCTATAGGTAGGTATGTATACATAGTATAAATTCATTTGGTATCTCTCTCCGGTCGTGTCGGAATGCCGACCCATCAGACTATGAGTGTGACGGAAGAGAGAGTGCATTTGTGTCTGCGCACACAATTGTACACTATAATAAATGGCTAAATGTGTATTGGTCATGTTTTTTTGCTCACAGTTATGTGCTTAATTTGCTTAATATTACAATTCACTCTTTACAATATTTTCTTACCTCATTAAATTTAATGTACGATGTTAAAATTAGTGCGTCTTATAATCAAGTCCTGAAAGCAATCCTCATAATGTTGCTTGAGATTTTTACAATTTACTCTGTCGATTATATTTACCGAGAACGTACCGCATGAGCTTCCAGCGTTGGTTTGTTTTAAGTATACTTATGAGTTTCAAAGTGTATGTTATTTTGTTTTTAGTTTCTATTGTTGTAGCCTGACATTTGTGTATGACATCACAGTTTTGTATGACTCGTATGTTTTAAGTATACTTATTAGTTCCAAAGTGAATATTTTTTTGCCTTTGGTTTATTTTCTTGTAGTCTCAGATTTAAAAAATGTCTGATGATAGTAAAATATCCATTCATTATCAAAACTGTCGAGGAGTCACGACTAAACTGAATACCCTATAGTTAAATATTATGTCGCATGCATATGATGTCATTGTCTTGACCGAGACCTGGTTGACGCTAGACATATCTGATAATGAATTTATTGATCAACGCTATTTGGTGTTAAGATGCGATCATAATCGTTTACTCACCAACAAAAAGGATGGCGATGGTGTCCTTATAGCAGTATCTAAAGAACTAAATCCCTCGTCTATTTATTTTTTCCCCCGTTAACATTGCCTGAGCATGTGGTAGTTAAAGTTCCCGCGAAAAGCAATAAATATCATATAATTTGTGCTACTTACATACCCCCTAATACTGTTGATGATACATACTGGACTTTTCTTAATTCTCTGTCAGTGTTGTATGATGATTCGTCCGTGGAAAACATTATTTTAACAGGTGACTTTAATTTTCCTTCACTTGTTTGGGTAAATAAGTCAAGGAATATGGTAATAATACATGGAATATGCTGCGAACAACAAACTGACAAACATAACTCGTTTTTTTATCAAATTTCTGTTCACAACATGTTATTAAACAATATAATCCCTTTTTCACTCCTCTTGCTCAAAAAGACCGTCATTGTGGCGTACCAGAGCAAAGAAAAAATAGCAATTCTTCCTCTAGGGGATTTTTTTTTTCTTTTAATTTTTGTGTGTCAATTGACAATGAGCCTACAAAAACGAAAAAGTCTTTAGTCATAAGTAGAATAATCATGAATATAGAATCGACTTATTACTGTTTCATAAAAATAGAACTTCATTTTATTTTTGAAAATGGAACTAAAATCGGCGATCTCTTTGGTAGAATGCATGCAATGCGTTGCGGCTGCAGAAGAAAAAGCAAAAAAAAGACATTGGCGCGAAATCTTTATGAAATTAAGTTGGTACCGGGAAAAAACATCTCGTTAAATATCCAGAATTGTACAAATTGTACATTTAATTTTTAATAAAATAAACTACATATTTCATATTGTATTGGATTGTTTTATTTTCTCGCAATCGTAGTGAAAAGTAGAGTGTAACACACGGCTCTAAAAACCCATTAAAAGTCGGTTTCTATTTACTCCCTCGCTAAAGCTCGGGAGTAAAACTACCTCGTATATAATGGGTCATTTTAGCTCCTTGTATAACAATCTACTATTTCAGTTCTAGTGGGCGCATCTTAGACTTACTTTTTTGTAATATTCATGCAGTCACATTCTCTCCTGATGTCCCCCTTTTACCTGTTGTACTTTAATTCTTGGGAACCACCATCTACAAATGCTGACCACGATGTCTTCCTAAGCAAACTGCAACTGTCTCTTGACGAAGTACATAAAGAATTAGAATCACTTGAGTCTACCAAGGGTCCTGGTCCTGATGGGATTCCCTCGGTTTTCCTGAAAAACGCGTGTGATACAATATGCTATCCTTTACTTATATTATTTAATAAATGTTTATGATGTGGTACTTTCCCTGATGTTTGGAAACATGCAAATATTGCACCAGTTCATAAGAGTGGTTCCAAGCATGACGTAGCGACCTATCGACCTAGCGACCTATCTCTATACTATCTGCTTTTTTCAAGCCACTTTTTTTTTTTTTTTTGAGGGTGGGAAGTCAGCAAATAACTTCTCCCGCTCTGGGCAGAGCAGGAGGGTGGGGTCAGACTCTTACTGACTAAAACCCACCCGTGTTCCTTCAGTTGCCTGTGCCAAGGGCCACGGTATCCCTCTCGGACTTTCCCGCAACCCTAGCAGGCATCGGCCCTAGCGGACCCCGTCATTGGTGCTGAACACAACGCGCCGTCGACCCGGGCCTGGTCCTTATCGAACGGCGAGCTGCCCATTGCTCGCCGTTCGCAAGCCCACGCCTACGGTGGCCGGGAATCGGCCTGCGATTCCCGACGCCCAGGGCGTCTCCTGCGGCGGCCAGGGGCGTGAGGGCGCGAATTTTGCCTCTCCCTCACGCGTTCCGCCTCCTCCTTCGCGAACATTACTGCTTCGCAGAAGGAGGTGACGGCTTCCCAAGCCCTCTCGCTCCGTACCATGGCCTGGACCAGGACCGGACGCGAGAGACCGCCACCGCCAATCGCCTCCACGAGGACACAGCGGTGCTCCGCCCAAGCCGGGCAGACCTCCTTTCCAAGCTACTTACTACATAATAAAGTATATCCTGATATTCGCAGTGTTTTGATAAGATAAGATAAGATATTTTTATTTGCATAAAACATGGTATACAAGGTGATAAAAAAAAAAAAAAACATTAGATCGGACATGTTTTGCTTAAGGGTCAGCTCACACCGAGACGCGACGCGACGCGACGCGACGCGACGCGACGTGACCAGTGATTTCGCGCTGCGCCGCGCGGCGCAGCGCAACGTCGCGAGGCGCATCTTGGAATCGTTGGCAACACGACGCCTCGCTGCGCCGCGCGGCGTCTCGCTGCGCAGCGAGACGCCGCGCGGCGCAGCGGAACGTGTAGCTGCATTCGCCACGATCACCCGCCCCGCCCGTCTACCCGCACTCTACCATTTGCAAGCGCATGAGAACGACGTATATTTGGCGGGTGCATTATGGAGATCGAGGAGAAGTTAATTTTTTTCGTGCAGCGCTACGAATGTTTGTATAATGTATCATCAAAACACTATTGTGACAGAAATGCAAAAAATAATGCGTGGGATAAAATAAGTGAACAATTGGGTTTATCGGGTAAGGAAGACTACACGAAGTCTGGACGAAAATAGTTCGCCACGGTGACCTCGGCTGCGCCTCGCGGCGTCGCGCTGCGCAGCGCGGCGCAGCGCTGCGCCGCGAGGCGCAGCGCCGCTCCTGCACGCCGCGCGCACCGGCTGCGTCGCTCTACGCCGCGAGGCGCAGCGCGGCGCAGCGCGGCGCAGCGCTGCGCCGCGCTGCGCCGCGCAATTCTCACAATGAAATGTGTATCTTTTCGTGTAGAAAATAAAGTTGTATTTTGAGTCGCTCTTTTAAAATGTGCGCGCAGCGTCGCGTCGCGTCGCGTCTCGGTGTGAGCTGACCCTAATACTAAAGCATGCAAACTTACTTACTAAAGAAAGATACATTATGACATTGAAATATATTACATTGAATTCATATTAAAAAATCATTAATGCTATAGAAATTATTATAAAAAAACAATAACAAAAAAAACAACAACAACATGATAAAAGAACAACATGGCTTTGTTAAAGACAGATCTTGCATTAACAATCTCCTCATTTTCACGTCCCAGCTGTTTGATAGTCTCGATAATAGACAGCAGATTGATGCGGTTTACACAGATTTTCAGAAGGCTTTCGATAAACTTGACCACATACTACTACTTAATGAAATTGCTTACAATGGAATCAGGGGGGGGATCTTCTGCGCACATTACAGCCGCCTGCGCATAGCATTTTGTGGGTAGCATGGTTCATACAAAATGCACGAAAGTGATGTAGGACGATTTTTGCAATGCAGTGTGGCTCGTTCAAATCTGCGTCAGCCTTAAGTAAGCGTGGTAGCAAATAAGGTCTCTGTTTTCCAGTTTATTAAGATATAACAAACGGGTGGTCCAATTAGTGACGCCAATAAAAAATATTAGATTACTCATACCTAGGGGTATCCTAAAATACCCCATGTATGTTCCGCGATTTTTGGTAGTTTTGGAGAAATTATTATTTTTTTAAATTTTGTTGAAATGCTTCGGTGACATCTTTAAAAATTTATAAGTAGCTTTTTTTTGCGACGTGGTTTTCATGAAATATACTTTCATGTATAAACAAATATCTTCCTAACATCAGTGCAGGTACCATTTTTTTTATCGAAAGTGAGAATATTATATTCTTACGATTAAAAGAAGATTTTCTTTTTCAATTTTAAAAATGTTAACAAATGTTTCAGGTTCTAATAGTAATTTTTAAAATTAAAAAAGTTAATAATTTTTTGATGAACTAGTAGTAGCGTACTTCGCATGTGGCGATGTAGATACCGCTACAGTGCGGAAGGGCGATGCAACACGACGCGGTGGATCGGGGAACCAGAAATAAAAGGCAGACGAAATCGCGGGCAGAAGCTGGTGTCATTTATAAATGTCATGAGGCTGTCGACACGTGTCGATTTATCTACTTATTATGATATACTGTGTAAGTTAACTTGCATTATTTCCCCTTCAAATATTATGATAATAAACGGTAAAAATAATTTGACAGTACTATAGATTACGGTTAGGTTAGATTCGATTATTTTGTATTGTATTTTATTAACGAATGAAGATTATTAATTTAAATTTATACAAAATACCGAAGTATGTCAAAATATTATTCTTCTCTTTTGTAAGGCTGAAAATACCTATAAATCGAATAATAGATAATGTAACCTGTAACTTGAAATTTATTATACAGACTATGAACACTATTATCTAGTTTTCTATAAATAGACCAATTGTTGTATTGACCAATTGTTGATCAACAAGTATACAGATAAATTCATCAACTAGATGAACCTTTAGTGGCGGACGGAGGATTTCCGCAGGGAGGCGCCGAGAAATCGCCTCCATACGAGCATTGACCATGCTCCCGCACTGAAGCATGCAGAGCCGGACAATGCGCTCGACCTCGTCGTCGGTGTGAGCGCTTGCCGGTCTCGGTGCGGGAGCCGGGGCCACTACCGATGCGGCATCAGTGGACGTGCGTCGCTGCTGCTGCTCGCTCAGCGCAGCGACTTGTCGCCGGAGGTCCTCCAAATCATTTCGGAGACGGCTGTTTTCCTCCTGCAACTTCGCGACCTCGTATGAGGCCGTCCTGTTGAGGAGGATGCCAACCGCCTCCTTAATGTCCGCGGCCCTCGTCGTCGGTATGAGTGCTTGCCGGTCTGAAGTTATCCTATGAAATTAGATATATTTGAATTTACTTATTTGTTCTCTTGAATTCAGTTACCTTACTTTGAGTATCTAAGTAACACAAATAAGTAGTTCGATGTCGTAATTCATAGCTTTAGAGCTGATAAAATGATATACTTAAACTATTTTAAAAAAAAACGACCCAAAAAAAATTATCATAGAGAAAAATTAAAAGAAGTCCTCTGCTACAAAAAAACAACTAGCCCAAAATCATAATAAAAATCAAAAGTCATTTATTCAAACTAGACTGAGAATCAGCACTTTTTGAACGTCAAAATCACATAAGACAGTCCCCCAAAATACATAGGAAATTGAAAAATACCTTAAAATCACTACAAAAGTTTGGTAACAATAGGAAGATTACTTTACTGGATTTTTTTCTTTAATCCCTACAGTGAAGCTTTGTAATGTGTTCATAGCTTTAATCTTCTGCTTGAATGAATTTAACTAGTCTAAAATATTCTTGATGGTTCAACCTATTTGGAGGAATGCTCACAGTCCATCCATCGTTTATTTATTTATTATTATTAAGGCGCATCTACAACACAAAATTTCTTTGGTCTTATATTATAAATTAATAAATCATATAACATCACACCACGGCTGTTTTCTTCGAAAGACAATAACACTAGCTACCCGGCCTGGGGGTCGAACCCAGGAGCCCGCGCTCAGCCGTAGCGCTACAAATTGCATAATTTCTTCAGAACAATAACATTGGCACATGCATGAACCCGAAAGAAGGTGCTTACGAGTCTTTAACCTCACTGCAGTGGCCTATATGGAAAGCTCTCAATCGATTGCGTACCCAAATAGGCCGCTGCAAACACTATTTTTTTTTTAAATGTCGCTGCAAACAATATTTTTTTTTTAAATGTCGCAGCATCATGCTGTGATAGGAGCCTTTTGGCCTCGTATAGGAATTTCTGTTTCCTTTTTCTTTTGTTACTTTTTGTTTTTATATAGTTTGGTTTTTTCTTTTATAATTTAGTTTGTGCACTTCCTGTACGAGTCACAATAAAAACTTTTTCTTTCTTTCTTTTCTTTTCTATTTGACAAAGTGGAGAATTTCTAACCTATCCAACATGACATCCAACTCGCACTGGGGCGAGTGCGGTGCTTCTGATCAGAGCATGTCCCACTTGCTGAAGTGTCCTAAGTGCCGTTTACTTGCACCGTTGAATACCTAAATAATGCCACTAATGCCGCAATCAACGTGACCTGCTGGGCTCAATAATATATATATATATAATATATATGTAATACTTTCTTCGAAATTCAAATTCTTTACTGTCCAGGCCGCTCGTTTGTGGCATGCATTGCCAGTTGAAATAAAACGCGCGCCGTCATTGCTTGTGTTTAAAAGACTCGTGAAGGAACTTGTCGTTGTGATCTTGTTCTCGTAATTGGTTTTCATTTATTTTCGGTGCTTATAAATTTAGTATTTACCTATTTATGTATCTATAATTTAGGATATGTATATATCTGTGTATCTATTTTAGTGTATTGTATAGATACTTATTATTTGCACCAACGACAGCCCCATTTTATGTCTAGGCAAATCACTGTCCATTCCAAGGTTGCCTGGAAGAGATCGCAGAAAGCGATAAGGCCGCCCATTGTATATGAAGTAGTGTTCAATTGTTTTTTGTTATGTGTTTTGTGGTTTACAATAAAGAATATATAAATAAATAAATATAGGTATGAATAATCAACCAAAGTATCGTCGACTCGAAAGAAAGAAGACCTCTAATCCAACACAGCATTAGGTATCTCATTAGATGCATACATTCCAAAAAGTCAATAAAACTTCTAGTCTAATCACACAGGAAATGTACACACGTCAATATGCATTAGTACTTCCTGAACAGATCAGTCTGGCCTAGATACCTAGACTAGAGTATAGCTAACGAACCGAAAAAGAAAGTCATTATTTAGATAAACGACCACAAAACAGCTGCTTAGGATCGGAACAGGTTTTGATTCTGACAGACACAATATATAATATATGCTTTCACTGTAATTTGTGAGGAATTTAATTTGAAAATATATATTTGGATAGTAATTGTAGAGTTGGACATCCTCGTTGGTCTTGTGGTCGCTGGGTATGGATCTTGTGTTAGATTCCCGGGACGAGCAGTGCTTTTGAACTCAAACTCAAAGCATTTATTTCAATTAAACCATTTACAGGCACTTTTGAATTGTCAAGGAGTCGGTTCGTCAGAATGATGAAGCTACTTGCCCATTCCAAGGCGTAGTAAGTTCATAAGGAAAAGAACGGGCAAGAAACTCCATGGACACTCTTTTAAATCTAAAATATTGCTGCGAAATATTGGTTCCCCAACTTGTTCTTTTTGTGTATTTGTGTTCGCTCTCTGCGTCATATTTAACACAAATAAATGTATTTTCTTTCTTTCTACATCGTCCAAATTTTAATTATTAATATATGTATGTGAGAACGCTATAGAAAAACTGTATTGTTGGGTATCAGTAATTTCGCAGCCTATTATCTGGATTTGAACCCGTTAATTTGCAATAGGCTCGTTAAATGAGAATGAGATAACTAGAGTTATGTCTCATAATCAAATATTTATTAAAGAGTGGTAATCTAAGATGTTTTGAATACATCCTTGCCTACTACCTACAGTAGGCGTGAAAAATTAAAATAAAAAGGTTTATGGCAAAAACTTGTACAACGTTTATATATGAAACTCTTTTTAAGTAAAAGATATACCTGTGCTAGGAGAAAATAAATGAAAGCCCGCTGCTTTTACTGATTTCATTTCAAACTCAAAGTAACAACGTACTTTCTAAGCTTATATGTTCGGATTTAACACCAAGGCGGCCAGCATCAAGAGTCTTACACAAAATTTAACCAATTACTCAAGAAACCTGTAACTCTGTACTCTGTAGACACATCTACATTCTAATCGCAAATAACCATATAGGTACCGATAACATCACTCCCCTTAAATGGCTTTATGCAACTGTCCCACTAAACAGGTGATTGTTTACTGAAGTCATGCTTTACTTACTTATCTGGTATAGCGCCGCCATTTCGAAATCAAGACGTAATGCGCGCGAAAAGTTTGTTATTCACGCGAGAGTGATGGGCAGGTGTCGATCTTATATCTCGATCTATATATCGCGTTCTTATCAAAAAATGCCAATCAAAAGTAATGTGTTGTTAGTTTTTTGTGGTCTATGTAATGAATTTTATAAAAGCGTAATTACTATTAAAGTTGTGGAAAAAATCTAAGCAAAATCACATTTTATCGTTGAAATCTTAGCAGTGTGATCGTTAATAGCAAATCTGCTTGCTAAAAGTTACCAACTAACAGACAAACAAACTGAAAATCGTCAAGTGATCCACTTTTAACTTCTGCATTCGTAAAACTTTCTGGGCAACGTGCATTCAAAACCATAAAAGCTAAATCCCTAGTAGGCGATAATCGTAGACTCCACATAATCAATGACGAAAGTATAAAAAAACCACAAGATGTAATACTGGAAGTAATTTTAATCATCTTAAGATTTGATAATATATTTTAAGTTCCAAGACTATATTTAACACCCAAGGTTTTAAGACGCTCTAATTATAACTTAGGATTGTGTATCACTTAAACTTTCAGTAAATAAAAACAAAATTGCAGAATTTACATTAAATATTCTCGATAGGCTCCTGAAAACTTTCAGCGTTGTTATTACAATAACAATTCCAGTAGGAAATTGCTTCGAAAATAGAATAAAATGTAGCACCTGGTTTTGACACGGGTAACTAGATCAAAAGCCAACCTTTGTTGATACATATCACCATAAATATTTTCATATTTCTTGATGTCGTGTGTGGATTTACCATAACATTAGCATCACCTGTGCGATAAAAAAATGCCTGTATTTGCTTATTTGACTGACCGGTTGGTGCAGTTGGTAGCGACCCTGCCTTCTGAGCCGCTGGTCCCGGTTTCGATCCCCGGACAAGTCAAACATTTGTGTGCATGAACATGTCTGTTTGACCTGTGTCTGGGTGTGTATATGTATATAAGTATGTATATCAGTCATCAGGTTACCGTAGTACAGGCTCTGCCTAGTTCGGGACCTGAAGACCTTGTGTGGATGTTGTCTCATATTATTATTTTTATTATTCAGGGCAGGTATCCATCAAAGAGGAGAGGAGAGGTGTTGTCTCGTTGGAACATTCAGCGTTATTTTAACTATTTGGTTAGTTCTCATACAATAACTTTTTTTTATATTTATGGTTTACTAAACTTCGCCTCTCCTGTGGGCTATCGTAATACCCGGCATTAAGTCAGTACACTATAACAAACACCTTATTGTTACCTATTTTTATGCATTTGAATAAATCACATATATCACGCCACTGTCAGAGTGGCAATTCCCGTATTATTAAGAATATTCACATTCTAATATGTCTCAAATCTGTCAAAAATCTTATAGCGTTTACCTACATTTTAGACATTTGATTGTCGCTGAGATGAGATTGCGACGGGAGTTGGCCTTCTGGTCGTTCTCAGGTCGGGCAAAGCGTTATTGAGTTTTTCCATCAGGGATTTATCAGTAGCAGCCGGAATCTAGATTAGTGCCCGGTTGATGGCAATAGGCTCGCCCCCTATTACATGGGACCTAAACATAACTGGCAAAACTATAGGCAGCTCTGCTTACACTTTCGGGGTATATAGGCGTGATGTTATGTTATGTGGAATATTATTAATGGTACACTTGTAACGATACAACTTTGTTTATTGCAGCAATGTACGAGCATCACTTGAGCTGAGCATTGCAAAATTGCAACGCACACAACTTGTGTCAAGATGCACCACTTGATGCTTAAACTCGATCTGTTACAAAAGCCATTAGGTAATGCTTTACTAATCAGTAAATAGAAACAGAAGAAGGTGATGCTCAGAATGCTATAGCAGATAGGTGGGACAGCCCCATACTGGGACATTGGATATACCACATGCCATTACCAATAATATATGTATATATATATTGTGTTAATTCTCTGGTAGATGAAGCCCCTGTCTGCGGGCTTTGGGTCCGCTTAAGGCAGCCACAGGATAGTTCGGTTAAGCAGTGACGACCTCTCAAGGTCAACTGCGAGATGCCATATCAAAAAAAAAAGGTAGATGTAAGTACTAACACTAGTTTCTAAATCGTTTGTATACAAACGAAATGGACAATATGGGTTTGAAATAAGAGTTTTTTTTTTATTTATTCAATTTTTTTGCACTTTTGTTCAACGTTTGGGTACCTATAGTGCTACTGCTTAGCATGCTTCTACTAACATAGTTTTCCAGACCTCCCTATGTTTTGTCTTTTCTAGCTGTACTGCAGTCAAGAATGCTACCAGGTCATCGCGCCAGCGTTCCCTAGGCTAGCCTTAGTGATGACGTACTCCTTCTGGAACATAATATATTACCCCTAAATGCTCCCAGTTAGATGGTCCATTCACGGTGCATTCTCTCTGCTGTGCACTCGCACCATATTGCACCACTTTAAACAATATATGGATTTAATTAAGAAACAAATGAATGCTATTAATATTTACACGTTGACGCAATATGCAACACTTTTGACTAGTGCCTAGTGCCTATTAATATCTTTTAGTTGGTGTCTTAAGCATCAAATGAATGCGTTTTCAAAACTTATTGTTGTTTCAATCAAGTTATAGACACGTTCATGCAATACTTTTAATCAGTGTATACTATTATCTTTTATTTGACTTTAAGAGCCACAAATGACCTTTTAAACCTTGCACACGGACAGATAAACCGCACTATTATTACCATACTATGTGAACCGTAGAAATTCACTTCGATTGTGAATCCAAATTGCATCAGTGTTCATCTTTAACTCGCTTTCTTTACCGGAAAGGATTTGTATTCACCCTCCATTCGGACTGAGATCAAATCTTGAATGCACCTTTCACTATAAGTACGCGTACGTACGCTTTACCTCAAGGTTCAAGTTGTTAGGCACTTATCCTTCGACGTCCAATATGTCTGAGGTCACGACTTTTAGGCCTTACTAAGTATCTACCTGAGCTGGAGCAATGGTGGCCAAGTGGTAACGGCCACGACTTACGAGACTTACGAGTAGGTTCGAACCCATACATACGCTTTACTTTGTGTAAACTATTTCATCACCACTGCTCTTAAAAGGTGAAGGAAAGGATTGATAGAACCAAAAAATTCGTAGACATTTGTGACATCTACCAACACGCAATGGGCCCGCGTGGTGGATTACGGTCCACTCCCTCTCACCGAGAGGACGCCTGTATCCCAGCAGTGGGAACGTTATAGATTATGAAGTATTTACCTACATGATATAATTATAATTCTTCTTATAATTTTCGTTTCGATGGTACATCTATGTTGTTTATACCGTTTGGGCCCGGTAGGTGGCCTCGTTTATTGCGGCGTCAGAGGCGTTGTTCAGATCGTCAAGAGTGCAGTTGAATGGACATTTGGGGCACTCGGGCAGATGGGACATAGTCTGTTCTTAATATATCCACGTATAACGTCAGCGTTCAAAGCAAGAGCGAGCAGGCATCTTCTGGGCTTGCTCGTTCCATCGTCGACCACATCCATCGGTTTTCACAAAGCGAGATCAAGCTCAGAACGGTATAGCGAACTCCTCTTCGCCGATGGTACGGTTCGACGAAATCACTTCTAGTCGACGACGCGACGGTTGGTTCCACGAATAAATCCATCGCCGATAGAACTATTCGCCAAAAACACCGTTCATCGGTGGTCGCTTCAGCTACAACAACTTTTACCGATGGAATGGGTCGAACAAAATTTATCTAATGTTTAATCTACGGTCACATTGCGGACCCACCATACCACTGGCCATAGCACTTGTGGTATGGGGGGTCTAAAACTATACTACTAAGAAAATAGTCTTGTGGCGAATCATTTGGGTTCGGTAAGAACTGTAACCATTAAAGATCCTTGTAGTCCACAACACTACTTTCTGTAAATAAAATAAAAATATATAAAATAAAAAATGAGGTGATGTTGATTTTTTGGGGGCCAACGACCGCCTGCAGTGTTGTTACTTGAAGTATGAATTGAGATAATCTATTTTATTTCGTGTTGACGAAGTTTAAACAAAAAAAAAACTGATATTTCCAGTGAATGCACTAACAGCAGTCGATGAACCCACAAAAAAAAAACTTTTTTTTTTTTTTTGTTATAACATGTTAAGCTATCGATACCCATCACACGTGCGGAGTTTCGCTAGCTAATTTAATTTGATCCTGTATAAAGCAGTTCTCCTAGGATGCGAGTAAAACCGCAAGGATCAGTTACTACCTAATTGAATATCTATAGTAAAAATATTGAAAACTGCCTTGACTGACGTCCTCCAATGTACTCGTATGTACCTACTATAATGATTGAGAATTGAACTACTGAAGGAGTATAGAATCTTAAATATAAAATTCTCGTGTCACAGTGTTAGTTACCATACTCCTCCAAAACGGCTTGACCGATTTTTATCAAATTTTATATGCATATTCAGTAGGTCTGAGAATCGGCTACTATCTATTTTTCATACCCGTAAGTGATAAGGGTTGGAAATTATTTTTAGGGACACTAGAAATTCCCTAGAAATAATTTATATGGCAAAACAACGTTTGCCGGGTCAGCTAGTAATTCTATATAATAATATACATGTACTTTGGTGACGGTTACCTATAATAAGTTTACTGAATGTTTCTTGGCTGTTCTCATGCAAGTGGCTTTTTGTCTTTTATGACAATAAATCATTATTTAAACCTAAAATATGAAGTAATACATTTCGCAAAATTACTTATTAGATGAATGGTGTAGGCTGTGACCTTGTGTATTGTATCGCTGACATATTCTGAAGTATTGTATGGAATTGAGTGAAAAATGCTGTACATAGGTCGTGTCATGGTTAAATGATCAATGTGTTTGTGGCTGGTAATGTAAATGGGATAATCTTTGTAAGTCGATGGAAATGAAGTGAAGGTAGTTACGAGTTACCTGCAAACATGTAATATCAGCTGTTTACCAGCAGTGTTCATATCTACAATGAAAAATAGTAAATTGGATTACATATTAATTTTCAAATCGTTTTAAGACTCAAAGAAGAAGCTCCTGAAACCGAGAACACGTTATTAAATTAATGATAACCTACTTATTCAAAGTAACTGAAACTCTCTCTCATTTTTGAAGCAAAAGTAACGATAATAATTCAGTTAAAATAATTGTGGGTCCTAATTTATTTAACACCATAATAAACTTAACATTTGATTACTTAAACAAACTAATAATTTGACCTATCAATAAATTGTTCAATGAATGATCTTAGCCCTAGGCCATCCTTTGAAGATAGGCACTCGACATGACACTGACACATTAAAGTACCGAATTGACACCATTGACACCTCGTTGCGTCACACACCTCTTTTAAAGCGTAACGAATATCTGTCTAAGGCGTCTGTTAAGAGGTGGCACCTATGATTTCTTGCATAATATGTGGTACTTGTCACTTGGTAACTTTTTGATAGATATTGCGTTATTATGTTGTAGCTTCTGTGTCCACGATTGGTATGATTGCGATGGTGCATCCATGGATGTTAAGAATGAACAACCTTACGTGAGCTGAGTTGAGCTGCACGATTGCTGACAATTGCGTGCACTGACTGGACAGGTCCACTCAATCTGTGTGGTTCTTTCCACAAAAGACCATTTCAGACACCGATCTACATAACCTTCACATGATCTGACCAAGATTCTGTCTGGACTTTAAAAGAGACTGTGACTTCTGAGTTTGTTTCGGCCTTTCTTCTCAGAGTAGTCAGATAGGAAACGCCGGCCTCATCTAGTTTTAAAAGATATGATTGACGTGTAAAAGTGTTTGTACAAAGCTACTTACAGAAATAAAATCATTTATATTATAATAATATAATATAATATGAGACAACATCCAACGAACTAGGCAGAGCCTGTACTACGGTAACCTGATGACTGATATACATACTTATACAACGTGTAACAGAAAGGGTATATACATACGGAAGGCACGGGTTCTTTGGATGATAACAAACGATATGGCAAGGGATTGGAATCCTATCACTACATGTTCGGAAATTATGAGAATTTTTAATACATTGATACCAGAAACCAAACTTTTCAAATTGAAATAAACACATCACTAGCACTAAGTCAGCTGATCGGTGTCAGCGAACTATTTGTAAGTAAGAATAAACTTCTTACTCCTGGTATTTCTGAATAAAGGGTTCCGCATGTTTATTTTTTGATAACTAAATTATTTTACTGACTTTTCCTAAACTTAGATTATGTTTGTGAACATGCTACAATTAATTTGTCTAGGTATCTAAATTTAACGAAATAATTAGATACCTGCTTGCATTGTCACGGTCGTATCATTTACATACTTGTTTGTTTTTAAGTAGTTTTTCTTTTATTAGATTACTTTGATAATTATTATCTAAATAATATTCCGCCCACCACCCCAGCTTACCATCGTACCTACAACACAGTAACTACCTAATTTAATAACAATGTTCGTGTAAATTTCCAAAGGTTATCCTTTTATTTTGCCTAGCCTTAAGGATGAACGATGTTTTGCTTTAAATTGATTTTTTATCAATTCACAGATCGAATACCGTGCTCAAGAATCGATCTTCAAAAAATTGATTCAAAAAACGTAAAAACGTCGGTTGAAATCACAATGACAACAATATCACAAATACAGAATACGACCCCGTGAGATAATTTGTTAAAATACAGCTATTGGCAAATGTTTCAATGTTCGCTTAGTGCTAACATTTAAACAATGCGGACCAGTTAAGTTTCGGCCATATGATGTAGGTAATCGATCTTGTTTGAAATGTAGATAAACCTACCTATTCGCTGTTTATTATTGTCAGCACAATACTTTGGGCAAAGAACTCGTATAACTAAATTATGCGCCCTTATCATAATCATTTTTACACATACGATCCAGGAGATTTGATTCACCTCAATAATTAATCAATTTGCTTGAAAAGATCGGATTAAAAAGAAACGATTCGAAAAAACGCCAGCTCGTATACCGGTGAATAATAATTGATCATAAAAATCGAGTCGTTACGTGCATCCTACCAGGAATTAATTGCTTAAATAAAAACACTATTGTTTGCCATTAGAACTTAGAAAGAAAAAGGATTTTGTAACATAATTTTGTCCAACTGAACCCAAAACATCATCTTTATGCAACTTATGCATCTCCTAGTACAAATAAAATCACAATGGGTTCCGTTCATCATTTTAAAAATAAAGTTACGAAAACTATTAACAACCAGATAGTAGTTTTTTTTTAAATTACAAAATAAGACACGCACGCAATTAGTCTGTCTGTAGGACTAACCGAAGAATTATCGGAAGTTCATGCTCTATCGAAAGTTGCTGTTTGAGTGATACATTGGTTTTATTGGTTTGAGCACGTTTAGTCTTTATTAAAATCTCAATGAAGTCAATAAAAAATGACGCAAAACTGTAACTAACTGTAGAAAAAGTTAATAAAAGTACTAGGACCGCATGAGTAACAAGAATTGTTATTGCCGAATTGAAAATCGTTTGATCACAGAACCCTGATTTCGTCTTTACATACACATAGACAATTATCATTGCGTTTAGGCCCTAAACGCAAAGATAATTGTCTATGTGTATGTTGCACCCTAAACTTTAGGGTAAGTAAACCAATTCTAGTCCCTGTAGTTTAAATAACTCCTGGTAAACTTTTAGTCAGATTTCACAATAAGTTGGATAATGTTAATTTGATCAAAGATTATTATTTAGGTATGTTATTTTGAAATAAAATCTGTGTTCAGATTCTAACGTATAAACAAACTTACAACATAATCAAATGTATGTACCACATAAATAAATGATCTTTCAATTTAGAATTTGATTTACGTAGCTACCTAACTCTTATTTTCTTTTTGCTCTGCTCTGGTGTGTTAAAACTTAAAGCTACATCGAAGTTTAGTTGAAATTATTATTAGGATGTAAAACAATATTTTTTAATGGTAGTGGACACTAACTGGGACAGTTACCCTAATAACAGGATAGCAGGGATAGGAGCTCTATTGCATTATTGTTATTTTTGTTTGATCGTCAGTCGTCGACTTTTCCGCGTGTAGTACAGATCGTTTCCATCCGTGTGATACGCGCATCAGTTCAGTACGGCTACACCTACTTAATTGACTTTGTTTTGTTTGTTTTTGTTGTGTTTTTGTTTGCAAAATGTCGTTAAGTAATAGCGAATATTACGAAATGATATTGTGTGTCGGAGCAGAACATGGTAATTTGCGTGCTGCCCGAGAACTGTACCATCACCGCTTTATCGAAGGTAGACCAGATGCTGAGCGTCGGCAGCTGCCTTCGTTGCAGTGTTTTAGTCGGATGGTACATCGTCTGCACCAAACTGGGTCATTCCACGCACCTGCCCCAGAGGGTCGCCCGAGTACTACCGATCCAGAATTTGAAGAAGCCGTGCTGGAGCATTTTAATAACAATCCACGCACTAGCACACGTCGAGCTGCATTAGCGCTGGGTGCCTCTAACCATATGCAGGTTTGGCGAGTGCTCAGCAATGATGGTCAGCACCCATATCACTTCCGTCGCACCCAGGAGCTGACACCGGCAGATTTTTTGCCTCGTGTGACATTTTGCGAGTGGTACCGAGGCCAGTTACAAGCTTCGCCAGATTTTGGATCAAGAGTATTGTGGACCGATGAGGCATCCTTCACGAGAGCGGGAATAAGCAACATCCACAACGAACATGTTTGGTCTCACACGAACCCGCATGCTTCGACAGAGTCGTCATTCCAACACCAATGGCGACTGAACGTGTGGGCAGGTATAATTGGACATGTCGTCGTAGGACCAGTTTTCTTGCCGCAAAGCTTGAACGGCCAAAATTATTTAAATTTCCTACGGAATGAATTAGACGATGTCCTCACAGTGCTACCAGTGTCAAGTTATGTGAATCTTGTGATGGGGAATAATTTAGTTTATCAACAAGACGGTGCACCGGCACACTATGCTCGAGACGTGCGCAATTATTTAGATTCGCGCTTTCCGCAGTGGATCGGGCGTGGTAGTAGAAGCGTGGCTTGGCCTCCGCGGTCCCCAGACCTTACCCCGTTAGACTTTTTTTTGTGGGGGTACGTTAAAAACGTAGTGTACGCAGTGCCGTGTGATACAGTGGACGAAATGAAAGTGCGTATTGAGGCCGCTTTCAGGACAGTAACCCCAGAAATGCTACGCAATGTTCAGGTGTCCATGAACAAGCGAGCGGCTTTGTGCATACAATACCAAGGTCACCACATCGAACCCCATCTTTAAAAATGTAAGTTAATTTACTAAATTGAGCAAAGCTTTAAGATTGTACTGTTTACTCGGTAAATAATAGGATGAAAAGCTAGCTAACCTGCCTATTTGTTTCGATTTTTTATTACGTAACTTTTGTTATCTAAGTTTTTACGTGAAATTTCTGCCTTGATATTAACGAGTAAACTGTAAATAAGTAAATCAATAATTACGCATTTTTAATTTTATTACATCACGGTAAAGTAGGTAGCCCGCGCATACGCTTTAGCGGCGCCGCGCGCGGCGGATTGTTTGATTTCTTCAGTTCGCGCCGACAAAGAACACCGCCAGCTAGACTACCTAGACGGTACCAGGCGCGCAGAACTACGGAAGAGATTTTATCCATTTCTTTATTAGAGTGAGAGAGAGTGATATTGGCAAGTAACGTGGAAAGTCATTGACCCACGTAGTGCGGTGACACGTTTGTTATGATTTGAATTTAAGAAACATATGAAACCGAAAATTTGGTATCAATTTTTTGAGTATTTTATTTTGAGCTGAAACTTTGTATAGTGATTCTATACCAGCTGCTATCTTTAGAGGTTAAGGATAGTAATACCCTTTCCGTTACACGTTGTATACATATACACACTCAGACACGGGTCAAACAGACATGTTCATGCACACAAATGTTTTACTTGTCCGGGGATTGAACCCGGGACCAGCGGCTCAGAAGGCAGGGTCGCTACCAACTGCGCCAACCGCACCGTACTTTGTGTAATTAATATCGATTTATTGGTTTTTATAGTACCTAAACATATCAACGGCATTGGGAATACTACATATAGGTGCAGAAGATGAGGAGACGCTTAAAATATTGACGACAATAATAATAAATGTCTTAATATAATGTAATAATATATTAATGGTTTAATTTTAATATTATTGATTCTTAATATTTTAGTAGTCTTTCAGCATTTTGCCGTTTTGCATTTGTTCTTAGTAAGCGTTTATCATTTAATTCTGCTTTTATGCGTTGTGCTTTTTTCTTTTGTGTTGCAACAAAACAAAGATTTATCTATGTATCTATTTTAGTTAAGTATCTACTTTTAAAGTAGGTCTCAAAACTCTAAGCAATTATCACTATAATTTGAACAAAACCGTAGCCAAACCCCCGCTGTGTTGTACGGTCCTGACCTTACAATCACTTCACTGTTCGATACTGTCACCAAAGCATCTAGGTCTCAAGTTTGCACCTTCACTTACCGAGTAAGAATGACCTAAAGCCTTAAAACAAAGATACTTAACTATTTAGAGATATATTTTCCAAAAAATCACATCCTCCTAAAAACGATAACAAGTTAATATAAATGCATTTCGATGCGTTTCCAACACTTCACATGAGATTCAGATATTTCACACATTCTATCAAGTTGCTTTAAATTAGGTACGATGTCGATAGAAAAGAAGGCCCACTCACTTAAACGCTTGAAAAGAACCACCACGTCGTCGCAGTGTTGTCAAATTCACGGAAAAGTCTTGCAACACCACTGTTGTACACCTTGCCTGAGGAAATTAAAATGTTTAGAAAGACCTTGTCCATTCTTTGAGGGGTAAAATCATTTAAACTTAAAGGAATATATAAATCCATAACATATAGCTATAATATTGCTCCCTAACCGCTAATGACATGCGGGATAATGACCCGCGGGAAGCTCTCGTTCCCAATAGCAAACTACCGTCAATGCCCCCTGGGTACCCTGGGTGCCCGGCCTGTTATCAGCTTTAATTAAAACAATCGAATACTTAGAAAAACCCATTGTCTACACTAGAGCGGCGATGACTTAATTAGGTGCGTGCATCAACTGTTAAAAACCGCCGCGCCACGAGATCTGAGTAGCTGAATAATAATTCCGATCCAGCCTGTACCTTGTTGCCCTCCCCCAGCGAAGACCTAAGCCGTCCGTACCCCATAGGGAGTGTATGAGTTATAAGTTATTAAGCCCTGGCTGGAGGCCTTAATTTACTTAGGCAACCACAGGCAAGCCCGGTTAAGCAGTCGACAACCTCCTAGGTTGACCTGCGAGTTTAAAAAGCAAACTTGGTATATACACTTATCACCCCCTGCATATACCAGCCCCTTTTTTTTTTTTTTTTGTGGGTGGGAAATCATCAAATAACTTCTCCCGCTCTGGGCAGAGCAGGAGGGCGTGTCAGACTCTTACTGACTAAAACCCACCCGTGTTCCTTCAGTTGCCTGTGCCAGGGGCCACGGTAACCCTCTTGGACTTTTCCGCAACCCTAGCAGGCATCGGTCCTAGCAAACCCCGTCATTGGTGCTGACATCTCTTTGAGGCGCGCGTGGAACACAACGCGCCGTCGACCCGGGCCTGGTCCTTATCGAACGGCGAGCTGCCCATTGCTCGCCGTTCGTAAGCCCGCGCCTACGGTGGCCGGGAATCGGCCTGCGATTCCCGACGCCCAGGGCGTCTCCTGCGGCGGCTAGGGGCGTGAGGGCGCAAACTTTGCCTCTCCCTCACGCGTTCCGCCTCCTCCTTCGCGAACATTACTGCTTCGCAGAAGGAGGTGACGGCTTCCCAAGCCCTCTCGCTCCGTACCATGGCCTGGACCAAGGCCGGACGCGAGAGATCGCCACCGCCAATCGCCTCCACGAGGACACGGCGGTGCTCCGCCTAAGCCGGGCAGACCTCCACCGTATGCTCCACCGTGTCCTCCGGGCGATCCACACAATGGTGACACCCGGGCGTTTCCTCCCGCCTTATCCGGAACAGGAACCTCCCGAAACAACCGTGTCCGGTGAGGACCTGCGTCAGGCGGAAAGTGAGGACGCCGTGGCGCCTCTCTAGCCACTCCTCAAAGAGGGGACTTATCGCCGCAATTGTGGCGTGCCCAGCGCTGGGTTGCGACAATCGCACTCTCCATGCCGCCCTGAGATCCCGCCGGAGCTCTGTCCGCTGTACCATGATTTCTCGCGGCAGCGGAGCTACGCCCCGTCGTTTCGCCTCCTCGCGCCACTCCCAAACGTGCGCGAGGACTTTTGCCTCCAGATCCCATGGCGGTAATCCGGCAAGGAGGCTCGCCGCCTCACCGGAGACCGTACGGTATCCCCGGACCAGCCGGATGGCCATGACCCTTTGGGGCGCGTTCAACCAGCGGGCTGGCCGCCGCCTCAAGGAACGCGCCCACACCGGTGCCCCGTAAAGGGCCATGGACCGCACTACCCCCGCGTAGAGCCTCCGGCAGGAGGCGTTTGGCCCCCCTAGATTGGGCAGGAGCCGCTTTAAGGCAGTCCCGGCCCTTTCCAGTCTGGGAGCCAAACGTCGGAAATGCTCCACGAAGTTCCACCGGCTGTCGAGGACGAGTCCCAGGTACTTCATCGTCGACTCGACGCCGATGTGAACCCCTCCTACCGTTATTTGGGAACCCGACGGTGGCGTGTTCCGAGGACCATGAAAACACATGGCCTCGGACTTGTGCAGGGCCACCTCGAGTCCCAATTGCCGGATCCTCTCGACGATTGTCGCAACCCCGCGTGTCGCTAGTTCGGCCGCCGCCTGGTGCGACCTCCCCTGCGCCAGGACTAGCGTGTCGTCAGCGTAACAAACCACGCTGACGCCGCTGGGGAGGTCGGCGCGCAGCACCCCGTCGTAGCCGATATCCCACAGATGCGGCCCCAGGACCGATCCCTGTGGGACACCGCACGACATCTCTTGCCGGTTCCATACTCCCTGGTGACTGGGGTAGATGACGGCCCTGTCCGTCAAATAATAATATAATATAATAATAATAACTTTATTTCAGACCAGGGTCCATAGAAAATAAGAATTACAAATATAATTAATAAAATTAAAATTAAATTAAAATTAAAACAAAATTAAAACAAAATTAAATCAAAATTAAATCAAAATTAAATCAAAATTAAAACAAAATTAAATCAAAATTAAATCAAAATTAAATAAAAATTGAATCAAAAATTAAATTAAAACATTCCAAATTAAATAGGCCTCGACCACACGACAGAGGTAGGTCGGCATCCGGTGATACCGGAGTGCCTCCCTGATGCAACTCCAGGGCAGGGTATTGAAGGCATTGGCGATGTCTAGAGACACCGCCAAGACGACCCCACCCCGGGCCACAGCATCCCCCGTCGTGAGGGCCCGCACGCGCATGATGGCGTCCACCGTAGAGCGCCCCCTGCGGAAGCCAAACTGGCTCTCCGCCAAATCCGGCCCCACCCGCACCAGCCGCCCGACGAGGCG
Source organism: Brachylomia viminalis (assembly GCA_937001585.2). NCBI lineage: Eukaryota > Metazoa > Arthropoda > Insecta > Lepidoptera > Noctuidae > Brachylomia > Brachylomia viminalis. Next base: position 7,415,522 of record OW443303.2, on the reverse strand, counting down.
GTCTGCAATGACTCTCTCAAAGAGCTTGCCCACCTCCTCGAGCAGCACGATGGGCCGGTAAGCGGACGGAGAGTCCGCTGGGCGCCCCGGCTTCTTGATGAGGACCAGTTTCCCCGTCTTCCAACGAAGTGGGAACTGGCCCCTCTCCATGCATGCGCTTAGGAGCCCCCTTAGTCGAGGCCCGAGAGCCTCCGAGGCCAGGACCCAGGCTTTCCCAGGTAAGCCGTCGGGTCCTGGGGCGGTATTTTTAGCACTCAGCCTACGTACCGCCACTTGCAGCTCTACCTCGGTCACCTCCGGAGCATCGTCGTCGTCGTCGGCGGTGTGGTCCGCATTCAGCACCGCAGTAGGCGGAGCCATGGGCGGGGAGATATGGTCCCCTCTAGAAGGGAACAGAGTGCTCACCACGTCCTCCACGAGCTGGGGCCGGAGACTCTGCGTCAGCGGGGGAGCCCATGGGCGGAGCTTCTCACGCACCAATTTGTAGGGGCGTCCCCACGGGTCCCTGTTCAGAGTCTCCAGCGACTCCTCGCGGGCCAGTCCCTTAGCCCGCAGGATCTCCGCTTGGAGGGCGGTCTTCGCCGCTCTGTACCCCTCGTACAGCTCCGCCTGAATGGCTTCCGTATCCGGAGGGCGAATACGGAGCCTGCGGTGCCTGGAGTACCGGCGTCGCGCAGCGACGCACGCACTGCGTAAAGTCGTCAACTCTGGCGACCACCAGCACACCTGGCGCTGAGCGCGTCCGGGCTGGGCCCGGGGCATTGCCACGTCACATATTTCGGACATGGCCTCCCGGAACCACTCCGCCTCGACGTTGATGTCAGCAGGCCTGTCCGGTGATGACACCCAGGCCTGCACGATCGAGGCTTCCAGGAGGAGCTCCCGGTCCAGCTGCTTCAGCGCCCACCGCGGACCACTCGGGGCCTGTCGGACCAGCGCGCTAGAGGTCTGGGCGGAGACGTCGAACCGGATATACCGGTGGTCGGAGTAGGTCTCCACCTCCTCCATGACGCGCCAGTCAATGACACGCTGTGACAGAGCGGGGCTGGCGAACGAGATGTCCACCACAGACTCACCCTGCATCCGCACACACGTGGGGACAGAACCCCGATTTAGGACGACCAGGCCTGTCTCCAGAGCCCAGTCCTCCACCATCCTGCCCCGTGTGTCCGTATACCGGGAACCCCAAGCCACATTCTTGGCATTGAAATCCCCGAGGACGAGCACGGGGAGGGAACGGAACCCGACGACGACGACTTTCAACTCCGCAAGGGAGTTGTGGAACTCGGCAAGAGTTCGGTTCGGGGAGAATTATACCCCCACCACTACAATCTCCCCGAACCGTGCTGCCACGCAACCCCGTCCCCTCGTGACTGCCTCGAGGGACGGAGTACCGGCGGCGGCCGACGAAATTAGGGTCACTGAGCCGCTCAGGTCCTCCACCCAGTCATCCCTGGGCGGGACAAAGTACGGCTCAGCGACCACGGCGATGTTAATCGACCACTGCGCCATGCTCTGGAGCAACAGATCCTGAGTAGAGGCGCAGTGGTTGATGTTCGCCTGGAGGAGGCGTAATGGGGCCGTTATTGGCACTCCATGTCAGCCTCCTCCCGAGCCCTCTGTGAAGGCCCCGCCGCAGTGGTGACGGCGGCGACGACGACGGTCGAGGCGGCAGCGGCAACGGCAGTGGCGGCGGCTGCGGCAGTGACGGCGGTGGCGGAGGGCTTGCCCCTGCCCCTGGCTCTGGCGGGTGGAGCGCAGGCCTTGCTCCCCATCCGGTGATCGGCTGGCTTGCCAGCTGCCGCACATGCGGTGCAGTGCGGCGCGGCATTACAAGACCCGGCCTTGTGACCGGGCTGACCACAGCGGAAGCAGTGGTGGCTGCGGTCCACCTCCGAGGTGCATTTGGCTCCCACGTGGTTGCCCACCTGGCAGCGGAAGCACCTCAGAGGTCTGGGTTCCAGCAGTTTCACCTGCGCGGAAACCCAGCCCACCAGTAGCCTACGGCCCTCGGCTATTTTTTTGGCCGCCGACACGGGGCAGCTTACCGTAACGGCTCGCATCCCCTTGAAGTCAGGACCGATGGTGCCTGTCCTCACCTGCTCGGCAGAGCACCCTCCAGTCCTAACGACGGCGGCCACCACCTCTCCCTCCGTCACCGAGTCGTCCAGGCCCAGGATGCGCATGTCAGCGCACTTGGTGGGCCTGGACACTCGGGCCTCGTCCGCATTTAAGGACGCCCTAAGCCTTTCGGCCAGAGCGTCAGCGGCCGGGCCGCTGGCCGCACCGGGGATCTCGAGCATCCGGGCCCCAGTCGCCGTGAGCCTCACCCGGATGCCTTCGGTGGCGCCGATCTCCTCGAGGCTCATCGCCTTTCCCACCTTGGCTAGCACGTCGCGGTAGGACACGCCCTTCTTTTCCGCTTCCGGCTGTAGCGTAATCACTACAGCTGCGGATTTCGGGGCGCGGAGCCTAGCCGCGACGCTTCGCGCTTTTTGCCGCTGCCACCTCTCCTTCCTTTTGGCCGCCCTTGCCACCTTACCGGCCTTCCTTTTCTCCCCGGCTACGTGCCATTCGGCGCCAGCCGGAGGAGATATAGGAGGTGGGGGGGCCGTCCTGCAGCCAGGGCCGGCACCCTCGCCGTCTGTGTAGCCGCCCCGCCCTCCCTGAGCATGAGCGGCCCCGCGGGTTTCGGCACGGAGAGGGTCTTCCTCTGCCCCGATGCCCGAGGTTTGGCCGCGCCAGCTGCGACGGCGGCAAAAGAGACCGCCTTCTGCCGGCCCGCGGCCGGCTGGCTCGCCGCTAGTGGGGGGCGCAAGACAATGGCCTCCAGGGCGGAAAACCGACTCTGGAAGGCAGCCAGCTCCTGCCGCACCAGGGTCAGAACCCGGTCTTCCGCAGGCACGGGCCGTCCCTGCCCATGCTGCTGCGCCCCCTCCTGCGGCACCTCCCTGGGGCCGGCTGCTCGCAGCCCGGCCAGGTCTGCTCGGAGCTCCTCATTCTCCTTCCGGAGAAGCTCCAAGGCGGCTGTCAAGCGGGCAACCTCTGCCCGCATTTCGGACATTACGTCCGACGGAGGCCCAGGTTGAATGGCCTCCGCTGCCGCTATAATGGAGGCCGTGGCCGCGGATATGGCCTTGTCTTTAGAGGACTTAATCCTCTTCACGGCCACATCCTTTATCGCGGCTGCCACGACCTCCGCAAACCTGGCCGCTCGCTCCGAGTTGGAGCCGCCAGCGGCGACCGGCTCACCATCTGAGGACTCTGACATGGCCGCCCTGCGGCCGGTCACTCCTGGGTGGTCCTCCTCCATGGCGGCTCGCTGGGCCGGGTCGGCAGGGCTGGCTCGGCTTAACTCCTTGGCCTCCTCCTGGGTGGCGAGCCCTCTGCCCAAACCTTTTTCCCGGGCCCCACCCCGCCGGCTGGAGTGGATTTTTTTGGGGCCCGAGGTCCACTCTTCGGAGGACGACCCCTGGCCCTCCCCCGATTTGGGGCGCTTCAGGAAGAACCTTCGGTTCCTCCCAGCAGCCCCCTCCAATTCGCGCTCCGAGCTCTGGCTTGAGGCCTTTGCGCCAGATGCGGCGTCGGACTCCGACCCCGCATCACTCCCCTCCTCTACGTCCTTTTTGTTTTTTTTTAATTTATTTTTCATAGTTAATCCCACGAGTAAATATAGGTAAATATGTCCACCGGGCAGAGCCTAGATGCCCGGTAAGCCTACATACTGCAGAGTGCGGCAGGTGCTCTGCAGGGGAAGCGCTAACGACTGGACTCCCTCCAGCCATTCATCCTCTCACCGCGCTTCGAAGCTTAGGATTGGGTGGTTTTTTTATCTTAGAGGTAGCCTTCCTCTGGGCCAGGCAATTAAGCCAAGCCCCCGGCGGCGGCATTAGACATGCCTCCGTTCGCTGTCCGGCCAACCCGACTCAGCGAACCCGCCGAAAGTTCACTCCTCAAGGACTACTCCTCAAGGAGAGAAAAACGCGCCGCTTTGGTGCGCCTGCACCGCAGCGGCGGCCCTTCTCCGTCTACGCCCACTCAACTTCCTCTGAAAGCAGAGGAGGAGTGGGCGTATTGACCCTATGTAGCCCGGTTCCCTTCACCGACCATCAAGCATGATCGGTGATTGGAACCATGACCTTTCCTCGTTTGTTGAAGATTAGCCGCCAGCCCCCATGGCCCACCAAAACCTGGTGGGCAATGGGAGCTGACGTTGCCCAGGGTGCGCCACGAGGAGGCTCTTCAACATGCACCCCATATACCAGCCCCTAGTTTCTCAATACGTATCGTTACAAGGTCTATTAGACCGTTATCACACTGTTCTAGTGCTGCTAATGTATCATAATAATACCACCAATAATAAATCACAATAATGTACAAGTCTCTTATTGTCTGTTGAGAAGGCATGCATGAGCATTGATCACCATGCTCGCTTAAGACGGGTTGGCGATTTCAGGCTTATATTGACTATAAGTTCAGGGTTCTTCACGATGTTTTTCCTTCACCGATGTCAGTAATGTCCAATATATGTAAACTCAGAAAGTACGTCGAGTATGAATTGAAAAAGTCACATTGATACTTAGGTACCCGGATTTGAAGCTATTTAGTTATATAGATAAACCATTTATTCAGTGCACACAAAAGACGTTGCACAACACACAAAAGCACAATTAAATTTTATTATAACAAATGAATATAAAAAAGGTGCCAACATACAAAAAATCAAACATAATTTAATAAATGAATTGACACTATGACATTACTACAAATCAAAATAGCGAATATACAAAGTGCGGTGTGCGTCTCAAGGTTACACCAAATGGGAGTCCAACTCAGCATGTGTCAAGCAAATGTATCTGACGCTGATATTCTGCTGAATCTCTGCAGTGACATACGGAGGCCTTCGTACGGAGTAAGCCTACTGTCCCTATCTCCTATGTCCAGTCTAGTACGCAATCCTGCAATTGCAGTGGAGAGCGCCCCACGATTATCTACTCGTACAAGTTGGCACACTGGCCGGTGAGAAAAAAATAACTTGGTGACGTAACTTTTGGTGTGGTTCGGTAGATTGATGGATGATGTGATGGCCTATGGTGGCCTTTGGTTTTGTATGGCAATATTACCATGTAATGTAGTTGTTACATTAATCAATAATGCGTTTGGTATTTGGAGTCGTCTATAAAAACGTGTAACTTGCTGGAGAGATTGTTTTTGTTGAGATGGCTTTTTGTAATCTATATGAAAGGGAAGATCCTTAATCCTTGAAGAAAAATAGGTAGAACATAAAATCCAACTATCTAGGTAACTATGATAAAATAACTGATTTATTTCTAAAACAATTTGTTAATCGATTTAACTAATGTGTGTAACATTTTATGGTTATTCCATACGAATGACTATTGTATGGTCTTACAATTTCGATCTAATCGATAATGTGGCTGGCCAGTTTTTACTGATCGATTGAAATCGAAAAAAAATCTGCTTTCTCAATTTCAAGCCTTACTTTTTAAATACCGAGTTAAGTTTCACTAAATGTCAACAAAGTGACAGATGTTGATCACTTAAGTGCACAAGTAGCATATGTAATCAGTTTGTGGTTCAAAAGTTACCTCCGAAGTTGTGTGGTGAATAATTTTGGCCATAAGTACATCCGGTATAAGTAAGATATTTCTGAATGAGTAAAAGGTGAAATGGATGTTTTGTTTTTTTTTTGGTTAGTCGCCAAATTGGTAGAAATTGTGGCTGCATTCAGAAATGCTGCAACCGTCGAACGAACTTTCGTTCCTTCAGGAAAATGAACAAAGATATTCGGCTACACAATAGGTCCTAATTTCTACGAGTACATAGATTTGGAAAATCCCTTTTTCTTAACAGTATATTTATAACTGTCAAAAACGTTTATTTTAAACACACAAAGTTTTTTACATCTGTTTTTCTACTCCCTTGTGGTGTCACAATTTTGTCCACACACTATTTTTGACAGCAGCCACGATGGCAACCCTGGTAAAAATAACCTTGCCACGTGTAAATTTATAAAAAGCTTGCGATTGCGTGTTTCTCTGAACCCTCGAGGTTCAGCTGAAACCTTGGCCCTGACCAAACTCACGTAACAGTGACAACACATTAGCCAAATACGAATAGGTGTCTTATGTCATTGAAATAAAGTTTAAAATTGCAACGACCGGCGTGCACTCGTGAAATGTACGACTATACGAATATCCGAAATTAGCAAGTTTTATTTTGGAACCTACGTAAGAGGTATCGGACAGAAACTATGTTAGAAATTGCAAGGATACTGTCGAATTTAATGATTCTACAATAACAATACTTGGATTTTAATGTATGTTATGATGCGCTACAAGTTACCCAGTTAATTTGATGATGGCAAATTACGTGATGTGGAGGAATGAGGAACACGGTGTGAGGAAAGTTTTGAAAGAGACTAAAGAAAATATGGATGAATTGTGTGAATTAAAACAGATGTTGTGACGACCCAAAAACATAAAGATAAGGGCAGGAGAAGCAAGATTATGTTGAAAATAAATAAAGACAAGTATGTCTTTATTTTTAATGGTCAGCTGTAATTTTTTTAGTCCACTAATTCACCAATAGAAAGAACATCGTTCACAAAAAAATGAAAGTGCAGTACCAAAACGAAAGTAGAAAAAAACTTGAGAAACAAGTGACATTTATACATAGCTGTTATTTTGAGCACTCAATCGCGAAATTATTCATGCTACACAATTTGTTTTTTACTGTCCGTGAACTTTGGCATCTAGGTTAAAAACTATTGACCTAACTACGCATCTTTAACATAGACAGCTAGGAGGCATTTTAAATAAAGGTTTTGCTTATTACTTCGCGATTTAAACGGGTCCCGCAATGCTCCGGGTGACATAATGAAATTCAGCTGAATCTAGACATAGTTTTATGAGAAGTCTTAATAATACAAGAATTTCATATCCTATGATTGGTATTGCTTACTATAATGTGGAAAGAACCTTAGGCAGTGACCCCCACTACCATTGCACATTAAAATAATCAGCCTATAACGTTCCCACTGCTGGGACCCAGGCCTACTCCCTCGGTGAACGAGAGTGGGCCATAAACCACCACGCGGGCACGGTGCGGGTTGGCGGACACCACCACTACGACCACCTTGCTGATTAGCAAATTAATACTTGTACAGAAAAAACTTAAATTATATTCTGTAGTATATGGCTGATCCCTCAAAAATTATAGTAAAAACGTTATGTCGAAATAGCTGAGATGTCCATCTTTGTCTGAAGATCAAATTGAATTAGATAGGCACGCATAATTATATGAGAATCTACGGTTTTAGTATGCAATAGTCAATTTAACACATTTGATGTCACAACCTAATGGAAACGGTTTTAAAGATTTAAAATCGTTTCGTGAATTTAATATTTGTTTAAGTTTAAAATAGTTTATAAATGTGCGTTGATCGCTGTTTAATAATGTCGAATTTATATTGATATTAGAGTTTGAAGTTTGTATATTTAAAGACGTTTAGCTGTGAAGTTTGTACGAGGTGTTTGAGTATTAAGCAAGTAGATTAATTTAGGAAAGGCCTTATTTTTATTTCTGGTCTTACAAAACGGTGTTCTATTAAAGAACTTAATAGCGTATCTTCGTTTTTTCTTCCAAATAAAACGAAATACTTATAAGCATAGCGTTTCTATATTATTATAAACATTAAAACCCAGCAAAACCAGATTTTTCGTAGGTATTTTAGCGGTACATATTTCATTCCTATAAACTAATATTATAAAGAGAAACGATTGGATTTTTAGTATGTTTGTTTACTACGCTTTCACGCGAAAACGGCTAAACGGATTTAGATGAAATTTAGCACATCGGTACACCATGACCTGGATAAAGACTTAAGGTACTTTTTATCCCGATGTTCCCACAGGATCGAGACTTATGCGAGAGAAACCGCGGGGCGCACCTAGTGGTTGATAGAATTTGTATTCAGCAGAAACACGTTACTCGAATAAAGTCACAAAAATTTATAAACGTAAACGTCAACCTTTACCTACCTCAATGAAAAATTCAACAGCTAAGTAAAGGAATGGATGAGCTAAAATAAAATTCGAATATACCGGAATAAACCAATCAATAGGCTGGGTGCGGGAGATCACGGGTTGCTAGGCAACGGCCGGGCCAAATGTTTTCTCAAAACTTTTGCAAATTAAGTTGGCAAATGTTTTGCAAGTCTTATTAGGTAGGTCCTGCGCACTTGTAAGTTGAGTATTTGACGATAATATCTACTTGTAAGCTAGTAAATTCAAACTAGCAACGTATGGAGGTTATCAATATCTCGTAAGTGTACCTTTCTCTATTTAAGATTTCACATTTTAACAAGTGCCTGTACTAAGATGTTGAGATAAATAAAGATTTGTTTTAATGATTATGATATTTTTGAATTTCATTTGTTTTCCTTTTTAAATCAAAAACAAAAATCATTTATTTGAACTAGGCTGAGAATCAGCACTTTTTAACGTCAAAAATTACATAAGACAGTCCCACAAAACACCCGTCCTTCACCACTTCCTAGTGCTTTAGCTGGGAAGAAGAAGTGGCGCAACAAACTCCCCAGCAAAAATTATGAGTATTATTAGATCTCGGGTATGAACCGTTGAGCTCCTTTCTTGAGTCTAATTTGAGCTGCACGATTACTGACAATTGCGTGCACTGACTGGACAGGTCCACTCAATCTGTGTGGTTCTTTCCTCAAAAGACCATTGCAGACACCGATCTACATAGATTTCACATGATCTGACCAAGACTTTGTATGGACTTTAAAAGAGACTGTGACCTCTGAGTTTGTTTCGGCCTTTTTTCTCAGAGTAGTCAGATAGGAAACGCCGACCCCATCTAGTTTAAAAAAAATATGATTGACGTGTAAAAGTGTTTATTCAAACCTACTTACAGAAATAAAATCATTTATCATTTAACCAACGAGATCAATTAACTTCTCTACAGTGTAGATTTATAATCGAATTCTCTTTAATTCTTTTACTGTGTCGTGAAAATAACAAGTACTTACCGCTAAAAATAGGTTTATTTTATGCCAGATCATGTTATCTCTCTATCAAACTCTATGAAAATAAATTAAACAGTTTATGAAGCCGTGTAAATGTACAAAAGAAACGGAACGACTTTCCATTTAAATTGTGAATTACTATCAAAAGGGCTAAAAAAAGATTTAACAATTTATACATCTTTTTTTACAAACCTTTTTAAACAAAAATAATAAACAGCCTTCATAAACAAACTAAGAGAAATAGTTCAAAGATAGCCGAAATTACGTACCTATTTCCATGAAAACTGATAACATCATTTGGGATAGCTCTTGACATAAATTTCTTCTTTTTTTCCACTGGATAAGGAATAATAGGCTTGCCCTCTATTATATGGGACTTAAACATAGTTGGCGAAATGCGGGTGTACTTTATGAACATCTCTGCCTTTCCCTTACGAAACCAAGTCAGGATGATGTTGCACATGACATACATATTGAAGCACATATTTGCAATAAATTAAACCGCAAACTTGTCATCGCCTTTGCTGAAGATATACAAAAAATGAACGAAATCGGTCCAGTAATTAGGTCAAAAAGTTGAGTTTTAATTTTGAGCAAATTTAAACACTGTAGAAATTGATCACTAGGTGAATGATGCACTTGAATCCTTGAACATTGAAAAGCGACGTTGCCACGCAGTGCAAACTATCACGACGCTGTTACTTAGTCTACTTATTTGCCTAAAATGTAAAATCGGTACACGTAAACCACAAGGTAGGAAGGTACGTTTACTTTTACTGAATTTATTTTGACATTTATATTGTTTGAAAAATTCACTTTTTTTAATTTACGGTTTTTTATTAGGTAATTATTTAATTTTGCTATACCTACTTCTGCGGACTAGTATTACTTTTGGTTTCATTTATTGCATATATGTGGTTTCCATACTGTATGTTTTGTTTTTCTCCCTATTTGCGAACACATTGGTGTGGCATTGAGCTATATATTTTCCAGCTCGTTGAATCCAGAAATGATATTGTCACGTCAGATTTGATAATGCTTACATAGACTCTTCATATAGGTAAATATTCTATCGTTTTGAATTTGAGGACATACAGTTATACAATCCACACGTATTTAATTCTGGTGTACTCTCTCAGTTTATCGAGGGTATAACTGAAATCGGTGAAGAAGAACATCGTGAGACATAGTATAAAATAAAATCGTTTTTTTTTTGTATGTATGATTAGATCTTTTAAACAGCGCAACGCCTTTTAATGCAGTTTTCATCAATAGACAGAGTGATTTAAGACAAAGGTTTTCATGTATAATACAAGCATATTATAGTAGAGAAAAGCCGAGAATTTGAAGGATTTGTAACGTGATGTAGAAAAAAAAAATATTTTGCGCTTACATTGCAAACGCCTGCTAAAGCTTACGAGATAGATCAAAACAATATACAACGGAATTGTATATTTTAAAAAGATCTACAAAAACGTTTGTAATAGTATATGTCTATCTCCTAAGGATAACCCACAGTAACCATTTTTGTCTTTTACATAATACAAATAATTATTAGGGTTATTTAAGAAGCTATTTTAAACAATACCTACAGTATTATTCGTTGTGTTGAGCTGTTCTTGAAATTGTCAGCACCTGCACTTACTATTATTGAACGTGAATAAAAATGGTTCGTAAGCGCGAGAGCAATAAAATTATCTCTTTTACGACACTAAAAATAACACCTCATCAAATCATCATCGCGGCGTAATCTAGTTTGAAAGTAAGTATTGACGTGTAGGTAAAAGTGTCTTAAAAGATCTATTTAGAAATAAACATTTCATTTCAATTCATCTGCCTACACTTTCCCAACTATCTCGGGGTCGGCTTCCTCTCTTACCGGATGCTGCTGAATACTAGTATTTTACATGGAGCGACTGCCTATCTGACCTTCACAACCCAATTACTGGGTAATACGATATCCCTTGGTAAGACTGGTTGTCAGACTTTCGGACTTCTGACGACCCGTAAGGACTGTCAAAGTTCTACGAATGACAGCCAACGGCTAAAAGTGTTTTTGGAGGCACGGAGGAATCACAGCATATAAACATGGTCACCCATCCATGGACCAACCGCGGGAAGCGTAGCTTAACCTGATCGATCGAACCACTCAAAATAACACATCTATAGCCAGAATAATTTTGCATCACTAAAACCTTAAAAACATTTAAAAGCTCAAATGTGGTTGAACCGGTCATAAAATTGGCAAAACGATAAAATTCACCAATCAAGTTAAACAATTTGTTACATCATACTTACAAACTGTAATCCCCCATTGTTCCAAACTCCTATCAATCCTAACGATTAACAATTAAAGTTACATAAACATCATAAAACATTCCTTAATTGTTAACTTAACAGCATGGCTTCGCAGCCGTCTACACCACGCACGATTAATATTAACTGGCATTTAATATAACCTGCGTTTAACTTAACCTGTGTTTAACTGATGCGATCAAAATGCTCGGTTTACAAGCGGCCGGTTATTATGTATCGTTGTCTCCGACAATCGAATGATAGATGGGTAGGCTTTAACTTTCACTTTACTTTGACAAGTTGTTAAGTTAGGATTACCTTTATACAACTTCCTTTGTGTTCGTTGGTTGAATATTAATTCTGATATATCGCCGTCGTTGCCGTATTAATTGATGGTTAAGCAGAGATGTTACTGATATTATACCGTACATTATTGTACCCGTAATTATAGCGGAAAGACGGAAGTCATCGAAGTTTCATGAAGCAGACTTTTTTCAGCCGTAAAATGTTTCCGTAAAATGTATATTTATTTAACCATTTATGATCATCATTATGAACTTTTACTCTGGGACAAATATGAAATCGTGAAAAAAAAATCAGCTGGTCCCATTGATATATGTAAAAACCCTGGTCCTTACTTTTTGACGAGTTCTGCAACCATAAATGTAAGGAACAGCAGATTTTTTTTCGCGATTTCACATTTGGTCGCATAGTAAAAGTTGTTCATAATGATGAGTACAATGACCCCTTAAGAAGTTTATGGTGTTTTACCAATAACCCTGTATAAAGAAAAGAACAGAACAAACCGACCACCTTTCTACGACCTAGAAAACTAGAAACTAAAAACCCACAAAACCTGACCTAGACTTTGTAGGAAGAGATTTCTTTAGGAATAAGCTTCACCTGCTGGAAGAGATTCCAGCATACAAGATGAAGAAACGAGAATAAAAAGAGATGTAGACACCATGCGTAAGAGTATAAGAGAAAGTGAAATACATAAAACCAAGAAACATATAATAATTGTGCTTCTTTCTAAATACATAAAACCAAGAAACATATATCTAATAATTGTACTTCTTTCAATTTTGAAAGAAGTACAATTATTATATGTTTCTTGGTTAGTCCAGCTCAATAGGATAATCTAGGGTCTAGACAAAATTAAACTTGTTGCTACTTTAATTGTGTAGTTTATTATTTTTATGACTTTGATTTACATTCTGTGATTACTTTAACTCACGCACTGACATATTACTTGTTTACATAATTTGGGAAATCGTATACTTTTACAATTTTTTGTAAATATGTGGACACCATGTATCTATCACTTAATTAACTTATTTATCATTGCTACGTTTATTAAATTCTTTTTACCTATTTTGGTAGGGTAATTTTTATTATAGTTGCATCGTCTTCACATATAATTATATAATTAATGTAAACAAAATATTGTAACACATTTTAAAAGAGTAACGGTGGAGTTTCTTGCCCAGTCTTCTCCATACGCAAGTACCTACATTTTGGAAGGGGCGACTAGAATCAATTGACGTTCAAAAGTGCCTTTTATGTGCCTATTTCAAATAAATGCTTTGACTTTGACTTTAGTGTCAACTCAATCTACTCAGCCTATCGCAGTCCTCTGCTGGATATAGGCCTCTCCCAGGCTGCGCCACAACACGCTATCATCCGTCTTCCGCATTTAACCATAGTTATGGCTAATATTTATGCATATACCTTAAATATACTATGCATAGTAGCCAATTTTGTTTGGCGATTTCTGGTTTCGTCCCATAGTAAAAGTTTCTCATAATAATGAGTACCTGCAGTGATCTCTTTTCAGGTTTTCAGTTATTTCAATTAAACCTTGTATAAGTATGTGTATAAAATTTATTTTCAATTATTTATTTAAGGATTACCAACGTTACAATAATCAATTACAATTATAAAATTTGTATAATAAATATGTTATCCTGTAATGCACACTCAATTACAGATAACCACAGCTTACACATTATCAAGCACACACATACACACACACACATGCACACACACACACATACATAATTAAATAAAGAAAACAAAAACAATAATATCTGCTATTATAACGGATTTACATACCTACTTTAAAAAAAATATTAAAATTGCATCAATACAATGCAATAAAACGAAGCATTTGCTTGATTTTCAACATTGTGTCTGAAGTTGAATGAATGAATTATTTTACATTTATATAATTGTAGGAAAATAATCGTTTACAAAATTGAATTATAAATTAAATTAAAGTGATAGATTAGTAAATTATAATTATCATTAAATTAAGTCAAATGTCCTCTAACCGAAAGTGCTTATATGATATAATATTTATTTATATTTATTTTATTTTATTTAATATTATATTAAATAAAATATATATAAAATATTATATTATATTTATTTAATATAATATTTATTTTTAAATAAATATTGTATTTACCCGCGGTTCCACTCTACCAACTGACATTCATGTCTAGATCTGTATGTAGATATACGTATTACACAATAATTAATTAGTAATTTTTAGAATCAATAAAATTGATTATGCTAAAAAGAGAAACCTACTTAATGCCATTTTAACATAATATTTGCTACCCGTATTACTTTCTAACATTTATATTATCTAAACACTCGATACTTTAATGTTCATTTTAGCAATATTTAGTTTTAAGTACACAGGTGGTCTATAAAATGTGACTAATGACCAAAAAAAACAAAATACGAACAATAGATTAGATAAATAAAAAAAAAGTTAAAGGATTACTATTCATGAAGTAGTGCGAGTCGAACCTAAAGTGTTCCTGAAATAAATACTATCCTGCGATGTGAGCAATAATGTTCCTACATAATAAGAAACAAGTATTGCAAAACAATAAACATGAATAATTGGTGAAAAAATATATTTCAAAACAGTCTCATGTGAAACCAAACCTCATGCTGTATAGTGTACGGTACGACAATGTACTCGTAAGCACCACCTAGGTATTCAAAGCATGTTAATAAAAGTTGCAATAAAGACAAATACGGTAAAACATCCAAATATAGTTGCTTTTATTTAAATAATAGATTAAATCGGTGAAATTTAAATTTGTTACAAAGTTTTTTATTAAGCGTGGGTGCTATAAGAATATTAATAGCATGATCAGTATTGCATTTTTATTTAAAGCTAACAACCAACATTGGAAATTGTCTAGATTTATTTAAAAAAAATCCCTTCCTTTTTATTTTTACTTGTCTCTACTATCTTGACATCTTTATTTACTTTTCTAACCCCTTGGCCACGCAGTGTACGACTAAACGCCGACAGACTGAACACCGACAAGACTTTATTTCGACGGGACTCTTCGCCGACAGGGCATAATATAACAGATATACTTACTTTGGAAATCGATTATGCGAAATAGGTTAGGTTAGTTAGAACTGTGACCAATCGTGCGCCAGGCGAGTGAGCCGAGCGAGCGTAGCGAGCGGTGCCGTGGTAGCGGCCAGCGAGCGTGACTTCCAAGTTGCTCACAGAAATGTTGTCCGGTTGGCGAAGAGTCCCGTCGAAGTAAAGTTTTGTCGGTGTTCAGCCTGTCGGCGTAATGTCTGTCGGTGTTTAATCGTATACTCTGGCTACGTACGAACAGTCATCTTCCTGCACTTGTCTCATATTACTTGGGATCGGGGCAACAAGTTTACTTCTTTCTTTCTCCGCTGACAACCGTCACGTTATCATTCACTCCCTTCTCTTTCATATCATTCCTCACACAATCCATTCATCTTTACCACCACAACACCATTGACTTCTTGTCTTCGTTCATCACCTGTTCAGGGTAGGGCTGACAGCTTCCCGAACAATTGCCACTCTCCCTTCAGTGTCCCCTTTGCATGAACACTATTTCCTTTGGGCTTCGGTATAACAAACCGAACAAACTTACGAAATTTCACAAACGTGATATCGATACCCAACCCAACCCAACCCCCAACCCAGTTACTGGGTGATTCCCCAGTTACTGGTTTGTGAAGGTAAGACTGGTTATCAGATGTTCAGACTTTTTTTTTTTTTTTTTTTTGAGGATGGGAAATCATCAAATGACCCCTCCCGCTCTGGGTGGAGCGGAAGGGAGTGTCAGACTCTTACTGACTAAAACCCACCCGTGTTCCTTCCTTGGCCCTTTATGTTCCGGGTCAGCGGTACCCCTTTTGGATGATCCCGCTTTCCCGGCAGGCTTGGGCCCTAGTGGGCCCCCTCTTCGATGCTGACATCTCTTTGAGGCGCGCGTGGAACACGTACGCGCCTTCCAGCACGGGCCTGGTCCTGATCAGACGGTGAGCTACCCATTACTCACCGCCCGCAGGCCCGCGCCTACGGTGGCCGGGAGTCGTCACGCGGCTCCCGACGCGCGGAGCGTCCACCGCGGCGGCTTGGACGGGAGACTCTCTCCCTCTCCCGTCCCGCCACCTCCTTAGCTAGCATGACTGCTTCGCAGAAGGAGGCGACTGCCTCCCACTCCCCCTCGCCCCGGACCATGGCTTGAACCAGGGCCGGGCGTGAGAGGTCGCCGCCGCTGCCGATCGCCTCTACGAGGACACGGCGGTGCTCCGCCCATGCAGGGCAGGCCCCCATCGTATGCTCCACCGTGTCCTCGGGGCGATCATCGCAGTGGTGACACCCGGGCGTTTCCTCCCGCCTGATGATGTGCAGGAACCTCCCGAAACATCCGTGTCCGGTGAGGACCTGCGTCAGGCGGTAGGTGAGGACGCCGTGACGCCTCTCTAGCCACTCCTCAAAGAGGGGTCTTACCGCCGCTATCGTGGCGTGCCCTAGATGTTCAGACTTCTGACGATCTGTAGTGACTGTCAAAGATCTACGAATGACAGCCGGGACCAACGGCTTAACGTGTTTTCTGAGACACGGGGGGGTCTCGGCGTATAATGATGGTCACCCATCCATGGACCAACCGCGGAAAGCGTAACTTAATCTGATCGATCGATCGGTGCAGCTGCCATTATTAAGCCACGAGCTCCTCTATCCACGACTTTTCGTGTGTATCAGAATGGCGGGTGTAATTTCCAGATTTGCCTGAATTTATTACAGTTATTTGGTACCTTCTGTGTACCTTTACGTACCTCTCTTGAAAATCTGTGTACCTACACCCGTATGACGATATTTTAAAAATTAGGTACACCCGCCATCCTGATGTCAGAACCGCGGGTGTACTGCTAACCAATATATGTAGCCAAGCGTACTGTTTATGTAAATTTGGTACCTCTTGTGTACCTGCAGATAAAAGTATTAAATAAACGAAATACTGTATATAATAAGGTTGCTGCGAAAAATAAAAAAATATTTTTTTATTACACGACGTTACTTTGTATTTTATAATACTAACTAACAATAGTAACGACGTAAAAGGATAATAACAATCTTCGGTAATTGAACCTAGAACCTCCATATTAAACATATTGCCAAGATACGTTTAATGTGTAATATCTTTAATAGTAATCCCAAACCTCCGTGTATCATTTAGTCACTGTTGCGTGCGTGACTATACCGGGAATCGGAAATGAAATTAACGGACACAATTTACACACAGACTCAGGACAACACTTTAAATGTGATCCGCAAATTGTTGTTTTATGTGGAGATCAAACCCACAACTTCGTGTTCAGCAGTCGCATACTACGACCACTGGACCACTCTACAATTAAACTATTTTTATTTGATGCATTTGTATTACTCTGATGCAAGGACGCGGTTGTATCTGGAAACACTGATAGACAAACATCCTAATTCTATAAATCCTTCACAATTCTAAAATGGGCAATATGTTGTTTTTGTAATTATGTATACATAAAGTTTTTTTTAATATTTAAGATAAGTTATCAATACGTAGATTGTTATTTTAAAAGATACGTCGAAGAACGAAAATATTTATTTTTATTTTTGCAGCAACCTTGCAGTATTTCCTTTATTTAATACTTTTATCTGCAGGTACACAAGAGGTACCAAATTTACATAAACAGTACGCTTGGCTACATATATTGGTTAGCAGTACACCCGCGGTTCTGACATCAGGATGGCGGGTGTACCTAATTTTTAAAATATCGTCATACGGGTGTAGGTACACAGATTTTCAAGAGAGGTACGTAAAGGTACACAGAAGGTACCAAATAACTGTAATAAATTCAGGCAAATCTGGAAATTACACCCGCCATTCTGATACACACGACTTTTCTAAGTGCCCTTGTTGCTTAACAATAGTATGAAGTATATCAAGTACCTACCTGTACACGGAATGACTGTTTGACCTCTGTGACCTCTTTCTTCCTTTCTCTCCAAATATGTATATGTAGAGGTATCTTTTCCCTCAATGTCAAATAAAATGCCCAAAAATCAGATCATTAACCGACCAATGACCGAATGGAGCGTGTCCTTTCTCATCAAGTTTTTGTCGCACGTGATCGGAAAAAAAGGATATTAAAAATCAAAATGACATGATTTCTGCGTTTGCGACTTGTTAAGTTAGGTTTGGATTACGAGTCATAACAGCATACCTATTTGTATATAAACCCAAAGTGCTATCGTGGCAACCATTTAAACTTAAACGTATTTTCCGATGAGGTAGAGAGAGATTAGCAGAGCTGTGTCGTACACTTATATTCCTTAAGTTATGTAAGTTGTTAGATAGTAGGCGAGCTTTTTTCCACTACAGGATCCACGACGATATAACATTGAATTAAAACGCTTATTGACAATTTTCTGAGAGATTAGTCAAATGAGAGGAACAGATTTGTGTAAGAAGTTGACAGAGCTGCGGTATAAATCTTTCTTTACGAGCTATAAGGGTAGCTACTCTAATTCTATTTCGGACATTACTTGTATCTGAGATCGCGGGGAAGACCTGGATGAGACTCGCATAGACCAAGA
This sequence comes from Brachylomia viminalis, assembly GCA_937001585.2. Classification (NCBI taxonomy): domain Eukaryota; kingdom Metazoa; phylum Arthropoda; class Insecta; order Lepidoptera; family Noctuidae; genus Brachylomia; species Brachylomia viminalis. The sequence goes on along the minus strand of OW443303.2, from coordinate 7,397,214 downwards.
AAGCATGGCACAAAAGGGAGGAGGCCTAGGCCTCCTCACTGGAACAAGGCTCCCAATTGTGATGATGATAACTTGCATCTGGATGGAGGAGACTTGTGGAGTCGAAACTTTGGGTAGTTTATGTATACAGTCGTTAATGAAATCACTCTACTAAATCAGACTGTAACAACTGCGCGAAAGTCCGTGGGCCCTGCCACAGGCAAGTGAAGGAACACGGGTGGGGTTTAGTCAGTAAGAGTCTGCCCAGAGCGGGAGAAGTTATTTGATGATTTCCCACCGTCAAAAAAAAAGGAATGTAACAACCAATTACATATAAATAATTAAGAGGGGTCAATTCACAGGTCACACAGCTGTTACAAAAATTTAACAAAACCGGACAGTGCAAGTTATTTATAAAACAAATTAATAATATGTATTGATGACAAGACTCGAATGTTACATTAGCTAAATAAGTGAAAGGATTTATTTTAATTATTAATAAATTTAAATAATCCTTACTTCCATCAACATATTTGTGCATTTACTTAATTATACAGATACTTTATTATCGGAATTTCGAAAGTGTTGCATTCTATATGGAAATTTGTTGACTTAAGCTGCACAATCGGTTGCATTTCAGTATGTTAATATTTAATCGGTTTTTACTTTATAATCTGTTGCCATTTGTGGTTATTTAAGCGAGAAACAGAGCGAAACACACAAAGCTGAATGCTAACCTTCAATGTACCTAAATGGACTGCAAGAACAATAACAAATTAAATCAAACACTGTTGTGTAACAATTGTGGACCCTGTCGGGCACAGCAAAAGAAAAATTTGAAGGAAGACAACTTATTTAGACATGCAAACTAATTTATTCTAAGTAAAATTTAAGGTAACTTGACAGGTTACTTGTAGGTAAGGTATCTTGGACATTACTGACATGGGTGAAGGAAAAAAATCGTGAGGAAACCTGGACTTATAGTTAATATAAGTCCGATATCGCCAACCCCTCTTGGGCAAGCGTGGTGATCAATGTTCATGCCTTATTTTTATGAGAACAGGCCATTGCCCTGCAGTAGGACAGTCATATGCTGATTGTTAATATTATTAACTCAAGGCAGTCCGAATAAGAAGATTGAACTATATATACCACACCATGTATGGTTACCATATTCTTTTATCGACACTGAGATGAGACCTATCCCAACATTTGTAAAAAACAACAACACTAACGATGACGATTATCTATTTAGGTACTTATTTAAAACAAAAAAACTGCAATAAAAACTATGTAGGCTAATAGCCTATCGCCATATACCCTCAAAGCAATCATTATACCATATATTATATGATTAAGAAACTTACAAAAAGTTACGCAAAAAAAAATATACATAACAATTAGACAGACATTATTTGCGCATACATCTAATCGAAATATTAGAATCGATTCAAAATAGATATCACGTAAATCGATATCTGTATCGATTTTTATTATACCAATTTATGACAGCATTATGACTCAGGGCTGTCGAACCTTTGGCACGTGTATCCCATAGTAGGATAACGAATGTATGAATGAATAAAGAGACGTAGACATCGAATAGGGATTGTTTATCTTAAAAATAAGTCTTAAAGAATGGATACGTAAATAAAACAAGGGAATAACCGTACTTTTTTTAATGTTACGGCACGGTTATATTATCTAATTACCGTGGTTAAGGTCTGTTTTTAAACAAATACTTGACCTAAAGAGGTTTAAATGTTCGCCATCTCTGCTTCAAAAGCACTAGAAATGCCTTAAATGATTTTGTGATTTTAGAAAGTAGATAGAGCTGTCGAGACTCGATGCATCGTAATAGGAGGTAGCTCAAGACATAGGATAGAAAGGAAAGAAGGTGTACTCCTAACAACATGAAAAAATACCTCAGAAAAACTCTTTGGTGTTCATCAGCATTCATTAAATCTTTAACACTGGAAGCAAGATCGGTAAAAGATCTCTATTCAATTCTTAAAAATAAGATATCTAGTAAGAAAAAGTCAAGCACCTTGAGGCAATATTTTAAGACCTGTATGTTAAAGTCTGAAAGCTCGTGGAAGTCGTTTACCGAAAATCAAAAAAATCTTTTAATTAGACATGTGACATTCTTGTTTTTTTGTTTTGCGGGTGGGAAATCGTCAAATATCTTCTCCCGCTCTGGGCGGAGCGAGAAGGCGTGTCAGACTCTTGCTCACTTCTGCCGGAGGCTCTACGCGGGGGTTGTGCGGTCCATGGCCCTTTACGGGGCACCGGTGTGGGCGCGTTCCTTGAGGCGGCGGCCAGCCCGCTGGTTGAACGCGCCCCAAAGGGTCATGGCCACCCAGCTGGTCCGGGGATACCGTACGGTCTCCGGTGAGGCGGCGAGCCTCCTTACCGGATTACCGCCATGGGATCTGGAGGCAAAAGTCCTCGCGCACGTTTGGGAGTGGCGCGAGGAGACGAAACGCCGGGGCGTAGCTCCGCTGCCGCGAGAAATCACGGTACAGCGGACAGAGCTCCGGCGGGATCTCAGGGCGGCATGGAGAGTGCGATTGTCCCAACCCAGCGCTGGGCACGCCATAATTGCGGCGATAAGTCCCCTCTTTGAGGAGTGGCTATAGAGGCGCCACGGCGTCCTCACCTTCCGCCTGACGCAGGTCCTCACCGGACACGGTTGTTTCGGGAGGTTCCTGTTCCGGATAAGGCGGGAGGAAACGACCGGGTGTCACCATTGTGTGGATCGCCCGGAGGACACGGTGGAGCATACGGTGGAGGTCTGCCCGGCTTGGGCGGAGCACCGCCGTGTCCTCGTGGAGGCGATTGGCGGTGGCGATCTCTCGCGTCCGGCCTTGGTCCAGGCCATGGTACGGAGCGAGAGGGCTTGGGAAGCCGTCACCTCCTTCTGCGAAGCAGTAATGTTCGCGAAGGAGGAGGCGGAACGCGTGAGGGAGAGGCAAAGTTTGCGCCCTCACGCCCCTAGCCGCCGCAGGAGACGCCCTGGGCGTCGGGAATCGCAGGCCGATTCCCGGCCACCGTAGGCGCGGGCTTGCGAACGGCGAGCAATGTGCAGCTCACCGTTCGATAAGGACCAGGCCCGGGTCGACGGCGCGTTGTGTTCCACGCGCGCCTCAAAGAGATGTCAGCACCAATGACGGGGTTTGCTAGGACCGATGCCTGCTAGGGTTGCGGAAAAGTCCAAGAGGGTTACCGTGGCCCCTGGCACAGGCAACTGAAGGAACACGGGTGGGTTTTAGTCAGTAAGAGTCTGACACGCCCTCCTGCTCTGCCCAGAGCGGGAGAAGTTAGTTGAAAAAAAAAAAAAAAAGACTTGCTCACTAAAACCCACCCTTGTTCCTTCAGTTGCCTGTGCCAGGGGCCACGGTAACCCTTTCGGACTTTCCCGCAACCCTGGCAGGCATCGGCCCTAGCGGACCCCTTCTGCGGTGACTTTGACATCCACTAGCCACAGGGATAATACTTAGCATTGCATAGTAGTCGTTATTGCTTTTTGCACGTTCGGTCCGAGTGAAAGACAGCCAACTACACTGTGCAATAGAAAAGGTCATCCCCAAACGCTCTCTACACCTACCTACCAACTTCACCGAAGAATTCTGTTGTTTTTGGACCGTATTAGTGCTCATTAACACGAGCGCCACGGTGCCAATAGCAGAGGCAACTGCAGCAGTCGACACTCATCAGCAACGTGCCGCTCGTGTATTTGAGACCGAACTCATTTACACGAGTGGCACGTTGCCAATAGCAGAGGCAACTGCAGCAGTCGACACTCATCAGCAACGTGCCGCTCGTGTATTTGAGACCGAACTCATTTACACGAGTGGCACGTTGCCAATAGCAGAGGCAACTGCAGCAGTCGACACTCATCAGCAACGTGCCGCTCGTGTATTTGAGACCGAACTCATTTACACGAGTGGCACGTTGCCAATAGCAGAGGCAACTGCAGCAGTCGACACTCATCAGCAACGTGCCGCTCGTGTATTTGAGACCGAACTCATTTACACGAGTGGCACGTTACCAATACCAGAGGCAACTGCAGCAGTCGACACTCATCAGCAACGTGCCGCTCGTGTATTTGAGACCGAACTCATATATATACACGAGTGGCACGTTGCCAATAGCAGAGGCAACTGCAGCAGTCGACACTCATCAGCAACGTGCCGCTCGTGTATTTGAGCACGAACTCATTTACACGAGTGGCACGTTGCCAATAGCAGAGGCAACTGCAGCAGTCGACACTCATCAGCAACGTGCCGCTCGTGTATTTGAGCACGAACTCATTTACACGAGTGGCACGTTGCCAATAGCAGAGGCAACTGCAGCAGTCGACACTCATCAGCAACGTGCCGCTAGTGTATTTGAGACCGAACTCATATACACGAGTGGCACGTTGCCAATAGCAGAGGCAACTGCAGCACTCGACACTCATCAGCAACGTGCCGCTCGTGTATTTGAGACCGAACTCATATACACGAGTGGCACGTTGCCAATAGCAGAGGCAACTGCAGCAGTCGACACTCATCAGCAACGTGCCGCTCGTGTATTTGAGACCGAACTCATTTACACGAGTGGCACGTTGCCAATAGCAGAGGCAACTGCAGCAGTCGACACTCATCAGCAACGTGCCTTTCGTGTATTTGAGACCGAACTCATATACACGAGTGGCACGTTGCCAATAGCAGAGGCAACTGCAGCAGTCGACACTCATCAGCAACGTGCCGCTCGTGTATTTGAGACCGAACTCATTTACACGAGTGGCACGTTGCCAATAGCAGAGGCAACTGCAGCAGTCGACACTCATCAGCAACGTGCCGCTCGTGTATTTGAGACCGAACTCATTTACACGAGTGGCACGTTGCCAATAGCAGAGGCAACTGCAGCAGTCGACACTCATCAGCAACGTGCCGCTCGTGTATTTGAGACCGAACTCATTTACACGAGTGGCACGTTGCCAATAGCAGAGGCAACTGCAGCAGTCGACACTCATCAGCAACGTGCCGCTCGTGTATTTGAGACCAAACTCATTTACACGAGTGGCACGTTGCCAATAGCAGAGGCAACTGCAGCACTCGACACTCATCAGCAACGTGCCGCTCGTGTATTTGAGACCGAACTCATATACACGAGTGGCACGTTGCCAATAGCAGAGGCAACTGCAGCAGTCGACACTCATCAGCAACGTGCCGCTCGTGTATTTGAGACCGAACTCATTTACACGAGTGGCACGTTGCCAATAGCAGAGGCAACTGCAGCAGTCGACACTCATCAGCAACGTGCCTTTCGTGTATTTGAGACCGAACTCATTTACACGAGTGGCACGTTGCCAATAGCAGAGGCAACTGCAGCAGTCGACACACATCAGCAACGTGCCGCTCGTGTATTTGAGCACGAACTCATTTACACGAGTGGCACGTTGCCAATAGCAGAGGCAACTGCAGCAGTCGACACTCATCAGCAACGTGCCGCTAGTGTATTTGAGACCGAACTCATATACACGAGTGGCACGTTGCCAATAGCAGAGGCAACTGCAGCACTCGACACTCATCAGCAACGTGCCGCTCGTGTATTTGAGACCGAACTCATATACACGAGTGGCACGTTGCCAATAGCAGAGGCAACTGCAGCAGTCGACACTCATCAGCAACGTGCCGCTCGTGTATTTGAGACCGAACTCATTTACACGAGTGGCACGTTGCAGTCGACGCGTCGACGACTGCCGGCGACGAGTGTCGACTGCTGCAGTTGCCTCTGCCGTTGACAACGTGTCGCTCGTGTATATGAGCACTTATATGGATAAGACGGTCGCGCAATTTGGACGGCCAAATTGCGCAATGACGACACACCTCACCTTCTGCATATATCTTACGGTACCAGTGAACGGCGCGGGCGCTTCCTTGATGTGCACTCGATCAACGGCCAATCGCTGAAATTATTCGCTTCGGGACGGATTTAGAAACACAAATACATTGTCCGAGGCTACTTGATTTCTTAATGGAGTTAATTCGTTGTACAATCTGTGTATGTAATCTTTTATTTAGATGTACAGATGAAAGGTAGAATGTAATTGTGTTTTTACATATGAAGCGTTGTGCAAGATGTCTATCTGAATGTGTGTCAAACTTTATAAATAGTATGATTCATAATGATAAATTATGAAGATCGCGGGAATCGTCTGGATGCGAGAAGTACAGGACCGGTCGGTTGTGGTGACGCCGTTGCCTGGGGGAGGCATTTGTCCGTTGATAGTGGAGGTTTTTTGACTGAAATGATGATGATGATTACGAAACTAGTAAACTCTTCACAAGAATTTTGTTTGCAATGTTGACCGTTGTTCAGGTATCACCTATAAAGTAGTCGTTTTACAGTACTGGCCATTTGAAACGTAATTTATGTATGGCTGGCAATCAATTCTAAATTCAAATGAATTTTATTAAAAAAATATGGAATTCTATTTTCAAATTCAGTTATTTGTTTTCACTACATTTGTATCTTTTTCATCAATAATTATGAACACGACAAAAATACTACTCGTATTTTTGTCGTTATTTTGGAATACGAGTCGCCTCGCGGTAGCAATGCTGCACAAACGGCTCGCCACATTAGTTTCGTGTACGGAGTGAACACTATAAACGAACGCACGGCTCGTTATTGGTTTGAATGCTTCCGACATCGAAATTTTGATCTAAAAAATGAACCCCGTGGTCGCCCGAAAACTAAAGTCAACAACGACGAATTAAAGGCGATAGTGGAAGCTGTCGATACTCAATCTACGGCTAAGTTAGCAGCAGCTTTCAACGTTAGCATCAAAACTATAATGAAAAATGGATTCTTTTAGATGATGATAATCGTAAGCGGTCATCATATCGGTTAGACCCTGGTTCAGCGCCTAGGCAATGCCCCAAACGAAAACTTACCCCTAAAAAAGTCATGGCCACTGCTTCGTGGTCTAGTGCCGGTATATATATATATATATATCACCACATCTTCTTACCAAATGGCACCAGCATTACTGTGGATGTCTACTGTAAGGAACTGGACACAATGATGGAGAAGCTCGCAAATCTCCGGCCAGCCTTGGTTAATCACTCGTCCCCGCTGTTCCTACACCACAACGCTCGACCTCATACGGCACAACGGACGGTCTCTAAGCTACAAGAGCTAGGGTTGGAAGTTTTGCGTCATCCACCGTACTCAAAAGACCTTGCGCCGTAAACTTCTACTTTTTTTCAAAATTTGGACAACTTCTTGGCAGGGAAAAAATTCAATACCCGAGAGACAGTACAAAATGCCTTTGAGGAGTTTGTTGGCTCCCGTACACCTGACTTCTTCAAAAAGGGCATTGAAAAATTACCACTGCGCTGGCAGAGATGCATCGATAGCATGGGTGCATATTTTGATTGATAGAAATAAAATATATTTATACAGGGTTACTGGTAACTCGACGTATTCCTTGCACGACGTCATAGTAGGGTTAAAATGCAACAAATTCGCGTTCGTGGGCTAATACTCGTAGAAGTAATCATTCTAACAGTATCTACATAAATAACATGTAAGAAAAGAAACGAACTGTTTGCTTGCCGGATGAAAAATAACTTTGATTATGAGAAAACTGGATATAGGGAGAAAAGAGTTAACACTAAAATTAATTTTGCCGAATACACAGTGCCTTGCCAAGTACTTTGTATTTTGTCCCGCTTAGATGGCTATACTAGTCTGCGCCGAGATTGGCTGCCACGGCCAAAGTTCAGTCTGGAGGACTATTTTTCTATTATTATTTTAGGAATACTTGACTAAATCTCGACTCATCTAGACGAGAAGAAAAATGATCGGCTTTTGTTTTTTTTTTCTGTTCTGAATTAATTAAAGCATCTTTCAAACAACATGAGCCAAGCGTCGAATGCTTGCCACACAAGCCTTAAGCTAGAGTTTCCTAAGACTGTGGTGGCCGCCACATAGCGTCTGCAATTTATCATCGACGTCACTGAAACGTTATTTATGAAAGTAAGTTGGTGTTTCTCTAAGAGCGTTTTTGACACCGTAAAGTTAAACCCACTGCCATCATGTTCATGACTAAGGGCGCTTTGTGGCGGCCACCACTGTCGTAGGAAACCGCAGCTTAAGCCTGCGAGACAAAAAATTTCGACCGTCACCGTTTTTGGACAGTGGGACGTCGCCAATGTCTCATTAGGCCGCTTTCACACCAAACGTTTAGTCTGTCAGTCGCCGACAGTAAACATCAAGTTCAAAATGTATGGAAAAAAACAACGTCAGCCGCCGACTGACTGCTGATTGTGATGGCTGCCTGTGAGCGAGCGCATCGTTTAGTGTAAGCGCGACCTTACTTATGTCTCGTGCAGTCTGCAAGAGCTTTTATAAGTTGGAAGGAGCCATACAGTCGAGCAGTAAGTAACAAAGATGGATCGTTCATTGACCTCTTTTTTTTTGAGGGTGGGAAATCGTCAAATAACTTCTGCCGCTCTGGGCGGAGCGGGGGGCGTGTCAGACTCTTACTGACTAAAACCCACCCGTGTTCCTTCAGTTGCCGGTGCCAGGGGTCACGGTAACCCTTTCGGACTTTCCCGCAACCCTGGCAGGGTATCGGCCCTAGCGGAGACCCTGTCATTGGTGCTGACATCTCTTTGAGGCACGCGTGGCACACAACGCGCCGTCAACCCGGGCTGGTCCTTATCGGACCGCAAGCCCGCGCCTACGGTGGCTGGGAATCGACTTGGGATTCCCGACGCCCAGGCCGTCTCCTGCGGCGGCTAGGGGCATGAGGGCGCGAATTTTGCCTCTCCCTCACGCGTTCCGTTCATTGACCTAAGAGGCGAATCATATTTGTGTCTTTTTGTCGTTGTCTACGAATTTTTGGTTCTAGGACATGTCGGTTTCCACACAATGTTTTCCTTCATCGTTTTGAGAGCAGTGGTGATAAAATAATTTACACAAAGTAAAGCGTCTGTCTGGGTTCGAACCCATGACCTACAACTTGTAAGTCGGGACCGTTACCACTGGGCCATCACCTAGGTACGATGTTTAGGTAGAATAGTGAAGTTAATTCAATTTAGAAGGATCTAAAAATACATTGGGCGTATAATATGTTAACTAACTTTAGTAGTCGAAACATGTTTGGGAAGATAATGTTATCATGGAATATTCATTTAGTTAGAGCGAGCAAAGTGAAAATGGATCCTGAAATAAGTCGTGTTTTAGCACATAAATTGCTAATGTGGGTAAAGATGGCGCTTATAATATGAGTGGCTAAAATTAATACTATCTAAAAATAGTATTCATTTTAGCTAACTATGAAAGAAAAGAAAGAACCCAGTTCCTATCAATTATTATAGTTCCTATTCAATGCAACACTACATTATATGATAAATGATTTTATTTCTGTAAGTAGGTTTGAACAAACACTTTTACACGTCAATCATATATATTTTTTTAAACTAGATGAGGTCGGCCTTTCCTGTCTGACTACTCTGAGAAGAAAGGCCGAAACAAACTCAGAGGTCACAGTCTCTTTTAAAGTCCAGACAAAATCTTGGTCAGATCATGTGAAGGCTATGTAGATCGGTGTCTGCAATGGTCTTTTGAGGAAAGAACCACACATATTGAGTGCACCTGTCCAGTCAGTGCACGCATTTGTCAGTAACCGTGCAGCTCAACTCAGAACTTAAGGAGCTCAACGATTCGACGAACAATACCAAAGAAAGGACATTTGGGTAGGCCGCATCAGCTACTCAAACTCTCAGAACATGATTAAAACTGGAACAAAAACACACATAGTCCTCACATTCACAATAATTTAAAATAATATAATACTTTAATACTTGATTATATCTGTCAATTTTATATCAATTGTCGTGCTCAATTACTTCCTAAAGCCCCCGCTACTCCTCCAACGCCCTTATCATCCCCGAGGTATAGAAATTATTTTCAGGAACAGTTAAGTATGGACTCTTTATAATAATATAATAATAATATGGGACAACATCCACACAAGGTCTTCAGGTCCCGAACTAGGCAGAGCCTGTACTACGGTAACCTGATGACTGATATACATACTTATATACATATACACACCCAGACACAGGTCAAACAGACATGTTCATGCACACAAATGTTTGACTTGTCCGGGGATCGAACCCGGAACCAGCGGCTCAGAAGGCAGGGTCGCTACCAACTGCGCCAACCGGTCAGTCAAGTCTTTAAAACATAAGAGAGTTACTATGGAGGATCTCAGAATGACATCCCAGGATCTGGATGATCTGAGTGACACATTCACATGTCAGGGTCCACCACTAGAGGATCTATGTGATATGGATTGACCCTCTTATGATACCTCCTTGAAAAGTTTAATGGCAAATTAAAGAACCTGTGGATGCAGCTGGAGGACCCCCTTGACGAGAGAATTTTGGAGGTAATGAAAGAGATTAGTAATGCAACCCATGACACCAGAAATGATTTCATCAGCAAATACAGACATTTGGTGAAATTAAGTGGAGATGACATGGGACAGTTGAGGGATGAGTTAAATAAATAAATAAAGAAAATACGTTCAAAAACCCTCATTTCAACACTCATAGTCCCGTCTTATTATGTGAAATGGAAGACTACCATCTCTTTTACCCTTAAAGGAGAAAGGGACTCTCCTTAAGGGTGTATTAAAATACACGCCTCCACGAATGGTGATACTTACGGCGCACCCTGGACATTCATACCACATAATGAATTTATAGAAGTATGAGGAACAGGGTGTAAAGTTCTCTCATACCTCCATAGAAAACGGAGAATCCTCCGACCAGACGGGTGTCGTGTCTGGTGGGCAACTGCCTGATGATTGATGTCGGGGTGACGATGTATACATGCTAGTTCCGCGGTAAACTGTGTTTGCGCGATGCAGGATTTTGCGTGACGTCGGGATGTTGCGAAGTTCGCATGTGGCGATGCAGATACCGCTACAAACTAAGAATTCTCATGGATATAAGAGAAAAAGAACCACCTCCAGATAAGTCTTAATAAACTAATCTCTTAAATAATTTTGTTATTTTTTTTCTACTCGCCAATTTTTCAATCATCAAATAACTTTTATCTGAAGAGTAAAATTTGCGGTTAGACAGTTTTTTTTTTATAGAAAATAACTATGTCAAACCGGCATAATTTATTCTTCAACTAATTATTATTGTCCAATTAATTGAATTGCTCCAATTATCGTTCTCCAAACCAAAAGTAACGTGAATTACTTGTTTCAATATAACACTAACAGTAACTTTTCGCACTACAAAACAGTGATACTACGCCCGATCGCGCCTACCTACAGAGTAGATTCGTTACAAAATATTTAATTTACGGCTCCCGGGCGTGGGACCGCTTGCTCACGCGCACACGAGAACGGACCAACCATGAACTTACGCAAGATTATATTTGTTTCCACTGTAACTGTCGTTGGTAGTGGCGATTTTATTTGAATGTTTACGGTGAAAAGGAATTTGAGTCTGCTCCAAAAATAAAAAAATAATTTATATCAAAATTGTGATTTTTTTGCCAAAGCGGTCTTATGATGCGTAAGACCAATTTATCTGGCTGTTAAATAAATGATAGAAATTCGTTCCATTTATTTATTTAAATTATCCTTTTTAACAAATGTCTTATCAATCTATGAATTTCCCGGTGCAGGCCCGTAAGCATAAGCATAATCAGCCTATAATGTTCCCACTGCAGGGACACAGGCCTCCTCTCTGTGAGAGGGTGTGAGCTGTAATCGACTACGCGTGCCTAGTGCGGGTTGGTAGATGTCACATGTCTTCGAATTTTTGGTTCTAGGACATGTCGATTTCCTCACGATGTTTTCCTTCGCCGTTTTGAGAGCAGTAGTGATGAAATAATTTACGCAAAGTAAAGCGCCGATCCGGGTTCGAACCTACGACCTACAACTCGCAAGTCGCGGCCGTTACCGTTTGGCCTAGAAAAAGTTGCTTTGACGCACATCAAGTGGCCTGCAAAATCTTTGGAATTAATGATGCAACCATGTGCAGACGAGTTAACGTTTTGTTCATGGATGTGATTTAGAATTGACTCAAAAGTTCACGATATAAATGCATGATAAAAGACACAGAAAAAGTAAATTAATGACTCTATAATTACAATTTAAAAGAAATTTATAGTCAAGGAAACTAAGAACAATGAATATTAGATGCGATAAAAAATCTAGATAAGCATAACAAATGTTAGGAGACGCAAAACATTCTGCTTTCTATTTAGTTTAGAAGTAGTGTTATGTAATATTTGGTAGCATGTGCAAGCGCTGTTATTAGGAATTCTTCAAAAAGTGCTATAAATATTACGCACGGCGTTATATATGCGTAGCGTAATGGTTTATACATATAAAGCGGGCTACAAAGTCGTCGCTTCTAGCAAGCCTATACAGGATAAAATTGAATAGGCGCGCAAATTAAAACATATGATTCAACGTGTTTTAAAGGAAATTCACAACATATCATTAGGCAAGAGGAATGTAAGGGATGCATATACATGCGCGTAGGCAAGCGATTTGGCAACGTTGTCGTCGCACGCCCTTTTTTTCATTTGAACGGTCATAATAAGGTAAATGACTGCTAGCTCTACGCGTAGCCAACTTGCTTCATATTGTAAAATCTGCGATGAATAGATTGCTCTTTGGGTGCGCGCTTAAATTGATACTTTCTTACTCATTCTTTTTTTACTGCAACGATGATAATTCGTTTCTACTTGAAGACAATAACTTAGTTTGCACTATCTATGACGGTGATTACACGATTTTTTCAAGAATTTATTTTTATGAAATGACCATTTATAATGAATAAGTAACAGTCACTGTACCTCCTATTTCAAGTTGGCGCAGGTTTTCAATTTCATTCTGTATATACAATTTCATACTGTATATACAATTTCATACTGTATATACAATTTCACCCTGTATATACAATTTCATCCTGTTTATACAATTTCATCCTGTATATACACTTTCATCCTGTTTATACAATTTCATCCTGTATATACAATTTCATTCTGTTTTTACAATTTCATCCTGTATATACACTTTCATCCTGTTTATACAATTTCATCCTGTATATAAAATTTCATCCTGTATATACCATTTCATCATTGATGCAGAATTAGGGATAGTGCAGGCACGGCAATCTTTACGTCACACTGCGCATTACAGTCTAAAGAAAAGGGGCAGTTCAGACTTCGGTCGGCGTTTATCTGTAGCCAGCCTAAAGGTCGCTCAGACACTTGAGTCGGTACGCTAATTGGCTACCAGTGACTTGGCGACAACACGTGAAATAAAAAATTTCTCGTCCCAAAGAAAGTTGGCTATTTAATTATTTTCCATTGACCATGCACAGCCGTCATTTTATTCGCACTTTCTTCAATACATGACGAGATTCGTTTTATGTTGGTATCTTATTTATTTTTTCGAGAATTTGTTCGTGCGAGGAAAATGTCTCCATTTCCTTCTGACAGGTGTGATTGACAGTCAATAACACATTTTCGTGGAGCCTATATTTTATGCTTTCCTCAATACTAGAGATTAACAAATCTAAGCATTAGCATTATAATCAGCCTATAACGTTCCCACTGCTGGGATACAGGCCGCCTCACTTCGAGAGGAAGCGTGCTGTGTTCCACCACGAGGGCCCAGTGCGGATTGGCAGGTGTCACATGTCTTCGAATTTTTCGGTTCTGGAGCATGCCGGTTTCCTCACGATGTTTTCCTTCACCGTTTTGAGAGCAGTGGTGATGAAATAAATTACACAAAATAAAGCAACTGTCCGGATTCGAACAATATACAACTCGTAAATCAGGGCCGTTACCACTGGGCCACCACTGTTCTATTTATGAATAAATAGTGGCTTAACCCATGAATCCCTTTATGAATAAATAGAATAACCCTGACAAAATACATAGGAAATCCTGTGTAGTAACTTGGATATGGCAGTCTGAAATCACTATCACACGGGTATCATATTGAACAATGCTTGAATCTGTAAATAGAAAGCACATGCCTTTCAGAAGAGTCACCGGATTACCAGAAAACGGTTTTTTGGAAGTCTATCATAGTTGCGAAGTTCATTACCGCGATGTACCTGACTGCGAAAGTTTACTATGGCGACGTTCGTTGTTGCGAAAGTTCTTTGCATTAATACCTTACTGCGAAAGTTTACTATCGCGACGTTCGTTGTTGCGAAAGTTCTTTGCGTTAAGTTAGGTTACAGCGTACATCGCGGTATACATTAGGTTCGGTTAGGTTAGAGAACGTTCGCAACAACGAACGTCGAGATAGTAAACTTTCGCAGTGACGTATATCGTGGTATACATTAGGTTCGGTTAGGTTAGAACATTCGTAACAACAAACATCGCGATAGTAAACTTTCGCAGTGACGTACATCGGGGTGATGAACTTCCCAACTATGATTTACACCCCGGATTTTTGCAATAATAAGTTTCTTCAAACAAAGAACATTACATGTCTAATGTAATGTTCTTTGTTTGAAGAAACACAACAATTGATTACCAACTTCTACCCGCAAATTCTTTGGCGAGTTTTTACATAAAATATAGCCTACGGCAATACTTATATTCTTTGTTATCTAGCCCTCTATCATCATCATCATTCATCTGCCCTTATCACAATTTATTACTATTAGTCGTCATCACGGTAGACACCCCGTGTATACGATCTGAGTTCACCCCCTTTTTAGCCATATCATCTTTCACTCAGTCTATCTATCGTTTCTTTGGTATTTGCCTACTCTCACAGCCATCCACATTCATTCTCAAAATGTTCCTCACTGTATTTTTCTCATCGCATCACATGGCCCATACAACAACAGACAACCCATTTCTTCACAACTTTTTATTCACCGGTGCCACTTTCAGACTTTCTTTGTGTACTCAGTGAAAGATTTTTTGTAATCGGATCAGTAGGTACCTACTACCAGAGATTTTCTTGTTTTCTGTTTACTGTAGTTTTAGTTTTACAGGTTCGTGTTTTAATATAATTATTTTAATCTTGTGTTTTTCTGTGCAAGTCCCAATAAATACTTTTCAGGGTTCCGTCCCAAAGGGTGCCCACGGAACCCTATTACTAAGCCTCCGCTGCCCGTCCATCCGTCTGGGTGGCAGCGGGCTGCATCTCATGAACCGTAATAGGTAGACCGTTGAAATTTTCACAGAGTATGTATTTCTATTGCCGCTATAACCCCATATAATAAAAATAAAATAAACTTAATAATTAAAGTTAAGTGTTTTTTTCGGCGTTTTCTGCCTTGTGGTACGAAACGCTTTGTGTGCGAGTAAGTCTCGCACTTGGCCTGTTTTTAGTATTCTTTCTTTCTTTTTCTTTTACATTTTTTGTTATCTTAAATATTATTTTAGATAATTTTGTCCTACGTGCAATGGAAACCCACATTTCTCTAGACCTACGTCCAATAAGTACCTTCTAACTTCACATCTTACAAGTGTACTTACGTATTCGTTACATATCATTGGCTTCAAATTCAATATATTACGTCATAATCTTATTACATAGGCGTTTGTATACAATATTTTATATGCATTACATTAAAGATATTTGTGTTGTAAACGTAAAGCTGTAATGATGCATATATATAGTCTTTTCAAATCCTTGCTTCCAATTGTTGTTATTTTCTACTCAAACGACCAGAAATGTTAAAATATATATTTATTCAAAAGACAACTTTGGTCCGTTATGTTAGTCCTAAAGTTAGTTTTTGTGTAAATTAGGTTAATTTCAGCATTATTAGTACTATTGAATTAGTCATAAAACTGTTTGAAGTTGTAGCGCATACTGAAATTTATATGTGGGTACTAAAGTTGGCTTTCAAAAAACATACTTGTGTATATGTTAGGAAAATTAATCGCATACGCAGTATAGTTTGACCTATTGGGGCATGTTGCTTGCATTTATGTTTATATGTTCATCGATCTTCGTGAAGTTCTAAGTTGATTTGCTTTATTGGTAATCGATTTTTACGATAATGTCGGCTACTAAGGTTTAGTTTCTAGTTGGAGGGGTTTGAATTAATGTAAATCCTGTTACAATATATACCTTACAAACGAAAAAAGGTCAAACCGACTGAAGTTTCCCAAGTTGACCCAAAACTCTCGCTTCTTCGTCTACTTATTTTGGTTTAGTTACAAAGCATGCACTTCTGATACTCGTATACTGCATCTATGACTTATAACTGAGTTCCAAATACGGCCATCATACTAGTGTCACCACCATTTTACTTTTATCAACGGCTACATTGAGCACACACACATGCAAATGAAAAACTTCAAAGACCCTTGTCTCACCACCATTGATGAATTCCTCCACCAACATCAATTTCTATAGAAAACTTTCACGCAAAACGATACAACACTTCGAGGGAATCTACAATTAAAATCTAAATTATTTGCTTTAATAACATAATTTCACGCCTCTCCCGATAAGCAGACATCGAAAATTAAGCGCGTATAATTATTAAGACATGCTTTGCAATATTACATTAGGTTTCGAAGCGGCCATATTCGAATGTTTAGTAGGTAGACACGCAACGCTGAGATGTTGCGAATATATCGATACACCTTTCGTTTTAAGATGATTCTGGAAAAGGAAGGACATGAATAAAGTAAGAGAGGTTAAATTAAGGAAGTATCTTTACAATTTCAGATTTGCAGTTCAGCTAAAATCCTTAGTCTAGCCTTAGATTTTTCAAGTTCAACGTATCAGGTCTAGAAAGATGTCAAAGTCAAAGCATTTATTTCAAATAGGCACTTATAGGGCACTTTTGAACGTCAACATTTACATTAAAATAGAATTGATTCTAGTCACCCCTTTCAAAAGTTAGTTTCGTATGGAGAAGAATGGGCAAGAAACTCCACCTAACGGTGGAGTTTCTTGCTTTGCTTTTGCTTGACAGGACTAAACTAAAATTTATCTTCTGTCCTTTTCTTAATGAAATAGAAAGAAAAAGATGCACTGAACTTAAATTTGGTTTAGTTTGTAAATAAGGGAATCGGCACCATTACCTATTAAATACTACTTACGTACTTATTTAAAATCGTAAATGGTACTATATTATTATGGCATTTATTTCAGGCTACGCCCATAGAGTTAGTAACAATGGTCTTAAAAACTAAGTTAGTAGACATACACGTTTTATTTAGTATGAAGTTTCATCCAATGTCGCAGCATTAGAGACTCCCGTCTACCTGCGAATAAACTCGATATAGTGTTGGTACTGCCACGAAGACGAGCAAGCAGAGAAGCGCTTCTTTTATGAATGATGGCCGCAAAACCATCTATATATTGCCCTGAGCTGTTAAGCAGTTTAGGATTAGTAGCACGCTGCATAATGTTTCGCAAACCTAGCCTGTTATATGTCCCTCATTTCAGGTCTGCGTACAGGCAGAATTCCTTTCTGATCCGTGCGAGCAGAAGTTTTAAAAAACTGTCTGGTGAACATGATTTGGATATATTCAATACCAGTGTTTCTCGGCTTAAGCATTTGTTGGTGAAAAGCTTTTTTTACGGAAAAATAATTGTTTACGTTTAAATTATTTTTAGTTTGTATTTGTTGATCGTGTACAATTTCTTTCCTAATCTATGTAAAAGGTATTTTGTACCGACCTTTTTTTTCTCGTTTTTATTTTTTTTTGTTTATCTGTAGAACGTTTTAAATGGCCATCAGTTTTATATTGTTTAAGAACACTGTATAAGTTAGCTGTAAGGTTCCCGAATATAATAAAATAATATAAATAAATAATCGGGTTGTATGTGTATGCTACCGATGTGTTGCCCACGCGCATTATCTTTCTTACGACATACAGCGCCCTGGCGTGTGACCCAAGCCTTACTCTAGAATAGGTCACTAGGGTCACTCTGTTGAATCCTACAGAAAGTAAGAGGGCAAAAGGGATCTTCACGGACATATGAGGGTCCCTAAGTAGGATAGAAATTATCCTATAAAGTATCCTGTATACTGTTCAGTTATTTTAGCGTGATTGACTTACAATCGACCATATTGTCTCATTTCTGATGTTATAAGTAAAGCCAAATTATAGACAGCAACCTTATTTCTTTTAGAGCTGTGATTACTGTACTGCCTAAAATGTTTTCAATTCGTACGTTCATCACAGTAAATCACAGATATAAAATGAAACATAGTGATGAATGGAACACTTTCTTTTTGACCTTTCGCAAATCATGACTCTGCAATTTGAATGCGAAACATTTTTCGACTCATTGTGCTGACTACATAATACTAAATTACTATATATCACGATTTTTTTTTCATTTCTCTAATGTTTTTTTGATTTCGTTCTTTATGAGTTAAAAGTTTAGGTAGACATGACATTTGCACTTGGTGTGAAAAGTTAGCAATGCATCAAAAATACCTTTGGTTTTGTAAGACTCCTGCAAAAGCTGAAGGGCAATCGCAAAGCTAAGGATGAGTCCGCACAAATACAATTTAATAAAAAGCATACACAACGCAAACACTACGCGACATAACGCAAACGCTGGGCCACCAAACCTTTCAAGGACATGGAACAATTTGTATGGGGTTCGGGCCCAAAAAATCTAAGTTGTAACCGAATAAAACCTTGATCAATTTCAAGTACACTACTAAAATAAATGTTGAGTGGACCTACCACTAGATTACATAGCAAAATAAGTAAGGTAAACGTACGTTTTGAGTACTTACGCCTATGTGTGTAATTACTTTTAAAAAGCACGCAACGTTTTGTCTAACGTATATGGGTTAGCATTGTCTTATGATGTGAGGTTACTGATTCCCACGCAGATAAAATGCGGATCACTAAGGCGACTGTTACCAAGCGTTTAAGGCTTTTAATTTTCATGTATTGTAACCCAGATGTGAAGAGAGATTTCAAAAGGGTTTTAAGATACCGTCCTTGTTCTTGTAGATATTAGGAATTCTGGAGATTTCTAAAACGGGTAGATTTTTGCATGTAGCATGCGATTCTCGCATGAAATAGATATTGTTATGGTAGCGGTTACGAACAGTTATTTTATATGTTAGGAGCGAGAGTAATTTGAAATGGAAAATCGACTAGAGTACGCGCAAAATAAGTCTGCGCGCGGCCGAAATCGGAAATAATCGTTTGCCGCCATCTCGACGTTTATATAAGGTGTCAAGAGAGTGTGCTGTGTTCCGTGTTGTCCAAAGTAAATAATCGCCATCGTCGTGCCGAAAGTGATTAAAAATGCTGGGAAGGATGTAGTCTTGAAGATCAAAAAATCGCGCTGACTTATCTTGCACGCACTTTACTAAGAATGTATCTACTCCCACTGTGAATATTGAATTTGATGAACCAACAAACATGTATATACTTTTATGTACTCATATATTACGTATAAAGTTTTTCTTTCCTCATTCTAGCTTCTCAACAAATTATATTAATGCTTCAATACAAAATTGCCAATTCCCGTCACCCACTTTCGTTTCATGTAAAAAGTTTATCTGTACCTATATCAAGCCGTAATTGACACACGAATGTAATCGTCTCATTTTAATTGCTACACCATCAAAGCAATTAAGAACTTGCTCCAATCCATACAAAATCATCCATCGTTGTATAATTCAAACAAACATAGGAATATGAAGCAACTGAGAATTAGAAGGCAATTATAATGGGTACCATTGCGTTGCTTACGCGCAATCGAATAGTTAGCAGCCCAACGGTTGCGCAACGTTCGGTCGTAGCTAGCCCATTTTTGGAAGACTTCTATTTCCTACGATTAGGTACAACCAGTTTTTCTAGTCTATCGGTTGAAAATGTTCCGATGTGATGACGGGCATGCAAATATGTGCACTAAACAATTAATCGTCCGTCAATTTGAAATCTGATCTGGTGTGTCTTTTATAACTCACCCACTAATCGATTGGGAAGGTTAAGCAACGTTTGCTGCTGTCAGACAATTGATAGGTGACCATTCTCTACACATTGAGGTAAAGTGCCTCAGAGAGCACGTTAATCAGTACCTACTTAGGACACACTCAAATGAATATCTAAAATGGTAATTTTAGGTATTCACGCCAGAAAATATTCTTTATGTTCATATCAGCTTCACTTTGATGGTTGTTTATATTGAACTCCATCACAAAATACCGCTAAGCCGTAATTACTTGAAACCAATAACACTTGACGATCGGATTGATTGAGTAGTTAGCGAATACTTAATTCGATTGTTTAAACAAATTCTAATCAAAGATTCGGGATTTAAACAAATTCTAATCAAAGACTCTGGAATTCGTCGGGGTTCTATCAAGCACTCTTTATCAATCCTCAAGTTTGGATTACTAGTACCTAAAATTATAATTTGTACCTTTACGTACTTACTCTTAGAGAGAGAGAAAACGAGAAGCTTTATATACTTACGCACGAAAATCGATACTTAGGTAGTCCTAATACATAGGTACTGGCTATTGATTAAACAAAAAGACTAGCTAGTAAAAAACAGAATAAGTTACACGCGCAAGGCACGTGTCTGAGCCAAGCCGAGCCACCATCATCACCATAATCAGCCTATAATATTCCCAACGCTGGGACACAGGCCTCTGTGAGAGGGAGTGGGCCGTAATTGAGCTTGAGTGGGCTTCAAAGAAACTCCGAGCATAGCCCGCTCCATAGCGCGCTGAGTGACCTTGAATTTGTGGACCAGCCCAACTGTCAGTGTTCACGTTTCGGCATCGTACATCATAACGGGCAGGACGCACTGGTTGAAGACCTTAGTCTTCAAACATTGCGAGATTGGCGACGAGAAGACTTGACTCTGCAAGCTATGTCGGTAACTCCGGTAAATAAATAGATATGTAATCTAACAAAATGTTCAACACCCTCATAAGCCAACCCCAAAGGCGCTCAACATCTTTTAATGTTTTGGAAAGTTTCGTTCTTCGTTAATGGGAATTTCTCCTGAGATTTGACCCGATGTTATTCCAAAGTTTGCCCAAGCTGTTATTTGAAATGTTATAACAACTAAGCCAGGCAATTTTGCGCATACACAATTCGAGGTTACCGTAAAAGGCAATATTTTTATAAAGTTAAACAGAAGTATGGATTGTGTAAATTATTTTGGGGTTGGTATTTGACAAAGATCTTCAATTACTTATCAGAATAAACCAGTATTCTAGTAAGTAGCTCAACTTCTGATTGAGTTTATATGAATAAATATGATATATTTTATGTTCCCTCACAGTGTTTATTTGAGCCGACCCTGAAAATATCAGCAATCTTTTCAGATTTTCACAAGGTTAATATTTAGGTCAAATATTTACCTGCTTACTGTTTTGGAAACAACACGGAATGGTTTTATGATACCCTTTTTGGTTATATAACAGAAGGTTATGCTGTCATTGCTTTAAAAATATTTTATTAACCAAAAAAAAACATTCAAAAGCGTAAAATATTGACACTTGAAAGCAACCTTACTCTAATTATTTCAACATCCTTGTTTATCTTGAGAAAACAATTCAAGCCCACATCTGCGGTCCAATTCTCAACCAAAAACTCCTTACAGAGTTCCGATTACGAATGACGTAACGTCAAATTTATATGCTGGCAACACCCAACGCTAATTTCATCTCCGTAGGCCTACCGCGAATCGTACGCACTTTGAATGAACTATCACGTATGACGGGTGCGCTTACGCATAGAAATCTGATAGAAATAGAAGATTAACTCATAGTACGTTGCAGCTATTTCTACGATTACTCACTTTTGAAGTTTCTCTAAGGCATCGCGTAATGTAACGTAATAAGTTTTTTCTGTGCTGGCAACACGGATGGGAACGATTGTGAACATGCAAATGCATGCTAATACAATACAATGAATGTTATTGTTTATGTGATAGGAATGTATCGATGGCAAGGGGTTCTCGACTCGAGATTGGTTCACACCGTGCTTAGTTACGAGATTTATGTAAGTCTTATAGATTTAGTGCTTAATTATAAATAGACTACGTTATGCCTTTTTTTTGAGGTTGGTTAATCATCAAATAACTTCTCCCGCTCTAGGCGGAGCGGGAGGGCGTGTCAGACTAAAACCCACCCGTGTTCCTTCAGTTGCCTGTGCCAGGGGCAACGGTAACCATTTCGGACTTTCCCGCAATCCTGACAGACATCAGCCTTAGCGGACCCCGGCATTGTTGCTGACATCTTTTGAGGCGCGCGTGGAACACAACTCAGACTAGGTTAAGCCTGCGGCGTAAATCGCGTGGTGGTCGTATTTTATCCCACGGGAACGTACAACCAGCATAAAAAGTATCCTATGTCCTAATCCAGCCGGTCGATTCTGTAAAAATCTCACCGTGTAAACTTAAATGAAGTGAGCTCCCATTCCACCTGATGCTAGGGATTGACACTATCGACCACTCACTTCAAGCCCACTTCACCTAAGATATCACGGTGAGATTGTTACAGAATAGCTTGGCAGGTCATGGTTAATCAGTGTGCTAAATTTCATACAAATTCAGTTTAGCTGTTAAGGCGTCAAAAGGCAACAGACAGAGTTAGTCGTACTTTCGCGTTTATATTATTAGTATGGTGATCTAGTTTCAAACGAAATGTACGCAAAAGATTTAAATGGAAATTCCAATAATTTTCGCGGAATCAGAGAGAGAAGTCTCGTTAGATTTGTGTCGGATTTTCTTCGCGATCGTAATATAAATATATAAACTAGTTAACTTGTTTCCAATTGGATCATTTCAGATTACCCGCATAAACACAATCTTTTTCGTTCAACCATTCGATTATTTTCAGTCGAATAGTTTAGTCGAACGATACAATGTTACGATTACCTTATTCTGTTCTACACGCACACGTGATCGACTTTATGTAACTGTGAAAGATATAAGCAGGACGTAAATACATGTGTTTTGGATTAGTCAGTGATATTACTCCCACGGTTTGCCCATAAAGTGACTGAGATTTGTATTCATTTCACGCAGTGTGGTTTTATAAGAGCAGCCGCCTATCTTATGTGCAATTCTAGGATATCACACAGATTTCTAGAGGTTTTAAGTCATCAACTTGAAAGAGGCATATGTCCACGAGTGGACTCACTGCGGAACATAGAGAGTTCTCGCTCAAATTGTCTTCAACATCGAATGTACCCTATACTTTTACAGTAATATTATTTTCGCTCTCGAACAGTGATGGCCCAGTGGTAACGACTTACGAATTGTAGGTCGTAGGTTTCAACCCCAAACAGGCGCATTATTTTGTCTAAATTATGCCAACACCACTGTTCTCAGAACGGTGAAGGAAAACATTGTCTGGAAACCGGCATGTCCTAGTACCAAAAATTCGAAGGCATGTATCTACCAACCCGCGCCAACGCGCTCTCACCGAGAGGAGGCCTGTGTCCCAGCAGTGGGAACAGTATAAGCTGATTATGATTTTTAGGGCTGGTTAGTGGTTAAATTTTTGCAAAATGTGTTGACCACATCTCCAAAAATAGCCAGTGTCCAACGTTGGTTTTGGCTACCTAAACTAAAAATTCTTAACAAGCGAAGTAAATAATTCTTACATAAAAACCTACCAAAAAAGTACTACAGTTATAAATGTATCAAGCCCATAATCATATTTGTAAATCCACTCCAAATCCAAAATTTCGAGTAACATCGACGACCGCTTCACATTTTCATCATTCCGAATCGCATCTTGGATTACTCATAAATATTTGATCGCGTTATAATCTATCTAAGGTTCGTGGGATGATGCGAGTACTGCTAAACCTAATTAGTGCTTATAAGGTAAGCCTGCCTTGTTAATTGCACGAATGCACGCACTTTTCCTTACACACTGACATCCGATTTTGTTATATAAATGAATGATTCATTCTTGCCCATCACTAGGTTGTTACAAATCGACCACCTAGTAAGATTTTCATTTAGGCCTGCCGCGTGGTTATCCGTCCCGGCGGTTAACCTCTAGTGCGTAGGAGCACTTAATGTCAGAGCAATAATTAGGACAATTTATCGCAAGTAGACACGAAAAGAAGAAGTAGTTCTCAAGATGAGATGTAGGTACGGTTTCTGGGTATTTTTCTTCTTAATACTAAGTCTGTCTTTGGTGCCGCCAATTAAGATTGGTGGGTCGGCACTCGTTAGGGTATTTAAAGTAAAATATTTGGGTCACATGCTGACATCGGTTACACGACGATGAAGACCTAGAGAGGGAAAAAGGGCGTTGGCAGTCCGCTGCAATATGTTGGCCCGCAGATTCGCACGATGTCCCACAGATGCAAATCTGTTACTTTTCAGAGCTTTCTGTCAGTCTTTTTACACGTGCCGTCTGTGGATCTACTTTACGCGGCGGGCTTACAACGCCCTGCGTGTTCAGTACAACGACGCGGCGACGCTCTGAGAGCACTATTGGGGAAACCCCGGTATTGCAGTGCTTCCGCAATGTTTGCAGATGCATCCATCGATGACTTCTTTGCCAACATAAGGAAAAGAACTGCATCGATGATGAGCAGGGTCCGTGGTAGCACCAACACTGTCCTCAGAGCGATAGCGTGCAAGATCGACAGTCCTTTTAATGTATATTGGGCAGGTGTACACTTGCACAGAAATAGGAAGTAGACATAAGTACCTAATTATTGTGTAACTTGTTTTGTTTACTAACACCTTTTATTTGTATTTTTTGTGTACTACTAACAACCCTTACTAACGCAATCGTTGTGTATAAATAAGGATTATACATTTGTGTCTGAAATAAAGATATTAATAAATTTTGTAGCGAGATATAAGTACATTATTGCAGCAACCATTTTGCAGCTGTTTTAGAGATTCTCCTTTTAGGACTTCCAGAACAGGTTTCTGAAATTTAAAGATGTAACCACCAATCTCAATTCGTTCTAGAGATAATAAAACGATACTAAATACTAAGTATTGCGAAGGAAAAATGTGAGCAATATGCTTAACTATGTCAATTACTATCATTTATAATCAGAAGAATATACTATGCAACACGGCTGTTGAACTAAATGAGCCAAGCAGACAGATAAAAAGGAATATTCTAAATTACACATAATCTCATTCAGCACACATAACCACTATTTACATGATCTATACATTAGGTAATAGGCAAATAAGTAACATAAAACTGTCTAGCATTCTGATTGTTTAGATTATGATCATCTCAGTACTATAGTTGTCGCGTTTTAGCGTGGCAATAGCGGTCATTACCCTTTTCCTAATATCTCTCCGTAGGAACCCAAACAATAAACCATGTATGGTGTTTCATTATTGGAATATGTTGTAGATCACGATGGATATTGATTGGGGACGTTAGCGGACTTTATTTCAGTTTTTGAAATAAGAAATACTATTGTAGGTGGGTCAGTGACCATTATTGCAGTGCTTAACCGCGACAACTATAGAGTGAAATAGATAGCCAGGTTTAAAAGGAGGAAATAAATGTTAGATGACTGTAATTGTATACGACTGTCTAGGAAATGTTTATAGAAATGAGAAGGGGCTTGACCTTATAAGGTAGCCATAATGATGGCGTTATGGACACTTTCATATTGTTTTATTGCTGTATAACCATAGAATATTATAGATAAATCTATTTGAACAGGCTGGCTAGTGGCAGTAGGTTAACCTATCAACGCGATTATTAAACTTGGACTCTTAAGTTCGAATAGGTTTAAAGATATTTATTTCCCATAAGAACTATAACAGTTTACTCACAATGAGAGAGTGTGAGTGTGTGATGAGTTACTTTTAAATAATAATACAACGTGTTGTTTTGCATCCTCGTCAAATTTCAGGAGGCTGTTATGAAAGACATAAATAATCAAATAAAATTACGATCCTGCTCAATAATTAATACATATTTGTTTTTTTAGGTATTTAAGTTTGACAGTATTTCAGAATACTCCACTTTCAAACAACAAAATCGCCCCGTTGCGTATGCGATAGGCAGTGTCGCACGACTATGTCGCTGTGTGCATGCGTTACAGTTACAGCGCAGTTACAGGGCGGTATCACACGGGCCCTACACATGCCGATTTCCGTAAAATACAAAAAATTTAAATAAATACCTACTTATTTTATTATTGATTCGTGTCGAGAATCATTAGCATAGTTACCTCCTCGAATTTGACGAGGATGCAAAACAACACCTTGTATAATATTTGCCTTTGGGGCGTTGGCAACGTTATAGTGTACATACATGTTGTTGGAGTTTAATCTTAAATATGGTAATATTATTACACCTTTTAATATCCTCCGGTAAATCATTGAACAGTTGTGCTCCCTTTACTAATACTGTTTTTCTGTCGTAATTAGTCCGTGTACGTGCAGTTATTAGTGGGAATCTGTTTTTACTTCTTGTATTGTGTGTTATTGTTTTTATGCAGTTTGATTGTACGGAATTCATGGTGAATTTTTTTATGAGAATGCAGGTCGATTAAGTTTTTAATTGGGAAGTTATCAGTAGCTTGGAGTTTGAATTATTCAGGGGTTATGGTCAAAACTGCTCGGTTGGTCAAGTGGTCAAGCGTGACTACTGAGCTTTAGGTCCTGGGCTTGATACCCAGGTCTGGCGAAGTGTTTTTGGGTTTCTTATTAAGAAATTCTCAGTCTGGAGTCTGGATTTGTGGCCGATTGATGACAAGAGGCTCGCCCTAAAATTGTAATTATATTTTCCAGCCGTTTGGTGTTGAAACCCTCGGGCCACACGTTGACACTTCCCGTGACCCAAGGGCTGACCTTTACCTTAGCCAGAGGCTTAGCATTGCTATACAACGTGGCAATGCCGCCAGTCTCTTGGGTACATTACCAGTCGACAGCAATGCGGAGGAATTTTTCAACGAGATATTTTGAGTTGTTAATAGTTTAGGTTAGTATATTTTAAGTTTAATAGTTTATTTAGTTTTTTTGAATATTAACTACAGGCTCGCCCTTATATTTATTTTATATTTTTCGGAAACCTTACAGATAGATAGGCGAACACAATATTTAGAGTTTATAACACGATGATGGCCAATTACAAGTTTTCACAGATAGTATGTAGACAAATTAGAATGAATTAAACACTATGTAGCAGACAGTGTTACATTCGCGTTTTATACTATTTATATATTTTTTTTGTCTTTAATGGAAATTAATCATAACTATAGAAGTGTAGCATCTACCACCCCTTCGAGAAAAACAGCCACTATGTAATGCTATGTTATATACTGTGTTAGTATTTTGTAGACTAGACAGTTGTAATTGTAAATAAAATAAAAAATTATGATCTGTCCGCTATTCCGGTGGAACTGACAGCGAATGAGCGAACGGTCTCGGCCTAGCTCTCGGGCGGCTTACTTAGATGTAAGAACATTGCTTGAGGCCAATTAAAAGTGAGTGTAAGTAACGTTCGTGATGAATTTATGGATTTAAAGATTAAAGCAATTAAATTATCAGTTTACATTATCTTGCAATTATATTGGGGATCCTCACCAGAAAGAAGTATTCAGGACCAGTACAATGCACTTAAGAATTTTTTAGTTGCACCGCAATTGGTTTGAAATCAATTGACTCTTAATATTTTGAGAAATATTGACCTGCATCCTTATTACTGAACACACTTTCAATGCGGAAGATTTTGAATGAAATTGCTAATCCACTGCTTCATATGTTAGAAAAATTCGTCTGCCCAGCAACGGAATTAACCCAATGAATGTAGTTGAGCTGTCAAAATGAAAGGCATTGCCATTGTAAGTGTTAACGCAATTACACCGCTGCTCTATGAGTGTATGGTAGCCGGCTATAAGTTTGAATATGCAGCACCATTTAGATAAAATGGTGTTATTCAAGAATACGAGTAGAACTTAGGCCTCCGTTTACCACCTTTGGAAAGCCGAGTGTGGAAAATATACAAATGTCCCATTGAAATTGCTTCTCGGATTTAATAGGTCAGTCTCTAATTTTTTTAACAAACTCTGAAGTTTGATATTATAAATGCGAAAGTTAGTTTGTTTGTTTGTTTGTTACCCTTCACGCCTAAACCACTGAACATCCTGAAATTTTGCATATCCGTTGTCAGGTGTATAGAAACGGGCATAGAGGACAGCAAGTTTGGGACAGGCTGGATCAAATTAGATTCACTATTATTATCGGGGGAATTTAAAGCTACAGGCTTAGTTACGCCACCAGCTGGCACGGAGCCGATCAAGGGACAGGGAGGGCAATTAATCGGGGAGGATCGCGGACGCGGAGGACCTCGGCAGCGAGGTCGGAATTTCGTTACTAGTGGCCCTACTGCTTTTCTGGAGGAGGGTAATGGGGTCGTCAGGGTCGGTCAGTGCTAGGCATTCTAATTTCAATACTATATTAGTATGGATGGACCAGGGGAACCAAACCATGACATCACGCTACTTAGGTACCCATTTCTTCTTTCGACCAATCACAGACGCCAAGACTCGACTGTTATGACAGCACATCATCTCGTATCGTTCGATGCAACACCATTATTAAGGTCAAGTCTCCGAGTTCAAAGATCAGAACCATTTTATTTAATTTTTTAATACAATTTCTTCACATATATAATATTATGTATACGAATGACACACTTACGAGTACTTTGGGTGAATTCGACCAAACTTTTATACCTACCTGGATTTACGAGCATTAATTCTGGCATTACCTCCTTTACAGCTTTCAAGGCGGGGTTAGTAAGGAAAGACAATGTTATAGTACATATTATAAGTCCTACGTCGTTTGTCCACCGCCACCGTCAACGGGACTTCAACGATAAACGAGATTATTCGAAACGAATGTGCGGTGCGGTGGTGTGCGGTGGATACGCAGCCAAAGTAAATGTATGTATCGCTACTTCGGCGCCGTCATCAGCAGTGCTATTCTGTAACCATCTCACCGTGAAAACTTAGGTGAAGTGAGAGTGGAGTGAGCTGTCAACAGTGTCAATCCCTAGTATCAGATGGAATGAAAGCTTACTTCACCAACGTTCTTAAGGTAAGATTGTTACAGAATAGATCGGCTGGTCCCGTTGACGACGCTTTGACGGTGGCGGTGGACAAACGGCCTTATCGTGTGAATAAAAATTTAGATAAACTGTCAAAAATTTAAAATGGATTCGCAAGATAGGTACATGCTAGGCATAAAAGTTTGGTCGAATTCGACCTTAAATCGTTGAATATTTGTATATTTATTTTGTGTTTAAATCCTTCGAGGTTTACCTTTCACAGAGTTAATTGAGTTTAAAAATCAATGGTTAATTAAACGTTTGTGTATGTACGGTATAAAAAGTTTTGTGCCGCTTTATTTTAATTGGATTCATTATAAGTACGAGTATGTACATTTCGTGTCTACTTGTTTATTTTATAATCCTCTAATTAGTACAGTATATAATTTTGGAAAGGTCGAGATAGGTCAAATAGACAGTCGCTTCATGAAGCAGCTGCCTATCTGACCTCCACAACCCAGTTGCTGGGTAATACGATACCTTTTGGTAAGACTGATTGCGGGCTTCTGACTACGCGTAACGACTGTCAAAGATCTAATGACAGCTGGGACAAACGTGCTTAGCGGGCTTAATGTGCTTTAATAGGCACGGAGGGGTCTCGGTGTGTAAAGATAGTCACCCATCTGCAGCAGCTTAACCTTCGCTCGACCCGTTCAGCTGTTATCATTTAGCCACGAGCCCCTACCTCAAATCCAATAAAACACGCTTAATTATTACCGTGCTTCAGTGTAGTTCAACAAATGGCGGCAGGCGTATAATGGGAGCCCAGCGGTGGTGGCCCAGTGGTAACAGCCGCGACTTACGAGTTGTAGGTCGTAGGTGCGAACCCAGACAGGCGCTTTACTTTGTGTAAATTATTTCATCATCACCACTGCTCTCAAAACGGTGAAGGAAACCGGCATGTCCCAGAACCAAAAGTTCGACGACGTGTGACGTCTACCGACACGCACTGGGCCCGCGTGGTGGATTACGGCCCACTCCCTGTCACAGAGAGGACGCCTGTGTCCCAGCAGTGGGAACATTATAGGCTGATGATGATGACAGTGTAGTTCAACAAAAGGCGGCAGGCGTATAATTGGAGCCAAATGAAAGAGCGTGAAACAAAAGCAGCTGCAGGTTGGTATGCTAACAATCAGTTTGCAACAGCAGTTTTCATCTGCCCTATGTTGGGGTTAGCTTCTAGTCTAACCGAATGCAGCTCAGTACCAGTATTATACATGGAGCGACTACCTATCGGACCTCCACAACTCAGTTGCTGGGTAATACGATATCTCTTGGTAAGACTGGTTGTCAGACTAAGATCTACAAATGACAGCCGGGACCAACGGCTTAACGTGCTTTTCGAGGTATGGAGGGGTCTCAATATGTAATGGATGGTGACCCATCCATGAAGCGACCGGTGCAAGCGTAGCTGAACCTTCGATGGACCCGTGCGGTTGTTATTATTTAGCCACGAGCACCTCCCAATACACAACAGGTTATGGAAACCCAAAGCTTCCACTACAAACATAGGTAGGTTCATTATTAACCGCCCCCGTAACAACTATAGTATAATATTTTCCTCTCATATTTTGAGCCATATTTCCTGAAGAAAACTCCTCATTTTCTTAGAATTAATGTTCTGAGGAACACGCCAAAATATTTGATCGAGTTATTACAAAGTAAGTTATTGTGTAAGATTCTTCGGGATGGTACAGATTGATCGATATATGCCTTTCTACATCATCTGTATAGCCTTTTTCCAACTTTGTTGGGGCTAGCTTCCAGTCTAACCGGATGCAGCTGAGTACCAATATTATACATGGAGCGACTGCCTATCTGGCCTCCATAACCCAGTTACTGGGTAATACGATACCCCTTGCTAAGACTGGTTGTCAGACTTTCGGGCTTCTGACGATTCGTAACGACTATCAAAGATCGACGAATGACAGCCGGGACCAACGCCTTAACGTGCTTTCCAAGGCACGGAGGGGTCTTGCTATGTAAAGATGGTCACCCATCCACAGACTAACTGCAGAAAGCGTAGCTTCGACCCGTGCGACTGTTATGAGTTAGCCACAAGCTCCTCTATATGCCCTTCTAAATCTACATGATTAATACAAGTTCATCAATTTATAGGTACACTAGCTTTTGGCCGCGGCTAACGTACTCACGGGATAAAAAGTATTCTATGTCCTAACCCAGGTCATTGTCTATATGTGTGCTAAATGTGTGTGTAGTCGTCGACATCCGTTCATCCGTAGGCGTACTAAGATAACAGACAGACAGAATAACTTTCGAATTTACCTATACACGGTGACATTTGAATCACAGTTTTGCTAGAACAAACGTTGTTCAGACCATGGTCTACAACCATTCTATAGCATCCAATAGAAAAAAAATGCGTCATTGGTTATCGAAAAAAAAACAAAAAAAGGCAATGTTAAAACAGTCGGGATTATCGTTACACCCTACAACACAGACACAACACACGCGACACGCGGCGCTCGCGTCTCATTAAGGAGTTGAATGCCATATCGCTACCGCGGTGAGTACTTTGATGTTACGATGTTAATGTTTCAAACTTTTGAGCAGCATAGGACTAATTTGAGAACGCCTAGATTAGTTTGTTTTAGTAACATATTTGATGCTGTAGAATGGTAGTAGACCATGGTCTAAGCAACGTTTTTTCTAGCAAAACTGTGATTTAAATGTCACCGTGTATAAATGATAAATTATTTTATTTCTGTAAGTAGGTTTGTACAATCACTTTTACCGGCGTTTCCTATCAAACTACTCTGAGAAGAAAGACCGAAACATACTCAGAGGTCACAGTCTCTTTTAAAGTCCAGACAAAATCTTGGTCAGATCATGTGAAGACTATGTAGATCGGTGTCTGAAATGGTCTATTGAGGAAAGAACCACATTGATTAAGTGGACCTGTCCAGTCAGTGCACGCAATTGTCAGTAATCGTGCAGCTCAACTCAGAACATAAGAAGCTCAACAATTCGACGAACAATACCAAAGAAAGGACATTTGAGTAGGCCGCATAAATAACTCAAACTGCCAGATCCATGATAACTGAGAAAAGTACAATAAAGCCGTATATATTTTTGTTTATTTAGATAAGGGCAGGAGAAAGATGCTCAGTATGTAATAGATATAGAGATGTAGGTAGGTAGGTATATGAATGGGTTGTTGAGCATTCAAAAATAACCTCAAACCCATTACTACCAAAATCAACTGTGAAACGTTTAGTAAGCAAACGTAAAAATAGAAAATAATGTTACGAGTAAATCCGGTAGCAGTTACACGTAACGCACTTGTTTAACTAAAAGGTTAGTTTGAACGGAAGTTGTTTAAACTGTATACTAGTGAACCATTGGGCATGTCGCTAGTGAACCAATGTGACAAAGTAACTGTTACATAATGAACAGAGTTATTTATGTACTTGCATCGAAATGTTGATATTAATTTATGGATCTTCCCGGGATTTCTAATGGACAATCCCGTGTAGACAACAATATTACAAATAAATAATAATAAAAACCTCAGAGATAGACAGACAAATAAAATAAAGATAATTAACATACAATTTTTATTAGTATTTACATTAACTTACAATACAAATTTATTTATTTATTATTTATGTACACACAATAAAATACAAGAGATAAGACATAATTATAAATTGAGTACAAAGGTACTGCTCCTAGTGTGGGGCAACGTATAAAAAAAAAAATAAAAAAAAACTCTGTGTCACCATTGACCTAGACTAGAGTCAAGAGCAAACCCATCATAAATAAAAAAATAAAAAAATGCAAAAACTGAGAAATAATAAAACACTGTTTTGGTAAAAGTTAACATAAGGAGCGTCTTGTTAATCATTTGAATACCTTAGCAACAAAATAAAACATGTTTTTTCTTTCTGACACTCATCAATCATTCCACTCATACAATCGTGCGGTTTTTAATATTCCTACGTGCATTATTGATATCAAGCAAGACTGTCTCTTTTTTTCTAGCCTTCAGACTATCTTCTCTTGACAAACATTATTAAATTGATGATTACATGAATATGTAATTTGTTATCTCCAATTATTTTAATGATGTTTTTTGTGATCGATTTCTTTTTTGCTTTCTGCCAAAAAGTTTTGTCCTCTCTTGTTGGTTTAAAATGATAATATCTACATGGTAGATAATAATCTTAAGCATCTATATATGGTGGCATCGACACGCAAATTGTAACCATGAACTCAGCACACGATTAGCCTAGCGCCCTAGCGTAGCCATTTTTAGTCGGTTATCAAAAAAAAAAACTGCTGTTCCATAGAAAAGTGTAATACTACGCGATTAAAATGTATGGAACAGAAATGTCTTCGTTGAGCTCCTTAAGTTCTGAGTTCAGCTGTACAATTACTGACACATGCGTGCACTGACTGGACAGGTCCACTCAATCTGTGTAGTTTTTCCTTCAAAGACCATTTCAGACACCAATCTACATTGTTTTCACATGATCTGACCAAGATTATGTCTGGACTTTAAAAGAGACTGTGACCTCTGAGTTTGTTTCGGCCTTTCTTCTCAGAGTAGTCAGATAGGAAACGCCGACCTCATCTAGTGTTTAAAATATGATTGACGGGTAAAAGTGTTTGTACAAACCGACCTACAGAAATAAATAATTTATCATACCTAATATTTTTTTTTTTATAACAGGTTATAAATTTATAAATACTATTTATAATATTTTATAATCATGTCGCGGTGATGTCCCTGCCGCCCTGTATACAAATTAGACGAGCAGCCTCAACCTTATATTGAAATATGCCACGAATACAATAGATAACTCAATAGAAAAAACATATTATTTAATGGTTACCAAATTGCGTTGGCTACAAATAGGTCAGTTACAGGAGAAGGTATGACCCACGCTTGCGGACTCGCAAAGGGCTTTACAAAACGTAAAGTTATGACTCATGAAGTTTTGCAGTTTTACACTGGGCCAAAACCGTTTAGTCCGTCGTAGACCGAACAGTTTTGTCTGGCGTCAAAATACAAAACTTTAACTTTTGAATGCATTGTGATCATACAGCAATTATACTTGACTCAGTTCGGCGTATTACGTCACGACAAATAAAGGCGTTTTTAACATGTGAACCGGACCTAGGAAGTATGTGTATCATTAGGCTATTACACGTAATAATAAGTAGGTACGGTAGTAGGTACTATTACTTAATGTTATCTTGAAACTCATGAAGTATCTCTTGCAACGGTTTGTTTTCAGTAGTTGCGTACTAGTGTTTACGTTTCTAAGTATTTAGCGGCTCTAGAGGTTGAGTACTATAAGTGCAGCGCTTGCTTGTCGACCTGTACTTAGGTATTTCTAAGCCTCTTCTCAATTACTAATAACATTCTGCCCCTACATTTTGACTGCAGTCGATGTTTTCTGTAAAAAAATCATCAAGAAAACTTTGGTAAAGTAAGCTGCTAATCTCAGAGGGGCAATTCCCGTATTTTTAAGAACGTTCGCATTCTAATCTCAGTGTCAATCTGTCAAAAATTGTATAGCGTTTACCTACATTTTTGACATTAGACTGTCGCTGAGATGAGATTGCGACTTGAATTTGAACGTTTTTAATTACGGGAATTGGCCTTCAGATGTGTTTATATGATCTGAGCTGCTAATAGTGTCATTCCCCAGCAGCGAATGAAATGACAACTCGCTTCGTCTAAGTTTTCTACGGTGATTTTTTTACAGAAAACACCGGCTGATAAAAGTAAATACCCATTTATAAAAAGCCCTTTAATGAACTGTCAGATAACCGGTGAAATTACCGTAATCATGGCGATAGCGGTAAGACTTCGCGACTCTTAACGCACCATAAGAATACTTTCTTATTCTATGGCACTACCCTATTGACACTCTAGAGAAGGCCATTTATTGACAGGATGGAGAGTGGTCAATTCCCTAAGTTGCCCCACTGATAAAATAAATAAAAATAAGTGATATCGGTCCGCAGCACATTTGGAGGAGTTCTAGAATCACCACTGGAACGCAACGGTGCCCTTCAACCCTTCCCGTGACTTTGACACGTCCCTAAAGTTTTGCTAACCACCCACGCAGACTATGAACGAGTGTCCACAATGTACCAAAAAAAATGCTGAGATCCGACTACCAACACAGCCCACACCCGACTGCTCTTCACCGATATGATTCTTTTTATTTTATTCTCACAGTATTCTTAAAATTGTACAGTTTCGCAATGTTATAGTGCAAATCTCTGCGGTTTTATCAAATCATAATCGCATTCTCTTTTAATTTTACATCGCGAGGTCGATGGTCGTTACATCACTGTGAAATCCTCTCACATGGGCGATTTATGACAATTTGACTTGAAATCGTATTTTAATTGAATTCTTTTACCTTTTTCCTGTCACGTATCTCGTTTGTGAGGAGTTCTAATACTTTATGGATAGCGAAAGTGATGCATCAATCAGATGTAAACCAATAGCAGTGTGGTATTTATGAAGGTATTAACTGATAATTTCATCTCTACTACGTAGATTATCATGGTCGGTTTTATTGGAAATTGCTTATTGGACAGCCTATGACGTCTAATTTCTTATTTCTAGTCATTTGTTTCATGACTGTGGTTGTTTGAAGAACAAATATAACAAGATCATGGTGGTGCTGCTTTCAAACAACCTACACAAACGAAGATGCTTTGGTACGTCCAAGGTGCGACACTTCCTGGATAGTTATCCTTACCAGATGCTCGTTGGAGATGAAGACAGTTGCAGGCCTTAGAGAATCAGGGTGGTTTAGTATGATATACCAGCCTTTATCATCATTATCTGGCCCGTACATTAACAGTGTAGATACAAAAACTTTTACTATGCTTTTTGGCAGAACTATTTGACCCACACGAAAGGTCATTACTCCATCTCGATACGACACAATAACCCCTAAGGCTATATCACACATCGACAACTACAACCCATACTTATCACGTCCAACAAGATGTAAGATAAGATTAGCAAGTGAAAGTAATCAAAAGATTGCCTCACTGCATCGGTAACAATGTAGATTGACAATGGGATTATTAATGGCGACCAGAGACAATGAGTCAATGACCAGCGCTAATTATATACTGTTACTAACGCAATATGGTATTGTTATGAGGATGGACTAGGCATGGGACTGTTTTATGTGGTATACACAATCAGCCTATACTGTTCCCACTGCTGGGAAACAGGCCTCCTCTCGGTGAGAGGGAGTGGGCCGTAATCCACCACGCGAGCCCAGTGCGGGTTGTCAGATGTCACATGCCATCGATTTTTTGGTTCTAGGACATGCCGGATTCCTCACGATGTTTTCCTTCACCGTTACGAGAGCAGTGCGCAGCAGTGTGTTACACAAACTAAAGCGCCTGTCTGGGTTTGAGCCTACTTACGATACTTAGTAAGGCCTAAAAGTGGTGACCTCAGATATATTGGAAATCAAAGGTGTTATTGAAGGTGTATTAAATGGTATATAGACCACCATAATAGCAATAAAGCGCAGTGTACTACTAAAAATGTTCGAACTCGTATTAGTAGTTCCGAAGATTACCACCTCCATAGAAACTCAGAAATGTTCTCTGTTTATGACATTAGTATAGATTTAAATATAGGCTGAAGAGAAATAAAATGGGAATTCTATCAGAATAAGTGAAAAACTCTTTTACATCTTTGTAAAAGTGTTTTTCCGGGGTAGTACCTACACTGAGCGTGGCGCTCTTTGCAAAGGACCTAGCTAATTATTGCTCGACCCTTCTCCTGCATGAGATGACATCTTCGCCTCTGAGTAGGATAATTAAACTCACATTTCGCCAGTTACATATTATGTTTAAGTCTCATGTATTAAAGGCCGAGCCTATTGCCATCAACCGCGCACAAATCGAGACTCCAGGCTGCTACTGAGAAAATCCAGATGGATAAACCCAATAACACTATGCCCGACCCGGGAATCGAAACCAGGACCTCATGCTTAACAGTAGAGCTTACGAACACTAGGCCAACGAGGCAGACAGTATAATAATTTACAGGCTGATACACAGGGTTATTGGTAAAACACTATCAATATCTTAAGGGGTCATTGTACTCATCATTATGAACAACTTTTACTATGGGACCAAATATGAAATCGCGAAAAAAAAATCAGCTGGTCCCTACATTTTGACGAGTTCTGCAAACGTAAATGTAGGGAACAGCAGATTTTTTTTTCGCGATTTTATATTTGGTCCCATAGTAAAAGTTGTTCTTATTGATGAGTACAATGACCCCTTAAGAGGATGATGGTGTTTTAGCAATAATCCTGTACAGGGTGTGGCGTATTTAATGGATAACCCTGAAACTGTCGATTGGCGAGATTATCATCTATCATTTACCCCACTTATCTATATCGCCTACATACGCGTACATTGCTTTTTCGATATATGGGCCCAAAATTGCCTAATTCCGTAGAAAAAATGTTAAAATTTAAGAATAAGTATTTTTTTGCAATGTTATCTTAGATTGTAATAAAAATCATGATACTGGTCTGATAATACAAATATTCAGGAGTGACATAAAAAAAAAACGGGAAAAAGTCACCAATTGTAGAAATGGCCGCTGATTTTGTAAGAGTAAGTAGGTACGACTTTTATTTAAAATATCAATAATTTGGTCATCCATCGGCATATGGCGATATAAGTGAGGTAAATGATAGAAAATAATCTGGCCGATCGACAGTTTCAGGGTTATCCATTATTTACGCCACACCCAGTATACCATCTACTGCCGGTCGATTCTGTAACAATCTCACCATGATAACTTAGGTGAAGTGAGATATCATTCCACCTGATGCTAGGGATTGACACTATCGACAATTCACTTCAAGCTCACTTCACCTAAGTTATCACGGTGAGATTGTTATAGAATAGCTTGGCTGATCTACCATTATTCTAGTTTTTGACGTGAATCAGCATAGCTGTGTTCCAGTTTGAAAGTCATGAATGCCGACTTAAGTAATGTAGGGTCTTTGAATCGGTAGATCAACGCTCTAAAAAGCGGTTTTATGAAAATATAAAATAAGATCTAGAGTATATTATGGTTAGTCTTTTGGAATAATAACCATAGATTGCAGGCGATTATTTTTGACGTGTAAAAGTGTTGGTACCAACCTACTTACAGAATTAAAATACTACAGGAAAAATAAATCCCCTGCATCTTCTTTTGGAAAATGGTCTTCCAAAAACAGTCTATTATCTCTATGGAAAGCGCCATCCTGCCCCTGAGTTGAGACTCAGAGGCAGGATGACGTTTTCCAGGATCGCACTTTTACACAAACACATCTTCTACAAATTCAAATTATTTATTTTTGCAGAAAACACTGTTACATTGGTGTTATTGAATATAGGTACATGGTTCAAGTTATTCGGCCGTAAGGCATGCAAAATGTATCGATCATGGTTTATCAAAATCAAGATTGACATTGAAATATATAAAAATAGATAAAATTATTTTCAAATATTAAATTAATGGAGTGTCCTTCTTATAGTCATATTAATACAGATTAATTATTCATTTAATAATAATAGTAATTAAATTATTTCAATGTCATTCCTAGAATTATTACAATACATTAACAGATTAATTATTTAGAAATACATGCATATAAATTGTTCTATTACTTGATGTCACTTTGAGGTCTAGAGTTTGGAAAATTATCGTTTAAGTAGTTAGTAATTCAAGTAATAGTAACATTTATTCAATGAAATGCTCTATTAAAGCTCCTTTTTATCTCTTAGAATCATGTTTACAGCACCCGCACAATACATACGAGTACACTGCCAAGAAAAACATAATATCCCACCTCCTTCGTAGTTCGAATAAAGAACATAACCCACCTCCTTCGTAGTTCGAATAAAGAACATAACCCACCTCCTTCGTAGTTCAAATAAAGAACATAACCCACCTCCTTCGTAGTTCGAACACAAAACATAACCCACCTCCTTCGTAGTTCGAACACAAAACATAACCCACCTCCTTCGTAGTTCGAACACAAAACATAACCCACCTCCTTCGTAGTTCGAACACAAAACATAACCCACCTCCTTCGTAGTTCGAACACAAAACATAACCCACCTCCTTCGTAGTTCGAACACAAAACATAACCCACCTCCTTCGTAGTTCGAACACAAAACATAACCCACCTCCTTCGTAGTTCGAATAAAGAACATAACCCACCTCCTTCGTAGTTCGAACACAAAACATAACCCACCTCCTTCGTAGTTCGAACACAAAACATAACCCACCTCCTTCGTAGTTCGAACACAAAACATAACCCACCTCCTTCGTAGTTCGAACACAAAACATAACCCACCTCCTTCGTAGTTCGAACACAAAACATAACCCACCTCCTTCGTAGTTCGAATAAAGAACATAACCCACCTCCTTCGTAGTTCGAACACAAAACATAACCCACCTCCTTCGTAGTTCGAACACAAAACATAACCCACCTCCTTCGTAGTTCGAACACAAAACATAACCCACCTCCTTCGTAGTTCGAATAAAGAACATAACCCACCTCCTTCGTAGTTCGAACACAAAACATAACCCACCTCCTTCGTAGTTCGAACACAAAACATAACCCACCTCCTTCGTAGTTCGAACACAAAACATAACCCACCTCCTTCGTCGTTCGAACACAAAACATAACCCACCTCCTTCGTAGTTCGAATAAAGAACATAACCCACCTCCTTCGTAGTTCGAATAAAGAACATAACCCACCTCCTTCGTAGTTCGAACACAAAACATAACCCACCTCCTTCGTAGTTCGAACACAAAACATAACCCACCTCCTTCGTAGTTCGAACACAAAACATAACCCACCTCCTTCGTAGTTCGAACACAAAACATAACCCACCTCCTTCGTAGTTCGAACACAAAACATAACCCACCTCCTTCGTAGTTCGAATAAAGAACATAACCCACCTCCTTCGTAGTTCGAACACAAAACATAACCCACCTCCTTCGTAGTTCGAACACAAAACATAACCCACCTCCTTCGTAGTTCGAACACAAAACATAACCCACCTCCTTCGTAGTTCGAATAAAGAACATAACCCACCTCCTTCGTAGTTCGAACACAAAACATAACCCACCTCCTTCGTAGTTCGAACACAAAACATAACCCACCTCCTTCGTAGTTCGAACAAAAAACATAACCCACCTCCTTCGTAGTTCGAACAAAAAACATAACCCACCTCCTTCGTAGTTCGAACAAAAAACATTACCCACCTCCTTCGTAGTTCGAACAAAAAACATAACCCACCTCCTTCGTAGTTCGAACAAAAAACATAACCCACCTCCTTCGTAGTTCGAACACAAAACATAACCCACCTCCTTCGTAGTTCGAACAAAAAACATAACCCACCTCCTTCGTAGTTCGAACAAAAAACATAACCCACCTCCTTCGTAGTTCGAACACAAAACATAACCCACCTCCTTCGTAGTTCGAACAAAAAACATAATCCACCTCCTTCGTAGTTCGAACACAAAACATAACCCACCTCCTTCGTAGTTCGAACAAACAACATATTCAACCCACCTCCTTCGTAGTTCGAACAAAAAAGCAGTAGCCAGCGCATATGCAAAGCTATGCGTTACCTATATATACAGCCTGTTACATGACCGGAACACGTAAGAGATGAGAAAGTCAATAACTTGGAAAGGCAGGTCGGGTCATTATATCTTCATGACTTTACATAAAGGAGATGGGTAGATGTAATGGTTAACAGCATGGTCAGAGCGCATTTCTTATGGAGACAGATTTGTATCTATGCTTTTCTTAGAGCAATTTTTTTTTTATCTATGCCTAGCTTCTACGCGCGACTTCGTCCGCTATATATTTCTTTATTAAACAAAAAATATATTCTATGACACTCGGCAATACTGTAGCTTCCATTAGTGAAAGAGTTTTCGGAATCGTATCACTAGTTCCGAAGATTACCGCCTACATACAAACACACTGATCAATCTGATACAACAAAATGTATCTGTTTTTAAGAGTAAAGATTTAAATATACTTAGGCTCAAGAGAAAAAAAAAGTGTTTTTCTATCAGGATTAGTCCCTGCTTGATGGCAATAGGCTCGCCCCCTATTTCATGGGACTTGTAACATAACTAGCGAAATATGTGGCGTGCTATGGGTAGATACATCCCTGCCTAATCCTTCGATGAAAACTGGCTGTTGAAACTTGATGTGTTATGAGAAAAATAACATTGAATGTTAAAAACAACAATGAACAGATTTCCGCAAAAGACACAAAGACCCTGTTTTCAAGAGCAATTTATTAATAGCCTAGTTGAAAGCAATGAAAACGGCTGGTTTGTGTTACATTGCCTTAATTCGTTAACTCTGTCCTTATGAAGGTCTTATGTTGCAATCTGATTTAATAATACGTCATTAGGATTTCTTCTGTATTTTCAGATACAGATACAAGTTCACAAGGCCAAACAACAAACTGTAGGTCATGTGTTTATGACATATTCGTAGGCGCTATCGTGCTGGCTAAAAGTTTTGTCTCACAACTTCAGGTAGCAGGTTCAAATCCCGTGACGTACAGTAACTAAATTCCTGATCTAGGTGCTTTGCAAGTGTCTTCAGACGCACCCACACTACAAGAAGTATAGGGTATAGTGATCCCTATATCCTCTTATGTTGGTCAATCATAAAAAGCAAAATATGTTTAAACGAAATTAATTAGGTCAGATCGGCAGTCGCTCCAAGTAAAATACTGGTATTTAGTTGCACCGGTTAGACTGGAAGCTGACCCTATTATAGTTGGGAAAAGGCTAGGCTAAGATGATAAATATAAGCATAATCTATGACAATTGTCAAGATGTAATGATCCATACATATTATAAATTAATGTCGCTTTTCGTGTCGCTCCGTGTGAATGCTTAGTTCTTCTAAACTGAATAATAGATTTTGATGCAGTTTCCATCCTAATTTAGACAATTTATTCTGCAAGGTTTATGTGAAAAACTCCTACATTATTATTTAACATAGATATAGCACAGAAATCTCGATGTTTTGACATGACGCCATTGAACCCTTTGAAAGCAGAGGTAGGTTACAAGCAAAGTAACAAATATATGTATGGGCAACAAAACTAATGACAATTATCGAGATTTAATCAAATTGTATGGTCTATTACAAACTGTGGTCATAAAACTGAAACTTAAACATATTTGTAACAACATGTTATGTTAGTCTTCCATAGAGATAGTTGTTTTTTATTGTTATTGCAAAGTCTGCGTTATGTCATATCGCAATAACTTGACCTATGACATTCACTGATGGTATCGTTTAGGAAAAGTTTCAACGGAATTGGTCCAGCTGTTTTTGAGTTGGAGATTTTATTGGCGTTTGTCTGGTCCCTAACGAGCCATGAACTGGCATAATATTAAGTAATTGGATAGCGGCAACCTATTAAAAAAATCGTTTCTTGATTTTTTCTTAAAGGTTCACATAGTTATAAACATATAGGAATAAGAATTATAGCGTTTTAACCAAAATCCATACAATATGATGCTTTGTGAATAGGCTCCCGAATTTAATCGAATTAATGTTATAATGGCAAATTAACAAACTCTCGACAAATAATTTATTGATGAAGGGAGGGATTTGATATTTAGGTACCTGATCGGAATTTATTTGACCTAATTGCAAATCTAGACCTGAGTTAAGAATATTCGCGAAGTTTCCACTGGGGAAATTGTAACAATTTGAATAACTTGCGTTATTATAACAGTTAGGTGCTGCAAATACATTTAATAATAGTTTTTTTTAATAATATTTTTTTTTTCTGAAAACTAATAATAGCACAGCGAAATGTTTTACAAACCCTTAAGACATGCTTTGATTAAAAGTGGAACTTGAATAATTTACTTCAG
The DNA here is from genome assembly GCA_937001585.2 of Brachylomia viminalis. Lineage (NCBI taxonomy): Eukaryota > Metazoa > Arthropoda > Insecta > Lepidoptera > Noctuidae > Brachylomia > Brachylomia viminalis. The sequence continues at coordinate 7,354,178 of OW443303.2, read as the reverse complement.
TGTTTTTACAAAGATGAAATATTAAGTAAGGTAAGTACTTAAGTGAATTTTTCATCTCGTTTTGTACGATGTCTTCATTATTATCATTGGTTTTTACAAGTCTTAAGTTTATTTAAATGATAATTATATTATTTCGCCATCGGAAACATCCATTAGAAATACTACCGATCACAATTTGCAAAGAACGTAATGGGCCGTAATGTATGCGGATCAGAAACACAAGAAACACAAAGTAACCTCTGTGACACCAAAACTTCTAAAATAAGGAAACTATCTAGTTCCGTAATCAAAGAACTAATCCAAACATTTTTCCTAAAGAAAAAGTTGAATGAATGAAATTACCTCTAAGATGAGACTAGTGCTAAATTAAATATCTATGGAATGTTAAACGCCTTACAGATAAGCCCGAACAATAGGAGACATCAACAACAATAGCAAATGAATATGTCACATTGAGTTCTTTGTTGACATATCAATTATTACCATAGGCGAGCCTGTGAAAGTGTCCAATAGCCGTACAAGATCCACATTGTTTTCACCAAAGAAGAATTGGACGGGTGTCATTAAAATCATAATTCTCGTATGGCCCGAAGGCCGAATGTTAGGAAGAGCCCGGGAGAGAGGCGTCGCCGATCCACCAGTATATAAACCAACGGTCGCTGGTACAGAGCATCACACAACCACGACACCTCCGTGAGTCAACATGAAAGCGTTCTTGGTAGGTATTCGTGCAGTGAAAGTGACTTGTGACCTGTGTATTGACCCCCGCTCCTGTGACCGCGCACTGTGCTTCCTCATCGGATTGTTTAGTGCTTCGATCGCTCGGCTCTATTCATCGAGTGCATCTCTCGATGACAACCATCGATTAATACAGCCGAGCAATCGATAACAATGTTTGTTAAAGTGTTGTTTAAAAGTGAATTTTCTGCCGCAGGTATTAGCTGCCGTTGCGGCCCTCGGCTCGGCTAGGCCCGAGGCGGGATACAGTTACAGCGCCCCTGGAGGAGGCGGCGGTGGACACGGCGGCCTCGGTGGTCTCGGAGGCGGCGGTGGACACGGTGGTCTCGGAGGCGGCATTGGTGGCGGCCACGGAGGGTTCTCCTCTGGTGGTCTGAGCTCCAGCAGCTTTGGAGGCCTCGGCGGTGGCGGCGGCGGCTTCTCCTCAGGAGGATTCTCCTCTGGAGGCTTCTCTGGTGGATTCTCATCTGGCGGCAGCGGCGGCTCCGGCTTCGGCGGCGGCTCTGGCTTCGGCGGAGGCTCCGGCTTCGGAGGAGGCGCTGGTTTCGGCGGTGGCGCTATTGTGCAGAAGCACATCTACGTCCATGTCCCACCCCCAGAACCTGAAGAACAGCGTCCCCAGATCGTGAGCGGCGGCGGTGTACCCCAGAAGCACTACAAAATCATCTTCATCAAGGCCCCCGCTCCTCCCGCACCCGTCGCGCCCATCATCCCCGCTCAGGCTCAGAACGAAGAAAAGACCCTCGTCTACGTGTTGGTCAAGAAACCCGACGAGCAGCCCGACATCACCATCCCAACCGCGGCTCCCACTCAGCCCTCAAAGCCCGAGGTTTACTTCATCAAGTACAAGACCCAGAAGGACGGAGGCGGCTCTGGTATCGGTGGTGGTATCGGCGGTGGTATCGGCGGCGGCATCGGCGGCGGTAGCATTGGCGGCGGTATCGGCGGTGGCTCTTTGGGCGGTGGTATTGGCATCGGCGGCGGTCACGGTGGCTCCATCGGTGGTGGTCACGGAGGCTCCATCGGCGGCGGTCACGGCGGCTCCAGCGGCGGTGTCAGCTCATCGTACGGCCCCCCCGGCCAGTCCGGCCCTTACTAATCGGCGCAACGGGCGCGCGCAATTGTGATACCTGCTCTGCCGGCGACAAACCTAGTTATAAGTAGAGAAAAAATTACGGTGCCTAAATGTATTTATGTAAATAGTAATTTTAATGTACTATAATTTTAGTTGTATCATAAATTCTTATTTTTGCATAAAAAGTTTTAAAAAAGTTACCACTTTCATTGTCATCTATTCTTCACCTATCCCTTTACAATACCACCATACAGTCTAGACACACTGCAATGTTATACAAACAAAACACAACTCCATGACTCCATTCGAGCTTAAAATTTAAAATTCAAAATGCCATTCACCCACAAAGCATACAATTTAACATGTCAATATCATTAACACGCTACATAAACAGGTGTATGGTAGAAAGTGGTGTTTTCTCCGAAGTGGGCGATGTTGCGCAACAGCGGGACAGCGTGACCCCAGTTGCATCATGCACTCAGAAAGAAGCTGTTTGCAACATCTATATAGAAAATAAGAGAGTTTCGCTAAATATCTCATTGCGTAATACACACCTATTGCAGTTCTTCACAATGCCGTTGCGTAAACCTTGACATTTGAGTGTATTCTCATATTTTCCCTTTTAGCCGCAAGTACTGGCTAACACAACTTCTGACATCACTAAAGTTAATGGTAGCATCTTCTGACATAATGGCAACAGTATTAGGGATAGCAATAACGAGCCACTCATACGCAAAAAGGCAATTTACGCGAGGATATTATTTCAATCTATTGCACAAGAATGATGACACGGAACGAAAACATGTTTTAGCTGAATATTTATAACATATGGTGACTTTCGCAACTTCCGCGTGCGCCCGCGCCGTGTTTGGGCAAGTCATTATAGTGGCAGCATCATATTGTGTGGAAAGTGAACGTGCCAATATTAAGAGGTGACTGGTCAGATGTCCAACTTATAAGTAAATATTTGAACGAAATTGATGATGAGGATTATTTTCGAGACGAAGAATTCGGTTCGAAAGTTCGATTTCGAAAAATTCTTGAATAAGCCTGATTAATTTATCGTCATTTTGGTAATTTGCATTTTTAAATATGTCTATTTCAATATCATTGAAAATGTCCTCAATATTGATTGATCAGATAGACACATTACAACTTCAATATTTTCTTATCAACGTATTTTTTTGACTATGTATTATCAAAACATCTCTTTTAGAAATAATTGGCTTTAACAATGATTTTAAATTATTGTTTATAGGTATGGGAGGACAGTGTAGGCCTGTCAACAATGCAATACACAATACAGCCTATTTCCCCCTCTTTCTTCAAGATGTTTCCAAGCATTTATTTCCGTATTTTCCCACGGAAAGACATAATCCGTATCTTAATTCACATGATATTACCAAATGCCATGAGATCAACAATCTTTTACTTCTCATGCAGCGATTTACAAAAACACTTTATTTTTTATACTCTGTAATTACTTTAATTATGTGCTCATTTGTTTTTTACTGCTTCGCTTAGGATTGTATGGGCTTTTATGGGACTTGTACGACTTGACCGAGACCTGACACTTATGTATGCGCTGGCCTATCGAAATAGGGTCGCGAGATGTAAAAGATGACATAGTCTAAATGCATGTTGATGTCAGTGTCAGATTTTTTTACATTTTGTGTGTACAAGTGCAATTTGCGTTGCCTTAATATCGATTGAAATCTCACTGATACTTAAAGTGTAAATGATGACAGTCTAGATGCATATTAATTTGTAGGTAAATGGATGTCACTGTCAGTTTATTTTTACATTTGTTGAGATTTATAAGTGCACTTCAGCTTAAAAGAATGATAGAAATCTCTCAGATTACGGTCACACCTCGCAAGTGTAGAATAAAAAATAATATTGTTTTTTGTAAGCGATGACATTTTATGAAATCGTAATGCTAAATTGATGTCCCTGTCATTTTAATTTTCACTTTCGGGTTCTTACGACTTACAAGGCTTTAAACATTGACACTTTTTAGCTATTTGGGCAGTACCCTTTTCACCTAAACATGCTTGTTTTAAGGTTCAGTAGCAAAATGGAAAACGTAAATATTCACCCCACCTACGAAATCCTTCACTGTGCGTGGTCCAACACGCAGTTGGTCGGTATTTCGTTTTGTATCCAGTTACGTTAGATCCATTTCATCAGTCACATTTTATGGATTAATTGTTCTATTACCAACTCCTGGTTGCGTGATGTTTCAACATAGGTCGTGAAACAGAGCCTAGACTGTTATTTTGTTAATGGTTTGACTTTATAGGCTATAAAATGATAGATAGTGCGTTGCAACTTGATTAAAAGTGATGTGTATGTCTATATTATATTTTTCGGTTGAAAGTGAACTTTGAAATAAAACAAACTTGTAGGTATTCTTGTTTTATTGCACGTAAATATTTTTTAAGCTCAATTGTAATAATACTGGATGCGGAACAAAACGTCACAGCACAGGAAACTGAAACAAAAATAGTACATTACTGCAGCGGCCAGCAAAAAAGGCATTGATGGACGAACGTGTAAATGTGGGCCGAGGCGATGCCGAGGCATACATACGTAAGTCCATCAATGCCTAGTTGTGGCCAAGGCTTGTGTATTACTTTTCTCAAATAATGCGCGGAAATTAAAATAGCATTACTTTTCAAGATCAATGACGAACAACGAACAACAATAATTTTTCCCGCGTTAAAGTGTTCATTTGTTTTTTTTTTTCAATAAACAGCTTTCTATTTGCAAGCCAGTTCGAAATTTTAATAAAATCTTACGTTACCTCCTTGGTCGCCATGGTTCGGAGTAAAAGACCGTTCCATTTTTAAATTACACCATAGACGAGTTTACTATGTAATTTATGTGGCCGCTAAACCACGACAGATATGGATTTTCATACAACTTTTGCCGGCCGCTGCTCGCGTGTATTTGACCAGTACAGCACTTTCGATTTATCTCGAAGAAGGTTGTCAAAATAATGCTCAAATTTCTAAGCATGTTTGAGAAAAAAGTTTTTATTTTAAATAATATGAGACAACATCCACACAAGGTCTTCAGGTCCCGAACCTGATAACTGATATACATACTTATATACACATACACACCCAGACACAGGTCAAACAGACATGTTCATGCACACAAATGTTTGACTTGTCCGGGGATCGAACCCGGGACCAGCGGCTCAGAAGGCAGGGTCGCTACCAACTGCGCCAACCGCTCAGTCAGTCGGTCAGTTTTAAAGTGTATTTTGTCCTACGTTACTGATTTATTATTTTCATCGAATTTTTGACGTCGAATCGAATTAAAAAAAAATGTTTTTTGAATATTATTACATTCTTTTTGCTCTGAAAAAATGGCGTTCTAACCTAAGTTATCGGTGATAATGATTTCCTACATTATGATTTATCTAAAGAACAATGGCGAAATCTTAAATACTTGAAATAAATTTAAGCGTCTAAAAGTGACACTTATACGAATGAAATTCAATTAGTTTTCTACGTTTTTTAACTATCATATTATAAAAAAATGTTTAATGAAAAGTTATTTGACTACTTCGTTCTAAAAGATTAGGAAATTGTTGGTTGGATTGGTTTTAGTATTGCCATTTTATATTTATATGCCTAAATAGTAAGTATAGCGTAATGTTTCTGGTTTTGTTATCTTCTTTAGTCAGTTATTATTAATATAATAAATAAATGTGTTATTTATTCATTTATTTTGTACCAATATCTATGTTTATTCTGTGTTCTTACTTAGATTAGAATATTGTTGTAAAGTAGATATTGTTATGGCAATTCTGAACTAAAAAGACTAGTATCTATTTAAACTCTTAAAAAATATGGGTTAATTGTTGACACTGACAACCGTCGCGGTCGACAGCTTACAACTTTTGGCCAGAAGCTTGCGCTCTGTCCTGTGTTTTTTAAAAGTTCAACACTGAATAGACTGACTATTTAACTCCGCCTTCTCTAACAAAAAATCTTGCACAAACTAACTCAGAAAATGACACTGAGTTTAATAAGATATTTTTCATTCAACGACGTAGTAATTTAATTTCAAATAAAACAATGTATGGGAAGCTGCCATTGTTCTTTAGTTTAAAACCCCTTGTCTACTCTTTAACCCACGGAAACAGTGAATTAAGGGCACACAGCATATTTAAATAAGCGTTCTAATAAAAGAGAACCGATCATAATTGCATAATTTACATCGTGCAATAACTATGCTACTGGTTGGCGTATGTAATGCGAGCGGTTGCAGTCGCAACCGACGGATGCTGCCCATTAATCACCATGACTGTTCCAATCGGTCACAGTATACTTAGTTGCAGTAGGACAAGTTCATGATTTTGAATGAAGCATTTGTGTGTCGATAACACAATGTGGTAGCTAGAATATTATGGGCTTAAAATATCGGTGTGGCAGTTTGATATTTGTTCAACAACGTCTCTTATCGTGGTCCATGAGTTTGCTCCTGAAAAGTTAGTAACAAAAAAATATTAAAAAAAAAATGCACGGTGGCATTTGAATCACAGTTTTGCTAGAACAAACGTTGTTCAGACCATGGTCTACAACCATTATATAGCATCGAATAGAAAAAAAACGTCATTGGTTTTCGAAAAAAACACAATAAAGGCAATGTTAAAAATGTCGGGATTATCGTAACGCCCTACAACACAGACACTGCGGCTGCGACGCGCGGCGCTCGCGCCTTGAATGCAATATCGTTACCGTGATGAGTACTTTGATGTTACGGTTAATGTTTCAAACATTATTACACATTTGACTAATTTGAGAACTCCTAGATTAGTTTGTTTTGATAACATATTTGATGCTGTAGAATAGTAGTAGACCATGGTCTGAACAGCGTTTGTTATAGCAAAACTGTGATTAAAATGTCACTGTGTATAAAAAATATGACAATATATGTGCGGATTAAAATTCAAACTCTTAGCCTCGCTTCAACCTAAATAGCTTTCACAAAGAGAGCTTCCTGAGTACACAACGTGCCAAATAATAGACTGTCAGTAGAAGTTGGAAAAACTATTACAACAGGTTTTTATTTGCTGAAATTGAGCCCATGTTATACTCATTCCCATTGCTCTGTTTCATCACATTTATATTTGGCCTTCTTATCAATCTGCTTATTGAAGAAGTATGAGTGATGTTATAAAACAATAGAATAAGAAACAAAACATAGCCCTACCGTATTCACTACTCTGTGGCAACTGGTCGAGACCGTTCTACATTAAGCATTATATCATAATTCATAGTCCTATTAGGCATAGCTCTCGGCTCTTGTCGTATACTCAGTCACGCCTGCGTCGATCGATCCATCGATCATGAGGCAACTGATGATCGACGATAAACGGCTTGGACATTTCGTTTCTCATCGATCACGAAGTTTAGGAATTGAGACTATGTTTGTTGAAAGAGAGTATTGTATTTGTATTAAAATTTTATTCCGGACTCTTCGCATGAAGAAATGCGTTTTTTGTTTGCTATTTGAAACATTATTAATGTACAAATATTTCTTCATTATCCTCCTGTCCTTGACCCAATTAATTTGCGCTCGGCGCAACATGTCTTTCCTTTTATAATTCTCTATTAGTCGTCATCTCTTTCCCTCTTTCCCTTTCTAGCCATATCATCTTTCACACAGTCTATTCATCGTTTCTTTGGTCTTTCCTCCCTACTCTTATAACCATCCATATTCATACTCAAAACTTTCTTCAGAAAGGCATTTCAAAGTTGCAATATTTGTAAGTTTTGATTTAGTTTTCTAGCTCTGGTTTTCTGAGACATTATGAATTTGGACTACTGCTTAAAATTATATACTGGTAAAAATTACTTTTTGAAATAAGGTTTAAACAGAACTAGTAAGCAGTTCTGAATAAAACTGCATCATTGACATAGATCAGATCATAGATTAACTATTCTTTAACCAGTATATAGCAGTGGGTGGTGGGTGGTTGGTGGTGGTGGTGGGTGTAATACCCATAATAATAATGTAATCACTTTACTGAGTATCAATTTACCACGTACTACTACTGCTGATTGACATGTTGGTAATTAGACTGAAAACTGAACAAAGTCAAGTGCCTTAGGGATATTTTTGAATGAGAATCCATAGGAATATTTCTTTAAAAAAAATTGTAATTGGGCAAATTAGCAACCACATAGGACTCCTCTCTTCGAGAGGGAGTGGGCTATATCCACCACGCTGGCCCAGTGCGCGTTTGTATATGTCACATGTCTTTAAATTTTTGGTTCTAGAACAATTTATTACATTTAGTTTCCTGATTTCCTCACGATGTCTTCCTTCACCGTTTAGAGAGCAGTGCAAGTGATGGTGAAATTATTTACACAAAGTAAAGCGCCTGCCACTCACAACCACTGGGCCACCTCTGCCTCGGGATGAATTATTGCCCTATAAAATGTACAAAGGATTTTGAAAAATCAACAATTTGTTGGAAGAAATTATCGTTCTATGTGAAGTTACAAAATAAGATTCGCGTAAATATCCAAACATATTACATCACTAAATAGGTCAAGATTTTATAAACAGGTTTTATAAAAAAGCACTGTATCGAATGAGTCACAGTATTATGATGTCTACGACCTCGCGCTTAAAAACTTGCACTTTTAATATAACCAATACAAAAAAGCATACAAACAAAATATCGCGAATCGACATTTAAAGACTTTTATTTTCGCTTATCTTAAAACACAGTGAATCACGATCATTAAACTTTTTATTTATCCATCGATACTTGGGCGGTCCTCATTTCTTTTTATTACTTTCACTTGGTTCATTTTTATTAAAAAAAAAACTTAAGTACAATTTCGACAAAACATTAATTGAATGACACCGCCGACCGGACTTATTCGAGAGATCACCAAGAATGTAAATATTATTAGCTTTTTATGATAATTTAATTAATTTTATTATAGCTGCATTTGAATTTAACTTCTGTGCTCATCATTTAAGGATGAAAGTTGTGTGTGATTCGACGCGGATCTCAAAATTGTGTGTGTTTACGAGTCTGCGGCCCGTCTCGATAGTGAGAGTGAAGTGAACTCGCGCCAGTACTTTCGCTAGTTCCATACAATACCCATAGTACTACATACATGTTTATTTGTGGTTTATGAGGTCGTTAGCGTTCCGTACGTAGCAACGAACCTTTGTGGCGGTTGTGAGTTTGTGGTAGTGACAGTATTAAACGTCATATCAACGTTAGCATTGGCTTTGATCCTGATGAGTTTTGTTTTGTAGCGGAAGAAACATGAAATTGAGTTCAAAGTCAAAGAAATTTTGCAGGAATTGTTGATAACAATATCCGAGACGTTTTTCAGTATGTATAGATTGTACATGTATTATATTATTATGCTTTTAATTTTTTTTTTACTTAAAATAATACGTATTGTTCTTCTTTAAAATAGCGTAACATTTTCAGGTAATTTTTTTTTTGAGTCATTGCAGGAAAGTCTCCGTCAAAAGTTACCAATTTCATCTGAAAATTAGATCCTGAAACACACAACCTATTTGTTTTATAGAGCTTATCAAATGTGTCAAACCACAGTGTAGGTAGGTACTACGTAATACCACCAGACAATTCTTACAGAGACAGTTTTTGCTACAGACATCGCCTAATTACCTGATTTTTTGTACTGACTCATGCAAAATATATACGTAACCGTTTGTTGAGCATAATACCATTAAAACAAAGAAATCGTTAAAATTAAAAGCAATCTTACAGGCATTATGTCATCGCTGGGAATTATTTCATTTATCTTGTTTCTATCTTTGCGGAATTCATTTACAATTGACTCTTATTAATGTCAATGAACTTCAGTTTCTATTTATAATTTGTTAGTCATGTTACTGGGCTAGCGTGAGGATTGTAATAATTATACTATAATCTATGTATAAGTGTATGTATTAAGTACGTGTGACGTTTTCAACTGTTGAAAACGTCATACGTCAACGTCATTCAAAAGTTCAACTTCGAGAGGAGGTGTTAGAAATTAAGTAAGTATTAAATTAAAAATGCGATGCCATAAACAACTGATATTTACTTCAACGCGTCAGACTGACATACGAGTACCTGACAATGCGTCGATCTAAAGGTATGCACTCACTGGGAGCATTTGCGTGTAATGTAACAGTTCAGATTCAAGTATTTAAGCAGTGATAAATAATGATGAATGATGAGGAGTAATGCGTCCAAACGGGCATTACAGTGCGTACCTATAATGATCTTAATTCGTAACATTGCATCAGTGATTGCGGAAAACCGAGCAATTCGCCTGAATCGGTGTTACATGTATAAATACCCGCAGATCTAGCGGTCAAAATCGAATGCTCCTTAGTGAGTGCGTCGAGCTGGAGCAGTATTGTAACGCAATGCTCAAATTCAAATCATGAAATGATAATTAGACTTTTTTTTTTATTTTTTTTTTTTTTTATGTATGGCATCTCGCAGTTGGCCTTGAGAGGCCGTGACTGCTTAACCGGTCAATCCTGTGGTGCCTTCGAGCTAACTCAAAGCCTCCAGCCAGGGGGATAATTAGACGCCAACACCCGGCCTTATAAAGCCTAAGCAACATTTGTTATGAACATTCATGATTTATATTTAAAATAAATAATCTAAAACAAATGACACTTCAATGACGTCTGCATGAAATGATGAAGACAAAGCTTCTTGTTCTTCTATTAAACGAATTTAAATACGCATCATTCGATATAAGTCGAAATGACGTTCTCAGTCTGGTTTACCATGTTTTGAAACTATCATTGTGAACACTGTTTTGGTCTTAGGGTGTATAGATGTTTTGGGACAAAATGTTTACTTTGTTTTGGTAAAATAAATTGTTTTTGATGTGTTTTGTTTTGTCCCTAAACGGTGGATACAATTTTATGGAACAAAGGTTGTTGACAATAAAATGGTTCCGCGTCAGTGTATACATCCTTTTGGGTCTGACTGTATATGTCATCATTGACAGTAGTCTCTAACCCATCATCCGAAATGGTGTCGCTTCCGCGGACAACAGCACAAGGACAACCTAGTGAAGTGCTACAAACATAGTTTTAAACTACATATATGTCTATGGGCCATTGTAGTCTGAAATAAATGTCTTATTATATTATTATTATAAATCCTCACATCAGTTACCAATTCCCACTAATCTGTATTTCCAAAACTAAGGCTGTAACATCATTCACCCTCTGACTTAATTTGTAGGCTGTGTACTTTTTTTAATTCCCTCGATTCTAATGACGTCTCTCATTCGTTCAGTTGGCTCAGTCTTTAAGACAATAGTAGATTGTTATATAAGGAGCTAAAATGACCCATTATATACGAGGTAGTTTTACTCCCGAGCTTTAGCGAGGGAGTAAATAGAAACCGAGTTTTAATGGGTTTTTAGCGCCGTGTGTTACACTCTACTTTTCACTACGATGGCGAGAAAATAAAACAATCCAATACAATTAATTACGGTCACTACCAATTCAATTTGCAATTAGAGAAAAATTATAAAGATTTCGAGCCAATGTCTTTTTTTTGTTTTTTCTTCTGCAGCCGCAACGCATTGCATGCATTCTACCAAAGAGATCGCCGATTTTAGTTCCATTTTCAAAAATAAAATGAAGTTCTTTTTTTATGAAACAGTAATAAGTCGAGTCTATATTCATGATTATTCTACTTATGACTAAAGACTTTTTCGTTTTTGTAGGCTCATTGTCATTTTACACACAAAAATTAAAAAAAAAACTTTTTCCCCTAGAGGAAGAATTACTATTTTTTCTTCGCTCTGGTACGCCACAATGACGGTATTTTTGAGCAAGAGGAGTGAAAAACATATTATTAACAGATTTATAGGTTGCATGACTAGGTACACAAACAAACAGAGGGCTAGAATCAAGCGTATTGTGTACACGTATTAAGTAATTATGTCATTAGCTGTGGGACAATGCTATCTAATGTGCGGAAAAAGCATCGCATGTTGACATATACGTCTGTCACCTATCTGTATAATTGTATACATACGTCTGTCACTTGTGTGTATACATACCTACGTATGTCACCAGTTTGTGTAAATAGGTAATAAACGTTTTACGAGCGATACCAACCATTTACCGGTTGTATATTGGTTAACATGCACAGCAGGCTTTAGATTGTAGAATCTCACACCGGTACATCAACACCGGATAGAATTAGCCTAGTTTTCTGATTAAAAACATCGGTTTTAGTATGCAAGAGAAGAAGCTCTTTAACATAATTAAAATTCTGGCTTTCATCTTTATTTCAGATCCATTCGACTGATATGTATTACGTTGTTACTACATATTTGTCACTTAATCATATAAGCAAAACAAAACGTTTACAAAAATTCTAAAAGCCTAACTAATTGTTCGTTTGTAAAGCCTATTTAGACATTTGAAACTAATTAGGAACACTCAATTTTACATACTAGTGTTTTAACAAGAGAAGTTACAAATGAAAAGTTTCACAATTGCGAGTGACCAATGCCTCTTTGAAATATTCAGTAACTCAATAACCTGTTGTAATTCAAAACAATAGCTACACAAAGTCTTTTGTTCAATAATGACTACGGTACATAATTCACTCACTCATTTTTAGGGGTCCGTAGAAAAGAAGCATAAAATTAATCATATAAAATAGTTTCGGTCTTCATTCGTCTGTTGGTCACGGGGGATTTTCTGAAAAACAATTCTTCTATAGTATTATAGGAGTAGAAAAATACCCTGAAAAATGGATGATTCAACCCTTATCAAGGGAAGGATCATTCAGTTTGATTATAAAAATCATGACCGTACAAAAGTGGTGCTGATTGAGGCAAAATAATGATATCTACCAAATTGACAAGACTAAAAAATTCTGACGTTCGTGTTCTTTTCTGAATTTGTTATGAACCATTTTATTTCAGCTTTGCGTTAAGTAGCTATCTTCTTCGTACTTACTAGACGTACCGACCGAATAAATATCTAAATACAGTACGGAACATTATTATGAAAGTACGATTTGCACTTGGCCATTTTTTCCGTATTGTTTGCAAATTAATGATCAGTCAAAAAAGTCAAAATAATGATTGAGCTTACAGAGTCCGCCCTCGGCAGTCTTGGTACTCGCTTCGTTTAAACTTATTGCATAATGCCGTCCTTTTATTCCGCTTTTGGTATTCACTGGACAATAGTTGCAGTTTCATTAATTTTTGTTCTTATAATGGACGATGTTGTGTAACATGTGATAATGAATCTCGGGAATTCCCACGGCCATCTTTTTTTGTGTTTTAGTGATCTTGTTTTTTTTATGGGGCTCGTTTCTTTTTTTATTGTAACTTTCCGAGACATTTGTGTTAATGAATACGTTTTCGATTTTACTCACGCATTCATTTCAGAATCGCCTGACAATATTCAGATTCGAATGGAAGTCTTTTTAGGGCCTCATATTAGTATATACCTACTAATATTATAAAGAGGTAAAATTTGTGAGTTTGTATGTAGGGGGTAATCTTCGGAACGTCTGATCCAATTAAGCGGCAAGATTACTGACAAATGCGTGCACTGACTGGACAGGTCCGCTCAATCTGTATGGTTTTTCCTCAAAAGACCGTTTCAGACACCAATCTACATGGTCTTCACATGATCTGACCAAGATTATGTCTGGACTTTAAAAGAGACTGTGACCTCTGAGTTTGTTTCGGCCTTTCTTCTCAGAGTAGTCAGATAGGAAACGCCGACCTCATCTAGTGTTTAAAATATGATTGACGTGTAAAAGTGTTTGTACAAACCTACTTACAGAAATAAAATCATTTATCATTTAATTCCGAAAATTCTTTTACTAATGGAAAGTTACAGTACTGGCGAGTGTCTGTATATTTTATGTTGGCGCAGTGGTTAAGCGATTGACTGCTGCGCTGCGTGTCGCGGGTTCAATTCCCGCACGGAACAAATATTTGTATGACCTACAATTAGTTGTTCCTGGTCTGGCTGTTTGTGTATGTGAGTTTAAAAGTTTATAAACGCACCCACAATACAGGAGAAATTCCTAGAGTACTTAGGTTTTCAATTATTTCTACTTCTACATAAAAATGTAATCTCCGGCACGTTTTTTAAATACCTACACTTCTTATAACTACATCGTCTAGGTATTAGTCCGTTCTTGATCGAGGTCGGTAGCATATCTGAAATACAAATTAATTACAGGCCAATTGCTTTTAATTAATCCACGATAACTAGATTAAAAAAATATTGAGACTTGAAAATTACTTAGGTAGGTATTTAAATTCTTGTCATACTTTACGGTACGTACAAATATATTTTTAGTAATAGTCTAGTGCTCAATAAGAGTGTCCATGGAGATTCTTGCCCGTTCTTCTCCATAGGTACCTACCTACTACGCTTTGGAACGGGCAACTAGCTTCATCTTTCTGACTGACCGACCCCTTGACAATTCAAAAGTGCCTGTAATTGGTTTATTTGAAATAAATGCTTAGAGTTCGAGTTTGACACTCCAAAGACTCATACATAACTATGCATTTATTTGAAAGTGAGTAAGAAAATGCTTGTCGTTTTCGATGTCACTGCTGCGTGTGCGCAGTTCATGAGTACCGTGAAAGGTGAATTGAAGTGTCATCGTTTTCTGGTTACTTACTTAGAAACTTTTTGGTTAATACATAGCTATTATCAAGCTATTTTGGGTAGCAAAAGTATGTATTTGCTAACACAATATTTGTTACAAAGTTTTCGGTGTTTCGAACAAGAATTTCACAGTAGAACCCTGGAGTCTGGTTCGCCCTCTACGAAGTACTTAAACATATCTACACATAGTTTCTGAAATGCTGGAGTAATCTAATCCAGGTTTGATACTTGATTTATTGCAAATACGATTTATTATCGCATATATATGAAATTGATGCAGAAAGTAAACAACCAAATTAAATCCAAAAAAAAACAAATCAAATCCAATTCTTCTCTTCGTGCTCTCACACAATATTTTCTACATTTCCAATTCATTTCTCCTTTCGCAGGTCTGCAGGAAAACATATTATATGAAATAAGCAGTACCTTTGTACTCAATACTAATAGGTCGTACCTGTATTTATTTTACTGGGCGTACATAAATGATAGAATAAATAAAATATTGGAATTGGATCAATAATAATGTATTAGTAAACACCTCTGTCTAGCCAATAACAGACAAGACGTTGAATAAGTAACTCACGTACGTAATCAACCGTAACAAATCTATTTGTTTCAAACAACAAAGTAGAAACAGTTAAAAATAATTACATTAATTTCACACGAACCACAGTCTCCAGTTCCCCATAAATTAGCAACAGTCAGGCTATGAACCCGGAACCCGTCGTTACGTCGACTATTAATCGCACAGCCAATGGTACCTACCGGGAAAACGTAGTTATAACCTTTCACATTATGTCATCCTAGGGTCTGGGGCCAGCGCAAAAACTTGTAGTGTGGAAGTAAGCGCTGATTATACTAACTAGCAAGTTAGATCATATATTTACGCAGATTTAAATTGTAAGCAGGACTCTCGAGTCTCTTATGTAAATCATCATCATTAGCCTATAATGTTTCCACTGCTGGGACACAGGCCTCCTCTCGGCGAGAGGGAATGGGCCATAATCCACCATGCAGGCCCAGTGCGGCTTGGTAGATGTCACATGTCTTCGAATTTTTGGTTCTAGGACATGCCGGTTTCCTCACGATGTTTTCCCTCACCGTTTTGAGAGCAGTGGTGATGAAATAATTTACACTAAGTAAAGCGCCTGTCTGGGTTCGAACCTACGACCTCATATGTAAATAAAGAAAGAAAATACATTTGCTTGACGCATGTTAACATGACGCAAAGAAAAAACACAAAATATACTTAACAAGTTGAGGGAAAAAATGTCCGTAAGGATTGAGGTGCCACATTTCGTATTTAATGAAATTAAATACTCATCTAAATGAATAGTAGTAGTTGTATGTTCGGTCCTCGATTTTGTAGTATAAAAAATACTTCAAAAGTTATATGAACATATACTAGGTGGCCACTCAATCTAACTGTTTGGATTGAGTAGCCACGTCAGAACTAGGAACATCATGGATGAATATTTATCATAATTTGGTATGATTTAGTAGCATTTGAAAGTAGTTAGTAGACAAAATCTGAGCTCGGTAGTGTTAAATTTAAAAGAGTTACCATTTATTATATGTGGCTCCTCAGACCATACACATACGAGTCGTCATTTTTCAAAGAAGTTAGTTCAATTAATGCGGAATTTCTTCATCATAAGTATATTAGATTTGTAGGTTATGAGTCAATAATCAGAAATTAGTGAATTGGGAGATATAGCACATTTAATGTGGCTCCTCAATTGAGATGCTTCGGTAAATGGATTTGCCTCTAAGCTACTTATACATGTGACGAAATTTAGAACAAAAAACACCTATTTTTGTAGAAATTTCTACTAAATGTACGTATAATCCCGCCATAAAAAAGTACATACCTATCTACGAAGTTATTAACTATTCTGTAATATCATATGAAATTGTTTTGAAGGGTGACTATGAATACATTATTTAAAAATAAAATCTTCGTTTCGTGGCTTATACAATATAAGTACGTAATAATAATATACGTATAAACTCAAATCTATTTTATTTTATTTAATCTTATTATTTGGGAGTAACTGCATATTAATTTCGTTACTTACTTAACCTCAATAATAGTTAATTTGTAACCTGACATTCATTAGCGATGAAGTTCACTTGTTTGCGCACATATTGTCGTAAAAATAAATTAAATAGATAATTAATAACTTACAGTTCTATTACTGAACTATATTGTTATTAATCACGTCTTATTTGTTGACTTGTGGGGGATACTATTTGCTACTGTAATAGTTCATAATAAGTGACTGATAATTAACTTTACTTTTATTTCCTGTTTGCAATGTAAGTATTTAACATTATATTTGTATCGATTATTAATTAACTTTATAAAGAATGGTGTATATATATTAGTAATATTGTTGTTCAGTAAAAAGTGTACTAATGATTCATGCCAACTTAGTTCAATATCTAGGCAGATCGAATGTTTGCCTTTAAACCTGAATAAAAATTCTGTTTTCGGAATGAAAAGTTTAGGAGATGCAATTTGTATTGCAGAAGAAAAAATAGTTCGTACGTCTTGTGACCACCAACAGTGCGCAAATATACTCTGTCAAACACAGTTTCCTTTGAATTGAATTTGTTTACGAGTAAACGAGGTATGTTTCGAGTAAACGAGGTACAAGATTCTATAATGATTTCAAGTAGATCATTTACATTAATAGCCGTTATAGAATTTATCCCTACAATTAGCGACGCTGGCATGGGCTACTATAAATGTCACTGTAAAATTCGTAAAAGCACCGGCCAACCAATATTAATTAATTCATTAACTTATGTCGAAATTGACTAATAAATAGCTAAAAGATATGAAGAATCTCTGTACCTACCTACTGTGTCGAAATGTTAAAAATTAAATTTAAAAAACTAGTCATCCTGGTTTCATTTAACATCATCATCATCATTTCAACCATAAGACGTCCACTGCTGGACCTCCCCCAAAGTTTCCCCTCAATCTTAATTCGATCTTGCAGAGAAACTGCGAGCTTAGCCCTCTTTATTGGCCTTTGGGTGACCTTGAGCATTCTGATGAGACCCATTGTAAAACGCCACGTCTCAGTGCCGTAAGTCATAACTGGCAACACACACTGGTCAAAGACTTTTGTTTAAAGACACTGCGGTATTTTGGAGGAGATCTTCAGTAGCTCCAATTGGACTTACCTAGTTTGACCGTTTGTCCCAAGTACACATACAACATGGTCACCATTTATTGCGAATTATTAATGAATATCGAAAAGTAATTTGTTTTTCAGATACCGATTATATACAATGTTGATTTGTACATATGTATTTAGTAGACATTTATACTAAATGTTAGTGTCTCTGGTTATTGATTCTGTTGTGATCTCAGGTAGATACAATCAATTATTTATTATGCAGAACGTCAGGACTGAGGAGCCAAATAAAATGCGTTAATTTACAAAATTCACTCAGTTTTACTACTTTCTCTATATGCTACAAATTCGAACACACTTACTACTAAATGTTTTTTGGAGTGGAATACAAATTGACCAATTACTTTCATGGAAATTCACGCTCGTATGTATAGATTGAGGAGCCACATTAAAAGTATTGTATATTCTTGAATATCAACAGTATTGGACTCAGCTTATTAGTAGGCACTATACACAATTACTACTAAATGATACAAAATGTTCAAAAATATTCATTAAATACTTTCCGTGTACCAGGTGGCTCCTCAAGTCAGACGTTTGGATTGAGGAGCCCCTTTTACATTGATATAACTTTGGATATATTTTACTACAAATTTCTGAATTTGGCCTACAAAATTATCTGCTTTCCTACTAAATAGGGGGCGAGTGACTCCTCAATCCAAACGGACATGGGAAAATATCCACCCAACACGGCCATCGCTCAGCATAATGCTGTGACACTATGCGCATGTCTTCTGTGTATTTTGGCAGATTGAGGCTAAGATTAAAAAGCGAACTTTCTCAAAAATACGAGTATTGGATCAAGTATTCTTGAACAGTATTTTTATCTCACGTAGCGACGCGACGTTTACTTGTGGTAACCATGTGTACAAACACGCTGTGGACGTGTGAGTGAACATGACTCTCGAGTAGCATCAGCAATAACACACACACACGCACACGCATACAAACACACACACTTCCGACTTCGCCATGGTCTCGGGCGGTACCGAGAGCTCCTACGCTTACTCACACTTTCACACCGTGTTTGTACACGTAGTAAACACAAATAAAGCACGCGCCGCTTCGTGAGATCAAAATAATATAACGTAACTTGAGACGTGTTACTTGTTTTATTGAAAATGGCTAAACTCTGAGATCAATTAGCAACCATCTCTAGCAACATCACAATAAATTGTTTGATACTGCTAAAAGGTGATAAAATTATTAATGAGGGGTTTGTGGCTAAGTAATATCAGCCGCACGGGTCAATCGATCAGGTTAAGCTACGCTTGTCGCGGTTGGTCCGTGGATGGGTGACCATCTTTACATACCAAGAACCCTCCGTGCCTCGGAATGCACGTTAAGCCGTTGCTCGCGGCTATCATTCGTCGATCTTTGACAGTCTTTACGGGTCGTCAGAAGCCCGACAGTCTGACAAGCAGTTTTACCAAGGCGTATTGTATTACCTAGTTACTGGGTTGTGGAGGTCAGATTCTTCAGATTTTGTCAGATTTTTATTATTTGATGTACCTTATATATAGATTCTTTGTATTTTGTGAATGTGAGAATGTTGTAAGCCTAACTTATAAACTTAAGATTTGTATATATACCATTTTCTATATTGTTAAGTACCAGGTACCTGTTGACAGGCCTACACTGTCCGCCCATACCTATAAACACTGTAATTTGAAAACATTGTAAAAGCCATTATTTTTAAAAGAGTAACCGTGGAGTTTCTTGCCGGCTCTTCCACATAGGAAGCGACCAATTGGAACCGTGCACCTAGCTTAAATTTCTGACGTTTCATAAGTGCCCATAAAGGTTTATGTGAAATAAAATATTTTGATTTGATTTGATTTGATGAGATAGGCAGTCGTTCCATGTAAAATACTGGTACATCAGCTGCATCCGGTGAGACTGGAAGCTGACCCCAACATAAAAAAAGTCAGGAAAAAGATGATGGTGACTGCTAAAAGATGAAAGATCGAAAATCTATGGACTGTTTAAAGCAGCTAAGTTTACTGCTGAGTATACTGCCTTATAGCTTAGCACATAACATAACATCACGCCTGCAGTCCTCGAAGGGTAAGGCAGAGGAGTACCTATAGTACAGGTCCACATTTAGCCAGATATGTGTAAGTCCCAAGTAATAGGGCGGAGCCTAAATAGCCTTCAACCGGGAGCCTGTCCAGACTCCGAACTGCTATTGAGAAGTTCCTGATAAAACTGATGTTAGTAAATCTATACATATTTATAAATTAAAGTCGTCTTGCGTGTTTGTTTGTGTGACCGCGCTGTTCTCCTACACTACGAATTTTCATGTGGTGTTCACTATAATTTAGAGAATTTATTTAATTTTTAGTTAGGTAATTAGAACGGTAGAAGACCAACAATTAACATACCATTACTTACCGTAGAAACATAAAATAGGCACCATATTATAATGTTGTCAACTATGATGTATAAAAAAATAATGAAACTTAAATATAAGAAACTTGATGTTTTGTAAAGTCGTATAAATCGTGCAAAGTAGGGGCGGGTCGCTGGTAAGTGAATAATAAAGAACCGCCACCAGTAGCCACAATTAAGGTTACACTAGTCAGTCATTCTTCCATACTAACGTTGTATGGAGTTTATTCCACTGTTTGACAGTGTACACTAAAAATTATATATACATGTCTCGTCATTATCTAGCCCTCTACAGACACAGAATAAAACAAAATGTTTTGTAAGTTCAAGCACCGAAACGTCCATGTTTCAACGCATCTTTGGGTGTAAATGAATAATTCCTGGAGTATGAAAATTGCATAATTGTTAGCGTAGGGATATATAATTTATTCAAGATTTCAAATAACTTTATTTTAAATAAATAGATCCAGTAGTTTTTTCTTAATATCTTAACGCCCAAAGGTCGGTTCATGAAGTTTTACGCTCGTTTTCTTTATAAACGCGCGTCTACTTCACAAAATAAATAAATAAAACTAAATAGCATACATATTAGCCACCCCCACCAACGAGTTCGAGACGTCGACTAGTGCAACCTTAAGAACCAATATGTTATACCTATACGATTTAATTTAATATTCTACTAATCTTTGTGCCGACGACACAAGCATTCCAAAAATTTTAATAGAAAAAGTCTAATTACGTAACACAATAAACGATGGTCCGAACAGCTTCTACATATTTAAAAATCGAATACAAAAATTTAAATAAACGCCCTTCTAAGGTTAAGTTGTGTAACTATTTGTAAATTATTTGTGTATTATTTTATTATATAACAAGTTTGTAACGAAGCTATGTTAGGCATTATGTTATAATTATGCTCCAAAATTAAAATTAAATAAAGACTACTTGGGAAAATATTATAAATGAGACGGGAAAAGATAGAAAGCGTAGTAGTGACTACAGCCTTAATATTAACAATACAGCTAGTAAAAAAGATTTAGAAATTGTCACAGTTTTTGAAAATTTCTTTGTAGATATTCCAGTCTCAATCTCAACCACTAAAACTTTAAATTCTTCACCCACTGTTGCCGAGTCTCTATGGAAAGTAAATGTTGATATTTGTAACCATGTATTTAATTTCGACTATGTTAGTGCTCGAGATATTATTAAAACTCAATATATAAATATAAGATATTATTCAATACACTTAATGTTAAAAAAACTGCTGAGATATGGGGAATATCCGTAGAGGTTGCAAAAGGCATAATTGACACTGTAGCGCCTGAATTGGCAATTATTTTTAATAAATGTATTGACTGTGATATAATTCCTGACTTAATTAAGAGCAGTAAAATAATACCTTTGTTTTAATCGGGCAGCACATCAGACCCCACAAACTATAGACCAACTTCTGTGCTACCCACCTTCAGTAAAATATTTGAAAAATTGATGCTAGATCAATTGCAAAGACATTTTTATAAACATAAATTTTATTAAACAGTAAACAATTTGGTTTCACGGGGGGTTGCTCAACTACCGACGCTGGTGTTGAGCTTCTTGCACATATTTTTGAGGCCTGGGAGAAGTCGCATGATGCCCTAGGTATTATTTGTGACTTGTCTAAGGCTTTCGATTGGTTTTCTCATGATACATTGGTCAGGAAATTACATCACTATGGTGTTAGAAACACTGCCTTGGATCTTCTTATTTGGATAATAGGATCCAAATAGTGGACGTTAACGGCAAGCGATCCCCAGATTCTATGGTCACTATGGGAGTTCCGCAGGGCTCACTTCTTGGCCCTTTTTTATTTCTCGTATATATTAATGACCTACCTAGCCTTATAAAGAACAGTAATGAAATAGTGTTATTTACAGATGATACGTCACTTTTATTTAAGCGTAAGCGACAACAGACAGTTACTGACGATGTAAATAATGCTATCGCTAATCGTTAATAATTTACTTCTATACGAGAAAATTACTAAATGTATTAGATTTTTGACACCTAACGTTAAGCAGGTGAAAACCAATGTATTAGTAAAAGGGGCGGAATTGGATCTTGTGGACACCACTGTGTTCTTAGGTATTACTTTGGACTCGGAACTACAGTAAGGCCCACATATAACCAAATTGTCGAAGCTGCTTAGCTCTGCAGCCTACGCGGTCTATAAAATCCGTCATTTGACTGATGTAGAAACAGCTCGATTAGTTTATTATAGTTATTTCCATAATGTAATGTCGTACGGCATTTTGCTGTGGGGAAATGCAGCCGACATTCAGGCTATATGTTTTGTGCTCCAGAAACAAGCCATTCGAGCAATTTATAACCTAAGTTGTAGGCATTCACTGAGGGAGAATGATAAATGACTTTATTTCTGTAAGTAGGTTTTTACAAACACTTTTAAATTTAAGGAAATAAACATAATGACAGTCGCATCTCAATATGTATATGAGAACCAGATTTATGTAAAAAATAATATAAATCTATATTCTAAACACAGCAACATTCATAACAGAAATACTAGAAACAAAGATTTACTAATTGTGCCCACGACTAGGCTCCAAAAATTAGTAAATCATTTAAGTGCCAAAGTATACGTTTTTACAACAAACTCCCAAGCCATGTAATAAATGATTTAAATTTATTGAGGCTCAGCTCAATAAATTTAAATCATTTATTAAACAGAAACTATCGAAAAGGCTTCTATAACGTTAAAGATTACTTGGATGACAAAAAGGCTTGGGATTAATTAAGCTACTCCAATGTACCCCCAAGCAACAAACCATTTTGTACTATTAAGGGTTTTGGAATTAATAATGTCATTATTATTGATTTACGTGACATAACTTATAATATTTTTGAATATAGAGAAATTTACTGTGAATTTGAGTACCATGCAGGCTAGATAGAATACATGACTTTATAGCTGTCTGGCGGTTTTGCGTATTTTATATACGGCCTACACAAATGTCCTGCAGATCTAGTAGCGTCGTGTGACGGGTCGTTGAGCTCCCTAAAATAGGGTTGAGCTACACGATGACTGATGCATGCATGCCGTCTGTTAGGACAGGTCAACTCAAAGCTGCAATGGCTCTTTCTTCAAAAGGCCCTTCCAGACATGACCCTGCATTGTTAGACTCACATAAAATCGTAATAATACAATGTTTGGACTTTAAAAGAGACCATGACCTCTGAGTTTGTTTCGGCATTTCTTCTCAGGGATCAGACTGCTAGGAAATGCCGGCGCCATCTAGTTTTAAAATATTGACGTGCAAAAGTGTCTTAAAAGATCTTCTTACAGAAATAAACATTTCAATTCAATTTATCTTGCCTACAAGTCAAGGTCACAGTATTTTCCTTTTTCAACCAACTCAAGGTCAATGTTACTTCATTTTGGATTATTTGTTCCTTTGTGTGTCGTTTTCGGCCTAGCTACTAATTATTACGTTACGAAGGGTTTAAGTAAGTTTATTGAACTTTTTGTTATTCAATTCTTCATTCTTAATTAATAGCCAGTACAAATTCTATCTGTCTTAAAGGTTATTCCTTTTTTGGCAGATCGTTAGACAAATGACGATCTCCGATGGCAAAGGAGTGAAAAACGCGAATTCAATGGATTGAAAATCGGTCAAAGGGACAAAGGAAATAGGATTTCTTCGGCTTCAGAAGACGTAACGAAATGTTCTTCACATTCTCCTCTTAACCGATAGTTTTCTTACTTTTGAAGTACCTAGGTAAAGTTTTGGAAACTGTTTATCATTGGTATAATTTAAACGTAAGGGATTTAGAATAATGTACTGTTACTCGTCGATGCCCCTGCCACCGTATAAATGCTATATATTCTCACAGCTCTAATATATAAAATTCCAAGTAAGTCAATTGCAGGCCACAGGTGATACTGGGAGTTTGTAGTTTGTACCTCGTTTATTACGACCACTGAGTCCATTGTGATCGTTAAGAATAAGGATGTACCTAAGTATATAGTCAAATGTACCAATAGGTTTTAAAATCAAGACAACTATACAAATAAAAATTACTATTGTTGAGGTAATGTATTATAGCCTCAGCTGTCACTAAATGACTCGTTTTGATAAAATAAACCTTTTGACTCTTCTCACTGAGACACACTAATTTATTTTTGAAAACTGAATCAAAATCCGTTCAGTAGTTTTCGAGAAACGTGCTTTCAAACAGAGTGACGCGACCAACTAACTTTAAAATATAAAGATGCATAGGGAACATAATGCCTCTCTATCTATTTAGCCGCTATATGCCATAGACTAACGACCTGTCAATACGGCCATAATAGCCTTTAGCCTCGGCTTTATTAATAGCCTTAGTACCAGATAAAGGCTTAATAGTAACAGATAAAGTAATAAGTACTAGACATTCACTTCTATCGAACCCCGCTGACTGGAGTTACGTAACTTTTGTGCGGATGACGCGGTCAATCTATCAATATCTATTTGATTTCAAACATACTTCCTTGGGTACCTATTCCATGTTGATCGTGTCTTGGCGGAGAAACGAACTCCAGTGTAGACCACCCACTTCAGGCGACGTGGGTGGTCTTAACTCAATGTCCTACGTAGGAACTTCTTAAATCGGTATACTTAATGTCCGAATTCACAGCTCAATTTTATGGGTCGGAAATCATTGTGATGTTTCTGTCACTTTAATTTTCTGTTTTCTAAGATGTTGTCGCGAGAAAATTATGTGTCTTTTGAGAAGTCGGGAGGAAAGCACCTCTTATTCACGGTGCAGAATATCAAGTGTTATTGTTAGTTCCTCTCTATGAGTTTGTCTTCCCTTCGTCTTACAGTGAGGCCACTATACAATATGTAACATAATCAACGCAAAACCTCATACATCCCAATTAGAGTATTGAGTTAAAAGCATTATACAATGACCGGAACAATTTTTTTGTTATTTTTTTGTTGACCCTATGGTCAACAGGATTTTCTCGACAATAGGAGTTAGCATTCTACATATTTAAAATTGAGTCTTATTGCCCTAAAATAAGATTTAATTTTCTTTGGCTCGATTTGCGCGGTCAGTATTGCAAAATGCATAAATTAAAAAAAAATACCTATATTAATAATTACTGAAATCGATTCAGTAGGCAAT
Organism: Brachylomia viminalis; assembly: GCA_937001585.2. Lineage (NCBI taxonomy): Eukaryota > Metazoa > Arthropoda > Insecta > Lepidoptera > Noctuidae > Brachylomia > Brachylomia viminalis. The sequence continues at coordinate 7,328,909 of OW443303.2, read as the reverse complement.
TATAAGCAAACTACTTTCAGGACTTGCGTTTATTCTGTTACACCTTGTATAGCCTGAAATACTATCGTTATATTCATGACATAACAATGCACACAAATAATTCTACCCTTAACTTTCATTTACCAATATTGGTTTTGAATTAAAAACCGATACATTCAGGTATTACCGCCATTCAAGGACCCGAAATCTAAAAACCACACTGAAAGTTTGACCTCGTTTTCAAAATGACAACACATTGAAGATTTTTGTAGGTTATTTGAAGTACTTAAACGATCAACATTTATTGCGAAATTGCACATCAAAATGATAATGGACACAAAACGCTCACAAAAGTTTTAATGTTTTGTTGCATTTGACCTTAGAGTAGGTACGTCAAAAAGTATTCTATTTGAGATGCGTAAAATAAAATTGGACATTGCTTCATAAAAACTGAAAGCATCATTAAATTTTGAAAAGGTTTTTGACAGACATTCATTAATGGAGAGGCAACCGCAATCAATTTAGAAATAGCGAGTAAGGGAAATTATTCATTGGATGGTGGGTAATAGTGTGTCTTGGTTGTATTCGTTATGATAATGACCTCCCCTACGTTCAGCAGCTATTAAAGATTATTGAGGAGAGAAATCGCGAAAAAAAATCAGCTGTCCTCAATTTTTTTTTTTCTAATATTTCCTGTACCTACTTTAAAAGAGCGCGTGGTAAGAGTTCACATCAAATCAAATCAAATCACTTTTATTTGTTAACACAGGTAAAGAAATACAGATCTTGAGTTTAGTTAACAGAACGCTATGTTATGCCAGGAGGCGTACAAATATGGTGTGCACCTATCTAAATATTATGAATTTAAATAATCAAAAAATATGTTTGAAAATCATGCATAATTAAAATTTCAAAATAAATCATAAAAATTATAAATTATTGTTTAAAAATTTAACGATGTCAGATTTAAATGAGGAATTATTTAGTTAAAATGTCAAAAAAAAATGTCGTTTCGGTGTTTCCTCTCAGAGTAATTGAATAGGAAACACCGACGTCATCTACTTTATTAAATATTATTGGCGTTATAACGTGGCTAAATAATAACAGCTGAACGGGAGGATCGATCAGGTAAAGCTACGCTTGCCGCGGTTGGTCCGTGGATGGGTGACCATCTTTACTTATCGATAACCCTCTGTGCTTCGGAAAGCACGTGAAGCCGTTGGTCCCGGCTGTCACTCTTCTTTGAAAGTCGTTACGGGTCATCAGAAGCCGGAAAGTCTGACAACCAGTCTTACCAAGGGGTATCGTATTATCCAATAACTGGGTTGTGGAGGGCAGATAGGCAGTCGCTTCATGTAAAATACTGGTATTCAGCTGCATGCTGTCCAACTAAGCTGGGAAAAGGCTAGACAGATGATGATGTAATAAGTATTAATTGTAAACCTACTTACAGAGGAAAAAAATATCAAAATAAATATTATAAACACAAACAAAATATTTTTAATCTTAAAAATAACTGGCAAAATGCGGGTGGGTGTAGGTACTAGATATGGATCTGCTGGGGTTGCGGGAAAGTCCGAAAGGGTTACCGTGGCCCCTAGCACAGGCAACTGAAGGAACACGGGTGGGTTTTAGTCAGTAAGTGTCTGACACGCCCTCCCGCTCCGCCCAGAGCGAGAGAAGTTATTCGATGATTTCCAAACCTCAAAAAAAAAAAAAGGTACTATACAGAGTTGATACGAAAGAGGGTCATTAATTTACACTATGTAACTTGTGACTTGCGTCAGAGCGGCAACAACGCATCGTAGGTTATACTTAGATTTTACGTTTTAAGGTGCATGACCTATGCGTATAGACATAATCAGCTGTTAGGAAAGATACATCGTGTTCAAACGGGACAAAAAATTTAAAAAATCATTTGCGACTAAACTACGGTTCCTATTTAATTGATTTTTGGTACAGAGCTTGAAAATTGTACCTAGTATAGGCAGTTTAAAGTAAAGCCCCTCTGTCGTATCAACTCTGTATATGGATACACACCCCTGCCCAGCCCTTCGGGTAATACAGTCGTTATGTGTATGTAAATCCTATTGTAATATGTACGAGATGACAAAAATAGTATAACTAGTTGGCTCATTAATGACCCATCGTGTAATGATCACCTAAATCGGCTTATTAGTCGAATCGCACGAATTTACTCGCCCGAAACGGGCGTATCAACACTTTTAAATACTATAATACATTGAGTCTTATAAGAATGATTTTATTGTAATAAATAATTGGTTAACAAATAACATGGTTCATATTAAAACGATGTACATGTATAAAAAAAAGGGAGGGAAAAGTATCATAGGGTTTGAAAAAATTCGTCCCAACCGCTGCCAACAGGAAAAGTGCCTAGAAGGCTGGCAGTATTGCCACGTTGTATGGCAATGCAATCAGCATTTCCATACAACGTGGGCAAAAAATATACATGAAAATATTTTCATTATTATTCGAAGAGTGCTAGCTTATACAGGGTGGCAGGGACATCTATGACAAACATGTGACCATGGATGCAGTACCTACATGATTCTGAATCTGTGTTAAAACGTTTCGCCGGTTATTTAAAAAAAAATTGCTGTCCATACATTATGATTATGACTGCATAGGTATTGCACTTTTCAATGAAACAGCAGATCTTTATTTTGATAACTGACGAAAAATGCCTGCACCCTAGTGTAGAAATTTTCGTCTAGGTCTAAATCATGTGCTGGATTCATGGTTTCAGTCTGCGCGTCAATGCCTCCCTGCATATTATTATGTAAATATTAACTTAGTTGGTACTCGAATAGATGAAAGGTTTTTGATTAGCCTTAATTCCCACGTCAAAGTCAAAAGAGTCTTACCTACGCCATTTTGTTTTCAGGAAACCATAAAAATGGCTACCGGTTCATAACTGTATTGAAATACTCCGAAGTCATTTATCAATAATTTCAAGTCACAGAAGAACCCACTTCTATTTTAGAATTAAGAACAATATCTGCCTCTCAGTGCCGTGGTTTATTCCATTCAAAACCATCTGATCCAGCCTTCCACGAAAACATTCCAACCTAAACAAAGTTCAAGTTCTGTGAAAACAACCATTTATTTAATACGGTAAAGGTTTTCCTAAGTAGTAATCGCTTATAAAATCAATGTTCAAGAGTAAAATACCTAATTCATTATCTTGAAGCATTCCACGAAGATAAACTTCAACGCAATAAGTTTGTATAGTATGTTTACCTCACGAAGCGATGCGCGCTTTACTTGTGGTAACCAGGTGTACAAACACGCTGTGAATGTGTATGTAATATGTAAGCGCAGGAGCTCTCGGTACCGTCCGAGACAATGGTGAAGTCGGAAGTTTGTGTGTGTGTGTGTGTTATGTGCTGACGACTGACGCTACTCGTCTTCACGCACATATTTACAGCATGTTTTTACACTTGGTTACCACAAGTAAAGCGCGCGTCGCTTCGTGAGATATCGATCCGGTAGTGGTACCGGTACCAATAGTACCGGTATTATGCTGGTACCAGTATTACACCAAGGCCAATAGTACCGGTTCCCAAAAATACCGGTATTTCAAGCCCTGCTTGCGAGTGACATTCAACCTTAGGGTGATAAATAAGTTACGAGGTCGACTTTACATGCTTAAATAGGTATTCGTATATTCGAGTACGTGTCTTTCTATGCAGTGGTGCTTGATTGAATAGAAAATAGATCAGCATTCGCAGTATTGCTGGTGCATTCGATTCAACTGTCATTGTTTTTAACAAAATGTCTCACTGATATTACTTTTACGCTAATAATTAAAGGTATTCCATTAAGAGCACTGATTTCAAAGGCACTTGACCGAACGGCACCTTAGTTGTTCCACTAACCGCACTAAAACAAAAATTTTGTTAGGAGCCGGTTCAGTGGAACAGTTTATTAATATTATTTTCACTCCACGAACGGCACCTACATACAGTTTGTAGTGATAAGAATAAACTCTGAAATGAAATGATCATGAAATCAATTAATTAATTGAATGGTGATGATGTGGCTCAGTTTCAATGTTTCAATAAAAACCTGCATAAAGTTACAAATACAATAATTTTGCGGTAAGAACACTAAGAACACGTCATTAATCTTCAACATAAACACCAATTTGGTGTGGTAAACCTAACAATACAGCTTTAAATGGGCATATAACTCACAACAACAGTAAGACACCACAAGACTATTGAAATGATTTATTGAAATTATTGATGTACATAAATATTTATAATACCAGGGCCTAAACTAGAGGTATATTATATAATCATTGGATTGTATCTGAACTAGGAATAAACCTGTAAGTATCTCAGGTATCTCACTCAAGGCTTAGATAAAAGATTGTCTAAAATTCCCAAAAAAAATATGTACCTAGTGTTTTATAATAGATATTAATAAAGTATCTACATTGCCACATGCGAACACATGTTACGCATCACACTGACGTCACGCATAATTCCGAATCGCGCAAGCAGAGTTTACCAACTAACATAATAATATATACAATGCCCCGACATCAATCGTCGGGCAGTTGTCCACCAGACACAACACCCGCCTGGTCAGAGGATCTCCCTTTTCTATGGAGGTATGAGTGAACTTTACACCCTGTTCTTCGTACCTCTATACTAGCAACTGCCCATGCTTGGCACGGGTGCAATATACTGGTGTGACGACATGTCAAAGCATCAAGATTTCTTTGCTATATCTAAATGAAACATTAATATATTATGCACTTATACCTTTCAGAATAAATTCTCTAAATGGTGGTGAGAACAGCATCAACATCCGTTGGGTAGTTTAGAAGAACAAAGCGGTCACACGGACAGACACCAAAAGCGGCTTTTACGTATAATATGTCTAGCGACCCGCACCTGGGGTTCTACTGTCTAAGTCCATCAACGAACGTACGGTGTCGTCCGAAAGTAGTTGATACGTCAAAACAACTGCCAAAGTAATTTTTTCGTGCGGGAAATTACACGTCGGTAATAGGGACAGCTGTTAATCGTGATGCCATTCATTCTTAGTTCGGGCCTCGAAGTAATCTTATTTCCGTAAGTGATACGGAGTAGTAAACGCCCGTAATTTAGGCCGAAACCACGGGTTTCGTGCTTAGGGAGTAGACCGGCGCTTTGCATGGTTTTTGCGATTTAGAAACAGCGTCACCTATCGGGTCCTAAAATATCCTGCCTTTCACGCCGGAACCAACCATAAACATTCACAGAATTTCATTGAAATCGTTGGGTGGTTTCACGTGATTTTATATATTATTTACAATCAACTTATAGATGACGTGACATCGTTTGACATAAACACTTTCATTCCATCGCACGAAGAAAGAGAAAAGTGATTTATAAAGTTAATAATTAAGTGGTTTACTTATTACGTTAGAAGATTGATAAACAGACGGGTGGAAAGTAGACAAGTAAGACAGTCCTTGCGGTAATAGGGAATACTCGTATGAATGTTATTTAAATTTGGTTCAAATATTTTTATTCCGAATCTTTACTGGCCGGACATTTGAACTCAATCATTGTTTTAGTAATTAGTATATTTTTAATGACTGTAGGAGGTTTTGTCGAAGAGGTCACTCAAACGAAGAAAACACAAATGATTTCAGGCGTTTACTTTCAGCAGCCAAAGTTACAATTTTCAGTAGATTATTGATTTTATGATATATGTATTATATAGGCGCGGAGTCACACACAGCCAAGTCCGCTCGGATGAAAGCTGGGGGCGTAGTCCTCTAATCCAAAAATACATATAGGTATATAACTAAACGTGGGATTTTTCAACTAGGAACCAACTATCAGATAATCAGACCTTTCCAAGTATGACGAGGATCCGTGGCTGCATCTTACTGGTAATCGGGTTTAGCTTAATTAATGCATAATTTCCTTGGAGCGAGCGTCATTAAGAGTCGGAGAATCTTAAACCGCGATTCAAAAACGTGACGTAAATGCACAGCGCCATCTAGCAGCGTTCGGCGGAACTTTTGCAACAGAAATGGTCCATGAACTTCTGCTATTGATGAATCTACTACATGACAGGGTGTATACATGTTACGTGTGTTACATGACTTCAAATTAATCCATAAAAGTGCAAAATAAGCGAGGGAAATTAAAATTTGTAAAAAGAAAGAAAGAAAAATATTTTATTTGGGACACGCACAGGAAATACAAATAATAATAATAAAAGAAAATAAAATAAAAAAAGAACATTAAATCTAACAAAATCATGAAAACAATAAAAAAAAACGCTTCACTATTGGTTAATGTTTGGTAAACCCAATTTTGGTCCGGTTTTTAATGATATGAGCGAATTAAAAAAAAACTTCAATGGTGCCAAGCAAATCAAAACCAAATTAAAATGGATATAATTGCTAAACATCACTCAAATAAAGATTTTTCTAAATTCTGGAAATCAACAAACAAATTAAATCATAAGCCGAGCCTTCCCGTGAGCGTCGAAAGTGTACATGACCAGGGTAGTATTGCGGAACTGTCTCGCCAACATTTTAGAGTACAATCACCCCTAAACCATGAGCCGCAGTTGGCTGCGCCCGATTCTGGGACCATCTGCTCCGCGCGAAGCATCACGTTTACTGCGAAACGGATTGCTGCTACAATTAAGAACATGATTAGAGGAAAATCGGGCATGACGGTCACAGCATCGAGCACCTGCAGCAGGCTGGGATCCACTACCCACGAGTCTTATGTATGTTTTTAAATGTATGTCTGTGTCATTCTTATTTACCTGAAAAATGGATGCGTACAACTGTTGTACCGATCGTCAAAAATAAAACGGGTGATTCGTCTGTGCTATCAAATTATAGACCTATTTCTTTAGTGACGGTAATTGCTAAAGTGCTGGACAGTCCTGCTTGTATGCCAGCTTGATAAACATCTAAAAATAAACGATGCTCAATTCGGATTTCGGCCCGGATTATTTACAGAGAGTACTATCCTTAGCCTTAAACAGACTGTGCAGTACATGTGCTATGGGATAAACTGCAGCACGAGACGGATGTGCCCCGGGAAGTAATAGATTTATTTAAATTTTGGTACGCTAATCAACGGAACCGTGTTAGATGGGCAAACTCCTTTTCAGCTGAGTACAGGCTTGAGTGTGGGGTGAGACAGGGGGGGCTGTCCTCGCCCGCGTTACTTAATCTGTATATAAATAATTAATCTGATCGATGAGCTTAGCAGAACCGGAATCGGCTGTCATATTGATGGTGCATGCATTAATAATATAAGCTATGCAGACGATATGGCTCTGCTGAGCCCATCGATCAGGGCATTGAGGAAACTGATTAACGTGTGTGAATCGTATGCTGGGACCCATGGGCTCAAATATAATGCACCAAATAGCGAATTCATGGTATTTAAAGCAGACAGTAAATGCTATCGCACAATTCCACCAGTTATGCTGTGCGGCAGACCTCTAAAAAGAGTTGCAAATTTTAAATATCTGGGTCATTGGGTCTCAGACAACTTGAAAGATAACGTTGATGTAGAGCGGGAGTGCAGGTCGCTGGCTGTTCGATGTGGGATGTTGGCCAGCAGGTTTGCGCGTTGTACGACTCAGGTTAAGGTGACGCTTTTCAAAGCCTACTGCCAATCCGTTTACACGTGCAGCCTGTGGGTGAACTTTACGCAAAGGGCATACAGTGGCCTGCGCGTACAATATAACAAAACGTTCCGGGCGTTGATGGGGCTGCCGCGTTTTTGTAGCGCATCGCAGTCGGCATGTTTGCCGACCCGGATGTTGATAGTTTTTCGGCCATAATGCGCAAGAGATGCGCATCTCTGCTACGCCGTGTTTGCGCCAACCCCAACACCATTCTTAGAACGTTGGCTGATAGGTGGGACTCTCCGATCTTGGGGCGGTGGATACGACTGCACGCAGTCAAATAGACATTCCGCAGGATCGGCGTGCCTCAAGCAGCTTATAATAAGTGTTACTAACACTAGTTTATAAGTTTACATTGTTACTTACAAATATGGAAGTGATTCTGAAATAAATGTTTCTTTATTTATTTAAAACGAAACGTGACGTCAAATACTATGTCAACAAGTTCACTGCATATTTTTATATATTTATTTATTCGGGAAAATAAACAGTTATACATTAAAATCTTACACTACGTTATAAATATACAAGGTTTATAAATGTATAACCTACGACATTTTCCACAACATATTAAAAGTTATATCTAACAATGCGCTGTTCTAAGATTTTAAAGCAGAAAAGTAAATAAGTGAACTTAAACATAGACAGGCATGCAAACGACAGAGAAAGAGAGAGAGCATGAGAATGACGGCACGGTTGGCGCAGTGGTTAAGCGGTTGACTGCTGCGCTGCGTGTCGGGGGTTCGATTCCCACACGGACCAGATATTTGTAAGACCTGCAAGTATTTGTTCCGGGTCTGGCTGTTTGTTTATGTGAGTTTAAATGTTTGTAAACGCACCCACAATACAGGAGAAAGTCCTAGTAAGGGGAAAAGCTTAAAAAAAACAATTTAAAGTAACTAACTAAACTAACTCTTATATTCTAAAATTATTTTGTTGGAAAGGTTTCTAAATTTTTGAGCAGAGATGAAGAAGAAGTCGATGTCTTCAAAGATCTTATTGTACTAGTTGGTAAGGCGGCGTAAGGGTGCTCGCAAGCCCGCGTTTGTGCGACAGAAACTTACTGCAAATAGAGGTCTTGCGCGCACCCCACGGCATATCGTGGTTCTGGCTTAATTAAGTATATTGCAGGCTTTTGATTAGAAAACATACCAGTAACGTGGTAGTTGAGAAATAATTTATTGTTTAAATGTGATTTATGCATAGTTTGCAAATAGATTAGAAATCATTTATGAGAATGACTGAAAGTGCTTTTGTAAAAGCACAACACACGCCATCATGAATGGTTCTTTTGTCGGCAGACTATCCGGTCTGCCGACAAAAGAACCATTCATGATGTCGTCTTATTTTCTTTCAAATCCAAATTTTGCGTCTGCTGAAGTGAAAGGAGTGAAAGCTGCAAAGCTGCATTATTCTATAATAACACATTATGTACGTTATTTTAGCCATAAATACAATCCTAAATATAATGAGGAGTAAACATAACCTATAATTGTTGATTCACAACAATGTAAACAAGTTATTGCAGATATTTCATCTCTTTTGATAACGCCACATGCGAGCTGCGCGTCATACTGACGTCACGCAAATCCTGCATCGCGCAAGCAGAGTTTACCGCGCGACTAGCATATATACAACTTCCCGACATCAATCGTTGGGCAGTTGCCCACCAGACACGACACCCGTCTGGTCGGAGGATCCTCCCTTTTCTATGGAGGTGTGAGTGAACTTTACACCCTGTTCCTCGTACCTCTATACATCTATCAGGACTGGAAAAAATACTTAATCAGGTGCACTTCTGATAGTGTTTCTTCATTCAGGCACAATGCAATACTTGAAAAAACTGACTTGTGACCTTTTTTCATGGTGAAATAAGTTAAGAACGAGAACACCTGTAGTAAACAATGGCCTGGACTGTCACTGGACATAGCATTTGACGTCATCAACAGAGCGCGTGAAAATGGCGGCGTTTAAACGGCTCAAAATTATTCTCTATTTTAAATATTTTTTAAACTTAATTACAGCATAAACAGTATTTATATGTTTTACTATGTTATAACGGTGTAAGCAATTAATTAAAAATATAAAATAAATACATACGTGTGGCTATTAAGAGCGTTTATATCTTATGAGTGGCAACGTCGCAATATAGTGTCATATTTCGTGGTTTTCAATTTTTATCATTTATCGGAGCTATATTTTAAAAATCTGTTGAATTAACTTAAATTAGAATTATGTGAAAACTGTGTACAAGGTAAGAAATCATTGCAAATCAAATTTTGCAATCATCATTATTTGGTATATGCAAATAATACATTGGAAACTTGCAGGGCGTTATTTTCGTATAAACGCTCTTAATCAAATCAAATAGTGATTAAAGGATGAATTCATAGCTTGGCGCCGAGGGCACGCATTTTCCTTTTTGACGTGGCGGTCAAAAGGTTAAGAAAGAACGCCATGGAGAGGGTAAAAGATAAATGCTCATCTTTTTATTTTATCTTTTTTGAACTTTAAACGGAAATTGTAACTACATTCGTTTGGTACATGTCTACGAAGGTTCATGTAAAAAAAAAATATTCATTCATTTTTAGCTTGGCAATTTTGGTACAGACTTCTAGAAAAATTTACGGATACTCCGCTGAGTAAATCCGTTGTTTTTTGTGACTGATTTCGGGCTGTTTTATTTAAATCAACACAAAACTACATTCTTACGAATAAAAAAGGATTCTGTAAGTATGCCAATGTGTTCAGGGCCCAAGCTATATTTATGCTGCTTTTATCGAAATTGGTTCAACGGTTTAGCCGTGAAAACGTAACACACAAACGGACAGATACAGACAGTTTTGCATTTATTATAATAAATCCAAATTTGAAAAAAAAAACCCAAAGAAAACAAAACCTCTAAAAACGACTGAACAGATTTTCTTTTTCCTTATTAGCTAAGAACACATTCGATCAATGCACCTTTCAAACAAAACAAAAAAAAACTAAGTCGGTTTAGCCGTTTGAGAGCTACGAAGCCGCAGACAGACACTTAAAGATAGATATACGTTAAATTTAATAACACCCCTCTTTTTCCGTCAGGGGTTGGAGAGTAAGTACAAGTACTACAAGAACTCCACGACCTTATTCCACCGGCCCCCTTCTTCCATCTGCATCGGTCATCTAGACGCACTGCAAGTTACCATCATTGCCTAGTTGCTATTCCACCAATTCGCACTAAGCATTTCCAAATGTCTTTTGTAATGCGCACAGCAAAAGAGTGGAACTCTCTACCTGCGTCTGTGTTTCCGAACGCATACAACCCTAATCTCTTCAAAGTGAGAGTGAACAGGCTTCTTCTGGGTAAGCTCACTCCACCGTCGACTCTGTCTGTCACCACTGATCTAGACTAGAGTCAAGAGCAAACCCTTCTTAAATAAAAATAAAAAACAGTAAGTACATGAAATTAAAAGTTGTTTATTTATTTATTTATTTAATCATTTATGTACCTACACACTTATATAAACAGACAAGAAGAAAATATTAGAAAAATAGGTACAAAGGTGATGCTTATTTCTAATGAAATTGTTGAATTTTGTTGTGTATTTGTATGCAAATTCATTACGACATACGTACACACGCTGCCATACTTTACAAATCTAAAATTTTGCAAGCAGGAAATTCTTAGTTTGCGTCTAGTTTCGTCGTTGCGTAACCAGATCTCTGCAGTTGCATCTGACCTGCTTTTGACCCGTCATTATGATGCTTTCATATCTAGTAGCATGTAGACTGTGGACAGAATGACATTCCTCAACATAATAATAAATGATAAATGATTTTATTTCTGTATGTAGGTTTGTACAAACACTTTACACGTTATCATATTTTAAAAACTAGATGAGGTCGGCGTTTCCTATCTGACTACTCTGAGAAGAAAGGCCGAAACAAACTCAGAGGTCACAGTCTCTTTTATAAGTAGTCCAGACAAAATCTTGGTCAGATCATGTATTGTGAAGATTTTAATATAGATTGGTGTCTTAAATATTTTTCTTTCTTTCTTTTAGATAATAAAATAATAATAATAAATTCATTTATATCAGAACTATTCCATAAGCATGTGAAATTGTTAGATAAATATTACAAAAGTCATCAATAAAAATATTATAAAATACAATTTTACAATAACAAGAATATTAAAATACACTATTTTAAGTTTCATCTTAGTCAAAATTTAGGTTTGGATCCGGTATGCTCAATATGCAGCTTGGTCCAGTACAGCATTGTTGGGCAATCCAGATCCAGATCCATCCTCCATGCGAACGGCTGAAGGTACTGGTTCGAACTAACTAATAAAATGCATTTAGCTTTTGTCGAATTGTTTCTGTTTTGCATTTTATAAAATAGTAAATGTTTTTGCTCACAGTTCAATTTCAATTTCTTAAGGGGACTACATGACCTAAACGCAAGTTTTATAATGCCTAAAATTATTCCACTGCAGTAAACAAAATCACAAAAATATATGATATAATTCAGGATATATGCTAGTTAGATAGTGTGTTGAAAACATAATACAACTAATTTGGTACGATAGAAAAATTTACGAAAATGCCACAAAAAAATTATTTTAACGATTAAAAACCATACATAAATACATGCAATCATTCTGGTTTATTTTTCAAATTGTGTTTCAAGCAACCTTAACGTGATAGTGTTTTAATATTTTACTCCAATCAATAGATTTTTTGTAAATAGATAAGTGCTTCATATTTTGCAATAATTACCAGCTTTGTGTCATCGCGCTTCTCTTTCTTTTCTATGCAGTCCGACAGTGACCGCGCTTTTGTTGTCAGCCCCTTGAGTATATTGAATACGCTGTTATTAATGGAAATTTAATGCAAATGATTTAGATATCATTTACATACACTCACTGAGTTTTGAAGTTTATTGTCTAATGTAATTAATTATATTAATTTGTGTTAATCAGATGCAGATGGGTTCATTTTGTTAGACGTTTGTTTTGTAATTTTTAAACAAATGATTCCAGATATTGCCCAATAGTAGGATTGCCTAAATATTTTTGTTGGGTTTTCATAATATTCTAATATACTTTCTGATATCTACCAACCCGCACTGGGCTCTGGTGGTAGATTGGGTACAGCCATCCCCTCTCAAGGAGAGGACGCCTGTGTCCCAGCAGCGAGGACATTATAGGCTGATTACATAATCAGCTACAAAGTCTATCTATAAGCTATCTGAAAGTCTACATACATACATTCATACATATGAATGTAAGTATGTATGTAGACTTTTTGAAACATTTTCTTTCATTAATTGCCCTTCGAAAACCGTTCAGAAACCAGGCAAACTAATTATAATTATGGCTTAAGAAGCCTAGTATAAGCTTTTAATCTTAGGTACGGCTAAAATAATATACCGTTAGTTCCTAGATATTACACAATCGCCTTTTGTTACTAAAATTAGTTATCTGGAAAAGAAAATTCACTACCTATGTCTTGCTGGCGAAAATATAATAAATACATAAACAGCATTAGGTACCTATACGTAAGAATTGAAAGTATTAAAACACCTATGCAAATTATTTGTAAGCAACACTAGACCAAAATTTGCATTTGTAAGAGACTAATTTCAATAAAAATTTAAACATGTCGAGAAGCAAATGGCTTCTTTCACCATTCCGGGTCGTTTCTAAATGAGAATTTAATTTAAATATGATTGCATAATCTAAACAAACAAGTTAAAATGTTAACACTGACCTCTTGGGCAAATTAATATGAGAATTTGCGTTTAATTATGAAACTCGAAGTTTTATATAAAATAATATAAATAATAACTTAGGCGTAGAAGAGATTCTTTTGAAAGTGCTCAAACTCAAACTCAAAGCATTTATTTCAAATAAACCAATTACAGGCACTTTTGAATTGTCAAGGGGTCAGTCGGTCAGAAAGATGAAGCTAGTTGCCCATTCCAAAGCGTAGTAGGCCTATGAAGAAGAAAGGACAAGAAACTCCGTGGACACTCTTTTAAATCAAAATATTGTTCCAAAAATATATATATATCTAAACCATAATCAAACATCTAAACTGGGAGTTTTGATTATGGTTTAGATCATCATCATCATCTTCCTGCCCTTATCCCATTTTACTTGGGGTCGGCGCAACACGTTTTCTTCTTCCATTCTCCCCTGTTAGACGTCAAGGCATCATCTACTCCCTTTTCACTCATATCATTTCTCACACAATCCATCCATCTTTTCTTTGGCCGTCCTCTTCCTCTCCATCCATCAACATTCATACCCATCACTCTCTTAGTCACATGAGTGTCATCCCTCCTCATCACATGTCCATACCAAGACAGTCGATTCCCTTTCACTTTTCTGTCACAGGCGCTACTTTCAAACTTCCTCTTATATACTCATCCCTTACTTTATCCATTCTTGTCACTCCACACATCCATCTCAACATCCTCATCTCCGCTACATGTAATCGTTTTTCATCCATCTTCTTCACAGCCCAGCATTCCGATCCATACAATACGACAGGTCTAATCACAGATTTGTATATTTTCCCATTTAACTTGAGGGGCATCTGTGGGTCACAAGTTGTTCCAGTGACCTGTCGCCATTTCATCCATCCTGAGTTGATCCGGTGTGTTATGTCCCGATCTACATCGCCATCTCCTTGGACAAGCGACCCGAGGTACCGGAAGTCGGAACAGATTGGTATGGGCGTTCCAGCAAGAGTAACAGGCACAGGACTGGAGAGACCGCCAAAATCGCAAAACAAGTACTCTGTTTTGGTTCTGCTAAGTTTCAGGCCAACATTCTCCAGTCTTTGCCACCACACCTCCAATCTGTTCTGTTTAGATACGGCCATAAAATAAAATAAAAATATGCCTGAGAAAGTTTGATTATTTCTCTCGGGAGTGCTCTAAATAAATATCAATTTTTTGGTTGTCTATTGTTTGCCCGAAGATTATATGCCATAATCATCATTTTCCCGAATGTCATTTACCCGAATTTCAATTGCCCGAATGTTTCATTTGCCCTAAAAGACATATGACATACTTTTAATTGCCCGAATTTTAGATACCATAAGATACGAATGCCATAATTAGTATTGTTTGCCTTATTTTTATGTGCCATAATAATTATTAGACATAATATTTAAATGGCATAACAAGTATTAGACGAAGATTAGAGAAAGAAGAATTTTTGCGTGCTTTAGCATCAAATTTGTATTTGCATTAAAAAAGAAATTGTACTACCTAATTATAATTATATAGTTTGATTATTAAACTTGTTTTTAATTCTAATACTTACCTACTTATTAGCTTTCTGGCTGTCGATGTCGATGGGTGCGCAATGTTTGGTATAATAAGAATAAACTTATTTATTCTGTGCATGGTTTTTTTTTCTGTGCATGGTTGATGGTGGGCTAGGTCGACGGAGCCCCGCTTCGCGGGGCTCCTACTTCTGTGTGGTTTCGCTTCGCTCGCTCACACGACCCCGCCATCCCCTTCTAACCTAACCTGTCCGAGTCGGGGTGCCCTAAAGTCCCAATTGTATCCAATTTCTCTTAATATAAACAACCGTTACACACCCGATGTCGATGGCAAATTATGTTATGGCATATCATAATTATGGCATGTGATAATTAGGGCTTACAATGATTATGACGAATGATGTTATGGTAAGTGACTTTATGGGAAACAATGATTCTGGCACGTGACTAATATGGCAAATGAGAGTAGGGCAAATGAGTATTATGTCGTATGATATTATGGCTGTTGACTATTATGGCAAATGATATTAGGGCAAATAACATTCGGGTAAACGGCGGTATAACCAATTTTTTTATTGTATTTGAGTGTGTGACTCTTCAAACACTCAAAAACAAGAAAAATTGTGATAACCCTCTTAACGTGCTTTCCGAGGCACGGAGGGGTCTTGGTATGTAAAGATGGCCACCCATCCATAGACTAACCGTGGCAAACGTAGCTTAACTTGATCGATCGCCCCATGCGGCTGTTGTTACTAAGCCACAAGTTAGAATTCCACATTTCTACATTAAATTGTTGATTAGCCATTATTGACTCACAGTATTACAAACAAGGCTTCATCATCATTGACCTATAACAGCAATCAGTTCATTGCTAGCCATAGACCGCAACTCAAATCGCACGCCATCAATAAGACATAACAGATCATTATTCTCAATTTACATAACCAAAAACATGCTCTACATTCAACTCTCCCTTTGCTTGCACCCAACATCTCTCTCACACACACATATACCCATCTACACCACGTTCCCTTCTCTGTGTGCGTGTTTATTTATCAAGATAAATGTCCCCAGTTCATGTGACAAGATCAACAATGCTTCGCGTGTGTTGGCACCGGATTTCCACGTAACAAGCAAACCTTCCGGATTGGCTGGATAAAGGGGCCATTCCACTGGACTGAATCTATATTCATTGTGACATTTGTTATTAGAGGACTGTTCGGATAAATTCAAACAAATTGCAAACTTAAAGAATACTATTTCGACTCGATAACAGTGTAACGATTAGTCAACTTGTTACAAAAATATATCTATATTGTATCGCTCATTTACAAAAAGGGTGACATAACTAAAAACTCTGCAATTTTGAGTTAAGTATACAGGTGAACGCAGCAAATTTTAGTCTTTTTGCTATTTGCTATAAAAACGACTTTACACTAAAGCCTAAAAATGGGAGGGAGGGAGCTAGAAAGATGTGACTATAATATGCTTCGTCGCACTCTTATTGCTACTTTTACTCTTTTAAAACATCATACCCAAAAATTGCTCGTATTGAATTATGTCACCCCTTTTGCAAATGAGCGTTATATTTTAACAAATAGCGCGTTGATAAAATCTCTGACCCACCTTGTATCTAAAGTAACATTATAAAGAGAAAAGATTTGGTATTTTTTTTTGTATGTTTGTTTGTTACACTTTCACGCTAAAATGGCTTAACGGATTTGGATGAAATTTGGTGCACAGGTAGACTATGACCTGATTTAGGACATAAGATACATTTTATATAATATTCCCACGGAATCGAGACATATGCGGGTGAAACCACGGGGCGCAGCTAGTACCTACCGAATAAAACTTATTTACAAAATTGGTTTTAATAAATAATAAATGGCTTAGTTACTGAATCCAGACAAATACAATCGCATTCAGCAAATAAGCCTTCTAAACGTAACCAAATTAGAAAGACGAAAGCTCGTGAAACGTCCGTCTCTGTCGCACTTTAATCTACAGACAGATTCACTACTATAGAACAAGTAGTAAGTGATGCATTTCTGGGCATACAACTGGATCAAAATTGCGATTGGAAAAAGCATGTCGACTATGTTTGTGACAAATTGGACAGATTTATCTATGCACTAAGAAGATTAAGAGCCACGGTCTCAACTGAAGCGGCTCTTTGTGCATATCACGGATAATTATGTTTCCTCCGTACTCTCATACGGTCTCTTGTTGTGGGGTAATTCGATGGATGTAAATAAAGCGTTTCTGATACAAAAAAAAAAGTGTCCGTGCAATCTGTGGAGCATAGATATCTAGATAGCATAGATCTGGTACATAGATAGCTGTAAACCACTGTTTAAAAAGTACAACATTTTACCGTTAGCATGCATGTACCTATATTAAAGAATTGTGCCTAATAGTAAGACAACATCCTGAAAATTTTATTAAGCATAGAGATGTAACCAAAAGGAATGTTGCCTCTAGAGATAAACATAGGCTCTGCTTGCCACAATGCAAGCTCGATTTATTTAAAAGAAATTCGTTTATAATGGATATTAAGGTATACAATACATTGCCAAACGCCTTTAAATCAAATCAAATCAAAAATCAAATCATTTATTTCCTTGCAAACATGGGTATAGTATACATAGGTGTTTTTTTATAATAAAGTTCTCATATTTTACCGTCACATGGGCGTGCAAAGGTTTCAATTCCAAAATTAAAAAATTAACAATAAGTGTCAGATCATTGGAATTACAATATAAATATTATTAAAAATGTCAGCGTGGTAATAAATTAAAGAACTAACTTTGCTTATGTTTAAAAAAAGCTGATTAATTGGCTTAAAGAAAAATGTTTTTACACAGTTAATGAATTTGTGGCACATGTCGAAGAAAGAAAGTAATGTCATTACTATTTGGTTTATAATATTATAATTATTTTTCAATTTGACATTTACTTACTAATTATTATTTTTATTTTGACATTATAACAATATTCATGGACATTAATAACAATGTACATAAAATCTGACAGTTTATAACAATCACATTGTTAACTGATGTAATTTTATGACATTTTTTAACTGTGTAATGTATTGTGAAATTAAATATTTGCAATTAATTTATTTAATCAGACATTTTGTAACGTTTATTGTGTTAACTGAAGGAATATTATGACATTTTTAATAATTTATAATAATATCATACTACTTTTTACACCTACATTTTGGCAAATAAAGTATCTTATCTTACAGAAACTTAATAAATATCTCTTCCTAAAAATACGACTTAATTCAGTCTAGTGGAATAGCCTCTTTACGGGCGAACCTTCCGGATTGGCTGGCTTTATTAATTAAAGGAACTTTGTATTGTTCTGTATTATTAAGTTGACTTTTAATAAGATATGGCATGCGACGGTTATTTAATAGCGTCTCTTTTATATTACTGTTTATTTTATAATAGTACGAGTATTTTCTCGTAACTTTTCTTCGGGATATTGATAATGTTGATGTTGGCTTTATTGATGATCAGGTACATTATGTCAAAAAAAGACGGCTTTAGTCTGGCCTTTGTTTATTAAAAAGCTTGCCAGATACGTTTAGTTACCAGGTATTTATTACATGAGCAGTGGTGTCCCAGTGGTAATGGCCCCGACTTACCACTCACGAACCACCCAGACTCCCACCAACTCAGACAGGCGCATTACTTTGTGTAATTTATTTAATCACCACAGCTCTCACAACAGTGAAGGAAAATCATCGTGAGAAAACCGGCATGTCTTAGAACTGTAGCGGTATCTACATCGGCACATGCGAGCTGCGCGTCATACTGACGTCGCGAAAATCCTGCATCGCGCAAGCAGAGTTTACCGCGTGACTAGCATATAGGTATACAACTTCCCGACATCAATCATTGGGCAGTGGCCCACCAGACGCGACACCCGTCTGGTCGGAGGATCCTCTCATTTCTATGGAGGTATGAGTGAACCCCGTTCCTCGTGCCTCTATAGAGCCAAAAAAATCGAAGACATGTGATATCTACCACCAACCCGCACTGGCCCCGAGTGGGTAATTACGGCCCCCTTCCTCTCACAGAGAGGACGCCTGTATCCCAGCAGTGGGAACGTTATAGGCTGGTAGTGATTATGTATGTATGTATACTATAAATATATTCATAACGCTGCACATGATACGAAATAAAATGGCTGATTTAGTCTGATCTGATTTCTGAAAGGGAATTTTCTTACATCGTGACTTCGCAACGAGGATTTATAATTTATTTCAAACAGAGAACAGTTCGGATAGAAATAGTTATCTAAATATCTTGGAAGATACAGGCAATATATTATAAATTAAACTCGTTCTTCGTGTCGGTCTATGTGACGGTCACAATCATAATTTTGATGCGGTTTCCAACAACATTTGGAAAAAAAAAACCGGAAGATTTACATCGAAAATAAATTCATTCATAATCATTCATTTAACTTAGATATAACTCAGAAATCTCACCATATGGTAATTAGTAGTTTAGTAAATAAATATCTATTAAGGTCATTTAAGGTACAGGGCCAAATAACATTACTAACGTTTTTTTTTTTTTTTTTTCGGGGTTTTTTTTTTTTCGGGGGTAGGTGTAGAAAAGTTAATACACAACTTCATAAATCTTTTTTAATTTAAATTATTTATTAAGTATTTTATTTGTTTTTGAGAACTTTATTTGTTGCATAAACCGCTAAATAAGCAGCACTTACATTGGTGAAACATTCCATGTAACACAAGCACTTCACTGCACCACCTGCCAGTTTCTCACTAGTACACATTACTTACATAATGTCATCTCAACTGGATGATATCCAATCGGCCCAGAAGAACCTCGAGGAGTGCTTCCTCAAGAAGATGGGTGAGCTTGAGGCACAGATCCAATGTGCGGGACCCGCAAAAGACACCGTTGCAAAGATTGCAGAAGAGTTCCGGTCCTTTCGAGAGCTAATGTTCGGCGTGCTGGGACTTCTCAGGAAGCAGATTTTGGAGTGCTCTAGAGTGGTAGATGCACTGGAGACAAGATCTCGTCGGAAAGCTCTCATTTTCACTGGGTTTACCGAAGCGGAGAAAGAGGATTGCAAGACTCTTGTGTTGGACGTTCTGAAGAACAAACTTGCACTGCCTGACATCACTGCATCCTCCATCAAAGTTTGTCACAGACTTGGAACAACCAGCAGAGGTCCTACCACTAGCAGACCTATATTGGTAAGGTTCTCCAATGTTGACCTGAAGTCCAGTGTTTGGAAGGCAAAGTCTGCATTGAAGGGCTCCACGGTCACAGTCAAGGAGTTCTTAACCCGGTCTAGGCAAACTGTATTCAGCAGAGCGCGCCTGCACTTCGGGATGCCGGCATGCTGGACTCAGGACGGGATTATTATCATCAGATCCCCCGATGGAACACGACATAAGATTTGTTCTTTAGAGGAACTCAATCCATTGTTGGCTAAGTACCCTAAGAAGCCCGGGGAATCATCTGGAACTGGAGGCAAGTCTGACAGTGGAGTACGTAAAGTGTAGTGTTGTGGTTCTTCAACATAATCAGTTATTGTGCTTGGGACGTCAATTCACGTAATATTTGTATTTATCGTACGTATCTACCTGCTTACTATTTCTTTTATTTCAACCGTTAAAACTACTCCAATCACAATATGTTGGTAATTTGCTAAAATTGATCGTTAAAATAATTTAATAGAAACAATTTGTCATTGTTTGTCATGTCACTGTCACCTGTCAATATTGAATTTGCATAAAGTTTGACGTCCCATTTTCTTAGTTACACGTTTTGTTGTGCTTCGTAAATTGCGTTTCGTTTCTGCTCGTGTAACTTTGTCATGTTTCGTTTTGTATTGCTTGTTCATAATTTTTTGTTTTTTCTTGGTTTTACTGTTTGTCAAGCTGTTTCCTCTTCTCATTATGATGTTTATTGTTGTTTTTTTTTTTATTATCAATACTACTGTACAGTACTACAGGGATCTTTTGGAGTTTGAATAACTGACGATTTTGATGAAAAGTCACATTAGTTATGATTTTGGCCACGCTCCAAGATATCCATGTACAACTATACTGGTGCTGCTGGTGGGTGGTGCATAGATAGATAGTGGTTTTGCAATTAAAGCAAAAGCAATCGTAGCTATAGTTAATTTGCATATTTCTTGGTTATATTTTATATTTATATTATTTTTATTTTATGTTATCTGATGATGATTCTTTTTACTCTGCCATTGATTCCTCTAGCTCATCCGCTAATGCAAGTTTCAGCTCTATGACTGACACACTTGGTGACTTTGTGCGCCGAAGCTTCAGCCAACAGAAAGGTCATTTGTTAAATGTTTGTCATATAAACGCGCAAAGCGTCCCAAGTCACTACAGTGATTTGCTGGACACCTTCACTGACACCAATGTCCATGCCGTTCTGGTTTCTGAGAGTTGGCTCAAACCTCATCTTCTCTCCACCACCTACTCTCTCCCAGGTTTCACTCTCGTCCGCAATGATAGAATTGGAAAGGGAGGGGGAGGTGTGGCTATCTACCTTCGTAGCGATTTTCCTTTTAAAATCATTGCCTCATCTCCCTCACAATACCATGCTTCCGCTGAGTATCTCTTTTTGGAGGTCTACGTCAGAGGCGTCAAGACCCTTCTTGGTGCTGTCTATTGTCCACCCGCCGTTGACTATTTTACCAACCTCGAATTGGTACTTGAATCCGTAGGTTCAGAGTATGCACATTGCGTCATCATGGGTGATTTCAACACTGACCTTGCCCATCATACTCCCCGATCCCGTAAACTCCTTCACATCATTGAATCCGTTAGTCTCCATGTACTTTCACTGCAACCTACCCATTTTAACATCTCAGGCGATGACACTTGGCTCGACTTAATCCTCACATCCGCACCCTCCCTTGTTCCCTCTCATGGTCAGTGTCCCGCGCCTGGATTTTCTCATCATGACCTAATTTTCCTCTCATATGTCCTAAAACCGCCTAAACCTATCCCAAAAGTTCTGCACATGCGGTGTTTTGCGCGCATGGACGTTGAGAAGCTTCGTCAGGATGCGTCAGACCTCAGTTGGGAAAACTTGGCAGCGGCGACAGCTGTAGATGAAAAACTGCGTATTTTCAATCAGACGGTCCTTGCTCTCTATGACAAACACGCTCCTGTTAAGCAGATTAAGCTTCGGCGTCCTCCTGCTCCTTGGATGACGACAGGTGTTCGTATGGCGATGAGGAGCAGGGATCGGGCCTTTCGTAAATTTAAAAGGGATCGCAGTGAAGAAAATCGGAACTTTTTCAAAGCTGCTAGAAATCGGTGTAATCAGATGATACGCAACGCTAAACGCCGCCATATTCTCGAGAATATATCTTCTTCTTCACCTGCTGATATCTGGAAGTTCCTTGGTACTCTTGGTATCGGCAGACCACGGCATGTGGATTTTCCTAATACAATTGGCCTTGATGATATCAACCGTCACTTCACAACCACTTGTCATTTGGATTCCCAAATATTGTCCCAGACGGTTGATTTCATTAATGGCCTAGCGAGTCCCTTCATAGAACCATTTCACTTCTTTCCGGTAACCTTGGACGAAATTAAAAAGATCATCCTGTCTATCAAATCCAAGGCTGTGGGTTACGACGGCATCAGTCGTACTATGGTCGTTTGGATCCTTGATAGCCTTCTCCCTCCAATTACCCACATCATTAACTTTTCCCTTGATTCCGGACAATTCCCATCCCTGTGGCGTATGGCCTATGTCCGCCCACTCCCTAAAACTTCAAATCCCTCCCTTCCCAGTCATTTTCGACCCATTTCCATTCTCCCATTCCTGTCTAAAGTGCTTGAGGCCTGCGTACACAAGCAGTTTGCGGGGTTTGTTCATCGGAACAACCTTGTTAGCTCTTTTCAGTCTGGGTTCAGGCCTGGGCATAGTACAGCCTCCGCTCTCCTTAAAGTGACTGGTGACATTAGGAAAGCCATGGAGGATACCAAAGTTACCGTTTTGGTATTAATTGATTTCTCCAATGCCTTTAACGCCGTCAGCCACGATATTCTCCTTTCTATCCTCTCCCACCTTATGGTTTCGTCCGAGGTGCGGGAATGGTTCTCTTCTTATCTTCGGGGACGTCAGCAGTCGGTTCGCGTTGATGAGAGCTCATCGAGTTGGCGTGATCTGGATGCTGGTGTTCCACAAGGCGGTATTCTTTCCCCATTGTTATTCTCCATCTTCATTAATTTTATAACTCACTGTCTTCGATGTTCGTATCATCTATATGCCGATGATCTTCAATTGTATACAGCTGAGCGGGTTGAGGATTTGTCAGACGCTATAGCAGATGTAAACCGAGACTTAGATGCTATCAAAAAGTGGTCTGATAGTTTCGGGGTGTCTGTAAACCCCTCGAAGTGTCAGGCCATTATAATTGGAAGCTCACGCATGATAGGTAGGGTGACGCTTAGCTCTCTTCCTCCTCTTATTTTCAATGGTACCGTCATACCCATTACCCCTACTGTGAAAGATCTCGGTTTGCATCTCGACTCTACACTCAGCTGGCAACACCAGGTCTCTAGTGTTAGTCAAAGGGTCAACGGTACTCTGCGATCCCTGTATCGTCTGAGGAATTTTTTGCCCGCTAAGACGAAAACCATGCTTGTGCAGACTTTGATTTTCCCTATGATCGACTATGGTGACGTGTGTTACTTTGACTTGAATGCGGTTTTGCTGGATAAGCTCGACAGATTGCTTAACTATGGTATCCGGTTCATATTCAACCTCAGAAAATATGATCATGTGTCGAGCTATAGGTCTGAGCTCAAATGGATGTCCATTCGCCAAAGAAGAAGTTTGCGTGCTTTGACCACGCTTTTCTCCCTTCTCAACTCTCCCACTCCTCCTTCTTATCTCGTGTCTCACTTCCAATACCTATGTTCTTCTCACGCTAAGAATCTACGTTCTTCTAACAATCTTCTTCTACTCTGTCCTTCTCATACTTCTGACTTTGTTCATTCTTCCTTTCATATTCAGTCCATTCTTCTTTGGAATGCGCTTCCTCTTGATATCAGGACGGCTACCAGTCGGTATGCATTTAAGCGGAAATTGCAGAGTTATTTTCGAAACAAATAGAGTAAAGTCAACTCAACATCTCTCTTCCTGGAATTTGTATATATATATATATATTTATGTAAGTATATAGTATAGTAAATAGTATGTATGTGTATAGGACTTATTTATATATTTGTGTACGTTATTTTGATAGTTAATTTTATTTTATCATTGTTAAACATCGCTCAAATCAATGCTTTCCTTTCCTTTCAATTAAAGCACCTGCCATCTAATCTCTTCACCACCCTTGGTTGACTGGTAGAGAATGCCTAAGGCATTAAGTCCGCCTTTGTACCTTTTGTGCGAAAAGTTATAAATAAATAAATAAATACTAACAGATTCACAGGATCTTTAACACCCATAGATTCAGTCGTAACAAGTTTCCAGTGTACCGCATCCTTATTGCTCTTGTTGTTTCAATAACCCAGGATGACGTAAAGACTTAGTCACGATGAAAGTCCAGTATCTGTTTGAGTGGTATCACGTAGCAACAAACACGCAACTAATTTAAGAGGTTATGTAAGGGCGATGACTGTTGCAGGACTTGAGAAGAAAATTGAGAGTATTTTGTATCAATATTTTGATTTAAAAGAGTGTCCGTGGAGTTTCTTGGCCGTTCTTCTCCAGAGGTAACTACTACGCTTTGGAATGGGCTTCATTTTTCTGACCGACTGACTCCTTGACAGTTGTAAAGTGCCTGTGATTGGTTTATTTGAAATAAATGCTTTAAGTTTGAGTATAAAAAAAAACACTACAAAGTGAAACTTTAATTTTAAAAAGTCGGTGTCTTTGGATCAGTATTTTAGTTTTTCCCACCGACTTCCGAAATTAAAGTTATTATTCACTTTGTAGTGTTTTTTTTTTTTGTAATAAAGTTTTTTTTTATTTTTCACATTTTAGTTATGATACCTACCCTACATCAATTCGAAAACAATCGTCTTACACGTCCACGTCCGTTCGAAGGCGGTTTTTTTTTTATTTAAAAAAATAATTTATTGTTGATTTTTTTTAAACCGCTCAACCAATTTCGATAAAATTTAAATTTTACCACCTGGGAAGTATGCCCTTTAAAACAAAAAAAAAAGAATTTCCCAAATCGGTTCAGGCGTCTTCGAGGAATCGGTGAATATACATTTTTTTTTTAAACATTCCGACGAATTGAGAACCTCCTCCTTTTTTTTTAAGAAAAAGTATTACACCAGTATTGCATGGTATTTTATAACATTATTAAAACTGACTTACTGACTGGTTGACCGGCTCGTTGGTCTAGTGGCTGCAAGAGCTCCTGCTGAGCATGAGGTCCTGGGTTCGATCCCCAGGTCGGGCAAAGTGTTATTGGGTTTTCCAATTAGGAACTTTCAATAGCAGCACGGAGTCTGGATTTAAGCCTGGTTCATGGGAAGAGGCTCACCCCATATTACTTGGGAGGTAAACATAGCTGGCGAAATGTAGGTCTACACCTCTGCCTATCCCTTCGGGGATTTCAGGCAAACTCAAACTCAAACTGTCTTATTACAAAACAAGGTTTTCTTTAAGACATGGTTTAAACCATCGCGTCTGTTTTTGAAATAAGAACCTAACAGAAATCGAAATGCGGTTCCTTTTACAAAACTGACTACTTAGTCCAGTCTTCGGTTGTTAATTTTGTATTAAGAACTTTATATAGTCGGCATAAAGTTCGAAATACAAAAACTAGCTCAAAGGTTTAGGCTCGGGCTAAAGTTAGATCGTGTTTTGTAATAAGACGGAAAGCATTTATTTCAAATAAACCAATTACAGGCACTTTTGAATTGTCAAGGAGTCGGTCAGTCAGAAAGATGAAGCTAGTTGCCCATACCAAAGCGTAGTAGGTACCTATGGAGAAGAACGGGCAAGAAACTCCATGGACACTCTTTTAAATCAAAATATTGTTACAAAAAAGTGGTTACATCATTCATGTTGTAATTATACATGTGAGAACGATGTAGAAACACGTGCACGTTAAAAGCGTCCGTAATAAAAAGATAAAAACAATTATGGAATTAAAATAAGCCGTGGCAGCTAAGAAATGACCAGTGCCTACTGACGGCGCCCGTTCACGAACATGACGTATGGATCAGCACCATTCAGCTCAACCATTTTGAAGGGAACTCAATGATCCAATACAGGCGTGATGTTATTCCTGCTATGATGATGATAATATGATATGATGTTATGAGACTAACGGACGTTATTCCAATTCAATCCTACTTCCTTAAGCCCGCCTAACCATAAATTACTTGTATGAGGGTAGAATTTACTTTTACTGGTTTATCTGAAAAGATTAAAGCAATGTCCAAAATTCCAAATAAACCACAAAACCAAGTTATGCGTTGAAAGTTTTTTTCTGTTATCAATCCTTAAACAGCGAGACATACAGCGCCTTTGTGTTACTGTCCTGCCGTAGGCTGCTTGATGGACACCCCAAACCACATTCTTTTAACAATAAGCACTATATTTCAGACACTCCAAAATCTCTCGACACATTTTATCGACTTCCATTTATCGATTGCAAGTGATAATAAGAAACCCAAGTCTCCACACTTAGGGCCCGTTCACACCTACCACAACTACACCACATCACAGCGACAAAATGTGGTCAAGCAGTGGCTACGTGTAAATAGAGTCGCTGCTACTTCTTACAGTTGCGTTGTCGCTAGTGTTTGTAGACAGATCGACTCCTGCTGTGACAGTGTCGTTGGGTCGACGCAACGTTGTGGCTGCAAACGTCCGTCGCCTTGGTGTTATCGGTATCCCCCACACGGTTGATTTTGCCAACAACAGTTGTTGGTTGTTTTTTTTTTTATTTTTGTTGACAGCCAAATGTGGTGACCGTTTGAATAGACTATTCATTTTCATACAAATTAGCGTCGGTCCACGTGTTGTCGTTGTGGTGTGGCACGTGTCCTCAGGCCCTTATAAGTACGAATCTTAAATACCCCAGAAAGTTTATGACCCAGGTCACCGCAATCGTAAATACAACACTATAAACGTCCAGATTAAGGGCGTGTCCTCATCGACGGCGTTTCGAATATCGATTTCCATAGCATTTGACAGAAACCTGTTGATAAGTTCAACAGGGTGTCGAGCTCTTACTTTGAAAGCAATGACGACAAATAATACGCTCGATAAATATCGATGCTGTGAGTAGGGTGAGCATACTTCTAGTAAATAAATAAGATATTTCTTTTTCTTTGTGCCTACTCTTGAATTTCAGAGATATCTGTTATTCTGATTGAAAGTAAATGATTTCACTTTGACTTTGATCTGAATTGTGTCGTGTTATTAATAAATATGTCTGCTAGTTACATTTCTATTGCTTAAAATAACAAGACTATTTGAGCAAACGGTTTATCTTCATAACGTTTTTTATTTATTCCAAAAAAAAATACAAACCAATTGACTGTTTTATTTTCTCAAAAAAGTTATTAGCAAATATAAACATCCTAACGAGAATATCTACCTCCGAACACGTGTTGGAATTATTTCTCCGTTTATTTACACCAACGAGACCGGGACTTGTGGCTAAACAAATAGCTGCGTGGGTCGTTCGTAAATACGCTTGACGCGGTCGGTTCGTGATAGGGTGACCAGACCATCCAATACATATCGAGACTCCTCCGTGCCTCGGAAAGCACGTTAATCATTGGTCTTTACCGGTCTTTACTTTGACAGTCATTACGGGTAGTCAAAAGCCAAAAAGTCTGTCAACTAGTTTACTAGTCTTACCAAGGGGTACCGTGTAACCCGATCCAGGGTTTTGGAGGTCAGATAAGCAGTCGCTCCATGTACAATACTGGTATTCAGCCGCATCCGGTTAGACTGGAAGTCGACCCTACCATCCATCCTACCATCGTCGGAAAAAATTAAATTGATAATTATTCTAACATCAACGAGATTATGAACAATTGCCACATATTCAACACAGTTTTAGCGACTACAATAATATTTTTTTTCCTTTTACACGAGTTGCTACTTTATTTAATCTGTCAGGATTTGTGAAACGAGCTCGGCCTTTATAAGGTCCTCGTAATAAATCTGTTGCGTGTAGTTTTTTCATTTCTTTTGTAATGGTACGTTTGTTTTCTGACGCTTTTACTGGGATATAAAATCAAGTGCTGCGTATCACACAAAAAGGGGTTAGAGTCTTTATTATTATTTAAGTACCTAGTATTTATATAAAGAACATAAATAATATTAATAAAATAAAAATAAAATATTATAAAGAATAAGAAAGATAATGTACAGGGTGTCGATTTTTCTGATTTATTTTTAGATACTTATAATTTGAAATGGACATGAAAAAGATTTTTTTTTTATATTTTTCTGACAACAGTCACAACTATATTATATCACACCTGTTTCCGGCTTGGCGTTGATTTCTGGGACTCCCTGTATATTTATCTCTGAAAGAAAACCTTTATTATAGTAATATACTGTATTGCATGGTACGTAGCCTCTGCCCCGGCGAATAACACATGTCATATTTGCCTAAATTAATTAAACGTAACAAACGTTTAATACCTTCTTTTTTTCTTTTTTTATTAAAGATGGATTTGCTCTTGACTCTAGTCTAGGTCAGTGGTGACAGAGACAGATGCGACGATGGAGTGAGCTTACCCAGAAGAAGCCTGTTCACTCTCACTTTGAAGAGATTAGGGTCGTAAGCGTTCGGAAACACAGACGCTGGTAGAGAGGTCCACTCTTTTGCTGTGCGCATAACAAAAGACATTCGGAAACGCTTAGTGCGAATTGGTGGAATAGCAACTAGGTAAGGATGATAAGTTGCAGTGCGTCAGAAGGGGGCCGATGGTATGAGGTCGTGGAGTTCTTGGGCACACTCACCGAAGTACAAAGTCAAAGTATCTTTATTGTGGGCATATGTAAGGTACAGGTCTTAACAATATATTGAAGTATCAATATGTCCTGCCTAATAGGCATACAATAATTATGTAGGTATTGGCATTAAAATTTAGAATTATTATGCATGGTAAATTTAGTTATTATAAATGTAAAACACAGTGAAAGTAACACATGGTCAATGCTAATGCATGTCAAATACTGTGAAATTAATACATGGTCAATACTAATACATGTCAAAATACAGTGAAACTAATAAATGGTCAATAATTCAAGAAATCTTGGATCGTGTAGTATGCTTTATCAATTAAAAATGTTCGTAATTTATTTTTAAATACTGGAAGTTCCTTAGTGTCTAGAATGCCAATAGGTATTTTGTTGTATATTTTTGATGCAATGACAAAGAAGCTTTTGTTAAATAGAGCCGTTTTATGTGGTACATTAGCAATTTTTAACATATGTCTTTTTGATTTGAGTTTTCCAAATAGATTTTCATTTGTTTTTATAAATACAGCTACTTCATAAATGTAAATTGCATGGAAGGTCAATATTTTTAATTCTTTGAAATATGGTTTACATGAATCTGGAACACGGGTAGAAGACCGACATGCAGGCGACCTTGCGGCGATGACGACCTTTCATCTTTATTTTTGGTATACATGATCAATACATAATTGACAGATGGATTTTATTATGCACATATATAACATCTTATACCTAATGAATCAATAATAATAACAATATAATATCCTAACTTAACTAAAACTATTAAGAATCTAAAGTATGGCGTCTAAACATTCCTCCGTATTTATTTATTTAAACTTAAAAAAAGGTATAAAAAAGGTACAAAGGTGGACTTAATGCTTTAGGCATTCAACGTCCGCCTCTCTGCCAACTGGTAACGTACCCAAGAGACTGACGGCATTGCCTCGTTGTATGGCAATGCTTGGCACCTTTATTCATCCTAACTTAATATTATAAATGTGCAAGTAAGTTTGTTTGTTACCTTTTCACGCTTAAACCACTGAACCGATCATCCTGAAATTTTGCATATACGTTGTCAGGTGTACAGAAATGGATATAGGGTACCTTCCATTCGGAAAAAAAGTACAGTCCCCGAGAAAAACAACAATAATGTTCTTAAGATAATAGATGGCGCTACGTGTAGTGTGTAATTTAGTGTTAAAAGTTTTTTTTTTTATTATGTTTCTAATACATTTTGTGAGCCTAGATTGTCGATAGACCGGTTTTTCATCTTCCTAACTATAATATGATAAATGCAGAAGTAAGTTTGTATGCTTGATATCTTTTCACGCCTTAAACCGCTGAACCGATCATAATGACATTTGGCATATACGTTTTCAGGGATACAGAAAAAAATACCCACTTTTCATCCAGAAAAAAAGTACTGTTCTACGCCCATGAGTGCAACGGCCAAACAATAAACCGAGTAGAACCCGAATTGATTGGCAAATTCCAAATTAACGCGAGCGGAGCCGCGGGCAAAAGCTATGCAGTTCCAAATAAAACCACAATTTAATTCAACAAAACATGTCAAAACAAGCTCCTTATCGCAACGTTATACTCAGCACACTTGGCGAATGAGAGCTAGACCAATTTTTTTGAACATTTTGACCGTCATGACACTTTTGTTACGTAAAAAAGTGTCGTGACGGTCAAAATGGTACACAAAAAGGTTCTTTGTTCCAACCGAGTGTCCCACGACACCTCTCGACCGTTTTAATTTTTTATTAAATTGTCCTTCCATTTACATGGTGACCCTACAATCGAGGGCAACCCACCGGAGCGTTGCGTCATACCACGAAAGGCTTTCATATGACGGATTCGACATTATCGTACAATTTCACATTTTTAGAGTTCCGTGCCCAAAGGGTGCCATCGGAACCCTATTATTAAGGCTCCGCTGTCCGTCCGTCTGTCAGAAGGTTGTAATTTTTTAACCGTAACACAGATGTGCAGTCGCCAGCACATCATCAGGTTATACGAAACCGTCAAATTTCTCCAAATTATTTTAAACCTTAAAATGATGAAGGTTAAGTTCAAATTCGAATAAGAAAATTTTACAGTTTGTGGTAACTTGACCTGCTGCTGTTTGCACCTACTTGAAATTCTTACCGAGTGTGTACAACTATGATCGCTATAGCAACAAATAACAAAAAATTAATACAATAATAAATAAAAGGGGGTCTAAATACAAGAAACGTGTTCCTTATTTATTACGAAAGAATTAAAAAAAATATGTGGTTTAATGAATCAAGTTTATCTATTTATTGTACTATCCTTAATCCCGGTGTTCTTATATATACCTGTCAGAAAGGAAGTGTAATCTTTCGTTAGTCCCGAAGGCGAGAACAGTTTTTTTTTATGATTTTACTACTTAAAAAGCAAATCCCGGGACTCGGGGAATATTCATATTATTCTAACCTATGGCAAGTACATAAAACAGCTCTACATAATCCGATCTCTGCTTATTACTAAAGAATTTAAAAAAAAAATGTGTTGAGTTTTATACTGTGGTACAGAAGCCTTCGTGTGCGAGACCGACTCGCACTTGACCGCTTTTTTAACATATTATACACAATCGTGTTTTTCCCTATAGAAAGCTTTTGACGTAACCTTCGATATCTCACGTAATAAGACGATTTCATTCATACTTTATTAGTCGAGGAGTTCCATGAATTCTAATATGTTATTTTATTTATAATTTGTACGATTATGTGAAAGGATTCTCTGATTTCTATAACTCATTAACTAGTTGTTATTGATTTAAATTACGAGTCGTTTATATATACCGACTGACCGGTTGGCGCAGTTGGTAGCGATCTTGCCTTCTGAGCCGCTGGTCCCGGGTTCGATCCCCGGACAAGTCAAACATTTGTGTGCATGAACATGTCTGTTTGACCTGTGCCTGGGTGTGTATATGTATATCAGTCATCAGGTTACCGTAGTACAGGCTCTGCCTAGTTCGGGACCTGAAGACCTTGTGTGGATGTTGTCTCATATTATTATTATTATATCAGTATTCATTCAGAGTAAAATAAAATAGATTTCTAGAGGATCACCATTTTTTTTTTTTTTTTTTTAAAACGTTGCCCCACACTAGGAATTTCTCCTGTATCGTGGGTGCCATTACCATTATAGCCTTTTATTGTTGTTTTTCTTAACAGGAACATAAAATGTTTTTTTTTTTTCTTGTAAACCTGACATTAAGTTGTTTATAATGTTACTTGTTCTTACGCCATGAAATCAGGGTGTTTCAGTGTAAACCAGACAGCAGTATCGATGTTAATATCAAAATGTTGCAAAATACTGGTTTTCTATAGGTTACGAAGGTGATACAGTAGCGCTATGAATACAACCAGAAACACGACATATCACGAACGATGGAGCAGCGAGCTCTAACCGACACGCGAGTTCATACATCGCCGGTTTATTGTAGATTTAACTAGTTCTTCTGACAATAATTTATAATATTAGTGTACCCTTTACCTGTTTTACCGTGATTATACGACATTAAAAAAAACCTTTTAAAAAAAACAGTTGAAAATACACATAATTTTGGAAGTCGGTGGAAAAAACTAAAATACTGATCCAAAGACACCGACTTCCGAAATTATAGTTATTTTTCACCTTACAGTGTTTTTTTTTTTGGAAGTCATTTGTTTTTTTTTTTTTTGTAAAATTGTTTTTTATTTTTATTTTTTTAGTTATGGCACCTACCAATTTGAAAAGGATCGGCTTACACGCCCACGTCCGTTTGAAGGCGGTTTTTTTTATTTAAAAATAATTTGCTGTTGATTTTTTTTAAACCGCTCGACAGATTTCGATAAAATTAAACGGGACCACCTGGGAAGTATGCCCTTTGAAAGGCATCATCCCTATCTTCAGTTTCTAATTTTCGTGACTCGTGGCTTCATTAAAATTGTAATGCAATCTTCTAATCTGAAATGCACCGTGCCTTTCAACTTAGGAAAACGACAAATATTCGTGATCATCGCATTAACGACTAGTCAATATAAACAACATTATTACGGATATAAAACGTAATGCATTTGAAGTGTAAATTATGTACTTTCGAAAAATGTGACATAACCATAAAAAGTACCTAGTCGTAATCTCTTAAGAGGGCTACTTATCACAATGTTTCTTGTATTTGAGCGTTTAAAGAATCACAAACTTAAATACAAGAAAAATCGTGATATTTATCTATAACACTCCCGTATAAACTGGGAGTTTTGATCTGTGATTATGGTTTAGATATGGCCACAAAAATTTTAAAAAAATATGCCCGAGAAGGTTTGATTATTTCTCTCGGGAGTGTTCTAAATAAATATCAATTTTTTTCTTCTATTTGACTCTTCAAACACTCAAATACAAGAAAAGTTGTGATAGCCCTCTTAATGGTAGTATTTAACACTGAAGTAAATATTATACATGTCATAAGAAAAACAGAAGAAAGATGCTTTGATTGAACCTTTATTAATAAATAAATTTGAAAGTCAAGGGCAAATTATATTTAACTTTTAATAATAATACCAGCCTATTATAGCCCCACTGCGGGGTATAAAAGCCTTAGGACCAGGCCCGAATCGACGGCGCGTCGTGTTCCACGCGCGCCTCAAAGAGATGTCAGCACCAATGACGGGGTTTGCTAGGACCGATGCCTGCTAGGGTTGCGGAAAAGTCCAAGAGGGTTACCGTGGCCCCTGGCACAGGCCACTGAAGGAACACGGGTGGGTTTTAGTCAGTAAGAGTCTGACACGCCCTCCTGCTCTGCCCAGAGCGGGAGAAGTTATTTGATGATTTCCCACCCACAAAAAAAAAATCAGCTTGGGTTCCAGTCTAATCAAATGTGGCTGAATACAATCATTTACATAGAGCGACTGCCTATCTGACCTCCACAACCCAGTAAAACGATATCCCTTGGTAAGACTGTTTGTCAGAATTTTGGGCTTCTGACTACCTTAACGACTGTCAAATATGTACACACGGCTACGCATCAAGCTATGCATTTCCAGTTTACACTGACCTCTCATTGTAAGGGAATCCTATACAATGCGAGATCAGCTTATACTGGAAAAATATAGCTTGATCTGTAGCCGTGCGTACATGACAACCGGGACCAAAGGTTAAACCTGCTTTCCGATGCACGGAGGGTTCTGGATATGAAAGGGATGGTCACCCATCCACGGAGGCACCGTGGTAAGCGCAGCTTAAAGTTGATCGATCAAACAGAGTGGCTGTTATTTTGCCAGAAGCCCCTCAAATTAATATTTAACTTATTGGCTCTTATAAATAGCACTAAAAATTCTTTAGTTGATTTCACCTAAGTGTCAGGGTAACGAATGTTGTGTTCCTGCAAGTATCGAAATCGGAGCACAGATGAGTGACCGATTAGAGAGACTCGGATATTTGTATTTACAAATGTGATTTTAGAGCTGAAACCAATAGAATAATGATTTAATTTTATTCAGCTCTAAGTTTTAGCCACATCTGTTAGTAACAAAACTTAAACGTTTATTAAGTAAGTAGATAGACTTTTCAAATACCTACCTGTCAAGTCTTTTCTCACTTCTAACTAAGTACTCAGTACCTACAGATACAGCATCCTGAAACAATCTAGATTTTTTGACCAAAGAAACAGCATTGCCATACAACGTGGCAATGCTGCCAGCCTTTTGGGCATTTTTCCTTTGACAGCGATGCGGACAAATTGTTTGATGGTTTGACTCTTTCCCTACCCTTTTTCATAAACATGTACATATTATATTATTATTTTTAATGTTATCTTGTTTGAAATGTTTGCCTTTGATTGATTTACCAGACAGTCAATAAAAGTGAAAACATTTCAATATGCGTCAGTGTCCAAAAATAATCATCAAAACAAATGGTATTAACAAATCACTTTTACAACTCACTAGAAATCCTCTCAAATCCGTTCTTAATGAGGAAATCATAGCCGTTCACAAACAAAGCTAGCTATTACGAAACGATTGCCCTTAACGTAAGCGTTCACCTAAAATGGTCAAGATGCTGCGCCGGGCATCTGATTCTCGCGTGCACGACTCCGCATGCGTAATCTTAACGTTGTCACTTGTTTGTGAGTGGTACAATTTGTAAGCTGATTTCATTTAAGTGTATCAAATTAATGAGAGATTTGGCAGCAGTGGGTATGGTGAAAACGAAGATATACAGGGTTATTGGCAATACGTCGGCAATCCATTAAGGGGATGTAGGGGAGGTCATTTGCAACCAAATGACCTCTTATGACCCCTATGCAAATGTCAACCATTTTCCAGTAATTTGACATGTTATCTGTTTTTAAAGATGTCTGGTATCTTATTGTATCTCGTTGGATATCTGGAAAGTTGTACTTACATATTTTTAGAATGTTCTGTTGACAAAGTATATCTATGAGCTCCTTAAGTTCTGAGTTGAGCTGCACAATTGCTGATAATTGCGTGCACTGACTGGACAGGCCCACTCAATCTGTGTGGTTCTTTCCTCAAAAGTCCATTTTAGACCCCGAGCTACATAGCCTTCACATGATCTGTACAAGATTCTGTCTGGACTTTAAAAGAGACTGTGACCTCTGAGTTTGTTTTGGCCTTTCTTCTCAGAGTAGTCAGATAGGAAACGCCGACCTCATATAGTTAAAAAAAAATATGATTCACGTGTAAAAGTGTTTGTACAAACCTACTTACAGAAATAAAATCATTTATCATTTATGTTTTTTTTTTTGCAGAAATCAACCATTGTAGTCAAATAACCTGCACAAAATGATGAAAATTGCTTGCCCTGATTTAAAAAATATTAAAGATAACTGTTATTCAATATTTGATTATTATGTATTGAAGCAGAAGCAGATAATAATAATTTAAAAATTCATGCACTGTTTTTTATACATTTTCAAAGTTGTTTTCCGCCAAATAAATATTAAATGTCAAGTTACTCGGAAATGGTTGACATTTGCATAGGGGTCATAAGAGGTCATTTGGTTGCAAATGACCTCCCCTACATCCCCTAATGGATTGCCGACATGTTACCGATAACCCTGTATAATAACATAATATCACGCCTATATTCCCCTTAAGGTGTAGATTAGGTTAGGTAAGACCCTACCTACCTGAATAGGCGTGTGTGATAGACAGAACGCCCTCATTTTGCCAGTTATTTTGAAGTATCAACTAATTGAGGAACTCTGAATTTTTGTCCGATTGAAAGCAATCGCAAGTGAGCACAGATGACAGTGACACCAGACTGACAGATGACAGTGACACCAGACTCCGGGGTCCGGGCTGCTACTGTAAAATAATTTATGGGATAACCCAAAAACACTTTTGCCGAACTGGGGACCGACTAGACTCTATCCTCAATCACTCTACCGACCAGGCCATAAATCTAGTTTGACAGATTGAGATTGAGATTGAGATTAGAATGCGAACGGTGTTAAAAATACGGGAATTGCCCCTCTGGTATCTTATTGTATCTCGTTGGATATCTGGAAAGTTATACTTACATATTTTTAGATTGTTGTTGTTAATGTTGTCCGCTTTTTCATGTTTGGAAAAGCGATACTTCGTTGAAGTCTTTTGCACTGCGCCCGCGCCGTGCGAAGAAAACTGGGAAAATTTCTTTGGTGGATTTTTCCTAGCTTATCGACACAAACTTACAGCCTAAAGAAGACAGCCAGATAAGCGTTTAATGTCCTCACAAATATTTATGTACAGCCGGAAAATTTTGTGTGTAACAGATTGCCACATTACATCAATTTGCCGTAGTAACCATTTCATAGAACTTGCGGTTTCTTACGGACAATTTACTGTGACAATTTGTCCTCAATGGTCTAAAACCATTTAAGTTAATAGTCCATTTGATAAGTAGGGTCAGGCGGGGTAAATATAAGACACCCAACATTTCGGATAAAAATAAGACATCATTGTAATTCCGTAGAAAAAGACGTAAAAAGAACCTTATTGAATTCAAAAACATGCTTTATAAGTACTCTGTTAAGATACAAATTTTTAAACCTCAACTCATTGGGTTGAACATTTTAAAGGACATTTTGTTAAGTACCAAAAAAATTGGCGCGAAAACTTTACATTCGGCACTACGAACTTTCCATGTGCATCCTCTAATTCAAGCGTGCGTGACCCCCACCCACGCCCCCGCATCCCTTGCCAGCCGTACTTGCGCGGGAGGGTAGCCATTTTAGTATACGTCCAGTCGTTTAGCAGGGAACCCATATTGTTTGGCGGGTAAAAAACGAGACGCGCATTTGGGAAAATATAAGTCAGCGTGTAGTGTAATAATAAGACAGTTGTTATTAATTGTGTATCAAGATGCCTCGCAAATATGTGCCAAAACCGAAAAGTTATAGTGACTCAAAGCTGCAAGAAGCGTTAGATAAAGTAAGAAAAGGTGATTTATCATACAGAGAAGCTGAAACGAAGTATAAAATTGATAAATCGTTGTTATGGAGGAAAATTCACAATTTAAACACAAATAAGCAAGGAAGGAAGACAGTTTTGAGCAAAGAAGCAGAAGCAGATCTAGCAGATAAAATTAAAATAATGGCTAAATGGGGATGGGCGCTTACCAGGACAGAAATAAAGTCAATTGTGCATATGAGTGGCCTATTTTTCGACATTGACTACGAAAAATATCATATTGACTACTAAATGTTGTCAATGATATATGAGTAAATGTCTCAAATTTACTCCTTTTCATTAAAAGTTAAGTTAAAAAAAAATTGTATGCTCAATTCTGTATAAGGTTTTGTATTTTTTCGTCTTATATACTGTCATCGGTAGGCAGATAAGTTTAATTGTTGCATTAAATTGCTGATTGCTGTTGTGATTACCAAATAATTTAAACCAAAAAACAAATTATATGTAAGCAGAGTAAAGTATGTTGAATTTTTTTAAGTTAAAATTTTTTATAACAAATTTTGTTGAGTTTAATAAAAGTTTTCGTATTATATTTAACCCCACTGTCTTCTTATTGCCCCTGTATTTGAAAAACACGTAAGGTATAGAAGTTTAAAGCTGTTTTATTTTTTGACTTCTGTGTCTTTTATTTACCCCATTATTGAGGAAAAAAATGAAACGCATACTTTATACACAAAACTATATATCTAGGCCAATTATCTTCAATTTAATGGTATCATGTGAAAGATACCAATGGAAACTATAATATAATCTGTTCTGAGACTCACTAAATTATCTTTAATAGCGTCAAAAATGAAAAGATTTGTTTTTCGCTTCATATTTACCCCGCCTGACCCTACTCATTTTCACCGACTTTAAAGAAATATTTGAAAGGACCTGTATCGGTATCTACATCGCCACATACGAGCTGCGCGTCTTACTGACGTCACGAAAATCCTGCATCGCGCAAGCAAATTTTTTTTTTTTATTAAACATTGGTTTGCTCTTGACTCTAGTCTAGGTCAGCGGTGACAGAGACAGAGTCGACGATGGAGTGAGCTTACCCAGAAGAAGCCTGTTCACTCTCACTTTGAAGAGATTAGGGTTGTAAGCGTTCGGAAACACAGACGCAGGTAGAGAGTTCCACTTTTTCTCAGTTTACCGCGTGACTAGCATATACTCGTACAACTACGCAACATCAATCCTTGGGCAGTTGCCCACCAGACACGACACCCGTCTGGTCGGAGAATCCTCCCTTTTCTATGGAGGTATGAGTGAACTTTACACCTGTTCCTCGTACCTACCCCTATAGACCCTCCACCACGATTACTGCCAAACGCTGTCTTCTCATACCTTAAAAGTTCTATTTAATCCGCAATGCGTTAAGTCAAAGGGCAAGTGAGTGGCGACGAGCTGTCGATAGTGATCTAGATAGTTCTACCCACCGGTCGCGTAAATGGAAATGGAATACAAGGATCCACAGACTGGTCCGTTATGCAATCAGTTAGTTACTATTTCTTTTAACTTATGGGTAGTAGACGAGTGGTAATGGTGGTGCAACGTAATCTATACTTCGTTCAGACGAATGATTAGCAATGCTCATGCTGCTTGCATATAAATCAATCGTTGGTCGTCACGTAGTACTACGTGTTTCTTCATAGACTCTAAAGTCAACCAGGAAATTCTGAATTATTGTAGTTTTCTAAGATATTTTGAATGTAAAAGTGAGTCATTCTACCCAACCCAACCAATTTATGATGCAATGTAATAGAAAGAGAACTGGGTTCCTGACTAAGGATTAAGAGCTCTTGAATAAATAGTCTTAGGCGGGACCGCGGTTTATAGCTCCAGTTACTTAAATTTCTTCACTAGCTGTGCTTTCATCTCGGTAACTTAGATCGTGAACGAAGTTGTATACAAATCAGCGGATGACGGCAGATCTAAGGCGTACGATGAATATTCAAAAGATGATGTCTCCTTTTATGTAGTTTATTGTCGTCTTGTTGTCTCGCCAAGAATACGTTTAACCCATTCTAATTATCAACTAACGAATTACGACCATACGGTCTATTTTGTAAAAATCTCTCCGTGAAAACTTAGGTGACGTGAGCTGTCATTCTGATGCTAGGGACCTTGGGACTGACACTGTCGACAGTTCACTTCACCTAAGTTTTCACGATGATTTTTTTACAAAATAGATTGTCAATTTGATACTTGTGTCTTCCTGGCTACTCAAGAACTAAGCTGGGGTACATTATTTATGCACGCACGGATTAATATTTTTTTATGATATTTGATAATATATAATCAAATAATTGGTTGTATAAGTAGTTGATTTGTATTCTAAGTGCTTGCTGTTTATTTTATTTTGTTATAGTACCAATCATTGAACCTGACTTGGTTTCCGTACGGCCTTTTCGGGTAACCACTGAAAATCAGCGCTGTGCTGTGGGTCCCCCATAGCTAGTTTATGTGACAAAAAAAGACGATTTTTCTATATTTCTTTCTGTGGTCACCAATCGGTCCTCTGTGCGTGGAGTTACGTACAGTTGTGGATTTGATATGATGTGGGTCTCCTTAAAGTTATTATAAGATTACTACGTTGAAGACAAGGAAGTTTGGTAAAATTCCTTCTGCGCATGTGGCTTCCCTGGTACCTCATTAACGGCATAACTATGTAAATGTCTATTAACTGCTCCCAAATTACGATGTTAATTTTTGTTACATACCTACTTCTTTGACATAATCCAGATTTGTTAAAGTTGTAATGGCAATCATGTTATTTCGTTTAAATAGGCTTCTTTTTTTTTTATATAAGTATTTCACATTTTTTTGTGATTGTGAGAACGTTGTAGGCCTTTTTTTTGAGGGTGGGAAATCATCAAATAACGTCTCCCGCTCTGGGCGGAGCGGGAGGGCGTGTCAGACTCTTACTGACTAAAACCCACTCATGTTCCTTCAGTTGCCTGTGCCAGGAGCTGCGGTAACCCTTCCGGACTTTCCCGCAAGCCTGGCAGGCATCGGCTCTAGCGGACCCCGTCATTGTTGCTGACTTCTCTTTGAGGCGCGCCTGGAACACAACGCTCCGTCGACCCGGGCCTGGTCCTTATCAGACGACCTGCCCATTGCTCACCGTCCGTAAGCCCGCGCGTATGATGGCCGGGAATCGGCTTGTGATTCCCGACCCCCAGGGCGTCTCCTGCGGCAGCTAGGGGCGTGAGGGCGTGAATTTTGCCTCTCCCTTACGCGTTCCGCCTACTCTTTCGCGAGCATTACTGCTTCGCAGTAGGAGGTAACCGCTTCCCAAGCCCTCTCGCTCCGTACTATGGCCTGGACCAGGGCCGGACGCGAGAGATCGCCACCGCCAATGTCCTCCACGAGGACACACCGCCCAAATGCACCGCCCAATCCGGGCAGACCAACGTTGTAGGCCTAACTTGTAAACATAAGATTTGTAGACCATTTTCTATCTTGTTAAGTACCAGGTACCTGTTGACAGGTCTTTTTTTTTTTTTGTCGCTGAGTAATGCATTTCGCATTCCCGCTCGCGGGGGACGAGACGGGGTATGTGGGACTCCTGTCGGAATCCGCCACGGACAGTATACCCACTAAAACTCAGCGGTGTTCCCACATCGCCGTGATGGGGGGGCCATGGGAAACCGGCTCAGCCTTTACTTCCACGACCCTCCCGGCGTATGCCTAGCTGGCGGGCCCCGCATGCCCCCCATTTAACTGGGGGGCTATGGGAATGGCCGGGAACACCCGGCCACTCCCGTCCGACACTGGTGGAGGCCCGTGCAATACAGGCAAGGGCGCCCCCGCATGGCCTGCTGGCCTCCACCTGACAGGAGTCGGAGATGACTGTCAAACTGACGTCTTCTTCGACCCCTCCTCTGTCTTCGGAGCGGCGCCGCGAGAGGATTGTCCTCCCGTGCGCGCTCCGCCGCCTCCTTCTGGGACACGACCGCCTAAACCGCAGCGGCGGCCGTTCCCAGTCTACGCCCACTCACCTCCCTCTGTAAGCAGAGGAGGAGTGGACGTATCTACCGTCTGTAGCCCGGTTCCCTTCACCGACCATCAAGCATGATCGGTGATTGGAACCATGACCTTTTCCCGCTTGTTGAAGATTAGCCGCCAGCCCCAATTGTCCACCAAGACCGCAATGGGAGCAATTAGAGCCGAAGTTGCCCAGTGTGCGCCACGAGGAGGCTCTTCAACATGCACCCCACCTGTTGACAGGCCTACACTATCCTCTATAGACACTTGTAATTTGAAAACATTGTAAAAGCCAATTATTTAAAAAAAAGACCCGTGAAGTTTCTTGCCGGCTCTTTACTTTTACTATTATTTTTATTACTATACAATTTAAAAATCTTACCTATATCATCAATTTCAATCACTACATTTTATAAAACAAAGTCCTCCAGCCGCAACTGTCTGTTTGTCTGAACGCAATAAGCTCAAAAACTTTTCATAATATTAAAAGATTTTCATAATATGGTTCTCACCAATGGACGGAGTGATTAATAAGAAGGTTTTGTGTAAATTGACTGAAATATGCCGATGATTGTTGAAGATATCGGAAAAAAATCATTCCGACTGGGAGCTTTACAGGCGTGCCAATAGTTATATGAAAACGATAGGGAAATTTTTCGACATCCCCGCGAGCGAAGCCGAGGTTAAAAGCTAGTATTATAAAAGCGAATGTAACTCTGTTTGTCTGTCTGTTACCCTCTCACGCCTAAATCACTGAACCGATCGGTTTTAAATTTGACAGATAAGTAGCCCAAATCCTGGAGAAGGACATAGGCTACGTTTTATTCTGGATCGCAGACAAAGTCGTGGGCAACAGCCAGTTTCTCTATAAGCTTTCACAAAAGGAAATGTTTTTGATTACTTATAATTGTTTTATTCATAACGGAAGCCTTGTATTAATTATGTTAAACAATGAAAACTCGTGATCACACCGGAAATTGAAATATTTTTGTAGGATGTCTTTAACATTTTGTTATTTTTCAAAGCAAGTAAGTTTTGGATGCTTAATAATTAAGTATTTTATTTTATTAGTGCCTGTACCTACTCAATTATTATTGTTGTACCTATGCTTCCTGTAATAGTTGAAAGTTGAAACAAAATAACCAACCTTTTTGGTCTTATTACAAAACAAGGTTTTTCTTTAAACGTGGTTTAAACCATCGAGCCCGTTTTTGAAATTGGAATCTAACAGAAATTGAAATACAGTTCCTTTTACAAAACCGACAACTTAGTCCGGTCTTATGTCGTCAATTTTGTATTAAGAACTTTACTATAGTCGGCATAAAGTTCGAAATACAAAACCTCTAAGGCTCGGGCTAAAGTTAGACCGTATTTTGTAATAAGATGGTTAAAGTCTAGATACTTTTCCAGTCTTTTCCCAATAACATTGGACACTGCGTCTTATCCAAACTGATACGACTAAATATCAATTCATCTGAATGAATATTCATCCGCATCTGATATTCATATCACCTAACATCCGCCACATGACCGCAACCCATCTCAATCATCATACATCAGAAAGAAAAAAGAAAAATATTTTATTTGGGACACGCAGAGGAAATACCGGTTAGTCCCTCTATGCTCTAGTCCCGCTATGCTCGACTCGTAAAATACCTACTAAAAATTTTCGCTATGCACGAAATCACATTTGCGGGCAGTGATGAAGAAAACTGTTCCAACCCTCCACGAGCTCTTCTCATAACTGCCAGGCGATCGGGCATGCTGTTTATTAAATTGCTTATGCGATGTTGGGGGATATTTGTCCATTCTTCCACTAACGCATGTTTCAGGTCTCGAAGTGTTAGTTTATTTAAGTGTTACGGTGTGTTGCCTTAATCTGTGTCTTAGAATGCAAAATTCCGATTCCTTTTTTTTTTTGGAAGTCGATTAATAATACACAGTAATATGTCTCCAACACCCTAGAAGTAACTAATATTAATGGTACCTACTAGTTATAATCACTAATATAATGTCTCCAGCACCCTAGAGGTAACTAACTAATGTACTACATAGTTATAATCACTTAAGTATCTCATTGAAAGCGAACTGTTTTTTTTTAGTTCTTATGAGAAATAAAGTTCTTTAAACCTAAGTGTAGCTGGGGCGGGGTTTCGAAATCTTACACACCTCCCAAGCTCATCCCAAGCGTGTTTATTTGGATTCAGGGCTTCTCGCGAGCCAGTCCATGCGATTGCTGCCAACGTCCTGAAAATATTCATTTACAAAGATAAAGATAAAGATATTTTATTTTGCAAATACGGGTACAAGTCATGGTGGTACATAATATAAATACAGAAACAGCCATATTTTGCCAATTACATAGCATGCAAAAGTATAGAGATTACCTACAATTAAAATACATATTATAATTCTAATTCATCATTCACTAATAATTATCAATGTTCAACTATTCAATTCATTCAATACATAAAATAATTCTGATTCATCAGTCAATAATATCATTAATGTCAACATTTCTAATACTTATTTGAATACAATATATAAACTAGTCAAACAACGTCTTTTTCCAATAAAAAATCTTCAACCCTATAATAAGCTTTATCTACTAAAAAGTTCCTTACAATTTGAGCAGTATGTGGCTAGGTGTCGTCATGCATGAATATCGAATGTTCACCCATATTAACTAAATATGGGCCGACATGCTCATTAAGAAATTCCTCCACATATCTTGCATTTGTTAGCGTAGTATTTTCTATCAGCACTAATTACGTGCGACTCTGAAGAGATTCCAGCTCAAACCATAACAGATCCACCGCCGAACGGCACTTTTTCCTCAAATCTAGCTGATACAAAACGTTCCCCTGGCCGTCAGTAGACTTTTCGCCGCCCATCGTGTGCATACAGCATAAACCTGGATTCATTACAAAACATTACTCTTGCCCATTCTTCGTCTCCCATTGTGCGAGTTTGCTTGTGTAACGTAATCTTGCTACCCGATGTTCCCTTTCAAGTTTGGGACCATTTGCGAATATATGTGGGGTCAAATTAGCTTCAAGGAGCCGCCCGCCTTACAGTCCTCTCGCTTACGTCGTCTCTACGGTTCTCTCGAGGTTGATTTGTTACTTCAACTGTCGGGAGCTGCCGATTTCGGAGCATAATCGTTACATTAAATCAATCCTATCGAGCCGAAGTACATATTATCTGTCTGCCGGTTCCTGGAAATACGACAATGACCGCCTTGTGTCATTTTGATTTGAGAGAGTGAAAACAAAAATGAGAAAGCATGCAAAAGTAAAACAACCGCGAATTGAATTTAATTCCAAATACGATATTTTTTTAATTGTTATTTTTTTTAATTACGTTGTAAATCATTTAAGGTTTAATTCCATACGATATTAAAATTCTCTGTAATATAAAGCTAGTTTCGTACATGTATCATTATTAATTTGCAAGTCACAAGGATTTTCGTCACGGCCCGTATTATTTGACCGCGAGTGTAAATTAGTTTAGTTATTATTTTGTTACTTCAAGTTCTA
Organism: Brachylomia viminalis; assembly: GCA_937001585.2. Taxonomy (NCBI): domain Eukaryota; kingdom Metazoa; phylum Arthropoda; class Insecta; order Lepidoptera; family Noctuidae; genus Brachylomia; species Brachylomia viminalis. The sequence goes on along the minus strand of OW443303.2, from coordinate 7,283,955 downwards.
ACAACTTTGACTGACGGCTAACCAGAAGCAAAGCAGGGCTTGGCATCACTGCTAGCGGGCAGAGAGTTTCAAAATCAAAAGTCATTTATTCAAATTAGGTTGAGACTCATCACTTTTTGAACGTCAAAATTAAATGAGACAGTCCCCCAAAACGCTCCTTGTTAATGATCTGCTCAACTTGTTAAAAAAACCAACTAAAAGTTTTTTGAAGAGAAAACTTCTTTATCGCAAAATGCGGAACGAAACTGAACCGCCACGCTTGGGTCGATGACGCTGAATCGTGTAACTCGGCGCTGAATCGCGTATACTCGGCTCCAGTCGTCAGCAGAATTCAAAATTAGAAAATAATATAAGTAAGTTTTCACTTCTATCGTGCACCCACTCTTTGCTGTGCTAAATTATGTTTTTCTGGCTGATATTAACACTACTTTGATACTTAGCTGATCAATGATCCTGTAATCGATTGTATTTAGTTAGGCGATCCCCGGCTATTTAAAGATTCTTTATTTATTCTAAAAGAACATACATTGTATAAACACATAACTAAGGTAAGATTAGTCCAGTAGCTAATAGTTTTGTTTTTTTTTAAATGTAGATAGGTACGATGTCGAATTTTATGTGCAAGACTAGCTTGTCGTTAACTTAATAATTTTGTGTTGTTAGGGACGTACTGCTTTTTTTTTTTTTTTTTTTTTGTGGGTGGGAAATCATCAAATAACTTCTCCCGCTCTGGGCAGAGCAGGAGGGCGTGTCAGACTCTTACTGACTAAAACCCACCCGTGTTCCTTCAGTTGCCTGTGCCGGGGCCACGGTAACCCTCTTGGACTTTTCCGCAGCCCTAGCAGGCATCGGTCCTAGCAACCCCGTCATTGGTGCTGACATCTCTTTGAGGCGCGCGTGGAACACAACGCGCCGTCGACTCGGGCCTGGTCCTTTTCGAACGGCGAGCTGCCCATTGCTCGCCGTTCGCAAGCCTGCGCCTACGGTGGCCGGAAATCGGCCTGCGATTCCCGACGCCCAGGGCGTCTCCTGCGGAGGGACGTACTGCTTGAGTCTGATATTGATCCGTAACCGTGGAGGTCGGAAAGCCGTAATGAACTTTCCCAGTTTTTTTTTTTTAAACAATTTTCAATACCTAAGCTAGTTTAGATAATATCTTTGCAATCCATAAAGACAAACACATAAATAATATTGCGAGGTGAATTATTCTTAGAATAGTAACTCCAGTTTTCCTCGCGATTTTTTCCTAGCCGAATGGCAATGCTCACTTTGACAAAAGTTTACCAAGACCTCAATTTTATGTTCAGAGACCATTACAGGTACCTAATAAAATGTATTTCTTTCCACGAATCGCTCAATATCGAACCAATGCCCTAAATTACCATCCATTTTTAATTTGTTTGACCTTATTATGTAACCGATGTTTAATATTCTAAACAGGCTCCCTTTTAGGTATTATGAGGGCTAAATCTGCATTAATTGGCTTTAATGATAAATGATTTTATTTCTAATTTAAGGTTTGTACAAACATTTATTGTCATTTTCCAGTGTCGCAGACACAGAGTAATTACGCAATGTGTAATGTCTTTGGTCTTGGTGTGACCACTAAATTGTGACCTGCCCTGATATCAAGCAATAGACAAAATTGTCAAACTTTAAGCTTTTATGTTCGTTTTGTTTGTGCAGAATAAACATTTTTTCTTTATTTCTTTCTAAACATTTTTACACGTCCATAATATTTAAAAAACCAGATGAGGTCGGTGTTTCCTATCCGACTACTCTGGAAAGAAACACCGATATGAGTTTGCTCAGAGGTGACAGTCTATTTTAAGGCACTGCCCAAGCGAAGGACACTGTATAACGGTCAGCTTTTGTCGCTCAGTTACGCGTATTGGTACTGTATATTACAAGCCAGTTTTTTTTTGTGTATTGTCATATGTTCAAAGAAAATAATATTTCAAAAATATGAGGGCTCTATGAAATTGCCGTTTAATATACCTACTTATAGAAATTTAAAGTAATTTTTTTTTAATATTTTTTATTTCTTTCAATCAAAATATACAGCCACGCTATCGCTGCATCTCTGCCAGCGCAGTGGTAATTTTGCTTTCAATGCCCTTCTTGAAGAAGTCAGGTGTACGGGAGCCAACAAACTCTTCAAAGGCATTTTGTACTGCCTCTCGGGTATTGAATTACTCCCTGCCAAGAAGTTGTCCAAATTTTGGAAAAAGTAGAAGTCTGTCGGCGCAGGGTATGGTGAGTATGATGGATGACGCAAAACTACAACCCCAGCTCTTGTAAATTAGTGACCGTCTGTTGTGCCGTATGAGGTCGAGCGTTGTGGTGTAGGAGCAGCGGGGACGAGCGATTAACCAAGGCTGGCTGGAGATTTGCGAGTTTCTCCATCATTGTGTCCAGCTCCTCACAGTACACATCCACAGTAATGCTGGTGCCATTTAGTAAGAAGCTGTAATGAATTATACCGGCACTAGACCACCAAACAGTGACCATGACTTTTTAGGGGTAAGTTTTCGTTTGGGACATTGCCTAAGCACTGAACCTGGGTCTAATCAACACGATGACCGCTTATGATTATCAAAAAGAATCCATTTTGCGTCACAAGTGACAATGCGGTTCAAAATCCTTTCGTTTCTGTGTCTGTTAAGCAACGCAGGGCATATCTCAACGCGTTTGTCGCGCTGGCGATCGTTCAGTTCGTGCGGCACCCACTTATCAAGTATTGTTACCTTGCCAATTTGACGCAGATGGACCAATATTGTTTTGATGCTAACTTTGAAAGCTGCTGCTAATACGGGTGTACATTGAGTATCGTCAGCTTCCACTATCGACTTTAATTCGTCGTTGTTGACTTTAGTTTTCGGACGACCACGGTGTTAATTTTCCATGTGGGAAGCGTTTAAACCAATAATGAGTCGTGCGTTCGTTTGTAGTGTTCACTCCGTACACGTAATTAATATTGCGAGACGTTTGTGTGGCATTGATACCGCGACGGGACTCATTACTCGTATTTTTATCGTGTCCGTACTGATGAAAAAGATGAAGAAGAAATTTTGTGAAAACAAAACACTAATCAATAAACAAATGACGGAATTTGAAAATAGAATTCCATATTTCTTAAATAAAATTAATTTAAATTTAGAATTTATTGCCATTCATACATAAATTACGTTTCAAATTGTATTGTAAAACGGTAAAACGGCAAAATTGTAAAACGGCACTTCATTGGAAAAGATCTATTGATTCATAAAAATAAAATAGTATCAAGTAATGAAAATAAAAAACCGTTAAAAAGAAATAAATACAAATTTTGTCGCATAATTCTCAAAATTTTGATCGTAAATTATCATATTTTATGTAATGTTAGTAGAGGAAATTCAATCAACTAAAAAAGTACCTAAACATCATTCCACTGAGCTGTGCGTTTATTTTTTAATCTATTTAAAACTGCAAAATTTGTTGGTTATTCGATCTAAGTTACACCCGTACGCATCGCTCGCGCTGTTTTGATGTTAGTTACCTTATTTGTTGCCACGATGCGCTATTGTAATTTGTAAATTACCCAAAAATCTTGCTTATTCTTACCGCGTCTTAAAGTCCAGACATAATCTTGGTCAGATCATGTGGGCTACAGACGCTACAGTCGAGAGAATGGCTTCTTGACACCCGTCAGTTCACATACAACCAACGCATACGTGTTTTGCGAATTTGATCTTTATTAGTTACTAGAATTGTCGCACTGACAGGTGTCACGATCGCAATCTCTCGACGGCCCAACTGTAATATCACGACATGAGATTAAAAAAAACAAAAAGTCCTTTATTCAAACTAGACTGAGAATCAGCACTATTTGAACGTCAAAATTACATAAGACAGTCCCCCAAAACACCCATCCGTTGTATATATACAATTCCGACGTAATCTTTGAGGACCACATTGCAGATTGGTGTCTGAAATGGTATTATGAGAAATGAACCACACAGAACTGAAACAATGACCCACTAGTCCTCACATTCACAATAATTAAAATAATATAATACTTTTTACAGTAAATATTCATATTATTATGTATAATATGTAAAAACCTTTTTCGTATATTTTAAACAAAATACCGGTAGATTAATGACAAACTATCGGAGTTTTAATGTAGCTTATGTGTAGCTATTTATTTTAACTCAATAAAATTGACAAATTGGTGAACTTACTAGAAAACATAAATGTCGTCTGTCTTGTGATAAACATTCATCTACACAACAGGTTTATTGTCTTTCTACGCCTTAGTTTCCTTGAAATAAGGTTCAAACTCTAAACACACATTAAAATCAATAGCCAAGTCACATTACATAGTTACATTTGCTGCTGAAAATAGATTTCTCCGAAGTATTTTCCTGGGAATTTTCTTTTTCGTTGTTCCTTATGAAAGTTTGTACAAAAAACGCATGCGGACGTAGAGTAAGTTACAATTTACGTAAATATTACGTCACTGCGAGTATTCATATACGCGCAAGAGTTGACCTACGAGGCTACGACATATGACCCTCTAGTGATGTAAAGGAAATTTTCTTTTATCGATATTTCTGGTTGATGGCACGCAATTTTACGTAACTTTTATTGTGCCCAATTGATGTCATTATTGGATGTAATTATAGCTTGATTAATAATGATGTGTGTAAGGCAATAAATAACAACTGGATAGATAATACTGTCGTAATTTTTTTATTGACTTATCATAAACAAGTTAAACATAAATAATGAAAACTGTATTGGCTATTTTCTTAGCGTACAAAGCTTCCATTAATCATTAAATCTACTTATGTAATAATCCAATTGAAATGATGATATTCTATGGTCATTGGTATTTTAGTAATGTTATTATTATCGTTATGCCTACCGTCTTAGTTCAACAGACAGATCCTAAGTATTAACTCCTAACTTATAGTATTATTCACCCGGAAATTTCTATAATTTACTCCAAATGCAAAACATGCTAAGCCCAAACACTAAACTATCGATACTTATAAAGTTATCGACAGATAAAATTAACGGAAATCCCAACACTACCACGCATTATTGCGTGAAGAGATAGATTCGGTACCGCTTGCCCCATAGTGACGCAATATCTACACTAGCTGATAAGATTTTTTAACGAAACAAACAGACACTACCAATCTGTTTTACATAGCTACTAGACACTATTACTCCATAAATACTCTCAACAATAAGATTTGGTGTAAGTATTCAAATTAGTGGAGATGGAGACGAATATATAATTAATTTGGTTTGTACAATTCTATTGTTTGAAGTAAGGTAATAAAATTTTTACTTAGGTATTTTTCAATTAATTAGAATGTGTTATTCCGGTACAGACGGTTTAATTTAGATAAAATGAGCCCGGGAATGTTGTGAAACTTTGAACATATCTAATTTCTGAGACTTACATTCTTCTGAAAGCCTTAGGATTCTTTCTTACGAACTATTCTATACCTTTTCCTGCACTAAGGAAATTTTACCCAAAGCCACCCAAGCGTTTCTGAGAATCCTGCAATGTTCTATAGGACAAAGACCTACATTTCTTTTTATTTTATGGTGACACCAAGCTCGTTCTACAGTTTTTGAAAACCCATTAGTAATATATTGCTCTAGCCCTTCTCTATAAGTACCAGCGCAAACTGTGCGTCTTGTCGTTGCAACTACACGCAGAGCTGTCGTTTGCCATGCTGCGCGCGAGCTGTTGTTTGTCGTGGTAATTGTTACCACACACGTTGTGTAGGAAGCTGTAATTTTCTTTGAACATTCGAGAGAGGCTATTGTGTTAACTGGTCGCATGCGACTGTCGTCGGGTGTGTGCGAGCACCATGCGTCTAGTCCCTGCGACAAGTAGTCGTCGTTGCGACGCCAAGTGTGCGGAACTGTGAACTAACCATATGAAAATTGTCGCAGACTGTCGTTGCGTCTAGTCGCCGAGGTATCATGACATGTCGCATAGTGTGCGTTAAGTCTTACTGTTTGGTGACACATTTTAAATAACTTGAGAACAACTCTACACGACCGTTAAAACAGAAACATTTTAAAACAAGCGAAACGAGTCAAAATATTAAATTAAACCTTTTTTGTCTGCAGAAATAATGAAATTCCGGTGCGAGGCCAGATGGAAGAGAGCCCATTGTACACACAAAAGGAATTTGAGGTAAAATTATGTATATTTAATATGATACAGAACCCTAATTAAGTAACACACTTTCCATAACAATGCGAATTATATTGAAGGATATTGCTAATCCATTATGCCCGGTTCACATTATTCCAGTCTAGCGGTCGAAATCAGCGCTGGAATGCCACTGGAATATTGTGAACTGGTACTGGAATGCGCTGGAATTTATACCCATTCCAGTTCAGTGCTGGATTGACAGTCCACTTTTTCATTCCAGCTCGCCCATTCCAGCGCCACTGGAATAGCGTAGACTGCCAATCCAGTGCTGGATTAAACGTGGAACAGTGAACAGGGATTGTTGTTTTATACGAACACTGGAAGCACTGTACAGTCGCCAGCATGTCAGGCTATACGAAACTGTCAAATTACTCCAAATGAGTTTAAACCTTAAAATGTTGAAGGTTAAGTTCAAAATCGAATGAGAAAATTTGACAGTTTGTGGTAACTTAACCTGCTGCTGTAAGACCCGGCATATTTTTTTTTAGTATCAATTTTTGTTTCTGTAGAACAGACCCTTTTTGGCGGAGTATTTTTGAAAACCCCTAAGGTCTGCAAAACCAAAGGTGCCGGGAAACAAATAGCCATAGTTTGTTTCGGAATTGGTCGGATAGTGGGAGTATTAAGGATCAAATTTGTTTTCCAAATAAGGCGTGGTCGACGGAGCCCGGCTTCGCGGGGCTGTCTGCAGGGTCTGTATTTCTGTCTGCAGGGTTTAAAGGAACCTAATTATCTAACACGATATAGGTCAACCCCTATGAACCCAACCTGTCTGAGTCGGGGTGCCCAAAGTCCCGAGCTCGCTTCGTGCGCTTCCTCTGTGTTATTTGGGTACATTATGTTGACTTCGGGGACGCCATGGTGTCAATAAATGGTTGTTGCAAACAGGAGTACGATGGACGCTCTCGACTGTGGGTACATAGTACGATGAATGACAACTGTCAAACGTTAGTATCACTTACATTCGATTACGTCACGTCACCCACGATCTTTTAAGAGTGCCTACAAATTTGATAAACCATAAAGTTCCCTGAGTGTACATTGTTAATTGTAAGAAGAGTGCTACAAGGATATTTTATTAGCACTTGGCGATGTTGGTAAACATTTTGTGAAATTGTGTCACAGGAATTGTATGGACAAAACAAGATGGCGTCATTAGTTCCGATTTTAGCCACGCGCCAACATAACCAGAGTAGCGTTGTACACACAGCAGCAGGTCAAATTGCCACAAACTGTCAAATTTTCTTATTCGATTTTGAACTTCACCTTCAACATTTTAAGGTTTAAAATCATTTGGAGAAATTTGACAGCTGAGCCTGATGTGCTGGCGAGTGTACTTTAACCATTTCTTACCGACACATGAATCATCCCTATTATTGCTTCAGATCGAAGAAGAAGGTGGTGATGAATGGGAGGTGAGCAGATCCCGGGTGCACCTTGGATCACTCATAGGTAGTGGAGCATTCGGCAGGGTACATGCTGCTCAACTCGATATGACTGGAGGAGAGACTATTACAGTTGCCGCTAAGATGCTTACAGGTAAACTTGACATTGGTGCCGATTCTGTTGTACACCGAACTAAATTAACTAAACTATCACTAAAATTCCTTACTTTTGGCTATGAGAATCTTAACGCTATTCTGCAAAATAAAATCTCTAAATTTAAAAACAATTTTGACACATCTAAAATCAAATTTGACAATTATTGCGACTCCACGTGGTACTTGTTTGCCGTACCACGTGATCTTTTTTTAGAGCCGTAGGCGCGCATTATGTGCGGCCTCGACTTGTTTTGTATGGAATTTTTTACTTTTTGTATGGAAAATATAAAAAAATATTACCAACACGTTGAGATTTATAGGTTTGCGGGTTTCAAAGGGGGTCGAAATTTTCATTATTTTTGCGATACGACACACCGTTTTCGAGATATAAGCAAAAGAAAAGAAAAAAAGATACAGTACTGTTTTTGCATCTGAAGTCGAGGTGTTGGTGTGAATTTTAGTTCCTGACAACTAATTTTAATCCACACCTTTTTAATCGCGATTAAAAATAGTCAGATTTAGTTAAGACAATCAAAATTTTAGGTGAAAAACGTAAAATTCAGAATAGCAAAATTGCCATTTTCACTAAATTATAATCTCAGTGCCATCTTAGTGCTGTCAAACTAAAATATAGTTAAGTTGTGTCAATTTAGTCAATTTCAGAATGGGAAATCGTCGTTTGACAGGAATAAACTAAATTTTGGTGATTTTTAGTCTAGTTTAGAGAATTTTGTGACAAGAGAATCGGCACCAATAGCCACTGTTATTAAATTACTATTTTTACAGAGATGTGTTGGCAATAGGCGTGAAATCAAGATGTACAGTCACGAGCACTAATAATGTATACACTTGGCAACTTTTCAGTCAATCGATATAAAATATTGACATTGGCATCCATTTATATTCTGGAAACAGTACAGTTTATCAGAAATAATAATAACTTATTTTCGCGACTGGCAGATTAATTTCCCAAAAACCGCCACCATCAAAGTCAGCTCTGTCTGCATAGGAGTAAAAGTGTTTATTGCATGGCTCCCATTATTTATAACTAGCGACCCACCCCTACACGGGTGCAGATGCGACAGGTTAAAACACCGTGATTTCTTTGCTTTATCTAAGTTAAATATTAAATGTTTCAGACACTTAAACCTTCCGGGATAAATTCTCTAAATGATGGTGAAGCCCGCATCAAAATCCATTATGCAATATAAAAGAATTAAGCGGTCACAGAGCGACACGAAAAGCGACTTTATTTTATACTGTATGTTTATATAAGTTACCAAAAAGTTAGAGGGAGTATAATAATGTGCAAACCTCTGACTAACCCATGCCCTTTTTACAGCTTTTGATATCTGGTCTGGGCAAGTAGGTGATGTGTGCTTTAGGGCCATATCTCACTAGGAAACCAGTGGCGGGAGGCGCAACCAGTCGTGTCAGCAACAAAATGTAAACAGCTTGTATACATTTAACATTATGTTAGTGTCCGTGTGGTGCCGGGCGTATTTTTTTTATAAATGATAAAGTTTATTCACAAAAATATCTTTTTTACAAGATATATTTCCTACCACTGGCAAACTGCGAAGCAGTTTGTTGGCAGTTGTAGCTTCTTTTTTAGCACATGTAGACAAAATTATATGACTTTTTCACCTATAGGTACGCTAAACTCTTTACTCTCTTCTGTTTCCTTAGTTGTAATGCCGCATAGTGTTAAGATAAGTGTTTTTCTTGTACAACTGAAGTTAAATAAAAAATTTATTATTATTATTATTATTAATTAATAAATGAATGAAATTATGCATTTCATAAATGAAACAAAAACAGTTTATTTTTTTATATTCTCTACAGCCTGGCTTTGACAATGCACATTAAAGAGGTACTTAAGAATAGCACCATCTTATTTCTACCCGTGGGTGACGTATAAGGCGACTAAGGGACTTACTAGAGAATAGACAGAAGTGTTCTCTTGCATGCATTTTAACAATAGACTGCGAACGCCAACCCGCCTGCCAAGTGTGGCGATTATGACAGCAAAAAATGACAAGCACTAAGAAAAATGATGCGAGAAGCACAGAACCGGTCGAAGTGGCGGTGCTTGGGGGAGCCCAATGTCCAGCAGTGGACGTCTTCCGGCTCAAATGATGATGGTGATGATGAGGTGCTGTAGTGTGTGTACGCATACTTACATGAGACACTACAACATTTTCTTTGAGATAACACCGAAGATGTTTAACAAGTGACCAATATTGGTGTTTGTTTAACATCCCTTTACTGGTCAAAAGAACCGGTGTTATTAGTAATTTATCTCTTTCCACGGACATAATGAAAGGCGACGTGATTTGTGTACAGACTGGTTGTTTACCGTAAATATTAAAGGAAAATAATGGACAAACACTCAAAATTTTATCACCCGTGTTGTTTATGTTTATTCATTAAAATAATATAAATACTTACTGCCATTTAAAATAATATTTTTAACAAGCCCAAAAGTCTGACAACCAGTCGTATCAAGGGGTCATGTTACCCAGTTACTGGGTTATGGAGGTCAGATGGCAGTCATCATCAGCCTATAATGTTCCCACTGTTGGGACACAGGCCTCCTCTCGGTGAGAGGGAGTGGGTCGTGATCCACCACGCGGGCCCAGTGCGAGTTGGTAGATGTCACATGACGTCGAATTTTTGGTTCTGGGACATGCCGGTTTCCTCACGGTGTTATGATGGCAGATGGCAGTCTCTTCATGTAAAATGCTGGTATTCAGCTGCAGCCGGTTAGACTGGAAGCCGATCCCAAAATAGTTGGGAAAAGGCTAGACCGATTGATTTTAACAGTTTTTGGAAATGTGAGAGATTTTTCTGCGGTTACTCTCCTAACAACAGAAAAACTTCGTACTTAATTGAAATAAAAGTTTCGTGAAAATAACACACGGGTAATCCCGTCAGTATGAATCCAGTTTTAATTCGTGAGTCCGATAGTGGTCTGCCGTTGTTTATAGTGGTTTGAGTTAATGTCATTAGTTCACGAACTTATCGTTGGTCTAGTGGTCGCAGCTGCTAAGCATAAGGTCCTGGGTTTGATACCCCGCTCAGACTAAGGGTTATTGAGTTTTTTCATCAGGAATTTCTCAGTGGCAGCCCGGAATCTGAATTTGTGGCCGATTGATGACAATAGGCTCGCCCCCTATGACATGGGACTTTAAGAGCGTTTATACCTTATGAGTGGCAACGTCGCAATTTAGTTTCATATTTCGTGGTTTTCAATTTTTATCATATAATCGGAGCTATATTTAAAAAATCTGTTTAATTAACTTTTTAGAATTATGTGAAAACTGTGTAAAACTTAAGAAATCGTTGCGTTTACAGTTCTTTTTATATGCAAATAATACATTGGAAACTTGCAGGGCGTTATTTTCATTGTCAAATAACTGTAAGCATTACGGTTACTTACTTTTTAAACACTTTCACGTAATTCTAAAAAGTTAATTAAACAGATTTTTTTAAATATAGCTCCGATTAAAAGATAAAAATTGAAAACCACGAAATATGACACTAAATTGCGACGTTGCCACTCATAAGGTATAAACGCTCTTAACAAAAATGGTGAAATTTAGCAACACTTTACACCTCTACCTAATCCTCCGGGGAAACAGGCGTTATGATAATATGTGGTTTACTCAAATAAAAGTGGAACATTGCTTAAGGAAGAGGTATGTCTGTCTCTGAAAAAGAGATCTACATCTGAAGAAGAGATCTACTTCTGAAGAAGAGATCTACCTCTGAAGAAGAGATCTACCTCTGAAGAAGAGGTATGTCTGCCTCTGAAGAAGAGGTCTGCCTCTGAAGAAAAGGACTACCTCTAAAGAAGCTTATAATGTGTATTTTTAATTTCAAAGCTTTATTTCAGAGTCGTTAATTACTGGTCGTCAGAAGCCTGAAAGTCTGACAACCAGTGTTACCAAGGGGTATTGTATGACCCAGTAACTGGGTTATGGTGGTCAGATAGGCAGTCGCTCCATGTAAAATACTGGTATTCAGCTGCATCCGGTGAGACTGGAAGCCGGCCCCAGCATAGCTGGGAAATAGCTAGGATAAATGATGATGATTTCAACCACACTCCCGATATTCAGTCTTCTTTCAACATCCTGCTTCTGGTTGATATTTCGCCTTCCATGCCTCCCATAGTTCGGCTAACTTCTAATCTAATAACTCATTCAATATAGTAATTAATTCTAATTGATCTTAGATTACTAAAACATATAAAAGGAACAGCTTACACCAGTAAATATAATTAATTAAAGTCGCTTTTCGTGTGTGGGGCCTACTCCCTTAGCACAAAGTCCATAGTTAAAGCCGAAGTTACGGGCGTTTCCTACTCCTTAGGACTTACGGACCTAGGATTAGTTCGGGGCCCGAACTAAAAATGAATGACAACACGATTTGACAGCTGTCCTTACTCCCAGATGTGTTTTGCCCGTCCGAAAAGATAAATAATCAGGAGTAAGGTTCACTTCTAAGTATGGAACTACTTTCAGACGGGCTGGTATTGTCGGTGGCGGACTTATAGAGTAGGTCCCCTGTTCTGTGTAACTGCGTTGTTCCTCTAAACTACACAACGGATTTTGATGAGGGATATACCATCATTTAGGGAATTCATTCCGGAAGGTTTATATTATGTAGGTACAATATAATAATAATTCCGGAAGGTTTAAGTATGTGTAAGTATTAATATTAAACTTACAATTAATAACGAAAGCTCGATGTTTTATCACGTCGTTACAACCGTAAGAAGCAGGGGGCTACTCTCTTAGCCCGTCAACGAAGATACGAGCCCATCCGAAAGTAGTTTGATACTTCGAAGTGATCCCTAATCCCGATCAATTAACATTTCGGACGGGTAAAAACACATAGAGAGTTAAGACAACTGTCAAATCGTGTTGTCATTCATTTTTAGTTCGGGCGCCGTAATAATTTTATGTACGTAGGTGATACAGAGTAGGGACAGCCCGTAATTTCGTCCGAAACTACGAGTTTCGTGTTAGAGAGTAGATCTCCAGGGGCGCGGGTCGCTAGTTTAGAAATAAATCATAAAACCGTTTAATGTGAATGCCTCGACCACAGCAGTAAGTGGAGCCATCTATCGTAGAAAGAGTGTAGGTACAACCGGCACTGCTTGTAAACATGGCGAGGTATGTCAACAGTATAAAGCGGTCTCAATAAAACTTCAGTGTGTTTACTTTGTAAATACTGTGTAAAAATTGTGAAATACTTCCCCAATATTATCCAAACCACACGTCAGTACTTGAAGTTCTTTTCTAACTGCCCCGTTGGTCCCGTGGTTGCAAACCGTGACTGCTGAGCGTGGGTTCCTGGGTTCGATTCCCAGGTCAGGTCCAGTGTTATTGGTTTTTCCATTAGGCATTTAAATTTCAAGTAACAGTCTTCATTGTTTAGCACAAAATTAACTATGCCAAAAAACACACAACAATTCCATAACGCCTACATAACGACAATACTCTAATAGCATTCTCAACAATAGTCAATTGGAAAATAAAGAAGAAAAATACAAAATAGTCAACTGTCAAAAGTTGAGTCATTAGGTACAGCCACTGACCTCATAGAGGTCAGTGGGTACAGCAGTCACAAGGCACAACACTATTTTTCGGCAAAGACAAGCAAAATGCTTAGGTAATTTAGCATAGACAATTATTACGATTACATAAACACGCCTAGGAAATGAAAGTCGGCAATCCGTAACATTCATGGATGCACTCTTGAACTGCTCGTTTAAAGTTATTTCTTAGATAAATTATAGAAGCGTGTAATTTTACTCAATTTGCTTGCAACGGGTCTTCTGTTCATTCCAAGTTCCTGTGTTTGCGGAAACTAGAATTATGAAAGACAAAAAATCGTTATTTAAATAACGATATTATTTTTTAAATTATTTGTTAATTCAATACAAAGTGTGACCGCCTCTGTTGTTCAAAACTTGTCGACAACGATTCTTCATTGAATTTATAAGAGTGTTTATCTGATGCTGCGGCAATCGCTCCCAATGGAATTTTAAGAAGTCTTTCAGTTATTGGGTTGTCCCCCGTGGTTTCACCCGCATAAAGGCTCCTTCAGGCGCGTCACGCGACGCGACACAAAGGCACCGCTTGCCGCGCGACGAGCGGTGCCTTTGTGTCGCGTGTCGCGCTTGTTTGTAGCAGCCTTAAGTCTCGATTCCGTGAACTGAGAATTTTCGTATAAAAAGTATTCAATGCTCGGGTACGATCGTATAATAAGCTCTAAATAGTGTTTGCTTGACCGACTTTGAACAGCGTATATTATAGTATATCATATAGTTCGTGCAAGTTCCTGTTGACCACTACATACATTCATACATTCTTCACTAAACAAATTCTACACATTGGCAGTTTTTCCATCTTTACACATTTACACCTTGCCGCGGGAACCGCAGTAACTGGGTCGTTGAGGTCAGATAGGCAGTCGCCCCATGTTAAGTACTGTCCAGCTGCGTCTGGTTAGACTAGAAGCTGCCCCCAATATAGTTGGGAAAGAGCTAGGCAGATGGTAAGACTGTAATGTACTTACGCTCAGTTACTGGAACGAATATCAAAACAAAAATTAGCTGACAAATTGTCAAGCGCTCGTGAACTGCTGTGATTGGTTGAATGAATTACCCACCGCCAATCGCATCGCTTGCCTTTCGTTTAATTTTTACGCGTCGATAATTTTCATTCCAGAAACTGGGCGTAAATGTCGGACACAAGTCGATGAATGCCTGAAATGATCCAATTTTTGATATTTCATTCCAATTTTTCCTTGAAGCTCGCCAATACGAATCCGTGGATTCGCGTCAGGCATCACTTAACATCAGACATCAGCCGGTCTATTCTGTAAAATTCTCACCGTGAACACTTAGGTGAGCTTGAAGTGATTGACAACTCACTTCACCATAAGATTTGACGGTGAGACTTTAACAGAATAGATTGATTGGTGAGCTAAAATAAGTGATCAACCGCAGGAGTAGCATCAATGAATATAAAGTAAACCGGCCTACTGTTTTTAACCGCCTGTGTAATTAATGGTTAGGTATGTCTTAATGCTCACTTTTGAATAAGGCACACATACTTAGTTCCGCACACTTAAGTTTATTACAAATAAATAATCGGGCTTCTCCATTTTTCCGTCGTTTACCGCGTTGATCTCTCAATTAATTTAAATATAATTAATTAAAATTAATTAGTTAGTACTCACAGAATTAAAACAAAATAAATCTTTCAACTCGAATTAATTTGTTACAACAAAGTTAAACTGGTTTACTTTAGCAAGTGACCTGAATCTACCAACAAAAACGTTGACTCATAAGGTATCCAGCTGCAGGAGCAGTGGCGGCGCAATGGTATGGGAAAAAAAGGGCCCCGTGGTGGATTATGGCCTACTGCCTCTCACCGAGAGGAGGCGTGCGTCCCAGCAGTGGGAACATTACAGGCTGATTATGCTTAAGGTATCCTACCATCATAAGTAACCCTAATCTCTTCTCTTCCACAGAAAACGTATCAGAAGAAGAAGTTCAAGACTTCCTCCGCGAGATTGTGATGCTCAAACACGTCGGCTCACACAAACACGTGATACGATTGGTAGCGTGTTGTACAAGACGGGCACCGCTTATCGCCCTGTTGGAACATGCACCAAGAGGGGACCTGCTGTCACTCCTGCGGGCAGCGAGGGGGAGGCGGAAAGACAGTCAGGTCTCCAATTTTACTAGAAGGGTTGACAGCTCACAGGGAAGGCCGTCTGAGGCAGACTGTAAGTTTTTTATCATTACCCTTCCTCTAAGCGTATGACTTCCTGCTTCCTGTATCTATTGTTTCTTGCTTGATAATACGTAAAACGTAGAAAATAAAGACACAAAGAAAAGTGTTTGTTTAAGTGCATCCTTAGGTTGCTTTAGGTTACATTAATTGACAGTAAAAATCGGAGCATAAACAGTTATACCAAAAGAAAAATAACGAAAGTTCACACAGATATTAGATAACAGCAGAATAGAATCTCAACTATCTCAATTTTGGCCAACTTTATTATTTTGTTAGCCACCTGCAGCAACAAAATAATATAATTTTCTATTCAAATCTAAACGCCTGTTATTTCTCCGTGAGCAAAATGTATTCGTGAAGCCTTTCAATCAAAATATTTTGTCAGGAGCTTTTATTCGAACGGAATAAAATGAAAATGAGGGTGTGGGTGTATACATACATTTTCGGCTAAAATTTATACAGCACACACATTGTATATTCTAATTTCAATGTTTATTTAAGAGCGTTTATACCTTATGAGTGGCAACGTCGCAATTTAGTGTCATATTTCGAGGTTTTAAATTTTTATCATTTAATCGGAGCTATATTTTAAAAATCTGTTTAATTAACTTTTTAGAATTACGTGAAAGTGTTTAAAAAGTAAGTAACCGTAATGCTTACAGTTATTTTACAATGAAAATAACGCCCTGCAAGTTTCCAATGTATTATTTCCATTTAAATAGAACTGTAAACGCAACGATTTCTTACCTTTTACACAGTTTTCACATACATAATTCTAAAAAGTTAATTAAACAGATTTTTAAAATAAAGCTCCGATTAAATGATAAAAATTTAAAACCACGAAATATGACATTATATTACGACGTTGCCACTCCTAAGGTATAAACGCTCTTAACGATGTCGAACATCCTCATCATCGACTTTTATAAAACAATATATTACTAATATTGACTATCTCGTTGGTGTTTGCAAGTCATCTATTGGTCACAAGCGCGGCTACTCAGTGTGGTGTCCTGGGCGCGATCCCCAGGTCGGGCAAAGTGTTATTAGGCTTGTCTTTTTCAAATGGAATTTCTCAGAGGCATCCTGGAGTCTGGATCTGTGACTAGTTGACGGTAATTGGCTCGCCTCCAATTACAAGGGACTTACATTTAACCGGCGAAACATGGATTAGCTGCGTGTACATCTCTGTCTACCCAAGCCAGGAATAGAGACATAATTAAGTTCCCACTTCTGGGACACATGCCTCCTCTCTGTGGTAAGGAGCGGGCCGTAATCCAGTATAGTATTTCTATCTCACGAAGTGACGCGCGCTTTACTTGTGATTACCAAGTGTACAAACAAACTGTGACTATGTATGTAAGCGCAAGAGCTCTCGGTACCGTCCGAGACAATGGCGAAGTCGGAAAGCTGCTGTGACGCTACTGGACTTCACGCACACATTCACAGCGTGTCTGTACACTTGGTTACCACAAATAAAGCGCGTGTCATTTCGTGAGATAAAAATATAGTTCGCGGGCCCAGTCGGGTTGATTGATTTCACATGTCTTCGAATTTTCGGTTCTAGGATATACCGGGAGCAGCTCAGCTTCAATGTTATCTAATTTAGATATTTTTTTCTTTTACAGCCGAGTACACGAACCTCAGTGATTCGGACCCTGCTCTGTCGGATGGTGATTGCAAATTGTATATAGATTGTGATAAGAAAAAGGACCATTATGTAGGTGAACCTGCCCTGCAACTAGACGGCGGTACTATGCGGGAATATGCGTTGCAAGTCGCGCTTGGAATGAGGCATTTGGAGGAGAGAGGGATAACACACAGGTGAGCTTCGAACATGCATTACTTTTTTTATTGGATAGCAAACACGCCTGCAGCCTGTCTGATGTTACGTGGTCATCATCACCATCATCATTTGAGCCGAAAGACGTCCACTTCTAGACATAGGCCTCCTCTAAGCACCGCCACTTCGACCGGTTCTGTGCTTCTAGCACCCAACGGATTTCTGCGGCCTTCACAAGGTCGTCGGTCCTCCTTGTGAGAGGCTTTTCAACGCTGAGTCTTCCGCCGGTACACGGTCGCCACTCCAGAACCTTTCGGCCCCATCGGCCATTTGTACTGCCTGCGTTATGGGTAGTCGCTGCATCCCCGTCAGGGGGCGCGGCAGACGGGTTACGAGCATGGCCCTTAAAGCTCCGTGGTGAGGTGGTGGTGGTGGGCAACTTGCCTATGTATGGGGATGCATTAGCATTCGTGCTGGAGCTCCACGACACTGTTCCACTGTAACGCTTTCTTCACGCCACCCTGGCGGTCTGTATCCGCTAGGTGAGACCTCCGGTTTCCCGGAGGAGTCCCGGTGGAAGACAACCAGCGACAGAGGTGCCGACTTAAGGCGCTCCCTGCTGAGGATATAGACACCCGTCTGCAGACGCTTCCAGGTCGAGCCAGTCACGCTCCAGACTAAGGGGCCGTTATGTGTGTGAGAGTGGCATTCTGCGTGCAATGTGCCCACTGCCACTCACGTTTGGCAATTCATCGGCCAATGTCGGTTATCTTGGTTCTCCTACGGGTCTCTTAATTTCTGTTTCGATATTCGAATTTTGTAATAATGAACTATTTACTTTTGGGGTTCCGTACCTCAACAGGAAAAAACGGAACCCATAAAGGATCACTTTGTTGTCCGTCTGTCTGTCAAGAACTGTTTTTCAGGAACACGTGGAGGTAGCAAAAATAAATCTTCTAAGTCAACGCAATAAAAAAATACGGTCATTTATGCGTAATATTTTGATACTCGCAAATAAATAAATCAAAACCCGGCTACTTCCCGTCGACCTAGATTAATGAAATTTGGCAAGAAGCAAAGTCTCACAGCACAATTAAAGGAATAATTCCGATAATCGTTAATTTGTAGTTTTATCACATTTTCTTTTAACTTACATTAGAAATGAAAGAATTGAGCGTGACGTAGGTATATCGGGATGTGTGGGAAAACATTTTTTCAACTACAAAGTGAATCACTTAACTGCCAGTGTCAATGTCCGTTGCAACTTGAATCTCGTAGCCTAGCTATGTAATAAATAATAATGCATTTTCAGTTGTGGTAACAAATGACTTCAAATGAGTACAAAGTTAAGTTTGTTCTTGGGATAAATTCATCCCAACTACGGAACCCTTTGCTTAGTATTTCACTTCTTCTTCACTCATCTGTAATTCTTGGCATCGCAGATTAGTTTCCATCCGAGAGACAAAGCTGAAATGTCTCAGGTCATCATCTGCCTGGCCTTTTTCCAACTGTGTTCGGGTCGGATTCTAGTCTAACCGGATGCAGCTGCATACCAGTATTTTGCATGAAGCGACTGCCTATCTGACCTCCACAACCTAGTTACTGGGTAATACTGTAGCGGTATCTACGGCGCCACATCCGAACTACGTCACACTGACGTCACGCAAAATCCTGCATCGCGCAAGCAGAGTTTACCGCGCAACTAGCATGAGGTACAACGTCCCGACATCAATCAGGGGGCAGTTCTGGCTCTAGAACTATTATTTACTGTTTAAGCTGGATTTTTCAACTTTCTTCCCGATAAGAGATAGTTCTCCTTACCTCTGCCCTCCATACTGGTAACTCATAGGTACGTACAGAGTATAACATTTTGATAAAACTCCATAAAAAAAATAACAATGAAAGTGTTAACGATCTTAACATTATTACAAATACCGAATTAGGTTCCTTTGTAACTTGATAAGCTATCTATAGGTATACTATACAAAATAAAATTATTGGATTCTTTTACGCACAAACTGTAGGTTTTAATAACCTGAATTTAATGTATATCTGCAATAATCAGATAGGTATGAATCTCACACGTGACATACATAATTACATAATATAAACAATTTAATATTAATTAATTACACTAGGAAACTAAGTACTTACCTTCATTGATTTGCACAATATAATATCTAGAGTTAAAGTGGTGTAGTACAAACACTGTTAACTGTTAAAATGTGCCCATGTTTTAGAAAAACTTCGTATTATAATAACAGTAGGTAGGTACAGTATTTTATTTCAGAATTTCAGAAAAATTGCTTTAAAAGGTCAAAAGTTACGAGATTGTGTTTCATATTAGATATACAGAATTAATGTAGGTACCAACCCACCGCTCATTTCATTTAGAAATTCTATCAGATGTCCTCTGTGTCTGCGTAAAAGCCCAACTGAAATCAAGATGTACCTAATGAAAAATGTATATCCTAAACTATAAACTTATAAGCTATAAATTACAGTATAACTAAATAAAATAATTTCACTAAGTACCATACCTACTTATTTGCATTAAAAAAAGACCACATGTTGCCATCAAATTCTTGAAAGCGCCAATCCATAAAGACGTGACGTAGGAATTCAAAACATCCAACGCGCAGGTCGCTTACGGTACTGGGAAAATACACACCTTTTCCGCGAACTCTGCCCGACAACAGTAATTTTCCCGGGGCGCTCGAGCCCCAGATGTATTTAATTTAAAACGTAAACCTCCACAGTTTGGCACTCAGATTACAAACCAAATAATCCTGTTTGAAGTTACTCCATCTTACATTATTAGGTACCTTTATTGGTATTGTTAAATTAAATTCAACAATGGATTATAACTGAGTATTGAATGAAAATATCAGGTAATTGGATAGCTGCCGAAGAATTCTATTCTTCCATTTATGTAATTGGAACCCTATTATCACAAGGTCTATTGTTGAAATTATGAATAAATATATTGGAGTAGGTCCTCTTATCTTATCTTCTATTAATGTTTATTTTCGATCATAGAGAGCAATACGAAATAATTCCGTATTTATCGTGAGGAAAATGGCCCACTACTCCTGACAATAATGTGTTAGCAATATCTTTTAGCCTGATATGTAGTTACTTTTTTCGCGTAGGCGTTTCCAATTCGATATTTATTTAAAAAAAAAACCTTATCAATTTTATTGCGATAAGTTTTGCTGTGCGTCGGTAGTTATTTATCCATTTCCTTTATTTTTGTGGTTTGCTAGTAGTTATACCAAAGACCTAATACGATCTTGTCTTACCTAAGTAATTTCGTTTAGAATGTTAATAAGAACTTCAGTTACTTCACTGATATCTTTGACACATTATGTCGGGTACGCAAACTTTATCGTATAAAAATGTTGGCAGAGTTCGATTGTAGCTGAAAATCCAGCTTTTGGGGTTGCCTAGCAACCGTTGCTAAGAGCCGACAAACCTCAAGGTTGGCGAATCATCCGGCTTACCAAAAATTTCAGTTCTATCACAACGGTTACAGAGTTTACTTTACAGTACCTAAATGTGTTCGGGTACGAATTTTATTTTATCCCAAAACTCTGTCAGATAATATTGCAAACAGAATTACTTTGGAACTGTATATTTTATTAGATTAAATAATTTTCTGTAACCACAGTCCACACAGCTTATTCACCCTATAACGTTCCCACTGCTGGGACACAGGCATCCTCTCGGTGAGAGGGAGTGGGCCGTAATCCACCACGCGGGCCCCGTGCGGGTTGGTAGATGTCACATGTTTTTGAATCCATGGTTCTAGGACATGCCAGTTTCCTAACAATGTTTTCCTTCACCGTTTTGAGAACAGCGTTATTCACTTTTAGGGTTCCGTTTTTGCCATTTGGCTACGGAACCCAAAAATGTACAACGCTGTATGCTTATGATTTCGTCATGTCCGTCTGTCAGTCTGACCGTCTGTCCATCTGCCCGTCCGGATGTTACGCAGACTATTACCACTATATCGATGAAAATTGGAAAGAAGGTGTATTCTGTTATCTGTGCAACGCTAAACAATGGCGTAGGGAAGGTACATAAAAAGCAATAAGGGGTGGGTGGCTCGTCCCATACATGTAGATAAACGAGGGATGACAAACAAATCAATCCCCATAAGCCGGTGGGGTATCGTTGGATCCCATAATTAAAAAGATTATGATGTTTCTAAGTGACGTTTTTACTAAACTCAATAGTTTTAGAGATATATGAGATATTTTTGGTTACAACCGCAGTAACAACGTTGTTTTTCATAGCTGTTGTGAAACTTACTAAGGAATACAAACGTATATTTACGGTCTATAAAATGAACACTGTGCGTTCGTAAATATGCATCCCAACAACGGAACCCAGGAAGAACAGATATTATTTCACAACTTTGTAGGTGTGATTAATATACATCACCAGGCCAAATAACTTTTTAATACTAAGTCTCTAAGTTAAACCGTGGATAGACAGACAGACGGCACAAGTGGAGAGCTGGTGGACCTCGACACCAGGCTGCAAGCAGGCCAGGGAAGGCGCGGGCCTGCGGGCGGTGAGTAATGGGTAGCACCGTCCGATCAGAACCAGGCCCTTGCTGGACGGCGCGTACGTGTTCCACGCGCGCCTCAAAGAGATGTCAGCATCGAAGAGGGGGCCCACTAGGGCCCAAGCCTGCCGGGAAAGCGGGATCATCCGAAAGGGGTACCGCTGACCCAGAACATAAAGGGCCAAGGAAGGAACACGGGTGGGTTTTAGTCAGTAAGAGTCTGACACTCCCTTCCGCTCCGCCCAGAGCGGGAGGGGTCATTTGCTGATTTCCCATCCTCAAAAAAAAAGCAGTCCAGGGAAGCCATGCCATCATTGGATAACCTAACCAGACGTCTATTACGTCTGGACAGGAACGGCCTGCGTCTGGTGACGGGGACCATCACGGGACATTGTTCACTAAACAGACACTTCCACACAATAGGCCTAACGGACAGTCCTCTATGCAGGGCTTGCATGGAGGCTGAGGAAACCTTTGCGCATGTGCTCTTTCAGTACACAGGCGTTACCCAAATTATGACAGAAACCCTCGGGGTACCCAGAACTTACACAGATGTTCTCAACCGACTAGGTGACCTAGTCAACTTCTGGAGAGAGGTGGGCTGGTTGGAATAACCACCAACGGCCGCCATGGCCCACGTACAATAGTACACCTGAAGGACTAAGTGTGGAAACCAAAATCCCCTAACATAGAACATAGATAGACAGACAGACGGACTTGGTGAAACTATACTGCCGTCGTAATGTAAAAAGGCACATTTAAGCGCGCAGTACGAATTTTAATCGTTGCGGATAATAATCGCAAATCTGTGAACATTACCAATGTACTAGAGGCCGCGCACTGCGGTCAAAAATCGATGGGGAATTCGCTAGAAAAATTATTTTCGTTTGCAATATTATTTCGCAGTTTAAAAATCGCAACGATTAAAATCGTAGGGCGCGCTTAGCCTAACAGTTTGTTAATTTTAAGGAAATTAAATTTAAAATATTTTGCTGGTTTTCGGCAAAAAAATATACCTAGGATACTAAGGTTGTTTTACAAAAAATGTGTAATGAATGTAGAATTTACATAATACCTACGAAACTATTTAATAATAATAATTTGTTTCCTTCACTATTATTAAATATTCAACATTTTCTGTTTCAACTTAGCAAAAATAAATTATGTAAAAATGTAATTATTAATTATAAAAGGCTTTTACGTATAACCCCATGCGACCTTTCTTCCTAGTATTTAATGTAAAAATACAAAATATTACAATGAAACGGCACACTTGATCAATTGTGCCTTTTAATAATGAGAAAATACTTCAAAAGTTGGGATAATTGTTAATTGTGCCCTTTTTCGTTATGAGGATAGTAGAAGGTATCGTTGTTTTACTACGGAACCCAAAAAAAAAGAGCTAACAAAAGTCAATTTAGATACTGGATATAAAGTGTCTAACATTAACACTATGTGGCTATGTAAATTAATAAATTAAGATAGGATAAGTTAAGATACCTACTTTATTTGCCGAAATGTAGGTGTACAAGATTTCTTTATTTGTTTAAACATCATAATTATATGTACATACAAGAGCATGCAAGATATTACATCGTTTGAGTCAAAGTCAAAGCATTTATTTCAATCCATTTATTTTAAGTCCAATCATGTTTAGCCGTAGGTAAGTATCGGCGTAGAAATATTTCCACAACTTAGAAAACAAAACACTAAGAAAAAGGGAAAAATTACCTAAAATAGTCACTCTCAAAGTATATAAATTAGGAATTAACTTTATGTTCTAATGTGAAAAATTCCATATTCATGTAAATTTAATATTAGTGTCAAGAAAAAGATAAAATTCTTCAATTCGGAGACACTTTAATATGCTTTTTGAGAAAGAAGCATTTTTATTTGATGCTTGAATGCCTTACTGTTAGCTCCTTCCAACGTTTAGGCAATATTATGTCAACTACACTCGCAAGCAACTAAATCGACTCAACCCATAAGCACGCATACATATCTTTATTTTTCGGAAAATACATATTTTATTTATAAAAACCATATGTCCATTAAAAGCTTGAGACTTTAGCTTTACATCAACACCACTGTCATAAAAAAATATTCAGTAGTTTTTATTTAAGCAATTTAAACGGGTGTATAGGAAAATTCGCTCTCTACGGTACACACGACTTGTGCTACGATCCACCCCTATAAAAACCCTCACAACCGATTTACCTTATCAGCGCCCCTGGCTGGAGGCTTTGAGTTAAGTTAAGCAGTCACGGCCTCTCAAGGCCAACTGAGAGATGCCATACATTAAAATAAAAAAAATAAAAATATTTACCTTATCAGTCACTTATCAGAAGTTGAGCTGTACACATCTCCGCAAATTGCACTCATTGTTTTAAAGAAACTATGGACACTACGCCTGAAGAAGCTGCTCAAGTTGTTGCTCTGTTGCAACGAGGACTCAGTCAGCGAACCGTCGCTGCCCAGCTTCACTCGAGCCAGTCTGCTGTATCAAGGGTATACAGAAGATTTCAAGAGACTGGTGCCTTTAATCGGAGACCAAGAGCCAGCCGCCACCGGTGCACTTCAGAGAGAGACGACCGTTTCATCGTTACAACAGCGCTGCGGAATCGGCACCTAACGGGTGTTGATGTGATGCAGGAATTGAGGCGTGTTGGTGGGGTGGCTGTCAGCGAGTGGACAGTAAGAAGACGCTTGAGGAAAGCCAATCTCACTCCAAAACGGCCTGCCACAGGCCCAAAATTAACTGCAGGCCACTGACAAGTGCGCCTTCAATTAGCTCGAGAGCATCTCAATTGGAGCGTTGAGCAATGCATGCAGCAGCATATGCTGTCAGAAAAATCCGTCAATTTACCGATGTAGATACCGCGAGGCTAGTCTATTTTAGTTACTTTCATAGTATCATGTCTTACGGTATTTTACTTTGGGGACGGGCTGCAGACGTCGATTCTATTTTTATTCTGCAGAAAAGAGCCATCAGAGCCATATATAATCTCCGCAGGCGCGATTCCCTAAGGGAACTGTTTAAGGTTATTAAGATCATGACGGTACCTTGTCAATAATCTATGAAAACATCATGTACGTAAGAAAAAAATTACATCTTTTTACTAAAAGAGGTGATAGACATAATTATAGTACCAGAAATAGGGACCTATTAGTTCAACCAGGTTTCAGACTGGCTAAAGTAGACTCATCGTTCATGGGGTACTGTTTAAAATGTTACAATATGTACCTCTCCAAACCTCTCCACATACTTCAACTGAATGAGACGAAATTCAAAGTTTGTATAAAACGCACACTATGCAGCCAGGCATATAATAAGTTGCGGGATTATATCGCTGATAAAAATGCCTGGCTCAATGCTGGTCCTGCTCCACAACCACAACTAATTGATTAACATTTGAAATAGTTATTTGTTATACAAGAGTGCAAAGTTGCTTTTTAACCGCGTGTTCAATTTTGATGACCGAGCAAGCGAAGGATTCTAAAATTTTAAATAAAAAAAAATTAGAATCCTGAGCGTTAGCGAGGGAATCAAAAGAGCACGAGGTGAAAAATCTTTGCACTCGAGTGCAACACGTAACTTTTCATTCCACCTCAGCGAGGAAATGACTAAATGCAAAAAAAAAACGTTTACAATCACAAGATAGGTACACTTTTATTTCAGTTTAGGTATTAATTACTACATTATGACAGGTAAGTATTACAGAATAATCTTTAAATTATAACAAAATAATACTAAGGTTTAGTTAAGAAAATTTTAAAGTAACGTTGCTACAGTTATTTAAATTGAGTGTAATATTTTTGTTTGGTACTGTAATATTGGTGTTAGTCACTTGTGTACTGTTTTTCGGTAAACTATCTGTCATACTTAATAGTTGTACCGATTCATCGGATTCCCTTGGCGTGAATGTTGGAGAGAGAGGGAGATGGTTAGGTGTTTCATAACGGCTTATTTTTGATGTAGAAGGGCCAGTCCAAGGATCCGATTGAGGCTCTTTCAGTGTAATGGCTCCTACGATGCCTTCACATATTTTAGACTTATTTTGGATGGAATCCTCTATGTATCCCTCTACAACTGCATTGGACTTCCAGCCTCCGCGGCGCTTAAGGGACAGGAGATCAGCTCCGGAATCAGCCAAAAGTGTGGCTGAAGTTCGTCGGAAACAATGACCCGTGTACAACAGGGGTTCTGGAAGTTCAAGAAATGTTGCTATTTCTCGTGGGATACTGCCAATTTTATTAGTACCCATAGGCTGTCTAACACACTTTCCATTGCGATACTGTAGAAAATATCGATTGATTGGAGTGTTAGGCGGGCGTAAGGCTTGATATTTCTCAACAATCGTTACGTATTCCTTGCGAATGACGAAGTTGCGGTCTCTTTTTGTCTTTGTATTAGGTAAATTAATTAATAGTAAGTCATCTGAATGTTTCTCAATGTTTTTGACATTAAGTTGTGTTAGTTCATTAGTTCGACATGCTCCGTTTATTCCAATAATAAGAACAACCTGTAACGTAAAGAGTATTGTAGTAGATAAATGAATAAAATTGATATGAACGCATAATTATGCCTATCAACATCTACTAAGTATACTATTTAATTGAGATTAATATACTTAAGTAGATACTGAATGTGCAACTGACTTACTTTTGCCGCCAAATATACGGAATCGGGTGCTTCGTTAAGAAACTTTTCAATATCAGATACTGTGAAAACCTTCGATTTTTTTGGTTGATGACCAGATGAGGCTCTTTTTAAAAATGCCACTAATTTAGGATAGGTATCGATATGTTTGTCTTTTTTCATCTTTATTGTTGCTTTTAGCATCGAATACGTACTCCATAGAGTGCTTGCTTTCTTGTTCTCGGATAATTCTATAAAATATGCCAGCAAAACGTTTTCTGAGAAAGTTTTGGCTCCTTTTGCTAGTCGCCACGTGTTGAACATATCGTACTGTTTTAAATACTTCTCGCGTGATTGTTGAGGGAGAAAGCTCATTTGCGCATTATTAACAGTTTCAGTCAATTCTGTTGGCGTCAAGCAAACTTCCTCGTCGCTAGAATCACTCATTTTAGTTTTTTCACTTGTTTTCAAGTTTCTTGTTTTTAATATAAGGTTTAACAATGACGTGAAAAAATGCCGCGTAAAGAACCGCGTACAAAGCAAATTGAAAAAAGAACACCAAGAAGGTTCCGAGTCTGAGTTTTTAACAAATTAAAAAAAAGTTGTATGATATATTCGGCACCATAGAGGTAGCAGTAAATAGGTTTAATGTTTTTTTTAATTCACAAACTTAGTGCACACGATGTTCTAAATTCAATTTACTTTATCCTCTAGAGAATAAAAACGGCTTTTCCACTCAGATATTGAAGATTAAAAATACTCTTTCCGAGATGGTGGGATGAAAACAATATTATACGCACAAGATTTATAGTGCCCCATGTAATAATTATTATTTTATTTTATTTATTAAGGGATAATAAACAACTGCAACATATTTAATACGTCTGTAGGCCAATTCTCGTACTTAAAAAACGTTCAAATTCAAGTCGCAATCTCATCTCAGCGACAATCAATGTCAAAAACCTGTCAAAAATTTATGTAAATTGATAGTAATTTTGACAGATTGAGACTGAGATTAGAATGCGAACGGTCTTAAAAATACGGGAATTGCCCCTCAGGTTAACATTATGGTCGAAGGTGTAGAAATTTTGTAGTCCCAACTATTTTTAATAACCTTCCAGTTGATATAAACAGTTGTATCACAAGAACCGCCTTTAAAAATAAAATACATAAATACCTCTTTAATATTTTTTGTTGTAAAAAAAATTGTATGTTTGTTTTTAAATTTAAGAAATGAAGGAATAGTCTTATTGAACTTTAAGTGAAAAAGTGTCATTATAAAAAATTAATATACTATTATAATGCAACTCTTCTGTGCCTTAAATGCCGTGTTAGTCGGTAGAATTTTCCCAAAATATGATGCCGTGTCTTAGGTGAGACGCAACTAAGCTATAGTAGGCCGAAATCAAGGTACTCGTATCTACATTCACAACTACAGCTAAAGAGTGCAATGCAAATGCAGAACTACAATTATTTTGCAGAGGATTTGTCCAAGGAATTTATTAGTATTTATGATTGCAAATTTTTTTGTATATTTTCTATAGTCAACCGTTGGCTAAAATGTATGTTTTTAGTTTTATCAAAATTATTATTGTTTAACCATTCTATCAAAGATGCCAAGGTATTGTGAATGTCAAGTTAATGTGGCTCATGGCATTAATATTACTATAAGTTGTCACCGTGCTCGTATCATCAGCAAATAAAGTCATAGGGTGTGGATTTGATTTTGGCAAGCCATTAATGTTTAGTGAAAAAAGTGGAGGACCCAATACACTACCTTGTGGAACACCAGAAGTAGTTTGACGTTCATATCTCTTCCTTTTTAGTGGTTATATTAATTCTATTGATTTCTGTTTTTTGCTTTCTATTGTCTAAATAGGATTTAATTAAATTATGAACTTTACCTCTTATATCATATTGTATAGGCGTCAAGTATGCTTAATAATTTAACCGAAAAAAGATGGCAATGCAAACAAGGAAGCAATAAATACACACACACTTGCACTTTCATTACAAAGGGTGGTTGCGTTTTACTCCGACTTGTATTCTATCTCGTTTGTTTGAGAAAAAAAACTCATTTTTGGTGCTTTTTATTTATAAACCGTATCGAATTAATACTAAACACGTATAGTATACGTAGTGTAATTTAACGAATTAGCAATTTCTCTCAAAATTCTTCGGATTGTGATCGAAAATGTGTTACGTAATTCAATCAACTCTGCTAGCACCAGCCATTTGGTTAATTTTTCCACCACGGCACGTTTACTAACGTCACGTCATCGATAGCTGCTTAGCGGTCAGTAGATCGCTAAGCAGCTACTCCGTTTCACCATTCGTTTCTCAATGTGAAACTAGAAGGCTTCCTACATTGTTAACACTTTTCTGTGGTACTTTAAATAAAGTTCATTGTCTGTCAATATTGATATAAATCTATTGCTAGGCAATTCCTAAGAGATGCCTCACCTGTGGTCGATTAAAGTTTTTTCGCTAAGTAACTACTTTAGTTTATATGTGCTAGTGAATACGGGCAACACTCTGTAAACCATCGTACCCACGGGTGATTTTCAACGCCATGTTTAGCGCCTCTTCTTCTTTGCCCTGGCCTCTTTCCGTTACGCGCGTTTCAAGCTTTCTCAATCTTTCGGCACCATTCATTTCGCTGGTAAGCATCGGTATCCGTAAGGCCATAGCTTTTGCACGTCCTTCCAGACATTTGTTATTCAGGTAGTTTGCGGTCTACCTCTCCCTCTCTTTTTTGTAGCCATGGAAAGGCACATTTTCACAATATGGTCATCGGGTCTACGCATATGTCCACCACCTGGACTCTGTACTCTTCGCAGTAATATGCGTTACTTTTAAACTCTCCCTTACCATGTTCGTTCCGCACTCTGTCTTTGAGAGTGACTAAACTAAACGTAAGTTGTGCCAGAAAGGCTTTTATACCGTTAAGGATTATATTGAGGACAAAAAGGCTTGGGATTGAGTTGCTCCAATTTTCTGCATACTGATTGTTGTTTTTTTTTTCTGTTACATACACTGATAATTGATAATTATTATAACAGAACGACTTGAATACTTACCTTGAGAAGTATAATTTATTATTTTAATTATCGTGAATGTGAGGACTATGTGGGTCATTGTTTCAGTTTTAATCATGATCTGGCAGTTTAAGTAGTTCATGCGGCCTACCCAAATGTCCTTTCTTTGGTATTGTTCGTCGAATCGTTGAGCTCCTAAAGTTCTGAGTTGAGCTGCACGGTTACTGACAAATGCGTGCACTGATTGGAAAGGTCCTCTTAATCTGCGTGGTTCTTTCCTCAGAAGACCATTTCAGATACTAATCTACATGGTCCTCAAAGATTATGTTCGAACTTTTATGTACACATTGATGAATTTTATACATACAATGACATGGGTATTTACTTTGTAAAGTATTATATTATTTTAATTATTGTGAATGTGAAGATCATGTGGTTTATTACTATTTTTTATTTATTTCTTAGTTAGTTTCACGATCTGGCAGCTTGAGTAATTTATGCGGCCTACCCAAATGTCCTTTCTTTGGTATTGTTCGTCGAATCGTTGTGCTCCTTAAGTTCTGAGTTGAGCGGCAAGATTACTGACAAATGTGTGCACTGACTGGACAGGTCCGTTCAATCTGTATGGTTTTTCCTCAAAAGACCGTTTCAGACACCAATCTACATGGTCTTCACATGATCTGACCAAGATTATGTCTGGACTTTAAAAGAGACTGTAACCTCTGAGTTTGTTTCGGCCTTTCTTCTCACAGTAGTCAGATAGGAAACGCCGACCTCATCTAGTTTTTAAAATATGATTGACGTGTAAAAGTGTTTGTACAAACCTACTTACAGAAATAAAATCATTTATCATTTGACTCCACCTCCCCAACGTAACATGCGCATTTCAGTGGTATGAAGCTTTTGCTCATGGGTTTGTTCGAAGCCCACGTTTCGTTACCGCAGAGTAAAACAGGCCTGACAGCTGTTTTTTAGACCCTACCTTTGGTTCGGTTTGGTATCGGCATTTTTGGATCATAAAGAACTCCTGTTATTGTACGCCACTTATTCCACCCGACAACGCCCTGCTAACCGCCGAGAGTTGAAAATCCAGCAGTGTATTTTTTTGACGCGCTGTAATGCACTCTGTTGGATTCTCAATGCTCGACTCAACACTGACAGTCGAAAATCCAGTGCGCAATAACTAAATAATAATTTTAAAAAATCGTCCTTGGAACCTGGGCTTAATGGAAAATCTAACCGCAAACCTTCACCAATTTCCAGAGACCTGGCAGCTCGGAACATCCTGGTCGACGGGGCTGGTCTTCTTAAAGTAGCCGACTTCGGACTCTCTAGGTCCGGTGTATACGTACACACGAGGTCTAGGCCGGTACCACTACGGTGGCTAGCTCCTGAAGCTATCCTACATTCCCAGTACTGCGGGGCCAGCGACGTATGGGCATTTGCGGTGCTACTGTGGGAGATCGCTACTTTAGGTAAGATCATCAGCGTCATCATCATTCTGTTGCTCTTATCCATTTATTAGGGGTCAGCATAACTTTCACCTCCTTCTGCGAAGCAGTAATGCTCGCGTAGGAGGAGGCGGAACCCGTGAGGGAGAGGCAAAATTCGCGCCCTCATGCCCTTAGCCGCAGCAGGAGACGCCCTGGGCGTTGGAAATCCCAAGCCGATTCCCGGCCACCGTAGGCACGGGCTTGCCCGGATAAGGACCAGGCCCGAGTCGACGGCGCGTTGTGTTCCACGCGCGCCTCAAAGAGACGTCAGCACCAATGACGGGGTCCGCTAGGGCCGATGCCTGCCAGGGTTGCGGGAAGCAACCTTGGCTGGCTCAGGTACTACTTTAATCAGTAAGAGTCTGACACGCCCTCCCGCTCCGCCCAGAGCGGGAGAAGTTATTTGATGATTTCCTTTCATCAAAAAATAAAAGGTGTCGGCACAAGTTGTAGCTACCCCTTTCTAGCCATATCCTCTTTCACACATAACATACATCGTTTCTTTGGTCTTCTCCTACTCTTACAGCCATCACATTGGTACTCAAAACATTCCTCACGACATTTTCCTCATTCCTCCGCATTACATGCCCATATCATGACAACCGATTTCCACTCAACTTTACAGTCACCGGTGCCACTTTCAGACTTCCACTTACCACTTCCAAAATTACCTTTTATAGAAGTGTTATTTATTCATTTAGGATCTCCAACAAAAGATATACACAATACATTACACATAAATGGGCAATATCCCGTATTAAGTAGGTGTACTCCTTCACTTATATTATAGGAGATCACAGCATGCACAATTATGTTCACAACTAAGCTAACAAAGTTCAAATATTAAAAATAGTTAAATTTGGAAAAAGTTAATTCATTTTAAAAGGAAAAAAAAACAAAACATTAAGAGATACTTAAGCTAAATAAAATCTGTATTAAAAAAGTGTTGAAAATAGGAGAAAATAATCAATCCACGCGAACGAATTCGCGGGCGGTGCTGTGTTTTAAATAATTCTAATTTCACTTTAACATATATTTCAGGAGGCTTCCCATACGCTGAGCTCAGTAACCACCATGTACCTCCATTCCTGGCCGGAGGTGGTCGTCTCCCGAAGCCAGCCCGAGCCTCGCCGAGGCTTTACCAGCTGATGGTCGAATGCTGGTCCGAAAATCCCATAGACAGGCCAACTTTCTCCGAAATCGTGGACAAATTGACAGTTCAAAAGCAGTTATATGTTGACTTGGATTGTGTTTTCCCACCGTCCGAAGACGATCTGGAAGGCATAAGAGACATTGACTTCAATATTGCGGAAGCCAACGGTCGTCTTGACCGGTGACCCTAGTAAAGACTGAATATTTTTATTGTTATTATTGATTGTCACCCTATGTGTGTACAGTACACGTGTATAATAATTATGAAATTTGTTTTATTTTAAAGACATTTCAGTGTAGAATGTGTAGTTAGTGGTACAGTCGAAACTACTTGAAAAATTCACATCAACTTCGTATACTCAGTCACGTCCAATTAACTTTTCGTTTTAAAACTTCTGATAGGAAAAACTATAAAATGTGATTGAACTGATGTCAAAACGACAAACGAAGGAGAAAATTTTAGCTTTTTAAATGATCAATATTTAGAAGAAAGTAAGTCATTCTTGTTTTTATTAACTTCTTCCATAAGAGAATAGTGTTGTGTAGATAAGTCAGGACGGGGTGGTGTGTTGTGTACATACAATAAAGAGATAGAATACTATCTATCTAGGTACTAGGTCTGCATATCGGCTCACAGGACAAACCTTGTTGAACTTTGGTATTCCGAAAGAGACTGAAATATTGTACCTATTTTCTGGCGTTTTCGGCAGTTGACGTCACCGTCCGAGGGTATAAAAAGAATACCTTTCAACATATTGCATAAAGTGTCTAATATCAGCTATCGATAGAAGTTGGTACACCGTGCCGGGCGGACAACAGCCGGTCCATTTTGTAACAATCTCATCGTGATAACTTAGGTGAAGTGAGCTATCATCCTACCAGCCGGTCGATTCTGTAAAAATCTCACCGCGAAGTAAACACTAGGTGAAGTGAGCGTGGACTGAGCCGCCAGTGTCATCCCACTGATGCTAGGGTTGACCAAGCATTTCATTTACAATCATAATCGAGATTTTAATTATATGTTTTTTAATGTTAGTTCTTTTGATCATTTTATATTATTTCAATGCTAGTATTTAAGTGGCTAAACATTATTGTTTACGGGTTTTTATAATATAACAGCAAAACAGATATTCAGTAATAAACTCAATTAAGTTCTTTTTTTTTTCCTAAACTAGCTACTTACTAAAGAAAATTCGCATGGACAATGTTTGTTATTAAGGACCTATTGTTAAATATGACTATTGTTGTCGTTTTCATGGTTTTCGAGGTTGTAAAGTAAAAATGAAAATCGAAATTGACTATCTGTGTTGCTGTTTTATAAAAATAAACTCTAAATAAAAATATTTAGACACTTAAATACTAGCTTTGAAATTATATAAAATGATCAACAGTCGTCGTCAATCGTTGAGCTCCTTAAGTCTAAGTTGAGCTGCACGATGACTGACAATTCCGTGCACTGACTGGACAGGTCCACTCAATCTGTGTGGTTCTTTCCTCAAAAGACCATTGCAGACACCGACCTACATAGCCTTCACATGATCTGACCAAGATTTTGTCTGGACTTTAAAAGAGACTGTGACCTCTGAGTTTGTTTCGGCCTTTCTTCTCAGAATAGTCAGATAGGAAATGCCGACCTCATCTAGTTTTTAAAATACGATTGACGTGTAAAAAGTGTTTGTTCAAACCTACTTACAGAAATAAAAATCATTTATCACAGAAATAACATTAAAAAAATATAATTAAAATCTCTATTATGATTTTAAATATAGTAATGCTTGGTCAATCCCTAGCATCAGTGGGACGACACTGACAGCTCGCTCCACGCTCACTTCACCTAAGTTTTCACGGTGAGATGGTTACAGAATCGCAATGCTGATGCTAGGGATTGACACTATCGACAACTCACTTCAAGCTCACTTCACCTAAGTTATCACGGTGAGATTGTTACAGAATATCTCGGCAGACATGGTACAGCGGACAATTTTTTTTTTTTTTTTTTTTTTTTTTTTTTTTTTTTTTTTTTTTTGTTTCCGGGTGGAAAATCCTCATGGATGTCCGCCGCCCTGGGGCGGACGGCGGGGTCTGTCAGACTCTTACGTACGATCCTTCCGCAACCCCCGACTGGAGTGAGGTGTTTGACTCCCCCCGTGACGTCTAAAAGGGGCGCGCGTGGAACACTACGCGCCGCCACCTCGGGTCCTGGTGTGTGGGGGGCGACGGACGTCTCCGAGTCCGTCGCCCCTGGACCCATTTGGGGGGGCTGGAAGAGGGCGTTGAACGCCCTCCGCCGACGCCCGGTGCGCCTTCTGCGGGCCGGGTGAGTGGACGAGATCTCCCTCTCCCTTTCCGCAGCCTCCTTCTGCGAGACGACTGTCTCGCAGAAGGAAACCACCGCGTCCCAGGACTCGTCGCTGCCGACCATCGACTCAACTACGGCCGGCAGCGACAAGTCACTGCCTACTTCTGAGATGAGGGCACGGCGCGGCTCCTCCCAAGCGGCACACTCTGCCAGCGTATGCCGCGCCGTGATGGTACAGCGGACCAAGTCCAAGCTGCACCCTAATTGCGGTAACCTTCGATCAACAATAGTACTAGATTTCCGATGAGCGCATCAAAAACGGCCGGAAAAATAAGACCACAAATAATGATGTGGTCTTATTTTGCAACATAGTTTTTTTAACCTTATTGCTTAGAACATACGTTTTGTTTTTCCATAAATATTTTTATTCTTATTTTAAAAATACATTTACTTTTCAATCGAAGTAGTAAATATATTGCAAACGATTATAAAGTTTATGTTTGAGTGTTAAGGTTTATAATCATGCTTTATGCAATCGCGGCCACATGAGCGATGTGTTTTTGTTCCTAATTCTTTATCTAATGCTATTGTTGATCGAAGGCGGTAACACAGTACTTAACGGTAGGAATGGCTTTCATATTGACAGTTCAACAACATTTGTTACATTATTTACGTTGCTAACCAGACACGTGTTTCGAACATAATTATGAAGCAATATATGTATTAGTTGATTGTGAGTTAGATTGAAATTAATAGTGTGTTACGCAATTCGCATGCTGTATAGCGGCTGTAATAGTATTAACAGACGATCGAACGTGGTACAGGCCAGAACAGTAAGTACCTAATCTAAACAATATCCGCTGTAAAACCCGTACCATGCACGATCGTCTTCTAATACTATTAATATTTTACTGCTGCAAAAAGTAGCCGTGGGTGGAAGCCCTATCATCATGTCAGCAGAAAGACCTTCACAACTGGACATGGCGATCGGTTCTGTGCTTCTCGCGTTCAACGGATACCTACGGACGGACGGCCTATGTCATTGAAACGTGCATGGTCGTTCACAATGGACTTCATTAGAAGGCTGAAAGTCAACCAAAGGGCAAAGGGCTACTCTTGAAGTTTCCCTACGTGATCGAATCAGAAATGAAGAGATACGTAGGAGAACTAAGATAATCGACATTACGACATAGCTCAAAGAATTGCCAAAGTTAAGTTGCAGGTGGCCAGGGCACATTGCTCGCAGAACAGATTGGCCCCATCGGCCAATGGGGCCGAAGTTTCTGGCGTGGCGATCGCGTACCGGAAGACGTAGCATTGAAAGGTTTCCTCCAACTTGTGTTAAATCGCTGACCTGGTGAAGGCCGCAGGAATCCGCTGAAAGGCCTATTTAATACATATAATAAAATAGTAACGAAGTCAAAATTGTACATTTAATATTATAGAAAAAAAGTAATTGTCACGAGGTGTGGGAACGAGTCTGATGCAGAAAATATAGTTTTTAGAATTTTTAGTCCGTTTGTCTGTTTGTCTGGATGTATGTTACGGATTGGCGCAAAAACGGCTGAACGGATTAAGATGACTTGACACACAGATATTTCATAACCTGGATTCACAAAGGGATTATTAAGATTGTCAATTATCATTATTACTTTTAATCCCGGTAGTACGTTCCCGCGACATATAATTCACAAAAGCTAGTAAGTAGTCTATAATTTAAAATTCGTAATAAATTCGTATTTTTTTTTTCAGTGATTCTGGTGATCTCCACAGCATTAACATTATGCTCGGTGGCGGTCACCGTAGGCGGGCGCTGGCCGAATCCTGATAAAGACCCATTGGTGTATATCGCAAACCCAATAGAAGCCAACATGCCCGGCCACTGGGTCCCGGTCAGCATCGTCAAAGCTATCCTAGAAAAATACCCACCTACCACTCATACGCCTTTTACAATGAACCTTCTACACAAAGAGCCTGAACCGCCAGCTAAAAAGAATGTCACCGAGAACACAACTAAAAAGAGGAGCGATCGTGGCGTACCTTGTATGTATTATATGATAGGATTTCGTGAGGGTTGTATGGAGAAGGACGGATATAGCAAAAGTTCATATTGGACGGGGACGTTCCCCCCAAATTTCAATCCAAAATTCACACCGGGGTACAGCACAGTACCAACTAAACCATTTGTTACTAAGTTCGTAGCTGTTGGTACTGAAGACTCGGGTACAACTGATTCAGGAGGTGGTAACTCTGAGGACGGAAGTGGAAGTCACCCTTTTCATGAGGAACCCAAAGATGATGGCAGTGAAGAAAATGAAGAAAAAGAAGAATATGACGAAAATGAAGAACATGAAGAAAATGAAGAACATGAAGAAAGTGAAGAACATGAAGAAAGTGAAGAACATGAAGAACACGAAGAACATGAAGAACATGACGAACATGAAGAACATGAAGAACACGAAGAACATGAAGAAAATGAAGAACATGACGATAATGAAGAACATGAAGAAAGTGAAGAACACGAGGAACATGAAGAACACGAAGAACATGAAGAACACGAAGAACACGAAGAACACGAAGAACATGAAGAAAATGAAAATCATGACGGCAACGTAGACCCGATCTCTGGTGGCTCGCAGGATTCAGTACCAGAAACGACCCCAAAACCAAAAGTTAAAAGACCGAAGCCTTTGGATGTCCACGACAACTCTCCTTGATAATTCTTTGAAAACGAGGGTATAGGTACGACTAATTTGTTTGGCTTAAATTTATTTGTACTATTCGATCTCAAATAACATTTTGTTTATCCCGTTCATTAAAATTAATTTTTGTTTTATTTTATGTTGAATAGAATGTTAGTGTAACTGAGTTGTAGATGAAAATTAGTAATAATAATATCCCCACCAACGTAGCTCTAATTTAACGTCGTGGTGGATCTTGCGCGCTCCTATGAACTTTAGGTCTGTGTTGGTAGAGTTTACTTCGCCGCGACATGTTTAGGACGTGGAGCGAGACCAAGATAGATACAGTCCAAACCAAGGTCGCATATGCCGAAGGTTGCATGGCTACAGGAAAGCGCTAGTCGTTAGTGTGCCTACTCTGGATAATCCAACTTCCGGTTTTATTTACCCTTGCCATAGTGAACGTAGGGCTCTGCTGTGGTCAACTTTTAAATTCCCTAGCTACTCGTAGGAACAACATGAACACTAGATCTATAACCAAAAAAAAACTAGTTTAGGCTAATTACAACAACATGGACAGACTAACCGGTATGATACAGATATTATATTCAAAGCATACCGACGCGCGACGTGCTCATCGATGCATTTTTAAAATATAATAAATTAACGTTTGCATAAATAGTGACCTAGTTTTAGTGTATTAGCGTGTTATATAGAAAAACATTTTAAGTTACAACTTTAAATAATGAATTGACTGGATTATTTTTAAATATTCTGCTATATGGAAGACAGCCCCTATAATCGGAGCGCGATGAACAGAACTGGATGACATCAATTGAGCAGTGCCTGAATGAGGTGTGTGCTATTGCTTCTGATGGTAAGCTCAACACTGGGCAGAAACTAAAAATTAGCAATCTTTGCCGAAAAGTTGGACATGGAGTTTTACAAATGGCTGTTCAATACCAGCGGGATCCGAAGCACGGTGCCAGCCGTTGGCCCACCGCAGTCAGTAGGGGACCCAAGTAGCACGCCAGCCACGTGCCAAAGCCTGCCCCGCCAACTCGCGAAACCCGGTATGCTCCATGCTCCTAGATGGGAGGACCCGGTGGCCATATTCGGGGGGGTTTGGGCGTCCCCGCAGTCTCCAAATGAGTACCCCATAGGTTTGGTTAGCTGTAGTGTTCCACTTGGTTCACTGAGCAGCGCCCCGACAGTTCGTATTTTTCCCCAACAACACTACTCAATACAATGACAAAAGCTAAGAAACATAGAGAACGGCTGCACTTCCTCCCACTAAAAGTTCACCTTACCAACATCAGAGGGTAGCACTCCAATCTCGATCCGGTCTATCACCACCTTGAGACCGAGAAGCCGCACCTGTTTTTCTTAACGGACACGAATGTAGCAACCCCGTCGGAAGTGGTGTACTTCAACTACCCGATTCTCTTGAACACAAGTTCAAGAAGCAAGCTGGGGTCTTTGTGTACGTCCGCGATGACATTTGTTGTCGTCGTCTCCGTTGCTTTGAGAGATCGGGTTTTTCTGCCATATATGGCTACTTGTGGATAATGGCGTGGAGAAATCTCTCTACACCGGCATCTACCGATCGCACAGCGGTGACCTGGAGGCAACAGCGCTTTTTAATTTTCTCGTGGAGTCGACTCACGTTGGCTAGCAACGGTACCCAACAGCGAAGCTCATTTTTCTGGGGGACTTCAACGCCCATCATAAAGAGTGGTTGTTCCCGTACCAAAAGCTAACGCTAAGATCAAACCCAGATGGTGAATGTGGCAACGCGGGTACCGGATGTTGACGGCCATACACCCAATTGCTTGGACCTTCTGCTGGCAACTGATCCAACAGTCATTCAGTTTCGGTCTCAGCCCCGCTGGGAACGTCTGACCTCAGTCTGGTGAAATCCATATCAACCTGTTCTCCTCCAGATGAGAGTCCCAGAGGCACGAGGTGAGTATGGCGATACGAGTCAGCAGACTGGGATACTAATGCGACACTTTTTTGCGTCTTATCGTTGGCGGCAAGTGTGCTTCTCTTCGGGTGACCCCTCGTGCTGTGCTGGCGTGGTTGCGGACGTGATTTGGCAGGGGATGGAGTAATTTATTCTATTGTCCAACATCCCGCTCGGTCACAAATCCCGGCCTTCATATAATACAGAATGCGCCCACGCTGAGGCGCGAAAAGAGTCTGCTTACCGACACGACCTGGACAACGCCCCTATTCGATTTGATCCATACTTCCAGGGACAACTGTATATTTTTTTAAATTTGTTTTGAGCAAAATTCAGCAACGCGAATACCGTACCGCATGCCCTGTCACATGCACACGTGACCACCAAACACCAGGCTGCACCAGCGAACGGTATTCGCGTTGCTGAACTTTGCTGTAAACAAATTTAAATACTATACAGGGTGTCCCTGGAAGTATCGTGTTATTTTTGACATCGAAGAAGAGTTCTACCTTTTCAATTTAAAATGTCCCTTACACACTTTTGCTTTCGGCCCGTGTGTAAGGTCGTAAACTCTCTCAAAAGCGAAGAAAAATAACTTAATATAATATAAGTAATAATAATAATCTATGAAAAATACGGTGGGTACATAAATGTTTTTTTTAATGATTAAACTCAGGAAAAGGAAAGATACGGAACCGATGTCGTTGATACTCTTTTATTAGAACCAATTTTTGAATTTGACGACACGGTTGGCGCAGTGGTTAAGCGATTGACTGCTGCGTTACGTGTCGCGGGTTCGATCCCCGCACGGAACAAATATTTGTATGACCTGCAAGTAGTGGTTCCGGGTCTAGCCGTTTGTGTATGTGAGTTTATCGCGATACAGGAAAAATTCCTAGTGTGGGACAACGTTAAAAAAAAAAAAAACCGTGATCAAATACCTACCGATGATAAAATCAGTCTAAGGTCTCACGATACTAGATCATTTTGTAACTATTAAAGTAAGTAATTTACCTCATTGCTAACATCATCCTGAACTTTAACAAGAAATGCCAAACAACGAGCAATATTTTAAAGTTAATTTAAAAACCTCAAGCAAACCGGAATTACAATGAAGGCTCGCCCGGAGCGCGTGTTTGGAAATCATCCTCCTGATCGTCTTTTTGTTCAAAACCACCATATTTGTTTTAGGTACTGGCTTGCTCTTTTTTTGTTTATCTTCGATTCGGGATGAGGCAGCGTTACTCAAACTTTAGTACTTATAGTACGGTAGGCCGCGCATTGGTGGTAACAAAACCACTGTATGCTGGCCTCTTACTCTATTGTAACTCTGTACTATGCTAGGGCAGCTCAAGGTCAAAGTTTACGTAATGTTTCAGACGATCAATTCATAGGTAAGCCCACGTTCCCATGGGCGTTACAAATCGCGGCGGAATAAAATCGCCTAGCGTAATTTTTTCCCGCCTGCAACAGTGTTCGCACGAGCGTTAAAAAATCACTTCGAACTGATTCGTCGCGCAGTGTGGACGTACGATGAGTTTCGCAAAATTATTAGCGGGAGACACTTGTGAGGCCGAGAGTGAGACCACAAAAGAAGCAAATACATTTTTGGATGCATCCCTTAAATATGGAACTACATTTGTATTCATTTAAAAGGCCAATTATTGACGCCGTACAATGATTCAAAGAAATATTCTGAAAAATTATAATAATTATAATAATTACCAATTAAATAGCATGTTTACTATATTGTATTTTCTCAAATTAAACCATTAAATGTTTACTTAGGTACCTTCTTTATTAAGAACTTTACCCATATACCTACCT
This sequence comes from Brachylomia viminalis, assembly GCA_937001585.2. Taxonomy (NCBI): domain Eukaryota; kingdom Metazoa; phylum Arthropoda; class Insecta; order Lepidoptera; family Noctuidae; genus Brachylomia; species Brachylomia viminalis. The sequence continues at coordinate 7,242,923 of OW443303.2, read as the reverse complement.
ATGCCTAGAACTATTTTAGGATTCCATAGGGTAGGTATGTGCCATAATATGTAGGTACTAATATTTTAATTGAAAACGTCGTAGGTATCCTAAAAGAAAACGGGCAAAACATCCGAACACAAACAAACAATCCAATAACATTTTATGTAAGTAATCTATATCTATAAAAATCAATGCCACTTTTCATTGTAATTTTATAACTCAAGAAAGGATGGACCGATTTTGACAATTATTTTTTTAGAATATTTCTTGAAGTACGAGGATGGTTCATACGGAGAGAAAAAAAAATGTTATGCGGTACGAAGTTCGCGGGGTCAGCTAGTAAATTATATTTTATTGTTTTGTTTCATATTTGAATCCCTGGGGAACACAAGTACAGAACTTCGTATGTCGCATTCTAACCGATAAATAATCGCTCTTAGAATGAAACAAATAGAAAGCGATAAGTACATCTGTTAGCATTGAAATAATATAAAATGGTCAACCAAACTAACATTAAAAAATATAATTAAAATCTCGATTATGATTGTAGGTAAATGTAATGCTTGATCAATCCCTAGCATCAGTGGGACTACACTGGCAGCTCACTTCACGCTCACTTCACCTATGTGTTCACGGTGAGATGGTTACAGAATCGCAATGCAGTAATTATTCTATAATAACACAATAAGTACATTATTTTAGCCATAAATACAATCCTAAATTTAATGAGGAGTAAACATAACCTACTTATAATTTTTGATTCACAATGATGTAATAGTATTATTGCAAATACTCAATCATCTCTTTTACCTCACATCATTCCTTACGTATTTTTGCACCTATCAAAATCAAAAAAATCTAAATCAAAAGTCATGTATGATATATATAATTATTTAAACATAATGCAGCATTGCATAAGCGGGCACGCCCTTTATGCCTGGAGGCTTTTTATTATGTATTAAGTTCTGTTTGCGTTTTTATTATTTATTTCTGCTTGAGTACAGTTTTCAATATTGGCGTGTGCTAGCTGACATGTAGCAAATATTATTAATGTTTTTGTGTTTCGTAATGTTAATTACTTATTACTGTATATAATCCAGATCTTCTAACAGAACAGACAGCAGTGCTGCTGGGGAGTTTGTTGCGCCCCTTCTTCCCAGCTAAAGCACTAGGAAGTGGTGAAGGGCGGGCGTTTTGGGGGAACTGTCTTATGTGATTTTGACGTTCAAAAAGTGCTGATTCTCAGCCTAGTTTGAATAAATGACTTTTGATTTTTTTGAGTAAATTATATATTAGCGAAATCAAAATGGGAGTTAATTGACGATCACAAAAATACGGACGAAGGTATAGATATCTAGCGGGCCCTATCAGAATACCAGCGCTACGGTATTTATTTTTAAATATTGCAGCATTAGGCTGAGATAGGACCCTTTTTGGTCTCGCACAGGCTTTTTATTTTATATTTTCCTGCTATTGTTATTTTTAATGTTAATTTTGTTAGTTCTAAATGTTCTTTTTTATTTTTGTTTTTTTTTTACTGTTTGTATTGCCTGTGCGTGTCCCAAATAAAATAGTTTTCTTTCTTTCTTTATCTGTTCAAAAGTGTTGAAACGATAGAATTGGAACGTTCGAGAAATAATTTTGTAAAGTATAATATTACTTTAATTAGTTAGCAACATTCCTACAATAACCCTCTTATCTCAGACACCTTCCTCTATGAATTTTATTAACGGGTGCGATATGTTGAGATAAAAAAATCAATAAAGATTTGTGATTTCGACTTCAAAAGTTCCTGCAAGTTCCTTCTTTTGAAGGAGCATTTAGGTACACACGCAGCCACTTTGCTCAACGACGGCGACTCGCTAGCAAATCATAATCTGACGTCGACACACAGATTCGACATAGCTAGCGACAAATCGGTTTTCAAAATCTGTGGACACTGAACTTGAGATTTTGACATCGCTAGCGAGTCGCTATCGCTGCGTGTATACCTAGTATAACGTTTAGAACCACTGTCCGCTCTTAATACAAGACTGAAGGCTGGCTCGATCCAGCGATCAATCAAATTATCGTAAATATCTTTTGGTTGCGCCTGCGCTGCGCCTGTCGGCGGCGAAAGGCAAACACGATTACAGGCGATTGACTTATTGCAGATTATGATATACCTACGTGATGCCGTTTTATCTGCATGATAATTATTAATGTAAAACGCTGTTGTTTTATTTTGTTTGAAATTTTTTATGTACCCTACAAGTGTTTGTCGGTCTGGTCGGGATTAGCAAGATATAATGGCTTGGAAGTTGAGTATTTGATGAAAATTGTATTCTTCATCTTTACGTGTCGTTTCGACTACAATATTGGCCGACTAGTGTGTAGTCACCTGGACAGTGGTCGGCTTTGTTTAAATCCTGAAACGTGTGATGATTGTGTGAAAATTTCATTGAAAAATCAAAATCAATTGTCATTTATTCAAACTAAGCTGAGAATCCGCACGTTTAGAACGTCAAAATTACATAACGTCGCCTTAGAGTGAAAACCTCGGGAATGCATTTTTGCTCAAATATATTTTATTGCGTTTCTACGAAGAAAACCTCGCAACGCAAATCCCGATCTGACTAATTTGTTCGCTGATTAAAGCGGGTTAAATTTCCATATTAATTAATAAAATAAAACATAAAAGACGCCGTACAAAAATTTTACAGCACGCAGTTTTTTCTTCCTCCTGAAAAGTTACGTCTCTTCTCACTTACGAGGTTTTCACTCTAAGGCATCGATAAGACAGTCCCCCAAAACTAACGCCCTTCACCACTTCCTAGTGATATAGCTGGGAAAAAGAGGCGCAACAAACTCCCCAGCAGCACAGCTGTCTGTTCAGTTAGAAGTACTGGATTCTATTTAATAGTTGGTAAGTCATTAACATTACGAAACAACACATTACATTATTTGCTATATGTCAGCTAGCACACGCCAACATACCTACCAACAAAAACATTGTAAACTATACTCAAGCAGAAATAAATAATAAAAACGTAAACAGAACTTAATACCTAAATAAAAACCTCCAAGCTTAGTGGGCGTGCCCGCTTACATAATATGCAATGCTGCATTGTTTTTATATAGCCGTATTTTAAAGTCACAAATGATAAACTAGGACCTTCGAAGTAAAATAAATAAACAGATAATTACTAATAAAAATAACAAAAACTATGGTCAGCAAGCCGACCCGTCACCACAAGCAGCACCCGTTCACGAGCTTATCGCAAAGATCAGCCACTACCCCCTTCGTCATATTTGAGGGAAGAAGGCAACCCGACCCTTGACGCTACCGCAAGCAGTGACATCTAAGGGAAAATGACGAACTTGCTGCCGTGCCGGTTGCTCAAAACAATAATAAGATCAATTGTTGAGCTAACCACATATTGCAATACAACTCATAAAAAAATATTGAAAGGAGTAGATTATGTCAATAATAAATGAAAATTAAATTAAACTAAGTTGACTAATAATATAGTCAAATAAAATAAAAATTATATGAACTCATTTAGCTTGTTAGTAGGTTAATTAATGAATAATTTTAATTAACTATTCTTATTGTTTAAGTAATCGTTGATAGAATAGTATGCCATTGAACAAAGGTAGGGTTTTACTTCAGCTTTAAGCGCATTAAAAGGTAAATCTAACAAAAAGAGGGAAGTTTGTTATAAAAGTTTATACCAACCCCGACAAATGAGTTATGAACCTTATGAAGCCGATGAAAGGGAGCACGTAGTTTGTCCTTATGAATATCACTGTTTTATATTTAATAAAACAGTGAACAGTTTGTTTTTTATTTTGTTTTTTATAATGAATTACCTACTTTCTTAAAAATCATTAAGTAAGTAAAGATAATGATGAAGTTAGAAGGTAACATTTTTATTTGACGTACAGTCGAGTTCACTAATATATTGGCAGTGAGAATGTTTCAAAATATTTTAAGTGTTAAAATTATCATATAAGTAGTTCTATACAAACCTAGACATCAATAAAATGTTCCTATGTTACGGTAGTGCTGTCAAAAATATCTGACTACTCTGCGGAACATAAATATCTAAATACTCTAGATTTAAATATATTTGGTGCAATCTAAGATTCGCAAATATCTTAGATTAATATACGCTTTGAATATTCAACTAAATGGCCTTTACCATTAAATTTATTTTTGTTTGCTGGAGCAGAAGTACGAGTAGGTAATAGCAATGTTGCCGTTCGTAATAGGACTGTATCAATCTGACAACGTTGAGAGAGCTGTATTATTTGATTAATTAAGTTTTGGGAAATCTTTGGGTCAATGCATAGGGAAATCCTAAGGTCAACGCAAACTATAACTATCTTTTTGTTTAAAAATTAAAATTTAAATTTAAACACATTATTATTTAATTTTTATTTTATTATTCTTAAATTCTTATTTTGTTCTTCTGAAAACCTACCATTTAAAATAAGGTAGGAAACTTCCAGGCAAGGCTTAAGCAATGGTGCTGCCAGTTTTAGAATCTGGTATATCCACCATTGGCATCAATAACATCTTGCAAACGTTCACGCATTGATGCAATCATGTTTGAACAGGCAGCGCTACTTCTAAAGCCTTCCCAAATCTTACGTAGGCCCTTAAATTGGTGACTGATCTAACTCGCGTCGAGTCTCAATTTTGAACCATACATTTTCTATGGGGTTTAGGTCAGGGCTTCTAGGCGAGAGTTTAATTAAATGTAACCCTTCTTTTTGAGCTATCCACTCCTGGACCCTTCTCGCATTGTGGACGGAACTTCTATCCTGTAAAAATTCGATTCGATGGCCATCGCGATAAACAATTTTACCGGTCAGAAGAAAGACATTTTTTAAGATGTCCACGTAATCGACACCTGTCATACGACCAGTGACTTCGCATATTTCTATGGGACCAGCGGCATTCATCCACCCCCAAAAACCGCATGAGATACGCCCACTTCGTATGTTAGGAAAAATGTGTTCTTCATTGTCATCATTGTATCTACAAGTGTATCTTCATTGTATCTATGTAGTGTTGTTGCATCAGATGCAATTTTTTTTGCTCAAAGAATTTTAAGACAATAATTCGAGACATGTCAAATTGTCAAGATTTTATTGCGTTTATTACGTATTATTTTTGCATTGCGTAGATATTTGTGTACCTAACTTTGCGCTTAATAATATGAACAAGGGATTGCGCACAATTTTTAGTCTTTGTCTGTAGCAATATTATTGATAAAATCACAGATCAAATAGGTAATACAAATATAATGTAGTCACATAATTATGATGTCACAGATTGTTTACAATTTATTTTAAGGCAAAGTTGTTTAGAGTTTTATGGAACTTACCATTGCCTATAGATATATTTTTGATTCATGAACATGCTCAGATATTGAAGAACTCGACTGTACTTACCTAGGTAGGTACTGAAGAGGCTTTATCTAAGGATGGCTTTCTCATCAAACCTCCACGAACTTTATAAATTATTGGCTAAACGGCATAACATACAGTTTTTTTTTTCTTTGTCATGTTGTATTTTGATGAAAATAAGTTTCGCGATCGCGACCTTAACAAACATTACGTTTGAATTTCGCGGGCTACCCAGGCGCTATTTTGTATTTAGAAGAATATGAAAAGAATAGACAGTCAGTCAGTCAGTCGCTAGTCGGCTCGGACAGCTGTCAGCGCCGCCTTGATGTAAAAAAGAAGTTCTCTAAAGGAATATAATACTTTTCCTATACCTATCAATATAAAATAGGCCTTTTATTGATTTCGATACCACAAGAACGCTAAAATGGTTTAGTACCTATATATATAATAAAACAGTAAAAAAAACTGTGTCTGTCCATTGAATATATTTAAAAAAATATTATCAATTTATACTGACGGACAAGCAATATAAAGATAACATGTAATATTTCCGAAACAACGCAAGATAGCTTCTTGAAGTGAAACATTCAAATGTATAAAACACCAAATTAAACTAAAAAAGAAAATGATATTATAATACGTTAAAGAAGGAAAAATCCAAATAGTGCCATTTGGACACAAAACAATTACTTACCTACTTAGCTCATAAAGTGGGTTTACGAAATTGAAACTAACCACTACTACTACCTATTATTGACCATTTATTAGTTTCACTGTATTTTGACATGTATTAGTATTGACCATGTATTAATTTCACAGTATTTGACATGCATTAGCATTGACCATGTGTTGACCATGTGTTACTTTCACTGTATTTTACATTTATAATAACTAAATTTACCATGCATAATAATTCTAAATTTGAATGCCAATACCAACATAATTATTGTATGCCTATTAGGCAGGACATATTGATACTTCAATATATTGTTAAGACCTGTACCTTACATATGCCCACAATAAAGATACTTTGACTTTGACTAAATTATTACATGACCCAATATTTTGAATTGCTTCCGCGCGCTTGCAATACGGCCTCTACACGATTTGGCATGCTGAGTACCAGATTCCTCAGCATATGCTGAGGAATATTCTCCCATTCTTTACGCATTTTTAAGGGCATGGAGTGTGACTGGGCGTGGATTTCGGCTTCTAACACGTCTGCCAAGCTCGTGTCAGGCATATTCGAGAGGATTTCGGTCAGGCCTTCTCGCTGGACACTCCATTTGATGGATTCCCACGTCTTTAAGGTACTCGTTTACCGCATGAGCTGTGTGGGGCTGGGCATTATCATGCATAAATAATTCATAGTCGCCCATACTCACCCATTCTATCCACTTAAGTATCCAACGCTCCAACTTATAGTAACCAACCACAGATAATATAATGATCTGTGGTTGGTTACTATAAGTTGGAGGAGAGGCGCAATTTCGCACAGGTTAAATATGTTTTTATAGTTTTTTGTGGTATGCTGAATAATCTGCAAATAATAGAATCTTTGAGATTGCTCGTTCCAAACAGTAGGCTGCGGCAAGGGCCAAGAGAGAGGCTATTCAACAAGTCGCGACACAATGGCATCGCTCGTCGCGCGACAGGCGGTGTCTTTGTGTAGCGTCGCGTGTCGCGCCTGTTTTATGAGCCTTAACGTACAAACTTGTTAAAGTTTGCATCTTTCGGTGGGGCCGGCAATAAAGATCCTTAACCGCGTCTCTCTGCGATCGGATATCTTTATTTGCTCGTTGGCGGAATTCCAGTGGGTGGCACTTAACATATTGTCCTCTGTATGACTTGTACGCACGGCTACAGATCAAGCTATACATCTCCAGTATAAGCTGATCTCGCATTGTATAGGATTTCCTTACAAAGAGAGGTCAGTGTAAACTGGTAATGTATAGCTTGATGTGTAGCCGTGTGTACACAGTCATTACTTGGGACTTGTTAATTAACCATGCACGTTATCGACAAGTATAATTTGGACCCTGTCAGTCAAAATATGACAGTTTCAGAACATTTCATTTTTGGTGGTGGTGTTTAATTAGTTTTTGGGTGGCGTCTCTGAGTGTGGAAATTGTGACTACAAACATTGTTGTATTCGGTTCCCATGTGTTAAAACATATTATGTAGATAGTGGATACAGTAAATAAACAAATAAATAAATATTGACCAAATACATCACCATTCCTTCAGAATCGCCGTTTTCTATCGGCAGTAGCGCCGTGCGACCATCTGATGAAATACCGGCCCACATGTGTGTAGAACCTCCCCGTATGAGTATTGAGTACTACTTAGCCTGCGCCGCTACGGGACTTTATCTTCGAAACATGCTTGTGTAACACGTTCTCCTGGCTGCCTGGACAGTTGGACACTTGACGTCTCCCGTCGGCTTATTAAGCGATTCGCACGAAGTTAATTTATTTGTGGGCGAATCGACTACTCCAGAAATACGTATTAAAGCTCCTACAAACAGGCGTGACACGCGACACGACACACAGGCACCGCCACTCGCGCGACGAGCGGTGCCTTTGTGTCGCGTGCGATTCGCGTTGCGTGTCGCGCCTGTTTGAAGGAGGCTTTAGGCAACTTTTTGAATTTTATGCAATAAAGTTAAGAAAAAAGTACACTAGCGCACAGAAATGGCACGAGTAAAATATTTTAAAATAAAATACGTAAATTGATCAAAAATTTATCTTTATTAGAATAACAATTTCAATACGCAAAAATCAAGATATATGAATATACTTAAATACTTATACAATTGGTAAATACATAATAAATTATTTATTTCCTCCTGTTATCGAGTAAGAAAAATACAAATCCCTACTTGTTTATAAACATATTTACTTATAACTTACTCATAAACATTTGCCGAGTTAAATACAAACTTGTACAAAAATTATTGGTAAATAAAACAACAACATTATCATGAATTACTCTACATTATCACCAACAAATTACGGTTATGTGTAAATACAGTAGATAGATATTAAAATCAACTTATAACATAATTCTTAATCGTAATTTCTCGTAAATTGTATACGGTACACTACAGTAATCGTTTGTTAGTATTATACAGGGTCAAAATAAATAAATAAATATCGTCTGACATTGCACACAGCACCATCTAGTTCCAAGTTAAGCACTTAAGGCTTGTGTTATGGATACCAGATGGTTGATATACTACTTAAATACATTTTTTTTATTTCGTAAATACATACATATTATAAATATACATCCATGACTCGGGTGCAAATGTCCATATTCATCATACAAACATTTGCCCCTACCGGGATTCGAACCCAGGACCATCGTTTGGTTTCGCTGACTACACTTAGCCACTGTAGCCACTACACCAAACGTGTCGTCAAAATAAATTAGCTAGCGAAACTCCGCAGACGTGATGGTTCGATATCGATAAAATGATCAATGATCTGTCACTTATTGTTAATTTTAAATTTGGAATTGAAACCTTTGCATGCCCGTGTGACGGTAAAAAATTAAGAACTTTGTCAGAAAAACACCTATGTATAATAAACCCATGTTTGCAAGGAAATAAGTGATTTGATTTTGATTTTATTTAAACACGATGAAAAGAATTTGTAAGTACAAACTTTTATTTTGAGTTCAACAACCGCGCTGGTTACCTGGTTACATACGAAGTATGAGTTAAGAAAATGAGTTTTGTTTTATCGTGTTAAGATATCCTTAGCCGTCTGTAAAGTTAACACAAAAATAACGAATTGTTTAAACTGATACATCAAGTAACTATACTACCTATAGTCAGTGACGTCAAAATAAAAGTCATCAAATCATTATTTTTTTTTGTTCAGATATCGATTCTCATTATGTCTGCGGAGTTTCGCTAAGTAATTTAATTTGACCCTGTATTAAAGTTCTCGAAACAAATGTACACACAGCAGCAGGTCAAGTCACCACAAATTGTCAAACTTTCTCATTCGATATTGAACATAAGGTTCATTTGATGGTTTAAAATCATTTGGAGAAATTTGACAGTTTCGTATAACCTGGAGTGCTGACGACTGTACTTCGAAAAATTTCTACGTAAAATAGGCAAAGTTTAAGGGCCTTAATAAGTATCTACAATAATATTAATAATACCCCACCGCCCGCCGCCGCCGCGCCGCCGCGCCGCCGCCGTATGTTTATGTTGACGTCATGGTGGGGCTTGCGCACTCCGACCGAACTCTAGCAGCCTTACAAATAAAAATGTGTTATACCGCATCTATTCCATTCTTATATCATTATTATCATATCTTATACCAGTAATAAATTAAGAATATGTCGAGAATATTTTATTACAAATAAACCAAGTATATCTCGGGTATAACAATTCTTCCGTTATGTCAAGATGCACCATTTGGCAACAGCGCGACCAAAGAGAAACTTCTAAAAAAAAAAGAATTTCGTCTATAACAACTGTATCCATCGTAGACAGAGAATGCTCCATCCATTTGTCAACTTGAGTTAACTTGACGTTTCTCGAGTTCTCGACCGTTTCGTTCGATTCGTTGCGTAGGTACTGAGTCAATGTATGTTTGTTGATAAAGAAATGTAATTGAATGTCCGCAGCATCATCTTTCATCTGGAAGGGATGAATAAGAAACGATAACACAGCATGACTGATGCCGGTAGAGTTTACTTTGCCGGAACAGGTCTAGGGTGAGGAGCCAGACCAAAAGACATACAGAAACCCGCAGGGCAGCATGTAGCGACCTATTGGGTAGTAGCGACCCCACGAACCTTATTTCACGGGAGTAGTCTTGATCCTCATCTCTGGCTTGCCTTTATTGGCCGGCTTGAGTGGAGAATTAGAGATTCGCAAGAGCAAACGTGCTCGGATGAAGGAAGTATTCCAGTAAGTACTGGTAGGGATCTTGACCATCTTCCGAGCTTTGGGATTGTCCTAATAGTCGTGGAATATCTCTCCATTCCTCAAGCACCTCAGGATAATTATTATGTCGTCGCCTTGTTGCTACGTCACTATGTAACTATGTACTAGCGACAGTTTCCAGGGCTCAATATCGAGTGTGCAAGAAAGTTTCCTCTCTTCTACTATTTAGCTGTGCTCAACAGGGTCCATAATGATCACATATAATTTAAGTTACCACGTAGGTACCTACACATTGTGGAATGCAAATAATGTATTGAGTACTTGTAAATATCATTTAGTACCTACTTAATTTAAGCTATAATCTATTTATGTGGGTACTTACTTATGTCTATTTTTTCGTGTTATTTTTGCCGACACGCTAAGAAAAAACCAGTAGGTAATTAAATACCGAGAAAGCGTTCGTTGTTATCGGCTATTGTACTTAAATAGGTAGGTCACAAAATGAAATGATACTTTGTTCAGAGTCCGAACAGAATTAAGTCAAGTTACGACTTGTCAAGACAAGTCCGTGCTCACTCGATAAGAGTACAAGTTAGAACAATCGGCTGCCCCGTGTCAAAACTCAGTAAGCAAGGGACAAATAAAAAAGTAAAAGTTTTTCACATACTTACTACTTTATCTTTACTTACACATTAAAGAGAGAATAAGAGATTCAATTTTATCGCCTGTCACGCTCACCCAGCGTAGATATTGATATGTCTTACTCTTTACCTAAAGTCAACGCTGGATTGCTTGGGGCATTATCATAAAAGTGAAAAATTTATATATATTTTTATTGTCTTTTTAATGTTCACTTAAATATAATATCTAAATTAGTAAAATATGTATTGTTTTGTAACTTTTCTTATTTATTTTTTTATGTACTAAGGTCGCGTCGCGCTTGTCTGGGAGCCTTCAAGCTGCAATCAACTTCTGTCACCTGTCAGCGATAATAATACAATTTACGGGACTTAATATAAATAGTCTGTCTGTCAGTTGATTGCACTTCCCAAGCTTTAGAACTTGGTATTGTTTGTTCAGCGACAACTTTTTTTATGTCATCTTGGTTCGATAAGGGATGGGGCTCGGCGCCATCAGTTGTGGCCATGAAAAGTGGGGTAATAGCAGCGAGAGCCCAAGCGATTTATTGAAAAATTAGGGAAAGTTTCAAGTAGCAAGTCTAAGTAGCAACTTCATAAGAAGACAATGATGGAACTTTATAGAACAGTAATAAACACTTAGTGAGTTAGGCCCCCAACGCTCCTTATGTACAGCTCGCGCGTTAAGAGTTTGGCTTTGACCGTTATTGCGCAGAAATCAGAAATTGGGTATCAACGGGCAATTAGCGGGGTGCGGGGCGGGTGTGTAGGCGCACGCGGTGCTCTGATTGGCGCTCCAGTCGTTCCCTGCCTCTCGCATCGATACGACGTACCGCGCACTCCTGTTGTACAATCAAAAGTTCAAAAATCCGAAGGTCAAAGCCAAACTCTTATCGCGCGAGCTGTATGGTGGTGGTAATTAAAACAAGGTAAACCAGGAAAGTTCTAATTGTCTTATAAAACATCGCTAGGTACCTAATTAACGTTTAATCTACCACAGTTACCTGACTCTTCTTATTTTAATGGTAGATAGTTGTCTTATTGACGTACTCGTCTATACTTAAGGCAAGCAAACTTCAAGAATCACTTTCTCTCGAAATACATTGCCTATGGTTCAATGTATAGTTAAAGGTATTTTCTGATACTACACCCCAATTGCGAAATTTCCTTAAATCACAATCCCCTTTGCCCTTCCAACATATTTTTTTATGGTCTTCTCGAGTGTCTCGACAACGTCAATGACGCAATGAAAGTCGTTGAATTGTCAAAATGAAGAGGATTGTGATTGAGAGTATGGTCGTAGTAACTATTTAGTAATCTGTGGTATGGTACCATGGTACGCAATTAGCCTTCAAAATTACGAATAAGCATTATAATTAAACTTATTTTTTTCTTTTTCAATAGGTACTATTAACAATTACAAACGTGTGTTACCTACGTGTGTTGGAACATTACTTCTTTTTATTTGTTTAATTCTTCATTTAAACCATTTTTATTATAGAAATCACCATTTTGGATTTGAAGTCAACAGCTTGATTGACATTTTGTAGAACATGTGTATACAATTCGAAATATATTATCTAAAGTCGCTTTTCGTGTCTGTATGTGTGACCACGTTGTCTTTTTAAACTACGCTATTGATTTTGATGCGGTTTTCAACATCATTTAGAGTATTTATTCCGGGAGGTATATGTGTATAATACTGTAATACATGAATAATATATTGATACATTTTTTTTTAAACCCATTATTTTATCAAGCCGTAATAACCATGCGAAGCAGGGGCGGGTCGTTAGTATTGTCGCCACACCGGCCGGCACGTAACTTGGCAAGGTTTTGGCGTAGTGGTAGTAAGTTTGCGCATGTAGTACAAAGAGTGCAACAATTTTTTTTTCACTTTTATTGATTGTAATAATGTATTCTATGGTTATTGCCGTAATTTATTTTTAAACATGTCTGTGTAGAAGAAAGGAAAAACGCATCTAACGACTCTTGCCAAGTTACGTGCCGGCGACTTTAATGGTATTTAAATACTAACGACCCGCACGAAATGGACTGATTTTGATCAATTTTGTTCACTGTTTGTGAGAAATGGGAAAATAATTAAAACAAAATAATTTGAAAAGTCGAGTTCTTTGTTTTGCCTATATGTCATAAATCAAGTATTCATGGAAAATCACTAATATTAACAACAAGTTTTCCGAAAAATTACGTGACATACTTACCTACACGTTATTGATCATCTTTTTACAAGAAACTACTTTTGATTTTGAACATCATAAAATATCATTAACATCAATAAATGGTCTACTTGCACGTGGCTTGACCACTTTTTTCAATTTCCGTACAAGAAATTTAAAAATCACACATTACTCTTCAGCAATCCTTGAAATAAAATCAAAATGTTATCTTTTGTAAAATACAATATCGTAAGTTTTAGTTAGTAAATAAAGTTTCGATGAACGAATGTTTAAATTTTTTCAACGTTTCTAATAATTGGATAAGAAATTGACAAAAGCGGGTTTTTTTCGTGCACTGAGCCTTTGAGTGAATGAGTGAGCAGTTTATCCAAATCGCTCACTCACTGGCCCAAATAAAAAAGATGGCCTTCCGAGAATAATATCTATCAGGTAATTAACTTTTACAATACGAAGCTCGAAAAATACTTTTGTCTTTAAAATCTAAGTGGCCTTAACAAAAGATATTTCTTTCGCCATGAACTCATAACTCGGTTTGGAGGAGACCGTAATTAAATATTACCATCTTTTTCAACGACATTTTAATAAAGTAAAGACAAGTCCCGAAGTTTGGTATCTTGCTTGGGTGACTATGAGAAAGGCGCCATGTTTTTTTTCTGGTTGACTTTAAGCGTCACAATTAACAAAAGGTAGTAAGTAACTACAGATAACTGTAACAATAGTACAGCCAATTTAACTAACATTACATTATACATCTTTAATATCTATCTATATAATATATAACATCAATTGTCGAACGTTCAATACTGTCACGGTAATTATAGATACCTAATAGGTATTACCGTGATACTGTGGTGTAAAACCCATAAGTCATAAACGCAATAATGAGATGAGTAAACTTAACTCTTTTAAACCCTATTAGTATTTTGCTGTTTCCTGAATAGACACGATTTGCAATTTTGAGTTGCACGAAATTGTAACACAAATACTGACTTATCTCCTTTAAAGCTTAATAGATTATAATGTTTAGTATCGAATTATGCAAATAACTCGTTTTCAATATTTATGACTCATCCCCTTTTACCCACAGAACTAGTCTCGCAAGGACTCGAAAATGGATCGATTGAATTGAATATGTATAATTGTGTGTATTTTGTTGGTTCTGTTTGATACTGGGGTGGTTTAGGAAAAAATAAAAAAAGCGGGGCAGTCTTTGGGGACTGCCGATAGAAGTAAAACCTAAGTAGGTAGGTAACTTGCGAATTGTATAGTCGAGCTAATAGATTATTATTTTTGAATTATTTTTAATCTATAAAGAAGTGTTAATGACCAATTTACGATAAATATATTAGGTATATCTATGTATGTACATATATACACAGTCTACATATAGCTAATGGGAAGCGTGCGGTGACGATGACGCGAGTTTCACGCTTTTTGTTCACCCAAAAAGTACACATTATTTTTATTAAAAACGTTGCCCCACACTAGGAATTTCTCCTGTATTGTGGGTGCGTTTACAAACATTTAAAGTCACATACATAAACAGCCAGACCCGGAACAACTACTTGTAGATCATCATACAAATATTTGTTCCGTGCGGGAAACGAACCCGCGACACGCAGCGCATCAGTCAATCGCTTAACCACTGCGCCAACCGTGCCGTCAAACCACGTCATCTTAAGCATGAGGCCGACGCCGCCGCGCCGCCGCATCATTAGTGAGGGAAAAGGCAGCATATAAAAAAAAAAAATAATGATCAAAGATCAAAGGACCCCAAACTACTGTGGCGTAATTTGAAGTCAGATGTACTTCCAGATCATAAAGAAAGGCTACTGCCAAGTCACTTTGACAATCCAGATAGTATCAATGCGGCTTTTTTGAATGTACCAGGAAGCTGTAATGATAATGTCTCACTAATGTCCTGCTTCTATTCTCGCAGGCAGAGTCCAGCCGAGTTCTCCAACCAACCAGGAAGATACCAATCAACAATTCTGAAGATAGTCAAGAGTCTACGACCAAACGCTCAGGGTGTTGATGGTATTAGTTTGGAAATGTTAACACTCATATTCCCGACTACCCTGCAAGTCATCACTGATATCATCAACAGGTCAATAGAATCGCGCACTTTCCCTGGCCTCTGGCGACGCGCAATTGTTCGCCCTATCATTAAAATTATTGATCCGGCCAATTCGAAAGACCTCAGGCCAATTAGTATACTGCCCTGCCTGTCAACGATTCTGGAGCGTGTAGTGTATCTACAGATAATTGAATACTTGGAGGCTAACAACATTCTCCCTGAACTTCAGTCAGGTTTCCGTAAGGGAAGAGGCACTGCAACGGCTCTGATAGATGTAGTGGGCAATATCCTGGAGGCACGTGATAGAGGGGAGGGGTCAATCCTGGTCCTGCTGGATTTCTCACGGGCTTTCGATGCTATTAATACCAGTCTACTGCTGTCCAAGCTAACGTACTATGGCTTTGACCGTGATGCTGTGGATTGGTTTAATAGCTAATTGACTGGCTATTTGTACGTGCAGATCCACAAGGAAGACGGATCGACTGTGTCATCCCCTCCACTGCAGGTGTCTAGGGGAGTCCCTCAGGGATCGATTTTGGGCCCTTTGCTGTACATCCTCTGCAGTGCTGATGTTACCGGATCCTTTGTAAACTGCAAGTATCACATGTACTGACTTTTATTTCATTGTTACTCGGCTCCTAAGGGTCATAGTGTGATGTCATAGCCTTCCTCAAAAATTGGGCTATCGAATGCAAAAAGATTTTTTCAATTCTGATCAGTAGTTCCAGATTCCAGATAATTATTACCCCCTACAACCTCACAAACTTTAGCACTCTAAAACATTAAGTATAGATTAAAAACGTTTGTGTATTTTAAACGTGTAGCGAGCAGGAGAAAGAGTCATTATGAGTTTATTAATATGCATGGTCCTTAAATAGGGCTGACAGGCGTAGGTAACCTATAAATATATATTATAAAGTTGCTTTTCATGTCTGTCGTGTTGTTCTTCAAAATTACGCAACGGATTTTGATGCTGTTTGCACCATCAATTAGAGAATTTATTCCGGAAGGTATAGGTAATATATTAATAATATTAAACATAAATAAAGAAATCTCGATGTTTTGTCAAGTAGTAAAAACAGTGCGAAGAGCCCCGTCGCTTGTACAAAATAAAATAAAAGCCAGAATCACAACCTGAGGGTTTTGAAGTAAATTCCAAACCCATCGCTTCATAGTAGGTTTGAAAAATTCGTCTGCTCAACAACGTAATTAACGCAACGAACGTGGTTGAACTGTCAAAACGAAAGGCATTGCGATCGATTGTCATTTTATGCGTGTTACGCAATTACCCCGTGGATTTGAATATAGAATTTATAATTTTTCCGCCAGACATTACCTACATACAAGCCCTTTTGTTTTCGAGAAGACTGGCCACACGGTTTATTTTTTCGTGGAAACACTTGAGTCCTAAAGTAATAGAGGAATTATCTGTAGGGATAATATAGGAATTAATTTACAAGAGATAAGGGGAGGTCTTATTATAGATTTGCGTTTTAGAAAGAAAAAGATAAGAAAGAAAGAAAATACGTTTATTTGCGGTAAACATGACGCAAACAAAATACACAAACACAAAAAAGAACAAGTTGGGGGAAAATATGCGTCACATCCACGCAAAACGGCCATCGCGTAGCATAACGCTGTGACCTTATGCAAGAAAGAGCCCCAGCGCTGGTTTTTGCGTTTTTTAGGTACCTACTAAGTGTATCACCTTCTTTAATTATCTTTGTTATCAAAATCAAAAGTCATTTATTCAAACTGGGCTGAGAATCAGCACTTTTTGAACGTCAAAATCACATAAGACAGTCCCCCCAAAACGCCCGCCCTTCACCACTTCCTAGTGCTTTAGCTGGGAAGAAGTGGCGGAACAAACTCCCCACCAGCACTGCTGTCTGTTCAGTTAGAAGAACTGGATTCTATACAGTAATAAGTACCTACTTAACACTACGAAACACAAAAACATTAAAATTATTTGCCATAAGTCAGCTAGCACACGCCAATATTTAATATAATGTTTTTATATAATAATATAAGCGTTTAAGTGGCAATAAACTGATGTTTCTTTCTTTCTTACTGCAAGTAGATAAGTCGTTTCGAGTTTGGTCAGTACCTACAGGTTAGTAGGTGACTTATTATTGTTTCCTCAAAACCGGTTGAATATTCACAATATACTGACGGCTGTCAGCCCTAAAGGAAGGCTTACAACGGGGCCCATTGCTGCACATTCCGCCCTCAAACAAAGGCATCGTTGCATGAGATTCATTGTTTTTTCCACCTTGTGTGTGCGCGACTTTAGATCGCGTTCCTTTTTTGAATGCGTGCACCGGTTTATTTATTGTGTGTCTACCTTTATTTGGTATTTCTATGATGACAGGGAGAACTTATGATTTAGAGTAGGGCTTACCTACCGACATCATTTATTTTATGCAACGTAACAAATTGCTAATTGGTACTTACTTTATTTTTAGTGCACCATCAATAAATAGTAGGTAATGTCGGTATAATACAGTAACTACTCGCTAACTCTCAAAGTATCCAAAACGATAATTATATTATAGCAATAGGTAAGTACTGATTGCTTAGGTAGGTAGGTAGGTACTAGGTACCTGTTTAGAGGTAGAATTAGCAAAAATTTATGATAAGTAAAAAGAAGTTCCTAATAATAATACCTGGGTACGGAACTAATTACTGCTAACTAGGCAGGTAGGAGGTACCTACTACTAAGGTAGACCGTACACTAGCTAGGTACTTAATTCACTTTGAACCACCCAATGTTTTCAGAAACAAAACTTAGTCAAAATATTATATTAAACTAACAATTTACTTGCTACTAATCTTTTATTATCTTAGAAAGTTGCAGTTTTTTTTCTTCTACAGATACAAAGAATGCGCGCCACGCGGCCGGCTACACTAGCGCCGGCCGACCGCAAAAAGTGGCGCTTGTGATGTGAAGTTGTGTATGTGTTGTGACCTGCAATAAAAGTATTTTAAGCTGTATTTACACATTTCTGTATACGAATATGCATCTTAATGCAAGCGATTATGGTTTAAAACGTTTCGAATTCATATGACAGTACTAAATGCACGCTTTCTTCTACATGAGACAATAAGTGTTGGTATAATAATTATTCTATCGACTATCGATGCGTCATAATATTAAATATTTGTACGTGAAAGTATTTTTTTTTTCTAGGAAAGTACGACAGCATAGTCTGAGAATAAAGTTAACACAGGTATTTTTTTTTTAAATCTGGTTTCATTTTAAATATTAGGTAACATACGAGCAAAAGGATTAATAAATTCAAAATAAAAAGGCTGTCACAGATCTCAAATTACTTTTTCAAACAAAGTGTTAGTTGATCAAACTATATAATTTTTATAACCGCAAAACGTGCAGCAAAAAAATTGTAATCAAATTATACATACCTGCATTTTCGAGTCGATAGTCTAATAATTTTGTTCACATCCCTACTTACCGGCGAACCGATCCGCTTGCTCGCTCATCGCATCGTTCCTTTCATTCATTCAGTCGAGCTTTGGTCGCCATAGTGAGCGGGTGCTGTGGGTATTATCTGCGCTCGTGCGTTATTGACATTCGTGAACGCGTGTTTAATATTTTTCATAAAATTCACGTGCGCTAAACAATAATAAAGTATAGTGCCACAAACAAACCTTAAAGTGATAATATCCATGTGTAAAAAACAGTAACTGTGATAAATATAACGTAATAATAGTAATCTTAGTGATATTTTTAGTAGTAGTCCAGATATTTTGGTGATGACTTGAAATGAGTGCCTGTGGAATGGTTTAGCCTGTTAATGATAGTCGTTATGGTGACTGTATAGTGTTTATTAGTAACAATAAGAAGCAATTGAGACGGCGATGGCGGTGGTCAATGTTTGCGTGTGTTTTCTGTTGGTTTTGTACCAGTTGTCAGCAGCATCTAGCGAGGCCTCTTCGGAATCCACAGACCTTGGATTGTCAGGTAAAAACATGAAATTATCTTCAAACTAGCGTTTTTGTCTATGCTATATCACGTTGCTAGATATTACTTAGCCTACGTGTTATGGTACTCTCGCTTTTGTTGTCTTTATAAAGTTACTTTTTATCTAAATAAGTCAGTGTCTAGTCGGGGTTTCATATTTTTTTTCTTTTATTATAAACGTTGAAATTCGTATAGCTATCTACTAGAGACGTAGGTCTCCGTAGACGTAGACGTGGACGTAGGTATACAAAGGTAGCTAGTATAAAAATCCCATAACGACGTACCTACCTACAATAAATGTTAATCAAAAACAGCTTCGTAAATAAAATAATTGACTAAGATTCTTACGACCCATTGACCAAAATCACGCTTTTTTCGGTTCAAGCGATATCTTGCGAGTTCACGAATTACGTGAACGATTTTCTAAAGCTAATCGTAAAAAAATTGGTAGAACATCTGAAAATAAAGTAGGTACTTACCTATTATTTATTTGCCCTGCATTTTTTTTTCATACTTATGTTTTTTTGTTGCTACAAATATTTGTTACTAGTATAAACTTGAATTTAGACCTCTAAATTCAAGTACTTACCTATGTAAAATATGTAAATAGTATTTTTTTTATTCAGTTTAGGGATGCGCTATTTCGTTCATCCCGCCACTTAGCATGCATGCATCAGAGAAAAAACTCGTTGGCGGGAATGGATAGCAGAAATGACACAATTTTGTAATACTTAATATTCCGTAGAGCATTTTATTATTCACAACATAATTTGTTTTTTTTTTGCCATTTCTTGTGGAATAATTCCGAAAAACCTTTAGCATTATTAACTAATTAAAGGAGTTATTTATTACTTTAAATTACCTACTTCAGTTACTAGGCATTAAATAGGTAGTTAGGTAAGCCAAACTAGTTAGGTCAGTATCCATGCAAAGTCTAGAAACAGACTACCTAGGTACTTACCTAACTTTCATGAAAACAGGTCGATTGATTCATTCCGTTCAATTTTGCATGCTGATTGAAATATGCAAAATAAATAGGTAGGTATATTCTATTCTATTCATAAAACATGGCTTGACTCTATTAGGATCACGAATCCTTCGCAAAGTTCGTTCCATTCTTGCCTCACCACTCCATAGTTATGACAGCTTTTTAATTATCTCTGCCTTACCTGAGAAAGGATCGTTTACTTCATAATGGAACCATTGACACTAAAGACATTTCGAGTGGCTTCTAAATTCAAAACAATGGCTAAACAATACGCATTGTTTCTTTCGTTCATTGGTCACGCTCAAGACGTGTTTTTAAGTGAAGAAGGTAATTTAGAAGCTTTTCTTTGCTTCCTAAGTAATGGGTATGGTATTGGGTAATACACTTAAGTACACGTTTTAGTTGGAAGGAAGATAGTTTTGTCCCTTAGTGCTCATATACACGAGCGATACGAGTCAACGGCCGATGGACTGCTTGCTTCTGCCGTTGACGCGTGCCGACCGTGTGTATGAGCACTTAGTCATTCCATATAAACCATCGACCAGCTACCTTTTCTGATGCCACTGAATGGCAGTATTTTACACGAAACGGCTGTCGTCTGTACCGTCAGCAACTCATGGTCTTGAAGGTCTAACTTGAGAAAAACAGACCTAACTTAAGGGGCTGACAACAGCTAAAGCGCGGTCACTGTCGGACTGCCTATAAAAGAAAGATAAGCGCGATGGCACAAAGCTGGTAATTTATTGCAAATGATGAAGCAATTCTCTAATTACAGGAAATCTATTGATATTATCTAAGGTGCTTGAAGAACAATCTGAAAAAAAACCAGTATGGTTGCATGTAATTAGTATGGTTTTTAATCGTTAAAATACATTTTTAGTGGTAACTTCGCGACTTTTTTCTATCGTACCAAATTACTTAGTTGTATGTTGTCAACACACTAACTAGCATATATTCTGAAGAATACTAGGGGTGATCCAAAAGTAATGATAATCAGTTATTTCTAGTGCACACAAAAATACAAAAAAAATATCAGTCACTTGCTCAGTTACCCACTAGTTCAGGAAAAAAAAAATCATATAAATAGGCCACGATTCCCGGGAGCTACATTCATTTGAATACGGACTGTCAAGGAGTGAACATCAAAATGGAAAAACACGAAATCAGAGCGGTCATTAAATACCTCTGCTTGAAAAAAATGTCTACCAAAGACATACACAGCGACTTGGTGGAAACATGAGGGGACTCTTCTCCTCCATATTCCACAGTTGGAAGTTTAAGCTGGAGCTAAGGAGTTTAAGCTGGGAAGAACATCGACGGAAGACGAACACCGCGAAGGACGCCCATCGACGTCTCTCACTGAAGAAAATGTGAAAAAAGTTGAAGAAGTTGTATTGGAAGATCGAAGAGTCACTATCAGGCATGTAGCTGAGGTCACAGGGCTCTCATATGGCAGCATTCAAAGAATCCTTGCAAACGAATTGCATATGAGAAAGGTCTCCGCGCGTTGGGTACCGAAAATGTTAAACGACGAGCAAAAGAAGAAACGAGTCGACATGTCAAGAGCAAATCTCGAAAAGTTCCAGGCAGACAAGGATAATTTTTTGTCACGTTTTGTGACCATGGACGAGACCTGGATCCACCATTTTGATCCTGAAACAAAACAACAATCGATGACATGGAAACGATCCGATGAACCGACGCCGAAGAAATTCAAAGTGTCAAGCTCAGCAGGGAAGGTTATGGCGTCTGTTTTTTGGGACGCTGAAGGAATAATCATGGTGGACTACTTGGAAAAGGGGGCCACTATTACAGGCTCCTACTATGCAGAACAAATAAGAAGATTGCGGGAGGCTATTAAGGAGAAAAGGCGAGGCAAACTGCGGGCTGGAGTACTGTTCCATCAAGACAACGCACCGGTTCACAAAGCTGCAATTGCCATGGCTGCCATTCAGGAAGCGGGCTTTGAGCTGGTGGAACACCCCCCCTATTCACCAGATCTAGCCCCCAGTGACTTCTATCTCTTTCCACGACTCAAGGAACACCTCCGAGGCAAGAAATTTGACGATGATAGCGACGTGATAGCCGCGGTTGAGGACTTTTTTGAGAGTCAAGATAAAGATTTTTTTTCTAAGGGAATTTTAGGTTTAGAAAAGAGATGGACTAAATGTATACTTGCTAGGAGACTATGTTGAGAAATAAATTTATTTTTTTATTTTATTCATTGTGTTTATTATTGATTATCATTACTTTTGGATCACCCCTCGTATCATATATTTTTCTGATTTTGATTATTGCAGTGGATTATATACCTACTTTTAGGCATTACAAAATTTGCTTTTAGGTCATGCAGTCCCCTTAAGAGCGTTTATACGTTTATATGGAAATAATACATTGGAAACTTGCAGGGCGTTATTTTCATTGTAAAATAACTGTAAGCATTACGGTTACTGACTTTTGAAACACTTTCACGTAATTCTAAAAAGTTAATTAAACAGATTTTTAAAATATAGCTCCGATTAAATGATAAAAATTGAAAACCACGAAATATGACACTAAATTGCGACGTTGCCACTCATAAGGTATAAACGCTCTTAAGATTAAAAGAAAGTACCTGCTCTGTTGGTCCTGACTCCACCTGGGATACTGGTAGTGGGACAGGCAAATCAGAAAGTAAATCGTACTCCCGACTTTGACTAGCCGTTCGTAGGAGAACTAGGTACCTGCCTACACTTATCATCATCATACAACCGATTCTCAAGTAGCGTTATCAAATCTATC
This sequence comes from Brachylomia viminalis, assembly GCA_937001585.2. Classification (NCBI taxonomy): domain Eukaryota; kingdom Metazoa; phylum Arthropoda; class Insecta; order Lepidoptera; family Noctuidae; genus Brachylomia; species Brachylomia viminalis. The sequence goes on along the minus strand of OW443303.2, from coordinate 7,219,968 downwards.
TTATTGTACTCGATTACAGTATCGATAATCGTTCCGTTGCTATGGCGACAGGTGTGCGTGACCCGATGCCGCCGGCGCCGCCGCGCCGATGTCGCGTGCACCGTCTCATAAATATGCCGTCTCACCAATAGTTTTATGTAGCACCTGTAATACCACAGGTCAAAGAGTACAAGTAATACCTACGGTGCCTGAAGGCGGTCATCGTTATCAGTTTTAGAATTCGGTGGCATTATGGCTTGGATGTGTTCCAGTTCATGATACTTTCCTAGATTGCAAAGAGCGTTGGGCTTGGTCGTCAAAGATGCAGGAAACATCTGGATGAAGGGTCAGTGGAGAAAGGCAGAAAATAAAGGACGCCTATATCGGGCAGTGGTAGATACCATTATAGAGGTATGAGGAACAGGGTGTAAAGTTCACTCATCTTCTATAGAAAAGGGAGGATCCTTCGATCAGACGGGTGTTGTGACTGTGGGCAACTGCCCGATAATTGATTTCGGGACGGTGTATTGTATAATTATGTTAGTTACGCGGTAAACTCTGCTTGCGCGATGCAGGATTTTGCGTGACGTCAGTGTGATGCGTAGATCGCATGTGGCGATGTAGAAGCCGCATTTTTTTTCTTAATTCACTGCCGGGTGGGATGCTAAAAAGATGGTAAAGAATACGGGGGAATCCTTTGCTCCTTCGGTCCTTTGTGGGTGTAATCAATGTTATAAATAAATAGGGTGTGTCTTACTAAATACCCGTTGCACATAAAGACAAATTGATTGGATTCATTACAAAAGTATGCGCTAATTACCTTATCTAATCTAAAATCCTTTACTAGCAAAACATTTAATTTTATGGTTTTATTTGCAAAGACCACTTGATTGCTGATAAAGGTGGAGTGTATATTGAATACTTAGTTACCTATATTGTTCTTAAAAACCATGTTCTTATCCACAATCCTTGACTTTTCCCAATAGTAGGAGGGTAGTTGTTCACTAACATTTAGTACCTAGAGCTCGCTCTTTGTGACAGAGCTCGCCGGAAGAAGTAGGTACCATCAACAAAATCGACGCATGATCACTTTAGAATTTTTCGTTTGCACGAAGTGACCATGCGCTCAGTCCCGCCCACAATTTTGTATTAAATTGATAAAATAAAAATTGATTTTTTTTTTGTATTAAAAGAAACACATGTTTTAACCTTTTGCCTGGACAAAAAATATTTGGTACTTCCTTCTTTGATTGGTTGGTCAAATTGGTTATGGCGGGGGTTGGGTCTAGTCGCTGTAAAGAAATATAAGCCATAAGGTGGTCATGCGTCAACTTTGTTGATAGTACCTCAACATCATCATCATTACAGCCGACCGATCATTACCGGGCTATCGGTCAGCCTTATGGGAGGCCTTCCAACGCTACGTCTCCCGGTGCGCGTTTGCCACTCCAGAGCCTTTCGGCCCCATCGGCCATCTGTAGTAGGTAGTGTAGTTCCTACTACCACCAAACAGCGGGGCTGTCTCCCAATTTGAAGGGCATGGATGCATGGTGACGGTGTGAATACAGGTGCGGTTGCCGAGTACCGGCTGACTGTGTAGGTCACGAGACGGTTCAGTTTTTCTCCGAGTTGCCAATGCATTGTATGTAATCCTTCTGGTAGGTATTATAGATTTCCATGGGCGACGGTGAACAGTGACCGCTTACCATCAGACGGACCCACGTGCTATTTAGAGTGCAATTGGAAACATTTTTTTTTTGGCTGAAAACGAAATTTGGTCTGATTTGCATTTTTGGCCGAAAACGATTAAAATTTTTGTTTGTTCAGCCTTAGGTTTTTCTTTGGTAAAAGTAGAAGAAATAAGCAGTTCCTCTGTACTCAGTACTAATATGTCGTATATGTATGTATTTTACTGTGTGTAAGTACATACATAATAAAATAAATAAATAAATAAGAAATGTATTTTGAATTTTTTAAGAATTATACCTACCTACTTAATTAACCGTCTTTACGGTCCATTCCCCTCACAGAGAGGAGGCCTGTGTCCCAGCAGTGGGAAGTGGGAATATTATAGGCTGATTATGATGAACCGTTTATACTACACACTTTTTGCAAAGACTTATGTAAGTAGGTACTTACTTAATTAACAAACCATCTGATAATATACTTGTTATTATGTTTTTCTGGATTTTCTCTGTTATTGTGCTTTTTGTTGAAATAACCAATATACAGGGTTATTGGTAAAACACCATCAACCTCTTAAGGGGCGGCTGCGCCATGTATGTTCTTCTTATTATAAGATGCAATGGTCTTGGAGATCACGTAGGTATTTATTGATTGTTACTTTTATACAATTCCATTACGACATTATTATTATAATTTCTGGCAAACGCAGGAAATAGAAATCGTCAGAACTAAAATTGCCGTAAACAGATATTTCGACGAAATTCGATCGGACTAGCTTGCCACATAATTTCGTAAAAAAATTAAATAGGTTGGGGTCGTCTTCCATTGAAAACGGATGCGCTAGATTATCGCATTTTTAACTTAGATATTGCATGATACCACCGTCATATTACGATTACGTATCTATCACCAATGTACACGGGATTGACAGTTGATGACGTCATTAAATCGATAAGGTATCGATAGATCAGATACGAGGCAGACTTGGCGCCATCCGAATCGGTTGAATGCACTATATCAATATAATATTAATCTATACTTACATACCTACTTATATTATAAACATGCCGTGAGCCCGTAGAGAATTCACACTACCTACTACTAAATTACGAACTTCCATAGAAACTTTCATTTTTCCGTACGATTTAACAAACATAGGTACAACTATAAAGTAATGTATAAAGATAAAGGATAGGATAAAGTTTGATAGTAGATATACTATCATACTTCTTTCATACAAACGTTTTCCTGACAACAAAAAAAGAAGTAAGTAGGTAGCCAATTAGGTGCAACCGCTTTGAAGAGATGTGCGGACAAACATTTTTGCTTTGGAGAGATGTGCGGACAAACATTTTTGGCAATTGATTTTTATTTATATATCAAATCATTTATTTCTTCGCAAACATGGGTAAATAATTGGTAAGTACATAGATGTTGTCATAGAAGTTAGTTCTCCATGTTCTACCGTTACATGGACATGCAAATCATAATCAAGTAATATTATTTTAAATAATAATTAGAATATTATTATAATTCCATTTTACAAATTAATGTCAAATCATTTGAATCACAATAAATAGAAAAATGTCATAATTATGTCATAAGTAATATAAATATACAACAGATTAAAGTCGCTTTTCGCGTATATCTGTGTGACCACGTTGTTATTTAAACAAAGCCACGGGGTTTGATGCGGTTTTTATCATCACTGAGAGAATTTAAGCCGGAAGGTTTGTGTAAAATACACTATTAATATTTAACTTGGGTACATTTAATGAAAAAATCTCGATGTTTAGTCAAGCCGTGAAATCTGTGCAAAGCAAGCGCGGATCGCTAGTAATATAATAACTAGATATTTTGTGATATTATCTAGGATTATGGTCGATGTTGTTTAGGTACTTAGTTATCACACCCAAGTGATGCATTTTGTCTAGACAAAAAGTAATCTTTAATCAATAAACTTTACAATCAAGGAATTTAGATTGTTATACTATCATTAACTCTGTGCACTTTTCGTGTCGATTTATATGTATACTACAAACCTAATAGGTACTTATTATAATGTTGGTTGGTAGATTGAGTAAAAGTACCCAACATTCTGGTCTACAGAGGTAAAATAATTGCAAACCATGACGATTTTATAGAACTATTTGCTTTCTTGATCATCGTCTGTCTAGCCTTTTGCCACCAATGTTGGGGTCGGCATCCAGTCCAACCGTATGCAGCTGAATACCAGTATTTTGCATGGAGCGACTGCTTATCTAACCTCCACACCCCAGTTACTCGGTAATAGGATATCCCTTGGTAAGACTGGTTGTCAGACTTTCGAGGTTCTGACGACTCGTAACGACTGTCAAAGATCTAAGTACGAATGACGGCCGGGACGAACGGCTTAACTTGCTTTCCGAGACACGGATTCACGGATTTTAAAATGGTACCTGTACCTACTTATATTTGTAGCAGAAGCTCACACGATACTAACAACCCAATAATTTAGTACCATTGTATTTTAGATTCGTACGACTGATCTCAGCGTATGCAATCATTGCATTAAAACAGGCATAACTTGCAACTTTGTGACGTAATTACTGATTACACGCTTCCATTGTTATAGAAGTCGTTCATTACAGTGAAAGCGATGCGTCTACCGTAAAATTGACATGAAATAATAGATCGTAACGGAATAGGTAGTTGTGATATGTAAAATTACGTTTAATGAGGGAGGGACTTACAGCATTATGACAAGTAAATAGCACAAGTGAGAGAGAAAACTAATATGGCGCTGAAAGAATACTTTCGCTAAGTTTGCATTCATTCAAAATTTGAATTTCGTACTTAAGAGCGTTTATACCTTATGAGTGGCAACGTCGCAATTTAGTGTCATATTTCGTGGTTTTCAATTTTTATCATTTAATCGGAGCTATATTTTAAAAATCTGTTTAATTAACTTTCTAGAATTATGTGAAAACTGTGTAAAAGGTAAGAAATCGTTGCGTTTACAGTTCTATTTATATGCAAATAATACATTGGAAACTTGCAGGGCGTTATTTTCATTGTAAAATAACTGTAAGCATTACGGTTAACCTTTTTAAACACTTTCACGTAATTCTAAAAAGTTAATTATACAGATTTTTAAAATATAGCTCCGATTAAATGATAAAAATTTAAAACCACGAAATATGACACTAAATTGCGACGTTGCCACTCATAAGGTATACACGCTCTTAATCAATGCTTACGTTTGAATTCTGAATACTTACTCCGTAAACTACACCCCATATTGCAGATTTGCAGAATTTTCGATAATAATTGTTTTAGGCTAATATAAATCCTCGCATAATTAATTAGGAACCCAGTTCAATGATTGGCTGACGAAAAAAGGTTGTATGCGTGTACCGTTTAATGAATATAGAAAGGAAGGAATTTTACGTTCTATTGTGTGCTTACAATAAGCGTTGCGAGGTTAATAGCTTTAACGCTGTTTTGAAACTGGCTTTAAAACATAAACCATAATTATTGTGAAAAATTAATAAAATAATATCGGTTTGAGAAAATAACTTGAGTAATTACGCAATGCTTCTTAGGACTGAATTTTCTTCCATTAATTACATATTTTTCTACAATAATGTCTGGAAAGAAGTCATTAATTACAGCTTAAAACAAATTGCCACTTATTAAAAGGCCAAAGTTCCAACAAGTTGGTTGCCATTTCAGAACTTCAGGAAACTGCAATAAAAGTTTTCAAGGAAACAAGTTTGCGGGGAATAATTATTAACTTATCTACGTACCTAATTAATAAATGCATTACACGTTCCAGCATTTAAAAAATGTCGCTATCGCATATCGGCTAGAAAGGCAATGGCCCGTTGCTAATTAAGGGCAATAGACACAACAAAATGTCGCATGACCACGCATGGTTCATTTACACGATGCAAGAGAATGCCGAATACCCACCCCGAAATCCCGAGATTACCATGCAGCATGTGAAAGGTGTGATCAAAATTAAGGGTACAGACCATCAAACTAATCAGCTTTCTCCATGGGATCAGCATCGTATATCGCGAAAAAAATAATCAGTCTTACTATACAAAACTTCATTACGTACTTCCCTATTCGACCTGCATATACTCACAGCACCACACACTACAAACGCCTTTTCCTAAATGAAGATTGACTTTCCCATAGTCTCTGCCTTGCTGGCCAGAAAACACGAGAGTAAAGGAAGAAAAAACTAAATAGGTAAATATTTAGTTAGATACAAGTAGTCTCCATTCGGTCATCCAGCCATAAATATCTATGGTTTTATGCCTCTCTAGTCTTCTATTATCACAAAAACTCAAATGTAGGTACTTGGAGGACCAGGACATTTCTTCATTTCGGCTTCTACTCTGTGAATTCGTGTAATTGTGTAATGTATGGTGTTTATGTCAACTGTCATTGTCAAGTTATGGCGGGCTGTCAGAGCAGTAGGATTGTCATGGCTGTCTTGAATAAACCGCCTAACTAGCTACACGTTTGTTTCACATAAATACCTCTGTGTAAGGAACTTCTGTACCCTATCTATTCCACGGCCCCCAGGGCGACTCATTAGTAATTCACGGGTGGATTCCTATGACGTCAGCGGCGCCCGTCTCCCGGCGCGTCGCCACATGCTCGACTTTTTGTAAAGCACGGATTTGGGACTCAAGTGGTTTGCTGCGGGTAAACTATGGATGTGACGAAAACCAGAGATGTTTGGACGAGTTTGTTGGGATTTGGGATGGAAGTAAATGGTCTACTTGTCCTCTGAGATGGAAAATACATTCTCACTTCGTACTATACCAACTTAAACTAAAGACGAAAAAGAAATGTTTTTGGTCTCACTCAATCCGCACGTCGACCCTATCGCATTTTTGGGAGACCAGAAGCATACCAAAAGTAAAAATGAGAAACCGCGACTTGAACTAGCAATTCAAGTATAACCACGATTATTCATTTATTAAACGTACAGCACTTTGTTCCTTTATAAGAGTTCCTTGATAGTGCCTACATGTCTATAAGCACGTAGACGGTATAGTAAGTACATACAGGGAACACTTGCGCTTCCATTAGTGGATCCTTCCTTTTAGGACTGCCGTTACAAAAAAGATTCCCATAATTCACATTTACTTTTCTCCGACATTATTTTTTAATAAGATTAGTAATGACATAGGACTTCAAAATTCCTCTCTCTATCCTCTCTCTTCTTCTTTAAAATCTCAAAAACATTTTTTGTTTGTTGTCAGGTAAACAACTTTCAAACGCATCATACGGTGAGATGACGTCACGACCCCCGAAAATCCGATCGCATGTCAAAGTACAATTAACTAGCTATTGCTCATAGCAGTCGAAGGGTAGTTGAGACCGGTTAACCGTTGTCTGGCGCCAAAATACTAGACATGGTGATCACTTGATAAACGAACTACATCCGATTCTGAACCTTACTTGGTACAGCTAAGGTACGTTTCAGTTCTGAAGGGGATACAGAGGGCCTATTGAGCCCTCGGGATGTCATAAGTAAAGCTTTTTTTTGCTGCCGTTTTGTAACATTCGTCAATAGTGAGCGTAGACAGATGGTATTAAATGCACCTGCGTATTTAAATTGTGCAGGGTATAACTTTAATGTTTATTTGCTTTATATACGTTGCGAGTTAAAGATGTTCAAGATAAACGGGTTGCTAGGGGACATAAACGTGATGAGTCACTTTTCAGTGACAAATAACGAGTCACTCATAGTGTTATACTACTAGGCTTACGTGGCATAGACGATGATCCGGAACGATGAATCAAGTCACTTGAAAATAAAATTTGGGGACCTAGAATAACTAAATAAAAAGACTCATAGACGTGCTTTGCATGACAACTGAATTTAAAACAACTGTTGAGAGGATATGCCTCAAAGACAGCCCTTAAGAGAGGCCATTGCCTAGCAACAGCCTACAAAGACTGAAGATTACTTACCTCATTCACACCGTAATCAAAAATCAATACAAAATCAAGGCAAAAGAAATCGGAAATTCTCCACTCGGTCATGGCTTGTTCTCTCCGCTCTGAGCCTATGAATGGACAAAAAACTTTAGCGTAACTAAATGAAACAATCCAAAACCAATCGCTCGACATTAGCAACGCTCGTTAATTGTGTAATCAACCTGTTGTATTTGGATTTGTTATGGTCAAATTGCGAACTATGAATTTATGAGCAATACAAAACTGGTGTTTACGGCTCCCGGCAATAATCCTAAACACCAGCTGAGTTGAACTAAGTAACATTTCGTGTAAGCTTAATAAACTATGGACGAAGGAGGGTATTCATCTGCATTTGTTGCAAAAAGTTGTGAATGATGATGAATTTGCTCTTTGGAAGTTATTTGGTTCTTCTCCAAAATGGTGTAGTTCTCGTCTGTATCGGATTGGCTTCCCAAAGAAACATTTTTTGATCTGAAAATTCAAATACTCTACGCCTTTGTACGGTATAAATCTCAGGCCGGCTTTAAATGCAATGCACGCCACTTAATCTCTTTTCTGCCAACAGAATAATCCTTTTGGCCTTTGGGTTCGCCTTAGTTAAGTAAATATGTACTTAATTTATTACCGTTAAATGCACACAAAAGCTAATTCTGTTTATTAGGTCTATAATACTTGCTCAAACAATGGCGCTAGCGAGTTACGTTGGCTATACGAAATAGATGCGTGTGTTTGTGACTGTATGCGTCATACGACAAGCCAACAAAGAATTGTTACTCGAAATTTAACGGGGCCAAGAGTCTTCCGCGAATTGCTGCATCAGAATACTTCAAGATTTTTCTCATGAAATCATCTTGAACAAGTGAATCTTTGCTCTATATTTAGTTTTGAGGACACTGAGGCGGAACAAAACATCACTTCATTATTATGGTCATTCCATCAGCCCCTCGATGTTTATTACAAAATGGGCCGCCTGCAGTAATTTTGCTTTAAAATATGATGTAAATTTATTAATGACTGAATACAATAGCTGTCACACAGGTGTAAGCAAGTTTTGTTAGCCAATATTGTGCCCAGTAGCCGGCAAATTAAACAGGTAAACTGATACGGGTTGAAATACAACAGGGCTAGTAGTGCATAACGAACGACAGTTGCAGCTGACTTCCGCTACATGCCGGAAGTGTGGCGCCAGCGGCGCCTGCACCGACAATCCGCGGTTTTCAGCCATTCACACTCCAACCGCGACGTAGCCCGGACGTCATGCGTCGCTGCCCTCACTATTAATTAATTCCATAATTAAAATTACTTGCATTCATGTTTGTTTTATGATCTCTGCTCTCGTAATTTGTTATCAGAAGCGGGATATTTTTAAGAATTACATTAACACTCCACTTATAAGTAAATTGACATTCGAGTATAGGCGCAATGGAAACATTAAGTCGACGGCTGTCAGGGCCGTGCAAATAGAGCATTAATCCAGCATGTCACGGTGTTGTTGCAATGCACTTGCTAAGCAGGCTATATGTATGCGTGTGGCGACTTTGCCACTCGCCGACGAAGGTGACTGTAGATATAACACACTCCGACGCAAAGCCTTAGCTATAAAACTATTTACTCGTAAACACAAGTCTATTAAAAGAAGAAGTATTGCATGACGCACCTTTCAGACATTCGTTTCGACGTTCAGGAGAGTATATTGCTTTCTCTGACGTCAAATTTCACATCGCAGCTGCAACTTTATGTTCTACTCAATTCAAGTTTACATATAAGTAAACACGTTGGCGTTATTTGCTTTTGTTGTTTACTAACATTAAACAATGTTATGTGCAGTTACTTTGTGGAATCAACATGTAACTGCAGCCTTTAGGCGTGCGTTCCGAAATAATGTTTCTAGAATTTTTCTTTTGCTATACAATTATTCCATACGCGATTTCAAGTAATGCTTCGACACAAATCCAAACTGCTGTAGGTGCCCGTCAAGCATCACAAGTGTGTTTGAATGTATGGTTATGTAAATACCATGGGATACAAATACGTTATCCATCAAAGGTCTACCACATATGGGCGTCTAGACGCTGACTGCTGTCTAGACATTTGAGTAGCTAGTTTTAAAACTGACACAGTATGCTTCGATTTTATCTATATCTATCCAGTGATATAATTGGTATTACAAGAATGATTCAGCGTTCCCTAGAGATGCTTCAATTTTCAATTTGATAATGAAGAACGTCAATGAATTCAAAATAATATATCATCTGAATTTTTGATAAAAGGTACTGGCAGTTTTAACGACCTAATACTGTCTTCAGAAGAAAATACAATTTAATTTAAAGCTAATTCAAGTACTCTGTGTCTGTTATCAGACATCTCAAATATTTTATACCGTTGTCTGTTCTGTGCTCAGCCAAGCTTGATCGATGCGCCGTCAACTAGCAATGCAAAGTAGTTAGCAAGTCAGCAAGCAACATGGCCTTCCTTGACGGGTGATTTATTGCGCCAGCGCAACTTGGTGGTCTTTCATTTATTGAATATCAATTAGGTGTTAAAAATAAACCTTGTCTAACGGATAGGAGTGATTAGAAACCGGTACTAAGTACAAGGAGTTGAGATGTTGAGACTTGCGTGTTGAATTTAAAATTCGTTGATAGATTTTTTGTGAGTGTTTTGTTGAACTTTTATCTGAACAACGCCTAGCAGTAAAAAACATTTGCGAGAAATCGTTATAAGCTGTTATGATCTTCGGATTATGAGTAGTAACGAGGCATATTGTTGTAAGCCGCCTCCCTAGGAATAAACGACGAATCTTATTCCAGTTTTTTTCGCATCGTGTAGGATGTGCACTTTTGGCATAGCTAGCTGTCTTCTGTTTAAAGTAATTTTCTACTTCATACCGAAGTCTTGCTTTGCACCTTTTCATATGGAATCCCATATACACATAATCAGCCTATAATGTTCCCTTGCCACTGCTGGGACACAGGCCTGCTCGCGGTGAGAGGAAGTGGGCCGTAATCAACCACGCGGGCCCATTGCGGGTTGGTAGATGTCACATGCCTTCGAAATTTTGGTTCTAGGACATGCCAGTATTCTCACGATGTATTCATCTTTAAGGCTCCTACAAACTGGCGCGACACGCGACGCGAATCGCACTCGACACAAAGGCAACGCGTGTCGCGCGACGAGCGAAGACAAGGAGCCTTCACTCAATGGAACATCAGTCTCAATATCGGTTGGTGTGCGAATATTTTCAACATCACTACATGTACTCAGCCTGTATGCGCTTGGCTCGTTCGCACGGAAGTATCACATTCTTCGAAATACTCCGTTATAAATATTTATTGCTCCCGTGGGTGGTCAGCCATTATTCAATGAAAGTGTATAGAGGTGTGGGGGAACTGGAGCAAATACCGCAAACTTTGTGTTAACATATCGTTTGTTTGGAAGATTCATGACTGCTTATCATGGGTTACCACGATTCGATTTCGGGAAGTTTTTGGGCAGGTTTTTCGATAGCGGGATTTTGGGCTACGAAAGGACATAACTGGCTTGGGTTTCCATAGATCCTCTCTAGTCCTTCCTTACTGTCAACGTCAGCAGGCATCTCCAGTCAAAATTTTAGATTTGGTTTCGAACATATTACTCCTAATCTCCTTCCTATCCCTGAATACGCGGATCCTGACAAATCTTTATTAGTTAAACTATTTACTTTTGTTTATCTTGGAAGCGTACCTACGTGCAAAGCATTGTCTTATCGTTGACAGATTCTGTTCGGATTCCGCTTAAAATTAGTAATAGTTTGCACACAAGGCAACAAATTTCCGTGAAAAAAGTTATCTGAACTACTTTGCCAAGATTTTCCGGGAAATTCAATGTAGAATATGATATTTTCAAATTTGATTTCATCTTGTAGATTGACAAACATCTTAACACCATTAAGATTATTGTAGTACCTACCTAGGTACAAGTGCCTGCAACAGACATTCAGTCATTAATTCTGAACGCACATAACTTCAATCAAGCGAGAACGTAAGCAGAGGTCTATCTTAACAACAAAACAACATCCAATTTCCAAATTCTCATATTTACGATAATTCCATAAATATTTTATCCACCAATACCTTTAAAACATTCAACATGTGTGGGTAGCCAATCAAATTGTGGTTTGTAAGTAGTTATAGAATTAACACGTTTCAGACCTGTCAAATCCACACCTACATAAATATTATGTGTAAAAATACCAATAAACTGGTAATCCATTATGTGTCAAATATAATGAACCAACCGTTAATTGATAATAAGGTGCATTAATTAAATTGACAAGATTTTGAAATTATGATTCGTTTTGACGAACATGCGTTTGAGTCGACAATTTACACAGATGTCTTGCCTTATAGAGGACTTGTAGATCATGTGGCCAGTTTTAAAAGGCCTCTTTAATACACATAGGAGCAGGGTCTCAGGGGTCTTCGTTATAAAGCTGGTTGTCGACAAACCGACTTATTTGGTAACTTGCAAATTGGACGAGTCGTTTTGAACAAATAGTTGTCAGTATATATTTCTGGATCAAAAAAGCTGCTGATGTAACTTCTCCTGCATGACTGGCTTTATATTCTTGTTTTTGTGAAAGTTCTTAGATCTAAGAGATTTGCTGCTGAGTGCTGAAATACCGTAATATATGTACAGATTTATTTGTAAAGCTATCTTTTGCACTGTCAAGCATAAATTAAGCTACCATTGCTGCTAGGCACAATTGTCCCCTGACATTGATTTTAGTGCAGCGGCCAAGTCCCTGCTTACTATTTTGTAGGTACTAGTTTTATGTCTCATGTATGGATCCCTGACATTGATTTTAGTGCAGCGGACCAAGTCCCTGCTTACTATTTTGTACTAGTTTTATGTCTCATGTATGGATCAAAGTTATCTGAATCAATAAAATGTATTTTATTATTATTATAACTTTGTAATTGGGCCTCTTTATAACAAGCTGTTATATACCTAATAGGAAAAACCAGTCATTGTTATTTTGGTCGTAAAAATATACGATTTGCCGATCTAACGTACCACGGAGACGTCGAATTTAATATTCCTACAATATATTTTATTGCATTCCTACAATTTACATCTCCGTGTGTGGGGCAATTACTCGACTTAGAGAGTCGAAAACCTGTATATTTTATTTTGGTAGACGACAGAGATCGCGTATTTACAAAAACTAGTTTGGTGTAATCTTATTTGTCCAATGAGGCTAGTTGAAAGAGCCCATTGTACGGACAATTTTCCCTTTTACAATTACGAGTACACCCACGCCTGTATGTTTGTGTATCTGTAAATGCAGTAGCCAAGAGTGTGTAGGCGAGGCGCCGCGCCGGACGATATTTGCATTAATTATTTCGCGATTTGTATAATTGTCCATATGTTTACCTCTTAATCGTTCAGCCGTACATATTAGGGTCAGCTCACACCGAGACGCGACGCGACGCGACGTGACCAGTGATTTCGCGCTGCGCCGCGCGGCGCAGCGCAACGTCGCGAGGCGCATCTTGAAATCGTTGGCAACACGACGCCTCGCTGCGCCGCGCGGCGTCTCGCTGCGCAGCGAGACGCCGCGCGGCGCAGCGGAACGTGTAGCTGCATTCGCCACGATCACCCGCCCCGCCCGTCCACCCGCACTCTACCATTTGCATGTAATAATCATAAAATTTTTCTGGATAATTGGCAAGGTGGTCATAAGCCAAGCTTAGAGCATTAAACCAAAGCCAAGGTATGAAATTCACCATGAATTATTCTATTTCTCCACAAATTATGCACCCAAATACTCCTGTGTGATGTCTTCTTTTTAATTTTATTTTTGTTTTCTTCTTCCTCTTCCTCTTCTGCGAGAAGTCCGATTATAACAAGATCCCAGTCTATCATTATAATTTCACTCGAGCACTCGACCGAACTGCATCAATTCTACACGAAGTCTGGACGAAAATAGTTCGCCACGGTGACCTCGGCTGCGCCTCGCGGCGTCGCGCTGCGCAGCGCCGCTCCTGCACGCCGCGCGCACCGGCTGCGTCGCTCTACGCCGCGAGGCGCAGCGCGGCGCAGCGCTGCGCCGCGCAATTCTCACAATGAAATGTGTATCTTTTCGTGTAGAAAATAAAGTTGTATTTTGAGTCGCTCTTTTCAAATGTGCGCGCAGCGTCGCGTCGCGTCGCGTCTCGGTGTGAGCTGACCCTTAGGAAATAGCTCCGCAATCTGCCTATGCAATTTTGTTAATAGCTTAAAAATATTTGTGTCGGAGGAAATGCGCATTTTGAACTGTGCTAATCGGAAATGGTGAGTTTGTGTGTTTTAAAGCCAGTAATTTTCATCCATGTTAATCGTGGTTCAAAACAGAACGTAAAATTATACCGAGCTTATAAAACGTGTTCAAACATTAAGCTAGTTCCAAATAAGATTAACAATGGCGCTACCTAATTTCAAATCAAACAAGTCGCGTATTTGCAAACATTAGCTAAAGCAAACTCCATGTACCTACTATGTCCACAAGCAAATATATGCGGCAGATGCCACTTGAACAAATAGACAACATTCCGTATACGTCTGAGAGTCACCTTATATACTGATACTACTATGGTATAGGTACATAACGTACTTTTACGGCGTGAATAGGTATAATTCTGTGGCGCCGGCTCACGTCAATGACGCCCGGTATGCAAATACTACCAGTTTATTGATGTCAAAATTGCATTTAGTACAATTTCATACAAGTATCAGGCTTTCTCTCGAGATAATATTTAAGTAAACAACTTCAGATTTCTTATACCTAGTGTTGGTTTCTTTGACGGCAGACTTTAACAGCGCCATAATAATTAATATATTAAGTTCTAAATGAGGTTTTTAAATGCCAAACATCGCATCCTGCTGAGAAAATATCAATGATGAGATTGTTAAAATATTTTTTTTATGAATAGTATCCAAATTAGTGCCAATAACTATTTAGAGATCGATGATATTATAAAAATATGCTTCTTTTAATTACAGATAATAGTCACTAAAAGATGTAATAAAAATTTAAGGAATTTCAATCAACATTTAAAAATAATTGTGGCCCGATTAGACCACAGATGTTCTAAACGTCATCCCCAAAAAAAAAACTACCAGAAACAAGAACTTCGTTCAAATAGAAAGCGATGGAGTTTCAATTATAACAACAACAGCCTTATTTGATCCGATAGAAAAACAATAAAAGGGCCGAGTGGGAGCGGGCCCTTATAAATATTTTAATGCGCCGGCGCTGACGAGGCAGAATCTTCTTGTAACTATTGTTTCATAGTGTGTTGAACAAATAAATATGAGGCCAGTTTGTGAGTGTTCAAGTTTCGATTTTGTGTGGTCAAATACTTTAGTGTCGTCCACTTGAGGAAGTTTTGTTAACGTCACTTTTGTCTGAGGTCCTGTTTAAAATATGACATCGAGTTCTTTCACTATGGTAGTACAATCAGCTTCACGATGTGGGTAAAAGTTGACCCTTGAAAGTTAGTTTAATACATCTGGGGTACCCAATTGATGCAGCTCTCTCTCTGAATACTTGCGAGAAAGAGAAAGCACTAATTAGCACAGAAAATGCTAAATTTTCCAATATTATTCTGACATGAATTTTCATTTAAAGAAAATTTATATTTGTGCATCGTTAGTTGCTTGTTTAATCTTTGCTTGTGCAGAAAGGACTTTCACATTACGATTACGAGGCGAATCCCTTTGAAAGAGCAATATTTCCTCCACAAAGATAATATCGAAATACGGGCAATAATCACAAATACCTCTAGTAATGATACTGCATTTGTATAATTCCGTATATTATCCATTATTTGTATAATAACTGTCTTGGCCCTATTATTATAGTAGATACAACAGCTGCCTATAATCTTGAAAACGGTTGCGTGACTGAGATATTTACATTATGAAGGTATCATAAGTTATTATTAATAAATAATAGCACCAAACGCTACGCCATAGCCATGCACTAGGATTTCCTGTGTTTGGTGCCATTAGGTACTTACCTACCTAAATAACTTGGATAAGAAACATCAAGAATCTTGAACAAACAGACAAACATAAGACTAATCTCAAGTTTCTCTAAAGAAGACGCAAAATCGCGAAATTGTGATATATGTAGGCAAGGCATACAGATAGGTACTTACAGACCTTTTCAACACAGGAATACACAAATCATAAAGCAAGCATAATTGGTAATTTAATCATGTAGATACAATTTACCTTATTTCGTATGAGAAAACCGATTTTAAAATCCAATGGAAAATAAATTAATATCTATATGAACGCAATAGTCCCGGGTCAAAAGCCAGTGACTACGCAGATTGCATCTTCAATACCCGGCAACAATATAGCCGCAAGAAGGTTTATTGCCTTCTATAATTACTATAAGTATTACCGGTTACATTCCCTCCACAACTCTCTAACATATAACCTCCTATCTCACGAACACTACACGAAAATTTTACGACCACATTCATAAAAAACACAAATCTAAACCCTCAATGTTCCGTTTATTTAAACAATTGTATAATCGAAGTACACTATTCGAATTAAAAATACTATGCTCTTGAATGTGAGCCAAAAACATCAAATGATTTCTGTTCCAAAACGAGATCAAGATTCAAGCCGTGACTACAGAGCGATGGCATCTGGAAAATCAGAATCAAAAAGAATAACGGAAACGAGGAACACCACGACATACTAAGCACAAAGGGGGCAAACACACTTGCATTCGTGAGTCACAGCGTTATCTCACTTTTACGGCAGCTACTCGCTTCTGTTGTTCAGAAGTCAATGCCAAAACACAATTTGTTGTTTCGTTTTATCAATTACGCAGCGGATGCGCCAGCTATCGACAGAATTATCAATTGCATGTGAATACTGTTCACGATACACCTTACGGCTTTGTCGACACAAATACGAATATTCTCAGGAAACCGACAACACTATTCAGAGAAAATGTTCAATTCTAAAATCATGACATGTTAATGCGTGTATTATATGATTTGATTCAGTGATTTATTACCTTTCATGACTTCTTCACGACACAGCAACAAACAGCAATAAAATCGTACTTTAATTCAGAATGTTATCAACTGAAGAATAATTCGGCGACAATAAAAACGCTTGTTTAAAGAAGCGAGATTATGCGCACTTAATTGTACCGATAAACTTAGTGGCCCATGTCAAGCCCCTAATGGGATTCGGTGATAAAGAATCTGAACACAGAAACTCAATTAAGAAAAGGTGCTGTTATCAGAAACGGCAAAGGTGGGCGAGCAAAAAGGGCAAAAAGGACTCTCAGACGCTCTTGTCTTAGCGTCTTATCGTATTCAGTCATTTGTCGGCGACATTCCGGGAATGGCGGCGACGGATCACGGATGGCCTAATTGACTTAGTCGCCCACACTGTATCATACTGCCATTAACTCTGACGCCTCTAGGAGCCCCTTTTGTTCTCGACAAGTCCCAACAGGTATACTCTACCTGCGCATATTTGCCAAACAAGGGTGGCGATTTTTTCCAAGGCAATTTCTAAACATAAAATCTACCTGGAACTTTTTGCCTTTCTCAAGTGGCCTTACGTCCATTTGAAATATTGTTTCTGGATCTGCTTCGTGTGGTCGGGAAGTTAATTACAGTGTACTCGCCATTAGCGTGTCGGTGTAAGTGATTAATAGCCCACCGAGTCTCGAAAGCTTAGTACTAGATCTAGTAAATTATCTCCATTTACTGTTGCCGCCAATTTCTATGCTTGACTCGACTTATTAATTGCTTACCTGCCTACACGAGCTCACCGTTGTCGCTGCAAATAATGTTGCGTATATCTTTAGAACTGCTATAATAAGACTTACAACTGGTGTTTCACCACATTAATGTTTTAAAGTTTCTTACGGCATTTCGTCCACATTGTTTCGTTCCCTTTGTTGGCTCTTTGTGCTATGTTTGTCGCTGACTCATCGTGTACCTGTCAGCGGCGCTCCTCACGCCACTCCATCATACAGTGTCACTTGACATTCCTTGGACACTCATTACCCCTAATGGAACTTCAAGAGCTCGGCCACGCTATCTTCAATCAAGTTAAGAGCCACCAATTGGAACGGTTCTCATAAAATTCTAAATTAGTGTTCCCTACTTTTTTGGTCTCTAATTGCATCGTGAACTATTTACACAAAAGATATGACTAAGAGGTGCAGCTTTTATCATCCAATAATAATTGTTTCTGTTTTCATCCTGGCTAAAAGGGAGCATTTAAAGGATCCGTTTGAACTCTCATCCTATACTCTCGACGTTTACGCCCTCCACTTCAATTATCTTGAAGTGGCTCTTGATTGCAATGTCGCTCGGCTTTTACAGTCTAAAATTACTTATTGGGAGCACTCACAGGTTTCCGTTACCTAATGTAGACTTCCGCCGACCTGTAAATCGAACCAGACGGTTATAAATCTCGACGGGGTTGGGACCGCTCCGATACGGTTAAAAGCTTCGTCGAACGAGTAAAAATAGGGATCGCCTTAAGTCGAGGTTCGTGTATGTTGATAAGGTTTTGTAGTTTTTGTGGAATAAGGACAACATCCAAAGATAGCGGTGCCTCAAGACCCGAGATAATAAAACTCGGCCTCAGGATGGCACTTAAGAGGTTTGGGCACCTTCGAGATTATGAGCGTGGGCTCTATTTGATAACACCGGTACGGTCGCTTATTTGTCTTAGGATTTGACTGTGAGTCGGAGATTTCTTTCCTGTCTGATAAAAATTACATCATTTGTTTTGCTAGCTGACTCCTCGGATTATTTGAGGTTACATAAAGCATTATGCTCCAAATAATGAACGTTTACATCGAGTATGGTCGACGGTTGGCCAACATCTGTTATCGAATCGGAATTTATGTTTTTCGTCTTTCAACCGCACCTGATGCTGTATGTATATAAACCCAAACAAAGTTACATTGCAACGGCTTGTAACTAAAGATTTTCCCAGGACCTCTTCTAATGTGTTTGTTTAGTTTTGTGTCAGTATACTTTTAAGTGTCTTTTGTTCATCTGCAGTGGAGTCTTCAAGTGGTTTGTCCACAAGATTTGGGTGCTCGACTGTCGGTTCTCACACGCCTACTTTATGTTTGTATATAAAGCCGGCTCGGCTTCCGCGTTGTCGCTGGGAGTTGCATTAAATTGAATTTACGTACTAGCCAGGGCATCTGTCCGAACTACGATATTTATCACTTCGCTTGCTTCATGTAACGTGTCAAAACGAACGGGAACGCTGCGCTCGCGGATATATTTTTTACTCCTTCCATCTCACTTCTTTCTATGCTCGAAGACAAGGATAGAGCACCGTTCCGAATACGTAATCGATTGCGATAGAGACTTTATATCACAGGATTAGAGTGTAGTTTGGTTTGTTTTTATAGAGTAACACTTTCAAAGTATCGTAATGACTCGCTACGGTCGCATGAGCGCATTCAGAATCCGTCGTTTGTCTTGTAATGTCGTATTTCCAACCGTTACTTGTGTTAATTAGAGCTTTATGTTTGTGCATTAAGGTATATTCTTGTCTGTTTACTCAGGCTATTTGCGGATGAGGTGTGCGCGTGCAGGGCTTATCCTTGCGCCGCCACTGGCGCCGGCGCCGCACTTAGAGCGCTATTTTTTCCCGCGGCGCACCACGTTGTACTCATAATTTATTCATTAAAGCCGTAATTTATTCGTATTTTATTTATACGACCCGCGTAATTCTCTAGTTTGTGACTATTGTTGTCGTTTATATTTCTTATTTGCGATTGGCAGAAGCTTGCGGAGGCGTGGGCGCAGCGTGGCGTCGTGTTGCCGCGTTTCGTTAAATTAAATATCGCGTGACTATATTTTACTGTGGGAAAACTCGGGTGAAATTCTCTCAATTATAATCTCATCAAATTATGATGAGGAATAGAGAAGATTGTTGTAAAATGTGTTCACACGCGTTTGCGCAGTTCAGCTCGCAACTGTTGGCCCCGACCTGGCGCCCATATTTTGCTAAGCCAACCTTGTGACCTAAATTAGTGTACAATTGCATAGACTTGTACTCGTTTTGTTTAAGACATTGTTTGTTTTGATCTATGGCTTTGGAAAACGGACAGTTTTATGTAAATTGGTTTTCTTTGGGAGCCAGAAATTATTGCCTATCATTATGTTTGTAGCAATAATTTCAACGCGTCGGTTTGATTAATTGAACTTCTGATATCATAGATTAATTATTAAACCTTAGATTTTACGATTCTACGAACTTAGTTGCACATGGAGAAAACAACATATACACCCAAAGAGAGTTAGGTATAATACCTATATAAGTTTTTCGAACGACAAATCTTTGGTAGTCGAAAACTATCATACTAAATACGTTTTTCAGAATAAATAGCCCTATATTTTTAGACTCGGTGGGATATCGCCTTCAAATAGAACATTCTAGAGACGGGAGGCGGCGTTACACCAAAACTGGGGTCTTGAAACGCCAGTTTATGTTGACCTTTCAAGTTTGGAACCGTTGCTCTTTAATTGTCTTCATGTATGTGGGTTAAGAGGGGGGGGAGGGATCGTCTGTGATTGGTGATGTTACATGCGTAAGCGGCGCGTGGCGACAGATGTGGATGTAAACTGAAAAAGTTTTGTAGCGTCAGCAAATTGTTGTAGATTTTTCATATTTATGTGTTGAGGCAAAATTTTATTTTTGGTTATTTCCATTGATATTAAAACTACAGAAGTATGTACATTTATATGATTAAAATTAATGGGTAGGGAAAATGTACGACGAATATTAAAATAAACATCATAGATTTCCTTATTTTGTAAGGTCAAATGTAGGTAAATAAGTGGTCGTTATTCTTTTTAAGAATAACTGGTCGGTTTTAATAATAACCTTGATAAATAAATTCCAATAAAACTACTTTAATATGTAGGTAGGTATGCATACTTGCATTTTGGCGGTAATAATCTGCATACAATTAAGTTATTAACAAAAAAAAATGTACATTTATATGCCATGAAAAAAAAAACATTCAAAACTTTTGTTTGCTGCCACTACTAGCCATATATGTTTATTTATAACGGACAGTGGCTTGTAAATCGGATCGTTGTTTATAAGTTTTATATTATGCCGGCTGAAACAATAAACATAACTGCTACTTGCGCGTACGCATCACTTTTGTATACAGTATGTTCCTACACCACACATTTGTTTTTACATAAAGATTGGTAGACGGTATTGCGTCTGTAACAAATGTTTTTAAACGGCTAACTAGGCAAGCTAGAAAACTTCACAATAGCAGAGAAAATGAATTGAATTGATAAAAATCATCTTTTCTAACAAATCTAAAGGATTGGTCTTCTTATACGGATGTGCTTGAACTTTCACAGGTAAATCATGACGTCACAGCAATAAACTTGTGGCACCATCCTTTGAAAATACTGGAAGATAGAATAATATAGAGATACTTCGGAAAAGATGGAATGACGCATCAAGGCTCCCGCAGTCAGGCGCGACGCAACTTTTGTAGATCAATTTCCATGAAGTTTTCATAGGAATTGTTCTACTAGCGTCACGTCGCGCCTCTTTGCGGGAGCCTTGATGCGCCATTCCATCTTTTCCGATCTCTATATTACTTCAGGCCTTCTCTATAGGCCTTCAGTCTACACATTTTGGATTGAACAGTACAAGTGGTGCCAAAGCACTGGTTAGTATTTGGCAGTAATACACACGTAGACGGTCAAAAGTTAGTATTTGCACTGTGTTCATTGGTCGCGATTACGATTCAGGCAATTCTCGTAGGTACCTACTGCAAAACTTTCAATAATCTAATGATCTAACTTTTACCCGGTTCTGAATTGATAATTTGAAGTTGAGAACTTGTCTATCTCTACTTTAATATTAGCATAATCAGCCTATAATGTTCCCATTGCTGGGACACAGGCCTCCTCTGTACCCCTCTCGACGAGTACTTATAACCTAACGCGCGGGCGCCGTGCAGGTTGGTAGATGTCACATGGCTTCGAATTGTTGGTTCTAGGACATGCCGGTTTCGTCACGATATTCTCCTTCACCGTTTTGAGAGCAGTGGTGATGAAATAATTGAATATTTGACTCTATAAGTCGGGGCTACCACTGCTCCTTACTTTAGCATTACTTATACAAAATTACATACCTACTTATTTTACAAAGAAATTTTGAATTTCTTAAATCAAACTCCGCGTGATAGTGTCGTAACACAAAACTACACTATATCAAAAATAATAAATTTAACCAATCTTGCTTTTTTCAAAGTCCTACACTATTTACATTCAAAGGCAAGGGTGGCTGATCGTTTGTTTGATTTGTCCCTTCATTGAGCACCCCAAGTAGACGATTGGCGCCCCATTTTAAATATTACTTGCAGCCATAAGTAATGGAGTAGGGATCAGATAATAAGAATGTGAGTACCTATGTGTGAGAGTGTGTTATAGGAGACATCCTGGGTTAACGTTGTTGTGGCCTACGAATAGATGAAGAAATAAAAACACCTACTTATCTGTATTTATTCATTAGTATTTACGTTTACTTATTATAATTAAAGTGACGCACATTATCAGCAGAAGATACCTATTCTTAAGAGGGCTATCCAATGACGTATTATACATCATTGGGGCTATCACAATTTTTCTTGTATTTGAGTGTTTGAAGAGGCACACACTCAAATACCTACAAGAAAAAAAATTATATTTATTTAGAGCACTCCCGAGAGAAATAAATAATAATCAAACTTTCACGGGCATCTTTTTTTTGTAATTTTGTGGCCATACCTAAACCATAATCACACATCAAAACTTAAATGATTTAATAAACACGATTTGGACAATTAGGTATTGTGATACGGTGGAACGCATATCGCCGCGTCGCTCGGTGGTAACACTATGACCTGGCCTAGCGTAGTACGGAGTTTCTTTAGAATAAAGGCTCCTTCAAACAAGCGCGACACGTGACGCGAATCGCACGCGTCACAAAGGCACCGCTCGTCGCGCGACAAGCCGTTTTGAAGGAGCCTTCAGAGGCCAGCATAATTGTTTTGTTACCCCTGACATGCGGCCTATTGTAACTACATCAGAAGGCCAATTCCCGTAATTAAAAACGTTCAAATTCAAGTCGCAATCCCATCTCAGCGACAGTCTAATGTCAAAAATGTAGGTAAACGCTATACAATTTTTGACAGATTGCCACTGAGATTAGAATGCGAACGTTCTTAAAAATACGGGAATTGCTCCTCAGTACCTAAGCGCCACCACAACCCGCAACTGCGCAATCGTACATTTTCCTACAGGCTGATTCTGTCTAGATAGATGCCTACTGCTAACCATAACTGGACAAAAATGGCAGTAGGTATATGTAATACATCTTATTGTTACCAAATCAATAAAATGAAAAAGTTCTTTATCGGCTAGCGAAAATCATTTACCTAGGTAGACCTTTTTTATTTTATTTTTTTGAGGGTGGGAAATCATCGAATAACTTCTCCCGCTCTGGGCAGAGCGGGAGGGCGTGTCAGACTCTATACTGAATCAAACCCACCCGTGTTCCTTCAGTTGCCTGTGCCAGGGGCCACGGTATCCCTCTCGAACTTTCCCGTAACTCTGGCAGGCATTGGCCTTAGCAGACCCCATCGTTAATGCTGACATCTCAAAGAGGCGCGCGTGGAGCACAACGCGCCGTCAACCTAGGTAGACCTAAACGGACCCTAAAACTATTCAGCCGACTCAATTTATTACTTAAGTACATAATGAACGATACTAAATAAACGATGTGCATTAGAAATTACGTAAAACTGTAAATGTTTGATATTCCCGTTGACATTTGAAATGATTACAAGAATATAACTCGTATCTCTATCTTTACGAGCTACAAGCTAAGCTAATTTACTCATCGTATAATAATTATAATTTTCGCATAATTATGCAGAGGATTTACCAACAGCAATTTACGAGATATTGAAACTATCTACTAGAGAGGTTTAATTATTATGAAACGGATATTTAAATGTTATAAAAAAAAACTTGTTCTATGCGTAAACTTTTTATGTAACTGGTCGTTTTCAACTATTTATTGACACACTTACGTTACGAGTCGAGAAAAAAACTACAGCTTATCTTTTCTATAAAATTTCACCTTTAAATTTTCATGTCTTTTTTTAATTTTGTGGCCATATCTAAACTATAATCACACATCTAAACCAGTTTATCCCGAGAAAGTTTGATTATTTCTCGCGGGAGTGCTCTAAATAAATATAAATTTTTTTCTTGTATTTGAGTGTGAGTCTCTTCAAACACTCAAATACTTACAAGAAAAATAATTGTGATAGCTCTATTAACTCTTATAATAAAGTTGAATAAAATGAGCTGGCGAAACTTCACACAAGTTTCGATATCGAAGATACTATACTACCCTACAATAAAAACCATAAATCACAATTTCAAACTACCTCTTACTTCTGTGAAGTTTTTTTTTAAAATCTGAAACATCTAATGTGGAGTGTCAATCCGACTGCTGCCGTGGCGACGCGGCCAACAGCACACATCCAAAAGAAATTCGAATAAAGAATATCTTTTTCTTATAAAAGAAAACGGAATATTTTGTTTTTAATTTAAATGCCATATTATTATTTCCTTTAAAAAAAACATCCTTTCATGCATATTTTTGATGTTTCACATCTGCCAGGCGTCCCGCGACGGCAATTTTTTTATAGAATGGCAGTGATATAGAAAAACTCATAGGTAACTTTAATTAATTCTACCTTAATTAAAGGATTAAGGATAAAGGATATTCTAGTGTTATTTATTTTAGAAGTACATATGTTTGTATGTATGTATGTATATTCTCATATTATTTGTTTTATTTTATTAAGTGAATTGTTTTTGATTTTATGTATTTTATTTTCTCTTTTACTCTTACACACGCTGTCTACATCTCTAAATCTA
Organism: Brachylomia viminalis; assembly: GCA_937001585.2. NCBI lineage: Eukaryota > Metazoa > Arthropoda > Insecta > Lepidoptera > Noctuidae > Brachylomia > Brachylomia viminalis. The sequence continues at coordinate 7,195,309 of OW443303.2, read as the reverse complement.
CTATCCTATCGCAGGTATGCTGGAAGAGATTTCATTAGAAATAAGCATCACCTTTGTACCTATTTTTCTGTTATTTTCTTCTTGTCTGTTTATATAAGTGTGTACATAAATGGTTAAATAAATAAATAAGGATCCTATAATCCTCGTACTTATTACCAATATCTGGCGTGCCTGTAAATCTTATCATAATTATTAGGTATAACGTTTGCGCTCCGCTGCGCTAGCTAACATTTCAGTTTAATGATATCATTGTGGGAATAGTGCTAAGTTACTGAGACTAGTTTCAAGAAATATTCTAGATTTCGACTTATGTTCTTGGAAATCGGTCCTTTCTAGACGATTGTTGTTTATTAACGCCACAATTACCTATCTACCTACGTATGTACAGTATAAATGCCAAAAACATAAATGAGAAACACAATGCTTTTTTTATTTTATCGTTTTCTAATAAAAACTTTCTTTTGTTCAGGTAAGTGTCATACCCGTCTTATCTCAAGGATGTCTGACCGGCTGGGTGAAGTACAATAACCTGACTATCGATTATTATTTATGCCTACCTCCCTATCTCATCTAATTCGATGCTATCTTTCCGATTCCGACTCCTTAAGAGCGTTTATACCTTATGAGTGGCAACGTCGCAATTTAGTGTCATATTTCGTGGTTTTCAATTTTTATCATTTAATCGGAGCTATATTTTAAATATCTGTTTAATTAACTTTTTAGAATTACGTGAAAGTGTTTAAAAAGTAAGTAACCGTAATGCTTACAGTTATTTTACAATGAAATAACGCCCTGCAAGTTTCCAATGTATTATTTGCATATAAATAGAACTGTAAACGAAACGATTTCTTACCTTTTACACAGTTTTCACATAATTCTAAAAAGTTAATTAAACAGATTTTTAAAATATAGCTCCGATTAAATGAGAAAAATTGAAAACCACGAAATATGACACTAAATTATTGCGACGTTGCCACTCATTCATAAGGTATAAACGCTCTTAATCCTTTTTCGTCATAGGTGTTCGTCATAACATATTTTTCTTGATATTATGCTAAAGTAAATAGGTACTTAGGCTCTACTCTTACTTTTGTGCCGGTTGATGGCTATAGGCTCGCCCCATATACTTGGCGAATTGTGGCTGACTATAGATACATCTCTGCCCCGCCCTTCAGGGATTACAGGCGTGATGTTATGCTAAGTAAATACTTAGGTTCACAGATTACAAAAAACAGTCAAGTTTTAAAACATATTTACAAAAACAGAACATACAATAAGCTCTTTATATTGTCATTTTCCATTGTTGTTTGCACAAGCTTATAAAGGCTCCCGCATACAGGCGCGACGTGAAGTTCGCGTTTGTGCGACGCGATTCTAGTACAACAATTTCCATGAAGTTTTCATAGTAATTGTTCTACTAGAGTCGCGTCGCGCCTGTTTGTGGGAGCCATATATCACAATAAGCTTATAATGTGCCGCGTTCTGTTGCATCTCACAATGAGTTTTTGTGCACATGACATGCAAAAATGGACGATTACCATCATTTATTAGCATAACAATTAACAATCGGCTTTTTTCCAAAGCGACAGTGGAAAGGACACGGTGCATTGTTTGCGAAACTCCGGCGCCACCGCACGAGGCGCCGCGCATCCGCTAGTGACGTTCCATATTGTGTCGATAAACCCGCCACTCGCTAGTCATAATAATCCCAACGATTTCGACTGCACACAATACCTTGTTGCTAGTTTCGGTGACAATATTATTGGCATATCGAGTAGCATGTTCTGTTTATGTTATGTGTTCGAAGTTAAATGGCAGCTGGCGGTGGCGTTGTTTTCAAAGTAAATCAGGAGATTCATAGTTGAATAGAAACATTATATAGAACGAGAAATAATGTGACATGCATTTGGCACTATAAAAGCATTAAACATTGATAGTTATTTGTAGGGATTGTGTATTTATCGATACATAATGCGGGCATAATGTTAGTCGCGCTTGGCTTGTCGCCTGCCGACCCCATTCCAGGGCTGCGGCACGGCCGCGGCGCGCCTCGCCTGTCTCGATCGACGATTAGCAACAATGCACGCCCATCACTATTGTGTTTTTCACTAACCGACGTGATAATTGTTTCATCAACCGGCGAGATATTTAATATAAAACTGCAGTTTTTATCTTACTCGTTTACAACTTATCTACAGGCAATTTGTTATGATGATAAACAGAAACATTTAATAATTCACAATTTAAATTGTAAATACTAACTATTTTCCGTCATATGTACTTTATGACGGTCATTAGTACAGTGGTGTAGCATTAATCATCACAGTTTTATTTTGCAGCTCATATTACGCAGCTCCTATATCTGTAATTGTCCGCAACGTTGGCGCCACTGTTCTTTGGCCGTCTGCCACTGCTATAGGTTTTAGTTCACGTGAAAATCTAAACATTGACAATATGAATGCAATAAAACCATCTTGATAATCTTTCAATGCATCAATGTTGTCATAGAAATTCGGAGGTTAAAAGTTATTAGTTGAAACGGTAATACACTGTGGCGAAATGTATTTTGGAATCGAGCCATTATTCCACAAACATTTGAGTTACGTTCTATTGAAATATCCGTGAGATGTTTACAATAACCTCACTTAAATCAATTACATTTCATTAAACAAAATCCAAGGTTTGTTTGGCGCGCTTACGTTAGACTTCTAGGTTTAATTTATGTTCGCTTTTATAATTAGGTATAGTTATCAAAGTATCGATAAAAACTTCAGTCATTGGCGTCGGAGCGGCGCGGCGGGCCGTGACTCGTTTTATATGCACTTGGCTCGACGCCACCGGTGACCTCATTGCGCGACCGTTTTTGGCGCCACTGTCGCTTATAATGATCGCTATCGCATCGATGACATGCCAAAACGCGATCTCTAAGATCTTTATCGATGTTTATTTGCAAATTGAATGCGCAACACTAGCGTCGAATTTACTGATTTCGATATTTGTCAAGTAAATTAATATTTGCATGATTTATTTAATCTATTCGTGATTAAATGAATTTTGTTTATTTGTCATGGAAATTGTGTTTGATTTGTACTAAATTCGTTGGCGCCTCCGCGTTGTGAAATCATGATCACAACTAAGGTTTTAGGCGACAAATATTTAATACCAGGTGTAAATATTGTTAATAGTTAGGTTTTAATGGTGATATTATATTTTAGTGACCATTATTGCAAGCTGTGTAGGTACTTTACAAATGGCAGTGAGTAGGTTGTAGTAACAAATCGTGACAAGTCTCGACAATTACTTTTTATTTATTACCCGCGGTTATGGTCCACTTTTTAGTTGTACGATGAGTAGCTTGGCATGATAGACAGTTCAAAGATCGGGAATAAATTGTTTGTGTGTGCGTTAAAGAATAATTATGGTGAGCATTTATAGCACCTAGTAATGTCTACGACAATTCTTATTTTTAGGTTTGATCAAAGTCCATTGAATGCTCTTGTTAGCATAATAACATAACAGTTGCTTAGTTTATTTAATGATAATTTAAACGTCTTGGATATCAATTATCAACATTACTTATTGTCAAAATCGGCATCCGTCTGAAGAAAAACTACGAGGAATCGTAAGTAATAAATAGCATATTAATATTCAATAATGCTGTTTGAACTTGGTCGGTTTTCGGTACTTATAGTGTTAGGTATATCACGGCACGGCGCTATAAGCGAAATGACTCACACAGCTTTGAGTACCTATGCGCCTGCGCATATTGATTTTAATTCCCATTGTTTACGCATTTTATTTACGCGTTCCACGAATGAAGCGCCGCGCGCTTAAGCGGCTAATGTGTTTATATGGGTGTTTTAAACTGTGTTCTGTACTTACCTATTTGAAATGGTAAAAATATTCAGTCAATATTAATTTGGTTTTTAATTGCAAAAAAATTAACGAGTTTTATTTCGAAATAGAGGTGACCAATTAGTCGAGACCAGATACCGAGTGTCGGTTTCGGCTTGTAAGATAGATGTGATTTAAAATGCGGCTATGTAGGTACGCCCCACATGCTTGTGCAATAAATTAACAATAATTATCCGGAATTTCTAAAATAATGATTACTATATTCACTTTTCCAGTCGATAAAATACCTTATAAGGTACGCCCGTCAAAACTGGTCGGTCTGAAGTATGATTATCAAAGTTGCTAGCTTGCCTAAGTACTAAACATAATTTATTACCTCGCTCTGTTATCTTGGCTGGGCGACTCAAAAACCGAACTAACAGTTTTAATCTCGGGTCAATAGGACGCTCGTAAATCCATCTGTTTGTCTGTCACTGCGCAGCAGCTAACGCATTCAGTAGCGCTTGCGACAGACACTTAGCGCTTTAGTACCTAACTCTTTACTGAACATATGCTTGTGAAAATTTAGTTTTATGATGACTTGACGTATGATAGTAACAGTCTTTAGTTTAACATTATCTCATCGTAAAAGTTTCGGTCTGACGCTGAACGATTTCGGCCTCATAAAAATATATATTCGGATAGTGGTTTTACTCGTAAATGCATTGTTATGGGAATTTTCGGAATGGTTCGAGGTGCATTCTTTATGTTTAATTAGTTTTGATAGGTTAGATTAGGAAAAATCTAAGTAATTCATGCAGGAATTAGAAAGTTTTTAATCGTTCCTCGTGAAAAAAGACCGAAGTTGTTTTTATTTTAATTATACGTCCCCAGTAATCAACAACAATCAACTTTATATATAGCTGTTGATACTAAAACATACAATCAAACATGTCGTTACAAAATTTATTATTTTATAACAAGTCTTGTACGGAAATTAAGTTCATTTAACGTTTCCGATCATAAAGAGTTCGTTTAAACTCCAAATTGTGGTCGATTTTAAAACTTAAATGCTCACTATATCTTTTATTATTGCCGAGTGGTCTATCAACATGTGTTCATTAGTACAGACAGCCAGACGGGACAATTGGAGGCCTCTAAATTGTTTTTATGATCCTTTCTCTACAAACGGACTTCGCCCTTAATTGATTTGTAAGAGACGGCTTAGTGGTTGTACGGTTCGGTTCGATATTTTTGTTGAGTTCAAATCACGAACTCATTCGTTTTATAAAATAAATAGGCCTTTTCTAAATCTTTACGAATCTAAAACATCTTTCAGGAGCTAAATGGGACTGCAAAACGTAAAATTCTACCATTTGGTGGATTGCCTACTAACAACTAACTAATTAATTTAGCTAATAGTAATTAGCTAGGATAAATTTATTAGTTACCTTAAAACTAAAGTTGGCAATCCACCAAATAGTAGAATTTTACGTAATATAGTAATATTTAACGGTACCTAAACCAATTAAATATTTCACTAGAGATGGGTAACAGATAAAGTTCTGGTAACAAATTGATACCGATTATCAAATCTTGCTTCATTTCACATTATAATAAAATGCTGAAAGTTCTTTATCAATACTTACATATATCATGGGGAGATAGTTCTAATTAATGTAAGTATTTTTTTCTCATGGTGTCTAATGTGTTCCATAAATCCATCTGTCTCGTATAAATAAATAAGCTAATGAATGAAGATTATGTTTGCTCAGCTTGGTTAAGGAGAGGTTCTCTGAGAAAACGTAAGAAATGTATTGGCTACATTCTATTAAATCAATAAAGAATGAGATTTTTAGACTTCTATAATAAATACCTACACAATGTTGACATAATATTTAATAATAAATAGTTATAATTAAAAATACACATTTCATGTCAGCCTGATTGTTTTTTGTTTTAGTTTATTTTTCATCCTCAACATTATCGGAAAGGTTTTCTCAAAAATAAAACAGCTAATTTAGACATAACTTAATTCTGAAGCAAATTAATAATATAAATCTACAAAGTCAAATTAATCATCGACACATCATAACATTCACAGTGTTCAACACATTTGCTCAACGCAATAAATTCACACTTTCTCACTGAACCTTAACTAACTGTTATGGAAACGATCATCAATAACACGAATATATTAATAGTTTTATATGAAATTAATAGGCTAATCATATAATGTCTAGCTAGCGGCTATTAAAACAAAGATGGGCCATTTTTTGCCACCCACGTGAACAGCGGGCTTTAATTCAATCATAGTAAGCTTGTAAGCTATGTCGTTGATATTATAATTATACATATTTGAAAAGTGTTCGTATGCTAACACTTTGTTATTGGTTTAGCTATTTTAAGCAGGCACGCATACAAAATAATTCGTATTGCTTTGTTATATTTCTAAAATATACTGGGATTCCCTTTGTCGTGGTCGTATGTGCCATTACATGCATTAATCATTTGTGCTAACATTCAGACTGGCATCAAATGTATGTATGTATACAGGCTGGACAAATAATTATTATCAGGATGTGAGAAAATATTACCCTGAATCCTGATCGCAAAATTACACTCTTAACTTGTCTTAACAAAAAGATGGAAGAGCTACAAACGCATGGAAATACACGATACATTTTTATCCAAGCAACCTTAAGATAGAAAATAGATGAGAAAGAGCCCTTATCTTCTTGTAAATGGCTGACAGGTACATAAAAGTCGAAAGATATAATCAAAACTATGTTTCACGAAGCATTATCCAATTGAGTTATATGTTGCTGCTATTTATACTTCCCTAAAACATGTTGCTGATGTAACGTGATACCCATTCAGATACCAATTCTCTTGGTAATAATTTTCACACTGGTGTTAAGTAGTTTGCACTTAGTTAATTAATATTTACAGCTTCAAACGTTCAGTTAATTAACGCACATGCGCATACGCAATATATGTTTTACATTTTGAAAATATTCATTCTTAGAAAGGCAATTACAATAAAATGAATTTACATGTATAGTATTATTGAAGGTAGTTAACATTTACCTCATCCAGCACTTAATACAGGAATTACGAGTATAAATGTAACCTTACAGTTATTGGCTGTACTGTATAATTAAGCCACATGCTTAACGCGTAATAAAAAGTAAAGTAACAGGTCTGCATCTGTCATTATAGAACCGCATAAAGATATCATATACCCTATTTTCCGCCTTTACATTAAAATAATCGTCGTCCCAACCATATGTCTTCGAATGATGATTTCTCGACTATACATTATAGCCGATCTACATCCGTCGATTAAAACTCAATTAGAGACCGAGACCAAAAATTGGTATCAAACACGCGGCCCTCTCTAAAGGTTTGGTGATGCCAAATTGGCTGAAAATTATAGGGACGTTTGTGAGAGTAGAAAAGTTACAAAAACTAAAATTTCGAATGGAATGCGTTTTAGTTTATTATTCTTTTTAATAATAACTATGAAACAATGAATATTTTAATTTAGATACTTCTAAAAGTCTATGCTCACTTTTGGGTTATTGTTACCAAAAGCCAAGGAATATCTCCACGCTATAACTAATTATTTAAAACAGTGCTTAAAAAGGACTTGCTGTTAGTTGAATTCTCAGTTACGTGACGATACCAACTCAAGAACACGAATGACAAACGAGTAGCATTTAATGTCAACTAGCGAAGCGTTCCGGGAGAATTGGCCGTTTACCTATAAATAATGTCTAGTTACCTTTACACCCGCAATATCAACCTTATTTCCACGGCAATAAAAACTGAAATTCTTACACAAACAGCAAATCCTAATAGGAAGCAAAGATGTTTTAGAATGCATAATAGAAAGCGCTGTAACAGCAATTTCCATTTATTTTCTCATTTTATTTCACTCAAGAATGTTTCTAATGCAACTGTTAAAATAAGATTTTCTGAAGCTAATTAACTAAATGGCAAATAAAATACCGAATTTATTCCTGATTACTACCTAGAGTCCAGTTCCAAGCTAGCCAACAAAGAACAAAGAATAATGAAATACATTTAAACGAACACGCAACGACGCGGCACGCAATCATCGAATATTAGAAGCCCTTACAATTATAGAGCTAAGCAAAATCGTGTCCGTCTATAATTCAAAAGTTACACGTCACTGTTCAGATGAATGCGCTAACAATCTTATTCTGGTCCTCGACGATTTATAAAAAGGTATAAAGTCCCGACAGTATATTATTGTTTTAAGACATTTCGTTGTTCGTCGCGGTCGAATTCCCGCGGCCGGCAGTGGGCGGTTACCCTGTAATCAACCCCCCTCCTGCGCATTGGGAGCGGTCCACGGTGATTATAGGAGGAATTTTACGGCTCCTTCGTTAGTCCGTCAAATCATAGGTCTGTTGCCTAATGGTTTAGAAGACGAGCCTGTGAACGATTTTATGTCATTTCCTAAAAATAAGTAGGGTTGCATTTTTCGAGGTAATTGTCTGTGAACTCGCATCCGTTGAAAATAAGCTGTCGCAAGCTTGTTCGTATGTGGGCCTTGGATCGGTGCGTAATACGCGTTCAGCTGTCTTCATGGCGCCAGTCTCGATGGTAAATATCACCTGTACTGGTACCAAGTTAATTTATCGTGAAATGATGCGTAATTGATTCGATGCCGCAGCTGCTTCGCTCGCATATAATTAGTAGGTATAAATAAAAATCCACGATTATATCTAGCACTTGCTTCAGAAAATGCCGACGTAAACTGGTTATACTTAATTCTTACCTGTGCGTTAATGCGGTCTATTAATATAATGTTATATATTTTGTAATATTACTTTCATATATAATCTAGACACATTTATAAAGCGTTTGCTTCAGTTCTCATAAAATATTGCGATAGTTAAATGCATTTATAACGAAATCCTGCTTTAACACACTGAATTGTAAAACTGCAGTCCGTTGAACCCAGCTATTATTTTATGAAATAGCGGAATTTTATATATAAGTCTCCATCAGTCGCCGTTTTTTTCTCTTAACCGGAAGCCGAAACCGCGAATTTCTGCATCTAATTCAGTTTTGGCCGAAACCGGAGGTACTGGAAAATGCCTCATCTATTCTTTCAAAGTGTAAAGTTAAAAAGTAAAGTATTCTCAATATATTGATTGTTTAAAAAATAACAGTTATATTTTTTTTCAACAGCATTCACTTATCCTCGGAATGACTTATGGAACCTAGTCTTAGGCATTAAATGTGTCAATGTTATATTAAAAAAAAAAACAGAACAAAGTTGATAGTGTAACCGCAAAAAATATCCATTTCGTTATTAAAATATATTTTATGTACTGTAATGACGCAAATAATGATAAATTGCTCTATAATGGCGCTGTATAAAAATAAGTTATTTTGTGCAGAATATTACAGACTTCATTAAAGCTATGTTGCTTGCAATATTATGTCAGATTTATAATAAAATTGTAGTTGCAATTTGCACCTGTAGCTAGAACTATATCGGGAAACCTAAATTACGTGGTTAAGTATTTTCTTCATGTACTGTTATTCGTATTACTATCTCCTCGTTTGAAGAAATATCATATTCTGTGAGATGCGAAGCTTTTCAATTAACTAGTCTTGTTTTACCGTCTTTACTGAGTACCTAATTACGCATTTCAATTTCTAAAACGCTTCGAAGATCATTAAATCAATCACCTTTCCAAGAAAAGTGCATTACTTCAAACGGAGACTGCACGTACATTGTAACAAATGATTGAAAACTATAACTCAACGAGGGTACGCAACAATTTCTAAGAAAATGCACTAACTAGTCGCACGATAGTCGATTGTTTAGAGCACAGCTTTTGCAGTAAAATTACTCGAGATCTGCCGACAAAACCGGTAATTGTAGCCGGTTAGTCAGTTTACTAATTTCAGTCGTTAGCAGTTAGTCGTTTTCTCAAAGCTCAACCAGGCTAATCAGTTAGAAATAGACTAAAACTAGCTCACGGTCGTACATGGCGCCTATAGGAGGACTAATGTCTGTAGTTAGCTTGTTATAATCACATATTTCATCAACATTATTGGTAATCCATTCTGGGTGTTCGCCGTGTGTTTTCTCGCTTGCGTGTGTCATTTGTTTTCTTTATCAACATTTAGTTTTTATGATGGAGCCTTAATTGAGTTTGTAATTGCGCTAATAAATTAAATATGTGTTGTCTGACCTGTGTTTTCGCTTTGTCATTACGATTGGTTGAACTTTACTTATGTTTATTTATTAATTAAATTGAAGATGCGAAACGTTGTTCCATTTACATGTCTTGGTTGGTCTTTCTCTTAAGTAAGTATTTAGTCAGCTATGCCTGTTTGTATATTCATCGTCTCAAATCTCTCCTTCAGATGCTAAGATAGAATTAAACGTCGTTGTCTGCTTTGCATCCTTAGCCTATCTATCCTGCGGTCTACTTTTACCCTCACTCAAAGTCCGACCACACGTTATTAAAGTAATCATTCATTTGTTAAATAAAACAAATCTTCAAAAGCTTTTGCCTGGGGCGGTTTTGTCGGCACGACAACAGTCGTGTTCGGCGTCCCTTCGGCAAATAATCGTTTCGTCCGATAATTGCCGATTTCACCCGAACGCGGTCGGAGAGCACAAAGCTGGACCAATGATTGCGCAAGATTGCACTACAATTTTCTTCGAGCAAACAGATGCTTATAGTATGGAGACGGATCTTTTTAGTTCAAACAATTTGTTGTGGAGTGTATTACAAGGCGTGGAATTGATTGTCAGATTTTTTGCGGTCAGTAAGGACATAAATTTAAGTTTGCTGATTTTTACTGAATCCTGTTTGACATAATATGATACGGCTTACGAAAATACATTTGTCATTGAGGGGGATTTATTCTTTTCATTCGGGGTTGAATGTTTAATCATGACAGGCTCCGACAAAATCTTGACACGAAATTAAATTAACAAACGAACCACGTCTTCAACTCCTCAGTACTTTATAATCGAAGGTTTAATTTGAAATGCGTTTCTCGCTGTCGGGCAATAAAAGTTATTAGTTAATAAAAACAATATTCGGTACTGGTGCCCCGCCGCGTCCGGTACCGGGACCACACATCGCCGTCATCGGCGCCTCTTTATACCGAGTACACTGCACGTTTCACTTGGGGTGGAGTACAAGACATGCGCACAAAGCGATTTTAATAAAACTCCATGAGAGTAACGGTACAAACGGAACAGCATTTGTCCTTGAAGCGTATCAGAATTCAAGCTAGTATGCGTATGCTCACAAAGCTGTCGCTACCCATAGCTTAGTTTCTTTGGTCTTCCTCCTTTGGTGGAAATGATAATCATTGCCTAAGTAAACTGTAGAACAAACTCTTGTTTATAAAACTCCTTGAAATACACACTTCAGTCCAACAATCGCTTTGCAACTTTACAAGAAGCTCCCTAATAAGTACCTACATAACACGCTCCCGCTACCGCGTAGCTCTCCCTAACAAGTCTTGTCCTCGCTTCCGTCAAACAGCTTCATAACAAGTTCAAAACTAGACACCGCTACCGCCTTTACCTCGCACCGATCGATGCACTATCGTCTGTTTAAATATTAGTAGTTATATCCCGAGATGTTGTTTGTTTCTACCGAGTACCAGTAGTTAAGTCCCTCGTTTGTAAGTGCGTATACTTGTGTATGTTTGAGCTAGAGAGCGGTGCCGCGGTGCAGACTTTTTATGGCCACCGCTGATTGTGTTAATTCTCCGTCGCTGAGAACTACTTTTGAGTAGTTTTAGTTTTCTGAGTTTAGACGATGACGAAATGTTGTCTAGATCTAGTCTAGGGCTTGTCGGTGAATTTGTGGAGGAGGTAGTTGATAGATGTTGTGTGGCACTTGATAGTGTGGAAATTTTTGATAAGAATAATTTTGCATGAGGTCCTGAGTTCTATACATAGGCTCGCCCTCTTTTACATGGGACATGACTTGAATTTGGGAGTACCTACTATAGGTGCACCTCTGCCCAAACCTTCGAACAATACAGGCATGGCCCGCATGGCCGTGATGTTATCTTATAGATATTTTTGATAATCTGTTGGGTGATGTTAGCTGTGGACATTGCAATAATAGTGTAGGGCTTTGCATGAATTTGATGCTTTTCTTCATGGAGATCTTCTTAACATTCTCACTTATATCCTTCCTTTATTTAAATTACTGTAACTGTTCTTTTGTGTTCTTTTCTGACTCTGCATTAAATGAAAACATACCCTCGTCTTTGTTAACACTTTTCTCACTAAAAAGCATAAAGAAGTCGACAAAAATGATTAAGTACACGCGACGACATATCAAGCTATACATTTCCAGTTTGAGTTGACCTCGCATTGTATAGGCTTTTCGTACAGTGAGAAGTCAGCTTATTACTGGATATGTACCTATAGCTTGATGTGTCGTCTTACGTACAAGAGATTAATAAAAAATAAAAGAAGTTCCTCTCGAAAACTCGAAATAACAAACTCAAACAAACGATATTAGAACTTTTCTTAGAATCCTCAGTCCGTCTGCTAAGTGAAATATGAATTAATCAGTTGGTATGGTAATGTAATTACATCGAGATAAAATTCTAGAGGAAAGTAGTAATAAAACGACTGGTTTACGATACGAACATGCTACTAAAAATGTTTTTCTAAATAAAATGGCCGCGATTTTACTGTGGCCATGTTTGTATTGATGACGTCATGTGTCATGTATCAGAATGCTGGCAGGCTTTTGACCTGCCTCGACCGAGGACGACTAGCGACCTTGTGACGTCAGTAGAAAGTCTAGAATTTGAAATTGGAATAGTAGCTAACATTTCTTTTTAATATTGATGTCTTTTTTCTACGAAACAATTTTGAATAGGAATTCTCATCATTATTTTACAAATGTATATGTGATGCCTCTAAGCTACAGAAAATGAATTAACGATTTGACTATTTAATTATGAAAAACAATAATTCACCTAACTCATCTGCTTTCCAGTTACATCAAATAACTCGAAACCTATGTAAAGTTTTGACCAACTGGTCAAAGTTTAATTAACTTCAGAATTAGAATTACGACAAACGCCTCAGGCTTGTATTATCATAATCAAATTAGTTATCGATTGTCACCTTCTTAACAAAACTAATAAACAGTTTAAAGATAAATAACATGTTTCAAAATAACATGTGGCCACCGACCTCTCACCTGGAAAAATGTACACTTTACAAAACTGAACTGAACACCTTATTGAAATGAAATAAAGTTCAAAATCCAACAGTTTTTGCTATATCAACCGTAAATTGACTTTGTAATTTTCTAATCCGCTATAAATAAAGTAGAATTCCAAAAAATATTGTATTAAGCTTCATTAATCCTTTCGAAGACTTAATAAATGAATCGTGAATACCGCTGGATCGAGCAAAATGGTGTAGGTACTATCGAGGAAGTTCATATCTAAGCAGTTTTAGAACAAAATCCCGTGAACACGATGACCGCATCTGTTTTACGTTAATTACTGTTAGCGCCCGAGCGCTACAGGGAAAAATAGTCCTAAAGGTGCATAGATATGAACTTCCTCGATAGTACCTATATCAAATTCGTAATGAGACGATTAATGATGTCGATTTTTGCGATTATCGATTGCTTGGATATGTTCACGATTTCTTGGTAGGTACAAATTGAAACAAGTATTAACATAATTAATTATGTTTACTTAACAAAAAGTGCAGTTTAGGATTAAAAATATCGAACTGAAAAAAATGGCTGCGCAAAAAGCGGCAGACAAAAAAATTTAACTAACAGATTTAACAGAAGCCGCAATACCTACTGAACAAAAAGAACACTGCGCGTGAAATTCGCATTTTCACAGCCGCACGAGCGCTCGATACCGACGGTTAGATGACGTAAAAATAAATCAAAAGCTAAGCGCATCATTTACACTCCAACACAATGTTGTTCTAAGAAACTATCATAAAGTTTCCCTGACATTTTCACAGTAGACAACCCACGACACTGTGTAATTACATTAAAATAAATCAAAACGCCACTTAAACCATCGTAGGCAATTCACAATCTCAACACGAAACACATAACATAACGCCTAATCCTTGAAGGGTTGATAGGCAGAGATGTACACCCTCATTTAACCTGTTATGTTTGAGTCCCATGTAATAGGGGGCGAGTCTATTGCCACCAACCGGGCACAAATGAGAAATTCCTGATGGATAAACACAATAATCCTTTGCCCGACCTGGAAATCGAATCCAGGACTTCATGCTCAGCAGCTGGAGCGCTTGCGACCACTAGACCAATGAGGTGGCACGAAACAGTCTTAGCTGTAAGGTTTCTCAATCAATCAGCTTAGCCTTTTCCCATCTATGTCGGCTTCTAGTCTAACTGCATGCAGCTGAAAATACCTACATAGAGTAAATGCCTACCTGAACTCCAAAACCCAGTTACTGGATAACACGATACCCCTTGGCAAGACTGTTGTCAGGTTTTTGGGCTTCTGACTACCAGTAACGATTGTCAAAGATCTACAATTGTCAGCCGGGACCTTCCGAGGCACGGAAGGGTCTCGGTATGTAATGGATAGTCACCCATCCACGGACCGACTATGGCAAGCGTAGCTTAAAAAAGTCAAAAGTCAAAGCATTTATTTCAAATAGGCACATACAAGGCACTTTTGAACGTCAACATTTACATTAAAATAGAATTGATTCTAGTCGCCCGTTACAAAAGGTAGTTTCGTATGGAGAAGAATGGGCAAGAAACTCCATCGTTACTCTTTTAAAATGTCTTACAATATTTTGTATACATTGATTATATAAAATTATATGTGAAGACGACCCTTTAATAAAATTACCCTACCACAATAGGTAAAAAGAATAAAAAAAATGTAGCAATGACAAATAAGTTAATTATGTGATAGATACATGGTGCTCACATATTTACAAATATTGTAAAAGTATACCTTTTTCCAAATTATTTGAACAAGTAAGTAATACTAGTATATCAGTGTGCGAGTTAAAGTAATCACAGAATGTAAATCAATGTCATAAAAATAATAAACTACCTATACAATGAAAATAGCAACAAGTTTGATTTTGTCTAGAGTCTAGATTCCAAGCATTGATTCCAAGCATTCTTATCTTGGATATAATCCTCTAATTTGTAATATGCTTGTTTGCAAAGCGAACTTTTTAACTTAACCTCAGATCGGCGCATGCGGCTTTTATAGTTTAGCCACGAGCCGCTCATGTTACTCTTCTCATATGACATATTCGTACATTAAAGTACATCAGCGTTTAAATAATGATCTCTTGCATTTGAATACATAAAGAGCATGCTCAATGCTTGATCGCCATGAATTCCTTTGAACGCACCGCTAACTGAACGCACTAGGCGTTATAAACCATGTATAAATAGCGCAAATAATTTATGTAGTACTTATTTCTGTAAGTAGCACTTAAATATATTGTGTTGTGAATGTTGCCGATGCCGATAAACTCTTTCAGTCATTGATTAAGGCGATTGAATTGTTCACTACTCTTTTAGGATTGTGCTACCTTAGAATTTAGAAAAATGTTCTGTGTAAAATGTAGTGGTAGCAGAATGGTGTATTCAATTCAGTCGAGTGCAGTATTTGACTTGCAAAGAGACTGCGGCATTAGATTGGATTAGAAAGTTTTGGAAGTGGTTGGCACATTCCTAAAATTGCTAGTTGCTAACAGAGAATAAACGTAATGACCAGTTTGGCCGAATGAATGTTACGTCATTCACCGGTCCTACGCCTTCAAAATCCAGTCCGAATGTCTTCTCAAGCACTCCCGGTGGGCTCCTCATTCAAAAATCATGCCTGATCTCTATCATAACCGATTTACTCCGCCCAGAGGTATCATTTTAACGAAAATCTATCTTAAAGCCGCGTGTAACGTGATATGTCGTGTAAGTCATCTGTAACTGTTTAGTTGCTAGTCTTACGTCGTGGCTAGGCAGCTGAGTCAAATGAAAATACCGCAACGAATACTACTGGTTTATAATCTAGTTAAATCAGTTTTAGACGCGATATTTGAGGGAAAAACAAAGTTTAACACACTGTACACTATACAGTAACTTCATGGTCCATAAACAGTGTTTATGGACCCGGAAGTTAATTGCAAAGAGCCTACCCCAAACATAGTCGACACACCTCGTCACATTGCAACTAACATCGATAAAAATTTGTGATGGGTATTGATGGTGCATTTGTCCAGCGTAGGACGATATAAGAGACATTCTAATTTGAAAACGTAATTAATCTAAATTTAACACTCGATATAGTCGTTTAGCATATAGAAGATCCTTTGGTAGATCAAGCAGTAGATGATGAGGAAAATCTAAAGCCTATTGTTTCATTATTCTTGCAAGAACTTGAATGTCCTGGACAAAACCAACTGTCCAAAAGATTTGCATCCACTACACAAGGAGTATAATCCTTGACGTACCATATAAATACCACTGTATATCCAGATGCCGCCGCTGCCAACATAAAATATACTGGCTGGTGCAAAAAGCACGTCAAATCATGAAGTTGACATGTGTAGAATAACAAGCAGGACTATGAATCACTATGAACTAGTTGCTATGCCCCCGTATGGTAATAAATCAGCGAATAGTAGGTACCTACTGAATTATAAAATGAGCAGCGTTCAAATTGTTTGAAATAAAGTTGATGAGTTTTGGTTCGATTTCAAATTAGAATGTCATTTGTTTTGTTGCTATGCGGGAATTTGTAAGGTTATAGAGGTATGAGGAACAGGGTGTAAAGTTCACTCATACCCATAGTAAAGGGAGGATCCTCCGACCAGACGGGTGTTGTCTGAGGGGCTACTGCTCGACGATTGATGTCAGGGCGTTGTATATATGCTAGTTGCGCGGTAAACTCTGCTTGCGTGATGCAGGATTTTGCGTGACCACAGTGCGATCCGAAGTTCGCATTTGGTGATTTAGATACCGCTACAAGGTATTAATGATCCTTGAAACTGAAATATACTACGAACTTTCACCGATCCTAATCAGTCTAGGCTTCATTACTGAAGACCTCAAGTTGCGATACACCATTCAATCTTTGAACATCCGCATCTATTCTACATTAAGGGAGTGACGTGAATGCACAAAGGAATATTCTTGGTTTTTAGAACGGGTTAGAAACGTCACAGATAATTTCAAATCACTCTCTTACGAAAACACCAAATTCTAATCTCGAATCAATCCCATTCGCAACTAGCACGAGTGATTAACGTGTACAAGTGGTAACGGTGTGAATTCCGCGTCCCAACACAGAACGCACGACCGCATTCCGGCCCCTACTTCTTCCACCGTGCCACCGGCGATCCGGAGAAATTCTCCAAGCACATTCCATTTCAGATATGATATAATAACCCGTTGCAGAACTCATGTGTTTTGCTAGACCTAGTGCTTCCTCTATGTGCTGACCATCAAGTCGGCGGCCTGTTTTAAGGGAGCTTCGAACATTGTCCAAGATACCTTAATAGTCCGGAAAACCATACCAATAAAACGACACCAATGATTACTCCCTGCGCACTCCCTTTACAGATTATAAGCGAATTCGCAACCCCTCTATATTCTTCTACGAGTTCTATTTCTTCCAACATCTGATAAATGGTACCCGAAATGGACATATCAATTACTCTCTCCATCTTGCAACTCGTGCATAATAATAATCTTCTAATTAGTAACGCTCTTGGTGTTGAAAGCCAAACTAAAATCTATCAAGTAAGTAATCTCTGTGATTAGCCTAAACACACCCGCAGCTGGAAACTTTGATTTTATGACGTGTGTGTGGTAATTTTGCGAAATTCTCGGCTCTTGAGTTACGAATGTCTATGATTACCTCATAAGTTCCGCGAACACAAATAGCCCTTTGATGTTTGTAAATGTTAAGGTAACAGCAGCTTACGAAGTGGTGTGAAGGAAGAAAATGTGACTGAAAACGTTGGTGATCTGCATAAATACATTCATAATATGCATAATTTATAACGTCGTGAGCACAGCATTAGTGGCTGCAATAATTTCACATACACGCGAGCTCAAAACAAAAAATGTCTTGTTAAACCGCGAGATAACATCTCATATAGCTTTTTTCACGATCTAATTAAATCGAAATCCAAGCGCTGCTCGGATAAGTGCGGAATGCGGCCGATGTTGAAATATTGATTAAGCTTTTTGTGTTACGTTTCAATCTCGTCTTGCATTATATGTAGTAAGTCAACGAACCGATCGCCTCCTACAGCGATGGTGTAAACTTTTTCACACGTCAGTTTTAAAACAACACCGCTGTTGCAACATGTAAAAAAATTCACTTGTCACCTTACCACCTATGTCGCTAAACACCTGTCCCGAATTGTTGACACTGCGACAAACATCCACCGATGTTTACGCAATAAATTGAAACGGTACATCTCTAATGAAAACTTTTACACTACCGTATGGGAATGCACACAAAGAGTTGAAATGTTTACGGTTAGTCGGCACGCGTCCACCTAATGGGCTACCAGATGATTGAGAGCTGTTATGATTTAAGACGACAATCGTTCCGAGTCGAGGGCTCTAAACGATGAGCATTGTCGTTGTGACATTTACGTCGCTTACACAATCGAATCGGGGCACCGCGGCTATCGAAGCCCATTCGAAACGGATAAAGGTTTTGCCCGTGAGGATTCGATAAAGAGAGAAAAAAGATCAGGTAGTCGGCCTTCTGTGGCCCATTGTGACTTAACGAGGCGACGAATACGCGTACCTATTCATCGGCGAACAGGTGGCACGTTACGCCTGTGTCGGCGCTAGCTTCGTTTTGCACTTTTAGGAGTTCGACGAACGCATTTCATTATTCAAATGTTATTCGAGTGGCGTGAAAGCGCCTCGATAACCTCGACGGCGCGCGGCGGCGGGACGTGTACGGAATGACTGATAAACGTCGTTCCTATACTTAGATCCAACACGACTATCGACCGATTGACATCTCTACACCATTGTAATAGAGATTAGAAACAAAACACGACCGTCCGAAATCCGAGACCGATCGTCGAGCTCATTTCCATTATATCTATGCGAAAGCAACGCGGACCCCAAGAGTTATTCGAAGCTAATGTTAATCGAATGACTCTATCGAATTACATCACCATGTAAACTCAACAAGGAACTAAACTATAATAAATGGCTGTCAGGTGAATTGTATTTAGTAGTAAACACGAGAACGAGCCGGTGCGTCGGCTAACGTGCCAATGAGCAATTTTCCGAGGAAGTGATCTCGCTCGGGCTGCAACAGATAGGTCTTTGGCGCCGCGGACCGCTCTCTATAATAACGTTTGCATTTATTTATCGCTAGTTCGTCGACACTATTCGACGTGGTGTATCAAGGTACCGCTATCTTTGATAAAACGCTCTCTAAACCGCCTTCAGAAGAGCGCGCTCTTCGGAAAGCTCGTGAATCTCTCGATTTGGAACGCGAGATTATCGGTACGATTTGTCAAGGTGCAGCAGCATTAAGCGGCTTTAGAAGTTCGATCTCGGCACGAGATAGCTGCAGAAACGCTACTCGACCTACAGTCAGGCCTCTCTCGACTCGCATTCCGATGGAAATTGCCCGTGGCCCGGCCAGATTACTGGCGCCGCACTGGATAATTACGCACCGACGAGGACATCCATTACGGAAGATAATTCAGCGAGTGCAATTAGAGGATGAGTCGTGATTCGCTGATGCTAAATGAAAAACCGGAATCTTCTTCTAATATAAATTAACTATGTTCATAGTTATTACACTTTGCCTCGAGCGCCTGTTTAGCATTCCAAGCCACTGCACCACCGCTGACGGCGTCTCGCCATATTAATAGTTGTTGAATATAGAATAGTGGTTGCGATGGCCGCGGCCCGTGCGGTCACGTCAGTAGTCACAAATCAAACGGTCCAAATTGACAGCCAATAAACAGTTTCAAATAGCGGACATCGGAATGCGACAACAAGGCCGCAAAGCAGCCTTGCTTTTTCCGCGTCATCCAATCAGCATAAAGCCTGTTATGTTAGCTCCAATCTGAATAGCAGAGAAACCGGCTGCGGCTCGCGCCACAATCATTATTAACGTAATAAAGTACTAGATAAAACGGAGTCGGACAGCGTGTGAACGCCAGGAGAAAGCCGTTGTCGCAACATTCGGTGCTATTACCATCAGATGCCCATTCCGATGTTTTTAACAGAAACTGTATGTTTAATTACGTCTCCCCAGAGCATGTCAGTCATAAACGTTCTTATGCTTACTAATGATTACAATTTAAAAACGAAAAGCTAATAAAAACTTGGAATAGTTTTGATTGCCATCGATTTCTGGTGCTGTGAAAGTTATCGGTATCCATCATTTAATTCCAGTAAACACAACATCGAAAAAGTGTAAAACCACTTCCTTCGGACCTTCGCAGATAAACTGGCTGAAATTATGGACTATTTCTGTTGAGAGTTAAGTTTAGCACTATCTAAGCGGCAGATCTAAATTGAATCTCTGATCTGAAATGAGCGAAATGTACTGAAGAAATGGGCTTGGAACTTGATACTCTGAATAGACGTCTCGTTGCGACCATCTGTAATGAAATTGAAGGGACGTACGGGGCAAACGAAGCGGCGTTAAAGTTATCTTATTATAAAGATCTGTTCCACCGCAGCGGCTCGCGACGAGAACATTTCAATCGCGATTTACCCAAACCGGCTCCCGTGTCGCGATCGCGATGCAATCGCTCCAATGTTAAATATTTACTCTTTTAAACAAGTCTTTATCGCAAATGCATTCAGAAATACTTTTGTTGTAAAAGAACCGATTCCAAAAGCTTTTCCTGTTTGTTAGATCAGCTTTCATAAAAAGCTTCTTTGTTAAGTGCATTCCACTTATTTCAAGCATCCCAAAAATCCCTTTTACGGTTCTCAATTAGTGCGGCAAACAAAGAGGAAACTAGGAAATTAACACCTCGTTTACCGTGCCACGTGACAGAGGGTGACCGAATGCGCCAGACCCTCCGTAAATGCTCGGATGTCCAAACAAAATCTTGCAAGCGTGAAGCACCGCTATCTGACTCAATGCGCCGTGAAGAATTGGCGCCTATGCACTTAACAATTCCTATAAAGCCGCTTTAATACATTAAAGAAAAGAAACCAAACTTAGGAAAAGATAAGAAGCACTTTCTTTTATCTTTGAATGCATCCTGCCTTCATGATCATTAGTAAAGCTATCTCGTTCTGGCCCCGCTCCATCCTTTTCTCCCACATCTCCGGAGGGCCATTTATCAATACCAAATAACATGCCGGGACCCTTTTCTCTTTTGTTTATTTGTTTTTTATTTACCTTATCCTTCGGTGTTCTATTTGTGCCTTCGTTTTTGACTCGAAATTGATTGTAAAGCCGGTCTAATAGCATCCGTCTAACATAATGTTCGATGCATTGATGGCTGCTAATGAGCGGTGATGAGTTGTCTTAAGTACAAATGCATAAGAAAGATTCATCAAGAATTAAATAACATCTTTCAGTTGAACTACAAAATTGCCTGTATTGTGGAACTATAAGACAAACAACATTAATTTGACGACCGTACTAATCTCGATTTCATAATAAATGCATTGCGCGCTGCAAAGTGCAATTAATGGAAGCAATTTTGCGTGCAAAAGCTATTAAAGTTCGCTATTAAAAGTTTCCAATTTCCCCTGCTGCTGCTCCAAAGGTTTAGCTATTAACGGCGCGCAAACCCTTTTGCTTTTTTACGTTGGTATTTTATTCCTTAATTGTTTTATTTATTGCGGTTTCGCATTCGCTCGCGACTTCATCTGCCGGTTTGAGTACAGACGGAATTCTGCAATTTCTTTGTGAATTTGGAGACGACCGACTCATTACCTTTTTACTGAACTTTTTCGAATCATTGGACGGCGACGTTTAGGGAATAATAAATCTGTTCATTTATTTCAATAAATTTTTAATGACCCCTTTAAAACGTGATTAGCTGAACGTTGTCGGTTGGTATCGTTTTTATCGAGATTCTTAATCGATGTCCCGTCGATGCGCCTGGGCATCGGACAACTCACTAATCATTCAAATATTAGGGTTAAAAAGTACACGATTCTGTGAACGAAAAAGACATCCTAAAGATGCCGGACATCAAGGGGGGTCTTCCTTAAGTTTTCCTCCACTGTCGAGAGCAAATAAAGCGGCGTCCCTCTGAAATTAATTTTGTTTTGTTTCATCGTCTGGAGCCGAAGCATTTACATTGAATGTGGTCGGAGGCTGGCCGTTTGTTAGGATATTTATGTAGGGGCCCGAGGAGTATGACATGCGCATTATTCATACACGATACGCGCCACGAACCAGCTGTATGTTATTTTTACCGGTTCATCGGCTTGTCGTCGATGGGTTACCATTTAAGATGAAAGGGAAGTTTTTTGTAGTCAAAAATATTTGTATGATTCACCGCGACGGCGACGCTTTCAGGAATACAGTAGTCGGACACATGAATGTTGTTTAAGAATTCCTTTGTGATCCTAATGTTTAGGTTTAGCAGCCATGGGATAGATGAAATCCCACCAATCTTATTAAGGCAATGCGCAGGCGAACTGACGCTCCCGTTCCACATCCTTCTGAACCAATCTTTTGAACAAGGTGCCTTCCCCGATCTATTAAAAAAGTCACTAATTAAACCGATCCACAAAAAAAATTCAAAATCAGATCCAAACAATTACCGCCCAATAGCTCTCCTACCTGCAGCCTCAAAGATCTTTGAAAAAGCCATGTGTGACCGAATATACAAATATTGCGAGAAATATAAAATATTTGACGAATGCCAAAACGGTTTTCGCAAAAACCGCTCAACAACTTTGGCAGTTTACAAATTTATTCAAGAAGCACTTAATATAATTAATAAAAATAAATATGCCGTCGGTTTATTACTAGATATGACCAAAGCCTACGACAAAGTCCAATTTAATATATTGCTTAACAAGCTATACGGAATAGGCATCCGTGGAAAAGCCCATGATTGGCTTGTATCTTACTTGGAAAACAGAGAGCAAACAGTAGAAATTGAATATTTTAATCACACGTCAAAAGATATAGAAAAAGTTCGATCTATCAGCAAATCAATTAGTGCTTCAATACCCCAAGGAAGCGTAATAGGATGTCTCTTGTTTCTAATCTATATCAACGACTTACCCAAAATCATAGAAGGGCCATGTGTTTTATTTGCGGATGACATTTCTCTATTAGTCTCATGTAAAAACAATTTAAATCTAAACGAAGAACTAAATTCAATCCTCACTAAAACCATCACTTGGATGAACGCACACAACCTCGAAATAAATTATTCCAAAACTAAACTTATAACCTTTCATCCCCACCAAAAAACACCATTAAATACTGATTTTACTTTTAATAACCAAAAAATAGAAACTGTTAAAGAATTTACGCTACTTGGTCTCAATTTGGATACTCATATAAATTGGAAATCCCACATACAAAAACTTAGATCAAAAATTTCTAGTTTTTCATATGCTCTACGTGAAATAAAGAAAACCACCAATCTTCAAACAGCGCTCACAACCTACTATGCATATGCTTATGCATGGCTAAGCTATGGTGTTACCCTTTGGGGAAATAGCACAGATGCACCCTCACTATTTATCCTTCAAAAAAAATTAGTTAGAATTCTGGCAAATATTAATCAAACCGACAGCTGCAAACCTCACTTTCAAAATTATAATATCTTAACACTCCCCAGTATATACATATTAGAAACCTGCAAATTTGTTCATAGATATCAAGAGTTTTACACAAAGCGCGAAGATATACAATCACGTTTCACACTCCGACATAAATCAAGATTAAACATTCCGCAATCTCGACTAAAAATACACTCAACAAGCCCCTATGTAATGTCTATAAAAATATATAATAAACTACCTGAAATAATAAAAAAAGAAGAAAAATTAAACATGTTTATAAAAAAACTAAAACAATTTTTAACAGAAAAATGCTATTACAACATAAATGAATATTTAAACGATAAAATATAATTTAATAATGTATACAATTTCTATGTGTATTTATAAAGAATTATGGTATTATTGGATTTATTTTAGATATATTATTATTTTAATTTTTTTTTTTTTTCTATTTTTAAAGCTTCCTCTCTCCTACTATTTCTTTGTCTTTTGCTGTGCCCGACAGGGTCCATAATGATCTCATTTTTAATTTACCACCTAAGTACACATTGTGGAATGCAAATAAAGTTTGAGTATTGAGTATTGAGTATAGGTTCTTGTAATGTATGAAATGACGGATGAATGCGCCCATGACGGTAAAATCCTAGAATTTATAGGTAAGGACGTAGGCACGGCAAATCGAACGCCATCAAAGTTTACGACACCACAAGGCGCCACGGTGTCGATACTTGTGATTGGATACACTGCCTATAATGCATTTCCTTTTGGATTCGCAATAACCGTTTCCTGTTTCAATTTATCGGTTTACACTTAATGTATTTTCAATTTTATGAATAGAATTCTGCTTTAAAATACTCGTGAATATTTTCTTTCACTTTCCAATGTTTACCTTTCCGTAATGACTGTTGATATTATATGCTATGAAATTAAATTGAAAATGTTCTAATGCATCACATTTCAATTGTTCTATGCTGCAAAATGGTATTATTTCAGCGTTTGTTATTTTAAAACAATATACACACTGAAAAATCTATTTACTCAACAGCGTTCACGTCCAACTTTTAGTGCGTATTTGTAAAAGGAAAACAATGGCATCACTGGCAACTATCTTTTGTTTTTATAGCCAGCCTAACTCTTTGCTAACTTTTTTTTCTTTGTTCCAGATTCAAACGACGGTGACGCAGGAGTGAGATGTTACTGCAACACGGCACAGTGCGTGGGTACGGGATACATGTGCCGGTCTGCGCGCAGCGGGGGATGCTACAGTGAACTGCCCGCGCCACGACGCACGCACCACGCCAGACATGGATGCCTGCATCATTTGGCTGATACGTATGTATTTTATGTTTAATTATTATTGAAAATAAACAACGGATACGTAGGAATCTACTGGCAGTTCGCAGACAATAGACCGGGTTGAGTGATAAAGAGCAGAAGAATCAAAACGATATATATAGCACAAATGATCCTGAAATATATCGCATGTTAGATCTTAACTTTACAATTGCTTGACATGCAAATTAATAAAACGTATTTGAAGCCATTCTATTGTAGAATGTTAAGAGGGCTTGGCTGCTACCAATTCTATTCAGAAAAATCTTCGTACATGATTGACACTGCTTTATAGTTCAACTTTACAGCTGTGTATATTGTGGGCGCAACACCTGTTTTTTCTGTTGTTAATTCTCATTTACTTCTGTTTTGCCTTCTGATTATGTTGCTTTATCAATATTTCCTTTCTTCATTTCACAATATTTTGCAATTTATTGTCGCATTTGCATATCTGCCTATTTCATTAATTATCTATCGACCTTCTATCATAAAGGTATGCTTAGCATGTAATATGGGTACCTGCTTAAACAAAATAAATAAATAATTACATAACAGAATATTAACCGGGTGATATTATATTTATTTGATTTGAGAGTACGAAGGAAAATTCTAGATTTTGAACCATAATCTGTGTGCGCAATAGTAAGTAGCCTTGTCAATAAAGATAAACATGTTTTTGAAGAATACTAGGGTCATCTTCGGTCAAGTTTAACAAAAAACAATTTTTAGTCATAACTTTTATGATCTAATCATAAAATATATGTTCAATTCCATAATAATTTAGCAAACACGAATCAAATTAATAATTATAATGCCGCATTGAATATAAAATTAAGTTTTACTAATGTTGTAAATTCAATCCAAGATTCGTCCGTCGATTTCAACATTTAACAAGATGCCGTCGATAAAAAGCTAAAGGAACGTTCCAACAACATTCCTAAAGAGGGACAGGAGATTTTATCATTTCTAATTGCGATTCTAATTAGTATGCTGCCCATCGCTTAAATGTCAACCCTTTACAAAAAGGTACATGATTTAACAAATTGGTCGTTGGCGTGCTCCCGCGCAATGCATCAACTGAAATTTATTTAGTAACTAAATCCGGTGTAAAATTACATTAAGTCGTTGACAAAGATCTAGGTAGTATTAATTTACCTGCTACTGTAATTTGCATACAGGCCTCACTTAAATCATTGTCACTTTGCTTTTTATCTCTTGTATCTACCTGAGAATTATTTGGCATTTCTAACAAATATCCTTCTGAGGTGTGGTCTCTTCTGTTAGTTTCACCAGGGTCCTCCCTTTCTATTTCTGTCTTCGGATTAAAAATACTTACATTACTAGACAAAATACTTTATACAGCGATTGATTCTACTTCCCATTTTTCATTCATTTTTACTAAATCTACAATGCATTACTCACTCTCATACACCAATAATTTATAACAATCTTAATCCTATCTGTTGACATTTTCTCATCTATGTAGAAAGTAATTACGATAAATTTCCTTAGATACGGCGGCAGTACCTTTTTGAATTTCATCGAGGAATTAATTATTCTTTTGTTAGTCATCATGTGAGGTGCATTGTCATCCATCAATACTGCTTATCACGCTAGTGTATGGGCTCTATCGTTGCGAGTCTCTTCAATTTGTCTAGGGTTTCGAAATGACTGCCGCTTTCATCATGATCATAGATGAAACGTAACGGCGCAATTGGAGATTTGATTGAGGACATTGAGACTTGAGTATTTTCGGAGTCAGTGTGCGTATGAATAGATGATATTGTACTGTTGGTATTTACTCATAATTGGAAAGCTGTGTTAGCCCTTACTACGACATCAAAGCAGCTCCTTCTTATATTTCTTCAACCAATTCATAGAAAAGGAAAACGTGAACATCATTTCCATCAATAAATTAATCTGTTTATTTAACAACAGTAGAACATTATGTAATCGTCGTATCTTTTTTATATGGCGCACGGTATGTTCACCTCGGTTTATTAATTATACCGGCGAAGGCATGCCGGGACTCCACTATGTTTTTATACACTGAAATTACCCGCTCAGTTGATTATCTTATTCGGATCGGCCCGGGCCGCGTTCACCGAACCGGTTTCTGTCTGCCGCATGCCCACTTTTATTTACTTTAAATAATTTTTGCTCCTTTTTGGCAATCTCTGCCATTATCTTCGCTAACGATCGCCGTGTCCGCTTCGTTAAGATTTCCATAGAATTCAAATTGATATTCGATTATTTTATCGGTAATTAATTCTCGTTTGACTTGTTTATTGTGTATATAAAGTGCGGTTGAGTGATGTCGGTTTGATGTCCTCGTTTGTTAAGATAAGGGTGACTCTGCTGGGGTTGAGGCGCGGGTCAGGCTAGATAGTGCTGCGCGGACGCCGACCCGGACTATGCTGTACTTCCTTACAGAATCACACCCTATCATTGACCAATAAAGTTCAAATTTGATTGGAAAGATTGACGAATCTATAGAATGTCCCCTCTAGGCTTTGTTCTTAGAATCAACTTTTATATCGTCATCAACTGCAATCATTGTTATCGGTAT
Organism: Brachylomia viminalis; assembly: GCA_937001585.2. Classification (NCBI taxonomy): domain Eukaryota; kingdom Metazoa; phylum Arthropoda; class Insecta; order Lepidoptera; family Noctuidae; genus Brachylomia; species Brachylomia viminalis. The sequence continues at coordinate 7,167,787 of OW443303.2, read as the reverse complement.
GGAATTATCTAGATGGGTCAGTTGCATGTCAACAATCCAGGTTCTTTGTATGCCATCTTAACATATTCTTTGTTTCAGCTACTTGCAGTATTACAACAGATTATATTGTTAAATGCTTATAATTATAAACAAACAAGTATAAATTACGTATTTAGAATTTATACTTGTTATTTAATTTTCGATTATTAAACGCTTGGGTGTCAATGTGACTTTACAATAACTGGTACAGATAAGGTTTCTTAGAGAACAGTGGATGATTTGAGTTGATTCGGAATTATTTATTCAAACTTCAACCTTCTTTATAAATGCTTTCATTGGTTTTGAGTATAAAAAATATATTATTTACCTTAACAAAGCTAGTCTTTAGTTCTTTAAATTTCTTCTCACCGTCTTTTTTTTTGGCGGCTTTTGACGGCCATCTTAATTAGGCAGCCCTAAAATCATCAACAACTTTCTTCCTACATGTTCAGCTAATATTGCATTAATTAAAAAGAAAATCCGATCCGAAAACAAGTCCACGATGCGCTGTGAGATTAAATGTTAATTGGCTTTCAACTGATTGTATTTATTTATAGTTTGACTCATTATATTTGCCCGGCACCTTATCTCCATGTTATGTTTTAGTTGCTATCTGAATTCTGCTGACTGCTAATTAGTTGAAATCATTACTATCGTCTATTAACTAAGATGAATTTGTGTTAATAATTTACACATTTTTTCTATTCGTTTTTTTTTTCTTATCAACGTCGTTATAAGAGCGTGTAATGTATGTTGATGATATTCTCGTTGTGAAGAAAGTGTTTAATTTATTCTTTGAATTAAAACGTTGGTTTATGATCCCGCAAACGGGTAGCCGTAAACTAGTAGGTACTGCAGTTTTATCGGTTTTTTATCGCGTAGAATTATTTTATGAGAGGATACATAGAAGGTGCGAGGAAGGCGCGAAAGACAAAATATAGTGGAATGCTTGGTGAAATGAAAGGATAACTCTTAGAACTTTAGTAATAAGAAATATTAAAAGATTTTAGCTTGCTTGATTTAAAAATGTTGGGTCATGGTACTTTATCATAACAACTGAATGATAAGCAAACAAAGTATGCAGTTTAATTTCTTTAAAATGTAGTATTTGTTCATTTTAAACATGATAGTTACTAAATATCCCTTAAAGACCCATCTCGTGTTCAAATCATCACGTGGTGTTTTGAGGGGGGATTACATTAAAATCACCATACCATAATAATAAGTAGGCGAATGAAGTTCCATCGCTTGGTAGTGAACGGTGAAACATTTTGACAAATTCTAAGTAGTTTCCAATGTCTGTCTTTGTCACCCTATCATCCGACCTGGCCATCATCATCCTCCTGCCCTTCTCCCAAATTATTTGTCCTCTTCCATACATCACTATCAGCTGTCATCTCGGAATCCATCTCCTTGCTAGCCATATCATCTTTCATTCATCCCTCATTTCTTTGGCCTTCCTTCTTCCTTATATCCTGAGCCATCCACATTCATACTCACAACTTGCCTCACGACATGTCCCTCATTTCTCCGCATCGCATGCCCGTGACAATCGATTTCCATTTCGGTTGATTCAACCAGACAAACAATCATATTTCAAATATACAATAACAAAATATATATTTAAGAATATATATGTTTTTTATTATATGTAGGTATATTTAATATTCTATTTTCAGAGGTCACAAAACCAAATTCTTCACTTCTTGTTCTCACACACTAAGTATTGTCTACATTTCTTTTTCATTTCTCCTTTCGCAGGTCTGCAGGAAAACATTTCATATGAAATAACCTTTACCTTTGTACTCAATACTAATAATGTCGTATCTGTATCTGTTTTACTGTGTGTACATAAATAATACAATAAATACAGTAACACCCGGTTGTCTGATTGGCCTAGACGCAGATTTGCATAAGTTAAGGTATCTACACTATCTACACACATCCTAAATCCTTATTTGAGTATACTAATGAACGTGGCAGTAATGCTTAGTGGATTGCTTGACGGGAAACAATGTACGGGTTTTCCGTGTGCATAGATGAACCAGAAGCCGTGGCTTTGAATTTGAAATCGTCTGTTAATTGTCGCTTGTACTTTATTTTTCTAATAGCCACTGGCCATTAATTTATTTTTCCTGCAGGCTGTGAATGGCCAGCTATAGACATCACCTATTTGCAGAAACGATTAGTTAGGGACACTCTTAGATAGATCCTAATCTTACACCATAATATTGCTTGAATAATGGTGGAAGATCACCGAATGTTTCGAATCTGTAGCTGATTTCTGCCGATACAGTGATATAAGTCACCAAATTTTTACTAAAAACAGTTTTTAACAGTAACGGTTTATCTTTTCATAAAGCATGAAAATTCAACAACACTTCCACGTTTAATAATACAATGGGTGCAGCAAAACATTGCAACACAAACAATATCATAACCATCGTTACGCCGTCAAGTTACGCTATCAATAACACTACCGAAAAAAGCTCCGATAAAAAATCATTACGTATGCACCTGACAGCCTTACATAACAGTTTAATCAACCAAAACTTTAATAACTCTACCAGTTTTACAAATTTTTTATTGGACCTACGAGTTACTAATCGTTTCTGCAAATATGTTTCCAATCGGCAAAACAAAGATCTCTAGCCCAATCTTCGAAATTATTCAAATCGATGAAATTCTTCTAATAAAATTCGTCTTCGTTCCCGTGAGAACATCTTCTTAATTAAAATAGACGAAGATTATATAATAGTCATCTGAAAGAAAATTGAGCGAAATTTGATGGTGACGAAGTGACAGTTATGCTGAGTTGTAAAGATGCTTATTAAGAGGAGGCTGTAAGTGTTAATTTTTATTGAAGGCTGTTAGCGACTGCGTGTTACTTCTAAACTCGTTTTCCTAAGGGATTGTTCGACATTGAGAATGTTTATTAGAAACATATATATGTTTATGATTGGCTTCCTTAATTCAGTTAAGAACTAGATATGTTCTGTTTAAATGCTTCAGTATGTTTAGTGAGGATGATATTCTCGTAGCATGTATGTCTATTTCCTTTTACATTTCTGTTTAGTATTTATTCTATCACATTTAAATTTAATTATATTATTTTTATTTAAGTGCAACTTAGAGCATAGAAGTGCAACGTTCGTTAGTACGCTGTACTGGTACAGCGTCCTAACTATTGTTTGCCTCACCAGACGACGTCAGTAAGTCAGCGCCGGCTGTCGCTGAAAACCAGCGCTGGGCCTCGTGTCTTGCATAGGGTCGCAGCATAATGCTGAGCGATAGCCGTTTTGCGTGGATGTGACACATGTTTCCCCCAACCTTTTCTTATTTTTTGTGTTTGTTTATTTTTTGCGTCATGTTTACCGCAAATAAACGCATTTTCTTTCTTTATTTGTTTCACTGAAATATAAGCAGCAATTTAAAAAAGTTATTGGAAAATACAACAATCGTTTCAACATTTGTATCGCCTATTATTTCAATATAAACTGTTCCCACTTTACTTATCAAGTTTCCATATTGTAAGCATAACTATTACAAGAACAACAAACCTTATCCACTCAAACGTCATTCTCACCGATTTACTCGCTTTTATCAAAGTAGGTACTCAATACCCTTGCCCTATAAACTCTCACTCGATAAACATATAGTAAAATCATACAAGATTAGAAATTCCAAGAGCTGGTAAATTGAAAAAGGCCAGAGTTCAAACACGCGAGATTTATTCAAACAAGAAGCCGTTTTGTATGTTAAATGCTCACCCTAATACATCAAATGTCTCTTCAATATTCAAAAGAAATGTACTTAAGTACTGGTAAATTTTAATCTTATGTAAATTTTTGGTGACTCCGTGAGAACATGGGCCGTGATTTGTTTGCGACACAGGTTGAATTCTATAATAAAGTTTTAACTACTTATAGGCATCAGCTACCGAACCCACACAAACGCAGCCATCGTTTACATGAACAGTAAGTGGTCATCGTGAGCCAGTCCCCCCTTACTTCCTTCCGAACCCTGTGTAAAGTATTGTTTGTATGTGTGCGTGCGTTGACCAAAAAAAGCCCGAAGTCCAGTAAAGTTTTACCAGTATACTGATGATTTGTATTCCATCGTCGCAACGTTATTATCTGGCCGCGCTGTCCACGCCGAAATGATAAAATACATAAATCTCCATGTCTTTATTATAAAAACCGTCGAATAATGTTGACTAAAATGGGAACTTGTATGCGTTCTGCATATTACGCGAGAATGTGATGATAAGGTGCTTGGTGACCGCCTGACTGGTCAGCGAGCTAAATAGGTATAAACATTTTAATAATATACTTTTTCGTCATTGCGTAAGGGACCTAAGTGTTGTGTAAATATCACTTTAAATTCTTGAAAAACGTCATTTAATCCTCTGTCATCCTTGAACTTTCAACTTCCTTGTTCATTCTCAGCCTCTGACATCCACAAAACACTTGACGACAGCTAATAATCGTTTTGATAAAAGTTCCTTTAATGTTATTAAAGATTCAACATTTAGTCATAAGCAGTTAAATCATTAACAGATTTTATTTTAAATAGCTACAAATCTAATCGTTAACTATTCATCATGATTATCAACATAATAATTATGTTACTTTTTGTAATAATTAACGCGTCGTTAATGAAAAGGTAAATTAATCTCATGTAAATGTATTCTTTTATTTTGGTGCAGTTTTGAAGACGAATTCTTTTGTGATTTGTCATAGATTAACTATCTCATAAAATAATACTTTATAATAGAAAAAAATATTTAGAGTTAGAAATAAATGGATTACTATCTCACTCTAAATAAATTTTTCTAATCGTATTTACCCCAACCCAGAAGATGTCATCCCGTGGCTTCCTCTGTCGTTTTTATTGCGGCCTAACAAGCTGATGCAGATCATAACCAAAAACCCAAGTAATTGGTGCCATCAAGTCGTCGAAGCTCTAAATCAAAGTGTAACAAAACAAAATGATCGTATCGATCAGTTGGCATACCCAGTTGGCACTTTAAACTCTTGCGCAAGTCAACAATCTGGGAGGTGCGTAGTGTCATGACTTACTGTGTCTTGAAGGGGATCACACAGAGAGAACGCGAGGACATTATTTTACGTAATTTAAAGATGGCTGTTTTTATTCGTCGTGATTTTTTAAATCATCTTCGTGTCCTGTCCGTTTTATTTCAAACTATCATCGTAATGTTATGTTATACTAGTTTTAACTATGTACTTAATGATACTCATAGATAATGCTAACGATATTTAAGTTTTGGTAATTACTTCATCTTTTCCTGTTGAAACCATCCCCAGCAAACATTTATAACATCACATAAAAGCATTTTAAGAGTAGACATCTGTCCTTCTTAACATATCCCACAACCCTAACTAAGCTTACAAATCGGCATATGTGGTCTTCATTCAATTAAAACCTTAATTCATTGAGAACTAGAATGTCAATCAATTACTCGGCCCAACACAAGGACACAAATTGCGGCTTTTTTCCTTATCAACGCAATAAAGCAGCAAGTACAGGCCGAGGCTAACCACAGAACTTTTTGCCTGAATACCATTGAATCAAGTGAACTCGAAATGAATTCGCATTCAGCAAAAAATACACCATTTAATGTTCAAGTCTGAATTCAATAACTATAAGCTTTATTATTTTCTTTGTTCATAACCCGTTTGCTGAGACTACCTCTTTTTGTGGAGACGGGTGGAAGACGGGAGCAAGGAACTGGTTTGATCTATGGAAGGATGCTCAATGTTCATATCAGCTGATTTATTGGCAGTTTTTAAAACATACAGGAACAGTTGTTAGTTCTTCCATAAAACTATCGAGTATGTCTGTTCATTTGCAATTATGATTATTATGGGCTAAAAGGCAGATGGGAAGCCTCTTTACTCAGATTACTTGGCAGTGGGTGGGAAAAGGCTGCCAATGATACTATATAAAAGGATTTATTTGCTAAATTTATCTTAAATCATTTCCCCGTGAATATTAACAACTTCTATCATAACTTAATTCGACTGAACATACCAACTCATTTCTCCGATGTTACCCAAAATCTCATGTATTTTTTCTACTGTTTCCAGTGAAGAAGAAGCATTATCCCGATGCCAAAACTCGCCAGGGTCTGGAGGTCCACCACCTTCGTCAGAGCACTCTCTACTGCTGTGTTGCTTCAGGGACCTCTGCAACCATGAAGATAGTCCATTGGCTAGAGCGAGGCTCAACCTTACTAGTAATGAATTTGGTAAGTCCTGTTTCCTTTAAATCTTCATTTATATTGGAATCAGTTTTATAAACACTATCAGTGTTGCGTATCAGCTCTTAGTTCCTTGCAAATCACATTCTAATCATCACCATCTTAAAATCCCCAAGATGTTTTTTGATAAACATAGTGTATTGGTAAACAAATGGTCTTTCTGCAATGTTCGATCAAAACAAGGTATTTCCTCAGTTTTTAATAAAGATCTTAAAGATTAAACTCAAGACCACAAAAACAGTAATGTACGTATAGCCAATAGGCGCCAATGAAGCGATAAAATGGTGGCAGAGTATAATCCTACGGCTACACTGTAATGCTATGATCCACAACACGTATACAAAGATGCAATTCATAAATTACTAACATTATTGAATACACAAGACACAGTTTTCTCTGTGTCCCTATTCATAACTCCGTAGAATCGATTACGCTTATCTAAATGATATTCGAGACTATAACAAACCTGCATTTAGAAGATTGCATACGTAATAACAAGATAGGAATCGATTAAGATCCAGAGCAACCAAATGCTTTTGCAATACTATCCCTTGACTGTAGGCAATCGAAACCTAACACACGTTTACCAGTAGCAGGTCTACCAGAGCAGACCACAGTCTATACAGGGCACATAGTTAATTCTTACACAACTGCAAAACGTTAAAGTTAAGCCAGTAGGATAATGAATACGTCGCTTTTAATTCTCAAGGCAGGTGAATTCGAAGCAGGTTGAGGGTAATAAAGAACAATTGGAAAATATAAACGGCAGCCTTTGTATCCTGCAGTAATGTAATTGAAATGAATGGATCGTATATGTTAGTGCACTTCTTTTAGGAATACATTAATCAGATATTAAGAGTTTTAATTATGTCCCATAGTAGCTTTTAATGGGTTGGTAAATAGGTAAGTGAAGTCTGTGTTGATTGGAGAAATGACCACCGGTTGAGAACATAAACTTTTACATTTAACGATAATTTGATTGCATATACAGGGTGTGGCGTAAGTAGTGGTCCGTCGTTCAGGATGCGATAAACCAGATAATTAACTATAACAATTAAACATTTTAACCATTTTTACCCAAGGGTTCCGAAAATATTTCCTTTCTGTCTTTTATTTACGAAATTTCTACCTTTTATTACAAATTTGTTTGTAATTTCAACAAAAACCAATATTTTTTCTCTCTCTTAATTACTGCTGATTACTAGATCTATCATGATAAATTATGATTTTTAATATAAATTCAGCTCTTTTGAAGAAAAAGTTGGTTCTTCTCTAATTTTAAGCCTAATTTTTAACACACCATCAAGTTCAAGAGCGATTTTTGAAAAAAAAAACTTACTACTAAAAATGGTAAAAATTTTTAATTGTTATAGTTAATTATCTGGTTCATCGAATCCTGAACGGTGGACCACTACTTACGCCACACCCTGTATACATATAGTACGACTATACGAAAATTAGGAACAATAGAATTATAGAAGTAACACAACACACATCTGGTAATAACACACAAAACATAATGAGGAAGAACGTAAACTTAACATTATAACGTTCGAACAATAAATGTATACGAAAAACCTTCGATCAACAATACCATTGTTGATCGAAGCGAAAAACCTATCGGTACAATAAACATAAATAGCATCTAAACACTGCCGGCTATCCATTATATGGATACAATATTATTACAGTCGTAAATTGTATCTAATAACGTATTCAAGCAAACGTGATGAATAAATAAATATAACCAGCCTGTATAACCAGACAAACGGGCTATTTAGAAAATAAAATCTCTATAGGCTCAAGGAGAAGTAGTATTTTAAAAAAAACGTCTGTATTATTGAGCAGGTTAGGTGTTAAAATAGTGTGATTATTTTTTATATTTTAATCTTAGCTAGGCTAGAAAAACCATTATAAAATAGGAAGTACCATGTTGACAGAGCATAATTATGAATCTGATGATATACAGATATTTCTTTCGCCAAACAAACGGGAAAATCTCATAATCTCTTTCTCAAGAATATATTTTCATGTCTCAGAACTCTGAATATAAAATTGATTGACTCAAAGGCTCGCGACTTCGCAGGCAGATCATATCAAAACCAGTTGCAGTAATTCTGTGTCAAACAGAACCGAACAAGTGCTAAAGGTGAGCACAGATTCAACGCAAACAATTTGGAGTCGCTTGTGCAGAATTCATCGTGTATAATATGTTATTTAATTTTATTATTCTTTGTATAAAACATTGCGGTAGTGCTTTGTTACACGTAAGTATATGCAAATAATTGCGATAAAAAAAATTAGAAGTTTTATTATATGTATTTCGGAAATGATGATGAAGAAATTGCATAAGACAAAGCAGTAGAGAAAATGTTTAAATATGGACTTTGACTCTGGTTAAGCGATAAAGCTTGGGAAAGACAATCAGAGAAACCCAAAACAACAATCGGTGTATTCGATCAACAAAAAAACGAATTCGATTATAATCCGCCGTAGTCCGGTGCAGAGTCAACTGCTGGAAATGGCTTAACTGTTGAACCAAAACTGCAGTGCTTGTGTTAGTAAGTGTGTGCATACCTTAGGGACGTAATAAATAATTCAATTCGTTGAATTGACAAGCTATTAAAAGTGATAATGCTCGTTCTATGTATATTTCAATTTGAGCCGGTATTCAATCACAGGTAGTTTGTTAAGCGACGATTTCTCTTACCGTTTGTCATTCACTATTTATTATGTATTCAACGACTTGTTTACGATATCATATAGCGCCTTATTTCAATTTTGTTTATGGGATAAGTAAAAGTTTTCTCGCGACTAAGAACACTTGACTATCCATAAGGAAAGTGTCATTGTAAGATTCTCCAACGTTTAAATGATTAGACACAAGTTTATTATTATACAGGTAACAAGTTTCTCGTAACTTCCATGCAATGCTTTTCCTTCATAATCCTACACAATTTTCCATGACGTTTTCACCTCATCTTCGCATATTATATTGTAAACATTCTCATTTCTCACCGCGTTTACTTAAACATGTTGTAATTTCAATGAAATTCATCCCGCAACAGTTTCCTCGAACAAAGATATTATTCTAGCGGAGTCCGTATCTAAAGTAAACAGCGCGTGAGTCAGCTCTTGGACTAATACCTACGTGCAGTATTACGCCAGAGGTTTACCGATTTTCAAGTGCAGCAGATATTGCTTGTTTCAGAATATTGAGTAATTAATCGTTTTTTGGCGCAATCTTATGACTTGACTTGTCTTTTCTTATGTTCTTATGCCTGGTATCACAATTGTTTTGAGTTGAGACTTCTTGAGACGGTTCAATGTCCCTTGTTACTACTTTGGCGGACTTTTTTGCGCTGTGCTCCGTACATCTAAATTCAGCACACTCAAAATAGAAATAAATAATTATTTGGTCCACTTAAAGCAGAACCTATTTCATTTGTAATGCAATGATGTGTGAATGTTAGATCAACAATTTCTTAATCAAGTAATGTATCTACATCCTTATCTTCTACAGAGGCTGAGGAATCTATTGTTTTACAATCTCTATTTATTCTCTTCAACATTAATTACACCAAGATTGTCTCGGAATTCCAACACTGATTGGACCAACTCCGTGTCATCGATTGCAATTTCAGATTAAACCTATTCATCATATAAAACTAAAGGATCCTCTTAATCTTCATTAACTGTGTTTCTACGACATTTAGGATCGGTACGATTTAAATCCTCGCCTCCAGCGTTGGCCTAATCAAGTGCAGTCCACGCAACATCGTTTGATTATTCAACAAATTGTAATGTGGTATAAATTTTGCCTCCTAACGCCTCGGGGTTTGTATTAATAGTGTAACTATAATGGATACTAAGATCAGCACGCGATTCCGCCCACATCAGGTATTAGTTACTGTATTTTTGTTGGTAATATCTATGATAGGAATTTAAAGAGTTAGATCTTCAAGAACTCACTTGAAGATCTACTTTAGTGACAATATATTCATGGGAATCTTTATGAATATATAAATACCATCAAGATAATTTTCATAATTTCAAATATACATATTATTAAAACATTCCAATTATTTTCACTTGAATTGAAAATAATTGAATCTGCAGACAAATCTCTTGAATGTTTTATTAATACTGTGAAGAAGATTAGCATTACAGATCTGGGCTAGTTTCCTTGCCATAATGGATTTCGCCCGCGGCCGTGATTGCGATGCGCAATTGTTTCAGCTTATATTCCTTTGTTGGAATTAGCTTTTGTTATGACAAGCTGAAGTCAATCTTAAAGCTAGAGTGTTAAAGTTTACTTCTGACCGTGCCGTTGTAAACTGTTAATCGCCTGTTATAAATAGCCAGGGACCTGTTTCGGTGACCGCATCTAAGGAGTGATTTTTGCTCCTATACAAAGGATAGCTTTCTTCGGTATTCGACTAATGAACTTTGGTAGCTAACTCAAACTCAAAACTGTTTATTGCGTTAATGTGCACATTTAGTTGTTACAATATAAGATAAGTTCCAACATGAAGCCCGGTTAGGGCAAAGCGACATAATAATATGCAAGCAGATGAGCATCTTTTTGCACGATAACTATAATCCGTTGTGCAATTGCGGCGTTTAATACGATATATTATTTCAATACGTTTGTTAACAGCTTCTTGTTCTGCAGTATCAACGGGTTGATATGAATAACTATTTATGAACGAAATGAATGAGATCACTTGTGTAATTCAATATTGTGCTAGGTCATCTACAAGCATCTCATCGTCAGCACATTCAGTAGTGGTATTCATTGATACGAATTATTTAGGGGTCTCTCTGTCTTACGTCGTTGTTTATAGTATAGTCATAATTATACCTAAGATGATTCAACGCTTATGAATTGGCTAGTATAGTTTCTTTCTGCATTGTTTTTTTTTTAAGAATGGAGATGCGAATCTTATGGAGATGGTGAACGATACGCATGAGTTTAAAATGGATTTTCAACACAAATGTTTGTGTGTGAACTGTGACCCTTATTTTGATTCTCTTTATCCCCTCCGTGTTATGTTTATATGACATACAAAAGCAACAATTACCATCTCAGATCTTCACAATTAAGCAATCGTTACCAAACTCTGAAGTGAAAAGTCGAGTTCCACTCATGTTTATTTATTTACGAGAGTCGCTCATACATACGTGTCTAAGTATTTAGCGATTCGTCACGGACGTATGAATCGCCAATCGTAATGACAGTCGAAAGTGTGAAAATTGTCGCGTTTATCGAGTGATTGATCGATTGTTAAAACAATTGAATGTCAATTTTGATGAAATTATTGTCTAAACTGTTCGTGAATCCGTTTGGCTTGTAGAATGCTGTTGTATTTTGTTTTAATTTCGTTCCCATGCTCTCGGAATTTAAGAATGTTGCCTTTAGATAACGGTGTTTCTTTTTTGCGTGTGTTAGTTTATTGGTTAGTATCAATTCTCACGATACCAAACGCTCTAAATGTGTTTTTCGTCCTGTTTGAATGTGTTTATATTCAATTACGCAAATGCTTTAATTCAGCCAATATTTTGAATAATAATAAAATGTCGTGTCTACTGCTTTCTAGGAAAGTCACCTGACGTTTTAAATTCGCACTGCCACCTTCCTGGTAATTAAAAGTGCATACCAATTCTAAAGGGCATGCAATATGAGATAAAAACTGCCTACAATACATTTAGAACAATAGCTGCCATATCAATTGTCAAAAAGAATGCCATTATGACACTCTATACTCAATCCATTGGATCTAATAAAGTGACTGCATTGTGTTCCTGGTAGACTACCATATGAACCTGCGTATGACCAGGCAGACATAACAGTAGTTCAACTGATAGTGTTGCGCTTGCATCGCATTTGCGTTTATCAGGAACTCCGTTAGTATGTACACACGGCTATACATCAAGCTATATATTTCCAGTTTACACTGACCTCTCATTGGAAGGAAATCCTATACAAAGCGAGATCAGCTTATACTGGAAAAGTATAGCTTGCTCTGTAGCCTACTGTGATTAGATTAAAACAAACTTTGGCTGAACAGTAAATGTTCCATGAAAGTGATGAGTTTATTGTTGAATATATGCTTAAAAGCATCGTGTTCTTATTTGATCTACATCACCTTCTTTGTTTTAACGGAAAACTCCTAAATCAGTGGTCATCATAGATCGTTACGTACATAAAATTAAAACAGATTTGAAGCTTATAAAAAAATAATGACTCATTATCATCAAATTTGCCCGCAAGCTCTTTGAGTTTTATCACTACATCATAAATATCGCAAATTAGTACCTTCTGTTAACGTTCAAAATTGTCATGTGTGGGCTAATAAAATTGAAGAATTACGGTATGTAATGATACGGCGCAATCTTCACAATTTCTACTGTAAAGGCTCCCACAGACAGTCGCGCGACGCGACTCTTATAGAACAATTTCCATGAAGTTTTCAAAGATATTGTTCTACTAGAGTCGCGCCGCGCCTATTTGCGAGATCCTTAAATCTTAAAATGGTCAATGTACTATGTAATACATAACAACGCGGAACGCCATTTTTAGCCAAATTGAGTGATTTGTACTAAGACATCCTTAAGCATACCTATGTTGTTTAAAGTCTTCAAGTCTTCTTTAGTGTTGAGTCTGTATTCGATTGGTTAGCGAAACTGCACTGTTTGGGATTGAAGAAGGGATAATATGATTGGCCAAGCGAAAACGTGTATAGAAAAGTCAAATTGTAGCTATTCACAATGTCCTAGATGGTCAATATATTATCTTAAAATGAGACTGCTAGGTCGCCAACCTCGATTAAGAAGTTCTAAGTTTAGACACAATAGGAAGAGGCGCCGCGATAGGCCAACTTTATTGATTGATTACAGAACCAATCCAAAAATACTTTGCAATGAAGTTATCTCAACTGCAATAAATCGTACAAAATAAAACTTCTGTCACTCCGACATATTCCACGCATTTTCGCAGAAGCCGATTGCAACATAATTAATGTTACAATTCGCAGTTTCGTAGTACAGCCGAACAAATAGCTTGGTAGGTATACAGACAAAAATACAATTTATTTTTCCATAACACTGCCAATATTATTTTTAATTGTTTACGTAATTACTTTCACTTCTAAGAGTGTAAACGACTTGACTACTCACCAGTTCAGCACTTGTCCCATGCTACTTGGGGTCGGCGCAACGTGTATTATCCTTTCATTCTGTCCTGTCAGCCGTCACGATATTTCACTCCTTGTTCTTTCATATCTTCCCTCACACAATCGATTCATCTTTATTCGTCGACATTTATAGTCATCACCCTTTTGGTAGACACATGTGCTTCATTCCTCCTCACTCAGCAAACTCACAACATCGTTCAAAAGTACTTGCAAGTTAGCAGCATGTGTGTACCAATCTCTTTGCTCGTCTGTACATTATATTGATAATGTTCCTGTTATAGCTGCTGAAGATAACATCACTGGAGGGTGGGCGTTGATAAATGTGCTAAGTTTGTGCTCTGACGGTAGACATCGGTTTGTCATTCCGAGTACAAGATAACATGTTACTTGGTGTCCGGTATTTAGAGGCAATTGTAATGATTTGTAATACAGATTATGGTCATTGAATTGGTTTCTTAATGATTGTAATTGGTGTTAGTTTAGCCATTGACACCTAGCAAGATATTGAATAGAAATCCATGGTTTTGAGATCTTGTGATTTTTGAAGGAGACATTGAATATGCAGGCTGGTTCTCGACGCGCAAACTGTAACCATGAATGCAGCACATGATACTAGACCCCCCTAGCGTAGACATTTATCTTCGGTTATAAAAAAAAAAACTGCTGTTTCATAGAAAAGTGATTTGATTTGATCTACGCGGTCAAACTATATGGTAGAGCCAATTTTTAAAATAAATAACTTACAAAAAAATTCAACGCGGGGGTTTCAGTATCAGATACTGAATCCATGTTTGTGCATCGATTGCCCTGCCACCCAGTATACGAGAAAATACGCATCAGTTTTTAGGAAGAACAAGACTCTTCTCCGGCAAGAACGATGAAATCGAAAGTGTTTTCAATGAGAAATCATTTTCTGTTTCATTATTTGTAGAAACGGATTTCCTTGCAAAACTCGATTCCTAATTGACTCACCTAGAATAGGATGAATAGAGGAAATACTAATGTTATCGGATGGAGTTACGAGTTTCATTAAAAATAACTCTTTAAATAATGCTATTATCATTATAATCATCTGTCTAGCTTTTTCCAAACTACTTTGGGGTCGACTTCCAGTCTATCCGGACATGAAGCTACATGGAGCGCCTGTCTATCTGACCTCCACAATGCAGTTACTAGGTAATACGATACCCCTTGTTAAGACTGGTTGTCAGACTTTCGGGCTTCTGACAACCCGTAACGACTGTCAAAAATCCACGAATGACAGCCGGGACCAACGGCTTAGCGTGCTTTCCGAGGCACGGAGGGGTCTTGGTATGTAAAGATGGTCACCCATCCACGGACCAACCGCGGCAAGCATAGCTTAACCTGGTCGATTGACCCGTGCGGCTGTAATTACTTAGCCACGAGCCAAATAATGCTATCATGGTCTCAACCTAATGCAATAGCCAAATCACACACAAAATTAAAATTAAAGCACAAAATACATCTAATGTAACAGGTTAATGATTCAAGTGTTTCTATTAAACATGCAATCAATCAATGAACTCAGCCTATCGCAGTCCACTGCTGGACGTAGGCCTCTCCCTCTCCCAGCCTGCGCCACAACACCCTGTCCTCCGCCTTCCGCATCCAGTCTCCCCCAGCCGCTTTCTTGAGGTCGTCGGTCCGTCTAGCTGGGGGGTGTCCCACGATACGCTTGCCGATACGCGGTCTCCACTCCAGGATTCGTCTGCTCCACCGGCCATCGGTCCTTCGACAAACATGACCAGCCCACTGCCACTTCAGCTTGCTTACTCTGCAAGCTATGTCGGTAACTCCGGTTCTTTTTGAATTTGTGGATCAGCCCAACTGTCAGTGTCCACGTTTCGGCACCGTACGTCATAACGGGCAGGACGCACTGGTGGAAGACCTTAGTCTTCCAACATTGCGGGATTGGCGACGAGAAAACTTGACGAAGTTAAACATTTCTAACCCAACATTATTCTTGTTTCCAGAAGGCCAGACAGTGGCCAGTGAACGTGGCGCCAACTACAACGGCGAGGTGTGGTTCAAAGCAGCCACCATCGCCGTACCAGTCTGCGGGGCGCTGATCTTGTTCCTCTTGGTAGCTGTGGCGGTGCGACTATTGAAGGCAGACGCTCTGCTCCATGCTGATAGGAAACTTAGGTGTGTGTGCTGGAGTTTATAGATGATGGTAGCTGGTGCGGCTGTCCTTCTCAGGGTGATAAGGCTTACAGAAAATGAGAGATAGTACTTAATGCTTCGACTGTTTCGTATGGTATGGGTCCTGGGTTTTCCCATGAGCAAATTCTCAGAACCAGCCCGCAGTCTGAATTTGTGACTGGTTGATGACACGGTTGGCCATTTAATTAATGGTACCTACCTCAACTGTACTGGCGAAATGTGAGACTATCTCTGCCTAAGCCTTTATACAAAAGTGATGTAATGATAAGTCATAAGTCATTTACTTCATAAGAAAATACACTGTGTTGAAAATATTACAGTGATGAGTATGATAAATAAAATAACAATAAAAAAATTAAAATATCAGTCAGCTACCTACATTCATATTTAAAATTCGTTACGCATTTAGAATGTAACAATATCACTAATAAGTAAATACATCAGTAATACTAATAATTCACTAAATTAAAAAAAAAATCGTATGATCACAAATAATAATTCACAAATCCTGCTGTGGCTGTTATGTAACTGGTGCTCGAAGTGAAATATTGTCTGCTTTGAGCTTTCATTCTAGTTGGAATGATTTAGCAGAGGCGGTACCGTAATTCAGATCGTAAAGGATAACAAGCAATAGTCCTATTTATCTAGAACATTTCAAACAGCTGTAACGACAATAATGGATTTGTCACCAATTTTGTTCCGGTTTACCTACTCCATTCATAATGAAGACAAGCTAAGATTGCTTCGCTAACTAAACTATGAAATTAATTTAATCATTTCCACTTTTCAGAGGCGGCTACATGTCACCACTAGCTCAACACACAACAGATGACGTCAAAAAGGTGTGGGTAGGGACGCCCTCAGCCCCTCTCCTGGTCGCTCCCGGTGGTTGCCTGGTCGCGGTCGAAAGGGCCCAACTGGTCGACAGTCAGCAACTCTGTGATATCCAACGGTAGATAGAACGAGGAAGAATCTCTAAGGCGGGTTGTGCCGTGAAATGGACGGAGTTTGAGTGTTGTGAACGAAATACTAAAAGCGGAAAAAGTTAGTGCAAAATGCGTTTTTAAAAGCCTTTGTATTTTTGAAAATAATTGCTTGGCAAAAAGAAGTTTTCTGAAGTTATTATTGTGTTTCATTAGCTGTGCAAATAATTAAGCTTTTAAAAATGGATTTGTATTTAAACGAAGAATTTGGAACGTACTGGATTTTTTATCTGGTCACAAAGATTTTTGCATATACGTGTAGCTATAAAGACCTTTTGGCGGCAATGAAAATACAGGTTTCTTCATACACCATTGGCCCTTATAGCTTAGTTTTTATGGCCAGTTTAAAGGTATTTACCGTATTTTCATTGTCGTACTCAAGGTCTCAGACTGGAATTGGACATTTTACAAAAAAAAAAAACAAAACAATGATACCATCGGAATACATGTAAGAATGATTTAAAAAATATCACTAAATAGGTTGTGCATAATTCCTGAATACAAAATAGATTGAAGTAACATTTGAGTGAGTGTAAATTGGTTTGTATGTATGTTTAGGTTTTAAAAACGACTGATCGCCTCCCGTCACTATTATTAGAAGCTTCGTACGACTACAAATGCTGCGTTTTGCTGCCAAAGTCAATAATTATAGGCGCTGGCTCGAATTAGCATTGAACATTACGTTCTATAGAGCTTTATTTGTAATCTGATATTTAATTACGAGTATTGTATCGTCTTCCGTTGATTTCAAGGTTTGCCGTAGATGGGACAATAGTTGAGTCGATGTTTATGGCTTTTCAATGCCTTAATGATAGTCTGGTTCAATAATTGCCTATGTTTATTCAGGCATAATTATATTAATATGCAGATGAATCTAGAGAACCGACACCATGAAGGTAGGTTTAGATCAATTAACATAAACCAGAACCAAGAGCATTCTTCTCTTGAAATTCGTGCTAGTTTAGTATGAATAGACCAGCGGAACAATGCTCTATCCCTGTTTACAAAAACAGAATTTGGTGGAGTGGGGTCCTTCGTTCGTTTGCTTTAGACAGATTTTTTTTTTAAGTAAGAACAGACTAAATTGAAAAAGACTTGATTGAAAAAGACTCGATTGGTTTAACAAAACGCAGTACTTGTACATAAAACCATCGTACAAAAAAAGTGGCGAAAAGGGCATAATTTTTATGAATCTAATTTCGTAAAATTGATCTCAGATTTATACAATTAAATCCCCCACTACACGGAACGACCCGCGGGTATACCAAATTTACCACATTGTATATTTAATTTTATAATAATTATATTTCTTTTAAGAGCTTTGTGTTCCTCTATATCTTTGTAAATGTATCTTATTAGTTGTAAGCCGGTAACTTTTGTAACGAATGAGAGTTACCAAGAGGGTGAAATGAATTACCAAAATTACCATTCAAGCCATGTGTTGAAAGAATTACCATCTTGTAAAAGTATGTCAATTATTGTAAAATCACTTTATGAACATCGAATTTTTGGGGCATTTTTAAGTCTGTGTTCAAAAATACATTATAATGAACTAACTGCCTATTTTTCGTGTTTCATGCACTTTTGTAATGTCAAATTAGATTTGGAAAGACGTAAAAAATCATGTAAACCTAAATAAAATTTTATATAGAAGTTATGTAAACTGCAATATTATTCACAAAAAATATAGACAATTTTTGTTGAGTTATTTATTATCAATTATCACATTATAATTTCTGCATGCATTTCCTTCTTTGTATAATGTAAATGATTTGTATTTTTGTAAATATAATGTTAAGTTTGTTACCTGTTATAATGTTGTTAAGGACAGTTTCTGAATGTGAAATCCATTTGGAGTATTTCCTAGTCTTTTTTTATCTGATTTTTAGCATATACTATACTGTGTACATTTTTATGTAAACTCTAAATAGATTTCACTAATGGTCGATTAGTGTAAGGTTATGTTATATTTTTGAAAATAATGTTTTATGTGTAAATATTTAGCTTATCATTTGGGCATATACATTTTGGATTTCATTTAAGGTTTTATCTAACGCACACACCGTCATAATAAATACCTCTTATGTATCTAATACAGCTTTCTTCAAACGGCCTTTAACTATGACTATAATAGGTATATCTATTTGCATAAAACTCATGTTTTAGAGTTCGTACCAGCGAATCAGGTTATACGAAACTGTCAAATATCTACAAAAGATTAAAAACCTTAAAATGTTGTAGGTTAAGTTCAAAATCGAATGAGGAAATTTGACAGTTTGCTTGACATGCTGCAGTGCGTACCTAAATATTTATTTAAATAATTGACTATTGCAAACATATCTTTTACAATGTTTTTTCACTTAGATTCATCTCTTTATAACCTCATTTCAATCATTACAAGCTTTTACATACATATAAAATTGCCTTTCTTCTCAAAAATAGTTAGCTAGCCAGATCAAAGCAATAAGTATCATATTCATACATACAGCATACATCAGTAAGGAGTGGTCAGATGTAAGGGTGTGGTACATGCAGACCATCAAAGTGAACCAGTTCTCCAAAGGAACCAACATCGTAATCGCGAAAAAAATATCAGTCCCATTTGGCTCGAGTATAAGTAGTCTTCTATGCGACAGCACCTTTCTGATACTCGCTGTATACCTCCGTGCGTTAGATACCCAAGTAAGTCACATAAATATTTCTTTCTCGACCATACAACAGAGATTGTCATATAAATGAAGCTTCCCTAAGGTGCCTTACCCTTTCTTATAGACTATACATAGGTGCAAATAAACAAAATACTCCATAATGTAATGAATATATCTGCAGTCTATGTAAATATAATTATGTGTATAAATAAATGAAATAAAATGAAATTATTTTATTACTGGATGCTGTTGTTTTTGTTACACCTAATAGAACTACAACTACATGAAAGCAATAAATGATGATTATGATAGAACACATCATGCATATTGGCCTGTTTACCCCACACGCGACACGTCACCAGTCCCATGCAATTCCCTATTGCTGGTAACCGGGCGTGCGCACTCAATTACCCCGACCCAGGAGTGGAACCCGGGAAGGACCTACCCTAAGCAGTCACGACTGCCCGACCAGGGAATCAATACTCCTACTCTTCTAGAAGTCGGCAACAATGACGGGGTCCGGTAGGGCCGATGTCTGCCAAGGTTGCGGGAAAGTCCGAAAGGGTTACCGTGGTCCCTGGCACAGGCAACTGAAGGAACACGGTTGGGTTTTAGTCAGTAAAAGTCTGACACGCCCTCCCGCTCCGCCCAGAGCCGGAGAAGTTATTTGATGATTTCCCACCCTCCTCCTACTCTTAGGGCAGATTTTTCAACAGTTAGATATTTTTCTCTGAAGGATAAATATGACAGTTTTTCTGTCAAACCGCCATTTATTCTTCCGATAAAAGTTTTCAGACTATTGAAAAACCAGTAGTCTACGTGTACTCCTTAAGATTACCTTATAGGTACCTGTCGAATCGTGTTTTCCTGACTTGACCACCAAAATGGAGCTGACCTCAACATAACCCCCTTATATATAAACGTTGCTATGTGGATCGAATCCAGAACGAGGTGATTCGGCAGAGAACCACAGTTGTCCAAATAGCTTACAGAATACGCAAGCTGGAGTGACTTAGCAAATAAACTCACTCTGTATAAAAGCGTTTAGGGCAGAGTTTCTAGACTAGACCATCGAGAGGAGGTAAAGTGCATGCGAGATTCGCTCATGTGTTTACGCTTTTTTTTGAGTACCTATGGGAAATTTTCAAATGACCCCCTCCCGCTCTGGGTGGAGCGGAAGGGAGATGTGTGTACGCTTATGGCTTCGCGCACTAGTCGACCGCTACCGCGACCATTGTCAAAGCGACCAACGTTATACGTGATATACCTAAGTAAAACTTCGGTCGATACGACCATGGTCGCGATCTTTCGAGTCTAAGGACTTTTCGTTATATTAGTAAACGACGAATGCGATAAATCGCCTGGCGATTCTCACCTACGACTCTCGTAAGTACATTTTTGCAGGAACTCACTACGTGTAAACGCGTCTTCATACCTCAGTTGACAGTCTTCTTTCTAAAGCCGGATGAGTCAAAATTACGGGGGTGACTACCGAGATGATGACTAGAGCAGTACTGAAGAAAACGACATGTTGCGCCGACACCAGATAAATTATAAGAGCAAGAGAATGAGGCTCCCTCGTCTTGTTTCCACGTGTTCGTCTCTACCGGTTTCTTTATTTATTATCACGTTTTTTTCCAACCTAGTCGGGCACCAGTTTAAAAAAAATGTATCGGTGCTTATGTCTGAGGTCAGCTCCATTGTAGTTTTAGTCAGATAATTCTCAGGCTGACTTTGAATTTATTGAAAACATTATCTGCTGTGTGATTCTTACAAATATGTAATACAATATTACGTAAGTACTTAGGTAACTTTTGCTATGAAAATAAGTTGGTAACAACATGAAACAAATGCATTTTTTCGAAATTTCAGAGTTGGATCGTTGTAATAAAATAAAGCTGTTCTGAACTTGAATGAGTTATTTCACTCTCTGAAACAGGTATTGTCAATCAGAATAGAAGAGTAGGTACGGAAAATTCTGGAAAAATAAACGATGAATATTCCCGAAGATTCTCGGTGTCCAAGAAAACTTAAGAGTGTAAAGTTTGACTGAACTATACACGTCTTACTGTTCATTAATCTAAAGTATGGTATAATAATACCCACCTCTTGTTGAAGTCGTGGTGGGGCTTGCGCGCTCCTAACTCTAGGTCTATGTCGGAAGAGTTTACTTTGCCGGAACAGGTTTTCAGGAACCTTCCAAAGGACCGGGATCCACGGTCCCAAGGTTTGCAATTAAAATAATAATAATAAGTAAAATATTTTTTATTCGGACAACTAAAAAGATCTCTAAATTGTTAGTAACAGGTTTGCACTTAATCACTGTTGTTAGTAACTTAAACTAAAGACGAATTAATGAGATTACCACCCATCAACTAGAGACAGCGAGAAATGGAAACTAGGGTATAAAGTCTTATCACAAATTGCCTTATTATAGCGGAGGAAGTGTTTGCAGCCACAGCCTTCAGGATGCTATTGTGACTGCCCCTTATTTATATTATTCTGCTCAGGAGTGAGGCCGTTTATTTGCGCGCATTATTATGCATATAGTATTACCGCGAACATTTCTGAGGGACTGCAAAAATGAGGCAATTGCAACAGCATACTAAAAACATTGTTCTATTGGACGCGTAGAACATCCAACGACCTTGACCCAAAGATTACCGGTGTAAAAACTCTGACAATAAGCTTTGAAAAGCTTTCTTTACTTAGTCAGTACACCGAGCAAATCTTCGTGCCAGCATATTACCACTGACTGCCAGAGCCCTGTGCTCCCTCTCAATGTCACCATGGTCACTGAGGTCGTCGGTAAGAAAATGCCTAAGATATTTAAACTTGTGACTCCACGTATTGGCATACCGTTTATGGCAAGTTCGAGTGTACTTTCCCGGCACTTACCAGCAAATTGTTTGCCATTATAAACCAGGGCATGTGCAGCACTCAGGGCGGCATGAAGAGTGCGACTGTCGCAACCCAGCGCTGGGCACGCCACAATTGCGGCGATAAGTCCCCTCTTTGAGGAGTGGCTAGAGAGGCGCCCCGGCGTCCTCACCTTTCGCCTGACGCAGGTCCTCACTGGACACGGTTGTTTCGGGAGGTTCCTGTTCCGGATAAGGCGGGAGGAAACGCCCGGGTGTCACCATTGTGTGGATCGCCCGGAGGATACGGTGAAGGCCTGCCCGGCTTGGGCGGAGCACCGCCGTGTCCTCGTGGAGGCGATTGGCGGTGGCGATCTCTCGCGTCCGGCCCTGGTCCAGGCCATGGTACGGAGCGAGAGGGCTTGGGAAGCCGTCACCTCCTCTTCCGAAGCAGTAATGTTCACGAAGGAGGAGGCGGAACGCGAGAGGGGGAAGCAAAATTCGCGCCCTCACGCCCCTAGCCGCCGCAGGAGACGCCCTGGGCATCGGGAATCGCAAACCGATTCCCGGCCACCGTAGACATCTCGCCGTTCGATAAGGCGATGCCTGCCAGGGTTGCGGGAAAGTCCGAGAGGGATACCGTGGCCCCTGGCACAGGCCACTGAAGGAACACGGGTGGGTTTTAGTCAGTAAGAGTCTGACACGCCCTCCCGCTCTGGGCAGAGCGGGAGAAGTTAAGTGATGATATCCCACACTCAAAAAAAAAAGGGCATAATATGCCCTTTTATTTACGAGACCTACGCTGCTGCTAATTGTGCAGCAGCGTAGGTCTCAATTTAGCAACTCCACGATCACCCCCGGCGACAGGCCAAGCAGTAGGTATCATGTCATCCGCATAACTGATGTTGTTGCAACTAACACCATTTACCCTGCCTCCAACACGCATGTTGTTGAGCTTCGCAATGAGGTCATTAAAATATAGATTGAAGCGCCGGGTAGACGACAAACCACCCTGCCTTGCCCCGCGCTCCAACCCACATGATTCTGAGAGGGCCTTAAATTTCGATATCGATATTTCTGTACGACTCAGAGTCTTAGACGATTCGGGCAATAGAACGGAAAGTTGGCGAGAAATGCTCCACGTATCATGGACCGCCAAGATAACGAACAAATCTATCCTCGAGCAACTACCTACGCATAAGAGATAGACTATCCACGATCGTTACCAAAGGATTCTAGGTTACTTTGGACAGATTGCCCGTCGGGAACCAGATAACCTTGAAAAGTTGGTGATGAGGGAAAAGGTAGATGGGAAAAGACCTCGCGGCTGGTCACCTAACCGCTGGTCCGACCAAGTAACCGCCTTCACAGGACTCTCTGTTACGACCGCCTTGAGAGAAGCAGAAAACCGAACGAAGTGGAAGAACATCGAACATAAAGCCACGAAGGCCTTTCAGAGACACGACCTTCAGTAATGAAGTACGCAACCAAAAAGATGTATGTCAATAAAAACTTGCTACCAAACTTGTCACAGTGAGCCAAAATATTATTGCTTTTGAAATAGTAATTATTTAGCGGAAACATTTCGACATTTAAAACTATAACGACCGCTTTGAGAAAAGATCGCATCTTATCTATGAAGAATCTTACTCTAAATATACACCTAATCATAGGATTTTCGACTTTATTACTATTACACTAAATTCTTTAAAAAATCATGTGTTTAATGAGGAAAAATATAAACAAGTCACAATTTACCTAATATTATTATTATTTGTAGCTATTAATGTTACAAATTTGTAAGCAATTAGTGCAGAAGAAATCTTATAAATAAGCGGAGTCTTTTAAAAAAAAGCATTTGTGAGTAAGCTTTTGGCCAACGTGCATAATATTAATCGAACAGGTGAGTGCTTACCAATCTGATTGTCCCACAGTTCTATAGGAAAGAGGGCCTAGACAAAGTGACATAATATTCTATCAACGACAACGATGACGGAATAGTAAAAAAAAAAATTGGATGGACAAGAGTTACCGAAAAGCTTATGTAATCCTGCACCCTAATTGTGCAACACACGATCAATCACAATCTGAATAATTTTGAAGGATATAGCTAATCCATTGCTTCATATGTTCGAAAAATGTCTCTGCTCAACAACGTACATATCGCAATGAATGTTGTTGAACTGTCAAAATTAAAGCCATTCCTACAGTTAGTGTGTTTACTCAACTACCCCGCTGTTGATAGTCGTTGTAGAAATAAGAAACGCTTTGAAAGCGATAAGTAGCCACTTGTCTAGGCACTCTATTAATTTTCCCCGAAGGCAAAGAAGGCAAGTTAGGCATAGAGCGGTAGTGGCCCAGTGGTAACAACTTACGAGTTGTAGGTCTTAGGTCTGAACCCAGTCAGGCGCTTTACTTTGTGTAAATTATTTCATCACTACTGCTCTCAAAACGGTGAAGGAAAACATCGTGAGGAAACCGGCATGTCCTAGAATCTAAAATTCGAAGACATGTGACATCTACCAACCCCCACTGGGCCCGCGTAGTGGATTACGGCCCACTCCCTCTCACCGAGAGGAGGCCTGTGCTCCAGCAGTGGGAACATTATAGGCTGATTACGAAAGGGTTGTGTTATTCGCACGTAGCTTTGGATGTACTAAATACCTACTTATCTATAATAGAGTAGCTTCTGCCCACGACCTCTTCCACCTGAAATTTCTTGTTCCCCCGACCCACCCAGTCGCATCGCGTCGCCTGCCCGTGCTATCACTTCGTTTTGGCTTAGCGATCTTTGTGATTTATTATCTTTTTGCTCGGCTCCTAAGAGTCATAACGTGATGTTAATAGCCTATAACATTCCTGAATTGGGCTTCCAAATTGGGCTATAAAATGCAAAAACATTTTTTCAATTTCGACCGTCAGTTCCAGAAAATACCCCCTACATAGAAAGTAGAAACTTCGAAACAAACAAACAGAATTTACCACTTTATGATATTAGTATAGATAGATGAATGTTAAAGGATTATTTATTCCCTCGTAGCATACAAGCGGCTAGATGTATTTAATGATTGACATATTGCCCCCGGTCTGTGGTTTTTCGAACGATTAAATAATAGAGTCCACAGTTATATGACTTTTGTCAAAAGATAATTAAAATCATATATTTTTTGGCTCAGAGGGGCAATTCCCGTATTTTTAAGACCGTTCGCATTCTAATCTCAGTCTCAATCTGTCAAATTTACAATCAATTTACATACATTTTTGACAGGTTTTTGACATTGATTGTCGCTGAGATGAGATTGCGACTTGAATTTGAACGTTTTTTAATTACGAGAATTGGCCTACTGATTATGTATTAGTATTTAGGTATCACATGAAATTGAAAGGGCTCATCGCGATTCCAAACTTCTAACCTGCGCGGTAGGTTACACAGTAATTATTTTATTTTTCTTCCAGCCTCATTTTTAGCCATTATCCTTATTTTATCCATCTCTTTTTCTTCGTGTGCCTCTTTTCTGGTCTCTGAAATGTAAATAAAGACTTTAAACGAATAATCAGTATATTGTCACTTATCTTACTGTTCAATCGATTTAATTCTTAGTCAAGGTGTACAGCAGGTTATTACTGCCACGGTATAAAGTATGTCCAAAGAATAATATTAATTATACGCTGCGCAATATTACTCCTAATGGCCCTTGGGTCAATATTTATTTATTCATCTCACGTATCGTGCCTAGCCAGGTTTTACTACCGGCGTTTCTTGGCTTAAATCAATAAATTCCGCGATCATTCCTCGAAATTTTGATTTATAGGTACTCTTTTTAAGTCTAGAAATTGGTGGAAATAAATGGTTAAGTAAATATCAACCTAGATACTTATTTAAATGATTCTAAAGCGCATTTTTCATCGGGATTTATATTTTGATAAAATAAATTCTACTTGAAAATTTTAATTCGGAAAAACTCGCTTGTTTTCACGGACGACTTCAATAACCTCATTTAGAAAAGCAAAAAAGCGTTTTCTAAACTTACCGCTATGGATTAGAACTTCACAAAGATTGGAGATTTGCTATAGCCTGGCTGGCAGTCAATGCATGCCTCCAGTGTATGTGAATAGGCTACTTCTAATCAAGCGTTAACCGTCGTCGACCTTATCCTCGGTTACCATCAACAGACTAGATACGCGAGCTTAAACCAAAAATTAAATGCATTAACACAATCCGACAGACACAAGTTTCTATAAACGTATAGGTAATCTATGGTCTCAGAGGAAATTCAAACTAGAATTGTATTCTATAATTAATTTAGGTACTTCTACCAATAACTGCTATAAAATGAATTCAAAGCAAAATCGATATGCGTAACGGCTGTCACTATTCAAAAAGCGTGCAACGCTTCGGTCTTCATAAATAAAAGAGTAACGAAAAAGTTGGAACTAAAAAGTGACGCCTGCATTTGTTTCAGAGCAAAATGACTCAAGGGGAAAATAATCAAAAGCTGGCAAAGGGCCATGTTTTAAACTTTGATCATCTCGTGTTTTGGGTGGCGAATGCTAAAACTGTAAGTACCAACAAACATTTTTTTTTTATGTAAGTATAATACCTTCCAATTATCTTTGTTTTCATTGGCGTTCTTTGAAGGCGTGAAAGTATTCATGAATAAGATCAAGTTTTACAGCGAGACTAACTGTGGCATATCGAATCTATTTAAACATTACATTTTGATTGGGTAGATCTTTGCGCCACATGTCTGTTAGTAAGAATCAGATTTAAAGATTTCTTTCATCACCTAGCAACTAGGGGTTGAAAACACTTTTGAAAGATGATTGGCTTCCTTCTAGCCTTTGTTAGAAGGATGCCAATCATCTTTCAAAAGTGTTTTGCGTTTGTGTGTTCAGTCTGGGTTCCTTACTTTGTAACATTAAATCAGTCTTTAAATGGAATTTGATCGTTTAGAACGCTGATTTTCTGAACTGGTAGCCAATTCAGCTAATGGCTGGAGAAGAGGAATTATAAAAATAGCTGATAAGTAGTATATTTTATCTTTCTAGGCTTCAAATTATTTCGTAACACGATTCGGCTTCAAGCCTTTGGCAGTACGTGAAGCGACAGAATCAAGACCGGTGCAATCGTATGCTGTAAGATTAAATCAGGTATGAATTTATGGTACTTACGTAACCTCTCTCGTGTGGATATGAGCTATACGAGAACAACTTATAATGGCCGTCATCCATCAGTTCTAATTATCACATTTCTGAGTGTTCTCTCTGGGTGTAATTTCTTGCCATCTTTCATTGCTTCCGCATAAGGGATTCTGAAAGGAATATTGATCTAGTCAGTAAAGTACCAGTGCAGACTACCCAAGGTGCAGGCATAGAATAGGTAGCCGATTCCCGGCCACCTTAGGCGCGGGCTTGCAGACGGCGAGCAATGGGCAACTCGCCGTCCGATAAGGACCAGGCCGGGGTCGACGGTGCGTTGTGTTCCACGCGCGCCTCAAAGAGATGTCAGCAACCAATGACGGGGTCCGCTAGGGCCGACTTTCCCGCAACCCTGCAGGGTTGCGGGAAAGTCCGAAAGGGTTACCGTGGCCCCTGGCACAGGCTACTGAAGGAACACGGGTGGGTTTTAGTCAGTAAGAGTCTGACACGCCCTCCCGCTCCGCCCAGAGCGAGGGAAGTTAAGTATTTGATGATTTCACACCCTCAAAAAAAAAAGGAACAAAATAGGTGTTATATTGTGCAATGCGGTCGATGTGCATACCTGCTAATGTTACTCGTTGACGATCTTTTTACAACTGGGTACGTCGAGTTGAGTTGTTTTGTCTTACTTATCACAGCAAATTGACGTATTGTCAATTAGCTTAAGAATTAATTTCTCTGATTGTATATGCAAAACCTACCTAGATAGCATGCCCCACTGACAAAGTAATTTTTATGTCAACTTTTTTTTCCCCAACTCCTCTAAAACAGATCACAATAATATTCGAGTCACCCACTACTCCCGAGGGCGAGATATCCAAGGACATTATAGCCCACGGTGACTTCGTCAAGGATGTGGCTTTTGAAGTACAGGACTTGGACGAACTGGTCCGAAGGGCTAAGGAGGGTGGAGCAGAGATCGTCAAGGATGTGACTGAAGAGGCGGACAAACTTGGGGTTGTGAGATACGCTATATTGAGGACGGTAAGGGTTAAAAGTAACTAGGTACTTATTATAAAACAAAGCAACGTGTCTGTCTGTCTGTGTAAACGTATTTTCATACGGTTTTCATCAATGGGCGGACTGCTTCATTGTATATGTAGGTATAATTCATTAAAGGTTTTCAGTAAATTGGCTGAAATATGACGATGCTGGTTTAAGAGGTCGGAAAAATCATGCCGACTGGGAGCTTTACTGGCGTCAAACTCAAAACATTTATTTCAAATAAACCAATTACAGGCACTTTTGAATTGTCGGAAGGGGACGGTCAGTCAGAAAGATGAAGCTAGTTGCCCATTCCAAAGCGTAGTAGGTACATAGGGAGAAGAACGGGCAAGAACCTCCATGGACACTCTTTTAAATCAAAATATTGATACAAAAAAGTGGTTACATCATTCATGTTAAAATCATGTGGGAACGATGTAGAAAGACGTGCACGTTAAAAGCGTCCGCAATAAAAAGATAAAAACAATTCAGGAATTAAAATAAGCCGTGGCAGCTAAGAAATGTTGCGGGCGCGGGGCGCTGCGTAAAATAGAGATAAATGAACACCGTAGTCTCAGACCAAATAAAAAAGGTTTATTTGGTCTGAGACCATAGTAAAAATGCCGGTAGATTTTAATTTTAAAATCGAAACAAGTGAAATCCGTCCGGAGTTACCCCTATCTAAATATTTAAATAATTAATTAGATAAGAGTAGAAAAGCTGAACTGTTATTCGATTCGATTCGTACGCCGCAGGTGCGTACAAATTTTAAAACAAAATTGTCCAATGCTTTAAACGATTTGTTGTGATGATTGTGATTCATGTAAGTTCTTCTGTACGTAATAGTAGGAACACATGGGGGGTTTACATGAAGTACTTATAGGTTTTCTATTTTTGAGGCCTTTAGGTACCTACCTACTCTTGTCAATCTTACGTCCAGATTAATTCAAAGTATTCAAACAAGTTTGTTTTTCAGTATGGAGACAACACGCACACGCTCATTGACCGAAGCAAGTTTAAAGGAATATTGTTGCCAGGGTATGAACTTTTGGAAGACGATATCTTAAACAAATCATTGTAAGTACATATCTAACTATTTATTTCTTAACATCAGATTAAAGCATCTCGCCTATTTCCCTCGAATGGTTAGGCAGAGATGTATACAATGTACATGTTGGTAGGTACCCAAATTTCGTCAGTAATTTAATAATAAGTAATCAATAATAATATTTTCGAAAAATAAATAAATAAAAATAAAAAAACGAAGCAATGCAATAATATGAACAACGTTTTAATAAGTAGGTAGGTACCTATGTAAGTATATTTTTTCAATTTTATAGTATTTTATTTGCCTTTAAAACATCTATGATCAATAAAATTCTAATAAGTTTTAACATACTGATAAATCACTGCTATCATGGTATTCACTTATTAATTTCACCTTCAACGTAATCACCGTCAAAATTAGATAAATTTACTTATAATATATCTTACAACAATGAAACAACTATAGCTATAGGTAATTTTTTATCCTCATAAATACTCATAATATACAATATACATCCATCAATCGATGGTCATAATCATAAACGACTGCGTCAACTGCCCTTTCACAACGTGAAGAACGGGATTATGGGTACGTTTCAACTAAGGCACTACGGTTACATTCATTTATTTACTGTTTGCAAAAGATTAAAACTAGATGGCGCTGTTCTAAATAACGCAAAAGGATACTGATACGGACAGGATTTTTTTCTTTTTATCGCAAATAAAAAATATTTTTTTTACTATTGGCTAATGATTTTGTAGCATGGTTAAGGGTTATATTAGTGTACTGTTTTGCTATTTCCAGACCCGCAACTAATCTGATGTTCATAGACCATGTAGAAGGCAACATGGCTGATGGAACACTTGAGGATTCCTGGACATGGTATGAAAACAATCTGAACATGCACAGGTGAGAATAGAAAAAAAGTAACATGCCATGCAATTGCTCATAATAAGTACTAGCTGTTACCCGCGACTTCATCTGCGATCCAGGATGAACAGTAGTCTATGTCCTTGCCTAGGTCATGGTATACCTATCTGTGATTGTGTTCCAAATTTCATCCAAATCCTTTCAGCCGTTTTAGCGTGAAAGGGTAACAACCAAACAAACTCACTTTCGCATTAATAAAATTAGTTGGGATGTGATTACAGTTAACAATATTTTTTTTCAGATTCTGGTGTGTTGACTACAAACATGATATTACTCAGTATTCCTGCATCAAGTCCGCATCGGTAATCAACAGGGATGAAAACGTTCTCGTGAGTGTTGAATGTGAAGGGGTGATACATAAAAGTAGTACCGCACGTGACCGATGGATGGCGTTGCGCCGATGACGCGAATTTCTGAATCGCGGTGTTAAGATTCTCCGCGATTGAATGACCCTCCCCGATTTCCAAGATCCGGTATCGCTTCTCGGCCTTTTGGCTAAGATCAAAGTGTAGTATCTGTTCTTTTCAGCTTAATATCTGAAAGTTCCCTCACTGAGGGACCAGTATATTAAACTGATTTTTGTAAGCTGACGGGATGTTCGGGGCTCGCTCCACTCCCGTCGTGGGTCGGCCCGGCATTGCAGTGCCGCCGGGATCGGCCCACATAAAACTAATCAAAAACTCCCATGTATGAGGAGCATTCAATATAATTAATAGTACGTATAGCGTGCGGCAGAGCGTAATATGTATATGGCAACACAGAGTGGTGGCGGCCGCCCGTGAGAGGGCGCCCGGGGACTTGTGCCAGAAAGATCTGACAGACAGCTCAGTAGTTGTCAGTAGAGTCCAACGAGCTACCCGCGAATGAGTGCGTGCGCGCGAGTTAAGTTTCTTTTGTATAACTTTGTGAGTTTGTGTAATTGGGAATTAAAACTGCCAGTTCATAGCACCTTGCGTTTTCCTACACCCGTTCCCCGGCTATAAGTGGCTGCCCAACGTGTAAATAAAACAAAATGCCGAGGCTTCGATCGGAAGATGTCGCAGAAGACGCCGGTGCCGAGGGTGCCGCCAATATAACAATGTCACAAGAAACTCTCGCGAGTTTTATCGCATCGATTCAGCAAACCCAAAGTGAATTTTGTCAACAACTCATACGAGAAGTACGATCATCAACACCTCACGTTAACGTGTCTGAGGCCCAGCAGGGATCGGGCTTTGCATTTGGCGCGAACGGAAATTTCGCAAAATGCTCGACGCGTTATGGCGGACGTGCCGACGAATCGTTGGAAAACTTCATAGACGCGATTGTTACCTACAAGGATTGCGTGAGTATTTCCGATGAAAATGCTCTCCGTGGTTTCTCAATGTTGTTGGAAGGGCCCGCTGCAGTTTGGTGGCAAGGTGTAAAAAGGTCGACGAGCACATGGTCGGAGGCTCTTACTAGACTTAAAGGGGCTTTTGGCGAGCATGACCCACCACACCGACTCTACAGGAAGTTGTTCAGTTTAAGTCAAGAAGACGAACACACCGACTTGTTTATCGCTAAGGTACGTGCTCTGTTAGCTAAATTCCCAGAAGACGACCTCTCGGAAAAAGTCCAGTTAGACATGGCATACAGTTTGCTTAGCCCGCGTATAAGAAAACGCGTAACCAGAGAATGCGTAAATAGTTTCGACGTGCTACTTCATAAGTGTCGCCTTGTAGAAGATTCTCTAAAGGAAACAAGAAAAGAGCAGGCGGTTTTATCTAAGTCGCACGCGCAATCAAATAAGCGCGCCGCATCTTCGTCACAGCGGGAAGTATCTACAGTTGCCGACGCGCCTAGTACCAGCCGCGCCGACCGTAACGTCGAGCCCGCCGAGCCCGCCGCCGCAGCTAAGGAAAAGAAGCCGTTCTGCGCGTACTGCAAGCGACCCGGTCACCGCAAGGAAGTGTGCGAAAAGCTTAAGCGTAGTGATAAGTGCGATAACAATGACAATAGTAAAGTAAAGTCGGAAAGTGAAATAAAGTGTTACGGTTGTGGTGCCGCGAACGTAATCAAGTCTAAGTGCAAAAACTGTTCGCCGGGTGGTCAGCCGTCGGCGTTTTATTCCATCAACTTCGCGAAACATGATGGATCCGTAAACAATAACGAGAAGGCCGCTTCGCTGCGAAATTCGAGCGCGGCAGGCTTCGCGCGCTCGCGCAAGCTTCGTCGCAGCCCAGCCGGCTCGGTACCCGCTGCCGCCCCGCCCCCGCCGCCACCCCCGCCGCCGTCGGTAAGCCCGACAAAGCAAATTATGTCGACTCCAGGTAACCCTACGCGCGTCGTAGAGGATCTTAGTAACTCTTTTGTTTATGAAAATAATGTTGATACTGTAAATAATTGTCTCGAGGACTCAGATATCAATAATTGTTTAGTTTTAAAATTGAACGATCATGCTCGTAATGAAAACATCTGCGTGCCTTGTTCTAAGGATAAATGTTTTAATTATGATAATGTTGTTAATGTAAATACGTCTGTGTCTAGTTGTTATGATTGTAATAAGTCTTGTAATAGTTGTGAGTATTCTGAAAATACAAACGATAGTGCATCCTTTCGTCGCCCTGTGTTAGACATAAGCGTCTTAGGCTATTGTGGTACGGCTTTAGTAGACTCTGCAGCAAAAAGCTGTATTGCCGGTCACACGCTCTACGCTCTCCTACGCAGTTTAGGACATCAGTTAGTGCCGTCAACGCAAGTTGTTAGGTTGGCGGATGGTGTTAGTAGGGAAATAAATGTACTAACCACGGAGGTACAGGTGACACTTAAACACAAGACTAAAGTCATCAAGTTTTTAATTTTTCCTGAAGCGGACAGTAATGAAAGCTTGTTAGGCATAGATTTTCTTACGATATTCAATCTTGTTTTCAATTTCGGTGAGAACAGCTGGCACTTTGCTGAAAATAGTGATCAAAAGTATGATACTCAGTTTGAGAGGATGTTACCGTCACCTGTATCTTCGTGTGCCGCTGTAGAGGTGCTGCGGGATGACGAGGCGAGTTCGCTTAATGATAGTCAGCGTGAGGTACTTGCGCAGCTCATCGTAGAGCATCAAGATATCTTTAAGCCAGGGGGAGAACCGACCCCTTTCGCCGAACATATTATCGATACTGGCGATCACCTCCCTATTGCTGTTCCACCGTATAGGTTGACGCCTGCTAAGAAAGAAGTAATGCGGGTAGAGTTAGATAAGATGTTGGCAGACGATATTATTGAGGAGTGCGAGTCCGCGTGGGGTTCTCCAGCGCTTCTCATTCCTAAGAAAAACGGACAGGTGCGTTTTTGTGTCGACTATAGAAAGCTCAATGCGGTAACTAAGACCGACGTCTATCCGATGCCATTGATAGACGAGCTTGTCCAGTCAACAAAAAAACATTCTTTTATGAGTACCGTTGATATGCGTAGTGGGTTTTGGCAAGTTAGCTTACGCGAGCAGGACAGAGATAAAACAGCGTTTTTGACACCCTTTGGCTCTTTTCGCTTTAAGCGTATGCCGTTTGGTTTGAAGAACGCCCCTTCAACCTTCCAGCGTCTAATAGATAGGCTGCGTACGGGCGCCTCGCTGAAGGACGTAACCCTTCTTGCTTACCAAGACGATTTGTTAGTTATCTCCGAAGGCAGTTTTGAAAAGCATATTTCCGATTTGCGTAAGGTTTTCGAAAGATTACGTCTATTTAAGCTACGCGCGAACAGAGACAAGTGCGTGTTCGCACGAGGCAAGGTTAGGTATTTGGGTCATGTCATCACCCAAGATGGTGTGTCACCGGATGATGACAAGGTACGTGCAGTTTTAGATATGAGGGCACCGTCGTCGTTACGCCATTTAAGAACATTTTTACAAACGTGTTCGTGGATTAGAAAATTTATTCCAAACTTTTCAGCTGTAGCTGAGCCCTTGACACGCCTGCTTAAAAAGAATCAGCCCTGGTTTTGGGGTGCAAGCCAGGCTAGTGCGTTCGAGGAGCTTAAAAAGCGCTTATCGTCGGCACCGATTCTCATCCAAGCGGATTATAGTAAGCCTTTTGTGTTAAGGACGGACGCTAGCAACTACGCTCTTGGAGCTGTATTGTTACAAGGTGAGGGTAAGGATGAACGCCCTATAGAGTATGCTAGCCGTCTTCTTATTCCAGCAGAAAGGAATTACAGCACCACAGAGCGTGAGGCTCTTGCCGTTGTTTGGGCTGTCGATCGATTCAGAGGCTACATCGAAGGTCACGAGGTCATCATAGGTAGCGATCATCAGCCATTAAAGTGGCTTCTTACCTTAAAGTCACCATCGGGTAGGCTTGTTCGATGGGCGTTAAAGCTTCAATGTTTTAACATTCAGTTTCAGTATACACCTGGAAAGGCTAATGTCATTGCCGATACGCTCAGTCGACCAACCTGCAAAGAAGAAACAAAGGATCGGTGCGGAGTTTGCTCTGTTGTTGTTGACTTACCTGCTAGGAGTGCTTCCGACCTTCGGCGCGCACAGCTGGATGACCTGGAACTAAAAAAAATCGTTAGTGAGTTAGAGGATATATCTGATCCGGAATCTATAGGTCAGAAGCGTTGGTCCGAAAGAGGTTATTTCCTGCAACAAGGTGTTTTGTATAGATACAGTCCCGACGTGGACAGTGAAGAACCGCAGCTGGTAGTTCCGTCTTCTTTACGCCTTGAAATTATGAAGGAGTGTCATGACTCTGATTTAGCGGGTCATCATGGAGTAGACAGAACATACAATAGAATCTCTCAGGGTTTTTATTTTCCAGGCATGCGTAGGGCCATAACAGAGTATATCAAGACTTGCGCCACCTGTCAACGTTATAAGTCTTCAAACAAAAAGCCGTCAGGTCTGTTACAGACACCGGTTTTGAATCAAAGGGGAGAAGTGTTAGCCATTGACCTATTCGGTCCTCTTCCTGCGGGAGATAATGGGGAACGCTGGATATTGTTGGTAGAAGACACCGCTTCTCGGTGGACTGAGCTATACGCTTTAAAGGAGGCAACTTCAGAGGCGTGTGCTCGTATATTGATTGAGGAGTTCTTTTTGCGTTATGGACTTCCTCGACGCATTGTGTCAGACAATGGCGTTCAATTTGTGTCCGCTGTCATGCAGCAGTGTATGTTTGTTTTAGGTATAAATCAAGATCTGTTACCTTTGTATCATCCCTCAGCTAATCCAGCTGAACGCAAAAATAGAGATTTAAAATTCCAGTTGTCACGTTTAGTTGAAACAAACCATTCTTCATGGCCGCAGTACCTACCTGCGATAAGGTTCGCTATGAATTCCGCAGTTTGTCAACTACGGGTGTGTCTCCAGCGTACTTAACGTTCGCCAGAGAGCTACGCTCACCCCTCGACGTGCAACACGACATTCGGTCGATTCTTAACAAAGATAATTTTGTTCCGCAAATTACGCCTTATTTGAAAAACTTTGTTAACACGTTCATTGCTGTTAGGGAAAGAGTTGAAGCACAACAAGACCGACGTAAGGAATGTGCTGACAAGTCCTTCGTACCTGCCGAAGTCTTTGAGGTCGGAGACCAAGTACTGTTGAAGTCACATGTTCTTAGCAATGCAGCAAAGAATATAACAGCTAAGTTCATTCCTAAGAAAGACGGGCCGTACGTCATTGCCAAAAGGGTGAGTCCCACGACATATTTCATAGCAAACATAGAAAGCCCTGAAAGTATGTTAGGAAAGTATAATGTATCAGATCTCACTCGGTTCCATAACCGGGACAGTTCGCCTCCTCGTCCCGTAGTTCCAAAACGTCAGAGAGGGCGTCCACGCAAACATGTTTGTCCAGTCTGTTCAGCTTCCTTTGAGCGAGTTCATGAGCGAGGACGTTCTCTAGAACTCGAGGGGGAGTGTATAGCGTGCGGCAGAGCGTAATATGTATATGGCAACACAGAGTGGTGGCGGCCGCCCGTGAGAGGGCGCCCGGGGACTTGTGCCAGAAAGATCTGACAGACAGCTCAGTAGTTGTCAGTAGAGTCCAACGAGCTACCCGCGAATGAGTGCGTGCGCGCGAGTTAAGTTTCTTTTGTATAACTTTGTGAGTTTGTGTAATTGGGAATTAAAACTGCCAGTTCATAGCACCTTGCGTTTTCCTACACCCGTTCCCCGGCTATATACGTACTATTTACATACACACACACGGCTTCACATCAAACTCATTTCCCCAGTTTACACTGAAGTTCAGTCCCAGTGACTGAACTGTCATTGTAAGGAAATCCTATACAATGCGAGATCAGCTTATACTGAAAATGTATAGCTTGATCTGTAGCCGTGCGTACCACACCCGCTCTCACCCTATATTAGCCTTCCATTCTGTTAAAGGACCACAGCGCACCAACTTTTGTGAAAGCGCGAAGATGCGAAATGATTAACCAGTTATGTTAAAACCACCCCTATCTTTTAAATATTTAAACTGTATTATATTTGGTACGGTACGGTATTACGTAGTCGATAAGAATGCCAGAATTAAAAGATCGATTTAAGCAAGCACCATGATGAATTCAAGCATCAATCGTTAGAATGTCTGTAATTCTGTATGTATTTTTCAGCTGTCCATGAATGAAGCAGCAAAGGGGTTGAGGTCAAGCAAAGCTACCGAGTTCGTGAAGAGTCTAGGAGCCCCAGGAGTAGAGCATATTGCTCTATACACCGATGATATTGTTGCTACAGTGAGTTCACTTTTGTATTTAGTCACCCTATATAATATAAAAAACGGCAATTTTTTTTTACCACATATCTACATTTCGCTAGTTATGATCATCCGTATGTAAGCCCAACAGGGCCGTGCAATTCTTTTTTTTTTTATTACAAGTTCCTTAATCTTAAACAAGGCAGACAATTAGACCTCTGGGGTCTGTTTTAGGATGCCATAAAATAGAAATACTCAATAACGCTTAGCCCTTCCCGCAAGGTAATTGCGTAACAGACTAACAGAAGCAATGGTTTTCATTTTGACAGTTCAACAACACTCATTGCGTTATTTACGTTGTTGAGCAGACAAATTTTTCGAACATATGAAGCAATGGATTAGCAATATCCTTCAAAATTATTCAAATTGTGATAGATAGTGTGTTAAGCATTATTAGTGTCAATCCTACTTCACGAGTTCACGTAAACTTTTACGGTGAGGTTTCCACAGAATTGACCGGCAGGACTCAGCCTAGTATTGGCTATTTGACGACGATTTAACCTGCGCTAATTTCTCTATGTAACACACACCGTACACAAGCAATGACGTTGGTTACGTTAAGCCAATACAAGGCGCCTTACAATATTTATGTTTAACCGCAGATGCGAAGCCTAAAGGCCCGTGGCGCCGACATACTGGGATGGCCCCCGACGTACTACGACTTGATCAGAGAGAAACTAAAGCACAGCTCGGTCAAGGTCACCGAGAGCATCGAAGCGTTGCAGGAGGGTTGCATTCTGATCGACTTCGATGAACGAGGCTATATGCTGCAGGGTTTCACTAAGCACCTGCAGGCGCGACCAACGCTGTTCATTGAAATAATTCAGAGAAGGAACCATAGGGTTTGTACCTAACTTTTTAGACAGCACAGTAAACAAATTAATAACCTAAGGGCGCAAAATGCAGACGGTAAATAATATTTTCGGCCTATGCAAGCATTTTTCATTTGTGTTGTACTGTACCTATTTTGCGTACAAAATGGATTTAAAAAAGTGGTCCAATTGACCCTGATGTATTTCATAATCTGCTATCAAAAGTGTACTAAACAGTTTTATTAATTCACCTTATCATACCATGTGATTCGAGCTTAGAGATTGCGGCAATGTTAACTGGTAAACCCTATTTGAAACACAAAACCTTTAAAACAAACAAACAACTATCAACCGTGAACCGTGGTTTCCCACCCCGTCTTCTTCTGCACCAAAAGTAGTCGGACTTAAAAGTAAATGCTAATTCAGTTTTTTCTAATACTTAAGATAAATATTTCGTTAATTAGGTATCTATTGTTGCATTTCAGGGTTTCGGTGCCATGAACTACAAATGGGTGTTCGAAGCAATTGAACTGTTGGAGAGCAAGGCAATTAAGAACGACGACACCGAAGAAGCAAAGAAGAATGATGCAGCTTGATATTTAAAGTTTTGTTTTAATTTTTGTAAGTACAGGCACAATAATATAACTAAAGCTTTAAACAATGAGAAGTTTAATAATAATAATAATAGTTTTATTTTTGGAACAACATAGGAACCACTTTTGTTAGTACACACCTTAAAAACTACAACTTATACACTAGGGTTAGTAACAAACTTTAGGGATGAAACTCTTAATGAGTCATGTACTTACGAGGCATTTCATGCGGACAATGATTTCGCATGATATGCCTCAGCACAGGAGCTCTTGGGTCCTCAGCCACGACCCTCAGGATGCTATTGCTACTCCCTCGAATCCTCCTCACAAGCGATGCTACCTTTTTCCTTATGATCGCATGGAAACCATCTGTACGCGATTGGGCAAACATCCCTGAGGCACTACAGAAGCGAGGGAGTTTCAACATCATCCTAAAAACGTTGTTGTATTGGACGCGCAAGGCATTTAGCGTTCCCCGTGAGCAGCTGAACCACAGACTTCCCGTGTACAGGCCCTGGCAGTATGCTTTAAATAAGGTTATTTTGACCTGATCGGTACAACGGAAAAATCTGCGCGCCAACATGTTCCCGCGAACCGCCAACGCCCTGCGCTCCCTTTCCACGTCTTCATCGTCTTTAAGGTCGTCGACAAGTATATGGCCCAGATATTTAAACTTGGTCACCTGCTCTATGTTAGCGCCGTTCAAGGTAATTGAAGGAATGGTGTCCGGGCACTTGCCGGCGGCCTTGAAGACCATAAACTTGGTTTTTCTTATATTGGTGCCGATTCTCTTGTCACAAAATTCTCAACTAGACTAAAAATCACCAAAATTTAGTTTATTCCTGTCAAACGACGATTTCCCATTCGGAAATTGACTAAAGTGACACAACTTAACTAAATTTTAGTTTGACAGCACTAAGATGGCACTGAGATTATAATTTAGTGAAAATGGCAATTTTGCTATTCTGAATTTTACGTTTTTCACCTAAAATTTTGATTGTCTTAACTAAATCTGACTATTTTTAATCGCGATTAAAAAGGTGTGGAATAAAATTAGTTGTCATGAACTAAAATTCACACCAACATCTCGACTTCAGATGCAAAAACAGTACTGTATCTTTTTTTCTTTTCTTTTGCTTATATCTCGAAAACGGTGTGTCCTATCGCAAAAATAATGAAAATTTCGACCCCCTTTGCAACCCGCAAACCTATAAAACTCAACGTGTTGGTAATATTTTTTTATATTTTCCATACAAAAAGTAAAAAATTCCATACAAAACAAGTCGAGGCCGCACATAATGCGCGCCTACGGCTCTAAAAAAAGATCACGTGGTACGGCAAACAAGTACCACGTGGAGTCGCAATAATTGTCAAATTTGATTTTAGATGTGTCAAAATTATTTTTAAATTTAGAGATTTTATTTGGCAGAATAGCGTTAAGATTCTCATAGCCAAAAGTAAGGAATTTTAGTGATAGTTTAGTTAGTTTAGTTCGGTGTACAACAGAATCGGCACCATTATATATAAGACCATGTGATGCGGCGTATCTTTCACATACCTTCATCATTTCCCTGATTGACCTCGCAGTCGGGCCCAGCAACACCATATCGTCCGCGTAGCTGATGTTGTTCACACAAACACCCCCCACCCGGCAACCGACACGCATGCCGCTGAGCTCGACTATGAGATCATTTACGTACAAGTTAAACAGCGTTGGAGAGGACAATCCCCCCTGTCTCACTCCGCACTCCAACCTGTATGACTCCGAGAGGCAGTTTGCCCACCTAACACAATTACTCTGATTCGAGTACCAGAATTGAAATATTTTCAACAGTCCCGCCGGCATACCCCTATCCTCCATCTTCCTCCAAAGCACTTCGTACGAAACGAGATCGAAGGCCTTGGAGAGATCCAAAAAACAGGCGTATACCGGTGTCTTCCGTTCCGTGTAGTATTGGACAGTGTGCTTAAGAGCTAGAATCGCGCTTTCAGTTGATAGCCCAGGTCTAAACCCAAACTGAGCGTCATGTATGTTTATGTACTTACCCAGACACCCTCGTTTGTTTAGCAATAAACGAAACGGGAGAGATGAAATCAATTTTCTCGTAACCTTTTAGAATTAAAATAAAACCTATACTTACCTACGTTTGTTTTTTTTTGTTTACCAATAAAATTGATCTAGATTACGAACTTATTCGTTAAGAAAAGATGAGTTTTATTTATTTAAATTGCAAAGCCTTAGAGCAGTCAAGACCGACATAGGTAGGTGCCTAATTATGTTTTTTTTTCTTTCCACTGAAAGCGAAGGGCCGTTGTTTTGGTCCAAAGTCAAAATTCAAAGTATTTTTTGCTTTCACTTTTGAATTGTCAAAAAGTCTGTCAGTCAGAAGGTTGTAAGCTAGTTGCCCATTCTAAAACGAAAGTAGTAGATTTCTATGCAGCAGAACGGGCAAGAAACCTGGAGGAATTATATCAAAATGAAACTATGTAGAGACTTTTTTGTTCTCAAGAGTATCCATTTTGTGGAACAGCGGGATTTCTCCCGCTGTTCCACAAAATGGCATCTGTCTGATTGATAACTTTTCAGACACGCCCCTTCAACAAACCCTTCCAAATCTTCGCTACAATTTATTTTTATATTTTTCTACTTTTAATTAAAATGTCATGGAAAATTCTAGAATCATAAAATAAAATCGATTGCACAACATTTTGTAATATAAAATGAGTGGCTGATATGTAAAATGGCCGACCGACCCGTAGCGGACTCCAACTGCTACTAACGTGGGGTAGAGACAGCTGCCGTAGAAAATATAATTATATTAAGTAGCTGTTCGCGCTATATGTTTTGTTGAGTTACTTTATGTGGGAAAGATTGTAAAGTATTTCTGTTGGGAATGCTGGCCAATACACGGTAGGTATAACTATTTAATAAGTGACAGTTTATTTTTTAGAGAATCTATACTAAACTAAACTCTAGTATATTTAGTTACGGTGTTATGTAAACTTTACCATCGAATAAAATCAAGTCGTCACGTAACAAAACACACATGCACTTTTTGGGTTTGATGTTTACAACAGCAAGTTTTGGATCTCACAAGTAGAGCTACTTTCGTTTAAGATTATTTGTAACCCCATCAAGTTTTCCACAACACATTATAACTTCATATTACTTCAGTACGTAACTTACCTACTGTTTTTTTATGAATTGAGTTTTACTGGGTAGGTACGTATTTCAGAGTTTCAACCAATTTCCACCTAGGCTGGGAAATTTGCCACCTAAACACCACCACATAGACCAAAAAAAAATCATTTTTCAAAGAAAACCCTAATTTTTCGTATCAATTAACCAAGGGTACACTCCTCTATCTCAGTAGGTGACTAGGCTACTCATGAAGTGATGACGCTTCACCCCGCCTCTGTGCTTAACTTGCTTCGAAATCCAGTTTTCTATATCCAATCACATTTGCATTTTGTTTATCGCGTGATTTGCGCAGTGGGCTCAACTCGTGGACAAAATAGTAAATAAATGTATGTATAAAATGTTTTGTTGTGAGGTATGGTAAGCAGTAAGTAAGGAAATGGTAAACAAGGTCCCTGTTAGTTGTTTTGTAAACAAATAACGTCATAATTATTTTGTATGAGACTCCGGTCATTTTTAGCGTAGGTACGACGACATAGACGCCCTGGGCGTCGGGGATCACACGCCGATTCCCGGCCACAGTGGGCACGGGCTTGCGGACGGCGAGCAATGGGCAGCTCGCCGTAAGGACCAGTCCCGGGTCGACGGCGCGTTGTGTTCCACGCGCGCCTCAAAGAGATGTCATCACCAATGACGGGGTCCACTAGGACCGATGCCTGCCAGGGTTGCGGGAAAGTCCGAAATGGTTACCGTAGCCACTGGCACAGGCAACTGAAGGAACACGGGTGGGTTTTAGCTAGTA
This sequence comes from Brachylomia viminalis, assembly GCA_937001585.2. Classification (NCBI taxonomy): domain Eukaryota; kingdom Metazoa; phylum Arthropoda; class Insecta; order Lepidoptera; family Noctuidae; genus Brachylomia; species Brachylomia viminalis. The sequence continues at coordinate 7,125,398 of OW443303.2, read as the reverse complement.
AGAGTCTGACATGCCCTCCCGCTCCACCCAGAGCGGGAGAAGTTATTTGACGATTACCCAGACTAAAAAAAAACAGGTACGTCGACGTACAAGCTATACGTATTCAGTATAAGCTGACTTCTCATTGTACGCAAAGCCTATACACTGCGAGGTCAGCTAAAACTGGAAACGTATAGCTTGATATGTCGTCGTGTGTAGGTACCTATGGTATTCCTTGGTCCTTGGTAGTTGGTAAAGAAAGGAGATAGGTGTAGTCCCGTATAGTAGGTAGGTACTTACGTACTCATGAACATAAACAACTTTTACTATGAAATCAACTCTGAAATATGAAAAAACAATCTTCCGTTCCATACAGTTTGATCGTGTCAGTGTTGCACTTTTGTATATGTCGTAGGATAATTTGATACTTCGAATTTTCGCGAAAATCCTAGGGGTTTTGCGAAAACGCGGATAATTAGACATAGGCGAAAAATGTAGGTTAGGTTAGGTTAGAACAGTGACCATTAGCGCGCGAAGGCGAGCGAGCGAAGCGAGCGTGCCGCGGCAGCGGCCGCCAAGCGCCAGATACCCTTCTATTGTTGGTTAGGTTAGGTTAGGTCCTGACTTTGTCCAGTAAGATTTGATAATTTTTCGCCTATGTCTAATTATCCGCGTTTTCGCAAAACCCCTAGGATTTTCGCGAAAATTCGAAGTATCAAATTATCCTACGACATATAGAACAGGTGATATTTTTTTCATTTTACAGAGTTGGCCTCATAGCTAAAGAAAAGGTTTTCATTTTCATGAGGTGTGTAGGAAAAATTGTCAGAAAGAACGCTAAGTGAATTCGAAGTGATGGCGCGGTCGAGCGATGGGATGCGGGTGGATTTGTAAGTACCACCATAAGCATAAACAGCCTATAATGTTCTCACTGTTGGGACACAGGCCTCCTCTCTATGAGAGAGTGGGCCATAATCCACCACGTGGTCCCGGTGCGGGTAGCCGATAACTACCACTGGGCCACCACTACTCTCGCCTCGTTCCCTGCCCCTTCCTGCCTGCTTTCGCGTCTGCTCTCGTAAGTTCTGTATTGCATTAAAATTCAGATAAGTATTTGTAAGTATCCACACACAATAAATATTTATAGATATTATATGTATTATAGATATATTTATAGAAAATGTGCGTCACACCCAAGCAAAACGGTTAAATAGTTCTAAATGTTTATACATTTAAACTTACATTATATTTTTTTTAAATGGAAATGGAATCTGGGAAAATGGTGTTCTTTTAAAGGAGCCTAGTAACAAGTGTGTGCTTTTGATCGTCGAATTTTGTCTACAATAACATTTTGGTAGCACTGTGCGACGGAGGCTCGCCCGCGTCAGTTTGGAGACGGCGACAACGTACGTTGGTATCGTAAACTTAGCCCTTGTTTACACTGAGGATATTATTCCAACCTTCAATTTTGTCCATTAGGGGAACGCAAGGGGCTTTATTGGAATACTCTTACATACCCACTTAAATGGCTGTTATTACTTATTAGGCAACTTTAGTGGTACCTAAGTAGGTACTGTGGTTGTTACTGCGGGGCGAGCACGGCCTACTGTGATAGGCTTGAGTCACACATTTTTATCACAGTTTGAGAGCAAAAACCGTGATAAAATGCGTGACTCAAGCGTACCACAGAGGCCGTGCTCGCCCCGCTGGTATAGTGGTGACGAGAAGTCTATGGGCAAGACCACATTGAAATTTTCACATTACAAACAAACAGAAATCAGCTTCCTAGCTAACACATACTACACAAATATATGCATTCAAACAATTAAACCCCCTTATGTATAGCCCGTTAAAAATTTTGTCACGTTAAAAAAAAGGAATTTCGGCCATAGGTACATTGGGGATTCAATTTGTTGCATTTTGGCCCTCCTATCAGCTCCTGACGAATATACGTCGAATTACAAGTATGTAAGTAGTATAGTAGTAGTGTATGGTGAGTATATATCCTAGTAGGTATATTCTTCAGAGAACCTACAGAATGTACCTAGGTATAGAGTATTCAGAGGTTTGTTCATTAATTGTCATGCTCAAGAAACTCCTGATTCTGTTTAACCCTTTAAAATGACACCGGAACACTAGTTATCAGAATTTCAGCATCGTCGGTCTCCACCGCCCACTGCCTCACCCTACGTAAAATGTCTACATTTATGTCTGTAATATTTATGGTGTAGGTACAGACGCCAGCAGGTCAAGCTACCCGAAACTGTCAAATTTTCCCAATCAGCCTTGAACCTTAACGCTTTAGCGATAAAGTTGAAAATCTATTAAGGAAATTTGACAGATTGTAGTAGCTTGATGTGCTGGCGTCTGTACCTACAGTCAGCGTCACGAAAAGTAAATTTTAATACAACTGGGGTACCCAATTGATGCAGCCCACTGTGCATAATAAAGAGTATTCTATTCTATTTGACCGTTAGTGGAAATATTCGACCTCATGTAAACACAGCCTTGCTTTTGTCTTGTTTTCTTGTAAAACTACATTATGGAGTCGATATTTTCTCGCTTCAATAAAAGCACCGGTTGGTTCTACTACGTTTTAGTCTAAATTCAGTGCTTGATCTATCTACACTCACATTTTAGTGTCATATAGGTACTTTTTTTCATTGTTATACTGTTTTGAGGAGTTACAATGGTAAGTAGAAAATTGTGTCTAGTTTATATAACTTTAGATTCAAGCTTTTTTATCGAATTTGGACACTAAACTTACAAGTAAGTTCAATTTATCAATCAATCCACTACTGGGTAGGTATATTTTTTTTGTTGTAGAAGGATATCGAGTATTTTACGAATTTTGAAGCCCTTTAAACTTTCGAGTTCAAAAAGCTAATAAGCTAAGTACTTACCTTACCTATTTGATAAGAGAATATATCTAGTGCCCATGGTGGACTTCACATTTTTTATAAAAATATTTCATTTTCAGACATCTTACACAGACAAGGGTAGAAAACCTGAAGCTGGGCGGTTCCTAGCTTTCGATCATCTCACATTCTGGGTGTCCAACGCCAAACAGGTGAGTTTTCTACTTTAAAACTTTTAAGGATTCTGCAACCAAAGGGTGCTAACGTGGCCACACTAATTAAATTATTTCTTAGGCACGATTTGATTTAAGCGCGCAAACTCAATCTCGAAGCATTTATTTCAAATAAACTAATTACAGCAAGCATGATGATTGATGATCAATGCTCGTGCCTTCTCTGTTTGAGAAGAGGCTGTTTGCTCCGCAGTGGGACAATAAAAAGTATGCTAGTATTTTTTAATTAATTGTCACCGTCTCTCCCGCTCATAATATTTAGTCATAAATAATTCTGCCGATCGCTCGCGTATCGATCGATGAAATTAATAATATATACTCTTCAGTTTATATACTTTTGTGTTGCTTTGTTTTAAAAAAAACATTATTTCCTCGATTATATCACAGGCTGCCACCTACTATGTGACAAGATTCGGCTTCGAACCGCTGGCATACAGCGGATTGGAGACTGGTTCGAGAAAAACAGCTTCTTACGCCGTCCGAATGAATAAGGTAAACGGGTATTATGATTAGACGAGCCTCTATCGGTATTTGTTAGTGCGAAATACTGGTTATAATTTATAGAAGATAATGAGTTACTGTGTTCTGTGTGTTATTTGAACATATTTTGTGTATTGTTATAGTTTGTGTATTGGCTTTGATCGGGAAATAAAGCGTAGGTACCTAGGCACTTGACTATCTAAAGATAGGTTAAGTAAACGGTAGGTACTTATACAGAGTCGATATGACAGAAGGACATTATATTACACTACATATAGGTACGTGTTTAGTATTAATTCGATACGGTACAAAAATAAAAAGCACCAAGAATGAGTTTTTTTTTTCAAACAAACTAAATAGCTTACAAATCAGAGTAAAACACAACCGCATCCTTTGTATGAAAGTGCAAGTGTGTGTAGGTATTTATTGCTTCCTTGTTTGCATTGCCATCTTTTTTGCGAAAATATTTGGTTGTACTTGTTACTTGCGTCAGACAATACTACCTATATTGTAGTCTGTGGTCAGACATTAGGAACTTACATTAGGACTGTTAGGAAAGATACATCGTGCTCAAACGGGGCAAAAACTTAAACAATCATTTGCGTCTAAACTACTGCTCCTATTTAATTGTTTTTTGGTACAGAGCTTGAAAATGGTACCCAGTATAGGCAGTTTAAAGGAAAGCCCCTCTGTCGTATCAACTCTGTATAATTAACAAACTTCAGGATCGGGCGGGGTCTACACTTGTGGTTTTTTTTTTGCCACTGACTTCCGACTAAAGTTAATTTGCACATCAGGGATTTTTTTTGACGACCACACTTGGTTTTTGTACCAAATGAAACAAATCACCTACTACTAAACACACATAAAAAAAATACTGATCGAAAGCATAACACCTTAAATTTTTTTGAAGTCAGTTACAAATCTTAATGTATCCATTATTTCTACAGATTATATTCGTATTCCAAGCTCAGTACCAGCCCGAAGAAACCGACTTCGCGAACGAAGTCGCGTACCACGGTGACTTCGTAAAGGACGTCGCCTTCCAAGTGGAGAACCTGGACTTCATTCTGGAGTACGCCAGGAAACAGGGTGCTGTGGTCATCAAGGACTTATGGCAAGAGGAAGACGAGTATGGAGTTGTTAGGCTGGCTACTATTAAAACGGTAAGAAGGCTCCTACTTCTCTACTTAGGTAGGTACATAACAGAAAATCTAGGTCATTAAATTAGATAGGTACCTAATTTTAAAAAAATGGTGAAAGGAGAAGGCTTGGATTTTAAAAATAAACATCAGAAGCATGTTTCGTGACTATGGTCACACTCACAGCTACCAGGCTGGCATTATTGCAGATTTGACCCTGCTGGACAATCTGCAATGCGAACAGATTCAAAAATTCAAAAAACATGTGAAGTGCACCAACCCGCCTTGGACCCGTGCCGTGGGGTTACTGTACGGCACACTTCCTCTCGTAGAGGAGGAGGCCTGAATTGAATCTCATCAGAGGAAAGGCTTGGGCTGATGAATGTGTACCTATAGAATTAGGAACCTACAGTAAATATAACTTAATCTGGCGTGTTTACTCGTGATAATCTTAACCCTACCTACCTTATTAATTTTTGCCGACAGTACGGAGACAACACTCACACCTTAGTGGACAGATCAAAATATAGCGGACCCTTCCTGCCTGGTTATCAGCTGTTGGGTAACGATCCCATCAACAAATTCCTGTAAGTAAACATGCAATGAAATTACCTTGATAGTTATTGACTATTCGAAAGCCATAAGGCCTTCATGGGCATATGAATAGAATGTTATAATTTTCATTTGTTTTTCTTTCTTTGTTTGACAAGGTGGAAAGGCCTTTTATTAGGCACTGGGAATAGAGGCACGTGCCAACATCAGTTGACCTATGATTTATTAGTTGTTGTTAGATTCGTTTGTAAGTTTTACTAACGTCTTTAAGTCGTTGTTATTGTGTGTACTTTATGTGTGATCTGCAATAAGCGTAATGTATGTTTAATAGGCCAAAAGTGGAAATCAACTTCATTGACCACGTAGTGGGAAATCAACCAGACGGAGGCATGGAGGAAGCTGCCTCGTGGTATGAAAGATGTTTACAGTTCCACAGGTAAGAATCCAATTTTCCGCACCAAATAGTTGGTAAAAAAGATTCTCATTTTATTTGATTATAATTACCATAGTTCGACTTGGTGTCTCATCATGATTTGAAGGGTACCTAAATTCAAAGCGGACAGCCCACACAAAAGAGGCCAGTTTCTGAGAAAACCAAGCTCAACAATCCTTCCAGCATGCATTTTGGAAGCCAATAAGCAAGCAAGCATTTTGGAACCATTTTGAATGATCACAACGAAGTAGATACGGACCGTAATCGACTAAACTACCTATTTATTTTCAAGGTTCTGGTCAGTAGACGACAAGCAAGTCTGCACCGAGTACTCAGCCCTCCGGTCCATAGTGATGGCCAACTACGAGGAGACTGTAAAGATACCCATCAATGAGCCAGCGGCCGGCAAGAGAAAGAGTCAGATCCAAGAGTATGTGGAGTACCATGGAGGAGCCGGCGTGCAGCACATCGCTATTAATACTGAGGATATTATTACTGCTGTAAGTACCTATGCTCTTTCGTTTTTGATCGACCACTGCAGATATCACCGGAAAAATTGGTCTTCACGAATAACAAGTTTTTGATGTGATTACTTTATTCTTGTATATTTGCTGTCATAGTGGGAGGCAATAAAAAAAAAACTGATGTTAACCAAATCGGGGGACACAGTGTGGTGTTGCAGCTACATATCTATCTACGTTCAAAATATAATTACACCACTCGATACTGCAACTTAAAAATAGAAAAACTTTATCACAAAAAAAACCACCGACTTAAAAAAAAACACTCCACTGGAGAGTATCGGGTTACCCCCTGAACTCTCGAACATATTCAAATTTTGGTACAGGCACCAGATCAATAGCGTTAGATGGGCGGGTGTAATGTCTGAACCCTATAGGTTGGAATGCGGGGTGAGACAGGGGGGGTTGACCTCTCCTGCGCTCTTCAACCTCTATGTGAACGCCCTGATCGTTGGGCTCAGCAGCCAGCATGTTGGTTGCCATGTGGATGGAGTATGCGTTAATAATTTGAGCTACGCTGATGACATGGTGCTGCTGAGCGCATCGGTCTGCGGTCTTAGGCAATTAATGGGGACCTGTGAAGAGTATGCCTTGAGCCATGGGTTGAAATATAACGCAGGGAAAAGTAAATTCATGGTGTTTGGGGCTGGTCTAAGAACTATGAAGAGTGTACCTCCAGTGTATATAAATAATGCACCGCTTGAGAGGGTTGACCAGTTTAGGTACTTAGGTCACATTGTTGCAGCTGACCTAAAAGACGATGTGGACATTGAGCGGGAGCGAAGGGCGCTGTCGGTCAGAGGAAATATGATAGCGCGTAGGTTTGTGCGTTGCTCGAGGGAGGTAAAAATAACGCTCTTTAGAGCATATTGTACATCCCTCTACACGTGCAGCCTATGGGCAAAGTATACTCGTGCAGCATACAGCGCCATCCGCGTCCAGTTCAATAACGCGTTCAGGGCGTTGTTGGGGCTGCCCCATCACTGCAGCGCCTCGGGCATGTTCGCGGAGGCGCGCACCGACTGCTGCCATGCGACGATGCGCAAGCGGTGCGCGTCTCTGGTGCGCAGGGTGCGGGGCCGCACCAACACTTTCATGCGACGATGCGCAAGCGGTGCGCGTCTCTGGTGCGCAGGGTGCGGGGCCGCACCAACACTTTCATGCGACGATGCGCAAGCGGTGCGCGTCTCTGGTGCGCAGGGTGCGGGGCCGCACCAACACTTTCATGCGACGATGCGCAAGCGGTGCGCGTCTCTGGTGCGCAGGGTGCGGGGCCGCACCAACACTTTCATGCGACGATGCGCAAGCGGTGCGCGTCTCTGGTGCGCAGGGTGCGGGGCCGCACCAACACTTTCATGCGACGATGCGCAAGCGGTGCGCGTCTCTGGTGCGCAGGGTGCGGGGCCGCACCAACACTTTCATGCGACGATGCGCAAGCGGTGCGCGTCTCTGGTGCGCAGGGTGCGGGGCCGCACCAACACTTTCATGCGACGATGCGCAAGCGGTGCGCGTCTCTGGTGCGCAGGGTGCGGGGCCGCACCAACACTTTCATGCGACGATGCGCAAGCGGTGCGCGTCTCTGGTGCGCAGGGTGCGGGGCCGCACCAACACTTTCATGCGACGATGCGCAAGCGGTGCGCGTCTCTGGTGCGCAGGGTGCGGGGCCGCACCAACACTTTCATGCGACGATGCGCAAGCGGTGCGCGTCTCTGGTGCGCAGGGTGCGGGGCCGCACCAACACTTTCATGCGACGATGCGCAAGCGGTGCGCGTCTCTGGTGCGCAGGGTGCGGGGCCGCACCAACACTTTCATGCGACGATGCGCAAGCGGTGCGCGTCTCTGGTGCGCAGGGTGCGGGGCCGCACCAACACTTTCATGCGACGATGCGCAAGCGGTGCGCGTCTCTGGTGCGCAGGGTGCGGGGCCGCACCAACACTTTCATGCGACGATGCGCAAGCGGTGCGCGTCTCTGGTGCGCAGGGTGCGGGGCCGCACCAACACTTTCATGCGACGATGCGCAAGCGGTGCGCGTCTCTGGTGCGCAGGGTGCGGGGCCGCACCAACACTTTCATGCGACGATGCGCAAGCGGTGCGCGTCTCTGGTGCGCAGGGTGCGGGGCCGCACCAACACTTTCATGCGACGATGCGCAAGCGGTGCGCGTCTCTGGTGCGCAGGGTGCGGGGCCGCACCAACACTTTCATGCGACGATGCGCAAGCGGTGCGCGTCTCTGGTGCGCAGGGTGCGGGGCAGCACCAACACCGTCCTGGCGATGATTGCTAACAGACTGGATTGCCCTTACATCCAGCAATGCTGTAGCAGACATGTTGTGGCCTCGTGAGTGTGCGTATTTGTCTGTGCTTGTTATCCTGTCTGTTCTATAATATTTTATGTCATTTTATGTATCTGTGTGTATATGAGTCTTGTTACTCGAAATAAACGGATTTTATTTTATTTATTTATTTAATGTGAAAAATTATTTTAATATCGGAAATCGGAGCCAAAAAACGAAAATACAAAACCAAAGACACCAACTTCCGAAATGAAAGTTATTTTTCATTTTGTGGTGTTTTTTTTTTTACATTATTGATGTTGATTTTGCTGGACAACTAAGTGACCTAGTTGGTTGCAGCATCATTGTCGTTTAGTAGTAGATTTCACCAAATATCAAGACTGTGTTATACGCTCCTAAGATTATAGGATGGCCTAGTATCCTGAGCAGTTGTGGCTCATTGACTATATGTCCTGCATTGGCAGCTAAGGAACAAAAAAACTCGTGCGTCAAACCATTGTGTTTCAGAGGAAACGATTGTTTGTAAAATAATTTCTTCTCCACAGATCGAGAAACTCCGCGCTCGCGGTGTCGAATTCCTCTCCATACCTTCAAAGTACTACAAACTCATTCGCGAGCGCCTCCAGCAGAGCAAGGTCAAGGTAGCCGAGAGCATAGACACGTTGGAGCGCCTCAACATCCTCATAGACTATGACGATGACGGGTACCTGCTGCAGATCTTCACGAAGAATACTCAAGATAGACCAACGCTGTTCTTGGAGGTTATACAGAGGAGGAATCATAATGTGAGTATTCTAGTCACCGAGTGGTTTTTTACATCGTTTGAGTAAGGAGTAGGCCGTAACATCTGACTGACTCATTCTCCAATAATCTGGGATTTGATGGGGCAGAAGTGGATCCATAGCTAAACTAAAAAAAATTGATGATGACAGCCGGGTCGTGTCCCCGGTTACGCAAAGGAGACAAAGTTTCCAGTTCAATTCCTTGTTCCTAAGTGTATTCTTGTAACCGAGTACCTAAACATTACATATTTTTAAAATAAATCAATGTTTTTTTCCAGGGTTTCGGCGCCGGAAACTTCAAGACACTTTTCGAATCTATAGAGCTGGAACAAGAGAAACGTGGCAACTTATAAACTGAACTTTTTTTAGTTAATTACTTTTTAATTTTCATGTTTTAATAATAATTTTTAAACACTTCTGGTGTCAACCGGTATGACATCGTCACTTGTATATGTGAATATTAATTTAATGTAACTGCAGTCAATCCTATAATATGTTTGTTAAAATAATTATTTTATGTTAATTCTTCTATTTAATTTCCACGCACAAAATGTTAAAGAATTGATTATTTTACCTAGTATGTGTTATCTTTTAGGGCAATAATGTACAAATATATAATGTAGGTAAGCTGTTTTATGTAAATAAATAAATAAAACTCATAAAAAGAGTATCGTTTTATTGAAATACCGTTGATTATCATGATACACCCCATCATTTACATCATTAGATCTTCTTACAAGTGCCAGCGTATTTACAAAAAACACAAAACTATATTCGTGAAAAAAATGCACAAAAATCGAAAACGTCGCGTATTTGATTCGCGAAATAAATATTAATTATTCACTTTGTAGACAGCACCAAAATATTAAAGACCCGGATAGACCGGTTTGATACACGAAAATAATTTGTCAAGGTGTTAAAAAATATATTTATGACGAAGTGATATGTGATGGATATACTTTAAAGTTTAGTGGGGAAAAGCGCTTGTAGTTCTTTAAACATTATTTTTATAAGATACATCGATAGAAAGACACTGTCATACAGGTACAATCAGCCGCCTCAAGCAAGGCTATCCAATTACATCTCAGACATTTTGGTTACGAAACAAAGGTTTAGTACAATAAAATAAATCCTTGCCTTGTTCATGTATACATCTTTTTGAGGCTGTGTGTATGACAGTCAGAGACAACGGTCTAGAAACGAACTTGTTATTAAGCTTGATGTGCCATATTTATGGCCGGGTGATGACGGCTCAAGTCGTTTGTTCTTTGAATTTTATGTAGTGAATTGATTTGTATGGAAAAATAATTGTGAACACGGAAGACATTGTAGAAATAATTATGATTAGGATGTTGATAAGAATCGGAATGTATTGTAATGATGATTCACCAAGAATTAAGAATCAAGGAAAAAGATTTGCACGAGTGATAAAAATTAACTTTTTAATCGAAAATAGTTTTAAATCAACAGCAATAAAGATCATTTTCGTATATCAATCCGTCTTTATCGGTCCGAATTACAAAACCCGACGGACTTAACAAACATCAATAAAATGTATGCAAAAATAAAACATAATTGCACAATAATTAATTGCGGCGCAGTTCCCTCTTGTATTACGGAGCCGAAGATTACCGAGGTTTGCCGAACAAGAGAATACGTCATACTTGGGTTCGCCGGTCGGCTGCATTCTGCTGCGTTTTTAGCTATAATTCAGATGTTAACTTAACTTCGGCAATCTTCGGTCGATAATAGAGAGGAGTCAAAATAATACGTCTAAAATCAATTTATGATTACGTCACAAACTTCCCTTCGAATTGTCAATACTCTATTCACAGTTCTCATTCGTTCTCAACACATTTAAATCGAGAGAGCGAAATAAGAATTTTATGTAAATGGAGTTTGAAATAGATAAATATAAACCGATTTTGTTGACCAGCAAAATAAACTAACATTATAAATAAATCATTTTGAGCTTGCGTTGATATTATAAGCTGTAATTATTATTACTACAACATTTATAATTTATTATTTATATATATTATTATGAAATCGAACCATTTTGCGGTAGTTAACAAAATCAGTGGACATCAACGTCATTTTAAATTTTGTTTCACCTCAGATCTCTGAATAGAATATTTGGTATTAGTAGTGAAACATTAGTTAGTTTGTTTTTATCACTAACCAAATGCGTAACGTGCTACACTCTTGTTCGGACCGGCATATTCCATTCGACAGTATTCGTTGAACAACAAAGCCGACCCGAATCATTTACTGAATATATTCGGGTTACGTTCTGCTCCTGTCGATCGGCTAAATCCATTCAGCATCTACATCTACCGTCGCTGAATTGGCCATGTTGCAATTGATTTCTACCGGCCGGCTGTGCCGATTAATGCCGACCCGAACATGTGTGTAATACGCCTTATTTTGCTTGTTTTAGCACAAATCTTAAAACATTGTTTAAGTGACAATATCCATAAGGAAATACTCGGAATTTAAACCTAATATAACCTAACTGTCTACAGTCTCAGATATTTGGAGCTTCGTGCGGGTACTTTTGTATGGATTCCATTCTATGAGGCCCTTGTTGGGTAGAATAAGAGTGTTCAATGGAAGTTATTGTTTTTATATTATTAAATGGATTAAATGTAGGTGCCAGAGTTAACTTTTAGATATAAATACTTCCTTTATTCCCTAGGTTCCTGTTTTCAAAACTTTTCTTCTTAATGTGCATACAAACGAGCGACACGCGTCAACGGCAGAGTCAACTGCAGCAAAAATAAAAATGAAATGTTGTTCGTTGATAAGCGCATCACTTCAGAACGACTGTACCAATTTGATTATTTTACAAAATGTTCATAATAGTCCGAATTAGGTTTTTATGAAAAGAAAAATTGGAAATGTTTCATATTTCGGGAGAAGCTGAATGTTCTTTTTCAAATGAATTATTGAAGTTAGAACAGGACGTCTGTCGGGTCAGCTAGTTTTACATAAAAATATATGGTAAAAAATAAGATCAAAAGAGTATTTACAAAAGTTAAATTTACCTATTAAATGCAAGGGAAACGACTCAAATAGGAGTAGACACTGGCACGAGATTAACGTTATTCTAAACTGAAGTATACGCAATAAGTGAAGACGTGATAAAAATATATATACGGATACAGTATACGCAAAATAGATGAACTACAAAAACGTAATATCGGAAGATCCTATGTTCATTTTTTTTCCGTAACTATACTACATTATTATGTAACTACGTCATATAATATTATTGTATGCGAGTATGGAAGACACAATTTAAATATTGAATACATTAAATACGTAGTAGGTATGTATGCATTTAATTCAATTTACGTAGGTACTTGCAAATTTACAATTCACTAAAAAGATGCGCGTGCGTTGTTAAAACTACGAATGAAATAACCTCCTTCTTTTTTGAAGACGGTTAAAGGAATAGTTCTATTCTCTGCGCACTTTTTTACCTAGCTACTGCGCAGGCACACCTTGCCTTCAAAATGCCTACGAATTATTTTATGAATAAAGAAAAGGTATTTTTTAATCCACAAAAACTCAAACCGCCATTACAACACGAGTTCTAACATTGGTCCAAGCTTAAACACCAATTTTGTATTTCGAACTTGATTCGACTGAGATATAGTTCTAAATACAAAATTGACAACTTGCAAGTTAGTTTTTGTACTAAGAACTTTAACGGAGTCGGAATAAGGTTCAAAATACAAAAATTGGTCTATGGTTTAAAATTGGGTTGTATTGTATGTAATAAGGCCGAAGGAGACCAACCTCTTTATTGATTCCTTAACATTTACCACACAACACTTCGAATATCTCAAATTATGCGCAGTTTTGCGTAGGTTTTCCTCCCATTCATCCATACAAACGCACCCACACTGAACTCTGTATTCCCCTCTCCCTCTTACGCGTTATCCTCCTTGTCTGGCTCGACGTCAGCCGGCTCTACGATCTCAAAGTCTCGGTCCGTTGACGAACGCTGGCTGTTCTCCGATTCAGATTCGGATTGCTTGTCGACTGGTGGCGTTGATGTGTCTTGTTCGGATCTGAAAAAGAGGTTTTTAGGTGAGTTTATAAGGTTCTGAATGCCCTGAATCATCATCATCATCATTGTCCTGTCCGTAACCCAATTTATTTGCGCTCGGCGCAACTTGCTTACTCTATTAGTCGTCATCTCGGTAGTCCTTTCTAGCCATATCACAACAGCAAGTTTAGTAAAACTATGTAAAAATGTGAATGTGAGTTTGTTGGTTTCTTTCTTTCTTTCATGCAGCAACTGACCAACGTAACCTGACTTAAACATAACTGACTAAATGTGGGTAATAAATGATAAATTATATATTTTTCTAAGTAAGTTTGTACAAACACTTTTACACGTCAATCATTTATTTTAAAAACTAGATGAGGTCGGCGTTTCCTATCTGACTACTGTGAGAAGAAAGGCCGAAACAAACTCATAGGTCACAGTCTCTTTTAAAGTCCAGACATAATCTTGGTCAGATCATGTGAAGACCATGTAGAGTGGTGTCTGAAATGGTCTTTTGAGGAAAAACCCCACAGATTGAGTGGAGCTGTCCAGTCAGTGCACGCATGTGTCAGTAATCGTGCAGCACAACTCAGAACTTAAGGAGCTCCACGATTCGACGAACAATACTAAAGAAAGGACATTTGGGCAGGCCGCATAAATTACTCAAACTGCCAGATTATGATTAACACTAAATGAGAAAAAAAAACAAAAGTGCAATGACCCATAGGACCACCTCTCGGTCCCTTCGGAGACTACAGGTGTGATGTTGTTATGTAACTCACTTGGTCTCGACAGCGGCGTCCTCGCTGGCCTCGACTTGTTCTACTAGAGGCTCCTCTTCTTGCTTCTCCTCTAGTAGCGGTGTCTTCTCCCCTTCATCATCAGACAGCTTGTCTTTCTTGCGTTTCTTCTTGTTCTTCGATGCTTTGTCGGCGTCGGAACCGGGGCGGTATTCGTACTGTGAAATGAATGACAGGGAGTTGAAAATTGGATATTGGGGTCGTTGTCGTATTTTGAAAGAAAGTCATCTACAAAATACTTATCTATTCAAAAATATACCATTAAAATAAAAACGTACCGTAATAAAAAATCGTAAAATAGAGCTCATAAAAATATTTTACGTCGCATAAATTTTAATTCTCAAATTTTTTAGCGTAAACTATAATATTTTATGTAATGGAATTATAGGGAATTCAATCAACTAAAGAAGTATCAAAAAATTATTCTACTGAGCTGTGCATTTATTTTTTAATTTAATTAAAACCTAACAATTACTTTTATTTTGGTGGTCATTCGATTCAACTAACATCAAACGCATCGCTGTTTTGGACCTGTTTTGTTGCCACGACGAGCTATTGTCAATTACCTAAAAATTTGCTCTTTACCGCGCCTTAAGCCATTTTCTTCAATGTCTAAGCAGCCTCAAAAAGAGGTAGACGTGGAACACACCATGTATAAATACGTAAAGTTACAACACCCTATTACATATTGAATCTAAGTTGTTGACATTTAAAAAAAAAATAGATTGACTGTACCATTAGATCTTTGAACATAATTATAACTCGTGACTTAAGAGAGTCGAATTTAAAATGGAGTCCCTCATCATACCCTCTCACAGCTCTTATAACTCACTTTGTACAGCGGCCAGAACGACGCGAAGAAGCCGACGTCCTCTGTGAGGTTAGGTAGCAGCCACAGATGATGTCGCGACAGAGTCAGCATCCACACGAGACAGAACACCACCACTCGCAGTATTGTTAGGCCTATGATTGTGACCAAGAATGCGGCGGCTGCGATACTTAGGTAGTATACACCCTTTCTGGAAGGAGAAGAAAGGAAGGATTAGATGTTGGAAAGCTTCACCTTAGATGCTGAATTTCAGAAGTCGGACTCTAAAATATTAGGTTGTGTCTCTCAGCGAGCTAAATGCCTCTTCTCGCTCGGAGAAGGAACCAACCTTTGTACCCCACGCTTGCGCTTGCGCTTGTGTGATGGCGATTTTAAACGAAAGTCCAGATTACCTCACAATGTTTTTTTTCAATGGAAGAATTTTTTAGGCGGATATTATGTAGGATTGCTTTCGTTGTTAGGTTAAATATAGAAAATACTAAAAATATTAAATCAAGACCAGCCATAAAGGCACCTTTTACCGTCAGTGATAGTAATAAAATCGCCATTTATAAACCAATAATTTTCGTCATAATACAATATCCGCGAATTTACACGATATATTTATTTAAAATATTGCTAATATGAATAAACACCTGACAGTAGCCGGCCACAGCGGGAACATGCACACAGTGATGGTGCCCACGACCACCAGTATGCCGCACAGCCAGTAGTACCACGGCTTGGGGTCGTATATCCACACGTAGGCGTCTAGGGTGTCTAGGAACACCTGGTCCATGTGCATCTCAAGACGTATCTTGCGTTTCTTCTTCTCTTTTTCTTTAACGTCTTTTGTGTCCTGGAAAATTTGTTAAAAAAAGTTTACTACGAATATCGTTAATAAAGCAAAAAGAAACGAGGTTAGAATCGGTAATATGTCGGCAATCCATTAAAGGAATGTAGGGCAGCTCATTTGCAACCAAATGTCCCCTTATGGCCCCTATGCAAATGTCGACCATTTTCGAGTAATTTGACATTTTATATTTTTTTAGCGGTACTTACACAATTTGAAAAATTTATTAAAAAAAACCTAAAGCATGATTGTTTTTTAATTTATTATTATCTACGTCTACATCAATACTTAATAATCAACCTTATAATGACTATTATCTTTAATATTTTTTAAATCAGAGCACACAATTTTCATAATTTAAGCAGGTTATTTGACTAAAATGGTAGTTTTCTGCAAAAATCATGGATATACTTTACTGACAGAACATTACAAAAATATGTACAACTTTTCAGCTATCCAACAAGTTACAAGATATCTTCGAAAAAATTAAAGACAAATTACTGGAAAATGGTTGACATTTGCATAGGGGTCATAATTTATAGGGGGTATCATTTGGTTGCAAATGACCTCCCCCTACATCCCTTTAATGGATTGCCGAAGTATTACAAATAAAACTGTATAGTGTCTTCTTATTCTCATGATCTGGATTTTTCTAGTATTTTACCAATTAGAATCTCCTCAGAGGGCTCCTCATTTCCCTAAGATTATCCACTTAGTATTGTTTCGTTACCTTTCCTTCGCAGGCACTAGCCTGACTCTTCTCTCCATCTTTCTCATCTCCACTTTTACTTGATTTCTCCAATTCTTTCTTCTTAGATTTCCCTTTCAACTCTTGTTCGGTCACAGGCACCTGAAACATGTAAAAAACAACGCGATATGAGTATTTCTTTTCTGATCACTCACATAATCACAGAAATAATTTTTCATTTGCTGTGTTATAGCGATCCTAGACTGTCACTCCGCTCACCGTCCGATCAGGACCAGGCCCGTGCTGGACGGCGCGTACGTGTTCCACGCGCGCCTCAAAGAGATGTCAGCATCGAAGAGGGGGCCCACTAGGGCCCAAGCCTGCCGGGAAAGCGGGATCATCCGAAAGGGGTACCGCTGACCCGGAACATAAAGGGCCAAGGAAGGAACACGGGTGGGTTTTAGTCAGTAAGAGTCTGCCACTCCCTTCCGCTCCACCCAGAGCGGGAGGAGTCATTTGATGATTTCCCGTCCTCAAAAAAAAAAAAATCCTAGACTGTCATACATAGGCAATATTGCTAATTTACTTCTTAATTTTTTTTGATATTTTATCTCAGTTGGTTATTAAACTATAATTTTAAAAAAAACGCACATTTTAGTGACTTACTTGACGGGTTATTTTCGAAAAAGTAGGTTTTCGCTTTGTAAGGAAAAAAATAAACTTTACTATCAATACATTTATATCGTTGGCATTTCTGACGTAACTTTGAACGATAACATTATCATTCCTTCAATAATGAACGATTTGAAACGGCCTTAACCCTCTAAAACGAACACGTGGTAGAATATTATCAGTTGTACTACCCAAATTACTGCATGAACACAAATGTTTTGCATCATTATCTGCCTTATCAGTAATTCAGACAAACTTGTTACCAAGGTCAGACATTAAACTTTGTACATTACGTAGTTTATGAAGAGTTCTTAATTACTTAAAGATTTTTTGGAATTAGCATGAATGATCGAACAATATTCTTTTTTGAAGGACATTCTTTTTTTAATTTATTGGACGTTCTTTTTCTTTTAAGTTTTTTGGTACAGTATTTAGTTTTTTTTATCTCTAGAAGCGACGCGCGCTTTACTTGTGGCAACTTAGAGCACAACCACGGTGTAAATGTGTGCGTGAAGACGAGTAGCGTCTTGTAGCACTTGGTAAACACAAGAAAAGCGCGCGTCGCTGCGTGAGATTAAAATAACTACACGATCAATATCGATCGATGTCATACCTACGATTCACAGTCGTTAACGTCGTTTCAAAACTGTTCAAAGTCGATCATTTAAGTGCTGTTACGCAAGACAGCAGATCACCGATCCGACGGCGAATTGGCCTTATTATTGATTGATTAACAAAACTCGCTTTAGGTTACATAAATTTAAAAATGGACGAGCACATGATTGGTCAACGTGTTTCTTTGAGTTGTTGGTCGTCGTGCTTCTTGACGGATCTTCTCTTCAATCATCGATCACTCTCATCTTGTTGCACCTATGCGATCGATGTTGACCAAGGCACAGGGTCGCGACGTCTATTGTGTAGACTTTAATTTCTTGTAGGACTATAATCAATTGTTCAATAAAGTTTTTCACATACCTTCTTAGCTCTGTGAAACAATTTGTGTAACAACATCGTGTGTAGGTAGTCTGTGACTTCGTGCCTGGTTGTGAATACGGGGTTCTTGCCGGTCGCCCATTTTGACGTCAGCAGCGCGTCTACTGCTTTTGTGCCTGTAAATAAAAAATCAGATTTTTATTAGGTATTTAATACAATCATACTAAAAAGTGGTCTATATCGACCCGCAGGGGTCGACGACAGGGTTGCGGGAAAGTCCGAAAGGGTCACCGTGGCCCCTGGCACAGGCAACTGAAGGAACACGGGTGGGTTTTAGTCAGTAAGAGTCTGACACGCCCTCCCGCTCCGCCCAGAGCGGAAGAAGTTATTTGATGATTTCCCACCCTACAAAAAAAAAGGGGGTTGACGACGACTTATATATAAGTAGGTCGTAAGGTCACATAATCACTAATCAGCCTATAATGTTCACACTGCTGAGACACACGCCTCCTCTCTTCGAGAGAGAGTGGGCTATAATCTACCACGCGGGCCCAGTGCGGGTTGGTAGATGGCACATGTCTTCGATTTTTTTGGTTCTAGGACATGCCGGTTTCTCACGATGTTTTTCTTCGTCGTTTTGAGAGCAGTTGGTGACGCAAATATTTACATAAAGTGAAGCGCCTGCCTGGGTTCTAACCCACGACCTACAACTCGTAAGTCGGGGCCACCACTGCTTTAAGTACGAAGTTATCCATGTTGAGGTTTTGTCACTTCGTTTCATTTCGCTCTCTGGTTTTCTCCATTCTCGCAAAGCCCTGTCGAAGAGCCGACCAGTATCAGTATTATGTATTTTTTGGGCTGGTACCAAAACATTTGAAATACATATGCGGTATGCATTTGCGGTTTATATCACGAAGAACGTAAGAAGAAAAATGTTACTTATGTAGATGTTTCACCTGTATTTATATGTATAGAAGGTTTTGGAGCAAAAGTATACTTCGTATTGGTGGTATTTTTTGGATAGGTACCATGTTTTGTAACTGTACGTTGATAATATTACTAGGCCGTGTTCTCAACAGACGTATAAGTAGTCAAAAAAACCGTGTACATATTTTCGTGGACAAGGAGCCACACAGCACTAAAATTACATGTAGTAAAATTATATCGATTTCAGATTCATCTATCGATTTCAATCGATCAGTCGAGGCTAGGCATTGTGATAGTTGGAGTTCACTGACCCCACAGTAGGTAGGAAGCTGTTAGTAAAGATACTAAAATGCCTACGACAACCGCCTGACCTACATCCCATAACCTACTAATACCTATTGATAATTTACACTTCTAAGTAAACATAGGAAAAACTAATAAGGTTTTAATAAATATTACGTATAGTACGGAATTTTGTTAATGTTATTGGGTGGTCAACATTTATTTATTTATTTAACATACAGGCTGCAAACTTGATAGTAAGGCCATGCGCACTTTGGTCGCGTTCTCGTACGAATTTTACTCGTGCGAACACGTACGAACACGCACGAACACGCACGAACGATTACAAGTACTAAATGAGCGCGCAGACAGTGCGTGTAGTTCCGACGTCCGAAAACAACCCAAACTTGTTGGGATTTTAAAACACTTTCGTGCGTTGAAAATTAAAAATGGATGTAGGAATGTAGAAAAATGGATTAACTTGGTTTACAAACAAAAATGTTTGTGGGATTAAAGTGTTTAAAGTTACGTGACCTTCATCGTATGATGAAATTCACCGAATTCACGTCTTTTTAAATATACATATTTCACGCAATCACTCGGTTCTATGACACCGACGACACAGCCGCAGTCTCCGAGTTATAAGAGAAAAATTGTCTTGAAGATACAGGAGATATTTATTATTCATCGCGCTCCAAAGAGGACTTCACGAATGCGATATCACCGGAACACCACCTATTTGACGGAGAAAATGGTACTCAATGTGCGCACTCAATTCGTACTACCACGATCATACGTTTACGTACGATACAAATTCGTGTCCAAAGTGCGCGCGGCCTAAGCGTCACAAAGTCACAACGGTCTATGGACAGCTGCAAATTACAATACCAGACGCATAGCAATTAGATGCGTTGCCATCGCTAAGACAAAACTTAAATGTCCACATGTGCCTGTAATGATATATAGAGGTACGAGGATCACGTCGGGGTCACCAGTATAGAGGTACGAGAACAGGATGTAAAGTTCATTTATACCTCCATAGAAAAGGGAGGATCCTCCGACCAGACGGGTGTCGTGTCTAATGGGCAACTGCCCAAAGATTGATGTCGGGATGTTGTATATATGCTAATTGCGCGGTAAACTCTGCTTGCGCGATGCAGGATTTTAGTGACGTCAGTGTGACGCGTGGCGATGTATCTTCATCGCCACATGCGACCGCTACATATACTATAGCATTCAAACCGTGACTCGGAAAGCACGTTAACTCTTCATTAAATCGATACCTTGTGCCCTTTAAAGCAACGGCGGTCGCGACTAGTGTGTCAATTGACCATGACCGTGAACGCAGTAAAGGTCGGACGTCAAAATTTTCAATTGATCGCAACTTATTCCATAAAAACAATTTGTTTTAATGTAGGAACCAATTGCCTCAAAAATTATCGTTATTTTCTAATTGTTATGATTCTATGTATTGCAGCTTGCAGCGGTGGACGAAAACATCTACCAATTACCACCAAGGCAGACCCTTTGGTAATCGAAGTAATTGTTGTAAGCAATTAGGAGGACCCTTTAAAAAAAGTAAAACCCCACGGTTCCTTCATGAAAGGGGGGTAGATACTTGTACATTAGCACGCCCCTCCGACTGGTTGGTCATGCTTAGCGGGCCTCATCACCAACTGCAGCCAATCCCACGACCTCACATCCCAAACAAGAGTAGTCTGCCCAATGCCCATCCACTCAATAACACGTATAGTCGCTTTTTACGACACCTAAAGTCCCACAGATAACCTACACCTTTTTTAAGACATCGTCAAAAATAAACTCGTAAAAATTAAAAATAGAAATCCGTCGGAATTCGTTCGATATTTAAAAGGTTTATTTTATTACAGCGGAAGTTCGGCTCTCCGGAGCGAGAACACACGGCGGAACATAAAGGAAATGCACCGACGGAGCTTGGCAACACGCCACCGAAATGTTGGAAATGGAAATTTTATAAATATGTAGCTCCATTAGTCTTATTTTTTGGTAGGCATGTTTTGGGGATAAAGCTAATTTTATACTCCCGAGAATTTAGATTGCATTCTGCTCTTTGCAATACAGGATTTAGTGCCAATATAAATTTTTTTTATTCTGAAAAATTCCAGCAAAAAGGTCTCTTTTATAGCCTTAACACAACGGCCAACGGATATGCTTTGGTAGCTGCGTTGTCCACAAAATCGAAGATACAGCCATGTCTGTGGGATAAATGATCTTACAAACAATCAGCCTACGTTTCCACATCGAGCAACAGTCTTCGCAGGGTGGCTGGTAGCAGCTGGATGAGAGATGTTCAGAATCGAGATGAACGGCGTGCAATTGGAGAGGCCAATGTCCAGCAGTAGACTGCTGTAGGCTGATGGATAATGAGTATGAATGTTTCCACCGCAAACTCAGGTCTACTCTCTCCGAGAGGGAGTGCCCAGTGCGAGTTGGTAGATGAAACATGTCTTCGAATGTTTAGTTCAAGGACTTACCAGTGAAATATTCCACGTGATGGTTCAAGAACTTGGTTTTCTTTGTGGGCACGTTAGCCTTGAGCCACTTGGCGACGGAGTACTCCTCACTCGTCGCCTTCTCCGATTCAGGCACGTCTCCAAACTCCTGGAAATGCGATAAAGTTTATGTTATTATACGGTTTTAAAAGCATCGGTTTGACCGTCATTTACTACCTCAAAACCACCGTAAAACTCAAATAAGTAAAGCCGCCCTTTGTGCCAGCCATCTTTTGTAATGATCTACATTTATTTGTAATTTTTTTTTTGTGTTTTTTTTTTTTTCTCAGGGACAAAAAATAACAAGTTGGGGGTAAATGTGCGTCACATCCACGCAAAACGGCCATCGCTCAGCATAACTTACGTAGTAACTATTATATAATCTGTGGCATAACGCTACGACCCTATGCGAGACAGAGCCCCAGCACTGGTAGAAGTAGTGGAGTAGTAGGCATATTGATTGTATTCAAGAGGAAATCGAAAAGAGAACAAGTGAGGCTTTTGCCCCGCAACGCATTATTCCGTCGCCTTTAGCGGGAGTCAACAACACGATCTCTAGTTTAATGGTAGTGCAGGCAACATGGCAATTACCAACAGATTCAGAAATGACATTCACGTGACCGTTCGACAGCTTTCGTCAATCTATGCAGCCTTTATAGGCTGGCCCGATGGGAATCACATCTCGCAGTTCAACCTAGGAGATGGTCAGGTGCTTAGCCGGACTTTCCTGTGGGTCCCTCAATAAATTAAGGCCTCCAGCCAGGGCATAACACTTATAAACTAAGCGACTACACGCAAGGGCACCCTCTGTGGAGTACGAACCTAGCCTTAGGGCGTCGCTGGAGGGCAGCAAGGGACAGGCTGGATCGGATTAAACTACCTGTACTACCGTCCTGGCAGAAATAGAAATTATGGTAGAATTTTCTCGGACAAACTCTAGCACAAGGAGTCACTCTCTCTCTCTAGTCTAGTCTCTATTCCTAAGATATTGGAGATTTTCTAATCTTCCTTTAAAATTTCGACATTCATCAGCCACAGACAATGATGAAGATCTATTATTATTATTGACAACAACAAACAATGAAGGTATTGTGTATTATTGTAACGACGATGGGTAAGGTCTGACGTCATACTAATAAATGTAGTTCGTTAAGAGTCCTACTATGCGAGGCCAACTGTTAAATAGATTTAGCACATGTATTATATTAAAGTAGTATGTTTTAATCATTCAGGAGCTCGTGGCTAAGTAATAACAGCCGGCTGGTCCGTGGATGGATTGCCATCTTTAGATTCCAAGACCCCTCCGTGCCTCGGAAAGCACGTTAAGCCGTTGGTCCCGGCTGTCATTCGTGGATCTTTGACAGTACGGCTCGACAGAAGCCCGAAAGTCTGACAACCAGTGTAACCCAATAACTGGGTTGTGGAGGTCAGATAGGCAGTCGCTCCATGTAAAATACTGATATTCAGCTGCATCCGGTTAGACTGGAAGCCGACCCCATCAAAGTTGGGAAAAGGCTTAGGCAAATGATGATGATGACATTTTAAACACATTAATAAAGCATTGATTTTAGTAAACATTGCCCCTTTGGTATACTTCTTGATTGAAACACTCGAGATTTCTTTATTGTGCCTTTAGCTTCTTGGTTCCTTCAGTTCTACTCTCAGAAAACAGTTATTAGAGCTTTGACAAGATTTATTCTCAGAATATGAAAGTACAGTAATCACGACCTAACCCAAGTTAACCTTAAGGCAAAACTTTCCCTTTCAGATCGTTTCGCGTCCTTTGTTTTCTAACTGTAATTGTACCGCTCTGCGCGTACGCAATTTAATAGCTGTTTCTTGTTTCAATCACTACAACTTACCCATATTTAATTTACGGTAAAAAAATTAAAAAATCTGTAGTCCTAAATCTACGTTGAATTTGAAAATGAATGAAAATAATGAGCAATTTCAGCTATGAAATTAAAACCTACGCCATTTTGTTTTTAAGTCCTAACTTTTTCTGAGCAAGAATGTTGGGCATTTCTTCAGTCCTCCACGGTTTCTTATCAGTCATGCACTTTAGAAAAAAGCTGCAATTCAGCTTTCTCCGTTACAAACGTGAGAGATAGACACGTCGCGATTTATCCTCTGTGATGGGTAACCTTTGAACTTAACGCGTAAGTACTGCACGTGGAGACATCATAATAAATCATTATTACTTTGCATCACTATAACATTTAAGCGTAAAACCAACGAAATCCACAACAAAAAGATACCCTTGGAGATCATGTAATGGCAATCCAGTTTTTGGAAAGACTATCAAGCAGTTAAAACTTGTAGATTATCGAATGGGTGAAAGCCAAGTCACGAATGTATGACGCAACTTGGAAGAGGTACGGACCCTAAATAATCTGGCACGAAATCATGATCGATTGATAAAATATTTGATTGAAAATGAGGGACGAAATTCGACACCGATTGATTCCTTCCCATGTCTCATGTTTCATACAAATAAATCAACAATTAGTTTTCAGATAAAATCTGGTCCGTTCCATGATTCCATCACACATAAAAAAAACATGTGTAAAAATCTAACCTAAGGGCCTACTCCCTAAGGACGAAGTCCGTAATTTCGGCCGAAGTTACGGACGATTCCTACTCCAAATCTCTTAGGTATGGACATATGATAACATGTGTTTTTGTCATGTCCATACGTCATGTTCGTGAATGGGCGCCGTCAGTAGGCACTGGTCATTTCTTAGCTGCCACGGCTTATTTTAATTCCATAATTGTTTTTATCTTTTTATTACGGACGCTTTTAACGTGCACGTCTTTCTACATCGTTCTCACATGTATAATTGCAACAAGAATGATGTAACCACTCTATTGTAACAATATTTTGATTTAAAAGAGTGTCCATGGAGTTTCTTGCCCGTTCTTCTCCATAGGTACCTACTACGCTTTGGAATGGGCAACTAGCTTCATCTTTCTGACTGACCGACCCCTTGACAATTCAAAAGTGCCTGTAATTGGTTTATTTGAAATAAATGCTTTGAGTTTGAGTTTTGCCTGTCCGGAAAAACTAATTAATCGGGAGCAGGGTTCACCTATAATTATCAAACTACTTTCGGACGGGCCCGTATCTTCGTTGACGGACTTAGAGAGTAGGCCTCAAGACACGTATGGCGCGAAAAACAACGCCGTCGACGTCACTGTTTCGTCATAGACCAACACACTTAATAATGCATGTGGCGAAATGAGGAACTAACATGAAATGTACTGAATTTGACAGCTCCCTTGACTAGCAGCGCCGCCGTTACATTCACAAATATATGTTTGTCAGACTATAGCCGTCGGGTTTAGCCGTGACCGTGACTTTGGCCTTGTTAATGACCTAGTGAATGGTGTCTATCTAGAGTACACCTACGAGTAATGTGTTAAGGAAGATAGCGAATGAATGATGGCCGTTAGTATAATGGAAGTTTGCGCATGTGGCCTACATAATGTTACGTTTGAAGAATGTGTAGTGTCATGATGGTAGTTTTAGGTAGGGAAACCCCAGCAGGATAAATTATGAAATAGTTGTACCAAGTTGAACCAATATCCCTGTTCTGGGTCCGTACTATGACGTGTTAATTCCATCATTGTTCCAGCGTGGAAGAGAGACGGAGCCTATACATGATCGATATCAGTATCTCTTTTTCGCAACGGAATCATGATGGTGTCAACACGTCATAGTACGGCCCTGACACAAAAATGAGACGGGCTTTGATTAATTTTTGATACGATTAAAATTCAACTACTTATTCCCAACACTTAGTCCTGGTTGATGAGTTATTTTGGAACTGGTAAATTTCACAAGATCACACGTAAACCACATGTTGCGAAAAGCGGCTTGTATTCACCATCACTTAACACAAACTTGACAAAAGGAATGGAACGCAATGTACCGTTCCCGCACATTCTTGATTTACTGATAAACATTTTTTAAACTTACAGAAAATTTGCACAATATATCCCTAACATTAGAAAAAAATACTCACAAATTCTCTCATAGCTACACAACACAACCACACAACGCACAATATAAAGCATAGTGACAGTTATAGTATGGCAAGGCAGAACCGGTGAAAGTGGGCCACTTGCCCGTGGAACAAATTAAATAGAAAACATAGCTGGCCGATTGTAAAAATAAAACAAGACATTGGAAATATATGGACTGTGTAAAAAACTATGGTCGCGAAGTTTAAGTAGGTCAATACAAGCTGACCCGACAGACGATGCCCTTTCCGAACTTCAATAGTTCATACAAAAATCCCATAGAAAAAGAACGTCCAGTATTACCCCAATTCGAACAATTTCCGAGAAACTCCAAATTTTTCTTTCCGTACAAACCTAATTCGAACTTTGTAAAACAAAAAATTGTCAAATTGAAAGTGATCCAGCCGAGCCGCTTTCAAAGTGATGCACTCATCAACAAACAGCATTTCATTTTTATTTATATGTAGGTATAGATAGATCGATAACTGAAAACCTCGAAAGGGGTCATTGTACTAATCATTATGAACAACTTTTACTATGGGACCAAACATGATATGAGCTGCTCGATATATTTATGTTCGCGTAACTCGACAAAATCTAGGGAACATGATTTTTTCTGCAAAATTGTATGGGACACCATGGCGTAGGCACGTTCACTTGGACAAATTCCCACGTTTCTCGATTACATACCGTAAGAGAAATTCTATACGAGTAATAGGTAGATACTTGATCGTTTTCCTAGAAATTGTAATAAAAGGCTTAATTGTAATAATGGACGAATGGGCACAGATTTGCAGTGGGATATGTCGCCTCAGTTGCACGTGGAAGGTGTAATATATAAAACAAATCGTGTCTAATGAAATATTTGGGAAAGTTATGGGTAGTTCCAGTAACGAACGGAAAAGATAGAGACGATAAGATGATGAAATACCTAATATGCTCAATCGATATTTTCTTTCCGAACGTAGCTCAGAAAGGATCTGATGATTGCGAATCGCACAATAGAGAGAAGACACAGTAAGCCGATACGGAATAAAGATGACAACAGGATCTCATATTAATAAAACGAAGGGATCCCCGATTCACATTATTGGCTTCATCTCCAAATTAGCACCCGATCGAAAAGCAAAGTTTGAAATGGGTTCTGCTCCATTTCGCTTTTTCATTTTATCGGACGGACAATCAACTTGATATTATATGACATCACAGTCAATTGAGCGTGGTCAGGCGTATTGTTAACTCATTTCAACTTTAACAATTGCCATTCTATCAATTGCATTATGCTTATGGGCAATTTGTCGTACGTGTGAAATTATCCAATTGATGGGACCAGACCACTGCAGGCTGGTCACGTTTTGAAAAACAAAAGAAAAGCATGCAATGGTTCCTTTTTAAAGTTAGAGGCTCACACAAAAAGTAAGGTTTCCTGCATGCGTAGCAATACCACTATAGAAACATGGAAGAAACGGAACACAAAATGACAGATTGTCGAAAGATTTCTGCGCGATGGATGGATGGCTGATTGGCACGATGTCAAAATTCAAGAAAAGAACGACTTTTTGTTAAGGGTACATGACCTAAACGCAAGTTTTATAATGCATAAAAGGATATGATCCACTGCAGTAAACAAAATCAGAAAAATATATGATATTCATCAGGATTTAAGCTAGTTAGATAGTGTTGAAAAAATAATACAACTAATTTGGTACGATAGAAAAAAGTCACGAAGATACCTCCAAAAATGTATTTTAACGATTAAAAACCATACTAATATACTCGTACATGCAAAAATTCTGTTTTTTTTTTTCAGATTGTTCTTCAAACAACATATTAAAGTGATAGTGTTTTCATTTTTTTGTCCAATCAATAGATTTTTTGTAAATAGAGAATAGCTTCATATTTTGCAGTAAATTACCAGGTTTGTCTCGTCGCGCTTCTCTTTCCTTTCTATGCAGTCCGACAGCGACCGCGCTTTAGCTGTTGTCAGTCCCTTAAGAAAAGTGATTATGTGTGGTGTCTATAATTTCAAAATAATGCAATAATTTAATGCATCGTTAAATTTCAATACAATCTACACTAATCTTTCGTTCCTAGATCTGCGCGGAACTAATTTATCTGCATTGATAAGACGCGGCACGTATATTTAGAACACTCGCAGCGTTGTGTTGAATAAAAACATAATAGTAGTTTACATAACATTTCATTGTTCAGATCCTTAATTATTATTGCTATGATAAAGGTACCAGAATGGGGAAGATATTTCTTAGGGTATGGTGGGCGAGAGGCTTCTTCGCTCGACAGGACTATTCTTAAACTTTTGAGAGGGTGTTTTTTGGTATAATTTTAGGGTTCCGTACCTCGAGAGGAAAAAACGAAACCCTTATAAGATCACTTCGTTGTCTGTCCGTCTGTCAACTCTTTTTCTTAGGAACGAGTGGAGGTCCCTTGGAGCTAAATCAAGCTTTTATGTCAATGCAATAAAAAAATACGGCCATTTATGCGACATATTTTGATACTCGCAAATAAATGACATGGCATTAAGTCCGCCTCTGTACATTTGTGTGCTTAAAGTGTTAAATAAATGAAAACCTATAGGGTATTTCCCGTTGACCTAAGAATAATGAAATTTGGTAGGAAGCAAGGTCTCACAGCACAATTGAAGGAAAAAGTCCGAAAATCGTTAATTACGAAGTTTTATCGCAGAAAAAAAAAAGCCGATCACAAACTTAAATTCGCAGTTCTTGAATTGACCGTGACGTATATGATATCGATGTATGAGAATTGGGAGAACGTGTTTTTCAACTATAATGTTAAGTTCGTTTTTGGGATAAATTCATCTTAACTACGGAACCCTTCATTGTGCGTGGCCCGACATGCACTTGACTGGTTTTTTAATAGCCCGTACTGCCCCACTGCCGGACAAAGGCCTGCCCTAAATCCTTCCGGGAACTCTTTTCCCGCGCCACCTCGAACCGGCCCTCGCGGCATAAGTATTTGTAGATTTTTTTTTGCAACTAAATAAAAAAGGAAAAATTTTCATACTTTCGTTTATAGGTACGGTCAATATTGGTATTTGCTAATAATAAAAATAGCACTGTGAGTGGGCGACAAAGGCTGCACATGAGATATTTCTTCTCAAAATAAATATTAATTTCTTACTAAACTCTCATGGCAATGTTATAATCTTTTAAGTTGTTAGTTGAGATAACATAATTATCTTTAGTATAAAACCCAATTAAAAATTAGATTAAAAGTTTCTTTCCAATATTATACTTATGTCCGCGTGAGAAATTCAAATTGCCATCCTTTATTTTGTGTATCTGTAATGTAGACATTAATGAAAGAGTATTGAAATTGAATTTGTTTATTGAAATATGTATAATCAATCAATCATGAAGTATTATTGTTATTAAAAATGTCAAGTGACAAGACAGCACCCAGAATCAAGACTGTCTTTAGTCACAGTGCTCTATGCAATCAATGACACACACACTTGCATTCATCGGTTTCAGACTCATCAAAACGAAAATCTACTAGTCTGTTTTGACCCAAAACAAAATTGTTTTGTCTTCAAAAAACAAACCTGTTTTGGCTATAAAAGACAAAATTGTTTTGACTTGTCTTAAAGGTTAAAGAAAATTAACAACCAAGCTGGCATTGCTGCAAAAAGCTTCATTGAGATCAATTCTAGTCTGAAATAATTAAATGAACAGAAAACATTGAGGAAGAATTATCAGAAGTTTGAAGATTATCCCAGTACAATCATATTACCCAGTAACGGTGTTATGGAGGTCAGATAGGCAGTCACTAAAATATATAAAATACTGGTATTCAGCTGCATAGTCACAAAAAGGCTAGACAAATGACGATCCCTGTTTATACTGGTAGTATTAGGATCATCAACTGCCTACCCTTTTTCCGTTTCACCTATCTTTTAGTAAAGCAAACATCAGAAATACACTGGTTGTGAATTAAACACTAATTACTGTCAAGTGCTACGTGTAACTCGCATGTCCCTGTGACATCCTCAATGTAAAGTAGCAGGTTGAAAACTATAATTAATATAACATATTCAGAAACATAATTAAATTCACAGAAAAGTATGATAGCAAAATTATAGTTAAAATAAAAATGAATCCAAGAATTAATGAAAATCAAAAAGTATTCTTCATTCTTGAATTGACATTGAAGGTGTATCACAAAAAGAAAAATTTGAAAAACAATTATTTCACACCTGTGCAAATATGCTGTGCAAAAACAATTATTACTTGACTGTGACTATTGGTTTTTGCCAGAACAAAAATTAAATACGGTGATTAAAATCATTCAAATAATGTTCAAATTGGTGTAATCAACTGTGCAAGTGTGAAAAATAAAATGTATCAAACCTTTTTTCGCTGTAAAGAAAAAGACAATTAATAAGCGAATGCATGCAAAACTGTACCTTAATGGTTGTCCAAAACTTTAAAATTATAAGGGACTTTTGCAAAATAATAAGGCACAGGTGAAAGAAATTAAAAATTACTTAGTATATTTTTAGAACTTTCAATAACTGGTTATTTGGTAAATAGTCACAGTAAACAAAGGATTCCCAAAAATAGCTGTCACTGCGCTCATACAATGACGCTGATCTTGAAGAACTACGCACAAAACCCGTTGGTTTTCAGCCAGGCAATGAACTAAACATAAAATTGCAATGGATGCGTCATTCGGTAAATACCAACATAGAAACGGCAAAACTTTAGCGTAAAATTGCCATTTTATGTCGCTGAAGTTCAGTTTCAGACTTATGGATAACAAAGATCCAGAAAAATAAAAGAAAAATCTTTTGCGATCGAGGAAAATCCACACGCCGCATCCGCAATATGGAAACTTAGAATAAAAACAACAACGATGAAGTGTAATTGGGTAATCTAAAGGAAGTGGTATTTGTGAATAGTACATCTATCTTACCTCTTTACGTTTTTTGGTTTTCCTTTTGTCTGCCATTATAAATAATTTTTGCCAACGTAGTCTTGATTGTCTGGAAATCTATTCGCTTTTCTTGTTTCTGACGCTGACACTTTTTTGTTGACAGGTCACCATAATGAATGAATGAAGGATAGAATGAATGTTTATTCAATCAGATGTCTCTGAAGCATGGAACATGGAATTAGTTTATACTATACAGGGTGGCCGGAACATTGACGTCCAAAAATAAAATTTCGGTCCCTCGTATCGTGGGGTATTCGAATCACCCCCATGTATGTTCCGCGACTTTTCATAGTTTTCGAGTTATGAATTTTTTTCTGAATGTTTGAAAATTTTCGACCTGACCAACCTAAAAAAATTCTAAAAAAAAAAGTAGAGGGTTTTATCGAGTTTCTTTTTTTGCAACTGAATTTTCATAAGTAGTACTTTTATGCATAAAATAATCAGCTTCGTAACTGTGATGAAAGTTATGAAAATGTTGATCTAAAGTGAAAAATTTACGTTCGGTAAATTATGACTCAAATTTTCAACTTTAAATTAAAAATCTTAACAGGTGACTTCATAATTCCTAAGTAGGCTTCAAGAATGCGCCAGACTCTCAGTTTTCATAATCATAAAAAAAATTAAGTACTTAATAGGGCTACTTTGTTTAAAATCGGCCTTCAAAGACAGCGAGGTGGAAAAATTCTTAAAATTACCCATCTGAGTAATTATTTTTTTTTGGCTATTTTCTCGTTCCTAAGGTTAATTAATGATAAGAATACTGAAAACTAACCAACAAATAGTTTCAGAGTTGGGTAAGAAAAGTTTTACGTAAAAAGTGGTTTTGAATAAAACACAGATGATAATGTGAAAAAAGTACTTAATTTATTTTTAACATTTAGAAAAGGTTTTCAAAGTGGCCACCACCAGCAGCAATACACATTCTACACCTACGTAAGAAATTGTCTGGCAATCGTCTAAAAGCGTCTCTGTTCTCTCTCACAACACGTTCAGCTTCTGCAATCAACTGCCTCAGCTCTTGTTCACTTGAACAGTCTCGGGCGTATGCTATTTCCTTGTAATAGCCCCAAATAAAGAAATCGATGGGGTTGAGATCAGGTGAGCGTGGAGGCCACCTAATTGGTCCGCTGCGTCCGATCCATCTGTTGGGGTATGTTTCATCTAAGTAATTTCGGACCTGGGTTGCATAGTGACACGGGGCGCCGTCATTTTGCAACACCATGGTTCGTCTGAGTTCGAGATTCACATCTGCCAGCAACAATGGAAGTTCATTTTCCAAAAAGTTTTTGTATGTTTCTCCATCAAGTCTGGACGGCAGTTCAAACGGACCAATTAGTTCGCCATTGAGAATACCAGACCACAAGTTAACGCTGAAGCGATGTTGAAATGTCGAAGCTCTCACTTCGAGTGGATTTTCATTCGCCCACGTGTGGTAATTATGAATATTGAATATTCCGGATCGCTCAAATCGTGACTCATCTGACCATAAAACTTTATTGAAAAATCCAGGATCCTCTTGCTCTTTTCGTAACATGGTTTGGCAAAAATCAACGCGCAATTGGTGATCTGTAGGCAGTAAAGCTTGGACTCGTCGGATGTGGAACGCGTGGTATTCTTCATCGTGAAGAATGTCTTGGATAGAAGTCCTTGGGATGTTCAGAGCACGAGCCATACTTCTCGTACTCGTAGACGGATTTCGCTGAACTTCTTCCAGCACCATTTCTCTGCGATCCGGGTTAGCTCTAGGGATTCCTTCATGACTGCCGCGTCGACCAGGAATGCGGCCTGCCATCAAAGTGTTGTGCGTGTTAATAAAAACACGATGGTCGGGATATCGCTCAGGTTGCGGCCCACCACGACGTTGAAGTTGTTCGCGATACAGTCGCGCTGCTTCATGGCCGTTTCCTTGTGCAACTCCATAAAAATAATGCATTTCTGCATATTCACTTAACGTGTAACTCATTTTTTACACTTCCACGTAAAAAAAGTCCAAATCAGAATGCAAAACACAGTCCAATAAACGAGCAAAGTAGTCAAACAAGTAGGCAGCGGAGTCCGTGGGCAAAGCGAGTGTGGTAAAGACAAAATGGCGACACGCGTATAGCAGTAAACACAATGTGAGTACGACTGAGGTACTTGTTTTGCGTTGGCTTCGGTTGCGCGCCTTGCGTGAGAGAGATAGCAATAATGCGGTCTCTTTTCCTCTCGGTCCATTGTTATTGCAGGTAAAAGAGTTGCACCCTCGTTTACAACCCATAGTCCACGAGAACGGATCGCGCAAAATTCATTAAACTAACATTTAAAAAAATCTCCGTGTTTAAATCTTAGCTTTCCTGCAGTAATTTTTGGTTAGCAAACTAAATAACCTTAGGAGCGAGAAAATGGAAAAAAAAAATTTATTAATCAGATAGCTAATTTTAAGAATTTTCCACTTCGCAGTCTTTGAAGGCCGATTAAGGCCAAAGTTAGCCCCATTAAGTCCTACGTTTTTTAATGATTATGAAAGCTGAGAGTCTGGCGCATTCTTGAAGCCTACTTGAGAACCATGAAGTCACCTGTTTAGATTTTTAATTTGAAGTTGAAAATTTAAGTCATAATTTACCGAACGTAAATTTTTCACTTTAGATCAACATTTTCATAACTTTCACCACAGTTACGAAGCTGATTATTTTATGCATAAAAGTACTACTTATGAAAATTCAGTTGCAAAAAAAGAAACTCGATAAAACCCTCTACTTTTTTTTTTGAATTTTTTTAGGTTGGTCAGGTCGAAAATTTTCAAACATTCAGAAAAAAATTCATAACTCGAAAACTATGAAAAGTCGCGGAACATACATGGGGGTGATTCGAATACCCCACGATACGAGGGACCGAAATTTTATTTTTGGACGTCAATGTTCCGGCCACCCTGTATAGACCTTACAGGCAACGAAAAGTCGGCCTTGAAAGAGAAAACTGATCTGTACTAAGTTATAAATATACAGAGCAATAAATCAAAATTTCGCAACTTTGACTTTTTATGTAGTCTGATAGCAGATTTTATTTCTAGAAACTGTTAAAAACTTGTGACTAGATGACTTAAGTAAAATATATGACTAATAGAGTAAGAGATAGTAACTGTAAGCTCGTCATAGGTGGCCGCACTGTTTACCGTCTACAAGCCGCCATTGTTTGGTTTATGTTTACTTTTGTGTCGATCACTAATTAAAAGAAAACTAGATAAATATGTATGCGACTTGGAATGTAGCTCTATTAAAAGACGAGCTAAGGAAAAGGGAAACGTTTATCACTTGTAACAAAGAAGCTGTAGTGGAAAGTAAATAAAATATAAACATTTTATAATTTATAAATTAATTTATGTTTGATGACTTTAAGTTCTTTATTTGGTCAAGACTGGAGCCTTCGACAGGAATAAACTGATTGGAATTGAAAACCAACTCGATTAAGATGAGTACCTACGTAAAACTTAATAATGTTAATTCTAGCATTGACCTAATATGATAATATATAAACACACACACACCTTTACTAAATCATGCGTAAAACAAGTCACTTCACCTACTGAATCACATAATTACCTATTTTGCTAGAGTTGGTGCCGATTTGGCCGATAATATATTTTAATATTTGCGTTCGTTAATGTTTTATGGTGTTATATGGAGTAACAAGAAAACAATACAAATATTTGTAAACAAACTTAACATCTAATTTAACATATTATTTGAAAAGTGAGATTATCTTATAATTTTCTTCATATCGGCTTTTATAATATTGTAAGCTGAGAACGAGGAAAACTGTCCCACCATAATACAGTTTATAACTAGTACGGGGGTCAGGGTGAATCGGTTTCCTAACAACCTTAATTTATTATTGTGCACTGAATTACTAATAGGTTATGTACTCTTTTAGGTTCATAGAAAATAAGTACTAGTGTACTAATTGTTGTAAGGTTGTTCTTTTGGCAAAATAAAGAGTATGATTACTTGTTTACAAAAAATATATAGATAGTGACAGCTAGCTGTCAAATTCTTAGATGTTGGATAATAGCTCAGACTAAGGAAAAAAAGAATAGACATGACATACCTACGAAAAAAACGTGCATACCTAAAATGTGAGTCTGGCACAAAGATGGAGGCTTGCGGTAGAGCCGCGCGCAATATAATATCAAAATTTTCTTCAAAACAATGAAAGAAACAAGTTGCTATGACAACTGATGTACTTGTTGGCTGTGACAAAACATGGCGACTGGCCACAGTGAGATATGCTGTATACTGTTCGTTATGCCGAGTCCTTTCTTTTCCTTAGTCTGAGGATAATAGTGACATCTGAAGTGAGCAAGTGGCAGTTTTTATCTCCATTGTAAATCATCTAGTCACCGGTTGTAGGCACCAAAGGTATTTCTAGATTTTTTATTCCTTCCCTCTCTGTACAGTCACGAGCACTAATATGTATACACTTAGCAACTTCTAAATGTGATTTCCTCCTACTGTAATAATTTTGGGACATATACCTACTGTTATGAAATAGGACTTATTTCAAAGTTGCGATCAATATTCCACAAGAAATTCGCTTTTAAAACTTTTGCTAAGTGTATACTTATTAATGCTCGTGACTGTACAAGTTATGTAGTCCCATCTTAGTTGATATCTTAAAACCTGTATAGCCCAATCATATGTAAAATTGAGTTATGATGGTTACTCCAGACGGGTTGACGATTTCAGACATATACAGGGTTATTGGTAAAACACCATCAACCTCTTAAAGGGTAATTGTACTCATAATTATGAACAACTGTTACTATGGGACCAAATATGAAATCGCGAATAAATAAATCTGCTGTTCCCTACATTTATATTTGCAGAACTCGTCAAATGTAGGGATCAGCTGATTTTTTTCGCGATTTCATTGCAGTGTTAATTTCTGCAAAAAACATGGATAAACTTTGTCGACAGAACATTCCAAAAATTTGTATAACTTCTCAGCTATGCAACGAGATACAATAAGATACCAGATTACTTCAAAACGATTATAAAATGTCAAATTACTGGAAAATACTTGACATTTGGATAGGGGTCATAAGGGGTCATTTGGTTGCAAATTACCTCCTCTACATCCCCCTAATGGATTGCCGATGTATTACAAATAACCCTGTATATTATCTATAAAATCCAGGTTTCCTCATAATTATTAGTGTGATTTTTGGTGATACAGTAGGTCTTATAGTTAAGTTATGTTAATTCAAAAAAACTTATCTCTTTGGAAGTCGGTGTCTTTGGATCTGTATTTTAGTTGATTCACCGACTTTAAAGTTATTTTTCACTTTGTACTGTAATTTTTTTTTTGGAAGTCGGTTGTTTTTTTTTGTTGTTCACTTTTATTATGGTACCTACCCCACACTAATTTGAAAACGATCGTCTTATACGTTCACGTCCGTTTGAAGACGGTTTTTTTTATTTAAAAATAATTTACTGTTGATTTTTTAAAAAACCGCGATTTCGATAAAATTTAAATGGGACCACCTGGGAAATATACCCTTTAAACAAAAAAAATATTTTCCAAATCGGTTCAGGCGTCTTCGAGTAATCGGTTCCGATAAAGGATACGATTGGAAGTAGAATTAAAGATGAAAATGGCTGGGTACCGATTACTCCTACTGTTGCAAGATTTCAGACAACAAAAGGATACGGAGATGTTGAGCGCCGAATGTTACCTTTGATTTTAAGTTGGGCAGTTACGGTTCACAAGTTACAGGGAACTACACTAGAAAAACCTGTTATAGATCTAACAAGCAAGAACAATTTCGCTAAAGGACAGGCGTATGTTGCTCTGAGTGGTGTTAAAACCTTGGAAGGAATAGCGCTGTCTGACTTAGATTCAAACAAATTATTGAGTAGGCCACACGACGAAAGAGCATTGCTAGAGATGACGCGATTACGCAACTTAAATTCAGTGTCAAATTGACGCATCAGCATGCCTAGTAGGTAGTGGTATTCCTATGTAAAACTTCAATCTTAATTAGGTATTATTTTTGTACGAACTGAACATTGTGGCATATTGAACCATATGAAGTAAGCCCAAAAAAATGTAACTGCTGTAAATCGTTGAGGAATTCCTTCGACTGTCTATGGTGTCCGTCATCAGACCTGTAATGGCACTTATAACCCATATGGGTGCAACGTTCTCATCAATTGAAATGAATTTAGTCCAAACACAAGGCAGCTACTGTAAAACGTTGAGAAGGTCCCTTGACTGTCCTTCGTCTTCATCATCAGACCCCTAATGACCGTCACAACCCATCTAGGTGTAAAGTTCTCATCAATACAAATTAATCAAGCCCAAACACCAGGTAATTGCTGTAAGTCGTTGAGCAGTTCCCTCGACTGTCTTTCGGCTCCGTCATCAGATCGACTCCAAACCTTCATTAAATAGTAATGCTTTAAAATACTTAATGAAAAAAAATAACAAACGCACTAGTCGCCATTACGATTTTCGAAGGTTCCCCTCGATTTCTCTGGGATGCTATCATCAGATCCTGGTTTTCTTATCATGGTACTACCCTTGGGCTATCTCCTTTTCAACAAAAAAAGAATTATCAAAATCGGTTCATAAACGACGAAGTTATCGGCGAACACACATAAAAAAATATATATATACGGTCGAATTGAGAAACCTCCTCGTTTTTTGAAGTCGGTTAAAAAACTACCCATTAGGACATATTATACCTTTTAACAATATAAGAATCTAAAATCGATATTGCATACAAATTTCAATATTTAGAATACAATTGATTATTATACTAAATATTCAGAACACAATAAGTCAAGTTTTTGAATTTTCAAGCTTACATAATTATTATTTAGTTTATTCAATTTTGTCAAGAAGGAATTCGTCAATGTGAAAGTAACATTTTTCAATTAATAATTATTTAGTCTCCGATTAAATTGTGTCAAGTTAAAAAATCTTTAATGTCATTTGGTATTTTATTGAATATTTTTGGAGCCATGCATGTTTTTGTGTTTAAGGGCAGTCTTTGAGGCTCTTAGACATAATTCGTGACGATATTCTTGTCTTGTCGATCCATAGCGTTGCTCTGAAGCTTTTTTAAACAGTTCACTATTTTTCTTGACGAACAATACGGTCTCGTATATGTAAAGACAAGGTAATGGTAGTTTTAAGAGATTTATATTGCATTTGCAACTTTCCGTTGGTTTAAGTCAAGTTCAAGTCAAATGGCTAAAATTTATTTCTGTTATAAGTCAATGGTTTACAATTTATAAAACAGAAAGTAAAAAAAAAAAAAATATTTATGCTCCTTGTTCTGAAGACTCTGTTACACGAAACAAAATTATCAAAACATTTCATTATGGCAACAGAGTCTCAATAGCCTAGTACCTGAATAATCTTCCGAATCTTAGAAAAAAAAGTTTACCCACATCACTGTCAAACTGACAAGTTTTGATTTTTCATTCGTAGTATTCGTACTTCGTAAGTTCGTAGTTCGTAGTTGGCTTGCTCGCCGACTTCCAGTTTCATCATTTTCTAGGGAAATCTTCGTGTAATCGATATTTTGTTCTTGTTTCGTTTCATAAGACTGCGGCAGTCCGTGTGTGTAGTGTGTATGTATAGTTCAGTATCCTAACCTTACGTGAACTCACGCTTACGGTCACCTTCCCTCGGAACGTTTAATTGAATCTATTTCTAGTATTAATAAAATACTTAGTAATAAATAAAGATAGCTTAAATCCGTTTAATTTCCGCATAACCAGGAACTGGAAATCGCGAGTGAGGATAATCTAGTAATCTACTCTATTGTTAATGTGCCCACACAAGTGATAATATTGATATTGTTTTTGAAGATAAAAACTGCAGGATGGCAGAAACGAGAGTGAATGGACATCAAATTAATGACGGTAATAACTTGATTATTTATGCAATCACTCTTTTCCCATGTTACTATTGAAAGCCAAGTCTATAAAGTCACTTCAATATCTCAAGATAAATCTATAAAATAAAATAAAATATTATTATTAAAAGCCTGTTGGGTCACTCAGTCCCACTGCAGGGCAAATGTTTCGCTACTCTCTCAGTATAATCTGTGCTGGCCTAAAAAAAAAGTCCTGTGATGTAATATAATTATATTTTGCATTTGCAAATGATTTATGTAAAAAATCATGAAACTTTAGGTCAATAGCTTAGAATTTTGGATGCTTCTAGACATAAGTCTATTTGCATAAAAGTTATTGTCCTTGAAATAAATTCTTCCACTTGCCTTTATTGTCTAGTGTTGATTATTAATTAATTGTGGTAAGTAAATGACTAGCTAACTAATTGATGCAAAATATTATCATATTTTTTTTATCCATATCGATACCGGAAATTTCAATTGTCGTAAAGGACAAAACACTAGTTTGAAGTAGAGCCAAAAAAAAATATGATACATACCAAATAGTAAAAAAATCGAATCAAGCTGTTAAAAACTCAGGTCGTAAGGGTTTTTTTTTTAAAGATATGATTATTTTAAATATACCAATCGATAGAGCTCGTGACGCTGTTTCCAAATACTTATATTATAAGTAATATTCGGCTAAATGTCCTTTACGACAATTGAAATTTCCGGTATCTATATAATCTGGTTGAGAATGAGATCAATAAAAAATATGGATTTTAAAATTGCATTAGGGTATGGCATGCTGTTATGCTGTATTTGCACCATATTTTTCTTTGATGTGCTTAAAGAGCCTTAAGAGTGGCCAAGCTGTCATAATTCCCATACAAACGCTTGTACGTGATTATGGCATTATAACAATTTTTTCTCCAGATGTTTTGAACACACAGTTATCTTGAGGTTTCAATTTAAAAAAAAAAAACTTTTTTGATAAATAAATTTAGTAAAGATGTCTGAAAATCAATAAAATGTTATCTGAACTTTTAAAATAGTAAAGAAAACATCTTAATAGAAACCTCACACATGTAATGGAGATTCTAAATGACAAACATTTTTTACAAAAAACTCCTAAACACTTATTTTAAGCTATTCCTAGCACCATGGCGTATGCTTGTTTAACTATTGGTGACGAGTGAAATTAGACAGTTCAAAGTTGTGAACCCATATTCATTCTCCAACTATTGACTCTCATAGTGCTAAAACTTCACACATATTCTTTTCTTTCTTTTAAAAAAATATATAAACAAAGAAATCTTCTACCTAGCCTTTTCCCAACTCTCAACTCCCAACGGGTTGGCTTCCAGTCTTACCAGATGCAATTGAATATCAGTATTTTACATGGAAACAAAGAAATTGTTGTCATTTACATATAATGTTCTTTGCAGTTGACATTATGAACTGTCTAAAAAGTTTTTCCATCACTACTAACTTTATTTAAATGAGTCATTAAATCTGTCTCAAAATAAAAACTCTCTTTTGTTTAAGTCATATACTTAAACATAATCTTCCTCTGTATGTTTTATAGGTAAAATAATACAATGAAGCGGATATTACATATAAACGCATTCTCATGCTTTGCATTTTTGTATGGGATAACTTCATTAACAAAAAATATAATAACTTAGTTATAATAAGTAATAAAATCAGAATAAATAATTGTTTTAATGGTAGTTACATTAAAACAATGGACAAGTTAAACACTAAAAAATATTCAAAGATTTAGTCAGATTAGAATTCAACATTTGGTTTCGGGCGACATAACATTGTATATTGTCATGGTGTGTTTTATTTAATTAGACAATACAATAGAAGTCACTCCAAGTGTAATAAAAGTGTAAGTTTAATAATTGGAGTGACTCCAAGGACCAGAACAATATACAATTCAAATAAAAAGCAATTAATTAACTACTTAAGTACTGGTAAAATATCTTTTGTAGCCATCGTTTTATAATGTTTCCTGTCTAAGCAAGGTCAGGCAGGATAATGACTGCAATAGGTACCTACTTAATTTAAAGATATTTAAATAATTGTATAGTCTGTTCCAAAAATATCTGATTAGAATGTAAACAAATGCAAATGTAAGTGCTTTGATTTGAATTTATTTATTTAATTTAATTTAATTTATCTATAAAGATGGTTTGTATTTGGCAATTATTGAGGTTATTTGTATAATCTAATCTTTTATTGATGATTTTTCTATTACAATATAATATACTGTTATTTCAACAATAACTGTTGGCAAAAGGATCTCCCTTTATTTAAATTCAGTTGAAACCTTCTAAATACCTACATCCTATTCCTAATTCCTGGAGTGAGTAATTGTGTAAGAATTTAATCCGAACAGGGTTAGTTTACAGTTTCATCACATACTATTTGGAACATTCCATTAAGTAATCTTCTGCATCTACCTACGTCTGTGAGGTTCCCAAGAATGAGTTGACGTCACTCAAATTGAAAATAGAATTACTTATGTTATACGTACCTACATACCTATTCAAAATTCGAATGCATATTTTATTATCAACCAGTTAGTAGGATGTTTTATAAACAAAAAAGCGCCAGTAATTTATTTCAACTTAACATCAGTTATGCTTGTTTTTTTACATATTTCTGAAACTTATTTCCTTTCACGCAAATGTATAGCCATCAATGTTACTTAACCCCTATGTAATTTATATAGGTGCTTATGATTCGTGTAACTGCAATCGACAAGTACAAAGCCCACTTGTGTTGAATATTGCAGCGATTGCCAAGATTTCCTCATCTATGATTATTGTTTCCTATTTCCAATATTAATAGTTGGTCCAACTTTAGGTTTTAAAGTGGAAGCTCAAATACTTCAACATTTTAAGCAAATTTCGTGTGAATAAAGAGGTTCCTTATCGTTGGTCCCGGCTGTCATTCGTGGATCTTTGACAGTAGCTATGAGTCGTCAGAAGCCCGAAAGTCTGACAACCAGTCTTAGCAAGGGGGTACCCAGTAAATGGGTTGTGGAGGTCAGACAGGCAGTCGCTCCAAGTAACATACTGGTATTCAGCAAATTTAGCTTCATCCGGTTAGACTGGAAGCCGACCTCAACGTAGTAGGGAAAAGGCAGGCAGGCAGACCACGTTTTTGTTTTTGAACTTTGGTTTCGCATTAGGAATTTTCTTTAAACTCACATACACAAACAGCCAGACCCGGAACAACTACTTGTAGAAAATGCTTGCTTGCTTGTTCAGCTTATACTGTAAATGTATAGCTTGATCTGTAGCCGTGCGTACATTGGCTATGATCATTAGGTGAATGACCTCTGAGTAGGTACCTACTACCTATCTAGCCGTAAATATAGTGTAGGTGTAAATATTGATATCAGGTTACTAATGTCCCTCTGCAGGGCAAAAGCTTCTTCTCATAAATAGAAGGCACGAGCATTGATTACCAGGGTAGCTCGAGACCGGTTGGCGATTTCAGACCTTTTTTTTTTGTTTTTTTTTCCGGGGTGGAAAATCCCCATGGATGTCCGCCGCCCTGGGGCAAGCGGCGGCGTCTGTCAGACTCTTACTGACTAAAAATCATCCCGGTGTTCCATCTCACACCTACGCCGGGTGTCGCTGGAACGAACGATCCTTCCGCAACCCCCGACT
The DNA here is from genome assembly GCA_937001585.2 of Brachylomia viminalis. Taxonomy (NCBI): domain Eukaryota; kingdom Metazoa; phylum Arthropoda; class Insecta; order Lepidoptera; family Noctuidae; genus Brachylomia; species Brachylomia viminalis. The sequence goes on along the minus strand of OW443303.2, from coordinate 7,083,004 downwards.
GGGGCGATTTCAGACCTACATGAACTAAAAGTCCCAAGTTTCCTCACGTTTTTCCTTAGCCGATATCAGTAATATCCAAGATGAACTCAGATAGAAAAAAAAAAACACATATTCATATTTAATATGATTTGAAAAAATCACATGGTTACCTACTTGCGATTTCAACCCACAAACTCGTGCCTCTCTTAACCACTGGGCCATCACGACATTAGAGTAGGTATGGCATATTAATTCCCTTGTACTATCTACTAATTAGGTTAGCCTCAGGTTATCGACTTGGACTTTTTAGTCAGTCAAATAAATAAAAAATCGGACTGATTACAGTGAAGTCATGCGTCCCGCGTGGCCCTGGCATGCGGCGGCGGTGCCGATAGGAACATTTATTATTCACTAGCTCTTGCCCGCGCCTTCGCCCACGTAGAGGTCGGAAATTATCCCACGGAAACGTGCTACCGGGATAAGAAGTATACTATGTCCTCACCCAGGTCATGGTCTATCCATGTGCCAAATTTCATCCAAATCCGCTCAGCCGTTTAGCTTGAAAGCGTAACAAAAAAACTCACTTTCGCATTTATAATAAGTATTAGTTAGGATTACCTAATTCATTATACTTTATAATTATGTAAGTACATTACCGTTGATTCCGGTTTATTCGTTGTTAATGGGTAGACAGAGACCCACGGGTTAGTTGCGTAACACAAATAAAATGCCAATCGATCGCAATGCCTTTCATTTTGACAGTTCAGCCACGTTCATGGCGTTGTTTACGTTGTTGAGCAGACGAATTTGTTGAATTTGTGAAGCAATGGATTAGGAAAATATTTCCTTCAAAACCCTCGGATTGTGATTTATAGTGTGTTACTCATTTAGGGTGCCGGAAACCTTACAACCGGTGTAAACTTTGGATACTTCATGCTTCGACTAGTTCGACGCGACCGCCAGAACTCAGCCCAAGATTGTGATGGGCCGATGTGCTGGTTATACAAAACACGTTTCATCTTGTCCACACTCTGCCGTCGCAGTGGGCTGAAAATCGACTTTCATAGACGTATAATAGGTACTTTTTCCCAAATTGGTAACAGTTGCATGAACAAGCTCACTGCAATCACTGTTCAAATGATGACCACTCCGTCTCCTTTTTTGCTTTGTCCCCAAGTCTTTAAAAGTTTTACTAGTGAGTTTCTTTTTCGTCATAAGAGTGTTACTTAATGTAATTGGTGTTGTACCGTTTTAAGTAACTATAAATAAATAAATAAATGATCTGCCTCAGATAGGCAACACAATAACACGATGCCTACCCCTTGGTAAGACTGATGGTCAGACTTTCGGGCTTCCGAAAACCCCTACCGACTCAAGTATTTACAAATGGCAGCCGATGCCAACGGCTTAACGAGCTTTCCGAGGCACGGAGGGGTTTCGGTATGTGAGGGATGGTCACCCATCCACGGACCGACTTCATCAAGCTTACCTCAAGTTTCGTTCGTCCCGAGGGGTTGTTTATTATTGCTTAGCCACGAGCCCCTCAAATTTTGGATACTGGCAATTATGCTAGGTAAAATTCTCATACTCAATCAAATCCGAGTAATTATAAGTAATTCTAGTGGAGACGTCTCCAATATACTTACCTAATTAATTGTTAAAAGTATTGTAAAGGCACTTGAGTGAGTGAATCTCCAATCGAGCGCCGCTTTTGTTTGACATTAGGATTGAATGGGTTGCTGGCACGGAGCAAATACAAAGAGGAGATGTTGTAATAAGGTTTCTGTATGAAACAACGGGTGACACTTTACGGGGTGAGGGGTGATCAGATCCCGCCCACTTCTTTATTTTACATCTACTGGTCCATAGCAAAACTATTCGCTCGTCCTGTTGATTTTACTTTGTTGTTATGTAACTATCTCACACTAGATGTCACTACATGCAGAATGAAGAACTATTTTAATAAATTACGCATAAAATTACTGACAAATGAAATGTGATGCCATCCATAGCATCAGAACGTCTATCCGAGTAGTTTTTACAAGATAAAACACCACACTTCATTCTTTTTTTCTTCTAGCGCAAATATGCTGTAAAAACGGAACGTTTACAGAGCTGTGCACAGGACGAACGCCAACAATACACTGACTAGGCCACGCCTACATGATGACGTCAGGACCTAGTTGAGAATCACAGTGCACAGTTGCTTAGGTCGTCTCCTCTTTGTATTTGGTCCGTGGTTGCTGGGCTGTTCATAAAAAAGAAACGAATCGGACATTCTGCGAATCGGCCAATTTTTTTCGACATGACGTTTTGTGAATTGACGTTCTGCGTCAAGACTGTTCATTCAAGACATTTATGTAGATCTCCAAGATTCTAATCATCTGCCTAGCCTATTCCCAAAGTAACTATGTTGAGGTCGGCTTCAAGTCTAACCGGATACAGGTGAATACCAGTATTTTACATGTAGCGACTGCTTATCTGACCTTCACAACTCAGTTACTGGGTGATACGATACCCCTTGGTAAGACTGGTTGTCAGACTTCCGGGCTTCTGACGACCCGTAACGACTGTCAAAGATTCACGAATGACAGCCGGGACCAACGGCTTAACGTGCTTTCCGAGGCATGGAGGGGTCTTGGTATGTAAAGATGGTCACCCATCCACGGACCAACCGCGGCAAGCGTAGCTTGACCTGATCGATCACCCCGTGCGGCGGTTTATACTAAGCCGTAAGCCCCTCGCCAAGACTCGAATATAAAATATTTAATGGCCTGGTAAGCCTTTAGACGGTAGTTAGGTACCTAACTTTCTGTTTTTGCGTACCATGCCATTCAATATAGACATACCTATGTAAATGATTGTATCGAAACACGGAATAAAATAAATTACATAGTGCCTAGGCACTATGTAATTTATTTTATTCCGTGTTTCTAGAACCACAGTATGTCGTGGACTCGTGGAGTGCGCATGCGGCCTGTGTTTTATGTTTGTCCTCTCCGCTGTTCAATTTAAAAGAAATATCGTGGAAACTCTCTCCAAATAATCCACATTGTTGTTTATTTCTTTGTAAATTGTTGTTGTTCATTTGTTATATTTATATATTTTTTTGTTGTATTTTTTGATTATTTATTTGTAGTTATTATTTAAATGATAAAATGATAAATGATTTTATTTCTGTAAGTAGGTTTGAACAAACACTTTTACACGTCAATCATATTTTTTTTAAACTAGATGGGGTCGGCGTTTCCTATCTGACTACTCTGAGAAGAAAGGCCGAAACAAACTCAGAGGTCACAGTCTCTTTTAAAGTCCAGACAAAATCTTGGTCAGGTCATGTGAAAGCTATGTAGATCGGTGTCTGCAATGGTCTTTTGAGGAAAGAACCACACAGATTGAGGGGACCTGTCCAGTCAGTGCACGCATTTGTCAGTACTCGTGTAGCTCAACTCAGAACTTAAGGAGCTCAACGATTCGTCGAACAATACCAAAGAAAGGACATTTGGGTAGGCCGCATCAGCTACTCAAACTGCCAGAACATGATTAAAACTGCAACAAAAACACACATAGTCCTCACATTCACAATAATTTAAAATAATGTAATACTTTATACAGTAAATATTAGTGTCGTTGTATATGTAAATAAGTATAGATACTTATAGCAAAGATTAAAAGTAAATATAGTTAGCGAAATAAAATAAATTAATTCACTACATGACGTTTTTATTTTGTGGAAAATGTCGTTGGTTACACATTTAACCATCTATTGTACTTAATCATTTTAATATTTACTACTTATTGTTTAACTGTTTGTTTTCCCAATAAATTAAAATACCTACACATTAATGTACACCAAAACCGTGAAAATTCTCTAAACGGCACATGAGTCTTCCCAGACGTTTTGGATAACAGCCCGCAGTATTCGACCTTCAATCTTCTAATGGTTTGCATTTACGCAAGATAATTTGCGTTTGTGAATCTAATTATTACCATGCAATGTAATGTAATTATGTAGGCATGAATAGGATTCAATGTATGGTTGAAGATATAGGTACAAGCTAAATATAACTACTTACCAAATTTAAACAAATTAAGTAGGTACGTCATCGCTAAATCTAGGCTCGCCTAGGTTCAATACCACTACGCTGTCAGTGTGCCGCTTGGGAGGAGCCGCGCCGTGCCCTCACCTCAGAAGTAGGTAGTGACTTGTCGCTGCCGGCCGTAGTCGAGTCGATGGTCGGCAGCGAAGAGTCCTGGGACGCGGTAAGGCTGCGGAAAGGGAGAGGGAGATCTCGTCCACTCACCCAGCCCGCAGCAGGCGCACCGGGCGTCGGCGGAAAGCGGACAACGCCCTCTTCCAGCCCCCCTATGTATCCCCCCACACATCAGGACCCGACGTGGCGGCCCGTAGTGTTCCACGCGCGCCCCTCTTAGACGTCGTGGGGGGAGTCAAACACCTCACTCCCCCCAGGCCCGAAGAGGCCCGCAGCGGCGGGCCGGCACCAGTCGGGGGTTGCGGAAGGATTGTACGTTCCCGCGACCCCCGGCGTTGGTGTGATATGGAACACCGGGGTGGTTTTTAGTCACTAAGAGTTTGACAAACCCAGCCGCCCGCCCCAGGGCGGCCGACATCCATGAGGATTTTCCACCCGGAAACAAAAAGGTTCAATGCCACAGTGCCACCGTACCGAGTTTTAGTAGGGAAAAGGAAATGCTGCCAAACACCAGGTCAATTCAGGACACACACGTCTATCTAATTATATTACCTACTGACGTCATATTTGCAGACGTCATCTTCGGACTTTGAACAGTATGCTCGTTATAACACATCACGTGTTAGTAGGTAAACGGTTATCATTGCTAGTTCCATGATTACTGAAATCGCCGCATACTTTTTTGGTCCTTCGATTGCGTCATATTTGCAGTTGTATATTTCGATAACATACCTATAACAAATTGGCAAGTCATGTTGTAAAAATTGAACTTTGCACAGTTTGCACCTAAGTCGTGTTCATAGCTAAAATCACCGAATTTTCCTGAAAAACATACCTACTTAGTTTATGGTCTTTCGATTCGCAATGCTGGATTATTACACTCTAAAATGATAATTGCTTTTTTAAAGTGATTCAATGTAATTTCTGTTATTGTTTAACAGATTGAAAACGCTGAAGTACCTATCTAAAGTAGGTACTTAATGATGGTGATACTTAGAAGGAGGAAATAATCGCCTGGCTATAAGTGCTATAACGCCTGACTAACGTGTTATACATACTACGCTTTGGAATGGGCAACTAGCTTCATCTTTCTGACTGACCGACCCCTTGACAATTCAAGTGCCTGTAATTGGTTTATTTGAAATAAATGCTTTGAGTTTGATATTATTACGTATTAGTCACGGTATGCACAGAGCACCGGGGAAAAAAAATATTCTGATCAAATTGTTAAAACGATTCATTTTTTCATTGGCAGCCTTATAAGCATTCTCCTTTTTCTGACATGATTTCCCTGGTCTATGCGAGTCTCATCCAGGTCTTAGATATATGTACAGTGGCACTATGGCATTGAACATGTTGCTTCGATCAAGAATAGTAAGTACCTACTAGATTTCTGATAAGCGCATCAAAAACGGCCGGAAAAATAAGACCACAAATAATGTTGTGGTCCTTTTTTGCAACACAGTATTTTCAACCTTATGGCTTAAAAATTATGTTATATTTTTCCATAAATGTTCTTATTTTAAAAATACGTTTACCTTCAATCGAAGCAGTGCAAACGATAATAAACTTTATGTTTGAGTGTTAAGGTTTATAATAAAGTTATATGCAATCGCGTCCACTTGAGCGATGTGGTTTTGTTCCTAATCCTTAATCTAGTGCTATTGTAGATCGATGACATGGTGGCATAGAGTAGATCTAGGCAAGTCTAGCCAGCGATGACGTACATACTCAATTTGTTTAAATTATTTTGTCTGTACCCTGCACCTACAACGATAAGTAGGTACATTGAATCCTATTCCTGTCTACATATTTAAAACGCTTAGGTACTCGTTATAATGCAGTGCTTATATGTATATAGAGATTATTACCTATATCTTTACTATCTTCGCAGTTTTATTTGTAGCGGTATCTACATCGCCACATGTGAGCTGCGCGTAATAATACACATAATTAATTAATTACTTAACAACTAACAACAATACATTTAAAAGGTCCCTAATTAGCTTAAGTTTACTAATTGTATACATTATTTAAAAATGTGGGATCTGAAAAAACTTGAATTACTTAACTTATCTAATTAAACTGAAAATCTAACATACTGACGTCACGCAAATCCTGCATCGCGCAAGCAGAGTTTACCGCGCGACTAGCATAAATACAACGACATAAATCGTGAGGCAGTTGCCCAATAGACACTCAATAGACACCCGTCTGGTCGGAGCATTCTCCCATTTCTATGGAGGTATGAGTGAACACAAGTTTACACCCTGATCCTCGTACCTCTATAATTCAATACGAAACTTGCTATGTAATTATTAATCTTATCCAATTTACATGACGTTTAATCTCATTGTAAAGATAATCATTGTTTTTAAAATCATACACGTTGTTAAAATATTTACTTAATTATGACCACGAGACCTACTTACATGATGAGAATTCTTAACATCATCGAAAAACACAGCCTTTAAACACTCACTTAGTATTTTGTGTTTTGATAAAGTTTCATCCTGTTTTCTCTGATATTAATTACCATTCGCACAACATAACATCACGCTTGTGAACTCTAAAAGGCTAGGCAGTAGGCAGTACATCCCCATATCGCCAGTTCTGTTAAGTCCCATGAAATAGGGGGCGAGCCTATTGCCATCAACCGGGCACAAATCCGTGCTCCGGGATGCTACTGAGCGGCGATAAGTCCCCTCTTTGAGGAGTGACTAGAGAGGCGCCACGGCGTCCTCACGCAGGTCCTTACCGGACACGGTTGCTTCGGGAGGTTCCTGTTCCGGATAAGGCGGGAGGAAACGCCCGGGTGTCACCATTGTGTGGATCGCCCGGAGGACTCGGTGGAGCATACGGTGGAGGTCTGCCGGGCCTGGGCGGAGCACCACCGTATCCTCATGGAAGCGATTGGCGGTGGCGATCTCTCGCGTCCGGCCCTGGTGCAGGGCATGGTAGGGAGCGAGAGGGAGTGGGAAATTGTCACCTCCTTCTGCGAATCAGTAATGCTCGCGAAGGAGAAGGCTAAACGCGTGAGGGAGAGGCAAAATTCGCGCCCTCACGCCCCTAGACGCTGCAGGAGACGCCCAGGCTGATTCCCGGCCACCGTAGGCGCGGGCTTGCGGACGGCGAGCAATGGGTAGCTCGCCGTCCAAAGATGTGTCAGCACCAACGACGGGGTCCGCTAGGGCCAATGCCTACCAGGGTTGCGGGAAAGTCCGAAAGGGTCCCATGGCACAGGCAACTGAAGGAACACGGGTGGGTTTTAGTCAGTCAAAGTCTGACACGCCCTCCCGCTCCGCTCAGAGCGGGAGAAGTTATTTGATGATTTCTCATCATAAAAAAGGGCTGCTACTGAGAAATTTGATGAAAAAACCCGTTAACAATTTGCCTGACCTGGGAATCGAACACAGGACCTCATGCTCAGCAGTGGCGTTTGCGACAACTAGAACAACGAGCCACGAGATAAATTACCATTCAATAATATTAGAATATGAATAACCATATTTTCAGTCACTGAAACAGTGATCAAACCCTAGGTATAATCTTATCATTTGTGTGTATACATAAGAGGTACTTTGGTAACTTGATCACATCGTACCAAAGTCCACTGAAATTATCGTTTTAGCATAAGTCGTCTATAGATAAAATTATACTCTAGCCTTGTCCTCGAGATTAGCATTGTACGCTTGTAGTACCACCACATATAATGTCGCCTCTTTATGCACTTTAGTTTAGCCTGCGATATAACAATATTTTCATGGTATGCATATGAGATCCCATTCTCGTTCCCGCCTATTAAATAAATCTTACCTTAGGATCTTACCTTACGTTGGATGGATCAGTAATCCCCCCACTTGGATAAATTGTGGCTGCAGCGGCCCGCTTGATGGGTACTCAATCGATTGAGAGCTTTCCATATAGGCCACAACAGATCACGCCCGGGAGGCAAAATTTGCCTCCCAGCCGTGATTGGTTCCAGAGGTTTAAAGAATTCGGGATTGGGATCGGTGATGGATTTTCTCTTCCCACAATTTGCTTCTCTCATTGATTGGTTTGTTTTGGATTGAAAAACTGCTGTTGAGAAAAATAAAAATTTAGCTAAAACTAAATTTCCCACGATACTTTAAAGTCTATTTGATGGTCAAGGTCTTCGTTTTATCTCACTTAGAAATCAATGAGCAGTCGAGAAAGCAATGAGTAAGTAGTCATTACTAAAATATTCAATTGGTTTACCTTACATGTTACAAAATAGTAGGTACATTACTGCAGCGGCCAGCAAAAGAGGCATTGTTGGACGAACGTGTAAATGTGGGCCGAGGCACACATACGAAAGTCCATCAATGCCTAGCTGTGGCCAAGGCTTGTATAGTAAGTACTTTTCTCAAATAGGTAATACGCGGAAATTAAAATACAATTTTCGTACCACTTGCTCAAAAAAGTGACATTCTATGCCACAAAAAGCGAACATAACAATAGTCATTTTTAATCTGTTAAAAACAGGGAAAGAAATTTGTACTGAATTTCATTCATCCTCTAGGGGGAGAATGTGATTTAAATTTGGAATACTTACCGAAATTTATACTGAACTACATGTGTTTACACCATTGAGTTTGTATATAAAGCATTATAGTATACATCTTTTTGAAAAAGGAATACGCATTTATTATGCAGTTATGATTATTAAATAAAATTACGAAAACCGACGAGGCCGTATGAGCTTGATACCTTTGCTTTTCCGACAAAAAAATATTAGTCTAGGAATTTGCCACGTTTTTGTTTTCTTCAAATACATAAACGTTAAGTTTATTTTAATTTATTTTTATAAATAAGTTAATGTTCTAAAAATACGTTTAATTGTCATTATTTTTAATAAATGCTTATCTCATATTAATATTGTGTTATTTTTTTCGCAAATGGTACGAAAAGTAGAGTATTTTCCTCGGTGATAAAGCTGTCTTAGTCTTGGGTGAACTTAAATCCCTCGCTACACTCAGGACTCGTCTTAAATCCCTCGCTTCGTTCGTGATTTAAGTTTTTAACACCCTCGCTACGCTCGGGAGTAAACCTCGAGTCCTTCATTCCGCTCGCGATTTAAATCGTCACCCGCGACAGAAGACACTGCTTTATCCCCTTGGTTAATAATCTACTATACCTTTCAAAATCAATGACGAACAACAATAACTTTTCCCGCGTTAAAGTGTTTTTCAATAAACAGCTTTCTATTTGCAAGCCAGTTCGAAATTTAAATAAAACCTTTGATAAGTTACCTCCTTGGTTGCCATGTTTCGGAGTAAAAGATCGTTCCATTTTTAAATGACACGATAGTTGAGTTTACTATGTAATTTATTTGGCCGCTAAACTACGACAGTTATGGATTTTCATACAACTTCTGCCGGCCGCTGCTCGCATGTATTTAGCCAGTACAGCAATTTCAATTTATCTCGAAGAAGGTTGTCAAAACAATGCTGAAATTTCCAAGCATGTTTGAGAAAACAACGTTTTCGTATTAAAATTACAAACAAACATGAGATTCCTGCCCCTTTTAAATAGCGTGTAAGTTGTTGCAAGCAATAATTTTAATTAGATATACGGGGCGACTATTTAATTGGCGACCTGTGCACGTTTATCTTAGAACACGAGACCCCTATCGCATACGAGTAAATGACACAACGTGTGTCTTCCTATAACTATAATATTGCAATGGATAATAAAGAAGATTAGCAGATTAACAGTAATGATAAGGGGTTACATATTATTGTGTATTCAATACTCTATGATCGGTGCGATCTATATGCGATAGAAAAATCTTTTCATCTTTCTTTATGGAGAATTCTAAACAACTTGTTTATTTTTTTACAGAAATTTATAGTACTATACGTGTCGAACAGTTTACTTCAAACTGTAAATCTTTGTATAAGATAAAACTTGTAGAGACTTAGTGAAGCTTCTTCCCTAAGTACGCCCTTTACCCAGACAAAACTAATCAAGAAGGTTTAGACAGTATTGATCGATAAATTGCCATAGGTTTGCGTCCTATTAATACGTTCGGGCACATGAGTCATTTTCTAGTACTGTTCTGTTGTTGTTTGTTGTGTGTCTGTTTGTGTCTGTGTTCTTAAATGCAGAATTAATATGTGGTTATTTCTTCTTGTTTCCAGTACTGCCGCCAGGCTACAAGGTAGAAGAAATCGAAATACCAGTGCCATGGGGCCACGTCGCGGGGCGATGGTGGGGCCCTCGGGACAAGCAGCCAATCATCGCTATCCACGGCTGGCAGGACAACGCGGGCACATGGGACAATCTGATTCCACTCCTACCAGTCACTACTTCAGTCCTTTGCATAGACTTGCCAGGACACGGACTATCAACTCACTACCCAACCGGTATGCTTTACTACATCTTCTGGGACGGTATTGTTCTCCTAAGAAGAATCGTTCAACACTTTGGATGGGGCAAAATCACTTTAATGGGACACTCACTCGGTGGCGCTCTCAGTTTTATGTACGCGGCTTCCTTCCCAGACAGTGTCGAGAAAATCATATGCGTCGATATCGCCAGCCCAGCTGTTAGAGAACCTGCTACTATGGTCAAAACGACAGGGCACGGTATCGATAAAGTCCTACAGTACGAGAACTTGCCATTGGAAAAAACTCCTTGTTACGAGTACGAAGAAATGATTGACATTGTTTGTGACGCGTACAAAGGATCAATTTCAAGGGAGAACTGTAAGATTCTGATGAAGCGAGGAATGATGCCCGTTCCTGCACATTTGAAAAAGAAAGGCTATTTGTTCAGGAGGGATCCCAAATTGAAAGTATCTGGTCTTGCGATGATGTCTATAGAAACAGCTTTGGAATATGCTGCTAAGGTTAAATGTAAAGTCCTAAATATTCGCGCGTTACCTGGTCAAAGATGGGAGAAGTTAAATTATTATTTGGACGTGGTAGAAAAGATGAGGGCTACGGCTGATGTGCGATTCGTGGAGGTTGAAGGAACGCATCATATCCATCTAGAGTCTGCAGACAAAATAGCGAATATTGTGGAAGATTTTATTGAGGAATATTAGTTTAGCCTAGCTGTATTGCTAATGTGATATTTTATGTGATGCGTAAATGCACTGTAGTTATTTACGGTTGTGGAACTGTAGTAATGAAGTATTTCCGAAGGCTTGTTCTTGATGTAAAGCCTACTTTTTAACTTCAACGAGCACATGTAATTTCTTTTACTTTTCTAAAATGCTTGCAGAGATATTGAAATTCCATCTCATGAAAAATATAATTAAATACCAAATCAAAATAATGTGAGGGTTTTTTTCTTATCAAAGAATGCCAATTAAAGCTTCTAAAGTTAAGAAAATAACTTTTGGTTATGTGCATAAGTTAGGTTGTCGCTTTCACCAAAGTACAACGGGAGTTGTAAAATCAACATCATCAACTTATGGGTTACCTAATTTAAAATACTTTGGGTCTTATTTACTTGTATAGCTTTAGTATTCTGAATTGTGTGAAATGCATAGATACTGTACTTAGTACATCTGCTTATGTGGTGTGGTTTATACTTATTTTAATAATAATTTATTTATTAAATAATAATAATAATTGATGATAAAAAAACGAAAGGTGCTTTTACAGCCAGCCTCAAAAAGATAGTATTCTGAAACGAGTGAAATGCATAGATACTATACTCAGTATATCTGCTTATTTATGTGTTGTGGTTTATAATTATTTTAATAATAATTTATTTAACTAAATTATAATAATATATGATAAAAAAATTAAGGTACTTTAACAGCCAGCCTCAAAAAGATTTAGAAATCTACAAGAATTAATTTAATTGTCTACACTTTTTATTCTATTAATTTTGTATTAATGTGAAGCCACAAAACATATTGGGTACTTAATTGGTACAGTACTAAGGAACACAAATTGTAGACAATTAAATTAATTCTTGTCCATATAAACCTCTTTTTAAGGCTGAATGCATCAGTCTAAATATTGGCAAATAATTATGTACTTATGCTACGTTTTTATTACGATGTATACTTCGATCAACAATACCGACTAGATAACGGGTCTCGTACAAAACCAAAGCTAAATGCTGTCAGCGTGAAAAAAGTTTAAATCTGTTATAAGTTCAACCTAATTACAACCATGGCACCTAGTAATAAAGTCGAGTTTACATTGGCTGTGTTTCAAGCGGACTAAACAAAATAAGAGCTCACGTGTCAAGTGCGCTGTTATTTACCGAGACGTATTTCTTGCGCCGACCCGATATCTAGTCGGTATTGTTGATCGAAGGATAAATATGAACAAAATAATTTAAAGTCACATCTTAGTGAAATGCTGTTTATGTCACAAATATTGATAGATGATCACTTAGGATTAGATCCTATGAATAATATTTAAAAAATAGTCAATGATCAAAACAAAAAGCGGCCAATATGCAAGCGCGAGTTTGACTCGCACTTGCCATTTGGCCGCTTTTTTTTTGTACTTGTAATATTACTATACAGGCCGTCCCACGGATATGCCACATGGAGGGAAAGTCCCTTGAATATTGTAGATGGAACACGTTACTGAAAGAAGACATTATTTGAATTTAAAATACAATTTAAACTGCATTCATAGATATTTAAATCATTAGGTACATGGTTGAACCGGAAATCGAACCCGTTACATGAGAAAAATAATCACCATGTAGCTTTATCATACCGATCGAACGGATAAGAAATTCATGGTCTTCCTTTTATTTTTGACGCTATGTTATTTAGCAAAAAATAATCCTTATGATGAAGCCTTTCGATCGGTATGATAAAGCTACAGGCTGATTATTTTTCTCGTGTAACGGGTTCGATTTCCGGTTCAACCATGTAATTATTTAAATATCTGTGAATGCAGTTTAAATTGTTTTTTAAATTCAAATAATGTATTCTTTCAGTAAAATGTTCCATCTACAATATTCAAGGTACTTCCCTCCATGTGGCATATCCGTGGGACGCCCTGTATAGTAATATTACAAGTACTAAAAAAAATATTACATTAAATTAAATTAATTACATTAAATTATACCCCGTATACTACATGGTATACTTAGACGATATACAAAATTTTAATGAAATCCATTCACTAAAAAATCTGCTGTTCCATACATTTTGTCGAGCTACGTGTAACAAAATGTATGGAACAGCAGATTTTTTTGTGAATGCATTTTAATTAAATAAGAATAAATATGAACAAAATAATGTAAAACCACATTTTAGTGAAAATGCTGTTTATGTCACAAATATTGATAGATGATCACTTAGGATTAGATCCTATGAATAATATTTAAAAAATAGTCGCACGATAAAAAAATATCAGACAAATGGCAAGGGCGAGCCAGACCCGCAATCGAGGGGTTCCGTACCGTTACCCTTTAATTTCTAACTTTATTTTATTTTTAATATATGTTGTTATAGCGGGCATAGTAGTACACACTCTGTGGAAATTTAAAGTGTCTACCTATTACGGTTTAAAAGATACAGCCCTGTGACGGAAGGGCGGACGTTGGCAGCCTTTGGGTACGGAATCCTAATTAAGTTCCTAAACTTGAAATGGTTTTTAATGTGTATCTTGAGTTGTAATGCGATGCTAATCCATACCAAAAGTTTTGTATCATTGATATATTTAACATTTCATTTGTAGACAATAAGGTCATAAGGTTGTGTGACGTTGGAAACAGAATTTCTATGGTAGGTAAGTTAAATATCGACGACATTTTTGTACAATGAGAGTGGTGTCCAAAATTTTATAGTGAAAGAACGCTGTTATAAGATACTGAAAGATTATTACATCCGATATTTCCTTAAAATATTTGACAGGGAATTAACTTTTTTTGGTCCTAGGAAAAACAAAAGCAAATCAAAAAAATAAAAAGCAAATATTTCAAGTCGTGCCGTGTAAAGTTTCACTTTAAACTATTGACGAGTGAACTTGTAAGTACCTATTCGGTATAATAATGGATAATATTTTACTTAGAGACTTACTAAATCTTACTAACGCTTTAGAGATAAGAGATTAAAGAGTATTTTTAATTTGGGGATGGTGAGTACTAAATTGAATTAAACACTGACATGAATGACTACGTAAAAAAGCAATTCTATTGTCTGTCGATCACAATGCAATGACACAAGACAAGTTGAAACAGTGTGTTTTATTCTAATTATCTTTTAATTTATTTCTAGATGGTTAAGTGTATTCATTTAGGTTTGACTAGTGATACGTTTGACGTACGCCTGATGAATTGTAGTTATTTCTTTGAAGTCAAACTTCTTGGCGGGGATTCGAGAATTGGACAATTGAGAGTAAAATTTCAAGGACGCGTCACGTATAAGCACATTTCGTTACATGAGGGGGAATAAACATCTCTAACTCTGTCTCTCACACAAAATCTCTCATATTCTTTATTTATAAGAAGTTTCACTTCTATCACGTGTTCGGTGATGCACGCGCTATTATTTTTTATTTTCACCAATGTTGACCTGTTCTTAGTTCCGACAATTTTATGGCTGGTAGAGTTCGCTTGGTCCTTTACCCACAGGTGATCATTTAGAAAATGTAACACAGTGCAAAATACTATAAAATAAATAACTTCACGTTAGGCTATGTGTCCAGAATTAGTGCAGAAACAAAAGAGTTTGTTTCTGAATAAGTGATAGGGTAGGTATATCATTCCATGATTGTGACGTCATAAAATATGTAAACTAGCTGTTAGGTTGTTACTAGGTTACTTTATCGGGGATTGCGACAAGAACAAAGAATAGATATTTCATTGCACGGATACTATAATATTTGCCACGTTCGTGGGAGCCGCGGTCATCAAACGAGGAAGCGAGATAACACGAGACTTAGGATAGAATTTTTTGAAATTCTGTACTAAATGTTTGCCGTCCTATCCGCACGTTTTTTTAACGACGGCTGCCGGCTGCTGGCGTATTGTATAGCTTATAAGTAGAGACTCGAAAGTCGCCTCCCTCACTTAATATAAGTATGTATTCTGCTGGTTCAGATATTCAAGATTTAATTTTAAATTATAAATAAAATATTTTTGTAAAGCTAGATGTCAGTGCTTGTTAGAAACGAGTGACAAATATAAATTTCAATAAAAATACAGCTTCGATTAGCACCATATCGATTCATAAAACTATTTATTTATAACAACAGCAACTGTAGTAAGTATTAAAATTCACAATGTTAAATAAAAAATAATGTTAACCTTAGTGTTTTTCATTTCATATCACAAACCCTCAAACACGTTCCTGACTGACAGGTTTCAAATTCTTCGACATTTTCAATCTGTGAACAAGAAATAATCACTCGAAAATGTAAACAATATGCTCATTTTTATCCTGTTGGGTAAGTAAGCGGATTGGTGATTCATAAAACCATTTTGATAACCAAAAAAGTGTGACTGACACTGGCATGACCACCATCAGGGATTTTAATTTTGAAACACAAAAAATTCGAAATTTGTCGCCAATTAGTAGAATTTGTCGGTCACTGGTTCAAAAGTTATAAAGGTTCATAGGTAGACGATCTGGGGAGCATCTCCCCAGCTTGCACCAATTTGATTCTCAAAAGCTAGGGCACCTAGCTAAGATCTGTTTAAATTATGTCGCTAATTAGTCTGAATCAGTCGCCAAATATCAGAATCTGCCGGTCACTGGTTCAAAAGTTATAAGCGTTTCTAGGTGGCCGACCTGGGGAGAATCTCCCCATCTTGGCCACATTTATATGTCAAAAATTAGGGCACCTAGCGAAGATCTGTTTTCTCCAAATTGTGTCGTTAATTAGTCGCAATTTTTCGCCAAGTCACAGATAGTCGGTGTGTAATTAAAAAGTTGTTAAATAATTCAATTTCTCCATACATTGGTACAAGCAAGTATAAAATACTTTATCTACACCCATGCTATAAATCCTGTATAAAATCTTCTGAAACAGTTAGCTTATTGTCAACATTAAAACAACCAGTGTCATAGTAACCATTATATTATCATACAAACGAGTGTTTTAGTGTTGTACTAACATTATGTAACTTGAATTTTGAAAAAAGAATATTGTCATGCACGCGCGTTTCACTACAACAGCTAATAATTTAAAAAAAAAATTATAGTTTGTTCCAATTCACGGCGTATTCCGCCATTTTTGTTCGATATTAGTAGGTATTGTGAAAAATTATTACTTTGTTGTTTACAAAAATGAGTGATACAAGCTTTGATAACACACCAGATTTTTCTTAGTGTTTAGATAACTTAGGGTGTAGATAAAGTCTTGTATGCAACTGTGCATAATTAGGTATTACTTAAAACAGTTGCATAAATAACTATTAAGTAGTTTCTACACAGTATCTATGATGTCATATGCTGGAATGTTTGTTTCGAAATATATAATTAGTAATAGTTTTTTCACTCCTCTTGCTCAAAAAGACCGTCATTGTGGCGTACCAGAGCGAAGAAAAAATAGCAATTCTTCCTCTAGGGGAAAAAGTTTTTTTTTTTAATTTTTGTGTGTCAAATGGCAATGAGCCTACAAAAACGAAAAAGTCTTTAGTCATAAGTAGAATAATCATGAATATACATAAAACAAGAACTTCATTTTATTTTTGAAAATGGAACTAAAATCGGCGATCTCTTTGGTAGAATGCATGCAATGCGTTGCGGCTGCAGAAGAAAAAACAAAAAAAAAGACATTGGCGCGAGATCTTTATAATTTTTCTCTAATTGCAAATTGAATTGGTAGTGACCGTAATTAACTTTACAATAGTGAAAATGTCATCATCTAGTGAGAATGGAGACCCTAATTTGCAAATAGAAGAGAAAGGAAAAGAAATAATTTTCAATCTGTTGCCGTCAAGGTCACAAACTACATTATGTCATATTGTATTGGATTGTTTTATTTTCTCGCAATCGTAGTGAAAAGTAGAGTGTAACACACGGCGCTAAAAACCCATTAAAACTCGGTTTCTATTTACTCCCTCGATAAAGCTCGGGAGTAAAACTACCTCGTATATAATGGGTCATTTTAGCTCCTTGTATAACAATCTACTATTTTAACTTTAGGCCATCTATAATTAGCACCACAATAAGTAATAACACTAATGTTAAGGTGATTAGCTCAAATAATTTTCAACTAGTTTGTAAGACAACAGAAGGTACCACTAACAGTATAGTTATACTAAATAACAAAATGGTATTTTCTAGCACTAAACTAGTTAACTGTAAAAAAGGGCAAAGCCGAAATCCTTGAAATTATTTCATCAAAATATTCAAGGTTTTCCTTCAAAACAATTGGAAATTGAATTGTTTTATTTCATCAAAATATTCAAGGTTTTCTTCGAAACAATTGGAAATTGAATTGTTTTTTAGAAAAAACAATGTTTGACAATTTATCTGAGTATTGGCTAGAAGATTCTGAAATGTAAATAACTACGAGAATTATAGCGTGGCCAGTTGTTTTACCCGAAAATCAATGCTGCGTGGTGGTTCACTAATCCTAATTAAAAGATGTATTAAATCAAAAACTCGTAAAGACATAGTTGAACTATCGGTTGAACATAGCATCGAAGTGTCTTGTGTTGGGCTAGATAAGCACGCTATAGTGTGCGTTTACAGACCCCCAAATTATCAAAATTACTCTATATTTGAGTCAGTAATGGAAGATGTTTTGGCAAAACTTGCAACTGGCAATAATAAATCAGTAATTTATCTGTGGCGACTTTAACATTGATATTTTAGAAAATAATTAAAATACCAGTAGATTATTAAATTTGTTTATATCATTCAATTTGTCAATTGTGGTTGTAGAACCCACGGAGCAAATACAAAGAGGAGACGGCCTAAGCAACTGTGCACCGTGATTCTCAACTAGGTCCTGACGTCATCATGTAGGCGTGGCCTTAGTCAGTGTTTTGTTGGCGTTCGTCCTGTGCACAGCTCTGTAAACGTTCCGTTTTTACAGCATATTTGCGCTAGAAGACAAAAAGAATGAAGTGTGGTGTTTTATCTTGTAAAAACTACTCGGATAGACGTTCTGATGCTATGGATGGCATCACATTTCATTTGTCAGTAATTTTATGCGTAATTTATTAAAATAGTTCTTCATTCTGAATGTAGTGACATCTAGTGTGAGATAGTTACATAACTACAAAGTAAAATCAACAGGACGAGCAAATAGTTTTGCTATTGACCAGTAGATGTAAAATAAAGAAGTGGGCGGGATCTGATCACCCCTCACCCCGTAAAGTGTCACCCGTTGTTTCATACAGAAACCTTATTACAACATCTCCTCTTTGTATTTGCTCCGTGGTAGAACCAACCCGAACAACTACAGCTACATGTATCAGTAATGTTTTTTGTTGCTGCGACTATTTAGATAAAGCCATCGTTAATTATCTTCCTTCCGATCACAGCGGTCAAACAGTAAGTTTGAGTCCAACATATACAATTATTTTCGGTAGTCGAAACAGGGTTCAATAATTATTTTAAGAAGAACACTTAAAGTATCAGCCAGAAGTTTTTATTTAGTGACGGCAACTAAAGGACTTGGGAAAAGTAGGGTAAGACTTTTTTGAGCTGTATGGCCTTAAGCCTTATATTAACACGGAAACTTTTAATAAGTATGTTGCTACTTACTCTAGAACTTTTAAGAACACTTGTAAGGCAGCTAAAGCCTTATACAGCAGCAACAAGGTCAAATCAGCAGATAATAAAATAAAGACTGTTTGGGAGATTATCAATAATGAAACGAACAGGAACAAAAAGCATCACTCTGAATTACACACTGCAGACGTCATGTGGTCTCATTTGCGATGACAAAGAAGTTGCTCAAGAATTTGTAAATTTATTTACCAGTATCCCAATTAAAACTACTGGAACCTTAAATTCCTCGCCCTCGCTCGCTTTTGATTTAGTAAGGGCGAACGTTTCAGTCAGCCCGATTGAATTTAACTTTAAGCACATTAACCCCATAACAGCAATAAAAGCTTTTAAGCAAATCAAGATCAAATTGACTGACGGTCTTTGGGGAATGCCCATTAAAGTCTGTACATCCATAATTGAGACTATAGCGCCTTAATTAGCCTTAATATTTAATTTGTGTGTGGATCAAGGAGTCTTCCCGGAGGAGGACAGGAAGGAGTGACATTTCCCGGATTTAATGAAATACAGTAAGATAATACCATTTTTCAAACCCGGGGACAGTAAAGACACCAATAATTATAGACCCGTAATGCTTAATCAAATGCTCAATTTTTTTATCACTAATAAAATCTTACACGATCAACAGTATGGTTTCACCACGGGACGTTGTACGACTGACGCCGATGTCACCTTACTAAAACACATATTTACGGCGTGGGAAGAGGCCCAGGACACCATAAGAGTCTTTTGTGACCTCTCCAAAGCATTTGATTGTGTCGATCACGAAACCTTCTCTCTGAAAGCTCTTGAAACTTGAGCATTATGGACTTAGAATACTTATGCGCTCAGTCTAGTAAAATCTTATTTAAATGATAGGCAGCAGCAAATTCAAATAAATGGTGTCAATTCACTCGGTATACAAGTAAAAATGGGAGTTCCACAAGGCTCGATATTGGGTCCTTTCCTCATTTTAGTGTATATTAATGATCTACTCCATTTATTAAAAATCAACCAACAATGGTGTTATTTGCCTACGACACTTTCTTAATTTTTAAGGTAGAAAGAGGTGCTACAAATTTTGACGTCGTTAATAACGCCCTACTGCAGGTTCAAAATTGGTTCACTGCTATTTTATATAATTTAGTATTAAATGGAAAAAAAAAACTAAGTGCATAAGATTTTCTTTACCAAATGTAAAAAGTAGTGATTATAAGATAGTATTGAATCCAGAGAAACTAGAATTCGTCGGTAAAACTGTTTTCCTGGGGATCACGCTCGACTCAAAGCTACATTGGGGTCGTCACTTAACATCTCTGGCGGGACGGGTAAGTTCAGCAGCATATGCTGTCAGAAAAATCCGTCTATTTACTGATGTAGATACCGCGAGGCTAGTCTATTTTAGTTACTTTCATAGCATCATGTCTTACGGTATTTTACTTTGGGGACGGGCTGCAGACGTCAAGTCTATTGGTATTCTGCAGAATAGAGCCATCAAAGCCATAATTATATAATCTCCGCAGGCGCGATTCTCTAAGAGAACGGTTTAAGGTTATTAAGATCATGACGGTACCTTGTCAATATATCTATGAAAACATCATATAGGTACGTAAGAAAAAAAATATATATGTTTAGTAAAAGAGGTGAAAGACATAATTATAGTACTAGAAATAAGCACCTATTAGTTCAAACAGGTTTAAGACTGGCTAACTTCCATGGGGTACTATTTAAAATGTTACAATAAAATACAAAATGAGACGAAATTCAAATTTTGTATAAAACGCACACTATGCAGACAGGCATATTATAAGTTGGGGGATTATATCGCTGTTAAAAATGCCTGGCTCAGTGCTGGTCCTGCTCCACAACCACAACTAATTGATTCACACTTGAAAATACTGTTGCAGCTGCTGAAGATTATAAGACTGAGTTTGAGTATAAATATAAAGTGATTCTATGATTTGAACCCACCAAAGGAAAGCTATATTCATTACCTATAAACAGATCTACAATGAATATATTATTATGTAATTATTAATCAAACAAAATGTGCACTTAGTCGCTGGCAGATAGATCGCTGCGCTCCGTTTTATTTACGGTAATTAAGAAAGAGATAAGATGGAGAGAGATAGGTAAATCATATATTCTAATTTCGGCAACAAAAGTTTTATTATTCTAACGTAAATTAGAGCCTAACGTTAGTTTGGTAAAACAGTTGCATGCGACCGTACATCTTGACACTAAATAGACCAAGAGCAAGGATTAATGTTTTCAAAGATGTTTAAGCCACTCTAACCTAGTAATTTAAAACATAAAAACATGTATTTAATTGAGAATTTATCTCTCTCTGACATTTCTAAGGACTTAGGACGATAAAACTAGAAGTATATTACACATATTAATATATTAAAAAAAAAATCTTGGCAAGATTCGTAAACTTTTCGATCTAGCTCTTGGACTATTTAACTCATTATATCTACTAAACTAAGACCCGACTAAATCTGTGACTTGACTAATTGACTTGACTTGAAAAATTGCGACTAGCTAGCGACAAAATTGGGGAGAAAACAGATCTTCGCTAGGTGCCCTAGTTTTTGTGATATAAATGTGGCCAAGCTGGAGAGATTCTCCCCAGGTCGGCCACCTAGAACCCCTTATAACTTTTGAACCAGTGACTGATAGATTCTAATATTTAGCGACAAGTGTTTTGTGTTATAAAAATTAAAATCCCTGATGGTGGCCATGCCATTGTCAATCACACACCAAAAATGATTTGAAAAATTGGTCCTTGGAGGTTAATGATACAGCGAGATTCCAGTTTTACCATAAATAACCAGCACAGTCTGCGGGTAGCGTAACGCACATACAAATGATCGCATCGCTCTTTGCGTTATTTACATTGTTGAGCAGACGAATGTATTAAACCTATCTAGCAATGGATTAGAAATATTCTTCAAAACTCTCGGACTGTGTCAAGCAATTATGGTGCAGGTCTTTAAAACCGTAAGCAAGACTTGCAGTATGACGAAGACAGTTTGCATACCCATTTCAGTTTGGAACTTTATAACTTAGTCATGTAAGAACATTACCTTAGTCGTTTCCCTGGACCATATTTTGGCGAATACAGATTAATATCCACAACGACTTACCTAGTCTGTCAAGCGCATAACAAAATGCCTGCCCATATTATTGCTGAAAATACAGTCCAAATGTAGTTAGTTATAGCTAGTTACTTACATCAAGAGTATTGTCGTTATGTTCTTCACATATCAACGTTAGTCTTCTTCCGACTGCTTTTTGTTCTACTAGTTTGTTGTTGATTTGTCTCCAAATATTGCTTGTTGATTTTAGTACATTTATGTTGCCAAATATGTACAAGCCTGTAAGAAACGGGGATAAAAAGATAAAGGAGCAATTTTTATACAGTATGGAAACCACATATATGCAATAAATAAAACCATATACTTGTTATCGCCTTTGCTGACGCTAAACAAAAAAATGAACGAAATCGGTCCAGTAATTAGGTAATAAAGAGGAGTTTTAATTTTGAGCTTTGAATACTAGTGTTGGTTCTCTTCGTCAATGTTTCATTGGTTTTGAATCCTTGAATATTGAAAAGCGACGTTGCCACGCAGTGCAAACTATCACGACGCTGTTACTTATTCTACTTATTTGCCAAAAATGTAAAATCGGGACAACTAAAACGACAAGGCACGAAGGTACGCATGACTACATTTATATACTATACATATCCAGTATAAGCTAACTTCTCATTGTACGAAAAGCCTATACAATGCGAGGTCAGCTAAAACCGGGAATGTATAGCTTGATACATCGTCGTGTGCACGTTGTCCTGAGTGTTGTGTTGTGTACTTTTACTGAATTTTGATAGTTATTTTGTTTGAAAATTTCACTTATTTAATTTATGGTTTTTATTTTAATATTTAATTTTGCTGGGCTTGTGGCTTAGTAATAACAGCCGCAAGGGTCGATCGATCAGGTTAAGCTACGCTTGCCGCGGTTGGTCCGTGGATGGGTGACTATCTTTACATACCAAGACCCCTCCGTGCCTCGGTAAGCACGTTAAACCGTGAGTCCCGGTTGTCATTCGTGGATCTTTGACAGTCGTTACGGGTAGTCACAAACCCGAAAGTCAGACAACCAGTCTTGCCAAAGGGATATCGTATTTCCCAGTAACTCGGTTGTGGAGGTCAGATAGGCAATCGCCCCGTGTAAAAAACTGATATTCAGCTGCATCCAGTCAGACTGGAAGCCGAAAAGGCTATGCAGATGATGATTTTATTTTGCTTTACTTACTCTTGTAGACTAGTATAAGTCTAGGTCAGTGGTGACAGAGACAGAGTCGACGGTAGAGTGAGCTTACCCAGATGAAGCATGTTCACTCTCACTTTGAAGAGATTAGGTTTGTATGCGTTCGGAAACACAGACGCAGGTCTCTACCTGCGTCCACTCTTTTGCTGTGCGCATTATAAAAGACATTTGAAACGCTTAGTGCGAATTGGTGGAATAGCAACTAGGTAAGGACGGTAACTTGCAGTGCGTCTAGATGACCGATGGAAGAAGGGGGCCAGTGGAATGAGGTCGTGGAGTTCTTGGGCACACTCACCGAAGTACAATCTGTAGAAGACCGACAAGCAGGCAACCTTGCGGCGATCTCCTAAATTCTAGGTTTTTGTTAATACAGGGAAATATATCTCAGTTAATTACCTTCCTTAGCTCTCGACAAAGCAACACATATCCTATTGGTGGCGGTCAAAAACCCGATCTTGTTGTCCCTGTTACTCCTTACAAGTGACAATATGACTATCCTGTTCTCTTCGCCTTGGTAGTTGTCAACAGCCGTTACTCTGACGTCCCGAAGTGTGTCGTGCTTTTTCGTCATCTGTAAATGGATTGAGATTCAAGTAAGTATAATAAAAATAAGCAACAAAGTTTTAATAGTAGTAAATGACGTCGGTATTATTTTGAATCAACTCATTCCATTCCGAGTATCCAAAATGTTGTGTAGATCCTATTCGAGCTGAGTGATTGGCTCGAAGGACCAAAATCAAAATCTAAGTTAAAAATACCGCAATGAAGGAGTGATTGGCTCGAAGGACCAAAATCAAAATCTAAGTTAAAAATACCGCAGTAAAGAAGTGATTGGCTCGAAGGACCAAAATCAAAATCTAAGTTAAAAATACCGCAGTGAAGGAGCAATTGGCTCGAAGGACCAAAATCAAAATCTAAGTTAAAAATACCGTGGTGAAGTTACCTTCACTGCAGTATTTTTGACTGGTGGTTTTTTACTGGGGTTTTTTCCAGTAATGGAAGTGGGTGTCCTGATGAAGAAATATGTAAAGAATTATAATTAAAACAATCAAAATCCGGTCCGTGCCATTGCTTTAACTACTAACCTAACGTGTAACCATTACAAGTCGAATTTTTTACTGCGTTCATTTACGCTCTTTAGGCGCAGTGGAAAGCAGAGTGAGCAAGCTGAAGTGGCAGTGGGCTGGCCATGTTTGTCGAAGGACCGATAGCCGGTGAAGCAGACGAGTCCTGGAGTGGAGACCGCATATCGGCAAGCGTAGCGTGGGACGCCCCCCAGCTAGATGGACCGACGACCTCAAAAAGATGTGACAGGGTGTTGTGGCGCAGCGTGGGAGAGGCCTGTCCAGCAGTGGACTGTGATAGGCTGAGTTGATTGATTGAGGCGCTGTAGTAAGAGCAAAAGCACGTTTCACCAGAGGTCGCGGGTTCGGATTCGAACCCCGCTCGTGTCAGTTTGTTTTTAAAACTATTTACTAAAAATAAAAAAAACAGTATTACTCACATCTCTAAGAAGATTCACTTGTCCATTATATGTACTGAGTATAGTAATCTCGTCAGCACTGTACTTCATTTTAAGAAGGTAGTCTGCCAAAGCGACGCACCATTTAGCTTCGAATGTGTTTCTGTGACTCCAACCGTCTTCCATGCCCTGAGAATTATTGAAATGTACAATAAAACAGAACTAGCAATAAAAAAATTGACAGCGGCTTTATTTCGTAGCGGTAAGTGCGTTTTTCGTATTCAAGTTTTACTACTGATGTGCTGTCGACCAATAGTAGTTGCAAATCAATTTCGCGCCCTGTTTCAATATACGATGTATTTTATGGCATTGAAATAAGGTGTATTATGGCCAGTTTCTTTTTTGCAGCATGAAGTTTGCACTCATTCTATCGCGCGTAGTACAATACGCGCATGATTACTAACCTCAGAATCTTCAAACACGTCATGAGATAAGAAGAACAAATTGTCTCTCATTCCTCTCACATCTGGATACGACCTCACACTAGAATGAGAGTTCAACTTATGATAAATCACAGGAACTATCAACTCTACGAAGTTAGGACGCATTCTGCGTTGCGTAGTGAGAGTACGCGCGTGGATTCCATTGCGTATCATTCGTTCGAAGAGAGATATTTCGAGGTTGTAGTCTTTGGCTAGCTTGTAGTGAGCTGCTGTTGGTCTAAGTTGTTTGTGGTCACCTATAAAAAAGAAAGAGTACCGTAAAACCGGATTAATGAAGACGCAGGGGTGAATCGGGACGAAACTTTAAAATGGATTTTAACGTTGAAATAATATAGTTTGTTGCCACTCCACACGCCTATACACCTCTGCTTAACCCCTCGGGGAGCGTGTAGTTGTTATATTTTAAAAGTAAAGTCTAAATTAATCTTACCAATGAGTATGAGATGTTGGCACTGATGAGTTAAGGATGCTACGATATGCGCCTCCAATACCTCTGCTGCTTCTTCGACAATTACTGAAAGCACATTTTAAATTATTAGTAGTCAAACTGTATACAGGGTTAATTTAAATTAACTGGCGAAACTTCACAGAAAAAAAACTAACTCATTCTTTCTCATAGTTCGCGCGCGCGTCCCACCGCCGTTGACCTCGAGCAGCTCTATTTACTAACAATTTTGATATCGATACTCGTATCACTAATAGACAGACGGGTATCGATATCAAAATTGAAGTTTCGCCAGTTAATTTAATTGAAACTAGGTGCTGCCCGCGTGGATGTCCGAAGTTATCCCACGGGACAAAAATCCTATGTTACTCCTTGTAACATCAGCTATCAGCCAGTGAAAGCCCCGTCAAAATCGGTTCCGCCGTTTCGGAGATTAGTCGGAACAAACAGACAGACCTAAATAAATACTTTCCTAAACATTTAGTAAAAAGCTGTTACAACATAACAAACAGACATTTCAATTTTATTTATTTGCATAATATTAAATCGTTTATTCTGCAAATGGGATCACATTACAAGGTCAATAAAAAAAAAATACATTTCCTATCTGACAAAGTCTAACTAACTCAGGCGAACTGACCCTCATTTAGAAGGGTGCCAGTAAAATTATAAGCACAATTGGTTTTTTACGTTTGACTTTGGTCGAAGGACGTATGTACCTATCACAAAGACACGTAGAGAATTTCAAAGATGTGATACGGCAGTTTCGTCGCTAAACGTATGAAGTTCTTTTCAGGGGGACAGCTGAACAACGGTCCGTCAACGAAAAACGGGTCTGTCCGAAAGTAGTTCGATTTTTCAGAATTAACACAGCCGGAGTAAGGATAACTGTCAAGTGGTGTTGTCATAATTTTTTAGTTCGGGTCCCGAAGTAACGTTGTGTCCGTAGGTGATACGGTTACGGAGTAGCAATCGTCCGTTACTTCGGCCGAAACTACGGATTTCATGATTAGAGTCAGATTCTTACATAACACAAAGGAATAACTTTATACAACATTGTTATAGATTTACTTTCTTGTTATTTTCTCCGACACATTGCTCATAATATCAACGTCTACTCTACCTATCGGGGAGTGCAGTTTCCTCATAAGGTCGTGCCTCCTGGCTGCCGTGGTGGTAGTAACTCCTACTACCCTGACCGTCTTCATCACTTCACCGTCAATTAGCGTAGCTACTTCATTCAGCTCCTGGCTTGCCGTGTTGTGTTGGTCCTTTGAATTTAAAACAATCTCATATGAATCCAAACAAAAATTTCATAATATTCTTTTTATTTGTAAAGACAGACAAGGAGTGGCATTGCTTTAAATATAGAGAGATAAGATAGGTACATTTTACCTTATCCTTCGGGTATTATAGGCGTTATGAACAAGATAACATAAAACTCCTGATCCTACAATCACTGCTCTCCTGATTCACATGATGACTACGGGGCGAGTTAGCATCCCCTATAAGTGACATTTATGGTACAAAGTAAAAAGCACAGATAATTCCGTAGGCAGGTCTTAAATTCTTCTTAATCTTCTTCAATTTGATGTTTAAAGGCTCGATTCCGTAATCAAGTGGAGGGTAAAATACTGTTTTTTATATCACTGTCTCTTTTATACAATAACTTACCAGTAATCCGTTCAATTTTGCTAACAATTCGTTCTTCAGCACCCCAACGGCAGTATAGTATAGCCGCCATCTTTGTTCTGGCTTCAAACTGTATAGATCTTCAACTTCAATCAATTTATATTCTTCTTTATTATTGCTTTGTAGTGTTCTGTATTTCTGTAAGAAACATCTACTTAAAAATCTTAAATTCTCTTACTGACCGACAACCCGCAGCCGTAAATAGTCGGGTCTAGAAACATCTTTAGCACAAGAGTTCCATAAATAACGAAAGTGAGCACTAAGAAAGGATTATATTATTATATTATATTTCTGAAAATTCATCCTATAGAGGCTTCGATCAACAATACCGACTAGATATCGGGTTGGCGAAAGAATCACGTCTCGGTAAATAACAGCGCACTTCAAGACGTGAGCTCTTATTTTGTTTATTTCGCTAGAAACACAGCCAATGTAAACACGACTTTATTACTAGGTGCCATGGTTGTAATTAGGTTGAACTAACTGTTTTAACCTTTTTTCACGCGGACTGTATTTAGCTTCGATTTTGTACGTGACCCGTTATCAAAAGGGGTTGAATAGGGGATGAAAGTTCGTCGTTTTTATCGATGGGGAATCCCATCAGGCGCACAGCTTTTCCTACATACATTTACGTCCAGTACGTAAATGGACGTAAATGTTTCTTTGAAGTTTCCTATTTGTAATATTTAATTTTTTCAATCATGTTTTGTCTGTACATCATCCATCGTCCACCGCTTTACAGTTTTTACTTGTGCTTACAAGTTTTATTAAGAAAAACATAAGAATTGCTTATTAGTCCGAAAACCCACAACGTTGTAACCAATAACTTAAGGACTAATAGGCAATTATTTCTACACTTCATTGTATCGGTGTGGAGGATAAATTTGTACCGCAGATATTAACTTATAACGAAAGTCATTTATAACTACATAATAGTAGGCATTTTAAATTATCGTTTTCAGGTAATCGTAATTACGCCGTGGTCTGCTATGACACACCTAATTAGTTTGTCAAAAGCTTTTGGATTTTGGTCTTTCTTCACTAAAAGGGTCAAAACTGACAAAAGTACTAAGAGAGTATTTTCAAATAAAAACTTAATAATATTCAAATAAATCTTACCTGAAAACATTCCAATCTCTTGCTAACTTTACTGATCTCTGATTCGAACTTATCATTCATCTGTTTAGCCTCTAAATGATTGTCAGTCACATCATTTACGTATCTAATACTATTCAGCATAGAGTCTATTTCTCTTAGCGCCCATTTTTCAGAAAAACACGTGTGTATTTCTTCTGTGAGATTCATTTCTTCCAACTTCTCCCAATCTTCTAGATCCGACTCTTTTTCACTTTCAGATATTCTGGCAATTTGCGTTTCTCCTTCAAACCAGCCAAACAACCAATTGAGAATACTATCTTCTGTAGAACTTCTTAGTTCGTAACTCTTCTCACCAACTTTGAGGTATGGCTTCAAGTAAGTGTAAGAAACGATCTCTTTCTCACATTTCTCTATCTCACTCTGTAGTTCGGTCATTTCTTTGAAAATCTTTTCTAACTCATTCCTTTTACTTGCATACAGATAAGAGTATTTCGACTTGATTTTCGTTCTCAAATTGTGCAAGGTGTAATATTCTAATAGAGGACTTTTACTCTGGCTGCCTAGTCGAACAATACTGTTAGTAATACCAAGGATACCTTCAAGAAATTGATCAAGGGCGTGATTCGTGTAGCAGATGACAAGCATTGGTGTTCCTTCTAGGGACAAATTTCTTAGTATCGTAGCTGCGATTTTGATCCCTATGTACGTTTTTCCTGTACCTGGAGGGCCTTGGATAACTGCGAATTCTCGTGTTAAGGCGAATTTGAAAGCTTCTAGTTGGGAGCTGTCAAGTCCAAATACTGCGTCCGGCCATTGTTCTGTGTCTAATACTGGGAACGGTAAGTCTTCAGTTTCGAAAGGCACTGTGTATATCGTTTCTGATGATAAGTAAGCAGGCGGGTTTGTTTCTTTCTGTAATAAAAAATAAAAATATGAAAGGAGTTTGGTTGGAATTGAAACATTAATAAGATTATATGGCAATAAACCTCGACATTGTTAATAGGACAGAGAGCCACTTGGTTTTAACAATAGCTAAAGGTTACTCAATATGTTTGTTAATAATAATAATTACTAAGGGTCGCTATACACCTGGCGAAGTGCAGTGCGGCTTGGTTTACGATACCAATCATATGATATGACAGAGGGGCATTAAATTACACTACGTATACTATACGTGTTTAGTATTAATTCGATACGGTATAAAAAGCACCAAAAATTATTTTTTTTTTTCAAACAAACTATATAGCTTACGAATCAGAGTAAAACGCAACCACCCTTTGTAATGAAAGTGTGTGTGTATTTATTGCTTCCTTGTTTGCATTGCCATCTTTTTTGCGAAATTATTTGGTTGTAGTTGTGACTTGCGTCAGAGCGGCAACAACGCATCGTAGGTTATACTCAGATTTATCGTTTTAAGGTGCATGAGCTATGCGTATAGACATAATCAGCTGTTAGGAAAGATACATCGTGTTCAAACGGGGCAAAAACTTAAAAAATCATTTGCGACTAAACTACTGCTCCTATTTAATTGATTTTTGGTACAGAGCTTGAAAATGGTACCTAGTATAGGCAGTTTAAAGGAAAGCCCCTCTGTCGTATCAACTCTGTATAATTATAATGGTGCAAGTCTTGTAATAAAGACGAAAATGAATAAAGTTGATAGGTTTTCGCCGGCGAAAAGAGAAAGAGACAAAAAACTTTATTTTGCTACTATGAATTTCAACCTTATTTTCTAGACTTTAAAGCTCTAATTCAAATAACCATTATATATAGACCTGAACATCCACAATATATCTCTTCATAGGTAAATCATCCGGTCTAGAATCTTGCAGCACTTTGAGGACTCTGTGGTAAGGTTCAAAGAATACTTCACTTTCTACCATCAGGTACGCTTCAGAGAATACACTCTTTGATGTCGGGTTTTGAAATGATACCGCTACCTGTAATTATAGATGTACTGTATTATTGTTAAGCCGGCACTTCACTTAGCGTCATCAGCATCATCGGTCTAGCTTTTTCTCATTTATGTTAGGGTCGGGTCGGCGAAGGAGGAGGCGGAACGTGTGAGGGAGAGGCAAAATTCGCGCCCTCACGCCCCTAGCCGCCGCAGGAGACGCCCTGGGCGACGGGAATCGCAGGCCGATTCCCGGCCAACGTATGCGCGGGCTTGCGAACGGCGAGCAATGGGCAGCTCGCCGTTCGATAAGGACCAGGCCCGGGTCGACGGCGCGTTATGTTCCACGCGCGCCTCAAAGAAATGTCAGCACCAATGACGGGGTCCGCTAGGGCCGATGCCTGCTAGGGTTGCGGGAAAGTCCGAGAGGGATACCGGGGCCCCTGGCACAGGCAACTGAAGGAACACGGGTGGGTTTTAGTCAGTAAGAGTCTGACACGCCCTCCTGCTCTGCCCAGGGCGGGAGCAGTTATTTGATGATTTCCCATCCTCAAAAAAAAAAAAAAGGGTCGGCTTCCAGTCTAACCAGATGCAGCTGAATACTATAATATTTTACATGGAGCGACTGCCTATGCGATACCCTTGGTAAGACTGCACTTCACTTGGCGTAATTGTCTAAATATTGACGTGACGTAAGTACAGGACAAGGCAGGGACATCAACGCGCAAACAGAAAACATGAATTCAGCACACGATCCTAGACCCCCTAGAGTAGAAATACCTACGCGGTCAAAATGTATGGAACAGCGATTTTCTTTTTAAATAGTCGACGACATATTTCAATGCAGTGGGGTTCAGAATCAAGGACTGAATTTATGGTAACAGTTTGCGCATTGATGTCCCTGCCACCCCTTTTTTTTTATGGGTGGGAAATCATCAAATAACTTCTCCCGCTCTGGGCAGAGCAGGAGGGCGTGTTAGACTCTTACTGACTAAAACCCACCCGTGTTCCTTCGGTTACCTGTGCCAGGGGCCACGGTATCCCTCTCGGACTTTTCCGCAACCCTAGCAGGCATCGGTCCTAGCAAACCCCGTCATTGGTGCTGACATCTCTTTGAGGCGCGCGTGGAACACAACGCGCCGTCGACCCGGGCCTGGTCCTTATCGAACGGCGAGCTGCCCATTGCTCGCCGTTCGCAAGCCCGCGCCTACGGTGGCCGGGAATCGGCCTGCGATTCCCGACGCCCAGGGCGTCTCCTGCGGCGGCTAGGGGCGTGAGGGCGCAACTTTTGCTTCTCCCTCACGCGTTCCGCCTCCTCCTTCGCGAACATTACTGCTTTGCAGAAGGAGGTGACGGCTTCCCAAGCACTCTCGCTCCGTACCATGGCCTGGACCAAGGCCGGACGCGAGAGTCCCTGCCACCCTGTATTGGTCAATACAAAATACACCTAAAGGCTGGTGAAGAAACATTTATTTTTAACGACTATTACTAAAATCAACCAGGGGCAGTTTTGATTAACGAAAATAAAAGATGCATGTTTATGTGTCCAGGTGCACAATAGAAGAACATAGGATTGTCCAAATGAATTAAAAGCATTAAATACAAGATTGTTCAAAATAAGATTTTGCTAATGGCTCTAATAGTTTTTACAGTGTTAAGGAGTTCCACAAACATAAACTCGCACGGTGATTGATTATTTTGATATGTATGTAAAGTTTGCACACTTATATCTATTAAGCAAAACATGTTTGCTCACATCGATACCAGAAATTTCAATTGTCGTAAAGGACATTTTGCCGAAAATGAGTTATATATATATTTGGAAACAGCGTCGCGAGCTCTGTCGATTGGTATATTTAAAATAATTGTATCTTTGAAAAAAAGCCCCTTACGACCTGGATTTTTAACAGCTCTAGCTCGGTTTTTTTTACTATTTGGGATGTATCGTAAAAATAATTTTCATTATGGAGCGTAAAGTCATGTTATAATTATTTATGAGGTCGTAAACGTCGTAGACTGAAGTTATTTGCCATTTAATTAATACTTTAGAAAGTCAATTGTTTGAGTTTTTTTGTTTTTTTTTTATGATTATTTATTTTTATTATTTATTTTTTATTTTAGTTTTTTATATATTTTTGGTTATTTTAATTTTATTATTAAGTCTAAGACTGTTTTGATAAATATTGTTTGAGTTTCATTTAAAAGTATTTAAAAACAAGTTTTTTTTTGGAAAAAATTTTATTATTTTGATTATTTTAATTTTATTATTAAGTCTAAGACTGTTTTGAAAAATATTGCTTGAGTTTCATTAAAAAGTATTTAAAAAAAAACTAGTTAGGTACCGGTAAAATGCTGCAACTTTGCCAAGAAAGCCCAAATTTGCCTATTTCGTTTCGATTACGATATTTCGCGTTTGCTTAGTTTTTTTCTTATTTTGTACCATTTGGTAGTAACTTTACATTATTAGGGCAACCTATTTTTATGTTTTTGCAATGGTTACTCCATTTTTACTCTGTCAGTTGTGCGACAAAAACCGGTGCGAACAGGTGATTTTTTTTTGTGACATAATTTACTTAACTTTGCCTCCTAACTGTGAAAAAAGAATACCTTCATGGCAATAATCTAACTGCCGATGCCGGGGACAAGCACGGCGTCTCATGCACACGGAAAAAAATACTGCTATGATAAACTGTTTATTTATTGAGATATCCTCCTAGGCAAAGTTGCGTCTTTTACCTACAACTTTGCCTATGACTTTCGAGTGCTTGTAATTCGGAAAAACATGATGATTTAAAAAGATTTGGCTTCTACCTGGCAAGACATAAGGTCGGTTTTCCGTGTAAAACTCATTAAAAGCCATAATAATAAATAGGTTCAGATAAACGAACAAAAAACGTCAAAATCCAGGCAAAGTTGCAGCATTTTACGGTACTACCTAACTAGTTTTTTTTAAAATACTTTTTAATGAAACTAAAACCTAGATTAGTTTATTAGCATATTATAAAAATTGTTCGTTTTTGTTACTTTTTTACTATATTGATTAATAAATAAAAAATAATAATAAAAAAAACCTTTTATTTCATTTAGTTTTACAACCTATTGTAGGTATTTCTTAACTAGATATTTAGTTTTTTGTGCCTTTTACCCCCTTAGTCTCTGATTAAATTGACCTGTACTACCCATTGACGATCAAGACTAGTCCTTTGCTACACATCTGACTTTATCATAACCAATTTTTCGAGGCCGTAAAGTACTTCGGTTCAATTTTTGTGGGCTGTAAAGGACACTCATTTTCGTGAATAATTAAGTTTGGTTTATTTTGTTAGTTTATAGGGATAGAACACGAAAAAATAGTTGGGGTTTCTTTTGACATCATAAATATAGCACTTTATTTGAAAAAGATATTAGACACAAACCTTTTTTTTTTTTTGTTTTTTGGCTCTACTGAAAACTCGTGTTTTGTCCTTTACGACAATTGAAATTTCCGGTATCGACATTATTAACATTACCATCTTTTAAGCCATGTTTTTAGCAAATAAATGTTATTACTATACTATATGTTACTTAGTAAATAATAATTCTGGACAGAAAAAATTACATTAATAAGATGTTTCAATAATAAAATATAAATGAAAACACTCACATATCCTTCGCTAAGTAGACTCAAATTAGAATCCAGTACAGTAGCACACAAAATTGTTTCAAAATGATCACAGGTGAAGAGTAACAGAGATCCAAACATGAGTTGCTTGTTGTACGCATATCTCTTGCTATCGACCACACCCTGGGTGGCTCGTTCCTTCCAAGCAATATCTATGAGGTGGCCCACTCTGTTGTTACTCACGTAGTTGCGGAGAATACGAACTTTTGGGTATACTCTGGAATTTTAGAAACAAAACACTATCTGAGAATGTTGTAAACAGTATTTGAATGATTACAGTAGATGGTAGCGTTGGACTGTAGAATATAGCCATGCAAGTGCCTGCTCTATTCTAAACTTATCTGTGTATATATTATGGTAACTTAAAATGTATCATCATTATAAATTCTATTAGAACATAGGTATTTTTATGTGTATTCTGTATTCTTATTAAAATAAGTAGCTATTAGGTATTCATGTAAAATTAATTTGCATGCCCTAAACAGGCAAAACATGGACTGTACATTAAACCACCAATTTTAACAACTGGTAACACTAATATTTTCTACAAATTAATACATTATTCTTATTCTTAAACTTTGTATTAGAAGGTTAGAAATATAGTCAATAAAACATTTAGGTTGGACTTTGGGAAGGTAGTCATAAAATAAAGTTACAAACATGAATAGCAATACTGAGTTATCAAATCAAATCAAATATTCAATATTTTTTTGGAACAAAAAACAGTTTTACAATTTTTTTGTGTTTGTTAACAGCTACATTAGTTTAAAAAAAACTGTGTTGCAGCCATTAGCGCCCACCTCCGAGAGGGGAGACCTCGGCGTTCCAACATTAATTTATAATATTAAAGCAATAAAATAAAAATTATACAGATCAAAATTCATTTATTTAAACAGTCAATCTTAAATACAAACATAAAACGGTGGTATAAATTAAATAAATACGCCGTCAATGGTCACAAAATAATCCACCCCTGATCGTCCCCGGAGCAAAGGTGCCCATAACACTGGCCGCATTGCCTCGCTGAATAGCGATGGCCAACCTTTGCACCAAGAATGACCTAGAGCGGGGGTCACCAGTTGCCTCCCCGAGCTTACGGCCCAATTCCGCCACAAAACCCTTCGCTGCCCTACTCCAACTGCCCAGGGTCTCCACAGCTACCGGCACAAAATAGTAAGGCTGCTCCAAGGAAGCGTACTTGATCCTTTTAACAGTGCAGGCGTCTTCAGCAGCGGCAGAGGCAGTGTGCATGGTGCGACCCAGGTGACTGGCGGCGACAGTGCTGACGCAAGTTGCGTCCCAGATCAGGCACTTCCCGTTTTTCCACGGCACTAGAGTCAGCCCATCCGGCCTCTTACCATCACACCTGCTAAGACCTGCAGGCTCCAGCACGCAGGGGATGTTTGCCGATATAAGGGCTCTACGGACTAAGTCATTCAGGGCATGGTGACGCGGGAACCTCCCTGTACAACGCCGACAACTCAGTGCGTGATGTCCATCGGCCTCCACCATGGAACCGCAGGTGCATATGTGGGGTTCGCACACCTTACAGCCCAGGCGGAGAGCCACCGCCACCCGCAAAGAGTCATCGTCTAGTAAAGTGCCCAGGTGAGGTGAAGGAATCGCCTGTAACCACGCCCCGGACTCAGGTTGCGAAACTGCTCGTAGTCTAGCCCTATCGACTCCTGACGCACCCGCTAACAGCTGCTCCTGGAGCAGCCCTACCCCTATGTCATCCCACGCCCGCTGAACATGTGTTGCTTCGGGGATTGGTGCATCCGTGTTGAGGGTAGACCAAGCTGACACAGCATCCGACACAAAGGGCATGCTTCCCCCGTCGCCATTAATATTGAGTAATACAGTGACAAGGTTGGCAGCCCCATGCGCAGACGCCAAGAAAGCCGGCAAACCCACATCCCGTGCGCAACGCACCCCGAGACCACCACATCGGATAGGCAGAGCCGCCTGTGTCCAATGAGGCCCATCTAGGGAGACATTGAGAATCGACTCCACCACCGATTTCAAGGCGTTGTCAAACGAGGAGACTTCCTCTGGACAGAGTCAAGTAGGGGTGGTCCGCAACAGATATGTGATCTTCGGAAGAGCGTAGCACATGCGCAGCAGGATAATCGCAACGTGCGCGGAAAGATCTTTAAGACGCTCGTGAGCAGAAAGGAGGAGCTGCTTTCGAGAAATAATGGCCTCAGGAACTGCACTAAGAAAAATAGGAGATCCTAGCAGATAAAAATCGGAGCATGAAATTTCTCTGAGGCCAGGAAAAAAAGATTCAAAACGAGAAAAGTGTGTACGAGCCTCAGTGCTACAGGGGAAGAATTCGCACTTCGAGGGGTTCACCTCCAGACCCAGGTCTCTGAGGCGAGGGACCAGAGATTCCAAGTCCTGAAAAACGTCTTCCGGTCTGCCCCCGATAGTGCCATCGTCAAGGTACCACACGTTTAGGCCGGAATTCAGCTCGACAACCGCTTTATGAATAGCCAAACTGAAAACGAGTGGCCCGAGCGGGTCCCCCTGCTGGGCTCCCACTTTAGAAAGAATAAGACTGTTGTCGAAGAAAAGATTAGAAGGCGACTTATAAACCTGGTGGAGGAAGGGGTATAAAGTAGGGATTTGT
This sequence comes from Brachylomia viminalis, assembly GCA_937001585.2. Lineage (NCBI taxonomy): Eukaryota > Metazoa > Arthropoda > Insecta > Lepidoptera > Noctuidae > Brachylomia > Brachylomia viminalis. Next base: position 7,046,415 of record OW443303.2, on the reverse strand, counting down.
TCCTTAACTTCGCTCAACAGAACGTCTCTTTCCAAAGTATTGAACGCGTTGCGAATATCGAGCTTCAGCAAAATTGAGTCTTCGTTCTCCGGGTTCATCACAAATGTTCGCGTGGCGTCGATGGCAGCCTCGCATCCAAGGCGTGTGCCAAAACCCACCTGATGTGGCTGCAAGTATTTGGCCGTATCCTCCTTGACTGCACGACAAGCCAATTTGGCAGTAAGGCGGCGGCGGATAAAATAAAAATAAATTTAATTATTTACATTATTACATTCAAATAATTTAGGTTTAGATGATCCAGTTCAGATCCAGTTATTAAAGACTTTGCATTTTGTTGTAACTCTTACCTTATATTCTCATGCCGTCGCTTACTCGGATTCTGCATATATTTACCTGTAATAAAAACCTGAATGTTATACAAACCCTAAATTAAATTCAAAGAACTTTTACATAATGTGTACCAACATATTCCTTCCCGTAATGGTCCGAAGCAATCCTCTCGTAATAACTTGAACTGTATGTCTAAATAATCTTCTATGCTTGGGTATGCTCCATTGATTATGTTCGGTTGTATGGGTACCTTGTTAGCGCTTAGTAAGTCATCTTGTGTGGGAAAAATGTTGAGGTTTTTGAAGTAATTCTTGTCCTGGTTTGTAGTTTCTGGTGTTGGGATGATTTCATCTTCAAGCTCATCTGGTTCCTGAAAATTAAAAATTTTTTTTTTCGTTAATTTTGTTAGCGGAATGGCCAAGTGATGCAATCACAAGCATAGACAAAATAACTTCCTGTAACCCAATATCCATTGGATAATAAGTAAACAGATTCTTTTTTATTGTTGTCAATAATTTCCTTTCTTATATTATTTTAGTGTATTCCGTACGCAGTTAATATTCATAAAAAAAAGTATTTAGAAAGTAACAACTTACTTCATCTTTTAGCAATTTCATTGCCTTTGTCTTCAACTGTTCAATCCTCACAAATAATTCATTACTAAATCTTTCAGTGTGCTCTTCTCGCACACCAAAGGCACTGACTTCTGTTATTTCCAACAAATCTAATATATCTTTCATAAACTCCAAATTATCTCTTTCAAAGTTTATGATACCTTCACAGAGATTCAGGCTACTGACATAGAAACCTTCAGCATCATCCCATAATTGAGAATTCAACCTCTTTTCAACAATGCGAACACTTGGTAACTCATCCAAAAAGTTTTTTATATTCGACAAAAAGTTTGAATCCTGAAACCGAGTTCTCAGCAACTTTACTATTTTTGAATTTTCTCCTGGCTCCAAGGTCTTGTACACATTGGCCAGTATTCTTACAATTAAAACTATAAAATCACCTTTGAGCTCTTCTTCATCCAGAAGATTCCAGAACCCGGGTCTATGGGATACTTCTAAATTTAAAATTGGAGGTTGTAATGTAGAAATGTCGAGAAGTCGTTTGAAACCGATTGGTTTTTTCTCGGTGAATTGGGGTTTGGTATCTGGCTTCGGTTCTGGTTGGTCTTCGTCAGCGAATTCTGAGGTAGCTGAAGTATTTGGTCTTGCATCTTCTATCAACGTGCCGTCGAACCAGTCTATACGAAGAGAAGCTTTGTTACCTTCACTCATGACTGAGAACTGATACTATAACGTAGGTAAAGTGTAAATAATCTATATTTTAGACTATATTACAATATATTCTACTTTAAAAACGCTTAAAGCGAAAGTAGGACGAACAAAAATAAACGTTGTTTTCATAGGTTGTTTTGACGTGTGCAAAACAGCTGATGAGCTGACGCTGCCGTCATTGTCAGTGTCACGAAGCAATATTGAATATGCATTCCGAATTAGACAATGATCGCTCACAGCGATCATATTTTACATCAATATTTTGCGTTCCGTTTTAGACATCATGATTAGGATAGCTAAGAACTGTCATCAATTCGGGACGCTCGTGAACGCGCTCATAGTGGACGCTCAACGTCAACCTCAAACCTTGCACAAAAAAATGACCGATTTGATATTCTTCTGCAAATGGAAGTTCAACGCATTGGCACTTCTATTTTGTTGGTTGACTCTATAGACTCTGATAACTCAAATTTTGAGTTTGAGAACGACGATTCGTCCAGGGATGAAACGGATGACGAAGTGCTTATATTAGCGTATTTACATGCTACCGGCAAAGATTTACCCCGCAGAAAAATAGCATATTCATATTCATTTATTTATTGTTTGTCACTGGTGAAAAGACAATCTTACACTTAGCACTTAACATCTTATCACTGTAACATACCCATGCATGTAAAATATTTAGGTATATGTTTATCAATATTAATGGCTATGTTATAAAAAATTAATAAAAATACAATCACACTCTTATTTGTTACCAATATTTCAAATAACATAGATGCAACAATAATTAAACACAATGCGCATGAGTTTAAAACTCAGTTCAGGTATTCTGTTACGTCTTGATTTTTACAGCACACTTTCGAAAATGCCGCTTTTGTTTAAAGATATGACGCGACTCGAAACATAACGCTCAACTGTGATTTTTGACAGCGGCTAACGGTGATATTAAGAGCGTTTATACCTTATGAGTGGCAACGTAGCAATTTAGTGTCATATTTCGTGGTTTTCAATTTTTATCATTTAATCGGAGCTATATTTTAAAAATCTGTTTAATTAACTTTTTAGAATTAAAATCAAAAGTCATTTATTCAAATTAGGCTGAGAATCAGCACTTTTTGAACGTCAAAATCACATAAGACAGTCCCCCCAAAACGCCCACCCTTCACCACTTCCTAGTGCTTAAGCGGGGAAGAAGAAGTGGCGGAACAAACTCCCCAGCAGCACTGCTGTCTGTTCAGTTATAAGAACTGGATTCTATATAGTATTTATTTATTATTTATTAAAACTTTATGCACAAGTAAAAAATAATACTGTACAAAGGCGGACTTAATGCCTGAGGCATTTTCTACCAGTCAACCTTAGGGTGATGCAGAGATATACCATGGCAGATGCAACATACGGGATAGATAGCTCGGAAATGACTATACAATACAAGAAAAAATACTAATATATAGATACATACATAGAAACAAAATAAACCTTGCTCAGGAGAAATAACGATCGGTAGAGGAGAAAACGAATCCAGCAACTCAGCGCTGGGATGTTTCAGCCAACATCTGACGGATATGTTCACGTGCCTTCACTTTAAAAGATAACCGACTGGTTGCTGTCCTGATTTTCAGAGGGAGCGCATTCCAAAGAAAAACCGCCTGGACAAAGAAAGAAGAATGAATGAAACCAGAACGGTGGGAAGGACATCGTAGAAGACGATTGTTGGTGGAACGAAGATTTTTACTATGGGCAGTGCATAAATATTGAATTTGGGAAGTCAGGTATAGTAATAATTAATTAACATTACGAAACACAAAAATATTAAAATTATTTGCCACATGTCAGCTAGCACACGCCAATATTTAAAACTATACTCAAGCAGAAATAAATAAATTAAAAAACAAAAACGCAAACAGAACTTAATACATAATAAAAAGCCTCCTGGCATAAAGGGCGTGCCCGCTTACATATGCAATGCTGCATTATGTTTATATGTATATAGCTGTAACTTGTAGCCACAAATGATAAACTAGGACCTTCGAAGTAAAATAAAGAAACACTAATTACTAATAACAATAACAATAACAAAACCATAGTCAGCAAGATGACCTGTCATCACAAGTAGCACCCGTTCACGAGCATAACGCAAAGATCAGCCATTACCCCCCTCGCCATATTTGAGGGAAGGAGGCAACCCGACCCCCGACGCTACCGCAAGCATTGACATCTAAGGGAGCATGACGAACTTGCTGCCGGTTGCTCAAAAGAATAATATGATCAACTGTCGAGGTCGCTAGCTAACCATATATTGCAATACAACTCATTAAAAACATTGAAATGAGTAGATTATGTCAATAATAAATAAATATTAAATTAAACTAAATTGACTAATATAGTCAAATAAAATAATCAATTATATGAACTCGTATAACTTGTCAGTAGGTAAGCCAATTTTGGAGAAAGAACATAAACATTGTCTTGAGTTAATCACAGCGACCAACTATTTTTATCGTTTAAGTAATCGTTGATTGAATAGTATGCCTTTGAACAAAGGTTGGATTTTACTTTAGCTTTAATCGCATTAAAAGGCAATTCTAACAAAGAAGAGGGAAGCTTGTTATAAAAGTTTATACCAAGCCCAACAAATGAGTTATGGACCTTATGAAGCCGGTGAAAGGGAGCACGTAGTTTGTCCTTGTTTCTAGTGTTAATATTATGAATATCACTGTTTCTTGTGTATAAGTGTATATTTTGCCTAATATATAAGATGTTGGCGAAGATGAATTGAGAGGCCACCGTGAGAATACCAATCTCTTTAAAAAAATCTCTCAGAGTAACTCTAGCACCCAGCTGGTAAATTGCTCGTACAGCTCGTTTTTGAAGAACAAATATATTTTGAATATCAGCGGCTTTGCCCCACAGCAGAATGCCTTAGGACATGACGCTATGAAAATAACTGAAATAGACTAGCCGAGCTGTATCAACGTCAGTGTATTGTCTTACTTTCCTGACGGCATAGGCGGTCGAACTGAGCCTTCCCGCTAGGCATGATATATGTGATCCCCACTGAAGCTTTTCATCAACTTTTATGCCCAGAAATACTGCCGAGTCTACAGTTTCAAGTACCTCTTGATCTAAGACGATGTTGGGTCCTAGATTTCTAACATTCGGTAAGGTGAACTTTACACATTTCGTTTTCTTGGCATTGAGGACTAGGTTATTTGTGGTAAACCAATCTGTAAAAACTATGTGAAAACTGTGTAAAAGGTATGAAATCGTTGCGTTTACAGTTCTATTTATATGCAAATAATACATTGGAAACTTGCAGGGCGTTATTTTCATTGTAAAATAACTGTAAGCATTACGGTTACTTACTTTTTAAACACTTTCACGTAATTCTAAAAAGTTAATTAAACAGGTTTTTAAAATATAGCTCCGATTAAATGATAAAAATTGAAAACCACGAAATATGACACTAAATTGCGACGTTGTAAATAAGGTATAAACGCTCTTAATTTAGGGCATGGTCGGCGTTATCGCAAGATGGCGCATGTCATGATGTCATATACGACGATTTACAGGACATCATTATCGCGTGCACGCTAATTCGGTACGGGTGTTAGCACGCTCAAATCGATTACAGCGCAACTCAGAACGCTCCCATAGTCAGGAACGTTTCGTTTCACAGTTTCTCTCTCACTAGAATAATAACCGATAAAATAATTGTTTTTTTACAATAGTTAAAACTAAATTAACATTTAAAGAGACATTGTCAATGTCATTAATAGCTTATCATGTCATGTCATCATGTCATATGCGCATAGCTCACCAAATCTGAAGTGGCAATGGGCCGGCCATATTAGCCGTAGAACCGATGACCGTTGCACGTTGGGTAGACGTATTTTCTCTATATAGTCTGTGGACGTATTCTTGAGCGGAGACTGCAAATCGGCAAACTTGAGGAAGGATGCCCTCGGGCTAGGTGGAGCCAAGATCTTCGCAGGGTGGCTGGTAGCAGCTGGATGAGAGTGGCCGAGAATCGAGCTGAATGGCGTGCAATTGGAGAGGCTTTTGCCCAGCAGTAGACTGCTGTAGGCTGATGATGATGATTAATGTCATGCATGCGGAATACAGACTTATTGTAGGTAAATGTATTTCGTAAAAAAGATTAATTGAAAGGGTTCTTGAAAATAACAGATCTATCTCAGAGCTATCTCCAGTCTTTCTTTTAGGGTTCTTGTTCTCATCGTCTGGGCCTCTCATATTAGGTAAGATGTTAGAGTGAAGTTAAATGATACTTAAATGATTTTATTTCTGTAAGTAGGTTTGAACCAATGACTAAAGAATGTTTGAACAAACACTTTTACACGTCAATCATATTTTTTTTCAAACTAGATGAGGTCGGCGTTTCCTATCTGACTAGGCTATGCTAGGCTAGGCTAGGCTAGACTAGGTAGTAGGCTATAACGTTAAAATTATAATTCTAATTAATTCAAACGGCTTTAGACCGTTTTATACAATTCCGTACTTCATTCTTATAATAACAATAAAAAAATACTTTATACTACACCTGCTTGGAAAGTACCTTGATACTTTATCAAATTTACGGTAGAAAGTACGTCATTGCATATCGAACAAATATGCGGGAAGAAAACGCATCTGAGCGGGAGAGAAAAGTGTATGAAAATCCATTTCTTACGTGGTTTTTCTTTTTTAATTTTGGGTAAGACTATGCGCCGGTAACCTAAATATCAAAAGCCAAAAAGTTTTTACAGTGAGTTTTTATCTCCAAGTTCGCAAAATGACACTGGCCACTAGCTGTGTGTTGGATGCTTAGTGCATTAAACCAACTCTAAGGTTGGATGGTGTCGGGCTGGCAGTGCGACCCTGCGGCGGCAGGATAAACGATTTGAAAAAAGAACATGTGAAAATTGCAGACCCAGTTATTCCTCCTACATTGTCGCCTTTGATTATTGACATGTAAATAATCAAAGATTGTCGCAAACATCTCAAACAAACATTAATGGAAAAAGTGTGACATTAAGCTTCACTAACTGCAACAATTTCAATATACATTTCAATTAGTAAAGATTTAGTTTTTTATTTTCCTCGTAGGTGTAGTATATAGGGTAAACTTGCCTAATTCGTACCCCTTAAGAAAAAAACATCATATTTTGAAAATTAGGAAAGATAAATTAGTTTTAATTAAAAGTAATTTTTGTTTGCTAAATGCTTTATTGTTTCTATAATCAAATTTAACATAAACCTTATACCTAAACTTCTAAAAAATTAACAATTAAAAAAAAAACTAAAAAAGTACGATTTAAGACCAATCATCCCAAATCGTACTGCTATATCCTTAATTCGTACTTTGAGATCTATTCATTGGTATACAGTATTGAGAATCAGCATCATAATAAACAATGTGTTATTAAAACAAGTAGTAATTCTTAACAAATTCGACGGATGGTATTCGCCAATTCTCGGCAATCATCGCAGTTATATTCTTTGGTTTTTTTATTGGTTCGTTGTACGTGTTCGTGGTACGTTTTAAGAATTTAACTCGAGTACGAAACAGGAGCAAGAGCCAAACAAATTTTAAATTTACCGCCAAATAAATTGACAACAGTTACGAGTCACGTTACACGTCAGATGAAATCGCGAAGATACACATGAATACCTACGTGTCAAATCGTAAAATAGGTTATACACGACCTTATTTGAATAAAACTCTTACGAAATGTGTAAAAATATTACAACAATAGTTGAAAAAAACTTACTTTTGCAATATTTTTGTCGAGAGCAGCGTCACAGGTGTTATCTCTCAGATGGTGAAATGGCCGACTGTTATTTCTATTTTTTGACACTAGAGGCGCTGATAGTTGTTACCAAAGCCGAGTTTTAAGTGAAGTACGAATTAGGCAAGTTTACCCTAGCATTATGTATCACTCGAGAGAAAGAGCGATTCCCGATCTCGGGTGATTTAAAGCCCTCGCCTACGGCTCGGGCTTCAAACGACACCCTCGACGGTAATCGGTCACTTTCTCCTCTCGGTGAACAATGTACTATATTTGCATAAACACACGGTGATGGTAAAAGTACAATTTTGAACAAAACATGTTTTGCCAATAAGCATGCAAATCTTTCAGTAGGTAACTGACATTAATTACAATTTTGGCAATGAAATCCATAACAATATAAAGACTATACAGATAACCATTCGTAAACTTTATTTATAAAGAACCTAGTGTTTCAATTTTTGAGATCATTTGGTAATTTACAGTGGTTAAGCGATTGACTGCTGCATTACGTGTCGCGGGTTCGATTCCCGCACGGAACAAATATTTGTATGACCTGCAAGTAGTTGTTCCGGGTCTGGCTGTTTGTGTATGTGAGTTTAAATGTTTGTAAACGCACCCACGATACAGGAGAAATTCCTAGTGTGGGGAAACGTTTAAAAAAAAAAATACCTACACATTGTAAGGCAGCAGTCTTACTGTTAATGACCCTCTTATTCGTTGGTCGTTAGAAGGCCGCTTGTTAGGCATAAGGGCTTTAACTTACCTTTTATAGCCTAATAAACCGTAAAATGTGACTGAACCGTATTTTCGTCTACTCTTTTCCCTCATTCGGGTGTCTGTGCTTAACTTTATTACTAATATAACAATATAGGTTCGTAAAAGCAAGATTCGTGACGAATCTTTGCCTGCTTAGAGATAACAAAAATAGGTATCTTTTTTTAGGGGCTTTGGCACTGTACAGGGACTGTGAAGGCCATTCAAAGGAAAGGAATAGACTTCAACAGAGTGAGACTAAAGTGTCGTAATCCGACCTGAAAATATGCTTTTGTAGGCTTCCGTACCCAATGGGTGTCAACAGGACCCTATTACTAAGCCTCCACTGTCCATTCGTCCGTCTGTTTGTCAATGGGCTGAATCTCGTGAACCTTAATAGGTAGACGGTTAAAATTCATATTGCCGCTATAGCAACAAATAATATAAATAAAATATAGTTTAAATTGAAAGGGGGTAACCAAACAATAAACATGTTTAAAAATAAAAATGTCGTGTTAAAAATAATAATTGTACGTACGGTACCAACTCGCACTTGGCCGGTTTTTATTTTTTACGTAATAAAGATATGATTGTAAAAGCGTCCTGAATTTTACTTTATCGCCCAGTAACCACTTACTTACCTAACATTTTATGTTCAGAAACATAAAAATATTTACCTGCACCAGCTGTGCTAGTCAAGATCCTATCTAACATAAAACGGGTGATATCATGATTTGTGGGGTGATAAATTTCTGTGTGCTTAGATTTTGATGTTAAAACGTTAATTTTTATTCTGTCGTAAGTTTCTTAGCACCCCATTAGTATCAATGGGTATTAAAAAATAATGTATAAAGAAAATAAAAAGAAAGTTACGGCTACATATATCAAGCTATAATTTTCCAGTATAAGCTGATCTCGCTTTGTATACAATTTCCTTACAATGAGAGGTCAGTATAAACTGGAAATTTATAGCTTGATGTGTAGCCGTGTGTACGTGAACTAGAAAAGTTTTAGTGGTAGGTACTGACTGAACCCTTACCATACTACTTGCACTTGGCCGGTTTTATGTGTCGCTTCGATTCCAAGTTGCAGCAAGATGACTGTTCAAAAATATTTGAATGATTATTGCATATAAATATGCATTATTCTCATCAAAAATAGAGAAAATGTGTTCTATATTTAAAAACCATGATTAATATAGGTTACGATAAGTATGTAATAGTCTTCGAGACCGAATTTCGGTCATGGCGGCAAATCTCTGCGGATACTAGCCATCGACGCGGGCGAAAATTTTTCGACGACACGTTTGGTGTAGTGGCTACAGTGGCTAAGTGTAGTCAGCGAAACCAAATGGTCCTGGGTTCGAATCCCGGTAGGGGCAAATGTTTGTATGATGAATATGGACATTTGTACCCGAGTCATGGATGTATATTTATAATATGTATGTATTTACGAAAAAAAATATGTATTTAAGTAGTGTATCAACCATCTGGTATCCATAACACAAGCCTTAATTAAGTGCTTAACTTGGAACTAGATGGTGCTGTGTGCAATGTCAGACGATATTTATTTATTATATTATAGTGCAGAATTGTTTGCGCAGACCCAGGGTCTGTGCACACTCTCTTCCCTCAATCTTATAGTGCGATGGGACGGCACGCAATCCGACACGACCGGGGAGAGATCAGGCGCAGGACCAACGGCTTAACGTGCTTTCCGAGGCACGGGGGTATCACACAGCCGACTTCCAAACTCCGAGCTGTTACTGAGAAATTCCTAAAAGAAAAACCCAAATAATACTTTTCCCGACCTGGGAATCAAACCCAGGACCCCACGCACAGCGGTCGCACTTATTAAGTAGATACTTTCCCTACAGTGATCATCTTTCATTCCCACCCTGTATATTCCCTACACTTGGCTTGGAGTAGGCAAATGGCAAAGAAAATACTTCCTAATAATTCCATTCTATCAACCAGAACTATCAACAATCATAACAATTACGAGCGAACATTTCTTTGCATTCCTAGCATGATGCGTAAACAAACTTTTGGTATACAATGCCAGTATTTGGCAAGTTGCCAACACTATGGTCTGCACTTCCGTCGAGAGATTTTCTTCTTCACAAACAATATTGATGTCTATGGTCACTTAGCAATATGAGGACAGAATCCGTGACAGAATGGACCGTGCTTGTGTCTTGATCTTGACCCAATTAAATTTTTAAGGTGTTTTTTTTATATTACTCTTTTAGAAAGTACCGAGAAAATACTAACTACAACAGTTCGTTCGCGTTAAGAATGCAGTGAGTCATCAGTGCAATTGCAAGATAAAGGTGTATTCACAGTGGTGTTAAATTCAAACAAATTATATTTTAAAAGATTAAGTTTAATGAAGCAATGCCTTCAACTGTCATTGTGAACTTGACTTTGTAACTTGAAAAGATTTGATTGGTTAGGGGGGGGGCTAGGCCGACGGACAATGATGACTCACTGCATTCTATCTACTGTACGTTTTTTACTTAGGATGTAAGCAGATATTACTACTAAGTGGGTAGGTATAGGTAGAAATTTCGGGTTTTAAGGACTACTCAATTCGTGAGTGGCACTACAAAGAGATCACAAGACGTTTTTATTATCCGTTTATTTACACTGTCATCAGATTCTTTTAGAACAGACCATACTTCATTTCATAATGGAAGGTTGAGACATTTTCAACATTATACCGACCAATTCGTAAATTAAAGTGAATATAAATGAGAACAACGGGAACACAAAGAGAAAAAGTAGGTAGATTCAGAAAATCTATATCACAGCTCAAGGTGTGCAAACATGAAAAAATAACAGTGAAAGCCTGTGTGAATTCAGAATGCGATTTATTTTGTGTATGACGAGCGGAAACGAAATAATTTTGATTTTATCTGTAGGTACTCACTCAATCACTAACTGAATCTCCTTTGTATTATATAATTGCATAGGACAAGTGTGAGTACTTACTATGTACTAAGTATCGAGCTAGCATTTACCAGGTAATGTCTTTCATTGACTTGAATGTGCCCTGGCGGTTGATAGATGTCATGCTCACTCTAATGTCTTGCTGACAGTGGCCCGTGTGTTGGATCATTTAGCTCCCTTTAAAATGGTTGAGATGAATGGTGCTGATCCTTGCGTCATGTTCGTGAACGGGCGCCGTCAGTTACACTGGTCATCTCTTAGCTGCCACGGCTTATTTGAATTATTTTATTTATGGATTGTTTTGTTTTTTATATTTGCTGTACTCTGGACACTCAACGTGTACGTCTTATTTACATCGTTCTCACATATATTGATATATTCAACATTGATAAATGATAAATGATAAATGATTTTATTTCTGTAAGTAGGTTTGTTACAAACACTTTTACACGTCAATCATATTTTTAAAACTAGATGAGGTCGGCGTTTCATAACTGACTACTCTGAGAAGAAAGGCCGAAACAAACTCAGAGGTCACAGTCTCTTTTAAAGTCCAGACATAATCTTGGTCAGATCATGTGAAGACCATGTAGATTGGTGTCTGAAACGGTCTTTTGAGGAAAAACCATACAGATTGAGCGGACCTGTCCAGTCAGTGCACGCATTTGTCAGTAATCTTGCCGCTCAACTGAGAACTTAAGGAGCACAACGATTCGACGAACAATACCAAAGAAAGGACATTTGGGTAGGCCGCATAAATTACTCAAGCTGCCAGATCGTGAAACTAACTAAGAAATAAAATAAAAAAAGTAATAATCCACATAATCTTCACATTCACAATAATTTAAATAATATAATACTTTACAAAGTAAATACTCATGTCATTGTATGTGTAAAATTCATCAATGTCAATGTGTATATAAATATTCGAACATAATCTTTGAGGACCATGTAGATTAGTATCTGAAATGGTCTTCTGAGGAAAGAACCACGCAGATTAAGAGGACCTGTCCAGTCAGTGCACGCATTTGTCAGTAACCGTGCAGCTCAACTCAGAACTTTAGGAGCTCAACGATTCGACGAACAATACCAAAGAAAGGACACTTGGGTAGGCCGCATGAACTACTTAAACTGCCAGATCATGATTAAAACTGAAACAATGACCCACATAGTCCTCACATTCACAATAATTGATCGTTCTGTTATAATAATTATCAATTTATCAGTGTATGTAACAGAAATAAAAGAAAACATTCAGTATGCAGAAAATTGGAACAACTCAATCCCAAGCCTTTTTGTCCTCAATATAATCCTTAACGGTATAAAAGCCTTTCTGGCACAACTTACGTTTAATGAATGATTTGAATTTATTAAGGCTTAGATCTTGAACGTGGCTTGGAAGTTTATTATAAAAGCGTATACATTGACATCTGAACGAGCCACCTATTTTCTTGAGCCTTGTTGTAGGTACAACGAAGCTGTGTTTGTTCCTAGTATTTATATTATGGATATCACTGTATTTTTTAAACAAGTTTATATTTTTATGGGCATATAAAAGATTTTCAAAAATATACTGTGAAGGCACAGTCATTACATTAATCTCCTTAAATTTCTCTCTGAGAGTGTGTCTCGGGCTTAATTTATAAATTGATCGAACAGCTCTTTTCTGCAAAACAAAGATAGTCTGAATGTCGGCGGCATTTCCCCACAACAGAATACCATACGACATTACACTATGAAAATAGCTAAAGTACACTAAACGGGCTGTCTCTATGTCAGTTAAATTACGAATTTTTCTAACAGCGTATGCTGCGGAGCTAAGCTTTTTTGATAATTTATCTATGTGTGGGCCCCACTGAAGCTTAGCATCCAAAGTTAAGCCCAAGAATACTGTGCTATCTTCAGGATTCAATTCTCTGCCCTTTATCAATACATTAGTTAACACCTGTCTAACGTGAGGCAACGTAAACTTAATGCATTTGGTTTTTTTTTCATTAAGTAGTAAATTATTAACATTGAACCAGTGAACTACTTTTGAGATCGCGCTATTTACATCGTCAGTAACCAGCTGCTGACGTTTAAGTTTAAACAAAAGTGAAGTATCGTCCGCAAACAACACTATATCATGATTATCCTTTATGAGGTAAGGCAAGTCATTAATATAAATAAGAAACAAAAAAGGACCAAGAATTGAGCCCTGTGGGACTCCCATTGTTACTATAGATCCGGGAGATCTTTTACCATTAACGTCAACGCTCTGAACCCTATTATTCAAGTATGAAGTAAGAAGATCCAGAGCGGTGTTCCGGATCCCGTAGTGGCGGAGTTTCCTGATTAGCGTTTCATGAAGAACGCAATCGAACGCCTTGGACAAATCACAAAAAATGCCCAAGGCATCGCATTTATCTTCCCATGCATTATAGATATGTCCTAAAAGTTCAACACCGGCATCAGTAGTTGAACGACCCCTTGTAAAACCGAACTGTTTACTATGTAATAATTTATGTTTATTAAAAAATCTTTGCAATTGGGCTAAAATTAATTTCTCAAAAATTTTACTAAAGGTAGGTAGTACTGAAATAGGTCTATAATTTGTGGGGTCTGTAGTACTACCTGATTTAAACAAAGGTATTATTTTACTATTTTTCATGAGGTCAGGAAACTCTCCACAGTCGATACAATTGTTAAAAATAAGAGCTAAAGTAGGTGCTACAATGTCAATAATAGACTTAGCAACTTCAACAGAATTACCCCACAGATCTGCAGTCTTTTTTACGTTTAAAGTGTGAAAGGTTTTAATTATATCTCTACAAGTAATATGTTCAAAATGAAATTCCGAATCGCAAACATTAACATTTTCTTTAAGCAAATACTCAGCAACAGAAGGTGATGAGTTTAGTGATTTAGTAGTTGAAACGGGAATATCTGAAAAGAAATTTTCAAAGGCCGCGGCGACTTGTGAGTCAGATTTTATTATGTTGTCTTTAATGGACAGGCTGTAGTCAGTATTTCGGTTACTAGACCTTCCCGTTTCACTATTAACAATATTCCAAGTCGTTTTAATTACATTACTACTGTTTTTAATCTTCGAACTCAAATAACGGGACTTGGCCATACAACAAACTTTTTTAAATAATTTTGAATAATTTCTAACATATAAATTAAATTCAGCAGTGTTTAAAACGGTCCTTTCATTGTACAGTTCATAAAGCCGTGTTCTACTTTTATGAATACCAATGGTAGCCCAATCACTGAAAGATGCGTTGCTATTAACCGAGATAGTCTTGGGAACAAAGGTGGAATTAAATTGTTTACAGTATATATTAAAAAAATCATCATATAGATGATTAGGATCAAAATTAATAGATAAAACTGGTAATTTATTAATGAGTTTAACTTTAAAAGCTTCCAAGCGACTTGCAGTTTTGGGGTTGACAGTGATATCCTTTTTAGCCACTTTCTTGATTTGGTTTTGGATAGTAATCCTTTGCCCGCAATGATCAGAATCTAGTAAATTTATTATTTCTTTGTGGCTTGGTATAACATCTGTATAAATATTATCTAGGCATGTTGCACTAGTAGGGGTTATTCTAGTGGGCTCCAAAAATAGGTTTACAAGATTGTAGGACTGAAACAGACTTAATATTTTACTACAAGAACCTGAGTTTTCTAATAAATTAACATTAAAATCACCGCAAGTGATAATGGACTTGTTCGAGTTACAAATCTTGTTTAACACTTCATCCATTACCTTTTCAAAGCAGTCATACAATCCTGAAGGGGGTCTGTACACACTTAATACAATAAACTGCTCCAATTCTATACAGGCTATTTCTATTGTCCGCTCAACAGATAGGCTCACAATATCCTTACGTTCTTTAAATTTAAGCTGGTTGCTTACTAAAATTAAGGAGCCACCATGTATAGCATTTACTCTGCTGAACGAACTACCAACCTGGTGATTATTAAAATTGAACAAGAACTGGTGGATTTTAAGCCAATGTTCTGTTATACAAAGAATATCTATACTGTTACAGTTCATAAATAATTCTACTTCTAAATCTTTGTTCATAAATCCTTGAATGTTTTGATGCACCAGATTGATACTATTTACTGATTTCAAGCTTTTACTTGAATTATTCTTACAATTCTGTACATTATTGCTAGAGGTTGCCTCTATTGTCTTATTTTTTAATTTAAATGATTAGCAATGTCAATGTGTGATACCAAATTATTGGCTGAATTATTTGATATGTTAGTATAGCTTTGCTCAATAGAAGCAATTTGTTTAGCCAAATTCTTGGCTGTAATACAAAAGTAATATGATAGCGACACAGCTATCTGTCTTTTACAATATTTTGACAAATAGTACCTATCCACAAAATATCTATCTTTAGTCAAATATAAATGATTACCAACATAATTGTTAGTGTCAATTAGATGGAATAAATTGTTATTATTTGTCAAATTATGCAATGTCATATTAATTTCATACCTAAACTTGTTTTCTTCCTGTGGCAAACTTTGGTTATATGGGAATGTGAACATAACAATTTTTCTTAACTTCAGGTTGCATAATGAAGTATAATATTGGAGTAATTCTCCTTTGTTCACATTACCTCTATTACCAATAAATATTAATAATGTAGTATCCTGGTTAAAATTGCATTTCATAATTTTATTCATTATGTCCAATAAAGAACAACCAGGCATACAGTGGTTCATAATTGAGTGTCCCGGATATTTATTTGTCAACAAGTGGCCTAAATCCTTCCCAATTTCATCACAAAAAAGTAAAATTTCTTGATTTACACTCTGTTTAGGGAGACAGAATGGCAAACTGGCAGAAGACTGCGGTATGGCGGTATTACATATTGTCAATGAATGTTCCGGTGTGGGTTCAATAGGTGGTGGTTGACAATGATCACATTTATTTGTTTGTGAGCTTACCAGCTCATTCATTGCCAATACATATTCCCTCATTTGGTTTTCAGAGGCTGTATATTTGATGGTCATAGAAGTAAGTTTCTCCTGTAGCTGGTCAAGCTCATACTGCAAGTCTTCTGTGTCAATTTGGTATTTCCTAGTACTCTTTTCTAGGTTAAATGAATACATATCTAATTGTTTCAGTAGATGTAACCTCTCTCTATTTAGTTTTACATTTTTGATGAAGAACTTTTGTTTTTTGACCATTTTCTTAGTTTTAGCTATGTATTTATTAATTTTTATGTATTTTTTAAGTTTATTTTTACTTGTAACTACCCTCACTGATTTACTTAATTTTGAATCATCACCTGTTAAATCTATTGTGTAAGAGGGGTTTATTGCAGAAACCATTGATGGGACAATAGGCACCAATTCATTGAATAGACTTTGATTCAACGAGGCAGTGATGTTTAGATTTGTGGTCTCTAGTTGTTCAATCTGACTTTGAGCCTCATGCAGCTGCTGTTGTAGAAAATATTTGTGGCTAAGAGTTTGTTCATACTCATTGCTACACTGGCTGAACCCGTCCACAACAACTTGGAGCCTGTCCCGGGCTGCTATGGCATCAGTGTGTTGAATATGTAACTGAGCCATTTCTGTTTTCAACTTGCTATTCTTTTCAAGGATACCAAGGAACTCTATTTCATTTTCATCTCTTTCCCTAATCAGTTGGGCACAGTGCTCCTTAGACGCCTTTAATTCGCTCAAAGCCTGCGTGAGTTTGGACTCTTCAAGGCGAGCCCGCGCGCTACGAGTCATAATCATGATTAGGTAAAGAGAAAAAGAAGATATTGGAAAAAAAGACTAGTGGATTGAGTAAGAGATGATTAGTTAAACAGAAAATGAAATTTAGATCGTATATAAAGAAGTTCTGTCACCAACTAATCAAGGTTATGTTTACGTTTTTAAGGTCATTGGCCTATACTTGTAGCCGTACTAAAAGTGATCTAATTAATTGTAGGCAAAATATTAGAACTTAAACAATCTACTACAAAGTAAAATATATAGTATTGTACCTGCTAAGAGATGAAAATGCAATATTCGCTTGAGCCGGTAACTGTCAACGGATCACAATGAAATTTTTACACATAATTTGCACATAATGCGTAAATTTAATACATAAAACACTTAACTACGCTATAAACTAGTTAATAAATTGGAAATAGGCCTTATTTAAGAAGGAAATCTATTATTTAAAATTAAAATTAAAAGGACAAATTCAGATCAGCTGTTAGCTTTAGTGTTGCCACAGGAAAAAAAAATGTACTGTAATGTGTATTAATGATGTAACTAATATTTATGTAATTTAAAAGAGTCTCCATGGAGTTTCTTGCCTGTTATTCTCCATAGGTACCTACTACGCTTTGGAATGGGCAACTAGCTTCATCTTTCTGACTGACCGATCACTTGACAATAATTCAAAAGTGCCTGTAAATCGTTTAATTGGAATAAATGCTTTGAGTTTGAGGTACAATTAATATTATTGTAAAAATAGTTAGGAACGAAATGAAGAAGGGGAATGAATTTTATTTTCCTTCATTCATGAAACTACGTAAATTTTACTTTTGACCATTTTCCACCCAATTCAAATGTAAGATCTAGTAGGTTACCAATCCAAAGTGGCTACACCATAATACAATGATCCATCGTCTTCCGAAGCTAATCAGATTTTGTCAGGAGCCCAGACACATGACTAAGGACTCAGGACTTACCTACATGCTGATGCTGAGATAATCGATAGCCGTTAATAATTAATTTCCCTGACTTTACATTCACTACATAATGTATGGCTATTTTGGGCATTTTGTGAATGTACTTCTGTCCTTACAAGTAGCAGTGGTGCGAACCTAGACTTATCTACTGGTAAAAGTTCTGCGTAAACACTGCGTTTTGCTGTCACATATGGGCTAAATGTCTGTCATTTTTATTACCGCTTCCCGCCAAAAGTTTGACAGCTGTCATAATGGAATATCAAGGCTTCACTTTATTGTTCCGAAGTCTAAATTACCATCTTATGACGTTCGACTTATCATTTCAATATTTTACACTTAATATACATTTTCACTACTCGACATCTATTCAGTATGACATGCTAGCAAAAGTTTTCATGCAGATATTGACTCTGTGCCAAAAGATTGTGCCCACTAAACCAAGGCATGGCAGGTGTACCAAATTATTGAGAGTGCACTTTTTCACATTTGTCTATCCCAGCAGTTTTGCACGGACTAAGTTATTGCAGTTTTACCAGCCTCGCCTCTTGTTTTACAAAATTTATTGAGTTTTAAACTGGTTTCGACACTGATAAATTCTGTGGAGTGTAGGAAAAAAAATATGCTGCGGAAAATTGTTTTAACGGCACACGTCACTTTAGAGATGCTTATTACTAGATATGGGTACACCTTAATTATATAGGTACTTTTACAATATCCATGGAAACCGATAAATTGGCCTACTTATTACCAGCGAAATGGCAAGCAATAAACTAAACGTAAGTACATAATTTAATGCAGTAAAATTTTTCAAATTATGAAAACACTAGTGACCTGCACTTCTTCGCACTGTTATTACGACTTGACAAAATATCTAGATTTCGTTATTATAATATGTGAAAATATGAGTATTGTACATAAACCTTCCGGAATAAATTCTCAAATGATTATGAAAACCGCATCTAAATTCATTGCGTAAATTAGAAGAGCGCGGTCAGACAGACAGATACGAAAAGCGACTTAGTTTTATACTATTTATATAAATAGATGTAGATTAGTTATTAACTTTATAGCACAATTGGAACTAAATAATACTTTAAAAAATGAGGTTCGAATAGCGCTGCGTACTATATGTATTGAAAACCTTATAAAAACTTGATACACGCATGTGACAGATGGTGTGACAAGATGAAATTATAGTGCCAGATTCTAAATGATATGGAAACGAAGAAATAACCTTTTGAAGAGACATTATTGTTACTTTAACACTACTTATTTATGATAAAAGAACATGTTAAATTGAGATAATTCTTAAAAGTGCTTCTACTCTAGGACTTATTACGTTATAGTCTCAAGTGCAAACATTTCGTGTGGGCATAATAATGTAGGTAGGTACTAGCCTACCAGGTACCTAACACAGAGCACGGAGACGTTTCTGCGGCCGCTGCTAGAGACGGTCCTGTCAACACTTTTCATACAAACCAAGCGTGTCAGTGAACGTAACCTTTTACTCATAGAAACTGACGACCAGTGAAAATTTTATCATTGCCCGGTCTGTGACAGCTAGCTTACGCTCAGTTGCGCCATGTTTGGACACGGATATTATTCGGAAATACGTCTCTACCCACTACCGACACGGCGGGGTGATTTCGGGCTCTGTGGTACCTAAATTTTATTCAAAATGAATAATGTTCATTATTAATATCCTTTAAATAAGAGAAGTAAAATCGGTCAGCGCAAGGAGGAGCAACTGTAGAAAATTCCTTAGTATATAAAAATTTATTAAAAATTTTATTATACAGCGACCATTACAAAAGCCCACAGAACCCTAACAAAACACTTCGTATTTGTATAAACGAATGAAATAATAACTATTACTGTACCTACCTAATCATAAAAATAACAGCCTAGTTATCTTCATAAGAAATAATATGGTAGCCATTTTAACCAGTTTCGGCGCAATATCTAATATCGTTAGCGAATAACAATAGAGTGATTAAAACATCAAACAGATTTGAAATTAATTTTCACAGCGGTCGTGCCAATTCCCTACTGAAGTTGCTGAATTATTTAACTAAATGGGTGAGCAGTATTTTGTGGTTATAACGATAACTGAATACAAGGTGATGGTTCGAGTACCGTAAAACGGGGTTATTAGGGATGGAGGGGTAAATCGGGACGAAACTTTAAAACGGATTTTAACGTTGAAATAATATAGTTGGTGAAATACCCCTTCTGTAAAAGTACAAGAACAAATTTAATGTTCTAGCACGTTCATAAAAACTACTTTCGAATCGATTCTAACGCATTTCGTAAATCGTTTTAAAAGTGCGCGGAACTCCGTGAAAATGCCTGGCTGTGCTGTTAGATCTTGTAAATAGCGTTCAAATACGTCAAACTTACTTATAGACGGAATAACCTTCCATACACAAATATTTTTTTATAATATTTAGTCATGTTGTTATTGAAATTCAAATTCCTAACCTCATAATACATGGACTTTTCATTCGATTCAACCATGATTCAACATAAAACATGGCATGAATCGAGTATTTTTGAAGTATTGCTTATATGACGTCACGGAATCTCGTTACACCTCGTTTTTATGTTCACAAAGTTCAAAATATTTTTGTTTTGCTGAAAATATACGTCAAATCAGCAAACTTGACATGCACTTGATATGCGATTATGTCTTCAAGTAAAAATGCTAACGAGACTACCAAAGGGTTGAGGTCATGTTTGAAACCAAAATTGACACGTCGTCGATAATTTATAATGGACTTTGTTACTTTTATTCAATAATTGTAGTTAAATTAAAATGTAACTTTTTTAAGCTTAAGCAGTTTTATTTCTTGGATTCTGTCAAAATTCCGAAAGAATATCGATATCGGTAAACACATATGGTACGGACTTCTCTTTCCGGGCGAGCAGCTTTTGTTTTTTTTTTGTAGTAGCTAGTAGCTACCGCGTCTCCCGCCAAAACTGACAGACTTTTTTGTTCAGAATATTGCGCTTATGCGCCTTCTCCAGTGTTATATACCTACTCAAGTGTAATACAGAAAATATTATTTTCTAGCCAGTATGTACCCGTGTTAAGTTCTAAAATACAGGTCATAGAGAAAAACGCTGATAGGAATCGTGGGCTCAATTTCACAGAAAATAAAAGTGACATGAAAATTTAGGTGTTATTCGAAGACGTATTTTCTTTAAAACAAATATTCTACTTAGATCATATTACAAAGTAAATCATGTATGGCAATAATAGAATTGAATATCTTTATTTTGCATAAATTATGGTACAAAAAAGGTCTTAAATATAAATAGTTTCGCATGCAAATATAGGTACATTATAATAAAAATTTCAATAGGAACACATAGAGACCGAAAGAAAAAACACAAAATACTTTAAAATAAAATTATTATTACCAGTGAGATCATATTTGGAACTTTGCTTATAATTTAAGAATTCACTTATAGTGTAGAGAGTACATTACTAAAGAGCCATTTCTTAAGGTTTTTTTTTAATAATTTAAAGGTAGCTCTCTGATGTGTTGTATTTTGGTTAAATTTTTTGACAAACATATTATATCAGTTATTTTGAAATAGTGTGCTTCTACATCTTGTGACAGCCAGTCTAGTTGGATCTATTGAAATAATTATTTTATATTTTAATGGCTCAGAGTGCTTTTTAACAAAGAATCCTACTTCTAATATACAGGGTCAATATAAATTAGACAGTGAAACTCCGCAGACGTGTTGGTTATCGATGTTTCAAAAAGATGAGTAAAAAAATTGTTTGTTTGTTTCACGCTTTCACGCTAAAACGGCTGAACGGGTTTGAATTAAATTTGGCACATGGGTAGACCATAACCTGGAGAAGGACATAGGCTTCTATTCATCCTGGATCGCTGACAAAATCCCGGCCAACAGCTATCATAAATATTAATTTACTTTTATCAATATTTACGTTGACCGTGATCGAATAAACTGATTGAAGTAGCCATAATTTTGTTCCGAGTACATATGAAGCACATACAAAAGAACAACAATTACATTTCTGCCGTTTCGCTCTGTTGGTTCCACTAGTGGGTGGGTCCAGTAGGATTTTGAGGTACTTATGTTCCCATTTGGATGGGGGATTCAACGATCTTAGTTTACCGAATTATTTTTTGGGCTCGTGGCCGCTGACAAGTTTTAACAAAAACCTCTTTAATTGAACAGTCAAGCCAAATACCATTTGTGATGTTAGAGTACATTACTGCAGCGGCCAGCAAAAGAGGCATTGAGGGACGAACGTGTAAATGTGGGCCGAGGCGAAGCCGAGGCACACACACAGGAACACATTCCATCAATGCCAGTTGTGGCCAAGTCTTGTATAGTACTTTTCTCAAATAATGCGCGGAAATTAAAATGCAATTACTTTTCAAAATCAACGACGAACAACGAACAACAATTTTCCCGCGTTAAAGTGTTAATTTTTTTTTGTTTTTCAATAAACAGATTTCTATTTGCAAGCCAGTTAAAAATTTAAACAAAACCATTATGTTACCTCCTTGGTTGCCATGTTTCGGAGCAAAAGATCGTTCCATTTTTAAATTACACAATAGATTATGAGTTTACTCTGTAATTTATTTGGCCGCTAAACCACGACAGATGGGATTTTCATACAACTTTTGCCGGCCGCTGCTCGCATGTATTTGGCCAGTACGGCAATTTCGTTTTATCTCGAAGAAGGTTGTCAAAATAATTCTCAAATTTCCAAGCATGTTTGAGAAAATTCATTCTTGTCCGGTATGTATTGTTTGATGTTACAAAAAGTACTAGGCGTACATAAAATCTTTATTGTTTTTGATGTGTAATATCTTTCCTCTCGCTTTCCTGCAGTCTGTGGGAGTGATTTCGTGAAATGCGACGGAAGTGTGTAACAGGAAGCCAAGGAAGCGCGCGCTATTGATTTGACCAATGAGCGCGCGCGGCGGTAGAGTTGGCCGTCAGATGGTACCAACCCTTTTTCCGAGAGGTTGGTACTGTCAGCCAACAGTTGCGTGTGTGTGACGAGAAAGGGAAATAGAGATGGTGAACGCATCAGCTGTGCACTTAAACTCAAATATTAATTTCAAATAATATCTGAATCATTGTTTTTAGGATATAATGTTAATGTTTTGCTTATTACCAAGGTGAGATGTCAGATGTTACACATCATGTGCGACTATTGTAAGGCTCACTCGTTTTTTTTTTTCAACCTATGTTGAATTGATTTCAAGATAGATTTATTAAATTTATTTGTTTAATTTCCTAGATTCACTCTCATCCTAGAAAAACTACTCTCCTCTCGTTGTCCCTAAATATCTTTGTAAAAATATTATTGAACACTTTAATATAATTATGAATGCGGCTCTTTTTGTGAACTTCAAACAGTAGGTTTCCTCGTGTTCATTTACAATGCCCGATTGTAAATGATTAACTTATAAGAATACCTACATTCATCGCCGTACTCGTCAAATTATTCAAGATTTAAGACATCACTTTGGTGTTAACACGGGGAAAAGTGGTTCCTGTCATTCCCCGTGACACCACCGGGTGGTTTCGAATTGGGTGGTGTCACGGGGAATGAAATTAGATTGCGATCGTTCTTAAAAATACAAGAATTACCCCTCCGGAGTTCTAGAATCTAGATAAATACCTATGTAGGATCGGCAGATAAATAAAAAGGTAGAAGTTTCAAATATTACTACTTACAGTTATTCACAAATATTCGCTGTAGACTGAAAGCATTCGAAGCTACATATAAATAATAATAATAAATATAAATAATACCTAATAATAGATTTTACTACTTAATGCAACATTTGTTTGGTGATGATACCCGTTTTCACTAACACTTTGTGAAACCTAAATGAAAGCCTAAATAAAAGCACTGTTGGATTTTCAACTCTCGGTTCGACCCCGAGAATTGAAAATCCAACAGTACCTGCAATCATATTGAGGCGTTCAAATAGATATTTTCTAGTGTTAAGGTAGAGATTTCTTGAAAAAGGTGGTTTTTTACAGCATTTCTTAAACAGTAAATAATATAATCAAGAAAAAAAAATATTTTCAATTATCTTTTAATATTTAAAGTGATGGAACTCAAAATATACATTAATGCATCAAAAAAATCTTCAAACACACCTCTTAAGTGACTTTAAAAGTAGTTTATCCATTCATCAACAATTATAATTATAATTAAAAATATACCATAAAATGTCAAATGCCAAACTGCATGCAGTGATGGATTATATTTTTTTTCCAATCTATAGATTTTTTGTAAATAGAGAATTGCTTCATATTTTGCTATAAGTTACCAGCTTTGTGTCATCGCGCTTCTCTTTCTTTTCTATGAAGTCTGACAGTGACCGCGCTTTAGCTGTTGTCAGCCCCATAATGAAAACGAGCATAAGTTTGGCAAACTGGCTGACAACTATGTGAGCCATTATGGGTGCTCATACAAACTCAAAGGATGTGTTGTATCCTTCTACGATAACTGTCTAACTCTGTACAAACTCTTAATGTAACTTCTCGTTTTCATTACATAAAGTTCCATTCACATAACAAGGAGTCGTGTATAAGATCCACGATAGTGTACCACAGATAACACTCCGCCCACACGCTGCAATCTCGTTTGTAGGGTTCCGCAGCTAAAAAGGTGCCAACGAAACCTTATTATTAAGACTCCGCTGTCCAAGTGATGGGTGAACGCACCCGTCTGTCTGTTTGCGGGCTGGATCTCATAAACCGTATAGGCAGACAGTTGAAATTTTCAGAGTGTGTAATTCTATTGCCGCTATAACAATACACAATAAAAATAGAATAAAGTTAGAAACATTTAAGGGGTCTCCATACAGCCAAGTGCGAGTCCGGCTCGCACTTGGCTGGTTTTTTTCCTCATTTCGCTTTTACAACGGAATTTCATGCAATATTCTCGTTATTGAATGAGTTCTTGGAAATACACTGGCCCTCAAAACTTAGTACCACACTCTTAAAATCGCAATAACTTTTAAAGTACCTACACAAGACATATTTTTGAAATAAAAAGAAAACAAAAATACACACATCAAAAGTGTCTAGGGATCAAGCATTTTTATGCGGATTTCTTGAGATTAAGATGTGGCTTTGTAATAAATTTATGATTTTATAAATTTATATGGATCCTTTTTGGTGCATTTCATAATTTGAATCAGGAACTGTGAATCAAATTCGAGTAAAAGATGAAAATCAGCTGTCAATATTTTCCCTATAAAAACATACAACGCATTGAAGACATTATTAGTGCTACTGTTTCCCTACTACTGATTAAAACCAACGTTATTATGGAGCGGCGACGTCATTTAAGCAGGGAAGAAATGCTCAGAGCCGTGGGAATGATAGAAGCTGGTTCCTGGCAACGTACTGTGGCTTTAGCTCTGAATACAAGTCAGAGTGTTATCAGTCGACTTTGGACACGTTACCGAAGCACTGGTACCGTGGCTGAGCGCCATGGAGGACGGTATCGCTGCACCACACGGAGACAAGACCGATACATTCAAATCTTAACTCGAAGAGCTCCAACAATAACCGCCATGATGTTAGCCGTGAGGCTTCATCACTCTTCAGGGAACTTAATTAGCGACCAAACAGTCAGAAACCGCTTGCATGAAGTGAACCTTCATTCCCGAAGACCGCTACGGGTACCACCTATAGCAATGCACAATCGTAGGATTCGATATCAATGGGCTCTTGAACACAGAAATTGGGCAGAAGAACAATGGCGTTTCGTGTGCTTTTCTGATGAGTCTCGTTTTGGTATGAGACCGGATACAAGACGTATACGACACTGGAGAACCCCTGGACGCCAACAGCGATTAAAATCCTGCCAGGAAGTCCATCCTTATAGTGGTGGAACCATCATGGTATGGGCGGGTATTTGGATCGGCGGAAGAACTGAGTTGATTTGGATCAGAGGCAACCTCAACGCTCAAATTTATGCTGAGACGATTGTATCAGACGTCATCGTTCCTCTACAAGTGCAAATCGGTCCCTTATTTCAGTTAATGCATGATAATGCACGACCGCACACCGCAAGAGTTGTAAGACAGACTCTCGCCGCAGCTAACATCAATGTCCTGCCCTGGCCTGCTCAGTCGCCAGACTTGAACCCGATTGAGCATGCATGGGATATGCTACAGAGAAGAGCTCTGCCGAATATGGAGGGTATCCAGTCGCAAGAAGACCTTTTTTTGTTGTTGCAACGAACATGGGCGGCCATTCCACAGCGTGATTTGGATGAACTCATTTTGAGTATGCCAAACCGATGTTCTTGTGTTGTTAGTGTTCGCGGTAGAAACACGGATTATTAATTGTTTAAGTTACCCAATAAAATTTTAAAGAAAACTGTTATTTCAGTCTTTTTTTCGAACTTTTGTGTTAGTGGTTCAAATGTCAAAAATCCCTTTATTAGGAAAATGGCAAATTTCTTTATTAATGCAAAGGTGACTTGGTTTATCGTTACTGTGACAAACGAAAACACTTTATTTTATGAATCCTTAAAGAAAATTTTAATTAATATCAATCAGGAGAAAAGTTATTGCAAAAATATATGTTGATCCCTAGACACTTTTGATGTGTGTAATTAAAATTTTATATAAAAACTTTATAGTGGATAACTTTATTATTTCTTTATTTATTTATTCGCTGATGACACTTCTATTATTTTTTAAATAGAAAAGATACGAATGTCATACATGTCAACGATAGTCTGGCTGTTCTTTTAAAATGATTCGCAGCCACGGAGCAGAAACAAGCTAATAATCTTTTAATTAATGCGAACAAAACTAAATGTCTTAAGTTTTCATTACCAAAATTAAATGTACCCCAAGTGGGTCTTAATTTAAAACTTGACAAGAAACTAGACGCTATTACGGAAACTATATTTTAAAGAATTACTTTAGATTCTAAATTGCATCGGGGCGCCCACATTAGAGCTCTTTCAGGTAGATTAAGTTCAGCTGCATAAGCAGTAAGAGAAATAAGGGAGTTGATTGATATAGCTTACTCACCCACAGCCATACCACGCTACACCTATACTTTGCTTATTTCCACAGTATTATGTCTTATGGCGTTCTGCTGTAGGGATTGTCAGCTGATGTAGATTCCATTTTCATTTTTACAATCAAGAGGGCAATCCACGCGGTCTATGATATGGGTCCTCGCGAGTCATAAACAAATTCAAAGAAATTGATCTGCCTTCTCTTTATATCTTAGTAAGTATTTTGTATGTTCGCAAAAACTTTGTACTTTTCCAAATAAGAAGCGATTTCCATAATATAAATTCACATAGTAAAAATGAAATTGTGATACCCAAATTTAGAATAACTAAAACAAGCACGTACTTTCTTATAAACAGTATCCGCTTTTACAACAACTTGCCAAAGTCGGTCACAGAACTTAGCGATGGGAAGTTCAATAACCACATCAAACGTATCCTTATCACAAAGCATATTATAAGATTAAAGACTACGTTGAAGACAAGGATGTCTGGCAGTAATTCCTTCTGCACATGTGGCTTCCCTGGTACCTCATTAACGGCATCACTATGTAAATGTCTATTAATTTCTCCCAATTTACCATGTTTTGTTTTTTACATTCTTATTTGACATAATCTAGATTTGTCATAGTTGTAATGGCAATCATTTAATTTGGTTTAAATAGGCTTTTATTATTTATTATTATTTTATAAGATAGATTCTTTGTATTTTGTGAATGTGAGAACGTTGTAGGTCTAACTTGTAAACTTTAGATTCGTAGACCATTTTCTATCTTGTTAAGTACCAGGTACTTGTTGACAGGCCTACACTCATGTCCTCCCTTACCTATAAACACTGTAATTAGAAAACATTGTATAAGCTAATTATTTTTAAAAGAGTAAGCGAAGTTTCTGGCCGGCTCTTCTCCATAGGAAACAACCAATTGGAACCGTGCACCTAGCTTCTGACGTTTCATAAGTGCCCATCTAGGTTTATGTGAAATACTTAAAATATTTTTATTTTGCCGCAGACTACCTCCTATCACCCTCAGCGCACTAAAACAGGCCCTGATGGAAGAATGGGAGAATATTTCCCAGCATCGCCTCCGAAAGCTCGTCTTCAGTATGTCAAACTGGCTCAAAGCTGTAATCAGAGCCCAAGGAGGCAATACCAGTTATTAAAGTGTAAAACATACATAAAAATGTTGCTTGAGTTTTTTGTCAGTAAGTTTTTTTAAGTTAAAAACGTTATTAAACTATAAGTTCAAAGAAAGTTGATGAAATTTTGCTATAAATGGTTTTGACTAATGCTCTGACTTCTATAGTATAGGAAAAAAATATATTTTAAAAGTGTGGTACTAAGTTTTGAAGGCCAGTGTAGTATAATAGTGTTATTAAGGAAAAAAATATATTTCCCGGCTGAAAAATCTCTTTTTCCCGGAAGTGTACAAAAATGATCCCTAATGCAATAAAAGAAGAAATTGTTATCAGAGCTGAACAGAGTGGAACAAAAATCAATGTGTTTTTTTCTTTCCGTCCATTTTGAAACTAGTGGATATTTGTACGACTACGCCGTAGCATGGTGCGAAGCGTAGCGTACGCTGTGCACCGTGCTACGGCGTAGTTCACCATTTGCTACGGCGTAGCTTGCAACGAGCTACGATTATTGCGACCGCTTCACGCTTTTGTGCAAAAATTAAAGCTCATGACTGTCAAACTATTTCTAAAGCTCAAACCTCAATTTCTCAATAACCAATTTGGCCCAGATTCAAAATACCCCTAAAAACAATAGTTAACTACATCTTGCTTGCAACAAAATAGCTATGCTCTCGAGATGATGTCATATTCGCCCTTCGTGCTTAAATGCAAATACGAGGAGAGAAAGGAACATTATTTTCTCAAACAATTTGCTCGAAAGTAACTTTCTCTATGAAGAGTTCTGCGATAATTATATTGCAACCTTGGTAGTTGCTATTTCACTTTCACGATGTTTCAGGAGCAAAATAAGAACAAGAATAATTTTACTGTAGAATTTTCGCTATAGTAGCCAATTATGAACCCAAGAGCAATGCTTCTTAAACTAGAGGTAACTGTAAAACATCGAGTTGTGAACAATGGTGCCGATTCCCTTGTTCACAAACTAAACTAAATTTAAGTTGAGTGCATCTTTTTCTTTCTATTTCATTATGAAAAGGACAGAAGATAAATATTAGTTTAGTCCTGTCAAATTAGTCAGCACCTGACGTAATTTGATGTAATTTTAGTAGTCAACTTTTTAATCACGTCTAAACTTGTATGGAGTAGTGTCAGGCGCTGATTAATTTGACAGGACTAAACTAAAATTTATCTTCTGTCCTTTTCTTAATGAAATAGAAAGAAAAAGATGCACTCAACTTAAATTTAGTTTAGTTTGTGAACAAGGGAATCGGCACCATTGACTGTTGAACATAAACTTTCAAATACATCTCTATTATAAACTACTTGCAAAAGCAAATATTCAAACCCGTAAATTAAAGGAAATGCCGACCATTTTCTTTTCATGAACCCTTTACAGCCTTTTACGACATCCACAAAAGGGGAAAATTGCCTTATTTTCCAGAAACCGTTTAAAAACAAATTAGTTAACCGCATTTCCCTCCATAAAGGAAGACTATCTTAAGATACCCAACATTTAATAAATTTAAATTCCAACGAAAGCTTTTCTTACTATACAACGTGTCGTTTTGCATCCTCGTCAAATTTCAGGAGGCTGTTATGAAAGACATAAATAATCAAATAAAATTACGATCCTGCTCAATAATTAATACATACTTGTTTTTTTAGATATTTAAGTTTGACAGTATTTCAGAATACTCTACTTTCAAAGAACAGAATCGCCCCGTTGCGTATGTGGTAGGCAGTGTCGTACGACTATGTCGCTGTGTGCATGCGTTACAGTTACAGCGCAGTTACAGGGCGGTATCACACGGACCCTACACATGCCGATTTCCGAAAATGACAAAATTTTAAAATAAATACCTACTTATTTTATTATTGATTCGTGTCGAGAATCATTAGCATAGTTACCTCCTCGAATTTGACGAGGATGCAAAACAACACCTTGTATAGGTAAAGCCATTTCTATTCCACTTTCCTGACTCAAAACCTAGCCCGAAAATTCCCTATAAAAAATAATACATAACAAGATTTTAAATTACCCACAACTCAACCCTCCAACGCGCGAGCTACCCGACCGGAACAAGTGAGGTGCTGGTATTGACACATCTATTACTGTACTCACCGGCCAACGTGCGCCGTTCACGTGGACTCGTCACGTGATTTATTTTAAGGGTTAACCCTGACATGTTCATGTACTGGCGAATTTTGTGGAGTAAATGGACCGGGATGACGGGTTATAGGTACTTAGACTAGCATCTACCCGCGGCTTAGCCCGCGTGGATGTCGGTAATTATCCCACGGGGACGTGTTAAAGGGATAAATAGTATCCTATCATCAAATCCACGCAGCCGTTAAAGCGTGAAAAGGTAACAGGCGGTATTAAACAGGTTTTATGATTCTAAATGTCTAACTTAATAATAATAATAATTCATTATAGTATTCCAATCACAATTTTTTTTTTAATACTCTAGCGCCTCTACACATTGGTGAAGATTCTCTTGTCACAAAATTCTCTAAACTAGACGAAAAATAACCAAAATTTTGTTGATTCCAGTTAAATGATGTTTTCCATTCTGAAATGACAGCACTGAAGCCATAAAGTTATTAAATTTAGTGAAAATGGCAATTTTGCTATTCTGAATCTGCCGTTTTGAACCAAAAATTTTTATTGACAAACTAAATCCGACTATTTTTATCGTGATTTAAAAGGTGTGGAATAAAATTAATTGTCATGAACTAAAATTAATAAAGCACATTTCTCTACTAGTTCTTGAAAGTTTGGAAATTATTAAGGACGCATGTGTTTTTGTGTGTTTGTTGTCGATCCTGGACATAACAGACAGAAAGACTCAGACAAATTCAAGATGTCATTGATAGGGCTTTCCTACGGCGCGCGGCGACGGCGACGAGAATACCGGAGATTTTCAACTTACTGAACGAAAAACCGGATTATCATCTAGTCTTGGTCTATGGTCTAGTCAACTTAGCAATTGTCAAACCCGATTTCAATTGTGTCAATATTGTTTTCAAGTTTAGAGAATCTTGTTTGCAGAACAGCTTTAAGGTTATCTTAACCAAAAATAAGAAACTTAAACTAACACTAAAATTTATATTTTTTAGTTCGGTGTACAAGAGAATCGGCACCATTAACTAAGTTATTTTATAACTTCAAATTGTAATAACTTTTAAGTGAGTGGACCGATTTAAATGAAATAAATGATACCTTGACAACTTACCTTACCTTTACAATAAATTGCCAGGTGGTTGGAAAGAGTTGACAACAGTGCTGTTTTAGAGTAGACTACGTAAGTTTTTAACGGATAAAACATACTACAGTGTGACTAAGTTTTTATCAGAGAAAAAAGTTGGCTGAATTGTTCTGGATTTGATGGATCTGGCTTTTCGTTTATTTTAAGTTGATATATTGAAAAAAATGTGCTTTTTCTTTTTAGTGTACCTTTGTAAGTATATGGAATAGGGATTTAACATTTTGGTGTCTGTTTTTTGACAATATGTTCTAGCATCCTATAAAAGGAATACACGTACAGTAAACTTTACTCGTTACAAAAAAAATGCAAAGTTCTATCAATGTTTATGTTTTTTTGAGTGGCAAGGCGTAAACGCTTGTGAGTTATTCAATGGAGTTTACTTTACAACATAGAGGTAATCGTATTAAAATTTCTATAAAGCAGTTTTGGTTTTAATAATACTTTTTATTTATAAAAGACGGCAATTCGTTTTGGCACTGTATACGTTGTTTTAATTCCGAGCGCACCGGAGCGCACACACATTATTGTCATCCCTTCTTTTGCCTGTCAAAAGTAATGTCATCACTCTCGTTCGTTCATATATCAGTCGCCCGATGGTCGCCCGGTGGGGCTCATTGAAGGTGAATCTATGTAATTTTTTTTGCAAATCGGTGAGATCAAAATTACGTGATTTAATTAATTGTGTTTACAAAAAAAGTTAGTAGCTTAGCAAGTCAAAGTAATTCTATAATACAATTATTGTTGAATAGGTATTTAGGCTGTATGTGTGTATTCCTATTACTGTGAACAATATAACATTCTTTTTCTATTATTATTTCGTGACGACATTTAAATTATTTATGAAAATGGAAAGAAATAAAAACCAAAAATGAACAGTACCTGCAACGTTAGGAGTATCTGCACAGGGGAATCAATGAACTAATTTTACAGGAATTCTTTAAGATAGTGATAATAGCGAGTCGAATTCACCACCTTCAGTAAAGCATTACCAGCAACGGCAGCAAATATCCATTCTCGTCATGCAATGTTAATGTTGGTTAAGCATTCTACTTTCTAGAGAAGAACGTCTGTTTTTATATCTACAACTTATAATAATCGTTTTTATGAAGAAATGGGATAAAATATATGATTAGTTTTTAGGTTTGAAATACGTCAACAAAGTCAAAGCATTTATTTCAAATAGGCACATAAAAGGCACTTTTGAACGTCAACATTTAAATAGAATTGATTCTAGTCGCCCCTTCCAAAAGGTAGTTTCGTATGGAGAAGAATGGGCAAGAAACTCCACCGTTACTCTTTTAACAACAACAATACTTTAATATGTCAAGTACTGTCACTACGAATGATAGAGTACTAAAAAGAAATGGAGTCTCATTTGAATTGTGAAAAAAGGTGACTTCTTACCCGACTACAGTAAAGCCAAAGAAGGGTATTGATTTTAACAGGCAATATATATGTATTATGTTCATCTGTTTCGTTGTTGTAGGTTTCGTTGGAACTTGGAAGTGTTATGTGGTTCCGCGGGTTATATGCTATATGATGTCATATAAAATTCAACATAGCGGCTTATAGCGGAAGTGAAGAGTAACCGGTTTAAAAAATAAAAGGTCTTAAAGGGTATTTTCTGAAAATATATTGGCTATCTATAACTTTTTATACATAAACCCAAAATAAGATCAAAACAAATTATGTGTACACGGTGTACCAGACGTACACACAGCAGCAGGTCAAGTTACCACAAACTGTCAAATTTCCTCATTCGATTTTGAACTTAACCTTCAACATTTTAAGGTTTAAAATCATTTGGAGAAATTTGACTGTACAGTAGGTAGCGTAGTACCTACGGAGTTTCAATAGAATAAAAGGCCAGCGTATACTGGTTTTGTTACAACTGACGTGCGGCCTGCTGTATACAAGGTGTCGTTTTGCATCCTTTTCAAATTTGAGGAGCTAACTATGCTAATGATTCTCGACACGAATCAATAATCAAATAAGGTGTGTATGGCCCGTGTGATACCGCCCTGTAACTGTGATTCTGTTCTCTGAAGGTGGAGTATTCTGAAATACTGTCAAACTTAAATACCTAAAAAACAAGTATGTATTAACTATTGAGCAGGATCGTAATTTTTGGAGTATTCTGAAATAATGGTGCCGATTCCCTTGTTCACAAACTAAACTAAATTTAAGTTGAATGTATCTTTTTCTTTCTATTTCATTATGAAAAGGTACCTGACGCAATTTGATATAATTTTAGTAGTCAACTTTTTAATCACGTCTAAACTTGAATGGAGTAGTGTCAGGCGCTGATTAATTTGACAGGACTAAACTAAAATTTATCTTCTGTCCTTTTCATAATGAAATAGAAAGAAAAATATGCATTCAACTTAAATTTTGTTTAGTTTATGAACAAGGGAATCGGCACCACTGTCAAACTTAAATACCTAAAAAACAAGTATGTATTAACTATTGAGCAGGATCATAATTTTATTTGATTATTTTTATCTTTCATAAGTCTCCTGAAAGACGAGGATGCAAAACGACACGTTGTATAATAAGTATCGCAACTCATAGAAGTTATTTTAATTCGCATACCACTATAAACCAACGCAACGTTGTGAAATCCCACCCTAAATCTCCCAGTATTACTTCCAAAATACACTGCTATTATTTTACAAAAATAAATACTTACAAAAGTGTTTAACAACTAGGTCAAAGCGTAAACAGTTTACCGTATAACCCTGCGGCTTCGTGTGACGACACGGATTAGTTCCTACCTCAGACCGCGACTGGGACATCTGTCTTCACGAAAATACACAAAGAAACAAAATGCGGTAACTTCCTCCATTGTTTTAGCTAATTTTATTGCCGTTTTATGGGTGAAGTTTGGTTTTGGGTAGTGTTTTAAGGAATACAAAATCAAACTCAATATCAAAGACATGCGCTTGTTAATTTATTGACGGTTTTCCTTTACTTGTGGTGGTTGAAGTAAATGTTTACACAAGTAGTAAATATACCTCTTTGATAACACAACAATCAGATTATGAACCTATTCTTTGTGTTTAACAAAGAAAAATTGAGGGTTATCTACAACGTGTAACATAATTAACGCAAGACCTTATGTAAATATGGAGCTAGAAGCATTATACAATGACCAAAACAATTTTTTTAAAGCTAACTGATTGATTTTGATTTTTCAAGGTCTTTATTACTAAACAGATGGTTACAATGGTGTTTACAAATGATCTTATTCTAATTGTACTCCAATCGCGATTAATCTTGTTACATAGGCTATATTTCGCCTTTACAAACATTAAAACATGTTTTTATTATCATATTTGCGTTGACATGGATTAACTTATAATTTGCATCGTTTAACTACTAGGTATGTGCAAGTCTTAGTATGGACCCACATAATATTTAATGAATTAAGTTACAAAATGTACGCTTAATTATAATAATTAATAATAATTTAAGTTAAGTAGCGGGTAGTCCGACAATAATCTTACATAAACGGCCGGTCAAGTGGCGTCGGCTAGCAAGCGAGCCATCGTCATGATACGTCACGGAGGAAGTAGTTTAAAGCTAACTATTATTATTAAGAAAATCGCTTTGACCCTAGCGTTACTTTATGCATTTAAAATTGAGTCTTATTACCTCGAAATAAGATTTAATTTTCTTTGGCTCAATCGGCGGTCAGTATTGCAAAAAACTGAAAAAAAAAACCTATATTAATAGTTACTGAAATCGATTCAGTAGTCAATTATGAGCAAACTACTTTCAGGACTTGCGTTTATTCTGTTACACCTTGTATACAACATGTAACTTAATTAACGCACATCCTGAAAATAGTTTGTTCAGAATCGTTTACTGAATCGATTTATATAATTTTTAATATAGGTAATTTTTTATCCCAAAAATAATTAAAACTTCGGATATTATTGTCATACTAACCCTGTACAATCAAAACAAATTGAAATGGACCGTAAGTCAAAGTAATAAGACTTTTAAAATCGCAGTTTTATTTGTATTCATAAAAATTCCATCATTCAATACAAAATAAAGAAAAATAAACCTTATTCCAAGAACGTTAACAAATGCATTGTAAACTTAGCGATTTGACCGCACGCACACACTAACAGGAACTGGACAAAGGACACCGATAAACCCACGGAGCAAATACAATTGCTCCGTGGATAAACCACCTACTTACTTTCGTTCCCTTTCAAGTTTAGTCACCTTTCAACATTAGTCACGCGCGGGCAATATTAGTGGAAAGAAGTTACGTAGTTAGTGTTATCAAATAATTCTTTCGCGCGCAATGTCTTTCCAATACACTAATGTTCAGTATACCGAAATGGTGAGGACTTTGGCAACGTGTGGTGATAATGTGGCTCTAGCTTGCAGAACATTTAACCAAAGGTATGGTACAAGAGTGGACCGCAGGACAATGTTAGCTGCTACTCAGCGGCTTCGCGACCACGGAACGTTCCGTCCAAACACAGCCATCGATAGGGGAGCCAACGTGCGTACACGTACTCGTCTTCAAAACGAAATCCTGGACTATTTCGATGAGAATCCCCATGCCAGTACCCGAGAAGCAGCGCCACACTTTGAATGTAGTCATATGCATGTGTGGAGAACACTTCGTGGTGATAAAGAACATCCATTCCACCTCAGAAGATGCCAGGAGTTGACTCCAAACGATTACGTACCACGTTTGCAGTTCAGCCGCTGGTTATTAGAAAATTGGCAGCGGAACATAATTTGGACCGACGAAAGTACATTCACACGCGTGGGGATGTACAATCAACATAACACACATTTGTGGATGCACGAAAATCCTCACGCATGCAGAGTGGATTCCTTCCAACACCGTTTCTCAGTTAACGTCTGGGCCGGTGTCATTGGTACACACATACTGGGGCCAGTCTTCTTACAAAGATTAACAGGAGACGCATATTTACTGTTTTTACGAGAAACTCTACCTACGCTGCTAGAAGACATTCCTCTTCATAATTTACAAGAGGTATTCTACCAACACGATGGTGCCCCTGCCCATTTCACTAGAAGTGTTCGGCAGCACCTTGATGAAGAGTTTGGAGAGCGCTGGATCGGTCGCGGCGGCCCTATCCAGTGGCCCCCCAGATCAGCTGATTTGACGCCTCTTGACTCTTTTTTGTGGGGACGAATTAAATCGTTAGTTTATTTTAGTGATACAACAAGTGCCGAGGACCTAAAAAATAGGATAGTGAACGCTTTTGAAATAGTGAGAAATGACACTGAAGTGCTTTCTAAATTAAAACATCAATTAAGAAAACGGGCATTAAAATGTATTGAACAAGGTGGTGGACATTTTGAAAGTGTGTTAAAAAGACAACGTCGTATGAGTGTTTAGGCCATCAGTATGTAAGTTATTTGATTTTTTAAATTACTTTAAATATTTTGATTCAATCTTCTAAACATGCCGTCTCTGAATAATGTTGTCGTACCGCCTCTTATTTTCAGCAGTTCATTGCCGATTGGCATTGTATCATATTCAATAAACGAAATTATTCAGAGTCGACAGTCCAAAGCCTGAAAAGTGTGATGGAAAGACGCAATCATAATGTTTACTAGACATAGACCGTAAATAAACAATTCTTTTCTCGGACGTCGTCGGTTAATGTTTCATAATATTTCTTTAACGTAAACAATCGTGTATCAAATTGTCGGCTTTTTCCGTAGTTTCGTTGTGTTGGTTGTGTCGAGCGGCGCGGTAACTGCTTGTGCGACTGTGTGCGCTGCGTGCGTAGTAGTATGACCATAAATTTCTCCCAGAATTGGTATAACTAATTTAATAAATAACAATGCATATACATGTTAAATTAAAAATTAAGTGTATATATTATGATTATAACATAATATTCTAATTGGGGTGTTTGAGGGTGTGCGTTAATTACGTTACATGTTGTATATCAGCAGAGACCTAGAAAATATCCTCTTTGTGAGAACAAGCTTATCTAATCCAGGATTGTGGAATCTACAGGGTGAATTTGAATTCATGGGCATTATTTTAAGTGGTCATTGTACTCATCATTATGAACAACTTTTACTATGGGACCAAACATGAAATCACAAAAAAAATGTCAGCTGTTCCCTACATTTTGAAGGGTTATGCAAATATAAATGTAGGGAACAACTGATATTTTTTTGTACCTACTGGTTTGAACAAACACTTTTACACGTCAATCGTATTTTAGAAACTAGATGAGGTCGGCATTTCCTATCTGACTACTCTGAGAAGAAAGGCCGAAACAAACTCAGAGGTCACAGTCTCTTTTAAAGTCCAGACAAAATCTTGGTCAGATGATGTGAAGGCTATGTAGATCGGTGTCTGAAGTGGTCTTTTGAGGAAAGAACCACACAGATTGAGTGGACCTGTCCAGTCAGTGCACGCAATTGTCAGAAATCGTGCAGCTCAACTTAGACTTAAGGAGCTCAACGATTCGACGAACAATACCAAAGAAAGGACATTTGGGTAGGCCGCATAAACTACTCAAACTGCCAGAACATGATTAAAACTGGAACAAAAACACACATAGTCCTCACATTCACAATAATTAAAAATAAAAATATATTTAAAACTTCCTAAACTCAATATTTTACTGACAATATGGAAATCACAACAATGTGCAAACAACTGTTTCGATGCCACATACTTACTAAACACTTTAATACTGGCCATATTTTTTTCAGAACATAATAATAAATTGGCCTTTTAGCAGACACGCCAAAGTATTCAAACAATGGTTTTACAACGACCAAGAATTCCCATTACATTCTAATATTTTAACAAAACATTAATAAGACATTCTCCAAAATGAATGTTTAATGAGCCTCAAGGCGTTTTTACTGAAATATTAATCCTTTGAGCCGACAAATCCTCAAACTTTGACGAAGACCGCAGGACCAAGTTTATCTTCGGCTTATCAAGATATCCTTGTCTTCATAATTACTCCCAGGGTAGTGTTAATTTTCGTCAACCGTTTAATCACTCGTTAATCCGGACCTTAGGACCAGAACCTCATAAATTGAGACGAAACTAATAAGTCTGCCGTGTTTCTCTAGGGATATAATGAGAAGGTTTAGGAAGGCCCAAAGTGGATGAGGATATCGAAGCTTAGATTAATCAGGTCAAAGTTGGGGTATGCTGCTCTTTTAAATATGGCACGTAGATATTATAGCCCTTTTGGCAAATGAGGAGATTATCAGCAGGTACCTACATTATTATGGCATGGAATCAGGGCTTAGAATCAATACCAAAAGTACGGGTTCTGTACCGGTGCTTAGCGGTTCTGGCCATTCGCAGTCGCGTACCGGTAGGTACTCCAGCTAACAAATTTTATACCGGTACCAAATTTAGGTAGCCGGCGTGTACTATAATTCTAATTTATTTATTTATTTTTATTTATTAGCGATAAAAAACAGTGGTTCAATGACATGTTATACACTATATAAACTTAAAATTATAGCACTTAAGTACTGCACAACCAACACCATTCTCCACAGATCACTAGCTTATGAGCAGCACGGTTGGCGTAGTGGTTAAGCGATTGACTGCTACGCTGCGTGTCGCGGGTTCGATTCCCGCACGGAACAAATATTTGTATGACCTACAAGTAGTTGTTCCGGGTCTGGCTGTTTGTGTATGTGAGTTTAAATGTTTGTAAACGCACTCACAATACAGGAGAAATTCCTAGTGTGGGGCAAAGTTTTAAAAAAAGAAATAGATGAATGCTACACAAGTCAAATAATATAAATAAAAAAACTGTACTTTTTACTTACTCTGTTTTCTCACTCTAAGTTACGAAAATATTTGTTTGGTACCGGTAGTACCGATACTGATTAGAAATACCAATAATACAGGTACTTAGTACGTCTAGTACTGGTACCGATAGTACAGGTATTACTCTGGCACCGGTATCATACCAAGGCCAATGGTACCGGTTCCCAAAAATACCGGTATTTCAAGCCCTACGTGGAGCTTCCCTCGCCCAGTAACACATGTCCGTTTCAAAGGACATGACAGAAAATAGTACTTTGCGCAGCCTTCCATCATTTTCGGTTAGTTCCATAATTTTCACGCCATAAGTTTATTTAGAATTAACTGTATTTTATTTATTTATTGCTCCGATTATGCGAGTGCCGCAGATTTATTTCATTTAATTTTTATGACGAACGCAGGACATATTATGTTATCTGATCTATGATCACTAATTTGATCAAAAAGCCCCAAAAGCCACAAGAATTCATAGACACACCACACCTATGTTTTCAAAACACGTAGTGGGAAAAGAAAATAATTGGTCTTTGCTTTTTCACGTAGTCCTTAGCCCTAATAACATAATTGCCTTACCACGAACTGTCAAATTTTCTCATTCGATTTTGAACTTAACCTTCAACATTTTAAGGTTTAAAATCATTTGGATAAATTTGGCAGTTTCGTATAAGCTGATGTGCATGTGCTGACGACTGTACAACAAGAAATGTTACACGTGCCACATAATAGCAAGTTACCATAAAACATATGTAAATAGATAGTTAGTAAGTTCCCTAATTACCTTATTACATTTAATAAGTACTAAATAGTTATTTGTGCAACATGAGAACAAAGTTGGTTTTTGCTGCGCGGGATTCAAAGACACAAGATGTAACTATCTATGGTCTCGTGTAACAATACAACTTTTCACTTCAGCAGCGAGAACATATTACCTAAAGGTAAAAAATACAACATGGTAACAATTAAACCACATGTATATTTGTAAAACAAACAACATAAAAAAAAAACATTACATTTAAAACCTCAACAGATGATTTGCAACTTTAGGGTTCTATGTGTATCCGAACCTTTTATTCTTTGTTCCTTTTATGGGCCTACTAGGTATGAAATTTGAAAATCGAACTTCGAAGCGACATCGACATGTTTAATGTTTCTATCACTCGCTTTTTTCGTATCGAAGTGATAGTGACAGAACAAAGTGAAGTTGAAATCTTTCGAATTTTGTGAGTAGACCCCGCACTATGCTCGGCATTAAAAAAATTATTCAATGTCAAAGCATTTATTTCAAGGCACATAAAACTTTTGAACGTCTATGTTTACATTAAAATAGAATTGATTTTAGTCGCCCCTTCCAAAAGGTAGTATCGTATGGAGAAGAATTGGCAAGAAACTCCACCGTTACACTTTTAAAATATTTTACAATATTTTGTATACATTAATTATGTATACATTAATTAAAAAGTTACTTTGT
Source organism: Brachylomia viminalis (assembly GCA_937001585.2). Lineage (NCBI taxonomy): Eukaryota > Metazoa > Arthropoda > Insecta > Lepidoptera > Noctuidae > Brachylomia > Brachylomia viminalis. The sequence continues at coordinate 7,005,848 of OW443303.2, read as the reverse complement.
CTCACGCTCGCAGCAAAATCGGATTTTGCTCCCTGTCTTTAAACAGCAAAGCCTCCTTGTTTGAGGTGCTGAGGTGAAGAATACTTTCCTATACAAAATTCAAATTCACAAAATTGAATTCGGAACTCCTACGTATATCGTAAGAGAAGTTTGTAGGAATCTTTTGGTTGTCAGCCTTATGGATTTAATACTGCTTCAGAACCTTGTCATATTTCAACGGCGCTCCGGATTTGAGTTCCATTTACGAATAATGTATTTCGATTGTAGGAAAATGTTTGTTTTTCCTTTGAAAATAAAGATTTAAGTGGTATTGTTGTATATTTTTATATTCTTTTTCAGTTTATATTAATTTTTGGAAAGAGAACTTATTGATTCTTGTCACTTGCTGGATTTTCAAGGTAGGTAATCCTAAGACATTTAGGTAAATCCGTTTAAAAATAAATCAACCGTGATTCGGATATTACCGTATATCTGCTTACATAACATTAAAAAACCCAACGGACATGATACTCTTATAAAAATTTATTTCTTTAGGTCATACTGAACCCGAACTACGGGTGTAGGTATCGTTAACTAACTTCATTATAAAACCAAAACTGAGTCTGAAACTCGATCTATTCAAAATAACTATAGGACAAAATCGCCTAATTTGTTCTAGAATATATTTACCGCCATTTAATTAAAAGAGCATTTGCCAAGTTCAGTTTTCGATTTCCTTTGAACAAACTTAATTCATAAGGTACCTACCTATATAATACAACGATTTTTCTTTCTCAACGAAGAAGGGAAAAATCAGAAATAATAAATTAGCATACTGCTTCTTTTCGAACGTTCACAGTTAAGTAGTAAAGACACATACTCCAATCCGAATTTTCCTTGTCTCGAAAAGCAAAAAATAAATAAAAGAAAATTCGAACCCGTAATGAAAAACCGACGAAAAGAATAAAATTTACATACAAAATACGCAATGATGAAAACAAATGCAACGTGAACAAAATAAATGAGATTTCCCGCCACTTCCCAGCATATTGTTACACAGCATTTCAATTGCAGAATCAAAAGACGCAAACCAATTTCAAAATCCACATTGAGATTCGTTTTTTATTTTATACAACAACTGTCCCAAAAAGTTGCTTTATTCTCAGTTGTAGCCCCCAAAATTAGTTCAACCTAAGAATTTTCAGAAATACTCATTTTCAAAGTTTGACGATTGATATGAAATAATTGATTATTATTCAGTAAATATATCATTTCTACAGTCGCGAATCGTATTTTGATTAATTACGACGTAAAACAGAACAGCAATTTGCAACAAATCAAAGATATTAGGAATTTGGCGGGCTACAACTGAGGATCCACCTTAAGAATAAACAAAAGATTTCCATTTCAACATTTCAGCATTTAATAAATTTGTATTGACTGAAATGAACAGAATTTCGTAATATTAAATAGCTACTGACATATTTGGGAAGACATCTACAGAATGTTTCAGGCTTAGTTCTTAGATTTAATAATGAAATAAGTAGTCACTTTTGACGTTCAGAATACTTCTGTAACAATCGGTATTTCAATAAAATCTGCGACAAATGTCCTTCAATAATTGTCTTTTAATGTTCGGTTACGAAAAGGACAAGTTATTTGAACGAATAAAAATTATTATTAGGTATTCATATACAACAATCTCTTGGACTGTCAGTCTGTAAGTCACAGGGTAACAGGTAAGTTGACGTTTTCTTTGAATTCGTGTCACTTTGCAATTTAGCATGATAAATAATAAAAAGACGGTAGGTATAATCAAAACCAAAAGTGATTTATTCAAATTGGGCTGAGAATCAACACTTTTTGAACGTCAACAATTACATAAAGCTTTGGCTTCCTAAGTGTTCAACACACGAGCGGCCCGCGTCAACGGCAGACGTGTTGACGGCTGCAGTTTCCTCTTATTGACGCGTGCCGCTCGTGTTTATGAGCAATGAGCACTAAGAAAGCGATAAATGGTCATACATTAACGGGTTTTTTGAAAGCTTAATATCAGATACAGGTGAAAATTAAATATTTTCATGATGTCCATTACAATATGACGGAACTGCGCTTCTAGGAAACCGTAGTTTAAGGCAGTCCCCCAAAACGCCCGTCCTTCACCCCTACCTAGTGTATTAGCTGGGAAGAAGACGTGGCACAACAAACTCCCCAGCAGATATACCTACTTAATAGTAATAGTTTTGGTTGTACGGAAACCTAAGTGCTCAAGTCCGACTCGCACCTGGCCGGTACTCTTTCTTACTTTCTGTATGAAATAAATAAAAACAAGTAGGTATTTTTTTAAATCCAACGTTATCTCTGATTGAACGATCGAATGGTTTTCCAATTACCACCGCGGAAATGGTCATCTGTCACTGACAAGCGACAATCGAGTCGTATTCTGCCTTTATTTTTGTTTTTGTCCGATTCGTAGTAATTATCACGGAGCCAATAAATTGAAGGCAATTTACAGTGGGTTCATTTTTATTTGTGAGAGAAAATAATGTTTTTCTCTGTGAGTAAATATTAATTGGTTGGTCTTGCTTTTAGGCTACATAGGTATAGTTCGCGTCAAACTTTATAGTACCCCACCCCTCACCGCGCCGCTGGCCCATGAATTTGTTACTGCGCAGCGACTTGCCTCATGTTCCGCGCCGCCATAAAGTTTGAATCGGGCTGTACGCATTGTGTATGTGAAGTATGGAGTATTTTATTTTAAATTTCATTATTTAGTAAGCAATAACTTAATAATATTAAGTGATTAAGGGCGTATTTAACCAAATTTTTATACTTACCTAGAATAAATCTTATCCTGAGAATAAATTTAGAATTTTTGACAGTTTTTCCATACTAGAACTGTCAGACGTCAGTTTTATTCCACGAATAAAATATAATATCTAACTCTGGTAAAATCAGCCCTTAATAATAAAAAAAAAATAATAAATAAAATATTATAAATGTGTAAGTTTGTATGTTAGATGTTTGTTACTCAATCACGCAGAAACGTCTGAACGAATTTAGATGAAATCTGGCTCACATAATTATAGTCTATAACCTGGATTAATACATTGGATACTTTTATCCCAGTAGAACATTCCCGTGGGATAATTTTCAACCTCCACGCGGGTGAAGCCGCGGGCGAAAGCTAGTATTAAATAATAGTTTTATACATAAAAAAATATATATTTTCATAAATTAAGTCGATTTAAAAGGTGAATGCTGTGAATTCTGATCATTATCGTTCTGCGTTTGTACGTATTCAAATAACTTTGTGATAAGACTTCGTACCTATGTCTTATTTGAAATAGAGATGGAGGTACGGAAAAATACACCGTTTGTTATAGATTTGGGATACTGAGAAATAGGAAGGTTTCCCACTTAACAATCACTTAGTTTGTATTCTGCTGTCCTCCTGTAGGTATCCACTGTAGCAAATGGGCTGTACTTTACCCGTATAGATCCCGATAGGTGGTCACTTAGGTAGAGTGTATCGGGGGACAGCTAATCTCTTACGGCCAGATCCCAACCACCTTAAGTCAATATACCTGCCTACTTGGAAAACTCAGGCTAAGTATGTGCTGTGGAACGGTAAATAATAGGCCTTTACACCTATGTAGTTGCCGTTTTAGATTACTGGCCATTTGAAACTTAATTTATGTATGGCTGGCAATAAATTCTAAATTCGAAAAATGAAATTTATTTAAAACATTTACATGACATACACAACATTAATTACGTGTACGGAGTGAACACTTCAAACAAACGCACGACTCGTTATTGGTTTGAACGCTTCCGACATGGAAATTTTGATCTAAAAAATGAACCCCGTGGTCGCCCGGAAACTAAAGTCAACAACGACGAATTAAGGGCGATAATGGAAGCTGTCGATACTCAATCTTCGGCTGAGTTAGCAGCAGCTTTGCCATTTGCATCAAATTCGCAAGGTAAATAAACTTGATAAGTGGGTGCCGCACGAACTGAATGATCGCCAGCGCGACGAACGCGTTGAGGTATGCCTTGCGTTGCCAGAAATGTCGGGATTTTGCCTAGGTTAATGGCTCGTCCCCGCTGCTCCTACACGACAACGCTCGACCTCATACGGCACAATAGGTCTTTAGGCTACAAGAGCTAGGGTTGGAACTTTTGCGTCATCCACCGTACTCACCAGACCTTGCGCCGACAGACTTCTACTATTTCCAAAATTTGGACAACTTCTTGGCAGGAAAAAAATCAATACCCGAGAGGCAGTACAAAATGTCGTTGAAGAGTTTGTACGCTCGTGTACACCTGAGGGGCAATTCCCGTATTTTTAAGACCGTTCGCATTCTAATCTCAGTCTCAATCTGTCAAAATTTACATACATTTTTGACAGGTATTTGACATTGATTGTCGCTGAGATGAGATTGCGACTTGAATTTGAACGTTTTTTAGGTACGAGAATTGGCCTACTGACTTCTTCAAGAAGGGCATTGAAAAATTACCACTGCATTGGCAGAGATGCATCGATAGCATGGGTGCATATTTTGATTGATAGAAATAAAAATATTTATATAAATATTACTTTAACTTTCTGTATACTAAACGGCAATTTCATAGGTAAAGACCTAATATTAATATAATATAAATTGACGGTTACTACGAATACCTAGGAACAAGTTAAAAGACAAAGACAAGAACTGGGAGCTTCTTTAAAAGCGCTTCCTCAAACCAGAAATGAATCTTCGAAAGAAAGAACATGCTTATCAAAATATGAAATAAGACAAAACCACAAATAAGTATACCTGTGCAAAGCCCTTACTGGTAATAAACACTGGAAAAAAACTGTATCAAAATTAATATTCAATCAAACCATCCCCTTTTTAACTCATTTTCACATCAGTCAGGGTTCGTTCGAGAGTCCACTTATAACGTAAACGTTGACAAGCGGGCTGCTGAGTAAACACTCGCATTGTAGACAGACCTCTTAATGACGTGCATTAAAATCTCATTATAAACAGCCGTAGTAGGCAGGTAGGCGTAATACCTACTGAAAACTGACCATAGCGACACGGTGATGTGATATTATCTAACAGTATTGTAACTCGGCCCCTGTTCTTGAAATAATTACCTACAGCCGCGTGGTACGTACTTAGGTAAACACGCGATAGGGCTGCCCCCCTACAGTAATTTAATTTTATCAACCTGCTTGAGTTTCCTTCTAGTTTTTTGATTGTAAAAATTATATTTTTTATTTAAAAACATTAAATTCGTTGTGAATGAAACAGGAAATGTTCAATAAAAACACAATGTGTTTTTTGGGTAGAAGATTTAATAAAAAAAAAACACCATTGTATATTTGAGACTGAAAAATATTTGCGCCTTGACTGATACGTACGAAAAGTTTTAGTAGGTACAGACCTACCATTTATTACTCTCATAATCATTTCATAATGATATTTCGTCTAATTCAATGATATATGTAAGTAGCTAAGTACATAAATAAGTAAGTAGATAGCCTAGCCTAAGAAACTACCTACTAGTTTTTTTTTAACGCGAGCGTAGGTCACTCGTGTCATCGTGTGTCACTTATTTCACCCTATCCACTAATTTATTTATTAATCCAGGTATTTTACTCGATGGAAAAAGCGAAGTACCTACCTATTAAAAAATAAAACAAATCACGTACCAGTAGGTATATAAAAAATTTAGTCTTACCTTTCGGAGTTTCCAGGTAATTTAAAAAATGTTATCTCTGGGTCTTATTGACGAATTCAAGCAACCAAACACAGTACAATATAGTCTAGAATTGCTCTTTGCTATATTAAGTAAGTACTTGTACTTATTTCAATGAACGTCTGTCACAAATCATCACACGCTTACTGCTTACAAAACCATCACACCGTCCCTTCGTCACTGCGGCGCATTCCCGACTGTTTGTTTACCGAGTGTATACCGAACTCGAGGCGCCTAGGTATGATTCGCGTTTTGACCGTTTGTATGAAGATAGAATACTGTTAGATAACATTACCGTGATATAATATAATCTCCATGATAGGTGAAAGGATGAATGATTTTATTGTACAGCCGCCAGATTATACGAAACTGTCAAATTTCTCCAAATGATTTTAATCCTTAAAATGTTAATGGTTAAGTTCAAAATCGAATGAGAAAATTTGACAGTTGGTGGTAACTTGACCTGCTGCCGTGTGTACCTACATACTGTAAAAAAATGCAACTAAGCGAAGCGGTCGATATTAAGTAGTAGGTAAGTAAAGACTAATAATATGAAATAAATACGATGAAAAACATTAAATTACAAATTGTCTTTAACAAATTATATTAACATAGATACAGAAAACAAGTAAACAAACCATTTAATCACATTTAAAACTAATCAAAGTTAAAGTTCTCACAAAAAACTAAAACGTCAAACAGAAGTCTATGAAAAAAATCATTAAAATCGCATTATGTCTAGTAGCAATCTCGAACGACAAAAGTTATTAGTATTTCCATCGTCCCTACTGAGTTAATTAAAAATAAAAACAACAACTTACAAGTGCGAGACGGAGTCGCATACGGGTTCCGCTCCACCGTACAATATTTTCCATTATTAAGATCGAGCAAAAACGCCGAAAAAAAAACACGTTAATTCTATGGGGGGACCTTTCATTTTTAACTTTCTTTTATGTTTTGTTGTTATAACGGCCATAGTAGTACACAACCTGTGAGACATTTCAAGTCAGAGTCAAAGCATTTATTTCAAATAGGCACTTATATGGCACTTTTGAACGTCAACATTTACATTGAAATAGAATTGATTCTAGTCGCCCCTTCCAAAAGGTAGTTTCATATGGAGAAGAATGGTCAAGAAACTCCACCGTTACTCTTTTAAAATGTGTTACAATATTTTGTATACATTAATTATATAATTATATGTGAAGACCTATGAACCCATAACAAAATTACCATATCAAGTGGTTATCAAATTAATACGGTTAAAAAAATACAGCCTTGTGACAGACGGACGGACGGACGAACAGAGGAGCATTAGTAATAGGTTCCCGTTGGCAGCCTTTGGGTACGGAACCCAAAAATACAGTGAGGCTTATAAACGAATTGTTATTACAAACAACTCTTGTAAGGTCTATGTGAGCGAATAAATACGGTTATTGTTACGAAACCCGTAATTAAACTTTATTGTTTTGAATTTGTACAAATGCGTTGTGTGCTGTATATTTGGCCAGTGTTTTTATTTCCACTCTAACAGAGATTAGTTTTTATTGGTGCCATTATTTTTGTGTAATTCGAAAGTTTCGCCAGTACTTTGTGGAATACCGAAATAATTTGGCTTTCATTATAAGGCTATTTAAAAATCTTTGTTCATTTTCCTCATATTTAAAGTAGCTATAGTAGGTAGGTACGGAAAGATTGATAAAATATTTTGAGGCTGTTGGTGATGAATGTCCGAGACGAATCGTAGTGAAAAAAAAAAACAATAGAGTAGATATAGGTATAGTAGATGTAGGTAGGTATAGGTGTTATTGCCATTTTTTATTCGTTTTCATACAGCAAATAAATACTAAGTCCAACATGGAAGTTGTACCTAGCTAAAGTAAGGCCAACGAGACGAGATAAAGAATGTAAACTACCTGACCTTTACTGAGTTACATTACGATAGTGAGCGATTATTATTGCTGTCCTTATCTTTCGCACGCAATAGTGACGTCAGTTGGTCGACGACGGCTGTCGTTGTGTGATTCGTGGTACAGGAAAGCGGTCGGTACAGCAGCTATCAAAATTTTTTGGTCTGTCCGGTTCATGCCTGTTTAGATTATGTTCGAAGTGATATGATTTTTCTCGTTTCCGTATTTGTTTAATTTCTATTAATCCGTTACTGTCAGTTTTGCTTGTTGATTTTTACTGTTGTTGATTTAAATTATGGAATCACAGCCTGGCTCTAGATAACCTTTGAACTATATCAATTCACCACGAAAAAACTTTCTTTAAGTAAAAATGTTTTGAACCCCTAAAAGTTTGTTTACATTCTTTATCTCGCCTCGTTGGCAGTACTTTACTTTAAAAAGCTCTACCATAAGCGAACAAAGCCTGTTTCTTACATCTTGTGAGAGAGTATTTTTATGATAACACTGAATACTAAAATCAACGAAAATTATACTAAATCCAAATTATATCACTTTCGTGACTCATACTTTTATAGAACATAAAAAAATAATCACGTAGTCCAAATACAGTCCGTTTTAAATGAGGTTTTTAAAATTCTGGAGCACAGACAGATAGATTGAAAAGGTTTATTAGATCCTAAATGTTTTTTTTTAATATACATCAGAGTTTTTATCGTGAACGTCGCGTTTACAAAGTAAATGTTTGTCCCATATCTACCTACCACTCTACAGTATTTTAGCTCATGAAGCGACACGCGCTTTAGGTACTTGTGGTAACTAAGAGTACAAACACTATCTGAATTAGTGCGTGAAGACGAGTAGGGTCAGCACAGCACACAACACACACACGCACACACACACTTACAACTTACCGACTTACGTACCGAGAGCTCCTGCACACACACATTCTCAGTGTGTTTGTACACTCGGTAACCACAAGTAAAGCGCGCGTCGCTTTCTGAGATAAAAATACTATAACAGAGATTGGTCTCGGGTCGATCTCCAGAAGAAAAAAATTAAAATGGTTTGGTCTACATATTTTTCAGTTCTTAAGCGGGGTACACTTAGGCGGATCACATACTACAACGCGTCATGCGCGCGCCGGGGCGCAGATAACGCGACCCCGCGCGTGGTTTTACATACAAATTCAATAAAAACGCGTTTCCGCGCGGGGAATTTGGCTCCGTTTCCAGCGCCCCTAAGTGTGGCGCGTTGTAGTATGTAATCCGCCTTATGGTGTAAATCTCTTGTAAAGTGTAACGTTATGTCATTGATAGATGGTAGTTTGGGTTAGTTAGCAAGTGTCGCCGCTCCCTTTCAAGGCTGTGGTCTCAATCTACAGTATCTACGCTCACAAACTTGCAACAACTTTACCAAGCAGTTAACTCAGTTAGGCGGAGAACCCTTATAATTTAATTTTGGACATAAAAATAACTGTTTTATTATCTGTTTGTTTTCATAATAGGAAAATGGAGTGCAACTGTTTTGTTCGCTGTTTGTACCTAGATGCTTGCCTTTTGTGTCCGTGAAAATGAGGCGTTAAAGTATCGTCAGTAAAGAAGCTATTAAATTAAATAATCATTTATTTCAGCAAATTATTACCACAATATGCACTATAAATTACACAGATATTTAGATAAGGATTCATTATACGGGGGTCACACTGAAAGTTTTTATAATAGGCCAGTAAGAAATGCAGCCGATGAAAAATTTATTTAAATTTCGAATTAGGAACTCTTTGGGAATCTGTAGATGTAAAGAATTCATATGTTATATTTTTTTACAAATTGGCGGCAATTTAAAAAGTGTCTGCCGTGTGTCTAAATGGATTTGACTAGAGAAAATTTTCGTTCAACGATTTATTTTCGGGAAAAGATGATTGCCTCATTCTTTTGACGGACGGGTCATTTCGCAACAATTGTCATAAAAGGTAAAAATAATGTTACTGCAGAATGACCTGTTAGTCGTTGTTTACCAGTAGTCGTGGAAAATGTTAGACAGCAGTGCCCAAGAAGCAGGATCCTCCTCCACCACGACAGCGCTCCAGTTTACTACGCCCAGACGAACTATCAAATATTTGTCTAACGAAATTGTGGAGTTAGTAAGTCGTCCTCCTTACAGTCCTGACCTGGAACCTTGTAACTTTTATTTATTTCTAAAAATAAAAGATAAACTTAGAGGAATACGTTTTATGAACCCTGAAGATGCTACGCTACATAGGATGGCGCTGAACAACTGCCGAGCGTGGACTGGCAAGGATAGCAGCCTTTTTTTTTTTTTTGAGGGTGGGAAATCATCAAATAACTGTTCCCGCTCTGGGCGGAGCGGGAGGGGCGTGGCAGACTCTTACTGACTAAAACCCACCCGTGTTCCTTTAGTTGCCTGTGCCAGGGGCCACGGTATCCCTCTCGGACATTCCCGCAACCCTGGCAGGCGTCTGCCCTAGCGGACCCCGTCATTGATGCTGACATCTCTTTGAGGCGCACGTGGAACACAACGCACCGTCGATCTGGGCCTGGTCCTTATCGAACGGCGAGCTGCCCATTGCTCGCCGTTCGCAAGCCCGCGCATACGTTGACCGGGAATCGGCCTGCGATTCCCGTCGCCCAGGGCGTCTCCTGCAGCAGCTAGGGGCGTAAGGACGCGAATTTTGCCTCTCCCTCACGCGTTCCGCCTCCTCCTTCGCGAACATTACTGCTTCGCAGAAGGAGGTGACGGCTTCCCAAGCACTCTTGCTCCGTACCATGGCCTGGACCAGGGCTGGACGTGAGAGATCGCCACCGCCAATCACCTCCACGAGGACACGGTGGTGCTCCGCCCAAGCCGGGCAGACCTCCACCGTATGCTCCACCGTGTCCTCCGGGCGATCCACACAATGGTGACACCCGGGCGTTTCCTCTCGCCTTACCCGGAACATTAACCTCCTGCAGGAGCAGCCTGGCATGACCATAACCTTCTAACCTTAAATACTTCCAAAACCAACTTCATCTGTTTTTACTAAGTACAACACCTCTCTACCCCCTCCAGAATTCAAAATTAAGATTCATAAATGCCATTATCCTGTAAACCCTAATTGTTCTTGCACATTACTAGAGTGGAATCCACCAAATACCTAGGTATTATGGTTGATCAAAGCCTATCTTGGCACAATCACACGGAGTTAATAATTATGAAGCGAATTAGGAAACTAATCTGGACTTTCAAGACATTACGTCATGTAACCTCGCAAAAACTCCTGATACAGACTTACATTTCATTTACTCAGTCCGTCCTGGCATATTCTCTACCGGTCTGGGGAGGTGCCACTAAAATTAAATTCCTTGACCTCGAGAGGGCACAGAGGTCTCTACTGAAAGTTATGTTTTTTAAGCCCTTCAGATTTTCAACTGAGAACCTTCACCAGACTTCAGATCTTCTGACCGTCAGAAAGCTTTACGTACTTAATATAACTCTAACAAAGCATAAAACACTATCGTTCAACCCACAGAAGACAAAAGGTAAAAGGAAAAACACGGTTGCTCCCGCTGTATCAGTAAAGTCTCCATTCGCAAAAAGACAATATCCTAGGCAATCATCTCATTTATACAATCTTCTTAATAAAGAACTTGACATATACCCACTAACCTTCCGTGAATGCAAAAACGCTTTGTCTAAATGGCTTAAGTTATAGACCTATGACGAAGTGGAAAATATGGTGCACACAATAAAACTATAATATTAGTACCTACACATAATATATTACGTTACGATAATTCTGCCGCTTTTGGAAAATAATGTCCTACAGTATTATTCAATCCCAAGACTAGTCGTAGGGATAGCTAGCAAAAAAAACAGCACTTTTACCTCAAATTATATAGGTAATTAATCTCCACTATGTATAGGTACTGTGTAAGTACAACCCTACTCACATTACCTCTCAAAGTCAAAGTCAAAGCATTTATTTCAAATAGGCACATAAAAGGCACTTTTGAACGTCAACATTTACATTTAAATAGAATTGATTCTAGTCGCCCCTTCCAAAAGGTAGTTTCGTATGGAGAAGAATGGGCAAGAAACTCCATCGTTACTCTTTAAAAATGTGTTACAATACTTTGTATACATTAATTATATAATTATATGTGAAGACGATGCACCTATAATAAAAATTACCCTACCAAAATAGGTAAAAAGAATTTAATAAACGAATTAAATAATTAATTAATTAATAATTAATTAATTAATTAATTTAGAATTTAAGAATTTAATTTTAAATAAGTTAATTAAGTGATAGATACATGGTGTTCACATATTTACAAACATTGTAAAAGTATACGATTTCCCAAATTATGTAACCAATTAATATGTCAGTGTGTGAGTTAAAGTAGTCACAGAATGTAAATCAATGTCATAAAAATAACAAACCATACAATTAAAGTAGCAACAAGTTTTAATTTTGTCAAGACCCTAGATTATCCTGTGGAGCTGTGGACCAGCATGTTTCCAAGCATTCTTATCTTGGATATAATCCTCTAATTTGTAATATGCTTGTTTACACAGTGAACTTTTTATATGAGTTTTAAATTTTCTTTCATTTAATTGCAATATATTACAAGGTATTTTGTTGTAAACTCTACACCATCTCCTACTCACACAACACACAATTCCTAGTAAAAATACTGTGTTCCCATGTCACTCCTTTGTTTTTTTTTTATTCGTAGAATTTTACTTAACTTAATAATAATTATATAACCTGGGTCAGGGCGGAGCATCCTAACACAAGCAAACTATTTGCTTAAAAGGATTCTCCCCATTGTAACCGTAATAAGTTAATTAAAATGATGCAATAAACATTTTCATTTATGGCGAGGACGAAATCCCTAAAGAATAGTGGGCCCACTGCTTCAGTCAATGGTTCCATCGCATGCGACGGTGCTTAAAAAGGAACGGAGACTACTTCGAAAAGCAATAAAAATATTAACAGGCTTCTACATCATTCCGTTTTTTATTTTACTTTATATAAACTTTCGATATGAGACGCGTACATTACAACATTACACATTAAAACCATTGCAGTAAAATAAATTACAATTATAGTTACTAGGTTAAAATTAATTCGATTACATTGAATTATAATGATAAAACAAAAATCACTTTATAAATGGTGATGAACTGGCATGCAGGTACATCCACCTCTCCAACACCACCGAGTCCCATCGCTCGGACGCATAGAGCGACTCCGGTCCGCCGGTGGTCCGTGTTGCTCTATGCTCGGACAATACGCTCAGGATACTGTTGAAGCTGCGTCGGAAGCGACTTCGTAGCGAGGCGCTCCGCTTCCTAATATAACAGCATAAAAGAGTCCTCGGTTTGCGCCTGCGCGAACATCTTAGAGGCGCTTCAAAACCGCGGCAGCCCTAGCAACATCCTAAACGCATTGTTGTACTGTACGCGCATGGCACTGTATGCTCGCTGCACTTAGTTGGCCCCTATGCTGCACGTATAAAAAGACTGACAATAGGCTATAAATCAGGTCACCTTTACTTGAGCTAAGTCTAAGAGTAAATTCTTTCTACCTAACCTAATTAACCAAATTTTTTAGATATCTGTTTCATTTTTATTTCACCATGTAATAAAGCGCAAGTAATGGAAAAGGTACCTAAACGCATTAAATTCTACTTTACCTGCGGGTTATAGTCATAACATTAATTCAAACCATTAGAATGCAGTTTACTTTGACAAATTGTGGGAAAACTGCTTTATTATGGAGCGCAGATGGGTAGGATTCATATAAACATGAGTGCATTTAATGTTGTGAGACGAAATATTATGTGTAGGACTGCCATAATGCGTTCTTTATGATTTGAATTTGACTAATGGCCTTATTTTATTTTTTACTGAAGATGCGTCCTGGGTTTTATAAAACGAAGCGTATTTTGCATATAAACTAAATGTAGAAAAATCACAGAGAATAATCCTATAATCAACGCCTGGCTGAGCAGTGAGCATTGATCTAATTTATTTTTCCGTTTGTTTTTACCCAGAAATAATCCATTACTTGACGTAATTACTTTGGATATCCAAAGCCAGATTTGTTTACAGAGATTTTAGAAAAGAAAATGTAAACGGGAATTTCTATGTAATACCAGCTTTTGCCCGCGGCTTCGCTCGCGTTAATTTAGAATTTGACAATCAATTCGGGTTGTACTCTGTTTGGCCGTTGCACCACAGTTTATATATATTTATACAAAATAAATGAGATTCTTTAGAAAAAACAGTAAGTATATTGAACAGTTGCCATTGTTGATGTACACTAGAAGATACATTAAGACATATTCTTTGATATCTGAATCTAATAAAGCACCAGTATAAATGTATTTATACTGTGGTTGCACACATGGGCTCAGAACAGTATTTTTTTCTGGATGAAAGGTGGGTATTTTTTTCTGTATCCCTGGCAACATTTATGCAAAATGTCATGATGATCGGTTCAGCGGTTTAGGGCGTGAAAGGGATTTTTGCTATTGTCTTGGTGAGATTAAGCACGCGTTTCTTAACCTCACAATTTATTTTGATAACAAAATCTGTTTGTAGGGTTAGGTAGTGTTGTGATAGTTTTGTGTGTGTTTGGTTTGGGAATAAGGTTTGTATTTTTAAGCTTTTTGGCACTCATTTTCTAAGAAAATGAGTGCCGAGGAACCCCCGGATGGGGGTGGAGGGACTCCTCCAGATATTATGGATGTTGTGGAGTGTTCCCAAAACTCTGATCGCGTAAGATCCGAGGTTAGAAAGCGTCCCGGAGGTCCTGAGATTTCTGTTGACGCGAAAAGAAACAAGCCGCCGTCTGACTCAATTCAGTCCGTTTTTACCAAGCCAGGATTTGAGAACGACTGCAAAATCCTCTATAATGAGAGTGACAGAGCTCCCTTCACGGTATTTGTATCTAGGATGGAAACAGACCCTAAACAAGGCCTAACTTTAAATTCCCTTAAGTTTGCCCAATTTGTTTTCAGTAAGGGTTTTAAAGGTGTTGTCCAAGGCAGTGTCAAGTCTTTGGGCCGTAACAGGATATCAATCGATTTCATCACATACAATGATGCCAATAATTTTGTCAGCAATCCAATACTGATAGAAAATAAATATTCAGCAGCTATCCCGCGCTTTCATATAAGTCGTATGGGAGTTGTTAGGGATATTCCTACTGACTGGACACTAGAGGAGCTAGTCCTTGGTATTGAAACCCCTCGCAATTGTGGAGAAGTCATTAGGGCTAGAAGGCTTAATTTTAAAAACAAAAAAGAGGATTCCGTAACTTGGTCCCCATCATCGACTGTGGTGCTTACTTTCTCTGGTCAAATTCTACCAGAGAAAGTCTTCTGTTACAATGTCTCTCTTCCTGTATCCATTTATCAACTTCCAACCATACAATGCCGCAATTGCTTAAGATTTGGCCATATAAGCACTCAGTGTAGATCTCAGCCCCGCTGTTACCGTTGCACTCAACCTCATCCCGGAGATAGCTGTAATGTTCCCGACTTACAGGTCTCTTGTCTTTTGTGTGATGGTGGGAGCCATAAGGCCACGGATAATAAGTGCCCTGAACACTCAAGACAGAAGTCTATTAAAATGGTAATGTCTCAGGAAAACTTAAGCTACCGTGAGGCTTCAGTAAGGTTTCCCCGTCCCCGTAAATTGCCTTACTCTAAGGTTACAGCAGGTCCTTCCCAATCTAAACTACCTCAAGCTTATCCTTCTGAACCACTTCTCTTCTCGTCCCCTCTTAACACTCCTACTTCTTCTCCATATGCATCCCCCGTTAAAACCTCCTATACCAAGACTGTTTATCGTTCTCCAAAACCTAGGCCAGAATTGGGCAAGTCATATGATACCCAAGCCCATAAGTCGATGGTCTATACCCCTAATTCCTCTCAGCCTAATGGCTGTGCCCTGAATTCCCCTTATGTTGAAACTACTCCCCTTCCCACTCCTAATGACAATTTGATTGAGCTCCTGGCTTGCTCCCTTATAAACATGTTGTCTAAATTTAGTGACGCAATACCGGACAATGTCGTTGTATTAGTTCAACAACTCCTTGAATCCTGGACTCGACAAAATGGAAGAAATCCTTCAGTGGAATTGTAGATCCATTCGCAGGAAAAAACACGATTTAATCTATCTTTTAAATAGATATAAACCCGTTGTCTTTGCTGTGTCGGAGACGTGGCTCAAGCCTGGATCTCTCTTTAGGGTTCCTGGTTATTCATGTCTTCGGGACGACAGAGATGATGGATGGGCGGGTTGCGCCCTATTGGTTAGCAGATCTATCACTTATTCCCAGATTCCTCTTTCCCATCACGATCCTGGTCTAAATGTAGTGGCCATTAGAGCCATGGACATATCCTTTGTATCTGCCTACATTCCCCATCCCAATGCTAATATTTTGTCTGAATTTAACTCTATCCTTTCTTCTATTCCTGGCCCTTTGATTGTGTTAGGTGATTTTAATTGCCGTCACACCCTTTGGGGCTCTCACTGTAATGACCCCTCCTCCAGCTTTTTGCTTGAACTTTTAGATGATTGCAACCTTTGTGTTCTTAATGATGGATCTGCTACCCGCCGGGTTTCACCTAACCAAAATATTAGTGTTCCTGACCTTACTTTCTCTTCCCCTTCCTTAGTATCAACTCTTTCCTGGACTGTGCTCCCTAATTCATATGGTAGTGATCATTTTCCTATCCTAATTTCTTTTCCAAGTACTCATCCACGTTCTCCTCCCACCCAACCCCTACAAAAATATCGCCTACCTCAAGCCGACTGGTCTAAGTTCTCGACCAATTTGGACGCAGAACTTCAAAATTTGCCCCAAATAAATTCATCCAACTCCCTTATTCACTACAGTAATTTTGTTGAGTGTCTGTTGAGAGCGGCCAATTCTTCAATCCCCTTAAAAAACTCTGCCCGTCACCTTATACCTTCTCCACCTTGGTGGGATGCTGAATGCACTGATGGCGTCCGCAAACGTAAAGAAGCTGAAAACTCCTTTTCCTCTAGCATGAATATGCCCAACTATTTAAATTTTAAAAAGACCTCTGCAACTATTTGTAGGTTATTGGCAAGAAAGAAAAGAAGTGGCTGGCTCAAGTTTTGCGAGTCACTGTCTCCACGTTCTCCTGTTTCCCTTGTATGGAAAAAAATTAAAATCTATCGCAGAGCTTGTGACAGCCAGTCTCCCGATATTTCTACCAATGAACACAGTACCTGGTTGGAAGAAT
The DNA here is from genome assembly GCA_937001585.2 of Brachylomia viminalis. NCBI lineage: Eukaryota > Metazoa > Arthropoda > Insecta > Lepidoptera > Noctuidae > Brachylomia > Brachylomia viminalis. The sequence continues at coordinate 6,988,918 of OW443303.2, read as the reverse complement.
TCATATCCAAATTAGCCCCCCCCTTTGTTCCTAGCTTCGAATGCCTTCCCACTGTAGATCCTCCTCCTCCCAATTCCTCTAATAGATTTGATGACCTTTTCTCTTACTCAGAACTTATTTGTTCCTTGGACCACCTCCGGGATTCTGCTCCGGGGGTCGACGGAATACCCTACTCCTTTATTTCCAAATCTTCTTCTAACTGTAAACTAATCTTTCTGAACCTAATCAATTCCTTTTTCGTTAGTGGCAAAGTTCCAGAGTCATGGAAATCCCAAATAATCATCCCAATTTTGAAACCAGGGAAAGACCCAAAAGACTCTACTTCCTACCGTCCTATCGCCCTCTCTTCTGTCTTGTCTAAAATTATGGAGAATCTCATCAAGAACCGACTTGAATGGATCTTAGAAACTAAAGGCATCTTATCCAGTTCTCAGTTCGGTTTTCGAAGAGGTATGGGAACCTTAGATAGCCTAAGTGTTTTCATGTCTGATGTTCGTATTGCCTTTTCCCATAATGAAAGTGTTCTCGGTGTTTTCCTAGACATAGCTTCAGCCTATGATAATGTCCAACTTCCTATACTCAGGCAAAAGCTGCTACAGCTGAGTATCCCTGTGAGGATGGTCAACATCATTTGTAGTCTCCTTATGTCCCGTTCTATTTCTGTCCGTCATCAAAACTTCCTTTCCCCATCCCGTATAGTGTGGAAGGGTCTACCCCAGGGGTCGGTCTTAAGCCCCATCCTTTATAATATATACACACATGACTTGGAGTCTTCAGTGAGTTGTTTCTGCAAAATCCTACAATATGCCGATGACATTGCTCTCTACTTCAGTTCAGCTTCCCTTTCAGATGCCTCATCTCGCTTAAATTCAGCCCTTTACTACTTAAACCAGTGGCTGACCGATCACGGCTTGAGTTTATCAGTCTCCAAATGCAATGCAGTTGTCTTTTCTCGCAAACGTAATATTCCCCTTATTAACCTTTATGTTGAAAATGAACCCATTTTGATCCGTGACAAAGTAAAATTCCTTGGCCTCATTCTTGACTCAAAATTATCTGGGCTCTATCATCTGGATTACATCTCAAAGAAATGCGAAAGAGGCATTAATGTCTTACGTGCCCTTTCTGGAGTTCGCTGGGGGGCTCACCCAACTTCCCAGAAAATCCTATATAACGCCATAGTTCGTAGTCACTTTGACTATGGAACCTTTCTGTTAGAACCATGTAACAAAATAGCCCTGGCCAAACTGGAAAGGATCCAATCCAAATGCTTGCGCATTATCACGGGTGCTATGAAATGCTCACCTATTAATGCCCTTCAGGTAGAATGTTTAGAGCCACCACTTCACTTACGTAGGCAATATCTCTGTGACAGATTTTTTTATAAAGTCATGCAGAATAATTGTCATCCTCTTCTCCCTCTTCTTCGTACACTTTTTCACTTAATCCCGACATCTCGCTATTGGGCTCATAAAGACCCTCCACTCCTCGTTAACAGCTTCAGTAAATTCAATAATCTGCACATTTCCATAATTCAGTTAAATAAAAACCCCATATTTGAAGTAAATTTTGATTCCTTGCTCTATCAACCAAAAATTATTTTTAACTTTGGTATACCCAAACATGACCCTGTCGCTAATGTCAAACTCAATAGGATTCTGGCAGAGGACTGGCACGATTGGTTGACGATATTTACAGATGCTTCTAAGTTGTCCGATAATAGTAATGTCGGATCAGCTGTGTGGATCCCAAAATACAAAATTATTCTTAATTTTCGTAGTCCTTCTTTTTGCACTATTTACACAGGGGAAGCAATAGCTCTATTCGAAGCAGTCTCTTACATTGAATCACATGGACTCAACAAAAGCCTCATCCTCTCGGATTCTCTTAGCTGCCTACAGGATTTAATAAAATCGCCTTTTCGCTCTCGTCACAATTTTCCCCTTATCCTAAAGTTAAAACAACTCCTGTATAGATGCCACTGCTTAGGCATAGAGATTGCACTGGCTTGGATACCCAGCCACTCTGGAATTGTTGGTAATGAGAATGCGGATTCAATTGCCAAGCTGGCTATTCGGAATGGGATTGAAACTCATACGTCTTGTTATCCCCGTGATCTGCGCTGTCTTGTTAAACCCGAGATGATGAAGAATTGGAATGATCATTGGCAAAAAACTCGAACATTGAAGGGAAAATTTTATGGCTCTATCCAACCATTCATTCCATCTAAATGTTGGTTCAGCAAACTAAAATATTCTAGTAAAATAGCCACCTCTGTCATAATTAGACTCCGACTTGGGTTCGTTTGTACACCAGTTTTTTTGGCCAAAATACGCGTGAGGGACTCTTCTTTGTGTGAATGCGGCCTGGATGAGGGCACTCTGGAACACTTGTTTTTTTCCTGTCCTCGTTTAACCACTCCCCTTTACGACATACTCCCTTCTGATGTCCCCCGCCCAATTAATATTCCTTTCCTATTATCTTTAGCCCATACCCCTGCAGTTAAAATCCTTTATAAATTCATTAGCATTAATAAAATCCAGTTATAGTAGATGTTTCTATTTATTTATATTATACCTACTGAATGTTCTAACATTTATTTTGTGACGTCTTACATGTATTAACCAAAAATGTTTTGTCCCTTTTTAGCATGGGGATCCATGGATGCCAACGCTACAAACACTGATCAATAGTTGTGTAACAGTTTACGATCATTACTTTCTCATACATACCTTGACATTGGCAAAATCATCGAATGTTACCGATGGAGCCAGAACCATAAAAATAGAATAGAATAGGGCGTGAAAAGTTATCAAGCAAACAAACTTACTTTCGCATCTATAATATTAAAGTTAGGAGGATGAAAAACCGGTCTATCGACACTCTAGACTCACAAAATGTGTTAGGTACTTAAATTTTAAATAAAAAAAACTCTTAGCTAACTACACGTGGCGCCATCTATTATCATAAGAATGTTATTGTTGTTTTCCTTGGGAACAGTACTTTTTTTCGGGATGAAAGGTACCCTATGTCCGTAGCTGTACACCTGACAACGTATATGCAAAATTTCAGGATCATCGGTTAAATGGTTTAGGCGTGAAAAGGTAACAAACAAACAAACTTACTTTCGCATTTATAACGTTACTTTGGATTATTCATGATTTTAGAATTACGGTGAATGTAACCTTGTTTCAGTTTCTACAGTATTTCTGAATACACTACACTGGCCATCAAAACTTAGTACCTACCACACTATTAAGATTGCAATTTTTCCTGAATCATAGAAGTCAGAATTTTGAAATTAAAATCGTTTTATAGCAAATTTCATCAACTTTCTTTGAACTTACAGTATACTAGCTTCTACCCGCGGCTTCGCCCGTGTGGATGTCGGAAATTATCCTACAGGAACGTGCTACCGGGACCTCTATCTCCTCGCCAAAATCTTGCGAAATCCGTTCAGTGATTTACGCATGAAAAGTAAACGTAAACAATCCGTGAAAAAATATCTAACTTCAGCAAATCTTCTTCTCATGGTACTGTCACTAATGTAGTCTCTTCGGGTCTGAAGAAGCTGTTCCTGGACTTCAACTGCATTAAGGTGGCGATTTCTCAGCACAGTGGAGACAATATAGCGGTCTTCTCGGGTACTAGTGTGCCTGGGTCTGCCATTACAAGGTCTCCTCAGATGGATTCCAGTTTCTTCGTACTTTCGCGTCACCTGCCGCACCGTTCTTAATGTTACACCCACCATTCTTGCGGTACGACGCAATCTGACTTTTGAATCAAAATTCATCGATCAAGAAATAAATAAGAAAACAAAAACAGAAACAAAAAAGTCAAAAGCAATTTAAAAAGGAGTGGTTTTGTTTATAAAGGTTTTTTCAGTCATTCCTTAAAAAGTTTTCGAGTATAAAGTTTTTATATAGAAAAATATAAAAAACATAATCTAATACATATTAGATTTAATTAAATCGAATTAAAAATAACAGTAGCATTTGTTTCAAGAAATCGGGGAAGTTAAAATGGTTTGGCTGTTTATTTGTTATTAAAATAATACAATTTTTTATTTATTACAGATTTATGGGTCAGATTGGGTCAGGTGATACGAAACGGAACACAATAACGAATTAGTTTTGATTACTAACGTTTCTATAAAAAAGGAAGTATTTATTTGACACAAAAAGTAAAATACCAAGCAGCCTTATCTTTATTATTCAGTGAGCTTCATCCATATTAAGTAATAAAGGAAAAAAATACGAAATAAAACCTAATAAGATCCATCGGGCTGTCAATTCAACAAGAAAATAAGGCACCGCGATCCCTGGCCCCAGTAATAGGTGGTCGGGACTCCTTATGAATACACAATTAGTAGTTGATAGAGCGATTTATGCTAGACATTTTTCACTATCATGTATTATTCAGTTCGCAAATTAGGATGTCAGAAACTCTGGAAGATCATGTTCATTTTTATTTTTTTCGAATAACGTTCCGTTCCCTGACATTTCGTTTGATTTTGTATGTATGATGTGGTCTGGAAAAAGATGGTCAACATGGTTATACCCGCGGAAATATGTTAGCTATTTCACCATTGGTACGGTAATCAGACCAATCATGTGAAATGGGACGGTACGCTCTCTGAAACGTATTGGTTGGAGTGCGGGGTGAGGCAAGGAGGTCTGTCGTCTCCCAGGCTCTTCAACCTCTACGTAGATGACCTCATAGAGGGCCTCAGCAGCATGCGTGTCGGATGCAGTGTTGATAGGGTTAGCATAAACAACATCAGCTATGCCGACGACATGGTATTGTTGTCTCCATCTGCAGGGGCAATCAGAGGGTGACTTAAGACTTGTGGAGTCTATGCTACCGCACATGATTTAATCAATCATGTAAAAAAGTCAGAATGCATGGTCTTGTAAGGTCGGCGGCAAATGCCGGGAAGTGGGACCCAAGCTTCTTATAAACGGGTCAGTAATTCAAAAGGTAACCGCTTTTAAATACCTAGGTCACTTTCTTTCTGACGACCTTAAGGACCATGTAGATATAGAGAGGAAGCGCAGGGCACTCGCCAGTGAAACATGTTGGCCCGTAGATTTGCTCGGTATACAGATTAAGTAAAAATTACTATTTTCAAGGCTTACTGCCAGAGTCTGTAGACGAGTAGTCTCCATTGCGTGAATTACACCAAAAGATCGCTAGAAGTCCTGCACGTCCAGTATAATAATGGTTTTAGGATGTTGTTGAGACTTTCTCGCTATTGTAGCGCGTCGGAAATGTTTGCGCAAGCTCGTAGTCTTATAGAGGTACGAGGAACAGGGTATAAAGTTCGCTCATACGCTAATAATTATTTCATTTTAACAGATCGAATTTGAATATGGAATAGTCTAAAAAACAAAACGTGAAGAATCAGTTTGAATTCAATTTGAATCTCGAACGGAACAGACGATGGCTTTGTTTTCTTTTATTAAGTGAGTGCTGTGATTTCAATTTATGTTAGGTGCTATTAGTTCAAGATAAGAGTAATAGAGAAGAAGCTGTCAATGTTAGTAATGCTTAGAATTATGAAGTGTTTAGTTCAATTAAGTGATTATGGACGAAATATTTATTTATTTATTAATTTAATACTTTAAGCGCACAAATGTACAGAGGCGGAATTAATATCATAGGCATTTTCTACCAGTCAACATTTGAGTGATGCAGAGACAAACAGTTGTAGGTGCAATTTATAATGAAAATTTTGGAATACATTGATTTAAATAGATACGCATATTAAGACTATAAATATATATATATATACATATAAATATTTTATTATATATAAATATAAGCACAAATAAATGTACATAAATATACTAAAAACAAATAAGACAAACAATGAGAAAACATTACCGTTGTGATGATACTGCCAACTTCTTGCGAATGTGCTCGCGAATTTTAGCTATATAGGATAATCGGTTGGTTGCCATCCTGATTTCCTAGGGGAGCGCGTTCCACAGAGAGATAGACTGAACGAAGAAGGAAGTGTGAATGAGGTCTGTGCGGTGAGTGGGAAGAAGACGATTGTGTGATGAACGGAGATTTTCATTGTGGTAGGCGCAAATGTACTGAAAGTGGGGGGCTAGATAACCAGAGGAAGAGGGAGAATTGAGAAATGAACACAGCGCCCTTCGCTCTCTGCGCTGGCGTATGGGCAACCACTTTAGAAGCGACTGATGCACAGAGACGTGATCATGTTTACTCAAAATGAAAACGAATCGAATACAATTAATAAAAAGACGGTCACGTTTGTCGAGGAGATCTGCATTAAGGTCATAGTAGCACACATCACCATAAATCGATGATAGGGAAAATTAAGGACTGCACAAGCATTGTCTTCGTATTCGATGGTAATATTGTTCTGTATATAGCCCATGATTGGACGAATTTGACATGGAATGTCTGTATGCGCTCGCTTAGTCGCACGCGATTGGCTATCCCGTAGCCATGAGCGACCACACTATTTGCTACAACGCGACGAGCGCACCATCTTCAAAAAAAGGAACGTGCCCGCGCGCGGACAGTCAAACTGTCGTCGCCATTGGCCCATGAACTATCAAATTTTTGACTCCGTGAGTGAAAATTTATAAAACCAGGACAAATTGTGCATTACCGTGTGGTGCTACTCGTGCCGGTTTCCGTGGTCAATGGTCTACTCGAAATACCGCTCAGATCAATTGGGAGCCAGCTGCAGCAGGAGATAAGGTGAGTTGCATTCAAGCCATCTGTCTGTTGAATTGTTTCCTGGATTGGGTGAACGGCGAACTCCGTTCGTACAGAACTACCTAATAATATTCTTCAACCAATCGAAATTCTTACAGTCCACTCCTCTATTCCACAAATATATTAGTTGTTAAGGAAGCGATGGACAGTAATAAAGCAATTACTAGAATGGGGACGATGCAGACAATCTGAGCAAAATTATTGTTGCATCACCTTGTTACATGGCAAGTAGTCGCCTATTTATTTCTTATATTGTCATTGGAGTGCAGTGCTTTTGAGTAATATACCAATCGTTCCAAAGATTGGTAAATCGGTCAAAAACATTGCGTGTGATATCATTGATATGTGTAGAGTCCGCCTTACATTTTAATGTGTTCTGACAATTGAATATTTTATGTTAAACGAAACGAAATTGAAAATTGTTTTATTAACATTTATAAAACATTGCTTAATTTCGTTTCGTTTGAAGTGTGTTTAAAATTGATGTAAATAGTTAGATTAGGGTCTAACGATACTAATTCTAAAATTGTTTTCATAATTACCGCTTCGGATTCATATTTTACGTTCTACGAATATAATTTTCTTATAAGATATGTATAAAACCTTGGTTGAAAAAGAAAGCACAAAAAAATCTATAAATACCTAACAATTACTAAATTGCCGAAAGGCATGAATCTATTTGGGTATTTTATATTAACTGTAACGAAAAGATTTTATTTTATTATAAACTACGGCTCCATCTCAATTACTGGCCACTTCACTTATCCCAGATAAGCTTGACACATTTCTTTTCTGAAAACTTTGAAAAAATTAATACTTGAATAGTAATATTATTAGTATTATTATTATATTAATAGTAGTATATGTACATCATAGAATTACAGATATAATAGTAGAAAAAAAATGTGTATTTGGTTTTATAAACCTTATAATATAATAAAAATAAAACTAAAACACCTATAATTGACTATAAGGCTTTCAGGGAAATAGCCGTCCTATATGTTGGACAGTAGGATATTAAGGGGAAATAAAAGATCATATGACTAAATAGCATGACATCGTAAAAAAAATCAAGAAATGGGTACAAAAGTTTAAAAAAAAGTGTTTTTATTAGGTAACTATAGATTAGGAATGATATGTTTTAAAACACTTGACACACACTCCAACACCACATTTTTTGCAGCGTGTCAAACATTTCTTATGACATTGACGGCAGGGGCGGCGACGTTTTGAAGAGCCTCCTCGTGGCGCACCCTGGGCAACGTCGGCTCCCATTGCCCACCAGGTTTTGGTGGGCCATGGGGGCTGGCGGCTAATCTTTAACAAACGAGGAAAGGTCATGGTTCCAATCACCGATCATGCTTGATGGTCGGTGAAGGGAACCGGGCTACAGAGGGTCAACACGTCCACTCCTCCTCTGCTTTCAGAGGAAGTTGAGTGGGCGTAGACGGAGAAGGGCCGCCGCTGCGGTGCAGGCGCACCAAAGCGGCGCGTGTTTGTTTCTCTCCTTGAGGAGTAGTCCTCGAGGAGTGAACTTTCGGCGGGTTCGCTGAGTCGGGTTGGCCGGACAGCGAACGGAGGCATGTCTAATGCCGCCGCCGGGGGCTTGGCTTAATTGCCTTTTTTTTTTTTTTTTTGTTTCCGGGGTGGAAAATCCTCATGGATGTCCGCCGCCCTGGGGCGGACGGCGGGGTCTGTCAGACTCGTACTGACTAAAAACCACCCCGGTGTTCCATCTCACACCTACGCCGGGAGTCGCGGGAACGTACGATCCTTCCGCAACCTCCGACTGGTGCCGGCCCGCCGCTGCGGGCCACTTCGGATCTGGGGGGGAGTGAGGTGTTTGACTCCCCCCGTGACGTCTAAAAGGGGCGCGCGTGGAACACTACGCGCCGCCACCTCGGGTCCTGGTGTGTGGGGGGCGACGGACGTCCCCGAGTCCGTCGCCCCTGGACCCATTTAGGGGGGCTGGAAGAGGGCGTTGTCCGCCCTCCGCCGACGCCCGGTGCGCCTTCTGCGGGCCGGGTGAGTGGACGAGATCTCCCTCTCCCTTTCCGCAGCCTCCTTCTGCGAGACAGTCGTCTCGCAGAAGGAAACCACCGCGTCCCAGGACTCGTCGCTGCCGACCATCGACTCAACTACGGCCGGCAGCGACAAGTCACTGCCTACTTCTGAGATGAGGGCACGGCGCGGCTCCTCCCAAGCGGCACACTCTGCCAGCGTATGCCGCGCCGTGTCCTCCCGGCAGTCGACGCAGTGGTGACACCGGGCGTCCGGCTCCCTGTTTATGCGACACAGGCATTTTCCGAAGCAACCATGCCCCGAGAGCACCTGCGTCACCCGAAACGACAGGGAGCCGTGCCTCCTCCCGAGCCAGCGCTCGAGCACCGGCCGGACCGCCTCGATGGTGACGAGGCCGGCGGTAGGGCGTGAAAGCCTGTCCCGCCATTCCGCCACCAGGACCTCGCGAAGCTGAGACCGACGCAGCTCTATGTGTCGCTGCATCGGTCCCTCGCCCCGCGCCCTCGCTTCCTCGCGCCACCGATACAACGACGCGAGTACTTTCGCCTCGAGGTCCCAGGGCGGGGATCCGGCCAGTACGCACGCCGCCTCGTAGGAGATCGTGCGATACCCCCTGATGACTCTGACGGCCATCGCCCTCTGCAGCTTTCGCAAAACAGCGATGCTGCCGGCCGTCAGGTCAGAGGCCCACACCGGGGCCCCATACAGGGCCATGGATCGCACGACCCCCACGTAGAGCCGTCTACAGACGGCGCTCGGGCCCCCCAGATTGGGAAGCAGCGTTGCGAGCGCGCCAGCCGCGCCCAGCAACTTGGGCGCCAGCCGTCGGAAGTGGGGCTCGAAGTTCCACCGGCTGTCGAGCACCAATCCTAAATACTTCATGGTGGACTCGACAGCGATCCGAGCCCCCCCGACCACGATGTGTGAGCCGGGCGGCGGCGCCCGCCGGGGGCCATGAAACACCATGGCCTCCGACTTGCTGAGGGCCACCTCCAGGCCTAGGCGACGTATGCGGCCCACCACCTGTGAGACCGCAGCCGTCGCCAGCAACGCTGCCTCCCTGTGCGAGCTCCCCCGGGCAGTGACCAGCGTGTCATCCGCATAACACGTCAGATCTACGCCCAGTTGGAGCTCACCCCTCAGCACCCAGTCGTACCCGATGTTCCACAGGAGCGGGCCTAGGACCGAGCCCTGCGGAACACCGCACGACATGCGGCGCTGGTTTCCGCCATCACGTCCCACGTAGGTGACACACCTCTCCGACAAATAAGCCCCAACGATGTGGCGGAGGTAGGGAGGCACCCGATGATAGCGCAGTGCCTCCCGAATACAACTCCAGGGCAGGGTGTTGAAGGCGTTGGAGATGTCCAAGGACACCGCCAACATCACCCCGCCCCGGGACACCGCTTCCTCCGCCAGGACTCTCACCCGCGACACAGCGTGGATGGTGGAGCGCCCATGCCGAAAACCAAACTGGCTGTCGTCCAGGTCCGGCCCCTCTCTGCACAAGTGGCCGACGAGGCGGGCTGCGATAATACGCTCAAACAGCTTGCCCACCTCGTCTAGCAGCACTATGGGCCGGTACGCGGACGGCGAGTCGGCAGGGCGCCCCGCCTTCCTGAGCAGGACCAGACGACCAGATTTCCACAAAGTGGGAAACTGGCCCCGCTCAAGACACGCTGTGTAGAGTCCTCTCAGTTGGGGCTCAAGCTCCTTCAGAGCGAGGGCTAACACGCAGCCGTGGATCCCGTCGGGCCCCGGAGCCACGTTCTTGGCCCGGAGCCGCATCACGGCTGCCCCCATCTCTGCCTGTGTCACCTCTGGGACACTGATGGCGTTCTCTCCTGTAGGCTCTGCGGCTGTGGGCACAGCCATCGGCGGCGGACTGTGCTCCGCTTTCGCCGGGAAGAGGGCTGCGACTGCTTCCTCCAACAGCTCGGGTTGGAGACTCTCCGTAAGTGGGGGCGCCGCGGCTCGAAGTTTCCCTCGGACCGCGCGATAAGGGCGCCCCCACGGATCCCCGTCTAGAGTCTCCAACATCTCCTCCCTGGCTCGCGATTTCGCCTCGCCGATGGCCAGCCACAGAGCCTCCTTCGCCGCGCGGTACACCTCATACAGCGCGGCTTCTTCGTCAGGGACCCGTCGACGTCTCCTCCGGTATCGGGTGTACTGGCGTCTAACCGCCACGCACGCGACGCGCAGTTGCGCGATTTCGGCGGTCCACCAGTACACCTGGCGCCTTGCTGACTGTGCGTGGACCCGGGGCATGGACGCGTCGCAGATTTGCGTCATCGCCCCGCGGAACCACAGCGCCTCCTGCTCGACGTCGATGGGTCCGTTCGTTGCCGATTCCCGGCACCAGGCCTGGACAATAGCGGCCTCCTCGAGAAGCTCCCTGTCGATGCGCTTACGCGCCCAGCGTGGACCGTCCATTCGCGGGGCCATCGAACTGCGGCCGCCGCTGGTCTGGGCGGAGACGTCGAAACGGATGTATCGGTGATCCGACAACGTCTCCACCTCCACGACGACACGCCAGTCACGGACACGGCTTGCTACAGCGGGGCTAGCGAACGAGACGTCCACTACAGAGCCGCCCCGCTGCCGCACGCACGTGTGGACCGAGCCCCGATTTAGGACGGTCAAGCCAGTCGTGACCGCCCACTCCTCCAGCACCTCGCCCCTAGCATCGGTCACAGGAGATCCCCACGCCGCAGACTTGGCGTTGAGATCCCCAAGCAACAGCACAGGACGAGGGTGGAGTCGGCCCACGACGGCACCCAACTCGACAAGGAACCTCTCGAAGTCGGCGAGACTCTTGTTGGGCGAAAAATACGCCCCAACCGTACCAATGCCGTCCGCGAGGGCGGCTACCCAGCCGTGACCTCGAGACGGGTTGACAAGAGCCCCGCCAATGATGGCCACCAAACCATCCAGGTCTCCCACCCAGTTATCCCTGGGGGGGACGAAGTACGGTTCGGCGACCACAGCCACGTGAATCGACCACTCTGCCATGCTCTGGAGCAAGAGATCCTGAGCTCTGGCACAGTGGTTGATATTGCCTTGGAGGAAATGGTAGAGCGCAATTATGCGCAATCCATTCCCTCCATACCATTCCTAGGCCGGGAGTCGGCCGCAGGGCAGCCAGGCTGAGGGGGGGGTAAAGAGCCCCCGGCAGCCTTGGCAGTCCTATTCTTCCTCTTTTTGTTGGCGGGCGCGCCACAAGCTTTTCCGCCTGCTCTGTGCCCGGCGGGTCTCCCTGCAGCTGTACATAGGCTGCAGTTTGGCGCCGCGGAGCACTGGGCCGCCTTGTGGCCGGCCTGACCGCAGCGATAACACTGCTCCCTGCGGTCTATTTCGGCGGTGCACCGTGCTCTGACATGCCCAATGTCGAAGCAACGGTAGCACCGCAAGGCCCTGGGTTGCAGCCGCTTCACCCTCGCTGCCACCCACCCCACCAACAAACGCCCAGCGTCGGCAACTTTGTTCGCCGCCGCCACCGGGCACCGCACCCATTTCGCGCCGAGCCCGGAAGCGTCGACGCGAATCTCACCCGTCCGTACGTCACTGGGCGAACATCCGCCGACTCGGGCCATGGCCGCCACGACCTCGGCTGAGGTCGTCGAGTCATCCAGGCCATCGACGCGCAGCTCAGCGGTCTTCATCGGCCTGGACACCCGGACGTCCTCCGGGTTGAGAACCTCTCGCAGTTTGGCGGCCAAGATATCCGCCTTTTCACCGCTAGAGGCACCCGACACCTCCAGCAGTCGCGCCCCCGTAATCGCCGGCCTCATTCTGAGGTCGGACGGTATTCCAAGGTCGTGGAACGCGACCTTGGCCCTCGCTTCCGTTAAGACCGCCTTGTATGAGACGCCCCTTTCGATGGCTCCGGGCTGCAGCGTAATTACTACAGCCGCGGAACGTGGGGCTCTGACCTTAGGCGGTCCCTGGGCCTTCTTCGGTGCCGGTGCTTTAGCGGGTACCAGCGGCGCCGTCTTCCCCTTGCGGCGGCCCCTCTTGACGACCGTCGTCCAGGCCTCCGTGGTAGGCCCGGGCGAGGCCGCCGGTGGCGCAGCCGCCTGGGAAGTGAGCGCTCTGGATCCCTCCGCGGGCTTTACCTGCCCCTTCCCGTTTCGGATTGACGCTGCAGCCACGGTAATTGGCCCCTGTTTAGCGGGCCCTTCCTTCCTCCGCTTGTCCGCAGCGAGCGGTGGGCGGAGGGTCTCAGCCGGGAGGAGCCTTGCCTCTATGCCCTCCATTCGGGCACCCACCATCTTTCCACACTGCATCATGCAGATGCGCGCGATCTTTTCGATCTCCGCATCCGCAAGTGCAGGTGTCGACGACGGGACCGATGAAGCCAACGGCAAGGCTGTGGAGGAAGAGGAGCAGGGGGCCGTGGAAGCTGCCCTCTGGGCAGCGAACTGCCGCTTGAGGTCCTCCAACTCGGATCGGAGACGGCCATTCTCCTCCCATAGCTTCGCCGTCTCCTCCGTGCTCGTACGAGTAACGAGGACCCCAACCGCCTCCCTGATGTCTTCAGCCGCCTCTTTTAGGGCGCGCGTGAACGTGCCCTTCAGGCTGCCCGATTTGGTGGCAACCTTCAGGACGACATCCACGCCGTCCATAACTTGGCGGCTGAGCGCCACCGCTGATACGCTCTCCCCGGCAGCCATCCGAGTGGATCGCCGCTCTCGGGCTTGTCGGGCCAACTCGCTGACTTCGTCAGCCGCGACAGCCTTTCTTTGCGCCCGCTTGGCGGCGTTCGCTTCCGCCTTGTTGGCTCCCAGCAGGGACATAGTGGAGCCCCCGCTTAGGTCCGACACAAGGGGCTCCAGGTCGCTCGTCTCCCTTGTGGTGACCAAAGAAGTGGAGCTTTGGTTAGAAGCGCACTCCACCTGCTTGGTCCCCGGGTCGCTTCCTCCGGTGGGTGCCGGCATGTCGGGGCGCTTGAGAAAGCGCCCTAGAGAGTCGCGCGACGTCGAAGGAGCTGACGCTCCACCGATTGCGCGACCTCGCCCTCTTCTGCCCGCCTTGGCTGGCAGGTTCTCCTCGCTAGAAGAGAGGCCTGTCAACCCCGCGCGCCTCTCGTCCTCTTTGTTTGAGCACTTCCTCCAAAATTTTGAAGGACGCTCAAACATCTCCTCCTCAGTCCGCGAGCGCTTTGAGCTTACGCTCGCCACACTCGCCACACACATCCTCTCAGATGCGGTGTCAGAGTCTGACACCGCCCCTGACAGGACACCCATCTGCTCGACCAACACGATCGGCAATTTAGTTTTTTTTTTTTGTTTGTTGTCCATATGTAATCCCACGAGTAGATATAGGTTTTTTATGTCCACCGGGCAGAGCCTAGATGCCCGGTAAGCCTACATACTGCAGAGTGCGGCAGGTGCTCTGCAGGGGAAGCGCTAACGACTGGACTCCCTCCAGCCATGCATCCTCTCACCGCGCTTCAAAGTTTAGGATTGGGTGGTTTTTTATCTTAGAGGAAGCCTTCCTCTGGGCCAGGCAATTAAGCCAAGCCCCCGGCGGCGGCATTAAACATGCCTCCGTTCGCTGTCCGGCCGACCCGACTCAGCGAACCCGCCGAAAGTTCTCTCCTCGAGGACTACTCCTCAAGGAGAGAAACACGCGCCGCTTTGGTGCGCCTGCACTGCAGCGGCGGCCCTTCTCAGACTACGCCCACTCAACTACCTCTGTAAGCAGAGGAGGAGTGGACGTACTGACCGTCTGTAGCCCGGTTCCCTTCACCGACCATCAAGCATGATCGGTGATTGGAACCATGACCTTTCTCCGTTTGTTGAAGATTAGCCGCCAGCCCCAATTGTCCACCAAGACGTGGTGGGCAATTGGAGCCGACGTTGCCCAGGGTGCGCCACGAGGAGGCTCTTCAACATGCACCCCTGGCTTAATTGCCTGACCCAGAGGAAGGCTACCTCTAAGATAAAAAACCACCCAATCCTAAGCTTCGAAGCGCGGTGAGAGGATGAATGGCTGGAGGGAGTCCAGTCGTTAGCGCTTCCCCTGCAGAGCACCTGCCGCACTCTGCAGTATGTAGGCTTACCGGGCATCTAGGCTCTACCCGGTGGACATATTTACCTATATTTACTCGTGGGATTTACTATGGAAAAAAATAAATTAAATAGAAATAAAAAGGACGTAGAGGAGGGGAGTGATACGGGGTCGGAGTCCGACGCCGCATCTGGCGCAAAGGGCTCAAGCCAGAGCTCGGAGCGCGAAGTGGAGGGGGCTGCTGGGAGGAACCGAAAGTTCTTCCTGAAGCGCCCCAAATCGGGGGAGGGCCAGGGGTCGTCCTCCGAAGAGTGGACCTCGGGCCGCAAAAAAATCCACTCCAGCCGGCGGGGTGGGGCCCGGGAAAAAGGTTTGGGCAGAGGGCTCGCCACCCAGGAGGAGGCCAAGAAGTTAAGCCGAGCCAGCCCTGCCGAGCCGGCCCAGCGAGCCGCCATGGAGGAGAACCACCCAGGCGTGACCGGCCGCAGGGCGGCCATGTCAGAGTCCTCAGGTGGTGAGCCGGTCGCCGCTGGCGGCTCCAACTCGGAGCGAGCGGCCAGGTTTGCGGAGGTCGTGGCAGCCGCGATAAAGGATGTGGCCGTGAAGAGGATTAAGTCCTCTAAAGACAAGGCCATATCCGCAGCCACGGCCTCCATTATATCGGCAGCGGAGGCCATTCAACCTGGGCCTCCGTCGGACGTGATGTCCGAAATGCGGGCGGAGGTCGCCCGCTTGACAGCCGCCTTGGAGCTTCTCCGGAAGGAGAATGAGGAGCTCCGAGCAGACTTGGCCGGGCTGCGAGCAGCCGGCCCCAGAGAGGTGCCGCAGAAGGGGGCGCAGCAGCATGGGCAGGGACGGCCCGTGCCTGCGGAAGACCGGGTTCTGACCCTGGTGCGGCAGGAGCTGGCTGCCTTCCAGAGTCGGTTTTCCGCCCTGGAGGCCATTGTCTTGCGCCCCCCACTAGCGGCGAGCCAGCCGGCCGCGGGACGGCAGAAGGCGGTCTCTTTTGCCGCCGTCGCAGCTGGCGTGGCCAAACCTGGCTCATCGGGGCAGAGGAAGGCCCTCTCCGTGCCGAAACCCGCGGGGCCGCCCATGCTCAGAGAGGGCGGGGCGGCTACACAGACGGCGAGGGTGCCGGCCCTGGGTGCAGGACGGCCACCCCCACCTCCTATATCTCCTCCGGCTGGCGCCGAATGGCACGTAGCCGGGGAGAAAAGGAAGGCCGGTAAGGTGGCAAGGGCGGCCAAAAGGAAGGAGAGGCGGCAGCGGCAAAAAGCGCGAAGCGTTGCGGCTAGGCTCCGCGCCCCGAAATCCGCAGCTGTAGTGATTACGCTACAGCCGGAAGCGGAAAAGAAGGGCGTGTCCTACCGCGACGTGCTAGCCAAGGTGGGGAAGGCGGTGAGCCTCGAGGAGATCGGCGCCACCGAAGGCATCCGGGTGAGGCTCACGGCGACTGGGGCCCGGATGCTCGAGATCCCCGGTGCGGCCAGCGGCCCGGCCGCTGACGCTCTGGCCGAAAGGCTTAGGGCGTCCTTAAATGCGGACGAGGCCCGAGTGTCCAGGCCCACCAAGTGCGCTGACATGCGCATCCTGGGCCTGGACGACTCGGTGACGGAGGGAGAGGTGGTGGCCGCCGTCGTTAGGACTGGAGGGTGCTCTGCCGAGCAGGTGAGGACAGGCACCATCGGTCCTGACTTCAAGGGGATGCGAGCCGTTACGGTGAGCTGCCCCGTGTCGGCGGCCAAAAAAATAGCCGAGGGCCGTAGGCTACTGGTGGGCTGGGTTTCCGCGCAGGTGAAACTGCTGGAACCCAGACCTCTGAGGTGCTTCCGCTGCCAGGTGGGCAACCACGTGGGAGCTAAATGCACCTCGGAGGTGGACCGCAGCCACCACTGCTTCCGCTGTGGTCAGCCCGGTCACAAGGCCGGGTCTTGTAATGCCGCGCCGCACTGCACCGTATGTGCGGCAGCTGGCAAGCCAGCCGATCACCGGATGGGGAGCAAGGCCTGCGCTCCACCCGCCAGAGCCAGGGGCAGGGGCAAGCCCTCCGCCACCGCCGTCACTGCCGCAGCCGCCGCCACTGCCGTTGCCGCTGCCGCCTCGACCGTCGTCGTCGCCGCCGTCACCACTGCGGCGGGGCCCTCACAGAGGGCTCGGGAGGAGGCTGACATGGAGTGCCAATAACGGCCCCATTACGCCTCCTCCAGGCGAACATCAACCACTGTGCCTCTGCTCAGGATCTGTTGCTCCAGAGCATGGCGCAGTGGTCGATTAACATCGCCGTGGTCGCTGAGCCGTACTTTGTCCCGCCCAGGGATGACTGGGTGGAGGACCTGAGCGGCTCAGTGACCCTAATTTCGTCGGCCGCCGCCGGTACTCCGTCCCTCGAGGCAGTCACGAGGGGACGGGGTTGCATGGCAGCACGGTTCGGGGAGATTGCAGTGGTGGGGGTATACTTCTCCCCGAACCGAACTCTTGCCGAGTTCCACAACTCCCTTGCGGAGTTGAAAGTCGTCGTCGTCGGGTTCCGTTCCCTCCCCGTGCTCGTCCTCGGGTATTTCAATGCCAAGAATGTGGCTTGGGGTTCCCGGTATACGGACACACGGGGCAGGATGGTGGAGGACTGGGCTCTGGAGACAGGCCTGGTCGTCCTAAATCGGGGTTCTGTCCCCACGTGTGTGCGGATGCGGGGTGAATCGGTGGTGGACATCTCGTTCGCCAGCCCCGCTCTGTCACCGTGTGTCCTTGACTGGCGCGTCATAGAGGGGGTGGAGACCTATTCCGACCACCGGTACATCCGGTTTGACGTCTCCGCCCAGACCTCGAGCGCGCTGGTCCGACAGGCCCCGAGTGGTCCGCGGTGGGCGCTGAAGCAGCTGGACCGGGAGCTCCTCCTGGAAGCCTCGATCGTGCAGGCCTGGGTGTCATCACCGGACAGGCCTGCTGACATCAACGTCGAGGCGGAGTGGTTCCAGGAGGCCATGTCCGAAATATGTGACGTGGCAATGCCCCGGGCCCAGCCCGGACGCGCTCAGCGCCAGGGGTGCTGGTGGTCGCCAGAGTTGACGACTTTACGCAGTGCGTGCGTCGCTGCGCGACGCCGGTACACCAGGCACCGCAGGCTCCGTATTCGCCCTCCGGATACGGAAGCCATTCAGGCGGAGCTGTACGAGGGGTACAGAGCGGCGAAGACCGCCCTCCAAGCGGAGATCCTGCGGGCCAAGGGACTGGCCCGCGAGGAGTCGCTGGAGACTCTGAACAGGGACCCGTGGGGACGCCCCTACAAATTGGTGCGTGAGAAGCTCCGCCCATGGGCTCCCCCGCTGACGCAGAGTCTCCGGCCCCAGCTCGTGGAGGACGTGGTGAGCACTCTGTTCCCTTCTAGAGGGGACCATATCTCCCCGCCCATGGCTCCGCCTACTGCGGTGCTGAATGCGGACCACACCGCCGACGACGACGACGATGCTCCGGAGGTGACCGAGGTAGAGCTGCGAGTGGCGGTACGTAGGCTGAGTGCTAAAAATACCGCCCCAGGACCCGACGGCTTACCTGGGAAAGCCTGGGTCCTGGCCTCGGAGGCTCTCGGGCCTCGACTAAGGGGGCTCCTAAGCGCATGCATGGAGAGGGGCCAGTTCCCACTTCGTTGGAAGACGGGGAAACTGGTCCTCATCAAGAAGCCGGGGCGCCCAGCGGACTCTCCGTCCGCTTACCGGCCCATCGTGCTGCTCGACGAGGTGGGCAAGCTCTTTGAGAGAGTCATTGCAAACCGCCTCGTCGGGCGGCTGGTGCGGGTGGGGCCGGATTTGGCGGAGAGCCAGTTTGGCTTCCGCAGGGGGCGCTCTACGGTGGACGCCATCATGCGCGTGCGGGCCCTCACGACGGAGGATGCTGTGGCCCGGGGTGGGGTCGTCTTGGCGGTGTCTCTAGACATCGCCAATGCCTTCAATACCCTGCCCTGGAGTTGCATCAGGGAGGCACTCCGGTATCACCGGATGCCGACCTACCTCTGTCGTGTGGTCGAGGCCTATTTGACGGACAGGGCCGTCATCTACCCCGGTCACCAGGGAGTGTGGAACCGGCAAGAGATGTCGTGCGGTGTCCCACAGGGATCGGTCCTGGGGCCGCATCTGTGGGATATCGGCTACGACTGGGTGCTGCGCGCCGACCTCCCCAGCGGCGTCAGCGTGGTTTGTTACGCTGACGACACGCTAGTCCTAGCGCAGGGGAGGTCGCACCAGGCGGCGGCCGAACTAGCGACACGCGGGGTTGCGACAATCGTCGAGAGGATCCGGCAATTGGGACTCGAGGTGGCCCTGCACAAGTCCGAGGCCATGTGTTTTCATGGTCCTCGGAACACGCCACCGTCGGGTTCCCAAATAACGGTAGGAGGGGTTCACATCGGCGTCGAGTCGACGATGAAGTACCTGGGACTCGTCCTCGACAGCCGGTGGAACTTCGTGGAGCATTTCCGACGTTTGGCTCCCAGACTGGAAAGGGCCGGGGCTGCCTTAAAGCGGCTCCTGCCCAATCTAGGGGGGCCAAACGCCTCCTGCCGGAGGCTCTACGCGGGGGTCGTGCGGTCCATGGCCCTTTACGGGGCACCGGTGTGGGCGCGTTCCTTGAGGCGGCGGCCAGCCCGCTGGTTGAATGCGCCCCAAAGGGTCATGGCCATCCGGCTGGTCCGGGGATACCGTACGATCTCCGGTGAGGCGGCGAGCCTCCTTGCCGGATTACCGCCATGGGATCTGGAGGCAAAAGTCCTCGCGCACGTTTGGGAGGGGCGCGAGGAGGCGAAACGCCGGGGCGTAGCTCCGCTGCCGCGAGAAATCACGGTACAGCGGACAGAGCTCCGGCGGGATCTCAGGGCGGCATGGAGAGTGCGATTGTCGCAACCCAGCGCTGGGCACGCCACAATTGCGGCGATAAGTCCCCTCTTTGAGGAGTGGCTAGAGAGGCGCCACGGCGTCCTCACCTTCCGCCTGACGCAGGTCCTCACCGGACACGGTTGTTTCGGGAGGTTCCTGTTCCGGATAAGGCGGGAGGAAACGCCCGGGTGTCACCATTGTGTGGATCGCCCGGAGGACACGGTGGAGCATACGGTGGAGGTCTGCCCGGCTTGGGCGGAGCAACGCCGTGTCCTCGTGGAGGCGATTGGCGGTGGCGATCTCTCGCGTCCGGCCTTGGTCCAGGCCATGGTACGGAGCGAGAGGGCTTGGGAAGCCGTCACCTCCTTCTGCGAAGCAGTAATGTTCGCGAAGGAGGAGGCGGAACGCGTGAGGGAGAGGCAAAGTTTGCGCCCTCACGCCCCTAGCCGCCGCAGGAGACGCCCTGGGCGTCGGGAATCGCAGGCCGATTCCCGGCCACCGTAGGCGCGGGCCTGCGAACGGCGAGCAATGGGCAGCTCGCCGTTCGATAAGGGCCAGGCCCGGGTCGACGGCGCGTTGTGTTCCACGCGCGCCTCAAAGAGATGTCAGCACCAATGACGGGGTTTGCTAGGACCGATGCCTGCTAGGGTTGCGGAAAAGTCCAAGAGGGTTACCGTGGCCCCTGGCACAGGCAACTGAAGGAACACGGGTGGGTTTTAGTCAGTAAGAGTCTGACACGCCCTCCTGCTCTGCCCAGAGCGGGAGAAGTTATTTGATGATTTCCCACCCACAAAAAAAAAAAAAAAAGGGGCGGCGACGTTGGATTGAGGAATAACCAGGTGATTTTTTGGTCTTTTCGACTATCGGCATGATCATGTTGGGAGGGTCGACTCATACCTCCATAGAAAAGGGAGGACCCTCCGACCAGACGGGTGTCGTGTCTGGTGGGCAACTTCCCAACTATTGATGTCTGGAATTTGTAAATATGCTAGTCGCGCGGTAAACTCTACCTGCGCGATGCAGGATTTTCGTGACGTCAGTATGACGCGCAGCTCGCATGCGGCAATGTAGATACCGCTACAAGATAATGAGAAATATTGTCCCTAGTCAGAGCAGAGCTGATCAACTAATTTTTTGTATCAGGAGAGTGTCCCAATACATTCTTCTTCGCGGGAGCCATGAATAACCACTAACCAGCAATATGCCATAATGTATATATGATTTCTTCCACTTCCACTTCATATCTTTAGCGGTTAAGTCTCCACGCAAATTCTATTTGGCGGCAATAGCATCTTCATCTATGAAGTTTTCAAACCACTTACAATTTGGGCGGTTATTTAAAAAAGCTCCCTCGACCTCAAGCCAATTCACTGGATTTTTTGAAGGGAATTTAATGATCCCCACCACCAGTGACACATTTGAGTGAGTATGACATAGGTACGTACTCTCAGCCGCCAGGGCACATTCAAGTCAATGAAAGACGAACCCGGTAAGCTTTATAGTAGGTACAAAGTGCTCACACATGTGCTATGCAATTATATAATACTAAGAGATTGAATTTATACAATGCAAAGATAGCTAACCTTAGTTAAAAGTAGATACAGTCCTATATGTAGTACACCAGCGTTTATAACGGATTATATCGAATTTTCAGTGTTTAGTACTAAAATTGATGTTATCAACCACGTGCCAACATAGAAAAATATAACTAAGTTGTAAAAGACAACTATTTATACATACCTATAATCCGACATGTCTGCAACCCACTTTTATTACACACTTTTCGCTGAATTGTTACATAAAACTGTTAAAATAACAGAACCTTTTTATTTCTCTATTAATCTTGTGATTTGTAGTGACGAACTTAAGCAAGTTCGTCACTACAAATCACAAGATTAAATATTGTTAGATTAAGTGGGAGCACTGGCGGCCCAGTGGTAACGGCCGCGACTTACGAGTTGTAGGTCGTAGGTTCGAACCCAGACAGTCGCCGGCATGTCCTAGAACCAAAAATTCGAAGACATGAGACATCTACAAACTCGCACTGAGCCCGCGTGGTGGATTACGGCCCACTCACTCTCACAGAGAGGAGGCCTGTGTTCCAGCAGTGGGAACATCATAGGCTGATTATGATTATCAAGTGGGTAATCTGAAATATTGTTTTATTTCTACTGTTCTACACTTCGATAAACAAATAGCATTAGATTAAGGATAAGGAACAAAAACAGGCTGCGATTGCAGATTAACTGATTATAAACCTAAACACTCAAACATAATGTTTACTGTCGTTTGCAATATATTTAGGTACTACTTTGACTGAAAAGTAAACGTATTTTTTAAATAAGAACAAACATGTTTATTGAAAAATAGTTCTTATTTTTCCGGCCATTTTTGATGCGCTCATCAGAAATCTAGTACGATCGAAGGTTCTACAAAATATATACTGTCCTGTAGGACATGATAAATCATAGGTGTTGACGCCAAAAATATAGCATACTTTAATATGACCCATATAGTCCAAAAACATAAAACGTGAAATCATTATTTTATAAAAAAATCCTTAAAATTAGCAGTATTAGGAGCGAGCGTTTCGTATTCCTATTTCTTGTCTCCATCCTTTTTACCCCTATAACCCGATGAAGAGACAAGAAAATTATCTTCGAGGTCTTTCGACAAGCTTCGGAAGAAAAGCCGCGACGTGACGCTAGCATCCGCAATACTTCTATAACGTGTGAGAAAGCCGATCGATAAACATTAATATTTGCGTGAGCGCAGTAATCTTCTAAAAACTTTTATAACCCCATATTAATCATAAATATATTACCGCGAACATTAATTGTGAGTCAGTGCAGTGTTTTCGTGAAGAAAGAGGAACCTCTTGGACCCAAGGAACTCAGAAAAAAAAACGCATCGTCAGCCACGAGGTTTGAAGATGGAATTAAGGTCAGTCCTAGATCCTTTAATTTCCAAAACCTACGAATCGCTCCTAATCGTACACGCACCACGTAAATATCAATTAAAATCCCGCAGAATAATTAGGTATTGTCTCACAGCCGCAATATTTACAACACTAAATAACCCACCAATAGGATTTAGGTAATATAAAATCTGTTTCCATTTTTATAACAAAATTAAAGTCAACTCAAGCAGCAAAAAACAAAAAAACAGTTTCTGTTTAAAGTAAGTAAAATGGAACTTTTGGAGCGAAACAGTTCAGTTTTACGGCAAAGGGACGAAAGGGGTCGTTTCGTAGAATGCCCTGTGGCCCCACGGTTACGGCGAGAATTTATTTCAAAAACATTTTAATGTGTGGAGTTATGTAGCGGTAAAGTGGGAATTTCGGGTCATTATGAATAATCGCTGACAAGAGAAGCTTTGTTAGTTGTAAGTGTAATTGTGTTGAAGTGAATTTTATGTGTTTTAATATTCAGTTTGTAATTATTTACGAAATAAACGTGTTTTAATGTTGTACGTTGGTTATTATCTGATAAAAGATATTTAAAAATATAGATACTTTAAAAGTGTTTTTAAAGAAACAAAAAGGTGGTTTTGAAGCTAAGTATTTCAGTAAGCTTACTTAATATTAGACAGGAATTAGATCAGAAAACCTTTTTCTCATATCACACTTTTCAAACTAAACGCTTTGTTGGTATTGCCAAACTTGTACCTTTATTCTGAAGATAAAGTGCCAGATGGCCGAGTGAACTACTACATAGATAATTTGTAAGATCAAGAATGCCGGAAATTGGATGTCGAGACGCAACTTAGGAGAGGTATCCTAACGGTCTAATTTGGGTAGGGTTAATTGATTATACAGGGCAATGTGGACCTTAAGGCGCTTAGGAGCATTAGGAGAGATTATAAGTTCCGCCTTCACACTATTAACACTAAATATGATTTCTTAGTTGATATTGGTAATGGTAATACTTTAAATTAATACATTCTAAACTAATAATAACTGTTAGTAGTACCTATGCAGCTTCTGGTTGGTCGAAGCCAAAAGGCCCCAGGACTTAGAAAAAATAGATTTTTTTTATTTTCGGAAGTTTATAAATTTTATTACAGTATCGGGTTAACCTATGTATATAGAAACTATTTACCTTCTGGAAAGCATGGTCCTACGTCGCACCGTTTCCGAGAAATAGGTGTTCGATTTTTATTTTAGCTTGATGAGGAAAAATGGTTCCTAATAATTTAATTGATTAACATGCATATGTACTTATCGATAAAGCTCCAGTAAGGATTGTCTTGAATTTTATGACATTCCATATGAAGGATTATTAGCATTATATAACTTGCCATAAACTGGTGAAAAACTGGTTGATTGCTGTCCTATTGTTACCATCTGGCAATCTTTATCATGTCAGCATTTTCAGTTAGCTAAGATCTACAGACTTAAAAACTAATATCTCAAATCGTTTATTGCAATCCATAATGTAAAATTACAGGTGGTAGATAAAAGAAAAATAATAGAAACAATTATGGACCCTGTCGGGCACAGCAAATTTTTAAATAAGTAGAGAGAGGAAGAGCGCTTTATACATTTTCTTTGTTTTTAAGTTAGAATTATTTTATATCCTATATTACCTATGTATATATATTTCCATTAATTCTCTTATTCTATTAATATTTTATATGCAGGTATATCTATTCATTTATCATTTATTTAATTATATTTAATATTGCTTATTTCTTTGCTCGCTTAATTTTTTTTAATTGTTATTAATGTAGTATATTTATTAGGTAGGTATTGTTTTATATTTATTTTGTTATTTTACTTATTAAAATAAATATATATTATTCATAGGTCTGTATTATTATTATTGAATTTATCTGTTAGATATTCTTGTAGGTACTGTGTAATAGCTTTTTTATATTAAGTACTTATTTAGTTTTTTTTAATATACTGGTTTTTTTTAATTGTTTTATGTCTTCTGGTAATTTATTATATATTTTTATTGACATTGAATATGGACTAGATGAATGTAGTTTAAGGCGGGTCGGGGTAAATTTAGTCTATTTTTATGGCGAAAAGAATAATCTGTTTGTATGTCTCCCCGTGTTCTGTAAGAATCTGGATATTTACGCACTAATTTACACAATTCTAAGATATCAATACCTACTAAGGTGAGAATCTGTTGGTTCTATATTGGTAATTATTCGTATTAGCTTTTTTTGGAGGGTAAATAACCTCCTTATTTATCGTCTGTGCTGTTTCCCCATAAGATGATGCCATAGTTAAACCAAGCGTGGGCATACGCGTAGTATGTGACTAGTGCGGTTTGTAGTCTTTTTTATTTCGCGGAGAGCATATGAAAACTTTTTGGATTTTACTGTCTGTATATATGTGTTTTCCAGTTTATATGAGTGTCTATTGTTAAACCTAGGAGGGTAAAATTGTTAACTGTTTCTAATTTATGTTGATTAAAAGTAAAATCTACATTAATTTTATTTTTCTGCCAGGGGTGAAACGCTATTAATTTGATTTTGATAAAATTTATTTCCAGGTATATTCGTCGAATAATATTAAGTACAGCGATAACATAAGTTTAGTGCCACTTCCAAGTGTGAATAACGATTCCAATTTATTTACATAGGTAATAATAAATACTAAATAGTAATGTCTGACACCAATGAAATCATTCAACACCCTAATAGCCTCAGTAACTCTTATTAATTGGTACAGTTCAATAACGAATTGTTCAAATAACTTTGTCTGAATAAACACTAGCTAGTTAGCTAATTGGCTGACGTTCTCTTGACGTTTACAGCAACTGGCTGATTTTTCATTGGAATCGGATCGATGATCGGAAATCCCTGGAAGACGGGTAGTTGGTATTTCCTATTCAGTTTGCTTTACATTAGTGACGTTACAGCATGTATACAGCGTGGCAGGGACTATGGATTCAGTAAGTACATGATTCTGAATCCATGCCCTTTCTTTTTTGGGTGGGTAATCATCAAATAACTTTTCCAGCTCTGGGCGGAGCGGGAGGGCGTGTCAGACTCTTAATTAATAAAACCCACCCGTGTTCCTTCAGTTGCCTGTGCCAGGGGCCACGGTAACCCTTTCGGACTTTCCCGTAACTCTGGCAGGCATCGGCCCTATCGGACCCTGTCATTGTTGCTGACATCTCTTTGAGGCGCGCGTGGAACACAACGTGCCGTCGACCCGGGCCTGGTCTTTATCGGACGGCGAGCTATCTTATCCCCCCCCCCCCCTGCGCTGGTTTTTTTCGTTGTTTATATAATCTGCTGTTTCCTACAAAAGTGAAATACTTACGCGGTCAAAATGTATGGAACAGCAATTCAATTCAATCGTGTACTGAATCCATGGTAACAGGTTATGCGTCGGTGAGTCTGCCACTCTGTATAGCAGATCCGGGATCCTGTTGTTCTCGACGATGCCGAAGGTCACGTGGTCGTTGCGAAGGCCGTTGTTTAAAATAATAGGCAAGAGCATTCTCCTGTGCCACAATACCACACTTTGACATTCAAAAGTGCCTTTATTGTGCCTAATTGAAGTAAAAAAACTGACTTTGACACATGCTCTTTTACATAGTCACATTATAGTAGATTGTTATACAAGGAGCTAAAATGACCCATTATATACGAGGTAGTTTTACTCCCGAGCTATAGCGAGGGAGTAAATAGAAACCGAGTTTTAATGGGTTTTTAGCGCCGTGTGTTACACTATACTTTTCACTACGATTGCGAGAAAATAAAACAATCCAATACAATATGAAATATGTAGTTTGTGACCTTGACGGCAACAGATTGAAAATTATTTCTTTTCCTTTCTTTTCTATTTGCAAATTAGGGTCTCCATTCTCACTAGATGATGACATTTTCACTATTGTAAAATTAATTACGGTCACTACCAATTCAATTTGCAATTAGAGGAAAATTATAAAGATTTCGCGCCAATGTCTTTTTTTTTGTTTTTTCTTCTGCAGCCGCAACCGCATTGCATGCATTCTACCAAAGAGATCGCCGATTTTAGTTCCATTTTCAAAAATAAAATGAAGTTCTTTTTTTATGAAACAGTAATAAGTCGAGTCTATATTCATGATTATTCTACTTATGACTAAAGACTTTTTCGTTTTTGTAGGCTCATTGTCATTTGACACACAAAAATTAAAAAAAAAACTTCCCCTAGAGGAAGAATTGCTATTTTTTCTTCGCTCTGGTACGCCACAATGACGGTCTTTTTGAGCAAGAGGAGTGAAAAAATAATTAAAGAATGTACTATACAGACAGTAAAAAACCGGCCAAGTGCAACTCGGACTCGCACACGAAGGGTTCCGTACCATCGTACAATATTTAACACTATTTTTTTGTTTGAACTACTTTTCTTGTAATCTTTCTTTTCACAGAGTGTGTATTTGTTTTGCCGCTATAACAAAACATACTGAAAATAAAATGAAGTTTAATTATTAACTTCATTTTATTTTCATTATGTTTTGTTTTGTTTGTAGAAAAGGACAGAAGATAAATTTTAGTTTAGTCCTGTCAAATTAATCAGCACCTGACACTACTCCATACAAGTTTAGACGTGATTAAAAAGTTGACTACTAAAGTTACATCAAATTACGTCAGGTGCTGACTAATTTGACAGGACTAAACTAATATTTATCTTCTGTCCTTTTCTTAATGAAATAGAAAGAAAAAGATGCACTCAACTTAAATTTAGTTTAGTTTGTGAACAAGGGAATCGGCACCACTGTGTAAATTATATACTTATTACGGTTCATGAGATAGATACAGCCCGCTGACAGATGCACATGCTCTTTTACATAGTCACATTAAGATAATCAAACAACGTAGTATACAATAAATAAAAACTTTGCAAGTGGGTAGAATTTAGATGTCTCTGTTTTGACAGACTTTTCAACTTCAAAATGAAATGACTAATTAATGGTTTTGACCACTAATTAGTAAGTACTTTGCTTTTGAAGTTGAAAAGTTACTAAGAATCTGAATACCCTTACTAATATTTTAAATGCGAAAGTAAGTTTGTTACGCGTTCACGCTAAAACGGCTGAGCGGATTTGGATCAAATTTGGCACACAAGTAGAGCATGACTAGGACATGTAATTTATGCGGCCTACTCAAATGTCCTTTCTTTGGTATTGTTCGTCGAATCGTTGAGCTCCTTAAGTCTAAGTTGAGCTGCACGATTGCTGACAATTGCGTGTACTGACTGGACAGCTCCACTCAATCTGTGTGGTTCTTTCCTCAAAAGACCATTTCAGACACCGATCTATATAGCCTTCACATGATCTGACCAAGATTTTGTCTGGACTTTAAAAGCGACTGTGACCTCTGAGTTTGTTTCGGCCTTTCTTCTCAGAGTAGTCAGATAGGAAACGCCGACCTCATCTAGTTTTTAAAATACGATTGACGTGTAAAAGTGTTTGTTCAAACCTACTTACAGAAATAAAATCAATTATCATTTATCATGATGAGCATCATTATGTGCTGGGGGCGTTATGAGGGAATTGGCTTCTATTCATCCTGGATCGCAGCTAAAGTCATGGGCACCATCTAGGTAATAATAATTCAGTGTTTTATTCATAACTAGGTTCTGCAAGCAGCTTCGCCCGCGTGGATGTGGGAATTTATCCCACGGGAACGTATTAGCGAGACAAAAAACAACCTATGTCCTTCCCCAGGATACCGTTTATCTCCTTGCCAAATTTTATCAAAATCCGTTCAGTGGTTTAGGCGTGAAAAGGTAACATACAGGCAGAGTAACTTTCTAATTGATAACATAAGTATGGATGGTCACACGACCACCTACAATATACGCAGCTTTCACTGATTTGTCATTTAATATTTTCGAAACAGCGAGTTTTCAAAAAAATTTATCGCCTCTCAGAGACGAAAGGTTAAAAAAAGAAAGAAAGAAAATTAAACCCAAAACGTAGTGGAAAGCGTCTCACACAGTTTAAACAAAAGAAACGAAAGCTTGAGGCGAAGCTGCGAAGGAACGGAATCGTGAAAAATTAAATGGCTTAAAGCTGTGGCCAAACTGAAGCGAATCCTTTTGCGCTGATCGTGTCAACTAACTTGTATGTAGGTGTTCAAACTGGCGCGAATTTTCGACGCAGTCGTGTCCCGCGTCTCTCGCGGGATTCACTTCAGTGTGGCCAGAGCTTAAATTGAGAGGGTATTGTAGCTAAGTCATAACAGCCGCACGGCAGTCCGTGGATGAGTGACCATCTTCACATACAAAGACTCCTCCGTGCCTCGGAAAGCACGTTAAGCCGTTGGTCCCGGCTGTCATTTGTGGATCTTTGACAGTCGTTACGGGTCGGCAGAAGCCCGAAAGTGTGACATCCATTCTTACCAAGGGGTATCGTAGCACCCAATAACTGGGTTGTGAAAGTCAGATAGGCAGTCGCTCCATGTAAAACACTGGTATTCAGCTGCATCTGGTTAGACTGGAAGCCAACCCCATCATAATTGGGAAAAGGGTTGGCAGATGATGATGTTGCCAGAGCTAAATTCTAGATAGGACGAAAATACGAAATTGTTATTACGCCAAACTTGGTTTCTTCAACACATTTTTCAAACAAACCTTCTTAAATTATTACTGCCAATTCGCTTGCCTCGATCTTGGTTTAAAAAATAAAAGGACTACGGGACATTTTTCCCGGTTCTCAAATAATGTTTTCTTTTGAATTTTTAAGATAATAGTGGGCTTAAAACGCGCGCATTTATTTTGTTATGAAAGCGAGGATGGGAGAGAATTACGTTATCTAGCTTGACGTTTTCTTTTAGATTGACAACATTTTTAATTCTATAAAGAGTCTAGATATGTTGCTACATTCCAATAAACTGGCTGGGATAATATCGATTATATTCAGAATTGTATGGAAAACGGAGAGGGAGACCCTTTACCTGCAGTGGGACAATAGGTACGGGCTAATTAGATTATATAGGTAGATTAGATATTCAGAGCTTATCTATCAAATACACGTAACTCATGACAAGTAAAATGTGTAATACTAAAATACATACTTATTACGCGTTGCATTGGACCAATTCATGACATTGTTTGTCATTTCAAGAAACAAGATTGTTTGCTGATTGAAATTGTTTTAGGTAGAAACTCCACCGAAGATTTTTCTTGAAAGGAAAGCTTTCTCCTAAAAATATACAAAGATGGAATCACCTCGCGTTCTTTCCCAAAACATGAATATTTTAGCCACTATCAAGCCACCTCTCAATTCACACTACTATCCAATGTACTTCATATCTCTATCATTCCATTCATAGGTTTACAGGTCGCTTTATGGTCCCCAAGCAGGGCATTATAGTTTCAGGTAGCCAAACCGTTCTCAAGTTAAGGTTTCCTAATGAAGTAGCGAGCTTTTAATAAAATATCGAGGGTCAAACAAGGGTAAGACTTGGGTACTGGATATTGTGTTTAGTGGATATTTGGGGAAATTTATATCTGCTAATGTTTTTAGCAAGGAACTTTAATGGATTAGGTCGAATTTAAAGGAATATGTAAAGTGATTGGTTTTTGTTCCTTATTTTTTTATTTTATTTAAGTTGGGTTTGCTCTTGACTCTAGTCTGATGGAGTGAGCTTACCCAGAAGAAGCCTGTTCACCCTCATTTTGAAGAGATTAGGATTGTATGCGTTGGGGAACACAGACGCAGGTAGAGAGTTCCACTCTTTTGCCGTGCGCATTACAAAAGACATTTGGAAACGCTTAGTGCGAATTGCAAAAATTTACTAAACTGTCGGAAAAAAGTGATTTCGTTTTCTAGGTCGTTTCTAATGCATCTCATATTAGATTATTCATGGTTTACCTTCGATCAACAATGTTACTAGATTTCCGATGAGCGCATGTATTATTTTTCCATAAATATTTTTGCTCTTATTAACCGACTTAAAAAAAGGTGGAGGTTCTCAATTCGTCTTTTATAACAAGCTTCCCTCTTATTTGTTAGAATTGCCTTTTAATGCGTTTAAAGCTAAAGTAAAATCCAACCTTTGTTCAAAGGCATACTATTCAATCAACGATTACTTAAACGATAAAAATAGTTGGTCGCTGTGATTAACTCAAGACAATGTTTATGTTCTTTCTCCAAAATTAGCTTACCTACTGACAAGTTATACGAGTTCACATAATTGTTTATTTTATTTGACTATATTAGTCAATTTAGTTTAATTTAATTTTTATTTATTATTGACATAATCTACTCATTTCAATGTTTTTTAATGAGTTGTATTGCAATATATGGTAGCTAGCGACCTCGACAGTTGATTATATTATTCTTTTGAGCAACCGGCAGCAAGTTCGTCATGCTCCCTTAGATGTCAATGCTTGCGGTAGCGTCGGGGGTCGGGTTGCCTCCTTCCCTCAAATATGGCGAGGGGGGTAATGGCTGATCTTTGCGTTATGCTCGTGAACGGGTGCTGCTTGTGGTGACAGGTCATCTTGCTGACTATGTTATTCGAAGGTCCTAGTTTATCATTTGTGGCTACAAGTTACAGCTATATACATATAAATAAACATAATGCAGCATTGCATATGTAAGCGGGCACGCCCTTTATGCCAGGAGCCTTTTTTTATGTATTAAGTTCTGTTTGCGTTTTTGTTTTTTAATTTATTTATTTCTGCTTGAGTATAGTTTTAAATATTGGCGTGTACTAGCTGACATCTGGATTCTATATAGTAATAAATAAGTAATTAACATTACGAAACACAAAAATATTAAAATTATTTGCCATAATATGGCAAATAATTTTAATATTTTTGTCCAATCCAGTTTTTCCAACCGAACAGACAGCAGTGCTGCTGGGGAGTTTGTTCCGCCACTTCTTCTTCCCAGCTAAAGCACTAGGAAGTGGTGAAGGGTGGGCGTTTTGGGGGGACTGTCTTATGTGATTTTGACGTACCAAAAGTGCTGATTCTCAGCCTAATTTGAATAAATGACTTTTGATTTTGCCTTTTAAAAAAAAAAAAAATTACCGTTTACTCGAAGACGCCTGAACCGATTTGGAAAATTCTTTTTTGTTTCAAATGGTATACTTTCCAGGTGGTCCCATTTCAATTTTATCGAAATCAGTCGTGTGGTTTAAAAAAAAAAAAAAAAAATTATTTTTTTATAAATAAAAACCGCGACTTCCAAAAATAATAACACTACAAAGTGAAAAATAACTTTTATTTTCGAAGTCGGTGGAAACAACTAAAATACAGATCCAAAGACACCGACTTCCGAAATTAAAGTAATTTTTCACTTTGTAGTGTTTTTGTTTGAAAGTCAGTTGTTTTTTTTTTAAGTTTTTATTTAAACATACGAATACTCTTCAATCAAAGTAGTAAATATATTGCTAACGATAATAAACTATATGTTTGAGTGTGGTTTATAATCAAGCTACGAGTATATGCAATAGCGGACACTTGAGCGATATTTTTTTGTTCCTAATTCTTAATCTAGTGCAATTGTTGATCGGAGTGGTTTACCTATACTTACAAGTACAATTTTTTATGTGACTTTGATTCTACGCTACAATATTTTTTTTCTTGTTCTATATAAAAAAAAAATATGAACCGCTTTCCAATTGCAGCGAATCCTTTTAATCATCGCTTTGATTGCTTTTTACGTAAAATACTACTTATGCTGACTAATAAGATTACATTGTTTTGACCCCAGCCATCCTACGTAGCGTAACATACATTACGTCAAATTAAAGCTACGCAGCTACGGTCACGTAGCAGATGCTACGCCGTAGCACACAGCTACAAAGCCCAGTCCTTGAAATTCCTGTGGTCCAAATTGAAATTCCTTCACTGGCCTTACATTTAGTGTGAGATAAGAAATGGTGGGGATAATAATTCAACTAGCCAGTATTCCCCTGTCCAGTTTTAGGACCTATTATGGACATTTTTGAGCAATTTATGAGAACTTTTTATTAAAATCAATGAACAAAATGATATATTTTTAAAACCGCATTAAGGATAAATACTAGGCCGTTTTTTGATTTTTTTAAAGAGTAACATTAGCAATGACCTACCTTACTATGTATACCTATGTATGTAGGTAGAATTTTTTAAACATGGCTGTATATGCTCCCATAACAAACAATTCAAAATTAAATACCACCGACGCACGGCATGGTAGTAAATAAAGCTCCAATGTCATTAAGATATCGGTAGTACATTTTGCATTCGAACCATCGCATGAGAGCCATTAATTGGCGGACAATGGCATGTGACCGTAGTATCTGTTGGCCCATCTGTAGGATGGGTGATAAATTGGAACTATCCTCGTGTAATATGGTCCTTTCTAATCTGATTGGTTTCGTGTTCTGTTCAATAAGGGATGTGGGAGGGAGGCGTTATTTGATATCCGTGTCGTAGATACTGACACTCCTTCTTATATTTCACGGCCTGTCGCCTCTGTACGAAACTACGAAGAAGAAAAAACAAGGAAATATTCAAACGCTTGTGAAATGTGACATACTACATTCACTGACCTTGTTACATACGTTGACGGAGTCTTCGCTCCACAAATGACTACCTTCGTAAAACATCTTGGCGCTGCAATCGCTGACCGCTGGAATAGGGTCTTTAGCGTCTCATCATCATCTCAATAATCCGTGCCGCTAACATGTGCATTCGCGGCACAAGGCAAAAATTAGAACCAGTAGCCAAGTTATTCGGCTTCGATGATGGAGCAGGTGACAAGGTCAGTGGTGACAGAGACTTAGTGTTAGTAGACGATGGAGTGAGCTTACCCAAAAGAAGACCGTGCACTCTCGCTTTGAAGAGATTAGGGTTGTATGCGTTCGGAAACACAGACGCAGGTAGAGAGTTCAACTCTATCTATCACATAATTACTTTTTTGTCATTTATTCATTTTTAATTCTTTTAACCTATTGTGGTATATTATTTATTCTAGGTGCATCGTCTTCATATATAATTAATGTATACCTACAAAATATTGTAAAACATTTTAAAAGAGTAACGATGGAGTTTCTTGCCCATTCTTCTCCATACGAAACTACCTTTTGGAAGGGGCGACTAGAATCAAATCTATTTTAATATAAATGTTGACGTTCAAAAGTGCCTTTTATGTGCCTATTTTAAATAAATGCTTTGACTTTGGCATTGAGGGAAGCGATAGATAGCAATACCTAGATAAGACTAATGAGGATGCGACCGACGAACTGACCAGACGTCGATTGCAATAACTAGCGATGGATAAATGAGCCTATGTTATTAATCAGTAATTTGACAGTACCTACTATAGTTATTTATTATTTTGTGTTGTATTTTTTTTAATACGGGATGTGGGTGTTGGTATCAAAAGGCTCGTTTTGATATGGACTTTAAAATCAGGTGTAGTGTCTATTAATATTATATGGGGGGCTCGTGGCTAAATAATAACAGACGTATGGGTCGATCGAAGGTTAAGTTAAGCTTGCTGCGGTCGGTTCGTGGATGGGTGACCATCCATTACATATCGAGACCTCTCCGTGGTCCCGGCTGTCGTTAGTAGATCTTTGACAGTCGTTACGGATCGTCAGTAACCCAAAAGTCTGAATACCAGTCTTAGCAACGGGTATCATGTTACACAGGAACTGGGTTGTTGAAGTTAGATAGGCAGTCGCTCCATGTGACATACTGGGATTCAGCTGCATCCGGTTAGACTGGAAGCCGACCCGAACATAGTTGCGAAAAGGTTAGGCAGATTGATTAAACTATTAATATTATATTCGCAAAAATAGTGTCTAATATGTTAATAATAGTTTTATTTATACCATTTGCATTCCAACTATTTTTTGGATTTTGCACTTCCTTTTTTTCACGAGGCTACGACCCGAACATAGTTGCGAAAAGGTTAGGCAGATTGATTAAACTATTAATATTATATTCGCAAAAATAGTGTCTAATATGTTAATAATAGTTTTATTTAAACCAATCCAACAATTTTTTGGATTTTGCACTTCCTTTTTTTCACAAGGCTACTGATTTTTTAAGGATGCTTTCTCAACTTCCTACATCAATATGTCTCTGAGATAATAAAAATTAAAACAATACAGCACATTTGAAGAAACATGTTTCATACACTGTATTTTGTACAAGTTACAAAGCTAACATTTCTTATCATACATGACCATAACAAAATAACTCAAATAATAAATCACACCATCCCAAAACTTGTGAGACTCATAAAAAATATTATTGCAAAATGTTTTGATTCCCCATCACTCGAGTAATTCAGTTGTTTGTTCACAAAAAAACGTGTTTCATAGCAACGATGTTTTTATTTCCTGCAACGAATTCTGGGTAATGATGGAGCAAATTGCGCGAACAAATAGTATTGAACCATGGTTCGAGAGAATATTCTATTGAAATCTAAATCAAAAGGTATTGTATAGCATTTCTGGATCCTGTTGGATGAATGCAGTTGAAATGGATAATTTTAATTAATGAATATTGGTGCCGGTTAATGAAGCCAGCATTTTTTTATTAAGTAGATGGGCAAATAAACTACCTAAAAACCACAGTTTTTAATATACGATAAACAGCAGGTCAACATTCAAAGAATTTTCAAAGAACATTCAAAAATTAAAGTAATTTTTCACTTTGTAGTGTTTTTTTTGGAAGTCGGTTGTTTTTTTTTATAAAAAAAAAAAATAATTTTTCCCCTTTTAGTGGCGGTACCTACCCCACAAAAATTCGCACACCACTACTTGCTATGTAATTTTGTATAAATCAAGCTTGAATATTATGTGCTACAACTAGCTTCCAGTCGCAAAAAAAATATGCTACAAACTTTGATAGAAAATGTGGTTGCGTAAACAATGCATATTTATGCGACAACAGCAATTAATTGCGATCGATTTGCTGTCATTTTTTGAAGAGGTCCGTTGTCTGTCTCCGAAACTCATCATCAGATCTATATGAAATTTAAATGGGCCCATTTCGGAACAAACCTTTTTCGAACAAAAAACATTTCTACAACTTAAGACTATAATATTATTATGTGACTTTTTAGCCTAGCCAATCATTTATTGCAATTAATTATGATGTCAACACCACGTTGGAAATAAAATAAGAAATAGTTAGATTACATAATGTATATTATAATACTTAGTTTTATGAAAAATATAATATAATAACTAAAATATATTATTAAAAGGAGTCCCTTTAGGCAAGGTTCCGAAGATACTGGCAGCGTTCCCCCTTTGAATAGCTAGACTAATTCTTTGTCCGAGGTAGCTGCTAGCTCTTCGATCTCCTGTCATGTCGACTAACCTTTTTGCTATTTCCTTAAAAAGCCTTATAGCGCTAGGACCCCACGGACCAAGGGTCTCGACACCGAATGGGACAAAGTCATATTCGGAGCCTTTTTTTTAATTTTTTTTTTGAGGATGGGAAATCATCAAATGACTCCTCCCGCTCTGGGTGGAGCGGAAGGGAGTGTCAGACTCTTACTGACTAAAACCCACCCGTGTTCCTTCCTTGGCCCTTTATGTTCCGGGTCAGCGGTACCCCTTTCGGATGATCCCGCTTTCCCGGCAGGCTTGGGCCCTAGTGGGCCCCCTCTTCGATGCTGACATCTCTTTGAGGCGCGCGTGGAACACGTACGCGCCGTCCAGCACGGGCCTGGTCCTGATCGGACGGTGAGCTACTCATTACTCACCGCCCGCAGGCCCGCGCCTACGGTGGCCGGGAGTCGTCACGCGGCTCCCGACGCCCGGAGCGTCCACCGCGGCGGCTTGGACGGGAGACTCTCTCCCTCTCCCGTCCCGCCACCTCCTTCGCTAGCATGACTGCTTCGCAGAAGGAGGCGACTGCCTCCCACTCCCCCTCGCCCCGGACCATGGCTTGAACCAAGGCCGGGCGTGAGAGATCGCCGCCGCTGCCGATCGCCTCTACGAGGACACGGCGGTGCTCCGCCCATGCAGGGCAGGCCCCCACCGTATGCTCCACCGTGTCCTCGGGGCGATCATCGCAGTGGTGACACCCGGGCGTTTCCTCCCGCCTGATGATGTGCAGGAACCTCCCGAAACATCCGTGTCCGGTGAGGACCTGCGTCAGGCGGTAGGTGAGGACGCCGTGACGCCTCTCTAGCCACTCCTCAAAGAGGGGTCTTACCGCCGCTATCGCGCACCTGTATGAGTGGCGCGCGGAGGCACTACGCCGGGGGGAAACCCCGCTTCCGCGGCAAATCGCGGCGGAGCGGACGGACCTCCGGCGCGATCTCATGGTGGCATGGAAAGAGCGACTGTCGCAACCCAGCGCAGGGCAAGCCACGATAGCGGCGGTAAGACCCCTCTTTGAGGAGTGGCTAGAGAGGCGTCACGGCGTCCTCACCTACCGCCTGACGCAGGTCCTCACCGGACACGGATGTTTCGGGAGGTTCCTGCACATCATCAGGCGGGAGGAAACGCCCGGGTGTCACCACTGCGATGATCGCCCCGAGGACACGGTGGAGCATACGGTGGGGGCCTGCCCTGCATGGGCGGAGCACCGCCGTGTCCTCGTAGAGGCGATCGGCAGCGGCGGCGATCTCTCACGCCCGGCCTTGGTTCAAGCCATGGTCCGGGGCGAGGGGGAGTGGGAGGCAGTCGCCTCCTTCTGCGAAGCAGTCATGCTAGCGAAGGAGGTGGCGGGACGGGAGAGGGAGAGAGTCTCCCGTCCAAGCCGCCGCGGTGGACGCTCCGGGCGTCGGGAGCCGCGTGACGACTCCCGGCCACCGTAGGCGCGGGCCTGCGGGCGGTGAGTAATGAGTAGCTCACCGTCCGATCAGGACCAGGCCCGTGCTGGACGGCGCGTACGTGTTCCACGCGCGCCTCAAAGAGATGTCAGCATCGACCTCCCCTGCGCCAGGACCAGCGTGTCGTCCGCGTAGCACACCACGCTGACGCCATCAGGGAGGTCGGCCCGCAGCACCCAGTCGTAACCGATGTCCCACAGGAGCGGCCCTAGAACCGATCCCTGTGGGACACCGCACGACATCTCTCGCCGGTTCCACTCCCCATCGCGACCGGGGTAGATGACGGCTCTGTCCGTCAGATATGCATATTCGGAGCCTAGACCCCTGTATTTGCATGCTTTAGCTTTTTCAGCCGCTTCAAAGCCGCACCAGCTCTGTTGTTGGTTCCATGTAGATGGGAAGGGGCTAGCGTGTCTGAACAGGTTGCATCCCATACCAGCACCCGGCCCATCTTCCATGGAATCAAACTCATACCGTCCGGTAATTTATATAATTTAAATGTTTATTATATTATACATAATAAATAAACATTTCTTCTATACATACTCGTATATGACGGAGTTATGCCCGAACATACATAAAAAAGAACATTCGACTTGATAATTTCCTCCTTTTTGAAGTCTCCAACATTCATCATTCTAAAAAGTCTTGTAAAAAGTATGGTTATTTTTTTTAAACTTTTCTGCAAACTCACTTGCATAAATGACAAGGTTTTTAAATTTTTTTTTTGCTACAGGAACGTTCTACATTTTGTACTAAATGCTGCTCACATGCAAATTTATTCTGCGTGTGACTAGGCCTGTGGGATTTGGAGGTTCGCATTCTATACCAGTAATTGATTTATTGTTTTGCATGTTTAATGCCGCTATTGTGATTGAGAGCAATGGATGCTGCATTTTGTGGGCCCATTGTTCGGGTTATTCTGAGTAATTACTCCCTTTGGTTTGCTGAATTGACTAATAGTAGGCAGATGATAAATATGAAGGTCATACCGAGCACGAGGTTTATATTGCCCCATAATGATGGTCTGGTTAGCAATGGTCAATGTAGGTATTACAATTTAAAAGGTAGCACACGGTAGCAATTTCCTGTGAGCAACGTTCTCAAGTGTCATGTTCAAATTTTTCGTAAACTTTTGTTATATAGAGGTAAGCTCACTGAAACTAAACTATGGTTTTAGTATAAAGATAAGGTTTTTTACTAAAGTACGATAGAACGATGATTACAATTCCACATATTAATTAAACCAGCAACAAAGTTTCTTCAATATACCTAGTTATTCAATATACCTACTTAGTAACGTCTAACCTTCGCTAAAAACTTGCCTCACTTTTACGTACGATCTCTTAAAACAAACATGCGCGAAGATAATTTTTCCTTCCGAAACATTTCACATCAACCAATAGAATGCGCTTTTACGGTACATTTGGCGGGAATCATTCCACCATGTTGCAAAATTACTGCTCAGAAAATGGTCGTTGGCGATGTTACAGATTTTTTATCAAGTTAACGCGCTATTTTAAGTAAGATTTTGTTTTTTATACTTTACAATTCACACATGTATTCTTCGAAGCAGTAGGGTGAGATGTGTGTACATTAAATCAAATGTTTTGCTATAGGAGGCGAGCTTATTTCCATTTTCCGGACACAGTCCAAACTTTGGGTTGCTAATGAGATTTACTCAGTAGTCGCACATGCACCCCTTTTTTGTTCCAGGATGGATAATCTTCAGGGGTGTCCTCTGCTCTGGGGCAGGCGGATGGGTTTGTCACTTACTGACTAAAAACCACCCCGGTGTTCCCTTCCCACACTTGGACCGGGGATCATAGGGACTACACCTGTAACCCACCAAGGCGGACTATTTATTTCACACTTTCTAAATTTTTGTTGTTAAGAGGTGGTAAAAAATCTATCACCTAGAAAGTGTTATAGTTTTATTCTTTCTACTATACGATAATACTTATAAAGTTCTCGTCTGTAAATATTCCCCGTAGGTACATTAACATAGTTCTCTGTTTGTTACAATACCTAGGCCACAAAAAAATAACTTTGGCAATTTAAATGAAACCAACTAACTTGAGCAAAAAGCACAAAATATTCTGGTGCTTCCATCTGATCTGGTTAACGTTACATTGAGCAATTCCAACAGAATCGAAATAGTCGAACAGTGGCGAGTACAGTAGCTACGTCAAACGAGATTCAGTATATTGGTCAAAGCCAGCAAATTGGTCGATTTTACTGACCGATTTTATCGACAGAGCTCGAATGTCCGCATTTAGCCAACACGACTTTACTTTGACCATAGAGTAGCTTTAAAGAAGTCCTATTTTGTACAATTTTCGATAGACAAGCACATAAGCGATACGCGTTTTGCAAAGGTTGTCAAAGCCTCACTGCTTCACACAAAATTAAAGAGTAAGAAAGAAAAAGTATAAGGGACTCGCATAGGGACAAACAGAAAAATAAAGCAACATAAAATGAAAATTGTGGAAAAAGAACTGAATTGAAAATCACCGTGTTTTTTAAAGCAAAAATCTGTTTTATTTTCCATAATTTTTTACAATTAGCGTAAAATTTCTCGACAAGGCTCCCCGTTACCTACCGTTTTGATTACTTTAAGTGGTTTTTCATCGTATTAGCCATCTAATGGTAAAAAA
Source organism: Brachylomia viminalis (assembly GCA_937001585.2). Classification (NCBI taxonomy): domain Eukaryota; kingdom Metazoa; phylum Arthropoda; class Insecta; order Lepidoptera; family Noctuidae; genus Brachylomia; species Brachylomia viminalis. The sequence continues at coordinate 6,948,853 of OW443303.2, read as the reverse complement.
TCCATGTTTTTAACTCAAATCCATCTTTTCTTATCGACTGTTAAAGAAAGGCCCAGCGCACAGCTATACACTATTGTTTAGCAGACATAATAGCCTAAAAAAAAAAATTGAGCTTTGTAATATTTTTTTGACGATAAATTTAAGGATAGGTTTTTGATATGTGCACATTATAAACACTCACACTGTATTAGTCATTCGATGTCGAAACAAAGTTTCTAAAATAAAGTATCAAAATATATGTGAGACTTCTGCACCTATCGATTCCTTATACCCAAGTATCCTTTACAACAGATAAAGGTTCTGATAGGATTTGCTAGTAAAAAGAATTTCATGAGAATTGACCCATGTGATAGAACCATCATTTTTCACGGCATAAAGTTTATGAAGCGTGTTTTCTTATCTTACACCCTTTGAGCATGGGTGAGCAGAAATGTTTTAAATTAACGACGGAGAGAAAAAGGGGCTTAGATGTATTTTCTTGGAAGGCTACAAAATAGTATTTATTGAGGCTACCGGTCATACACGGGCAAAGTGTGACTTTTATTTACGACGTAATCTTAAGAGCATTTTGGGAGTTTTAGGATTTGTGTGTCTTTGGGATACCTACATTTTTCAAGGTGTACTGAAAATCGATAATCGCGTGTTTTGCAGCCACTTTTGAGATGCAGGATGTAATCCTGTAGTCTCACCAGGTAAATAGGCCAATTTTAGGAGGCGTTCATAATTGTATTTTGGTGACCCAAATGTCGTGGCCTCATATTTCGATTATCACCATGCACGTCATACAGGGAGCAGATCAAATATTTGCCATGACTTACAAATATTGGTCCCAAACGGTTCCTGTTAGAGGATAGAAAGAAAAACCAATATTTGCTTAGGGATTTCTGGATAATGCACATTGTTTGTATAGGTATTTGTAAATGTAGAACTTCTGACAGAACAGGGTAATATAGTAAGAAGGTCATTTGTATTTAACTCTGTCAAAAGCCAGTGGGGTAATTCACGTAACTAAAGAAGTTCAGTCACAGTAAATTTTCAATCCAAGTAACGCTTTTCGTATTCTCTACCGCTGCCTGTCAGATATGCTCGGGTCAAGTTTTTCGCGTCACACGAGCGAATTCTATAACACTATGCGCAGTTTAAAGAATTCATGAATTCTTGGCATTTTTGAACTGCCCTTTGTACTTAAACTTAACTACAACTGCACCGCAACTTGATCGGTGCGCCATCAAATTGCGTGAATCAGTGTGTTTAACTTTCGGGCGGTTAACCAAAATAAAGTACGCGGAAGTCGTAAAATTTTAAGTCCTACATTTTGTTGAACGGTGCGCGTGTTGCGGAAGTAAACACAGCTTTTGTTATTGAAACTGTTTACCTACATAAACTCGTTACTAAGAACCACAGAATATAAATACTGTTGGTAATAAAATATTTTCTGTTTTGTAAGTAACCAATTTTTTAAATTATTTCAGCAGTAACGACATTCAGGTTTTTCGGCTAATTATTATTCGATCTTTAAGTTAATGACTGACTACATTTACCGAGACTTCAGAACAGATGAAGTATGCGTCTACTGAATTTATTCAAAACAATTTATTATATTTGAACGATACTAAAACATTCGTTCCACACGGAAAAAAAACAACGTTACTTCTGGATATACCTATTGACTGTTCAGTCCACTGACAGTAATTTTGCGTCTGACAGCAACTCAAGTAGCAACCCACAACAAACTTATTGCGAAATGTGTCATTTTGATATTGATGCAAAATCAGAGATAAAAAAAACATAATCCTGTCATCCTGTCTTTGCTGTCGCGCAGTATAATGACAGAGAAAGGGATGTAGCGCAATATGCCAATATACGTGCCAAATTCCTATGATACCTACTGTTGGTTGACAGTAACATCATCTTTTGTTTTTCAGCCATCTTTAATTCCATTTTCAAAACATCAACGAATTACATTGGAAACAATGCGACACGTTGATCCTTCCATTTTTGAGTGCCGTCACATTGAGTTAACTCGCCGCAATTTTACTTCCATTTCACAGAAGCGAGTTGTATCCGTTTGAACACAACACAAGTTGGCAAGCTAAAGTTTCGTACAATTGCTTTACTGTTACATTGGTTGGACCACGGAATATATAAAGACCTTGGTGGTAAAACAGACAATATTTACATACCTACATAAGTTGTAAGCTTTAATATTTTGGGTTTTCAGTTTGGGAGGTAGTTGTTCCATTGCGGAATTAACGTCGAGTTTCTCTATGGGTACTGCATAATGCGTATATACTATAGAGAACAATTGTCCCAGCTACTTAATTGTTTCATATAAATAACATCGTCCCTATCATGATCATAGTTATAAATATGCTATTGTGACTGATAATGTCTTTTTTATTATGGGAAGAAGGGTGAAATTTTTTTTTGCCTGCTGAATTGTTGCGGTGGGTACTGCTGGCTGTTTAGTTTTTACATAACAAAATAAAACCTAAAAAATACCTTCTTTTATTTATAGACGATGGTGCAGTGTACCACGTAAAAAGTGGCGATGCACCAGCTTTCGTAGAAAAAAAAAGTGGTAATGCACCAGCTTTCGTAGAAAAAAAGTGGTGACGCACCAGCTTTCGTAGAAAAAACTAGTCTTAAAACACTATTACCCGTTTTAATTATCACTAGGCGACACCTTAATGAATGCCTAAATAAAAGCGCGCAGTTGAATTTTCAACGCTCGGCTCAGCACCGAAATCAAGCTTTTATGTCACCACTTTTTTTTCCTACGAAAGCTGGTGCATCATCACTTTTTTACGTGGTGCACTGCACCATCGTCTATAATTACAAGAAGGTATTTTTTTTGTTCCCTAAAACGTAAACAGCCAGTATTACCCACCGCAACAATTCAGTAGGCAAAAAAATTGTTCTCCATTTTTCCATTTATAGAGTATAGGTTTATATATCAGTTACAATAGCATATTTATAAGTAGACCACTAATGGGACAAGGTTCTTTATATAAAACATTTCAGTAGCTGGGGCTATTGTTCTTTCTATATGACACGCCTATTATGGCGAGAGTCTGCGGTTGCGAGCACAATCGTCTCTGATGCTGCAGTGATAATTCCGAATAGTTGGGCATTTGCCTTTGCTGTTTATTCATTTTGGTATTATTCAACGGGAAAATGATATACAGGGTTATTGGTAATATGTCGGTAATTCATTAAGGGGACGTAGGGAAGGTCATTAGCAACCAAATGACCCATTATGATCCCTATGCAAATGTCAACCATATCCGAGTAATTTGACATTTTATATTTTTTTGGCGGTATGAAACTATGAAAATTTATTTAAAAAAAAAATAATGCATGATTTATTTAATGTAATTAATATCTGCCTCTACTTCAATACATAATAATCGACCATAAAATGACAATTATCTTTAATATTTTTTAAATCAGTGCATATAATTTTCATCATTTTGAGCAGGTTATTTGACTAAAATGGTTGATTTCTGCAAATAACATGGATATACTTTAAAGAAAGAACATTCCAAAAGTATGTACAACTTCACAGCTATCAACCGAGATACAATAATATCTTCAAAAGAATGTCAAGTTACTGGAAAATTGTTGACATTTGTATAGGGGTCACAAGGGGTAATTTGGGTGCAAATGACCTCCCCTAAAACCCCTTAATGGATTGCCGACGGATTACAAATAGCCCTGTATATTTTATTCGAACTATGCTCACTGTTCTCACTTTGTGCTCGTGAGCAAGGTTAGGTTCGATTTGTGTGGGAAAGCACCCACGCAAATCAAGCCCCTACACATAACGCAACACAACATCACCCCCGAAGGATTATGCAGAGGTGGCCTAGTACACCCACATTTCACCAGTAACGTTTTGAGCCCCATGTTATTACATGGGACTTAATGGGGCGAGCCTATTGCCATCAATCGGGCAGATCCTGACTCCGGGATAATCGAGTGAACTTATCAAAATTATGTACATCGATGTGATGAATTACGAGGAAGGTACCTCTTTACTGCTTTCCCTTTTTTTTTTTAGTGCGGGAAATCATCAAATAACTTTCCCCGCTCTGGGCTGAACGGGAGGGCGTGTCAGACTCTTACTGACTAAAACCCACCCGTGTTCCTTCAGTTGCCTGTACCAGGGGCCACAGTAACCCTTTCAAACTTTCCCGCAACCCTGGCAGGCATCGGCCCTAGCGGACCCCATCATTTGGTGGTAGTGTTGTCCCAATGGCCAATTATGGAACCTCGAAATATAGCAACAAAATACCAAGTTTTTAAGTTAATAGGTCTTTCCTTTTCACGCCTAAATAAACAGTAATGGCTCCCCATAAGTCACCATACTTATCGAACGCGTTGTCACTACAAATCCCTCGTCACCGCGGGGATTTGTGCCGAAACTTACCGCTGACGAGGTACTTAGCGTTTCTTCTTCCTAAATACTTTAGCGCGGGTGGAAGAATAGGTTCACCATCTTTTGGCTACCACACTACACTCTTATAATTTTTCATTGTCTACTCAACTTGGGGGACATTGACAACTTCGCTGTTTAAATAATACTCACGTTAGTTTATCAAACAATGTCATCGTTTAAAGTCGTGGTAACCTGTTAAAAGTTATCAACCCCGTTAAAAGCTGTAAAAACCGTTAGAAGTTAACCATCCCGTTAGAAGTTGTAAAAACCGTTGGAAGTTAATTACTCAGTTAGAACTTGTAACAACTTTTAGATGTTAACCATCCCGTTAGAAGTTGTACAAACCGTTGGAAGTTAATTACCTACTCAACTAAAGCACGTAAAAACCGTTCGAAGTTAACTATCCCGTTAGAAGTTATAAAAACCGTTAGTAGTTGTAAAAATCGACAGAAGTTGTAAAAACAGTTAGACATAGAATGTTGTGGTTTTAGGTTGTAGGTTCTAAGCCTGGCGAGTAAGTGATCAAAGACCAATGTGTCTGTCGTATTTTTAATCATGGATTTTTGACCACAGACAGACGGAGACTAAAAGAAAATGTTCTAAAATAATCTGGAATAGAATCGCAAAAAGTGAATGTACTCGTAGTTCAATGTTTCTTTCTTTTCTGCATGAAAACGGCCTTTGCCTTGCAATGGGACAACTGCAAGTCAGAAAAGAGTAAGAAAACACAAAAAATATTAAATTACAGAAAAGTTGCCCGCTTCATAGCTCCATTTTCTTTAACACAGACTGTGTTTTAAATGAAACTCGAAAACACAACTTTATTATTCTTATAGCTGTTTTGAGCGGTTTAAGACTTATGTTTTTCCTCTGTCATAACGACAACACAATAACATGTTAAATTCCAAAGAAAACTGATTTACATTCAGAGCACAACGATGAACTTACAAAGACTTGAGCGAATTAAACTAATAGAGTTCAACAAAAGAAAACAAGGAACGAAAATATGTACCTACTTTTCACAATGGACTTAAAAAGTTTGGATTGGACCCTTTATAAGAGCGGTTTTGGTCGCTTCAAAAGTTCTGATGCAAACTTCTTGGTAAATAAAAAAATATGATTTTTCATTGAGATAAACGTCGCGTTGAATACTTAATCAAACCGGAGGCAAAAGGAGCCTTTTTTTAAGTTAAGGAACAATTAAAATGGATAATAATTATGTTTGTTAGAGTTGTAAAATATTTACGGTAAAGTGTGATTGAGAAATTGGCACAAATTCCAATGATTCTAAAGTTTTGACCTCAATCGCTTTAATAAATGTCATTTAAATAAAACTTTGGCGTGATGAAAAGCGTAGTATTTTGAGAAGAAGAATTTTGAGAGATCACATTTTTTTTTCTACTCATTATAATTATGCTAATGGATGTTATTTTTTGACCGAGAACCCAAAGACTAAAAGTGTTACTTTTATTCCTATGGCTATTAGCGCAAGTCGTTTGTCTCAGTGAACATAAAATCGGACCCTGAAACATTTTCAAGGTACTTTAAATGATGTAAGACTTCGCAATTGCTAAGAAAAAGGGAAAAGGGACATTAAATATTTATGGTCACCCTGTTAGTTAAAAAGGTGAACAAACTTGACGGAACGATTTTCCCGTGAAATATACGATGCAGGTGTCGTTTCGCACTGCTTTCCGGGGTTTTCCGAACTTTATCGAACTCTGCCGAACTGTGGCGGATCAGCATCACTCATACTCATACATAGTTTCTATTTTTTCATGGTAATGTAGTTTGATATATGTAATGTTTTTTTTTATATCTAGTAGTCCTTAGGTAATTAAATTGATGCAACAGTCTTCAGTGCAAGCTGAAGTGGCAGTGGGCTGGCCATGTTTGTCAAAGGACCGATGGCCGCTGGAGCAGACGAGTCCTGGAGTGGAGACCGCGTATCCGCAAGCGTAGTGTGGGATGACCCCTAGCTAGATGGACCGATGACCTTAAAAAGGTGGCTGGGACAGACTGGATGCCGAAGGCGGAGGACAGGGTGTTGTGGCGCAGGCTGGGAGAGGTCTATTTCCAGCAGTGGACTACGATAGGCTGAGTTCACTGAACAGTCTTACATACCAACTAATATGAAAACCACCATGAATGAGTGCGTGATCCCTCTGTCCTAAATTAAAAGATTCTCGAAGGATCTGATTCATAGGAACATAGAATTTTATTCTTGTCTTGAGTACATAAGACACTTATGTGGTCTTTTGACCACTCACAAGTCCTTCACAACTTTGGATCACACACTTAGATGTTAGAAATCTTCATAACAAGCAGACTGTGTATTTATAGCCTACGTAAAATTAATGTTGGAAAGAATTTCTAACCCAATATACACAATTCATTGAATAATAAATTGTGGATTTATCCTGGTTGTGGAATAGAGGAGTGGACTGTTTAAATTACGCTAATTGCAGCTTGGAAATAGGTAGTTCTATACGAACGGAGTCCTGCTCGTTCACCCAATTAAGGAACAAATTCAACAGAGAACAATTTAAGTACGAGCCATCTTTAGCTCTGCTGCGGCACTGCTTTACAATTGTTCTAAACGGTCTCTTGAGTAGACTAATAATAAAATTCGTCCAATAATTTGCTATATACTTAACACAGGTATTAGATGTCATTCAATAACAGTGATATTGTATGGCTAATAACATGGCGTGTGTAAAATCGAATTTCAATTTTGGTAACTTTTGCAGACTTTGAACGTTTGGTGACTTTATGTGGTGCAGTTTCATATTGGTTATTGCTAGTAGGTAGTCCTACTGCAGTTTAGATAACTTGTGATTTTGGTATATTGAAACTAGATCAATAATCATGTACCTATATTAGGACCAAGTGCTTCCGTCTCAGGTCCTTTTAATGAAACTTCCGAGAACTGAGGGGCAATTCCCGTATTTTTAAGACCGTTCGCATTCTAATCTCAGTCTCAATCTGTCAAAATTACAATCAATTTACATACATTTTTGACAGGTTTTTGACATTAATTGTCGCTGAGATGAGATTGCGACTTGAATTTGAACGTTTTTTAAGTACGAGAATTGGCCTACTGTTTCATTCTATTCTTTCTACAAAACTAGACATTCTCTATTTAAAATGTTAAAATAAGAACCTAGACATGTGCTTAAAGGAGTTCTTATACTTATGCTGAAAAATAATATATTAAGTACCTATATTGTTTTAGGAAATAGACAAATAGGGACATTTATTTGTCTATTTTTGTCGTAAGGAGTTTCTCAAAATAGTTGAGGTTTTCCATTAAAATTAAATGTTAAAATATTTTGTCTTGGTTTTTGATACGTTCACATACGTTTGTTTGGCGAGGTGCCCGGCTCGGATCTCCTATTCCATTTTGTCTGATCTTTTCATGCTTAGTGGTTGAAATGCAATCCTTTACTTAGGTACATGAAGTTTTCACGGAACATTTTCCTTATTTTCATATAAAGTAACTGAAATCTAGTTGGAAGTGTTGTTTTACATTGCGTTTACTGTAGAAAATGTAAGGTGTCAATGCTTTATAACAAAACTTGTAATAATACTTTGAGCGGTACGCATATTTTGTTCTTACAAATCATAAAATCACGCCAGTTTTCTTCGAAGGATTGAGAGATGTACCCCACATTTCGCCTGATATGTTTGTCCCAATTCTTTTGTTCTAAATGTAATTTACATACATTTGCCAAGTAAGCGTTGTTTTTATTACAGGCATCTGGAATTTGTCACGTAATAATTATAAAATGACACACATAATTAATTAGAAGCTGGTTAATGCTCCTTCATAATCATGTAGACTTCAATATTCAAAGTTATGTATGTAGCTACCCTAGCTCTCCTACTATCCTTTGTCATTCCGTAATTTCGTCGTCCGGAAATTCATTCCTTTGCATAACAGTTGTAGCCTTTTCATTTAAACACGAGGTTTTCCGTTTGAAATACTAGAATTTTTAGACAAACACCCTGTAGTGCATTACATTTGCATATTTCACAGCGAGGTGCTGGAAATTCCTGAGAAAATACATCCATTTTCCTTTATGTGGCTTAAGTATGCGGGGAATCTTAAATAAGAATTGTTTACGGTACCTATTTCACGTGTGGATTTGTTTTTGTTCTGGAAGAATTTCAAATAGATGCAGAATTCTTTGAAAAAAAGTAGTAATCTTTATAAATTAGTAAGTAATAGGTAAAGAGGTGAATATTTTTCTTTCAAAGTGAGATTATTCAGCATAATAGTAGAGCTTTTCAGTAGTTAGCAGAGCTGGTTATGAAAATGGTTAAATTGATTTGTACCTCTTTTATTATTTTAATTTTACATAGCATTCTAGCTTTCTTTGTTTCCATAGAAGACAATATAGAATATTATATATAATAACACAATACGAGACAGTACTATAAACCCAAGTAAAGTATTAAAATTCAAGTTAGGCTGCTGCTTGATGCTTCAAAATTTGAATAAACTCAAACAATTTTCTAGTACGGTTCAAATGGCCGTTACTGTCGCGGCCATGATGTGACGTCATTATCCACGATACTGCGTTGTTTACATATCTTCTTTAGGCCCAAATCATATTAACTAAAATAGTTTGATTGTAGCAGTGTGCTAAGAATAGATATTTATTCACATGGCTAGTAACGTCACTTCCAGTTTTGTCGAAGATGATGCATTTTGAGTTTGCGGTCCGTTCCACCATATACCCGTAAACTTTAAAGTAATGAATTGTAAAATAAGTCATTCATATAAAAAAAAAGCAATTTGCTTCTTAACTTCTATACAATGTACATTTAAATAACGACAAAGTTTTGAATTAACTACTTGCTTATTCCCCTATTAAGTACAAAAATTCTGTTGTATTGTAACTACAAAACTCACACTGAATTGAATTCGGCACAATACTACATGCCACAAATCACAGCCTGCACACTACACTATCCATAAATAAAGAACGCGTTGACTGTTGCACTGCATTCGCTTCGTGGCCACTACCAAACCCCTACTATTGTTAGAGATTGTTCAGTAAGCATTTGGTGTGTAGGTATGCTAAACAGCCCGAGATTTTAGTGGTAACACAGAGAATGTGTGAAATCTCTGACCTCGACAGGATATAACAATAACGCCAATGCCCATTGCCCAGGTAAACCTATATTCCAAAAGAAATTGAGTAAATCGGTTCTACTACATATTTAAGCACATTATTAATAAGTTTATTTTACAACCGGTTAACCGGTATATTAAAAACTTGTAATTGTCTATGTTTTAATTTTAAGTCTGAATGCCGAATGCATGATATGTATGTTTTACCTAGAAACTTAATCTGTTCTCAGTTAAGTGAAATGTAAATTTCTTTATGAGAATAAAGTATCTCTTTTACCACAAATAAGGGAATTCCCTCTTAAATTCCCCCTATGCGAGATTATGCAAGGTTGTAAATAGCTGCAGTGATCAAATTGATTTGCACTTTGAAAGCCTGGGCAGATTGAAGGCCAATTTTTTTAAGCATCTTGCTAAATTGCTTCACTTTTCATTGTCTCGTTTGAGAGAGAATAGATATTTAAGTATAATTAAGTTCCTTGCGATGTTACCTATATTAATAACTTAGACCTTAAGATTAGTATTTTTTTTTATGAACTAGATTAATAGAATAAATTGTATCTTTCTTAACTTTTCATTTTCTCGTTGAGAGAAATTATAATTATAATATATTTAAATGTTATTAGTTTCATATGTTGTTATATTATTTAGTCCTTTAGATTAGTATTTTTCGTTTTTTAAACTAGATTAATATTATAAAATTGTACAACTCCTTTATGCATGCGGAGTTTACCTATAAGTGATTGTTGCACTGTTGCATTTATATTTCTGCATGTTACTTTTTAGCATACAACCTGTGCAAACAATCGTTGGTGAACCAAATAAAATAAATAAATAAAAAATTAATAAAAATAAAATAAATACTTTAAATACGAACTACATAAGTGGCTTATTGGTAATTGTTTTGATAGTGTGAAAGAATTTATTGATAAATAGTAACAAATAAATATGGTTACTGTTTCATTTAGTATATTACTTTATGATTTTAATACTGTTAAATTTTTACCAGCATTATGTTGCATGTCAAAATAATTTTTTTATCAATTAATGTGTCGCTTTAAATTTTTATATTTAACATTTTTAAATATTTCATTACGTCATATTTATTTTCTTTTATTATACCGTTCTTTCATACTTATTTACTATACTATTTTGCACAGAACAGATAAAACCTCTTTTATCTGTTCTGTGCTATTTTGACCTCTTTTATAATAATTCTTTCTTTATTGAACAAAAAACATAGTATGACAATAACATTTAGTGCGATAATACCTACATTAGTAAGATACTGGTGCCGATTCTGTTGTACACCGAACTAAACTAACTAAACTATCACTAAAATTCCTTACTTTTGGCTATGAGAATCTTAACGCTATTCTGCAAAATAAAATCTCTAAATTTAAATAGTTATTTGTTATACAAGAGTGCAAAGTTGCTTTTTAACCGCGTGTTCAATTTTGATGACCGAGCAAGCGAAGGATTCTAAAATTGAATCACGAGCGCAGCGAGTGATTCAAAATTAGAATCCTGAGCGTTAGCGAGGGAATCAAAAGAGCACGAGGTGAAAAATCTTTGCACTCGAGTGCAACACGTAACTTTTCATTCCACCTCAGCGAGGAAATGACTAAATGCAAAAAAAAAACGTTTACAATCACAAGATAGGTACACTTTTATTTCAGTTTAGGTATTAATTACTACATTATGACAGGTAAGTATTACAGAATAATCTTTAAATTATAACAAAATAATACTAAGGTATAATTAAGAAAATTTTAAAGTAACGTTGCTACAGTTATTTAAATTGAGTGTAATATTTTTGTTTGGTACTGTAATATTGGTGTTAGTCACTTGTGTACTGTTTTTCGGTAAACTATCTGTCATACTTAATAGTTGTACCGATTCATCGGATTCCCTTGGCGTGAATGTTGGAGAGAGAGGGAGATGGTTAGGTGTTTCATAACGGCTTATTTTTGATGTAGAAGGGCCAGTCCAAGGATCCGATTGAGGCTCTTTCAGTGTAATGGCTCCTACGATGCCTTCACATATTTTAGACTTATTTTGGATGGAATCCTCTATGTATCCCTCTACAACTGCATTGGACTTCCAGCCTCCGTGGCGCTTAAGGGACAGGAGATCAGCTCCGGAATCAGCCAAAAGTGTGGCTGAAGTTCGTCGGAAACAATGACCCGTGTACAACAGGGGTTCTGGAAGTTCAAGAAATGTTGCTATTTCTCGTGGGATACTGCCAATTTTATTAGTACCCATAGGCTGTCTAACACACTTTCCATTGCGATACTGTAGAAAAAATCGATTGATTGGAGTGTTAGGCGGGCGTAAGGCTTGATATTTCTCAACAATCGTTACGTATTCCTTGCGAATGACGAAGTTGCGGTCTCTTTTTGTCTTTGTATTAGGTAAATTAATTAATAGTAAGTCATCTGAATGTTTCTCAATGTTTTTGACATTAAGTTGTGTTAGTTCATTAGTTCGACATGCTCCGTTTATTCCAATAATAAGAACAACCTGTAACGTAAAGAGTATTGTAGTAGATAAATGAATAAAATTGATATGAACGCATAATTATGCCTATCAACATCTACTAAGTATACTATTTAATTGAGATTAATATACTTAAGTAGATACTGAATGTGCAACTGACTTACTTTTGCCGCCAAATATACGGAATCGGGTGCTTCGTTAAGAAACTTTTCAATATCAGATACTGTGAAAACCTTCGATTTTTTTGGTTGATGACCAGATGAGGCTCTTTTTAAAAATGCCACTAATTTAGGATAGGTATCGATATGTTTGTCTTTTTTCATCTTTATGGTTGCTTTTAGCATCGAATACGTACTCCATAGAGTGCTTGCTTTCTTGTTCTCGGATAATTCTATAAAATATGCCAGCAAAACGTTTTCTGAGAAAGTTTTGGCTCCTTTTGCTAGTCGCCACGTGTTGAACATATCGTACTGTTTTAAATACTTCTCGCGTGATTGTTGAGGGAGAAAGCTCATTTGCGCATTATTAACAGTTTCAGTCAATTCTGTTGGCGTCAAGCAAACTTCCTCGTCGCTAGAATCACTCATTTTAGTTTTTTCACTTGTTTTGAAGTTTCTTGTTTTTAATATAAGGTTTAACAATGACGTGAAAAAATGCCGCGTAAAGAACCGCGTACAAAGCAAATTGAAAAAAGAACACCAAGAAGGTTCCGAGTCTGAGTTTTTAACAAATTAAAAAAAAGTTGTATGATATATTCGGCACCATAGAGGTAGCAGTAAATAGGTTTAATGTTTTTTTTAATTCACAAACTTAGTGCACACGATGTTCTAAATTCAATTTACTTTATCCTCTAGAGAATAAAAACGGCTTTTCCACTCAGATATTGAAGATTAAAAATACTCTTTCCGAGATGGTGGGATGAAAAATAATTTTGCCACACCTAAAATCAAATTTGGCAATTGCGACTCCACGTGGTACTTGTTTGCCGTACCACGTGATTTTTTTTTAGAGCCGGAGGCGCGCTTTATTTGCAGCCTTTTTGTATGGAAAATATGAAAAATTATTACCAACACGTTGGATTTTATAGGTTTCGGGATTTTATAAAGGGGGTCGAAATTTTCATTATTTTTGCGATAGGACACACCGTTTTCGAGATATAAGCAAAAGAAAAGAAAAAAAGATACAGTACTGTTTTTGCATCTGAAGTCGAGGTATTGGTGTGAATTTTAGTTCATGACAACTAATTTTATTCCACACCTTTTTAATCGCGATTAAAAATAGTCAGATTTAGTTAAGACAATCAAAGTTTTAGGTGAAAAACGTAAAATTCTGAATAGCAAAATTGCCATTTTCACTAAATTATAATCTCAGTGCCATCTTAGTGCTGTCAAACTAAAATTTTGTTAAGTTGTGTCACTTTAGTCAATTTCAGAATGGGAAATCGTCGTTTGACAGGAATAAACTAAATTTTGGTGATTTTTAGTCTAGTTTAGAGAATTTTGTGACAAGAGAATCGGCACCATTGTGTCGTAGGAATTAACGCCCACCTCAGGAAAAGGACAATAGCGTTCTAGAATTTATACTAAACACAGGAGATAGTTTACAACCTAGAATAATAGGTTCCAAAAAAATAATATGAATATGTGTAGTTACGAGCGAATGTATCGTGTGCGTGTGGGTGTTTGCATAGGTGTGTGAGTATGTGTGTGTGTGTGTGTGTGTGTGTGCGTGAGTGTGTGTTAATTTAAGTGTAATGAGTCTATTTCGGAAGGAAGAGGTCGATATTAGAAACAAATCAGGGTTTGACCAAGCTCTCCAGGTCTTCATAGGTGAGGGTTTGTAGCCAGTCGTCAGTGAGTTTTTTACAATCCCTATAAGAACGAGAATGAATATAAAGTAGACTGTTTACCCTATTGTACAGCCTCGAACTAAAGAAATCGTATTCTTTTCTCTGTTCTGTGCTATTTTGTATAGTAAACAAGTATGAAAGAATGGTTTTCGATGCTTCACATCTGCCAGGCGTACCGCGACGGCTCAATTTTATAATTCACATTTCTGTCTACACACAGAGCTTGACCACATGTTAATTAAAAAAAAAAAAAATTTTTTTTACATTTGCCTAGATTTGCAGGGGTGTGAAAAAGTTAAAAAGTACCACAACCTCGCTTTAAGGTTTTTTTGTTACATAAGATTTTGGTGTGCTAGGCTACGCTTATGTATGGAAGTGAATGTTGTAGGTATATGGCAAAAGAGGCGTGGAAGTAGAATTGATGTTGTGGAAATGCGATGAATGATAGACAGAGGAATGATGTTAAAAGTTCGCTTTGTAAACAAGCATATTACAAATTAGAGGATTATATCCAAGATAAGAATGATTGGAAACATGGTGATCCAGCTTCATAGGACAATCTAGAGTGTAGACAAAATCAAACTGGTTGCTAATATAATTTATTATTTTTATGACATTGATTTACATTCTGTGATTACTTTAACTCACATACTGACTTATTCCTTCTTTAATTTTTTTGGAAAATCGTATACTTCTACAATGCTTGTAAATATGTGAGCACCGTGTAGCTACCACATCGTTAACTTATTTGTCATTGCTACATTTTAAATTCGTTTTACCTATTGTCGTCTGGTAGTTTTAATAAAAGTGCTTAGTCTTCATATATTTATTTATACAAATTAATGTATACAAAATATTGCAACACATTTTAAAAGAGTAACGGTGGAGTTTCTTGCCCATTCTTCTCCATACGAATCCATTTGGAAGGGGCGACTAGAATCAATTCTATTTTAATGTAAATGTTGACGATCAAAAGTGCCTTTTATGTGCCTACTTGAAATGAATGCTTTGACTTTGATGTGATAAGGCAACGTTGCGGTTTAAAAGATGTAGTGACAAACATTTCAAAGAGGATGAATTAAAGGCGACGAATAAAAGGTATTTACGAGGAAGGTGTAATTGGAATCGCCGGGATGGGACGCCCTACAAGGACATACATATACTTTTTGGTGATGTTCTTTAGAGACGTCAGGCGCGTAGTACTCGCAACCAGCGTGGGCGTATGAACGAAAACGAAGCAAAAGAAGTATGTAAGGATGGTAGCAGGTGGTGTTCTGTTGTTTCTGCCTGCCCCCAAGGGAAAAAGGCGTGAGTTTATGTATGTTAGTAGAAGATATATAAAACAAAATAATAAAACAAGTGACAGTTATATTAACATTAATGGTTTTATAACAAAACAAGCTTTTTATTTAGACTCGAGCCTGTTTTTGAAATGAGAACCTAACTATTTTTGCTTGAGTATAGTTTTCAATATTTTTGTTGGTAGGTTGGTTGGTAGGCTAGCTGATTTATGGCAAATGATTTAATTTAATGTTTTGTGTTTCGTAATGTTAATTAATTACTACTGTATAGAATCCAGTTCTTCTAACTGAACAGACAGCTGTGCTGCTGGGGAGTTTGTTGCGCCACTTCTTCTTCCCAGCTAAAGCACTAGGAACTGGTGAAGGGCGGGCGTTTTGGGAGACCGTCTTATGTAATTTTGACGTTCAAAAAGGGCTGATTCTCAGCCTAGTTTGAATAAATGATTTGACAGAAATCTAAATACAAACTGACAAGTTTGTCCGGTCTTATATTGTCAGTTTTGTATTAAGAACTTAACTAAAGTCGGCATTAAGTTCGAAATACAAAAACAGGCTCGAAGGCTTAGGCTCGGGCTTAGGTCAAATGATAAATGATAAATGATTTTATTTCTGTAAGTAGGTTTGAACAAACACTTTTACACGTCAATCATATTTTTTTTTAAACTAGATGGGGTCGGCGTTTCCTATCTGACTACTCTGAGAAGAAAGGCCGAAACAAACTCAGAGGTCACAGTCTCTTTTAAAGTCCAGACAAAATCTTGGTCAGGTCATGTGAAAGCTATGTAGATCGGTGTCTGCAATGGTCTTTTGAGGAAAGAACCACACAGATTGAGTGGACCTGTCCAGTCAGTGCACGCAATTATCAGTAATCGTGCAGCTCAACTTAGACTCAAGGAGCTCAACGATTCGACGAACAATACCAAAGAAAGGACATTTGAGTAGGCCGCATAAATTACTCAAACTGTCAGATCATGATTACGTTGAGAAAAATACAAAAATAAATATAAATAAATCAATGACCAACATAGTTCTCACATTCACAATAATTAGAATAATATTATAATAATCTTTGAGGACCATGTAGATTTGTGTCTGAAATGGTCTTTTGAGGAAAGAACCACACAGATTGAGTGGACCTGTCCAGTCAGTGCACGCAGTGGTCGTGGCGATCTCTCGCGTCCGGCCCTGGTCCAGGCCATGGTACGGAGCGAGAGGGCTTGGGAAGCTGTCACCGCCTTCTGCGAAGCAGTAATACTCGCGAGAAGGAGGAGGTGGAACGCGTGAGGGAGAGGCAAAACTCGCGGCCTCACATACCTGGCCGCCGAAGGAGACGCCCGGGGCGTCGGGACTCACAAGCCGATTCCCAGCCACCGTAGGCGTGAGCTTGCGGACGGCGAGCAATGGGCAGCTTGCCGTCCGATAGGGAACGGGCCTAGGTCGATGGCGCGTTGTGTTCCACGCGCGCCGCAAAGAGAGGCCGATGCCTGCCAGGGTTGCGGGAAAGTCCGAAATTGTTACCGTGGCCCCCGGCACAGGCAACTGAAGGAACACGGGTAGGTTTAAGTCAGAAAGAGTCTGACACGTCCTCCCGCTCCGCCACGATTAAGAAACTTCAAAAAAAAGGCTCGCTAAGGTCAGATCGTGTTTGGTAATAAGACGGTACGAGTTCAATTTTGCCCAATAGCCATTCCACATTCCAAGTATTCCATTTTGTCGTCATAGTTTCATTTCCCATTTCAAATAAACCGCATTGTAACCAGACCTACCACAACCATATATTCAGAACAACTCTAACAGTCTAACAATACCGACATTGGCTTTGAACGCGGCTATTGTTGTGCAATGAATGCGGGTAGTTCAGTAATTATAACGTTCAATTGTGTTTGACGAACGCGTTTGTGCTTCCGCTGCTCTGTTAATTAAATATATTGCACGATATTGCTGAAAATAGAGTTGATACTGGTAAATTATAAAATTTGGGTCAACCCAACTATTACTGTAGTTAAATACAACTTTACTGAATGGTGTGGGTCAATAATAATGTTTAATGTCAAAGTTTTATGATAGTCTTTTGCGTTGATGATAGTCGTGCAAAATATTTATTTGTCTTTTATAATATAACCTAAGGCATTCACTGAGGGATACATTTAAGGAAATAAACATAATGACCGTCGCATCTCAA
Organism: Brachylomia viminalis; assembly: GCA_937001585.2. Taxonomy (NCBI): domain Eukaryota; kingdom Metazoa; phylum Arthropoda; class Insecta; order Lepidoptera; family Noctuidae; genus Brachylomia; species Brachylomia viminalis. The sequence continues at coordinate 6,931,444 of OW443303.2, read as the reverse complement.
TATGTATATGAGAACCTGATTTATGTAAAATAATGTCGGTTTACGGACCATAGTTTTACGTGATAACGTCATAAAGAAACATCGATGAAGCACTACTACTACTATTACTGTACTATTCGGAATACTAGCTCTGACATCACGCGAGAAGAGAGATAAATGTGACACAAGCTAACGCTAACGAAAGGGAAAGGGCTGATCGTGCCTCTCTATCGCTTGTTTCGCGCTCTCGCTTGCACGCTCAGGCTCACACGGAACGTTACACTTTTTCGTACATGCAGCCGGTGTTCATCGATTTATAAGACATTGTCACGTCAAAAACATTTGAAATAAACTATAAAATCCGCTGGAGTGGCCGGTACACCGGTGTACCAGACATCCTTGACGGTGTAGTGACACAGTACATATCACACAGTCACCAGCCAAGCATGACGTCACACATCACATCGAGACAACTGGGCCGCCGATCTACTCACGGCCGCACCCTCTACCGCCTGACAAATATAAGGCGGCAAAACTCGAATTCGAGCGCATGATCGAGGTGGGAATATGCAAGCCGTCAAACAGTCCGTGGGCAAGTCCACTTCACATCGTGAAGAAGAAAGACGGATCACTTCGAGTATGTGGCGATTATAGAAGACTCAACGCCGCCGCGCCGTCACCGTTCCCGACCGATACCCCATTCCACGAATCCAAGATTTCGCATACCAACTCCACGGTAAGAAAATATTCTCGAAACTTGATTTAAAAATGGCATATTTCTGGATACCTATCGCAAAACAAGATGGTCAAAAAACAGCAATAATAACACCATTCGGTCTTTTTGAATTTACCTGCATGACGTTCGGTTTAAGAAATCCCGGTTAAACTTTTCAACGTTTCACGCACGAGGTTCTACGAGGATTAGACGACAACGTATTCTGTTTCGTCGACGATCTGCTCGTACACTCGACGAAGAACACCGCTGCTGCCGCCACTTAGAACTAGTACTCGAACGCCTAAATACCTACGGCGTCAGTCTTAACATCGATAAGTGCGAGTTTGACAAGAAACGTTACGGAACGTTACATTCTTTTTTGTGCATGCAGACGGTGTTCATCGATTTATAAGACGTTATCACGTAAAAAGAATATTAATCTATATTCTAAGCACAGCGACATTCATAACATAATATATATACTAGAAACAAAGATTTACTAATTGTGCCCACGACTAGGCTCCAAAAAAATTGTAAATCGTTTAAGTGTCAAAGTATACGTTTTTACAACAAACTCCCAAGCCATGTTAAAGAACTGACCCTCAACAAATTTAAATCATTTATTAAACAGAAACTCTGTCGAAAAGGTTTCTATAACGTTAAATATTACTTGGGTGAAAATAAGGCTTGGGATTAATTAAGCTACTCCAATGTACCCCCAAGCAACAAATCATTTAGTACTAAGTGTTTTGGAATTAATCATTTTATAAGATGTTTTTTTTTTAAACCTTGCCCCACACTATGATTTCTCCTGTATCGTGGGTGCGTTTACAAATATTTAAACTCACATACACAAACAACCAGACCCGGAACAACTACTTGCAGGCCATACAAATATTTGTTCCAAGCGGGGATCGAACCTGCGACACGTAACGCAGCAGTCAACTGCGCCAACCGTGCCGTCAATATAATAATGTCGTCATAATGTCATTATTAATGATTTACGTGACATAACTTATAATATATTTTTGAAAACTGACTGTGAATGTGAGTACCATACAGGCTAGATAGAATACATGACTTTATAGCTGTCTGGCAGTTTTGAGTATTTTATATACGGCCTACGCAAATGTCCTACAGATCTGGTAGCGTCGTGTGACGGGTCGTTGAGCTCCCTAAAGTAGGGTTGAGTTACACGATGACTGATGCATGCATGCCGTCTGTTAGGACAGGTCAACTTAACTGCAATGGCTTTTTCTAAAAACGGCCCTTCCAGACATGGCCCTGCATTGTTACACTAACATAAAGTCCTAATAATGCAATGTTTGGACTTTAAATGAGACCATGACCTCTGAGTTTGTTTCGACATTTCTTCTCAGGGATCAGTCGGCTAGAAAATTCCGGCGCCATCTAGTTTTAAAATATTGTCGTGTTAAAGTGTCTTAAAAGATCTACTTACAGAAATAAACATTTAATTTCAATAAACTAGCGAACCGCCCGTACATCGCACAGTTGTTACGACATGACAAAACATCGAGATTTATTTTTTATTTCTGTTTATAAAAATGTAATAACACGTAAAACTTTCGTAATACATTTTCTAAACGATGGGACAATCGTAAAAAGTCCAAGGCAGACAGAAACGAAAAGAGATTGGATTTTATAAAATGTCTAGATATATAGATGTTGGGAATCGAACCCAGCACGTAGCGCGCGGTCTGCATGAGCAGGCGGCGGCGTGATCAACGCGGCATCGGCAAGCTGAGGGAGGCACGGTGCGGCTGCAACACGGCTCGGCCCGATGATCACTCCTAACTTAATTTATTCTGTCTTTGTCCAGGAAAGTTTACATTTGTTATTAAAAACGACAATAAACCATTGCCCCTAAAATACAGTCCACTCTTTCATTGCTCCCCGCGCTAACATAGATGCCGTCTTCCGATCGTAGAAATTACCATATCGTGATCTGCTTGGCCATTTCACGATACGCCGCCATTTCATGATTTGGCCATCTTACATCTGCCATATCGTTTCGCCGTTCGTACGTAGCCCGTCTCTATCCTGGAAATCTTATCCAAATCCGAAAAAAATGTTTTACACTGTTTTTATGTGCATCACCGACCAACATACACTACATACATGTTATTAGAACTTTTATTACAACGAACGAACGAACGAACTGTTATTACAACTAATACATATGTTATTAGTGTCTAACGGAACGTACTTTGCGCTGGCGAATCAAAGCGAGCTAGAAAATTTAACGTCTCGGATATGTTATGAAATGATGTGAAATCCCGATGCAGCTCGAAAATTTTAGCACCCTGCTTTAAAAGGTTATAACGCAACCAACGTAATAACGTAAGTAGTTGGACGTTCTGCCGCGCAGCGAGTGATGTTGAAGAAATAACTAAGGTCATCAGATAACTTGAAGCTTAAAATGCCTATGCACTCCACAACATTCCTCGACCAATCCTTTACTGTCCAGGCCACTCGTTTGTGGAATGCATTGCCAATTGAAATAAAACGCGCGCCGTCATTGCTTGTGTTTAAAAGACTCGTGAAGGAACTTGTCGTTGTGGTCATGTTCTCGTAATTGTGACTATCTATAGTCTTCATTTATTTTCGTTGTTTTTAAATTTAATATGTACGTATTTATGTTGGATTTAGGATATGTATATATCTGTGTATCTATTTTAGTGTATTGTATAGATACATATCATTTGCACCAACGACAGCCCCATTTTATGTCCAGGCAAATCACTGTCCATTCCAAGGTTGCCTGGAAGAGATCGCAGAAAGCGAAAAGGCCGCCCATTGTATATTAAGTAGTATTCAATAAAAAAAAAAAATATTTTGTGGTGTACAATAAAGAATAAATAAATAAATAACGGTCAAAGCCGATTGATCCGTTTTATGTACAGATGGAGCCCCCGAGCACACACGGAGTAGCCCTGCCCGGACGGGGCTGCTAATTATATTTCGGATAAGGTCATTGGTCCCATAGAGAAAGTTGTTCAGTTTGATGGTTTGTACCACACCCTTAAATGTGACCTACATTTCTGACACACGCTGTATGTACTTGAAGTATCCTCTTAATTAGTTTTAATCAAGAACCGCAAATTACAAACGTCTTAACTTTAATAATCAAATTATGAGATACTCGTGCTCGTTCGTTATTGAAGTTGCAGTTTGTGAGTTAGAGTAAGAATGCTTTAGTCGGTATGGTTGGTGGTTATGTCAGTGTTCATTGGTAGTTATAGCATCATAATGATAATCAATCAATTTGCCCGGCCTTGGGGCTGTTGGGGTCAGCTTCCAGTCTAACCAGATGCAGCTGAATAAGAGTGTAAAAAAAAGAAGTCTTTTAGATGGAGCGTAAACGTAAACCTTACGTGAAAAAATATCTAACTTATGTTGAAAACCGCATCAATCCGTTGCGACGTTTAAAGGTCTCTGCACACAGCGGGCGCGGCGCGGCGGGACGGGACGGCGACGCGACACTGAGCAGTTGTAATGTACTATCGATGAATTTCATATCTATGCACCTTAAGGAATATTGTTCCTTGCTGCGCTCGTCTGCTATAGAAATCTCATCAACCAATAGCATTGCTCCATGAGATTTTTGATGAGTCCCTTGTTTTTGTAAATGTCCGATCCTTTTGTTTCTATAGTAGGTAAAAGAAACCCAAATGTCCAGATGTTTTGGGCTAACAGCCCAAATGACCAGATGTGCACATGAGCGCAAAATCTTTTAAGTAAAACATTGCCGTTACTTTTTTCGTCCCTTTTTATTCCACTGTTACTGGTTGATGCAAAAGGGGGCGGAAATCAGTCTTAGTCATCTATACAAAGGATTTTGTATTAAAATTGGCTAAGTCAATATTTCTCTGATAGTACTAGATATTACGGACGACGCCACACAGAGAGACGGTTACCGTCGCGTCGAGCGGGACGGCTCTGTGTGGCGTCGTCCGTAATATCTAGTACATTACAACTGCTCAGTGTCGCGTCGCCGTCCCGTCCCGCCGCGCCGCGCCCGCTGTGTGCAGAGACCTTAAAAGATCTAAGCGTACAAAGGGACAGGAGGGAGGACAGAGGCCGGCAGCGTTTTTGTTTTATACTAAGTAAAGCAACCCGTCCCGGGTTCGCACACGTGCAATGTAGGTAGGCCTTGTCCTGGATTAAAAGCTCCTTCAAACAAGCGCGACACACAATGCGACACAAAGGTATCGCTCATCGCGCGACACGTGCCTTTGTGTTGCGTGCGATTCGTGTCGCGGGTCGCGCTTATTTGAAGGAGCCTCAACAGATCTTACTAATGTGGTGTCACGTGATTAATAATATTATTACTATGAAGATGATTAGACTATACTACAGGATATCTTTATATACAACTATACCACTCTGCCCCCGCATTTTAAATCTCTGATATCTTCTAAGATATTCATTTTAATGAGGTACTGTATATGGCAATTTTGATCTACATTAAATGCACAACGTATCTAACATATTTACTTGGATAAGGAATAATATTGTATTGTTTAAAATAGCTTCTTAATTAAGCCATTATTTTTTTGTAATATGCGAAAGATAAAAATGGTTACTGTGAGTTATCCTTAGGAGATAGACTTATACGATTAAAGACTTTTTTGTAGATCTTCTTAAAATATACAATTTCGTACTATATTATTTTGATATATCTCGTAAGGTTCAGCAGGCGTGTGCAATGTAAGCGCACAAAAATATGTTTTTTACCACGACACATTACAAATCTTTGAAAAAATCGGCTTTTGTCTACTATAATCGGCATGTATTTTACATGAAACCTTCGTCTTAAATCACTCTGTCTATTGATGAAAACCGCATTGAAATCAGTTGTGTCGTTTAGAAGATCTAAGCATACATACAAAAAAAGCGACTTTGTTTTATACCACATATAATAATATATGTAAGTTATGTTGATAAGGTACTCAAAGCTTTTGAGACAGACCTTATTAGAAATTATTTAAATTTTTAATTAGTGACGTAGCACCTCTCAATTCTCACCACATACGAGACGAGTTTTCGTTGAGAGGTTCAATTTACGAAACCCTTTTCTAAATTTATTCTGAAGCTGATATCCAAACCAACTTACATAACAAGCACTTAACATTGTTTGGGTTATCTTGTAAAGTATAAATGAATTACACGAACTGGATTAGCATTAAAAGAAATAAAGAAAAAATAAGTCGCTGTCGCAGCGTTATTTAACCTTGACCTATAAATTGTTGACCGTGATAAGAGTTGTGCGATTACTGACGTTAGGTACCTACTCAATACATTTCATTAGAAAAATCTCAATGGGTAGGTATTACAACCTGAGGGGTAATTCCCGTAATTTTAAGAACGTTCACAGTCTGATCTCAGTCTCAATCTGTCAAAAATACAATCAATTTACATACATTTTTGACAAGTTTTTGACATTAATTGTCGCTGAGATGAGATTGCGACTTGAATTTGAACGTTTTTTAAGTACGAGAATTGGCCTACTGATGTTTGGATTTGTGCTCATTAATGCCTATATCGAGCTTATCACGTTAGGTTACCTAGTGGTATCAAATAAAGCTCCAAAATCAAAATCTAAAGTCATTTATTCAAACTAGGCTGAGAATCAGCACTTTGTGAACGTCAAAATTACACAAGATCGTCCCCCAAAACGCCCGCCCTTCACCACTTTCTAGTGCTTTAGCTGGGAAGAAGAAGTGGCGCAACAAACTCCCCAGCTGCACAGCTAGCAGTTCAGTTAGAAGAACTGGATTCTATACAGTAGTAAGTAATTAACATTATGAAACACAACACATTAAATTAAATTATTTGACATATGTCAGCTAGCACACGCCAATATACCTACCTAGAAACAAAAACACTGAAAAATGTACTCAAACAGAAGTAAATAATAAAAACGTAAACAGAACTTAATACCTAAATAAAAACCTCCAGGCATAAAGGGCGTGCCCGTTTACATTTGCAATGCTTCATTATGTTTATATAGCTTCAACTTGAAGTAACAAAATATAATAAACTAGGACCTTTTTAGTTATATAACTCTGCCCATCCTTTTCGGGTAATATAGGCGTAGTGTTACAAACGTAGAAACCTAGTGACCTAAACAGCAAACAAACAGAAATTTAAACCGATTTGTAACCAGTAATCCTTTAAACGAATAATCTGTTGCAAACTAATCCCTTTCCGGACTAATTTACATCAGCCGTTAACCCATACTAGTTTAATTTGGGGTTCAAACCCACTGAAATACGTATGATGTTGTTACTGGTAATTAACATATTTCGACGAGTTTTATCGAGTGTTTTAAGCTGTGATAACAAGCCGAAAAATTTGTGTTGGTCGTGCTGAGTACGTTTGATTTCAGTACCTATGAAAAATTATTTATGCGTGAAACCAATCATAAAGAATACTTAATACTTAATAGTTGTACCGATTCATCGGATTCCCTTGGCGTGAATGTTGGAGAGAGAGGGAGATGGTTAGGTGTTTCATAACGGCTTATTTTTGATGTAGAAGGGCCAGTCCAAGGATCCGATTGAGGCTCTTTCAGTGTAATGGCTCCTACGATGCCTTCACATATTTTAGACTTATTTTGGATGGAATCCTCTATGTATCCCTCTACAACTGCATTGGACTTCCAGCCTCCGTGGCGCTTAAGGGACAGGAGATCAGCTCCGGAATCAGCCAAAAGTGTGGCTGAAGTTCGTCGGAAACAATGACCCGTGTACAACAGGGGTTCTGGAAGTTCAAGAAATGTTGCTATTTCTCGTGGGATACTGCCAATTTTATTAGTACCCATAGGCTGTCTAACACACTTTCCATTGCGATACTGTAGAAAAAATCGATTGATTGGAGTGTTAGGCGGGCGTAAGGCTTGATATTTCTCAACAATCGTTACGTATTCCTTGCGAATGACGAAGTTGCGGTCTCTTTTTGTCTTTGTATTAGGTAAATTAATTAATAGTAAGTCATCTGAATGTTTCTCAATGTTTTTGACATTACGTTGTGTTAGTTCATTAGTTCGACATGCTCCGTTTATTCCAATAATAAGAACAACCTGTAACGTAAAGAGTATTGTAGTAGATAAATGAATAAAATTGATATGAACGCATAATTATGCCTATCAACATCTACTAAGTATACTATTTAATTGAGATTAATATACTTAAGTAGATACTGAATGTGCAACTGACTTACTTTTGCCGCCAAATATACGGAATCGGGTGCTTCGTTAAGAAACTTTTCAATATCAGATACTGTGAAAACCTTCGATTTTTTGGTTGATGACCAGATGAGGCTCTTTTTAAAAATGCCACTAATTTAGGATAGGTATCGATATGTTTGTCTTTTTTCATCTTTATTGTTGCTTTTAGCATCGAATACGTACTCCATATAGTGCTTGCTTTCATGTTGTGGAAATGCGATGAATGATAGACTGAGGAATGATGTTAAAAGTTCGCTTTATAAACAAGCATATTACAAATTAGAGGATAATATCCAAGATAAGAATGCTTGGAAACATGCTGGTCCAGCTTCATAGGACAATCTAGAGTGTAGACAAAATCAAACTGGTTGCTAATATAATTTATTATTTTTATGACATTGATTTACATTCTGTGATTACTTTAACTCACATACTGACTTATTACTTCTTTAATTTTTTTGAAAAATCGTATACTTCTACAATGCTTGTAAATAGGTGACCACCGTGTAGCTAGCACATCGTTAACTTATTTGTCATTGCTACATTTTAAATTCGTTTTACCTATTGTCGTCTGGTAGTTTTAATAAAAGTGCTTAGTCTTCATATATTTATTTATACAAATTAATGTATACAAAATATTGCAACACATTTTAAAAGAGTAACGGTGGAGTTTCTTGCCCATTCTTCTCCATACGAATCCATTTTTAAGGGCGACTAGAATCAATTCTATTTTAATGTAAATGTTGACGATCAAAAGTGCCTTTTATGTGCCTATTTGAAATAAATGCTTTGACTTTGATGTGATAAGGCAACGTTGCGGCTTAAAAGATGTAGTGACAAACATTTCAAAGAGGATGAATTAATGGCGACTAATAAAAGGTATTTACGAGGAAGGTGTAATTGGAATCGCCGGGATGGGACGCCCTGCAAGGACATACATATACTTTTTGGTGATGTTCTTCAAAAACGTCAGGCGCGCAGTACTCGCAACCAGCGTGCGCGTATTAGAAGGTGGTGTTCTGTTGTTTCTGCCTGCCCCCAAGGGAAAAAGGCGTGAGTTTATGTATGTTAGTAGAAGATATAGAAAACAAAATAATAAAACAAGTGACAGTTATATTAAAATTAATGGTTTTGTAACAAAACAAGCTTTTTATTTAGACTCGAGCCTGTTTTTGAAATGAGAACCTCACTATTTTTGCTTGAGTATAGTTTTCAATATTTTTGTTGGTAGGTTGGTTAGTAGGCTAGCTGATTTTTGACAAATGATTTAATTTAATGTTTTGTGTTTCGTAATGTTAATTAATTACTACTGTATAGAATCCAGTTCTTCTAACTGAACAGACAGCTGTGCTGCTGGGGAGTTTGTTGCGCCACTTCTTCTTCCCAGCTAAAGCACTAGGAACTGGTGCAGGGCGGGCGTTTTGGGAGACCGTCTTATGTAATTTTGACGTTCAAAAAGTGCTGATTCTCAGCCTAGTTTGAATAAATGATTTGACAGAAATCTAAATACAAACTGACAACTTTGTCCGGTCTTATATTGTCAGTTTTCTATTAAGAACTTAACTAAAGTCGGCATTAAGTTCGAAATACAAAAACAGGCTCGAAGGCTTAGGCTCGGGCTAAGGTTGTGGCGATCTCTCGCGTCCGGCTCTGGTCCAGGCCATGGTACGGAGCGAGAGGGCTTCGGAAGCCGTCACCGCCTTCTGCGAAGCAGTAATACTCGCGAAGGAGGAGGTGGAACGCGTGAGGGAGAGGCAAAACTCGCGGCCTCACATACCTGGCCGCCGAAGGAGACGCCCGGGGCGTCGGGACTCACAAGCCGATTCCCAGCCACCGTAGGCGTGGGCTTGCGGACGGCGAGCAATGGGCAGCTCGCCATCCGATAGGGTCGATGGCGAGTTGTGTTCCACGCGCGCCGCTAAGAGATGTCAGCATCGATGACGGGGCCGATGCCTGCCCCTTGCAGGAAAGTCCGAAATGGATACCGTGGCCCCCGGCTCAGGCAACTGAAGGAACACGGGTGGGTTTAAGTCAGAAAGAGTCTGATACGTCCTCCCGCTCCACCACGATTACGCAACTTCAAAAAAAAAAAAAAGGCTCCCTAAGGCCAGATCGTGTTTTGTAATAAGACGGTACGAGTTCAATTTTGCCCAATAGCCATTCCACATTCCAAGTATTCCATTTTGTCGTCATAGTTTCATTTCCCATTTCAAATAAACCGCATTGTAACCAGACCTACCACAACCACATATTCAGAACAACTCTAACAGTCTAACAATACCGACATTGGCTTTGAACGCGGCTATTGTTGTGCAATGAATGCGGGTAGTTCAGTAATTATAATGTTCAATTGTGTTTGACGAACGCGTTTGTGCTTTCGCTGCGCTGTTAATTAAATATATTGCACGATATTGCTGAAAATAGAGTTGAAACTGGTAAATTATAAAATTTGGGTCAACCCAACTATTACAGTAGTTAAAAACAACTTTACTGAATGGTGTGGGTCAATAATTATTTTTAATGTCAACGTTTTATGATAGTCGTTTGCGTTGATGATAGTCGTGCAAAATATTTATTGTCTTTCTTCTATAATATAACCTAAGTTGTAGGCATTCACTGAGGGATACATTTAAGGAAATAAACATAATGACCGTCGCATCTCAATATGTATATGAGAACCTGATTTATGTAAAATAATGTCGGTTTACGGACCATAGTTTTACGTGATAACGTCATAAAGAAACATCGATGAACCACTACTACTACTACGGTACTATTCGGAATACTAGCTCTGACGTCACGCGAGAAGAGAGATAAATGTGACACAAGCTAACGCTAACGAAAGGGAAAGGGCTGATCGTGCCTCTCTATCGCTTGTTCCGCGCTCTCGCTTGCACGCTCAGGCTCAGATGGAACGTTACACTTTTTCGTGCATGCAGCCGGTGTTCATCGATTTATAAGACGTTATCACGTCTAAAATATTTGAAATAAAGTATATAATCAGCTGGAGTTGCCGGTACACCGGTGTACCAGACATCCTTGACGGTGTAGTAACACAGTACCTGTCACACAGTCACCAGCTAAGCATGACGTCACACATCATATCGAGACAACTGGGCTGACGATCTACTCACGGCCGCGCCCTCTACCGCCTGACAAATATAAGCCGGCAAAGCTCGAATTCGAGCGCATGATCGTGGTAGGAATATGCAAGCCGTCAAACAGTCCGTGGGCGAGTTCACTTCACATCGTGAAGAAGAAAGACTAATCACTTCGAGTATGTGGCGATTACAGAAAACTCAACGCCGCCGCGCCGTCACCGTTCCCGACCGATACCCCATTCCACGAATCCAAGATTTCGCATACCAATTCCACGGTAAGAAAATATTTTCGAAACTTGATTTAAAAATGGCATATTTCTGGATACCTATCGCAAAACAAGGTGGTCAAAAAACAGCAATAATAACACCATTCGGACTTTTTGAATTTACCTGCATGACGTTCGGTTTAAGAAATCCCGGTTAAACTTTTCAACGTTTCACGCACGAGGTTCTACGAGGATTAGACGACAACGTTTTCTGTTTCGTCGACGATCTGCTCGTACACTCGAGAAATAAGGAAGAACACCGCTGCCACCGCCACTTAGTACTAGTACTCGAACGCCTAACTACCTACGGCGTCAGTCTTAACATCGATAAGTGCGAGTTTGACAAGAAACGTTACGGAACGTTACACTCTTTTTGTGCATGCGGCCGGTGTTCATCGATTTATAAGACGTTATCACGTAAAAAGAATATTAATCTATATTCTAAGCACAGCGACATTCATAAGTTCATAACATATATATACTAGAAACAAAGATTTACTAATTGTGCCCACGACTAGGCTCAAAAAGATTGTAAATCGTTTAAGTGTCTAAGTATACGTTTTTACAACAAACTCCCAAGCCATGTTAAAGAACTGACCCTCAACAAATTTAAATCATTTATTAAACAGAAACTCTGTCGAAAAGGTTTCTATAACGTTAAATATTACTTGGGTGACAATAAGGCTTGGGATTAATTAAGCTACTCCAATGTACCCCCAAGCAACAAACCATTTAGTACTAAGTGTTTTGGAATTAATCATTTTATAAGATGTTTTTTTTTTAAACCTTGCCCCACACTATGATTTCTCCTGTATCGTGGGTGCGTTTACAAATATTTAAACTCACATACACAAACAACCAGACCCGGAACAACTACTTGCAGGCCATACAAATATTTGTTCCAAGCGGGGATCGAACCTGCGACACGTAACGCAGCAGTCAACTGCGCCAACCGTGCCGTCAATATAATAATGTCGTCATAATGTCATTATTATTGATTTACGTGACATAACTTATAATATATTTTGAAAACTGACTGTGAATGTGAGTACCATACAGGCTAGATAGAATACATGACTTTATAGCTGTCTGGCAGTTTTGAGTATTTTATATACGGCCTACGCAAATGTCCTACAGAGCTGGTAGCGTCGTGTGACGGGTCGTTGAGCTCCCTAAAGTAGGGTTGAGTTACACGATGACTGATGCATGCATGCCGTCTGTTAGGACAGGTCAACTTAACTGCAATGGCTTTTAATAAAGTCCTAATAATGCAATGTTTGGACTTTAAATGAGACCATGACCTATGAGTTTGTTTCGACATTTCTTCTCAGGGATCAGTCGGCTAGAAAATTCCGGCGCCATCTAGTTTTAAAATATTGTCGTGTTAAAGTGTCTTAAAAGATCTACTTACAGAAATAAACATTTAATTTCAATAAACTAGCGAACCGCCCGTACATCGCACAGTTGTTACGACATGACAAAACATCGAGATTTATTTTTTATTTCTGTTTATAAAAATGTAAGAACACGTAAAACTTTCGTAATACATTTTCTAAACGATGGGACAATCGTAAAAAGTCCAAGGCAGACAGAAACGAAAAGAGATTGGATTTTATAAAATGTCTAGATATATAGATGTTGGGAATCGAACCCAGCACGTAGCGCGCGGTCTGCATGAGCAGACGGCGGCGTGATCAACGCGGCATCGGCAAGCTGAGGGAGGCGCGGTGCGGCTGCAACACGGCTCGGCCCGATGATCACTCCTAACTTAATTTATTCTGTCTTTGTCCAGGAAAGTTTACATTTGTTATTAAAAACGACAATAAACCATTGCCCCTAAAATACAGTCCACTCTTTCATTGCTCCCCGCGCTAACATAGATGCCGTCTTCCGATCGTAGAAATTACCATATCGTGATCTGCTTGGCCATTTCACGATACGCCGCCATTTCATGATTTGGCCATCTAACATCTGCCACATCGTTTCGCCGTTCGTACTGTTATAGGGTCCCTTGCAAAAGGCTTTTTAAAAAAAGAATTATTTTAATTAAAATGTAGTTTATTTATGTAAACTTATTTAAGGGACCCCTATGCAACCGATCGCCTCGAAGGTTGAGGATAGACTAACTAACTGCTAATTAATATTGTAGACTATGAGATGGCTGTAAGCCTTATCAGGGATGACTCATCATTTAAGGGTTCAGTGTCTGCTTATAACACCTCCCCTCTTAGTGTGAACTTCGGGGATGAATACCGAAGTTAACTCTAAAAGGACGTTCTTAGTGCTGGAGCAGGAATTTCTGATATGTTCTGTTCCAGTTCTATAGAACCCGATTTAGATTTGGATTTATTGCCTTTGCGGAAAATATATTTGCGGAGGTTGCACTTGGGTTTACAAAAACTAAAACTTTATAAATCGAATACAAAAGTATAAAGCATACAATAAGACTTACGACTATTGAATAGTGTGTCCCATATTTAATCATGTGCGGAATTTCTTGCGTTTTATCAGCTTCTGATAAAAGGTTGTCTGTTAATTTACTGATTTGATTCATATCGTCTAAGTTGATGTTCTTTAAGTGAATAGGGGAAATACTATTCGTTATGTTATCTATTCTACAACAATTACTGGTTATCAAATTAAAATCTGGCAGATTAATAGGTGAAGTTAAATTTAGAACATTATTGTATTTTGGTAATAATGTGGTACCTTTACACATGGCAACACAATTTCTTGGTATAGATAAAATACCTATGCCGAACATTTTTAGTTCCTGTATCTGATCGAGACCTTGGCAATCTAGAGAAAGTTTGGTAAGCTCGGATTGTACGTATATGAACCTATTACCATTAAGCGTTTTAAATGTACTTAATTTACCATGTATAATCTTGGTATTACATTGTATAGGGATTTCCGTAATTGTTTTAGATAACAGCTCACTTTCGCAACTAGGATTCGAATCAGTTTTAAAGGTTATGGGAATTTCACATAAGTACTCTGCCGGGCTTATCACTTTACAATTTTCCAATGATTCTAATTTACAATAACTAGACTTGTCTTTCGTTATGGCAATATATTTGCTGCTTGGTACAATTAAACCAAAAGTGTGTGGCTGATTGATATCATGAGGTGTTGGTAGTGCGATATTATTATACAATGAATATTCATGATTAGATATTAAGGGGACACGCAAAATAAACACTAACTTATTATTAAAGTAATAACATAGTAAGACTGACATTCTTATAATAGTATGTATTGAACTTATGTCTAAGTGTACAGGTAAGTTTAGATTGTTAGGCAAGTGCCTCACGTTATCTGCCAATTCGTGGTACACGCCGGTAGGCGAGATAACTGACGGATGTAATATGTTTTGACTACAGAGTATTATTGCATTTGTTAAGTCTTCAAGTTGAAATGCTAGGGTGACCATGGATGTTTCCAGATTATTAAGGATAAGATCTAAAATTAATCTTAATTCCAAGTTATTCGTAGTCTTATATAAATTCTGGATATTACTTGAAAATTGATTAATGGCATCATTTAATTTCGCTTCATTTTGTTTCAATTTTTGAAGTGTGCTGTTATATGTAGTTATAACAGATTTAGTAATCAAAATATTTTCCCTGATCAACGACAGGTGTTTGTCTTGACTATGTTGCATTGATTCTATTGCTTGATCATACTTGATAGCATCGTTTTCGTCCAAAGTGCCGAAAACTTGTTTAAGAACAGTACCAATTCCTCCAATCCAGGCTCGTTTGGACCTGTGATCTCCATTAGCAGTCAGATAAGAAATGGAACTCAATAACTTGATTATGTTATGTTGTTGAGCTACTACTAACGGCTCTATTGTATCGTGGCATTCTGAGTATTCTATGTACCTAGATTGTTTACATAAGTGTATAACTGTATCCAAGACTGAATTTATATTTTCTATATGTAATTTAAAATGTAAGATGTCCATTGGCATAATGACATTTAGGATGCCATTATTAATTTTTAGTTTTCCTATGTAATCGAAATATATCCCAGGACTCGTAGTCATCGGGTGGACATACTCGTTGGATGCTTGGGGCTCTGCTGAGGCACTGTAAGTACATATATTTGTATCATAAGTGATAATTTGTTTAAGTGCAATCTATGTTATGTATTCTACTTATTGTTATTAACGTAACTGATATACCTATAGAGTTAAGATTATATAACTAGTCTAAGATTATTTTATATTATTTATTTTATCCTAATTTATAAGTTTTATGTTTACAGGTTGCTGGCGATTTTAGCGAGCTTTATCTCGTCATAATGATGACGGACATGCCGTCTGTTTATTAATAGTGACAAGGTGTTATTGCCGTGAACCTTTACGATTTTATATGGTCCTTTCCAGATGGGTGACAAAGCCTTTCTCAGTCTAAGGTGGTTCTTTAAATAAACATAATCGCCAATTTTGTATTGTACGGGTCGACTATGGGAATCGTAATAGGTCTTAGATGATTCCTTAGATTTATGAATGTAGTCCAGGGCTTTATCACGAGAATATTTTAAGCGGTTTTGTAACATACGGACATAATCGGGATACGTGGCTCCAAGGGGTTCGTCACATATGGAGTTCGGGATAAAGGGTTCATTACCGAACACTAATTCATACGGTGTGTAGTGTGTTGTGGAATGAACTGAAGTGTTGTAAGTTAGCATGGCTGTATACACATAGCGGGGCCAATTCGTATGCTCGTTATTAACAAATGATTTGAGGTATTCTTTCAAGGTTGAATGGCTCCGTTCAAGAGCACCTTGTGTTTGTGGGTGATACGGAGTTGACCATAGCTGCTTAATTTTTAAAAACTCACATGTTCTTTTGAATAGATCGGATGTGAAATTACTTCCCTGATCAGTTAAGATTATTTTCGGGAGGCCAAATATTGATATGAAATGTAATAAACATTCGCTTGTTTCTTCCGCAGTTGTGCTACGAAGGGGATAAGCGGTGGAAAACTTAGTGAAGTCGTCCTGTAGTGTTAATATGAATTTTAGTTTTGCAGGTCCGGATTCTGGAAGGGGTCCTACTATGTCTAGTGATATGCGCTCCCATGGTTTATATGATGTACTTGTGATTTGCATGGGTGCGCGATTTATCTTGCGCAAAGCTTTATTTTCCTGACACAATTTACAACTTTTTACATAAGACTCTATATCGTTGCGCATACCTTTCCAATAATATAATTGTCTTAATCTATTATACAAACGACTGACACCAAGGTGACCAGCTATAGGTAAGTCATGATTATCATGAAGGATTTTCTTAATTTCGGAAGGTGAAGGATAGGTTACATTGTTATGATAGATATTTATTTGTATACCTGTGTTATGGAATATGTAATTTAAAATATTGTATATTTTGATAAAACTATGTTTTTCAAATGGATCACGGAAGTCAGATATAGCAATTTCTTTAGTCTGTTCGACAATTATTATTTCATTACGAACTGATTTGAGAGTTTCGAATATTTCGCGATACGATGTTTGATCGAAATGATGTACTTTTGTATATAAAAGGTAGTAGTATTTGTTCACTGATTGGGCTTTGGAAAAAGTGTGTAATTGCTTTTCTTGGTTTAGAATTTGGTCTCGATTTTCCAGATTGCTTAATATTTCTTCTATATATGGATTTGAGTCATCGAGATCGATTGATGTGGGCACTAGGATAATTTTACAGGTAGTTTTCAGTAGGCTATCATTATGTTCAATAATGTTTGTGTCAAATGATTTGGTTTTATCAGCGATTTGTTTCAGGAAGTCCGAATAGTCG
Source organism: Brachylomia viminalis (assembly GCA_937001585.2). NCBI lineage: Eukaryota > Metazoa > Arthropoda > Insecta > Lepidoptera > Noctuidae > Brachylomia > Brachylomia viminalis. Next base: position 6,914,322 of record OW443303.2, on the reverse strand, counting down.
TCAGCGGGTGAGTCAGAGACGGGACTGAGGTGAGTGTCTTGAGTTGTTGGGTTTTCAGATGATTGAAGTTGTCCTGTAGATGGAGGATGCTGTGGGACATCTGTTGGGTTAGAATTTGGAGAGGCTGTGTTTAGAAGGTCTGGGGTAGGTATTTCTAAGAGATGATCAGGATCAAATTCATCCGACGGAAGGGAAGTTGGTGACGTAATTAGGTCAAATAAATCTCTGTCTAAATTGTCCAGATTTTCAGATGCATTATTAGAGTTAGGATTTGAAAGATCGGGTATTGGTGCTTCATCAGTAGCTGTAGCGGGCTGCACAGGATTTACAGGAAACCTGAATAAGGCGTCTGCGTTACAGTTTATTTTTCCCTTTTTATACTGTATGTTGTATTCAAATTCTTCTAATTTTAATCTCCAGCGTATAAGTCTAGAGCCGGGATCTTTACAGTTAAATAGCCACTGGAGGGGCTTATGATCAGTAATAATGGTGAAACGTCGACCATATAAATATGGTCGGAAAGTTTTGGTTCCAAATACTATCGCTAAACATTCTTTTTCAGTGACGCTATAGTTACATTCGGCTTTATTTAGAGTACGAGACGCATATGCAATAGGTAGGTCACGTCCAATGGGACCTTGAGACAGAATGGCTGATATGGCGTAATTAGACGCATCGCAAGTTAATAAAAAGGGTTGGTTGAAATCAGGATAAGCTAGGATAGGTGCTTCGACCAGTTTCATTTTCAGAGCCTCGAAGCTGAGCTGTTGTTCATTGGTCCAATTAAATAGGACGTCCTTTTTAAGGAGTGAAGTAAGGGATTTGGCTAGCTTCGAAAAATTAGGGATAAAACGCCTGTAGTATGACACAAGGCCTAAAAAGGATTTAATGTCTTTAGGAGACTTTGGAACGGGATATTGAGTTACGGCCTTGACTTTTTCTGGGTTTGGTTTTACACCATTTTGGGTAATGATGTGACCTAGATAATTCACTTCCTTTCGGAGAAATTCACATTTTCCTGGTTGTAGTTTAAGATTAAACTGTCGAAGTCTATCAAAGATGGCCTTGATATCTTGGATTGCCGATTTTAAATCGGATGCATACTGGACAATATCATCCAAATAAACGAAGCAACGATAGCCTTGTAGTCCTGTGAGACAATTATTCATAAGTCTTTGAAAAGTACTCGGAGCATTTTTTAGACCAAACGGCATCCTATTGAATTGAAAATGACCCTGAGGTACAGAAAAAGCTGTTTTGGGGGCGTCTTCTGGCGTTACCATAATCTGATGAAATCCTGATGATAGGTCTAAAGTGGTGAAATATTGGCTCTTACCTAATTGGTCAAGGATTTCAGTGATTTGGGGAATAGGATAAATTTCACCTACTGTGATATCGTTTAGTTTCCTGTAGTCAATTACAATGCGCCATTTCTTTTGTCCGGAGGCATCAGTTTTTTTTAGGGACAATCCATATAGGAGAGGACCAGGGAGAAGATGAAGGTTTAATAATGTCCTGATCCAACATTTTGTTTATTTGGGTTTCTACTTCGTTCTTATGACAGTCAGGGAATCGGTAAGTTTTTGTATTAATAGGTGTGCTACTGGAAGTTTTGATTTCGTGTTGGATGGCTGATGTGAATGATAAGGGTTCGTCTGGTAAGTGGAATATGTCAGAATAATTTGAGCATAAATTTAATAGAGCTTCAGCTTCTTCATCGTTTAAGTGGGAGGTCTTTAGGGAATTAAGGACTTGTCTGGTCCGCTCAGTTACGTTTTCAGTTTGTGAGTTCGTCTGAAAGGGGTAAGCTTCAATTGCATCTAATCTGAGGTCAAGGTTATGTTTAATCTTCATGGGTTTGTTAGAAATATTAATAATGGATATGTTGATTCTATTATTATCTTTAACCTTCACTAGACAGTTGGCTACTAAGAGAGTTTCAGAAAGGTGTTGATCTAGTATCACGCCTTCCTTTAGCTCTGGATTTGCGACGGAACATTCTATTACGGTCTCTGTTCGTGGTGGTATTATGTAGCATGAATCAAAGAAATGAATTTTAATTTCATTATGATTTATTTTCAGAACGTCACGACAATAGTCTATGTTGCAGCTATTAGCTGTAAGAAAATCATTACCTATAATACCGTCATAAGGAAGATTAATATCTTTGATCACATGGAATTTATGGCTCATTGATTTAGTATTGGAAACCTTGAGTTTTAAATTGAAGTGACCTACGGTCTGAGTGGTTTCCTCGCCAGGATCGATACCTTTAATGTTTATAGGTTTGGGAGTGATTTTTGGTTTGGTTAATATGCTTGATTCTTTTAACAAGCAGATTGCAGAACCTGAGTCTACAAGAAGTGTGAGTGGGACGTCAGACACTTGTGACTCCACTAACACATGGGGTAATAGCTTTTTCGAGGTGTCAATGCTAACCTCGTAAATTTTGCTATCGGAATTGAGGTTTCCGTTTTGGGGCTGGCTACCCTGATGTATAACCTCGAAAGTGTTAAGGTTTCCGTTTTGGGGCTGTTTACCCTGATGTATAACCTTAGAAGGGTTGAGATTTTCGTTTTGGGGCTGGTTACCCTGATGTATAATCTCGAGAGTGTTAAGGTTTCCGTTTTGGGGCTGGTTACCCTGATGTATAACCTTAGAAGGGTTGAGATTTCCGTTTTGGGGCTGGTTACCCTGATGTATAATCTCGGGATCTATGCCGACTTTGACTTTACGTCCTGTGCGGCATGGTTGCAGGACATTTATTAGTTTAAATCCTCATCATCGGCATTTTTGCCTTCTTCATCGCAGACGGATTCATCAGAATCGTCACAGTCATCGACGAAATTGACTTGAGAGGACTTAGGATCGGGTTGGGACCCGGAAGATTTATTGGAATCCCTCTGAAATTGAGGATTTGGGTATTGTTGCTGTCGTTTTTGACAGTTATTTATATCATGACCGACCTCTTTGCAATATCTGCATGATAGGTTCGGATCATGTTTAATATTGCTTCCCGACGTACTCGGTTGCGAAGATGATTTCTGCGGGATCTTACTGCTACTTTGAGCAGAGACTTTTGATTTGAATCGATTTTGGTTAGCCTGTTTATCCTGTTGTGAGCTGTGATTGCGCCTATATAAGGTTTCTTGAATCCTTTCCTCGGAGATAGCTAAGTTCACGGCTTCATTGAAAGTTTTAGGCGCTCTACATCTTACAATATTTGAAACGCGGGGATTTAAACCCATAAGGAAATGATGGAGTGTTAAGTCCTCCATGGCTGCTGTGCGACCTGGCATTTCTTTTACTTTATAATTAGAAAGTGATATTTCTGTTAATAACTGTGAGAGATAAGTCTCCATTCGAAGGGCGAATTGTCCAACATTTTCTGAGGAAGTCTGTTTGCCTTCTTGGAGGTCAGTAAGTAAGTGTGTATAGTGTTTCCTTTCCGAAAATTGAGTTTTAAGAAATTCTTTTAGTTGCTCCCAAGATGTGAATTCTTTTATAGAGCAGGCAGTTTCTGCCTTGCCCGTAAGTTGGCATAATATGTATTTAAACAGGATTGGTTTCTGTGTTTCAGTCGCTAGCTCGTAAGCATTATTGCAATTATTAAGGAATGAATTTAATTGTTCGCGACTGCCGTCATATGGTTTCACAAACTTTAATAAAATATTGAGGTCCATTTCTACTACTGTTTGCCTAGTTATTCTGGGTGATAGGATCAGAGATTTCTGTTCTGGAAGTTCTAATGGAATGTCAATTTGCAACTTACTGTCTTCAGGTTTAGGCACTTTAGGCGGCATAATACAATTTAGACATTTAGTTACTTAATAATGAGACAAGTAGGTAGTAGATATCAAATAGCACAGACAAAGTTACAGTTATCAAGCGTGCAACAACTTACAGGAACACGTAGGCGGCGATAAGGATTAGCACTGGGAATAGCTGCATAGCGACACTCACACGCAGATAATTCAATTTACACTTAACTTCACTGAACACTTTTATGCACTATACGGAACACTCGCAGGATGTTCGAAGGACTCAGGGGGATGCCCGATGGAGTCGCAGGATGCTCGAAGGACTCGAAGGATGCCCGATGGAGTTACAGGATGCTCGAAGGTCGACACGCGGGATGCTTGAAGGACTCGATGCCTGAAGAACTCGCAGGATACGTGAAGGACTCGCAGGATGCCCGTAGGACACGACGCTCACAGGATAGTGGTAGGCTGCGCTTACTATGCGCTCAGGATGATAGAATCACGCAGAATCGTGACGTGTTGCACAAGAACACTTTACTGAATTTAACAGTTTATTTATTTTATAAGGTAGCAGGATACGGAGAGTCTATTCACTTGTTTTACACAAATATATTTTACGCGAATCGGCACTGGGGATTTCCGTATCCCACCGCTGCCACCAAATGTTATAGGGTCCCTTGCAAAAGGCTTTTTAAAAAAAGAATTATTTTAATTAAAATGTAGTTTATTTATGTAAACTTATTTAAGGGACCCTTATGCAACCGATCGCCTCGAAGGTTGAGGATAGACTAACTAACTGCTAATTAATATTGTAGACTATGAGATGGCTGTAAGCCTTATCAGGGATGACTCATCATTTAAGGGTTCAGTGTCTGCTTATAACAGTACGTAGCACATCTCTATCCTGGAAATCTTACCCAAATCCGAAAAAAATGTTTTACACTGTTTTAATGTGCATCACCGACCAACATACACTACATACATGTTATTAGAACTTTTATTACAACGAACGAACGAACGAACTGTTATTACAACTAATACATATGTTATTAGTGTCTAACGGAACGTACTTTGTGCTGGCGAATCAAAGCGAGCTAGAAAATTTAACGTCTCGGATATGTTATGAAATGATGTGAAATCCCGATGCAGCTCGAAAATTTTAGCACCCTGCTTTAAAAGGTTATAACGCAACCAACGTAATAACGTAAGTAGTTGGACGTTCTGCCGCGCAGCGAGTGATGTTGAAGAAATAACTAAGGTCATCAGATAACTTGAAGCTTAAAATGCCTATGCCCTCCACAACATTCCTCGACCAATCCTTTACTGTCCAGGCCACTCGTTTGTGGAATGCATTGCCAATTGAAATAAAACGCGCGCCGTCATTGCTTGTGTTTAAAATACTCGTGAAGGAACTTGTCGCTGTGGTCATGTTCTCGTAATTGTGACTATCTATAGTCTTCATTTATTTTCGTTGTTTTTAAATTTAATATGTACGTATTTATGTTGGATTTAGGATATGTATATATCTGTGTATCTATTTTAGTGTATTGTATAGGTACTTATTATTTGCACCAACGACAGCCCCATTTTATGTCCAGGCAAATCACTGTCCATTCCAAGGTTGCCTGGAAGAGATCACAGAAAGCGAAAAGGCCGCCCATTGTATATTAAGTAGTATTCAATTAAAAAAAAAAATATTTTGTGGTGTACAATAAAGAATAAATAAATAAATAACGGTCAAAGCCGATTGATCCGTTTTATGTACAGATGGAGCCCCCGAGCACACACGGAGTAGCCCTGCCCGGACGGGGCTGCTAATTATATTTCGGATAAGGTCATTGGTCCCATAGAGAAAGTTGTTCAGTTTGATGGTTTGTACCACACCCTTAAATGTGACCTACATTTCTGACACACGCTGTATGTACTTGAAGTATCCTCTTAATTAGTTTTAATCAAGAACCGCAAATTACAAACGTCTTAACTTTAATAATCAAATTATGAGATACTCGTGCTCGTTCGTTATTGAAGTTGCAGTTTGTGAGTTAGAGTAAGAATGCTTTAGTCGGTATTGTTGGTGGTTATGTCAGTGTTCATTGGTAGTTATAGCATCATAATGATAATCAATCAATTTGCCCGGCCTTGCGGCTGTTGGGGTCAGCTTCCAGTCTAACCAGATGCAGCTGAATAAGAGTGTAAAAAAAGAAGTCTTTTAGATGGAGTGTAAACGTAAACCTTACGTGAAAAAATATCTAACTTATGTTGAAAACCGCATCAATCCGTTGCGACGATCTAAGCGTACAAAGGGACAGGAGGGAGGACAGAGGCCGGCAGCGTTTTTGTTTTATACTAAGTAAAGCAACCCGTCCCGGGTTCGCACACGTGCAATGTAGGTAGGCCTTGTCCTGGATTAAAAGCTCCTTCAAACAAGCGCGACACACAATGTGACACAAAGGTACCGCTCATCGCGCGACACGTGCTGCCTTTGTGTTGCGTGCGATTCGTGTCGCGGGTCGCGCCTATTTGAAGGAGCCTCAACAGATCTTACTAATGTGGTGTCACTGTGGAGTGATTAATAATATTATTACTATGAAGATGATTAGACTATACTACAGGATATCTTTATATACAACTATACCACTCTGCCCCCGCATTTTAAATCTCTGATATCTTCTAAGATATTCATTTTAATGATGTACTGTATATGGCAATTTTGATCTACATTAAATGCACAACGTATCTAACATATTTACTTGGATAAGGAATAATATTGTATTGTTTAAAATAGCTTTATAATTAAGCCATTATTTTTTTGTAATATGCGAAAGATAAAAATGGTTACTGTGAGTTATCCTTAGGAGATAGACATATACCATTAAAGACTTTTTTGTAGATCTTCTTAAAATATACAATTTCGATATATTATTTTGATATATCTCGTAAGGTTCAGCAGGCGTGTGCAATGTAAGCGCACAAAAATATGTTTTTTACCACGACACATTACAAATCTTTGAAAAAATCGGCTTTTGTCTACTATAATCGGCATGTATTTTACATGAAACCTTCGTCTTAAATCACTCTGTCTATTGATGAAAACCGCATTGAAATCAGTTGTGTCGTTTAGAAGATCTAAGCATACATACAAAAAAAGCGACTTTGTTTTATACTGCATATAATATGTAAGTTATGTTGATAAGGTACTCAAAGCTTTTGAGACAAACCTTATTAGGATTTATTTAAATTTTTAAGTAGTGACGTAGCACCTCTCAATTCTCACCACATACGAGACGAGTTTTCGTTGAGAGGTTCAATTTACGAAACCCTTTTCTAATTTATTCTGAAGCTGATATCCAAACCAACTTACTTAACAAGCAATTAACCTTGTTTCGGTTATCTTGTAAAGTATAAATGAATTACACGAACTGGATTAGCATTAAAAGAAAGAAAGAAAAAATAAGTCGCTGTCGTAGCGTTATTTAATCTTGACCTATAAATTGTTGACCGTGACAAGAGTTGTGCGATTACTGACGTTAGGTACCAACTCAATAAATTTCAATAGAAAATTCTCAATGGGTATTACAACCTGATGTTTCCATGGATTTGTGCTCATTAATGCCTATATCGAGCTTATCACGTTAGGTTACCTAGTGGTTTCAAATCAAATCTAAAGTCATTTATTCAAACTAGGCTGAGAATCAGCACTTTGTGAACGTTAAAATTACACAAGATCGTCCCCCAAAACGCCCGCCCTTCACCACTTTCTAGTGCTTTAGCTGGGAAGAAGAAGTGGCGCAACAAACTCCCCAGCTGCACAGCTAGCAGTTCAGTTAGAAGAACTGGATTATATACAGTAGTAGGTAATTAACATTACGAAACACAAAACATTAAATTAAATTATTTGCCATAAGTCAGCTAGCACACGCCAATTACCTAGAAACAAAAAAGCTGAAAAATATACTCAAACAGAAGTAAATAATAAAAACGTAAACAGAACTTAATACCTAAATAAAAGCCTCCAGGCATAAAGGGCGTGCCCGCTTACATTTGCAATGCTGCATTATGTTTATATAGCTGTAACTTGAAGTAACAAAATACAACGTGTTGTTTTGCATCCTCGTCAAATTTCAGGAGGCTGTTATGAAAGACATAAATAATCAAATAAAATTACGATCCTGCTCAATAATTAATACATACTTGTTTTTTTACATATTTAAGTTTGACAGTATTTCAGAATACTCTACTTTCAAAGAACAGAATCGCCCCGTTGCGTATGTGGTAGGCAGTGTCGTACGACTATGTCGCTGTGTGCATGCGTTACAGTTACAGCGCAGTTACAGGGTGGTATCACACGGACCCTACACATGCCGATTTCCGAAAATGACAAAATTTAAAAATAAATACCTAGGTACTTATTTTATTATTGATTCGTGTCGAGAATCATTAGCATAGTTACCTCCTCGAATTTGACGAGGATGCAAAACAACACCTTGTATAATAAACTAGGACCTTTTTAGTTATATAACTCTGCCCATCCTTTTCGGGTAATATAGGCGTAGTGTTACAAACGTAGAAACCTAGTGACCTAAACAGCAAACAAACAGAAATTGAAACCGATTTGTAACCAGTAATCCATTAAACGAATAATCTGTTGCAAACTAATCCCTTTCAGGACTAATTTACATCAGCCCTTAACCCATACTAGTTTAATTTGGGGTTCAAACCCACTGAAATACGTATGAAGTTGTTACTGGTAATTAACATATTTCGACGAGTTTTATCGAGTGTTTTAAGATGTGAAAACAAGCCGAAAATTTTGTGTGGGTCGTGCTGAGTACGTTTGATTTCAGTACCTATGAAAAATTATTTATGCGAGAAAGCAATCATAAAGAAAGAAAATATTTTTATTTGCGGTAGAACATAACGCAATAAAAAGGCACAAACACAAAAAGAACAAGTTGGGGGAATACATGCGTAATATCCTCGCAAAAGGGCCATCGCTCAGCATAATGCTGCAGGGTTATGTATTGTATTGTAGGTATAAAGGGCTGGTGTCCACAATTCCGCGTCCAAACGCGTATCCTGGATGTGTAGTAAGGTAAACGTACCAATACTAGTCGGATTTTGAAATTCCCTGACTATAACTGCTTTGTAGAAAGCATTTCATAAATGAAATAAAAAAATTATAATTTTTAATTTATTTTTTTTTTCAAATGAAATAAAAAAATTATAATTTTTAATTTTTTTTTTCATAATGAAACTTTCATTCTAAAGAATGAAACTTTTTGTATGACGAAATAGAAAAATTATCTGCTGTTCTAAGTTAGTTGTTGATTTCTATAATTTTGAGTGGTAATACTATTTCAATACTTATTTTATTACTTACTTACTTACTACTTACTTCTTTTAGTACTTACTTACTTTTTTATTTTTCACTTTGTAATGTTCTTTTTTTTTAGGAATCGGGTTTTTTTTTTGTTAAAAAGTTTTTTATATTTAAATTTTTAGTTATGGTACCTACCCCACACCAATTCGAAAACGATCGTCTTACACGTCCACGCCCGTTTGAAGGCGGTTTTTTTTTATTTAAAAATATTTTTTTTTTTATTTTTTTTTAAACTTTCGATAAAATTTAAGTGGGCCCACACGGGAAGCACCAGCTTTCAAATAAAAATCATTAAAAATAATTATTAAAATCGGTTCACTCGGTCGAAAGTTCTGAGGAAATAAACATAAAAAAATTAATTAAAAAAACAGTCGAATTGAGAACCTCCTCCTTTTTTGAAGTTGGTTAAAAACAGCGTAGGTAGGTAAGTAGGTACTTTTGTGCAGGCAGTGACAATTTTTTGCGCTGGCACTAAGGCTCCGCTGCCCGTCCGTCCGTCAGTCACAGGGCTGTATATTTTTAACCATAATAGGTAGACACTTGAAATTTTCACAGTTTGTACTGTGTACTACTATGGTTGCTATAACAACAACTAATAAAAATAAAACAAGTTATAAATTAAAGCGGAATACAAGAAACGTCTTAAAATATGTTGTGTTAATTAATTATGGTACGGATCATCATCATCATCATTGGCCGCTTCTTAAGAAAGTCCTCCTAGTAGCAGGTACCTACTTTGTTAAAAACTTTATTGCATATATTATGTCAAATAATGCAAACTGTCACAGTTTGCCTTCCAATAACTCCTTAAAAATACTGATTTCAAGCTGCATTACTTTGTTATTTACGAGTGTTTCGTAGTTTTAGAAGCACGCTGGTATCATTTTATAAGACAGTCTCAAAATAAAACGGTTAATTAAATCATCACACAGTGATCAATTAATTGCTTTCCTAGCAACGAAACCAATAAAATTGAAACCATAAAATGTAATTAAAACGTTCATTCCGCTACATTTCAATTGACTTGAAACCAATTAACATTGAATTCTACTATCGAGTGGAAAGGTAATATTTAAAACTAGCTGTGCCCGCGACTTCGTTCGCGTCGGATAACAATAATGTGTCGCTTAGAAAAGGTGTAGGTACCACTCTGGTAAATTCACAAATTTATAAAATATGACAGAGTTGTATTACATAAAACGTGGGTCATTGCTTTTTGTTTTTTTTTCTCAGTTATTTTTAATCATATTCTGGCAGTTTGTGTAATTTATGCGGTCTACCCAAATGTCCTTTCTTTGGTATTGTATTGAGCTCCTTAAGTTCTGAGTTGAACTGCACGATTACTGACACATGCGTGCACTGACTAGACAGGTCCACTCTGTATGGTTTTTTCCTCAAAATACCATTTCAGACCAATGTACATGGTCTTCACACGATCTGACCAAGATTACTTACTTATCTTGTCTGAACTTTAAAAGAAACTGTGACCTCTGAGTTTGTTTCGGCCTTTCTTCTCCGAGTAGTCAGATAGGAAACGCCGACCGCATCTAGTTTTTAAAATGTGATTGACGTGTAAGAAAGAGTGTTTGTACAAACCTACTTACAGAAATAAACTCATATTGGTCTAGGGTAGTTTAACTTGGTAATGGTACTCGTAAATCCCTATCGAAATAATTTTGCTTATCGTCAGGGAAAGTTTATGTAGATAACTTTTATACAACAAATCATTTGGATCATTAAGGGATGAATAGTTTAGATTTCACGAACGTGTTTTAGATCGCGAGACGCACGATAAAGGCTTTCTGTGACAGACTGAAATGCACGTGGGGGAAGTTGCAAGCAGAAGCTAGTGTAGGTATATTTTGCACCTTCAATCGAGCATCGATCGGCTAGAAAAAGAGAGATACTCACCTACTAAGTACCTGTCAAGGAAGTTATGCTCGCTACGCTTCAATCAATATATAAATAACTCAACTCAGCCCATCACAGTCCACTGCTGGACCTCCGCATCCAGTCTCCCCCAGCCAATTTATTAAGATCGTTGGTCCATCTAACTGGGGGGTGCCCACGCTACGCTTGCCGATACGCGGTCTCCACTCCAAGACTCGTCTGCTCCACCGGCCATCGGTCCTTCGACAAACATGGCCAGCCGACTGCCACTTCAGCTTGCTTACTCTGCAAGCTAAGTTGGTAACTCCGGTAACTCCGCTCCGATATAAATTATTATGTTAACATAAGAACTAAAAATAATGTAATTTTTAAAGGCTCTCCTGCCGGCTGAGTTGGTAATTAAAAAAATGTTATTTCTGGTTTTATTTTGATAAATTAAAAGACCCATACACTAAACAATACAGTCGATAACTTTTTGCCATATTACACACACCGTCCGCGTCAGCGCACGCGCGATTTTTGGATACTGGTGTACACCGAGATTTCGAAAAGCGCTGTTTTGGTCGATTTGTATGAAGACGTAATAAGTACTGCTTACTTTATTGTACTGATGTGTAGGTTAATATTTCGCACATTTTCAAAAAGGGTGACATAACTAAGACATCTGCAATTTTGAGTTAAATATACAGGTGAACGCAGCAAATTTTATTATTTATTTATTTATTTAACCATTTATGTACACACTTATATAAACAGACAAGAAGAAAATAACAGAAAAATAGGTACAAAGGTGATGCTTATTTCTAATGAAATCTCTTCCAGCATAAAAAAAAAAATAAAAGAAAAATATTATTTTTGCTTTAAAAACGACATTGAAATAAAGCCTAAATATGAGGGAGCTAGAAAGATGTGACTATAATATGCTTCGTCGCACTCTTATTTCTACTTTTACTCTTTTAAAACATCATACCCAAAAATTGCTCTTTGTTGTATTTCGTCTCAATTTTTGTTTATCTCACTGTTTTTTTATATTATTGCTTCAAGGTTTATAGCTTTTCACTCACTTTTTACCACTGTTAACAATGTATTTCTCGTTTAAAACAATTATTTTGTAGTTTTAGCGAAGCGTCGCGCCCGTTTTATAATATAGTTACAAAAGGTTAATGGTATGAATAAGGTCGTAACAAAATACTTGGAAAAACTTTTACAGATCATTTTACTCTTGAATATGATCAACTTTCACTATCATACCAATCCTCACCAACTGCCCCGTCGGTCTCGTAGTCGCAAGCACGACTGCTGAATGTCCTGGGTTCAATGCCCAGGTCGGGTAAAGTGTTATTGGGTTTTCCCATTAGGAATTTTTCCGCCCAGAGTTTGGAAGTAGGCGGTGTGATACCCTCGTGCGTCGGAAAGCACGTAAAGCCATTGGTCCATTGGTCTTGTCTGATTATCGTCCCATCGGAATATGAGTGTGAGGGAAGAAGTAGTGCGCCTGCATTTGTGCTAATAAGTACTTGTGCACTATAATATCTCCTGCGTAGGTAATTGACTAATCTCCGTTGAGATTGGCCGCCGTGACTAAAATTCAGTCCGGATGATATTATCAGACCTTCCCTAAAATAAGAAAAATAAGTCCCCAAAAATCTTGTTGTTCATATTCATGAGAACTACCTACTTAGCAAAGTTCCCGGCATTTTAATTATTGGACCTTATAAACTCTCATTTATTTAGCTTAAGTTACTAAGTTATGCTCTCCATCAGACACAATAAATAATGCACCGTGTCGGCTCCCCTTTTCTATAATAACCAAAGTTTAAGATAATCAGTAATTAATTTAATATTACTGCAACAAACTTGAAGTACCTAGCATCTTAATCAGTAATCACCGCGAACTGCGGTTATAATCAAGAACCGCGAATTACGAATGACTAAACTTTAATAACCAAATTAAGAGATACTCCTCTTAATTTAGAAAGCTGGTTTGTTATTATGAGTTAGTATGTTTAAGGCTGAATTTTATGTTAGTGTTCATTGGTGGAACCTCGAGGCTAGATAGTACCAGCCGCACGGGTTGATCGAAGGGTAAGCTACGCTTGCCGCGGTCGGTTTCTGGATGGGTGACAATCCATTCCGTATCAAGACCCCTCCGTACCGAGGAAAGAACGATAAGCTGTTGGTCCTCGCTTTCGTTCGTAGATGTTTGATAGTCGTTACGGGTAGTCAGAATTACGAACGACTCAACTTTAATAAATTGGATGGGAAAGGTACTCACATTGATAACTTCTTCGACAGTTCGGTTGCTTGGTTCTTGATTTGTGACTTCCCACACCGAATCAATTATATAATCACCACAAAACACCTGTATTCACTTATTTGCAAATTTTTGAGAGAGTTTTGATGTTACCGCCTGGTCGACGTGTCCACTAGCGGTATCGGTTGCGGAGAGGAGTTTGAGTGGAGGTTGAATGGATGACCAGGAAGGAATGGCCATCGTATGAGTGATTTATGTTGAGTGTTGCAATGTTTAAAATGGGTTCATTGTTTTTAAAAGAAAATGCGTAATTATTTAACAGGAAGAAATGGCACAGAAAACTACAGTTTTGAGCCGTTTGGGGTTGAAACGCTCGGGTCATGGCGCCCCAGTGCGCGTCTCCTTTTTCTATTTTTAGAAAATTAAATTAAAAAAGAAGAAAATTATTAGAAAATTTCTAGCAGACTGGTCGATTTTTTTTAACGTTGCTCCACACGAGGAATTTCTCCTGTATCGTGGGTGTGTTTACAAACATTTAAACTCACCTACACAAACAGCCATACCCGGCACAACTACTTGTAGGTCATACAAATATTTGTTCCGTGCGGGAACCGAACCCGCGACACGCAGTGCAGCAGTCAATCGCTTAACCACTGCGCCAACCGTATATTATAACGGTACCGGTATATTTAACAAAGACATATCGATGTTTTGTCAAGTCGTGAAACTGTGCGAAAAGCAGGGGCGGGTCGCTAGCACCTAATATCATTAACTAAATTTCAGGTTTATTATGCAATCAAAGCTTTATATACATTAAACTTAACTAAATTCTTAATAAATTATTTAAACTCGGAGTAGTGAGGTAGCACCTTTAATTTTTTACCACATACTCGTAGGAGACGAGTTTTCGTGAAAAGGTTCAATTTAATAAACCCTTTTCTAATTTATTCTGAAGCTGATATCCAAAGTAACCTACATAACAAGTACTTAGTCTTGTATAAATTAATAGATAATGTCAAGTCGATAAGCAGTGATAATTCAGATCCAGCCTGTCCCTTGCTGCCCTCCCCCAGCGACGCCCTAAGCCGAGGTCTGTACCACACAGGGGGTGCCCTTAGCGTGTAGTCGCCCAGTTTATGAGTTTTTAAGCCCTGCCTGCTGCCTGTGTTTATTAAGGTAACCACAGGCACGCCCGGTTAAGCAGCTGACAACCTCCTAGGATGACCAGAGTGACGCCAAAAAAAATTATAAGCAGTGATGGAATGAACAGTCTTAATTGCATTTAAACCTACCACTAATGGCCGGGGCCTATGTTAACTTATGGACAGTAACGTAGTACCTCCGTAGACAGTCGATAATACATCATGGCGTTTTTGAAAAGGAGTTCTTTAACAACATTTTACACGAAAGGGTGTTAATTAAATTATATTTGAGACTGTCAAAATATATAATGTCAAATGAAATTATCTAGCTAAACTCTGCAGGTGTGGTGGGTATCGATATATAACACGATAAAATAAAAAGATTTAATGTTTTTTTTATGAGTCAACGAGCTCTATTTATTGTTACTTGAAGTATGAGCTGAGAAAATATGGTTCATCGTGTTAAGATATCGTTACCAATAACGCCATCATCAAAAATAATTTTATTTTTGTTTTATCATGTTTAGATATCGATACCAATTACGTGTGTGGGGTTTCGCTAGCTAATTTTGTTTGACCCTGTATATTTGTATCTGCTGAGCGTGAATCCTGGGTTCCATCTCGAATTGGGTCCGGGCAGTTTATTCAGGAATTCGCAGTAGCAATCTAGAGTCTCGTCCCGCCTAAAATAAATTAACTCGCCACCTACCACAGCTACTTACAATATCTAGCGTTGTGGGTGTAATTAGCATCTCTGTCTAAAACTTCGAGGACTACAAGCGTGATGATTATTACTTAGAAACCAGACAAAAGTTTCGTAAACAGCACACAAACAGAAATTTAAACTGATTTATAACAAGTTATCCTTTAAACTGTTAAATCCGTGGCAAACTAATCCCTTTACGGACTAATTTACATCAGCCGTTAAAACTGCCCGGAGTTGTACACCCATACTAATTTAATTTGGGGTTCAAACACACTGAAATACATATAAAGTTGTTACTCTTAATTAAAATATTTCGTCAAGTTTTATCGAGTGTTTCAAGCTGTGAGAGCCTACAGAGTCTACATCCTACAGCCTAGAGCTAAGAGCTAAGAGCCTATAGCCTAGAGCTAAGAGAGCTTACAGAATTATTACTTTTATAAAGTAGTGAAAGAGCGGGCTCTCTCTCAAGAGAATTTAGAATGCTCAGCCTATTATGTTCCCACTGATGGGACACAGGTCTCCACTCTGTTTGAGAGGAAGAGGATTTATCATTCTTATAACGGGTTGCTCTTCATGATGGAATGTCAAAAGTTGCTTGAGTAGCTTTAGCTCCTCAAGATATTCTGTATTTGCTTTAGGAATTACTACTGGTGGAGACCGTCCAAAGAGTAGGTTTGATTTACGTATGAAAAATGTAAGTAGGAGTAATCTATACATATTATAAAACGAAGCCGGTTTTTGTGTCTGTTTGAGTGACCGCGTTGTTCCACTAAACTTCACAAACGATTTTTTTCGGTTTTACCATTATTCCGTAAGGTTTATGAATGTGTATAATAAGAAAGAAAAGAAAGAAAGAAAGGAAAAATGTTAATTCTGCACAAACAAAACGCACATTACAAATAAAAAAACACAACAAAAAAACAACAAGTACATTCATATTAAACTAACAGTTATAAAAGAAAACTCGATATCAAGTCGTAAAAGTGCGAAACAGGGGCGGGCCCCGCTAGTACCAACTAATTAAGGCGTTTGTAGCATATCGCAGGATATAAAGTTTAAACGATCAACTCGACAAAGTTGATCCTTTCGTATGAATTTTTAATCTTTCACCGTTTTAACTTTATCGTAAGAATCTGCTGATTTCCTTATAAATGTTTCCTTTTAAAAAGCCATTCCCATAATTTATTAAACCACTCGCATTTCTCTTCGCGAAAAAAGTAGGTTCTAAAACGATTAAAGGAAACCCGCAACTTCTTATTTCCGAGGCCACAAAATAAAACGGTTGAGATAAACCCTCTCTCATCGCGGAAGGCGATAATTTCAACCCCTAACAATTTCTGCAACCCTATTTCACCCCTACAGTTGGTCCCCGACGTCGTTACGGAGTGAACCGTCATGCTTCCTATGGCTTACACAAATATCTGTGGTTTCTAGGTTCTGAAAGATGTTCATTGATGTAATTCGTGGTATCTTGAGGCAACCAGGTACTTAAGTACTTTGTATTATAGAGCATTTGAGTATTTAAAGGTTCGGAGGGGTTCCTGGCCGAATAATAACAGCCTTTCGGGTCGATCGAAGGCTAAGCTACGCTTGCCGCGGTCGTTTCTTGGATGGGGACGTTATTGGTCTTCAACAGTCGTTACTGGTAGTCAGAAGCCCAAAACTCTGACAACCAGTCTTATCAAGGGGTATCGTGTTAACTAGCACTTACCTTTTTTTTTTTTTTTTTGTGGGTGGGAAATCATTAAATAACTTCTCCCGCTCTGGGCAGAGCAGGAGGGCGTGTCAGACTCTTTCTGACTAAAACCCACCCGTGTTCCTTCAGTTGCCTGTGCCAGGAGCCACGGTGACCCTCTTGGTACCTCTCTTACCTGGGTTGTAGATGTGAGATAGGCAGTCGCTCTATGTAAAATACTGGAATTCAGCTGCATGCGGTTAGACTGGAAGCTGATCCCAACATGGTTGGGAAAAGGCTAGGGAGATTAATTGAGAATTGTTTTCTTTTTTCTTAAAAAAAAACCAATGGTTTTTTTAAGGGTTCATACCTTTGTGGAATGTTTAAATAAGTAAGTTGTGAGATTTCTTGGCAGGTCGTAAAATTAGAAGTCAGAAAGTGTCGAAAACGGTTCAAGATAAAAAAAAGCTAACCTTTGTAAAGGCAGTAAGAACATTGTTGAAAACATTAATGTTGGCATAGTTCAAATAAATAAGAATTCTCTCATAGGAATAAAGGCAGTTTCCTGAACTTCTTAAACTTAAAATAAACTTTGGACACCTTCAAAATACTGATTACAAGCTATTTAATCTGCTATTGTAATGTTGGTAGGACTGAATATTTCATAGTTTTATGAACGGAAGGTGATATAATTTTATAGCACTATTCTGAAAATGAAGCGGTTAACATAATCATTGCAAAATAAAGGAAATAATCAGTTATTTGCCATCCTAGCAATGACACCAATTAAAACCATAAAAGTAATTAAAACGTTTCGATACTGTTCAATTGAATTGAAACCAATTCACATTGGATTCTGCTTTCGAGTGGAACGGTAATATTTAAAATATTTAAATGTTGTTAATTGACACCAGACTACCTGTTTTCAATAAAACTGTGAAACCATTCGGGATTATTTTCACGTGGTATTAAAATAATTACGTGATGTTCCTCATTATGTAATAAAATTGTTAACATCCCTGATAAGACTGCAAGTCTTCTTCTGAACTTGAACATGCTTTACGATATGATTTCCAATGACTTTGTTCAAATCCAGTTTTAGAATAATTATAGATAAACATTTTTGAATACTGATTATTTGATCTTAGGTAGGGCCGCCTGAACTCTGTGATGATCTGATTTTTCTTATTGCATTTCAGAGGATACGGCAGCTTTTACAGTTTCAGCCATTTATTTCTCACTCTCTTTCTGAATGAATTAGTTTCTGAATGTTATTAAAATCGCTAAAGGCGTAATTCAGAGCTCACGCTGTCTACACAAGTATTGTGGAGTTGTCACCAAAACTATAATCATCATTATCTGCTTTCTCCTTCACCTTTCTCATCATCAGGATCATCTCTTTTGCCCAACTACGTTGGGGCCGGCTTCCAGTCTAACCAGATGCAGCTAATTACCAGTATTTTACATGGAGCGACTGCATATCTGACCTCCAAAACCCAGTTACTGGGTAATACGATACCCCTTGGTAAGACTGGTTGTCATACTTTCGGGCTTCGGGCGACCCGTAACGACTATCAAAGATCGACGAATGACAGCCGGGACCAACGGCTTAATGTGCTTTCCGAGGCACGGAGGGGTCTTGGTATGTAAAGATAACGGACTAACCGCGGCGAGCGAAGCTTAATCTGATCGACGACCCGTGCGACTTTTATGACTTAGCCACAGGCTCCTCACCAAAACTATAAACATACCATCATAATATTAACTAAAGTGCAATAACAACATAATCAGCCTATAATGTTCCCACTGCTGGGACTCAGGCCTTCTCTCTGTGAGAGGGAGTGGGCCGTGATCCACCACGCAGGCCCAGTGCGGGTCGGTGGATAAACCAACCCGCTAGTTGTAGTAGTATAGTGAATAAATGCAATAACCCTATCCACAAATGCGACGAAAACCATTTCATCCCCATAATATTTGTCCACAGCATTATTTTCTAGGTCGCGTGGCAGTGCGCATTTCACTGCAGTGTGTTCCAAATAAAATGTTTGGCAAAACTACAGTTTTATGTATGAATACGTCGCAAAATGAAACAATGTGCATTACCTACTACTAATGCCCCTGCCTAGGGGAGCACTTTATGCGATGGATACATGAAGCTAGTGACTAGTGTTTTGTGGATATACGGAGTGGTTACATAATACTTAGCTACTTTTATACCTAGGCTAATGTATTTGGCGTGAAATCTATAAAATTCACGCCTGTTCTTACATACGCGTCGAACATAAACGAAGCAAAAAGGAGTTTGTAAGGGTCGTAGTAAGTGACGTTTTGTTGTTTCTTCCTAGTCCCATGGGAAGAAGGCGTGAGGTTATGTAAGTAATGAGTCTATATGATGATTTTAATAATTTTGTGTTCTGACAAGACTACCAGAATAATCTATATACAGGGTGTGGCGTAAGTAGTGGTCCATCGTTCAGGATTCGATAAACCAGTAGGCCAATTCCCATAATTAAAAACGTTCAAAATCAAGTCGCAATCTCAACTCAGCGTCAGTCAAATGTCAAAAATGTAGGTAAACGCTATACAATTTTTGACAGATTGAGACTGAGATTAGAACGTTCTTAAAATTACGTGAATTGACACTCTGATAATTGACTATAACAATTTAAATTTTAACCATTTTTACCCAAGGGTTCCGAAAATATTTCCTTTTTGTCTTTTATTTACGAAATTTCTACCATTTATTACAAATTTGTTTGTAGTTTCAACATAAACCATTATTTTTTCATTTTGATTTCTGTTAATTACTGCTGAATACTGGAGCTATGATTTTTTATGTAAATTCAGCTCTTTTGAAGAAAAAGTTGGTTCTTCTCTAATTTTAACCCTAATTTTTAACACACCATTAAGTTCAAGAGCGATTTTTGTAAAAAAAAAACTTACTACTAAAAATGGTTAAAAATTTTAGGTAATTGTTATACTTAGTTAATTATCTGGTTCATCGAATCCTGAACGGCGGACCACTACTTACGCCACACCCTGTATATTGCTTATCATAAAAAAGGGACTGACAACAGCTAAAGCGCGGTCCCTGTAAGACTGCAGAGAAAAGAAAGAGAAGCGCGATGACACAAAGCTGGTAATTTATTGCAAAATATGAAGCAATTCTTTAATTACATAAAATCTATTGATTGGACTAAAAAATGAAAACACTATCACGTTTATATGTTGCTTGAAGAACAATCTGAAAAAAAAAACCAGAATGATTGCATGTATATTAATTTTTGAGGTATCTTCGTGACTTTTTTCTATCGCACCAAATTAGTTGTAATAAGTTTTCAACACACTATCTAACTAGCATATATCCTGAAGAATATCGTATATTTTTCTGATTTTATTTACTGCAGTGGATCATATACTTTTAGGCATTATAAAACTTGCGTTCAGGTCATGTAGTCCCCTTAAAAAGAATTGAGAACTTAACCACCATCCGTACATTAACTTAGAAATTTAACCTAAAACCTAAATTAAAAACACAAATCAAACTTTAAACCTATTCTAATGTCTCATTGGGGAAACCTATAAAAATCTTTGTTTCTGCTCCGTGATAATAATCTACTATTCTATCAGGCTCAAGTTCAGCTGAGCATGAGGTCCTGGGTTCGATTCCCGGAAAGGCAAAGTGTTGTTCGGTTTTTTCTATCTGTTCTAATTTATGAATTTATTACATTGATGAATTTTATACATACAATGACATGAGTATTTACTTTGTAAAGTATTATATTATTTTAATTATTGTGAATGTGAAGAATATGTGGATTATTACTTTTTTATTTTATTTCTTAGTTAGTTTCACGATCTGGCAGTTTGAGTAATTTATGCGGCCTACCCAAATGTCCTTTCTTTGGTATTGTTCGTCGAATCGTTGTGCTCCTTAAGTTCTCAGTTGAGCGGCAAGATTACTGACAAATGCGTGCACTGACTGGACAGGTCCGCTCAATCTGTATGGTTTTTCCTCAAAAGACCGTTTCAGACACCAATCTACGTGGTCTTCACATGATCTGACCAAGATTATGTCTGGACTTTAAAAGAGACTGTGACCTCTGAGTTTGTTTCGGCCTTTCTTCTCAGAGTAGTCAGATAGGAAACGCCGACCTCATCTAGTTTTTAAAATATGATTGACGTGTAAAAGTGTTTGTAACAAACCTACTTACAGAAATAAAATCATTTATCATTTATCAATGTCTTATTAGGGAAACCTATAATAATCTACTGTTCTATCGGGCTATCAGTTCAGCTGAGCATGAGGTCCTGGGTTCGATTCCCGGAAAGGCAAAGTGTTATTCGGTGTTTTCTATCTGAAATTTCTCAGTGGCAGCCCGGAGTTTGGATTAATGCCCGGTTGATGGCAATAGAGCAGAGCAGTGGTGGCCCAGTGGTAACGGCCGCGACGTACGAGTTGTAGGTCGCAGGGTCGAACCCAGACAGGCGCTTTACTTTGTGTAAATTATTTCATTTCCACTGCTCTCAAACCGGTGACGGAAAACATCGTGAGGAAACCGACATGTCCTAAAAATTCGAAGACATGTGACATCTACCAAGCCGCACATAGCCCGCGTGGTGGATTATGGCCCACTCCCTCTCACGGACAGGAGGCCAGTGTCCCAACAGTGGGCACAGCAAAGGCTGATTATGATGGCAATAGGGTCGCCCCATGTCCTATTAATTGGGACTTAAACATAACTGGCTAAGTGTTGATGTACTATAGGTCCACCTGTGCCTAACCCGTCGTATATTCCCAGGCGTGATGTTGCTCGCCGTTCGATAAGGACCAGACCCGGGTCGACGGCGCGTTGTGTTCCACGCGCGCCTAAAGAGATGTCAGCACCAATGACGGGGTCCGCTAGGGCCGATGCCTGCCAGAGTTGCGGGAAAGTCCGAAAGGGTTACCGTGGCCCCTGGCACAGGCAACTGAAGGAACACGGGTGGGTTTTAGTCAGTAAGAGTCTGACACGCCCTCCTGCTCTGCCCAGAGCGGGGGAAGTTATTTGATGATTTCCCACCATCAAAAAAAAAAAGGCGTGATGTAGCTATCAGGGTATATTTTCCAAATGTTATTCTCACAAAACAGTAATCTGTGGTTATCCTTTCTAAATCACAGAAATACATAGATAAATATTATTTTAATAAGGTACACTTCTTATTTTATTTTTTCAACAACAAAACATGCCTACTACACAACACACACACACAAGTACATCATCATCTGGTTAACCTTTTCCCAAGTATGTTGGGGTCGGCTTCCAGTCTAACTGGATGCAGCTGAATACCAGTATTTTACATGGAGCGACTACCTATCTGACCTCCACAACCTAGTTACTGCGTATAGATACCCCTTGGTAAGACTGGTTGTCAGATTTTCGGGCTTCTGACGAGCCGTAAAGACTTTCAAAGATCCAGGAATGACAGCTGGCACCAACAGTTCAACGTGCTTTCTGAGGCACGGTCTTGGTATTTAAAGATGGTCAGTCATCCACGGACCAACCGCGGCAACCGTAGCTTAGCCTGATCGATCGACTCGTGCGGTTGTTCTTACTTAGCCACAAGCACACACACGAGTACATGCACAACTTAATTAAACGAATACAATTAACTTTTCCTCTCTCTTATTAAACTTTGTGCTGCAAAATTGGCTGGTGGATAGACTGGTTCCACACAAAGCTATTGTGGAAACATGTCGAATTAAAGCTCTCAACTTTCTGTGTTCGCTCTTGTTTATGAGAGATTTAATGGCAAGCCGCATTGTTAGCGGAGCGGGAGCGTTTTCTGAAAAGTGTTAAAGTGATTCACGGTGATCATACCAAACAGAAAAGAGAGGTTGGTTCGCGCACCGCGGATTTACCACCTTTTTTTTGAGGGTGTGAAATCATCAAATAACTTCTCCCGCTCTGGGCAGAGCGGGAGGGCGTGTCAGACTCTTACTGACTAAAACCCACCCATGTTCCTTCAGTTGCCTGTGCCAGGGGCCACGGTATCCCTCTGGGACTTTCCCGCAACCCTGGAAGAAAGGTCACGGATTTACCACCTGTTTTGCCCTCTTACAATAATTGAGCTAATTTACTCATTTAAACTCTTTATTACTGGCTTTTGTAGACAGGATATTAATTCAGTTTAGTTACAGTTGTAATGGCAATCTTGTAATTTGGTTTAAATAGGTTTTGATTTTTAATATTTTATTTATCTTTTGTATAGATTGTTTTATATTTGGTAAATGTGAGAACGTTGTAGGCCTTGTAGACTGTAGGTTTATTTATTATACACAAAATCCACAGCTCTTGGAAATTTTATCTTCTATTATATATATAAACTAGTCTTAGATACAGCCAATTACGGATTTACAATCCATGTAATCCATGGATGTTTTTTGTGGACCATTTTCTATTTTGTTAAGTACCTGGTACTTGTTGACAGGCCTACACTGAACAGGTATGGGGGCTATAACACTGTAATTTGAATAGACATTGTAAAATATATATTTTTTTATAGTAACTGTGGCGTTTCATGGCGGCTCTTCTCCATAGGAAACCAAAAATTGAACCGTGCACCTAGCTCCTGGCGTTTCATAAGTGCCGATGTAAGTTTATGTGAAACAAAATATTTTGATTTTTTACTTATGATAAATGATAAATGATTTTATTTCTGTAAGTAGGTTTGAACAAACACTTTTACACGTCAATCATATTTTTTTTTAAACTAGATGGGATCGGCGTTTCCTATCTGACTACTCTGAGAAGAAAGGCCGAAACAAACTCAGAGGTCACAGTCTCTTTTAAAGTCCAGACAAAATCTTGGTCAGGTCATGTGAAAGCTATGTAGATCGGTGTCTGCAATGGTCTTTTGAGGAAAGAACCACACAGATTGAGTGGACCTGTCCAGTCAGTGCACGCAATTGTCAGTAATCGTGCAGCTCAACTTAGACTCAAGGAGCTCAACGATTCGACGAACAATACCAAAGAAAGGACATTTGAGTAGGCCGCATAAATTACTCAAACTGCCAGATCATGATTACGTTGAGAAAAATACAAAAATAAATATAAATAAATCAATGACCGACATAGTTCTCACATTCACAATAATTAGAATAATATTATAATAATCTTTGAGGACCATGTAGATTTGTGTCTGAAATGGTCTTTTGAGGAAAGAACCACACAAATTGAGTGGACCTGTCCAGTCAGTGCACGCATTTGTCAGTACCCGTGTAGCTCAACTCAGAACTTAAGGAGCTCAACGATTTGACGAACAATACCAAAGAAAGGACATTTGGGTAGGCCGCATCAGCTACTCAAACTGCCAGAATATGATTAAAACTGCAACAAAAACACACATAGTCCTCACATTCACAATAATTTAAAATAATATAATACTTTATACAGTAAATATTAGTGTCATTGTATATGTAAATAAGTATAGATACTTATAGCAATGATTAAAAGTAAAAATAGTTAGCGAAATAAAATAAATTAACATTGCCTGTGCTTTATTGGAGCAACTCAATCCCAAGCCTTTTTGTCCTGAATATAGTCTTTGACAGTATAATAGGCATTGCAGTATAATAGGCAGTACTTGCAATGAATGCGGCACAAAAGTAGGTTACTTTCTTATTTTGGCTTTTTCTTGGCTTTCACTGGTGCCGATTCCCTTGTTCACAAACTAAACTAAATTTAAGTTGAGTGCATCTTTTTCTTTCTATTTCATTGTGAAAAGGACAGAAGATAAATATTAGTTTAGTCCTGTCAAATTAGTCAGCACCTGACGTAATTTGATGTAATTTTAGTTGTCAACATTTTAATCACGTCTAAACTTGTATGGAGTAGTGTCAGGCGCTGATTAATTTGACAGGACTAAACTAAAATTTATCTTCTGTCCTTTTCTAAATGAAATAGAAAGAAAAAGATGCAATGAACTTAAATTTAGTTTAGTTTGTGAACAAGGGAATCGGCACCACTGTTCTATTAACTAAACTGTTAAAACTCATTAGGCTATGACAGATAAAGCAGTCAACGTATTAGCTCAGACTATAATTATTTTCAACCAAGGACGAGCATTCAAGCAAAAAGGACTGGCTCTTTTCAAGCTCGAAACTGTATACACTCACGTGACATTTTTTCCAAAAAAATATTTAATGTGGCTATGACGTGCCAGCAAACCATCTTGACTTAGTGACTACTGGAAAAAAAATACTGACACAATAATTCAAATTCAAAAATCATTTATTGCAATCCATTTATTATTATTATGTCGTAAATTTGAAACAAAATTAAAACTTTAATCAAAATAAATATAAATTAAAATAAAATTCAAATTATTAATAAAGGGTACTCTGTTAATAATAATGGTAATGATAAATGATAAATGATTTTATTTCTGTAAGTAGGTTTGTTACAAACACTTTTACATGTCAATCATATTTTTAAAACTAGATGAGGTCGGCGTTTCATAACTGACTACTCTGAGAAGAAAGGCCGAAACAAACTCAGAGGTCACAGTCTCTTTTAAAGTCCAGACATAATCTTGGTCAGATCATGTGAAGACCATGTAGATTGGTGTCTGAAATGGTCTTTTGAGGAAAAACCATACAGATTGAGCGGACCTGTCCAGTCAGTGCACGCATTTGTCAGTAATCTTGCCGCTCAACTGAGAACTTAAGGAGCACAACGATTCGACGAACAATACCAAAGAAAGGACATTTGGGTAGGCCGCATAAATTACTCAAGCTGCCAGATCGTGAAACTAACTAAGAAATAAAATAAAAAAGTAATAATCCACATAATCTTCACATTCACAATAATTTAAATAATATAATACTTTACAAAGTAATTACTCATGTCATTGTATGTATAAAATTCATCAATGTCAATGTGTATATAAATATTCGAACATAATCTTTGAGGACCATGTAGATTAGTATCTGAAATGGACTTCTGAGGAAAGAACCACGCAGATTAAGAGGACCTGTCCAGTCAGTGCACGCATTTGTCAGTAACCGTGCAGCTCAACTCAGAACTTTAGGAGCTCAACGATTCGACGAACAATACCAAAGAAAGGACATTTGGGTAGGCCGCATGAACTACTTAAACTGCCAGATCATGATTAAAACTCTTACGTAATAATAGGTACTGTTTATTTCTAAACATAAAAACACACACAATCATATACTTTTATACTCGTACAATAATCAACATCTCATCACATTATTTAAACGAAAGAACAGACTAGTGCAGCTGCTGCTGTTGCTAACTGGATGCCAAATCATTTTTAACAGTAAGTATCCTAATTTACTGGATTCATCTGGCAAACGGCTTTTGAAAAAAACGACTCACAGTCATAGGTAGATGAAAATATCGCGCTCAGGTTCGTTTTTTACTGTGACTTAGGTACATAAATTCCTCAATTGCTGCCGTGCCCGGATTATTTTGTCGCGAGCCACCAAAGGCACGCGTGCTATGGTTTCGCGATCCCTGCCCTAAAATAAACTATGTTTATGAACACAGGTCCTTCGATCCTCCGATTTGTCATGGAAAGGGTTTCGCAGGGGTAGCTAACAAAAACGCTTATCGCCGCAATCGTGGTGTACCCAGCACTGAGTTGCGGCAGTCCCCAGACCCATACTTCCCGGAGGACACGGTGTAGCATACGTTGGTGGTGGTAGGAGACGCCCTGGACGTCGGGAATCCCAAGCCGATTCACGGTCACCTTAGGCGCGGGCTAGCGGACGGCGAGCAATGGGCAGCTCGTCCCATAAGGACCAGGCAAGGGTCGACGGCGCGTTGTGTGCCACGCGCGCCTCAAAGAGATGTAAGCATCAATGACGAGGTCTGCTAGGGCCGATACCTGCCGGGGTTGCAGGAAAGTCCGAGAGGGTTACCGTGGCCCCTGGCGCCGGCAACTGAAGGAACACGGGTGTCAGTAAGAGTCTGTCACGCCCTTCCGCTCCGCCGAGAACGAGAGAAGTTATGGTATATGAAGAGAAAAAAAAAAGCTAACAAAAACGCTAAAAAAGAAAAAGAAACATACACAAATTGTTTATTCTACATAAACAAAAAGCATAAAATACACACATACAAATTGGCAAAAGCCTAGTATTCAACTAATAAAAGTTTAGAGTTCGCCAACTTCGACTCCGCTCTCTGTGAGACCTGTGCGTTATCAAGAACAATGTATGTGGAAAAAGCAAAGCTTTTTGGCGGGAAACTTTTTGGAAATGTGACAAAATATTTGAGTTTTAAAGTGTTCGTAATTCAAACGCACTCATGAATACGTATTCTAAACCTCGAAATTGTTTATTTGATTAAATTAGGTAAAATTTGTTTATTTATATCAGCGTGTAACCGACAACATTTACACAACATACTTCTACTATGCTTATTATTGTACACCATATTATTATAATAATTGAGATGACATGCCGCCGGTACATTTTATTTGACGTCGTCAGCGATGGCTGATCGATGATAGAGCCGTCATGAACTCGATTCGGTGGTACGGATTCCATAGTGCAGGCAGGCCTCCGTCACTCCATGTACTTGCGCGCTATAATTACCTACCGCTCGAGCGAGCGCTCTCGGACCGTTTGCGGTCCAAATTCGGTTCCCTGCGATTGCTGTAGGATCACGCGGTGCGAAGCAATCACAACTGTACGCTTGAGCATTTAGGCACATTTTAGCATGCAGTGGTTGCTGAGGCGACGGAGTAGGCTATTATCTCAATAGGTATTGGAAATTTTCTACTGAGTGAAGTATCTGTTACGTAGTAACTATTTAGTAATCTGTGGTGCAGGTTTTCAATAAACCACGATGAAACAGCAAATCAGTTAGTATTTCACTTTCAGAATACACAGTACCATACTAATAACATTCACGCACAGTTTTCTAAGTTCGCGCAAACCGATCGTTTCGCGCTAGAAGTGGAGGACTGCATCGCTTCGTTACCTTCACACACAGAGTACTTTTTTTAGATACCTACATACAACTGACTCGTCTTGTAGTCACTTCCCTTCACACAACTCTGTCCGCGTGCCGCCCCCTCTACCGAGCGCGTCACGGCGCTTACTCTCACCTTAGTACTATCATAATCAATGATCAATTTTAATAATCTACGACATGCATTCGACCAGTTTTTATGACAAGTTTTTAACAGTTCCTGCAGTACGGTTATGGAATGCCTTGCCCGTGTCGATAAGGCTTGCTCAATCATTGTCCACTTTTAAAATTCTGGTTAAAAAACCCTTCCTCTCTCATTAAACATCATCATTACATAAAGTTTCCTTCCTCTTGTTTCATGTTTATTACTGTATATATATATATATATATTGATTATATATATTTGATATTATGTTTTTTTTTATTGATTGTATATGTAAATGGTACACCACAGACTCCCTCTCCCCCTTTCTCTCCTTCTCCCTTTAAATCATCCAAAGGTTGTCTGTAAAAGATCGCTTTTAGCGATAAGACCGCCCATTGTGTCACCCTATTTAAACATTCTACATTTCTATATCTGTAATTCTTATGGTGTACATAATAAAGAGTATTCTATTTTATTCTATACACTGCTTCTTAAGATCCCATTGAGTGTTTGAAGAGTCACACACTCGAATAGGTACAAGAAAAAAATTGATATTTATTTAGAACACTCCCGAGAGAAATAATCAAACTTTCTCGGGCATATTTTTTTTTGTGGCCATATCTAAACGATAATCACACATCTAAACTGTTTTTTTTTAATTTTGTGGAAGAGTCACACCCTCAAATACTTTGTGATATCAAAAGTATTTGAGTAAATAATTTATAAATACTTATAAATATAAAAATTGTGATAACGTTAAACATCTCAAAAACTCAAAAAAAAAAACTCAAAGCATTTATTTCAAATAAACCAATTACAGGCACTTTTGAATTGTCAAGGCGTCGGTCAGTCAGAAAGATGAAGCTCGTTGCCCATTTCAAGGCGTAGTAGGTACCTATGGAGAAGAACGGGCAAGAAACTCTATTGACACTCTTTTAAATCAAAATATTGTTACAATAAATTGGTTACATCATTCATTTTGTAATTATACATGTGAGAACGATGTAGAAAGACGTGCACGTCAAAAGCGTCCGCAATAAAAAGATAAAAACAATTATGGAATTAAAATAAGCCGTGGCAGCTAAGAAATGACCAGTGCCTACTGACGGCGCCCGTTCACGAACATGACGTATGGATCAGCACCATTCAGCTCAACCATTTTGAAGGGAACTCAATGGTCCAATACACACGCCACCACCAGCGACACATTTGAGTGGGCATGACATCATACTTGGTTTTACTTTAATAACCTGTTCAACACCAGAAACGAACTCAGCAATTCCATCATCACACAGTTAATCATCACAATACCTACCTACACCCATAAATAATGACATAACATAACGCCTGTTTAACCCGAAGGATTGGGCAGACCCACATTTCGCCATTCATGTTTAATTCTTATGTCATTTTTTAATGCTAGGACTATGTGGGTCATAGTTTCAGTTTTAATCATGATCTGGCGTTTGAGTAATTTATGCGGCTTATCCAAATGTCCTTTCTTTGGTATTGTTCGTCGAATCGTTGAGCTACTTAAGTTCTGAGTTGAGCTGCACGATTACTGACTCATGCGTGCACTGACTAGACAGGGCCACTTAATCTATGTGGTTTTTCCTCAAAAGACCGTTTCAGACACCATTCTACATGGTCTTCACATGATCTGACCAAGATTATGTCTAGACTTTACGTATATTTACGTGGATTTCTTAATGTTGTACGCTGATTTTGTATGTACCAACGATAACTCCCGAAAAAATTGAGACCGGCCCTTTTTTATTCGTTCCAGAATTCGGTGAACTGGTGCCGAATTTCATATCAGTAGCCTAGTTTACGTAGTTTTTTTTTATAAAACGATACACACGTACATACATATAAGAACTTTTCATGCATACATGTTTTTATTATTACAATTTAATTAGACGATTTATTATTTTATTAAAATAAATGAGCTTTAAGAGGCGTGCACTTTTGGGGATTTTCGAAACTTTTTAGTATTTTTAGGACCCTAAAATAGGAATTATTAGAGGTTCACAAAAAGAAACGCATTCATTTTCTTAGAGTGTTTTTCATTCTATCTATTAGAATTTTTAGGAGAGTAAAACGGGAATTATTTGAAGATTAAATACAAGCCATTGCATTTGGCCGTAACAATTTTGCGTTTGACCTTCAACGAGCAAAGCAATTCATTTTCATACTGCAAACCACAATAAAGCATTCGAGATAGTAAATATTTTACAGCCGCGGACCAAATAGAGCCAAACAGATACACAATAATGTTTCATTCTGGCAAATCCCAAAATGTAGATAAATCATAGCTTATATACTCGTACTGCATGAGTTGGTGATCGACAAACTTATTTATTTATTTATTAATAAGGCACATCAACAACACATACACAAACATTTACAAATACCAGATAACAGAGACATGGACTAGTGTTTACGTCAATTACAGACGTGCACAGCATTCACAACAAAATAGAAGAAAAAACACAGAATTCACGTTACAAAAAAAAAAAACACCATAAGAACAAAAGCTCTAGCTAAAATGTCGGTAGTAGAGAGAATACCTTCATCGACTTAAACATTGACTTAATATAGTAAATAATACTTAACTTGATCCGTAGATATCTCAACCATTAGTGAAAAATAGTAATTAAGGTTAACTATTGGCAAAATGTGTTGATTTGATCAACACATTTTGCCAAAAGTTAACCATGGTTATTATTTTTAACTAATGGTTGGAATGAAATTAAATGAAATGTTTATTTCTGCAAGTAAGCAGATATTTTTATAAGGCACTTTTACACGTCAATATTTTAAAATTAGATGGCGCCGGCATTTCCTACCTGACTGATCCCTGAGAAGAAATGCCGAAACAAACTCAGAGGTCATGGTCTCGTTTGAAGTCCAAATATTGCATTATTAGGATTTTATGTGAGTCTAACAATGCACGGCCATGTCTGGAAGGGTCTTTTCAAGAAAGAGCCATTACAGCTTTGAGTTGACCTGTCTTAACAGTTGGCATGCATGCATCAGTCATCGTGTAGCTCAACCCTATTTTGGGAGCTCAAAAGTTGAGTTAATGGTTAAATTTTGCCAAAATGTGTTGATTTGATCAACACATTTTGGCAATTTTTTTATTCTTATCTAATGGTTGAGTTAACTAAGGATCAAAAAACCAGCCCTTACTATTTTTTTTTGTTGTTATTCTGTTTTCCTTATAAAGTTAGTGATACTTTATTCACATTACAATCTAGCCTATTTATCCGCTAATAAGTAATTTAAATATAAGTTAAACCGCTAAGTAACTATAACATTAAGAAATCGTTTAATAACGTCTTTCTTATTCACGTATATTACGGGGAAGACAATTTATTCACGTGTTCTTTAGTCAGCACTAGCACTGCAGTTTAAGTTCACTCATACTGCACTATACCTACTCTAACAGCCTCACAAATAAACGTGGTATAACAGTTATACACGAGAATTAACTAAGAGTAAACAAAATGCCTACAAATAAACAAAGAATAGCTTATACCAAATATAGCGTTGACATTTCTATTCGTACAACTGTTATTCCGAAGTTATTCCCGCCTTCACCCTTGTATAAAGCTAGTATAACCATACAAATACCACGGTTTGTGTTTGTTTACGCGAATTTAAGTATTTTACGTTCATTTTGATTAAAATAGAATTAAATGCAATAGATGAAGTAGAACAAGTGAATAACGTGATAATTATAATGCAGGCTCAAAGAAAAGTTAAAGTATTTAAAAAAAGGGAAAATTCTTTTCATTTATATAGCGATGAGCAGTTCCGGTTAAAATATCGATTCTCTAAAGGTGGTGTAACATATTTAGACCAATTATTTGGTAGATCTCTCAATAAGGACACGCGCGGAGGTGGATTATCTTCTTCTCTGCAAATAATGATTGCTTTGAGGTACTGGGGACGTAATCAGGTAAGATATTTCACCTACTCATACAAGTAATTTTCTATCTGTTGTATCAGTCCTGCTGTGTTATCGTTTCTCATTCATCCCTTCCAGGTGCAAGATGATGCTGCGGACATTCACGGTTTGACTCGGCAGTCTATTACGACGGTATGTCGTCGTGTGGCCGGGGCAATTTTAGAGAGAAAATCAGATTACATTAGGTAATATGCCAATGACTTTAAATGAACAGCTTTCTGTTATGGAAGGTTTTGAAGCTATAGCGAGATTTAAAAATGTCGTGGGTGCGATAGACTGCACCCACATTAGAGTGCCCAAAGTAAATGGAACTAGTGGTCAGTTTTACATAAATCGGAAAGGATACAGTTCCTTGAATGTTCAGGTGCCTACTTCGTTATTTTTTGACATAGTTGCATATAATATTTCGATACATAGGTAAGTATACGATACGATACAAGTAAAATATTGAAACGTTAATTTCATTTCAGGCAGTTTGCGATGCCAGACTAAAAATACGCAATATTGTTGTACGTTGGAGAGGCAGTACTCATGACTCACGTATATTTAATGAAAGCTTATTAAAGCAAAGTTTTAAAATGGACAATTTTATGGCAGATTACTGGGTGATTCTGGTTATGCTTGTACACCATATTTGTTTACGCCTTTATTAAATCCAACAACACGCAAAGAAGAATCTTATAACTTTGCTCAAATAAGGACTCGAAATACTATTGAAAGGTGCTTTGGGGTGTGGAAAAATAGGTTCAGATGTTTACTAACAGGGTTTAGAACATCTCTAGAAAACACCAAGATATACATTGTTGCTTTGGAGATCCTACATAATATAGCCATAGGGCTAAATGAGGAACCTTTTCCAGACAATGATAATGCAAATACCTTAGGTCAGCCTCCAGAGGTGCGACCACAGAGAAATACATTGCGTGGAGCAGCAGTTAGAGTCACATTTATAGAGGAGAATTATTAAGGTAAATAATAATAAAACGTAAAAAGGGATTTTTTTTTAGTTGCCACTTTCTTGTTTAAAATACGTTATAACAAAATTAAATTTATTTTCGATCACAGGGTAGTTTCGTCTTTTATTATAGTATGTTAAACTTTATCATTTATTCTTAAACTACTCTTCGTAGATGTAACTGCTTGAGCACAATTTTTTTTGTTACATTTAATATAATGATATAATATTTTGTCTTTTGTAAAGAGCTCAAAAAGACAGGTTCCCCAAACCTTTTAGAAAATACAACGAATTAGATAACGTTGCTAAATTGAAGAGTACAACTGTGACGTAGTGTGGCAATTGAAGTGGCAGGTATTACGTTTAGTCGGTTAACCAGACGCCTTTGTTGACAGCGCTCTCGACATAATTTGCGATTTTATGTGTGCATTTCAATTTTGTTGGATTACGATAATATTAGCTTGTTTCTTTGTTTTGTTTTTGTTATTTAGTTATAGTTGGTTAGCCTGCCACCATATCACTGTGAGCTCAATCCAATTGAGTTAATATGGGCTCAAGTTAATTGGTTTGTAGCCGAGCAATAAAACTTTTAAAATGGCTGACCTAAAAATTCTTTTGCCAGAGGCTTTAGCTAATGTGACTGCTGAGAACTGAAAAAATTGCGAGGGTCATGTAATAAAAGAAGAACAGAAAATGTTTAAATTAGACAAAATAATTGATGATACCACTGAACGCTTTATTATTAATGTGACAGATAGTTCATCAGATTCAGATTCAGAACAGAGCCTATTAATATGTGACTCTATATAATAATTTGAATTAAAAGGTTTAGCATCTATGAGTCACGTGTTTTTTTTTGGTTTACCCTTTTTTAACTACCTAAACCTATGGAGTATAGGATAAATCAAACGGTTGTACCACTTTTGGTTGGTCTTCGCAATAATTCAGTACAGTACAGTATGTTATAAATGCGAAAAAGCCGTTTGATAAACTGGAAATACGATGTCTTTGTTATTAACAATGATTAATTTTAGGTTAGAATCCTAATTTCAAAATATTTCTTAATACAGACCATAATAAATCCTGTTGATATATTATCTAGTATCGTCATCATTTCAGACACAGTCATCTTGTATTCTACCAATTATTATTATAAACGCCAAAAGAACACTAAAGGCAATCATAATTGTAACTTTACATAATTCAGCTGAGATGAAGCGTTAAATTATGTTTCCACTTACAAATTCAGCCACATTGTTTGTCAAAAGTAACCCTTACAAACGAAAGTTAGCTACAAGCACAGGCATTTTCTTGTCAGAAAAACCGAAAACCTGATCTATATAAACCAATGCCACTTTTCGTATTTTATAACTCAAGAACGGATGGACCGATTTTGCTAATTCTTTTTTTAGAATATTCCTTGAAGTACGAGGATAGTTCATGCGGAGAAAAAAAAAATGTTAGGCGGTACGAAGTTCGCGGGGTCAGCTAGTACTCCATATAAAACATTGGTATTCAGCTGCATCTGGTTACACTGAAAAAGGCTAGGCAGATGATGAAAAGGAGAAACACCTACATAACTATCCAACAGATATTTGTATCGAGCTGTAAGTCCGAGCAAATCTTGTGAACGGACCGCATATAATCATCTGATCTGTAAAAACTATCCAACAGATATTTGTATCGAGCTGTAAGTCCGAGCTAATCTTGTGAACGGACCGCATATAATC
This sequence comes from Brachylomia viminalis, assembly GCA_937001585.2. NCBI lineage: Eukaryota > Metazoa > Arthropoda > Insecta > Lepidoptera > Noctuidae > Brachylomia > Brachylomia viminalis. Next base: position 6,879,729 of record OW443303.2, on the reverse strand, counting down.
ATCTGATCTGTAAAACTACAAAGCAGCGTTAATCTCTTCTTGAGTGCGCTAGATTACGCTAGATTAGGATATAGTGGCGTCAAAGCTAACCTGAGCCAACACTGTCAGGGTGCCAAAGCCTGGATCGAAACCACAAAATAGATAGTAACAGAAGACCAGCTCCATACAAACTAGGACGCGTACAGTCGACTTACTTAAAAAAGTGTTGCGTCTACGAACGAGTTTAGTGTTTATTTATTTTATTATTTTATTTTATTTAAAAGGTACACCAACGACCTATTCACTAGAAACATTAACATAGTTAGTAATAAATAACATATGCATTGAGTTATGGTGAACAAGTCACTTACAGGCGTACACAACACTTACACAAAAAATTGCTTCTTAAATATACGTTTACACAAGATTTTGTGCTCGTAGTGAGGATAGAATAATTAATTAGAAACAAATAACAAAACATAATCATAAACGAAATTAGAATCAAAATTATTATTTGAATTAAAATTAAATAAAAAAAATAAACAGTAAAATTAAAATTCAAAATTGAAAACGGTATGTATAAAAATGTTCACACACACGACCGACATGCGTCAACGGCAGAGGTGTGTCGTGGAGGAATTATAGGAATTGATTGAACGTGTATTTAAGCATCGTACTCAAATACACGAGCGGCATGTCGACGATGGCAGCCGCCGACAGGCGTCGACGGTTGCAGTTGCTTCTGCCGTCGACGCGTACCTACACACCAAACGTATCCTAGTTAGCCGCTGATTGTGAGCAGGTTCACTGCGAGCCCCAGTGTGAACGTGAAGTTATAATAGCTAATTGTCGGTTTGGTGTGAAAGAAAAGTTAAAAATACGTGTAGAGACAGTAAACTTCGTTACGCTCTCGCTCACACTTCGCGGCTGACAATACATTTAACGTAACGCGGCCCTAATTTACAACGTTTTCGTATGGTGGGCGTGCTTTCTGCGCGTTGAATGAGCTGACCTTCTGTACCTATCGTATCTTATGTCGAAACCAAGCTTTAATTAAGTGTTGCTGTTAAAATGTATTGTTGACTGTGTAAGCCTTTTGTATGTTAATGTTTTGTTTATCTTACTTTGCATAATTACTGGGTATTGGCTCGAGTTTTCGGGTTTCAGGTTGTGGATTGGCTTCTGTATTTTTCTACGTGGACTCGCGTCCTGAGTGTTCTGTCTCAAAGCTGTGCTCGCTCGGCTGCCCGAATGGCCAATTGGGGTTTGTAGGACAAACTTAACTTTTCAGTTGAAAAATAACTTTTAATAGAGTTGGTATAGTAGACCGATTTTAATGAAATGCAGACGAAATGTTACTTCAAGACAGATTAAAGAACAAAGTTTTGTTTTAATTCAAAAGATCGCTATTCTTTTTTTTATTTACATAATTCCAATACCTGTGTGAATTTTATGATAAAGGGACGTGCGGTGGGAGCGGGACAGATCGGTGGGACAGACAAGGACCGAACGCTCAAGGTCGTTCGTTCGGGGAAATACCTTAACATTATTATTAACACATACCTACTATGTATTTCTGTAGTAATTCCCGTAAACATTAGTAGCTTAGTAGTTTATTGTACCCTCTGATTTGCATAAGGACCTAGTACTTCGGTACCAATTTAGTAACCTCTCGACATTATTCCATTATTAATTTATTATTTTAATTTTTGTGAATGTGAGGACTATGTGGGTCATTGTTTCAGTTTTAATCACGGTCTGGCAGTTTAAGTAGTTTATGCGGCCTACCCAAATGTCCTTTCTTTGGTATTGTTCGTCAAATCGTTGTGCTCCTTAAGTTCTGAGTTGAGCGGCACGATTACTGACAAATGCGTGCACTGACTGGACAGGTCCGCTCAATCTGTATGGTTTTTCCTCAAAAGACACCAATCTACATGGTCTTCACATGATCTGACTAAGATTATGTCTGGATTTTAAAAGAGACCTCTAAGTTTGTTTCGGCCTTTCTTCTCAGAGTAGTCAAATAAGAAACGCCGGCCTCATCTAGTTTTTAAAATATGATTGACGTGTAAAAGTGTTTGTACAAACCTACTTACAGAAATAAAATCATTTATCATTTACCACGTAATAAGGTTTTGGTAAAGGTCTTCTAGTTTGTCAGATTAGTTTTTCACTTACGTCTTAGGAAAGGGCTCGGTTTTCCTTGTTAGAAGTCCGGGAAAATTTATAGTATGGCAGGAATTAGCTTTCTTGCCAGTACCTAATTTAATTTGAAAAGTCGATGTTGCTTGGTTGTTTGTTAGTTTCAGAATCTTCTTCCTAAGTTCTAAGTTGAGAGTTTTAGCACTGGGAAGTCTTGGACACTTTAGAGTAACATACAGTGAAATCTAATCTTATCCGAGTATTGCGACAAAATCTTGAATGTAACTTCATTTAAGTTGACCTAATTAAAACTTCAAAATGATTGAAAAAAAGAATGAAAAATAGGTTCAGGCTGGTCATGCATTTTGAGTTTAGGATTGGTGCGTTATAGTATTATGGATAAACTAGGGCCACAGATCTGTTTGACAGTTAAATTATATCAAGCGCAGACAAACTTTTATCGTGCGGTCTCGATGGAACTTGGTTTTCATAACGGGAGCAGTTTGATTTGGCTTTTCATGGACTTTCCTATAGAAAACAAATGGTAAAACAGGTGTTTGTTAGTAATATCAATACTTAGTAACCATGGCAACCGTATGTTTATTTGTAGAAATTTTAAGCAATCATGACACGGGAAAGGTGTTCATGTCATGGACAAAAATATGTTCGATAAAACACGATAACACGGAAAGCTGAATAGCGTTCATCGACCAACTTACTTGATACAATGACATGACTAAATAATAGGAAATTTTAATAAAATGACTGAATTAGACCCTACTGTTAATCGTAATTGACTTTTTATTTTTTATTACTTGTATCGGACGATATTTTGTATGTTTTTGATACCACCCAAAAACATAAAAAATATCAATTATTAAGTACAAGTGGGCCAATTGTGCTTCATAATTGATATTTTTGTGTCTAAACAGCGAAACACGTATTAGCTATTCTGTAGCCTGATGGTAAGATCAGTGCAACCTAAGGACAGTGCAATACTAGACACATAGCAGGTAGGTAGATCTTAGCTCAAATGTCTCATGTGCGGTCTATTGTACTATTAATCAGGCTACCATGCTATTAAAGCCAGAACACAGCAACACGCCACCGCGCCGTGCCGTGGCGTCAGAAATTGGTGTTGTGGTAGTAAATCCCCGGACAAGAAAGAAAAAGAAAGAAAGAAAAATATTTTTAATTTTTTAACTTACAAGCTCCTTGACAAAAAACTAATACAAACTAGTACCTACGTTATTCGAATTTGATTGTTCTACGAAAAGGGCCAAGACATGTTGGTCCTAATATATTGTGCTTCGTATTCTATCAATAAATATTTATTTTTTCTTTCGTTTCCCTACCTTTTGTATCTAAAACTAAACGAGACATTGGCTAAATCCAGAAACCGCGCAAAGCCAAAACAAAAAAAAAAATATATAGAGGCTTATGTGAGTATTAAGTAACGCTCTGTTTACGTTTCGATCTTATAATACTATAATATTTGGATCTAAAGTCAACAGAACTTTATAGTGAATTGCTTGGAAACTTTTCAATGGAAAGTTAGGTGAGGTAGAAATTATAATAGTAAAACTAACTTGCAGTTTTGTCTTTCTGTGAAAGTTTTCGTGAACTTCGGATTGTCTTTCAAAAATAATATTGAGATATTTCATTGGAACGAGTCTATTCGAGTGTCACTTTGGGTATTCTTTTCGAAATACTAATTTTGAAAGTTAGATTATATACTTGAAAAGTAATTTCGTTCGAGTGCGTAATATTAGTCTGAAGAGTTGAGGATGTTCGTAGATTTTATATTAAACAGGCTGACAGGGATACCAACGCGCAAAATGTATCCATGAATTCAGCAGATGATTCTAGATATTTTTAAATATTTATCCAAAAACAAACAACCGACTTAAAAAAAACCACTACAAAGTGAAAAATAACTTTAATTTCGGAAGTCGGTGTCTTTGGTTGTGTAGTTTCGTGTTTTGCCACCGACTTCTGAAATTAAAGTTATTTCTCACTTTGTAGTGGTTTTTTTTGAAGTAGGTTGTTTTTTTATTTTATTGTTTTATTTTTCACTTTTTAGTTGTGGTACCAACCCTACACAAATTCCTATACAACTACTTCCCATGTAAATAACAGGGGCAGGAAGTTATTATAACATCATCAATATTATACTAAGTGGAATTAACAAAAATGCACATAAAATAAAAACTACTGGGCCAAACTGAATTAAATTTTTATGGAACCAAATGGCAAATATTATGCATTGAACAATAAAAAATCACGTACATCAGCTCAGAATTCTTTGCGTAATCGGTATACATACATAAAAAAAAATACCAACCGAATTGAGAACCTCCTCCTTTTTGAAGTCGTTTACAAAAAACTGCTCTTTCATAGTACCTACGCGGTCAAAATGTATGGAACATCAATTTTTTTTCAATACTGACGAAAAATGTCAACGCACGGGGTTCAGAATCATAGACTGCATCCACGTAAAAAGTTGCGAGACAATGTTCCAGGCACCCTGTATAGAGGTAAAATTATTTGTTTGTTTGTAAGAGGTAATCTCTGAGAGTGCAGACATAATTAAAAAAATAATTTTTATCATAGAAAGTTACTGTATTGCCGAGTGCCTTATGATTCGTATAATAAATGATTTATTTCTGTAAGTAGGTTTGAACAAACACTTTTACACGTCAATCATATTTTTTTTAAACTAGATGGGGTCGGCGTTTCCTATCTGACTACTCTGAGAAGAAAGGCCGAAACAAACTCAGAGGTCACAGTCTCTTTTAAAGTCCAGACAAAAACTTGGTCAGGTCATGTGAAAGCTATGTAGATCGGTGTCTGCAATGATCTTTTGAGGAAAGAACCACACAGATTGAGTGGACCTGTCCAGTCAGTGCACGCAATTGTCAGTAATCGTGCAGCTCAACTTAGACTCAAGGAGCTCAACGATTCGACGAACAATACCAAAGAAAGGACATTTGAGTAGGCCGCATAAATTACTCAAACTGCCAGATCATGATTACATTGAGAAAAATACAAAAATAAATATAAATAAATCAATGACCGACATAGTTCTCACATTCACAATAATTAGAATAATATTATAATAATCTTTGAGGACCATGTAGATTTGTGTCTGAAATGGTCTTTTGAGGAAAGAACCACACAGATTGAGTGGACCTGTCCAGTCAGTGCACGCAGTTCATTTGCGAAAAGCTTGACATAGTTCAAAAAGAGCAATTTTTGGGTATGCTGATTTAAAAGTTTAAAATTAGCAGTAAGAGTGCAACGAAGCATACTAGAGTCACATCTTTCTACCATTTTTAGGCTTTAGTGTAATGTCGTTTTTATAGCAAATAGCAAAAAGAATAAAATGTGCTGCGTTCACCTGTATACTAAACTCAAAATTGCAGACTTTTTAGTTATGTCACCATTTTTGCAAATGAGTGATATGTTTTACACCACTTCTTCCCAGCTAAAGTACTAGGAAGTGGTGAAGGACGGGCGTTTTGGGGGACTGTCTTATGTAATTTTGACGTCCAAAAAGTGCTGATTCTTAGCCTAGTTTGAATAGATGACTTTTGATTTTCTATGGCATAGCTGACTGCCACACGGGCGGATGTTACGGGTAGAAGTTAGAGTATCTAAGTAATTAATTCTATTTACGGAATATTTCTTAAGTCGAACAAATACTAACGCATAAATAATGTCAACAAAGCTTTTTTAGAACTGTTTTATCCTAGAAACCTTCAAAATATGTTTCTCCTAATTCCCATGACCTCTTAAACGTTTTACACAGTGTAACAAAGTTGCAGAAGTAATAAGCCTGCGTTTTACAGCGGGTCGATTCGTTACCTACAATATTTATTACACTATCAACTAGTTTAATTGACCTGTTTGAAATACTTCACTATTCTGTTGCAGTTGATGGAAGCAATTTCAATTTCTCACAAGCTGTAGCTTTGAACTGGTGTGCAAAGTGGTTTATAGTAATATGGAGTGGAAAGCTTTTAAACCGTTCTGTTGTTAAGAAGAATAAAGTCTAATTTTTCAGATTTGACAGCTTTTGTTGAGAAAATGTGTGACATATTTTCTAAACAAAAGCTGTCACACGGCCATGTTTATTGCTCAGCTAAAAGTTATTTGCCTATCGAAATAACTAGCAGTCGTTAGGTAATAATAACAATATTTTGCAAAATGAGACACCTCTTAGAAAATGATCATCATCAGTCATTGCTGGAATTAGGCTTCTTAAATCACCCACAATGTAACTGGATTCTCTGTTCTCTGATCCAGTTGCTATCGACCACCCCGCAAAGATTGTCAAAAAGCAATCACGCTGACTCAAGTTAAAATGTAATTTTTCACATCATGTTTGCCGTCACCACAAGGCAGTTCCATACAATTTAATCGCTCATCGCAAAAAAACACCTTAACTCTAATCAATAAAGTACAATAACGATCGTAACCTTTCATTGTCTAGCCAGCTGTGACGTGACGTGGTGACATGACGTTACTTTTATTAGACGAATGCACTTCCAAGTCTTAGCTGATGTAGCTTTGTTGGTGCGGTCGGCTAGGTGCTTGTCGGGAGTCGTGACATACAGAGTTGGAAGTTGGTGAGCGAGATAACCGATACCTACTTTGTAAGTGAAGAATTGATCTTGGAAATTTAAGATTACCCGAATACGTTTTCATTGTGTAATATTATAGTTTATGTTTGAACTCTCGGTTCGTGGCTTGAAATGCGAGTTTTCTTTGGGTCGATTTTGTTTCCGTGTTGTCAGTACCCCTGTACCTGCATTATACCAAAACCCCTCCGTGCCTCGGAAAGCACGTAAAGCCGCTGGTACCGGCTGTCATTCGTGGATCTTTGACAGTCGTTACGGTTTGTCAGAAGCCCGAAAGTCTGACAAACAGTCTTACCAAGGGGTATTGTATTACCTAGTGACTGGGTTGTGGAGGTCAGATAGGCAGTTACACCATGTAAAATACTGGTATTCAGCTGCATCCGGTTAGACTGGAAGCTGACCCCAACATATTTGGGAAAAGGCTCGGCAGATAATGTTGTTGTCAGTATCCCCCGTTCCTTAGATTTTGGGGACTTTGGGGACTTCAGAAACTGCTTACAGAATTTATTTACTCAAAAAGTACGCTGAAAAATCTGGGACATTGTTGGCTACCTTTGATGGTTACAAAGTTAAATAATTCTTTTAAATATCACGCCTTTGGAATATGCGTTAAAAGCTTAACAAAGCTTTAACTGTCATTACAATGTCCACTACCTAGACCACAGCCCGCATATTCCTAGTTGCCCAAACTCCTTCTACGTACATCCCCATTGTTTGTCGACACAGGGCCAGACGACACGACAGCCTCACAGCTGAGTACTCTCCACGACAAACAAAGAGCCACTTGGAACATGGGGCGAAATTTAGACGAGCCACAACAGACTCCGGGTTAGGACCGGGATGATGTTTTTATCTCGTAAGGCGTTGAGGAGTAAGGTTGGAAGAATGGGTGTTAGATTCGAATAGGTTATGGAATTTCCTGATTCAAAATGTTCGTGACGACTGTCTTAGGTAATTTCATGATTGTCAAAGATAAAGAGGTGTCGTTCTTAGGTACGAAAGTGTGGTAATTTACTAGCGACCTACCCCTTTGCTCGATTTTTATAATATGACAAAACAAAGACAGGTTATTGAATGTATAGTCACATAGACATTCCGGAATACTTGTCTAAATTCTGGTAACAACCACATCAAAATTCATCGTGTAATTTAGAAGTATTAAGCAGTCACACAGTCATACAGAAAAAGCGACTTTATGTTATTGTATTTATATAGATAAGTACCACATAACGTCTCTCTTTATTCTTGTCGCGTTTATATTTGTGACGTAGGCAAACCAAAACCAATATCTAACGTAGGACGTTAGATAGTTCCATAAGGTGCATAATGTTTCATTTTAACTTACAACGTAAATAGGGATATAATAGTATGTCAGTATATAGCCTTTATATGAAGTTAGAATATTAAAATTTTACACTCCAATGCAGAGATGCTCGTAAATAGCAAGAGTGAGTTGCATTTTATGAAACATAATATTGTCTTTATGCGACTGCTTTCAAGTTGTTACTTTAATAAAACAACTTTTCACTCATTTTCTTTGCTACAGACAATTTATTTTCAATTTTGATTTATAGGTAAACACAGTTTTATGTAAAAAAATATTGTGATATCACTAAGGCGGATCTCACACTGCAACACGCCACGCGACTGGACGCGGAAACGGAGCCAAATGCTCCGCGTGGAAACGCGTTTTTATCGAATTTGTTTATAGAGAAAAAAAAGAAGTACCTATATTCAGGAAACAATTAATAACGCCAGTATGTGACGAACTGACAAATAGATCTAAATTAAATTAAATTGAATAGGAGGTATACAGACAATCACCACATACCACTCACACACACCCATTCGCAACTCCTCGTGCACACTCCTACACACTCACCCACACTGTACACTTAGCAATGCTTAAATGGTGCTAGCAATTCACTTCATTCTGTATGTTTGTTTATGCTGCATGTATTGTATATTTATTAAATTGTTAACCCGTAATTAGATGTAAGACTAGTTTATATATATTAAGATAAAATTTCAAAGAGCTGTGAATTTTTGTGAATAATAAATAAGTCGCAGGGGCGCGCAACCCGCGCACCGGAGCGTGGCGCACTGTATTAATAACAATCGCTTGTCTTACCGGTTCCTGATAATTATCTATTTACTTATATAGCAGATAATTTCTAGCAAGTTATGCGTTTTAATTAACAGTAGGTAAGTGCCTTTAAGGAATTCCTGGAGACAGAAACAGGCTCTGACTGAAATAAAGCACTACCAAAAACTGGTAAAAATTCCACGTCTTTCTTTACCAAAATCTCGGAATTCCTGTACAAAAAAGCAAAAAAACTTTTACTGACCTCGGAACTTAAATCAAGCTAAGTAAGTTTAAGTAAGTGGGTAGTAATTAAGAGGCGCACGTGATCCCACTGGAGGCAATACGTGACCAAGTGGCCTGGCGACGATACGGAGGGTGTGGAGCCACGCTCTTACTACGCGAGGTTTTATGAAGAATTCTCAGATGTTAAATGTCGGATGTGTACATGTTTTGAGGAAATTGTGTCGGTTTCTTTGGATAATCTGTGCGTGTTTGTGGAGAGAAAAAACCGGCCAAGTGCGAGTCGGACTCGCACACGAGCGACGGGTTCCGTACTACCGTACAATATTTAACACTACAAACCATTTTTTTTAAAGACTTGTTTCTTGTTTCTCTCTTTCCTTTATTTCTTTACTTAATTTTATTTTTATTATTTGTTGTTATACGGCTTATGAGATACAGCCCGCTGGCAGACAGACTGACGGACGGACGGACGGATGGAGGGACGGACGGACGGATGGACAGACGGACAACGGAGGGACCCGTTGGCACTTTGGGTACGACGGACGACTAATAGAGACGTTTGGAAGAAGAGACTCTTACCCTTATCCCATTTATTCTTATTAATTATACAGGATCAAATTAATTTAGCTAATGAAACTCCGCGGACGTAACGCCAACGGGTATCGATATTTAAACACGATATAAATCAAAAATTCTAAAAAAAAATGATTATTTTTGGAGTCTGCGACCGCTTGTGGTGTTGTTACTTGAAGTCTGAGTTGAAAAAATGTGTTTTTTTTTGTTTTAAGATGTCGATAACCATCACGTCTGTGAAGTTAACACGAAGAAAACCTTTTTTTAAAACTAATATTTCAAGTGCAATACACTACCTGCGGTTGATGACCCCAAAAAAAACTCATCAAATTAATTTCTGTTTATTTTGGTGATGTTTAGATATCGGTACACATCACGTCTGCGGAGATTCGTTTTCTAATGCAATTTGCAAATAATAACGTATTATTAGCTCTCTTCCTCTATCCTAGCTTGCTGTGCCCGACAGGGTCCACAATGATCCAAAATTATGTATATTTTATAATGAACCTACCACCTAAGTTCACATTGTGGAATGCAAATAAATATATTATTGAGTATTGACCCTGCATACTTCGTGAATATTTGAATTTTTGTTCACGAATACTAGAATTACATTTACACCTTGTCAACAATTAGGAGAAGCCAATCAGTCTTATTTCGATTAAGTATATTTTGGGGTTGCTCAACCACATAATTGATTGCGGTCGACGAAGTCTCCTCAAATCTTTACCACTTTGCAAGGCTAGCATGGCGTAAGTCTGGAAAAAATACTTAAATTCTAGTATCTACTAACGACGAGCGAAATCTTCTGAATACTTGTAGTACCTAATATTAGTTAAAAAAGTAAGTAAAAATAAGTAATATAAGTAAACATTCTTAACAATTCCTCACCAGCTCATTACCCCCCCCCCCCCCCCCCCCTTAAAAGGTCTACAACAAAATATCACGAATAATATATTATAAATGGAAATGGCGTTATAATCTGAGCACAGTCACGAGCACAAATATGTATTCACTTAGCAAAAATAAAAAGCGACTTTCTCGTGGAATAGGCATTACAACTTTGAAATAACGCCTATTTTATAAAAGTACGGGTTCGAAAATACTAATAGTCGTAAAACCATAAAACACTTGACAATCAAAACAATAGGAGAAAATCACTTTAAAAATTTGATAATTATAGGTAGGTACTTACAATGTACATATTAGCGCTCGTGACTGTACCTACTAAGTAAAGTTTAGCTAATGTGTCCTCACGAACTGTCACAGTGACTGACAATACCTCTCTCAGTTTGTTTAGGATTCCGAGTATTATTTATTTATTTATTAACTATGGCAGACTTACAGCTAAAATAAACAGAATAAAAAATAGTATGTAACACTGACAGCCAATGAAAAGTCTTCACTTCTAAAAAAAGATTGGAAAGAAAGAGAGTGAACAACACAACACAGCTACCAAAAAAAAAAAAGAGAAAAAAAAAACATTATAACAATCAAGCTTAAGAGCGTTTATACCTTATGAGTGGCAACGTCGCAATTTAGTGTCATATTTCGTGGTTTTCAATTTTTATCATTTAATCGGAGCTATATTTTAAAAATCTGTTTAATTAACTTTTTAGAATAACGTGAAAGTGTTTAAAAAGTAAGTAGCCGTAATGCTTACAGTTATTTTACAGTGAAAATAACGCCCTGCAAGTTTCCAATGTATTATTTGCATATAAATAGAACTGTAAACGCAACGATTTCTTACCTTTTACACAGTTTTCACATAATTCTAAAAAAGTTTAAACAGATTTTTAAAATATAGCTCCGATTAAATGACAAAAATTTTAAACCACGAAATATGACACTAAATTGCGACGTTGCCACTCATAAGGTATAAACGCTCTTAAACTAAATTCAATTCATAATCGATACAAGTGTAAAAACCTGGACATACAAAATCTTAATTAAAAAAGCTAAGGCTCAGGCACTTTTTGGCCGAGGACACACCAGCTGTTATGATGAATTGATCAAAATTATGCTGTACACATGTTATTAGTGGGCTATTCTGTTATAGATACAGAGAGGAACAAGGGAAAATGGGTTTATAATGTTACGTTAGTAAATAGGGATCATAAGAAAATCTTATGTGGCACAATGTTAGAGAAACAAAGAAGGTAAAATGGATTTTGTAACCAGTATTAATTATGTAACCAGAATTATGACAGTAACATTAGTACCAGCCAAGCCCGCTTTCACCACAAATCACTAAATAATATCACAAAAGACATTTAAATAGTAGATTGTTATACAAGGAGCTAAAATGACCAACCAAACTACCAAACCAAACTACCAAACTACCTCGTATATAATAATATACGAGGTAGTTTTACTCCCGAGCTTTAGCGAGGGAGTAAATAGAAACCGAGTTTTAAGGGGTTTTTAGCGTCGTGTGTAACACTCTACTTTTCACTACGATTGCGAGAAAATAAAACAATCCAATATTTCTTTTTATTTCTTTTCCTTTCTCTTCTATTTGCAAATTAGGGTCTCCATTCTCACTAGATGATGACATTTTCACTATTGTAAAATTTATTACGGTCTCTACGTGGTGAGATTTTTACAGAAACGACCGGCTGATGCTAGGGATTGACACTATCGACAACTCACTTCACCTAAGTTATCACGGTGAGATTGTTACATAATAGCTCGGCAGGTTTCATTAAGAACACTGGCACGTCATTGACTACGAAAGAAAACAAAACTAAGTAGGTATTCGCCATTTCATGAAAAGGAATAAACATTTTATACTATGTTTTCAGTTTTCAGTATTATGTTAACGGATATTAAAACAAAGTTTTCCACTCTCAAAATATAAGAACATTTTTTCCTTCGCTTTTAAGGCTGGCTAAGACCTTTCGTTACAATATATAGTATCAGATATAACACCTAAAATGTGAACCCCCTGTGCCTTCAGAACTTGGAAAACCTTTCATACACGGTCTGAGATAACAGGAGCTAAGTTAATTAATAATTCAGACCGTTAGTATCAGAGTTCTTGTGTCTGGTTTGGGAAGGTCGTTTATTTTGTATTAGAAGCCTTAAGGTTTAAATCAAATGCTCGCTGAGTGCGTAAGTTTGAAAAGGGATCGTTTAAGATAAGAAGGTATTATTAGCAGGTTTTTATCATAGCCTTATGGCGTTTGGAAACCTATGTGTAATTGATTTACAAATCGGTAATGAATTGTGTTAGTATTGCAGCCACCTTTGGGATGGCTCAGCAAAGTACCAACTTGTCGCGCTTGATTCGGTGGAACTCAGAGCTAAGAGGCTCATTGGCGACGTAAAACTGGTGGATGCCAAGTTTCACAGCTTGGCTCATCGCCGCAAGGTCGCCTGCTTGTCGGTCTTCTACAGATTGTACTTCGGTGAGTGTGCCCAAGAACTCCACGACGTTATTCCACCAGCCCCCTTCTTCCATCGGTCATCTAGACGCACTGCAAGTTACCATCCTTACCTTGTTGCTATTCCACCAATTCGCACTAAGCCTTTCCAAATGTCTTTTGTAATGCGCACAGAAAAATAATGTAACTCTCTACCTGCGTTTGTGTTTCCGAACGCATTCAACCCTAATCTCTTCAAAGTGAGAGTAAACAGGCTTCTTCTGGGTAAGCTCACTCCACCGTCGACTCTGTCTCTGTCACCACTGGCCTAGACTAGAGTCAGGAGCAAACCCATCATAAATAAAAAAAATCGTTAATAAAAAAAAATCCTGCAAAACTTCCTTTTGTAATGCAGAGATGGTGGAATTGGCCGCGAATAAACTCAGACGCAAAAAGGTTACGTGACTCAGACATGGCATTACTCATTATCATCATTTATTTATTTATTTACTATTACCACTTACATTTGTTTTTACAGGTGAGAACCCAATACAACAATGTAGTCACAATTTCCACATTCGGGGACGTCACACAAAAACCCATTAATAGACTGATACCACCACCAACAAAAATAAAATGTTTTTAAACTGATAGGGTTCAAATTCAAACCAATTAATTAACAAGTCCCAAGTAGGTATACTATTCATACAGAGGACAATATATCAAGTGTCACCCTCTGGAATTCCGCCAAAGAGCAAGTAAAGATATCCAAACGCAGAGAGACGCTGTTGAGTATACCTATTGCACGCCCCACCGCCCGGTGCAAACTTCAACAAGTTTGTACGAGCCACCGGGACTTTGAACAGCCTCTCTCTCGGGCCTTGTCGCAGCCTACTGTTTGGAACGAGCAATCCCAAACATTCCAGTATTTGCAGTCTTGTTCCATCCACTGCTGAGGCCTTCTCCCTTTTGCGCTGCATCCCTGCGAGGTAATTGCGTACCAAAAATGACAATCGATCGCCATGTCTTTCATTTTGACAGTTAAGCCACGTTTATTGCGTTACTAGCTGTCCCGGCGAACTTCGTACCGCCTCAGAATGTTATCTTCATTATAATTTTTCCCCTTTCTATAGTTATTCTGCTATTCGGGGCGGAGACAAATCCAAAAAATCAAAAACCATGATAATTGGTCCAGCAGATCTCGAGTTATAAGTGTTGTAACAAACCCGTCTTTGTTTTATATATATAGAAGATAACTACGTTGTTTAGCAGACGATTTTTCAAACCTATGAACTAATTGATTAGGACCGTTTTTTTTCGTTTTGACAGGTTTTGTTTCGGCTGATTTTTGTTTCGTCGGATTATTGTTCGCCAGATTTTTGTTTCGACAGTAAAAGTACAAACACAAGGAGTGATAGATTTAGATAAAGTGATCTAATCTGGTCGAAACAATTATATACAAAACAAAGAAAACACTTACTATTCAAGAAAGTGTGAGCGAAAGAAAGAAAATCGAACCCGGTAGAGTACTTCAAGCATAAAATATTGAGATTTCCGAAAATGTGTTCACTTACAGAAAAGAGTCCCTCTTTAACTGTCAATGGAAATCACTTTCTGAAATGACGTGGACATTTTACCATCTGCCCCAGCTGAAAGTTTAACGCGATGCGGCGAAAAGAAAATGTAAAAATGTTACGACGAAACTGTAGATATTCGTAGTAACTTGGTAGGAATATGTCAACAGTCACTGGTAAATGACGCCACTGCATAGGTACCATGCTATGGTGCCGTTGATTAACTTTATTAGAATTAGCTTCGGATAGTATAGTCAAAATTCCTAAAGATTTGTCATTTTTGACGACACGTTTGGTGTAGTGGCTACAGTGGCTAAGTGTAGTCAGCGAAACCAAATGGTCCTGGGTTCGAATCCCGGTAGGGGCAAATGTTTGTATGATGAATATGGACATTTGTACCCGAGTCATGGATGTATATTTATAATATGTATGTATTTACGAAAAAAAAAATGTATTTAAGTAGTGTATCAACCATCTGGTATCCATAACACAAGCCTTAAGTGCTTAACTTGGAACTAGATGGTGCTGTGTGCAATGTCAGACGATATTTATTTATTTATTATTTATTTATTTTTATCCCTGGTTTTATATTCTGTTATTAAGCTTTCGTTTATAATTATGGCACAGCTATAATTTATAATTTAGCAAAGTCAAAGCATTTATTTCAAATAGGCACATAAAAGGCACTTTTGAACGTCAACATTTACATTTACATTAAAAAATAATTGATTCTAGTCGCCCCTTCCAAAAGGTAGTTTCGTATGGAGAAGAACGGGCAAGAAACTCCACCGTTACTCTTTTATATTATGTTACAATATTTTGTATACATTAATTATATAATTATATGTGAAAATCTATGCACCTATATAAAAATTACCCAACCACAATAGATAAAAATAATTAAAAAAATGTAGCAACGACAAATAAGTTAATTTTGTGGTAGATACATGGTGCTCACATATTTACAAACATTGTAAAAGTATACGATTTTCCAAATTATTTAAACAAGTTATATGTCAGTGTGTGAGTTAAAGTAATCACAGAATGTAAATCAAGGAAAGCTACAACAGAATATAAAATTAAGCATAAAAAGAAACAAACAAATGTGCAAAAAAAAAAGAATCTTTACCAACCCGCCAATCAACGTCACTCCAGCGCCAAAAGATTCATGTAGCAATGCAGGAAGCTGACGCCTCAATGTGCATAAATACCCGAGTGACATGCGTCAACGGCAAAGGGTTCCCACACAAAAACACGATACGATACCAAAGGCAACTGCAGCCGTCAACACCTATCGACGCGTCGGCGGCAGCCGTCGACAACGTGCCGCTCGTGTATTCGAGCACGGTCAAATACACGAGCGGCATGTTGTCGATAGGTGCCGTAGACGTGTCTGCGGCAGCCGCCGACAACTGTCGACAGCTGCAGTTGCCTCTACCGTTGACGCGTATCGCTCGTGTGCATGCACATTATTGCGATATATTTGTTAAAATTGTCCCATTTTCACGACATGTGCTGTGTAATAATAAAGCAGAAAACTATGAAAGAAACTAGTAAAGTTGTCGGATTGTCGGATGTCACCTGTCGCCTGTCGATGTTATTAAATAGGCCTGGTCACATAACATCGCTTCGCATTACCCACCCAGGACACCGCCTTAACACCGTGTTTTTTTTCCGAGATGACAGATAAGATTGAGGGGCAATCTCGGTCCGAAAGGACTCGGACCATCAATCGTTGCACCATCACTTACCACAGAACTGTCTAAGTTATAAACGATCTCTGTCACGACCCCTTTTGGGGATAATATCTTTCTTGATCATTTTGCTGTTGGTTATTGATTTATGAAACATGTAAATGCTTTGGAATAGAAGATTGTAAGTGATGGTTCAGATTATTTCAGTAAAATGAGGTAGGCTTACATGGAGTGGTTTTTGTGGTACGGTACTGGAATCTCGCTTTAGTAAAATTAAATCAAATCAATTCTTTATTGGTGCACACAGTACCTATATGTAAATACATTGCAAACCCCAATTGATACGATAAAATGCAGTCATTTAAAAATAGTAGATTGTTGTATCGAGCGCCACGTGAGTTATTAACACTCGTGTTAACTCATAACGTGTTAACATAACTCGCATGCGCTCGGGCACCAACATAACACTAGTGCATTAATGACTCACTTTAGCAAGTTGCGTAATCTACTTTTCTTTCAACTACCAATCTACCTACCGTTATAAAATATACCTACTCAAAATAAAAACTAAAACAAAATTTTATCCATAGTTCATAGTTTAATAATAGTTTCTCCTCAAACGTTTAAAACTTACAATATTATTAAATGTGCAGTTATTAAAAGTGAATTTTGCACTTTTACTTGTAACATTTATCATATATTCCAGTATTTTTTAGGTTTATTTGTGAATAATAATTATTCTAGAGTTGAATTTCATATCGCTATCGCGGTCTAATTCCATGTTTTTAAATTTTTCTTGCTAAATAAATGAAGTATCAAAGTTTTACAATGTCGGTTTTATTCAGCCGATTTTTATTATCAGCCAGTATCTTTTTGATCTAATGCATACATTTTATATTAAACTTGATGGGGGACATTAAAACTCTGTGTTAAATTCATATCTAAATAAAAAACAGTGCATTAATGAAAAACTGTGCAAACATAAGATTTCATATATCATTACTACACTGTTTTGGTTCTAAGCAAAAAATACGTCCTTTGTGATCGGTTTCGTAGTGATTAATGATAACATTACTACGTAGTTGAAAGAAAATAGATTTTACGATGCCATTTATGTATCAAAGGTTGCAATTTTATAATTGGTTTCTAATACATATAAAATAGTAAGCACCTAAAACTTTCCATAATGAATCATCTTCACTTTAGATCGAATTTATTGCAGGACTAGGAATACGAGTACGTCGCACCATTCATCGCCGCACATACTTCGACTAAATTTCAGAATTCTCTTTGTCCCAAGTTTCCAAGAAGCAAGAAGCTTTATGTCGCAGCGAATAACAGTCAAAAGGATTAGACTGGTTACAGAACCTAACCTTTACAGCTTACCCAAATAATACTATAATGTAACCTTCCCAATAATCCTAAGGATTAGACAGAGTAATCTGAGGCTGATTGCAATTTGATTAGCTGGGTCCACGGACGATCAAGTGTGCTCCGATCGGGCACGGCAGGAGCGCAATCCAAATGCGCGGGCGGTGTAGAATGTGCCGCGGCCGATCCGAGTGCTCGCGCTGTCGGTTTTTCTATAATGCTCAAACGTGCCTCAGTCATTTGGCGCGCTTGGTGTGGACGGTTGTGTGTAGATCGGGTGACCCGGCAATATGGATATTGCGCAAAGTCGCCGTTTAATACCCATTTATAAAGAACATAAGTGCTTATCCTCTCATCAATCGCGCCGACGATGTCGCGAAGACCACCCAGAAGTACCGTAACAGATGCGTCATATCGCGAAAAATGGCCGCCACAGAGGAAGGGTTATGGGATTCTAACGATACAAATAGAGGTTACAGCTGCCACTGCAGTCTTATGATGCTGCCGTACGTGCGATTCCATATCGAGCGTGTGTTCAACTAAACTTAATCTAGCTTAAAAGGGGATCGGCATTGGAGCACGCGGCAGGATAGCGGGTTTCCTTCAACAGATCGTGCGAAAGAATCTCCAATCTACGGTCGGCGCTCCATTATCGTGGATTGTGGAACGCTGATCCAAATTTGGATCGACCGGTGTTAACCCAGCTAATTAATACATCAGTTATATTGATTTACCTGTAGGTCCGTAGATACCTAGGCACCTAGGTCTTTAGATATACCTACCCTGAAAGATACGAACACACATTTATTTAACCAACGAATTCCTTTTCGACGTTGACGGTAAAGTTTCATGTAAAATGTACAAATAATCGCAAAATTGAACATCATAAGTTCAATCTATTTCAAAAGATAAAAATAAATGCAAATGAAAGAGCTTTTCATGTACATTTTATATTGTAAAATGTAAAAGAAAGGGATTTTCATAATTATACTGATAAAATAACAAAAATGAGAGAAGAGCTTTGACAAAAAATACTTCAAAGCACTCAATTATTTGTCTCATCTATTTTTTTATTCCAATTTTGTATTATGATCCAATTACCGATGAACACATCAGATGTCAATTTTCTAAAACTATACATCTATACGTAATATAAATTATAGTCCCTTTACGTGTCTGCCTGTATGACCGCGTTGTTCTTCTAAGCCACGCAACATATTTTGATGCGGCTTTCATCATCATTTAATGAATTCATTTAATCATTTAATGAAATAATGTTTCTTTATTTTACTTCGAAGGTCCTAGTTTATCATTTGTGGCTACAAGTTACAGCTATATATAAACTTAATTAATGCAGCATTGCATATGTAAGCGGGCACGCCCTTTATGCCAGGAGGCTTTGTATTAAGTTCTGTTTGCGTTTTTGTTTTTATTATTTATTTCTGCTTGAGTATAGTTTTAAATATTGGCGTGTGCTAGCTGACATATGGCAAATAATTTTAATATTTTTGTGTTTCGTAATGTTAACTACTTATTACTATATAGAATCTAGTTCTTCTAACTGAACAGACAGCAGTGCTGCTGGGGAGTTTGTTCCACCACTTCTTCTTCCCAGCTAAAGCACTAGGAAGTGGTGAAGGGTGGGCGTTTTGGGGGGACTGTCTTATGTGATTTTGACGTTAAAAAAGTGCTGATTCTCAGCCTAGTTTGAATAAATGACTTGATTTTGAATTTATTCCGAAAGGTTTATGTGTTATTACGGACAATTTTAACGTGCACGTCTTTCTACATCGTTTTCACATTCATGTACCTATAGTTTCAACATGAAGGATGTAACCACTTTTTTGTAACAATATTTTGATTTAAAAGAGTGTCTATGGAGTTTCTTGCCCGTTCTTCTCCATAGGTACCTACTACGCTTTGGAATGGGCAACTAGCTTCATCTTTCTGACTGACCGACCCCTTGACCATTCAAAAGTGCCTGTAATTGGTTTATTTGAAATAAATGCTTTGAGTTTGAGTTTTGTGTAGATATCTATAAATTAAACTTACATAATAATTAAGAAATCTACATGATTTGTCAAGTCATAAAAATGTGAGAAATAGGGGCGGGTCGCTCGTTGGAATATAAATATGACATCGATAAGTCGCTTCAAAGTTCATCTAACCTAGGTGACCTTAAGAGGGTTCTCATTTAATATAAGAGCCTGTCCATCACATGCAAAATTGTTAGTTACAAGTTTTGAAGTTCTTCTATTCTAAAATTAATATTCATTTGTTTAAAGATTATCGACTAACGGCCATTCCCAATATCCTATCTATCTTCGGTTTGACACTACTAGAGATAGAAAATGCTATCTATCTTTTGTTTTCGCGTCCCAATAACCTTACTAGCGATAGGCTAACCTATCTCTGACCGCTATCTATCGTCCGGAGGACTAACTGCTTACTAGTGGTAGATTTCTCTATGAATTTGTCAATTTGAGCGTCTCAATAACGTTTTGACAGCTGTCGGTCAGTAAGTTTTGCCATCTCTAGTAATCGATCGTGCTATCCTCCGATTTTGAGGGATAAGACTACTAGCTATTTTCGTTTCTGTACAATAAAGTGTTCATCTATCTATCTAAAATATGTCGGAATCAAGTGAAAGTGATCTTGAATTACTGGACCAATTGTCAGACTGGGATAATGACGACGATATGCAAATTAGCGGCCGAATTTGATCATATAAAGATAGAGTGAATTACATGGACAGTTATCTAGGTGATGATTTTATATACAGATTTAGATTAAACAAAAGCGCCGTAAGTAAATGATTTGCTGTCTGAAATATATCCATTTTTAAGAGTAACCTCAAAAAGGTTAGTGCACATAAAATAATGTTTTCGCTGGTTGCTTATAGAAAGAATATCTATTTTTTAATACTATCTACTTATTATTCATACTGTGCCCCTGTGTAATAGTCATTCCTTTCATTTTGCAGAAATCATGGAGTTTCACCCCTGCACCAACTGCTCCTAACCCTAAGGTTTTATGCCTTGGGCACAATGTTGGTGTCTGTAGCCGACTATATAGGTGTCTCGAAATCCACGGCAGGACGAATTAATTAATAGAAAGGTGTTTTGGGGTTTGGACAAAAAGATTTCCTGTCCTCTCTTTGAAAATACGGCTTTCCCTAGAAACTACCCAATCAGTAATAATTGCCACGCTGTACTGCATAACATCTGCAGACAAAGGAATTTACAGGATGTTGAGCCTGAGGTAGATATACCTAACCACAATATATCATTTGAGGTGCAAACCATCCCTATCTCTCATAATGATATTCAGGTGCGACAAGATTTAATTAATAATTATTTTAGTGAGTAGGTTAATAATAAGCAAATTTGTCTAATTTTATCATAATAAAAACTTGTGATATTAAAACCCAAAGATTTTTTTTCTGAGAAAAATATGCATACCTATTACAAATATTTAAATTGTGATATTAGAATATAAATTACTTCTTCCATTGACTCAACAACCCAACTTTATTATTTCTTTATTACTTAGTTCTGATATTTATGGATGATTGATGAGATAATTATTAAAACAAACATAAATTGACAGCCGGGCCTACCTACTCCCAACTGTAGATAGATGCATGCTACTTTCGTTATTGGGACGACAACAAAAGATAGATAGAATCTTCCCAGCTATCAGAGATAGCTGTCTATCTATAACTGTAGTTAGAATATTGGGAACGGCCATTAAAAGGTTTGTGACATCTTGTCAGTTAAAATCAGCTAGGACTTGAGTGAGTTTATTCAATAAGCTTTAAAGTGAATGTTCGGCTATGTTCAGTTTTAACCGTGCAGAAGTAGTTGCTAGGCGTACTCTTGTGTATTCAGTGGTGTGTATCCTCGTGGGTTCAGCATGAATTCGCGGAGTAAACCTAAGCAACGTAAATTCGAACGATTTTAAAATTCAAAATACTCGTTTCGCACATAATATTTATTTAGTTTTAAGACTTTTTTTATATCTATGGAAGATAACAATTCTTTTTGTCGCAAAAATTAAAGCCAGTATGGTATAGGATAGTTGTATTTTCGATTCAAAAATCGTTAAAATTTACTTTACGTTTAAGTCGCGCGTTCGTGCTAGGGCCTCCGAACATCACTCTTTGAAACTAGAAGAAGTTTAATAGAAGTTTCAAAATCCATACAAACACCATACATAAACTCACTTCTTTTTATGGGGGTAGGCATAAAATACAGAACGCCACCTGCTATAATGACACAAATACATCATGTCGGTGGTCAACATTTAATTCTAAGATCTTTATCAAAGCCTGTTGTGGGTATTGTAGTCGACAGGAAGATGAACAAACATTTAAGCAAATTGATTTAAATACCCCATGTATTTAAAGTATAAAGAATAAAGTGAGTAAATAAATCCATTTTTATTTACTCACTTTTTTCTTCAGACCAAGGTTTTTATGGCTTTGTTGTGAAATGAAAACTAATACTGTCTGCGCTATTTCTTCTATTTAATTAATTACGCATTTCATTTAAAAACAATAAACCCATTTTACACATTGCAACACTCAACATAAAACACTCACTCGAAGGACCATAACTTGGATGGGAAAGGTACTCACATGGCTAAACTCCTCTCCGCAACCGATCAAGCGCTACTGGACACGTCGTCCAGGCGGTCCCATCAAAACTCCTAAGAACTTGCAAATAAGTGAATACCGGTGTTGTGTGGTGATTAAATAGAAATTGACTTTCAGTCACAAATTAAGAACCATGCAACCGAGCAGTCATGCTAGCAAAGCAGGTGGCGGGACGGGAGAGGGAGAGAGTCTCCCGTCCAAGCCGCCACGGTGGACGCTCCGGGTGACGACTCCCGGCCACCGTAGGCGCGGGCCTGCGGGCAGTGAGTAATGGGTAGCTCACCATCCGATCAGGACCAGGCCCGTGCTGGACGGCGCGTACGTGTTCCACGCGCGCCTCAAAGAGATTTCAGCATCGAAGAGGGGGCCCACTAGGGCCCAAGCCTGCCGGGAAAGCGGGATCATCCGAAAGGGGTACCGCTGACCCGGAACATAAAGGGCCAAGGAAGGAACACGGGTGGGTTTTAGTCAGTAAGAGTCTGACACTCCCTTCCGCTCCACCCAGAGCGGGAGGGGTCATTTGATGATTTCCCATCCTTAAAAAATAAAAAAAGCAACCTAGCTGTCGAAGAATTTATCCATGTGAGTACTTTTCCCATCCACATACTAGTTATCTAGTAATAGTTTTGAAGTAGCGGTATTCCAGACATTATTAATATTCTACATTTTATACTGAAGACGGAATTAAGACTAACGACGAGCAGTTAGGTTTCTGGTAACCAAGCGTTTTAAGTTAAAATTAGTTGCTTACCTGGTTCTGATGTCCTCGTACTTAAGGTGATAATTAAAACGTTGGAAAGACGATCTTTGCTGGGTCGTAGTCATTATTTGCTGTTTATGAAGTAGTATTTATTAAACTCGTAACGTAATTCAAGAACCATAATGATGAATAATGAAGTTTGTAACTCAATCAAACAAAAAATGGATTACGGTGTTCTTAGGAGGATGGTTTATTATTTACATTGGTATTTTGTATTTTTTTATTCATAAGATTAGATATTTTTTTTTAATAACTTTATATAATATATATGCCATTAGTGAAATTTAAGTGTCCGCACTAATCTATACATATAATAAAATGGTAGGAAAGTCAAAACTGTACATTGAATATTTTTTTTAAAGAATACTTGGGGTATGATCTACAATCGATACCGAAGCCAAAAACATAGTTTTTAGAATTTTTGTCTGTTTGTCTGTATGTCCGGGATAAACTCAAAAAGTACCGCATGGATTTACTTCAAATTTGGCACGAATTTTATAAAAAAATCGGGTCAATATGTAGGCTACATATTATCACGCTATCACCAACGGGGAACGAGCAGTGAACCTTTATTTCTTCAATGCATTCTGTAACAACGTGTAATCTAACGACGCATATTTGAATGTTGTTATTATGTTAACCACGCTATAAGCTAGCTTCACACTATAAAAATTATGCAATATAAGTAACTTAGGCCGATAAACATAATTAAATTAATATAAGTAGTATCAATTTTAAAGCAGCGCCATCTATGAGATTTCAAAAACATCAAGTCAAATTACATGTGTAAGCCCTTTTTGGATATAAATAATTTAAATTTGATCATT
Organism: Brachylomia viminalis; assembly: GCA_937001585.2. Classification (NCBI taxonomy): domain Eukaryota; kingdom Metazoa; phylum Arthropoda; class Insecta; order Lepidoptera; family Noctuidae; genus Brachylomia; species Brachylomia viminalis. Next base: position 6,855,815 of record OW443303.2, on the reverse strand, counting down.
TTGGCGAGGTTAAATAGTTGTTTTTAAAAGTCATAGATTTAGTCGTTAATTCGTTTCAGAGATGAGCAAGACAATTAAAAAAAAATGTGTTTCTATAAGTTTTAAGCTGCTTCATCTATGTCTTATAAAATTCATCGAGTTTGTCAGTATGTAATAACAAACAGAACTCAAAAAGAACTTCATAGATTTATAACAAAATTTAAACTCGAAAACGGCACGCTATTGCTGTAAGCAATTTGAGTTAATAACGAAGAAAGAGGAAAACTAAGCATGCCATGTATATCTTAAAGATAAGACATGCTTTTTTTTACAGTACAGAATAAATATAGTAATAGAGTTAGTACAAAATAAACATTGACTGTTAATATTTTTGTTCGGTACTTATTGGTGTAATTATTGCTTCTTAATTAATATATTTTCATGTCGCATATAATTGTTGTTGTCATCAAAGTAAACAATTTAATAAGTTTTGGAAATTAACGAATAAATTAAAACATAGGTCGGGGATTCCGGTGAGCGTCGCGGGCGTGAGCGACCCTACTGATATAGCTAATGCTTTTCAAAAACATTTTAATGTAAACTCGCGTTTGTGTGGCTATAGCGAACCGTCAAGTAGCGGCGCGGGGGCGGCCGTGACTGGGACTCCCCCTGTCAGGTTCTCCGCTAAAGAGGTCGCGAGATGTATACAGAACATGGTGAGAGGAAAGTCCCCCGGTCACGACGGCCTCAGCGTCGAACACCTTAAATACGCTGGGGTACACTTACCACGAGTACTCGCTATGATTTTTAACCTATGTCTAAGTCATAGTTACTTACCTGTGGAACTTAGTAATACGATCGTAGTGCCAGTAATAAAGAATAAGACTGGTGACGCCTCCGATATCTCCAACTATAGGCCGATATCGCTTGCCACTGTTTGTGCTAAAGTATTGGATAGTCTGCTTGATAAAATACTCGCTAAACATATCGATCTAGAGGATGGACAGTTTGGTTTTAGACCGAACTTATCAACGGATAGTGCAATATTATGCCTTAAGCAGACTGTCCAATATTATGCAGACAGAAAAACACCTGTAATGGCATATTTCTTGGATTTATCGAGGGCGTTCGATCTGGTCAATTATGACCTGCTCTGGCAGAAGCTCGCTCACGACACTACTGTCCCGGCTGATGTAATATCTTTGTTTAGGTATTGGTACAGTAGTCAAAAGAACTCAGTTAAGTGGGCAGGCTTATATTCTGACATGTATGGGCTGGAGTGTGGAGTGAGGCAGGGGGGTCTGAGCTCCCCTTTTTAACCTGTACATTAACAAACTGATAGGTAGGCTCAGTAGCACTAAAATCGGTTGTCACGTGGACGGTGTTTGCGTGAACAACATTAGCTACGCTGATGATATGGTGCTACTGAGCCCATCTATCGGTGCGATGAGAAGGCTACTTAAAATCTGTGAAAGTTATGCAGTGGCTCATGGGCTCAAATACAATACCAATAAGAGTGAATGGTTAGTTTTTAAATCGGGTACGTTAACCTACGAACAGCTACCTGAACTCTCACTCTCTGGGTCTCCCTTAGCTCGAGTTTCGAAGTTTAAGTATTGGGCCACTGGGTCACTGACGACTTAAAAGACAATGTAGATATAGACAGGGAGCGCAGGTCGCTGGCTGTCCGTTGCAACATGCTGGCCCGTAGGTTTGCACGTTGTACTGATTCAGTCAAGATAACGCTTTTTAAGGCCTTCTGCCAGTCGTTTTACACGTGCAGCCTGTGGACCGAGTACACCCAGCGGGCATACAGCGACCTGCGCGTACAGTACAATAACGCATTCAGGGTGCTTTTGGGGTTGCCGTGGCGATGTAGCGCGTCAGGGATGTTCGCGGAAGCATGCGTCGACGGGTTCGCCGCAATCATGCGGAAGCGATGCGCTTCCATGATGGCGCGCTTGCGCTCCTCCTCCAATGGCATCCTGAATGTGTTTTCAGACCGGTGGGACTCTCCCCTCTTACGAAGGTGGGTAAGTGTTCAGACACACTTATCCAGTTAAAATCGTTTAACATGGAACAAACAGTTCAATCTTCATTACCAACAATAATGAGCCATGGAACTGTGTGTATTGTTGTTATACATTATTTTAATTTTAATACTAACATTAGGCTAAGTTTTAATACTACTAACATTATATGGATGTTTATCTGAAATAAAATATTTGAATTTGAATAAACTTAAGTGAGATGTGGAACTAGCTAGATTTGACATCAGAACTGTTTGCCGTCATCTTGGTGTTTTGTGGAGTCGCGAACCCGGTAGCTTTGTGGGAGAAGTATCGCCATCATCTGTCTGAAGATTTTCTACGAGCCTTGAGGCGTTCTACTGGAGACGAAGTCGAAGTAACTGATGAACGCGTGCTGAACACCTGTCTCAGTTCACTTCAAGACGTGGTTATTTCTATTTGTGGCAATCCACTGGTCGAATATGGGTTACCAGCTCCCCAATCATCACCGCATCAAGACCGTATAAATCGGGAGTATAACGCTGAGACAATTTACGATCCGGGTGAAATGACCACCATACGAAATTACCATGTCGCTTTGTTCTCTTCAGAGCAAAAACAAATTTATGACACCGTCCTTGATAGCGTTGGGCAAAACCAGGGTAAAATGTTTTTCTTGGATGCTCCTGGGGGAACTGGAAAAACATTTGTTACCACTGGCATACTTGCAGAGGTCAGGAGGCAAGGCAAAATTGCCATTGCTGTAGCGTCGTCGGGAATCGCTGCCACACTGCTTCCGGGGGGCAAGACAGCACATGCCATGTTTAAAATTCCCATCGATTTAGAGAGCGCCGAAACGCCTGTTTGTGGTGTGTCACGTAACAGTGATAAGGGACACGTGCTCAAGGATTGCTCTCTGATCGTATGGGATGAGTGTACGATGGCCAATAGGAACGCAGTTGAGGCCGTGGACAGAACCTTGCAGGACATCCGCAGGAACGAACATTTGATGGGTGGTGTCACAGTTCTGTTCAGTGGCTATTTCCGACAAATGCTTCCCGTGGTGACGCGGGGATCGAGGGCTGACGAGGTGAATGCTTCGTTAAAACGATCTTCGTTGTGGTCACCAGTTCGTACGCTGCGCTTGACCATTAATATGAGAGCTCGGCTCGGCGGTAATGCACGTGCTCAAGAATTCTCTGATGTCCTTCTAAGTCTTGGCGAAGGCACTCTACCTGAGGAGAGAGGTGGACAGGTGGTGCTTCCAGAGTCTCTCGGTAGAGTTGTATCCAGCTTAGAAGAACTCATTCACTGTGTGTACGGGGACATCAATCGTATACCGCACCAGCAGAATTCTTGGGTGTGTGAGCGGGCCATTTTGACGAACAAAAATGATCAGGCTGCAGCAATTAACGAATGCATTCTCTCGGAAATTGAGGGGAATGAAGTGGTCTACACCTCTATAAACACTGTCGTCGAGCAAGATGACGCCACACATTATCCCGTGGAATTTCTGAACTCCCTGTCAGCAAGTGGACTTCCAGCGCATACCATCAAGCTGAAGGTCGGTGTCCCGATTATGCTTCTTCGGAACCTATCTCCTCCGAAGTTGTGTAATGGGACCCGCCTTAAAATCATCTCGCTCCACAGACACACCATTGAGGCGGAAATTCTTACGGGTTGTGGCGTCGGCGAGGCAGTATTTATACCACGCATTCCCCTCATACCTCATAACTTCCCGTTCCAGTTCAAGCGAGTACAGTTCCTCGTGAGTATTTGCTTCGCGATGACCATCAATAAGTCGCAGGGGCAGACACTGAGGGCAGCGGGTGTCGACCTCAGGACGAGCTGCTTCTCACACGGGCAGCTGTACGTCGCTTGCTCCCGCGTCCTGACTCTCTTTACATTTTGGCTGCGGAGAGCCAAACCACTAATGTTGTTTATCGAGAAGTCCTTTAAGTATGTATTTTTACCCTATTCTGTATTCATTATTTTCTCTATCTGCTTCAGTCACAACTTATGACTTAATTCAGCAGAATCACCATAAAGTCATTTATTCAAAGCAGGCTGAAAATCAGCACGTTTTGCAGGGCAATTTTACAAAAGACAGTCTCCCTCTATTACTGCACTTTCTGTAGATATGAAATGTAAAGAAGAAACGGGTAAATGTATGTTAATTTAAAAGGTATAATCGTAGGTATTTTTGGTGCTGTATAGCGTTCACGCAGACGACGTCGCGGGCAGCAGCTAGTAAACTATAAGTGTAAACTGTGTTCTGTTCCCACAGACAAACCGTGAAAACGGGTTTTGCGGGGCAAAGTCCTTAAGCAAAGATTTTTTTGTAAACGTTTTTTAATAAATAAAATAAATAATAATAATAAAGAATTTTATTTGAACTGACACATAGAATACTTATTAAGCACTTGCATCCCTTCCTTGGATGTGAATGAATCCTCGGACATTCACCAAATTCCAAGAGAATAAAATTATCAAGCAGCCAAACTTATCAATATTGAAATGTAAAATCATCATGCCAACTACACCGCATTTATTCTGTAAAAAATTACCGTGAAAACTAAGATAAAAAGCGCTTGAAGTAAGTTGTCAGTAGTGTCAATCCCTAGCATCAAATGAAATACCAGCTCACTTCCGACTCACTACACATAAGTATTCACGGTGAGATTTGTGTTGAATATACCGGTTGAAATTTACATCACAATCGAGTGAGACTACATCCTGTGTCAACACAACAATGTCAACGTATCGACATTCGTGTTAGCAAACGGCTTAACGGGAGCTTAGTTCCACGTGTTCGGAAGCTCTTACTTAACACCGGAATTGTACTTGTAAACGTAGTTCAAGAAAACCGACAGCAACTTAGTTGGCAAAACGCTTATTTGATGACAAAGTAATTCGAAGAATATAGGTGACAGAATCAGATAAAGATGTGGAACACCGTAGTTTAGGGGCACTAAAATCAGGAGAAAAGCCAGCGGGAGACTTATCCTAGCAGAAGGCTGAGTTGATGATTTCGATGCGAAGAAGGTGGAAAAGCAGTAAAAAAAGGTAGGTAAGTAGGGAGGGTATTACAATTCAGGTGGCTACATGACCCTTTCAAAAGGCCAAAAGTTTCGTTTTCCTCCATGATACGACCACTTTATTTCTTCCCTACATTGTATCAAAGTCTAGATCCCGTACAATTTATCGCACAACGCTTCAATCCACTTCCATAAAAAATAAAAATTAAGAAATAAATCTCTCACATTTTTCATGGCTCACACTTTTACGAGCGCACATATAAAAGGCCACTTTACTGGCCACTTCCTTTCATCGTGGCGTGATGATAAATCTGTAGTTTACCCGGAGGTGACGCAATGTGGCTTCCTGTGCGTGACCGATGTGATAGCTAAAATACCCTTGTGTTGTAGTGTCATAAGATTTCCAGTGATATGGATCACTGAAGTTTTACTAGGACTTTGGACCCCAGTTTTTCCCGGAAACAAAATCGCGGAAATATCCTTGGGTCTAAAAGAACAACCATTTACTTTGAATGGCTATGAAACGTTTCTGTGCAAGATAGCAACGTTGTTCGGTACAGAAATAAAAGAGGTTTGTTTTTGCTAACACGATCGGGATCGATTCGTAAACCAGGCAAAGTAAAACAAATGAAAAAAGCTTGTTCCCTCGAGGATCGGGTTCTGGATTCTTTCAGCAACTGCTCTAAGAATTGATTTTCCTGCTACTTCTCAAAAACTCTGTACAACCCTTTGATTGCAAGTACCGAGTTTTTGAGAAGTAAGACGAACATTGTCATGACAATTTTGACGTTCAAATGTGCCTAATTGATATAAATGTGAAAAGTCAAATAATTTATTTCAATTAGGCACTTTTGAACGTCAAACATTACAAGAAAATAGAATTGATTCTAGTTGCTCCCCCCCCCCCCCCCCCTAAAAGGTAGTTTCGTATGGATAAGAATGGGCAAGAAACTTCACAGTTACTGTATTAAAATGTTTTGTATATGTCGTAGGATAATTTGATACTTCGAATCTTCGCGGAAATCCTAGGGGTTTTGCGAAAACGCGGATAATTAGAATTTAGGTTAGGTTATGTTAGAACAGTGACCTGCCGGGAGGACACGGCGCGGCATACGCTGGCAGAGTGTGCCGCTTGGGAGGAGCCGCGCCGTGCCCTCATCTCAGAAGTAGGCAGTGACTTGTCGCTGCCGGCCGTAGTCGAGTCGATGGTCGGCAGCGACGAGTCCTGGGACGCGGTGGTTTCCTTCTGTGAGACAGTCGTCTCGCAGAAGGAGGCTGCGGAAAGGGAGAGGGAGATCTCGTCCTCTCACCCGGCCCGCAGAAGGCGCACCGGGCGTCGGCGGAGGGCGGACAACGCCCTCTTCCAGCCCCCCTAAATGGGTCCAGGGGCGACGGACTCGGGGACGTCCCTCGCCCCCCACACACCAGGACCCGAGGTGGCGGCGCGTAGTGTTCCACGCGCGCCCCTCTTAGACGTCGCGGGGGGAGTCAAACACCTCACTCCCCCCCCAGACCCGAAGAGGCCCGCAGTGGCGGGCCGGCACCAGTCGGGGGTTGTGGAAGGATCGTATGTTCCCGCGACCCCCGGCGTAGGTGTGAGATGGAACACCGGGGTGGTTTTTAGTCAGTAAGAGTCTGACAGACCCCGTCGCCCGCCCCAGGGCGGCGGACATCCATGAGGATTTTCCACCCCGGAAACAAAAAAAAAAAAAAAAAAAAAATGTTAGAACAGTGACCATTAGCGCGCGAAGGCGAGCGAGCGAAGCGAGCGTGCCGCGGCAGCGGCCGCCAAGCGCCAGATACCCTTCTATTGTTGTTGTATCATTTAGGTTAGGTTATGTTAGATCCTGCCTTTGTCCAGTAAGATTTGATAATTTTTCGCCTATGTCTAATTATCCGCGTTTTCGCAAAACCCCTAGGATTTTCGCGAAGATTCGAAGTATCAAATTATCCTACGACATATACATTCGTTATATAATTATATGCAAATACGATGTATCTAAGTACAATTAAAGAAGAAATTTAATATTTATTTAATAATTTTATTAACAATAAAATTACTATACCACAATAGGTCAAAATAATCACACTAAAGCCAATTTACTCTTGATTGATAGACATTAAGGGTGATCTCCAAGATTTTGGCGGATTTCCTCGAGTCATTTATTTATGTTGAAGCGCCCACGAGACAAAAAAGTCCCCTAATCCTGATAAGATGAGATTCGCATTTCGGAAAAGACTTTCATGAAACTTTTTTTTTATATTTACATTAAAGAGCGGGTATACTGGCTGCCCGGTCAAATAGGACCAATCCTATTTGACCGGGTCACATCAGCCGCAAGCGCGATGACTGTGGGCAGAAATCTCCACACAACGGGTGCCTGAATATGGACGGCTTCGCCGAGGCTGGCCCAGAAAGAGGTGGCCAGATGACCCAGATGCGTACTGTGAAGGTGGGTTCGAGGTGGCGCTGGAAAAGAGTTTTTGAAAGAACTCGGGGAGGCCTTTTCCGAGCAGTGGCACAGTATAAGAACCTCTACAAGTGCCTGTACCTTTAAAACCATACCTAAGTCTGGCCTACACACTACTGGGATACAGGCCTCATTACGGTGATAGGGAGTGGGCCATAATCCACCACGTGGGCCCAATGCGGGTTGGTATGTCACATGTCTTCGAATTTTTGACCCTAGGACATGCCGGTTTCCTCAGTATGTTTTCCTCCACCATTTCGAGAGTAGTGGCGATGAAATAATTTACACAGAGTAAAGCGCCAACCTGGGTTCAAACCTATGACCGTTACCACTGGGCCACTACTACGTTCTACAATGGCCACAATCCAACTGACTGGCTAGTCTTATCACAACAGATTATAGTCAAAACACAAAATAAAAAATCAGTCATTAATATTGGGCTGAGAATCAGCACTTTCTGAATGTCAAAATGACATAAGACAGTCCCCCAAAAAGCCCGCCCTTCACCACTTCCTAGTCTTTTAGCTGGGAAGAAGAAAACGGGGAACAAACTGTCCAGCAGAGCATCTGTTTGTTAATCATTCTTTTATTGTTGGAGTGGAGTTATTCGTTCACTGTTGTTGCTATGGGAGAAAAATAAACTTACCTACAATATACACGCACGGTTGGCGCAGTGGTTAAGCGATTGACTGCTGCGTTGCGTGTCGCGGGTTCAATTCCCGCACGGAACAAATATTTGTATGACCTGCAAGTAGTTGTTCCGGGTCTGGCAATTTGTGTATGTGAGTTTAAATGTTTGTAAACGCTCCCACGATACAGAAGAATTTCCTAGTGTGGGGCAACGTGTAAAAAAAAAAATCGTTAACATAATCATAATATCGTGGCTAAACAATGATTGCCGCACGGGTCCATCGAAGGTAAAACTTCGCTTGCCGCGGTCAGTTTGTGGAAGAGTGTCCCATGATATAGGTATCGCGACCCCTCCGTGCCTCGGTATTCTTTCACCGTCGCTATGAGTAGCCAGAAGCCCAAAAGTCTTGCAACTAGTCCTACCAAGGGGTATCGTGTTACCCAGTAACTGGGTTGTTAAGTTCAAATAGGTCAGATAGGCAGACTGGTATTCCGCTGCATTCGGTTTAACTGGAAGCTGATCTCACATAGTTGGGAACAGGCTAGGCCGATTGATTTGAATCACATCGAAATGAAAAAAAAAAGATTTTCAAAAAAGGAACCAGTAATAACTACCTACATCACGCAATACAATTTGCTGCCTAGGACGGTTTATCGAACCATTTCACTGCCAAATCACAAGAGACAGACAGAAATATTTGTATTATGAGATCTTCCGACATTGCTTACACAAACACTCTACCGCTAACAAAAGACTTGGACGCCTCAGGCGGTCCAGTTATGCCAGGCCTTAAGGCATTTCATTATGGCTACGATGAGTGTTTTGTTTTCAAGTATTCTATTCTGTTAACGTTATTTATGTCTGGGATAGCTTAATGAATTAGGTATGTTATGGCCAAGAAGCTGCGTTTCAAGCTTATAATTTTTCAGGGTGAATATTACTTCAAATGAAAAAGGGAAGCAGTGAGGTACTATCGAGGAAGTTCATATCTATGCACCTTTAGGACTATTTTTCCCTGTAGCGCTCGGGCGCTAACAGTAACTAACGTAAAACAGATGCGGTCATCGTGTTCACGGGATTTTGTTCTAAAACTGCTTAGATATGAACTTCCTCGATAGTAGGTACATAAGCAGCTTGAAAATGATTTCAAGATGCAAAGGTTTTTGCTGCTGCTAAACAAATTCGGTCAAAACCGGTTTGTTCTGATCTCTTTTAATAAACATGCCTTGTTACGTTGAAAGCAAGTTATCTTCTAAACAAAAACTAACGGAAATATTTGGAGGTGATTCATATGCCTCTCAATGAATAGTATCTTACCTTCGGACGTCACTTTTCCGGTCACACTGTCACAAGCACTATACAATTTTTAATTACCTCATGGAATAACGATTACCACTTTTAGATAAGAACTTTTTCATAATAATTTATGCTGTAAAATATTATGTTCGTAACAATATAAAATTACAATCAAAATTGTAGGAGAAATCACTTTTAAAAGTTGCTAAATGGGTATACACAATAGTGCTGGTGGCTGTACATAGTTCTAAGAGGATGCGTGAGACGAATTTAACCCATTTGGCGCCATAGACTAATATATATAAACTGAGATTTGGCGCCGCCGTACTAAGCGGCAATACAGCTGAGTACGGCAACACAATCGAGTGTAGTCGCTATGTTTTAAAAACTATTTTTAAGAACAAGAAGTAGAGATAATTAAAAATAAAACAATAGTCACATAAATTTTACTAATTTTCTCAAGATTAATTAATCTGAAATCTGTACGAATTCAAATAAATAATGACCAATAGCAAATAGCGACGATCACCTGACAAACCTTTCCGTTCGAGAGCCGACCGAAAAAATTACCAATCTACCCGCAGAACGGTCTTTTTATATTGTGGCTGTCAGATGATGACACAAAATGCTATCTGTCATGGCGTCTATCCTAATAGTATAATTATTATTGTTCGATTATATTAAGAAGGGGTGAGCAATTTATAAAAACAAGAACAACAAAGTTAGCTACATTCAAAATTGATGGCAATAAGAACATTCGAACTTAGTGTAACAACGTTTGTACGGGTAGCACACTATTTCATTTCTTTTATTTTATAAACCATAAGTATTCCAAAATTTATTTTGCGTGAGTGTTGTTCTGGTATATATCCCTACGTATAATTCAAATAGTATTCGCATGTTTTATAATCAATACCTAAAAAGTAATTCAGGCTGAGATACATACTACTGTTTACTTAGTTGAGTACAATGGCCGAATTTATGTAGTAAATTTTCACTGTATTCTTAGGGTTTTTAAAGTAAATTTGAAACATTTCAAAGTTTCTCACAGCTAAAAGACCTCACGAAAGCTTTTTTCCATCTTAGAAGGTATTGACCCACCAGAAGAAGACCAGCGTCAAGAAGACAGATGAAAAAGGCGCCGACAAGGCCATACATGGCTACTGCTTCTTCACCGCAGCATCAACCTGATAATAAATATGTCTGATATTTAGGAGCAACGAGAATACAGGTCTAAGTTTGAACCTTAATGATGATGATGATGAATCACTGGCTGCAAAGTGACTTCGTCAAAAGTATAGTGCAGCTTGGTGAAGTTCGCAGAATCAAATGGTGTTTACCTCCAAGATGGATACGGCTAGGACCGATGGCCGTTGAAGCAGATGGGTTCTTGGTCTCCATACCGAGAAGCGGTACGTGTAGCGTGGCATGCTCCTCAGAGATGAAGAATAAACGAGCTTACATAGCCGGCCGAGACAGACAGTATGTGGTAAATCATGTCAAAACCCTTTATCAAGCAATATACTGTGCAAAGGGCTGCATTGAGTGAGATATTATGGCTTTTGTATATGCTTTGCATTAGCACGTAGTTTAAGTGATCATATGCATCGGGTATAGCTTTAAAGTAGCATTGCGTAGTTACAAATGCGATAAAAAACACAACATAACGCTCGACAGTCGTCTTCGTTGGTCGAAGGCTTGCCTCAAAACTAGAGATATAAATTGAAAACAAAAATTATTAAAAACATAATTGGCACCGTCGTTTTTTTTCTACAATTGTTTCTTTTTCAGAAAAAGTGAAATAGAATAACCAAAATAGATTAAAACACTAAATGTGATTGTTTTATTCTTAATTAAAGTCATATTAAGTTTAAATCAATGAAATTAGAAATTATACAATTACGAACATAAAAAAAATACTTAAATTTTCATCAGTGTTACAATCGTGTGTATCAGATGGCCAATTCCCGTAAAACGTTCAAATTCAAGTCGCAATCTCATCTCAGCGACAGTCAAATGCCAAAAATTTAGGTAAACGCTAAACCATTTTTGACAGATTGAGACTGAGATTAGAATGCGAACGGTCTTAAAAATACGGGAATTACCCCTCTGATCAGTATCCGTAGGTACGCTTATTTTATCGACATCGGAATAATTGACATGTTCTGTGTCTTTGTTCGTTTCATCTGATTCTGAATCAACGACTATAACAAATGATATTTCCTTAGTAAACAAAAAAATTATAATATCAACTCGTTCTCTTGAAAAATACCTACTCCAGAAAAAAAGCTTTTTTATTCATGATTTTTTTAAAACCCTTTTTCATCTCAAGAAAAAAAAACACTTGTTTTACAACTCTACTCAAAACGTGTAGAATGTTATCCTCAAAAGTGGATGGCACAGTCGCTATGTATTACATACCGCAAAATTGACAAAAAATATCGAAAACATGAAAATGTCGAAAAACAGTGGTGGTTGGTAACAAATGTTGCTACTGTAATCGGCCGTTGTACTCAAATGAGTACATCACTCTATAGAGGGGCAGAATTATTTTCCCCCTTTTTTCTTGGGCTATCAAATGCTAGGGCTAAAAATAATTAATCCCACTGGTAGTTACAGAGATTAAAGCGTTAAAAATAACAAACAAACTGAGCTTTATTACTCGTATATTAGTATAGATAGATGGATACGAGGTGATCCGACAGAGAACCAAAGTCAACGTAGCTCACAGAATAAGCAAGCTGAAGTGGCAATTGGCGGGCCATATTAGCCGTAGAACCGATTACCGTTGACGTAGACGTGTTTTTGAGTGGATACCTTGAATCAGCAAATGTAAGGTGGGGCGCCTTCAAGCTAGGTGGAGCGACAATCTTCGCAGGGTGGCTGGCATCTGTATATTGTAATGTACTATGGTATTTTCGTGGAAAATTGTAAAAAAAAAAAATGTAACTATGACCTTCAATATCTCCATAACCAGAAGGTTCGCAGGTATGATCCGGTACAAAAAAAAAGCGTGTGCGGTCACGGACCTCCGTCAGGAACGCAGTTCCTTACGACGCACAAGCACACAAATATAATAGAAAGAGACACAGAGAGAGAAAGTATGAATTTAATTCGCGTTACTACATGGCTCTGTATTAGCAGAGCCATCTAGTCTAAGTTTTTAAAAGCTCTCATAAAGTTGTCTCTCGAAAACCATGATGAAAATTTCGAAAATAATCGCAGCCGCCTTTTTTAATTTTCATTTTGACCTTACTAATGGCTTCAGCACCCTCGAAAATCTTGAAAGATATCATCTCTCTTAAAGAAAAAAAGGCACATGAGAAAGTCAGTCAGGGTGACACGAGTGATGTTAACACTTACCGACCCATATCCGTCTTGCCTGCAATTTCAAAAATTATAGAAAAGTTGTTAAATAAAAGACTTATTAGCTACCTGAATAAATACAGCATACTTTCGGACTCGCAATATGGATTTAGACAAGGACGCTCAACACAGCACGCTATTACAGCACTGACGTCTGAAATTGTAGATAGGGTAGACAAAGGATACAAATGCATGACAGTATTCCTAGATTTAAAGAAAGCTTTTGACACAGTCTCGGTCCCCATCCTTGTGCAGAGGCTTGAGGCGATAGGTATAAGAGGTACAGCTCTATGTCTTTTTGACAGCTATCTCCGCGGTAGGACTCAACAAGTTAAAATAGGAAACCTACACAGTGAAGAAGAAAATGTTATTTTTGGTGTGCCACAGGGGAGTGTGCTAGGCCCAACGCTGTTCCTGGTGTACATTAATGAACTGTGTAACCTGTTGAGCAGCGGAGGGAAAATCTTCTCCTATGCGGACGATACAGCTGTTGTCTACCACGGAGAAACTTGGGAATCCGTACGCCTGAATGCTGAACGTGGTCTCACCGTTATACTGGACTGGTTAAACGCTAATTTGCTGACTCTTAACATTTCAAAAACAAACTATATCTGTTTTTCTCCGAGTCAAAGATCTAAACCAGGTCCTGATTTTGAGATTGCGATACATGAGTGTGCGGAACGCTATATACAAAAGTGTAACTGTCAAATTATAAAAAAAGTTCCCTCTACAAGATACTTAGGCATAATTATTGACGAATGTCTGTCATGGCACTCACATATTGATACTATTATGTCACGTGTAAGGAATTTGATATGGATTTTCAAGACACTACGCCATGTGTTGTCTCCCGTAATACTCAATAATGTTTATATTGCATTAGCTCAATCAGTGATCACATACTGCATTCCAGTCTGGGGAGGTGCCATAAAGACAAAATTCCTTGAGCTGGAAAGAGCCCAGCGGTCTCTAATAAAAGTGATGTACCTCAAACCATTTAGATACCCCACAGTTAAATTATACAGAATAAGTGGATTGTTATCGGTGAGACAATTATATTTGTTAAATGTGACCCTATATCTACATAAATCTATTCCATTTGATTCTGCCAGCCGGGATAGAAGACGGAGTGATATTGTGGCCCACTCCGCAATGGTTCGTTCGATTTTTGCAAGACGACAGTACGTAACACAATCTGCATATATTTACAACAAAATAAATGCTAAACTACAATTTCATCCTAAAGTCTTGTATGAATGTAAGAAAGTTATAACTGAATGGCTAAACACTCTTACGTATGATGAAACTGAGCACATTCTAGTACGAATTTGCTGACTTGACACACACATACATAATTATACACTCAAAAACACGCACACACTCACTCACACGCACACACACACTCACACACACAATCACGCATGCTTAGAATAAGTTCATAGAAACTATAACAATTTTATATTTTCACCAGCTTTGATTCTTGGCTGGGTTTTGCCTTATATTGTATTATTTTCTAATTAGTTTAGTCTCAATACTGTATTAAATAAGGGAAGTAGCGAGTCAACCCCAACACAAGTATTTTTAATTACTTACTGGGGCTGTCTCAACTCATGTATAGCATGTAACTTTTGAGACTGAATAAACATATTTTAATTTTTAATTTTTTAAAGTCGCATTGAGGCGGTATTGTGTGACGCTTTTTCGTGACGTGACAATTTCTACCTGTTTACTTCTACCGCAAGCCGCGTTAAAGAACTTCGTTCCAAAAAAATATCGCAATGACGGGGAGTACAAGTGTATTTCGCCTTTATTTATTTATTTATTTAAGGACAACCAACAAAGCATACACCAAAGATACATGTTAAAATACCCATATTATTTTGACATTTTATAGTATAGCTTTAGCTTTAGTTTTATATATATTTTTTTTAATTAAAGGCTGCCACGGCATGCATTAAACATAGTAAGTAGTAAGAAATGCAGTTACAAAAGAGTTACAAAAAACTAAAGAAAATACAAAAAGTTACAAAACAAAACATATTTTACAAATTTAGATAGATTTAAGTGAAAATTAAGACAATAGTTATTTTTGATAGTGTCGGATTTTGTCTTCTTTGGTCTAGCGAATTTGCTAGCTATTCTTTATTCAATTAGATACCGTGATTCAGTATTTTTGCAACGAATTAATATTAAATGCTTAAGGCATATTTAAGGCACGTGGTCGATATCGGTAGCTAGCATACTTCTCAAAGGTGGGTGTGGCGTAGGTGTGGTGTAATCTTACAGTAAAAGACATCACAAATCATATTCTTGTCTTCTTGTTCTCACACACTATTGTCTACATTTATTTTTCATTTCTCCTTTCGCAGATCAGCTGGAAGAAATTTCTTAAGAAATAAACAGTACATTTGTACTCAATGCCTATATGTGTCGTATCTGTATCTGTTTTACTGTGTGTACACAAATCCTAAGCAAACAAATTGTTGTTATTGTTTGTTTGTTTGCTTGTTTGTTACGCTTTTACGCTTAAACGGCTGGATGGATTTGGATGAAATTTGGCTCACAGGGCATGGTGCCCTGGGTACGGACACAGACTACTTTTCATACTGGATCGCAGAAAAATTCGCGGACATCAGCTAGTATAAAATAAAAACATAAACTTCAACAGATACAGAATACAACACATCACCTTCCCCTAAAAATCTGAACAATTCTCCGTTAATATAATATAGAAAGTCAATCAATCTCTCATGAACCTTACTTGTTACCCGAAAGATATTGTGTTTCACAGTAATGGCGTTCGAGAAATCTATTTCCTTTCTAATTGCAATATGACACGGCACTGTATTGCTGTGTATCCTATTGAACTTGTGTCTTTTGTTTGGTTTGAACAAAAGTGGAGAATGCTTTTGATATTTGTGTAAAGCTACGATTTCCTAGAAGAGCGGTGGCTGCCTTATAGCGTCTGCAATTTACCGACGAATGTCGTTGTAGCGGTATCTACATCGCCACATGCGACCTGCGCGTCACGCAAATCCTGCATCGCGCAAGCAGAGTTTACCGCACGACTAGCATACATACAACTTTTCGACATCAATATTTGGGTAGTTGCCCACCAGACATCACAACACCCGTCAGGTCAGAGGATCCTCCTTTTTCTATGGACGTATCAGTGAACTTTACACACTGTTGCTCGTACCTCTATAACATCATTAAAATGTTATTTATGAAAGTAAGTTTTCCTCCAGAGTGTTTCTTGAGACCGTAAAGCCAAACCCCGCAGCTATCATTTTCATGACAGCCGTCACTGCGGCCGCTATGTGGCGGCCACCGCTCTTCTAGGAAACTTGCTTAAAGGAACGTACGTAGGTACTCACTGCAACCATTTGTATTGCAAATATTCGTTGCACGGGCTTTTGTTATGAAACGTTCATTCATTCGGGAACCGAACAGTTTGGTGATAAAGTGAATCCAAACACAAAAATATCTAATAGCTGTGCTCGCGATCGAAATTTTATTCCGAGAATTAATATTCCCTTTTTTTTGGGTTGTGAAATCATCAAATAACTTCATCCGCTCTGGGCGGAGCGGGAGGGCGTGTCAGACTCTTACTGATTAAAACCCACCCGTGTTCCTTCAGTTGCCTGTGCCAGGGGCCACGGTAATCCTTTCGAACTTTTCCGCAAGAATGAATGTTCTTTGCGTAACAAACGTTTATGTACGATAACGTTTACCACCCTTAAAAACTATAGATGTGCTATCAGCCAGATAAAGTACCAACCTAACAAAGAAAATTGGGGTGGTTTGAGATCCACCTCCTAGTGGTCCACCCCAGGCAACGGCACCACAGGCTTGCCTGTGGTACGGCTGAACAATCCCACTTAGTGGTGGTAAGCTCCGCAAGGGGCCGCCTGGCTCGCGACCACCATCCCACCGGAGTTCGGCGAAAAGAGTCTGCTTACCAAGCCTTTTTTTTTTGTCGCTAAGAAATGCATTACGCATCCTCGCTCGTGGGCGACGAGACGGGGTATGTGGGACTCCTGTCGGAATCCGCCACCGACAGTATACCCACTAAAACTCAGCGGTGTACCCACATCGCCGTGATGAGGAGGGCCATGGGAAACTGGCTCAGCATTTACTACCACAACCCTCCCGGCGCATGCCCGCCTAGCTGGCGGGCCCCGCATGCCCCCCATTTAACTGGGGGGCTACGGGAATGGCCGGGAACACCCGGCCACTCCCGTCCGACACTGGTGGAGGCCCGCGCTATACAGGCAAGGGCGCCCCCGCACCCACCGCCCGCCGGCCTCCACCCGGGAGGAGCCGGAGGTGACTGCCAACCCGACGTCTTCCTCGACCTCCCCCCTCTCCGGAGAGGCGCCGCGCGAGAATCATCCCCCCGCACGCGCCCCGCCGCCTCCCTCCGGGACACGACCGCCTAAACCGCGGCGGCGGCCCTTCCCAGTCTACGCCCACTCACCTCCCTCTGTAAGCAGAGGAGGAGTGGACGTATCTGCCCTCTGTAGCCCGGTTCTCTTCACCGACCATCAAGCATGATCGGTGATTGGAACCATGACCTTTCCCCGCTTGTTGAAGATTAGCCGCCAGCCCCGATTGTCCACCAAGACCGCAATGGGAGCAATTGGAGCCGACGTTGCCCAGGGTGCGCCACGAGGAGGCTCTTGAACATGCACCCCTAACTGCTTAGCAAGCCTTTTTTTTTTGTTTCCGGGGTGGAAAATCCTCATGGATGTCCGCCACCCTGGGACGGGCGGCGGGGTCTGACAGACTCCTACTGACTAAAAACCACCCCGGTGTTCCATCTCACACCTACGCCAGGGGTCGCGGGAATGTACGATCCTTCCGCAACCCCCGACTGGTGCTTGCCCGCCACTGCGGGTCTCTTCGGTACTTGGGGGGGAGGGGTGTTTGACTTCCCCCGTGACGTCTAAGAGGGACGCGCATGGAACACTACGTGCCGCCACCTCGGGTCCTGATGTGTGGGGGACGACGGACGTCCCTGAGTCCGTCCCCATTTAGAGGGGCTGGAAGAGGGCGTTATCCCACGACCTCATATCACCGGCCCCCTTCTTCCATCGGTCATATAGATGCACTGCAACTTATCATCCTTACCTAGTTGCTATTGCACCAATTCGCACTAAGCGTTTCCAAATGTCTTTTGTTATGCGCACAGCAAAAGAGTGGAACTCTCTACCTGCGCGGCGTCTGTGTTTCCGAACGCTTACAACCCTAATCTCTTCAAAGTGAGAGCGAACAGGCTTCTTCTGGGTAAGCTCACTCTATCGTGGACTCTGTCTCTGTCACCACTGACCTAAACTAGAGTCAAGAGTAAATCCATCTTTAATAAAAAAATAATAAAGAAAAAGTAAAAGAAATAATCCGTACCGAGACATTTAGAAAAACATAAACCAGATTATGTCAATTCTCGAGTTATACACACAGACAGACAGACAACGAGTCTGCGCTTTTTTTAAATATGTAAAGTGTAAGAAATTATGGAGGCTCATAATTTATAATATGCAATTCAACCCATAGACCACATTACACCAGAAAATATTTTACTCAAAAACTAGTAAAGTTACTGAAATAAGTAAATCCACCTGCATTTTAATTTGAAAGTCACAAAGAAAAACATATAGAAATAACAAAGCTTTGAGGTAGAATGTGGAAGCAAATCTTGTTAACTCATTTTAATTAGCATTCGCTGCATATTCTCTCCAGTGCATTTTTTAGCTATTGAGCTAGAAAAAGTTGTAATTAATTTTGTATGGGAATGTACAAAAAGAAATGTGTAGATAGAATGCGTTTGGCATAAAATTAATTACTTTTACGGTACATTCTTGCATACGGTCCAAAAAAACTACTTGTGTGTATGAACGTTTATAAACAATCGTTATGTGACAAACCAAATAACATCATACATATATAAACTTACGCCTATTTCCCATGGGAGTAGGCAGAAAGCACAAATAGAGGTATAAAGATAAAGCTAAACTAAGCCTTAATAAATTCAAATCTACACTAATAATATTTTATAGAGGAAAGATTTTTTTGTTTGTTTTTATGTTTGTAACGAATAGGCTCCAAAAATACTGAACCGATTTAAAAAAAATCTTTCACCAGTAGATAGCTACATTATTACGAAATAACATAGGCTATAATTTATTTTAAAAAAAAATGGGATCCGTAAGAAAATTGCAATACCAAAACCCAAGGTAGAAAACCTAAAATTGTTTTTGGCGTGCGCTGCGAAAACTATTAATGATAGAACAAAATAATGTAAGTACTACAGGTTTATAGGTCTTATTAATTTCTACAAAAAAGTCCGCGAGACAACATACCCATCTATTATAGTTAAGTCACAATAACAGCTTTTGTGTTCTAAAATTTAATTACAATGCAGGTCGGAACAGAGGTTGGTTCCATTCGCGTCATGGTATGAACCCTTATCCAATTATATTATTTAATCACCAGGACTATTTATTTTCAAAGAACTTCGAGACAATGTCATCGTAGCCACGATCAGTACCGGACCGGCTGCCGGACAGCTCGCACACATTCCACGTATTCCAACGATACCGACAGATTTGCCTATTTCGTATAAGAGGCTGCAGTTCCCGGTTAAAGTTTCATTTGCTTTAACAATAAATAAGTCCCAAGGACAAAACTTTTCACTGGTCGGCCGCGACTTGAGAAAAGAGTGCTTTGTCACGCGCAATTGTATGTTAGCCTGTCCTGCGTGGGGTCTTCGGTAAATCAGTTTATTTGCTTCAAACGAATACCACTTCAAATATAGTTTACAGAGAAGCCTTGCAATGATTTTACACTTTACTCTCATTTTCTTTTTTTTTACATTACTACAGAAATGTTATATTTTTTAGCTTTGGTATGTATCCATTTTATTTTTTGTTGATTTTATGAGTCATGTCAAAACTATTTTCATAGTGTCTTCCATGACATTGTACATTGCTTCTGCGATAGTAAAATCCTTCTCTTACTTTAATATTAAAATTGTGAGGGTTTGTGTGTTAGTAAGTAGGTATGTTTGTCCCCGCTTCACGCAAAAACTACAGTAGGTACCAATTGCGATGAAACTTTCTACGTATATAGCTGGAGTTCTGTAATAATACATAGGTAACTTTTTATCCCGAAATTTTCCCAAAGAATCGAATCTTACGCGGGTCTTTTATAAAGAGGAAACTATGCCAAAATGCCTAATATACTGTCAAACACTATATTGAGGACAAAAAGGCTTGGGATTGAGCTGCTCCAATAAAACACGGGGAATGTTATTTTATTTTATTTCTATTCTACTTTTAATCTTTGCTATATGTATCTATACTTATTTACATGTACAATGACACTAATATTTACTGTATAAAGTATTATATTATATTAATTATTGTGAATGTGAGGACTATGTATGTTCCAGTTTTAATCATTTACATGGTCCTAAAAGATTATTATAATATTATTCTAATTATTGTGAATGTGAGAACTATGTCGGTCATTGCTTTTTTTGTATTTTTCTCCGTTAGTGTAATCATGATCTGGCAGTTTGAGTAATTTAAGCGGCCTATCTACTTAAATGTCCTTTCTTTGTTATTGTTTGTCGAATCGTTGAGCTCCTTAAGTTCTAAGTTGAGCTGCACGATTGCTGACCACTGCGTGCACTGACTGGACAGGTCCCCTCAATCTGTGTGGTTATTTCGTCAAAAGACCATTTCAGACACCGATCTACATAGCTTTCACATAATCCGACCAAGATTTTGTCTGGACATTAAAAGAGACTGTGACCTCTGAGTTTCTTTCGGCTTTTCTTCTCAGAGTAGTCAGATAGGAAACGCCGACCTCATCTAGTTTAAAAAAAATACGATTGACGTGTAAAAGTGTTCTTACAAACCTACTTACAGAAATAAAATCATTTATCATTTACGAAGAAATTGTAAAACAATCCTGTATGTGTACATAAGGGAAATTATTTATTTATTTATTCAAATCTGTATTAACCATAACAAACATAAAGTCTGCTAAACTGCATAACAGTTTTTTAATCAATTTACCAACTTGACTACCTACTTAAACTGTACATATATATAAACGCAAACCACAGCAGACGTTCTTTGCCAAATCTATGAACTAGCTATAACACGGTAAATTCACGTAGTGTATCAATTTGATAAACAATTAATTTCCCTGACAGTATTTTCTTTTAAGGCTGCCCTTCCAGCTGAGATGTGTAAGATAGCTAAGCGGTTATGTTACGGTGAGATAGCTACGAAACTATGGCCAATATTCTAAGTCCGCTTGAAGGAGTTTCTTCGACTCAGATCGCCATGACAATGGCCGCAGAAACGCCCTCCAAATGATGTTCCTAGTCTCAAGTCTAATTGAATTTGGAGTGAATTAGAAATTTCTCTTCTTATTACCTCAGGTGTGAGTCGAGGATGTGGAGGAAGTGTCCAGTGTTCCATAAAGCGTGGTCACAGCTAGAAAAAAAAAAACGAAAAATATCGTGTTTCTATAACAAACCCATAATAAGCACGTTGCGTGCTGCTTTAATCAACGTTAAAGTAGGTATGTTTCGAGTTACCTTGCGTTTGACAGATGAGTCCTCACCACCATTCAGGAAAACTCTCGAGTCAAGGTCATTTATGTCAATTTATAACAGGTTATACTGTCAATGTCACTGATGAGGTGGAGTCGAGTGTCGGCGATGACTTAAAACATGGGGTTTGGTTTTTTTTTCCACCCGTTCTAACTGGTATGGCGGAGTAGGTACGATGTGCTATTAAAATGCGCTTTGCACGTATGTAAAAAAACCTAGCTTCGTGGGTTGAAGCCTTCTCCACTAGAGCTAAATCAAGCTAAGCTATGAAAATCAAACGATACTATTGGTTGATTTCATAGTCTTCCACCGCTACGTAGTCTAGGACATCTCTGGCGGAAAGACAGCCTTTTTATTTTTTTGAGGATGGGAAGTCATCATATAACTTCTCCCGCTCTACTCTCTCGCCAGACTCTTACTGACTAAAACACACCTATGTGGCTTCAGTTTCTTGTGCCAGGGGCCACGGTATCCCCTTTCAGACTTTCCCGCAGCCCTGGCAGACATCGGCCCTAGCGGGCCCCGTCATTGTTGCTGACATCTCTTTGAGGCGCGCGTGGAACACATCGCGCCGTCGACCCGGGCCTGGTCCTTATCGGATGGCGAGTTACCCATTGCTCGCCGTCCGCAATCTGATTAAATCACCCACACGGGCCACACGTGGCATTTAAAACATAACTCCGACGTTTGCTGCCATCTTTAAATTTCCGCATTAAATATTCACAATGTCAATAAAGGACCGAGGTTCAGATCTAGCTGATTTCCTTTATCTTTTACCCATTACAATATGGAACAATAATAACTATCTTTATGACGGAACAGATTAGCAGGCGGAGCGGACCTACAACTTGTTTACGTCGCAGGATAATTGCTTTTTTTTGCGACGATCCTAGAATGTTTGCGAAGGACCGAATTATTGGAAACGAAATGAGATTTCCGCAGTAATACGAGCTCACATAAAGATTTTTGCAAAAAAACAATCTGTTTAGGACTACTGGAAACTTCATTGTTGATTGGCTAATCCTAGAATCAATTCATACCATCTGTATTCTGGCTTGTCGGGTAATTAATACAAGGTGTTATTTTATTACTGTCACTTCAAAAGTTCAAGCGCCAAGTCCACCAAAATACATAACCTCTAAGTAACGCACGATTTCCCCAACTATTGTCAACTATTCGTGTTGAAATTGTGTAAAAATTTGCGTCATTTCTGCACTTATACCTACTGTGTTTTTTGTTTTTTTAATATAGGTATATATTGTTTTTGCATGCTGTGTCTATCGCCTAATATTGTGCACTTGCCTTGTAAGTTGTATGTTTGCTTGTGTTAATTTGATTGAACAGTGTAACGTTTGTAGATAGACCAATAAATAATTAAAACAACTTAGATTATGAATTAACTTGTTAGTTGTAACCAACCACAACAATAGGGAATTTCTCTGTTGTTAGTTCATTTTTACAACTTGCAATTCGGACCAGCTGCGAGAGCATTGTAGGTAACTTAAAACTTGCATGGAAAAAACAAAATGAATTCGTTTATATCTTGCAGCATTCAGTCCATAGTACCTACTTCCCCTCGATCAGTTTAGATTACCTAAATTATAACAATAAACTGAAACAATTGACTGACCGGTTGGTGCAGTTGGTAGCGACCCTGCCTTTTGAGCCGCTGGTCCCGGGTTTGATCCCCGGACAAGTCAAACATTTGTGTATATGTATATAAGTATGTATAACAGTCATCAGGTTACTGTAGTACAATATTTCTGTCTCGCATAGGGTCGCAGCATTATACTGAACGATGGCCGTTTTGCGTGGATGTGACGCATATTTTTCCTCACCATTTTTTTTTTGTATCTGTGTTTATTCTCTGCGTCATGTCTGCCACAAATAAACGTATTTTCTTTCTTTTCCCATCTAATGAATGTTAGTTTAAATCTACCAAATCCTGAAAAGTTAACTAACGCAACGCCAATAAAAACCTTTTATCGCTTATTAGACCCAAAATACTAACACTACCTGATTGCAACTGACAACTACTTATTATGATAAACTTAAAAACATTTTGGTCATGGAGTCGAAACTAAAACCTCCCCTCCGACAGCCGGTCTATCAACCACCAGCCTATTAAGACTTTTAAAATTACATTTTGAAGGTAAAGCAGTTGCTTCAGCTAGCCATAAGAAGACTAACAAAATGGATGTCTTTGAAATGAAAGGAAAGCGGCTCTTTGTAGATTTAAAGCGGTTAGCCTCCTGTGGATGTTTTCTTGTAAAACTCATTTTGACTCTATTGTTTTCGAGAAAAAGGGCCGTAATTATATTAATTAACAACTAAGTTTAAACCTTAAATATAAAACCTAATGGTTGGAATTCGTAAATTGGGTATTTTATGTTTTCTGTAATTTACCGCTTATTGATTTAATATATTTATTTTTGTTTACTGATTTCATTAGAAGCTAAGTGGGTTGCTGAGTGTAAAAATTAACCTGAAATGAGCTGACCCTACATGTTCATGCAGATACTGATTTTGGCTAGGATCTTTTAATTAACTACTAACATTGTAGTTGCGAATGGTTTAATAACCATTAAAACATTACGACGTTTTATAAATAGCTTCTATTAAGGGGCTGACAACAGTTAAAGCGCGGCCACTCTCGGACTTCTTAGAAAAGATAGAGAAGCGCGATGACACAAAGCTGGTAATTTATTGCTACATATCAAGCAATTATTTTATAAAAAATCTATTGATTGGAATAAAAAATGAAAACACTATCACGTTAATATGTTGCTTGAAGATCAATCTGAAAAAAAAACAACGATTGCATGTACGAGTATATTAGTATGTTTTTTAATCGTTAAAATAAATGTTTTGTGGTATCTTCGTGACTTTTTTCTATCGTACCAAATTTAGTTACTTATATTATGTTTTCAACACACCATCTAACTAGCATATATCCTGAAGAATATCATATATTTTTCTGATTTTGTTTACTGTAGGGATCATATACTTTTAGGCATTACAAAACTTGCGTTTAGGTCATGTAGTCCTCTTAATAAAGCTTTGCGCTTCGCCAGTAGGTACTTACTATACACATAGCACATAATCTTATGACTCCTACAAAAGTGCATTTGTACCGCGACAAAGACGCTTTCCATTATTTATTTTCCAGTACTTACATTGGAAGAGTTTCAAATGTGCTGCAATACAGTTTTAATTATTTCAGTTGTGGCTTCGAGCCAAACTCATTTAGTTAAATATTGTGTCTCTCACAATGACAGGTTTTAAATTATGTATTGCGTTCTTTCCTCCCTGAGAGATTATTAATGACGACAGCCAGTCTTGTCTCTGTTAGGCATAATAAGCCTATAATGTTCCCACAGCTGGGACACAGGCCTCTTCTCTTCAAGAGGGAATGAGCTGTCACATGTCTGCGAACCTTTTTGTTCTAGGACATGTCGGTTTCTTCACGGTGTTTTCCCTCACCATTTTGAGAGCAGTGGTGATGAGATTATTCATACAAATTAAAGCGCCGCCTGCCTGGGTTTGAACCCACGACCTACAACTCGTAAGTCGGGGCCGTTATCACTGGGACACCACTGCTCCAGTCCTGCTCCTACTCTGTTCGGTACTAATACAAAATATCTCTGGCAAAGATATTTCTCCACCTTTGGGTGTCGTACGTAAGCTGTGACAGGCTTAGAGCATTAAACCTTAATGCTCTAAGGTGACAGGGGATAACTTCAAGAGGTTGGATACTTAATGGAATGGAAACGAATTGTGATCGCCAAACTGCTTGTTTCCTACGATTTCAGTAAGAAAGAAAAACAATATAAAATAAAAATTTAAAAACGTTTATTTTGGAACAATTTAGGTACTTATACACATATTACAAAAGACACGATTTTAGCTACAAAAGTATAAAACTGTGGCGCAGCTATCAAAGCCCAACTTAATAAACAATGAAGAACATTTTGATAATATTTGAAATATATTTATTTGACCCACAACATTCACAAAAAGCTGTTAAAAACAGTACTATGTGCCTGACGGCTTAGTAAGTATCTATTGTTATTTTAACATACTTAAACTTAGCGAAACACGCTAAACACCTGTCTCAATAAATCCCTAAGCGATCCCTAACGTCAATCATCCCTAATCACGCCTGTTATTCAGCCCAAACATGTTGTTTTTATAAACGTGATTAAACCCAACACTGGCAACGTCCATTAAAATGATAAAAGCTAAAGAATCTTCAATCTCCTGAAAGCTAATTAAGCCATTATCTTTTTTCCGCTTACTCAGCTTCCAGTCAAACAACTTTGGATTTAAACACAGCAGGATAAAGTACAAAATTACTTCAGCAAAAACGTTGGACGGGTAAAATTTCCACTTAATTTAATTAGAAACAACGTGGTTCTGTGAAAATCACATTTTCATTCGTATGCTTGTTTCGGCTGACACTAAATGAATGTGACTAAGCAAAATGATAAATATGCCACTTAACACAAGGATAGGAAGTTTAATATTGGACTCGGAAAATACATAATTGCATCTTTTATTTTTTTTTGTTTAGGAGCACCTCCAAATGCGCCCGGCCTCAGGAGAAAGGGGTCGGGGTGTGTGGATTTTTAACCTCACTAAAACCATCCCTGTGGCCACATCAGCACATGAGGGGGGTCCCGATTCCTCTTAAAATACCAACTCCAGAACCCCCCTGTGCTACGCCTCTCAGGTACATCCCTTGGATATAAATGTACCTACCTACTGACAAACCAATTTTGTAATCTATTAAGAGTTTTCCTAGAACTACATAAGAAGGCAAGAGATTTGACAGTCTGATACATACAGGCAGCAATAAGATCATACTCGTATCTAGGTTCTTTTTTTTATACTGAAGGATTATAATTAATAGTTATTTTAGAACGCATAATAATAATAATAATAAATCATTTATTTCAGAATCATCCGTAGATTACATCCATATTATGTTAGTACCTACAATTGCGATCTTACAGACTAGTGTTAGTAATAAATAATTTTTTGCATAATAATTACTTATAATCAAAATAAAGTGGCAGGTCCGGGTGGACTTCCCGATGCTGGCGGCAAATCACTAAACGACTGCGTGCAGCCGTATCCAGCGCGCCAGGATCGGAGAGTCCCACCGCGCCGGTCCACCAGCGCGCGCAGGATGGTGTTGGGACTGTCGCGCGTGCGGCGCATGGTAGATGCGCACCGTTTGCGCATGATGGCTGCAAAGCCGTCTGTGTCAACCGCCGCGAACATCGCAGAGGCGCTGCAATGGCGCGGCAGCCCCATCAGCACCCGGAACGCGTTATTGTATTGAACGCGCAGATCGCTGTATGTCCGCTGCGTATAGTTAACCCACAGGCTGCCAGTGTAAAAGGACTGACAGTAGGTACGCTTTAAAAAGCGCAACTTTGACAGTCCCCGTGCACCGTGAAAACCTGCGGGCCAACATGTTGCATCGGACAGACAGCGCTCTGCGCTCCCTTTCGATATCCACACTGTCCTTAAGGTCCTCGGTGACCCAGTGGCCCAAATACTTAAATTGCTCGACTTTGTTTAGAGTTATACCACTTAGAGTGAAATTCGGAACGAATCTGTATCGCTTGTTGTCTGACCTGAAAATCATTATCTCACTCTTTTTCGCGTTGTATTTGAGCCCATGAGCCACCGCGTAGGACTCACAAATATTCAAGAGCTTTCGTAAGGCACCAATCGACGGGCTCAGCAGCACCATATCGTCTGCGTAGCTGATGTTATTCACGCACACTCCATCTATATGGCACCCTATGCCGGTGCTGCTGAGCTCATCGATCAGCTGGTTGGAGGTCAGCCCCCCCTGCCTCACCCCGCATTCCAGCCCATAGATACTCCCCCAAAAGAGAGCCTGCCCATCTTACTAAATTATTTTGGTTGTTATACCAATGCATAAATAATAGCACAATTTCCCTAGGTAGACTAGTTTCATCCCTTAATTTACCCCATAGAATATCGTACGATACAAGATCGAACGCTTTCGATAAATCGAGGTAGCATGCATAGACTGGGGTCTTTCTACTCGTGTAATACTGTACAGTCTGCTTGAGGCACAGGATAGCAGTCTCGGTGGAAAGCCCTGGCCTGAAACCGAATTGCGCGTCGTTTAGCGAGACATGTTTATCCAGGTGCTGACCAAGCAGACTCTCCAGCACTTTGGCGACCACTGTGGCTAGTGAGATCGGTCTATAGTTGTTTACATTCGATGTATCACCAGTTTTATTTTTGATGATTGGTACAACTATAGTACGCAATAGATTTTCGGGCAGATGGGAGTGGCCTAAACACAGGGTAAAAAACATAGCAAGCACTCTGGGTAGGTGTACACTTGCGTGCTGCAGGTGCTCGATGCTGAGGCTATCGTGACTCGGGGATTTACCCCTCACCATACCCTTGATCACCGCACGCACTTCCTTCGCAGTAAACTCCCAGTAAGTTCCCTAGCAACTTTATAGGTAAACATCATCGTAATACTACTTAGGCAACGTTTTCCAAGAAGGTTGGTGGTCGCCACAAAGCGTCCCCAATTTAGCGCCGAAAGACGTCACTGTAACGTTATTTATGAAAGTAAGTTTGTGTCTTCTCCTAGAGAGCGATTTTTGACACCGTCAGAATTAGAATCGGAATGCTTTATTTGTAAACATAGGTCAAATTACAACAGTGTGCGAGACGTTACAGATTGGTAGATCAGAGATAATTAAATGTTAGGGGCTAGCGACCCGCCCCTGCTTTTCGCACGGTTTCACGACTTGACAAAACATCGATATGTCTTTATTAAATATACCGGCACCGTTATAATATGTATATGGTTGGCGAAGTGGTTAAGCGATTGACTGCTGCGCTGCGTGTCGCGGGTCCGATTCCCGCACGGAACAAATATTTGTATGACCTGCAAGTAGTTGTTCCGGGTCTGGCTGTTTCTGTATGTGAATTTATTAAATGTTTGTAAACGCACCCACGATACAGGAGAAATTCCTAGTGTGGGGCAACGTTTTAAAATATATATATATATATTTGTACGCGTACAAATACATTTAAAAAACCAAAAAAAAGTCGTAAAGCCGTAAAGTCTAAGTCTATGGCCATAATTTTCATGATAGCCGTCACTGCAGCCGTTGTGTGGCGACCTCCTTTCTTCTAGGAAAGCGTTGCTTATCGCACCAAAAAATAATTTTTCACTCCTCTTGCTCAAAAAGACCGTCGTTGTGGCGTACCAGAGCGAAGAAAAAATAGCAATTCTTCCTCTAGGGGAAAAAGTTTTTTTTTTAAATTTTTGTGTGTCTAATGACAATGAGCCTACAAAAACGAAAAAGTCTTTAGTCATAAGTAGAATAATCATGAATATAGACTCGACTTATTACTGTTTCATAAAAAAAGAACTTCATTTTATTTTTGAAAATGGAACTAAAATCGGCGATCACTTTGGTAGAATGCATGCAATGCGTTGCGGCTGCAGAAGAAAAAACAAAAAAAAGATATTGGCGCGAGATCTTTATGAAATTAAGTTACCGGGAAAAAACATCTCGTTAAATATCCAGAACTGTACAAATTGTACATTTAATTTTTAATAAAATAAACTACATTACAACTCGGTTTCTATTTACTCCCTCGCTAAAGCTCGGGAGTAAAACTACCTCGTATATAATGGGTCATTTTAGCTCCTTGTATAACAATCTACTATTATTCTCCTTTTCGTTTTCAAATGATTGTTTTCTTAACAAAATTTATTTTCTTCGTAATACCCCAAAGTATTACTAATACTACAAAGTACTACTAACAACCTAGGCAATAAGTAGGGTCTCTGTATCTTGTAACAGAGAACACATCAGTTAACAACTAACTTAATTAGCGGACTAACTTCAGACTAGTGTTCACAAAAACTTGGTGTAGGTACAAACATTGTAAAAGATACGATACCAGTTGAAGTTGTTAGATAAAGCTTTCAGCCAATTGAAGGGGATACGTGAAATTCCAAGCTCCGTAATTGTGAAGCTTTTTGTGATGGCGTAATATATGTTCTTGAAAATTTATATAAGTAAATCTACAGCACCTACACGACACCGCACAGATACACGCACGCACACACAGTAAATATTTAGGTCTTTAAATGGCAGCTTGAGTAATTTATGCGGCCTACCCAAATGTCCTTTCTTTGGTATTGTTCGTCGAATCGTTGTGCTCCTTAAGTTCTCAGTTGAGCGGCAAGATTACTGACAAATGCGTGCACTGACTGGACAGGTCCGCTCAATCTGTATGGTTTTTCCTCAAAAGACCGTTTCAGACACAAATCTACATGGTCTTCACATGATCTGACCAAGATTATGTCTGGACTTTAAAAGAGACTGTGACCTCTGAGTTTGTTTCGGCCTTTCTTCTCAGAGTAGTCAGTTATGAAACGCCGACCTCATCTAGTTTTAAAAATATGATTGACGTGTAAAAGTGTTTGTAACAAACCTACTTACAGAAATAAAATCATTTATCATTTATCATTTATTTATCATTTACCTATGAAATACCCGTTTAATATACAGACATTAAAGTCATTTTTATTTCTCTCAATCAAAATATGCACCCATGATATCTATGCATCTCTGCCAGCGCAGTGGTAATTTTTCAATGCCCTTCTTGAAGAAGTCGGTTTTACGGGAGCCATCAAACTCTTCAAAGGCATTTTGTACTTCCTCTGGGGTATTGAATTTTTTCCCAGCCAAGAAGTTGTCCAAATTTTGGAAAAAGTAGAAGTCTGTCGGCGCATAGTCTGGTAAGTACGGTGGATGGCGCAAAACTTCCAACCCCAGCTCTTGTAGCTTAGAGACCGTCTGTTGTGCCGTACGTGTGTGTATGTTCCACACAGTACACATCCGCAGTAATGCTGGTGCCATTTGGTAAGAAGCTGTGATGAATTATACCGGCACTAGACCACCAAACAGTGACCATGACTTTTTTAGAGGTAAGTTTTCGTTTGGGACATTGCCTAGGCGCTGAACCTAGGTCTAATCAATACGATGACCGCTTACGATTATCAAAAATAATCCATTTTGCGTCGCAAGTGACAATGCGATTCAAAATCCTTTCGTTTCTGTGTCTGTTAAGCAACGCAAGGCATACCTCAACGCGTTCGTCGCGCTGGCGATCGTTCAGTTCGTGCGGCACCCACTTATCAAGTTTTTTACCTTGTCAATTTGACGCAAATGGACCAATATTGTTTTGAGCTGCTGCTAACTCAGCCGTAGATTGAGTATCGTCAGCTTCCACTATCGCCTCTAATTCGTTGACTTTAGTTATCGGGCGAACTCGGGGTTCATTTTTTAGATCAAAATTTATATGTCGGAAGCGTTCAAACCAATAACTAGTCGTGCGTTCGTTTGTAGTGTTCACTCCGTACACGTAATTAATGTTGCGAGCCGTTTGTGCGGCATTGCTACTGCGACGGAACTCGTATTCCACAATTACTCGTATTTTTATCGTGTCTATAATGATGAAAAAGATACAAATGTAGTGAAAACAAAACACTAATCAATAAATGACTGCATTTGAAAACAGAACTACATTATGTTTTAAATAAAATTCATTTGAATTTAGTATTTATGGCCAGCCATACCATAAATTATGTTTCAAATGACCAGTATTGTAAAACGGCAACTTCATAGGTAAAGACGTAGATTCATTTCTTATTTTTATGTGTACTTCGTAATTGGGGTAATGTTTAGAATAATACTCATTCATGATATACTTACTGCCAGCTGTGCCTTACATTAAATAAATATTATAAATTAAAGTCTGGTCTGTCTGTTTGACCGCGTTGTTCTTCTATGAACAACCACAGATTATGATGCGGTTTTCACCATAATTTCTAGATTTTTTCCCGGAGGATTTATGTCTTATAACATTAATATTGAACATATAATCTCGATGTTTTGTCGAGTCGTGAAAGCAGTGCATAGCAGGGGCGGCTCGCTAGTGTCTTATAATTTGCCTTAATCCAGGATATGACATCACATCGAAACTATTCTAGCACCGATATTCCGAATATATAAAAAAACTAAGCTATTGCAGGAAATTTTGTTTTTGTAAAACTCTGTTTAATTAACTTTTTAGAATTACGTTAAAGTGTTTAAAAAGTAAGTAGCCGTAATGCTTACAGTTATTTTACAATGAAAATAACGCCCTGCAAGTTTCCAATGTATTATTTGCATATAAATAGAACTGTAAACGCAACGATTTCTTACCTTTTACACAGTTTTCACGTAATTCTAAAAAGTTAATTAAACAGATTTTTAAAATATAGCTCCGATTAAATGATAAAAATTGAAAACCACGAAATATGACCCTAAATTGCGACGTTGCCACTCATAAGGTATAAACGCTCTTAATTGCGCATATTATAAGCTTGCTTTAAGCGAAATTATCTAAAGTCACAATACATGTTCTGATCAAGATTATTTCTGGACTTTAAAAGAGACTTTGACCCCTGAGTTTGTTTCGCAATTACTTCTCCGGGGTAGGCAGAAATGGCGACTCTATCTAGCTTATTTTCTTTTTTAATATGCGTTGTAAAAGTGATTCCTATATCCTATTTACGGAATAAACAATTTCATTTCATTTCATAGTCTAGACAAAATGTAATTTTGAAACACATTTTATCTTCGAGGCGGCGCGGTTGGTAAATTGTGATTGTGATTTCCACGTTTCATGACTTTAATATTTGTCTAAAAGATAAAAGATAGGCCACAATAAAATCATTTGTGTCGTTAGAAAATACAAAGTAGTTTCAGACGACTTTTCGATTACGTATTTCATATGGCTTTGATTTCATATATCATATTGTAGATTTTTTTCTTTAACAGTTTTGAAATTAAGTGCAATAGACAACTATGGTCTGTTCCAAAAGTATCTTATGAAAATATAAACAAAGAGGGTGAGTGAACGCACCTGGGTGTGGTTGTGGATGCCAATGATTTGTAGTGCCTCTCGAACTGAGTGCTTTGATTTTATGATATGTTTCTCAGTTTTAATTACTTTAATGACATTTTTCATTTAACAATTGAGGTTAATTTTGTAAACCTACATCGATGATTTTTAAATTACAATTTAATCATCATCTGCCTTGCCTTTTCCCAACTATTTTTGGGGTCGGCTTCCAGTCTAACCGAATGCAGCTGAATACCATTATTTTACATGGAGTGATTGCCTATCTGACCTCAACAATCCTCCTCCTAAATTACAATTTAATAATGATAGTTAAACCATAATTGTTGTAAAAACTGGTGAAACCTTCTAAAATAGTGTTGTTGTTCATAATCAGAGTTAGTGAGTGATTGCGTAAGAATTTAATTTGAACAGGGTATATTTACATTTTCATCAGATACTTTTGGAACATACTATAGGTTAAAAGAGGAGGCAGAAGCATAGAAATAAAATGTAGCAATTTCTAACACCCCGATTCGATTGGCTAACTTTTAACGTGTTTGGTGCAAGAGTTTAATTTCTATACGAATTAGATATTATTGCTTTTTCTCAAACATGCTTGGAAATTTGAGTTTTCCTCGAGATAAATCGAAATTGCTGTACTGGTCAAATACATGCGAGCAGCGTCCGGCAAAACTTGTATGAAAATCCATATCTGTCGTGGTTTAGCGGCCAAATAAATTACATAGTAAACTCTTATCTATCGTGTAATTTAAAAATGGAACGATCTTTTACTCCGACTGCTTTATTTACTAATCTAAGACTCCGAAACATGGCAACCAAGGAGGTAACTTATCAAAGGTTTAATTTAAATTTCGAACTGGCTTGCAAATAGAAAGCTGTTTATTGAAAAAAAAAAAAAAAACCCGGATAAACACATTAACGCGGGAAAATTAATTAATGTACAATTTCTGTGTCAAAACGTTGTTTTTCTGTGACCTTTACTTACATAAAGAAGAATCTATTTTCATTTATCAAGACTAATTGGCACAGACAATCCGATTTGTGCAACTGAACGTTTGGTTTCCGCGCTGGAAAAATTCTTTGCTCTTAGCAAGTAAGAGCTAAGGGTTTAAATTTTTTGTGCTGTCTATGGCATCATCCTCTTGGCTTTTCACGCGGGAACCACAATTGTAAGACAGTAACTGTTTGAAATGGTTTCAATTATATTTGTCCCCAACACCAGCCAGTCTATTCTGTATAGTTTTCACGGTGCAATTTTTACAGAAAAAATCGGCAGCTCAATTATATTTGACCCCAATAACACACCAGTTCTTACAACCTATTATGAAGGTACAATTTTACGGTTTTAAATTTCGATTCAAATATGTAGCTAATCACCGTTTCGCGTGACTGATACGTAACTTATTACGTGAGTAATTTAATTATGGGCTTCGTTTTGCCGTAGCGACACTAAAGAGTTTACCTACTATAGCTAAATAAAAACGGAAATTCACCACTCAAATACGTGTAACTTATTATTATTTAAAATCACATCCAAAACCAAGTATAAAATGGTAAAATTAAATATTATAAATAAAAACTCAGTTGCAGAACAGGAAAATTGGCCAAAATGTAAAGAGAATACGAGAAAACTTAAAGTATATTTATTGGATGGTAAATCTTTGTCATACTGCCGATAGTTTACGAACTAGAGAATCGATTACATTCTGTTATTAAGCTCGTTACCACTAAATTACGCAGGCTTTAAAATTAATACTATTTCATAAAGATTACCTAAGTTATCTCGATAAAAACAGTCATAGTTAAAGATTGACTAGCATTAAGGTATTAAACTCGTAAGAGTTAATGATAATAATAGGTAACGGTGGTAGTCCTGGACACTGCAAACCGCGGCCTCGAGTACAGCACAATAGATAAAGGTGACAGTTTCCTGGACCCTGGTGGACCGCAATCTCGACAGAATACAGTAGACCTCGATGGATCGCAGGTGAAACGTCGATCATGTGTCGTGGATCGTAAAGGGGACGCCGGTCTCGAACTTCAGGGGCTCTGTGCGGCTGGCAAAAGCGACACAATAGAACCGCAAGCCTGGTAAATAGTCCGGTACCCGGAAAAGGGTCGGAAGCAGCCTTTTTAACTGGTTCTACACCTACGACAAATAAACTAGGGTATTACACCAGAGAAAAGGCAGACTTCCGCTGAGAGAGGAGACTAGGAAAAGTAGGTACCAGATTCGAAGAATGTTGTGCACAAATTGAGTGGCGACGTGGTTGATTGTTAAACATTAGCAGCGATTGGATAAGGAATTAAGGTCCGTACTAGGACTCCAATAATATTGAAAAACCTGAAAAATTTCGAAAATAGACTCGCCTTGATTTCTATTTTTCCGCAACAGATATTTTTCTATATCCATGAAATGTTTTACTTGTCAAAGTCAAACCTTGAAAAATTCTGGTTTAAAGATTGATGACCAGACAATAGTAATTAGAAAAGTAGGTTGTGACCGCAGAGGTCACGCTGCACTGCCTACTTAAGTACATACTGTTTTTGCTTTTAAGGAAAACTGTTTAATGGTCTACTAGCAATTTAGGCCATAACTTTGAACTTCAAACTATTTTTTTGTGTTTTGTTTTGCTTCCGTTCCAGAAACCAATGGACAGTACCTAGGTATCTTCATCGCACATCATAACTACCTGTTAACAATAATAAACTTAAAAACCACCATCCATGAGTTTACTGGAAACTGTCCACATTATTAAAAAAATATCGATACAAGATAGCAATCATATTATTCATCTTTTATTTTTGTTAAGTACTTGTAGATATTTTTTAAAACCCTAGTATTCAACTGCATCTGGTTAGACTGGAAGTCGACCCCAAAATATGTGTGAATAGGCGGCAGATTCATTTTTGGAACAAAGTTCCTTTTCGCACGTTATACTTTGCACACTTGGCGAATGAGAGCTAGACCAAAAAAAGTGTAAAACGTTGACCGTCACGTCACTTTTGTTGCACTGGCTCAGCTCTAGCAAAAGCGAAAGGAACTTCGTTTCAACCGGTTGTCCCTTTCTTTTTTTTTTTGATGGTTGGAAATCATGAAATAACTTCTCCCACTCTGGGCGGAGCGGGAGGGCGTGTCAGACTCTTACTGCCTAAAACCTACCTGTGTTCCTACAGTTTTGTTCCACGGTAAACCTTTCGGACTTTCCCGTAACCCTGGCAGGCATCGGCCCTAGCAGACGCCGTCATTGGTGCTGACATCTTAATGAGGCGCGCGTGGAACACAACGCTCCGTCGACCCGGGCTTGATCCTTATCGGACGGAGAGCTACCCATTGCTCGCCATCCGCAAGCTGGCAACAAAAAACTAAATAAGTTAGTCTAAATGTTGGTTATTTACTTTAATTATTTTCCTTTCCTTCACATGATGCTAAATCTTGAATCTGTAAACGGTCTTCTTACATTCTCCCCATTACCACCTTAAAAGCGTTTCCATGTTATCTAAGGTTACACCATCGATCTTGATGACAGCTTATTATCTGTGGTGTTAAAAACTTGCTGGCTCACTGCTCGTGCAGTGTCGAGTTACGCGTGAAGTTTCTGAAACAAAATTGAGGGAAAAATGTGTAAGGTCGTTTGACAGATGAGGTCGAGTCTTCGAGAGAGGTTGAAGATTTCATATGTTGGTAATTTTTGTTTTGAACTTAAAACCCTAACCACAGCCTTGTAGAAATAACATTTCGCTATCGTATGTCTACGCTATCGTACCTATGTATTTCGGTTAAAATAGTATATACTTAGCCCTTTTTAAGCGACTTCTTAAAAAGGAGGAGAGACCACGCGGCAGAAATGGGTAAATAAGTGATGAAGTATGATGGCAGTGTTTCTCCGGCTATAAGCATATTGTATATCACTGTTTGTCTCTGCATCACCCAAAGGTTGACTGGTAGAAAATGCCTATGGCATTAAGTCCGCCTCTGTACATTTGTGTGCTTAAAGTGTTAAATAAATAAATAAATATACGGAAAACTACCCGATAAAAAAATACGTCACACAAAGAAACCGTTCAAAACTCTCACTTACAAGCTAAAGTCAAAAAAAGAAACGTTAAATTTTAAGATATGGAGTCGAACAAAAGGAATTTATCTTGGGAATGTCCCAGTGGAGGCGTTAAATCAGATAGCCACGAATCGGCTGTAGCACCGAGTACGCAGTATGAATGTGTAATGTACACTCTTCAGTACGCAAACGTAGGTATCTACTTGGTTTGGGGATGTGGTCATAAATCATTGATACAGATTTTCTGTACCAGAGGTATTTATTATGTATGTAACTATGATTTATATCAGCTCCATGTGTGTAATCTTCAGACACTTATTCATTCGTTTCAAAGTTCTATGTTTAACTTACTTTCTTAATCTAACAAATATCATGTAAACTACGATAGTGTAAGCAAATTTGGCTAAGCATAGCATAGCATATTATAGCGTAGGTAACAGAATACTTGTCAGAAAAAAAATCGAGACTTAGAGTGCCTATAAAGTTTTAAATAAGAACTTTGTTTGTTTTTGTAATGTTTATTTTTATTTTTTTTTGTAATAAAAAATTTTTGCTCTGTTTGTTAATGTTTAACAAGTATATTATTTTAGTGCATTATCTTATGATTTTGTAACTTTTGCATACCTACTTGTAAAATATGGCTGAACTTATTACCCTTATCACCCATACCATGTACCTACTGTAGGTACCCATATTTGCAAAATAAAATATTTTTGTCGTGTATTTAGTCGTATCGCAAATAATTACCATTTGGATATCCTAAACATATTTATGGAAATGCTAATATAATAAATGAGCCTCTTTTTGTGAGCATCAAAATATTAAATCGGTACGCTAATATACTAGATCATCTTTTTGTAATGTACCCTAGCCTAGTAACTGCGACCAAATAAGATGTAGCGTGATTGGTCACAGAACTTTCAACAGAAGATCTAACGACAGTTTCATTTGCTCTTTGAATTTATCATAAAAATATGTAGGTAGGTACCTACTTGTTACGTTCCCTTATTAACTCTTTTCAACTAAAGAGCAGAGTAGGATTGACCACCTAATTAAATATGCATATTTATGCCTTGAGCAATGCGGAATCATAAAATAAGGTGTAATTATTATTTATTGTAGGTAATTTAGCAATTTTGTCGACATTCTGTTTTGCAAATGTTTCAATAAATCTTACATGACTTCATACGAATATTTACGAGTTTACTTTAAGATGAATTGTTGGGTCTTAGCCAGAGTTTACATTGAGAATATTATGCCATATTTTAAATTTTGATTTAGTATACAATTTGTAGCATATAGGAGGGTTACAAATCGTTAGAGCAAGTATGCACATTACATGAACAAACGAACATGACAAATTAATGAAGGAATCATACCTTACTCAAATGTCCTTTCTTTGGTATTGTTCGTCGAATCGTTGAGCTCCTTAAGTTCTGAGTTGAGCTGCACGATTGCTGACAATTGCGTGCACTGACTGGACACTGGACAGGTCCACTCAATCTGTGTGGTTCTTTCATCAATAGACTATTTCAAACACCGACCTACGTAGCCTTCACATGATCTGACCAAAATTCTGTCTGGACTTTAAAAGAGACTGTGAGCTCTGAGTTTGTTTCGGCCTTTCTTCTCAGACTAGTCAGATAGGAAAGGCCGACCTCATCTAGTTTAAAAAAAAATATGATTGACGTGTAAAAGTGTTTGTAAAAACCTACTTACAGAAATAAAATCATTTATCATTTACCGTGTGCAGTTATTTAAGTACCTACGTACCTATAAGACCTTGAAAAACAGACGGCTAATGTTACGTATA
This sequence comes from Brachylomia viminalis, assembly GCA_937001585.2. NCBI lineage: Eukaryota > Metazoa > Arthropoda > Insecta > Lepidoptera > Noctuidae > Brachylomia > Brachylomia viminalis. The sequence goes on along the minus strand of OW443303.2, from coordinate 6,817,530 downwards.
GACCTACCTAAATATACTATCATCATCACCATTTCAGCTTAATGACGTCCCCTCCTTCTTGCGGCTTCGCAGAATAGACGACCGATGAGCCGAAAGATTCTGGAGAGGCGATCGTGTACACAAAGACGTGGAAGGCCTCCTACAAGGTGGACTGATGACCTTCTGAAAGCCGAATTCAATATAAATACTAAATTATACACCCCGATCTTTCGTCATAAAATACACCCTACAGAGACCAAAATAACTGTCCTACCAGAAATAATACATAATCAATCGAATAACAAGTCAGTCAAATGTCACAATCATTAAGAGCGTATATACCTTATGAGTGGCAACATCGCAATTTAGTGTCATATTTCGTGGTTTTCAATTTTTATTATTTAATCGGAGCTATAATTAAAAAAATAAGTGAAAGTGTTTAAAAGTAAGTAACTGCAATGCTTACAGTTATTTTACTATGAAAATAACGCCCTGCAAGTTTCCAAGGTATTATTTGCATATACATAAATAGAACTGTAAACGCAATGATTTCTTACCCTTTAGTCCTTTACACACTTTTCACGTAATTCTATAAAGTTAGTTAAACATATTTTTTTTAAATATAGCTCCGATTATGATAAAAAATTAAAACCACGAACTATGACACTATATTGCGACGTTGCCACTCTAAGGTATAAACGTTCTTTAAGTCTATGAACTTTTGCCAAGGCATTACAAAGTTAAAGGGTGGTGGTGACATCGACTCGCAAACTTGTACCATGGGTTCAGCAAATGATTCTAGACGTAGCATAGAAATAACTAGTTGGTTATAAAAAAAAAATGTTGTTCCCTACATTTTACCCGTACTTGTCTATGAAACAGCAGATTTTTTTTTTATAACTGGTGAAATTTTTTTACGTTAAGGGGTCTAGAATGCGGGCGGTGAGTAATGGGTAGCTCACCGTCCGATCAGGACCAGGCCCGTGCTGGAAGGCGCGTACTTGTTCCACGCGCGCCTCAAAGAGATGTCAGCATCGAAGAGGGGGCCCACTAGGGCCCAAGCCTGCCGGGAAAGCGGGATCATCCAAAAGGGGTACCGCTGACGCGGAACATAAAGGGCCAAGGAAGGAACACGGGTGGGTTTTAGTCAGTAAGAGTCTGACACTCCCTTCCGCTCCACCCAGAGCGGGAGGGGTCATTTGATGATTTCCCATCCTGAAAAAAAAAAAAAAAAAAAAAAGGGTCTAGAATCGTGTGCTGTATACAGAGCTATTATACCCTGCCACCCCGTATACAGAGCTATTTTTGACTATATTATGTAGTACTTAGGTAAATATTTTTTGCCTCGTCATAGGTCATACAAATTATGGATGAAAGTTGTGGGAAGTGTTTAGGTATTAGTGGGAAGTCTTAAAGGTCGAGTTATAAAAGTAAGACACGCTATGTCGTTTTTTTTGTCCAGTTAAAGGGGCTACATGACCTAAACGCACGTTTTATACTGCATAAAAGTATATGATCCATTGCAGTAAGTAAAATCAGAAAATATATGATATTCTTCAGGATATAGGCTAGTTAGAGAGGGTGTTGAAAACAAAATACAACTAATTTGGTATTATAGAAAAAAGTCACGAATATACCTACCTCTAAAAATTTCTTTTAACTATTAAAAACCATGTTAATATACATGCAATCATTCTGTTTTTTTATCCAGATTGTTCTTCAAGCAACATATTAACGTGATAGTGTTTAAATTTTTTTGTCCAATCAATAGATTTTGCAATAAATTACCAGCTTTGTGTCATCGCGCATCTCCTTCTTTTCTATGCAGTCCGACAGTGACCGCGCTTTAGTTGTTGTCAGTCCCTTGAGGAAAATATTATAGGAAATACGCATTACAATAATAGGCAGGGCAGCGTACTAAGGTTATCAATTTATTTTCTGATTTATTCTAGCTTTTCACCGCTTCGTCCGCGTCTTCATCATCATCATCAGCCTACAGCAGTCCACTGCTGGACATAGGCCTCTCCAATTGAAAGAAAGTAAATAGATTTATTTGTCACAGAAACACGTGCATACATAAAGATAATTTACACGCCATTTAGCTCGATTCTCGGCAACTCTCATCCAGCTGCTACCAGCCACCCTGCGAAGAGATCACCCGCGTGGAGGTCGGGAATTATCTCATGGGATCGTACTACGGCGATTAAAGGTATCCTCTGTCCTGTCCCTGAAAAGATTACAGCCAGACAGAGGTACTATCATATTTATAATAGAATAATATGGATTCTTAATTAATTTAAAATAAATAAATATCGCCTACCGAAGAATATTCTGTTCATTAATTTATTATTTGATCTCGAAGTCCCAGACGGATTTTAACTTTAAAATACCTTTCTTCTTTAATTTTTTCCAGCTGTTTCTCGTTCTAAAGGCTTTCTTAAGGAGATGGATTTGTTAATAAAGGGTCCTTGAAACAACAAACAGAACTCACAAAAGCAAATGAAAGCATTTAATTTGTTTTCAATTCCGTTTCGTAAACATTAATTTTGTCTAACTGAAAATATTGAGCATTCCCTCGTTACTCTGAATTGAGTTTTGTTACTATTTACTAGCGACCAGCCCCGGATTTGCATGCATGCGATTACATGTGAAGACGGTATTCTGTACGCGACACGTTGTGCACAAGGTCTGAGTAGTAGCTCAAACTCAACTCAAAGCATTTATTTCAAATAAACCAATTACAGGCACTTTTGAATTGTCAAGGGGTCGGTCAGTCAGAAAGATGAAGCTAGTTGTCCATTCCAAAGCGTAGTAGGTACCTATGGAGAAGAACGGGCAAGAAACTCCGTGGACACTCTTTTAAATCAAAATATTGTTACAAAAAAGTGGTTACATCATTCATGTTGTAATTATACATGTGAGAACGATGTAGAAACACGTTCACGTTAAAAGCGTCCGTAATAAAAAGATAAAAACAATTATTATGGAATTAAAATAAGCCGTGGCAGCTAAGAAATGACCAGTGCCTACTGACGGCGCCCGTTCACGAACATGACGTATGGATCAGCACCATTCAGCTCAACCATTTTGAAGGGAACTCAATGATCCAATAGCCTAACAAAAAGTGCAAGCGTGCAGGGCTTGCATGAATTCAAGATAGTATTACATTAGTATTTCTTTTTGTAATGATGCACCTTTCAAATGGTGAAATACATTTTCAAATACAAGCTGTGGTTCACACAGACCACTGGTGGTCGTATGGTGGACATATCCCTCCACAATTATGACTCAATCGCACCAAATTCGTTCTTACTCTTTTACTCTACTGAAATTATGGCCCGCCCGCGCTTAATTTATTTTCGCTTAGCGTTCTTTCTGACTCTTTGTTGTTCGGCTCCTTAGAGTCACAGCGTGATGTTAAGTAACTTATAACCTTCCTCGAGAATTGGGCTATCAAGACAAAAAAAAACATTTCCGACTGGTAGTTCCTGAGATTAACCCGTTCAAACAAACAAACAAACTCTTAGCTTTATTATATTAATAAATATTAGGTCTTTACCTATGAAATTGCCTTTTAGTATACAGAGAGTTACAAGTCATTTTTATATAAATATTCATCTCAAATGACGATGCCGTTCAAAATGTCTTTGTTTCTGTGTCTGTTATGCAACGCAAGGCATACCTCAACGCGTTCGTCGCGCTGGCGATCGTACAGTTCTCGCGGCACCCACTTATCGAGTTTTTTTACCTTGCCAATTTGACGCAAATAGACCAATATTGTTTTGATGCTAACGTTGAAAGCTGCTGCTAACTCAGCCGTAGATTGAGTATTGTCAGCTTCCAATATCGCCTTTTCGTCGTTGTTAACTCTGTTTTCGGGCAACCACGGGGTTAATTTTTTAGATAAACATTTCCATGTCAGAAGCGTTCAAACCAATAATGAGTCGTGCGTTCGTTTATAGTGTTCACTCAGTACACATAATTAATGTTGCAATAGCCCTTTGTGCGGCATTGCTACCGCGACGAAACTCGTATTCTATAATTACTCGTATTTTTATCGTGTCCATATTGATAGATATAAATAATAGAATAATAGATAGAATAGATACAAATGTAGTGAAAACTAAACACTAATAAATTACTGAATTTGGAAATAGGTTTTCATATTTTATAAATTAAATTCATTTGAATTTAGAATTTATCGCCAGCTATACATAAATTACGTTTCCAATGGCCAGTATTGTAAAACGGAAAATTCATAGGTAAAGACCTATTATTTATAAGTATTTAAACTAGCGATCCGCCCCTGCTTCGAATGGAGCGCCACTATCGGGTCCAAAACTATTATACCGAGACTTTCAAGCTGGAACCAATCATACACATTCACAAAATTTCATTGAAGTCGGTTGGGTGGTTCTATTTTATCGAATTCTATTTTTATATTTTGTTCTAATAACTGTACAGTGGAAAACGACTAAAACGGAAGGGTCTTTGAAATTCATTATTTTAGGGATGACGATGGAGCCATTTTAAACGGCGAAACAAAAAAAAAAATCCTTAGCTATTTGAGTTACGAAGTAACAAAGTCTTGAATATGTTTCTATGATTTCATGAAATTTTAACTCTTAATAGGAACAAGTGATGAACCAATTAGTGTATTAATCTCCATAACATTAAATTTCCAAGACAAAAAATGCACTTTCTCTTTCAGTCACATTTTGATTTTAAAGATAGAGTATTACGGGGGAATTTTGACCCTAAGGCGATTAGCACACGGCACCGCGCACCGCCGCGGTTGGCGGTGAAGCGGATCTTACGTTGCATTGGCATGTATGTAATCCGTTGATGCCTTAACACGTACACCGCCCGACCATACGTTTTTGAAAAATGATTTTCCTTTCAATTCACCGCCAACCGCGGCGGTACGCGGTGCCGTGTGTTAATCGCCTTCGACACCTGTCCCACCGCCAGCGATTATCGAGACACGAGTAGAGCTAGCAACTAAAGACGAGTTGCCGAGCAACGAGCAGCGAGTACGCGACGGCGACAAGCGATTACTCGCTGGTATGCGTATATACACACAGCAGCAGGTCAAGTTACCACAGACTGTTAAATTTTCTCATTCGATTTTGAACTTAACCTTCAACATATTAAGGTTTAAAATCATTTGGAGAAATTTGACAGTTTCAGAAATTTGTACTAAGCGTGAGTCTCTCAGCGAGTGTTCTGCCCGCCAAACGAGCGTCGCTGCGACAAATGAGCACGTAATCGCCAGGCGTGTGAACAGTCAGCGATCAATTATTAATAACCAGGATGGCAGGCATATCGACGCGCAAAGTGTAACCATGAATTCAGTACAAGGTTCTAGCCCCTCTAGCTTAGAATTTGTTCGTAGATTATCAAAAAAAAAAACTGTTGTTTCAAAGAAAAGTGCAGTATCTTCTTGTGTATGTCACGCACTGCTGGGTCGAGGCCATCGAGAAACACGGCGAAGCACTTGCTGTATCGCTTGATATCTCGAAGGCCTACAACAGGGTCTGGCACGCTGGTATTCTCAGCAAGCTTCCTTAAGCAAGCAAGCTTATGGCATCCCAGCTGATTGTTGTAGCTGGATATCAGACTTCCTTTGTGAACGGCCGATCAGAGTAGTCGTTGACGGTTACTGCTCTGACCTTATGGCTATTGATGCCCGAGTTCCTCAGGGGTCTGTTCTCTCTACAACTCTTTTCCTGAGGCACATCAATGACCTACTTCAGTCTGGTATTGTTGGATACGCAGATGACAGTACTGTTTCAGAGAGATACTTGTCCAGCGCAAAAACCAGCGGGGCCGAGGTTCGTTCCTTGAGAGAGGCCATGGTAGTGTGTACTGATTTGACTGAATAGAATTGTTTTTAGAACATGCCAAAGGAGATGTTTGATTTTGGGCCACCACTATGTACACTACATAGATAAATAGGAAAAAAATAGGGGAATTTCATAAAAATACTAAAAAATTAATTTGAAGAAGGGTACAGTGGTACAAAAATGATAATTTAAAAAGTTTTTTAATAAGATAACCCTATTTTTAGGGCAGCCATGACAGTTGTGTTTGACAATTGACATGACGTTTGACAGTTTAAACTAAGAAGTAACTTTTTGAGTCTTTCCTTGATTTGAGTTTGGATTGGATGTGTTTCGGAGTTTTTAGTGATTGTTTCTGTTTTGCGACCCAGTTTGCTACTACGGACCTTGATTGATTGCTTCTCTGTCACTGACCTCTATTTTAATAGAGGTCAGTGTTCTCTGTTGACCCCGGCTTTGTTATATGGTTTCTGATTCGCCTGTGATTTGGATTCCTTCGTGTGTTATTTTACAATAACAAGTTCAGTTTCAGGTATGTCCCGTGCATCTACTTATTGTTTTGTTCAAATGCTATTTCTATGTAATGTTTTCTTTCCTTGTTCCGTATTTTAACAGATTTTAATTCATACTTATTCCAGTTTATTGACAATGGCGTGCCTACGGTGCACCTCTGTCATAGATGAAAATGAACAGTATTATGCTGCCGATGACATGGGTCCCGAAATAATTTCAGATATATTGGCAATCTGGTAAAAACATTTTATTTATCTATATATTGTGACATCTTTATACACTGTATAACTTCTTTTTTGTTTTGTTATAGGTTGATGAAAATGGAGTAATGTGCTCACAATGTTTTGGCATCATAATGCAAGAAATGTCAAATGATAGTGCTCTGGCAGATGGAGATCACGAACTCCAGCATCACCATGATAGCAATGTTTGTGTTTGGTGTAGGACATCTTTGTTTAGGAGGCGTACTAACTCTATTCCCGAGGGTGCCGAAAGGCAATATATTGCTGAAACAATTGCTCCAAGAGAGGTAAACAACTCTTTTGTTTTCTTTTTCATTCATTCAAGGCAGGCACAAATGCAGATGTTTCTTAATTATGATCCATGTCCACATTGTTCCAGGAACAAAAAGAACAGTCATAATTTAATTTTTGGCCATGGCCATCCAAGGCCAAAAATTAAATTGTGACTGGTCTGTAAAGGTGATATTAAAATAGCTAAATCTTGATCAATTAATATTATTTAAAATGTTGTGTTTTAAATAAATAAAACATAATTTCATATTTTTTGTTTTAGATACCCGAGGGTGGCTTACTATGTTTTGCTTGTTGGGTACATACTCGGCGTACAATACAACAACAATAGCAGAATCATAGCAGCTCCTGCGGTTGATAGGAATATGAATGCGTGTGTATGGTGCCGACGGTCTCTTGCCCAAACACGCAGCCACTCGGTACCTGAAGGATCTGAACGGACCATTATATCAGAAACTATATATCCAAGAGAGGTAACATTAACAGCTTCACCTTACTTAATTACCTACTTTTGGAATGAAGTAATTGTGCGAATAGCCAATACATATTGTATTCTTTTGTATTATTCAGATTCCACCAGGAGGACTGGTTTGCTATGCTTGTTGGGTAGCAGCACATAGAAATGTGGAGCGTGCTACAAGGAGTGAGGATAACCAGCAAACTCCAGGCCCGTCTAACCTTCACCAAGACTCAGTGTGTGCATGGTGTAGAATGTCGCTACATCGAAGGCTAACACATGTGGCTAGTGGTCCTGTGAGAGATGAAGTTGCAGCAAGAATATAATAATAGAATATATACAACGGACAGTGGGTTGCTGTGCTCACATAATGACCATTGTGTGGTATTTGGGTTGGGCTCGGTACCAAGAGAACATAGAAGCACCTGCATCATTCCTGGATGGAATATTAATAAGGGATGATGTAGAAAATTAATAAAATCATAAGTCCCAACATGTTGTTTTATTTATATACCTCTCATTACTGATTTCTCATCCTCTTAATGTCGATTATACTAGGAATTAAATAACATAGAACTCATTAGAAACATTGTTACTGCTTTGTTGGTCTTCCCAGCTGATAGGTACCTACTGTTTACAGGAATAGTTTACTTTAACATGCAGTTGTCAGGTACCGCACAGATCTCTCCTATGAATTATCGAAGTCCAGAGTATATTGATAGGCACCTTAGATAGGCACTATCTTTAGTGAAGCAGTAGGACTGTTAAAAAACAAAACGTTCAAGCCTTCGTTACGTTTCTTGCTCCTCTTGACACCGATATAACCAATCTCTAACTGCTCGAATAGGTGATAGACGATTGCTGCCGCAGTCGAGTAGAATACTCTGTAGTCTTATTTTATCGAAACCGAAACACAACCCAAGATTTTCGAAATTAGTATTGTTTTGTTTGATTTGACGGCAGCTAATACACGTCAATCAAATGTCATTGTCAAAATGACGTTTTACGCATGCTGCTAATCTGATCCACCATGTTTAATTTTATGTTGTGTTGCTCTCCTTGGCCAAGTTAATTTGAGTATACCTTGAAACGAAGTGAAATTAAAGGAAATTAACAATAGCAAACGGTTCCTGTAATACATAGCGATATTTACATATAGTGTACATAGTGCTGGCCCAGGCTCCATACATTTCTGGAACATCTCCTTTGATGTCATTTGTTTAACAGAACATTGGTTGAAGGGTCATCAGGTAATGTCAATAAATTATGAAAACTATTGTGTAGTTAGCCAATTCAGCCGAAAACGTAAGATACATGGTGGGTCATTAATATTAATAAAAAATTCGATTAAATCGAAAGAACGAAAAGACATCATCGGACTGTCTGTTGAACACACCATTGATTTGTTCTGTGTTGAGCTTGATAAGCATGTTATAGTTTGCGTATACAGACCTCCAAGTTACCAGAATCTATCTGTGTTTGATTCTGTAATGGAAGATGTGCTAAAGAAACTTACTGCTAGTAGTAAGTCTATAATCGTATGTGGTGATTTCAATATTAATTTATTAGAAAATAACTCAAATACTGTCAGATTATTAAGTCTTTTTAGGTCATTTGATTTGTCAAATATTTTTATGGAGCCAACCCGAGTGACAGCTTCTTCTGCCACTTGTATAGATAATATTTTTTGTAATTGTGATTACTTACACAAACAAATTGTAAATAAGTTGCCATCTGATCACAGTGGACAAACAATAACGTTTTGTACCTACATGCCTTTACAAAAAATTCAAATAAGGTTTAGGCCAATAACATGTAAAAACATAGAGAAATTAAATAATTCTTTGGCCAATAAATTATGTGTTCATGGTTTTAATAATATATGTGACCCAAATGAGTTCTACGCCGAGTTCTTTTCACTATTAAACACGCAATTTAATAACACTTTTCCACTAAAGACTAAAAGTATTTAAATACAAAGTTCTTATTTAGTGATTGGGCGACTCCAAGTATTCGTAAAAGCAGGGGGAAACTTTTTCAAGCTTTGAACAGTATGTTGCAAAATATTCAAAAACTTTTAAAAGTGTGTGCAGAATAGCTAAAGCTCTTTATATTAGCAATAAAATAAAATCAGCTGATGATAAAATAAAAACTACCTGGCAAATAATAAATAATGAAACAGGTAGGAAAAAACACCGTAATACGGAAATTAATTTAGAGACTGCACATGGCCTCATCAGCTCAGATGTAGAAATAGCTCAGGAATTTGAAAACTTTTTTGGTAGTATTCCCCTCAAAACAACTAAAGCTTTAAAATCCTAGCCCGCGCTTTCTGATGCCTTACTTAGAACGAATGTAAAGGCATGCCCTTTGGAGTTTAGGTTTCAGCATACAAACCCCCAGGCTGTTATAAAAGCCTTTAAAGATCTAAAAATTAAATCCACTGAAGATCTCTGGGGAATGTCTGTAAAAGTCTGTAGGCCTGTCATTGAAACCATAGCGCCCTATTTAGCATTTATATTTAACACCAGTGTAGACCAAGGAGTCTTTCCGGATCTCATGAAACATAGTAAAATAGTTCCTTTGCTCAAATCCGGTGATAGTAAAGAACCCAACAATTATAGGCCTGTGTCAATTCTGCCCGTTCTCAGTAAGGTGTTTGAAAAGTTGATGCTCAATCAAATGTTACGTCACTTTAATAAAAATTCCATCTTTCATGAACAACAGTACGGTTTCACCAAAGGGCGCTGTACCACTGACGCTGGTGTCACCCTAATAAAGAACATTTTTAACGCCTGGGAAGAAGCACAAGATGCCATTGGAATCTTTTGCGACCTCTCTAAGGCGTTCGATTGCGTAAACCATCAGACACTTCTGCTGAAACTAGAGCACTATGGGATTAGAAACACAGCTCTTGATTTACTCAGATCATACCTGAAAGATAGAAAAGTTACAGTTCAACTAAACGGCGTAAACTCATTAGGGTCTGAAATGGCAATGGGCGTTCCTCAAGGTTCGATATTGGGTCCATTCCTCTTTTTAGTTTATATAAATGATTTACCCCAATTACTTAAAAATCAACCGAAGATGGTGTTATTTTCAGATGACACATCATTGATATTTAAGATAGACCGACGGTCACAAAATCTTGACGACGTGAATAGCTCTATTCTTCAGATCCATGATTGGTTTACGGTAAATAATTTGGTACTAAATGGTAAAAAAACCAAATGCATTAAATTTAAATTACCGAATGTAAGAAGTAGCGAGTGTGACATCATGTTGAATGGAGAAAAACTGGAATTAATTAATCACACAGTTTTCCTGGGAATCACGCTAGACGATTTATTACAATGGGGACCTCATATAACATCTCTTGCGGGGCGGCTAAGCTCGGCCGCTTATGCTGTTAGAAAGATAAGACAGTTAACAGATGAAACCGCGCGTTTGGTCTATTTTAGCTACTTCCACAGCATTATGTCGTATGGCATTTTACTGTGGGGTCGGGCTGCTGACATGGAATCCATCTTTATTTTGCAAAAGAGAGCTGTCAGAGCCTTTTATAATCTACGTCAACGCGAATCTCTCAGGGAACTATTTAAAAGGATTAATATTATGACGGTACCTTGCCAATTCATCTATGAAAATATTATGTACGTAAGAAAAAATCTACATCTTTTTAATAAAATAAGTGATAGACATAATTTTAATACAAGAAATAAAGATAAAATTGATCAACCATTTTTCAGATTAGCTAAAGTACATACATCTTTTATGGGGTACTGTGTTAAATGCTACAACAAAATACCTTGTAATATATTGCAATTAAATGAAAGAAAATTTAAAACTCATATAAAAAGTTCACTGTGTAAACAAGCATATTACAAATTAGAGGATTATATCCAAGATAAGAATGCTTGGAAACATGCTGGTCCAGCTCCACAGGACAATCTAGGGTCTTGACAAAATTAAAACTTGTTGCTACTTTAATTGTATGGTTTGTTATTTTTTATGACATTGGTTTACATTCTGTGACTACTTTAACTCACACACTGACATATTAATTGGTTACATAATTTGGGAAATCGTATACTTTTACAATGTTTGTAAATATGTGAACACCATGTATCTATCATTTAATTAACTTATTTATCATTGCTACGTTTATTAAATTCTTTTTACCTATTTTGGTAGGGTAATTTTTATTATAGGTGCATCGTCTTCACATATAATTATATAATTAATGTATACAAAGTATTGTAACACATTTTAAAAGAGTAACGATGGAGTTTCTTGCCCATTCTTCTCCATACGAAACTACCTTTTGGAAGGGGCGACTAGAATCAATTCTATTTAAATGTAAATGTTGACGTTCAAAAGTGCCTTTTATGTGCCTATTTGAAATAAATGCTTTGACTTTGACTTTGACCTTAAGCCTTGTCTCCCAGTGGGGTGATGACAAAATGGTCTCTTTTAACGCCACCAAAACACAGGCGTGCCTTTTTTCTGCTAAAAGGAGTCGTTTCGACCAAGCTCCTTCTTTTTGGGGTACACTGTAACTGATCGGCTCGAGCTCCTAGGCATGGAGTTGACATCAGGTCTCAACTTCGGTGCCAACATCGAGCACAAAGCCCAAACAGCGGCCAAGCAACTGGGCATCCTAAATAGAGTGAAGCGATACTATACGCCTGGACAGCTTTTGACCCTTTACAAAGTGCAAGTCCGATCCTGCATGGAGTATTGCAGCCACCTTTGGGATGGCTCAGCAAAGTACCAACTTGCCGCGCTTGACTCGGTGAAATAAGATGAAACTAATCATATAGAAAGTGGTGACCAGTCAGTTCACCATACATTAAATCTTAGAGCACTCTAAGCATTAAATTCAACAATTTTTACTTGACAAGCAACGATTGGCATTTGTCATTTCATCATTCTACAACAACAATGTTACCAAATATTTCACTTAGCAAAATAATTAACCGGTTTACTTTTATTTAATAATGTATTATTTGACAAAGAATTCATTATTGTTTCTTTTTATTTCATAGACAACGTTTGGAATAAAGACATTATACAAAGGATCATGGCAGAATTTGTACAAAAAAATTAAGATATTTAGAGAAGTTGAAATTCTAGCTCTTGTACTCTTGGGTACCTGAAGAGTATCTTCAGGAATTTACAATATTTTTAAAACCCCGCAATAAAAATATAATGTTAAAAGTAAATAGTTTAACTAGGAGCTCTTTATTTTAGAACGAAACAGCCGTTGTCAGTGTAAGACCGCCAGACCGCTTTTATTTTAATCTGTGGGACAGACTATCTTTGATCCTTGCTCCCACAGAGTACTACTATATACTGCTTGCTCCATAAAACTAATATTTAAAAATAAAAATTGTTCCTTGCTACTAGTTTAGTAATCTGTGCTTTGATCGTCGACCTCGACTGTCATCGACTGTCTTGCGTGTATTCTTGCTTCGTTGTTATTTTCGCAATTCGCTTTCTTTAACGGTTTTTAGCTACTTTCTTGGACGTTTGATTTCTGCTTTACCCTGAAACCTCGGCTTCTACCACGGACTTTTGAATTTCACGCTTATCTTTGACTTTGTGCTTATATTCTCGACACTGGATTTTGATTTACACAATGAGGTGTATCAACTGTGACCTCGATCTTCACCATTCCCGGCGTATACTCGTTTTAGAAGAGTTAGACACAAGAACAATCTCAATGATAGCAGAATGGATTTCTCCTGTCATAGTAAGTACCTATTTTCATTTATTCACATAGTTCCCCACGTGTTAGGTAGGTGGGTAGGTATATGTCGCGATGGCTCGCCCCCTATTACATGGGACTTGAACATAACTGCCGAAATGTGGGTGTACTGTAGGTACACCTCTGCCCAACCCTTCGGGGAAACAAGGCATTTTATGTTATATATTGTTATAATTGTTGTAATGTTGCAGGTAACTGAGATGGACTGCATTTATGTGTTCAGTGCTGGGAAGCAGCTATGAGGGCTATCAATGAATCATTGAATACTATGGAAACTGCTACTGACAGTCATCCATCTGAAGCTAGCTCTAGCAGCGTAAGCCAGCCTCAAAGAGTTATTGGACACTCAAGAGTCTGCATTACATGTGGGCGCTCTGTTTTAAGGATTCAAAGTGAACTTGTAGTGCGTACAAACCCAACTGCAAGGCAACAACAAATACAACTATTGATCTCAAACAATATTGCACCTCATCAGGTTAGTTCTTTACATAATTATAAATAGTAGTAGTGTTGATTCTGTACTTTATGCTTACCACCATGCAAAAGGCGTGAATTTAAGCATGGTATGAGATTATACTGATCTAAGTACATATTTATAGTTATTAGTAAACTATAGTGGCAAACTATACTTTAAAGGATGTTGGTCTTTAGTTTTGAATTATTTCTAGGTGAATCCATTGGATCGCTTGTGCCACAACTGCTACAGAGCAGCTGGATGTACTGTTGCCCGGATGCCGCATCAGACCCCGATCCTGAGCAGAGCAGAGCCAGAGCAGCAACCGCAAGAAGATACAGTTGTAGTACCTGGGGCCGTACTATGAGCTGTTAACGCCATCATGATTCCATTGAGAAAAAGAGATAGTGCTATCGGTCATGTATAGCTCCTTCTCTCTTCCACGCTGGAACAATGATGGAATTAACACGTCATAGTACGGCCCCCTGCACTGCACTTAATTTCTGATCAGGAGTTGTCATCACAGCCCAGCTCAGCTCCAGAATGGATACCTGCCAATGTACCAAATGTACCTCAAGAAAATACGCCTACCATTCTATTACCTAATTACAAAAGGGCAACCGGAAGCCCATATAACTGTGCACTACCACAATGCAACAACATAGATACACTATATCAGAGTCATTGAGTATTAGGTTGCTACAAGATATTTCCAACCCATATTAGGATTTGTAGTACTCATCTTATAACCAATGAGTGGGATGCACTGTATAATTCCAGTACTTCATATTTCAACTCGCAGCAAATTGAGCACATATTTTCTTATATAAATCACAATCAGACTTACAACTTTGAAGAAATTCTTAACATAGATGACAATTTGTTGCAATATTGGGTCGGGTTGACAAGACAAAACTTTAAGTTTGTTGGACCTGGTTCCAAGGCTTTCTGAAGAAAATATGAAGACTGGTTTATCGGCCCTTTTAATTAAATATAGAAGTGGTGAATCTGATGAAAGAATAGCAAGCCTCATGAATGTTCCGAGGCGTACACTTGAGGGCTACATGAATAATCATGACAGAGGAGTTTGTTCCTAGACATTTAGGTCTATCCCATATTACCAGACAACAGATGCTATCACACAATGTATTAATTCCTAATGGCATTTATGGCCATAACGTTAAACCCATTTTTATTTGGGATGGCACCTATAATTTTACTTACAAAAGTAGCAATTACAGCTTTCAAAAAGACTCTTATTCTTTGCATAAGTATAGGAACCTATGATGGTAGTTTTATGTGATGGATATATTTTGGATTGCCTGGGTCCATACAAAGCTACAACCTCAGATGCTGAGATTATGTTGTCCCTTTTTAATGATGACAATGATGCAGTAAGAGCATATTTCAGAGAAAATGACGTTTTTATTTTGGATAGAGGTTTTAGGGATTCAATAATGTTATTAGAACAGTGTGGTTATGAGCCCCATATGCCACACTCCTTAATGCAAGGAAACAATCAATTAACCACACAACAAGCTAACCAAAGCCGTTGCGTCACTATTTGTCGCTGGGTGGTAGAGGCAGTGAATGGTCACATGAAAAGAGACTATAAATTATTTAGGCATGAATTTAATAATAAAGCTCTGCTACATCTCATGCAGGATTTCAAGATAGCAGTGGCTTTGTACAATAAGTTTGCTGTGCAGTTGAAAGATCGTAGTGATGCTCAAAATATTTTAAATGTTATAAATTGAACGATTTCAATTGCATACTAACTTGTCAGATGTGGTGGTCTCATTGAACCTTAATAGGCGCTCATCTGACTTTATAAGTATCACAGCTGATCGGGATAATATATTATTCTCCCTCCGATTGGCCTATGATGATTTAATATGATGATGTTTGGTATTTGGGATGGGCAAGGTATCAGGATAACATTTTATTACCAGCTCAGCATTTAAATCATGTTTTTGTAGAAGAGGAATAAATACATTAATCAAGATGTTGTTTTTTATTTTATAAGACGTAACCTGATGTTATTTACATAGATAATTTTTCATATGAACTTATTACACTTTCAACAGATTAATGCCCATCAATATTTACACAAGCTTGATATTAATTTGACGTCTTCTAACGGTAGACATAATATATACAATATCAATAAATGCACCCTCAATGTAGACGGTTGTTGTCGTACTGCTGCTGCGGCTGGCTTCTTTCGTCCTTATCGCAGTTTATAAGTTAGTAGTGTGCCTAATTTGTCTGTCTTGACTCTTGGATGCCCCGTAGCCTTCATCACAGTAGTCACACCCTTTCTACTGATATAATGATACTTTTTCAACTCATAACGCCACTGTAAACGTTATATTCTGTAAACAAACTATTCTCTGCTGTTCCGTAAACAAACTATTCACATGACTCATCTGAAGTTGTCTGTCAGTTTGACAGATCCGTCATTGTCACGTCGTTTTTTTTTATTAATACAGCAAAATGGGCAACGAGATTGAAACGAAAAACTAATATTTTCATTTCGAAATATTTTAATTATGCGGGGTTTTAAAATTATGATAAGTAGATCAATCTACTCTTCGTAATGTATTCTCAAAATTGGAAAATATTTTGAACCCTCTAAATGAATTAATTTTTTTGTACAAATTAATGTACGGACCTTGCCATGATTCTTTACTTAATATAACGTAATTTAAAAAAAAACTACTCACGTTAGCATTATTGCAAGTGTAGTTGTCTAGGTTCCTTTAAACCCTGCAGACAGAAATAGAAGCCCCGCACAGTGGGGCTCCGTAAACGTGCTGACGGAAACGCTAACCCTAGACGGTCGACGTCACGGGGAGTTAGGTTCGGTTAGGTTTCTTTAAACCAATTGTGACGTTGCAAAAATAAATAATTAAAGCAACTAGTAGCGACACCTTTCGTGGGTCTGCTCAAGCTCGTAGGATGATGGTTTTTATGAAATCCTGCATCGCGCAAACAGAGTTTACCGCGCGACTAGCATATATACAACTTCCCGACATCAATCGTCGGACAGTTGCCCACCAGACATGATAACCGTCTGGTCGGAGGATCCTGTCTTATCTATGGAGGTATGAGTGAACTTTACACCCTGTTCCTCGCACCTCTGTAAACTTAAGCCCATACAGGCTCCTTCAAACAGCCACGACACGCGATGCCAATCGCACGCGACACATAGGCACCGCTCGTCGCGCGACAGCCGAATGTTTGAATAAGCCTTTAAACGTTGAAACTAAAACGAGATTTCTAATCATTTAAGTACTTACTCTTTAAAACCGAAAATTTCAAGTAATTTGGAATCAAAGCGAGTGTCACTTTGAGTATCAACAAGCCAATCGAGTGAAAACGCTTCCTTCAAAGAGGCTTTAAGACCTCTCAATCAATGCAAAAAATATATAGGTTCAAAAGGCCAGGTCCATACAACAGCCGAAAATGTACGCACAAATAAACATGTCTCACGTCAAAGCTGCCGTTCTACTCTGCCACAATCTCACAGTAAAAACTTAGGCAAGGTGAGCTGGAAGTGAGCCGTCAAAAGTTTTTAATCCTAGCTTTAGCTAGGAAGTGAGCTTGAAGTGAACTGTCATTCCACCTGATGCCTAGGAATTGAGCTTACTACATCTAAGTTTTTACGATGCGATTTTAACAGGATAGTTCAGCAGGTGGAATAACGGGTCACTTAAAAGCTCACTTGACCTAAGTTTTCATGGTGAGATTTTTACAGAATAGGCTGGCTGAAGTGCACTCACGACTGGCATTCGTTTAAGATCGCTGTGCAAATGCGTATATGTATGCTTGCGTCTATTTTAATTGTATGGAGCAAACCTTCTGTATCTATTTTGTGGTCCCTCTCACTCAAGGATACGGCGAATTGTAAGGCATTAAGAATGTCCTTCATCTTTTTTCCACACTTTTCTCTCTTTCTGAATTATAATTTCTCAGTTGACATCCTTGTTAGAAAGTAATTTAATTTGACATATTTAAAAAGCACTGGGGTTTTATTAAGCTACAGGATAAAAAAAATACTTTGAACTTTATCTCGTGATGAATCACCGATAACGAACTTTTATGATAATTAAAACTTAATATTTTGAGCCTCGTCTGTTTTTTTACAAGTACATAGATTAAATTATTCAAAACCTAGTAGGCCTTAAAACCCTAAACAAACAATAAGTACTTTTAAAAGCTTTTAGGATCGAAAATATTTACAACTAAAATGTGGGTACCCCAGAATAAGTACCTAAAGGACAAAAAAAAATATTTCGTAAAAGGAAGGGTCTCAATTGCCATACATGTGGTATTTCATCATGATATGGGGTAGATGTGCGAAACAAATGCGGGTTGATGGTATTGCGTATGGCTCTGTATTGCCTCACTGAAATGATTTCGCTCTGCGATTCTTTCATTCCTGTTTTCCCAGATTATTTTTTGATGACTGGATAAATCTTTTTTTTACAACCCATGAAAAAAATCAATATTACCATAATTATAGCAGCTAGGTAGGTAGGATTTTTCGCCGGCGTTACGGGTTACGGGTAATCAGGAGACCGAAAGTCTGACAACCAGTCTTCCCAAGGGGTATCGTATTACCCAGTAACTGGGTTGTGAAGGTTATACGTCCTATAGCAATTATTTACAAAGTATTACAAAATTACATTATCTTTACTTCACTACACTAAAGAACAAAAATGTTCACCTACATACCTAATATTTAAATAAAAACACAAAAGACCCTCTCTGACTCTCCTCTTCGACAATGGTTTGACTTTGGTTAACATAACAAAAAAGCGCTCTAAAAATTACTCCGCGCTTAAAGCGCTTCACAACCTACTTTTTATCCTGTTTTTCGTACATAACTTTATTTACTTCCCAACGCACGGTAAATTGGTATAACTAAATATGTTTCTAATGGATGGTGCGTGATGAATGGATAGGTGCTTGTTAATGGTACATATGTTGTGTAACAATGTTGTATACATATTATGTGAGTCAAATGGGCCTTATCTTGTAAGTATCCACGTTAATATGTTTAGTTTAAAATAATATATTTTTGAGTAGGTACTTACATTGAAATGAAATGAAATGTTTATTTCTGTAAGTAGATCTTTTATGACACTCTAACACGTTAATAATTTGTTTGGCAATATTTTAAAACTAGATGGCTACGGCATTTCCTAGCTAACTGATCCCTGAGAAGAAATGCCAAAACAAACTCAGAGGTCATGGCCTCTTTTAAAGACCAAACATTATATTTAGACGAACTTTGACCAAGTTAGTGTCACAAATGGCTGAAATTAAACAGCAAAACCAGGAAATTCAAAAGTCACATCTCGAATTAAAAAAAAACTCTTAATTTCATTAGAAAGCAATATGATGATATGATAAAACAGAGAAACTGTACAAAATCTGAATACAAAAAATCTTTATCGGCAGCGCTTACCCCGGCCTAGCCGGCCTAGCATTGAAATCCGGAACATACCTCCCGAGGAAATCAGATAATCTGCAGATCTGTTTGGCAGTCGATCTTCAGACGTAGATTAAGTATCGTCAGCTTCCACTATCGCCTTTAATTCGTCATTGTTGACTTTAGTTTTCCGGCGACCACGGGGTTAATTTTTTAGATCAAAATGTCCATGTCAGTAGCGTTCAAACCAATAACGAGTCGTGCGTTCGTAACTGCTATTCCATAATGCACCGCCTCCATTCCGCCTTTGTACCTTTTGTGCGAAAAGTTATAAATAAATAAATGACTCGTATTCTTATCGTGTCCATATTGATGAAAAATATACAAATATTGTGAAAACAAAACACTAATCTATAATCAAATGACTGAATTAAAATAGAACTCCATATTTTTTAAATATCTTTTGAATTTAGAATTTGTTGCCAGCCATTCATAAGGTACGTTTCACATGGCCAGTATTGTAAAACGGCAACTTCATAGGTAAAGACCTATTACTATCTAAACACGTAGCTAAGGTAGCGGTTATTCTAGCAGGCTGCAAAAATAAATGATTAAGGTTAAATTACTGAAATATTTTTTTAATTGTTGGGCACGTCGATGACTGCTATAATAAATTAACATTAAAACCAGCACATTTTTTTTTTTTTTGAGGATGGGATATCATCAAATGACCCCTCCCGCTCTGGGTGGAGCGGAAGGGAGTGTCAGACTCTTACTGACTAAAACCCACCCGTGTTCCTTCCTTGGCCCTTTATGTTCCGGGTCAGCGGTACCCCTTATGGATGATCCCGCTTTCCCGGCAGGCTTCGGCCCTAGTGGGCCCCCTCTTCGATGCTGACATCTCTTTGAGGCGCGCGTGGAACACGTACGCGCCGTCCGGCACGGGCCTGATCCTGATCGGACGGTGAGCTACCCATTACTCACCGCCCGCAGGCCCGCGCCCACGGTGGCCGGGAGTCGTCACGCGGCTCTCGACGCCCGGAGCGTCCACCGCGGCGGCTTGGACGGGAGACTCTCTCCCTCTCCCGTCCCGCCACCTCCTTCGCTAGCATGACTGCTTCGCAGAAGGAGGCGACTGCCTCCCACTCCCCCTCGCCCCGGACCATGGCGTGAACCAAGGCCGGGCGTGAGAGGTCGCCGCCGCTGCCGATCGCCTCTACGAGGACACGGCGGTGCTCCGCCCATGCAGGGTAGGCCCCCACCGTATGCTCCACCGTGTCCTCGGGGCGATCATCGCAGTGGTGACACCCGGGCGTTTCCTCCCGCCTGATGATGTGCAGGAACCTCCAGAAACTTCCGTGTCCGGTGAGGACCTGCGTCAGGCGGTAGGTAAGGACGCCGTGACGCCTCTCTAGCCACTCCTCAAAGCTCACAATAGCCTTACATTGTTGTTTAGTTATCAGTATCAATCCACCATGTATTGCATTTTCTCTGCTGAATGCTGAACTATTATTCTAAAAATACGTACGAGTACTTTTAACTTTTCTGTACAATTAACGGACGCATTAAACAATATGTAAACCATTATTTCACGGACATTGGTGTGAGTTACATTTGCCTACTTTTTAATATATTCTGACACCCTTAAATTTGAATGTGTAACTGTTTTATGTCCCAGTAAAGTAAAATAAAATACCATACTTGTTAGTTAAAAAATGTAAACATATAAACTAGTGTTAGTAACATTTGTTCCAATGAACCAATGCCAAAACCAATACCAATTGCTCTGCAATACATAAAATATCAATGTTGTTACAGTTCATGAATAATTCAATTTCAAGGTCCTTTCGCAACATACCTTGAATATTATGGTGCACCAGGTTTCTGACATTTTGATTATTGGGACTAGTATTAAAATTTCAATTATCTACATTAATTACACAAGAGGTTTTTTATATTGTCTTAATTTTTAATTTAAATTAATGTCAGCTTTTGTAGCCAAGTTGTTGGCTGAATCAATGAAAATGTCAATTGCTCAATAGAAGCAATCGTTTTATTAGCCTGTTTCGTGGCTGATAAACCAATATAAAAAAAGTATATCGATAAAGCTATTCGTCTTTTGAAACATTTTGGCAAATACAATTTGTATTTTGTCCCTTAAGTTATTTTTGCTTAAATGATACCTGAAAAAAATATTAAATCTGTTATCTCACTCTTACAAGGTATACAAGAAATAAAAAAATAATTGTATTTTTAACATTTATTTAATAATTTTTTACATATTCTGGTCAAATTGTTGGGCTCTATTGCGAATGCAGGCTGGCGCAGAGGAGGTCGCACCAGGCGGCGGCCGAACTAGCGACACGCGGTGTTGCAACAATTGTCGAGAGGATCCGGCAATTGGGACTCGAGGTGGCCCTGCTCAAGTCCGAGGCCATGTGTTTTCATGGTCCTCGGAACACGCCACCGTCGGGTTCCCAAATAACGGTAGGAGGGGTTCACATCGGCGTCGAGTCGACGATGAAGTACCCGGGACTCGTCCTCGACAGCCGGTGGAACTTCGTGGAGCATTTCCGACGTTTAGCTCCCAGACTGGAAAGGGCCGGAGCTGCCTTAAAGCGGCTCCTGCCCAATCTAGGGGGGTCAAACGCCTCCTGCCGGAGGCTCTACGCGGGGGTCGTGCGATCCATGGCCCTGTACGGGGCACCAGTATGGGCGCGTTCCTTAAGGCGGCGGCCAGCCCGCCGGTTGAACGCGCCCCAAAGGGTCATGGTCACCCGGCTGGTCCGGGGATACCGTACGGTCTCTGGTGAGGCGGCGAGCCTCTTTGCTGGATTACCGCCATGGGATCTAGGGGCAAAATCCTCGCGCACATTTGGGCGTGGTGCGAGGAGGCGTGACGCCGGGGCGTAGCTCCGCTGCCGCGAGAAATCACGGAGAAGGTATGGAAAGAGCGACTGTCGCAACCCAGCGCAGGGCACGCCACTATAGCGGCGGTAAGACCCCTCTTTGAGGAGTGGCTAGAGAGGCGTCACGGCGTCCTCACCTACCGCCTGACGCAGGTCCTCACCGGACACGGATGTTTCGGGAGGTTCCTGCACATCATCAGGCGGGAGGAAACGCCCGGGTGTCACCACTGCGATGATCGCCCCGAGGACATGGTGGAGCATACGGTGGGGGCCTGCCCTGCATGGGCGGAGCACCACCGTGTCCTCGTAGAGGCGATCGGCAGCGGCGGCGACCTCTCACGCCCGGCCCTGGTTCAAGCCATGGTCCGGGGCGAGGGGGAGTGGGAGGCAGTCGCCTCCTTCTACGAAGCAGTCATGCTAGCGAAGGAGGTGGCGGGACGGGAGAGGGAGAGAGTCTCCCGTCCAAGCCGCCGCGGTGGACGCTCTGGGCGTCGGGAGCCGCGTGACGACTCCCGGCCACCGTAGGCGCGGGCCTGCGGGCGGTGAGTAATGGGTAGCTCACCGTGCGATCAGGACCAGGCCCGTGCCGGACGGCGCGTACGTGTTCCACGCGCGCCTCAACGAGATGTCAGCATCGAAGAGGGGGCCCACTAGGGCCCAAGCCTGCCGGGAAAGCGGGATTGTCCGAAAGGGGTACCGCTGACCCGGAACATAAAGGGCCAATGAAGGAACACCAAACATTAACCTTTTTTCTTTAAGTCCTGCGCCCTTAAGGCTACGTTGAAAATATTATATCAGAGCAACTTCCACAAGATTTTTTTTAAGTACTCTAGATTTTAGTGATTTAGCTCACAGATAGACACACGGTCAAAAAACACATTTAAGTTTTATTCCAAGTACACCACGGGCACCCATAAAAATGGAATATCACGCTTTGCCCCCCTTTGACACAAGGCACTAAATATAATGCCAGTCATACTGTGAACATCTCTCATCATACACCCATGTTACGTCAGTTAATTTAGAACATGACAGGGATCCCTTCTGCCGTGTCGTGTAAAGTGTTACGTACTCGTGTGTTCCGGAATTCATTCGTAATTACGAGGCTCTACACGTAATGCTCGTTTTGAGATGATAATAAAAAAGGCATGTATTTAATCGAACTTCTAATAATAACTCGCATTTTGCTCTCTTAAAAATATTATTGAACACTCTTATAAGTATAATAATTGCGCCGATTTTTGTGAACCTAATATTGTTCCTATTTTGGGGTCCTACAAATACAAAATAGCCAAATAGCTGCGACCAACTTAGATGTAGCGCCCATCGGCCACTGGCGCGGTACCGTTCGCTTCGCTCGCTCGGCTCTCGCGTGGTTGGTGACAGTTCCAACCAAACCTAACCCATTTGGTCGGGGTACCCTACCTATCTTAATTACTGCGACCAATTGTGAGAAAAGGTCAGAAAGTTAAAAAGAGGCTCAATTATAAAAAGGGGCCTCATTAGAAGTGCAAAAAGTTTATAGACATTCATTAAATTATTAAATTTAAAAAGTGGCCATCATTAGAAGATCAATAAGTTTTTAGAGGATCAGTTAACTATTTCCCATAAAATAATTAATAGACGCACATATTTGGAATTCCTAATGACGTTAAAAAGGTACGGGCATTGAGGTCCTTAATTGGCAAATCTTTTATTTGGGTATATTTTTCCTTGGATGTTGTAATTAGGTCCAAGTTTAGGTAAGCGCTTTATTTAAAATTTTTGGTACCTACTAGTGTTTCAATAGTCAGTTTATCCTCCTAGGGTGAGATTGGCAAAATATTTACAACTGAAAATCCTAATTAGGTTCATGTAGGTTCTTAATTATGTCCAAGCTAAGACAGTTGAAAATTTATATTACTTTTTAAAAAATCTCAACATTCTCACACAAAAACTTGGTGTTTTCATGAGTGTTGCCGCTGCAACTAAGTTGGGGCGGCGGGCGGACACTTTTCCATACGATGGCGACGCTTCAAAGACAGTCGTCAATACGCAACTGTCAGTCAGACATGGAACGACGGCTACGAAGTGCACAAACCAGTTAAAATTTAATTTTGTTTCCTTTTTGTTTATTGAGAGTAACGATATGGTTACATTGGAAACGTCCATGAAAGATTCAACAATGATTGAAACAATGTGCAACCCTTTTAATGCAATGACAGGCACTCTTGTAATTTTATAATCATATTCACAAAATAAGTACATAATATTGTGTTTAGAAAACTGACTGCACGGTTGGCGCAGTGGTTAAGCGATTGACTGCTGCACTGCGTGTCGCGGGTTCGATTCCCGCACGGAACAAATATTTGTATGACCTACAAGTAATTGTTCCGGGTCTGGCTGTTTGTGTACTGTGACTTTAAATGTTTGTAAACGCACCCACAATACAGGAGAAATTCCTAGAAGTTTATTTAAAAAAAAAAACTATCCCTACATGAATAACCTGCTCAAATGATTTCGAAAGCAAAAATACTTCTCAATCACTGCCCTTTTTTTCCGAATAAACACAACATTGAAAATGAACACTCAAAAGCTGCCCTTCATTTGTCGAAAACCGTTGCGGGAAAAGCGAAAAACCCTTTTTATTAAAGGGACCTAAACGAAGCCAATCACAGTGCTTTAAGGCTCCCACAGACAGGTCAGACACGACTCAGTAGAACAATTTCCATGAAGTTTTAATTGACTGCCTCGTTGGTCTAGTGGTCACAAGCGCTACTGCTCAGCATAAGGTCCTGATTTCGGTGGTTTTTCGATCTAGAATTTCTCAGAAGCAGCTCTGAGGTTGGAATTGTGGCCGGTTGATGACAATAGGCTCGCCCCCTGTGACATGAGACTCAAACATACCTGGCGTATTTGTAAGTGTAATATAAGTACACCTCTGCTCAAGCCTTCGGGGATAACAAGGCATGATGTTATGTCTTCATAGTAACTGTTTTGTGAGATTCGCGTCGCGCCTGTCTGTGGCAGCCTTTAGGGTTTATGAGCTATAAAATCAATCTGGGTAGCAGGGCAATGTGTCGCGATAGCTCCGATAGCTCCAACCCTGGCACTCAATGGGGTTTTTTCTTTCTTTCTGTCTTTATTTACGCTCTATTGCGCCTGGGTTTCGGTCTTGAATTTTTATTATTTTGAACAATCTGGATTGTGTTCACGATATGGTCAATTCGTATTCGTGCAGTTTATTTTTATCCTTAACTGCCTAAAAGTACTCGATCTTTACTTATAGAGAGAAAAACATTCAAACATTTTAGTAGGTAAGGAAATAAATACTAAGTGCCTTTAAAACTGCATTAGAGAAATTGCATTAGCTACTCAAAGTATGCTCAATAAAAGGACTTAGCTCAATAATGTCTTTATAAAGCTTCTGAAGAAAGTTCCTTCACAACGTTAGTACCTAAATAAAGTTATTCTAGTACCTAGTTAAACGTAGACCATTTCAACAACGATATCGCAAAATCACGATGAAATGAACACCAGACTTCTTCTGTATCTACCTCAGAGTCCATCAGATACCTCGTAATCCCGAAAACCTGGGATCCCGTTAATTTCTCCCGCGTTGTTTGGGATAATTTTATTTATTGCAATGGGGATTCCGGAATAGGGTGTTAGATTAAACGCCTTACCCGTTTTTATGATTGGAAGCAATCGCCAGGCCTGAATGTTCACAGATGTTGATAATAAAGGAATTCATTTTATTTATGGGTCGTTTGGTTCCCGTACTTTACCTACCATGTGTTCCAGATTTTTCAGCACAAAGTTCTTTGACGTTTATTTATCGTTAGTGATAAGATTTTTTTCAACCAGTGATACCAAGGGGTATCGTGATACCCAGTAACTGGGTTGTAGAGGTCATAAGTCGGAAGGCATTTATTGCATAACAAAATACATATTGTGGAAATATTACAGTGATGATAAATAAAAAAATATACATTTCATTCTTATTCAAAATTCATAACGCATTAAAAAAAAACAATAATTATATAGGTACTACTAATTCTGTCCCAATAATTAAATAATCACCAATGTTGCATTTAAATTCAGATTCAGATCAGAGCACTAGCTCCATGTTAAATACTGGTAATTGCTAACTCTGCCGTCATAAGAAAGAAGGCCGTAACTACGTGAACGTTGATTCCGAGATAATTGAAGTTTTATCTAAAATGAAGGCCCGCGATTTACTGAATGGTTTAAGTTAGTGATTCTTTTTTTATAAGACGTCAAAAATATAGGCTTTATTTGGAACCATAAATTGACACAAAAGGCCGTTATTGTGTAATTAAGGCTTTTCAGATTCAAAGACCAAAATGTATGTCGTAGTTAAGGTTGAAATCCTTATGATACGAGTATCTCTAATATAATACGAGTTACAGCTTTGTGTGTAAGACCATAAGAAAGCATTTTCTTTGCTGATTCCGAATATGTTTATAGCTAATTTTTGAGGAAGTTTTCAGTCACGGTCTTCTTTTTTTTATAACGACAGCATTGGTCTCGTGGTCGCAAGCGTGACCGCTGAGCGCGGTGTCCTGGGTTCGATTCCCAGGTCGGGCAAAATGTTATTGGCTTTTTTCCATTAGGAATTTCTCGGTAACAGCTTGGAGATTGGAAGCTGGCAGTGTGATAGGTACCCACGTACCTCGGAAAGCACGTTAAGCCGTTGGTCCTGCGCCTGATCTCTCTCCGGTCGTGTGGGATTGCCACCCCATCGGGCTATGAGAGTAATAATAATAAGTAATACGTTTTTATTTATTTTCTCTCACAATGGTTTTGTAGCACTTAACAGTTTTGAACAAATTATATAAATTCACATTGTGAGAGCTGGTGCCTGAAGTAGGTTTTAGAAAAACCTGTATTACAGGTCACCAGACCCCACTTAGTGGCATCATACAAATAAATAGGCAGGTAACATGTATTTCTACTAAACAATTAAAACAAAAAATAAATATAAAAAAGAAAGAAATTAACTAACACAACAAAAGCAGTCTAAGGGTGTGTGGTGGATGTGTCAGTAAATGGAGGTGAATGTGTACTTGAATGGTGGTTAGTGTGTAGGTGAATGTGAATGGTGGCAGGTGTATGTGAATGGTGGTGAATGTGTAGGTAATTATTTGAATACAAGTTTTATTTAATTGAGTGGAGCAATTTCTCTGTGTCCTCATAGGAAAGAGCTTTCAAGAAGTCAGTTACTTTTTGCTTACAACTGGGTTTGTGTAGTAAATATGTATAGAATCCAGTTCTTCTAACTGAACAGACAGCAGTGCTGCTGGGGAGTTTGTTCCGCCACTTCTTCTTCCCAGCTAAAGCACTAGGAAGTGGTGAAGGGTGGGCGTTTTGGGGGGACTGTCTTATGTGATTTTGACGTTCAAAAAGTGCTGATTCTCAGCCTAATTTGAATAAATGACTTTTGATTTTGATTTTGAAATAAATATTTTGATCCTTGTTAATAACATTATACAGATAATCCCTTAGGTAACAAAAAAAATTGTGGGATTGCCGTAAACGGAAAATGTTTGTATTGCATACAGTACCTTTCCGTTGTTTATCTTTCAATAGATCCGAGTCATAAACTTGCTGCGAGTGCTTTTTGAGGACCGTTTGCAGAACGAAAGTTTGTCTTATAGACAGTACATCCCACTTTTTGTATAAGTCGACTGTAGGAAATCGGAAGAGTGAGTGCACCTGTGTCTGCGCACACACATGTACACTATAAAATCTCTCGCGTAGATGGCTAGTCTCCGTTGAGAATGGCTAACATGGCCGGAATTCGGTCTGGAGGACTATTATTTACTGGTATTTAGCAGTATCCAGTTAGAATGGAAGCATACTTCTACATATAGTTGCATAATGGCTAAACACATCATGATGGCAAGGCTAAGGCTTTATCTTCTATTAAGAAAAAACCTGAGTGACTTTGAGAGATTGAAGAAAGAGGGGAGAAAATGTCAATTCTGATTATCGATAATTGTGTAGGTACTAATAAAAATAACTATCTCCCAAATAGCCTTTACTCTCCGCAACCGGTCCAGATCAACGATCCTAGAGATGGTTGGTCCTTATGGGCGGGATGTTGATCCTTAGCTACGATCCCACTTAAGTCTCCATCCCGACTTGAAGTAACAGAATAGGAAAATAGCGATCGCCAAATGCGATTGTTGTGACCCTATTTGCTTTGAGAAAAAGTGACTATAGGTTAATAAGTTCCTACATTTTTTGTGGGTAATATTATACGACTCTCCTTAGGATCTTATTTATACTAATACTAGTTTCAGGTCGCTTGCATGGTTGTCGGAAATCTTTCCACAGGAACGTGCTATCGGTACAAAAAAAAGCCTGGGTCCTTCCCCAGCATGCCATCTATCTCCTTGCCAAATTTTACCGAAATCCGTTCTGTGGTTTAGGCGTGAAAAGGGAACATACATACAGAAATACTTTCGAATTTATAACAAGTATGGATTATAAAGAGGAAAAAGTTGTGAGTTTGTATGCAGGGGGTAATAATCTTCGGAACTAGGTACTGATTTTACTCTGATCTCACTCTTAGGAAGTTATCGTTTTGTTATAGCATGGGATATATATTATCATAAAATTTTGCACTCGAGCGAAGTCGCAGGCAGAAGATAGTCCAGAATGAAATAGCAGCATAGGAAAATAGAAATTGCTGAACGCGATTGTGACCCTTTTTGCTTAGAAATCGTGCCAAAAAACTACTAAATTCCTTTGTTTTTAGTAAATACTTGCTAATGCCATGCCATACATGCGTCGCAATGCCATTTTTTGTTAGAAACATTCTTTTGCGCGCACACGACAACTTACCAAAGTTTCATCACAATCGGTCAAGCCATTTTCGAGTTTTTGCGGGACTAACAAACGGCAATTGATTTTTGATTGATGAGTCATATAGATGCAAAGGCTTTAGAAGAAGAATATATTTGTATATAGATGGAAGAGAGATATAAGAGACGGCAAAACATTATGAACCTTAATACATCGAAGTAAAGTTCTCTAATAACTAGGGTATTCCCATTCTTATCCTCCAATCTTCAACAAAAACTGAACTACCACCACTAAACAAAAGTACGACCCCCCAAAAAGGCATGATACGACCGACAATAAAACCTGTATTTATGGCGACGTAATATCGATATAACATCGACATAATATCGATAGAGTATCGATAGGACACATCGTTGTGAGAACGACCCTATAACTCTCAAGATTCTTATATCGATATCTGTTAGGGGTAATGTAAGAAGTGGGTAGTTTTAGGATTATCTGGTTCAAGTGAGCTTTACCATTTTTTGCGAGTCCAAAATATGATTTAAATAAATTGTCCCGGTTTTGACGTGTATAAAGCTGGGTCTTACAAAAGCCTCTTAGGGAAAGTGGTCTCTAGATAGTCATTTTCGTACATTACACAAAATGTCATGAAAAAACTACGACAAAACCTAAACATTTTGCACTAAACATTCTGTCGTCTCCGTCTAACAAATAATTCTGCCTCTAGCAGTCTTCCTTGGAAATTGGGAAATTGGTAAGATGGTTTCCCACATTTTGGATAAAACGCCAGGCCGGTGTGGTTCAAAACTAAAGACACGAGGCAAGAGTTCAAATAATAAATATTTTGGGCATCAAAATGGACTGCCGAGTATAAATCATAAGACACAATAGGTACAGTCTCATAAAAAAGCCGGTAAATAAACTAAACTGGCGCAATATCGATACCCAAGAATACGCAAGTGAACCGCATAAACCTGACCTGTTTATACCAGCATAAAGTGAAAAATATACACGCACAATTGCGTTGGTAGCGGGCGAGTTATAGCTCCCTCCCTAGTGAACGATTTACTTGAGCTGGAGCCTCGAATAAGATTCAGTGGAAGGACTGAAGCACATTGAAATGGTGGAGTTAAATATCACATGACTGATATTCTATCGTTACATTTGCTTATATTGTATAGCTATTAAATTACAAATCCCTAATTGGCTGTAAGACTGGTTTATATATTTTAAGATAACATTTCAAAGAGCTGTGGATTTTGTGAATAATAAATAAATAAATCACGTACTTGCTTAACTGTTTTCTTTTTTCGATCTTAATCCATCTTAAGAATCGAGTTTGAGACCTAATCCGCATGCTCAGATAGACTGAACAATATAATTTTAACACGCAAATATCTTTCAGTTGAAAGAAGATCTCTTGCCATTCGTTTAGTGTGCGCCGAGCTTTAAGTCGCGGAAACGTCTTACATCGTTTGAAGACTGAAGCTACAATGTAGATGTTATCTTATTCACGGCCACACATAGCTGATAGCCGTATTAATTCAGCTGAAACATTGTGCTTCAAAACTATAAAATGGAAGGAAGATAAAGATGCTGTTCGCTCAGAGCTGGAGCCTCGAATAAGATTCAGTGGAAGGACTGAAGCATATTAAAATGTTGGAGTTTAATATCACATATGAAATTCTATCAATACATTTGCATGTATTGTACCTATAGCTATTAAGTTGCAAATGCGTAATTGGCTGTAAAAATTATTTATATATTTTAAGATACAATTTCAGCGAGCTGTGAATAATTTTGTGAATAATAAACAAATAAATCACATACTTGCTTAGTTGTTTTCTTTTTTCGTGTAAAATATTTGTAAGTCAGTAGGTTGGTACGTGGCGCGGCTAACTGTCAGGGTGCGCCGGACGACTCGTGATTCTGTATTGGCTAAAATACGCGTATGGTGAAGTGTGATGTGAAGTGAAGTTTTACGTCTTTGTCGCTGACATAGATACTATTTTTTTTTGCTGTCGTTTACGCACAAAGCTATTGAAGCTTATCAATTAAAATAATAACATTTTCTTCATTCGTATCCTGGCGCGCTTGGCCCGTGTTACAGAACCTCACTCAAGAACACGCGGAACTAGTTGGCCGCGCCTTAGGTTTGTGACCGGTGGGGGAGGGGGCGCTTGCTGTCATCACTCAGTACGGGCGGCGCCGCCTCCGTCCCACCGTTAACCGCGTTCGTTGCGGGTTGTTGAGTCTATCTGAGTAGATAGACTGAACAATATAATTTTAACACAAAAATATCTTTCAGTTGAACAAAATATCTCTTGCAATTCGTTTAGTGAGCGCCAAGCTTTAAGCCGCGGAAACGTGTTACATCGTTTGAAGACTGAAGCTACAATGTAGATGTTATCTTATTCATGGCCATACATAGCTGATAGCCGTATTCATTCTACTGAAACATTGTGCTTCAAAACTATGAAATGGAAGGAAGACAATGATGCTGTTCGCACTCCGCAAAAGGAGAAAAATATAATCAACGATATCACCTGATATATAGGACTAGCTTCTTCCCGTGTCACCGTCCGCGTGTTGCTTGTTTTGACTTAAATATATCCTATAACACTCGGCAATACTGTAGCTTCCCATTAATGAAGAATTTTCGGATTCTAATCTGAACCTCCGTAGATTACATCCTACATACAAACTCACAAAGGACATAATCTGCTGATTTCAGTGTTGTTTAAATGAGTTGTATTGCAATATGTGGTGCTCAAAAGAATAATATGCTCTATAGTCGAAGTCGCTACCTCGGCAATTGATCATATTATTCTTTTGAGCAACCGGCAGCACGTTCGTTTTGCTCCCGTAGATGTCACTGCTTGCGGTAGCATTGGGGGTCGGGTTGCCTCCTTCTCTCAAATATGGCGAGGGGGGTAATGGCTGATCTTAGCGATATGCTCGTGTATGGGTGCTGCTTGCGGTGACAGGTCGTGTTGCTGATTATGGTTGTGTTATTATTATTAGTAATTAACTGTTTCTTTATTTTACTTCGAAGGTCTTAGTTTATCATTTGTGACTTGTGACTTCAAGTTACAGCTATACATATAAACATAATGCAGCATCGCAAATGTAAGCAGGCATACCCAATATGCCTGGAGGCTTTTATTTAGGTATTAAGTTCTGTTTACGTTTTATTATTTGTTTTTGCTTGAGTACAGTTTTCAATGTTTTTGTTGGTAGGTATATTGGCATGTGCTAGCTGACATATGACAAATAATTTAATTTAATGTTTTGTGTTTCGTAATATTAATTACTCAACTAAACCAAGCCATGGTAAACAGTAGAAATTATTATAATTATGTGCATATGCAGACTATACTTAGTATTCTGTCCTGCGTTTCTAACTGTCACTGAAATTCATATTTCAGCTGGACGTACGATCCTTTGTTCTAATGTAATAATAGTGTGAATTTAATATCAAAGACAGAGGATCTTATAAATTCGAACATATTTTCATGATGGAGCCATACTTCATTTAAATCGCTCACGATGAAAGCTTTATTTTGTCACATATGAGTACGCTCTAAGGCATTTAGGTAGCATATTGAACTGATCTGGGTACTTTACATAAAGTAATGGAGTGTGGTTTTAGTAAATTATAAGACAGTTTTCTTCTTAGCACAGTGGCGATAGTGGCTCTCAAGCTTTCTCTTTTTACTTGGAACTTTTTAACGGATCATAAACTAGGTAGGTACCAAATAATGATAATAATTTATTCTTCTTATTATTTTTTTTTAGTTATAAATATTTTCTAAGTTATTTTTGCACCTACTAAGTATTGTCTCTGCATCACCCTAAGGTAGACTGGTAGAAAATGCCCAAGGCATTAAGTCCGCCTTTGTACAGTTTTTACTTGTGCATAAAGTTTTAATAAATAAATAATGCCCTTATTTTTTTTATTTTTTTTTTATTATTTATTGGTGATGTTCTGCAGAAAGGTCATGTGCATAGTACTCGCAATCAGCGTGCGTGTATCACCAGATATATGAACGTAAATGAAGCATAAGTGGAGTGTTATCATCGTAACAGACAGCATTCCGCAGGTTCTGCCTGCCCCCATGAGAATAAGGCGTGAGTTTATGTACCAATTTGGCACAAACCTAGCAATGTATCTGTAAAAGGCAACAGTTTTACAAAAAAAAAAAAATATATCTTTTCCTTGCTCAAAGCTATCAGCTCCAACCTATCCGTTTTATAATAGAAGACAATATGATGTCTATTAGCCATGATTTGCACGGTAGCCATATTATGGGGCATCAGCTGTGATACAAGGCGTAACTTAAAATAGAGGGTGGCAAAGTCCGAAAGGGTTACCGTGGCCTCTGGGACAGGCAACGGAAGGAACATGGGTGGGTTTTAGTCAGTAAGAGTTTGGTACGCCCGCGCCCTCCCGCTCCGTTCAGAGCGGGAGAAGTTATTTGAAAAAAAAAAAGATTGACAGGGACATCAACGCACAATATGTTATCATCGATTCAGTACATGATTCTGAACCCCCTTTTTTTTTTTTTTTTTTTTTGTGGGTGGGAAATCATCAAATAACTTCTCCCGCTCTGGGCAGAGCAGGAGGGCGTGTCAGACTCTTACTGACTAAAACCCACCCGTGTTCCTTCAGTTGCCTGTGCCAGGGGCCACGGTAACCCTCTTGGACTTTTCCGCAACCCTAGCAGGCATCGGTCCTAGCAAACCCCATCATTGGTGCTGACATCTCTTTGAGGCGCGCGTGGAACACAACGCGCCGTCGACCCGGGCCTGGTCCTTATCGAACGGCGAGCTGCCTGAACCCCCTGCGTTGAAAATTTTCGTCAGTTATTTTAAAAAACATTGCTGTGCTATTGTGCATTTTGACCGCGTAGGTATTGCACTGATCTATGCAATAAAAGATTTTCAAAAATTTCTAGAATCATTCTAGAATCATGTGCTAAATTTATGGCTTCAGTTTGCGCGTCGATGGGCCCGCATAACATTTGCAAGAGACGTCGCACAAGTAAAACTTTTATTGCTTCCGTAAACCTACAAACAGTTTTGTTGCAAACGTTTCCGACATACGAGTACATAGTGTTTCCTCCTGTCATCTGTCGATCGAACTTTTGAAGTTCCGTAACAATAGAAAAGTATTTGTGTCTCATTACCGACAGTTGAGCTCATAGTGAAGGTGTGGACACGGTATCATGTTATTCATCGAAACCTAAACTAATATTATGCGGTGCTGTCTACTAACAATGAAGCATTTAATAACGTGTCCAGCGTGTACTGTTATCTGCACGATACAGCAGTTGATGGACGCTACTGCAGGTGCCAAGCTCGGGGGTGCATGTTGAAGAGCCTCCTCGTGGCGCACCCTGGGCAACGTCGGCTCCAATTTCTCCCAGTGCGGTTTTGGTGGACAATTGGGGCTGGCGGCTAATCTTCAACAAGCGGGGAAAGGTCATGGTTCCAATCACCGATCATGCTTGATGGTCGGTGAAGGGAACCGGGCTACAGAGGGTACGCCCACTCCTCCTCTGCTTACAGAGGGAGGTGAGTGGGCGTAGACTGGGAACGGCCGCTGCTGCGGTTTAGGCGGTCGTGTCCCGGAGGGAGGCAGCGGGGCGCGCGCGGGAGGATGATTCTCTCGCGCGGCGCCGTTCCGGAGAGGGGAGGGGTCGAGGAAGACGCCGGTCTGGTAGTCACCTCCGGCTCCTCCCGGGTGGAGGCCAGCAGGCGGTGGGTGCGGGGGCACCCTTTGCCTGTATTGCACGGGCCTCCACCAGTGTCGGACGGGAGTGGCCGGGTGTTCCCGGCCATTCCCGTAGCCCCCCAGTTAAATGGAGGGCCATGCGGGGCCCGCCAATTAGGCGGGCATACGCCGGGAGGGCTGTGGAAGAAAAGGCTGAGCCGATTTCCAAAAAAAAGGTGCCAAGCTGATCGTAGCCAAATTCTGGGCTGACTGTATATAGATTGCCATCGACACGCTAAGAAGAAGATAAAGAGTTAAAATTGTTTGTTTGTTTGTAATTACTAGTAGGTAATCCGAAAAAAAAATTTCGTTCATAGGAAGTTATTGTTGAGTGTCTTATGATAATCATTTATTTTATAGTACTTAAAGATGACTTCTACGTAGACGAAGTCGCGGGTAGAAGCTATTACAATAAACATAATATCTAAACTAATGATAAAAAGAGAAAATATTTGATTTTCTGTATGTTTGTTTGTTACACTTTAACGCTTTATTGGGTGAACGGCTTTCGATGAAATTTAACGCATGGGTAGAACATGACCTACATTAGGACATAGGATAACTTTTATCCTGATACTCCTACGGGATCGTTACTTAGGCGGGTGAAATCCCACTGAATCAGTGAGTATTTAATATATTAGAAAGATATTTGCCTTATACCTTTCCTTATTTGTCTATTATAATAATAGGTATTTACTTATCTACAGGCGCAGCATGGGTAGGCTGCCACAAAGTGAATCGATGACCACAGAAGTACAGGGCCGGTTGATCTGGCGACACTTTGTGGAGACCATTGCCCAGCAGCGCACGTCTTTCAGCTTGATGATGATGGCACTTCAATCTGCGTAGCCTTTCGCAACTGTGTTGGGGTCCAGTCTAACCAGATGCAGCTAATTACCAGTATTTTATATGGAGGGATAGCCTATCTGACCTCCACAACCCAGTTACTGGGTAACACGATACCCCTTGGTAAGACTGGTTGTCAGACTTTTGGGCGCTACGTTACGTAACGGCTGTCAAAGATCAACGAATGACAGCCAGTACCAACGGCTTAACGTGCTTTCCGAGGCACGGAGAGGTCTCGATATGTAATGGATGTTCACCCATCCACGAATCAACCGCGGGAAGTGTAGCTTAACCTCCGACCGACCCGTGCGGCCCGATTATATTATTATTATTTATCATTTAGCCACGAGACGAAAATACTACTTTAATAATACTACTTAAATCACTGGTTAAATAAAGTTCACAGACGATATTAGGATTTACACAGATAACTAGTTTATTTTCCTTTAAGTAAAGTTAGACTTCTACTGATCTTGATCACATTACGCTAGGCCGTAAGTTAGATATTTAAACAAGAAGAAGCGAATAATACTGTCCGTTAGCTGAAAATATGACTACAGTCCTTTCACAGATATTTTACCTCTGATAGCTACCCGTATAATTATAATTACCTACCAACCAACACAACAACGAAAAACATTTGAATAAATATCACCGTGATCCAAAATCAGAGGTTAAAATAATAATCCTCATGAAAGGACGGTAGCCATAATGTTTCAATTTCTAACAAAAATGAAACGAGAGAAAGATA
Source organism: Brachylomia viminalis (assembly GCA_937001585.2). NCBI lineage: Eukaryota > Metazoa > Arthropoda > Insecta > Lepidoptera > Noctuidae > Brachylomia > Brachylomia viminalis. The sequence goes on along the minus strand of OW443303.2, from coordinate 6,781,443 downwards.
GAATACAACAGCTCGAAAATCTATTTAGATATTTTTTACACAAAAAAATTCCCAACGATAAATTAATCATAAAATCGTCCACTTGCGACGACAGTGTGACATCTCCAATTATACGATTTTTAGTTTTACTGATATTCTGAATCGCGATCTCGTGTTCTATTATCGTCAAAAACGGGATATTTTTTACTACAAAAACAACAAAGTAAATGAGAGAAAGAGACAACATATCACAGTGTAGCGCTGTCTCGTTTGTTGATCTAGTTGGCTTCGTAAAGTATATAACTCGTCCAATTGACGCTTTGCACCAATGAAATTGGTTCCGTTATCGGAATAAAGAACTGATACTGGCCCTCGCCTAGACAAGAAACGCTTGAAAGCGTCAAGAAACGTTTCCGAACTCAAGTCTGAGGCAATTTCAATGTGTATGGCTTTAGTAGTCAAACACACGAAGAGACAAATATAGGCCTTTTGGCTTTTAACGCCCCTCCTTCGCGTCATAGTAATGTTTATAGGCCCAGCGTAATCAACGCCAGTGTGAGTAAAGGCCTTAGCTTCTTGCACCCGCGAAGGGGGTAAACTTGACATCATGGGTGTAGGATGAGAGGGCGCAACCTTAAAACAGAAGTTACATTGGCGTATGCGTTGTCGAATAATATTCCGAGCGGATATGATCCAATATCGCTGCCTTAATAAAGACATAAGAAGATGTGAACCGGTATGACAATTGGATCGATGACAATCATCTATTAGTAGATCGACTATGTGATGTCGACGAGGAAGCAACAATGGATGCCGACTTTCATAAGGTATATGTGCGTTCGTTAGTCGACCGCCTACGCGGAGCAATCCGTTGTCATCAACAAACAGATCGAGCTTTCTTAACGAAGGAGAAGGTAATTTACCCTTTTTAATATTTTTTATTTCATCAGCAAAATGTTTGCTTTGCAATTCGCGAAGAATCACGAGTTCAGCGGTTTCAAGGTCAGAGACTTGAATTACCGGAGCGAGAGGTAACTTACGCAGAAAGCGCAAGACATATACCAGAATGCGTAATATTTTTTTTCCAAGACGAGACTGAGAGCTAGCTCCAGAAGTATCGAAGAATCCAAATCAGGAATGACTGTTAGAGTAACAGAGCTCTTTGCTTCAGGTATAGAACCTTCAACACAAGACGGTTTGAATGGTACAATTGGCCATTCAGCGGTTGGATGGCAAGCCCAAGGTGGACCATACCACCAAAGCGGATGATTAATGAGTTGCGAGGGTAATAAACCTCTTGATAAACAATCACTGGGATTTTCTATCCCATTGATGTGGAAAAAGCGGTCAGGAGATAGATTTTCCTGTATCTCAGTCACACGGTTGGCCACAAATACTTGCCATCGGTGTGGAGATGAATGAATCCATGACAGAGCGATCGTAGAATCACTGAAAGCGAAAATATCTCTTAAAGGATAGCGATTATCAAAAACCGTATGTACTTGTTTGACAAGTTTAGCCAGAAGTAGCGAGGCACACAATTCAAGCCTTGCCAGCGAAACAGTCTTTAGCGGAGCCACCTTAGACTTAGCGCATACTAAATGAATGGATATATCACCGTTAGGGTTCGTTACGTGCAGGTATAAGACGCAGCCGTAAGCCTTCATACTAGCGTCTCCAAAGCCAAGCAAATTTATGACACAGCCGGCCGCGACACCTAAGTGGCGAGGTATCTGTAAGTTAACTAATAACGGTAATTCCGATTTGAGTCTAACGAAACATTTAGCAATGAGTTCCGGGGGCTCTTCATCCCACCCCACCTTAGAAAGCCAAAGATCTTGTATAAGAAGTTTTGCGTAGAGAATGACAGGTGCGACGAACCCGAGCACGTCGAATAGGCGAGCAATAGTTGACAATATAGCACGTTTGGTGTTACACGTAGTCGCGGCGGCAGTAGTGAACGAGAACACATCAGAAGTAGGTATCCATTTTAAACCAAGAACTTTCAGTGTGTCATCATCATCTGTGAACTCGATCACAGCACGATACGACTCCGGCAAGTGAGCGAGAAGTTCCGATGAGTTGCTCGCCCATTTTACGAGATCAAATCCACCGACCTTGAATAAAGCGAGCAGCTCGTCGGCTAAACGAGTACCATCTTCGGCAGAGGGTACAGAAGTTGTTAAATCATCCATGTACAGTTCTCTCATGGCAACATCTGCCGCGAGAGGAAAGCGTTCGCGATAATCCTCCGCCAATTGACGGACGGTACGCATTGCCAAAAATGGACTCGAGCGGAGGCCGAAAGCCACAGAATTAAATTGAAAAATACGAATACTCTCGTTATCATTAAAGCGATATAATATTTTTTGATATTTACGATCTTTATCTGACAATGAAATTCTAAGATACATTTGACGTATATCAGCGGTAATTGCTACCTTAAAATATCTAAAGTTAAGCAAAAGCGAAAATAAGTCTGCCTGCAAATTAGGCCCTGTATGCAACAAGTCGTTGAGCGACTTGCCGCTATCAGTTTTAGCGCTTGCATCTAAAACAATGCGGGTTTTTGTTGTTGACTTATCAGGCCTTACAACTGCGTGGTGCGGGATGAAGTAGCCTTCATTTATAGCGGATAAAGAATAAGGTATTTCTGACAGATAACCCTTATCTATATAATCATTTATTACGTCGTTATAAGCTTGACGTAAAGCGGGAAGCGAATGAAACTTTCGCTCTAGCGCGGACAATCTACGCTGAGCGTGAATGAAGGAGTTACCTAAAGACTTAGGTTCACCTTTAAAAGGTAACGACACAATATATCGCCCACATGAATGTCGCGAAACGGTCGATTTATAAAAATTTTCACATTCCTGACATTCCGGACCCTTTTTGTTAACAGTAGGTACTTCCTCGATTTCCCAGAATTTTAAAATTAAATTATTTAAATTATCTACTAACGGGCCGAAGGACCAGGCTACACTGTCATGGTTGACAGAAGGTACCTCACCCATGACAATATAGCCAAGCGTGGTTTCTAAAGCATGAGGTATGGAGCGAGCGGTGATCGCGGAATCAGCTGATTGAGAGGTAGATGCTGGTATAACCTTTTTCCCTAGCAAAACAAACGCGAACATTTGTGTACCAAGAATCGCGTCTATATTCCCAGGTACGTCCCAACATTCATCTGCGAGCGGTAAACCTTTAAAATGATCCATCACGGACCTTTGTACCGCGCGAACAGGTAACGGATCAGCTATGTGATCAATCACTAACATGGTTAATTCGTATTGAGCGTCACTTACGCGAGACTGTATTGTAAGAGACACGTAACCCTTAATGGGAGTGGAAATCGTACCTACTGATTTTAGAGACGAGTTAACAAGCGGTTGAACATTTAGTTTTAATTTTCTACAACATGCGAGAGTGATAAGGTTGTTTTGTGAACCACTATCCACTAAACATCTAATAACAAAACGTTTTCCATTTATCGGAACATAAACTTGTGCCGTTGGTAAAACAACTGACGTATTCAACTGGTCACAAGATAAATCTATATTATTATTACGCGACGTCAACGCGATCGAATTCTTAGAATTAGTACTTTCATTCAACCCGACACACGAAGATGTCACGACCGGCGACGCGCGAGCGGCATTGCTAGTAAGCATACACACCGACTGAGGGTTGTTGTCTAGTGCGCGAGCAGCCGGCAAAGGCGACGGTTCCAATACACTAGGTTGCGATTGTTGCGAGCTTAACTCGCGATTATTAAAATGCAACAATGAATGATGCTTTTTGTTACAGTGTTTACAAGTATTTGTAGAACCACAATTAAGGGTGGAATGTTTACTACTAAAACAATTGATGCACATTTTATTCTCTTTTATGAACTTAAAGCGATCTTTTACATCAAATTTTTTGAATTCTGAACACTCGTATAAATGAGAATGTTGAGATTTTTTACAAAACTTACAAGTGAGTACATTATTAACTTCATTTTCTGTTACTGCAAAACTATGCGAAGTTTTCGTTGCAGAAGAACGCGACCGATTTTGTAAGTTAGTCCCCTGATTATTTTGCGGTGACGTGGTTTGTCGAACAGCTGTTGATCGTTCAAGAACCTTTATGTGATGCCGTACGAACATAACTAAATCATCACTTGTAGGTATATCTTTCTCGCGGGCGGATAACTCGAAACTTTGTAATACTTGAGAATCTAACTTTTTTATATCGAGATGAGTAAACATGAAATCGGATAAATCGTCAATGTCTAACTGTCTTAACGCGGACCACGAAGAGTGAACTCTTTCAATAAAATCATTTAATTGACCGGGTGAACCCGAGGTAGGTTTTATGTCAAGTATATTATTTAAATACATAGACCCAAGTAACCTCTTGTCTTGGTATTTTGTCACTAAAGAATTCCATATCGTAAGATAGTTAGACGCATTGGGAATTATTCCCGCGAATATATTTTTTGCGTTGCCATTTAATTTACCTACCAAATACTGTACACGCTGATCATCAGTTAGTTTTTTATTATCATGAACGTTAGTTTTGAAGCATTGGTAAAACAGTGGCCAACTTTCCGGTTGCCCAGAGAAACTCAATAACTCCAATGGCGGTAAGCGGCACACGTAAGATTCCACCGCGGGAATATCTACATTAGCGCGGGTAGACTCTAATAAGGTATTACGTTTATATTGGATTTCTGTAAATAATGTTTCGAACGAGCTCCAATTACTAAAACTTATTTTATAATCAGGGTCTATCTCTAATAATAATGTATTATGTTGATCACATAGATCGTTAAAATTATTATATAACTTTTCTATATTCGAAGAAGCGGCTAGAAATTCTTGTTTACTTCTAGTATCAATATTTGAAGGAATTATTTTCTTTGCAATCTTGAATAAGCTATTTATTTTCTCGAAAATAGTTTCTTTTTTTGCAACGATCATTTTCAACTTTGCTTCTGACGCCATTTTGTTGCGTCACCCAAGCTCCCGTTGTTCGAGTTATAATTTATAGAAAATATGATATATAAATGGTTTATTCAACAACGTAATTTACTTGAACAAGCACAGTTATAAGCGTAATTATAGTAGGGAATACTAATAGCGAGATGGGGAATATTTTAAAAAGGTATATACTGGCTCAGTCCGACTCGAATGGACCAAAAATATGGTGAAGCGATGCGTGTAAAAAATGCGAGGATTCGAATTATAGTATGAGCGGGAGAAAATATGGTACGCCGTAAAACAATTCAACCAGACGCGAGCTAAAGAAAAAGCAATTCACTCACCTGGCGATGGCACCACGATGTTGAGGGTTTCTCCTTGGAGGCTTTAAGCTTGACTTGACGGCACAGGGCTTGGTAGCCAGCGTCCGGTTTTGCGAGCGTAATGAATGGATGCGAAGGGTTGCGAACATGCAAGCGAGGGAGGTTTTTAATTAGCTTAGCGCGTGCGAGCAAGATGGCGGGCGGAGCGGCGGCGGCGCGGCGCGGCGAAGATCAGCGATCTCTCATAGCGGTAGTATACGGAAGAATGGCGGTCGTAAACCGTTCGTTCGCGAGTTAGATGCAATGAACGACGGAAGGAGTGAATGCATTCCCAGCCCTCGCTGACTGAATTAATTAGGCGTAACCACATATCCTAAATAATAGATACATAAATACGTACATACTAAATTTATAAGCAACGAAAATAAATGAAGACTATAGATAATTACAATTATGAGAACACGATCACAACGACAAGTAATGTTCCTTCACGAGTCTTTTAAACACAAGCAATGACGGCGCGCGTTTAATTTCAACTGTATGTTTCTTCTGTATGTTTGTTTGTTACACTTTAACGCTTTATTGGGTGAACGGCTGTGGATGAAATTTAACGCATGGGTAGAACATGACCTAGATTAGGACATAGGATAACTTTTATCCTGATACTCATACGGGATCGTTACTTAGGCGGGTGAAATCCCACTGAATCAGTGAGTATTTAATATATTAGAAAGATATTTGCCTTATACCTTTCCTTATTTGTCTATTATAATAATAGGTATTTACTTATCTACAGGCGCAGCATGGGTAGGCTGCCACAAAGTGAATCGATGACCACAGAAGTACAGGGCCGGTTGATCTGGCGACACTTTGTGGAGACCATTGCCCAGCAGCGCACGTCTTTCAGCTTGATGATGATGGCACTTCAATCTGCGTAGCCTTTCGCAACTGTGTTGGGGTCCAGTCTAACCAGATGCAGCTAATTACCAGTATTTTATATGGAGGGATAGCCTATCTGACCTCCACAACCCAGTTACTGGGTAACACGATACCCCTTGGTAAGACTGGTTGTCAGACTTTTGGGCGCTACGTTACGTAACGGCTGTCAAAGATCAACGAATGACAGCCAGTACCAACGGCTTAACGTGCTTTCCGAGGCACGGAGAGGTCTCGATATGTAATGGATGTTCACCCATCCACGAATCAACCGCGGGAAGTGTAGCTTAACCTCCGACCGACCCGTGCGGCCCGATTATATTATTATTATTTATCATTTAGCCACGAGACGAAAATACTACTTTAATAATACTACTTAAATCACTGGTTAAATAAAGTTCACAGACGATATTAGGATTTACACAGATAACTAGTTTATTTTCCTTTAAGTAAAGTTAGACTTCTACTGATCATGATCACATTACGCTAGGCCGTAAGTTAGATATTTAAACAAGAAGAAGCAAATAATACTGTCCGTTAGCTGAAAATATGACTACAGTCCTTTCACAGATATTTTACCTCTGATAGCATCGATAGCAGCACACCCGTATAATTATAATTACCTACCAACCAACACAACAACGAAAAACATTTTGAATAAATATCACCGTGATCCAAAATCAGAGGTTAAAATAATAATCCTCATGAATGGACGGTAGCCATAATGTTTCAATTTCTAACAAAAATGAAACGAGGGAAAGATAGAATACAACAGCTCGAAAATTTATATGCATCGATATATATTTTTTATATACAAAAAAAATCCCAAAGAATAAATTAATCATAAAATACTCTGTTGTTTTTTAACCGACTTCAAAAAAAGGAGGAGGTTATCAATTCGACTGTATTTTTTTTTTTTTTTTTATGTTTGTTACCTCATAACTTGCGACTGGGTGAACCGATTTTCATGATTCTTTTTTTATTTGAAAGCTGGTGCTTCCCGTGTGGTCCCATTGTCACCATTTCAATATCTGATGATGGGATCTTGTAGAAATCGGGGGAACTCTTCAATGAATAACAGCAGATTAACCGCGATTGTTGCTATAGCATAATATCTAAGCATTGTTTACGCCATCACACAACATAATATCACGCCTGTACTCACTACAAAGGCTATAAAAACTATTTCGAAAAAAATATATGTTTTATTACCATAAAGACTCTTATCATGCGCGATTTGTTACAGCTGTGGAAGGTAACTGGGGTATAAGGATTTGTAACTACCTAATCTTGACTTTTGGGACCAACACAGGTTAATGTATGCAACTGAGTTTGAATTGAAATAGATACTTATTAACCGACTTCAAACAAGGAGGAGGTTCTCAAATCGACTGTATGTTGTTTTTTTTTTGTATGTTTGTTACGCGATATTTCCGGCAATTGTGGATAAATTTCGAAAATTCTTTTTTTAATTGATAGGGTATGCTTCAAGGGTGGTCCCATATAAATTTTACTAACTTTGCTTTGGTAGTTTTTCAGTTAACTTATCTTTTTTCACTTCACGTATTTTTTCCACTTAGTGTATAATGATGAAGTTAAAATAACTTCCTCTCACTGTTATTTACATAGCTAGTAGAGGTATACGAATGTGTGTGTGGTAGGTACCACAACTAAAAAGTGAAAAATAAAAACATTTTACAAAAAAAAACCACCGACTTCAAAAAAAAAACACTACAAAGTGCAAAATAACTTTAATTTCGGAAGTCGGTGGCAAAAAACGAAAATACAAAATCATAGACAATGACTTCCGAAATTAAAGTTATTTTGCACTTTGTAGTGTTTTTTTTTGAAGTCGGTTGTTTTTTTTTGTAAAATGTTTTTTCTATATAGGTACACATATTTACTACTATCTTTTGTCCGCGGCTTTTTCGCGTGGAAGTCGTAAGACACCACAATATTTATTTATTTATAAAGGTACAACAACAGCTTCTGTATACATAATATAAAATGACAGTAGATAACAGTTATGGGCTTATATAGTTGCCAATAAGAGCTGAACCAACATTCTCAAATATATATCGTCACTGGAAAGGCAAAACTACTAAAGCGTCAAAAGTGCATTTTACAGGATTACAGAATTAAACTTTTTTTTTTTGTTCAAGCAGGCATATTCTTTTTTCTTGTATTCCAATTTAAATATGCTGAAGGCAAAAAATCTTTCTAAAATTAGTATCTACGTTATGAAATAGAAATATGGCCTATTATTGTTGTATTCCCGAAAATAGTGTCGCTTTAGTATAAACACTCTGACCACTACGTAAGGCAAAAGCACTTATCTCCATAAACATATTCAGAAACCGTAAAGCATAAATATGAATCCCTAACATCCATTGAAATTTAGGAATGGAATAAAAACTAACATGCATTTCAGAATAATACAGTTTTAGTTATAATAACTTAAACCTAATAATTGAATTTAAAGACAAACTTATTTAACTAACCTAGTACTTCTATCAATTTCACATAAATAAAAATTATAACTCAACGGCTAGACTGTTTTTGGATGATCTTTGATTTGTTGGATTGGTCTATATCCCGAATAGCAAGACAATTTCATTATGTAGTACTACGTAGTAGTATAGTTTATCTAATGTAACATAGGGTAGTGTAGTTTAGCGTAGCGTATTTTTTTTTTTTTTTTTGTTTGCGCTGGGAAAAATGCAATACGCATACCCACCCGTCGGGGGACGGGTGGGGTATGTGGGACTACCCGGTAGAACCGGTATACCCACTAAACAACCCAGCGGCACTCCCGCATCGTCTGAGTGGAGGGGGACTGGGAATCGGCAGAGCCTTTCCATCCAGTCCCCCGCCTATACGGCGGGCCCGCCGGGCCCCTTCCGTCGGGGGGGAGAGGCCCAGGAATGACTGACGACGTGGGTGGTGAACAGTGCAATGCAGGAGAAGGCGCCCCCGCGCCTGTCTCCCGCTGTTCACCACCTGGAGGCACGTGACGACGATCATACAACCGCCGTCTCACGCCCCGTCTTCGCCTGCGGAGCGGCGCGGCGCCGCGAGAAGGTCGTCCTCCCGCACGCGCTCCGCCGCCTCCTTCTGTGAAATTACTTCTTCGCAGAAGGAGGCGACCGCTGCCCAGGCCCCCTCGCTTTCCAGCATCGAGTTGACGACGCCGGGAAGCGAGAGGTCCTGCCCAACCGCTGCGACCAAAGGTAGGCGCAGCTCGGACCAGGCCGGGCACACCTCGAGGGTGTGCTGTGCCGTGTCCTCCGCCGCGCCACAGTCGTGGCACGACGGAGTCTCCTCCCTTTAGATCCGGTGCAGGTGCGATCCGAAGCACCCGTGGCCGGACAACACCTGCACCAGACGGAAAGAGAGGAAACCGTGGGAACGCTCGAGCCAATCCTTCAGGACTGGCCCGAGCGCGTCCAGTGTTCGGCGGCCGAATGCGGCAGTGGCGAGGTCCTCCGACCAATGATGGACGATTGCGTCCTTCGCCTCTTGCCGCACGGCCTCCCGCTCTTCTGCGACGGGGGGCTCCCCGAGCGCCTTGCGGCGCGCCGTCCATTCGTACACTCTGGTCAGCACCCACGCCTCGAGCTCCCAAGGAGGGGTGCCGGCCAGAGCGCACGCCGCAGAGAAGCCCACCGAGCGGTAGGCCCTCGCCACCCGCAGTGCAATGGCCCTTTGGGGCCTGCGGATGGCCGTGGCGTTCTCCCGTCTGTGGAGGGAGTCCGCTCAGATTGGGGCCCCGTAAAGAGCCATGCTCCTGAGGATGCCGGCATACAAGCGCGCCGGCATCGCGCCTTCGGACCCCCCAGGTTCGGGAGGAGCCATGACATGGCGTTCGCGGCCTTCAGCAGGCCCGTCGACAGCCCGCTAAAGTGTGGGCCGAAGCGCCACCTGCTGTCGAGGACAAGGCCCAAGTACTTCATCTGGGCCTTGACCTCGATCCTGACGCCCTCCACTATAATGTGGCCGTCGGGAGGGATGCGCTGCCGTGGACCGTGAAAATACACGGCCTCGGTTTTATGCAGCGCAACCTTCAGTCCGAGGCGGCGAATCCTTCCTGCCACTAAGGATCCGCCGGCAGAGGCCAGACTGGCCGCCTCCCTGAAGTCCCTCCCCCGGGCGACGAGGAGGGTGTCATCCGCGTAACAGATGACGCTCGTGCCACGGAGGAGGGTTCCCCGCAGTAGCCAGTCGAATCCAATGTTCCACAGCAGTGGTCCTAGGACCGACCCCTGTGGAACACCAGACTCTGCGCCGTATCGCCTCACTCTGGCCGTCTTGTCTGCGAGGAGGACCACCCGGTCCTCCAAGTAGCTGGCCAGGAGTTGGCGCAAGTACTGAGGCACTCCGTGGTACCGGAGTGCCTCCAAGATCGTCGAGTGGGGGACGGAGTTGAAGGCGTTGGCTATGTCGAATGACACCGCCAACACTCCGTCACCCGTCTCCACGGCCTCCCTCACCTGGCCCTTGAGTAGAGCCAGCGCGTCGACCGTCGAACGACCCCGTCGGAAACCGAATTGGGCGTCCGACAGGTCCGGCCCCCTCGTCCCCAGCAGGCTATTTAGCCGGTTACGCCAACAAACAAAACGTCCGTCACTTATCGCGGCGCGAAGTCGACTATAGCGCCCGGTGACTTTGCGCAACGTTTCGAACGTATGATCCTAAACGTACTTATCTTACCAAAATCGCTTAAATAATACAGCTGCAATAGACTTAACTGTCAATTTATCACAACTTTTATTAATTTCAATACTTAACGTACCACCACAGTATTTTGGGGTAAAATATTTATAACTAAAACACTTTTTCATCAAATAAATAAAACATCAAAAACGCTAAATACTGATGTAGAAATGTAGATCATTATCGCAAAGTTACTAAAAAGAATTTCGTTTAAAAATCTCGAAGGGCAAAAGTACTAAGCGCTTACGTCCATCAATTTTTACGTAAGGCAAATTTACTAAACGATCTTTTCGTTACAATTTGCGGAATGTAAATAACACTTAAACGACAACAATGAACTGAATGATGCAATTTAGGTTTCTAATCATAGCTCAGCGGGCACATGGCAGTAAGGAAAAAAAACTAACCGACAATAACAATAAAAATCATGTAATTTTCTTTAGGTAAGTAAAAGAATTGTATCGACAAAAACAAAAAAAGCCACTGCTAAAGCGCCAATAACTTTTAAAATAATGCTCAGATTGTTACGAGGCATAGACCAATGTATAGAGAAAAAAAATACGAATTCAGTCATATAAATAACGCATTTTAGGTATTTTGGCGCTTTAGTACTTTTGCCTTTCCATTGACGATATAATTATTCATATCGTAAGGTAGGTATGTTGCACCTGCCATGGTATATCTCTGCATCACCCTAAGGTTGACTGGTAGAAAATGCATCAGGCATTAAGTCCGCCTTTGTACAGTATTTTTTTACTTGTGCATAAAGTTTTAATAAATAAATAAAAACGAAATGTATAAAAATTAAGGGGTAACAAATTATATAAACAGAAATATAAAAAGACATAAGTTACAATATACTAAAATAACAGCCATATTTTTTTAAACTAATTGCTTGCGATGTTTTCAGTTTTTAGTGGATTAATGAGCGCCTGCGTTCCTCCTTATACTACCAGATGGCACAACACTGATACACTGACTGGTGCATTCTAACAGATTATTCCTGACGAACAGCTATCACTAAAATAATACTATAACATTACTTACATTGTAAACACACGGGATTCCTTTTTAACAGTCACTTAACCACAGATATTTATGTTTATTATAACTATAGATGACAGAAGAGGCTTCAACTTTTGTTTGTTTCGGCCTTTCATCTCAGAGTAGTCAGATAGGAAACGCCGGCCTCATCTAGTTTTTAAAATATGATTGACGTGTAAAAGTGTTTGTACAAACCTACTTACAGAAATAAAATCATTTATCATTTAAATTATTGTTTTTCTCTGTGCGTTCTACGAATTATCACATATTAGTATTACATTATTGACAAGAATGAATGCCACAAAACAAAATTAATTCTATCAGCATCTAGACTAAAAATGTACAAAAATAGCCCAGAATACCGAAGCATACAAGTGTACAATAAATTACCTGAAAATATACGGTCCACGAGAACACTATGTGTATTTGAAGCTAGGTTAAAGGCATTGCTCTTAGAAAAATGTTACTATAGTATCCAAGAATTTATAAAAGATATAATGTTTTAAATAGAGTTCGAATATATATCTGTGTGTTAATTATAATATAATTATAATCTTTTATGTATAAAGCTAGACCTAAGTTTAATTAATATAATATTTTAATTGTGAAAGTTCCTAATTTACTTGTTATTAGTTAATAGATACTCACTGCAATATTATTCGTTTTAAGTTATTTTGCTGCGCCTTAACAGGGTCATGTACTCACTATTTTTAAGCGTAGCGTGTAACTATGGTTGTGTACATTATGCATTAAACAAATAAATAAATAAACAACATGTAAAAAGGAAGCACAAAAAATATCAATTATTCCATAAAAGTATTATAATTAAAATGTTAAATTTGTACCCGTAACTATCTGCTATATTTATTCCCTATTCAGCCCAGTCCAGCGACTTTGTTTAAGTCCCATGGAACAGGGGGCGAGCCTATTGCCATCAATCGGACACAAATCCAGACTCCGTGTATCTACTGAGAGTTCCTAGTAAAAAAAAAACAATAACACTTTGCCTGACCTGGGAATCAAACCCAGGAGCTCATGCTCAGCAGCAGCCCTTGTGACCACTAGACCAACGAGGTAGTTAACGTTATTGTAATAAAATTATTAGTCTGAAATAACTCGTGTACGATTTATTTACATGCAGACAGGCCCAACAATTTGCTCTACGTCATAGCCTACCTATCTATCTTATTATTATCAACCCTTTATGTAAAATAGCACCGAAAATATAAGGTAGTTGTACTACCTCAGCCTTATATGAATCATTCATAGTAAAACTGGTCTTTTGTGAATATAAATTACCATAACTTAATTTGCATTTGTATGGAAAAGGTGAAGTATATATTTATAGAAACTATTTTCTGAAAAACTGGACTTCAAAGAAGTTAAAGGCTTTGATGTTTAATATGATCTACTTACGTATAGTATTAGGTACGTATCTAAAATATTTATAGTCTAGTAGTAGTGTAGTATATTTTATTTTATCCTTCTTCCTCTGATAGAAATATTGTAAGAGTTAAGGCACCTTCAAATAGGCGCGACTTGCGATGCGAATCGCACGCGGAACTAAGGCGCCGCCTGTCGTGCGACTTGCGGTGCCTTTGTGTCGCCTGTTTGAAGGAGTCTTTACCTGGTTCGAGTTACGTGATAGGTTTTACATTAGGATGTTCTACGCTGCAGTCCAGAGTCAGAATTTGTGCCATGTCAACGGCAATAGCATAATCAGCCTATAATGTTCTTACTGCTGGGACACAGGCCTCCTCTCGGTGAGAGGGAGTGGGTCGTAATCCACCACGCGGGCCCAGTGCGGGTCACATGTCTTCGAATTTTTGGTTCTAGGATATGCCAGTTTCCTCACGATGTTTTCTTTTACCGTTTTGAGAGCAATGGTGATGAAATAATTTACCCAAAGTAAAACGCCTGTTTGGGTTTGAACCTACGACCTACAACTCTTAAGTCGTGGCCGTTGCCACTAGGCCACCACTGCTCTTAATGGCAACAGGCTCATCATTTATATATAGTATTTACTTACTACTTAGCTGCTAGCGATATGTTAGTTTGCTATAGATACATATCTGCCGAGCCATTTGGGTAAACAGGCTTTAACAGTGCAACTTTCTGTTCGCAGCCATCTTTAAGTTATGAACAATTTTTTTTTCCTGTGGGGCTTGTCTGAAGCAGCCTGGGGTTTGGATTTGTGCCCGGTTTATGACAGTAGGCTCGCCCCCTATTACATGAGACTTAAACATAACGAAATGTGGGTGTACTGTAGCTACACCTCTGCCTAACCCTTCAGAAAAAAAGGAGTGATGGTGTTATGTGAACTTAATTACATATCGACGATGAACTACCAATATCTTCTATCTAATTTTAGAAAATTTTAACAATATATCATAGTAGTTATTTCTAAAACTTAGGAGGTATTCGCAGCCAAATTAGGCGCGGCGCCCACTATTGGTGGGCATCGGTGCGGCTCGGTACAGCTCGGGCGCCTTACGGCAGCTTTGGGCGGCTTCGGGCGCCTGAGAGCTGCTTCGGGTGGCTTCGGGCTGCCTCGGCAGTCGTAAGCATACCTAAGGACGCCGAGGCCGTCTTCGGGTAGCTCGGGTGTCATTTTCATGGCAGACACGTCGCAGAACAGTCATAACGTTCACCGTTAAAAATTTTCGTAATTCATCCTATAGTAGTCGTAAAATTTGCGAACATCATATCGTAAATCATTAAACAAGTTATGAAATTCACCGAAAGTACATATTTGCTTCCAAAGCTGATTCACCAAAAATCTTCTTTTTTGCCTTAAGACATCAAGTTTCTCTTCTTCTTCTTCAGCAAGATGAACAATGAGAACTAAGTCCCAATCCACCATTATAAATACGCACGCACAACTGTTTTCACGTAACGTCGATCCGAACTATTCTTAGTTTTGCCGAAGCTACCCGAAACCAGCCTCGGCGTCCTTAGGTATGCTTCCGACTGCCGAGGCAGCTCTCAGGCGCCCGAAGCCGCCTGAAGCAGCCCCCAGGCGCCCGAAGCCGCCCTAAGGCGCCCGAGCTGTACCGAGCCCACCGATGCCCACCGATAGTGGGCGCCGCGCCTTAGCGTCTTATAATGTAGGAGTCTGTTCTATTAGTGTTTAATGGGATAAATAGTCAAATAACGTGTTAGGAAGTTTTGCTAGTAGACGCGAAATTGCATTTTACGTCGGTTGGCATTAAAAACATCATTCGTCGTCGATATGTTCCACTGTCTTAAAAACCCAAATCATTATTATATTAATTCCTTATTACAGCTTTCTTTTTACGTATTTCCCAAAGAAATGGGGCTCGCGGCTAAGTTATAACAGCCGCATGGGTCGATCGATCAGGTTAAGCTACGCTTGCCGCGGTTGCTCCGTGGATGGGTGACCATCTTTATATACCGACACTCCTCAGTGTCTCGAAAAGCACGTTAAGCCGTTGGTCCCGGCTGTCATTCGTAGATCTTTGACAGTCGTTAAGTATCGTCAGAAGCCTGAAAGTCTGACAACCAGTCTTACCAAAGGGTATCGTTAATACGATACCCCTTGGTAAGACTGGTTGTCAGACTGCCAATCTGACCTCCACAACCCAATTACTAGGAAATCCTAGTAATTGGGTTGTGGAGGTCAGATAGGCAGTCGCTCCATGTAAAATACTGGTATTCAGCTGCATCCGGTGAGACTGGAAGCTGACCCCAACATTAAGGGAAAACGCTGGGCAAATGATGCCTCAAAAGAAATGGATACTCTTTATGATTCTCCAAATTATGACAATTCCTTATAAAGCCTCGAAAGTAAGATTGGCTGAAGGATAATAATGCAATGACGAGAAATGCGTCGTTATCCTTTCCAGTTTACTTCCCCAAATATTTTGCTATATTTTCTTGAGCGCCAAATGAAATAACTGACTTCCTTCCGAATTCATAGCGTTCTTTGGATGCTGAAGCGTTGTATTAGAAGATGCTAACATGTAACAAGATTGAAGGAAGGGTCTTTTGTTGCAGGATAAATCTGGAGTTTTTCTGTAAATAATCTACAGATAATTATTGAAACTACTAAAGAATGGGAAACTTCATATCCTAGAACGTGAAATCTTTTGTTTATAAAAGCAGCTTTTCTAAACTGCAAAAAAAAAAAAAAATATATATACCTATACATATATTGATAGACTAGCTGCGCCCGCGGTTTCACCCGCATAAGTCTCGATCCCGTGGGAACATCGGGATAAAGAGTGAAGAGTCCTTCAGGTCATCAACAAACTTACTTTTGCATTTATAATATTAGTTAGGCTAACACAACACTTCACTTGCTATCCCCATTTCACTCCATCTTCACTTCACTTCAACCTTCACTGACCGGTCGGTGCAGTTGGTAGCGACCCTGCCTTCTGAGCCGCTGGTCCCGGGTTCGATCCCCGGACAAGTCAAACATTTGTGTGCATGAACATGTCTGTTTGACCTGTGTCTGGGTGTGTATTCATCAGGTTACCGTAGTACAGGCTCTACCTAGTTCGGGACCTGAAGACCTTGTGCCTCATATTATATATTACTATTATTAATTCACTTGTAATCCTCGACGGGGTAGGCAGAGGTGTAGGTACTATTTGTGTGTGTAACGTTTGGAATTTATCAGTATCAGCCTGAACGCTGGAGTTGTGCCCAGTTGATGGCAATATGCTCGCCCCTATAAGATGGGATTTAAACATAACTGTCAAAATGTGGTAGATCGAAATCCAAAGATCCTTTAGTAAATTTTCTTTAAACCTGTCCTATTGAAATCGAAGAGAAATCTATACTCAGCAGTGGGTGGAACAAGGCTGCCAATGATGATGATGATGATGATGATATGGACAGGACGAAGATTATAACACCTTTAAAGATTTTTATTTTATTTATTTAAACATTTATGTACACACAACATATATAAACAGACTAGAAGAAAAGAACAGAATTAGTAGTTATGGATATGAGAGTTCCTCATTTAAGCCAGTAGAGGTAGTGTGTAATGTTCTAGTACTACATTCAATTGGTACAACATTATCAGAACAAATTGGTCTTTATTTCTTCTACATATTTCCAACATCGGAGTTAAAGTATAATGCACTTCTTGGACAACGACAATAAAAGGTTATTGGGCTGAAATCGATTTTAAACACGTGATTCACACTATAATAAATCAATAAGACTACGAAGCGTTGTCTGATATCGAATCCTCAGCTTCCCACTTACTTTTTTTTTCGCAAATAATTCAAACCACAGAGCACACAAAAATAAAGTCGACTTTGCACTGAGCCACATCGTGCGTCCCACAGTCGACAACGCATTGTCCGCCTGCATCGCCCATAATTTTATTATAGTCTGTTCCAAAACTATCTTATGAAAATGTAAACAAATGGATCAAAAAACGTACCTGTGGATACTAATTTTAATAACTGAGTGCTTTGATTTGAGTATTTGGAAATCAAAACTCGAAATTCTAGTTTTAAATTGTCTTAGAGATGTTTTCTCTTGACAATTAATTTTATAACCTCATTTTTTGTCGATAATTCTTCAATTACAATTTATTTATGGTATTCAAACAATATTATTGGAAAAGGTGGTGAGATATAAAGTTGAGACCTTCTAATTACAGACGAATGTGTTACTTATTCCATTTAGTAAGTGATTGTGTAAGAATTTAACCTGCACAGGGTTTGTTTACAGTTTCATCAATTACTTTTGGAACAGATCATAGTAAAAAACGCCGACAACTTAGACCTGTACAGAATTCTTCGTCTTGACACATATAAGCCTCAGACTAAATAAAAAAAGTAGACGGAGCGTACACCAACAAAAGCGTTCAAATATGTGAAGCCTCTTACACAGAGTTGTGTGCCGTGACCTTGTGTGTGTTATGATGTCTAACGTGTTCGGTTTCGCGCGTTGCACTACCACGATCGGCTTCCTATTTCAGATTTGGCTTCCTTTAACCTGCTTCACTCTGAGAGCGCGGTGCTCCTCCGTCTACCTTTATTATTTCGTCTGAGATAAAAGCATAGATGCCAAATGTCAGGTCAGCTACAATCTTACCGCCCGCGCCGGCCAATATTTTTACCACGACTTGAGTTTGTACAGTACGCATATCTAATCTAGTTCGTGCCTCAGGTCATTGCAGAAAGGTTGTGGTTTCTATTCTTATTGGTTGTTAATCCTTGTTTCTATGCAATGGGGCAACTAGATTCAATTATTCTTTTTTCTTGTAAATTTTGATATTTAAACGTGCCTTTTTACTGTCTAGAATATAATAGAATAGAATAAAATACTCTTTATTAAGTACACCATACAATTTACAGATATAAATGTAGAAATTTGAAACATGTTTTTAGGTAATTGAAAGAAAATGAAAAACCTCAAACCTCAAAGAGATGTCAGCACCAATGACGGGGTCCGCTAGGGCCGATGCCTGCTAGGGTTGCGGGAAAGTCCGAGAGGGATACCGTGGCCCCTGGCACAGGCAACTGAAGGAACACGGGTGGGTTTTAGTCAGTAAGAGTCTGACACGCCCTCCTGCTCTGCCCAGAGCGGGAGAAGTTATTTGATGATTTCCCACCCTCAAAAAAAAAAAAGGTAATTGAAATAAACGATTTGCCTTTATGATCTCAGGAACTTACCTAAATAAACGAGGAAAGAGAAGCAACGGCTCTGTGGTAAAATCCCCAATATGTTTTCCAGTCTAAACCCGGCTTTAGAGGGAAGTGAAATCTCGGCACTATGTACGCCCTTGACACGCCACAGTCCATCGTGACGGCTAATCGGAGTAGGTCAAATGGAAGATACAACGTCTGTACCAGATACTTGTGTTATAGGGGTTTAGAGGAAATGGGGTTTCTTGAAGATTTTCTGTTATTGTTTTGGTGAATCTTGGGCGTTGAGATGACGTCTAGAGATTTTGTTTTATTTTACTACGTTGTACAATTTTCCAACAAAAAATTGATATTTCTCCAAGTTTTTGGAACGAGTGATGTTGAAGGATGGACAGAGAAAAGAAAATCCCGATAGATCATGACTTTAAAACCCAAACATAAAAAGTACCCGTGGCCTGTGATTTAGTTTGCATCAGAGGTTGATTCAGTGGGCGAAAATACTCGTTCTTGGTAGCTCTGTACACTTCTTGAGGAACACAATGTTCCCGTATTCTGTTTAGCTAGCTTTAGCTAAACTGTCTAATAGTATGAACAGCTATAGACTACATAAGAACTCTGGTACCCTGCAGCATGCCTGCGGTTCAAACGGTTAACCGAAGTAAACTAGCATCATAAATATTAAATGGCTGCATTGAACTACATACGTAGAGGCTAGGCTTAAAGTCTTTTAAATAAATAAGTAGGTTTGTTTGGTTTACCCATTAATGGCGAATAGCATTGAAGCTGTGTGTGCATATATATTTAGTTCTATAAGACACTTATTTTGTTTTCGTAAAGTTCTATTTTCTTTATTGAAAATTGTCCTTTTAATTTAATTTTTCTGTTTTTTTTGCCTTTACTTCTGTTCTTTTTTTTAAATTGGATTCTTTCATTTATATATATAAATTATTTCATTATACTTACCTTTACTCACTTGGTAGGTCTCAGCAAAGATGACGGGCATATTGCTAATGGGTGTTTGTCATTTAATCATAATCTATCATTTTGACTAATTTATGCGGCCTACCCAAATGTCCTTTCTTTGGTATTGTTCGTCGAATCATTGAGCTCCTTAAGTTCTCAGTTGAGCTGCACGATTACTGACACATGCGTGCACTGACTGGGCAGGTCCACTCAATCTGTGGGATTTTTCTTTCAAAGACCACTTCAGACACCAAACTACATGGTCTTCACATGATCAGACCAAGATTATGTCTGGACTTTAAAAGAGACTACGACCTCTAAGTTTGTTTCGGCCTTTCTTCTCAGAGTAGTCAGATAGGAAACGCCGAACTCATATTTTTTTTTTAATATGATTGACGTGTAGAAGTTTTTGTACAAACCTACTTACAGAAACAAAATCATTTATCTTTTGTCCTGAAGACATAACCGGCTGGCAGAAATGTTAATTGACATTGACATTTTAGATACCATTTGGATCCATATGTTCTGTGATTTGGATACGAATCCTACGAGAAATAAAGGATATAAAAGGCCTCTAGGTTTCGTCTCTTCAGCTACGTGCAGTACTAGTTTTGATAATAAAAAAAAATGGGTATAATATCCTATTTCCCTTGATTTTGTATTGGTTATGATTATGAAAGAGCTGCCGGGTCACGCACATCTCTGCTATCTATAAATAACACCGTTTCGCCTAACCACTGCAAAATGATTTAATACACCTTAAACTATTAACATACTAAAACAGAATTTTAAAATTTGAAGAAAGTTTATGTTTATGGCAATCTCGTTCAACTTTATTTTTTAATAATTGATACATGCCTTTTTTTCTGAGGGTAGGGAAATCATCAAATAACTTCTCCCGCTGTGGGCAGAGCAGGAGGGCGTGTCAGACTCTTACTGGCTAAAACCCACCCGTGTTCCTTCAGTTGCCTGTGCCAGGGGCCACGGTATCCCTCTCGGACTTTTCCGCAACCCTAGCAGGCATTGGTCCTAGCAGACCCCGTCATTGGTGCTGAGTCATGCCTAAATTATTTTTTCATGTTTTAAATTAACAAAAATGTCTGAATATCCACTACATTAAAAGTATAAATAATAAAACTATAGTTCTGTGATATTTACCCTTAAATTAGACGAGTGTCTAAATCGAATGTCCTGACAAGTTACACTCATCTCACACAACTATTAGTTAGCAGACATAGGTCTTGGAATCACGTGGTAGGTAATACCTTATTGCGCAAAACTCTTCTTACTTAAGATAATACATGACGCGTGACCAAGTTTTTATGAAAAAGTGTATGCCCAACTCTTTTAATTAGAATAAAACGTTTAGTACTTCAAATTAAAAAAAAAAATATGGCCCAATATTCTTTACTGCCTTTAAGTACTTTATACAATTCACACAAGGAATATATACATTAGTTTATTTAATATTTCAAGGATGATTTACTCAAAACGCTGTTTTTCAAGATAGGAGAGTTGTGCGTGACATGGCAGAGGTGGAGTCTCTTGATAGTCTGCTAATACTTCATCAACAATCCTTTTGCGAAGTGTGATTATCTCAGCCATATTCATGAACCAGCCCTGAAGCTTCTTTAAACGGTCATGCTCGAAATGTCTAGGTAATATCAGCCAGACTAGCTGTCTAGATTATGTTTTAGTGGTTTTAAAAACTTCATAATGTTAAAACCATAGACAGAGAGTACCCTTTTGACATCATTATGCACTTATATGATTAATAACGGCGATATTATTGATGACGCCCACGTCACAGCATCACGACAACACAGGGAAGTAACATGTATGAAAATATTATAAAGTCTCTTTTAAGTTTCCGTCTAAGACAACGTTATAACGTGCACGTATTTCCAAACATTTTAAGTACGTTATTATTTATTTTAAATTATAAAAGCGCACATTTGTTTTAATGATGATGGCCAAAACACCGTTTTGGTAGGCACATATAATTTTAAAGAGATGTATTTAAACAATCACATCACCCAATCACACAGATCGTACTAAAAGTGTTATTAATATTAAAATATCGGAAGAGTCATGAGTACGGGATATCAATTGACAATGAAATGCAAGTGTGAAGTTGGCGCGCTTCGACCGAGTCTAGCCCAATTACTATACTCTTTGGTCTAGGCTAAGGACTATATTAAATTCCTGTAAACGAAAAACAGTGGTCCTGAAAAGGTTGCCTGAAAATAAAACGAGTCCGTATTTGAAGAGGTTTTTATTAAAATCCTTTTATTCTGTGTTACTGCTTTATATTCTAGTACAAGTCTTAAATAGTAGGTAGAACGTAATATTAATTTGATAAATGGTTGAGAACGCGCGAACTTATCTAAAGATTTGGTGTATTCGTTTTAATATGTCCAAAAAACATACTTAACTCAGTTTTCTTGGCATCATAAATCAATCAAACATGTAACTTAGCACACATACAAAAAAATATCAATGTATTCACGTAATTATTATTGCTGTTGTTCATTTAAAAGTAAAAACCAAATCGTTCTATAAATCAACATCAATATGAATCGATTCGAATCTTAATTCGATCTATGCTGCATGATTTAAAACTTCAATCCCTGTCTGATAACAATTTCGATTTAAAACCTTCACTGTGTTTTTCAAATGCAAATGAACATAAGAACGCATACAGAATGTGACCCTATAAAGTCAACAGATTTAAAAGTCGCTTATCAAAAACACCGTCCCTTAACGTATTGTTTACAATAACACATTCCTAAACAACAAACATCATTACATATTCATTGATTTGAACGATAGGAAACGAACATTTAAACGAATGAAAAATTGCAATGACCTTAATATCGACAGAGAGTTGCGCGTTCAACGAATCGTACAAAAGAATTGATGTCCCCTTCGAATTTAAAGTTGGTACAATTTGAGCAGTTTGTGAATAAAGTACCTAATAATTTAACATTTGACTCAACAATGCATACCCGAAGTTTAGGACTAGTTCCAGAGTTTACTCGTGTAGATTTCGAAGCCAGTCCGATGTTTGGCTCGTAAGAATACGATGAAAGGCGAGTAAGATCAGCTGATACAAAATATGATACTGTTGGAATAACGTACGCATATTGAAACTAGAGTCCATTGGAAAATTAAAGGCTGGAAAAATTCAGGGGAACTCTTTTTGATAAATGATGCATGAAAGCTGATGAAAACGATATCGTTTTTATAGACGATAAATCATGCATCATTTTGATTAGCTTCTTTTTGGCAGTTAGTAATTTCTTCGATTTCATAAATATTGCGAAAGCTACGAAATATTGAATTTAATAAATTCACTTCCACGGCTTCATGTAAACAGCCAACTTCGAATCGATTAATTAAAGGCTCCATTAGGTCACGACTTAAGTTCTGGGGCAATCCAAAAACAATGAAAGCAAAACATACAATCAAGAAACTAGAAGAAATTCAGAATTTTTCGCGAACGTTACATTTTGCTTTGATCTAAATCTGAACCAATAAAGGCCATTTTAATGGTACAAACCATTAAGCCGGCAAAAGAATTTAACAGTGCAGTGAGTAGAATTCTCCACGGGATTTAAATTCAACAGTTAAATGCCATGTTTGCGAAAGGAATGCGAAAGGTATGCAATGAACACAAACGATAACACATACTTAAAAAAAGAAGAAATAAATATTGTAACATGATTCGTAAAAAGAAATAAATGTTTCAATTACAAACTCTAGTGGCCGACTAGAATAATGACGAATATTTAAATCTTATCTAGTCAGTTAAAGGTAAACTAATTTATAGCTACAGTAGTTATGTCGCTTTTTAACGTTTTATATAACTGATATAAAAGACGTTGATAATTTCACCTTTTCAAAAAGTTTTCATCTATTTCAAGTATTCAAAACGCAACCAACGCGACTAGTTTTGCAACAAAATGGAAAATTAACGGATCACAGAGTTACCTACAGCTGAGAAAATTTTAAAGGTCAGTTTTATTTTAGTATCTACTGCTGCTACGTCTCCGAATTTGGAATGTGTGCCAGGTCAAGCGACGACAGAAACTTGAGGCTTCGTTAAATTTAGAGAAATACTCTACTCAGGTGGATTAAAAACTTTTCGAGGAAGAGCTGGTACTAAAACGTGGTGTTTCTTTATGACGACGCTAGTCGAATTTTAGTAGATGAATTCGAACGTATTTCGAAAGTAGGTAGTGTCGTTTTGAATCAAAACTGCTAAAACTTTAAATTGTGTAAAGACGCCATCGTTTTATTTTTACTTATATCGTATGTCCATTTCAAACCAAATGACTAGTATTATCATGTTTGAGTACATTTTAGAAAACAAGCCAAGGGGCGGTGGAAAACCGAATATTAATTAATTTCATTGTCAACAGAAATCATTATATTTGTTGAAAGATCATAAATCATCATAGATCATACTGTGCATGATATATGTATCATGCACAGTTTCCATCGTTCTTGAGTAACAACAATACAGAAGATTCAATAAAGCATATTGAAGTCTGTCGGAGATATTTGGCAGTTAAGACAGACTGCACGCTGCTGGGGCAGACTAAATTGGCATAACCTCTGGAGACTTAAATCCATCACTTCGCTTGAACATTGAAGATCTATCAAATTACCTGGCCATTGGATGGCATAAATCGTGGTTATGAAGCAATCTGACAGAGAAGTGAAAGGAGATGAAGAAACAATTAGATAAATACATGAAAAGGCGAAATTTATAAACAGAATCTTCTAAGAATCAACAAATGACATGAGAAGATAAAGCCTAAAAACCAAGAACAAAGCTAAATAACGTCAAACTCGGACGGAATGTGAAGACCTTACACGATTTTGATAACAATGAATGTATTAGAATAATCTTAGCTTACATCTACATCATCTGCCTTTGATTGTCGAATGGCACAAAATACTTTTCTCTTCACGCGAGCACATCGCAGGCACGATTGATTTGTGAGTTCATTAAATATTTACATAGTTTTGTAATTGATTTTGTCATTACAGGGTTCGGTATAGTATCATAAAATATATGTTTACCTTAATCAGCTATGTAAATGTTAATTTATACAGTATTTGGGTTTGAATGACAAACGTCTCGATATCTAAAGATAGGTTTTGGTATCGATTCAGTCGGGTACTACCATGGGTTGGTTTACATATACGATGTGAGAATTGATCGAGAATTGAAAGCATTTCTGGGGAAAAATTAAAAAAAATAAAAAATGAAGCTGATTACTAGTATCTTCTTCACAACGAGCACAGTGAATGTCATAGTAAAACGATTAGTCAACAATATAGAGAGACAAAGCATTTATTCAATTATTTTATCTTGGATTTCAAATTCAAGGAGTCTATTTGTTAGTCAGTCAGAAACCTTATCTTTCGAGTTTTAAAACGGTTGTTACATTTGTAGCTGAACTCATGGTAGCACTTCTGTTAAGCGGCAATTTGTATTCAAATTGATGTACGATGTGGTTGTTTGCTATTGTGAAGGTTCTTTCTATTGTATCATTATTACATTTTAGTCCTTACGTAACTTAGCTCTCTTACGTCACTTTCGGGTAACCTCATTAAACAACGACTAAAACGTTGGAGGAATGTTAAAGGTTTTTATTTTAATCTATAACTTGAGACCTAAAATGCGTAAGTGTTTTAGGGTTAATGTCTTGTATGCCCTTTGAACTTTCACTCCCTTTATTATTATCAGAGTAAGCGTTTACAAAAGTATCTATTATATAGTTAGTATAAGGTAAATTCTATATATCCCTCTGAGATATAGCCTTTCTTATATCAAATTGGATGGTAAAGCTACATTTAATATAATACCCGAAAGTATAGTAATAGGAGAGGAAATAATTTACAATTTAAAACTAATATGTACAAAGATAATAGTATTTGGCCATTAAAATATATTACTACATTATTTAGAATACTCGAGCAAGACTTGTATATAAAATTGGTAAAGAAAGGATTGATATTAATAAAAAACAACTAGTTATTACTCGAAAAATCAATTATTGTTAGAAAAAAAGTATACTCATCAAGAAATAATAATAAAATAATGCGACGTTAGCTTTAACGTTTAAAAGCAAACTGTTATTGCCAACTAAGATAAGAATGATATGACAGAATAATTTGAGCAGAATTTATTAATATCAACCTTATCTAAAACTAATAAGTTTGCTTAGGATATTAACGTAGACACGAGGGACGTACTCGACAGGGCCAACACATTCGTAGTAGTAAATTGAATTAAATTCCTACATAACAAATTATTTCCTTAAGCATATACGTAAAAGATACTCTAGTTCCGTATTGAGGTAAGCAATTTGATTGAAAAATCTGTGGAAGAGATATAGAGGCAAATCAAGCAAGTCACTTAATTCTAACCGAAACAAACAATGCTTTCGATAACGAAATAAATCTTAACTGTACTAACAATGAAATTGTTAACCAAATCAATAGTTCTGATACTTATAATAGCACCACACGTCTAAGATTTGCGCTTAACGCACTATTATAGCTACTAGTATGTATACAATAGATATGATGAAGAGAAGAGAAGAAGACTAAGCTACTGGAAATATAGAAAGTTATCATTAAACTTATCTCTATATTCAATAATTAATTGGTACCTTTTCGAATCTCACACCACAAAAGTTCAACGAAAGCATGTCAAAGCGTTTAAAACTTGATAAAATTAATGAGTTATTATTAATTTTCAAAGCCCATTTAAAGCTACGTTTCAATGCGTTTAGAAAGAATAAATTGTGGCAGAAAATTATTCTGAAATAAAACGAGATGTATATAATCAAGAATCAAAGTCTTTTCTTTTAATTTGGGAAAAATGTTTCAAGCGTTATCGTGAAAGATATTGAATACCGCTTGGAATTTACCTAAGAAAGTTAAAAAATGATAACATGTAAATGTACGACATTGATGGTCATAGATTAAAATACATATTGGTCCTTGAAACCGTAGACATTTAGAATCCTACTATCCACTCAAATTACACATTAGTTATCGTCAGCCGTCTTGGACTTCTCGGCCTATTCAGATTTGAACCTGACCCTCTGACATGTACTTGGACTGATCCTGGAGGCATGTCCACAGCTGAATGTAGACTTGCAGCTCTAGAAGTTCTGGGAGAAGGAGCTACTCTTATGTCTACTGCGCTGTGTAAACTGGCTGCTCTTGAAGACCTGGGCGTGTGGTGGGACATTTCTGAAGGTGTGATGAGGGCAGGGATGTCAGCTGCTGAGCGAGACCGCCTTGGAGGACTCTCTGGGATGAGCGCCATACCGCCCATACCCATGCTACTTACGAAGACCGAGTTCTAAAAGAAAGGAAGAAGCGAAAATAATGCTGCATTAGTATATTGCCAAACAAAGGTGAAAGGTGCATTTAGTTTTCCGTTTTATGGAAAATTACTAGATCTACGTGTGACACAGAACACGACTAATAATATAAAACTTGGTGCTGTCTATCCAAGCCGGTGGTATTGTATACTACTCTTAATAATTTTCTGGCTCCCTTTTATTTTTGGTAGTATAAGCAAAATATTTTTAATTTAAATGAGATGATACTGTTTGAAAAATTGAGCTCTAAATGGTCAATTTTTCAAGCAGTATTTAAATTAAAAAATGTTCTTTTCAAATTCAGTTTATGATAATTAGCTGATAATTTTGTTAGTCCTTACCTGCCGCGGTCTATGGGACAGGTATCCGCATGGTTGATAAGATGGGAATGATGCCCCGCAGTCGTATGACACACAGCCGCGTGACAATGATGCTCGGTGCTGTACAAAGCAGTGTTTCATTATCATTGGTCGGATAGATAGTGCAATTTATGGTTTACGACTAAACATTATCTATGATATCAAGACATATTTTTATTTTCTTTTGTGGCTTTAATGTGCTAATAACGATCACGTCTGGAAAGTTTTGTCAGATAGATAACTAAAAAGATCGTGTATAACTATTTTATACATATGTAACTATGTATAAACCTGGAGATTCTGGAATTTAATGTCTTTTTCTCAAATAATAATAATAATAATAGTTCTTTATTTCTCCTCACAATGACTTATTCTAGGTTTGCATTTTTTATCAGCACTGCCTAAGTTTGTTACGCCAAAACTAAACATTTTCTTAGAATTCTATCAGGCTAAAAGTTAAGAATAATATAAGTATCGTGAGTTAACTAGTTTTTAGCGTATTTGTATCCAGAAATATTAGCTTTTTTATGGCATGGTCAATACTAAGGATCCTTCGTGAAATTGCACTGTCTATTCCGATCTATGTTCATCAATAGAAAAATTCTTACCAAGCCAATCCTAAGGTGATCAGGGAAAGTGCTTGTGAAGAACTTTAACATCATGTATCAATGCCAAAGTTTCATTATATGTTTTATTCGTTTGGTGGACTGCATTTTCTGTTTCTATTTTATGGTTATCTTTATTTTTTATTTTAGCTTCATCAACTACGAAGTGTACACCACTCGCACTGGGCCCATGTGGAAGATTACGGCCCACTTCCTTTCAGAAAGAGGAAGCCTATGTCCTAGAATTGGGAACATTATAAGCTAATTAAATTATTATGCTTCATGCCTTTAACTAGAAAAAGCAGTTCACCAAATATGACAGGATTGTCTCATGACAATTTAAAATCAGTGTTCGTTCAAAAATGAGTCTGGATTGCGTGTATACTAGTTAGGAGCGAGAAATGTTAATACCTTACAATATCATTATAATTTAGGCATTCACTTTCTGCAGTTTGCTGTAATAGAAAAGGTATGCGATGTACTGCCTGCAAAATAATATCCATCGTTGCTTTTATAGCACTTGCAAAATGCAAAATCACTTGTAGGATTGGCTACGTGATTTTGCAAGTTCATCAAAAAGATATTTAAAGTTCTTAAAACTTCTATTGTATGATTGTATGTATTTCACTAGAACTTAACTGATAGTATCGAGTTCTAGGTAACTTTTTTGTTTTTGAAAAGTAGGCACTTATTTTTTGCATTATTTTTCTCTACATCTTTTCAGCCGTATTACATTTTACATTTTTTAATGATCTACTCACAATCAGTGCAGTCATGCAAACAGATAAAATAACTCACATGAGGAGGCACAGACACGGAGTTTTCAGCTAAAGCACAACTCTGTCGATGTTGCTGCTGGAACTTCGGCTGATATGGCTCCAACATTCTAAGAAAAACAATATTTAATTGAGTAAAATTTTAAAGAAATAATTATTATTTGGGTAGATATTTTCATATAAAACTCGTAAGAATCAAAAACTAAAAAGATTTTTTGAGGGACAATCTTAAATTTAGTACCGTAGCACTGTTAGTACCTACAATTGCCATGCGCGAAAACGATTACACGCGGTGTCATTTGAGAAACGTATAGGGCGCATTTCCATACTAGTCAGAAGACAAAACTTGCGCAGTCAGCGCCATTTTATTTATAGATTTTTTCCAGCTTTTCAACCAACAATTATAACCTAAACTTTACTACATAATTATCTCTGACATACGCAATACCTATCCAAAATTATCTAATTGTAAGAATTTCTTCAAAAATCGAGGCTTTTAAACTTAAAACTCCTTTTATTGTTACCTGACCAAGAATACCCTTTTCAGCAATACTTTGATCAATCTATTTACAACAACTTACGACAAAGCCTCTATACGCTAATAAGGTTTTGAGCCCATCTTCTGAAAGGTCTAAAAGGTATAGAACTTGGATAAAAAGACGTGATAATAACTTTTTATGAGCACTTTCGAACGAATTAGGTTCATGACTGAGCTGAAAATTTTAGTTTTGAAACTAAAAGTAGTGCCACGAGGTTTGTCTAATCTAAAATAATTATATATTGTTATTTTAGTTATAGTTTAAGATAAGGACTAAATTTTCTTTAGACACGCTGTTGGCAATAACAAATACTGTTTAAACAGTCGGCGATAAAATAATAGTCTTCTTTAGCTTTTGCGTTTGTTTGTGTCTTGTAACGAACCTACATAGTCTTTCTAAAGAAAATATTTGCTCATGAAAATGAAAGCTTCTTTTTCATCACAAATAATGATTTGAAATCCGGTCACGTTTGTGATGTTGAGAAGTTCGAACTATATTTTTGTCCGGTTAGTTGGTATTTAAACTGACAAGAATTCGTATTCGTTTATTCCGCAATCTACATTTATTTTAATTTACTTATTCATTAGCTGCTGCATTAGGAGCAGTGGTGGCCCAGTGGTATCGGCCGCGACTTACCAGTTGTAGGTCATAGGTTACCCAGACAGGCGCTTTACTTTGTGTAAATTATTTCATCATTACTACTCTCAAAACGGTGAAGGAAAACATTGTGAGGAAACCGGCATGTCCTAGAACCAAAAATTCGAAGACATGTGACATCTACCAACCCGCACTGGGCCCGCGTGATGGATTATGGTCAATTCCCTATCACCGAGAGGAGACCTGTGTCCCAGCAGTGGGAACATTATAGGCTGATGATGATGTATTAGTTATATCTATAATGAATATTATACATTAAAGTCGTTTTCGGGTCGTTCTGTGTGACTGGTTTTTTCTTCTAAACTACTCAACGGATTTTGATGAGGTGTTCACCATAATTTAAAGAATTTATTCCGGAAGGTTTATGAGTAGGTATAATACATTTATGTTTAACTTCGAAAAAGCACAGAAATCAGGATGATTTGACATGACGCCATTGCACCCGTACGAAGCAAGAGCGGGACGCTAGTTATGTATACACGGTGTATCAGGAAGGTGTGGTCAAATTTAAGGATGTGGTACAGACAATCAACCTGAACACCTTTTTCCTTGGGACCAATATCGTGATTTTTCTCGATTACGATGATGGTCCCATGGAGCAAGTTGTTCAGTTTGGCTGTCACTGTAAAACCCTGTATAAGTAAAGGTTTCGCTTTTGATCTCTTTACCTACAGACTACGTTAACTATTTATTGTTTTTCAAACCTCATGCTTCTGAACTTTGGCTTTATAAACAAAGTTTGACTGCTGTCAGATTGAACTCACGTAAATAACTAACTTTGAGTAGACAGAGTCTAGCTAAGAAGGTTACCTAAGTGCATCTATTTCATAGAGGCTGAGCTTAGATTGCCGTACTTGTTTTTTTTAATTATATTGACTGACATTTCATTTGCAAAAACTAGCATACCAAATTAACTATACAACTCGAAGTCACGACGTCATGCTTTAACATCGACGGATTTGGACGGTACTTAGACAAACGCAGTACCTTAGTAGTTACCTACTACTAAGGGCGAATTTCACCAATTCATTCCGCCATTAGCACATCTAAACTGCTTTCAAGAGCCGTCAGTGTCATCATTGTTACGGAATATTGAAACTGACAGCTCTTGAACGCGGTTTAGATATGCTGCAGTGCGATTCTGTAACCATCTCACCGTGAACACTTAGGTGAAGTGAGCTTGGAGTGAGCTGTCAGTGTCATCCAACTGATGCTAGGGATTGACCAAGCATTACACTTACAATCATAATCGAGATTTTAATAATATTTTTAAGCCAATTCTATTGATAATTTTATATTATTTCAAAGCTAGTAAGTAATAGTAGTAAGCTAAGTGTCTAAAAAAAAAACAACATTGTGTTTCAAATTGACATTTCAAATTTCATTGTGCTATTTTATTTTAAAACCCCGAAATTAGTCATGTTTAAGCCACTTAACTACATACTAGCTTTGAAATAATATAAAAAGATCAATAGAATTTTGATAAAAATATATTAGTAAAATCTCGATTATGATTGCAAATGTAACGTTGGTCAATCCCTAGCATCAGTGGGATTACACTGACAGCTCACTCCACGCAAGTCTTCACGGTGAAATTTTTAAAGAATCGACCGGCTGGTCGCGATCAGTTTCATAGGTGAAATTCGCCCTGAGCGGGCGATTGAATTGCCTCATCGGTTCGATCTTAGCCAAGATCTGTGCTCAGCCTCTCTCAATATAGTGCAATAAAATAAAACAAAATAATACTACGTACAGTTTATAGACGCACCTGATCTTGCCCCAACGATTGAAGAACAGAGCTATGGCGGCCACCCACAGTAGGAGGACGAAAGCTACTATGAGGGCTTCTTCTGCTCTCACTACGACACCACTGCCATCTGTTGGAGAAATTACATAATTATCATAATATCCCTCTGACATACATATACATATCAGCACGAATTTTTGCATACTCTGTTCCAAATCAATTTGATGATAAGGTATTCAAGAAATAAGTAATGGTTGACAAAAGTGGTGAGATATAAAGTTGAAAACTTCTAGACACAGATGAATAGAATAGAATACTCTTTATTGAATGAATGAATGAATGATGAATTTGTTAAGTACCTACTAATTCCTTTTAGTGAGTGCCTGCCCAAGAATTTAACTTGTTTTTTTGGGTGGTAAAAGTCATCAAATAACTTCTCCCGCTCTGGGTGGAGCGGGAAGACATGTCAGACTCTTACTGACTAATACCCACCCGTGATTCTTCAGTTGCCTGTGCCAGGGGAAGAATTTAACCTGAACAGGCACTGATTGCACTTTCATTAAGCAGTTTTGAAACAGATTATATAACAACTTATGCCGTGTATAATACAGGGTGTCAGGGACATCGATGCACTAACTGTAACCTTGAATCCAGGACCATTTCTATACTAGGGGGCCTAGTATCATGTGCTGAAATCAAGGTTACAGTATAGAGATTTCACTCATATCTCAGTAGAAAAGGGAGGACCCTCCGATCAGACGGGTGTCGTGCTTGGTGCACAACTGCCCGACGATTGATGTCGGGAAGTTGTATATATGCTAGTTGCGCGGTAAACTCTGCTTGCGCGATGCAGGATTTGCGTGACGTCAGTATGACGCGCAGATCGCATGTGGCGATGCAGATACTCCCTGTATGTAACAGGTTTGTTTTTTTTTTGTTTTTTTTTTTTGTGTTTTTTTGTTTTATTTCCCTGTGTTTTTTTTTTTTGTATTTCCCTGTTTTTAAGCCAACCAGTAAGACGGTATAGCGGGGCTAACTACCATTTATGTATCGCCACTAGCTATAGCACTAGGTTATTTTGGTGCATAATTCTATCTATTGTACATCCCTAATATACCTATATGGCCACACAGAAACCACCCACAAGAATTAAACGATAAGAGAAGGTCAGCTGTATCGTGGTACGTGCCACGACACAGAACTTGGTATAAGTCGTTCAAAATTTACTAAGTCTGCCTAAAAAAAGCAAGTTCATGTGTTTTACTGTAGAAAATATGAAGATTATGAGACTTAATAATCATTAATGTGAAAGAGTCAAGTAGCCAAAAATATCTTGTGTTAACCGCTATTCATGTTGAAGGGCTTAAGGTTGAGCCCAAAATTAGTTGACTCTGATACCCTTGAATATAGCCCCCAACTATGTAAAAACATATTTCAATTTAATCGACTTGATACCGAACTGCAAACAAACGCAACTTGAAGTGACCTTCTAAAGTAAACGTTAAACAATCATCAAATAACAAGACAAGTAGTAAGTTGATGTAAAGCGGCCATGGCAGCCATTGTATACCAATCAATCCTATCAGTCTTCCTTTGTATTTGAATTTGGAATTGGCACTCTCTATGGGTAGAGAGCTGGGGGAGAGAGGGGGGTGGGTGGGGGTTGTGGGAGTAGTCTTTAGTATCGGCAATATTTAATTTAGTTCGATAGGATTCAGTTGGATAAAAATGCTGCAAAATATTTGTGGATCAACTATAGTAGATATTCATAAAAACTAATGTGTTTTCGCCTTTACCGAGAGTAGTTTTTGCCTTGAGATTGACTAAAACTAACGGTAACTAATGTTGAATCCATCACATTACCTAGTCAATAAGTTGATGCAAAGCGGTCCTGACAGCTATTGTATACCAATCAATCCCATCAGTCTTCCTTTGTGTTTAAATTTGGAATAGGCAATCTCTATGGGTAGAGTGTCAAGGGGCGTAGTCTTTAGTATTATTATATTTAATTTCTTTCGCTAAGAGCATACAGTTGGATGAAATTGCTAATCAAATTATAATATTGTCCAGTATTATCAAGATGTGGAATTCATAAACACCATAAACATGTGTTTTATTTTTATGCCTTTACCGAAAACAGCTTTCGCTGACTGACTATACATTTTTTTATGTTTCGATTACTATAGTGTAATTTAAGTTTTCCTGTACTGTCTTTTACACACTATGTCTACGTCTCATAACCACCTCTGCTGTCGCACGTTTGTTAGAAGATATTAATTTGGTATAAGCAGTACCTTTGTGCTCTTCTATCTATACAGGGCTTACAAAGCCCCATCACCCAGCCGTCAACTACGCATTCTGTACAGCAAACTAAGTAACATTGTACAAAAATAATTGCTGGGAAACTAATTTTATTTTTGGTGTGAAAAATCGCTGTTTACGGTAGTGCGCCACGTAACGCACGCAAATCATTGTGCTTATGGGATGTATGCAAAGGGACAGGGGTCGTGAGGGTATTTAAAGTTGTGTTATTTAGAAGTTTATTTTATTTCAAAGGTACACCAACGACCCATTCAATAGAAACATTAACATAATATAAAATAACATAAATGCATTGAGTTATGGTGAACTAGTCACTTACAGGCGTACACAGCATTTACACAAAAATAGCTTTTTATAATAAAATTAACTACATATTTATAAAGAAAAATCAATTAATTAATTAGTAACAAAGAAAAAACATTAAATTAAAAAAAAACATAATCGAAAGTAGAATCGAAAATTAAAATCAAAATTATTATAAGAATCAAAAATAAAGTAAAAAATGAAGATTAAAATTTAAAAAATAAACAGTCAAACTGAAATTCAAAATTGAAAACTGTAGAACGCGAAGTTGTAACATTAAGAAGTTGTTTTCGAAACAAAACGTCAGTAAAAGTTGGACTATTGACCTTCATTATCTCCGGAACCAGAAGGTCCCCAGGTATGGTCCAGTACAAAAAATATATTACAACGGCGAGGAGTACAAGTGACTCTCGGCTTCGTTAAGGGTTTTTTTACACCCGTTATGCATTTGTCTTTATTATGTGTTTCGTGGGTAAATAAATAAAATAAAATACTTATGATATTTAAGGTAAATTCCGCTTTAAAAAAAGTCGTGCTTCTACGTATTCATCGTTATTCGTTAACATATTATGGCATTGTATGTGAAGATATAGATAACCAAGTAAACTCAAGCTCGGTATTGATTCGATTTCTATCCACAAACCGTAAAGTGACAGGCCGACGTGTACACAGTTAACCCAGAAAATATTGTTTCAGCCCCAGTTACCGGGTTTAACCTCAAATATTATACAACTGAAAACGTAATTTGGATGTTCTGTGGCTAAGATTTATATATTTTATTTTAGTGGAAGAGTTCTCAAATAGCCTCATAAATCGATTTAGTGGCTTCCATAAAGGCCACTATTAGTTAGCTTTCAGACCTAAAATTAGTATGGTTTCGGGTTGTGATTAATATAGAAATTCTGAAAGATCAGCCCGTTCCGCTGTAAACCAGGCCAACCTAGGCAGATCACAGACTTAAAATAGACCTAACAGCAATGCCCGGAAGACAGTTTATTCCAAAAAACCAAAAAGGCTGCATGTGAAAGGGAGATACTGACATTATTAGCTAAGACTTAGAGTATCCTCCCTCTTTAAAGCATTTGTTTTACTGCAGCGGTAGGCACGTTTTATCGGTCGATATTATCGCAAAGCGGATAATGTGATACTACTCTTAAAACGTTTTGTACGGACGTGTGCGCTTTTATACACACCTGCTAAGAAGGACGCGAAGCGTCAGGTGCATTTACCCAGTCATATACGCTAACAAAATTATTAGGTCTTCAATTATAAGAATGATTTAGAACTAACAACAATTATAAGAAGAACCAGTAATTATCGACTAACGACTAATAAAACGCAATACCACATGACAAGGAGGCAAGATACACGCAAGAGACACATACCGCCTTCATATCGGATCGCGTTACATAGACCGTTAAAACGCACCTCATCCCGCGGTGTCGGCTAGAATTTCTACTAAATAGAATCACCGTGCTTAGTAGTTGGTTGTGTTCTTTACCAAGTCTGCACTACTCACCGATGTCAGCTAGAGAGGCATTGACTCGCGACGTGGACGAAGGAGGGTGCAGTCGCAGCACTACTTCCGCAGGAGGGCCGCCCGTCGCGCCGCTCCATTCTGTAAAACATTACAGGTCAGACAACTGAAAATCTATAGACATGACTGAGATGTTTTATTTGTTTCTGTAACGTTGGCACCACTCTCAGGTGAATCAATCTCTCAAAGGAATCTCAGGTATTCCAAGAACCACTTTCCATCAGGTTGGTTACTGACTTTTTGCTAGTCTTTTGCGTAAAAATAACATTTAAGACTAAGCAGGTGACGATGTTGCTGGGAAAAGATATTTCAGATCAGATTGCAATTTGTCTGATTGATTTCTCCGTTAACAAATCAAAATATTTTATTTCAAATAAACCTACATGGGCACTTATGAAACGTCAGAAGCTAGATGCACGGTTCCAAACGGTCGTTTCCTATGAAGAAGAGCCGGCATTCAACTCCATGGGTACCAGCTTTCAGTTTGATTTCGTGTAATAAATAAAGTATGCCCATTATATTTAAAAAAACAGACTTACTAAACATCTATTGGTGCTTTATTTGTGCTTTTCACAACACATTCAAAGAATATGTATAATAAAAATGCATAAATTGACTTCCAATGTACATAAGTTGTACCCCATATATATTCTTAAAAGCAATTTATGTGCCAAGTTCCAAACCACGCTCTAATCCTACATCTAGAACTTGTGTGACATGCATCGGCTATAAACATGGCCATGCAGAGGCCATAAATTTATCGTTATTTATATCCACGAAGGCCTTTGGTAACAGAACAATAAAAGGCTATTCAGATATTTCAAGTGATACATTTTGTCACCTACCCTGGAGCATTAGCTCGGCACTAGTGTAGCTGTGTATTTTGAGGCAATTTGATGCCTAGTATCATGCATTAACTAAAATATCTTTTATTTATTTATTTTATTATTTATGTGCACACAGTAAAACAGATACAGATACGACATATCGCTCATTGGCAAGAAGGGTGACATAGCAAAAAATTCTGCAATTTTGAGTTACGCCTAAAAGATTTTTTGAGTTATTTATTTATTTAAACTTTTCGTACAAAAGGTACAAAGACGGACTTAATGCCTTAGGCATTCTCTACCAGTCAACCAAGGGTGGTGAAGAGATTAGATGGCAGGTGCTTTAATTGAAAGGAACAATGATAAAAAAAGACTATTAAAACAACGTACACAAATACATAAATAAGTCCTATACACATACATACTATTTACTATACTATATACTTACATAAATATATATATATATATATATATGCAAATTCAAGGAAGAGAGATGTTGAGATGACTCTACTCTATTTGTTTTGAAAATAACTCTGCGATTTCCGCTTAAATGCATACCAACTGGTAGCCGTCCTGATATCAAGAGGAAGCGCATTCCAAAGAATAATGGACTGAATATGAAAGGAAGAATGAACAAAGTCAGAAGTATGAGAAGGACAGAGTAGAAGAAGATTGTTAGAAGATTCTTAGCGTGAGAAGAACATAGGTATTGGAAGTGAAACACGATATAAGAAGGAGGAGTGGGAGAGTTGAGAAGGGAGAAAAGCGTGGTCAAAGCACGCAAACTTCTTCTTTGGCGAATGGACATCCATTTGAGCTCAGACCTATAGCTCGACACATGGTCATATTTTCTGAGGTTGAGTATGAACCGGATACCATAGTTAAGCAATCTGTCGAGCTTATCCAGCAAAACCACATTCAAGTCAAAGAAACACACGTCACCATAGTCGATCACCGGGAAAATCAAAGTCTGCACAAGCATGGTTATCGTCATAACGGGCAAAAAAATTCTCAGACGATACAGGGATCGCAGAGTACCGTTGACACTTTGACTAACACTAGAGACCTGGCATTGCCAGCTGAGTGTAGAGTCAAGATGCAAATCGAGATCTTTCACAGTAGGGGTAATGGGTATGACGGTACCATTGAAAATAAGAGGAGGAAGAGAGCTAAGCGTCACCCTACCCATCATGCGTGAGCTTCCAATTACAATGGCCTGACACTTCGAGGGGTTTACAGACACCCCGAAACTATCAGACCACTCTTGATAGCATCTAAGTCTCGGCTTACATCTGCTATAGCTTCTGACAAATCTTCAACCCGCTCAGCTGTATACAATTGAAGATCAGAGTTACGCCTAAGAGTTACGTTAAGACAAAAACGGGATTATGCTGAAGCTTATAAATGAGGGAGCCAGAAAGATGTGACTTTATGCTTCGTCGCACTCTTACCGCTACTTTTAAACTTTTAAATCGTGTTACCCAAAAATTGCTCTTTATGAATTATGTCAAACTTCTCGCAAATGAACGATATTAGAATTGAGTACAAAGGTACTGCTGATTTCCTAAATTTTTTTTTTTTTTTGCTAAGAGTGTAGGCAGCAACTGTAGATTGCTTTGATACGTGCCATTATCTTAATAAAATGCTATTTTACGTCCAAAAATCCCATACCTACATTAAATTGACTTTGGTAATCCAGTATTAGGTGATAATTTCCGATCATTTCAAAATTACAATGTTTCGTTATTTAATTTTTAGTTTCAATTTTAGTTTAGACAATTATCTGATTAACTGCCTTAGGTGTTGCTGTGCAAGTAAGAGTTTTCATTGTTTACTGAATCTAACTTACTGAACTAAAAGCTTAGCTTGTGACACGATACATTGCAGAATATATCTACCCTGTATCATCAGGCCCAACACGCATAGAGATAAGGCATACATTTCATGGCATGAATGACTAAGATGCAGTACCGAGGCATAGACTAAATTAGAAATAGCATGGCCCCCTAGGATGACATGAAAATTTGTGTGACTGTTTAGGCTCGAGCTACCACGAAACGCAAACAAAATAAGTATCCGTTCTACCTAGTATTCTTACTACTCCCGACAAAAACGAATAAATATAAACTACAACGAAATAAAGGCGATTGAAGTGTCAATGTCAAAGACGTCTAGGAGTGTCGTGAGACTACCAAATACCAACTGTGCCGTATTCAGAGCGGAACGGAGCAGCCGTAAAATTAGGCAAGTAATTGAGCAGGTATTTAGGCATAGTTGACTGTAAAATATGCCTTTGTAGGCGAACAAACTAAAGCAAATGTTTAACGTGTGTGTGTGTTATTTTCGTTTGCTAAATGCTAAACTAGCGTGCCTGCTTTAGGATTTGAATAACTCGTCATAATATCACATATTCGTAAAATTTTAATACAGAAAATTTTCCACATTAGGTAGGTACTGGCTGGACAATGTTTCGTATTTTTTTTAATCAAGTAATCAGCCCAGCCTGTTCCCAAATTTGTTGGCGTTTACTTCCAATCTAACCGGATTCAGCTAAATACCAGTATTTTACATCGAGTGACTGACTATCTGACCTCCACAATCCAGTTAATGGGTACCCATTATACCCCTTGGTAAGACTGGTTGTCATGTCAGTCTTTTGGGCCCCGTAACGACTGTCAAAGATCTACGAATGACAGCCGGGACCAACGGCTTTACGTGCTTCCCGAGGCACGTAGGGGACTCAATATGAAATGGATGGTCGATGAAAAGACCGCGGCAATCGTAGTTTAACCTTCTTTGTGCGGCTATCATTTAGCCATGAGACCCTCATAAAAAAAAAACAATCCTTACTAAAACAGTACCCAAATGTAAAGTTATTTCATGCTAATAATATTATTCTGTTCTATTGTGCAGTACTGATCCTGATCTGAAGGCCAATTCCCGTAAATAGAAACGTTCAAATTCAAGTCGCAATCTCATCTCAGCGACAGTTTAAGAGCGTTTATACCTTATGAGGGGCAACGTCGCAATTTAGTGTCATATTTCGTGGTTTTCAATTTTTATCATTTAATCGGAGCTATATTTGAAAAATCTGTTTAATTAACTTTTTAGAATTACGTGAAAGTGTTTAAAAAGTAAGTAACCGTAATGCTTACAGTTATTTTACAATGAAAATAACGCCCTGCAAGTTTCCAATGTATTATTTGCATATAAATAGAACTGTAAACGCAAAGATTTCTTACCTTTTAAACAGTTTCCACATAATTCTAAAAAGTTAATTAAACAGATTTTTAAAATATAGCTCCGATTAAATGATAAAAATTGAAAACCACGAAATATGACACTAAATTGCGACGTTGCCACTCATAAGGTATAAACGCTCTTAATGTCAAAAATGTAGGTAAACGCTATACAATTGTTGACAGATTGACACTGAGATTAGAATGCGTACGTTCTTAAAAATACGGGAATTGCCCCTCTGATGGTACTATACGTCTCTTTGCAGTGCAAGTTGCCTGTTGCTGGCAGTACCGGGCTTAGTGAGACAATCAGTTTTTGTATTTTATGGACAGAGAGTAATTAGTTTCGTTCTTGCACTATCCAAAAAAAAAAAAAAACTGTAAATTGTTTAAAAAACACTTTACACTTAAAAATAACGTATGTTTTAAAACTAGATGACTTTGGTGTTTACTATCTGACTACTCTGAGAAGAAAGACCGAAACAAACTCAGAGGACACAGTCTCTTTAAAAGTCCAGCCATTACCTTAGACGGCCATGCAGTAGGAAAGAACCAAACAGATTTGAGTGGACCTGTCCAGTCAAAACTTAAGGACCTGAAAGACTGTTACGACGTACAACGACAATTTGATAATATTCGTTTGCCTTCAAACACTAGCTATGGTCGAAAACAATTAAGATACCGCGATGAGTGATGCCGTGATAGTAGGGTGTGATCTAATCTATATCAACTAGTGGAAGCTAGTTACCGCTCTCACCGGCGGAGATGCGCGACGAGTGAGGCTGACTTCTCCTGGTCGAGGGATTGTCTGCCAAGTCCGGCTCCTCAGTAATAGACGTTATAGTATCTGTAACAAAGAGAGAATAATGTTTGAGTCAAATTATGTAGGAATCGAGAGACTAATAAACCGCCTCTTTGTTTTACGGGATCCAAGATGGGTTATTCAGCTCCAAGTCGTGGCTTTGGTTCTTGAGTAGGGTAGTGTTGTGGGGCTTCTTTATGAGCAAATCTTTATATTATATTTTTCTTTCACTATGTTATTCTCCGAACGCGTTACATCAGACAGCAGTATGTGGTGAGCAATATCCGTTTTGTCGTCACTGTAGGATAGGTATTGCCTACCAATTCTTACAACCCAGCCTACCCTTTCAAGGTATTCTGGCGTAAAGTTATATGTCGACGTCAGCACGCCGCAGTAAGGACTTATTAATGCGTAAATCGTTTAACGAGTTTCTATTTATAAGGAACTTGGCGAAACTCACAAGCTTAGTTAAGCCTTGGAATCACGCAATCTTTTGAATTATATTGTACTGTTGCTAAGTTATTTACTTGGGCTCGTGGATAATAATTGATAACAGCCGCATGGGTTAAGCTACGACTGCCGCGGTCTTTTCGTGGATGGGTGACCATCCATTACATATAGAGACGCTGCCGTGCCTTGGAAAGCACGTTAAGTCGTTGTTCCCGGCTGCCGTTCGTAGATCTTTGACAGTCGTTATGGGGAGTAAGAAGCCTAAAGGACTGACGTGACAACCATGGCAGTCTTTCCAAAGGGTATCATGTTACCCAGTAACTGGGTTGTGGGGGTCAGATAGGCTGTCGCTCCATGTCAAATACTGGTATTCAGCTGCATCTGGTTA
Organism: Brachylomia viminalis; assembly: GCA_937001585.2. Classification (NCBI taxonomy): domain Eukaryota; kingdom Metazoa; phylum Arthropoda; class Insecta; order Lepidoptera; family Noctuidae; genus Brachylomia; species Brachylomia viminalis. The sequence goes on along the minus strand of OW443303.2, from coordinate 6,739,923 downwards.
GACTGGACGCCGACCCCAATTTTGTTGGGAATAGTTGCAGCTTTTGCAACTATTCCCAACAAAATTGGGGTCAGGCAGATTGATTGATTGCTAAGTTACATACTTAGAAAGAAAATTGAGGACTAACTTAGTAACAAAGCACTAATCGTAATCGGATTACGAAAGGGAATTTGAATGCTATAAATATTAGAGGAGGACAGGGTAGACATTAACTAGGCACATATACAAACGAGTAGTTTGGGCTTTAAATAGTTAAATATTTAAAAGGGTCCTTTTCATTCAAATGCCTACAATACCCGGTATGTTATTCCGCTTTGGGTCTTGACAATTAATTCATTATATAATAAACTAGCTGACCCCGCGAACTTCATACCGCCTAACATATTTTTTTTTTTTTAATTTTTCTCTGGTTATATACCATCCTCGTACTTCAAGGAATATTCTAAAAAAATAATTTGCAAAATCGGTCCATCCGTTCTTGAGTTATAAAATTACAACGAAAAGTGGCATTGGTTTTTATAGCTAAGGATTAAAGCTTAAGCTACGTCTCCAAGTGTTTTTCACGAATCAAGTTATCTCTAAAATAAATTTTATTATTAGTACTTTTTATTTTATTTTAGTTACTTAATACTCTAGTTTAAGATGTCACAAAACCAAATTCTTCTCTTCTTGTTGTCTACATTTATTTTCCCTATCTCCTATCGCGGGTCTGCTGGAAAAAAAATCTTAAGAAATAAGCAGTACTTGTACTCAATACTAATATGTCGTATTTGTATCTGTTTTACTGTGTACATAAATAATAAAATATTAAAAATAACAAGGAAAAGGAACAAGGTGCAAGGTGGATGGTAAAAGAATGAAAGAAAGAAGAAAGAAAAATAGATTTATTTGTCACAGAAACACGTGCATAAAAAAAGATAATTAGCTCTAATAATTAAGAAAAAAGTAAAACCACCAGTCCTCTTCAATGGTATCGTTTCTTTTAGCGCTGACATGAAGCACCTAGGCTTGCACATTGATAGTACCCTGAACTGGCGTACTCAAGTCGCTAGAGTGAGCTAGTACGCTACTGCAACGCTGCGGGTTCTGTACCAGTTGAAAAATTTATTACCATCGAGTACGAAGACAATGCTTGTGCAGTCCTTAATTTTCCCTATCATCGATTTATGGTGATGTGTGCTACTATGACCTTAATGCAGATCTCCTCGACAAACTTCTCAATAACTGCATTCGATTCGTTTTCAATCTGCGTAAATATGATCACGTCTCTGCGCATCGGTCGCTTCTAAAGTGGTTGCCCATACGCCAGCGCAGAGAGCAAAGGGCGCTGACTACCTTGTTTTCATGGCATACTATGACATGGCATACCTTGGTTTACTATGGCATTAAGTCCGCCTCTGTAATATTGTGTGCTTAAAGTGTTAAATAAACAAATTAGTAAGTACTTAAGTTATACACTTTGAACTTTTTATATACTTTTTATTGCATACACTCAAACCCAGTTTTTCTTATAATTATTCTGAGGCGCATTTTCTGTACCACTAGCACAATATCCGTGTGAATATGATATACTAGCGACCCGCCCCTGCCTCACGCGGTTTTTACGGGCTGAAAAATTATCTAGATTTCTTTATTAAGGGGACTACATGACCTAAATGCAAGTTTTATAATGCCTTAAAGTATATGATCCACTGCAGTAAACAAAATCAGAAAATATATGATATTCTTCAGGATTTATGCTAGTTAGATAGTGTGTTAAAAACATAATACAACTAATTTGGTACGATAGATAAAAGTCACGAAGATACCTCTTAAAATTCTTTTAACGAAAACCATACTAATATGCACATGCAATCATTCTGGTTTTTTTTATCGTTTGTTTTCATATTATTCTTCAAGCAATAATTAACGTGATAGTGTTTTAATTTTTTAGTCCAATCAATAGATTGTTTGTAAATAGAAAATTGCGTCATATTTTGCAATAAATTACCAGCTTTGGGTCATCGCGCTTCTCTTTCTTTTCTATGCAGTGCGACAGAGACCGCGCTTTAGTTGTGGTCAGCCCCTTAGGTACATAAATTTATTATGAATGTATTATACACAAAATCGTTCCAGAATAAGTTCTCTAAATGATGTTGAAAACCACGGCAAAATCCATGGTGTAGTTTTGAAGAATAATGCGGTCACTTGGACATACACGAAAAGTGACTATAATTTATGACATACGTAGACAGATTACCTTGCAAAGAGTATATGTATCACGCATCACATCTGTTCCCTAGAAGCATTTCAAGGTCCAACATTTTTCTTCTAATTCGCGTCAAAGCATCCATTACTCACAGATTTTTATCCCTCCCCGTAAAAGCCTCCCTTCTGTTCCCTGTCACCCTCTGTGTCCCATTCTGTGTACATCGCGCGATAATACGCCACGTGGAGGCGTGATTTAACGTAAGGCAGGTGTTTTTATATCTTTATTATTATAGCATTTATTTCGGGCTACGCACATAGTGTTAGTGACAATGGTCTTAAATACGAGTGTTCGTAGACCAAGTTTTATTCAGTGTGGAGTTTCATCCAATTTCGCAGCATTGCAGACTCCCATCTATCCGCGAATGAACTCAAGATAGTGTTGGTTTTCCCACGAAGACGAGCAAGCAGAGAAGCGCTTATTTTACGTATAATGGCCGCAAAACCATCAATATTTTTCGTGAACATCTTTGACGCACTACATCCCCATGGCAGTGAGCAATGATGGTCCAGTTGTAACGGCCGCGACTTACGAGTTGTAGGTCGTAGGTTCAAACCCAGACAGGTGCTTTACTTTGTGTAAATTATTTCATCACCACTGCTCTCAAAACGGCGAAGGAAAACATCGTGAGGAAACCAGCATGTCCTAGAACCAAAAACTCGAAGACATGTGACATCTACCAATCCGCACCGTGCCTGTGTCCCAGCAGTGGGAACATTATAGGCTGATTATGTATCCCCGTGGCAGCCTCAACAGTATCCTGAGTGCGTTATTATATTGGACACGTAGATCGCTGTATGCACGTAAACTATAATTAGTCCTCAGGCTGCAAGTGTAAAATGACGAGCAAAATGATATAAACAAAGTAATCTTGATCTTAAACTGGGAAAGCGTATGCGATCTTTATCAAACTAATGTGCCAAGAAGATTTAGGAGGAAGTCGGGTAAATAGATGAAGAAGGATTCACAGTAGTATCTCTTTTTTAGGAGGGCGAAAATAAACAAACGGTTATAGCAATTCACATAACGTACCATCACGCATGTAAGCCCCGACGGATTAGGCAGAAAAACAAGACCAGAAACATGATGTAGCCACATAAATAACGTGGCTACATAACTTTTTCTACCAAAGGATCGTGTTAGCTTCTACGGCTGTGCTATTGACTGGTTTTTGAAAGCTTTAAAAGCACCTTGAACCTGTGCATCAAACCAGATGAGAATTTATAAATTGGTTCCAACATCATTCCATGGTTCATGAGGACAAACCCATTGAGATTTTGTGATGTTTCTGTTTATGATTTGTTTTATTCTTTCATTAATATTTAAAGAAAAATAATCGAAGTATAGTACCTGTAAGCAAGGTAGCGATGCAGCTTATTTCCTTCGATCAACAATAGTACTAGATTTCCGATGAGCGCATCAAATATGGACGGAAAAATAAGACCACAAAATGTTGTGTTCTTATTTTGTTTTTTCAAACTTATTGCTTAAAAATTATGTTTTATTTTTCCATAAATATTTCTCTTTTTTTTAAATACGCTTACTTTTCCATCAAAATTTTAAATACTATGCAAACGATAACAAACTATATGTTTGAGTGTTAAGCGGCCACTTGAGGTATGTGTAGTTACTAATCCTTAATCTAGTGCTATTGTTGTTCGAAGATATTTCCAAAACCCAGTCACGCACTGGATTACATGTATTATCCATCAGTATTATAGATAACTCAATCCCATAACCGGTGTTACCTTTGTGGACAACCACAAAATACCTACTCTAACCCAACATTTACAAAATTATCATTTATCATTATCACGCACTATATCAAATTAGTTTGTAATTATATCATCCAATCCTTTCATATTTGAATATGTAAGTAGGTAATCACTTTTCCATTTTATGCAATCAATGTTTATAGAAGTTGTAGGTCAGGTATTATTTGTCGATAAAACCTTTATGGTTCTATAGAGGTACGAGGAACAGGGTGTAAAGTTCACTCATACCTCCATAGAAAAGGGAGGATCCTCCGAGAAGACGGGTGTCGTCTTTGGTGGGCAACTGCCCGACGATTGATGTCGGGACGTTGTATCTATGCTAGTTGCGTGGTAAACTCTGCTTGCGCGATGCAGGTTTTCCGTGACGTCGGTGTGACGCGTAGTTCGCATTTGGCGTTGTAGATACCGCTACATTACTCCCCTCCGGAGACCGGAGGTCGATAGTGGGCTGAGTCGTGTATCTTGCGATGCTTGCCAGTGCCGGATGAGGTTCCAGTGGGTCGGAACCGAGTGCCGCATAGTTCACGGTGAGCCGGAACTGTCTGCGGTCACTAGCCAGTGAGTAGGGGTGGCGCTGCGTTATGCTCCAGTGCGTCGGATGTGGTACAGCGCCGGGTTGAGGCTGACTGCTGGCGTCGACCAGGAGAGGTGTGAATGGCTCTGCTTGTTGACTGGCCGAAAGTGCAGTGTGCTGTGCCGAGATTGCTGATGAGGCTGAGGGTGATGACCAGGAATGCACGTTTGCTGCATGGTGGTGGCCAGGATACCCGTTTGAAGCCGTGGGTGCTGGCTGGCTAAGACTCGTCGCTCGAAAGCTTGAGGATGGTGATGACGTTACCCTGAACTAGCTGCTCGAAGGCTGCGTCAATGCCCTTGTTCGGGGTCACCAGTATAGAGGTACGAGAAACAGTGTGTAAAGTTCACTCATACCTCCATAGAAAAGGGAGGATCCTCCGACCAGAAGGGTGTCGTGTCTGGTGGGCAACTGACCAACGATTGATGTCGGGACGTTGTATCTATGCTACTTGCGTGGTAAACTCTGCTTGCGCGATGCGGGATTTTCGTGACGTCAGTGTGACGCGTAGATCGAATATAGATACCGCTACAGTTCGGTCTACGAAAAGTTTGGATCCTTGACGATCATGAAAAAGGAAGTTTGGGTCCTGTCTGGAGATCGGGCAATCACTATCACTATCAGCCTATAATGTTCCCAATGCAGGGACACAGGCCTCCTCCCTGTGAGGAGGAGTGGGCCGTAATCCACCACGCGGGTCCAGTGTGGGTTGGCGGATGTCACGTCTTCGAATGTTTGGTTCTAGGACATATGCCGGTTTCCTCACGATGTTTTCCTTCACCGTTTTGAGAGCAGTGGTGATGAAATAATTTACACAAAGTAAAGTGCCTGCTTGGACTCGACCCCACGACCACTCGTTAATCACGGCTGTTACCACTGGGCTCCCACTGCTCACCACTGGGCCACCGCTGCTCACCACCTTGGTGGGTTGGATTGGGCAGTAACATTAACTTATAAACTGAATGCCTAGTTTTCGAGCTTCGTGCTCGCAGTCGCTAACCAATATTGCTTGCCGCTTAGTAAATAGTAAGTATTCATTCATCTTCACTGTACTACGCACTGATTTAGCATGTTTACATGGGAGGACTAGTATATACTATTATAATTTCTTAGTTTTAATTTTAAAATAATATTTTTTTTTACTATTTTATTGTTTACTTACTATTTTAATTTTTTACTATGCATTTTTTATTTTTTTATATTGGTTATTGTTCTTTTTTAACCCTCACTGTATTTGGCCTCTGGAATCTGGAACTCTGTCGTCTCCCTCTTGGAGGTGGGCGTTAATACCTGCACCACAGTTTTGTAACTAATGTAGCTACATATTTACGTACTCAATCAATTCGTAAAATATGTTTTTGTTCCAATAAAGATTATTATTTTTATGTCTTTATCTTCACGTATCTCGGGACCATGAAGTCCCGGTCCTTTGGAAGGCGTACGAGGTGCCGAAACCAACTCACAGAGGCCCGTATTGACGCTTTCAATATTTTTGGTGGGGAATTCCTCATGGATATCTTCCGTCTGGGGAAAACGGAGGGTTATATTGGACTCCTACCGCCTAAAACCCAACACTGTGCCTTCTACTACCATAAGTCCAGAAAGATATATGAACATTCGCCACACCCCCGCCATGCCTAGCGGGCCCCTTCACCAAGTGCGGCCGATCCCACGACCACACGTCCTCGCATAAAGGCGCGCATGGACACTGCGCAATAGATACTAAGTCTAAATATCTAAACCGATAGCCTCTTTTGTTAAATGAATGAAATAGCAGTCTTAGTTGGTGACGTAATACAAAAACAGGTGCGTAGTAAACACGTAAACCTACACGCAACGCGAAGGACCACGTAGGTATAATGAGCGTGGACGAAGCAAAAGAAGTACCAGTGGATCGAAGCACCTGGCGTTTTGTACTGTCTGTCCCATGGAAACCTATATCGTGACCATATGTGCTTCAAAATTAAGCAGAGATACTATTTATAATAGATTAGGTTTTGCCCACGGCTTCACCCGCATGGATACTGGTGGGACTACTGAGATTAAAAGTACTCTATGTGTTCATTTAGGTTATAAACTATCTGTGTGCCAAATTTCATCCAAATCCATGCAGCCGTTTTTGTGCCAATCCGGAACATGCATTCAGACAAACAAACAAACGGACATAAATTCTTAAAAAAATATTTTCGTCATCAGGCTCGTTCCCACGCATCGTAGCAGTTACTTTTTTTTAAATATTCATTGTAACTACAGTTTTGACTTCGTTACTATTTCATTGTACTTTTAGAATTATTTACAAGTAATAATGTTTATTTTATTCAGAAAATTACAAGGCATAAAAATAAGTACAGTATTGCTTAAATGTAACTGATTTTCCTAAGACTTACTCGTACGTGCCTGAACTAGGTAATCCTGTGTTTCAGACGAGGTGAGCTAAAATAGTCTTATACAATTATTATTAAATAATCAAAAAGTTCACAATAAACAAATAATTATATCATGTAGAGTAGTAGCATAACTCTGAGTTTCTAAATTTGATAAATAATTAACCTAAGTGAAATTTGTATACATATTTACTTTAACACAGTTAGTAAATTCTCTGTATCTTCTTAAGACATAATTTGGAGAGCATCCTTCAGAGTTCCCATACAGTTTGTGTAGTTCAGGCAATATGTGTTTGCTTTCGAGTTTAGTCTATTATAGAGAATAGGACTGAGGTACAGGTAAAATTTGGATAAAAAAGCATGTTTTGTTGTATTTTGTGGACAGAATCTTTACGTCTTATTAGTATGATCAGTGCTGAATGGTAGAGCTGCGTGCTGTTTTAATACAAAGCCCATTTTAAATAGCTTTCGAACTGTTAATAGTTCACAAGATTTGTAAAGGAGGTTAGTAGGAAAAAGGAAATGGCGGAAAGTACACACTTTGAGAATCACCCTCTGAGCTCTCTTAATGATTAGTAACATTGTTTTACCAGCTCCACCCCACGTGGTAATACAGTAAGTTAATATCGATTGACATAGAGCAAAGTAAACTTGTCTAACTATTTTTGGGTCAGCAATATAGCGTAACCTTTTAAAAACCAATATCAACTTGCGAATTCTAATAATTAAAGCGTCTTTATGTTGTTTGAACGAAAAAGTTAAAATCAAAATAACACGTAGTTATTTTGTACACACTTCGGTTAACTGTGGGAATTGTGCAATAATGACAGAATAATGTCGAGGTAGTGCTAGTTAATTTTTGGTTGCGCATCAAAAACTTAATGTTATTTGTCTTGTCTGCATTTACTTTTAGTAAATCATATTGAAGCCATTTATTAACAACATTGAATCCGTGTTGCGCGAACTTATAGAATTTTTTTCTAAGTCAGCCGAAAATATTATGGCAGTGTCGTCAGCATATGAAACAATTTGGCCGTGATCTAGGTTTAGATTACAAATATCGTTTGTGTATATCAAAAATAGTGTAGGCCCTGAAATACTTCCTTGGAGAACTCCAAATGACGTGTTTTTTATCATTGCTGGGAACATTACCAATCCCTACACATTGGGTTTGATCTGCTAGATAGCTTTTAAATAGTTTCAGCTGGGTGCCTCAGATACATATGGCTTCAAGCTTGTGCAACAGAATAGGAACAGAAACCGTGTCAAAAGCTTTGGCGAGGTCTAGTAAGATTCCTACTGTGTGGTAACCTTGGTCAAGTTCTTGTGCTAGATAGTCAGTCAGATGGTGTACGGCATCGTCTGTTGACATTTTGGGCCTAAATCAAAACTGCCGCTTAGAAAAAAAATATTTATCCTCCAAGTATTTGTAAAGCCTTTTATTTATATTTTTTTCTAATATATTATACATAGAAGGCAGTATGGAAATAGGTCTATAATTTGTCGCTTTATCTCAAGAACAGCTTTTTTAGGTACTCGGGAAAAAGACCTGTATATAATTATAATTTTTTGGAAAATATGAGTTAGCAGCGGTACCAAAATGTGCCTGAGCTGATTTATAATTTTATTTCATAATATACTCGTTATGTTATCCCAGCCAAGTGCACAGTCGGTTTTCAAACTCATAATGGACATTTCTACCTCAGTCTCGTCAGTGTCTAGCAACGCAAAGGATGATAAAACAGTGCTGCACGTAAATGGTGTGCTCGTTAGATTTTGTGATTGGCCTCGAACTTTTTCAGCCAAACAATGTTGGCAGATGTTAACTGTGATGAGTGGGCTTGTAATAAACCAAAAGATGACTGATTGTGCTACGTTAGACTTTTAAAACTCCAGATTTTTTTACTGTACAATTTCCTTTTCTAGTGCAATTTTATCTAATTTGCTTTTTACTTTTTAAGAAGGTCATTACAAAAATTACGATATTGTTTAAACGACAGTTGCAAAATAAAATTTTCTGGATTCGATTTAGCAAATATGCAATTCATATGCAATTTATCTTTATTTTTCATGCAGCGAATGAGTCTTGTCGTGATCCATGGTTTTATGTTGTAGTTTTTATTATTTAGCCGAGATATGACCGTGTCCTTCTGAATTGCATGTTTTACATTTTTGATTAGGTACAACATACAAAACTGTGGATCAGTGGAATCGTAGACTGGGTCAAAGTCGATATTGCGTAAGTCTTCTTCAAGTTTATTTACATTTAAACTAGAAATTGTGCGAGTGACTGCTTTAGGTAATTTACAATTCAAAATAAGAAAGGTAGCACTGTGATCGGTTATTGTTAAATTAATTACAAGGGCAAGTGCAGGGAAATTGGACTTGAGTATTTTAAGGTCCAAACAGGAGCCACTTTGATGTGTAGGAAGCGTGTGAGCGGGAAGCAAACCATGGAAGGTGATAGGTTTAGGTATTCCTCAGCGGCTGCGTCAGCTCTTTCTGGAAGAATATTGATATTAATATCTCCAATTAAAACAGTATTTTTGGAAGATGATAGGTGCTGCAAAGTGTCGTTTAGTCAGTGAAATTGTTTATATTTCTAAAAGAGGGGGGTCGATAAATGGCAATTATCGCTAATTATGACCCAATTTTAATTAACAATCTGTTACAGTCGTGCATATTTGGTTCCTCGACAAACACATTGAAATGATTTCTTGCTTAAACTATCACCCCATCATTCTGAGTGTATATAGTTTATGTTACTTTTATATATATTATATCCCGGATTTAGTGGCATGTTATATCGTTTGGAAAGCCAATATTCGGTTAAGAGAACAATGTCACAGTTTATGTCTAGAAGTTATAGAAAAATACTAAGATTATCGAAATTCTTAAAAATACTGCGAATATTTTGTGTGGGAGGAGAGATAATTGTTTACAGTGTTCAACATCATAAAAAAGGGATTCAGACACAGATAAATTATCTATATCATTAATTAAATTAGTAATCATAATTTGTTATTATAAAAACAATAACAAGGGCCAGAAAACTACGTAATTAACGACGCTCTTAGACGCCTCCATAACCAACAGAAAGTATTTACCTCTTTCAGCCATTAATTTTGCTGGACAGTCAACAGCACTTGTCTTATGATTGCTTGGCTTTTTGAAGTGCAAGCAAGTAGTGGATTTTGGTTCCTCCGCCTTCTTTGTGCATTCTTTAATGGAGTAACCCTGATCACCACAGTGGCCACAGGTATGGGTGGTCTCCCGACATGATTTGGCCGCATGTCCGTACTGCTGGCACTTATAACAGCGTGTGACTAGAGTAAAGTCTCTCACAGGGCATGACGACCAATTAACAAACACTCTGTCTTTAGATATCAGGGTTTTACGTTTGTCTGCAGATACTTCTATTATATAATTACAGGTCTCAGCGTTCTTCTTACCTGACTTATGTCTTAACTTAATGGAGGTCGTAAAATTCTCGAGGCTGCAATCCTGAAGGTTCTCAAATCAAATCATTCATTTCCAATCGTTTTAATCTTTTATTTTTAACTTAATCATTTTTTCTCGGCTATATTCTGGTGGAACAAACAAGGGAAAACTTCTTTCTCCTATATGGATGAGTGCACTCCGATAACTACTACTCTAGGCTTCCTTTTTGGGGGGCTCGTTACTGTAAGGCCTGAATTCGATAGGTGCATCGGTCTTTTCACCTTCTCAATCTCGTCCTTTGTTTCAGAGTTGATATTGACACCGCCATGTTTTGTCTTACGTAGTCCTCTTACCTGAAGTTTCATTTGTTTGGGACATATCATTTGTTGGACAAGTGTTTTGGTCTCCTCACTCGACTGCAGTTTGTCGTTAGGGTATAATATGGCCACTGAGCTAAATGTATCGACTGTATGAAATTGTTGGTACCTTTCTTAACCATGTCAGCAAGTGCCCGAGTATAGATGGAAAATTTTGTCCTTAGAATATTCAGAGCGCAAAGCGGTTGGGCAGGCACGAGACCGACCCTCATCATTTGGGTTCTGTAATCTCTCGCCTCTGTCAGTGACCTGTATTTAACCAGGGCGGTATTACCTGTCAAATTCATTTTCCTTACATTTTTACTCAGATGAAGAAGATACTAGGCGGACCTTTACTAGGCGAATTGCCCGTCATGTATCAATCATTTCATGCTTTCGTTTTCCGGGTATAGTCAGCGGCCATTTTATGTCAGTTCAATGACTTCCAAAAATCATAAGGTGCCTACTGATTACCTATACATTAAAAGGTCTTACATTTAAACTTATGCAAAACTTACAAGAGAGAGGACTACTCGGGAATTACTCAGCCCGGAGTCTGAATTTGTTTGCACCGGATTGATGACAATGCCTATTGTCATCACTCAAAACTACTCTGGTTAAATGTGGGTGTAGGCACAATAGGCACACGTCTGACTAACTCTACGGAGAATTCAGGCGTCTTGTTATTTTATGTTTCGATAAATTGGCACAACTAACAAATATTTTAGAAAAATATAATTTTTTCTCAGTCCAATTCTCGTAGGTTCTGCTCATAAATGAATAATCTGCCCAAATCAATTTTTAATAAAAGTTTGTTGTTGAAAGTTTACTTCGTAACTGTACCTACAGCAAATTGCGAGGTGTACGAGTCATAAGAATCTTTTATGCACGGATGTTTTGAGAGTTCTGTAAACTGCAAAAGTTACCCACTGTTATAACTCGTTAGTCATTATTGTACGGGAGTTTTATAGACTGGTAACTGGTAGTTTAAGGAGGGAGTAGTTTAAAGTTTCGTAATAGTTAACCGATACCAGTCACTAAGCACATCGTTCTTTTTATCGATTAAAGCAAAAGCGATAAAGCATAGTGATATTGGATTTTTCACAAGAAATTTCTTAGCCCGGGGATTGGATTTGTGCCCAGTTTACGATGAGCTCATTGTGCCCATTGAAATCATAATTACAATCCTCTAAGTTCATATTGGTAATGCTATTGATTGATACACACATCAAAAGTGTCTAGGGATCAAGCATTTTTATGCGGATTTCTTGAGATTAAGATGTGGCTTTGTAATAAATTTATGATTTTATAAATTTATATGGATCCTTTTTGGTGCATTTCATAATTTGAATCAGGAACTGTGAATCAAATTCGAGTAAAAGATGAAAATCAGCTGTCAATATTTTCCCTATAAAAACATACAACGCATTGAAGACATTATTAGTGCTACTGTTTCCCTACTACTGATTAAAACCAACGTTATTATGGAGCGGCGACGTCATTTAAGCAGGGAAGAAATGCTCAGAGCCGTGGGAATGATAGAAGCTGGTTCCCGGCAACGTACTGTGGCTTTAGCTCTGAATACAAGTCAGAGTGTTATCAGTCGACTTTGGACACGTTACCGAAGCACTGGTACCGTTGTGATGTTGGGGGGAGGAGGGGTTGAGTAAACAACGTGATGCGTAGTTCTCCAAGAGCCGGCTGATCACTGACTCCTGTTCCTTTAATTAGTAACGTATATATACATACGAGCTATGTGACAATATGCATAAACTAAGACTACGAACACAGCATATCTATCTTAACTTAAACTATGTGCTATACGTGATGTTCTGATGTACGTGACTCTACACCACATCACCCCTCTTAAATGAAAAAAAAACTAAATTACAATGTGTTTTTTTTTCCCTATACACTTTAAACTTTACTCTAACTCTTACAATATAATTTTGTTCTATTTTTATGAACCACATCTATCTTATTTTTATATTTAACAATAACATTTGGTGACTCATCCCTTACAACTTCAAACGGTCCATTATAAATGCATTCCAATTTATTGCCTGTCTCGTTTCTCACCAATACCCAGTCACCTTCCTTATAAGCTATAGAATTAAGTTTCTTATCATAACAATGTTTCCTCGCTAACTTACTTGCTATCAAATTCTCTCTCGCATCATTCTGAGCCCTTTGCAATCTATACTTAAATTCTAAAGGATAATCATCAAAATTATACAAAGGTTCAACACTTTCACCTCGCAGATTACTTGGCAACCTACAAATTTTACCGAAAACTAATTCATAAGGTGTATATTTGGTCACAGTATTAACTGTTGTGTTATAAGAAAAACACCAATATGGAATCCAAGAACTCCACGATGATGGATTATTATTCGTCTGTATTCTTAAATACGCACCTAAAGTCTTATGAACGTTTTCCAAAGATCCTATACTTTCATGATGATATGATGTTGACAAGATCTTATTGATGCCCAAGATATTACACAGCTCCACCATTACTTTTGAAATGAACTCAGAGCCCCTATCCGTAGCAATTGCCCGCGGTATCCCATATCTCAAAACAAAATTCTCTACCAAAGCTTTTGCTACCTCATTTGCGGATTTATTCTTTAATGGATAAGCCTCCACAAACTTCGTAAGCTCACACTGAAGAGTCAATATGTAAACATTGCCTTTTTCGTCCCTATCCAACGGTCCCACTACATCTAAATAAATCTTCTCAAACGACGAAGATGCAGTAGTAGTAATTGTCATCGGCTCCCTAGTATGCCTAGAGAACTTTTGCTTCTTACACTTATCACATTTCCCAATGTACTCCATTACATCTTTCCCAATAGATGGCCAATAATAATACTTCTTTATATTATTCACCATCCTGCGTATACCTGCATGACCACTCGTGGGTAAAATATGAAAATCATTCAAAATAACTTCCTTCTCATCCTTTCCTTCCACTCTCCGCAAATCCTTCACCACACACATTTTAAAATCTCCACACATGGAACTACCATTTCCCTTCAAATATTTTGCCATTCTTGTAATAAAATTAACGTTATAACGATTTTTAAAAATAACAACTTCTTTTATGCCTTTTCCAATACAAAAAATGACTATGTCTTTCGACAACTCGTCTCGCGATGATGCCGATAAAGATTCATAGTTCACATAAATACTCGAGTTTTCTGGCATATACACTAAATTGCGCGACTTCGAAAATACCTTTTTACCATTAGTGTTACGTAACATCTTCTCCCATCCATTCAAACATATCTCAACGTCATTTCCTCGTTTTTTAAGAACTTCCACGATCCTAGGGTGATCAGTCCCAGATACCACGGAGTCCGTACCACATACATCTGGCTCTTCCAACTGCTTGTACTGCGCTCTTGTCATTACGGATATAGTCTTTTCTCGCATGGTCTTCAAATCTTCACTCGTAATTACTATCCTAGAAAGCGCATCCGCTAGCACATTTTCTTTCCCCTTAATATATTCAACCTCAAAATCGTACTCTTCTAAACACAAACGAAACTTAGTCAACCTACTTGATGGATCGGTCATGTTAAACAAATACAATAGCGGCCGGTGATCCGTTTTTACGACGAACCTCCGTCCGTACAAATATGGCCTAAAATATTTAACTGACCAAACTATCGCCAATAACTCCTTCTCTATTATAGGATAATTTAACTCACTCTTCCCTAAAGACCTACTAGCATATGCAACGGGTTTTCCGTTCCCATTACACAACACACTTCCCACAGCGTACCCCGAACTATCGGTCTGCAATATAAAACTGTTGCCATCAGTAAAATCTGGATAATCCAACACCGGTGGATTCATTAACGCTTCCTTTAGCAACAAAAATGACTTCTCGCACTCATCGGTCCAAGTAAACACAACATTTCTTTTACATAGCCTATTCATAGGAACCACTATATTAGCAAAATTCGGTATGAACTTCCTATAATAATTCGCAAATGCCACAAACCGTTTTACCTCATCAACCGTTGATGGACGTGGATAACCCCTTATGACTTCAACCTTCTCCGGATCTGGTGAAATACCTTCCGCCGAAATAACGTGCCCCAAATATAGTACTTGCTTCTTCAAAAATTCACATTTGGATGGATTCAACTTAAGATTTACTTCCCTTAGGCGTGTAAAAACTGACACAAGGTTTCGGTTATGCTCATCCAAATTCCGCCCAAAAATAATTAGATCATCCAAATAAACCAGACATCTGTCATAATTCAATCCAGACATGGCTACAGTCATTAACCTGCTAAAAGAACTCGGACTTATCTTCAACCCCATTGGTAACCTACACATCTGATATTGCCCCTTATCTGTTGTGAAAGCAGTGTACTTCCTACTACTTTCTTCCAAAGCACATTGATAATAAGACTGCGACAAATCACAGTGACTAAAGTAAACAGCACCCGACATCGAATCTAAAATTTCACTTATATTCGGCAATGGAAATTTATCATCCTGTATCCTTTCGTTCAACTGCCTGTAATCTATCACCACGCGCCACTTCTTCTCCCCACTACGATCTGCTTTCTTGGGTACAACTAAAACAGGACTAGACCACTCGCTAACCGCCTCCTCAATAATATTACTATCCAGCATCTCCTGCACTTGCCTATCAACCTCCTTTTTCTGCACATAAGGTATCCTATATTGCCTCCTATAAACTGGAGTTACATTCTCCTTCAACCTTATTGACTGCTCATACACATTCGTGACAGCCAATTTATCTCCCGGAACATGAAATATATCCGAATATTTCGCGCAAATTTGCTCAACCGATAATCGCTCCTCGGCACTCAAATAGTCAAGCTTAAGTAATGAAAATATTTCCTTAACACGCTCAACGTCCATCTCCGGCTCCGCAAAATTACAACAATCGAAATCACTTAATGGATAAACTGTAACATCGGACACACTACACACAACTTCCTCAGAGTTTGTGTTTAAAATCCTAATGGGTATCATCCCATTCCTAGGCCTAGCCATCACACTAGCCAAGAAAACCCCTTCTCGCAATTCTTTCCTAAACACTACACAATCTTCTGCTCTGTTAACGGGGAAATACCTAACCACCTCACACCGCGGAGGAATAGTCAACACGTAACCATAGGACTTAAGCGGTATCGAAACCGTCTGCCGTCCACAATCCTCAAGAGACAACCTGTTTACCGAAAAATCTATAATACCACTATACCTCTGCAAGAAATCCTGGCCCAATATGCCAACCGACTTACATGGCAAATCATCAAATACATAAAACTTATGCACGAACGAACACCGCCCGTACCCCAACTTCAAGCACACATAACCTATAGCCCGCAAACTACCTCCTACACCATTAATCACTAAGTCTTCCTTTACTACTTTACAGCACAAAGCGTTGTTGCTCAAGAAACTGCTTTTTACGGCCGATATCGACGCACCCGTATCCACCAACCATTCCGTATCTACACTATCCACTAGTAAATTAACCCAGTTAATACTATCGCAAGCTAAAATATGCTTAGCCTCGAAAAAACTGAGTCTCACTCAAATGCCCGCCTTCGCTACCCCGTGACATTGACATTGCGCCTGAGTCAGCATCGCCCCGCGCATGCTCAAGACACGCTACGTGCCGCCGACCTTGCTGAGTCTGCCGTCCTCGACGAGCATTATTGCCGCGACCGCGCATTCCACTGCTATGCCATACGTTGACATTCTTGTGCGTACGCCCAACAGCTGTTCTTTGCCATGCGCGCTCATTTCCTACAGCGTGCCGCGTATAACAATTTCCACGATTCCTACTGCCCGTAGGAAAACTACCTCTTGCAGGCCAGCGCTGGTACGTCATGACTTGCGCCTGCGAAGCACAATCTTCGTCTTCTGCCACCCTGATTGCATCTTTCAAACAAGTTAAATTACGCGCCGTAATGACCGTACCAAGACGTTGATTACGAAGTCCGTCAGCAAACTTCCTAATCGCATATTTTTCGTTCAACGGCTGCAAAATCTTATAAGCTTCCGAACTTTCCCCGGCTTGAGAAATAGTCAAATTGACCATTAACTTCTCTATTTCCGCACCGAAATCCGCGACCGTTTTACCATTTTGCCTAGCGCGAGCAAGCTTGGCTTGTACAGCTACGTCCGACTCCACCGTCAATAAATGTTTCTTCATATCAGCCAAGAGACTCTCCACCGTTGCGTAATTGGAGGACAACCGAATCCTAGCCCCCTGGGTAAGTCGTGTAGTTAGCACGAATTTAATTAAAAGAGCACTATCAGCCCCCTCTAACATTGAGCTATATAAACCTACGGCATCAATCAAATCTTGGGTTACTTGCTCATCCCCACTCATTTTCGGTAGCAAACTAACCGCTGTTCTCAATGAAAACTTTTCCGCCGCCATCTCTTGTTCGATTCTGTTCCCGTCCTCAAACTTTATAGTCTCTACGTACAAATTTTCTATCTTACCTACCAACTGCGCTAACTCTTCCGAAAATTTGGTTGACCTTGAAACTATACACTTAAATCTACCGTATAAGGCTTTCGCGTTGCTTATCTTCTCGTCAAAATTCCTGCCTTTCCGCCTACTAGGATCCAATTTAACAATTGACTCCCTTATCAACTTAAGTTGTATAAATAGTGACGTTAACTCTACTTCCATTTAACACTATTGTCTCTAAATTTACCGACGACTGCAAACACTCGCCACAACACTTAAGTTCACATTGAAATCACTTACTCCCCTCGTTGCTCCGTCCGCTCCCGGTCAGACCATCTGCACAGCTTTCTGAACCTCGCGCTGGTTGATCTTTTCTTCGATCCAATTCTGGTGACACCTTCTGTACATCCGGACTGCCACGCCAATGATAACAACCGCCAAACACACAGCAATGAACAACAGCACCGTGTTGATAGCTGCTACCTGCTCCTGCGTAACCGCCGTCTGAGCGACAATGACCTCCTCCTTTGATGTTGTGCTCCCCATGGCCCGTGACCCGACGTGACGTGCAAAATCAACTGAACTGCGATTTCGACTTGCCCCCACCGGCAACTATAACGCTGTCCACCCGACTGGCAGGCCGACTGGCAGGCCGACTGGCAGGGTCGCCATGTGATGTTGGGGGGAGGAGGGGTTGAGTAAACAACGTGATGCGTAGTTCTCCAAGAGCCGGCTGATCACTGACTCCTGTTCCTTTAATTAGTAACGTATATATACATACGAGCTATGTGACAATATGCATAAACTAAGACTACGAACACAGCATATCTATCTTAACTTGAACTATGTGCTATACGTGATGTTCTGATGTACGTGACTCTACACCACACCGTGGCTGAGCGCCATGGAGGACGGTATCGCTGCACCACACGGAGACAAGACCGATACATTCAAATCTTAACTCGAAGAGCTCCAACAATAACCGCCATGATGTTAGCCGTGAGGCTTCATCACTCTTCAGGGAACTTAATTAGCGACCAAACAGTCAGAAACCGCTTGCATGAAGTGAACCTTCATTCCCGAAGACCGCTACGGGTACCACCTATAGCAATGCACAATCGTAGGATTCGATATCAATGGGCTCTTGAACACAGAAATTGGGCAGAAGAACAATGGCGTTTCGTGTGCTTTTCTGATGAGTCTCGTTTTGGTATGAGACCGGATACAAGACGTATACGACACTGGAGAACCCCTGGACGCCAACAGCGATTAAAATCCTGCCAGGAAGTCCATCCTTATAGTGGTGGAACCATCATGGTATGGGCGGGTATTTGGATCGGCGGAAGAACTGAGTTGATTTGGATCAGAGGCAACCTCAACGCTCAAATTTATGCTGAGACGATTGTATCAGACGTCATCGTTCCTCTACAAGTGCAAATCGGTCCCTTATTTCAGTTAATGCATGATAATGCACGACCGCACACCGCAAGAGTTGTAAGACAGACTCTCGCCGCAGCTAACATCAATGTCCTGCCCTGGCCTGCTCAGTCGCCAGACTTGAACCCGATTGAGCATGCATGGGATATGCTACAGAGAAGAGCTCTGCCGAATATGGAGGGTATCCAGTCGCAAGAAGACCTTTTTTTGTTGTTGCAACGAACATGGGCGGCCATTCCACAGCGTGATTTGGATGAACTCATTTTGAGTATGCCAAACCGATGTTCTTGTGTTGTTAGTGTTCGCGGTAGAAACACGGATTATTAATTGTTTAAGTTACCCAATAAAATTTTAAAGAAAACTGTTATTTCAGTCTTTTTTTCGAACTTTTGTGTTAGTGGTTCAAATGTCAAAAATCCCTTTATTAGGAAAATGGCAAATTTCTTTATTAATGCAAAGGTGACTTGGTTTATCGTTACTGTGACAAACGAAAACACTTTATTTTATGAATCCTTAAAGAAAATTTTAATTAATATCAATCAGGAGAAAAGTTATTGCAAAAATATATGTTGATCCCTAGACACTTTTGATGTGTGTATTTTATGAAATTGTCATTCAATAGGATTATATGAACTTAGAGGGTTGTATTGATGTTTTTAATGGATATAATTTTGTAAATACGTACTTGTTACGGTCGCGAATCATATTTTGTTCAACATACGACCTGACACTGCCCTGCAAATTGCCAACAACGTAAGAAAATTGGAAAGGCGAGGCGTGGTAAGAAGCAAATTTTTAGGTAACTGACAATAGCGCATCGTGGCAACAATTAAGGTTAAAAACAGCGATGCGTTTGATATTAGTTGAATTAAATGACCGCCAAAATAAAAGTAATTTTGCAGTTTTAATTAAATAAAAAAATACATGCACGGCTCTGTGAATTTATTTTTAGGTATTTCTTTAGTTTATTGAATTCCCTTTAATATCATTACATAATCTGATAGTTTACGCCCAACATTTGAAGAAACATCCGACGAAAATGATTTTTATGAGGTTTGTTTTACGATTTTTTTATCATGATACTATTTTATTTTTATGAAATATTTTTAAATAAGTCTTTTTTTTTTGTACATTTGGCAATACACTCAATTTTCTGGCATGTTATATATACCAGTACGCCTAACTGTGCAACAAAAACTGAGCGTTTTACGGTGTCCTACCTTTAGGCAGCGCCTTAAAATCCTCCAGCCCTGTACTGTACTCAGGTCGAGATCTATAAACGTTATTTAGCACGTACTTATGCTAAGCTTTATTCTTGTCACTGTTGCACAATCGTCAAACTACAAGTGCACGATAGAGACGGCAACATGTCTTCAAGTAACGTTTATAGGTATTGACCTAAATGGACTTCAAAAACCTGTACTTATACAATATTACGAGTAGAACATGTTAACAAGAATACCTGTCACAACAGAGCAAATCCTGATAATTTATAGGTAATTCGAACATGTCGATAACGTAGCCCTCGACATCGATGATACTTATTATACTTGATTTATACTCCACTGCGATTTATGGGGCATTGTTTTTTTTTACGAGTTTTTTGGCAGTTCTTACACGTCTAAAGAGTTTTATAATGATTTCTTTCAATGCTTTCAAAATCTAAAAAAAATTGCATAACCTGAAACAACAGAATGATTACAACGGTTTACATAATACTAGGTCCTTACATATGAAATTGGCGTTTTGTATGGAAAAAGCAAAACTATTTTTTTTTAATTAAACTAATTTAATGAATCAATCGAATTATGTACCATTGGCAATGTTATCTATGCACTTTCACCATTTTATCGGTAATTCATTGATTCTTTTGCTGAAAAAATTGTGGGAGCGAGAATCAATAAAATCTTTGAAGGCGGTTTTGACAGCCTCATCGGAATTGAATTTTTTCCTTGCAAGAAGTTGTCCAAATTCCGGAAAAAGTGGTAGTAGTGGTAGTGGTGGTAGTGGTTTCGTGTACAATTTTCTTATGGAACATCGTGGTTCAACCGTTTTCAGACTAATCTATATTCGAAAAAAAATATAATATAAATAACCTTTAATCAACTAAAACGCATTTACTACAACTTTCAGTATCACCAAGTACGTTGCCCTTACTCAAGGTCGTTTTACTTTACCAGCTTTTAATGAAAATTAGCCATTATTAAACCCAGTAAATAATTAAAGATCACTGATAAAACGCTATAGACACGTTACGGTATTGACATTGTGTAGCTATGTTAACATTGATGGTTGCCTAGGGCTGTGTATCGATTGACCCTAGGTCACACTCAGGATCGAATAGCCTTGGATTGGACGGAGAGTGTTTGACGCTTTTTATTGGCGTTTTTGTAAGGTTCCGTAAAAGTATAGAACCTTTTTAAAAGATTAGTTGTCTGTTCGTCTGTCATAGAGATTTTTCTCGAGATCTATGCAACGTAGGAATTTAAATTTTGCCTTAATGTCGGGTCTCGATGATGTACACAGATCACCAGTCAAAGATGTTAAAAGTATACTTTGTTATAGATTTACTTGGCGGGTCTGTTCGATCTTTGGAAAAAAAATAAGTTCTAATTAACGTATCGTGTTTGGTATCGAAAGAGATTTCTTTAAGGATTCTAAAAATATATTTGATTAAATGTGGTTCTCCTTAACTCATTGATTTCTACAGCATTTATTTCAATTTTATTTCGTTATTTCGATAATTATCCATATTTTACAGGAAATGTATAGTGGCATACGACACTATAATAATTGCTAAAAAAAAACAATAATAGGTGCTTCTTACTGCTTGCCTGCTTGCTTGCTTGGTGCTTGCCTTATGACCTATGTAGTATTAATCTTTATCAAATAAAAGTTGTTAGTTAGCCGAATAATACAGGATGTAACAAGACCCTTCACAAAGCCGTCATCTACATCCGTCATTCTGTACATCAAACAAAGTAACTCTGTGCAAAAATAATTGCTGCAAAACGACTTTTATTTTTGGGGTGAAAATTCGCTGTTTACTGTAGTGCGCTAAGTAACGCACACAAAACATTGTGCTCGTGAGTGCATGCAACGATATAGGGTTCATGGGAGTATTTAAATTTAACAACAAAAATTGGTATTTGTAAAAAAAAAAAATGGAACTTGACCTTCAATATCCCCGTAACGAAGGTTCCCAGGTATGGTCAGGTACAAAAAATATCATAATAACTGAAAAAACAAGCGATTCGGCTTCGTTATGGGTATTTTCACACCCGTTATAATGCAGATATTTTTTTGAATTGGCATTATATCATTTAAACGTATAGTTTCGGAGTTAGCGCAGGTTTATTAATTACCCGCAATACAGAACAGTGCTCAAAGGTTCGAAACCTTAACTGTGAGCCCGACTCGCTCTTGGCCGGTTTTTTGTAATATTAGAAGCACTTATGTTTTTTTAAAGTGGGCCAATACTAGAATATATATAAGGTGCTATAAAAATATCTGCCACGGCTGCAATGGGAGACAGTATTGTGTTTATAGATTAATTATATTATTATATTTATAGAAGAAAAGTAAAGATAAATTATTGATTATTTGTCATATTTTTTTTCATACAAAAATAATTACGTATAAATTTGAATTGATTTTTTAGCATAAAACCATCCCGTAGACTTATAAGCTGTTGCCGCACCGCACCGAATTCATTCAAAAACGCCGGCGACGACCGACATGCATAAACTGTTGCCATTCTGATCGGCCCCGCGCGCCCCTACCCTCACCCGCACTACCCCGTTCGTCGCACGCGCCAGCCGACGCGACCGCCCGCTCGCCAGTCGCCCCCCGCGCGCCCCCACGCTCACCCGCACTACCCCGTTCGTCGCACGCGCCAGCCGACCGCCCGCTCACCAGTCGCCATCAGCGTACGGGACTTTTTAAACGGTGTGTGGTACGGCGCGGCGGTGAAAAGTGGATAGGCCGAGGAGGGCCAGTGCCGTGGCCTCCTCGCTCACGGGTTTAACCCCTCTTAGACTTTTTTTTGTGGGGTCGTGTAAAGGACCTTGTGTACGGCCAAACCGGACATGACATTAGAAGTGTGGAAGAACTAAAAAGGCGCATCAAACGCGCATTTAGGCAAGTTAAAAGTGAAACGGACACATTAGATAAAGTGAAGAGACATGTACGTAAGCGTGCCTACATTTGTGTGCATTGTGCAACGCGAAGGCGGACTTGTGCAACAGTTTTGTAGATAAGTAGGTAGGGAGTGTGTAAATAACTGTAAATACAGTGCAATTGTTGTAAATAAGATGATTAACTTTTAAACACGCCAAGTTACTGTAATTTATCGTTATTTGATATTAATCTAAGTACCTATTGTTGGGGCCCTCAGCACCAGCGGGGTGCCTTAGGACCACAACAACAACAACAACCTATTGTTTAAAAATAATAAGAAAAAAATTGCGATTCTTACACTAACTTGACAGTCCAAAGCCTGTTTTAAGTGTGATGGGAAGTTTATCATCATAGTTACGTCAGTTTTTTGGAAGAATGCGGTAGTTGGTAAGTAATTGCACTTTTAAAACACTTGGCGTATTATTGCGTACCTAGTAGATTAGGTAGTGACGAACTAGTCAGCTGATATCAGTTTTCATTCAAAGAACAGATGGAAAGAGATAGCAGTGGTTTTCATTGACGAAGCGACCCATCGCGCGTAATTTGTGAACCACATTATGCAGAGTAGAGTCAATGTTATTTTAACTACTTTATTTTCTCAAATTGAATTAACTGTTCCGGGGTACGAAATTTCTTCACTATTGTAATCTATAAACACAATACTACCTCCCATTAAAGCCGTGGCAGATATTTTTATAGCACCTTATATGTAGGTACCTCGATGGTGGGAGCTTTTACAGACACATGTATACATCACTATTTCATAGTGCAAGGTTGAGTAATTGAATTAATAATCTGCTTCGAAATCGATCCGTTTCGGAGCTACGATAGTACAGACAGACAGAAAGGGAATGTTTTCAAACTGTAACACCCCTTTTTTTGCAGGGGTAAATACAGGTCCTAACCCGTTAAAGAAAATAGATCCGTGTTGTTTTAAAGCGTACTGAAAAACGACTGGTAAGTAAGTACCTTTATAAAAAAACTCCTGTAAAGTAAGTACCTTTAGAGAAAAACGCCTGGTAAGTAAGCAGCTTTATAGAAAAACGCCTGGTAAGTAAGCAGCTTTATAGAAAAACGCCTGTTAAGTAAGTACCTTTATAGAAAAACGCCGGGTAAGTAAGTACCTTTATAGAAAAACGCCTGGTAAGTAAGTAGCTTTATATAAAAACGCCTGGTAAGTAAGTAGCTTTATATTAAAACACCTGGTAAGTAAGTACCTTTATATAAAAACGCCTGGTAAGTAAGTATCTTTAGAGAAAAACACCTGGTAAGTAAGTACCTTTAGAGGAAAGCCCTTAAGTCCACAATTATTATCTAAGTTGTGATAAAACGATTTCAATATGTATGTGCATTAGATAATGATGGTTAACGATTATTATCAAAGGATTTTAATCGAACTATTTAATTGGGTGACCACAGCTATTATTGAACGTACCTAGTATGAGGGTTTTAACCCTGGCTTTGACCTCGAAGGCTTAAAGGTTATAAATATGTTTCTCTTGGATTCAATATTTTTGGATTGTTTCAATCTTATTTATGTTGGTGATTAAAATGACGAAATACGTGAAATGCATGAAAATGAGCTTTTCAGAATAGGTGTTTGAATTTTTTTAATTTTTGATACCGGCTGGAAAGACTTCCACGCGGTTTTAACCGTAGAATTTGAATAAAAACTACACATTGAATGGGTACCATTAAACAATGATATTGTAGCTGGCAGTTCAATTAAGCTATGAACATAATTAAAAGGTATTCAATTCAACAAAATAATTAAAATTATGATGAAAAAATGTTATTTCAGTAATAGATTTAATGTCATAGTAACTTTTCTAACGTGGCAACATTATTTGAAGCTAAATTGAAAATAATGGTAAGATATTATTCTTAAATCGCTCATCATTTTAATTATTTTGTTGACCTAAGTAGTTTTAATTATGTTCGTAGCTTAATTGAAGTGCCAGCTACAATATAATTTTAATGGTAGGTACCCAATCAATATGTATTTTTTTTATTTGGAATTAAATGTCAAATTTTGGGTAATCATCAAAAAACCCTTAAAATTCAAAGATCTCGAAAACTATTGAATTTAGACCATACATATGGTAGGTACAATTTGTTGGATTTTGGCCCCTCTATCAGCTCCTGATGGATATACGTCGAAGTACAAGTAGCCATGTATACAGCCTACACAACCCTGCCTAAACCATCGAGGATTACAGGCGTGATATAATGTTATGTACAGCCTACACCAATGAAGAAACTCGGAGAGAAGATATTATGATCAAGTTACCTACTTAGAAGGTGTAGGGAAAGTTGTAGGTAAGTAATGCCTGCGGGCTACGAAGAAAATTGAAACTTGGTATAAAATAATAAGTAGGAACATGCTCGTTGCGTATCGGCAGTTTCAAACACTTCACACATTTCATAACGATATTTTGCATTAAAATCATCTCAATCATCAGCTGCATCGATCCCTCGCTCCGCGCCGTCACTTCCTCGCGACATCGATACAAGGACGCGAGTACTGTCACCTCAAGGTCCCAGAGCGGGGATCCGGCCAGTACGCAAGACGCCTCGTAGGAGATCGTGCGATACCCCCTGATGACTCTGACGGCCATCACTCTCTGCAGCTTTCGCAAAACTGCGATGCTGCCGGCCGTCAGGTCAGAGGCTCACACTGAGGCCCCATACAGGGCCATGGATCGCACGATCCCCATGTAGAGCTGCCTACAGGCGGTGCTCGGGCCCGCCAGATTGGGAAGCAGCATTGTGAGCATGAAAGCCGCGCCCAGCAACTTGGGCGCCAGCCGTCGGAAGTGGGGCCCGAAGCCCCACCGGCTGTCGAGCACCAATCGAGTCTACCATGAAGTACTTAGACTTCATGGTAGACTCGACAGCGATCCGAGCCCCCCGACCACGATGTGTGAGCCGGGTGGCGGCACCCGTTGGGGGCCATTAAACACCACGCCCAAAACTGTGTTTACATATAAATCAAAATTGAAAATAAATTGTCTGTAGTAAAGAAAATGAATAAAAACACGTTTTATTAAAGTAATAAATTGAATGCAGCCGCATAAAGACAATGTTATGATTCCTAGAAATGAAACACACTCTTGATATTTATGACCATCGCTGCATCGGACTGTAAAATTTCAATATTCTATCTTCATATAAAGGCTTCCAGCATACTATTATATCCCTTTTTGTCAGCAGCGCTACCAACCTGCTGAATGGCAAATTGTTTTTTTACATGAGCGTGAGCTAATATTCCCGATACGAGAAGAAAACATAACCCTTCTGAAGTTCTTATGAGAAATAAAGTTATTTAAACCCAACCCTCCTTCTGGCGCAGTTGGGTAAAAATAACCTGTATTTTATTCTGGGACAAAAGCCGGCCAGTTCCGTTTCGTGCCGGCGCCGTAAAATATGACGTGTAAACGTGTCTTAAAATATCTAGAAATAAATATTTCATTTCCTTTCGTTAAGGTGAAAGCGCCAGGGACACCGATTTAATTTTTGGTTTTTGCAATTTGCAGGTCAGTATCAGGTTGTGTTGATCATAATATGATTCGCGGCCGTAACAAGTATGTATTTACAGAATTATAATCATTGAAATAATCCATACAACCCTCAAGTTCATCCCTATAATATGACTATTTCATGAAATCATAACATTTGAGACCAATTCTAACTTAGAGAGTTTTAATGATGATTTTAATGATTATAATTCTGAAAATGCATATTTGTTACGGTCGTGAAACATTTTTTGATCAACATACAACCTGACACTGACCTGCAAATAAAATAAAACGTAAGAAAAATTTAATTTGACTAGCGCTTCCCCCATAAGTTACAAGTTGCATTAAGTGCAGAAAAAGCTTCAAATTCTTTCTGAAGTTTTTCATAAACAATGGCTATCCTCTAAAAAGATACGTTACTCCCCTTTTACGAAACCCTCTGTTAAAAAGATCACATTTTCCTAGCCAGGTAAAATACCGAAGAGTATAATTACTGCCAATTAAGAACTATGTATGTGGCTCACGAATACGTAATGTATTAGTTCAGAAAGGTCGCGCTGAAAGAATTGCCACTAATTAACATAATTTACGAAGTTATTAGTGGTTTGAAGGTCTTATTTCCGTGATGTATTGATTTTAGGTCAAGTGCATGTTACGGTGAAATATCCACTCTTAAGTATACAGACTTTGATGGGAAAAGAAAAAGTTCGTATTACAGCCGCAGTGCAACCCATTTTCATACAAAAAAGTGCGGTGCGGCCCGCCTGTAGTGGGTGTTGGTTCATAGAATTTTTACGAAAGTGATGAAGGAGTATTTTTCGCGTTGCAGAGCGGCCCGCTTCAATCTGCACTAGCCTTTAGGACTGATTTTCCCGGCACAGACAGAGAGGTCAGAAGTCCTGGACAGTTTTTCATACAAACACTGTCAAACGTAAATTTTATTTCATGGATAGAAGATATCAGACGTTAGCAAATCGGCCCGTTAAGTAGTAGTAGTCGTAAACTTTTATAATGAGACAAGAAACATCAGAACATGATACAAAAGAAATAAAAATTAAATAAAAGCCAGTATTAAATTTTAAGTAAATTTAAAATTTATTAACAATTTTACTCACGCCCAATATGTACCTTAGATTGGAATCGTTATTATGTAAATCATATGGATTACAGATATAAAAGTGGAATTTTTACATAGGGTGACACAATGGACGGTCTTATCGCTAAAAGCGATCTGTTAAATACAACCTTTGGACGGATTTAAATTTTTATCGAGAAAATTTATATTTTTCACTTCGATAAATGATGATGATTTAAAAATATTTAATAAAACCCTTTTTACAAAAAAAAAAATACTAACTTTAAAAAAAAACACTACATAGTGAAAAATAGTTTAATTTCGGAAGTCAATGGCAAAAAACGAAAATACAAAACCAAAGACATCGGCTTTCGATTTTTTTTTTCTCTTTTTTGTTTGTTTTCTTTTTATTTTTTACTTGTACCCATATTTTGTGTTGTGTGCCTTGTAGTCTGTGCTAAATAAATGTATTTGCTTTCTTTAATTAGTGTTTTTTTTGGAAGTCGGTTATTATTTTTGTAGAAAAGTTTTTACTTTTCACTTTTTAGTTGTGGTACCTACTCCACACAAATTCGTATGCTACTACAAGTTATTAAAACATCATCAATAAACATTTAGTAGAAAAAATACCTACAATTGAAGCTAACTGAAAAACTAACCAAGAAAAGTTAATAATAATGTTTATGGGACCACCCCTGAAGCATAACCTATCCATTACAAAATAATTTATGAAATCGATCTACACTTGCCGGAGATATCGAGTAACAAATATACAAAAATACAGATGAATTCAGAACCTCCTCCTTTTTGAAGTCGGTTAAAAAACACAAAATCTTTCAAAGGTGGACCGATGACCTGCTCGAGGTTGCGGTAATCCATTCATGGGAAGTCACCTGGATGATGACGGTGATGATCAAACATATTTTAAATATCCTTACCGTGCTTCGGAAAGCACGTTAAGCCGTGTGTCCCGGCTGACATTCGTAGATCTTTGACAGTTGTTACGGGTAATCAGCTCAGACTAAGGAAAAGAAGAATAGACATGACATACCTACGAAAAAAACGTGCATACCTAAAATGTGAGTCTGGCACAAAGATGGCGGCTTGCGGTAGAGCTGCGCGCATTATAATATCAAAATTTTCTTCAAAACACTGAAAGAAACAAGTTGCTATGACAACTGATGTACTTGTTGGCTGTGACAAAACATGGCGACCGGCCGCAGTGAGATATTTTGTAGATAATGTTGCAATTTTTGGTAATGATAAGACTACTGTTGTCCTTTTTTTACATATGATTACCCTCATAAGTTAAAAAGAGATGCCGATATGTCAGTAACTATGCTGTCGAAATACATCACATTCCTATAACTACTGTTCGTTATGCCGAGTCCTTTCTTTTCCTTAGTCTGAGGTAATCAGAAGTACTGACAACTGACAGCTAGTGTCAGTTGTCAGTACCCGTACCAATATGTCGATTCTGTAAAAATCTCACCGTGAAGTGAACACTTAGGTGAAATGAGCGTGGAGTGAGCTGTCAGTGTCATCCCACTGATGCTAGGGATTGACCAAGCATTACATTTACATGATTGTGCGCATGGACATTGTTTGTTATTAGGGACCTATTGTTGTCGTTTTCATGGTTTTCGAGGTTGCTAAAACCGAAAGTGAGGTCAAAATTAAAATCAAAGTTGACTTACCGTCATCTTTGATTTTCATTTAATAAGAAACAAAATTGACTTTCTGTGCTGCTGTTTTAAAAAAATAAAACTGTAAATAATAATATTTAGACACTTAAATACTAGCTTTAAAATTATAGAAAATGATCAACAGAAATAACATTAAAAAATATAATTAAAATCTCGACTATGATTATAAATGTAATGCTTGGTCAGTCCCTAGCATCAGTGGGACGACAGTGACAGCTCACTCCACGCTCACTTCACCTAAGTTTTCACGGTGAGATGGTTACAGAATCGCAATCCAACTCTGATTAACCTTACCAAGGGTATCGTGTTACCTGGTACCTGGGTTGTGGAGGTCAGACAGGCAGTTGCCCCATGTAAAATACTTGTATTACAACAAAGTTCAGATAAGGGTAGGTAGATGCTCCAGTTTTACTATTTCTACGAGTATCTATTATTAATACTGAAATGAACACACCTTTTCCAATATACAATGTGGCGACAACAATACGACAATAAAAGAAAACACTGGCAATACTAATGCATAGGAGTATTTTGAAAGTATCAAATTAATCTTAACACCGAAGTAACAAAAGTGATTTTTTCAAACAAACTAAATAGGGGTGACTATGGGTTTTGCCAATCTTTGACTAGCTATAGTGACTAAACTATTGGATATATTTGATTGATTTTTTGTATGCAGGCTGGGAACATCATTAGATATACGCAGTTTAACTTATTGTCGTTTTGTCGTCTCCACCTTGTATACATTTCTGTATTTCAATTCTTGCACACATACAAAACTGGTATATAGCAATATTGTACTCAACATAATATCAATATAGACTTCTTAGAAAAGAAAGAAAGAAAATATTTTATTTCGGACACGCACAGGAAATACAAACAATAAAAAAAGAATACTAAATCTAACATAATCATGAAAACAATAAAAAATAAAGAGAAGACCTGTGCGAGGCCACAGAGGCTCCTATCTCAGCATAATGTTGCGATATTCGAGCCAATGCCTTGCATTGCAATTGCAATTGCGATGTCTTGAAGACAGCCTTTTGATATCGAAGCTCGAAGAGAACTAACTTAGAAACTAGGAGATGCTCCATTCCGTTTTGTTATAAAACCAGTAGTTTTTCGGTTACGATTAAAAGAGATAAGTACTTTTAAACTTCATGACTACACTGATACAAAAATCATTTGAGGCAAATCACATACTTTCAATTTTATATTTATTGTTTAAAACTACTACAAATACTATTAATATTTGGAAATCAGGACACTACCCTTATCTACTATTATTAATAAACAGGCCAAATACAGGCTAAATACTTCAAAGCCACCAGCACACCACATTTTCTCTAATTGGTACATTATTACACCGATATGGTTCGCCACACGTGAGCATGCAAGACCTCTAATTGCGTTACTTTCAAAGTTCGAATGTTTTGCATAATTTCCTGTCTTGTATGTTGAACTTAAGGGTACGTCTACATTGTTGCCATTCTGTTTAGTTTCGAAATCTCTGCTTTCCTTTATGAATACTAAGTAGGTACCTACAAAATACAAAGGAGCCTCCAATTAAGTTTAAAATAAACATTCCGTACAAAGACTCTTTCAATTAGGGATATTGTGGTATATATGCTTATGGTTTGGCTGTAATTGGCAGTGCAGCAATTATTTATTTATTTATTTATTTTATTATTTATGTACACACAATAAAATACATGAGATAAGACATAATTATAAATCTTCTTCTTCTTCTTAATTATATTATCTTACCACAACTTTTCTTTCATCGCGTGATTCTCAAAATGTTGAACGTACACTATCTTATTTTATGTTATGATAATAAAGGGAATTCAATGAATTAAAGAAATACGAAATGATTCCATGAATTCCACGTATTAGCCATGCATTTATTTTTTTATTTAATTTAAACTGCAAAATTACTTTTATTTTGGTGGTCATTCGATTCAACTAACTTCAAACGAACCGCTGTTTTGTACCTTATTTGTGACCGCGATGCGCTATTACCAATTAACAAAAACATTGCCTTAACAAGAAGTTCTCTCTACCTACCAAGCAAATGCGTCCAATGAACTGACGTCACACCTAACCCAGTGTAAATCATTCTATATGCCCGCCCCGTACGTAAAGAACTGTATTTTGACACAACGCGGAAGCATGTGTCAAAATGCCTGAGAAATATGGCCAATTTATTTTTAAAGCACTATACTCGCTTAGCTTGAATATTTTATGGAAAACGCTCAACTAAAAGAAATAAGTGTTTAAAACGATTCTTGCATTTACCTACATGTCAGCAATTCTTGCTTCATTCGTTGTTTTAAGTTCGTCAAACTTACCTACCTACTTTATTAGAATCTGACTGAATGAATCTTGATTAAGCTCAACACCAATCACTGTACTGGATGATATTCTGTTAGCTCGATTTAAAATGAGGGGATCATAATTGTTTCGTTGTAGCGGTATCGCCACATGCAAGCTGCGCGTCATACTGCATTGCGCAAGCAGAGTTTACCGCGCGACTGGCATATTATGCCAGTCGCGCGGTAAAATGCACATATTATATGCAGCTTCGATCATCGGGCAGTTGCCCACCAGACACGAAACCCCTCTGGTCGGAGCATCCTCCCTTTTCTATGGAGGTATGAGTGAACTTTACACCCTGTTCCTCGTACCTCTATGCCGTATTAATAATAATATTATTCAAATCATAAAAAAAAAATTAACAATGTTACCTACTATAACTCACACAGTAAACCACATTACGGGGAAAAAAAATGTTGATATATTCAAAAGTACAATTCATTCCACGTTAAAAGGCAAAAAATACCAACTAATTGGCCATGCCTTTCCGTCATCCAAATCAGTGGGGAATTAATTTACCTGGAAAAGTTTTCATTGTACAAAATTAATTAAAACTCGTTACGTCACGAATTCCCTAACGATGACAGCGATAGGTGGATGGATGTATTAATGGAAACATACTTATAAATAATATGCCTTTAGACGATTTAAACGACACCACGTATAAACTCTATACGTTATATGTACCTATGTTATGTTTGAATGTACAGACAGACTATTATGTTGATTACTATGAACACAAAACACATGAAGCTTTTACAATTACTGATAATATCGGAAATAATAACTATTTTGGTAGGTACAAATATTTATTTTTAATGTTGCCTACACAACTCAAATCAATCAAAAGTCATTTAATCAAACTGGGCTGAAAATCAGCACTTTTTGAACGTCAAAATCACATAAGACAGTCCCCCCAAAACGCCCGCCCTTCACCACTGAGAAGAAGAAGTGGAACGAACAAAAGCGCAACAAACTCCCCAGCAGCACTGCTGTCTGTTCAGTTAGAAGAACTGGATTCTATATAGTAATAAGTAATTAACATTACGAAACACAAAAACATTAAAATTATTTGCCATATGTCAGGTAGCACACGCCAATATTTAAAACTATACTCAAGCAGAAATAAATAATAAAAACGTAAACAGAACTTAATACATAATAAAAGTCCCCTCCCCACTCCACCGACTTTTACTCCTACTCCTTCACTGTGCACGCGGTGCGGTTGTGGAATTCACTTCCGCCTGACATTAGGGACTGCCAAACTGTTGCAGTTTTTAAAAGAAGAGTGAAAGAACACTATCATATACTACATATGTATGTTTGTATGTATGTATGTATATTCTCATATTATTTGTTTTATTTTATTAAGTGAATTGTTTTTGATTTTATGTATTTTATTTACTCATTTAACCCCAACACACTCTGCCTACATCTCTAAATCTACTATCCTATCGCAGGTATGCTGGAAGAGATTTCATTAGAAATAAGCATCACCTTTGTACCTATTTTTCTGTTATTTTCTTCTTGTCTGTTTATACACACATCAAAAGTGTCTAGGGATCAACATATATTTTTGCAATAACTTTTCTCCTGATTGATATTAATTAAAATTTTCTTTAAGGATTCATAAAATAAAGTGTTTTCGTTTGTCACAGTAACGATAAACCAAGTCACCTTTGCATTAATAAAGAAATTTGCCATTTTCCTAATAAAGGGATTTTTGACATTTGAACCACTAACACAAAAGTTCGAAAAAAAGACTGAAATAACAGTTTTCTTTAAAATTTTATTGGGTAACTTAAACAATTAATAATCCGTGTTTCTACCGCGAACACTAACAACACAAGAACATCGGTTTGGCATACTCAAAATGAGTTCATCCAAATCACGCTGTGGAATGGCCGCCCATGTTCGTTGCAACAACAAAAAAAGGTCTTCTTGCGACTGGATACCCTCCATATTCGGCAGAGCTCTTCTCTGTAGCATATCCCATGCATGCTCAATCGGGTTCAAGTCTGGCGACTGAGCAGGCCAGGGCAGGACATTGATGTTAGCTGCGGCGAGAGTCTGTCTTACAACTCTTGCGGTGTGCGGTCGTGCATTATCATGCATTAACTGAAATAAGGGACCGATTTGCACTTGTAGAGGAACGATGACGTCTGATACAATCGTCTCAGCATAAATTTGAGCGTTGAGGTTGCCTCTGATCCAAATCAACTCAGTTCTTCCGCCGATCCAAATACCCGCCCATACCATGATGGTTCCACCACTATAAGGATGGACTTCCTGGCAGGATTTTAATCGCTGTTGGCGTCCAGGGGTTCTCCAGTGTCGTATACGTCTTGTATCCGGTCTCATACCAAAACGAGACTCATCAGAAAAGCACACGAAACGCCATTGTTCTTCTGCCCAATTTCTGTGTTCAAGAGCCCATTGATATCGAATCCTACGATTGTGCATTGCTATAGGTGGTACCCGTAGCGGTCTTCGGGAATGAAGGTTCACTTCATGCAAGCGGTTTCTGACTGTTTGGTCGCTAATTAAGTTCCCTGAAGAGTGATGAAGCCTCACGGCTAACATCATGGCGGTTATTGTTGGAGCTCTTCGAGTTAAGATTTGAATGTATCGGTCTTGTCTCCGTGTGGTGCAGCGATACCGTCCTCCATGGCGCTCAGCCACGGTACCAGTGCTTCGGTAACGTGTCCAAAGTCGACTGATAACACTCTGACTTGTATTCAGAGCTAAAGCCACAGTACGTTGCCGGGAACCAGCTTCTATCATTCCCACGGCTCTGAGCATTTCTTCCCTGCTTAAATGACGTCGCCGCTCCATAATAACGTTGGTTTTAATCAGTAGTAGGGAAACAGTAGCACTAATAATGTCTTCAATGCGTTGTATGTTTTTATAGGGAAAATATTGACAGCTGATTTTCATCTTTTACTCGAATTTGATTCACAGTTCCTGATTCAAATTATGAAATGCACCAAAAAGGATCCATATAAATTTATAAAATCATAAATTTATTACAAAGCCACATCTTAATCTCAAGAAATCCGCATAAAAATGCTTGATCCCTAGACACTTTTGATGTGTGTATAAGTGTGTACATAAATGGTTAAATAAATAAATAAATAAAAAGCCTCCAGGCATAAAGGGCGTGCCCGCTTACATATGCAATGCTGCATTATGTTTATAGTATACACTTGTAGCCACAAATGATAAACTAGGACCTTCGAAGTAAAATAAAGAAACAGTTAATTACTAATAACAATAACAAAACCATAGTCAGCAAGATGACAACTATTAATAGGATTAATTCGATTTGAAGCTTTCTAGGTCTGCTTTTAATCTAATGATCATTTTTAACGCTGATCAAAGTTCTAACATTCTAAAAGCGATTCCGCAAAATTGGTCTCAACAACAGATGTGTTCTAAGACCGCTTTTTGGTAGCGAAACACAAATTTCGGTGACGCCACGCCATCGCCGTGTAGTGCAACAAAATTATGCGGGGCACGGAGTGGCCCAAAATTACATCGTTCGCTGAGAATATACCAAATACTTTAGTATTCCCCTTGCATACAGATGCAGCAAAGCATAGTAAAATGTTGATTTAGGCCTAAGGTCCTGTTCAGCGATGCGACTTGCGTCAAGCGACACGCACGCGCGTCTCCTGTTTCCGTCCGTCACTCCGCAGGTCGCGTCGCGGCAACGTTTTGATTTCGTAAGAAAACGGTAGACGCTCTCACAATGACGGCTTTCCGAATGCAGAACGTTTCAAGACACCTTATGTCAAATACTGGTTAAAATGTCAAATGACGGTTGTTATAATACGACGGAACTGCTTTCCTAGAAAACAAAAGGTCTCTAAACAACTTTTTTCTTTTGTTTTCTCCGCTGTCGCTGTCACAAGACGCGTGTCGCTTGAGCGTGTAATTCATGGCCACGGACACAGTTCTAGCCACTGTCACAAGAAATTACGACGCTTTTACTAACAATGTTGCTAATGAATTGTTTCTCGTAATCAAACCCATTATAAAGTGTGAACGTTGGCACATTTTACTGAGGATATTGTGCCAGAATCTTTGGCAAAAAAGCACAAGCTTAGGTGCCAGTTTCGCTCTTAACAACAATGCATGAGCCGCGCCAAATGTCAGGGAGCATGCCAATTGTGATGCATTTAGACTAATTGAAAAATATCTCATTTTTATTAATATGCTTTTATGTTATTAAATATGAACGGAAGTGCGACATTGGTAGGTATTGGTAGGTACCTACAGTAAATTTATCTGTACATGTCTTGATTTTAAATAAACTTGGTATGAAACTCAGAATCACATTAGAAGACACGTAGGTAGTACATTAAGTTTCGTATGAACGAATTTGTCTTCATATTTGGAAGACACGGTGTGCATTAATTCAAACACTGCTTCAAAATTACCATTTTCGTCTTAATTAAAATGTAGTTGCTGAGATTTTAATTAAGACAAAAATGGTAATTTTTCTCCTCATATTTGCTTACCAAATAAAGATATTTACAAACTTTCACCTTGGAAAGTTTTATATGGGATATACCGCTAGTACGGCTAAGTATTGGCTTTCAGAATATAGGTTATGTTCGTGATAGAATAAAAAAAAACAGATTCAATTTTATTACAAGGCAGTTAAGGTCTATTTTGAATTATTTACAGATGGGACATAGAAAATTGCGTGATAACGCGTGACTAAGTTGTTATTGATTTTTAATGAAGTCCTACATTTAATGAGGCAGGCATTTATTGACTATTTCATTATGTACGTACCGTACAGTACCGAACGTTTCGAAGAAACAGTTGTTTGGTACAATGTATTTGGATTTCAACAGACTTTCCGTGAATTTTCCAATAGCAGACCGGATTCCGGATTTGTGCACGATTGATGGTAATAGGCTCGCCCTCCTATTATATTTAATGAAATGAAATGCTTATTTCTCTAAGTTGATCTTTTAAGATACTTTTACACGTCAATATTTTAAAACTAGATAGCGCCGGCATTTCCTAGCTGACTGATCCCTGAGGAGAAATGCCGAAACAAACTCAGAGGTCATGGTCTCTTTTAAAGCACAAACATTGTATTATGAGGATTTTATAGTCCTCCAGACCGTATTTCGGCCTTTTTTTTTTTTTTTGAGGATGGGAAATCATCAAAATGACCCCTCCCGCTCTGGGTGGAGCGGAAGGGAGTGTCAGACTCTTACTGACTAAAACCCACCCGTGTTCCTTCCTTGGCCCTTTATGTTCCGGGTCAGCGGTACCCCTTATGGATGATCCCGCTTTCCCGGCAGGCTTGGGCCCTAGTGGGCCCCCTCTTCGATGCTGACATCTCTTTGAGGCGCGCGTGGAACACGTACGCGCCGTCCGGCACGGGCCTGATCCTGATCGGACGGTGAGCTACCCATTACTCACCGCCCGCAGGCCCGCGCCTACGGTGGCCGGGAGTAGTCACGCGGCTCCCGATGCCCGGAGCGTCCACCGCGGCGGCTTGGACGGGAGACCCTCTCCCGTCCCACCACCTCCTTCGCTAGCATGACTGCTTCGCAGAAGGAGGCAACTGCCTCCCACTCCCCCTCGCCCCGGACCATGGCTTGAACCAAGGCCGGGCGTGAGAGGTCGCCGCCGCTGCCGATCGCCTCTACGAGGAGTATTTCGGCCATGGCGGCCAATTTCAACGGAGACTAGTCTTCGGCGCGGGAGATATTATAGTGCACAACTGTGTGCGCAGACACAGGTGCATTCTCTCTCCCCTCACTATCATAGTCAGATGGGACGGCAATCCGACACGACCGGTTAGAGATCAGGCGCAGGACCAACGGCTTAACGTGGTTTCCGAGGCAAACGGAAACACGCACTTTTAGCAACATTGTTGGTAAAGGCGTCGTAGTTTCTCGGCATGGAGGTATCACACTACCAACTTCAAAACTCCAGGCTGTTACTAATAAATTCCTAATATAAAAACTCAATAACACATTGCCCGACCTGGGAATTGACCCCAGGACCCCACGCTCAGCAGTCGTGCTTGCAACTACGAGACCAACGAGGCCCCCTATCATTAGGACTTAAACATGATTGGCGAAATGTGGGTGTACTATAAGTGCACCTCTGCTTAATACTTCGGGGATTACAGGCGTCATGTTATTCTGTTATTGTCTCCATATTGATGTTTTCTTCTAAACTAGCCATAATGCGTGAGATCCTTACAAGTAGGTAAGCTGTGACGATGGTGCTTGGACTGGAGGTGAAAGCTCGTTTAGGGAGTGCCTAGTTTAAGATTTATCTAATGCTTTTTTTTTTTTGAGGATTCGAAATCGTCAAATAACTTCTCCCGCTTTGGGCGGAGCGGGAGGGCGTGCCAAACTCTTACTGACTAAAACCACGGTAACCCTTCCGGACTTTCCAGCAACCCTGGCAGGCATCGGCCCTAGCGGACCCTGTCGTTGGTGCTGACGTCTCTTTCAGGCGCGCGTGGAACACAACGCACCGCCGATCCGGGCCTGGTCCCTAGCGGACGGCGAGCTGAAAATATTTCTACCCCTAATCCAATATTTGACTGAAAACATAGATTAACAGGTGGAGAACAGTGGTGGCCCAATGTTTACGGCCGCAACTTACGAGTTGTAGGTCGTACGTTCGAACCCAGACAGGCGCCTTACTTTATGTTAATTATTTCATCACTTCTGATCTCGAAGCTGTGAAGGAAAACATCGTGAGGAAACCGGCATGTCCTAGAACCAAAAAATCGAAGACATGTGACATCTACCAACCCGCACTGGGCCCGCGTGGTGGATAAAGGCCCACTCCCTGTCACTGAGAGGAGGCCTTTGTCCCAGCAATGAGAACATTATAGACTGATTATGAATTGATTAACCAATGAGACTGCCTTTTGCGTTAGTTTAGATTATTAGCTGTAGCTTTGTACCGTTCATACATTTAATACACATAAAATACAGGTATATCCTAGTTTAAGAGGTAGAGTATAATTTTTGTACAGAGCTTGCAACACAAACTTTAAATATATTTTTAAACTAAATATCAAACTGTATTTAAAATTCTGTATGTTTTTGGATAAAATAAAGATTATTATTATTATTATTATTTGCAATCAAACAATTCGCTCCACCATTTACCTAGTTATAGAACAAAGCAAATAGCACGAGAGTAAATACGCTCCCGATTAATACATTTCCCTCTGGTATCTTGGCAGTATATAATCCAGTTAATACCACACAATCTGAAGCTTGAACTAAGCATTTGCTTCATAAACAGTCGTTTAATCTTTGTTCAGATAATTAAGTCGGGCTGCAATGCCTAGTACGTGAACTGCAGTAAGATAAGGTAGTTTGTGTACTGTATAGTAATTATACCAGCCTATTATGGTCTCATTGCGGGGCAAAACCTCTTGTCATACAGAGAACCCACGAGTACTTATCACCATGCTTGCTCGAGACGGGTTGGCGATTTCAGACTTACATTAATTATAAGTCCGGACGGCCAATTCCCGTAATTAAAAACGTTCAAAATCAAGTGGCAGTTTCATCTCAGCGACAGTCAAATGTCAAAAATGTAGGTAAACGCTACACAGTTTTTGACAATCTGTCAAAAATTGTGTAGCGTTTACCTACATTTTCTCAGTCTCAATCTGAGACTGAGATTAGAATGCGAACGTTGTTAAAAACACGGGAATTGCCCCTCAGGTGTCCTCACGATGTTCTCTTTCACCGATGTCAGTAACGTCCAAGATAAACTGAGTAAGTAGGTACATATGAATTGCAAAAACCACAGTGGTACTCTGCCCGGATTTGAAATCACAGCCTCTTGCATGAGAGGTGAGGCCTTAACCACTGTAAAGCGAGTACTGTGGGGGTAGGTAGAATAACGCACATAACATAACGTTATATCTAAATTCCCTGAGAAGTTTTGGCTAAATCAAAATAAGAATCTTATTCAGGCTATACGGCTATCAAACCAGGGCTTCACTGCTAGCATACCTTCTGCCTGATACTAGGGCGGATAAGTCGAAACTGATTGAGACTGATTTTGTTTCTTTTGTCCTCTTTTTCTTTCTCTTGCTAAACTGTGCTGCGGCTGACTGGTTCCATAATTAATCCTAACGATTATAGAATGCTTTAGAGTATTGAATAGGTAGGAAATATCTGTTTGCACCTGTGGTTTGCACAACATCCATATACCACGTGTCGTTTTGCATTCTCGTCAAATTTCAGGAGGCTGTTATGAATGACATTAATAATCAAATAAAATACGATACCTGCTTAATAATTAATACAAACTTGTTTTTTTAGATATTTAACCGATCAACACCCGTCATGTTGACAGATTTTTAAGTTTGACATTATTTCAGAATATACCAATATTTAAAGAACAGAATCACCCCGTTGCGTATGCGGTAGACATTGTCACTGTGTCCGTGCGTTACAGTTACAAGGCGGTGTGCTATCTACACACGCCGATTTCCGAAAATTATAAAAAAGACCGACTTATTTTATTATTGATTCGTGTCGATAATCATTAGCATAGTTACCTCATCGAATTTGACGAGGATGCAAAACGACACTCTGTATACATAAATGCATATGCGTATCTATAAATTTCAAAATATTTATTCCTTGCTCGTTTACGTGCTTAGAGACGACCCAGAGACGTCACATGAACCACCATATTTTGGCACATCTCGCCAAGGTTGAAACGTTTTCAATCTGACATACTTTTGACTGACAGCGTTCCAATTTATACTGGTCAGTCAAAGTAAATGATTGATTAATTTTAAGTTACGACTCTGAGTACCGAGGTTCAAGTATTAAATAAATAAATACATACACCCAAAATAAACCCAATAGTCCCAAAATCGTATTCTAAACTGACATTATACAAAGGTTAAATTATTTGTTTATAATAAATATGTTTGTTAAAAGTTCCGATTACAATAATTCTTGCACTGATAAAAATCTATACTACAAAGGTACTGCCGAGTACCATAATGTATGTTTTTATGTTAAAACACGCGGACTAAATTGCAGGCAGAAGCTAGTAGAAAATAAGACGTTGACGTTCAAAAGTGCCTTTTAAGTGCCTATTTGAAATAAATGCTATGACATTGACGAGGCTTGTGGTCTACTCACGACGAACTACTACATATTTAGTTTTCTCGAGAACTGAGTGAGTTAGCACGGTAATACTCGTGACTCTAGTTTATATGTTAATTAAGCTTGTGACAGCCTAATTGTGATTCGGAAAGTACCTACTAATTAAAAGTTTTAGTTCAAGTGACAATGTGTACCGCTAATAACTTTGAGAGCTCGCTACTTTGTTGAAGTGAGCCTGTTGAGGAAAAGAAGTTCTTCTCATTTATTATTCTGTCAACGTGCTGAGATATACCTACCTATCTGTTGACGACCACAGCGCCATCTACTAGCGATTGATGGTACAAACCAATGAGACGAAAGAGGCGCACGGGGCAGGAACAAGCTCATCGGCGTCACACTAGCGACGCGCAGCGGATTATGACTATCTGTTATGAAACGCCAACGATCTCACGCCAAATTGTAACCGCTAATTTTATGTATTGTGAAAACCCATCCAAACCACTGTAAAAACGATATTACACGTTATCCTAAGGAGCCTTGAATCTGATTACACCCAACGACTTTACGATGACGACCTGACGCAGAAACTCCAACACTATCTCAGGTCTGATTAAACCACGCGCGCCTCAAAGAAATGTCAGCAACAATAACGGGGTCCGCTAGGGCCGATGTCTGCCAGGGTTGCGGAAAAGTCCGAAAGGGTTACCGTGGCCCCTGGCACAGGCAACTGAAGGAACACGGGCGCGTTTTAGTCAGTAAAAGTCTGACACGCCCTCCCGCTCCGCCCAGAGCGGGAGAAGTTATTTGATGATTTCCCACCCTCAAAAAAATATATTGTGTGATTGAAATATTTGCAGTCTAGGCTGTGTGCCTTTTAGTCTTTGCTAAATAAATGTATTATTTCGTTCTTTCTCAGGTAACCCTAATTGCGTAAGAAATTAGCTATGGCAATCTTTTTCAATTTCATAATACAACAATATACCTACTACGCATTTTGATAATAACAATATCTATCTATTATTTTATTTAATACTTGCTTTTTCCCGGGGCTTCACCGGCGTGGAGGTTAGTAGTAAAAGTAATAAGTATCCTATGTCCTAACCCAGGTCATGGTCTATTAATCTGCCAAATTTCATCCAAAACCGTTCAGCCGTTGAGGCGTGAAAAGGTGACGGACAGACAGACCGATAAAGATACTTTCGCACTTACATATAATATTACAATGGACTATAATGGATACTATGGGTTCTTCAGCTTCAATTACAAGATGAATTACAGCCATTTATCATCTACCAAGATTTTGATTGAAGGGCTTCAGGCGATCAGAGTAAACTACGCTTGCCGCGGTTGGTTCGTGGATGGGTGACCATCTTTCCATACCAAGATCCCTCCGTGCCTCAGAAAGCACGTACAGCCGCTGGTCCCGGCTGTCCTTCATGGATCTTTGACAGTCGTTACGGGTCGTCAGAAGCCCGAAAGTCTGATAACCAGTCTTACCAAGGGGTTTCGTATTACCCAGTAACCGGGTTGTGGAGGTGAGATAAGCAGTCACTCCATGTGAAATACTGGTACTCAGCTAAATCAGGTTAGACTAGAAGCTGACCACAACATATAGTTGGGAAAAGGCTAGGTAGATGATATTATTTATCATGAATTATGCAATGCGTCAAACAGAGCCAATAATCATTGTTGATAGCAGTTCGTTATTATTAGC
Source organism: Brachylomia viminalis (assembly GCA_937001585.2). Lineage (NCBI taxonomy): Eukaryota > Metazoa > Arthropoda > Insecta > Lepidoptera > Noctuidae > Brachylomia > Brachylomia viminalis. The sequence continues at coordinate 6,697,525 of OW443303.2, read as the reverse complement.
AGACAGAAGTACGCTTCTGTAAATCCATCCACAGGTGTGAAAAAGACACATCTTCACAGAGAAATCACACGGAAAACTTTGACATACCATAAGATAGGTAGGTAGGCGGCGTGAGTGTAGTACTCACTTTTCATCGCTTATTTTTAAATTCATAGACTTAACAAAAGGTATAAATCTGGAAAAATCTTGTACTTACAGCTGATGATATTAATTTTTATCTTATTTTCTGCAAAAAATAAAAGCCAGTCTCTTCATTTTTCACATCCCCCGAGAGTTAATTGAGCGCAACAGTCTGTGTAATGCGATTAGCTGGTTCGCTGTATATATACTAATAATATATTATTTGTTCCATAATAATTTACAGAAAAGCATTTGTCAAGGTGTATAAGTCACATACAGATAATATCATATATTTTCCATAACATTTTATGGGAAAAGCATTGGCCAATGTCACTTACATATAAGGTCAATAAAATTCTGAATTCGCTGATCAGGGGCCTACTCTCTAAGTCCGTAAACGAGGATACGGGCCCATCCGCAAGTAGTTCAATACTTAAAAGTGGACCCTACTCCCGATTAAACACAAAGGGAGTAAGGACAACTGTCTAAAAATTTTGTCATTAATTTTTAGTTCGGGCACCGAACTAATTTTATGTCCGTAAGTGATACGGAGTAGGTAACGTCCGTAACTCCGGCCGAAACGACGGACTTGGTGCTTAGGCAGTAGGCCCCCTGCTTTGAGCAAGCGTTGTAATCAATGATCAATCGCTCGTGCCTTCTCGTTATGAGAAGAGACCTTTGTCCTACAGCGGACAGCGATAGGCTGGTATTATACAGGGTGTTTGGCGCATGGACCGACACAATTTTTCCAGGGATTTGGGAGGTCATTAGCTAGGTTCTACCCATACACCCTTTGTCCCAAACGTCACGGTTGGTTACATATGATTTTTCTTATAATGAAAAAAAAACACCCAAAATATTTCCTTTTATTCGAAATAGTAAGTTTATTGTTTGTGGGTGTAGTGGCAGTGATACAACTGGTTTCAAGAAAATCCCTTACAAGCTTCCAAAGTTTATTTTTGTATGAAATTTTACAACTTCTAAATTCGTTAAAAAAAAATTGGGACAAAGGGTGTATGGGTAGAACCTAGCTAATGACCCCCCAAATCCCTGGAAACATTGTGTCGGTCCATGCGCCAAACACCCTGTATAAGGTAATAAATCGTTATATTTCTGTTTGCTTCACAGGACAGAGATGAGTCAGAACATGGCTTATTATTATTTTAGAGCATGGATTTGTAGATGTAGAATTCATGTCTGTCCACACCTATACTCAAAATTGACATATCGTGTGTGTGTGTGTGTCTTCACTTACCATGCCTGGAAGCTTTTATTTAAATCTGTTTACGCTTTTGTTTTTTATTTCGCTTGAGTATAATAGTCTGTTTTCAATGTTTTTGTTGGTATATTGGCGTGTGCTGGCTGAAATATGGCATTTTTTTAAATTACTTTCCATACAATAGTATAAAATCAACTTCTTCCAACTGAACAGACAGCTGTGCTGCTGGGGAGTCTGTTGTGCACTTTTTCTTCCCAGCTAAAGCACTAGGAAGTGGTGAACGGCGTACATTTTGGAGGACTGTCTTATGTAATTTTGACCTTCAAAATTCAAAATTCTCAGCCTATATTGAATTAAAGACTTTTGATTTTGAGTCCCATGTAATACGGGGCGTGCGTATTGCTGTCAACCGGGCATACATCCAGACTCCGGCTGCTACTGGCTGCGCTTTGCCCGACCCGGGAATCGAATCCAGGAACTCATGCTCAACAGTAGCGCTTGCAGCCACTAGATCAACGAGGGAGCGTTCAGCTACCTACTGCATACTTATAAGTTCTACACCCTTGGGTAGTTTTTATTTGATTGGTAGCAGGTTAGCGTTCTTCCTCCAACTTGCTACAAACCAAAATTACAAAACTTCTGCTAAGCTTTATTTCTACGACAATCATATTCTTGTTCCTAGGAACATTTGCCTCCCGGGCGTGATCTGCATCACCTTCTTCTGCGAAGCAGTAATGTTCACGAAGGAGGAGGCGGAACGTGTGAGGGAGAGGCAAAATTTGCACCCACAAAAATAATAAAAAATAAAAAGGGCGTGATCTGCAGTGGCCTACATGGAAATCTTTCAATAGGTTGTGTACCCAGGTAGGCCACTGCAAACGCAGTTTGATTAAGTAGGGTATTGCTGACCCAGTGCGATTGCGGTGCTTCTGATCAAAGAAAGAAAAGAATGAAAAGAAATGAAAAAAAAAGAAAAGAAAGAAAAGAAATAAATTTATTTGACCCGGTTAAAGCACAAAATATTCACACAAAAACAGACAAACAGAAAGTACTTAAAATAGTATTGTGCGCCTTACGGCTGCGCCAAATAGGCCCAGTTCAGCATAAATGCCAGACAACTAGTGCCTGACGCTGGTTTTCAACTGGACCTTCGCACTTTGAACTGAAGCGGACCATGCCCCATTTGCTGGAGTATCCTAAGTGCCCGTTTACCTGATGCCGTAATCAACGTGATCAAGTACTGGGCTCAAACAATATAAAAACAACGAAGAAGAGTACCGTCAACACAAAAAAAGAAGATATTCTTCTTTTATCCATGCGTGTCATCGATAGGACCACATTCTGAAGGGCATGGTTCAGGCTGATAAGGACTATGCTGAACCGGGTGTAGATTGGGAGTACCACGCACTGGGAGTAGTCTTTGTCTAGACTGCGAAAGGTTGATTTGGTTGAAGGACAATGCTTTAAACTAACAAATTCAGCAACGATTTAGATTTTAATTGAAAGAACGTTCTTCATACACACATTTAGTTATGTAACAAAACAGTATTGTCTTGTCAGGTTTTTCAGTGTATTTTGACCATTAAGACTACCGACTGTTTTGTTGCGAGTTTTTCGCCGTAAGGTATTGTTTTCATAAATCGATAGTCTGTCAAATATACAGTCTTGGCTAAGTCTGAGCCTCCTTGGTCAAACAACATATTACACTTGTTTAGATTCCTACACCTCAAACACATGACGCCGTCAAAACACAGACAGATAAACAAACACACTGTTTTACAACATAATTTTGTAGGTACTTCACCGTATTAGGTACTAGATTAATAACACTTTGGTGGTGACGTCACAGATCGATGGTCGGCCATATTTTATTTAGGAATCATGTTTTATGGCCATGTCCATGGTGACGGGTGAGGTATAGAGAAATGAAGGACAATATGATATTTTGGTGTGAAAATTGTATCATTGTAGGGTAAAGAATTCCTGTATAAGGATTTCTCTCAAAGGAACGAACTGCGTATAGGCACTTTCAAACCATTATTTTTCAGTGCAAATCAATGGATTTAAAAGCTGACAGCTGATTACCGTGTACGACCGCAGGTAGTGTTTGGTTTTATTAAGGACGGTACTCACCCATTCGTAACACGATCTTTAATATTAAGAACTTTACTTTTATCCAACAATAACATTATAAATTGAAAAACTGGCGTTTTGTAATAAAGCCGTATCCGTCTTATTACAAAACACGATCTAACTTTAGCCCGAGCGTAAACCTTTGATCTAGTTTTTGTATTTCGAATTTTATGCCGAAATTATAAAGTTTTTAATACAAAATTAACAACCGAAGACCGAACTAAGTAGTCAGTTTTGTAAAAGGAACCGTATATCGATTTCTGTTAGGTTCTTATGACAAAAACAGGCTCGATGGTTTAAACCATGCGTAAAGAAAAACCTTGTTTTGTAATAATAAAACAGTTATGAGTTTAGTAATTCATTTATTTTGTTTGTATGTGAAATTTAATTTATTGTTTAATTTGATCCTGTATATTGAAAGAACGATATCGACCCCCAAAACAATACGAAATAATTCATTAACATTTTTTTGTTTTTCTCTGTCTGTAAAAGCGTATTTTGGTTTTAACTATATTTTTGGTCCTCGTAAGATCGATACGGAGGTTGTCAATGTTTCGTCCCAGACTAGAAAATTTCATTGTTTTAATAGGAAGTGACCTACTATGATAATAATATTGTTAAGTGTCTGTACACACTGTGTGTTACTCATCAAGTAAGTGCAAGGCCGACACGCGTCCCAGGGGCCGCGGCTATCAAATAAGTTAAGCCTCTAATACATTGAGAGGACGTTACATGCTCAGTTACATTACTCAGTAATTATATACCGTAAGTGATAGTTGGATTATGGGTATTGGCCACCAATCAAAAGTTCAATTTCTAGAGAAACATCTTTCTCCAGAAATTTTAATATTGATTGGTTCATTTTGATTCACAAAATACCAAGATACTAGGGGGCGAATACTGAGATGGCCGGTTGGATGGATGTGTGGAAGAAGAATGATTCCAAAAATATTGGAGATTGATTATGTAAACTGGAGTAAACTTCCTCTTGTACCTTTAATATAATTATAATTTAAAATTATTATTAAATGATATTTATTATTAAAATTATTATATATTAATTATTATAATTATTATATTTGAATTATAAAAAAATATAATTAAAAAAAATATATAATTTAATGAAATTATAATTTAAAAGAGTGTCCATGGAGTTTCTTGCCCGTTCTTCTCCATAGGTACCTACTACGCTTTGGAATGTGCAACTAGCTTCATATTTCTGACTGACCGACCACTTGACAATTCAAAAGTGCCTGTAAATGGTTTAATTGAAATAAATGCTGTAAATGGTTTAATTGAAATAAATGCTTTGAGTTTGAGTTTATAATTTCTATTAGAAGAATAGAAAAAGAAGGAAAAATTGTTTGAACATCATCTTGACTGTCATGTGTTATAAAATAGTATGATTACTTAGATTCATCTTTTTGGACAAACATCTAAACAGAGTAACTAAGAAATTAAGAGAGCTAAATAAAAAATATACTAAGTTTGTGTAAGGACAACACGAGAAGTAGGTAAGTAAGTACCTACTTTTTTATCACGAATTTACGATTGGATGGTACTTTTACGATTGGAAAGCAATAACCACTAATCGGTATTTAACGAGATTTTCTCCGAATCCGGACAGTCGAATACGATAAGACATGAATTTTCATTGATAGATGGATATTCGTACTTGTCAAAGTGTAATTTAGTGTTACACGCTGCTAACCAAATATCTAAATTTAATAAACGAGGAGGTATGAGAAGAGGTTTTTGCCCTGCAGTAGGACAGTAGTAGGCTTGTATCATTAATATTATATTAGAAACAGGTAGACGTACCTAGCCTGTTCGCCGGCAGTAGTGAGGGCTATGCTGGCAGAGACAGAGAATTAGACGGAAGTAGCCTCCTTCTATGAGACCGTGATGGTCACCTTCTTGACCATCACGGTCTCACAGAAGGAGGCTGGAGGAGCGGGATCGGGAGAGGGCTAATCCTACTCGGAGAAGGAGGCGTCGGAGAAGCAACCGCCTTGGCGCCTAATACGTTGAAACCTGGTTACCAGTTAAGGTAGGTGGACCTTTGGGGTCGTGGGCGCATAGAGTGGAGATTCTGTTTGCCCACCTAGTGACCCCAGGGAAGACGGTGGCACAGTGGTCACGTGCTGCCGTGCATAGCGAGGCTCAGGGGAGGTCTCCCCAGGGATGTGCCTTACAGATGTTGCACAGGGGGGTTTCCGGAATTGGTATTGTAAGAGGAAACGGGACCCCCTATATGGTGATCACTGGGGTGGTTTTAGTGAGGTAAAAATCCCACACTCTCCGACCTCCCTCTCCGAGGGTCGGGTGCCTTTTGAAGAAAATCCCGAAGAAAAAAAATTATATACCTATCCTGGTACCTGACCTTGTGAAGGCTGCAGGAATCCCCTGGATGCGGATAGCACAGAACCGGTCGAAGTGGCGGTGCTTGGGGAGGCCTAAGTCTAGCAGTGGACGTCTTTCGGCTGAAATGACGATGATCATGAGGTACCTAAATAAACGACGAATTCATTATTTATGAAAATAAACAGACCATTAACAATAAATTATTAATTATCTTCTAAACCCATAACGGTTTTCTAATGTTCGTAGGTATAACATTAAAACAAAAGTTTTTCTGGGCCGAATAAATTACAACACAATACATTATTACTAAGTAAAGTTTGGTTTCCTTGAAAGTAGGTAGTTAATCCGACCAGACGCGTGTTGTATCTGGTGGGCAAATGCCCAGCGATTGATGTCGGGATGTTGTATATATTCTAGTTGCGCGGTAAACTACACTTGCGCGATGCAGGATTGTGCGTGACGTCAGTGTGATGCGTAGTTCGCATGTGGCGTTGTAGATGCCGCCACATATCTAAAGCTCACTAATTTTTTTTTAGAAACGTTGCCCCACACTGGGAATTTCTCCTGTGACGTGGGTGCGTTTACAAACATTTAAACTCACATACACAAACAGCCAGACCCGGAACAACTACTTGCAGGTCATACAAATATTTGTTCCATGCGGGGATCGAACCCGCGACACGTAACGCAGCAGTCAATTGCTTACCCACATTTTTTTTTTTTTTTTTGTTTCCGGGGAGGAAAATCCTCATGGATGTCCGCCGCCCTGGCGCGGGCGACGGGGTCAGTCAGACTCTTACTGACTAAAAACCACCCCGGTGTTCCATCTCACACCTACGCCGGGGGTCGCGGGAACGTACGATCCTTCCGCAACCCCTGACTGGTGCCGGCCCACCACTGCGGGCCTCTTCGGGTCTGAGGGGGGAGTGAGGTGTTTGACTCCCCCCGCGACATCTAAGAGGGGCGTGCGTGGAACACTACGCGCCGCCACCTCGGGTCCTGGTGTGTGGGGGGCGACGGACGTCCCCGAGTCCTTAACTACTGCGCCAACCGTGCCGTCAAAAATAAATTTAATTGAATTAATTTAAATTTTATTTAAATTTAAATTAATTTAATTAATTAAAACTTGTTGAGTTCAAATTAAAATACATATAAAAAATATCATAATACAGCGATTTTCTCCAAAACTAACTTCATTGCGAGTTACTCGTTAAATATTCACCTTGTATAAACCGTAGACCCACTCACAGAGGCGATAAAGCTTAGAGCAGACTCTCAAGAGACCACATCAGATGGAAGTTGCCAACAAACGCGTTACCAGCCAATTTGTTCGGTCATGTGTGTACTGCTTTATTAACAAAGTTAATTGAACCGTATATAAACAGGAGCTTATAGATAATAGGTAATACGGGCTGGTGTCCGCATCTCCACGCCAATGCGCGTATTTTGCGTACCAGGAGCTTATAATACATGTTTTGGGTACACACTATATAGAAAGCGTGTCGATAACAAAAACCTCAATAATCCAAAATATTGGAGCCTATTTTAAGAAATAAAGACTGTATTCAATTTTAAAGTGTTTAAATGAATGTCATATAAGTTTAAGATTATGAAGTTTATTTAAAAATAAAAGTAAGTTATGTAAAAATTACCATTTTCACTATATTTCGAAAAATGTGCTACGGTTTAAAATATGCAATTTTTACACATTTTAGTGTTTAGTATTGCTACCGCGAGCTGTTATACGGTTCGGCATGCTTTCCACCAGATTTCTGAGCCAATACTGAGGAATATTCTCCCTTCCTCCATCAGTGCTCCTTCCAGTTCACGAAGCGTGACTGGAGGGGAATTTCACTGGCGTACACGTCGTCCCAGTTCTACCCAGGCATGCTCGATAGAGTTCAAGTCTGAGCTGCTTGCTGGCCACTTCATGCCTGCGATAGCGATCGCTGGAGCACTCTTTAAACGGTTGATAGCGACACGCCAACAGTTCTCGCTGTATAACGCTGACTGCGCCCGTCTTCATGCATTGTCTGAATTCTGGTACACTCTGCAAGGGGTCAGTGACATGTTTTTAATTGGATTTGATCAGAATAACGAATTTCTGTACGAGAAATGCCATATTTATAAACAAAAATAAAGTAAAACAAATGATTTCAAACTTGTTCAAATTTTAAAAATCGTCTTTATTTTTTATGTATGGTTTTTAATACAATCACCAAACATAAATAAAATGTTTTACTTCCTCGTATATTTGTAACGAAATAAACTTTAATTTTTTTTTTAAAAGGATTGCTTAAATATTTTAAAAGTTATCGCATTTTTTATAACCGACCCGCTTTCTTTGCGGCCCAGTGAATTTTGTTGTGTTCTGGGAATTAAAGATTAATGTTATGACATATATGTTAGCGCTGACAAATAAAAACAGTACCACAGACTAAAACAAACGTCATAACGGCTGATGGCGTACCGGAAACACGAATCAGTGCAATAATTATATAACTGATTTTGCATTATTACATTATAAAATGGTATTAAATTAAGTAAGGTCTGTTTTTAAAACTCTAAAAAGGACATTGGGGCATTGTTACTCTTAGTTCATTTAAATAAAATTATTGTTACCTAACTAAATTTACAATTAAAAGTACTTAAAAAGTGTTATTAGTCACACATCAAATATTGTGCATTATTTTTACTAAATTAAATCTAAATTTTATTATAAAACAAATGTCACCGGAAGTCATTACTGTTTGACGTTGATAGTGGTTTAATAGGCTCGCGCTAGTCGCAGAGCGCTGAGTATAAAATTGTATTTTGAACTGTGTGCATCTCGTTATAAAATGAAGTTGTGTGATTCATTGTTGGTTGTGAGTGATATAAAGTGTTTACAAGATGTCTGATCGTTATCATTTGAGATCCCCGAGTCCTCTCGCTCTTACATATATTTACGTCGGAAAGGGTGTATTAATCTCCCTTTTTTAAGGTTGAGGTTTTCGATTAGTAGGAGTTCGATTTCCAGGTCAAGCAGTGTCATTGAGTTTTTATATCAGTAATTTCTCATTAGCAGCCGGGAATCTGAATTTGTGCCCGGTTGAAGGCAATAGGCTTGCCTCCTATTACGTGGGCCTTAAACATAGCTGGTGGAAGGTTGGTGTACTATAGGTACTGCCTACCCCTTCAGAGATTACTGGCGTGGTGTTCTGTATGTATAACTAATAGGGCTAACAGCTCCAAGGGATAATAAGTTGTTGCTATCGCTTTATAAGCACTTGTTCCTCCGACAGGACGGTACTAACGATTAATTCGTAGCAACTTCGTAGAGGCGCTACGAATTTCGTAGCGCGTCTACGAAATACTTTCACCTACCTAGCTACGGCAATAAAAATATATAATAAGTTGCCCAACATACTGAAAACTGAAAATCTGTAACAATATTTCAAAAAAGGCTAAAACTATACCTAATCCAAAAATGTTTCTACTCAGTAAAAGAATATTTAGAGTCCAAAAGTGGCGATCTGTCCTATACATAAAAATGTAAGAAATATATCTATGGTCCAATACAAACAATAACATCTATTTTACTTAATATAAAACTATAATTTGTACTACCTGATAATGATGACATTAATATTGCCTAATGATTTTATTAAATTAATTATAGAAATTAAATAAAATTATTATTATTATTATTTATTAAATTATTTATTATTGACATTTAAATTTGACATAACTAATTTCTCTATGTAATTGTACTAATATAAAAGATAATAATAATGTTAATGCGTGCTAATTAATGAAGATAAGGGCAAGCGAATGATAAAATTGCAATGCTTGTAAAAGGCTGCTAAGTTATAAGTACCTACTAACATAACACCAACATTAGTTTGCAATAAACGTTTTGACTTTAACTTTGACGGTTCAAAAAGGAACATAGTGCTACTTCCCACCAGAGATTGCTAGATACTTATTTATTATATTATTTATGTACACACAGTATGTTGTGCAGGTTCAATTCGGTTTAGCGAGTAGTTGACTCATGGAAACAAGCTTCTGTCCTTGATGGTGTTTATTGGCGACTAACTTAAAAAATATCCTAACATCATATTTAATACGGTCGGCGGCTAGCTACTTACTACTAAAAAGAACGTGAACTGTATGTTTGTTCGTATATTTTATCTATAACCTTTAAACCTATTGAAATGAGCTTTAACCATTAACACAGTAAAGTACATAGGATACGACATAGCGATATTTTGAGTACAAAGGTAGGTGCTGCTTGTTTCTTAACAAATATCTTCCAGCAGACCTGCGAACGGAGAAATGAAAAAGAAATGTAGACAATAAATAGCGTGTGAGAACAAGAAGAGAAAAATATGATATATGAAGTCAAAAATATAATACAAAAATATGAAATATACCTCCACATATAATGCAAAAAATTGACATATACTTAGAGGCATACATAATGCTAAAATAAATAAAGATATACAGGGTGTGGCGTAAGTAGTGGTCCACCGTTCAGGATTCGATAAACCAGATAATTAACTATAACAATTAAAAATTTTAACCATTTTTACCCAAGGGTTCCGAAAATATATTTTTTTGTCTTTTATTTACGAAATTGCTAACTTTTATTACAAACTTGTTTGTAGTTTCAACAAAAACAATTATTTTTTCATTTTGATTTCTGTTGATTACTGCTGAATACTGGAGCTATCATGATAAATTATGATTTTTTATGTAAATTCTGCTCTTTTGAAGAAAAAGTTGGTTCTTCTCTAATTTTCACCCTAATTTTTAACACACCATCAAGTTCAAGAGCGATTTTTGGAAAAAACACTTACTACATTGTCAGTGTCCATGCATTTATTAATTATCTGGTTTATCGAATCCTGAACGGTGGACCACTACTTACGCCACACCCTGTATAAATAATCACAGTTAAGAGGAAAGGTAATGGGTCTTTTAATTTCTCTTAAACCATCCTACAGGAAGTAGTACTTCCTTTGACGTTTAATCTTGATTACGTCTTTGAAAGCCTGATATTGGACTGTGACTGCGTGTCACGGTTTTGCATAAAATAACTTTAGCAAACCTTGATTACAAGTTTCAGTTTTGATCTTGCGTTCCATAAATTCTGTTTGCACCCGTTTAATATTATAGAGTTACGAGTAACAGGGTGTATAGTTAACTCTTACTCTATGGAAAAGGGAGGATCCTCCGACCAGACGGGTATCGTGTCTGGTGGGCAACTGCCCTACGACTGATGTCGGGGCGTTGTATATATGCTAGTTACGCGGTAAACTCTGCTTGCGCGATGCAGGATTTTGTGTGACGTCAGGGTGATGCGTAGTTCGCATTTGGCGATGTAGATACTGCTACAATATAAGCCTGACTCGTTCGTCTACTGTTCAAACTCGATACTGCTGAGGATGAGGTCCTGGGCTTGACTCCCTGGTCGGGCAAAGTGTTATTGGGTGTTTCCACCAGGAATTATTCCGTAGCAACCCGGAGGCTGGATTTGTGGCCGATTAGTGGCAATAGACTCGGCTCCTATTTTTCTTTATCTTCTTGTAATCGTGTCAATGGCAATCTAACTGGACTGCCCAGAATTCGGCTAGGTATTTTGCTCCATCGCTAGTGTCCATCAGTTCCTGCAACATACAGCTAACAGGACACGCAGGACACGATATTAAGTGTCTCATCGTTTATGGAACAGCAACACATTTGCACTCCAAGGTGGAGTCGTCTGTGAATCTCAATGAATCGGTTTTTTTTTTGCTTCATCCAACCTGTTTCCGGAGTCTGTTTAAAGACTTCCAGGTTAGCCAAGGCAACTCGTGTCCAGGTGGGAGATCCTCAGCAGGTGGAACAAATGGTGTGTGTAAAGAAGCACTGTCTCGCCACAGCTTCAGTCTTTCTTTTGATCGTTCGCCAGTAGTGGGACGGCACACTTTTAAAAACCAGTATTTGTGGCACAAGGATGTTGTCGTGCAAAGTGTCGTGTGTCGGAGAGCATTTTGGCTCATTCGCTGGAGCTTGCAACCGCTCTGCGAATTTCTGGTGGCGCTATTCCTGCTAGTGAATACAGCTCCTATTAGATGAGGGTTAAACGTAACTGATGGTGTACTATAGGTATAATAACATAACAACAATAACAATAACGTTTATTGTGTCCAAAAGTTATACACAAACAATTTGTGTTCGGAGTCTTCATTTAACCAAATAATGCCTGTATTAGAGGACTCCACTGAACCTACCTCTGCCTGACCCTTCCGGGAATCCAGGCGTGATGCTATGCGTTCGCGAAAAAAAATTTCCTATTATGACAAGAACTTTATTTCTGCACCGGCTTGTAAACGAAAATTTCAATAAAATTGACAAATCGGTCAGTCAGCCCCAATTTCGATGCGCATACTAAGTGACTTACAAAACTCTTTGTATTCAAAAGTATTCGATGACGTAGACTGGTAGTGGCAGTTCAATTTGGGCCATCCCGGTATGCATTTTAAACAAATCTATGAAATCTGAATTTCAAAGTTTTTGTCGTAGAAACACTCACACTGGACAAAACTGCTATACTGTAACTCGTAACAACATTGTAGATTTGTCTGGGTGGGTATTAAGTGGACCAAACACGATCAATTATATGGGGTTATATTGAATATTGCGCAATGATTGAACAAAAGTTTGAGCGAGTTTAATTTTTAAGCAACCACATTTTCATTGCACCGTGATTGATCAGTATTTCGAAACATTTTGAAGCCTGTTTGGAAGCCTTTATTTATGAAGGCATCCACGCGCCAGCCTTCCTCACACAAAAACATTGACGCTTATGAGCCGTCAATGTTTTTGCCTCAATATAATTGATCGTTTGAGTTCAAGGGGTGATTCAATATTATTGCACAATAAAAGTATTGCACAATGCTTTTGTAGGTGTAGGGCCCACCTTACGATAATTGTTATGGGTGCTACAAACTTGTTCGGCTCGGCATGATTCGGCACAGCCACGCGACAAAATCGAATATCTATGTCGATATTCGGGAAAAGCCGCTCGGCTTAGCTCGAATTGTGCCGAGCCTACCCGACCATAATTCAGCGAGGGTAGATACCGAACAGACTTTGCCGATCGGCACGAGGTGATTGAAAGCCGAATATTTGTGTAGTAATTGCTTCGGGTCGGCTTTGTTGTTCAACAAATACTGCCGATTAGAATGTGCCGACCCAAAATGTGTGTAACACTCCTTATCCTCAAAGTGTTTGTTAGACATTTAATTCATAGGAGACACGAGTACTAAGACCAGGCATTGTTGAACCTGAGATTCACTTGAAACAAGACCTAGAAGGATTTTAACCAAGGTATAGCGTTAAGCGTCGTTCTAGAAAATTGGGCTATTTGTTCTATTCAATGAAATCTGCACTGAATTGAAACACTATTTCAAACTCAAACTAGAAGCATTTATTTCAAATAAACCAATTACAGGCACGTTTGAATTGTCAAGGGGTCGGTCAGTCAGAAATATGAAGCTAGTTGCCCATTCCAAAGCGTAGTAGGTACCTATGGAGAAGAACGGGCAAGAAAAAAAAAATATTGTTACAAAAAAGTGGTTACATCATTCATGTTCAAATTATACATGTGAGAACGATGTAGAAAGACGTGCACGTTAAAAGCGTCCGTAATAAAAAGATAAAAACAATTCAGGAATGAAAATAAGCCGTGGCAGCTAAGACATGACCAGTGCCTACTGACGGCGCCCGTTCACGAACATGACGTATGCATCAGCACCATTCAACTCAACCATTTTGAAGGGAACTCAATGATCCAATACACACACCACCACCAGCGACACATTTGAATGAGCATGACATAATCTCAGCCGCCAGAGCACATTCAAGTTAATGAAAGATGAACCCAGTAACCTTTATAGTAGGTACATTGTGCTCACACATGTGCTATGCAATTATACAATACTAAGAGATTGAATTTATACAATGCAAAGATAGATTGTACAGCCTTCATCAGCTCCAACAATATCTTCGAATGCAAATTAATTAGTTTACGCGCCCTTGTGGAGCAGGACCAGCCCTGAGCCAAGCATTTTTGTCCGCGCTGTAATCCCCCAACTTATAATATGCTTGGCTGTACAGTGCGCGTTTTGTACAAGATTTAAATTTCGTTTCATTCAGTTGGAGTATGTGGAGAGGTATTTTATTGTAACATTTTAAACAGTACCCCATGAAAGATGAGTCTACTTTAGCCAGTCTGAAACCTGGTTGAACTAATTGGTCCCTATTTCTAGTCCTATATTTGTGTCTTTCACCTCTTTTACTGAAAAGATTTATGTTTTTCCGTAAGTACATGATGTTTTCATAAATGTATTAACAAGGTACCGTCATGACATTAATGTATTTAAACAGTTCCCTTAGAGAATCGCGAATTTGACAAACTAGCTCTCCAATATAATTCGACACGTATTTAGTACGTTTTTGAGGTTAAAATGCGAAACCAGCATAATCTATAAGTACTCAATATTGTAAAAACGAAAATAACTGTGTCTGTCTGTCTGTTTGTTGCCTTTCCACGTCTAAAAAGACTGAACAGTGTTGGATGTAATTTGGCACACGGATAGACGATGATCTGGGTTAGGACACAGGATACTTTTGTACCCCGGTAGTAAGTTCAGGTGGGATAATTTCCGACTACCACGCGGGTGAAGCCGTGAGCAAAAGCTAGTTAGTCCTATAAGTAAGCATCTATTGAAGCGACACAGGCCAAAAATCGCACGGTTATATCGCGCGACACACAAAAATGGAGACCGATCAGTTAGACACGACTGATGACCGGACGCGTTAGCGACATCGTGGCGAGTTTTTTTTTTTTTTTCAATGTTGCCCCGTCTAGGAATTTCTCCTGTATTGTGGGTGCGCTTACAAACATTTAAACTCACATACATAACCAGCCAGACCCGGAACAATTACTTGTTGGTCATACAAATATTTGTTCCGTGCAAACGGAACACGCCGTGTACACGCAGCGCAGCAGTCAATCGCTTAACCACTGCGCCAACCGTGCAGTTTACATTTTATTAATCGATAGTAGCCTAGTAGAAAATGTATAGAGGGGATCTACAACGTGGGTATCATAAAATAACACGACGCCAGTATTTCCCGAAGGGGTCCACGTTACTTCTAAAGCACTGACATTGACAAATCCCATTTTGAAGAACAAGCTCTTAGCCTAGTGTAACGGAACGTTACATGAAAATACATGTTTTGTTTTTGTTTGTTAAATATCAATAGATTGTGTATCAATGCTTTGTTCTTGGTTTGTTTACGACTTGGAACGCGCCGGGTACGTGCGGAGTGGGGCGAGTGTTCGCATAGAATGAATGAGGTGAACGGGATTACGCCCGCACCGCTGACGCGAGTCCACGCCAGTCACTTCTAGGCTGATGTGAGAGTGTACGTATCGCCTGGAGTCCTGTCGAGCGCCCTAGCAGACACGACCGATAGTAAATTTTTTATCTCTTTAAAATTATAAAAAGTCATAAAAAACGTGCCAATAAAGTAAAGTGGTAATCCCGATTTAGGGTTTCCATTTTTTTACTGAAAGCTTCCATCGGCAACGGTTCCTGCGTCCATTTAGACGGCTCGCCTCCAACAGCTGAGCAAGTCTGACAGCCGCGCCGTTTTATCTACCCGTGACGTCACCGTACAGCACGACACACACTGAACTTCGGCCAACTTCCATCTTCGGCAGCAGCGGAATACCGCGTGCAACTACAGGGGAGTACCTATCCCTGGGGAAGTGACAACAGACGTCCGTAACCCACGACCTAGAAATGTTTGTGTGCCTCCGGCTTAATCAGCTAGGTTTTTTATAATAAACACTTTTAAAGGTACACACCCGTTTTTTTTCTATTCAGTCGCCAATTGTTAGGTGGGAATAGAACGGATGGAGGCTACACTAGTAGGTACATGCCAATGTATTAAATTCGTTTTCACAGGTGAAATATCAAACCAGCATAATCTAACGTAAAGGTAAGCTTTCATACGATCTATTGATGCGACACGAGTCATAAATCGCACGGTCATATCGCGCGACACACAAACACGGAGACCGATCAGTCAGACGTGATTGATGCCCGAACGCGTTAGCGACATCGTGGCTAGTTTACATTTTATTGGCCGGTTTCAGGAAATGTATGGGAACCCTATTAAGCAGAGATATATTATAAGATAATACCACGTCAGTGTTCCCTGAAAGTGACTGCAGGTATGTTCTATACATCTTAGGCCACTTATCACATAAACACTAGGTAACATAAATAACGCAAGACACCCCAATTAGAGTATTCAGTTGATTAGTTAAAAGCATAATGCAAATAAAATCGTGTAGACCCTAGCATTACTTTATCATTTAAAATTAAGTCTCATTGCCTTGAAATAAGATTTAATTTTCTTTGGCTCAATCTGCGGTCAGAATTGCAAAATAAATAAAATTAAAAAAAAAATACCTATATTAATAGTTACTGAAATCGATTCAGTAGTCAATTATGAGCAAACTACTTTCAGGACTTGATGACGGGGTCCGCTAGGGCTGATGCCTGCCAGGGTTGCGGGAAAGTCCGAGAGGGATAACGTGGCCCCTGGCACAGGCAACTGAAGGAACACGGGTGGGTTTTAGTCAGTGACAACTGACATGCCCTCCCGCTCTGCCCAGAGCGGGAGAAGTTATTTGATGAGTTCCCACACCGACAAAAAAAAAGCTCTTGCGTTTATTCTGTTACCTACACTTTGTATACCTATCATAATTAATCATTTTAATATGTATTCATTTTTTTAAATTTAGATGGTTAATATTGTAATGATTTAAAAAATATATTGAAAAGTTGTTCACCTATTAAGAATGTTGCGCATGCGGCATAAGTGATGAATTTACACAGTATTGAAGACTCGTGATCACCTATTGTTACTATCCTTATAAATATGTCGTTGGTGTGCCTCAATAAATAAATAAATAGTATCTCTAGCTGCCTACAAGTATCGCCAGTTGTGTAGTACCATTATTATTTGATAGAGAACGAGCCTATTGATAATAACCGAGTTCAAATCTAGACACCAGCCTGCTTCTAAGAATTACCTTATAGAAAAACCCGAAACACACATTGCGCGACCTGGCAATCGAACCCAATACGCTCAGTAAAGCAGCCTTAGACCACGTTCGCACGGACGTAAAAATATCGCGGTCGGATTTTATCACGCACTGGATTTTCGACCCTCAGTGTTGAACCAAGCATTGAGAATCCAACAGAGTTCATCCCAGGCAGCGGCAGCGTGTCGAAAAAACACAATGTTGGATTTTCGACTCTCAGCGCTAAGCAGTACGTTGAAGATCCAGTGCGAGAAAAATCCCGTCGCGTAATGTTTACGTCCGTGCGAACGTGGACTTAAAATAGATGATCAGGTACTGAACTGTTACAAAATGCTTGGCCATTAACAATAATAATAGCTACTCATATTTAACATGAATCAACACATTACACACACACTTTACACTGTCTCTTAAGATACAGGATGCCCTAGTTTAAGAGACAGACTTTAATCTATTGTGTACAGATTTCTGATTTATCCAACGTTTAATGTAAATGATCTCCATCTCGTCCAATCGTTGTGCTCCTTAAGTTCTGAGTTGTGCGGCAAGATTACTGACAAATGCGTGCACTGACTGGACAGGTCCGCTCAATCTGTATGGTTTTTCCTCAAAAGACCGTGTCAGACACCAATCTACATGGTCTTCACATGATCTAACCAAGAATATGTCTGGACTTTAACAGAGACTGTGACCTCTGAGTTTGTTTCGGCCTTTCTTCTCAGAGTAGTCAGATAGGAAACGCCGACCTCATCTAGTTTTTAAAATATGATTGACGTGTAAAAGTGTTTGTACAAACCTACTTACAGAAATAAAATCATTTATCATTTATCATCATAAATTCCAAAATTGTAAACATAAAGTACAATTATCTGTATTTTTGTGAAATAAATATATTTATTATTATTATATAAGACATAAGTTTAAAGAAATTTGTCACCCCTGATAGAGCGCGAAATATATTCATTTTAAAGGAGCTCATTATACTCACAATGGTCGTAATTGTCGCGAGCTAGCACAGATGTGCTGACGTGTGCACGTAATTTATAGCCTTCCACGTATTATTGAACGGCTACAATTTAGTTATATATGTACTCGACTACATGTAAGGTTCGTGCTCTATACACGGTGATATTTAATTCACTGTTAACCTTTCAGAGCGTGAAAGTACTTATGATTATGTGCAACTTTTACTATGAGACCAACTCTGAAATTTCGAAAAAAATATCAGCTGTTTCATACAAAAATGCAATATTTACCCGATGAAAATGTATGCAACAAATGTATATTTTTTTGCTATTTCATAGTTGGGCTTTTTTTTTTTTTTTTTTTTTGAGGATGGGAAATCATCAAATGACTCCTCCCGCTCTGGGTGGAGCGGAAGGGAGTGTCAGACTCTTACTGACTAAAACCCACCCGTGTTCCTTCCTTGGCCCTTTATGTTCCGGGTCAGCGGTACCCCTTTTGGATGATCCCGCTTTCCCGGCAGGCTTGGGCCCTAGTGGGCCCCCTCTATGATGCTGACATCTCTTTGAGGCGCGCGTGGAACACGTACGCGCCGTCCAGCACGGGCCTAGTCCTGATCGGACGGTGAGCTACCCATTACTCACCGCCCGCAGGCCCGCGCCTACGGTGGCCGGGAGTCGTCACGCGGCTCCCGACGCCCGGAGCGTCCACCGCGGCGGCTTGGACGGGAGACTCTCTCCCTCTCCCGTCCCGCCACCTCCTTCGCTAGCATGACTGCTTCGCAGAAGGAGGCGACTGCCTCCCACTCCCCCTCGCCCCGGACTATGGCTTGAACCAAGGCTGGGCGTGAGAGATCGCCGCCGCTGCCGATCGCCTCTACGAGGACACGGCGGTGCTCCGCCCATGCAGGGCAGGCCCCCACCGTATGCTCCACCGTGTCCTCGGGGCGATCATCGCAGTGGTGACACCCGGGCGTTTCCTCCCGCCTGATGATGTGCAGGAACCTCCCGAAACTTCCGTGTCCGGTGAGGACCTGCGTCAGGCGGTAGGTGAGGACGCCGTGACGCCTCTCTAGCCACTCCTCAAAGAGGGGTCTTACCGCCGCTATCGTGGCGTGCCCTGCGCTGGGTTGCGACAGTCGCTCTTTCCATGCCGCCATGAGATCGCGCCGGAGGTCCGTCCGCTCCGCCGCGATTTGCCGCGGAAGCGGGGTTTCCCCCCGGCGTAGTGCCTCCGCGCGCCACTCATACAGGCGCGCGAGGACTATCGCCTCCAGATCCCACGGCGGCAGTCCGGCAAGGAGGCTTGCCGCCTCGCCCGAGATCGTGCGGTAGCCCCGAATCAGCCTTACGGCTAACACCTTTTGGGGCGCGTTCAGATAGTGGGCGGCTCTCCGCCGCAGTGAACGCGCCCACACCGGGGCCCCATATGTAGCCATGGACCGCACGACCCCCGCGTAAAGCCTCCGGCAGGAGGCGTTTGGACCCCTCAGGTTGGGCAGGAGCCGCTTGAGGGCGGCCCCAGTCCGTTCCAGTTTGGGGGCTAAACGTCGGAAGTGCTCCACGAAGTTCCACCGGCTATCGAGCACGAGTCCTAAGTATTTCATCGTGGACTCGACGCCGATGTGAACCCCTCCTGCCGTTAGTTGGGATCCCGATGGTGGCCTGTTCCGGGGCCCATGGAAAGACATGGCCTCGGACTTGTGCAAAGCCACCTCGAGACCCAACTGCCGGATCCTCTCCACGACTATCGCAACCCCGCGTGTCATCGCGTCGGCCGCCGCCTGATGCGACCTCCCCTGCGCCAGGACCAGCGTGTCGTCAGCGTAGCACACCACGCTGACGCCATCAGGGAGGTCGGCCCGCAGCACCCAGTCGTAACCGATGTCCCACAGGAGCGGCCCTAGAACCGATCCCTGTGGGACGCCGCACGACATCTCTCGCCGGTTCCACTCCCCATCGCGACCGGGGTAGATGACGGCTCTGTCCGTCAGATATGCCTCGACTATTCGACGGAGGTAGGTTGGCACCCGGTGATACCGGAGTGCCTCCCCAATGCAACTCCAGGGCAGGGTGTTAAATGCGTTGGCGATGTCGAGTGACACCGCCACAACAACCCCGCCCCGAGACACCGCGTCCCCCGTCGTGAGGGCTCTAACGCGCATGATGGCGTCCACCGTCGAGCGCCCCTTGCGGAAGCCGAACTGACTATCCGCAAGATCCGGCCCCGTCCTTACCAGGTGCCCGACGAGGCGGCCTGCAATTACTCTCTCAAAGAGCTTGCCGACCTCGTCGAGCAGCACAATGGGCCGGTATGCGGACGGAGAGTCCGCAGGGCGCCCTGGCTTCCGAATGAGGACCAGCTTCCCCGTCTTCCAACGGAGTGGAAACTGGCCTCTCTCTATACATGCGCTTAAGAGCGCCTCCAGTCGAGGCCCAAGAGCCGTCGAGGCCAGGACCCAGGCTTTCCCTGGCAGGCCGTCGGGTCCTGGGGCGGTATTTTTGGCCTTCAGCCTACCTACCGCCACTCTCAGATCTACCCCGGTCACTTCAGGGGTGTCGTCGTCGTCCGCGTGGTCCGCTTCAGGCACCGCGAGCGGCGGAGCCATGGGCGGGGGAGTATGCTCCCCCCGTGAAGGGAACAGAGCGCTCACCACCTCCTCCACCAGCTGGGGGCGGAGACTCTGCGTCAGCGGGGGGGCCCAGGTGCGGAGTTTATTCCGCACCATTTTGTAAGGGCGCCCCCATGGATCTCCGTTCAGAGTCTCCACCAACTCCTCGCGGGCCGTATATTTGGCCCGCTGGACAGCCTCTTGGAGGGCGGTCTTCGCCGCTCTGTATCCCTCGTACAGCTCCGCCTCCGTCGCTTCCGCATCCGGAGGGCGGATGCGGAGCCTACGGTGCCTGGAGTACAGGTGTCGCACTGCGACGCACGCCTTGCGTAGCGTCTCCAGCTCCTGCGACCACCAGTACACCTGACGTCGGGCGCTTCCTGGACGGACTCGGGGCATTGCCACGTCGCAAATCTCGGACATGGCCTCCCGGAACCACTCCGCCTCATCGTCAATATCGGCAGGCCTGTCCGCTGATGACACCCAGGCCTGCACGATCGAGGCTTCCAGGAGTAGCTCCCGGTCCATCTGCTTCAGCGCCCACCGCGGACCACTCGGGGCCTGTTGGACCGGCGCGCTAGAGGTCTGGGCGGAGACGTCGAACCGGATATACCGGTGGTCGGAATAGGTCTCCACCTCCTCCATGACGCGCCAGTCAATGACACGCTGTGACAGAGCGGGGCTGGCAAACGAGATGTCCACCACAGACTCACCCCGCATCCGCACACACGTAGGAACAGAACCCCGGTTTAGGACGACCAGGCCTGTCTCCAGAGCCCAGTCCTCCACCATCCTGCCCCGCACATCAGTGTAACGGGAACCCCAAGCCGGATTTTTGACGTTGAAGTCCCCGAGCACTAGCACGGGGAAGCGATGGTACCCGGCGACGACGACACTTAACTCTGTTAAAGAGTTCTGGAACTCGGCGAGAGTTCGGCTCGGAGGGAAGTACACTCCCACTACTACTATCTCCCCGAACCGTGCTGCTACGCACCCCTGTCCCTTCGTGACACCTTCGAGGGATGGGGTGCCGGCGGCGGCCGACGAAATTATGGTCACTGAGCCGCTCAGGTCCTCAACCCAGTCGTCCCTGGGCAGGACAAAATACGGCTCAGCGACCACGGCAATGTTAATCGACCACTGCGCCATGCTCTGGAGCAACAGGTCCTGAGCGCAGGCGCAGTGGTTGATGTTCGCCTGGAGGAGTCTCAATGGAGCCGTTACTCCTCCATTTCAGTCTCCTCCCGGGTGGCGGCAGTGGCGGCAACGGTGGCAGTGGCACTGGCCGCGGTGACGGTGGTTGTGGCAACGGCGGCGGAGGGCCTGCCTCTCCTCCTGGTTCCGGCGGGTGAAGCGCAGGACCTACTGCCCGCCCGGTGATCGGCCGGCTTGCCAGCACCCGCACATGCTGTGCAGTGCGGCGCGGCTTCGCACGAGCCGGCCTTATGTCCGGGCTGACCGCAGCGGAAGCAGAGAGTGCTGCGGTCCACCTCCGAGGTGCACTGGACGCCAACGTGGTGCCCCACATGGCATCGGAAGCACCTCAGAGGTCTGGGTTCCAGCAGTTTAACCTGCGCCGAAACCCAGCCCACCAGAAGCCTTCGGCCCTCCACAATCTTTTTCGCCGCCGTCACGGGGCAGCTTACCGTTACGGTTCGCATACCCGCGGGGTCCGGACGTATGGTGCCCGCCTTCACCTGGTCGGCCAGACACCCGCCCGTCCTGACGACGGCGGCTACCACCTCTCCCTCCGTTACGGAGTCATCCAGGCCCAAGACTCGCATGTCTGCGCACTTGACGGGCCTGGAGACTCGAGCCTCGTCCGCATTGAGGGACGCCCTTAACTTCTCAGCTAGGGCGTCAGCGGTGGGGTCACTCGTCACACCGGGGATCTCCAGCATGCGGGCGCCAGTTGCGGTCACCCTGTGCCGGAGGCCCTCGGTGATCCCGAGCTCCTGGAGGTCCACCGTCTCCCTCGCCTTGGTGAGCACGTCACGGTACGTCACGCCCCTCTTAACCGCGTCCGGCTGTAGCGTGATCACTACAGCCGCGGTCTTTCGGGCGCGGAGCCTTGCCGCGACGGCTCGCTCCTTGTGGCGCCGCCTTTGCCCCTTTTTTCTGGCCGCCTTGGCCGCCTTCTTTTTCTGCCCGACCACCTGCCACCCGGCGTCAGTCGTGGGAGATTCCTGTGGCCGGGAAGTAGGCTCTGGGGCCTGCGCCTCCCGTGCCGTCCTGCCCTTCCTCTTTAGAGCCCCAGCTGGTGTTTTGCTGGCCGGCGTCTGCGTTGCCGGCGCCGGGGCTCCACCGGCCGACGCCGATTTTGCCTGGGCTCCGCCTGCCGACGCCTGGGCTCCGCGTGCCGACGCCGGTTTGGCCGGCGGCTGAGCCCGGCCAGACGACGCGGGCTTAGGGGCGGCGGCTCCCGCAGCAGCCGCATACGAGGCCACCCTCGGCCCCGGTGCTGTCCTGCCCGCTAGTGGTGGGCGCAGGACTATGCCCTCCAGGACGGAGAACCGCGCCTGGAAGGCCGCCAGCTCCTGCCGAACCAGATTGAGGACCTGGTTCTCCTCCGGAATGGGCTGGCTTGGCCGAACGGGCTGGCTTGGCTCCTGTTCCGCCTGCAACTGCCCGCTGCCGGTGGCCTTCAGGCCAGCCAGGTCCTCCCTGAGTCATAGTTGGGCTCATAGTGAGAGTTGATTATAATCATGAGTCATTTCACTTCCTGCAAGGTTAACAGTGAATTACAAATCACCGTGTATAGTAAGTATTTTGAGTTGTGTTTGTTGCGATACAATTCTTCGTGGATCTTGGTAAAGAATATGCTATAGATGGTGGCAAGAACATAGAAGCGCATCCTGTCACCATGAATTCAGTGCATGACTCTGAGCAACCCTGAGTTGAAATTCTACGTTTTATTTAAAAAAAATACTGTTCCATACATTTTGACCGCAGAAGTATTTGTATTTATTTTGCACTTTTCTAACAAACAGCAGATCATTTTCTTGATAACTGGATTTTCTTGATAACAACACTAGGCCTATGTCTAAAATCACCTGTCAGGGTTGCGGGAGGGTCCGAAAGCGTTACCGCGTGGCCCCTAGCACAGGCAACTGAAGGAACACGGGTGGGTTGTAGTCAGTAAGAGTCTGACACGCCCTCCCGCTCCGCTCAGAGCGGGAGAAGTTATTTGATGTTGAGCCACCACAAAAAAAAATTGGTGTAGTAAAATTAAGAGCTGAATTAAATGGTTAAGTTTGCGTGTCGATGTCCCTGCCACCCTATCCCGCTCCCGGGTATCGTAAAAGGCAATTACTAAGCTACTTTGAAGCTGGCTAAAACGCCTGTATACTTCGCTAAACTATTTATTGGTCATGGCGAAAATGATCAGATTATCCTCGTAGCCCATTGGAGGGTTCGATGTTCACTTTCACGGGCTCTGATTCTTAGGAGCTCAGAAATACTGACGAGTTTCAATCAATCCTATACCTAGCCTACCTATGCCTAAATGCGTAGCCTATTCCGAACTATGTTCCCTTAGATTCCGGTCTAAGTCAAAGTCAAAGCATTTATTTCAAATAGGCACATAAAAGACACTTTTGAACGTCAACATTGACATTAAAATAGAATTGATTCTAGTCGCCCCTTCCAAAAGGTAGTTTCGTATGGAGAAGAATGGGCAAGAAACTCCACCATTACTCTTTTAAAATGACTGTGTGACAATAGTTTGTATACATCAATAACATAATTAGATCTAACCGGATGCAGCTGAATACCAGTAATTTACATGGAGCGTATGCCTATCTGAACTTCACAACCTACTTACTGGGTAACACGATACCCCTTGGTAAGACTGGTGGCAAACTTTTGGGTTTCTGATTACCCGAAACGACTATCAAAGATCTAAGAATGACAGCCGGGACCAATGGCTTGCTTTTCGAGGCGATATGTAATGGCTGGAAACACATCCACGAATCGTCCACGGTAAGCGTAGCTTATCGGCTGTAATCAATTAGACTCAGGCCCCCGAAATACTGACGAACTTATGGTCTCATTATAAAGCTGTTTTTTTTTTATAACCGTACAAATATTTCTATGCTCATTTTTTTTTTGACCGCGTACCGGAAGACGTAGCGTTGGAAGGCCTCCCACAAGGTGGACAGACGATCTTGTCAAGGCCGCAGGAACCCGTTGGATGCGGGAAGCACAAAAGCGGTCGAAGTGGAGGTGCTTGGGGGAGGCCTATGTCCAGCAGTGGACGTCTTTCGGCTGAAATGATGATGATGATGATTTCTATGCTAGCGTGTTTAGAATTATGTGCTGAATTCGTAGTTTCAGTTTCGCGTCGATATCTCTGCCACCCTGTATTTAGAACGGCATCCCTATTTAAAGCAATAAACATTCTCTCCTCATTTGACGCTCTTAAAGTAGAGCTACCGAACACTAATATCTACAACATAACTACTTAGTACCTCATAAACTATACAAAGTTGCATTTATATGTGTCTGTAAAAGCGACTACAGACGTTTTAATATTTATAACGAAGAAACCGCCATATGAACACCAGCTATGGAGCTTGCTAGCTCTCTCTGCATAAACGTATAAATTTACATAATAATTCGTATTATTTATATTGTAAGTATCCTAACTAATATTAATATATGTAAATTCGAAAGTATGTTTGTTTGTTTGTTACGCGTACACGCTAAAACGGCTCAACGTATTTGGATGAAATTTTGCACATGGGTATACCATGGCCTAGGCTAGGACATAGAATATGTTTTATCCCCTTGGGATGGAAACTTATGCGAGTGTAACCGCAAGGCGCAGCTAGTTTCGAATAAAGTCGGATTCATATTTGTTGTGTTGTGCTGTGTCCGTGATGCCATCTGACGCAGTGTTATCGAATTTAAAACTCTTTGGGAAACGATGACCTGATAGGATTCAGGATTTAAAAAAAAAAAACTAAAAAGTTTAATTATTATAATATTTTTCCAATTCTAATCGGAATAAAATTTATTTAAGTTTTTAATTCTTTTTATCTAACAATTAATAAAAGCTTGTTTTTCCTTTATTTATTTTTACTTTTTAGTATTTATGGTTTAGTGACTAGTTTAGTCATTTCTATGTAATTTATAAAAAAAAATTTTTGTTTATCGATTTTCATACTTAAAATACGTTTAATTTTAATTTTTATAGTTTAGAACCAGAGTACTAATCAAGACGAAGCAAACGAGCACAAACTCGATGGGGTTGCGTCGTTTTATTACAGAGTTCCCATAGCTGCCTCTCAGGGTGCCACCTTCTGGCTCCATCGTCAGACCTGGGATATCATCCAGGAGCAAAGTTCTTATCAAGACGAATCAAACGAGCTCAAACTCGATGGGGTTGCGTCGTTTTATTACAGAGTTCCCATAGCTGCCTCTCAGTGTGCCACCTTCTGGCTCCATCATCAGACCCGGGATATCATCCAGGAGCAAAGTTCTTATCAAGACGAATCAAACGAGCTCAAACTCGATGGGGTTGCGTCGTTTTATTACAGAGTTCCCATAGCTGCCTCTCAGTGTGCCACCTTCTGGCTCCATCATCAGACCCGGGATATCATCCAGGAGCAAAGTTCTTATCAAGACGAATCAAACGAGCTCAAACTCGATGGGGTTGCGTCGTTTTATTACAGAGTTCCCATAGCTGCCTCTCAGTGTGCCACCTTCTGGCTCCATCATCAGACCCGGGATATCATCCAGGAGCAAAGTTCTTATCAAGACGAATCAAACGAGCTCAAACTCGATGGGGTTGCGTCGTTTTATTACAGAGTTCCCATGGCCATCTACTGGCTCCTTCCTCAGATCAACTCCATGTCATAATAATATTGCATTGTCAACCGATTTACATAGGCGTACAAAATTCCAGCTCAATCGGAAACCGGGAAGTGGGTCAAATTTAACTTGCAAGATTTCACTACAGACACCGGGACAGATGAAACTAAACAAAAGCTTGTAAAAAGGGAAAATATTTATATTTTGCGTTAAAAATTACATATAATCTACCTACAGTCTATTTTTTCCACAATCGAAATACTTTTAAAGTTGCAAACCGTCGCCGTGTCGATATTTACATTTCAGTGCACATCAAAACGCCGATTGGAGACGTTGCGTCGAACCATCTTATAAAATATTTTATTTAATGCGAATATCAGACATGGGCAGGTATTTAGAGAGGCGTGTCTATTTTTATTTTGTTGTAGTTTTCAGAGCATTGTTATTGTTTCACATTGTAAAAAATATAATCTTCGTTTCAGGTAAATAACGTAAATGTTTGCAATTATATTTGGTAAGTAATTCATCATATTTTAACTTTAGCGATATGAGCATATTTCTAATACTTTATGGTTTAGACTAGTTAGCTATGTTGTAATAGTTATCTAATTAACAAAATATATCGCTAGAACTCTCCGTGTACCCCCGGGGGAAATGTAACAATAAATAAGTCATCGTTGCCACATTTCACGTTCTTTGTAATATCTCATTAGTCAAGACTTGAGAGGTCTAGGTAAAAGATCTCACACATCCCTACATTTTTTAATAAGATAATAGCACCGCTGAACTCACCTATCTGTCTTCTCGCTCTAACTTTGTGTGGAGCACGTCGACCTCTCTTCGCCCGAAGAGCTTCTTTCCGTCTCAGCCAATGGCCACCAGCAGCTGCCAACAAAGTATTTTCAAATAAGGAATCTGACAAGAAAATGTATTATTAGCTACATAATAAACAAAAACATTAAATTAGGCAAAAACCTTGAAGGACGGCCTTTTATGGGTACTTTATTCGTAAGTAAAGAATTTATGAAATGCCTTTGCAATTTACTACGTAGGTATACCGAAAAAATATGAAGCATTTTTTTGCTGTCAAAAGGAGGTCAGCTTTGATGGTTAAATAATGTTTTGTGTGTGTGATAACATTAGACTTAACTAAGTAATTTCATAATCATGTTAAAAATAGACAAAGAAAAAGTATTTTTTGTCTCAGTCCTTTTTTCGAGGTGTAGGTATTAATAGCACTAACTTCCTGCCTCTTACGGTCCTTGGCTCTTCAATCTGTCTCTCACGGTTGGCATAACTAAGCTACCATAACCCCTGTTTAAAACTCACCTGTATATTATACTATAGTCAGCGCGTTATCAACTGAGTCGTGAGGCCATAAATGTCAAAAGAGATAGGTATGTGGAGCGCGCTGGGACCGTTATCGGTAAACGGCTGCTTGCTCACGTGGTGTCGATGAGTCACTAATGATCTGTACGCTTGTATGAACAAGATACGATAATAACCGTTACTTAACGGTATATTTCTTTTATTGTTACGCCCTTCACTAAGCGGCTCCATAAGTCCATAAGTGCAAGCGAGATGGACATAGGGACGTGATTTATGGCCTGACGACTCAGTTGATAACGCGCTTACTATAGCAAGAAGCATAAATATGTTTCACCGTAAACTGAAACTGTCATTATGTTAACAATGGGCCTGTCCCATCGCCAGCGCTACGCTGACGAGGAAGCGACTGGCTATCAACGTTTTTGTCGCCACTCAAGAAACGTACAAAAAATTGTAAGTGCTGTGTAAGTAATAAAGACACCTATACGAATAGTTGATTGATGACTGTTCACACCAAGCGCCAGCCAGTACTCGTTTGTCACAGTGAGAAGAGCTAACAAAGAGAGTACTCGCTCAGCGATGGTCGCTTGGCCGGCAGAACACTCGCTGAGATTCACGCTTGGTACATATGCATACCAGCGAGTAATCGCTAGTCGCCGTCGCGCACTCGCTGCTTGTTGCTCGACAACTCGTTTTTAGTTGCTAGCAGTCGGACAGGTGCCTAACGTGTCAAGTTTTTATTTATTTATTTTATTATTTATATTATATTAGACTTGAGTGCAAATATACTGCATATTTTTTAATAAATTTCTTCCAGCAGACCCGCGAAAGGACATAGGAAAAATAAATGTAGACAATAGCGTGTGAGAACAAGAAGAAAATAATTTGGTTTTGTGACATCTTAAACTAGAATATTAAATACACCTACCTAAAATGCAAAAAAATAACATATACCTACTTAAACAAATACATATTGCTTAAATAAATAAATATATTATAAATAAAAATATATAAATTCTCACAATTAATAGGAAAGGTAATGTTCTTTTAATCGATACTTGAATTGAGAAAAAGATTTTAAATCTCGAATGCTTGGTGGAAATCTTGGTTAGTAATTCCTAACATCAAGGTAAAACTGAAAGTTACATGCTTAACTTGAAAATGTCGAAATGCTAATGTAACCTGCGGTTTTAAGAACATCTTGTTCAGTGTTAGTTGAAAACTAAGGAGTTTAGCGTTGGTAACTTTTGTCATCAACTTTAGCTAGTTCCAAAGTTTTTAGCACTTGCTTTGCATCTTATCATCTCCGGTATGTAGAACACGATAGATAACTTATATGTGAGTTCAAAGAGGTTTTCAATCGATAAGGCTTTTCATTCTACGTCAACGTCTGGATTTATGCCCGGTTGCGGGCAATAGGCTCGCCCCTATGCTATTACTGTGGAGGGTAGAGGTAAGGAGAACTATCTCTGTGTATGTAAAGTGTCCGTTAAAATGGGCATGTATTTAATGCGGCAACTAAGTAAAATGAATATAGGTTTTAAAAAAAATAGAGTGGGTACCATAATATATAATGGGTTGGCAGCTAATAAGGAGTATCGTAATAAGTAATAGGTAGCATATTAATATATCAGTAATAAGCTCCGTTTTAATTTAAACTAGCATCAAGTTTTTCTTTTGGGAACAGAATTAATATCTAGCGGAAACTTAATGGCGAAAACAAAATAGAAAATGGGCGTTCAAGTTTGTCATAATTGTCACAGTTCTAACCAAACCTTTATTAAAATATTCTATGCATGGTCGATGGCAGGGCTTGGTAGACGGAGCCCCGCTTCGCGGGGCTCCTACTTCTGGGTGGTTTGTAAAAAAATAACCACTTCTAACCTAACCTGTCCGAGTCGGGGTGCCCTAAAGACCAGATTGCATCCAGTTTCTCCTGGTAACAAATTAAAACGGAGCTTATTACTGATATATTAATATGCTACCTATTACTTATTACGATACTCCTTATTAGCTGCCAACCCATTATATATGGTACCCACTCTATTTTTTTTGTTGCAAACATTTAGTCGACTTTTAAGTTATTAGTCACTCGGAAAATAATAATCCGTTAAAATGTGCTACATAAGGGTGGCGCTATAGTAGCCACCGGGTAAATTTTAAAAGCAATAATTTTAGGTTATGTTTACAAAATAATGTTGGACAACGTAAATTGTTAAAGTATGGTATACTGGACTGTCAGTAACTACTCTAGTCACTAAAAATATAAAATTTTCTAACTCGGCATACTTCAATCTGTTAATTTTCTAACTCCGCATATTTATTTATTTAATACCTTAAGCACACAATTGTACAGAGGCGGACTTAATGCCATAGGCATTTTCTACCAGTCAACCTTTGGGTGATGCAGATACAAACAGTGGTAGGTGCAATACTTCAGTCCGTTAACAACTGCTACATTCGTACTACACCATTTGCCTACGCTAGCGCCATTTTGGAGCGTTTTGGAACTTTTATTTTCTGTTTAAGCTGGACACTTTTTCAACTGTTTCCCCTTAAGAGCGTTTATACCTTATGAGTGGCAACGTCGCAATTTAGTGTCATATTTCGTGGTTTTCAATTTTTATCAATTAATTGGAGCTATATTTTGAAAATCTGTTTAATTAACTTTTTAGAATTATGTGAAAACTGTGTAAAAGGTAAGAAATCGTTGCGTTTATAGTTTCTATTTGTATGCAAATAATACATTGGAAACTTGCAGGGCGTTATTTTCATTGTAAAATAACTGTAAGCATTACGGTTACTTACTTTTTAAAAACTTTCACGTAATTCTATTTTTTTTTTTAAATATAGCTCCGATTAAATAATAAAAATTGAAAACCACGAAATATGACACTAAATTGCGACGTTGCCACTCATAAGGTATAAACGCTCTTAAGAGATAGTGCTCCTTACCTCTACCCTCCATACATGGGACTTATACAGGCGAAATGTGGGTGTGTCTATAGGTACTATCGAGGAAGTTCATAACTAAGCAGTTTTAGAACAAAATCCCGTGAACACGATGACCGCATCTGTTTTACGTTAGTTACTGTTAGCGCCCGAGCGCTACAGGGAAAAATAGTCCTAAAGGTGCATAGATAATATGAACTTCCTCGATAGTACACCTCTGCCTAATACTTGGGTATTACAGACGTGTTATGTTTACGTAACTGTAATTTTCAGAAAACCTTTTTGATAAATCCTGCTATTTTTATTACCATTATCTATACTAATATTATATAGAGGTAAAATAATTTGTATGAAGGGGTAATCTTCGGAGCTGCTGGTCCGGTTCTGAAAAATCTTTCACTAATGGGAAGCTACAGTATTGCCAAGTGTCATAGGATATAATGATGTAGGCATATTATATCGGAAGAGTCATGAATACGGGACGTCTATTGACAACGAAACGCAAGTGTGAAGTTGGCGCGCTTCGACAGAGTCTAGCCTAACGTTCGTGCGAGTTGACGAGAGCGCTACAGCGGCGCGGCGCAGCTCTCTTGACCATACACCGGCACCGGCAAACATATTTTCACTATTCAATATAACCACAAAAACAAAACACAAACAAAAACCACAGTACAAAAAATGCAGCGTAACAAAAAGCTAGGTGAATGTCAAACCGCTAGTTACCCACAAACATATGTCACAGGCGGATGGTGAAACCAGTGGAACAATGCTGCAATACCCGGATGACTTTGAAAGCGTACAGCCACAAATTAATTGGCTGTTCGTTTGTATTTCATTATTTATCTGAAAACTTTGATCTGAGCCATCGTTGGTAGCTTAGATGGCAGGTATGTATCACCTTATCATTTTGCATTTCATTTTGTTTTCCTTTGCATGTGGTTTTGATTTATTTAAATGTCGTTTTCGTCCTCGACAAACTTAATTGTTCGTAGATAAATGAACGATGTGTTCTCTTTTAATTGGAAACGCACACTAGTATTTGTGCCTGTTGGAGTTGTGTATGTTGGAGATCCAGGCGGTAGTGTCCTAAGCAAAAATAAAGTGAACATTTTCAAAAAGTTCTGCATAAGTAGGGACATTTATAAAGCGAGAAGCGTCTAATCCAGAGGGATGCTTTTAAGAGATTTAGCTGTGGCGCCATGACTTAGCTAGGATTAAATTAAAATATAGTAGCATGATTATCTTTACTGGAAGTCTGACGACCAGTGTTACCAAGGGGTGTTTTGTTACCTAGTGACTGAGTTGTGGAGGTAAGATAGGCAGACGCTCCATGTAAAATACTGGTATTCAGAGGAATCTCGTTATACTAGAAGTCGACCCCTACATAGTTGAGGAAGGGTTTGGGATGAGTACTCATCTTTTCATCCATCATTAGAAAGTTTCATAAAAATTAATTATCCAATAAAAACGAATCGCGTCCCACCTCTGCTTGTACGGTTTTTACGACTTGACCAGTCACTGGGATTTTCTTAATTACATGTATGTCTAATATTAACATATAATACACTATAGAACTTATGGTGAAAACCAAGTCATCCAGCTCGGTAGATGGGTGTGTAATATATGCCATAATAACACATAGTATATTATCACTTGAAATAACGTTCACATGATATAATTTTCATATGCTATAAAAACAAATAACCTGATTTCATGTGATCTAGTGTTACATTTCATATAAACTTCTTTTGCTCTAATATCATTTAGTATAACGTTCATTTCATATAATTTTCAATTTGTATAATGCTTTTGTTATATAACGTTCAGTTGACGTAATTTTCATATTTACTAAGTTTCAGCCAAAATTCTGTAATGAATGTAAATATTAGGAAACATCATACTTGTTATAACCTCATCTAACCCAAATGATTCACCAACCATAGAGGGGATCTGTTAGACGAGGAGAATAAGAAAACACAAAAAACATACTGACGTCACTATAGAATTTAAATATTATACTAACTAAATACTATACTAACTGAATATTAGTTCAAATGTGCATTTTAGGAAATGTTCATTATATCTTAAGAAATTAGGTAAAATTAAACTACAGTTGCGTGCAAAAAAATCGATCCACTCCGTTCTCTTCGATTTGAAACAAGATAATTCAACCAGTTTAATTAACAATAACCCAATAGTTTGTGTACTAAAATTTTCCTGAATGTATGTAGATTAC
Source organism: Brachylomia viminalis (assembly GCA_937001585.2). Lineage (NCBI taxonomy): Eukaryota > Metazoa > Arthropoda > Insecta > Lepidoptera > Noctuidae > Brachylomia > Brachylomia viminalis. The sequence continues at coordinate 6,664,629 of OW443303.2, read as the reverse complement.
GTCTGTGAAAAAATGTGCAAAACAGATACATTAGTTTTTGAGAAAATCACGAACTTAAAAACATAGGGTTCGAATAAAAACCTGTTTCATTTTTGATGTCTGTTCAAAATTGAACTTACATGATCAATAATCGATCAGTATTAGACAAAATTAAGTATTTATCAACTTAACTGACAAATAACTTCACGCACTTTTTCCAAGCATCGATGAGTGATGAGGACATCTGAAGGATCGAGTCGATCTGGTCAAGAATATTGTTTTTACCAAAGTATATGGTATATGTAAGTAAACTTTATCTTACCTACCTATACATATTTTAAAATAATTAAAATATACATTAACATTTTTAGATATCGTCTCTCAAATAGAGAGCGTGGGGTGGGCCAGTTTTGTTGCACGCAAGTGTATATCAACAATTCATTATCTCAACTGATCGTTATATTAAACAAAAGTATATTAACTGAAATCAGGTCAAGTGAACGTTAGATTTTTTGTTATTATATCAACCGGTACACACCCTCGGTAGATACAACTTTGAGAAAGAAGCGGACAGAACGATCCGATTGGGTTGGGGTAAGTAATATAATATATTACTTACCCCAACCCAATCGGATCGTTCTGTTTGAGTTTTCTGTTTGAGTTTGAGTTTGACAAGATATAACAACTGAATCTATAATTTTATTCGATATAATGATCGGTTTATATATTAAACGATTAACAACGCGATTAACAACAGACACGAAAAGAAAAGCGACTTTAATATCATATTATACAGGGTGGTAGGGCCTCGACGCACAAACTGATACCATGGATTGAGTACATGATTCTGAATCCCCCGACGTTGAAATATATCGTAGGTTATTTAAAAAAAATCTGCTTTTTCTTAGAAAAGTGCAATACCTACGTGATCAAAATGGACGGAACAGGTAATTATTTTTTAAATAAACGATAAAAAAATTAACGCAGGGGGATTCAGAATCATTATACTGAATTTATGATAGATAAATTATTTTTTCCTGTAAGTTGGTTTGTACAAACACTTTTACACGTCAATCATATTTTAAAAACTAGATGAGGTCGGCGTTTCCTATCTGACTACTCTGAGAAGAAAGGCCGAAACAAACTCAGAGGTCACAGTCTCTTTTAAAGTCCAGACATAATCTTGGTCAGATCATGTGAAGACCATGTAGATTGGTGTCTGAAACGGTCTTTTGAGGAAAAACCATACAGATGGAGCGGACCTGTCTAGTCAGTGCACCCACGATACAGGAGAAATTCCTAGTGTAGGGCAACGTTTTTTTTTTAAAGAACAGAAAAGAAAGAAGAAGAATCGTGCAGCTCAACTCAGAACTTAAGGAGCACAACGATTCGACAAACAATACTAAAGAAAGGACATTTGGGTAGGCCGCATAAACTACTTAATATTAAATTGCCAGATCATGATTAAAACTGAAACAATGACCCACATAGTCCTCACACTCACAATAATTAAAATAATAAATTATACTTTTCAAGGTAAGTATTCAAGTCGTTGTGTATGTAATAATCATAAATTTTATTGTCAGTGTATGTAACAGAAAAAAATGGTTACAATTTGTGCGTTGCCTGCCACCCTGTACTATGTATAGATATAGAAATAGAAGCTATGCCCTCTGTGTCTACGACAGGCTAAATCAAACGCCACTCACAATAAAACATCTACATTATATCAGAACCACTTACGACTATAATTTACTACACCTCACGTCTCTGGTAATAAACGGCGCAATTATACTGTAAGCCAAATCATCATTAATGGGCCTTTGATACACTCATGTAGGCTAGTCACGCCAACTTTGGACATCAGTAACGTGGCTATATGTTTTTGTGATATTTTGGGATAGGTCTTCTTTAATTAGATGGGGTACTTAAGCTTTGAGGTCCTGATGACCTAGGGAGTTTCCACTCGTAGACTTAAATAGTTCCTCAATTAATTAATCAATGGAAAATAGGAATACCTACAGCTGTTGGTCTAATTAGCGTCACAATCTTGCAGTTAAAAGGGAATGTTGCAGTTTGCTGTTTTGTTAGAAGTCAGGAGGATGCTGCCGTATATCCTGTTGGTGATATCACTTAGTAGTTTTTACTAACCACCTGAGCTGAATTATTATGATAAATTGGATGACGTTTGTAAAAAAAATATACATACATGAGCTAAACATGCATAATATGCATGAATGCTTACAAGAGCATATCTTGTGGCTAAGTAATAACAGCAGCCCTGATCGATGGATCAGGTTAAGCTACGCTTGCCGCGGTTGGTCTTTGGATGGGTGACCATCTTTACATGCCAAGACCCCTCCATGCCTCTCTAAGCACGTTACGGTGTTAAGTCGTTGTTCCCGTTTGTCATTCGTGGATCTTTGACAGTCGTTACGGGTCGTCAAAAGCCTGAAAGTCTGACAACCAGTCTTACCAATGAGTATCGTACTACCTAGTATCTGGGTTGTGGAGGTCAGATAGGCAGTCGCTCCATGTAAAATACTGGTATTCGGCTGCATCCTGTTAGACTGGAAGCCGGCCTCAATATAGTTGGGAAAAGGCTAGGCTTATGATGTTGATGACATGAGTAGGTAATCATACTAATGGGAACGAAATTCCTTCTCGTACGATATACTCTGCCGAATTAAATTAAAATTATAATAAATCATTTATTTTGGACCAAACAAAGATACACATTTTATAAACTTGCCAAACTGCGTGACAGTTTGTCGGCAGGATTAGCGCTCGTCTTAACATTTGGTTTATACAAGGTGTTGTTTTGCATACTCGTCAAATTCGAGGAGGGAACCTTGCTAATGATTCTCGACACGAATCAATAATAAAATAAGTAGGTATTTATTTTTAAATTTTGTAATTTTCGGAAATCGGCATGTGTAGGGTCCGTGTGATACCGCCCTGTAACTGCGCTGTAACTATAACGCATGCACACAGCGACATAGTCGTACAACACTGCCTACCGTATACGCAACGGGACGATTCTGTTTTTTGAAAGTAGAGTATTCTGAAATACTGTCAAACTTAAATATCTAAAAAAACAAGTATGTATTAATTATTGAGCAGGATCGTAATTTTATTTGATTATTTAAGTCTTTCATAACAGCCTCCTGAAATTTGACGAGGATGCAAAACGACACGTTGTATAAAAAATAAAAAACAACATCTAAGTTCTGCCTACTAACAGATAAAATGGACGGTAAGATTATTATTATTATAGCAGCGCGGGCCGCTGCTAAAACACACGCAACACACACACAGCACACACCGCACTCAGCTTGCGCCGCGCGTGATGTTACAGATCGGAAATAGTCTTTCCACCTCACGCGCACTACTTAAACTGACCCGCCAGCGCCGCTCTCTCTTCTGTCTACATTTCTCCTTTCGCAGGTCTGTTGGAAGAAATTTCTTACGAAATAAGCAGTACTGTGTGTGTGTGTGTTTATGTTTTTTATTTATTTATTTTATAATTTATGTACACACAGTAAAACAGATACAGATACGACATTATTAGTCAATACTAACGAAATAAACATTTTGACCGTCACGACACTGACGTCGTGACGGCCAAAAGCAAAAGGAACTTCATTCTAACCGGGTGACCCACGACACTTTTCGACTGTTTTATGTGACATGTCATTTGAATCCATTTTTATGAAAATTAAGGTTACATTAGTTTTAATAATTTATTTTTCATTTTGTTTCCCCTTATCAAGCTTCGAATGAAGGTTGAAAGTCTAAACAATGATATGATTTTCAGTCCTACAAAAAACAAAACAACTTGTTTCCCTATACATTACCGATAAAAGCTCACTAATCTACAAAACATTACCTATTGGAACCGAACCTACTTTCATCTAATGACATTACTCCAATCGAAATCAATACTATTGGCAAACGATCCTCTACCAGCACTTCACCTTATTCCTGCGTAACCAAGTCGAAATTCCCCTAGCAAAGGTTTCTAAACTGTATCTTATGTTGGTACGCCTGTAGGGTAATAAAGTTTAAGAGTCCTTATAAATATAATTACCTATTTATAATTAATGACAATATAGAGGTACGAGGAACAGGGTGTAAAGTTCACTCATACCTCTAAAGAAAAGGGAGGATCCTCCGACCAGACGGATGTCGTGTCTGGTGGGCAACTGCCCTATGATTAATGTTGGGAAGTTGTATATATGCTAGTCGCGCGGTAAACTCTGCTTGCGCGATGCAGGATTTGTGTGACGTCAGTATGACGCGCAGCTCGCATGTGGCGATGTAGATACCGCTACAATATAAATGAAGTATTGTTAAAATGCGTGACAAGGATGCCTACTGATTTGCGAAATTTCAAAGACTTTATTTTGAACTCTAGGTTATCAGTTTTTGTAAGATTTGACGTCAATGCAACGAGCACATAACAATCACATAAATACATAAACTCACGCCTTCGTCCCGTGGGGGTAGGCAGAAATTACAGAACGCCACCTGCTACGATCCTTACTCCTTTTGGCACATAACTATTGTGTTGGCAATTTAGTGATATTTATCTGTACATTTATGATATTTATTTATCACTACATAAAACGTAGAAAAACATTTTTTTTACTATAGATGCATAATTTAATAATATTAAACACGCATTGATACCACCTTTAAAAAGTTATTCAGAACTTTCTTTTTAACCGGCAAAAACTCCTAACGCAAAATTCTAGTCAAAAAGTTTCGAGTACACACTCTAAACTTTTTAAGTACTGGCGGCAGCAGAAAATGTTTTTTTTTTTGTGAAAAAGTCTTAGAAAAAGTCAAGTTATCTACCATGTTTTAAAAATAAAATCACGCTCCCGCATCGTTATTTTATTTAAGCTAGGTTTTGCAGAGGAATTCTTAAAACAACTTGAAAAGCTTTCTCAAAATCACAATACAAACTTCGAATACTGAACAAGACAACAAAAAATACTTATTAAACTTCTAAAGACCATCATTATAAAAAATAAGTACTGTGGTAGGTAAGTACATATAAGTAGGTACAAGTTTTAGAAAGAAAAATAGGTGTATTTGTCACAGAAACACATAATAAATGGTTTCAAAATGTAGGTTCCCTTTAAACTATTTCAATAATAAAATACGCGTCTGTGTAAGCCGGTCGGGCTTTTCCGCATGGTGTGGCTTTAGCAAGTCCAGAGCTTTAAAACAGCGGTCTTTTGCAGGCTGACAACCCTCTCTTTGATGTCCGTAAACCACTGAAACTTTCATCCATATGTTTTACTATAACATATAACATGCGATAATTATGTAATTAATTCAGCATGAAATACTTCTTTTAATTTATTGTGCCTTAGATATTTTCTAGTGTTCTATGTTAGGCTTTGTACATAATACTATTTATTATTATCGTCTCTTTGGGTCAATTTCATTCTATTCTGCTCTAAAGCAGCGCTACCCACTTTTTGAGTACACGCTACGTTTATGCACCCTATTTTTTATAAATGCATTAAAGTAGCTTGTACGTGTTCATACTGGGCCACCCTGGTCAGTTAGCCCCACTTCCAGTTATTAGCTCCCTAATAATTGTACCATTTTTGAAAAGTAGTGTCTTTATGAGTGTAAAATAATATACGAAGAATTTCCGGTCCTCACTCTCACACTAAAATAATCTATGTTCGTGATTCAAAGTTCAAACTTAAGTAGATTCTGGTCGCTGAGCTACGAACATAAGATATTACTTATTCAACCAGTAGGTCAGGCTAATAACATTCTACAGTAAGAAGTTCCTTCAAAACTTAAAATAACTAGAGGGAGGTGGGGCACAATGATACAAGGGGCACATAGATACACAAGCATTATTTCATAATCAATTGAATGTGTAGGCACGTGCCCGTCCATATCAGAGTCAGCCATGCTTCAGCAAGTGGCAACGTGGGTAGGAAGCAGCAAAGAATCACTCGAGTCACAATCAAAACTATTTAATTTAAAGTTATTTTAACAAAATGTCTTCTGAACAGAATTTAATCGAAATACAGTCACTAGCAATCAGAAAAACACTAAATCAACCGAACCAAATTAATTCCGGAACATAAACGCATAGGATTACGCGGAACAAAAGCGATTCGTCGTATCAGTCGTGCGCTCGCCGTTGAAGTCCGAAAGCCACTGACATTCAACATGGCGGCGCCGACCATAGACTCGACGCTCCGCTAGACTGACAGATGTCAAATCTAGTTCCGACGTATCTTCAACAGATGGCGCTAGCAATGCGCCGTCAAATGTATTCGAGTGGTGACATCTCTAAGACGCTCCGATATTATGTTTCAACGCATCCGTCGTGATCGCGCCGACAGCTCGTCAGCCGGTGGCATTCTACAAGTCGTAACGTGTTCTAGCGCCACCAACTAAAAAAATACGTGAGATATGTAAGTGTTCCCGTGATCTTCTATACCATGTTGTTAAGACCTACACTGGGCTGTTGTAACCCGGTAAAATAGTTTTTATGTTATCTTTAGAAACAAAGATGTTGCTGGTTTCAATATAGTATTATAGGTACTACTTACCACCGTGCTAAAGTAAATTTATAGGGTATAAGCTGTACGGGAAAGATTCAATTAAATAAGTACCTTCTTACACAATACAATATTTATTGTAATTTACAATACACCGAAAATGAAGGTATACCAACATCAATTGTGGCGAGCCACTAACCAAACCCTTCCCACACACTTAGGTGTTCACTCCGACAAAACTAGGTCTCTGATACCAGTTGTGTCGGGGTACACACTGCCATGAGACTAAGACAAGAACTCAGAATCGTTTTAATTGAGTACGTGAGATGAACTGCTTTATAACTTCTAGCTCAATCGAATAAGTATCGACTTATTATGATTGCGCTCATATAGGGATAATATCACTTATGTAAAGCTACCCGAGACACAATAATTTATAACAACTCGTCTTACTACCTAGTTCTTACAAAAGGCCTAACTATCTCTTAGGTTAAATTATAACAATTTAGTTTAAACTCAGTCTTCTCTCAGTATCTAATATTTCTTTCAATTTTAATTGACGGAATCAAGACCCTTGACATCAAACACAGGATAATACCTGTGTTCCACGATTAACGTGGAGTGGCGAAATTCCCTCATTTACCGTTATCCGCTTCAGTAAGGCCTTCTTCAATAACAGATGGCCACACCATAAAGGGTTAACCTCTAAATTGCCCGCACCCGGATCAATTTCAAATCATCTGACCACGGGTCTACACCAAGGCATTTCGCATCAGGGATCTTAATTATGAGTAAAGAAGGGCTAGCATAATCAGCCAGAACTGAAACAACATCCTCGTGTCAAAACTCAGAACTGAGACCTAGGTTGTAAAAACTAGAACTAAGAAAATGGTTCAAGGATCAGGTATGGTTAGACCTATATTAAACCCATCGGGTTATTTGGACTCAGTCTGGTCACCCCAGAACTGGTCCCTCTGCCAAAGCGTGTTCCTCGTAATCACGCCATGTGGGGAAAACACTTTACACCATTTTGACAGCTATCAATTCTTTTTGGCCAATCCACAGACTAAATAGAATCCTCATCTATTAGTCATTTTGAATTTAATAGACATTGTCTAACAGTAGAATGTGGGAAATTATGTCCTTATGTTTATTTAATTCAAATAATTAATAAACATCTATTTAGTTCGTATGATACAATTTCATAGAACTCATCATCCTACGAGCTTGAGCGGACCCACGAAAGGTGTCGCTACTAGTTGCTTTATACATATTGATTATTGCAACGTCACACCGTTAAGAAAGCGCGTCGGTAACAAGAACCTCAATAACTTGCAAAATATTGAAGCTAGCTTTGAAAAATAAACACTGCATTATAGACAATTTTATACTGCTTAAATCAGTGTCATAAAAGTCCAAGAATATGAAGTTCATTTTGAATAAAAGTAAGTTAAATAAAAAGGACCATTTTCACTAGATTTCGAAAAATGTGCTACGGGATCAAATATGCAATTTTTACACGTTTTAGTATTTTGTATTGCCACCCTGAGCCGTTAATACAGCTGTTATATGGTTTGGCATGCTTTCCACCAGATTTCTGAGCCGATGCTGAGAAAATTCTCCCATTCCTCTATCAGTGCTTCTATAGAGGCAAGAGGAACACGGTGTAAGTTCACTCATACCTCCATAGAAAAGGGAGGATCCTCCGACCAGACGGGTGTCGTGCCTGGTTGGCAACTGCTCGACGATTGATGTCGGGACGTTGTATCTTTGCTAGTTGCGCGGAAAACTCTGCTTGCGCGATGCAGGATTTTGCGTGACGTCAGTGTGACGTAGTTCGCATGTGGCGACCTAGATACCGCTACGCTTTTTTCAGTTCACGAAGCGTGATTGGAGGGGAATTTCACTGGCGTACACGTCATCCCAGTTCGTACCTGACATGCTCGATGGGATTCAAGTTTGGGCTGCGTGCTGGCCACTTCAGGCGTGTGATAGCGACATCTTTAAGGTAGTCCAACACTATCCGAGCTGTATAGGGACGAGCGTTATCTCGCATAAAGATGGCGTTCTCGCCCATCTTTACTAAAAAAAGGCCAACATACTATACATTTAAGATTTCACTCACGTATCTTTCTGCAGGTAAAGTGTCATTAAATTTTCTATCACCACTAGCACGGCGCGGCATTCGGAAGAAATTCCAATACACACGTGTATGGAGCCTCCGCCGTATGGTACTTTCTCTTCGAGATTTGGACCATTTGCAGGTCTAAATGGCTTCAAGTTTGCTTCAGTAAGACGCCGTCTCACTGTACACGTGCTCGGGTTGCTCCTCCAGTACGTGGAAGGTAATTTTTGACTTAAACAGCCGCCTGAAATAGATTTCTCAACATTGATCCTCCCGCGCTGTCGTGCACGATGTTCGGCCTATTCCTGGTATTTGAATATCTAATTCAGTCTCTTCAAATAGCTGGAGCACTCTTCGAACGGTTGACAGCGACACACCAACGCTGACTGCGCCCGTCTTCAAGCATTGTCAGAATTCTGGTACACTCTTCAGGGTTTGGTGGCATATTTTTAATTGAATTTCTGCACAAGACATGCCATATTTATAAACAGAAACAAAAGTAAAACTAATGGTTTTAAAGTCGTTAAAATTAAAAAAAATCGTCATAACTTTTAAATACAATCCACCCACACCTATTCCCCCTATTGTCTGATAAAGTAATTCAGAATAGACGCGACAATAACAAACTTTGCATTCCTAGATCCAGGACAGCACTATTGTGGAAAAGTATATTCTGTATGGCGCTGATTCTGTATAATACGTAGCCAAAATATTGGAGGGAATATACAACAGAAAAATTAAGAAGTAGGTTAAAACGCCTTCTGTTAGAGGAAGTCTATTTATTACAGCACTGACGAATTTCTGATTGATAAATTAATCTGACTTGTGTAAAATATCTAGAATTTATTCCTAATTACTTTTCCATTTAATATCCACACAAGGTCTTCAGGTCCCGAACTAGGCAGAATCTGTACCTACTACGGTAACCTGATGACTGATATACATATACACACCCAGACACAGGTCAAACAGACATGTTCATGCACACAAATGTTTGACTTATCCGGGGATCGAACCCAGGACCAGCGGCTCAGAAGGCAGTGTCGCTACCAACTGCACCAACCGGCCAGTCAATTGACTAATTTCATTTACATTTCTATGACGAGTTGACACTATACTGTAGTACATTTTAATTTATACGTTGTAATTTATATTGTTAATTGCTTTGTTTATTGGATACATTTATAATTACTCGATGTTTACTTATTTATAATTGTACGCCGTTGAGGCAGAACATGACTGTGATCGACTTTAACAAAAATTTAATTTAAGATATTTCATGCTATGTGTGTGTAACCTCAAGTTTTAGACAAATAAATGATCTTATCTTATTAGATCTGATAACTTTATATAGCGTTGTGGGTTATAATATTACTAAAATTGTTTTTTATTTTATAAGTATTAGTTGTAAGTTTTTATAATGTAACTGTTTGCTGTTCCTTTCAATAAAAATAAAATGAACTTTTAACAGTGAGAGCGTTATGTAAGTCTTAGCAACCTACTTTACATAAAAGATTTGGCGAGTAACATATTATTCGTACGGAACCCTCTCCACGGGAGTTCAACTCGCACTTGTCGGGTTTTTTAAACTTTGACATATTTATCCTTGATACTTTGATATTGAACGATACTTTGAAATCCTAAATAAAATGAAATCTTTATGATATGATTTTTAACTGTTGCCTCAAATTGTAATTTTAATTCGTAATTATGCAATCAATAATGTTAGTACTGACCTAATTATCTCTGTCATGTAATAAATATATTAATAAGCATCTAAAATTTGCACGCCAGTGGCAAAATAAGACGTGACCATTAACTAACTAAACTTAAGGCCATATAATGTACCATAATCTGAACAATAGATGATTATGATCATACTATAATTCGATTTCTGTTGTGTACTTTCGAATTGTAGTGTGAAAATCTACATTTTAAACAAATACTTATGTAAATATCTTATATATTAAATAGTTGAAATGTAAGAAAAACAAATCAGCGTATACACAAAAAAAAAACAATCGTTTGAAAATACTGCAAAATACTTATTTCCATCCAATTTACAAAAGAAATTGCGATATTTTATTTAACATTTCGTGTAGCAGCTGTTTTGAAAATGCTATAAAACACCAAATGTTTTGTATTTTACTTTATCGGAGAACATAACAGTTTATTTCGTAGACTTGACTATAAAAGAAATGTTCACATTGGTAGCAATAAAGCTCAGTAAAGACTTCGAATGACTTTGCATTGAAGATTTTACTTATTTTGTAGAATAATTTAAAGCTTAAGACACGCAGGCTTAAAACATACATACATTTCGTCTAAATATTCCTTGACACTGAGAAGACTCGCTAGTGTGATAATACAGGGTGTTTTTGACAGCCCTCCGCAAACTGATAGGGTGGCTTCAGTACATCATATTAAGATGACCGGTACATGAAATTCTTTCAGGAACATTAAGGGAATCCAAAAAACCAGATTTGTTTTATGGGGGGACATCGTGATCACTTACCTCACACGCAATGTATCGTTACCGTGGCAAAACGCACGTAGCGGACGCCAGTGCAGCGAGCTTGAGCGAGGTTGCCCCCGCCCCCCGCGCGCTCCCCGGCGCACCTGGGCCGCGTCTTTTATTACGTTACGTTACGTTACGGAATATTTTTTTTTTCCTGAGATTATTTCCAGTGGGATATGATTCAGAATAAGGAGCTGAATCAATCCTGTGTTTTTGTGGAGGGCTGTCCAAAACACCCTGTATATTATTTTCCCATTTTAGACTCTATTAAATGTTGGTGTGCTTTGGTCCCATCTAAGCACTCCGTGGCATAATTACATGAAATAGTATGTAATAAAAGTTAAGTGTACCAAACTTATTGTACCTAAGTACAAGAACCCCCAAGCAACAAACCATTTTATACTAAGTGTTTTAGAATTAATCATGTAATTTTATTGATTTACGTGACATAAACATATAATATTTTTGATGACATTTAAAGAGAAAACTGACTGTGAATGTGAGTAGGTACCATGCAGGCTAGATTGAATACATAACTGTTTGAATATATAACTGTCTGGTGGTTCTGAGTAGTTTATATATGGCCTACGCAAATGTTCTGTAGATCGTAGCGGCATGTGGCGGGTCGTTGAGCTCCCTAAAATAGGGTTGAGCTACACGATGACTGATGCATGCATGCTTTATGTTGGGACAGGTCAACTCAAAGCTGCAATGGTTCTTTCTTCAAAAGGCCCTGCATTGTTAGACTCACATAAAATCATAATAATATAATGTTTGGACTTTAAAAGAGACCACGACCTCTGAGTTTATTTGGGCATTTCTTCTCAGGGATCAGTCAGCTGAGAAATGCCGGCGCCATCGAGTTTTTAAATATTGACTAACAAAATATTGACGTATAAAAGTGTTTTAAAAGATCTACTTACAGAAATAAACATTTCATTTCAAGACACAACTCAGGCCGCATCTGCAAACCTGCCTTCTGAATCTGAAGAAAACCCTTACACATTTTCACGAAGTTTAAAAACTCTTTAAAAGATTGGCAGACACATAATTTTTTTTAAAGAGTAACGTAAGTTAGCACTTTGTGTGAATAAAAAAAAATTGGGCCCTTATTATTGCTTCTTCCACGTAGGTACCTACATTATATTTTATTACTATTTTAGAATAACTTAAACCCAACTTCGACCACACGTGATTACTAAGTTTCGTAATTAAGGCTTAAATTGCTTAGATTACGTGTGACTGCGGCTATAGGAAAACCGAAAAAAAACGATATATGTAGGTATATAATGTGGAGCATCCCAACACAAGCAAACTATTTGTTTAAAAGGATTATCCCCATTGTAACTACAATAAGTTATTTAAGATGATTCATTACACATTTTTTTTTATATGTCTCGTTTATATCTTTTTATTTGGCGTTTTTGTCATAGTTGGGTTTAAGTATTAATTTTCTTTTTCATTTCAATAAATTTATTATGTATGCATAAACTAAAAAAAAAAAAATGCTTAACCAATATATTTTAGAAAGTAAAGTAAGGAAAGTTCGCCTTAAGTACTTTCATTTGACATCCCACTCGATACGTTAACGAATAAAAAATCAGAGACCCCCACTTTTTTAGATGTAACATCCGTCATGTTGATTCAGTTCGTATAAAATGTAGCCTAAGTCATTTGGTCCATAATGTAATGACAAATCGATTTACATCTCATTCATCAAAATCGGAGAAGTATTTTATTTGCTACAGTGGAACATACTTAGATACAAACAAACGGGTACATATTACAATACCGACATTTCATAATAACTATGACTGAAATAGCGAAAATTTGAAATACCGATAGCCGTTATATCGAAACATGAAATACCGATGTCCAAATGCCCGAAAGGATGAAACCCCGAATGGACGAAATCCCGAATGGACGAAATACCGATGGATGAAATCCCGAAGAGCGGCAACGTAATTCCCGCTTTTACTCATAGATGGCACTACAACACAGTTATTGCGGTGAGCATTCTGCTTAACATGTTTTAATTTTTTTTTATACCGGGGGTAGATCTCGAAAAATTATTTTATTCCGTAGGTAATGTTTTATTCATTCGTAGTTACTGTTAGCTACTTAGTACCGAGTGGTTGCTATAATGAGTCAAGATACTTTAAAAGTGTTCAAGTCACAAAAAGGTGGATTTAAAGTACAGGTAGGCGGTTTTGTTTTTACAAAGAACCGGAAAAGTACGGATAAGTGCTATTGGAACTGTGAATATAAGACACATGATGTTTATAAGTGCATTATACATAGAAGCTATTATGTTAATTTCCTTTTTAATACACTTAGGTAAGTTCATTACATATATATTTTTTTAAATCATACCTGCAATCTACCGCAGAAATGTTTTCACCATTGTCTAATTATCTAGTCGCAGGCAAATTGTAAGATTCATCATATTGAACTGGGTGAAATAGGTTAAGTTAGGTTAGAACAGTGACCAACCGCGCGTGAGCCGAGCGAGCGAAGCGTGCGGTGCCGCGGCAGCGGCCGGCGAACGCTACTTCCAAGTAGCTCGCAGATTTTTTTCACCATTTTCTAATTATCCGGGAATTATACTATTGGGGATTATACATGGGAAAGGATGCAACATGCAAGCAGGCATGCAGCGTGCAAGCAGGCATGCAGCATGCAAGCAAGCATGCAGCATGCAAGCAGGCAAACAAGCATGCAACATGCAAGCAGGCATGCAACATGCAGCAAGCATTGTTCCTGTCAAGGCTCCGGTGCTGCGGGGTTTAGGCGGCCCCACGCGAGCTTATCGTCGCAGATGGTTTTAACGCTCACCACCGCAGCTTCGGCTTGCTGGCCGGCTAAGCCGGCCAGCCTCAGCCGCGGCGGCGGGCCTTCAAACCACCTGCTCCTCAGCTCGCGAACCGCCTTACCCCTCCGCGCCTACGCGGGTTTAAATTACATTCTAGAGGTTGGGCAGACAGGACTGCGTGAAGTCGATTTTGCAGCGTTTCGTTTTTGCCACTAAATTTTATAGCATAACATATTGATTTTGAACTTCAGGATAGGGATCTTCGGGATTTTAAGCTTCGGGATATGGATCTTCGGGATTTTAAGCTTCGGGATATGGATCTTCGGGATTTTAAGCTTTCGGGCAAACGAACTTTCGGTATTTCAAACTTTCGACCAAACAATCATTCGGCGTTTAATTTTTCGGGATTTCGTCCATAGGTATTTTAAAATAGGTATTTTGAATTTTGGTATTGTAATACGTACCCAAACAAACGCATGGACTGCTAAAAACATAACCTTTCCTTTTGGCTTTGCCGTAGTCGGGTAAAAAGCGTATTTATCTTCCACTGAATTAATGAAAACCGATCTATAATTTAAGTTAATAGAAATATCTACTCATATGACTACATACGACTGACATACATAATTTATGACTACTACATACCTACTTATTGTCATACAATACTCTAATTAAGTTCCTACTATATTACTAGGCTACTGATTCCGATAACCAAGCGTACCTACTCAATACAGTTATGATCTAGGTACCCTAACTAGGTAGGTACTAGAATGTCTGAAGCGCTGAAATTGGTTCTAATAATACATAGGTTTATACGAGTATAACTCGATAACCATTAGTAGGCACTGCTCATTTCTTAGCTGCCACGGCTTATTTTGATTCCTGAATTGTTTTTATCTTTTTATTACGGACACTTTTAACGTGCACGTCTTTCTATATCGTTCTCACATGTATAATTTCACATGGACGATGTAACCACTATTTTGTAACAATATTTTGATTTAAAAGAGTGTCCATGGAGTTTCTTGCCCGTTCTTCTCCATAGGTACCTGCTACGCTTTGGAATGGGCAACTAGCTTCATCTTTCTGACTGACCGACCCCTTGACAATTCAAACGTGCCTGTCATTGGTTTATTTGAAATAAATGCTTCTAGTTTGAGTTTGAAATAGTGTTTCAATTCAGTGCAGATTTCATTGAATAGAACAAATAGCCCAATTTTCTAGAACGATGCTTAACGCTAAACCTTGGTTAAAATCCTTCTAGGTCTTGTTTCAAGTGAATCTCAGGTTCAACAATGCCTGGTCTTAGTGCTCGTGTCTCCTATGAATTAAATGTCAAAATTAAATGTCTAACAAACACTTTCAGCATAAGGAGTGTTACACACATTTTGGGTCGGCACATTCTATGCGGCGGAATTGATTGAACAACAAAGCCGACCCGAAGCAATTACTACAGAAATATTCGACTTTCAATCACAATTGCCTACATTTACAAACGCAATAGTAAGCGTTTATAAATGTAGGCAATTGTGGATAATTGTTCCACCGTTAATCAGTGGTAACAATCAATTTTACATTCACAGCGCCTTGATGTCGTCGCAGTAAGAGCGGTTCTCGGAGTGCAAGTTCTACCACTGCGGGTGACTGTACCCGTGTTATTGGAACGAAGTTTTGGAACGAAGTTCCTTATCGCGCGTTGTGATAGGGGGCTAGACGGAAAAAATTCTTACAAAAAGTTGTCACGACACTTTTTACTATAGTAAGCTATATATATATATATATATATATATATATATATATTTGTTAATAATAAAAAAATATTATTATAACTTAAAAAAAATAAAATTTTATTACAATTCCTTCACTAATTAATCGAAAGGAACTTCGTTCCATCCGGGTGTCCCTTGACACCTCTCAAGTTTTTGTTATTTCAGAGTATTTAATAATAAACGAGGGAAATAATCATGTTACAACAACAAATAACTTCATTATTTAATCAAAATAAGCAAAGCCACATTAATTTGTGATTATAGCTTGTTTCAAATAACAGTGCATTTGAAACTAAACAACAAATTTACTTGATGCTTGTTTCGTGATAAATCAAAGTTACTAACTAGCAAGAAGTTCTAAATAATAATTTACATTCTTCCTACATGACTTTTATCTATACTATAATATTATTAAGAGGTATCATTTGTTTGTTTGTAAGTTTGTGTGTAGAGTAGGTCATCTCTGGAACTATCAGTCCGATTTCAAAAATCGTTTTGCATTTGTTAGCCCAGTTCTAGAGGAAGGCTGTAGGGTATTTAATATCATGCTAAAACCCTTAGGAGCCGAGCAAAACGAAAAAAAGCAGAAAGAACGCTAAGCGAAAACGAATTAAAAGCGCGGGCAGACGATGCGATGCGACGGGGTGGGTCGGGCGAACAATAAATTTGTCGCGGATGAAATCGCGGGCTGGAGCTAGCCAGTTATGTTTGCGAAATGTTAAAAAAAAATATTAGAGGACCCTCCGTTTCACTCGTGTCTCAATTTCGTTTTTGGAGTGTCTACCAGCATGCAATAAAATCAAAACACCGACTGAACTTGGCGGCGTATTTCACACCGGTGGCGGTGTCCTGCATTGCAATTCTGTAACCATCTCACCGTAAAAACTTAGGTGAAGTGAGCGTGGAGTGAGCTGTCACTGTCGTCCCACTGATGCTAGGGATTGACTAAGCATTAGATTTACAATCATAATCGAGATTTTAATTATGTTTTTTAATGTTAGTTCTGTTGATCATTTTATATTATGTCAAAGCTAGTAAGTGTCTAAATATTATTATTTAGAGTTTTTTTACAGCAACACAGAAATTCAGTCGGAAACTAGTTTATGAGATCAAAATAAAAGAACTTATTTGAGTTTCTAACTGAATTTCTGTTTTGCTGTTTTATTTAAAAACCCGTAAATAATATTTTTTTGCCACTTAAATACTAGCCTTGAAATAATATAAAATGATCAACAGAATTAGCATAAAAAAAAAATGTCAATTATGATTGTAAATGTAATGCTTGGTCAATCCCTAGCATCAGTGGGATTACACTGACAGCTCTCTCCACGCTCACTTCACCTAAGTGTTCACTTCACGGTCACATTTTTACAGAATCGACATACAGGACGTGCGCCATCTAATCGACCGCGCAATTTTATATCACATTAACCCTATGTTCATTAATTGTAAATACAAAATATATTTATCACTTTCTCATCGTATATCGGCTTAGAACAGTTTTCATCAAATTATTCTTACATCTTCAGTATTCTAACCACAATTAATTTAATTGAAAACTATCATAACTCTATATCTATCGCCTTCCCCTATCTAACCGGATTATTACTCGCTTACAATCGATTCAGTCAATATGGAAGTGCTCAAACGAGTGGAATCGAGTTGACTCGTTATGATCTCATTCGGATAATGGATGCCACTCGATGCATTTGAATGATTGAGTTGCAAATACGTACTGCAATTAGTAGGTTTATGTGAAAGAAAATATTTTGTTTTTGATTAAAATAACGAGTTTAAAAACTGTTAGAGGAGCCACTTAATAATTATGCAAAAATAAAGTTAATACGTTAAAAAATAAGTTATTATGTATTAGTAAGTAAAAAAATAATGCAGAATAACGAACATCTATTAATAAAAATAAAGAAAAGCTAATTGAACAAACGGAGAGAAAAATGCAGTTACACAATTATTTTAACTGTCGCAAGAAAATGAAAACCACAAGCACAAAATAGCCTTTTAATAAATACTACTTTTATTTAGTCACACTACGAAACATTTATAAAAACGTGTTTGTGCTTATGGCCACGCGATAGAAATTAAAACGTATATGATTTTCTAAACGTGGCGGATGACAGCTGATGATGACGACTGGAGCCGCGATTCAGCGTTATCGATCGGCTGGAATCGATTAGGTTCAGTTTCAGAAAGAAGTTTTCACTTAAAAAACAAGAAAATTTCACCAACAAAAAGAAAGTACCTTCTGAAGAAAAATTGAACAAAGTTCAGACGACACATTCATTCACGCAGATAGACCCACAGTCCCCTAATAAGCCTCATAAATTCCCCCGTTTATTAGCTGGATACCGACATATATTTCTATTTAGGACGCAGGCAATTTCTTATGGTATGCCATAATGAAATTCGCCAGACCAAAGGTAGACTTTGTTGGATGTCCAGAGAGTATGTGCCTAATTTTGGAGCCAAATATTTGTTGATCGTAAACCTATATTGGTAATGTTGTCATTAAGCTGCCTGTCCATTGGAGCAGAGAGGAGGCGGCCCAACGAGCAGGCATCCTTACACGAATATATGAAATGAAGACGACCAGTGCCCTAACATGCATCTAACCCTTACCAAAATGATCATGTACACAAGCAACACAATGGTGCATTTGACCTAGTTTTTGAATTAATTCGCCATTTTAAAATTAAAGTAGTAGTTTTTTTATACATTTAAGAACAAAAAAAACTACTTTTTCTAGTACAAAGCTAAGTGTTACCTACACGTCAAAAATCTATTAAATTATTGCTAATCTTGGTGAAAATAGTAGGAAAAGATTGAATAAAATATGTGTTATAGATATGAAATGAATTTTTGAGAAAACTAAAGTTGTTAAATAAATACTTATTGTTAATGTTATTATAGTAATAACCTCCACAGATACTTATGTAATTGATTAATGACTTATTACTCTGATGTATTTTTCAATACATTATGTACGAGCATTTTATGGCTTTTTAAAATAATTATGTACATAAGTAAGTAATGGATTACCGGGATTAAGTAATTGTTTATTATATGTTTAGATCTAAGTTGCCTATAATGTGATCCCATCAAAGTGTTAGGCCCTTCGTACACACACGTTTTTCTTGCCGTGAAAACGATGGTTTTAAATACGACGTGTGTAGGCGATCTCTATGGAAGTATGTTGACAGTCACGCTTTTCTACGGCGCGGTTTATACGCCGTGTGTAAGCTCGGTCTTCACTGTTGTCTGGATCACTATGGAAGCTTGTTGACAGACACGTTTTTTCTACGGCGTGGTTTATACGTCGTACCGTAAAGAAACCGTGCCGTGTACAAAGGACCTTACAATGATATATCTATAATGCCAGAATGTTTATTGTATTAACCTACAGCAAATTTAATGTAGTAGCTAATTAGAAATTAATATCAATCCGCATTAGACATAATTTCCATCCAAAATTCCGAGCAGAATTCCATGTAAAATACACATCCACTCAGATTCACCTTCTCGTGCCCAATTTGCACAATTTGTATTCTAAAAGCAGATAATTGGCTGCAATACATTCATTCGTGCCTACCGCTGCAATTAGGGACGGAACAAATGGGGCGTTTAATGCATTTGCACTAACCCGCGGCCATGTTGGGCCTCCGCTAAGTTGTTGGAGATTGTGGAACTGTTAGTATTTAGCTTTTGTACAGGGTTGGTTGTAGTTAGGTGAGTACTTATAACTACATTGAGTTATAACATCTATGTTATTTGAGCCAATATCAGCGCTTCAGACATTGTAGTACCTGCCTAGTTAGATTAGGTACTTTATTGATTATGCTTGGTTATCCGGATCAGTAGGACAGTATAATAGAATAGAATACTCTTTATTATGTACAGTCGCCTAAACATCAGGTTATACGAAACTGTCAAATTTCTCCAAATGAATTTAAACCTTAAAACGTTGAAGGTTAAGTTCAAAATCGAATGAGAAAATGTTACAGTTTGTGGTAACATGACCTGCTGCTGTGTGTACACCATAGAAATTTAATAAAGAATAATGTTTATTTGGACACAGTTCATGAAACCCAAAAAAAACTTGTAGGTAATGTACTATGTGAATAGATTGACGGCACGGTTGGCGCAGTGGTTAAGCGATTACGAGGCGGCGTGCGTACTGGCCGGATCCCCGCCCTGGGACCTCGAGGCGAAAGTACTCGCGTCGTTGTATCGGTGGCGCGAGGAAGCGAGGGCGCGGGGCGAGGGACCGATGCAGCGACACATAGAGCTGTGTCGGTCTCAGCTTCGCGAGGTCCTGGTGGCGGAATGGCGGGACAGGCTTTCACGCCCTACCGCCGGCCTCGTCACCATCGAGGCGGTCCGGCCGGTGCTCGAGCGCTGGCCCGGGAGGAGGCACGGCTCCCTGTCGTTTCGGGTGACGCAGGTGCTCTCGGGGCATGGCTGCTTCGGGAAGTACCTGTGTCGCATAAACAGGGAGCCGGACGCCCGGTGTCACCACTGCGTCGACTGCCGGGAGGACACGGCGCGGCATACGCTGGCAGAGTGTGCCGCTTGGGAGGAGCCGCGCCGTGCCCTCATCTCAGAAGTAGGCAGTGACTTGTCGCTGCCGGCCGTAGTTGAGTCGATGGTCGGCAGCGACGAGTCCTGGGACGCGGTGGTTTCCTTCTGCGAGACAGTCGTCTCGCAGAAGGAGGCTGCGGAAAGGGAGAGGGAGATCTCGTCCACTCACCCGGCTCGCAGAAGGCGCACCGGGCGTCGGCGGAGGGCGGACAACGCCCTCTTCCAGCCCCCCTAAATGGGTCCAGGGTCGACGGACTCGGGGACGTCCGTCGCCCCCCACACACCAGGACCCGAGGTGGCGGCGCGTAGTGTTCCACGCGCGCCCCTTTTAGACGTCACGGGGGGAGTCAAACACCTCACTCCCCCCCAGACCCGAAGTGGCCCGCAGCGGCAGGCCGGCACCAGTCAGGGGTTGCGGAAGGATCGTACGTTCCCGCGACCCCCGGCGTAGGTGTGAGATGGAACACCGGGGTGGTTTTTAGTCAGTAAGAGTCTGACAGACCCCGCCGTCCGCCCCAGGGCGGCGGACATCCATGAGGATTTTCCACCCCGGAAACAAAAAAAAAAAAAAAAAGAAGTGGTTAAGCGATTGACTGCTGCGTTACGTGTCGCGGGCTCGATCCCCGCACGGAAAAAATATTTGTATGACCTGCAAATAGTTGTAGGGGTCTGGCTGTTTGTGTATGTGACTTTAAATGTTTGTAAACGCACCCACGATACAGGAGAAATTCCTAGTGTGCGGCAATGTTTTTTCAAAAAAAAAAAAAATGTACAAATTTTACTCAGTGTGACACAATGGGCGGCCTTATCGCTAAAAGCGCTCTTTTATAGACAATCTTTGGTTTGACTAAAATGGAGAAGGAGGGACCATTTACAGTCGGATTTTTTTCTTTTTTGTGGAACGATAATTATGACAAAAAAATACACATTATATAAAATGATATAATATAATGAATGTTATGCATGCTTTGCGCAGTTCCTGAAGCGCGATACATATAACATGTGGGAGAGCGTACGATGGGAGGTGAGAAATTCCCCCCTGTGATAATATGATAATGTTGCTTATTTTACTTGGCGCATTATATAAATCAGAAACTCCAAGCTACACCGCACAGACTTGTACCAAAATGTAGAAAAATTCCAATGACTTTAATTGTTTAGAAATAATTTGATGCATTGAAAGGTAGGATAGCTCAATTTCTATGTTTAGTTTCCCGCTTACTCTCCTATAAACAAATAAATCGAATGGTCTGAAATGAACAGCCTGTCTCACCCATCTCACACGACATAAAAAATCCAACCATCTATTTAATTCTCAAATAGAATTCACTCAACTGAATAAACCGACCAAAACCTTGAAACAAATCCGTGGGCAGATTAATTTTGAAATAATACAGTGCATTAGGTTCACACCGACACGTACGCTGAGCCTCAATAAGGCTCCTGACCCACCGCGCCGACGAGGAAACGAGTAGCTATCACCGATTTTCTCGCTCAAGAAACGTACAAAAGATTGTATGTATGTATAGGTCCCGTGCAAGTTATCATAATCATCATCATTATCTGCACAGCCTCTTCCCAACCCTGTTGGGGTCGGCATCCAGTCTAACCGGATGCAGCTGAATACCAGTATATTACATGGAGCGACTGCCCATCTGACCTCCACAACCCAGTTACTTGGTAATTTGATACCCCTTGCTAAGACCTAGCTGTCAGACTTTCGGGCTTCTGACGACCCGTAACGACTGTCAAAGATCCACAAATGATAGCCGGGACCAACGGTTTAACGTGCTTTCCGAGGCACGGAGGGGTCTTGGTATGTAAAGATGGTCACCCATCCACGGACCAACCGCGGCAAGCGTAGCTTAACCTGATCGATAGACCAGTGCGGCTGTTATTACTAAGCCACAAAATCCACAATCCCGTGTAAGTTATAAGAGATACATATTATTAATAGTTGATCGCTGACTGTTTACACCGGCTGGCGAGCGACAAGAGCTATCAAAGAGGGTACTCGCTCAGTGACGCTCGCTACGCAGGCAGAAAACTCGCTGAGAGACTCACCGCTTTGTACATACTCATAGCAGCGAGTAATCGTTAGTCGCCGTCGCGTCGCGCACTCGCTGCTTGTTGCTCGCCAACTCGTATTTAGTTGCTAACTCTACCCGCTTCTCGTTAATCGCCAGCGTTGGGACGGGTGATTATTATCTAAATACCGGAAATAGACAATAGGCACGTTAATAAGCATTTGATTAGTTTACATTTTTGTTGTTTGAATTTTCAATTATCTGTTAATAAACTATGTACTATTGTACAGTCCTCAATAATAATGATACAGGTTAATGAGGTGCCTAAAGAAGTTGGAACAAACTAATTACTTCCAACTATCTATATGTAATTTACAGAAATAATTTTTGAAGAAAAAGTCTGGGTAGGTACCTATTATAATTATTTGCAAGGAAAATTCCGGGTGACAGAATTTTAGGCTATAGCTGAGTCAATCGTATTTTATTTTTATACATGACTTTTTTTTTGAGGGTGGGAAATCATCAAATTACTTCTCCCGCTCTGTGCGGAGCTGGAGGGCGTGTCAGACTCTTACTGACTAAAACCCACCCGTGTTCCTTCGGATGCCTGTGCCAGGGGCCACGGTAACCCTTTCGGACTTTCCCGTAACCGTGGCAGGCATCGGCTCTAGCAGATCCCGTCATTGGTGCTGACATCTCTTTGAGACGCGCGTGGAAACACAATGCATCGTCGACCCGGGCCTGGTCTTTATCGGACGGCGAGCTACCCATTGCTCGCCGTCTAAGCTCCAGTTTTGTCTTCACATAAAAAAAACTGCTCGAAAGAAGTAGGTATCTTATGTACTAATCGATTATACGTAACTATCAACTTCATCCAAATCTTATCTCCGTTATGGCATAAAGGCAAAGTTTGGTTAAGATGACAATGGTTATATTCATGAGCACTTACCACGTTACTTCAATGTCAAGATCACAAGAGGCTACACTAATTAAAGATAAGAGAAGTGCTAATATTAACACATTATATTTATGATAGAGAAACCTAATATTTAGGGTCTGGCCTATGTCAACGTTGCTTGGGGTAAAGGAGGAGGCCCACATTATTTCTAAGCAATTAACAAGGCGACCTATGATGAAACAAGTGACAATAGTGTAGAATTTCCACTAAAGGCAATATTAGTATGTACTTATGTCGTACACTTTTTTTTTTTTTTTTTGTGGGTGGGAAATCATCAAATAACTTCTCCCGCTCTGGGCAGAGCAGGAGGGCCAGGGGCAGGGGGGTCAGACTCTTACTGACTAAAACCCACCCGTGTTCCTTCAGTTGCCTGTGCCAGGGGCCACGGTAACCCTCTTGGACTTTTCCGCAACCCTAGCAGGCATCGGTCCTAGCAAACCCCGTCATTGGTGCTGACATCTCTTTGAGGCGCGCGTGGAACACAACGCGCCGTCGACCCGGGCCTGGTCCTTATCGAACGGCGAGCTGCCCATTGCTCGCCGTTCGCAAGCCCGCGCCTACGGTGGCCGGGAATCAGCCTGCGATTCCCGACGCCCAGGGCGTCTCCTGCGGCGGCTAGGGGCGTGAGGGCGCAAACTTTGCCTCTCCCTCACACGTTCCGCCTCCTCCTTCGCGAACATTACTGCTTCGCAGAAGGAGGTGACGGCTTCCCAAGCCCTCTCGCTCCGTACCATGGCCTGGACCAAGGCCGGACGCGAGAGATCGCCACCGCCAATCGCCTCCACAAGGACACGGCGGTGCTCCGCCCAAGCCGGGCAGACCTCCACCGTATGCTCCACCGTGTCCTCCGGGCGATCCACACAATGGTGACACCCGGGCGTTTCCTCCCGCCTTATCCGGAACAGGAACCTCCCGAAACAACCGTGTCCGGTTAGGACCTGCGTCAGGCGGAAGGTGAGGACGCCGTGGCGCCTCTCTAGCCACTCCTCAAAGAGGGGACTTATCGCCGCAATTGTGGCGTGCCCAGCGCTGGGTTGCGACAATCGCACTCTCCATGCCCGCCCTGAGATCCCGCCGGAGCTCTGTCCGCTGTACCGTGATTTCTCGCGGCAGCGGAGCTACGCCCCGGCGTTTCGCCTCCTCGCGCCACTCCCAAACGTGCGCGAGGACTTTTGCCTCCAGATCCCATGGCGGTAATCCGGCAAGGAGGCTCGCCGCCTCACCGGAGACCGTACGGTATCCCCGGACCAGCCGGATGGCCATGACCCTTTGGGGCGCGTTCAACCAGCGGGCTGGCCGCCGCCTCAAGGAACGCGCCCACACCGGTGCCCCGTAAAGGGCCATGGACCGCACGACCCCCGCGTAGAGCCTCCGGCAGGAGGCGTTTGGCCCCCCTAGATTGGGCAGGAGCCGCTTATGTCGTACACTAGCTGATAATTGCGTAGCAATGACGATGTGATTGCCAAGCAAACTTGTGATTAGTCATTTTGGAGTTGTTCAAGATCAGAACCGCATATTGTTGCTGCTGAAACACTGGATTGTCAGTCACAGTGGCTGAATGAAGTACCTATATACACAGTGGCGCGTACCTTATCATATTAAATTATACCACGTATACTACATGGTATACTTAGTCGATGTACAAACATTTAATTAAATCCATTCTCTAAACAAATCTGCTGTTCCATACATTTTGTCGAGCTACGTGTAACAAAATACGTGTAACAGCAGATTTTTTTAGCGAATGGGTTTCATTCAATTTTTTATATCGTCTAAGTATAATCAATATTATTATTATTATCTTAGCATTGCAGAGGTCTTATATTTTTATTTAATAGGTACCAAATTTCGATTTTTTTGAGTAAAAAAAATGGATATAAATTTAACTGAACTTCTAAAAACTTTTTGTAGTTCTAATGATGGACCCTTTTTTTAAACAATTGAGCCTCTTTTTAACGATCTGGCCATTTCTCCCAGTTGGTCGCTTACTTCGCTATTATGTATTTTTAGGACCCCAAAATGCGAATTACTTAAGGTTCACAAAAAGAGGCGCATTTATTATATTAGAATGTTCAATAATATTTTTAGGAAGCAAATTGGATATTATTTGTGGTTCGATTAAATACATGCGCTAAAATACCCAATGATTTAATTTCGAATCAGATGAATATCTACCTACAGATTACGTCAGAGTTCGAATTTCGCCAATCCAGATAAAGCCGAAATGTCGGAAGCCGACATTTTGAATGATTAGTTCCCTAATTCAATTTTAAATAGACGCTAATTTGGAACTTTCAATGTCGATTTCGGCTGTCCTGAATGATAGATAATTACTATTCTCTTGCTGGGAATTAAATAGATTGTGAGCTAGTCATAGTTGGAATAAAGTTGAAAATCTTAACTAAACAGCCACCATCCAGATCTTGGATTTTGAACAATTTCTACTTGTCAGATGAAATAATAATGAAAGTTTAAAAAAAAACGATTCGGTCTAAGTACAATGAATTAGTACACCCGGGCGTTTATTCCCCCCTTATCTGGAACAGGAACCTCCCGTAGCAACCGGGTCCGGTGAAGACCTGCGTCAGGTGGAAGGTGAGGACGCCGTGGCGCCTCTCTAGCCACTCCTCAAAGAGGGGACTTAGACGGTCGCACTCTCCATGTCGCCATGAGATCCCGCTAGAGCTCTGTCCGCAGTGCCGTGATTTCTCGCGGCAGCGGAGTTACTCCCCGGCGTTTCACCTCCTCGTGCCACTCCCATATGTGCGCGAAGACTTTTGGCTCCAGATCCCATGGCGGCAATCCGGCAAGGAGGCACGCCTCCTCACGAGAGACCGTACGGTATGGTTGTCAACGCCCCTACGTTGAAATTTTTCGTCCGTTATTTTAAAAGAAACATGGTTACAGTTTGCGCTTTGATGTCCCTGCCATCCTATATATTTACTACAAACGCCTCAAATGCGCCAAGAAAAAATAATGACGCTTTACGTTACAAAGGGCGTAACTCCAATTTCCAAAGGCAATGAGCAAAAAACAAGAAACTTAGTTAAGTAACGCTTTTGTTGCTTTACAAAATTGAACTCTAGGAAGGAAGTTCTTAAATTTTCGGTTTGTCGCCTCATTTAATAACAATTATGCACTAGAGTTATTAACGAAGTTAGCATGACGTTACTACCCTGAAAACGTAAAAAAGATGTATATAAAAGCCATAAATTATAAAGCCTGATAATAAACGTCTACAGTAAAAAAACCGGTTAAACACATACAATACGGTTTACATGAATTAAGTAAATATACACTCTGATATTAATACTAATGCAACATAATTAATAAAGATGGATAATATTTTAACTAATATGGGTGGAGTCAGGGTATTTTTAAACAAATAATGATTCGTTGAGTAAAAATTAAATAAACGGTTTTAAAAGTCAATACGTATTTATTATTAATATATGATATAGGCAAAAATGAACGTTCTGCACATAAATTAATCAACTACAAATGGTAAGTTATAGCTGTCATAGGTCCCGTCAAGCGAGATGGGCCCTGGATATATAAATATTTTATTCACCATTTCATAAATTATGCCAGTTTTCAGATTTTTAATGAAATATATTATTATTTACGTTATAATGCAGGTTATACGTAAATCTGGCATGATCACGATATTGTGGATGAAATAAAATCATTGCTAACGCACAACTTATATGCTGCGACCTATATAATTATGAAAAATATAAATTGTATCCCTATACCTATATTATAATGATTATGATTTATGATACAGGAGTAAATATCTTTATTTTCCTTTATTTTATTTGTTTTAATAGTTATTCATCACAAAGAAATTAGAAAAAAAAGAAGAAAAAAAATACGTTTATTACGGTTACGGTAAGCATGACGCAGAAAACGAACACATACACAAAAAAGAACAAGTTGGGGAAAATATGCGTCATATCCACGCAAAACGGCCATCGCTCAGCATAATGCTACGACCCTATGCGAGACAGAGCCCCAGCGCTGGTTTGCAGCGACAGCTGAATCACCAGGCTTAAATTTAATTTAATTCCATTTAAAAAAAAACGTTGCCCCACACTAGGAATTTCTCCTGTATCGTGGGTGCGTTTACAAACATTTAAATTCACATAGTTTACACAAACAGCCAGACCCGGAACAACTACTTGCAGGTCATAAATATATTTGTTCCGTGCGGGAATCAATCCCGCGATACGCAGCGCAGCATTCAATCGCTTAACCACTGCGCCAGGCGTGTCGTACACTCCGGAGGTGACCGAGGTAGAGCTGCGAGTGGCGGTACGTAGGCTGAGTGCTAAAAATACCGCCCCAGGACCCGACGGCTTACCTGGGAAAGCCTGGGTCCTGGCCTCGGAGGCTCTCGGGCCTCGACTAAGGGGGCTCCTAAGCGCATGCATGGAGAGGGGCCAGTTCCCACTTCGTTGGAAGACGGGGAAACTGGTCCTCATCAAGAAGCCGGGGCGCCCAGCGGACTCTCCGTCCGCTTACCGGCCCATCGTGCTGCTGAGTGAGCAAGCTCTTTGAGAGAGTCATTGCAGACCGCCTCGTCGGGCGGCTGGTGCGGGTGGGGCCGGATTTGGCGGAGAGCTAGTTTGGCTTCCGCAGGGGGCGCTCTACGGTGGACGCCATCATGCGCGTGCGGGCCCTCACGACGGGGGATGCTGTGGCCCGGGGTGGGGTCGTCTTGGCGGTCTCTAGACATCGCCAATGCCTTCAATACCCTGACCTGGAGTTGCATCAGGGAGGCACTCCGGTATCACCGGATGCCGACCTACCTCTGTCGTGTGATCGAGGCCTATTTGACGGACAGGGCCGTCATCTACCCCGGTCACCAGGGAGTATGGAACCGGCAAGAGATGTCGTGCGGTGTCCCACAGGGATCGGTCCTGGGGCCGCATCTGTGGGATATCGGCTACGACTGGGTGCTGCGCGCCGACCTCCCCAGCGGCGTCAGCGTGGCTTGTTACGCTGACGACACGCTAGTCCTGGCGCAGGGGAGGTCGCACCAGGCGGCGGCCGAACTAGCGACACGCGGGGTTGCGACAATCGTCGAGAGGATCCGGCAATTGGGACTCGAGGTGGCCCTGCACAAGTCCGAGGCCATGTGTTTTCATGGTCCTCGGAACACGCCACCGTCGGGTTCCCATATAACGGTAGGAGGGGTTCACATCGGCGTCGAGTCGACGATGAAGTACCTGGGACTCGTCCTCGACAGCCGGTGGAACTTCGTGGAGCATTTCCGACGTTTGGCTCCCAGACTGGAAAGGGCCGGGGCTGCCTTAAAGCGGCTCCTGCCCAATCTAGGGGGGCCAAACGCCTCCTGCCGGAGGCTCTACGCGGGGGTCGTGCGGTCCATGGCCCTTTACGGGGCACCGGTGTGGGCGCGTTCCTTGAGGCGGCGGCCAGCCCACTGGTTGAACGCGCCCCAAAGGGTCATGGCCATCCGGCTGGTCCGGAGATACCGTACGGTCTCCGGTGACGCGGGGAGCCTCCTTGCCGGATTACCGCCATGGGATCTGGAGCCAAAAGTCCTCGCGCACGTTTGGGAGTGGCGCGAGGAGGCGAAACGCCGGGGCGTAGCTCCGCTGCCGCGAGAAATCACGGTACAGCGGACAGAGCTCCGGCGGGATCTCAGGGCGGCATGGAGAGTGCGATTGTCGCAACCCAGCGCTAGGCACGCCACAATTGCGGCGATAAGTCCCCTCTTTGAGGAGTGGCTAGAGAGGCGCCACGGCGTCCTCACCTTCCGCCTGACGCAGGTCCTCACCGGACACGGTTGTTTCGGGAGGTTCCTGTTCCGGATAAGGCGGGAGGAAACGCCCGGGTGTCACCATTGTGTGGATCGCCCGGAGGACACGGTGGAGCATACGGTGGAGGTCTGCTCGGCTTGGGCGGAGCACCGCCGTGTCCTCGTGGAGGCGATTGGCGGTGGCGATCTCTCGCGTCCGGCCTTGGTCCAGGCCATGGTACGGAGCGAGAGGGCTTGGGAAGCCGTCACCTCCTTCTGCGAAACAGTAATGTTCGTGAAGGAGGAGGCGGAACGCGTGAGGGAGAGGCAAAGTTTGCGCCCTCACGCCCCTAGCCGCCGCAGGAGACGCCCTGGGCGTCGGGAATCGCAGGCCGATTCCCGGCCACCGTAGGCGCGGGCCTGCGAACGGCGAGCAATGGGCAGCTCGCCGTTCGATAAGGACCAGGCCCGGGTCGACGGCGCGTTGTGTTCCACGCGCGCCTCAAAGAGATGTCAGCACCAATGACGGGGTTTGCTAGGACCGATGCCTGCTAGGGTTGCGGAAAAGTCCAAGAGGGTTACCAGGGCCCCTGGCACAGGCAACTGAAGGAACACGGGTGGGTTTTAGTCAGTAAGAGTCTGACACGCCCTCCTGCTCTGCCCAGAGCGGGAGAAGTTATTCGATCATTTCCCACCCACAAAAAAAAAAAAAGGCGTGTCGTACAAATTTTAATTTTACGGCTCTCGAATACCATTTCGTAGTTTTTTTAACACATTATCTACTTTGACCTTCTGATTCCAATTAGGAGCCAATACTGTACCAAACATTATTAATTATAATTTTTTAATTAAACTCACCTAATAAAAGTTTTATGGAAATAACTACGTATAGCTAAATCAATCAGTAGGTAATTAATAACAAGATTAATTACGAGTAATTAAAAAAAAGTTACCATAAGGTAACTTGTGTAAGGTAACGTGTAAATGTGGATTAATCACAATATTAATTGAGCTTTTTTGCAGGGCGTAAATCACAATTTGTTTTTTTTGTTGTGTTTCATCCCATTTTTCATTCGAGAAAATACTCGTATGTATGTTTGTAATTACACTAAGTTTGCTGCCAAAATGTGTTTTACGATGAGTTTTTGCGCAAAAGTGATGTATTTAACTTGGGTAGTAAAAAACATTTTTTCATCGTAGCGCAATTTTAAATATAAATATCGAAAGAGCTTGAAAAACTAAGTAAGACTGCATTAAAAAGTAATTTTGGCCAAAATGGTCGCTACACCCTTTGTAAGTAGCATGTTAACAACTAAAATACAAAAAAATTGACACGTAACATTTTTTCTGAGTAAACTTTTCTATTTTACAAAATTCTTTGTTCTGATGAAGAGACTTGTATAGCTGTTTGAACAGCACAGGCAATATTGAGCCATTCTGTATACTCGAGCACGAAACTGCTCTATCAGTCCCGTAATTGTCTGTGAAACAATTAAGACTCAGGCGATCGACAGAGCATTCTCACACAATAGGCTTACTCTAGCTTTGTAGCTTCAAGATCGAAGCTTAACCACTCACTTTCAGCAATCAAGCGTCAGCCGTCAGATAAAGTTAAAGACTCTCCAAAACAGTACCAATTAGTAGTCCAATTAGTCCTGCAATTTAGAATTATTTGGCATGCTTATTTACTCACAAAGTTTCACAATCCAATAGTTTTTGCCATCCTGAAATGAACATAAATATAATTTAACGTCTATATATTTCGCGACTCATCAATTGAAGTCCCATTAAAAAAAACAACAACAAAATATTTCAGGAGTTCTAATAGAACTTTCGACTATTTCGCAAATAACTTAAAACTCAATCTCAAAGCATTTATTTCAATTAAACCATTTACAGGAACTTTTGAATTTTCAAGTGGTGGGTCAGTCAGAAATATGAAGCTAGTTGCCCATTCCAAAGCGTAGTAGGTACCTATGGGTTCTTCTGAACGGGCAAGAAACTCCATAGGCACTCTTTTAAATGATATTTTTACATAAATATTTGTTACATCATTAATGTTGAATATAGGTAGGTATAATTATATGTGAGAACGATGTAAATAAGACGTACACGTTGAGTGTCCAGTGTACAGCAAATATAAATTTAAACAAAACAATCCATAATAAAATAATTAAAATAAGCCGTGGTGGCTAAGAGATGACTAGTCCCAACTGACAACAACTAACTTATAATTTCAGTTCACAAAATTAGTTTTTATGCTTATACGCATCTAAATTATAAACTGGACGCATTGAGACGAGACAGCTAATTTTCCACTAGCCGCCCCTTCACGGTCAGACTCATACCCTGTCGGGACCGCAAACGTATAAAAAGCCTAAGGGATCAGCCACACAGGACGTCACGCGGTTGGGCGACTGTTTTTGTAATTGTCTCGATAAAGATAAACGAATGGTAGATAGGAAATTACAGTGTTTAAATCTATACTAATATTATAAAGAGGTAAAGTTTGTTTGTTTGTAAGTTTGTATGTAGGGGGTAATCTCTGGAACTACCGGTCGGATTGCATTTTTGCATTTGATAGCCCAATTCTTGAGGAAAACTATTAAACATCACGCTAGGACCCTTAGGAGCCGAAGAAAAAGAAAAAAAGTCAGAAAGAACGCTAAGCGAAAACGAAGTAATAGCTAATAATGTACTTTTGTTTGATCATCAGTGAATCCTGCAGTATTGTCTATCCTTCTCCCTTTAATCTATCCACAGGTTGTCTGTAACAGATCGGTTTTAGCGATAAGACCGCCCATTGTGTCATCATATTATGTACAAATTCTACATTTGTATCTGTCATTTTTATGGTGTACATAATAAAGAGTATTCTATTCTATTATCATATGATAAAAAAATACAATGCAAAAATAGAACGGTATGTTATAAGATTTATCAAGATTTGTATGCGGCTGGATAACTTAGACATTGCTTTTTTATCGCGCCGTGTGCAATGTGTTGTCGCCCTTATCGTCTAGGTATATGAGTATCACTCGGTATGCACGACATTTATGTTTTTGTAAAAAGACTTTCCACGATGTTGTAAAAAGGATTTTAAAGCTACGACGTCTATTAGCTGAATAAAATAGGATGTAAAAAATGCTTGCTTTTATAAAACTGTGTCGTTTCGTTTTTGTTTTATTGAAGGGGGAAAAGGGGAAACATGTTGTCGAATGACAATGAATATCGTTAGGCTTTGAAAATTTGAACGCTCAGTATTGAGCCAAAATCGCCGAAAGGTTCTGAAACGCATCATAAATGCATAGACAAGCAGCTTCAACGACTTACTCACTAGACAAGCAGACATACATAGAAACATAGCTTTATTATTCGTAATATTTGTATAGTAACTCTTTATATATATAATTCTCTTGCGCGTATGTATATGACTGAACTCTTTCTAAACGGTTCGACCGACTTTGATGCTTTTTTGTTTAAGTGGATTTGAGAATGGCTTAGATTCACAATTGGACCTGATAGGTGGCGCTGCGTTTGGGCAGGACAACGTCTGTCGGTACTGCTAGTAAATTTCATAAGCAGAATATCTATAGAATTATCTGTATTTGTCTCAACAAGCTACTCAGCTACCACTAGACTCAAAAGACTCAAAAAATTCTGACATCCACTTCTTTTCTATCACATAATACGGACATCCTAGCTCAAGTCACGTGTGAAATTTGCAAACAAACAAACGTGACACGAATTCCTATGGAGAGATATTTTTAAAACAGCTTTTTCAGCAGTAAATTGTGACTTTTTTTCCGTGTTCTTAGTAGGAGTAGACCATTCCATCTTTCCTATATTTTTCTATTGTAAGTAAGACAATAAAATGTTGTCATAATTTAATTTATTAATAATAATATGACACTTCAACGACTTACTAGAACATATATTATATAAACGGCATATTGACGGCACGTTTGGTGCCGTGGTTAATCGATTGACTGCTGCACTGTCAAAAAATATTATAAATAATAATATTAAATATATTATTAGTGTTTAGTAAAAATGCTTGTAGATTTTTTGCAGTAAACTGTATTTCCAAAATAGTTTTTACACAAGAGCAAAAATACATCTCACTGAGAAACATTCTACTCCACTATGTTTCCAGTATATAAAAACTAGTGCTAAACATAGAAATGTTGCTATTGCAAATAAAATTATTTATGTTTGGATTATTCTTACACAATTAGTATTTTCAATGTTAAAATCGTTCGATTTACGTTATGTTTACTAGCTCCTGCCAAGAAAATAAATGATAAATGATGACAATGATAAATGTTTTTTTTTCTGTAAGTAGGTTTGTACAACCACTTTTTACATGTCAATCATATTTTTTAAACTAGATGAGGTCGGCGTTTCCTATCTGACTACTCTGAGAAGAAAGGCCGAAACAAACTCAGAGGTCACAGTCTCATTTAAAGTCGTAACAAAATCTTGGTCAGATCATGTGAAGACCATGTAGATCGTTGTCTGAAATGGTCTTTTGAGGAAATAACTACACAGATTAAGTGGACCTGTCCAGTCAGTGCACGAATATGTCAGTAATCGTGCAGCTCAACTCAGAACTTAAGGAGCTCCACGATTCGACGAATTGATCAAAGAAGGGACATTTGGGTAGGCCGCATAAATTACTCAAATTGCCAGATCTTGATTAAACCTAACTAAGAAAAAAACAAAAAACGTTAGCAGTGTCATCCACCACTAATATATTACGATCACCAATCACCCTGCCTAAAGTCCCTGACGTCAGTTCATTGTACAAAGTAATATGCGGCCATGTACAGATCCATGTTCAGTATATACTTGCTAAGAATAGATAGTCAATACCGAGCATTGTTTCCGAGCCATTCTGGTGTTACAGGGCGTTATTTTGGGCAAACGTTGGGTATTCATAGGTCTTATCAGCTATTGAAATTGCTGACCCGTTGGCCTTTAAGTAAGAGCAAATCCATCTTCTGGGTGAGCTCGTTAAATACACCATGTATACAGGGTCAAATTAAATTTGCTAGCGAAACTCCGCAGACGTGGTGAGTATTCAATATCTACAATATCTATAATACACCACTTCATACCCCCAGGTATGAAGTGGTGTATTTTTCTGTCTAATGGTATCTTTCAAGGTACAAATTTTGCGACACTTACTTCAAAATCAATCTCTCAATATTCCACTGAAGATAAACGATTCGATCCCGTTCATCGAGTCTCGGGATTCGCAATCGTTTAATTTTTCATCCGGTTATCAGCCATGTTTTATTTGTATTTGGTCACATCAAGCGGTAGATTTATCATGTTCGTGACAGTTCCATTTTGGTAATAGTTTGTGTTTGTGATATTTTCCGTAAAATCTAGTCATATGTTACTGTCTATTTTAATTGATTAATGGTTCATTTTGAATTTAAAATTGAGGATTTTATATAGCGACATTCATTTCGGGGTCGGGTCTGGTTGATTACACATGTGAAATTTCTACCTATAATAAGCGTATTATGGTACAGGGGCCGTACTAAGACGTGTTAATTCCATCATTGTTCCAGCGTGGAAGAGAGACGGAGCTATACATGACCGATAGCACTATCTCTTTTTCTCAACGGAATCATGATGGCGTTAACAGGTCATAGTACGGCCCCAGGAGAAATTAAAGTATAATGCAGTTCAAAAATAAAAGAATTATAAAACAAAAACGCATCCTAAATAAAATCATCATATAACAAGAACTAAATAATCTTCTAAGAACCAACATTGAACATAAGACCGATCAACATTTAAATGTAGAACAATGTGTAGAATACGAAATGCAAACACGGGTCACGGTGCAATAATCCCATAATAGCTTGTACCCATATAACCATGAATATAAAGTACTGAAAACGGTTTGATCCGTACTTTAGATACTGAAATGTGTCATAACTGAATACGGATGTACGGAACATTAAAAAGACGACGCCAAGGGATAGTTAACAGATCTAGGAAACTTAGAACATAATATTTTGATCTTCAAGATAGCTTTCGGCATCCGGTGCAGGCCAGTTGTTTAAAGGACATGAATATTTAATTTGTAAGGTACTTATTCAATTATTTTAAATATTGTGAATGTGAAGACTGTGTGGGTTTTTTGGTTCATTTGTTTTGTTTTCTTAGTTTAGTTATAATCACGATCTGGCAGTTTAAGTAATTTATGCGGCCTACCCGATTGTACTTTTTTTGGTATTGTTCGTCGAATCGTTGAGCTCCTAAAGTTTTGAGTTGAGCTGCATGATCACTGACAAATGCATGCACTGACTGGACAGGTCCAATCAATCTGTGTGGTTCTTTCCTCAAATTACCATCTCAGACACGAATCTACATTGTCTTCACATGATCTGACCAAGATTATGTCTGGACTTTAAAAGAGACTGCGACCTCTGAGTTTGTTTCGGCCTTTCTTCTCAGTGTAGTCAGATTTTGTCTGGACTTTAAAAGAGACTGTGACCTCTGAGTTCGTTTCGGCCTTTCTTCTCAGTGTAGTCAGATTTTGTCTGGACTTTAAAAGAGACTGTGACCTCTGAGTTTGTTTCGGCCTTTCTTCCCAGTGTAGTCAGATTTTGTCTGGACTTTTTAAAAGAGACTGTGACCTCTGAGTTCGTTTCGGCCTTTCTTCTCAGTGTAGTCAGATTTTGTCTGGACTTTAAAAGAGACTGTGACCTCTGAGTTTGTTTCGGCCTTTCTTCTCAGTGCAGTCAGATTTTGTCTGGACTTTAAAAGAGACTGTGACCTCTGAGTTTGTTTCGGCCTTTCTTCTCAGTGTAGTCAGATTTTGTCTGGACTTTAAAAGAGACTGTGACCTCTGAGTTTGTTTCGGCCTTTCTTCTCAGTGTAGTCAGATTTTGTCGGGACTTTAAAAGAGACTGTGACCTCTGAGTTTGTTTCGGCCTTTCTTCTCAGAGTAGTCAGATTTTCCTAGCTCAATGAGTCAGATAGGAAACGCCAGCCTGATCAAGTTTAAAAAAATATATGTTTGACGTGTAAAAGTGTTCATACAAACCTACGTATCATTTATGTAAAGTAAAAGTAATAGAGCTTTTTGTGAAGAAGTTCGTCCTGTGAAATACAGCCTACCACTATTATTTATATTGCCAAGCAAAGGACCTGTGATGCCTCCTATATTGCAGATGTCCATAGAGAGTGGTGAATCCAATCTGTACTATGCATAATATTATAAAGAGGTAACATTTGTGAGTTTGTATGTGCTCTTCGGACCTCCTGATCCAATTCCAAAAATTCTTTCTTTAATCGAAAGCTACAGCATTGCTGCGTGTCATTGGATATACAGAGTGACAGTGACATCTATGCGAAACCTGTTACTTTTTAGGTCTAGAATCATCTGCTGAATTCATGTATATCTATGTATGTATGTATCTACATGGCCACATGCGAACTACGCATCACACTGACGTCACGCAAAATCCTGCATCGCGCAAGCAGAGTTTACCTTAACTAGCATAATATATATACAACGCCCCGACATCAATCGTCGGGCAGTTGCCCACCAGACACGACACCCGTCTGGTCGGAGGATCCTGCCTTTTCTATGGAGGTATGAGTGAACTTTACACCCTGTTCCTCATGCCTCTATACATGGTTACAGTTTGCGCTTCAAAGTCCCAGTCACCCTGTATTTAATGTCGAAACAAGAAATTTTACGCGAACTAAGTCGTGGGCAAAAAACCAATTAAGTACATATTTTCTATATTATTTTTTTTTAAATTACTATTAATATCGTGAGAAATACGGTTTTCATTTACTTTTGTATTTTTATTAGATGATATTGTTTATTTTATTTATTAGTATTTTTATAAAAAAAATATGTCCTCTAGTGGGATTTATTTTATATTTTATGGCCGTAGGTTTGTCCATGGCATCACAGCGGGCCCTATCAGAATACCATCTGCGGTATTTGTTTGTTTTTCAAATATCGCAGCATCATGCTGAGATAGGAGCCTTTTTGGCCTCGCACAGGTCTTCTCTGTATTTTTTATTGTTTTCATGATTTAGTTGGATTTAATGTTCTTTTTTTATTGTTTGTATTTCCTGTGCGTGTCCCAAATCAAATATTTTCCTTTCTTTCTATTATTTGTGCTTCACTTAGAAGTCAGTCCTATTTAGGAACAACTCCACTCAACGCAATGCTAGTTGACCTCAAACGAGAATAGGCTGCGAAACTTATACAATTTCTCGTAACTAACTTTCTGAGAGAGTTTTTGTTTTATATAACGGTCTGGAATTGCCTGCATGCACTGAGTGACCGTAGTTATAATTGCTTGGCATTCTCTGTGTGAGCTGAGGTTTTTGCCCTGCATTAGGACATGGTATTATGGTATTCATATATTAGGGACCTTTAAAATCTGTTCAAAATCGTAACGTTACGGGCGCGACGATCCATAAGTTCCTCTTTAGTTAAATATACATATATATATATAAATGCGAAATAAAGTTTGTATGTATGTTACGCTTTCACGCAAAAAAAAAATTACAAATGGGTCACCATGGGCCACCTAGAGAGGGACATACAGTTCTTTTCATCCTGGATCGCAGACGATGTCGCGAGCAACAGCGAGTAATATTATTATTACAAGTAGTTCTTCCGGGTGTGGCTGTTTGTGTATGTGAGTTTAAATGTTTGTAAACGCACCCACGATACAAGAGAAATTCCTAGTGTGAGGCAATATTTAAATAAAAAAAAAAATGAATGTTTGTACGTTTGGATGTTTGTTACTCAATCACGCAAAAACGGCTGAACGGATTTGGATAAAATTTGGTACACAGATAGAACATGACTGGGCTTAGAACATAGGATTTTAACCCAGTAGTATGTTCCCGTGGGATAACTTCCGTTTCCCACGCGGGCGAACCCTCGGACAAAAGCTAGTTTGTAAATAATAATGTATCTACAGTATTGAAATACAAATACCTATAATACTATCTGTATTAACTGGAAGCCTACCTCAACCTCAACAAACCAATTGATGATTCAAATCGCAGAAACAAACACTAGAAGCCTTCAGACTGAAGTAAATACTAAGAAATCTAGATATTATGATGTCATGATAAGTTTGTTTAAAGCCTGAGAACGTACTGTCTAGCTGCAACTGTCTATTGATTCAACTGAAAGTTGATATATTATAGGTATATAGGGTGTACCAGAATTCAACTGCATCCGGTTAGACTGGAAGCTGACCTATGGCTAGGCAGATTGATCGATTGACCGGATGTACCAGAAAGGTGTCGTAAAATTTAAGGGTGTCGTACAGACCATCAAACTGAAGTACTTTCTCCATGGGACCAACATCGTAATCGCGAAAAAAATATTAGCTGTCATACATTTGAGCGAGTAGGTATTGAAGTTTTGTATGGGACAGTTTGGACGTTTTTCGCGATTACGTTGTTGGTCACATGGAAAAAGTTGTTCAGTTTGATGGTTTGTACCACACCCTTAACTTTGACCACACCTTTCTGGTACACCCTGTATAGGATTCACTTATGTTATGACTTTAAGGCATCAATATAAACGGCTGTAGCCCAACAGGCGAGTGAAAGGTCAGTTTTATATGAAACCGTTGCAATACAAGAATACGTGAATTATTAACCACGATAATACTATTATTAATAATTGTACTAATATATATTATATACCTACTCTTAACTTTAACCTTTTAACCCCTAATGTCGGATTAATCCGACAAATATTTTCGTGCCCGTATCGCCTTAGTCGTATATATACGACTGAGAACCTACGTTCGTTTCTTGTTATTTATTACATTGCACAACCGAATTCGTCGTTTGTATTTATTTGTCGATTTATGAGCTGGGCGCTGGGGGCACGGCAATTGAAATAAAACTAAGCGGTCAAAGGGTTAAGTAGGTCTGCTTTATGCTCAGTTCTTACCGCGAGCATGAATGAATGTTCGTCATGTAACAAAAGCTCGCGCAACGAATGTTCGCAAGACAAATCCGTGAAGGGAATGCTCGAGATGAGTACGTTGCTTAAAGGCGCTCCCTCACTGGATTCGCCTGTAATGTGACAATTGAGGTTTCCACTGTAACGGCAGGGGCTTTGCACAAACATCAGCAGAATAGGTTAATACACATAATTAAATAGGTAGAAGTAACACGGCTAGGTCACGGGTTAAAAAAAATAAAAAAAACATTTATTTCAGGCTACAATGGCCCTTACAAACTAACACATATAAAGTAGGTACTTATATAAAACAAAACTTGCGTTAAGAATAGCTTAAAACTTTGTTAGTAGCACTTCACTAGTATGTCCTTGTGCTGTCCTGTGGTACTTGTCTGATGGCGAAGCGAAGGATCACCACGTCCTGCGGCCAAAAGTCTTCTTCCATGACGACGGACAGATAATCATTCGGTACGCGCACCACGAGCGCCTTGAAGTTGACGTTGCGGTGCGACTCCAGTAACGGCACCCTCGGCATGTACCTCATCTCCTGGCGCACGTACTCTACGATGTATTTCGCCTTGGTGGAGTAGTGTAGGCGGGAGATTTACACCGGTGTGAAATTACAGGAAAATGCTCCTGGTGCGGGAGCGCCTTAACACATTCAAACCTAGTGCATAATAAAATCTATTTATAACTAAGTCACCTTTTAGTTACCCATGGGTGGAAAAGTAGCGTATTCTCTGCAGAAATAAATCACAAATCATCAATATCCAATTCCGCAAAAGCTATCCCTTTTCAATGAAAGCCAAATGAAGTCTAAGCCAAAACGTTGCCAACTCGCCAAACTTGGGTAAAATGACCAGAAGTGGAATCAACACAGGCATGGGTAGTTTGACGTTACTTCGGGATCATAAAGGCTGATGTGACTGTATTATGGGACTTTAAGCATTGTACGGTTTTGGGGTTCTGTAGTCACATAAGATGACGAAACACTCCCATAGTGTTTCGTCATTCTTGCCTTTGTTGTGTAATCGTGTAAACGAACTTAAATTATTTTAAGATTGACATGGGCGTTTATAAAAAATGATATAAATGATGGATTTTTTGGGGTGAATAAACGGAATAACCTCAAAATTCTTACATGCTCAAAGACATTTTAAAATAATTTCAGTAAATGAGTTTTGCAGTGGAGACCACGTATCAGCAAGGGCAGTGACGCTCCCCAGCTAGATGGACTGACAACCATAGAAAGGGATCGGGATAGACTGGATGCGTAAGGTGGAGGACAGGGTGTGATGTCGCAGCCTGTGAGAGGCCTATGTCCAGCAGTGCACTGCGTTAAACTGAAATAATTGATTGATCGAAATACATGTTTCCTCAAACTGCCAAAGCCAGTTCTCACTGTCAATCACCAGGTTGATTGGGCTTTTTAATCATGAATGCCAAACTATTTGCTATTTCCATCCAAGGTTGCTTGGATAGGTCATTTAGAAATAACAATTGTTAATTCTGCACAAATAAGACGCACATTATAACAATCAATTACGTTGACATTTCCTGGAGATGATGAGGCCCACCGCTGTAAAGACTTCAGAGTCCAAGCTTTCGTGGTAATAAGATCCGATCCAGCCTGTTCCTTGTTGCCCTCCCCTAAAGACACCCCAAGCCGAGGTCGGTACCCCACAGGAGGTGCCCTTACCGAGTAGTCGCTTAGTTTTTATTATTGGAGGCCTTCATTTATTAAAGCGTCCCCAGCAGGATAGCATAGTTAAGCATCTGACAACCTCCTAGGTTGATTTGCGAGATGCCATATACAAAAAAAATGGTTTCATGCTAAATGTATAAGATAAGAAGTTTGTTCTACCGTGTTTCTTTACTAAGGAACCTTTTTTTTTTTGTTTCCGTGTTGGAAAATCCTCATGGACGTCCGCCCTCCACCGACGCCCGGTACGCCTGCTGCGGGCCGGATGAGTGGACGAGATCTCCCTCTCCCTTTCTGCAGCTACAGAGTGATTATTTTTCTCGTGTAACGGGTTTGATTTCCGGTTCAACCATGTAATTATTTAAATATCTATGAATGCAGTTTAAATTGTTTTTTAAATTCAAATAATGTCTTCTTTCAGTAAAATGTTCCATCTACAATATTCAAGGTACTTTCCCTCCATGTGGCATATCCGTGGGTCGCCCTGTATATTGTAGTTTCTATTGTCTTTTTAATTTTCACCTAAATCTATCTAAATTAGTAATATATGTTTTGTAACTTTTGTTTATTTTTTATTTTTTGTGTTTTTGTAACTCTTTTGTAACTGTATTTCCTACTCCTGTGCATGCCGTGGTAGCCTTTAATTAAGGCTACACTACAAAATGTAAAAATAATATGGGTATTTTAACATGTATTTTTTGTGTAGGTATGCTTTGTTGGGTGTCCTTAAATAAATATGATGTTTCCCATATTATTTGTCAAGTTGTTCCTACACATCTATATTTAGAAAAAAAATCTGTGAATCACAAAGAAAGAAGTTTTCCGATGTAAGTTAAACAATTGGTGGATGTTTTATTTTTCTTTCCTCAAGCGAGATTGTTATTAACGAGCTTTTTCACTGTTTGCATTACAGTGTAGACTCACAGTTTCTTCCAATAAGGGGTAGGCAGAAACCGCAGAATGCCACCTGCTACGATACTTACTACTCCTTTTTGCATCGTTTACGTTCATACATCTTTTCATACACGCACGTCATTATTATTTATGTATTCAATAAATGAATAAAGCAACTCTAAGAGCTAAAAATATATTTGAATACAGTTTAAGTAGTCGGTACCACCACCTACGTATCTATCTTTTATCTAGTTTTAAATTATAATAATGTAAAATGCCTCTTGAGACCTAATTTAATACAATCATTTATTTTCAATCACAGAGTTAGTTTAATAAAATTAGGGTATAAATTATATTCAGGCGAGGCAACTGTTTATTTAAACATGTTAATTTAATAATTGGGTAGAATTATAACTCGATTTAGAAGTACACGAGTAACTTACGAAAACATTAAATTCAAACTCAAACTCAAAACTGTTTATTTAATTCATGTGCACGTTTAATTGTTACAATATAAGTAAGTTCCAACATGAATCCCGGTTAGGGCAAAGCAACATAATAATAATTTTAATATAATAATAACAATAACACATTAGTAAGGGTAGGTACCTATATTTTCACATGACTATAATATAATATGTAATTTTTTATCAAGCTATATTTTGTTCTAGGCATTCTGCGACCGAGTAGAAGCATTTTTGTGTTAGATATTCTTTTAATTTTCTATTAAGAGCGTTTATACCTTATGAGCGGCAACGTCGCAATTTAGTGTCATATTTCGTGGTTTTAAATTTTTATCATTTAATCGGAGCTATATTTAAAAAATCTGTTTAATTAACTTTTTAGAATTACGTGAAAGTGTTTAAAAAGTAAGTAACCGTAATGCTTACAGTTATTTTACAATGAAAATAACGCCCTGCAAGTTTCCAATGTATTACCTATTTGCATATAAATAGAACTGAAAACGCAACGATTTCTTACCTTTTACACAGTTTGCACATAATTCTAAAAAGTTAATTAAACAGATTTTTAAAATATAGCTCCGATTAAATGATAAAAATGGAAAACCACGAAATATGACACTAAATTGCGACGTTGCCACTCATAAGGTATAAACGCTCTTAAATTATTGAATTTTGTTTCTTTTTTTATTTGTTCGGGTAATTTTTGATTCTTTAAAGCACATGCTTGCGTTATTCGGTGTCTTTGCATCTGCGTTAGTTTTTTCCACCGACTTCCGAAACTAAAGTTATTTTTCACTTTGTAGTGTTTTTTTTTTAATCGGTTGTATTTTTTTTTTGTATACCTACTTAAATGTTTTTATTTTTCACTTTTTAGTTATGGTACCTACCCCACACCAATTCGAAAACGATCGTCCTACACGACGTCCACGGCCGTTTGAAGGCGGTTTTTTTTATTTAAAAATAATTAATTGTTGATTTTTATTGAATCGCTCAACTGATTTCGATTAAATTTACATGAGACCGCCTCTGAAGTATGACGTACCAAACCAAAAAAAGAATCATAAAAATCCGTTGTTTCAAAGTCGGTTGTTTTTTTTTGTAAAAACGTTTTTTATTTCGGTATTTCATTATTCCTAATTACAACATTTATTAATAATAACTTCCGTGTACAGTTCCGTTTCAAGAAATTAAATATTAATTCTCACCCTCTCGCCTACATACTTACAATGAAAGGAATGTTCCTATATCACTTATTTTGTGTATTATCACAGTCTAGTCGGTTGGATATTGCTGTTATCACCCTTCAGAGATGGATCGTAAGATGAATGGATGCTGTCGTGACCCTGACCTGATTATTAAGGCTTAGGACCTATGCACACGACTACTGTTATACTCGCAATTATTTCTTCTTCTTTTTTTATAACGTGGCCCCACACTAGGAATTTCTCCTGTATTTTGGGTGCGTTTACAAATATTTAAACTCACATACAAAACAACTACTTGTAGGTCATACAAATATTTGTTCCGTGCGGGAATCGAACCCGCGACACGCAGCGCAGTAGTCAATCGCTTATTCACTGCGCCAAACGTGTCGTCGTCGTGTGCGTCGTGCGTACTTACCGTGTGTAAAACGCAACAAAGAAAAAACTGCACCTACCACTGTTTGTCTCTGCATCACCCAAAGGTTGACTGGTAGAAAATGTCTATGGCATTAAGTCCCGCCTCTGTAAATTTGTGTGCTTAAAATATAAAAAAAAAGATAAAAGATAATTTATTGGTCAAACATGCGTTTACATAAACTGACTAATCAGACATGCAAGGTATTGAATTAATAGATGTTGT
Organism: Brachylomia viminalis; assembly: GCA_937001585.2. Classification (NCBI taxonomy): domain Eukaryota; kingdom Metazoa; phylum Arthropoda; class Insecta; order Lepidoptera; family Noctuidae; genus Brachylomia; species Brachylomia viminalis. The sequence goes on along the minus strand of OW443303.2, from coordinate 6,620,658 downwards.
GAGCGTCCATGTTTTGCCAATAACGGCGTACAAATTTTATAGGTATAAAAAAATATTATCTGCTGTCTTGCATAGGGTCGCAGCATAATGCTGAGCGATAGCCGTTTTGCGTGGATGTGACGCATGTTTCCCCAACCTTTTCTTATTTTTTGTGTTTGTGTTATTTTTTGCGTCATGTTTACCGCAAATAAACGCATTTTCTATCTTTCTTTCTTCTTTCTATTATAAAAACAATACATTTTTTTATTATTATTTAGGTATTTTATTTATTAAGTTATAAATAAAAACGCGCTGCAAACGCAACTAGTCGTGCTCTTTCGTAGTTCAGTAACACAGATACAGCGGTCTGTAAAAAGTCGTCGCGTGTATAGGCCTTTATGGAGAAGGACAGAGAGCCTTCCGGATGATGTAATACGAGACTCGGCTGGCTTATAAAGGCATTCGTGGCATTCTTCTATTGACGTAAGACGGACATTATGGTTAAAATAGTTAAGAGATACACATGTTTAATTGAAAAATAAGTGGAGTAGAATGAACATTCAGGAAAAGGCTTACAACTGTTATCCACGAGATTGCTGTTAGGGTGTGCGCAGACCTGAATCAAGACTGTGTTGAGACAAACTATCGCATTATGAGAACAATTAGGGCGCCCGCAAATAAAACAGTTTCAACGTCAAATATACTTACTGAAAAAACAGTTTTAATACAAGGATATTAAAACTGTTTATTAAAGCTATTCCGTTTTAGCAAGTGTGGTTATTGTGTGTGTTGGTTATGTGGCAGGATGAGTAAATATACAATGTGTAACATAATTAATGCAAAACCTCGTACACCCAAATTAGAGTATTGAGTTTAAAGCATTATACAATGACCAAAACCAATTTTTTTTTAAAGCTAACTTCGTAAAAATCGTATTGACCCTAGAATTATTTTATGCATTTAAAATTGAGTCTTAATGCCTTGAAATAAGATTTAATTTTCGTTGGCCCAATCGGCGGTCAGTATTGCAAAATACATAATTTTCGAAAAAAATGCCTATATTAATAGTTACTGAAATGGATTCAGCAGTCAATTATGAGCAAACTCCTTTCAGGACTTGTGTTTATTCTGTTACACCTTTTATATGTGGATAGAGAATTCACTTGTTGTTTTATTTGATTAACCAATGGTTACACAATTACACTTAATTATTACATACAGTCAACTCACGACACAGTAACTCTGACTCTAGTGGGGTTCACGTTGCGACTGCCCGCTTGCCGGTGTCGCCTGTACATTTTCTATGTCAGTGCTTACTTTGCAATTGATGACGCTGTACGGTCGCTACAGCAAGCAAAACTGTTTAAATTCTCTGGTCGCACTGTCTTAGGTCCACGACGCTACTAAAACCAGCGTGTTACGAACTTCATCAATGAGTAGCCAGAATGTCACGACGCGACTTTCTAACGCGATACTAACTAGTTTGTGGTTTATTGCGTCGTGTACGAACCGCCATTGAAAAACTAATCCTGTGGAGTTCTGGCCAATCATTAAAAAAAAACACAATGAAAAGTCATTTATTCAAACTAGGCTGAGAATCGGCACTTTTTGAACGTCAGAATTACATAAGACCGTCCCCCAAAACGCCCGCCCTTCACCACTTTCTAGTGCTTTAGCTGGGAAGAAGAAGTGGTGCAACAAACTCCCCAGCAGCGCAGCTATCTGTTCAGTTAGAATAACTGGATTCTATACAGTAGTAAGTAATTTACATAACGAAACACAAAACATTAAATTAAATTATTTGAGTCACGTTACTTTTGAGCAGTATCGTGGACGAGGTTAAACGATACAATACTGTGATTATTACTTGCCAAGGCCTAATTCCCAACTATATACAAACAAATTATATCTCCTTAAACGCTACCTATACAAAATGTTAATGAAATCCATTCACAAAACAAATCAGCAGGGCCTAACATTTAGTTACACGTAACTCGACAAAACGTAAGTATGAAACAGCAGATTTTTTTTTGTGAATGTATTTCATTCAAATTTTGTACATAGTCTAAGTATACCATACGTGGTATAATTTAATGTGATAAGGTACGCGCCACTATGTATAAGTTCGCCTTTCAGTGTAATCAATAAGCAGATGTTACTGAAAGTTAAATAATTTTATTTCTACGTACAATGATGTAACAATACGGTGACACAGATATATAGTAACTTATGGTGATGTGACCTTTTATTTAGGCGCTCCTAATTATGATAAAACGTAGGCGAGACATGACGAGATAATGTTCTAATTATCACAGAACCTAATATAGTCATTAATTTACATTTGGATTATTGATGAACTAGCTGACCTGACAGTCGATCTCCTGCCCTTCCATATATAAAAACCCCATTTAAAAAAAAAAAACGTTCAGTTTTTCCCGAATTTGAACAATTTCAGGGAAACTTTTCCAATTTCTCTTTCCATGAAAACCTAATATGGACTATAACGCAATTAAAACAAAAAATTGCCAAATCGGTCGGCCGTTCCCAGTGATGCGCCTACCAACGAATAGCATTCCATTTTTATTTATTTATATAGATTACGTGGCGTGGCCATACATATCTACAGATAATCGGTGAAAGTATAGTTTTAAACCTGCCTCGAAAAATTCTCACAATAACACAGAAAACTGCATCAATAGAATCTATCAAAAAGTTTCAAAACTTTTTAGAATACTGTGGTACCTTTTTTGCTTCACCAAAACTATTTTATTCTATCTGTTCACTTAACATTTAGGGAGCTGTTGTACCCAACAATTCATGTTGTAACTCAGTACCTAAATCTATGTTTTCAATAAAGAGATTAATATAATTTAATGTCTTTAGTTTTCAAGTATGAAATCCTATGACGCTCATTTAACTCGCATTTTAAATGTTTTTGAACACTTTTACCTGTGAAAAGCAAACCTTTAGTTACATTTGACTGTCCTATATCTAAATCTGTATTCCATACTATACCACCTGTATTCCACCTTTTATAAAATCACAGAATATTTTTACAGTTTGACATTTTCATCACAAATTGTTATCTGTCAGATTTCTTTTTTTATAAAGCTAACATGATAAAGCCAGTTATTCACTGTAAAGCTAGTGTAATAAGGCCAGGTACTCACTATAAGCCATTTTTATTGTTTCTGACTGACAATCAGATATGAAGTAATTTAAATTAGGTTTGGAATGTTGAACACTTACAATTAGCCCTCCGGCTAATCTCAACGTTACGATACACAGACGGACGCGTCCTGAGGGCCTAAACAAATATCAGTGACATTCTATCAGCGCAGCGTCAACGATGATGGAAATGTCAAGAATGTATGAGACTGACATTTAGCTACCGGAAAGCTTCTGTCAATCCTGTTGAAAGTCGTTGTAGAGATCCAAAACTCTTTAAAAGCTTGTCTAAGCCCTCAGGTGGCATTTTTTTAATACTGTTTAGAGATTACGATAATAACACAACACACACATTTGAAAGGAAAATTCTGTACCTACTTTAATCATTTGAATAAGTAAGAGGCACTCATCCTTTCATTGAATTTAAAGAACTTGAGAGATAAATCTTTAGTCTAATAATATTATAACATCTCGTCTTTGAATTTAAAACATCTTACGATTTATATTTAGTCATAATATGATAACTTTCAAAGGAAACTGTTTATTTTATCCAGGACTCAGAGATTAGGAGAAATACTTATAAATGTTGCTATAGTAACCAAGTTCTGAACCGCTCTTTTCGATTTATATGTACACGTGTACAGTTAGAGAAATAAATTGTTTATCAAATCGAAGACCAACTTAAATTGCCTGTATATTCGAATCACAACTGTCATCTTTGACAGTTGTATGATATGGCTTAATCACGACAAATTAAACGTGGTGTGACAATTTCGTAAACAACTAATTTATCTAACTGTACCTATGTGCTTTAAATCTTACTTTTATTGATTAGCTCCGTGACTGACTGAACGACAGACAACGCACTAAACCATTGAAGAGACAAAAACATGAGAAAACATAATCTTTGAAGGGTGTGGAAGTTTTAAACCAACCTTTCAGTGGGCTTGGTATGCGACTGAAGTCGCGAGCAATATCTATTTACAAAATACAGAAGTAAAAATATAATATCCATACTTAACTAAAATAATAATAACCTTATCGGTAATTATATTTCGAGCCGTTTGGGGTTGACACCCTCGGGCCGTGAGGTTCGAGTACTCACGGTCTGTTCAATGAAATCCCCAAACGGCTGGTCAACATGTAAACGTTGCTTGGCAATGCTTAGCCTCTGCTAAGCATTACCATGTGTCGTGGTAAAGCCGCCAGTCTCTTGGGTACAAAGCCGCCAGTCTCTTGGGTACATTACAAATACATAAGTGAGAAGCGTTTCTAGCATTCTGTACCCAAAGGCTGCCAATGGAACCCTATTACTAAACCTCCGCTGTCCGTCCGCCCATCCGTCTGTCTGTCAGCGGGCTGTATCTCATAAACCGTATCTAATAGGTACACAGTTAAAATTTTCATAGAGTGCGTATGCCGCTATAACAATAAAAATTAAAAAATTAATGGTCTCCATACATGAAACGTGTTTTTTGTATGAACACCTTCGTGTGCGAGTCCGAATCTCACTTGGCCGGTTTTTCAATGTATTTTTTACCGTTTGTACTGTCCGACATTTTACACAATGTGACGGCCAAATCAATGTTACTAAAACATCAATGAGCCTACACAAAATTCCACGTAGATTCATGGCTTTGACAGATTGTAAACATATCAATAGCTGAGGTTGTGTTTAAATCGATTCAGAAGCTTGTAGGTAATAGTATCGATTAGTTCTGAATAAAACATACACCGGTAAGGCTATTGTGTCTGTTCGATTTCATAAGCTTTTGTTCAGACAGCCCTAGCCAGTATAGATATGATTTCTGGGTACTGTGAACTGATATTGGATTTTTCAATTTGGGTTTTTGTGTACAATGCTTTCTCTGTTGGTATTTTAAATTGATATCGGTGTGATCGGTAAGGTCAGTCTACTTAGGTTTTATTTTATAATTATTGAGTAGATATATTTTACTAGTTGATTATGATTATAAGGTAAAAGTGCCTGAGTCATGTTAAAATCCTAATTCTACTTACAAATTAGCTGACTCATACAGCCATGAAGTCTCAAGAATATGTTCGGTGTAAAACTATTGAGAGGCAACTACCTATTTCTGACGAACTCACGTCACTATAAAGCATAATTAAATAGTGGTGAAATGCCAAATAAATAAATAAATAAGCAAACAGAACTAGAAATGAAACCTGAATAAAGACGACAAATTATTTGAAAATGTCAAGTCATTCCGAGATGTTAACATTACACAGCTCACTTCCTTTAGTAGACGGATATCTAACACCGTTCCAACATTTTAACAAATAATTAAAGCAACGGGAACTTACAGGAAGAGTAATATTTAAGACAGTGGTAGAATAAATACTCTTTATAATGTACACATATTAAATTATATATAATACATATAGTATCATAAATTCGAAAGTAACTGTCTTGTCTGGCTGTCTGTATGTTACCTTTTGCACGCCTAAACCTCTGAATGAATATCGATTAAATTTGGCAAAGAGATAGATTGTATCCTGGGGAAGGACATAGGCTATTTTTTGTCTCAAAAACAATCCTAAAAGGGGGTCTTATAGGGTATGAAAGTTTGTATGGGAAACTTAGCATTTCTTAAGTTAGGGATGTGAAAATCGAAAATCGGTCAACTCGCTTAAAGTGATTACAATGTGAAGCTATAAAATAACTTAGCTAATATGTAGGTCGGTCACAGATCATAATAAATTTAGGTAATACGTGGTCAATGGCGGCGCTAGAGTATTTCAATGATGATGTTAATTATCAAAACGAATTATTATTATTTTTACGTATTTTTTTTTCTTTTAGAATCGTAAAAAGTAGTTTAATAAAAATAAGAAAAGATTATTGTATTTATTATCTGTCAATCTGCCAGTGAGTCTTGCTAAAATCGGTCCAGCCGTTTAGGAGATTAGCCGAAACAAACAGTCAGACAAAAAAATTAAAATATTTTTTTGTTATTAGTATATATTTTAATTATATATATAATAATATCTTATGTATTTAGTAAAATTACTTTATTACTTATTAGAACAGGTGCCGGATATCTCACTGCGGTCGCTTGTCACACCAAGATTGTATTATTGTTGGAGCACAAACTGTCACTTACCATTCGGAGTTCACCGTTCTTTGATCACCCGACGGCGTTTCTGTTAATCGGTAAGTTTCTGCGGCACCCATCTCGAACAACGCTTACGGAAAGAAAGGTGGTCGTGTATTTATGGTTTGCATTGCAGCTGTTGATCCAATTTTCAGTTGTCGCTCTAGCTCTAAATATTGTATGTAATTCGTCGGTTTTCGCGAATAAGTTTTTCGACTGCACGGACGTTTTCTTGTGTGACCGCGGTTGAAAGCCGACCTATCTTCGCTTCATCTTCAAGACAGCCCCGTCCTCTTTTAAATTCAGGCAAACCAATCAAATACTGTTGTTCGTGAACAAGCAGACTCATCAAAAGTAGTATCTAGCCAAAAGTTCAAAACAATATTAAGGCTTTAAACTTTTTTTATAGTCATAATAAATCATAGCGCGAAAATCACGTCGACTGAGCTCCATTTGATTGTCGGAAAAATAATGCTCATCCAAATGAAAGAAATAGTACATTGTTCACCGAGAGGAGAAAGTGACCGATTACCGTCGAGGGTGTCGTTTGAAACCCGAGCCGTAGGCGAGGGCTTTAAAACACCCGAGATCGGGAATCGCACTTTCTCTCGAGTGATACATAGTGCTTTATACTACACCTACGAGGAAAATAAAAAACTAAATCTTTACTAATTGAAATGGCGCCAATGGCGTCGGCAATTTTCACATGTTCTTTTTTCAAATTGTTTATTCGGCCGCCGCAGGGTCGCACTGCCAGCCCGACACCATCCAACACACAGCTAGTGGCCAGTGTCATTTTGCGAACTTGGAGATAAAAACTCACTGTAAAAACTTTTTGGCTTTTGATATTTAGGTTACCGGCGCATAGTCTTACCCAAAATTAAAAAAGAAAAACCACGTAAGAAATGGATTTTTATACACTTTTCTCTCCCGCTCAGATGCGTTTTCTCCCCGCATATTTGTTCGATATGCAATGACGTACTTTCTACCATAAATTTGATAAAGTATCAAGGTACTTTCCAAGCAGGTGTAGTATAAAAGAAATGATGTGTGTTCTATTTTCAAATTGTATCAATAAACAACCAGCCTATAAGATGGTGTATAACTTACCATTGTCAAACAAATGAGTAAAGAATATCGAACTTCTTTTGGCATGCCCCTCGTATATATCAGTTCTATCCATAATAATTAGGTATAATCACCTTGAAAGTTTAACTGTGGGATACTTTGAATATAATTAACTTTAACCTAAGACCTATTTCACTTTTGGTTAATAGTCAAAGTCAAGGGGGTCATGCATAAATAAATTGAACCATAAAAGTTTAATATACCCTAATAATGAATAGAAATTAATGATACCATTGCGTGCTTTTATGTATTATTCGTAAATTGTGCGTGTCTTATTACGTAGGTTTTTGACAAGGATCTCAAAACGAAATTCTCGAGTTTAATACAAGTGAAGTTAATTAAACTATTGGAAAAAGAGTTGTGTATACATATTGTTGCTATGATAGTCAACTTAGAAACTATTTTGAAAAATCGCCCTTATTTTATTTATTATTTAAAAGTTCCACGTTGAGTGTATTTTGTCTGAATAGCTTAACCTCACAAATATAGATAAATAATAAATATCCACTTACATTTACTGTCACTTTCAATCTTCGCTTCATACTTCAATAAATTCAAAAATTCCACACTCATTTTAGTTGAACCATTTAAGTTACCAACAACTAAAAAGTTTGAATTTTTCAACTTAACAATAAAACTTCACTTAACTATTAATTAAAAATATCGAACTTATTTTTAAACTAAATAATATTTTTAAACAACGTTAATACTACACTGAATTTTTCGTATCTAATTTCGTAGCGCGCGGCTACGGAGCGCAGCGTGTGGCTACGCCGGCCTACGACGTAGCACTGGAGTAGAAAGCGTAGATCGCGCGACTAGTCGAAAGGCACTAACGTAGGTATAATTTAATTTTAATCTGGAAAGAGCTGTCATTTTTGTGAGCAACAATATGACAGAGACAATATTTTGTGTTTCATTTCTTAATTAAATAAAGCAAATTCGTCCTATTCTTCATCTGTCACTAAAAATAAGTAAAAAGGTTTTTCTGAAAGTTAATTTCCCTTAAAACTTTGTCACATGTCATAATTTTACCTTATCCTTGATCAAAGGTAAGTAATTATATTGCAAGCCTAGGGATGAAGGCAGGGTGGATATTAGAATCAAAAACCGGATACTAATGTAGACAAAGCCGGTTGTAAGCCTACGGAGAAATATATTACAGGGTTCGTCCTAACTACGAGTATCGTATGTCGCTGATTCAAATTACTAATGGATTCTCTCTGTTCGGGAGTTTGATAAGGTTACACAAAGCTTTGTAGTACTCGACACACATAATAAAATGAATGAACTCCTTTCTTTTCTTTTTTCTACTGTAACCCAGTTATTTTATTTTTTTCAAGATATGCTGCATCCTTCATTGCAATAATATCTTGTATACGAACACAAGCATATCGTTTGCCAAGCTTGCATAATTTGGCAAGATTGGCTCAGGTTGACCTTAAAAGCCCATACTGCAGTTCATATTGAAATTAAATGTTTATTTCTGTAAGTAGATCTTTTAAAACACTTTTACATGTCAATATTTTAAAACTAGATGGTGCCGGCATTTCCTAGCTGACTGATATCTAGTACTGACTGATAGCTAGTGAGAGGTAATGGTCTCTTTTAAAGTCCAAACATTGTATTATTAGGATTTTATGTGTCAAAGTCAAAGCATTTATTTCAAATAGGCACATAAAAGGCACTTTTGAACGTCAACATTTACATTAAAATAGAATTGGTTCTAGTCGCCCCTTCCAAAAGGTAGTTTCGTATGGAGAAGAATGGGCAAGAAACTCCACCGTTATTCTTTTAAAAGGTGTTACAATATTTTGTATACATTAATTACTTGTGAAGACGGTGCACCTATAATAAAAATTACCCTACCACAATAGGTAAAAAGAATTTAAGTGAGTTTTTGTGAGTTTAACAATGCAGGGCCATGTCTGGAAGGGCCTTTGAAGAAAGAGCCATTGCAGAGCCAGAGCCATTTGATTATTATTATTTTATTTTATTTTGTGTTTGTTAATTTTGCAATGACTTAGTTTAACTATTTTTGTATCTTTTTACCTATTATTTTATTGTTGACATGATTATTGTATAAAAGTCTTAATAACTTATATTTTAAATTTATTACAATATTATTATTTCATTTATGACTGATTTATTGTTATTTTATGAGAATGTTTTTAATTAATAATACTCTTTCTTTTACATTTGCCCGTCACATCAAGTGGCAAACATGTCTGTACGTAAAAATTGTTAATGTTACCACCATGCATGCATGTTTATTGTATGTATGTCACATGTTTACGCAAATAAATATTATCTTATCTTATCTTACTGCAGCTTTAAGTTGACCTGTCCTAACAGACGGCATGCATGCAACAATCATCGTGTAGCTCAACCATATTTTAGGGAGCTCAACAACCCGTCACACGACTCTACCAGATCTGCAGGACATTTGCGTAGGCCGGATATAAAATACTCAAAACCGCCAGACAGCTATAAAGTCATGTATTCTATCTAGCCAGCATGATACTCATATTCACAGTCAGTTTTGTCTCAAAAATACTATAAGGTATGTCACGTAAATCAATAATATTAATATATTATCATGGTTGAAAACATAGAATTGGAACCATGGGGGTAGGACCAAGAAAAACAATGTTGCTTTTAATTATAAAGAACTCTTATCATCCAATAGAAAATTCATCACTACATATTATAAAACAAAGTCCCCACCGCGTCTGTCTGTGTGTCTGAACGCGATAAACTCTAAAACCACCGAACGGATTTTCATACGGTTTTCACAAATGGAGAAGTGATTCATGAAGAAGGTTGAAATATGACGATGATTAGTGAAGATGTCGGAAAAATTAATGCAGACTGGGAACTTTACTGGCATGCGCAGCGTAAACATTGGATGAAATTTGGCCTCAGATAGTTTATAGCCTGTAGTGCTATTCAGCAGTGCGATTCTGTAACCACCTCACCGTGAAAACTTAGGAGAAGTGAGCGTGATGCTAGGGATTGACCAAGCACTACATTTACAATCATATTCGAGATTTTAATAATATATTTTATGCAAATTATATTGATAATTTTATATTATTGCAAAGCTAGTATCTAAATGTACAATACTGAGTTTATAACTGAATTTCTGTTTTGCTATTTTATTTTCAAACCCCGAAAATAGTAATGTTTAGCCACTTAACTACATACTAGCTTTGAAATAATATAAAATGTACAATAGAATTTGGATATTTTTTTTTAATTTTTTTTATTATGATTGTAAATGTAACGTTGGTCAATCCCTATCCAGATCATGTGAAGGCTATGTAGAAAACATGTGAAAACATTTTTGTGAGAATCTTGGAAGTAGCGCTCGCCGGCCGCTGCCGCGGCAGCAACAAGCAAACCTGCGAGTATATGTTACACTGGACAGACAACGCCCTTCGCTCCCTCTCGATGTCCGCATTGTCAGACAAATCATCAAAGACCCAGTGATCCAGATACTTGATGTTTGCCACCGACTTCAAAATTAAAGTTCTTTTTCATTTTGTAGTGTTTTTTTGGAAGTTGGTTGTTTAGTTTTTTTGTAATAATGTTTTTATTTTTCCCTTTTTAGTTTTGGTACGTACATCACACAAATTCATATAGCTTCACTTGCTTATTGCACCAAAACCCAAGTTTTGGTGCAATATTATCTATGCTATATGCTATATCCAAATATAGCTGATGCAGTGGTGTTACATTACTTCATGTGACTAACAGAAAACACATAGGCTGCACTCAGACGGGCAATAAATTACTCACAATCACAATCAGCCTATAATGCTCCCACTGCTGGGACACAAGCCTCCTCTCTGTGAGAGAAAGTGGGCTGCAATCTACCACGCGGGCCCAGTGCGGGTTAATAGATATCACTTGTCTTCGAATTTTTGATTCAAGGATATGACGGTTATTTCACAATGTTTTCCCTCACCTCTTTGAGAGCAGTGGTGATGAAAAAAATTACAGAAAGTCAAGCACCTAACGGGGTTCGAACTTACGTCCTACAACTCGTTAGTCGCGGCCGTTACCACTGGGCTACCACTGCGCACTTTGAAAGTACTGTAGTGAAATTATATCGAGAAAAAAGAAGATGGCGGAGTCGAATCGGAAGTAACACCGTTTTTCCATTTTGATTTATTTAATACATTTCCTAAAACTTTTTTTAAGTCACATCTGTTTCTTCCTTGCTCGAAGAAGGAATTAATAAAAATAATTATTATATTTTAATCAGAAACCAAAGACAAGACATGTCCCGGTTCGAGACTAGCAATTTTGATGGCAGGAGTGTTGGTGGTCATCACTGGTCCAATCACACGAACCTGCACGGAAACGACTGGCCCTGTAAGTAAATTAAGGATATCTGATATCATCATACCTTAATTTATTTGAGGATTTTATTTCTGCTTTTTCCAAATATCTCTATCAGCCGGCTTCTGCTTTCTAGCGACATCATTTTTCATGCATTCTATTCATCATTTCTTTTGGATTCATCCATATTCATACTCAAAACTTTCTTTACAAAATGTTCCTCATTTCTTCGCATCACATGGCCATTTCTGTTTACCAGTACCCGGCTGTTGAAATGACACACGCAGTATTTAAACTTTTTACAAAAAAGAACGAACAATTTCCAAAGAAAACACTACAAAGTGAAAGATAGCTTTAATTTCGGAAGTCGGTGTCTTTGGTTTTGTATTTGCAATTTTAGCCACCGCCTTCCGAAATTAAAAATATTTTACACTTTGTAGTGATTTTAAGAAGTCGGTTGTTTTTTTTTTTGTGTTTTTCACTTTTTTAGTTGTGGTACCTACCCCACACAAATTCGTATACCACTACTTTGTATCTAAATCATTGACAGGAAGTTATTATAACATCATCACTAAACAGTAAGAGGATAAAATACGTATTATTGTAGCTTATTGTATTATTGTGTTTGTGTATTGTTGTTATGTTTTTTGTGGTGTACAAAAAAGAATATATGAATAAATAAATAAACTACCAAAGCAAAAAACGACATCATTCACGATTCATACAATTTTGATCCAAAAACCGGCCAAAAGAAAAAAGTGCATTATTCTGATTGAACTGGTCCGCCTAAACATTTCTTTTTAGGGCACTATACTTGGTATTATTTGTATTCCCTAGGTCTGTCTTTTCATATATTTCCGATTAAATGACTAAAAGAAATTAAATATACAGAGTTGATACGACAGAGGGGCTTTCCTTTAAACAGCCTATACTAGGTACCATTTTCAGGCTCTGTACCAAAATTCAATTAATATGAGCATTAGTCTAGTCGCAAATTATTTTTTAAGTTTTTGCCCCGTTTGAACACGATGTGTCTTTCCTAACAGCTGATTATGTCTATACGCATAGATCATGCACCTTAAAACGATAAATCTGAGATGCGTTGTTGCCGTTCTGACGCATGTCACAAGTACAACCAAATAATTTCGCTAAAAAGATGGCAATGCAAACAAGGAAGCAATAAATACACACACACTTGCACTTTGATTACGAGGGTGACAATTATAGCAAAACATCCCGCGCGTAAAAGTAATAGAAATAGGTCAGTGTGTTGCTATTGCATCCTAGATCCTTGCGTTCGGTAAGTGGGGTCTCACCGCTTCAGTGGTGCGCCGACGCTGTCCTTTTGGAACGCTGCACCGCTTTTGTTTTGTCGAACTCGCGCGCTGACAATTGTGATTTTGTTTTGTTATTGTGATGGGACAATAAATACGTTTAAGACAGTATTTCTTTTTTTTTTTATTGTGATAAGACACGTAACTTGGGATTATTATTATTTAATGTAAGTGCTATTTTTTTTTGTGATTGACTGTTTATTATTGTGATAGGACACAAAATTAAACTTTGGTTGTGTGTGTGTGATTAAAGTGGTCAACAATGCCTCGTGTAACTTTCACGGCGTCAGAATACACTGTAATGATTTTTATTTAAGCAGCTTTCGCTCTGTGAACATACCGAGAGAGGTATGGTGACAGCCGCAATTGCCCTAGAAACGCCCGCACCATACATTGGCAGTACAAAGAATACGGCACGGTCCGGCGGGCGCGCGACGTTGCCGCTTTGTTACCTAGGTATGTAAGGTCAGTTAAATTTATTTACAAATGGTGGTTGTGTTTTACTCTGAATTGTAAGCTGTTTGTTTGAAAAAATAAAACATTTTTGGTGCTTTTTGTTTTTTTAACGTATCGAATTAATACCAAACACCTAAAGTATACGTAGTATAATTTAATGCCCCTCTATCATATCGACTCTGTATATAAATATAAGATTTTTTGTAAAACACAATATACTTATTGTCGTACATATGTAACCCACAAAAAACCATGATTACGAACAATAAAAAAGTAATCTTACAACTTGACTTAGCTTATTATTTTTTGAAATTTCAACAATGGCATGCAGCATGCTGCGCCACATAATGCGGTGCCACCCCTCCCCCAACCGCCGACCCTTCCCTTGCACCGCACGACTCGTTTCGCCTCTTTATTTGCTTAGTACCAAAAGCAACACTGCCGTGTACGTTTCTGTGATTTTTTCGCTTGCCCCCGTTATACGAAATTTTGTTGTTTTTGTTTGTTATTACGTTTTAATATTGACTGTTACATTTTACTATTGGCTGTTATGTGTCTTATAATTACACGAGTCATAGAAGACTGTATCTTGTCTCGTGAACCAACACAGAATTGACGAAGATATGACTGGATTTCCAGAGAAAGGGAGCATCTTGATATCACCCAAATAGTGATTGAAGAATTGGTAGAAAGACAAGTAAGTAACAGTTGGCTTTATAGATGATTATATTAATAGCTGTGTGTAATAGCAAGATAATTTTGCGTATTTCTATTTCATATAAGGTATTGGGTCCGATTTCACTTATATCCAATGGGCTCATTTAGACAAACGCTTCTCTTCTCGCAATCGTGCGGGTTAATATTGTTTACTCTTTCAGTCGCGCAATGATACAATTTGTCTCTCACTCGTGCAATCTTGCCACTCCATGCACTTCGCCCTATCTTCGCCCTAGGCGCACATCAAAACGCATACGTCTAAAACGACCCAATGTAACTTAAACCCCGCACTCATATATTCAACATCCAAAGATAGGTCTTGTTACACCGGTTCAGTTTGATTGACCTATTCTTATTAACACTTAAAAAGTATCTTTGTTTTATAGTTTTTTTGGTGTGTTGGTTTTTAGTATCTGTGTATGCATATGCCAGCAGATTGTAAATATTATGTACGCATTTATTGTCCATAAAATCAGAACTGATTGTATTATAAAGGTATTTAATTAATCATGTTTTGGATGTGGCTGTACTTAAAATAAATGATGGGTTTTGATTTCTTGACTAGACATTGGGTTCTTTTCCTTTTCAGTTGGAGCGAACTGAGTTCATTTGCTGACTATATTGAAAAAAATAACAGAAGGAACGCACAGCAGCATTGCATATGTAAGCGGGCACGCCCTTTATGTCTGGAGGCTTTTTATTATGTATTATGTTATGTTAACGTTTTCATTATTCATTTCTCCTTGAGTATAGTTTTCAATATTGGCGTGTGCTAGCTGACATATTATGGCAAATAATTTTAATGTGTTTGTGTTTCGTAATGTTAATTACTTATTACTGTATAGAATCCAGTTCTTCTAATTGAACAGACAGAAGTGCTGCTGGGGAGTTTGTTCCGCCACTTCTTCTTCCCAGCTAAAGCACTAGGAAGTGGTGAAGGGTGGGCGTTTTGGGGGGACTGTCTAATGTGATTTTGACGTTCAAAAAGTGCTGATTCTCAGCCTAGTTTGAATAAATGACTTTTGATTTGGCAGCCTATTCGCGAACCCGATGAGCAGGTTGGCCAAGAAGATAATCCACCCGAAAATCCAAATCCAATACCTACTTCGTTGGATGTGTCTAATGTCTTCTTCTTCTTTTAATGTCTTCTTCGCGCACCAAAATAATTACGTCAAATAGTTGTATATTCCAACATTGTGTAAATGAGTCTCGCCGTCCTATTCTCGAGAAAATGACTCTTCGCATGCTCTGCCCGTACAGTTATTTTGTACCTGAAAGTACAAGTGTATGCAGTGAATATTTGGCACAAAATCTGTATTGTTTACTGCCTTTGCAAGACAATGCATCTGCAAAGTTCACTGTTGCATAGATATTAAGTATTGTTTCGTTACTACAAAGACGTATTACTCAAGATATTATTGATTTTGAACAATATAAATATAATGACTCCAGACAAATTTTATACCTGGACAGGTTTACGTCAAAACTAGTTTGCGGAATTACTAGAGGGCTTACCGAGCTTGATATCAATAAACAGAAGAAAAACTATATTGCGGCAGTATTAGTTAAGAACTGGAGACTCGAACGCTAGGCTTGCTAATCTATTGAAATGTGGAGAAACAACATTCCACAGGTGGTTACAAATTAGACGGAACGCACTTCTAAAAGATTTTGTGCCATTAAATGTTGGGATTGATCACATGACACGTGAGGACGTGGCACAACGGAAATTGTTACTGCTCAACAACCTGTTCGGGAACCCCTTGAGTTCAGAATACGAAAGAAAAGCAATTACTGTTTGTGTTGACACTTATCTGTGTTTGCAAAAAAGTAAGAATCATTATTTTCAACGCAAATCTTACAGCCATCTCAAATATAGAAAACTCGTCTAACCATTCCTATTGCTTTCTTGCAATGGACATATCATCGAGATAATCGGACCATACGCTGCTGTTACATCTGACGCACATATAATTAATAGCCTAATAAATAATGCCGACAGTGGATTCCACTGGTTTTATAGGAATGGAGATGTGTTTATTCTGGACCGTGGATTTCGCGACTCAATGGAAAATCTCGAGTCTAGCGGTTACATAACACGTATGCCAGAAACAAAGTACCTATCCAAATGAGACTCAATTAATCACGCATCAAGCAAATAAATCAAGACTGGTTACGATCTGTCGTTGGGTAGTACAAGTGGTCAACGGCAGATTTAAGAGAGATTTTCGACTGCTGCGAAAAGTACCTATACAATAACAAAGACCTAAGAAGCATGTTCGATTATTATAAGATCGCAGCAGCCATATTAAATCGATTTCATATTTTAATTGAAGACAATCCACACGCTACAAACATTTTAGAGATTATATAGGAAAGAATATATACGCCAAACAGATTGGCAGAACTCGTACAGCGGTATAAGTACAACCGAAGACGTGCTCAATTCAGGGTGAAGTACAACCGAAGACGTGCTTAATTCTGGGCGATGACAGACATGACGACTTTTCAGAATTCCCAAGGATGAACGAACACGAGTAGTTTTTATTCGCTCTTGGAGTATATCAACTAAAACAAGCAAAAAGCTACTATGGCGAACACATCCTCGACAACGGATGTTTCTCAATTGAGCTCAGCAATAATTTACTCGACGAACACCTGACGGAGTTGCAGGAACAGGGAAATGATTTATGGATGATTCGTGGGTGACTGCAATACCGCATTACAGTCGATATTTGGATGCAAAATTAACTAGTCACCTGCGATTTGTATCGACCTGTGTAAATGGAGTGGGGATTCGGCTTGTGAGGTGATTTGGCAAGCGACCAGCCGAACGGCAAAAATTGACCTAGTGTAAATCCCCCATACGATTGAGTGGGGGCATCGTGTTCCCCAGTAATTGGGTTGTGGAGGCCAGATAGGCCATCACTCCATGTAAAATACTGGTATTCAGCGGCATTCGGTTAGAATAAAAGGTTAGGTCAGAATTATGGCTGATGATTGACAATAATAAAATTAACGTACAAACAGTCGTGCGATTCTGTAACCACTGTGAAAACTTAGGTGAAGTGAGCGTGGAGTGAGCTGTCAGTGTCGTCCCTCTGATGCTAGGGATTGACCAATTAAGCATTACATTTACAATCATAATCGAAATTTTGATAATAATTTAATTTATGGTCCATGCGTGACGCGTTCGCGCCTAAGGAATTTAAAAAAACAACTAGTTTCGGACTGAATTTCTATTTAGCTATTGTATTTTAAAACCCCTAAAATATGAATATTTAGACACTTTACTACATTTAGCATTGAAATAATATAAAAATATCAAAAGAATTTGGATAAAAAATATTATTAAAATCTCGATTATGATTGTAAATGAAACGTTGATCAATCCCAAGCATCAGTGGGATAACACTGACAGCTCACTCCACGCTAGTGTTCACGGTGAGATTTTTACAGAATTGACCGGCTGTTCTATATATTGCCAGAGAGGAGAAGTCACAGAGACGTGCTGCGTGGTTGGACAAATGGAGAGGCACATCAACAGAACTGCAATGACTATCGGTGGTCCGGAATCCGTGAGCCTGCATTCGGGGTTAAAGTTGGGAAAAGACATATTGTTTACGAAAACAAAGTTGATTCTGATCTTGATGAGACATTTTTTGACGATGTCTTTGGTCACATGTTAAGAGTCACTTACTGTAATAAATGGCTGTCATTGAATACAATGATATTTATTGTATTAGTTTGTCTTATTAAATGAAATATTGATAGTTGAATAATTATATTATACAGCGTCAACTTGAATTAGCTAGCGAAGCTTCGCAGAAGTGATGGCTATCGATATCTAAACATGATCAAATAAAAAAGAAATAATATAAGAATTATAGGGTTGTATCGTTTTAGTTATAAGTAATTTTCTATTAATGTATCGGGTAATTGTTAGTAATAGATGTTATCTAAAATACTTAGTTAATATTATAAGTAGTTCTATCCATCGCATTAGGTTCCAAAATTTGTAATGATAGTATAAGAGTTTTAAATAAATAAATAAATAATAATTTGATGGAAAGATTTCCAACAGGTTTGGTTTTTTTTCCCGGCTATTCCTGTTTAGTCTATAACATTAAGATCCCAATGCATTATAACCATGCTCCTATTATAACTTAAGCTGTTTACATCTTTTTCTCTAATAAACTCAGAAAGAAACAAAAATTATATTAGAGCCGTAAATTTTAGTTGACCTTAAAGCTCCAATCATGGAATTAGTATGTACTGGGTATATTCTTATTATAGGGGTCTTTGGTTATATTATTAAACCGTTTTTAAAACGTCAACTAGGTATTGTCAACATGACATTCACAAAAAGTCATAAAAATAATCCTAAATTTAACGATATTTAATATTGATGAATGTTCCGTCATACTTTCTTCGATAAGTCCATAAATGATGCAGGCTATACCACCCGGCTGCACCACACAAGCAACATGGATTAATGACCACGTTAATATTTTATAAACTGTACGTTGTTTTGTCGTGTTTGTAGAATGGGTCACTGCGCTTCTATAAGTTTGTGTATTGAACGGTAAAGAAAGGTCATTTTATGTAGTTGAAAGGACCTAGTGTTTTATAAAATGTTTAGAAACAGAAAGAGTAGAAATAGGAATTGGACAAATGAATTCTCTGTTTAAAAAGCATACGGCATTTTGATTCTAAGGCTTTCGAAACACTATTTCGTCTTCTTTTTTACTAAACGTATAAAATCTGGGCCAGACACAAAATATATCACGTCAAAAAGTTGCAAACTCTACTGGAATTACAACATTTAAACTTCTGAAGAAGACTCAGCACTACATCGATTGTATCTTAAATAAACTTTTTACTATCCTACACCTCCAGGGAAAACATGAGTTAGCCAATCTAAGCTTGGTAATTCCAGATTAATAAAAATAGCAATAAAACTTAAACCACGCGAGTCATAAAGCGTCTGTTACGGTGGCAGCGAAAGTTTTGATTAATTAAACTTGTCTAGTACATTATGACAGTTTAAGTGATAAGCTGAAATGAGTTTATAATGTATTAAGATTTCAGGTTTTAAGAATTTTAAGCTATTTTCACTAATATATTGTTGAGTCAGTTTTTCATTTTATAAAAAGTTTTATTTTTATTTATTTATCTTTTGGTACTGTGAAGAAATATTCAAAAAACCTGGGCAAAGTCACGTTATGTGCAGTGAGTTACATAACAAAATGAAACCTTGTTTTCTCGAAGGGATGGGCAGAGGTGTAGACCCACATTTCGCCAGTCATGTTTTAGTCCCATGTAATAAGAGGTGAGCCTATTGCTATCTACCGGTCACAAATCCAGACCCTGGGCTACTTACTACTGAGAAATGCAGAGCGTGGTGTGTGTGCATCAAAATCAGTTAATATAATAAATGAAAGTATCATTTTAAAATAACAAATTGTTTTATGCATAACATACATTGAATATAGAATTGTTAGATATACCACTCAAAAGACATAATTCTATTTAGTCTAATATGATAAAAACCCATTGAACCGTTTTGTTAATTCATAGTTAGTAACCTGTAGTACGCAGCCCGCCTCGTGGGAGATCGTGCGATACCCCCTGATGACTCTGACGGCCATAGCCCTCTGCGGCTTTCGCAAAACTGCGATGCTGCCGGCCGTCAGGTCAGAGGCCCACACCGGGGCCCCATACATGGCCATGGATCGCACGATCCCCACGTAGAGCCGCCTACAGGCAGCGCTCGGGCCCCGCAGATTGGGAAGCAGCGTTGCGAGTGCGCCAGCCGCACACAGCAACTTGGGCGCCAGCCGTCGGAAGTGGGGCCCGAAGTCCCACCGGCTATCGAGCACCAATCCTAGGTACTTCATGGTGGACTCGACAGCGATCCGAGGCCCCCCGACCACGATGTGTGAGCCGGGTGGTGGCGCCCGCCGGGGGCCATGAAACACCATGGCCTCCGACTTGCTGAGGGCCACCTCCAGGCCTAGGCGACGTATGCGGCCCACCACCTGTGAGACCGCAGCCATCGCCAGCAATGCTGCCTCCCGGTGCGAGCTCCCCCGGGCAGTGACCAGCGTGTCATCTGCATAACATGTCTACGCCCGGTTGGAGCTCGCCCCTCAGTACTCAGTCGTACCCGATGTTCCACTGGAGCGGCCCTAGGACCGAACCCTGCGGAACACCGCACGACATGCGGCGCTGGTTTCCGCCATCACGTCCCACGTAGGTGACACACCTCTCCGACAGATAAGCCCCAACGATGTGGCGTAGGTAGGGAGGCACCCGATGATAGCGCAGTGCCTCCCAAATACAACTCCAGGGCAGGGCGTTGAAGGCGTTCTCTCCTGTAGGCTCTGCGGCTGTGGGCACAGCCATCGGCGGCGGACTGTGCTCCGCTCTCGCCGGGAAGCTCGCTCGCTGCGACTACTTCCTCCAGCAGCTCGGGTTGAAGACTCTTCGTAAGTGGGGGCGCCGCGGCTCGAAGTTTCCCTCGGACCGCGCGATAAGGGCGCCCCCACGGATCCCCGTCTAGAGTCTCCAACATTTCCTCCCTGGCTCGCGTTTTCGCCTCGCCGATGGCCAGCCACAGAGCCTCCTTCGCCGCGCGGTACACCTCATACAGCGCGGCTTCTTCGTCAGGGACCCGACGACGTCTCCTTAGGTATTGGGTGTACTGGCGTCTAACCGCCACGCACGCCACGCGCAGCTACGCGATCTCGGCGGTCCACCAGTACACTTGGCGCCTTGCTGACTGTGCGTGGACCCGGGGCATGGACGCGTCGCAGATTTGCGTCATCACCCCGCGAAACCACAGCGCCTCCTGCTCGACGTCGGCGGGTCCGTTCGTTGCCGAGGCACTGTTCTAACCTAACCTAACCCAAATGATTTACCAACAATACAGAGGATCTGGCGCTCTGCGGCTGATAACGCGGCACGTTCGCTTCACCCGCTCGCCTTCGCGCGTTAATGGTCACTGTTCTAACCCAAATATTTCACCAACAATAGAGGGGATCTGGCTTCTAACCTAACCTATCCGAGTCGGATTGCTCTGAACCGGGGTGTTAACTAGACCTAATGATTTTCTATTAAATAAACTTTATATTCATTAACGTTATACGAAATAAGTTTTAGAGTGGATATATACATTAATGTTATATGTAATGAAATTATATCAACAGTTGGTATATCTCACGTTTATTACATCTTGTGAACGTTATTGAAATGAAAATATACCAAATAACTTTTTAGGATATGAGACGCACCCATTATTATAACTAAGTGGCCTTTCGGTTATGACCATCTAAAATGATAACAACAAACTGCTGTCACTCATACCTATTTGTTTTACAACCACGAAGGCCGAATGGAGGTATACACAATAGTCACCTCACACAGCTATACACATGCTATACACGAACTCCCTACTTCCTAGTTTGTGATAACTTACTTTGACAAGACAGGTATTATTCTACTGTCAGTCGTCAAGGCTCCGATATACTTACAGTTAACTGCACGTCGGCGGTAGCACTGACCTTGAGCTGGTCTAGAGCGTAGTACAGTTGTTCTCGAACTCAAAGCATATATTTAAAATAATCCAATTACAGGCACTTTTGAACTGTCAAGGGGTCGGTCGGTCAGAAAGATGAAGCAAGTTGCCTATTCCAAAGCGTAGTAGTACCTATGGAGAAGAACGGGAAAGAAACTCCATGGACACTCTTTTAAATCAAAATGTTGTTACAAAAAGTGTTTACATCATTATGCTGAAATTATACATGTGAGAACGATTTAGAAAGACGTGCACGTTAAAAGCGTCCGTAATAAAAAGATAAAAACAATTCAGGAATTAAAATAAGCCGTGGCAGCTAAGAAATGACCAGTGCCTACTGACGGCGCCCGTTCACGAACCATTTTGATGGGAATCGATGATCCAATCATTAATATTTAAAATAATTCTGTTTCACGAAGGAGGGTTAGTCTAAGTTGTGTGTGTAGATGCACATGCATATTGTTTCTGTGTGCGTAAGCTCGGGAGCGCTCAGTATCGCCCGAGCTGCCGGCCGGACTACTAGTGCTAACGGTATCGCGCCAAAATTATGCGTCGCGTACCGTCAACATGGAAAGCAAACTGAAAAAATATTTCACAGTGAGGAAAGTAAACAATTTTTAAATATTTAACTGTAACATGTAAAACGTGATTCTAATTATGCATTGTTTGGGTCCTTAAAACCTATGTTGCTTTAAGAAACGTTGAACTAAATATGACAAAATATACTGAAAAGCTTATTCAGGAAAGTATTTAATATATGAATAATGAATCTGACTTTTCGTTTTGCAAGATGATAGTGACAATGAAACTGTCACAGAAAAGTCTAAGTAGTTATGATTTGAACAATTTATTTTTAACAATTATAAGTTTAAAGTTGTAAATACTGATGTATGTAAATAAATAATGAACACGAAACATATTTTTATTTCATCACTACGAGTCTAACTACCTCTCGCCGTCCGATAAGGACCAAACCCGGGTCGACGGCGCGTTGTGTTTCACGCGCGCCTCAAAGAGATGTCAGCACAAATGACGTGGTCCGCTAGGGCCGATGCCTGCCAGGGTTGCGGGAAAGTCCGAAAGGGTTACCGTGGCCCGTGGCACAGGCAACTGAAGTAACACGGGTGGATTGTAGTCAGTAAGAGTCTGACACGCCCTCCCGCTCCACCCAGAGCGGGAGAAGTTATTTAAATATTTCCCAACGTAAAAAAAAACTAACTACCTACCTACTTATATTATTTTGTGCAATAACGATGAAATTGCTAACGCTACCTGCAGTTACGCACACAAGAGCGTATGTCTATAGACATCAATAACAAGTATTGCTCACCCGCCTCCGTGAGATAGAACCCCTGTATCTACTTAGTTTCGATAGAAAAAGAGGCCAGCATATACTGGTTTTGTTACCGCACCTCAGTACGTGCGGGTTACTGTACGATAGCACTGCTATTGGGAAATATGTTTAACGTTTGAACCAGAATCAGGAAGCTTGTCAGGTGTTCGCTAACTTTGTATGGACTCAATACTGTAGTCAAAGATGTAGTTAGTATGAAGGAATATTGTGTTACTTGTGTTGATTTTCTTAGGTAGGAAAAGCGTCGTGATTTGCTTACTAAACAAATAATTTATACAGTAGGTACTTACAGGTAATTGGAGCATACCGAAAGTTGTTTTTTTCCGAGATAGTGACCATTTTAATATGATACTTAAACCAGAGCCATTGAATACATAGATTCATAAAAGCGCACGTTTTTTCGTGTGGATATTATTGCTTGGATGCTTGGAAATTTGAGCACTATTTTGACAACCTTCTTCGAGATAAATCAAAATGGCTGTACTGGCCAAATACATGCGAGCAGCGGCCGGCAAAAGTTGTATGAAAATCCATATAGGTCGTGGTTTACCGGCCAAATAAATTACATAGTAAACTCATATCTATCGTGTAATTTAAAAATGGAACGATCTTTTACTCCGAAACATAGCAACCAAGGAGGTTACTTATCAAAGGTTTTATTTAAATTTCGAACTGGCTTGCAAATAGAAAGCTATATATTGAACAAAAAAAACAAATGAATACTTTATCGCGGGAAACATTATTGTTGTTCGTTGTTCGTCATTGATTTTGAAAAGTAATTGTATTTTAATTTCCGCGCATTATTTGAGAAAACTAATAAACAAGCCTTGGCCACAACTAGGCATTGATGGACTTACGTATGTGTGTTACTGTTTTAAAAATAATTGGCTTTTCAAACAATGTCGTCAAACGACAGTGTTTATAGGTATGGGAGGACAGTGTAGGCCGGTCAACAGATACCTGGTACATAAAAAGATAGAAAATGGTAAAAAAATCTTAAGATTACAAGTTAGGCCTACAACGTTCTCACATTCACAAAATACAAAGAATCTATACATAAAATAAATAAAAATCTACTTCTCCTTACAAATACCAAGATGGAATAGAAAGCATTAGATCTTATTTCTGCTTATTCCGTGCCGGAGTGCGGCAATTCTTTGGAAATCGATTACAAGATGCCGATGATTTGCCGTCTTGTTGTTCAATAGCGGCCATATTGAGCGGTAAATCGAATCTTTCTTCAATTATGTACAGAAAAGGACTGTTTATTTTGTGGGATTGAGAATACTGGTTAGCAAACGTACACTCGTCTACTTCAGAACATAGGTCTTGAAATGAGCACTGTAATCACACTCAATGGGTCTTCATAACCACACTTTATTGGCGGATCGGTGATTGTAAGTAGTTTTTATTAGCAGACAGGAAAAGGTCTACTAGTCACATGAATCTTGGCATAATTTTTTTGTCAATCTTGCCTGCATCGCAAGGAGTAGTTCTTCTCCTTTCCGGAACCATACAGAACATGCATCATACATGGTATAAAAAAAATACAAATGTTTCGAATATATTTAACTGAATTTCAATAAATCGGAACACATCGATGGTATCAATTTATTACGATCATAACTTTACAATATTAGATTTATTTTAATAATTTTTAGTTTATAAAGTCAATTCACACTATACTGCAGATGCTGCACGCCACAAATTTTCTCACTCCTTTATCGCGTCCGTTTTCCTAAAAATTTTTGTGAAAAAAATGCAGTCACATTCAATTTTCATTAGTTTTCACTTAGCAAACGGAATGAAACAATTTTATTCAAATTCTGATAAAATGGTGATCGGCAGACAAATGTAGAAAGACAAACGGGTTTCCAATTTTGTCGTATCTATAAAACGATAGATCTACAAAATTCACCGTCGCTTTTCATGAAATACATTGTTATGTACTACCATTTTGGTAATTGATTATGAAAAGGTTCACTTGTTAAGAAGCAAATAATAAGGCTCCTTAAGGCTACTTTTTATTTCCATCTATTTTTTTTTCTTGTCAACATTTTGAATGAAAACGCCAGTTTGAAACGATAACATGCGCCCGCTATGTGGGAAAGGCATTTGTTTGAAAATTGCTTATCATTCTCGCTTTTCAAACATACCTAATAATGCCATACTTTGCAGCTCCTACGTGGTATTGTATTTCATTCGTACCTACAACCTTATGTCCCCAGTCCTACGCAATCCTGTTATATGCTTATGTGCCCTTAGGGGCTCTCCTTCTTTTTCCCCCAAAAAAGGACATTCACAAAGCGGACGATAACGACGCGTTTACTGCAAATGATAAACAGTCCGGATTCGGCACGTAAATTGTTCAAGATTTATAACTTGGCACAACTTTGTTCAGAACTTCTGTGCGTGTTATATTTTAGAGGTATTGGAATATAATGTCAAGGTTAAGCACCTGAAACACGAGTGGGTACGACCTAGAATATAGCTTTCAAAATATCTTACCTTGGAAGTGATCGTAAACTTTTTTTAGGATTACTACAGGCCTGTGCCTGCGGTAGCTACGCGATGCGTGTGGGTGTGGTATGAGTCGTGATAGCTCACCGCGCCGTGACACCGAGCCACACCCTCGAAGAACAGAAATGAAAGAAGTTGTTTGGAGCACACCACGTAGTTTGGAGCGTTGGCTGGAAATAGGAGATGCTTACGCGTGTCTCTTGATGCAAGTCGCATCGCCCGAGGCCGTGAACGGGGTCTTAGGGCTCTTTCAATTTAAGCGTTTGATGCAGGACTGCTCAGAATTGAAAAAGCTTTTAGTCATTCGCTCGCTGACGGGCGTCATCCCCACTCCAGGACCACGGAGCTGCCTAAGTAAGACACCGTCTCAGTCAAACGGTAGGCCTGTAACAAGCAGCGTTTTAAGTTTAAGAGGAGGCCCATTTCGGCGGCCCTATAACCGCTCATATTTGAACTGACGGCGGCAAAGTCAAAGTACCAAGATCATTTAAACAGGCACTTTACTAAACAGTATCGCTCATTTCAAAATGAAGATTTTATATGGAAAGCAAAGGAAACTGGTGAATGCTCCTACAGTTCGAAAAAGTTAAAACAATCTCAGTTAATGAAACTTAGAACATCTGATTTTAACTGAAATTGTCACTACATATCCCTAAGTACATTCAGTCTAGACAAGTAGTGATATTATTCAAACAAGCTTCCCCAACTTTACCGAGTAGAAGTACATTTCGTTTATCTATTTCAATTAAGTGACTGCATTATTCTGCTAACTGTACACCTTAGATAGAATGATATATTGTGCACGACTTCAAAGAATTGTAATCAAAAGTGATAACTAGTTTTGTTTTTTTTTAAACACTTATTCTTTGAGGTTGTAAACTTCACAGGGTCAAAAATGTATACCTATTAGACGCAATACATATGTGACTAACCAATTTGCCTACTAAACATGCACATGATGCCTTGCGCCTTAGACATCGGGTCGATTAATTAAAAAAAAAAACTTTTTGATAGACGGACTAAAAGTGATCATACAAAGGTTCCGTTTTCCTTTATACCCTAAAAATGTATTCCCCCTTCAATAAGTATGACAGAAAATTCAACTCAACAGCCACATTGTTTTATTTCTACTAGGAAGAAACCATGCATTTTCTACCTTCCTGAACAGAAAACCCTGAACTATGAAGAACCTCCCGTATGTTATCAGTGTCCAGTTCGATGCTCCCATTGAGAAAGTCACTACAAAGTATCGCCTATTTTTAGGTCTCCCTCACCCCCTGACGTATCCTCTACTATTATTGACCAGAAACTTGGATATTAAATAATACCTTAAGCGACATACATCCCAAAACTTTTCTAGTACGTGACATGACGTACAAAGTTCTGTTTTTGTGACGAAAAAGTTTGGGTACAAATATGTATCAAATTGCTTTTTCTTTTCCGCTTTCGCTTTATTAGGTAAAGTTCTAAGTGAATGAGGGATTGTGAAAGTTAACCGCGATTTTGTACGGCGTGTGTTGCTGCATTATTGTAGTGATAGCGGTAATTTAGTCAAATGCCTCGTTAGTCAAATGGTTGCATCTGCTACGGCTGAGCATAAGCTTCTGGGCTCGATTCCCAGGCCAGGTTATTGGATTTTACATCAAGCATTTCTCAGTATCAGCTCGGAGTCTGGATTAGTTCCCGGTTGATGGCAATAGGCTCGACCCCTATTACTTGGTACATAAACATAACTGGCAAAATCAAAATCAAAAGTCATTTATTCAAATTAGGCTGAGAATCAGCACTTTTTGAACGTCAAAATCACATAAGACAGTCCCCCCAAAACGCCCGCCCTTCACAAATTTCGCCCTTCAAATGTGGGTGTAGGTACATAACCTATGTACACCCACATTATGCCAGTTATATTTATATCCCATGTACACCTCCTAATCCTTCGAAGAACACATGCGTGATATTATGTTGCAATATGAAAGATGAAAAACATGTGTAAAATATTTTGTATTTTGCACACTATTAATAGTTATCTATGTTTGCACACTATAAACAGAAAAAGTATGTTGTCATTATTTACACAGTACTACAAAATTCTTGCATTCACGAGAACCTTCAACAAGCTGCCTGACACATTAAAATCTGGACCAATTTAAAAGTGTATTAGTAAACATTTTAATCAATAAATGTTACTACTCGTTAAAGGACTATTTGGATGACAATTCCAGAATTCATCTTCTTAAACATTAAGTCGGGTACACTGCATAAATACGAAAAACTTTATTCTGTCAGTCACAAATACGAATGTCAAAATATCGATTTTCATAATTCCGATGGTTCAAAATTCCTAATATAACAACTCTGGTTTATCATTCATCCTATTTTTATAATTCCGAAATGTCAATATTCCTAACGTTTATAATTAGGTACTAAATATTCTCAAAATACCGAGTTTCAATAGATTGAATAGCAAAAAGTCCGACTTAATGATAATTCGAAACATCAAAAATACAAATTCCAGTACTAGTCGGTACTGGAATTTGTATTAGAGTTCCGAAATATAAACGACTCGTAAAACTGAATAGCAATGTATTGGTTCTTATTTAAAACTATGATTGTTGACTTTGAATAAAAATATTTTCTTTCGCTGATCACAGTTCTAACCTAACCGAAATGATTCACCAACCATAGAGGGGTCTGACGCTCGGCGGCTGCTACCGTGACAAGCTCGCTTCGCTCACTCGCCTTCGTGCCTTAATGGTCACAGTTCTAACCTAACCCAAATGATTCACCAACCATAGAGGGGTCTGACGCTCGACGGCTGCTACCGTGACAAGCTCGCTTCGCTCACTCGCCTTCGTGCCTTAATGGTCACAGTTATAACCTAACCCAAATGATTCACCAACAATAGAGGGGATCTGGCGTTAATGGCCACTGTTCTAACCTGACCTAACCCAAAGGATTCAATAACAGTCGATGGTATATATATATATATATATAAGGAGAAGAAGAAAACACAAAAAAATTAAATTAATACACAAATATTAATAACAAAGTAGAGGTTTTTAAATTAAGTAAGTACATTAAACGTAACTGAATGTTATACTAATTGAATCAATATCCTTATAACTAACAGTTTATTCGAAGTATTGGAAATCGGAATGTCGATTTTCGGACCGAGAATCCATCGAGCATTTGATTCATCGAACGTGTGCAAATCGGAAAACAAACAAATCGCATTTACGACTTTCGGTAAAATAGATTTCGTGATTTATAATCATAGACATTATAATTCTTAGATATTATGAAATTCGGACTTTTGAAAATCGGAACATCGAAATTCGGAATAAAATGTTTCGGAGTATTTGGGTGTTCCCCATTACGTCACCTGACCTGGTTTTGACATTCTTAATTTTTGACACTTATCATCGAACCTTTAAATGCTTTCTTAACATTTTTATTGTGAACATTATGGAAAAAAATTATCGATGCATTCTCTGCGTGAGTGGAAGGGATAAGTGACAAGGGGGGAATCGCTAATGTTTTCAAATACCATTTCCAAGTTCAGTCCCCTCTCGGTCCCTCGACCCTGGTTGATTGTGGGTCCATCCGTCTTGGCGCAAAACCTCTGATACGTTTCTCAACCAAGCAAGTATGTGCAATCATTAACAGCATGAAACGAGGCAAATCGCCAGGGCATGATGGGCTCAGCATTGAGCACCTGAGGCACGCAGGTGTCCATTTGCCGCGAGTCTTGTCTATGTTTTTCACAATGTGTATTAGTCACGCGTACTTACCTACTAATCTAATGAAGACCATCGTAGTTCCCATTGTGAAAAACAGGACAGGTGACATCTCGGATAAAGGTAACTATCGTCCCATTTCTCTTGCGACTATAATAGCCAAGGTGTTGGACGGTATGCTTGATTCTTGCCTAAGTAAGTACATACATCTTCATGATGCATAGTTCGGGTTACGCCCCGGACTATCAACTGAAAGTGCAATTTTAAGTCTCAAGCATACCGTTCAATATTATAAAGATCGCGGTACGCCGGTGTACGCCTGTTTCCTTGATCTCTCCAAGGCGTTTGATCTTGTTTCATACGATGTGCTCTGGAGAAAGATGGGAGACAGGGGTATACCCGCGGAAATATGTGAGCTATTCCAGTATTGGTATGGTAACCAAGTCAATCAGGTGAAATGGGATGATACAGAGTCTGAACCGTATGGGTTGGAGTGCGGGGTGAGACAGGGTAGTCTGACCTCCCCCAGGCTCTTCAACTTCTATATGGATGACCTGATAGTCGCACTCAGCAGCACGCGTGTCGGATGCAGTGTTGATGGGGTTAGAATTAACAACATCAGCTATGCAGATGACATGGTGCTGCTGGGTCCGTCGGCGGGAGCAATCAGAGAGATGCTTAAAACGTGTGAGGCCTACGCTGCCGCACATGGATTAAAATATAATGTCAAGAAATGTCAATTCATGGTCTTTGAGGTCAGGGGCAAATGCCGTGGAGTAGGACCCGAGTTGTTTATGAACGGGTCAGCAATTACTAAAGTGTCAACTTTTAAATACCTAGGGCATTGTCTTGCCGCTGACCTCAGGGACGATGAAAACATTGAGAGGGAGCGCAGGGATCTAGCGGTCCGGAGCAATACGAGTATGTTGTCCCGTAGCTTACTGGGTTCGTCTTTCATTGACTTGAATGTGCCCTGGCGGCTGAGAGTATGTCATGCTCACTCAAATGTGTCGCTGGTGGTGGCGTGTGTATTGGATCATTGAGTTCCCTTCAAAATGGTTGAGCTGAATGGTGCTGATGCATTCGTCATGTTAGTGAACGGGCGCTGTCAGTGGGCACTGGTCATTTCTTAGCTGCCACGGCTTATTTTGATTCCTGAATTGTTTTTATCTTTTTATTACGGACGCTTTTAACGTGCACGTCTTTCTACATCGTTCTCACATGTATAATTTCAACATGAATGATGTAATCACTATTTTGTAACAATATTTTGATTTAAAAGAGTGTCCATGGAGTTTCTTGCCCGTTCTTCTCCATAGGTACCTACTACGCTTTGGAATGTACAACTAGCTCCATCTCTCTGACCGACTGAACCCATGACAATTCAAAAGTGCCTGTAATTGGTTTATTTGAAATAAATGCTTTGAGTTTGAGTTCTGATTCTTAGAAGACAATAAAGAAAAATAATTTTAACTATGTCCAAAAGAAGAACAAAGTCACTGAAAAAGTCTGCTAGTTTCCTTTAATTTTTTCTCCGCACTTTGCTTTTCATTTGCAAAGTATTGATTTCAATTGCTACGTTCTAACCCATAGGTAATTTTAAAAATTGTAAGTAACTTTTTTGTGTATATTTTTCTTTTTCTCAATATACATATACATTACGCCTACAAGCCCCGAAGGGTTAGGCAGCTGTGTACCTATAGTAGGTACACCCTGATTTCACATTTTTTTTTCATTCTTCCAAAATATAAGGAATCCAAGAAATCTTAAGTATTTCGCTGGTCTATCTATACAGCTGATAATAGCTACTTATTAATCAACATTGTCCCTAATTTCCTTTTAGTTTTACAATATACGTGCCGTAAACTAATAATTATTGTGTAGAATTTAATATAGAAACCAATTTCTGTCCAAATTGAATATATAGCTGAACTAAGTCTGAACCACCTGTGTCATAATTATATCCATTCGTTTCTAGAATATAGCTTAACTTTGTTACCTTCCCTTACATAGTAACTGGATAACTTGATAATATATACAATGTAGGTACCTTACCTGGTATGTTTTCTTAGTTTCCATGCACTTAATAATAAAAAATATCACATATAGAAAAATATTGAATCTAATCTAATTTAATTTACTCTAATTTAATTTAATTTTATATTTAATTTTATCTAATTTAATTTAATTTTATCTAATTTAATTTAATTTAATATAATGTAATCTAATTTAATCTGTTATTTAATTCATTGTAATCAATTTGGTTTTAACAGTAAATCTTATTTGTTTTTTGTTTTTCAAACTATGTATTACTTGTTGTTTAATTAATTGTGTTATTTACTGCGCATAATGTAGTGCATGCTGTGCTTTTCTGTAAGTGATGAGGCGCTTAGACTTAAGTTTGTAATGTAGAATTTATAAAGTAACAGTGTACTCATTGTTGAAAAGCCTAATAAATAAATAAATAAATAATGTAATAAAAATATTTAAAGTTTATGCAAGATAAACATAGAAAGTAGGTACCTATATATGAACTGAAAAAGTCACATTGTTACTTGCCCGGACATGAACCCTATGCATGATCCCTCCTCCTTATCTCTCAAGGTGGCAGGGACATCAATCTGCAATCTGTTGAGAAGGATTTATTACATGATTCTGGACCCGGTCCAGAATCCGTTCGTGGAATTTTTCCGTCGGTTATAAATAAATAATATCTGCTGTTTGATAGAAAAGTTTCAGCCTACGCGGTCTAAATGTATGGAACAGCAATTTTGTTTTAATAACCGACGAAAAATTGAATTCATGGTTTCAGTTTGCGCGTCCATTTCCCTGCCAACCTGTAGATATAAATAAAAATGAAAGGCTGTTCGTTGGTAATCATCCTTTTTCAAAAGACCATTTCAGATACAAATCTACATGGTCCTCAAAGATTATTATAATATTATTCTAATTATTGTGAATGTGAGAATGCGGCCTACTCAAATGTCCTTTCTTTGGTATTGTTCGTCAAATCGTTGAGCTCCTTGAGTCTAAGTTGAGCTGCACGATTACTGACAATTGCGTGCACTGACTGGACAGGTCCACTCAATCTGTGTGGTTCTTTCCTCAAAAGACCATTGCAGACACCGATCTACATAGCTTTCACATGATCTGACCAAGATTTTGTCTGGACTTTAAAACAGACTGTGACCTCTGAGTTTGTTTCGGCCTTTCTTCTCAGAGTAGTCAGATAGGAAACGCCGACCCCATCTAGTTTTAAAAAAATATGATTGACGTGTAAAAGTGTTTGTTCAAACCTACTTACAGAAATAAAATCATTTATCATTTGAGAACGGCTGGACCGTTTTGGCTTTTTATTGTTTAAAAATTTCGTAATAGTCCGAATAAGGTTTTTAGGGACAGAGAAATTTGAAAGTTTCCCTGAAAATTGGAAAGTTCGATTGAATCTGAAAGTCCTTTATTCCATTGGATTTTTGTATGAATTATTGTTTGAACTGGGCAACGACTTTCGGGTCAGCTAGTGTTGAATTGTAATGTGAGAAATAGAGAAGTTCAGAATTCAGACTTTACAATACTATTATTGTAAGTCCCCAATTAAATCATAGTAGTTCGCATATTTATATGGACACTGGATCAACTCAATCAGATATAACGTAAGTATACATTGCAGGTGGGAAAGTTATGAAAATAGATCAGGTATTTTTAAAGCCAGCCAGTCAGTATGCAGAAATAACATCCCTTCTACCAGCATGAAACTGCTGCAGTGAACCTATTTATTTTATTATTTATGTAAAGCACAGTAAAATACAATAGACATA
Source organism: Brachylomia viminalis (assembly GCA_937001585.2). NCBI lineage: Eukaryota > Metazoa > Arthropoda > Insecta > Lepidoptera > Noctuidae > Brachylomia > Brachylomia viminalis. Next base: position 6,587,405 of record OW443303.2, on the reverse strand, counting down.
CGACATCATTATAATTTTGAATGGAAAGGTAGGTGCTGCTTATTTCTTAAAACACATACGGTGTTATTAAAAAACAAGGTTTTTGTTTAGATATGGTTTAAACCATCGAGCCTGTTTATGAAATAAGAACCTAACATAAATTGAAATATAATTCCTTTTACAAAACTGACTTAGTGCGGTCTTCGGTTGTCAATTTTGAATTTAGAACTTAAGAACTGAATTTAGAACATACTTAGAGGCATAAAGTTCGAAATACAAAACGCGCTCAAATGTTTAGGCTCGGGCTACAGTTAGATCGTGTTTTGTAATAACACGGTTATGGTTTTAGTTACATTTAAAACAATTGAAAATGAAGAAAGAAACAAAAGAATATATAATTCTTAGGGTGTAAAGGTAGCATTTCCGACGTTTGGCTCCCAGACTGGAAAGGGCTGGGGCTGCCTTAAAGCGGCTCCTGCCCAATCTAGGGGGGCCAAACGCCTCCTGCCGGAGGCTCTACGCGGGGGTCGTGCGGTCCATGGCCCTTTACGGGGCACCGGTGTGGGCGCGTTCCTTGAGGCGGCGGCCAGCCCGCTGGTTGAACGCGCCCCAAAGGGTCATGGCCATCCGGCTGGTCCGGGGATACCGTACGGTCTCCGGTGAGGCGGCGAGCCTCCTTGCCGGATTACCGCCATGGGATCTGGAGGCAAAAGTCCTCGCGCACGTTTGGGAGTGGTGCGAGGAGGCGAAACGCCGGGGCGTAGCTCCGCTGCCGCGAGAAATCACTGTACAGCGGACAGAGCTCCGGCGGGATCTCAGGGCGGCATGGAGAGTGCGATTGTCGCAACCCAGCGCTGGGCACGCCACAATTGCGGCGATAAGTCCCCTCTTTGAGGAGTGGCTAGAGAGGCGCCACGGCGTCCTCACCTTCCGCCTGACGCAGGTCCTAACCGGACACGGTTGTTTCGGGAGGTTCCTGTTCCGGATAAGGCGGGAGGAAACGCCCGGGTGTCACCATTGTGTGGATCGCCCGGAGGACACGGTGGAGCATACGGTGGAGGTCTGCCCGGCTTGGGCGGAGCACCGCCGTGTCCTCGTGGAGGCGATTGGCGGTGGCGATCTCTCGCGTCCGGCCTTGGTCCAGGCCATGGTACGGAGCGAGAGGGCTTGGGAAGCCGTCACCTCCTTCTGCGAAGCAGTAATGTTCGCGAAGGAGGAGGCGGAACGCGTGAGGGAGAGGCATAGTTTGCGCCCTCACGCCCCTAGCCGCCGCAGGAGACGCCCTGGGCGTCGGGAATCGCAGGCCGATTCCCGGCCACCGTAGGCGCGGGCTTGCGAACGGCGAGCAATGGGCAGCTCGCCGTTCGATAAGGACCAGGCCCGGGTCGACGGCGCGTTGTGTTCCACGCGCGCCTCAAAGAGATGTCAGCACCAATGACGGGGTTTGCTAGGACCGATGCCTGCTAGGGTTGCGGAAAAGTCCAAGAGGGTTACCGTGGCCCCTGGCACAGGCAACTGAAGGAACACGGGTGGGTTTTAGTCAGTAAGAGTCTGACACGCCCTCCTGCTCTGCCCAGAGCGGGAGAAGTTATTTGATGATTTCCCACCCACAAAAAAAAAAAAAAAAAAAAAAAAAGGGTGTAAAGGTACACAAATATTTTTTTCATGACACTACACCCTAAACAGATCAGATGGAAGGTCGGAAGTTTATAATGTCAATGGAAAGCTCGTAGCAGCTAGTGATAACTAGCTAACTGTTAATAAACCACAAACAAAAATACAACAAGTTTATCCTTCAGATTATCACTCAATCACGTCAAGGCAGTGTCCCATTTCATTCCTCAGACATGAACTTTTCAATCAAAAAACGTTTCTCCTCTCGAACTTCGATCAACGTTCACTACAAAAGGAAATGAATGTTTCTTACAAACAACTTTTGAATCTAACAAATCCCTGAACTGTTATTTAAGAAAAATATTTGATGTCTGTTCATTTTTGTTTTGTAATCCGTCTGGGACTATAATTGGTTGTTGTAATCTAAGCTGCTGAATATGGGACTAAAAATAGAAGCTTTTTTCTTGTTTTGGGTTTTTAATTTACTGTAATCTGAAGCTGTGTCTATTAGTTTCTTTGCCTCGTGGAAATCAAAGTGTTGAGGAAAGATATCAAAGTATTTTTTTTTTTTATAATCATCCTACAACGTCGATATAATATATAATTTTTTATAATCAAAGCTGACACCTGTCTGGTCGGCAAGTGCCCGACGATTGATGTCGGGACGATGTATACTTAAAGGCCTCCTCTATGTGAGAAGGAGTGGGCCATATTTCACGACGCGGGCCCATTGCGGGTATTTATTGGTAACTGTTTTGAATTTGAAAACAAGCCAAGTTGCATTCAGTAGCAAGGAACCCAATAAACTTCCTTTCACCTTCTAAGCACTTGGCACCGACCTAGATATCAATTTTGTTATCGGCAAACTTGGCCCCGCTTTTACATTTATGTTTTTGGTGGGTATCTAAGTTACCCGTATATAATTCTAAAGTATAAGGGGGAAGCCCACAGCCGATAAATTTTAGATAAATGGTAATATTATATTTTATTTCTGTAAGTAGGTTTGAACAAACACTTTTACACGTCAATAATAAATTATGTTTTTAAAAGTCATAAGTCATTTATTCATGAACAATAAATTGTATCTGAATTTACATAGTATAAAAAGAAAATAAAAATTTAATTATGTAAGTGTGTGTGTGTGTAAGTGTTTCTTTTTTTATTCCGTTATGTAAAGGAAATAAAAAAATAAACACGCAAAATATTACAACAATGCAAAGATACAACAATTACAGGAATTTCGTTAAAGATCTTCAACAGCATAAAGGCACTTATTCAACAGGAAATTTCTTAGTTGCTTTTCAAAGGAGCTTGAGTACATAGCGCTTTACATAGATATATAGATAGATAAACCATTTATTTGGTGCACACAAAAAACAGCACAACACACAAAAATACAATCAGAAGATAAATATACTTAATAATTTTAAAAAAAAACAAGGTGCCGATAAAGTAACAAGAAGAAAAACATACCTAACGCAGTAAAAGTTACACTTTGACTGTACGGTTAAGCAACCGCACATTGTACTTTACTTTGGCCTAGTTAGAATACTGCAAATTTTGTTAATTTATAAAATGCAATATAGTCACGTACGCAAGAACGTCAGTCAGTCTTCGATGTAATATCGAGCTCGCGCAACATTTAACATTTAAACATTTTTTTATAACATTTTTTATTATATTATTTTAGTGCATTTTCGTATTAAAATACCTTTTTGAACATTAACATTCATTTTATTAACATTCCATATTAACTGTAAGGTTTGCCCTTACATTTTGGTCCTTCGAGCCATTAAGTGTAAAATCAGTGCCGTGGTACGTGTTCACTCGATGGGAACATTTATTTTGAACATTACACTAACTCACACACATTAATCGGAACATTAAAAAACAGTGTGAACAGTGATAATCAGTTAGATTACATAGAACGAGGTGAAGTATAAGCAGCAGGCGTAAGCAGCGAATCCGGTGAGCACGTTCCATATTACCTACTTTTCTGAAATTTTGGATTTGTATACCAAGAAACAACAATGTCTTCTTACGATGCTTTACTTGAATCTCAATCTGCCAATGTTAACTCTATCAAACGTATAAATGAAAACTTTAAGAAAGATAGTTCAACTAGTAAAACCACTCTTGAGTATCACGATGAAAGACTTCAAAACCTGGAGGAGTATTGGAGTGAATTTAAAAACAACGACATCCAATTAGCCTTATTTGAAGGCAAGAAGTCTGGACCTTACTATGAGAATCGCATTTACGAGCGTTTGGAACAAATATACGAAGAGACGAAGAGTATGATAAATAAGTCGAAACAAAGATTATTGGCGAAAATCGAAGACGACAAATTTACTACGTTTACTCAGTCTCAACAACAAGAAGAAAGGTCAAGTGCTCAAGAGGTTATTATAGAACAACGGGAAAGAGACGAGGTCGCGGATGATGTGAGGAACACGACGTCAAATGAAGAGTTAGTCGTTGATCAACGGACTAAAGATATGATAAATGAGCAGCGGTCAAACATCAAGGCGTTTGAGCGAACAGTACGTAACATGGATATTGAAAATTTGAAAGAAAAGTGGCAACTTGAAGATAAATTGAGGTCAGTTACGCAACGTTGGGAAAAAGTCGATACCACGTATTGGAAGCTGGACAACATGTTAGTCAACATGCAAGCATTTGAAAGTGATTATAACAGACTAGAAAGGTTGTATGAATTCAGTAAGGAACAAATTAACAAGAAGATCTGGGATAACAAACACCAGGAAAAATCCACGCCTCAAATTGAACTTCCGATTTTCAGTGGCAGCTATGCCCAGTGGACAACATTTAAGGACTTGTTCGTGGAAATCGTGCATCGTAACACTTTTATCTCGAACGCTCAAAAAATGCAACATTTAAAGGCGAAGTTAAAGGGAGAGCCCGAGCGATTAATACAGCACATGAACATTAGTGCTGACAACTACGAAGCCAGTTGGCGGATACTTCAGCAGAGGTACGACAATAAGAGGCTGTTATTTACCTACCAAGTCAACACGTTACTGAGTCTACCCAGCATACAAACCCCAACGGCATCACTACTGAAAAGAATGCATGATACGACCATTGAGTGCCTCCAGGCTATTCAAAATCTGAAATACGATACTTCTAGTTGGGATCCTTTAGTGGTTCACATTTTGATGCAAAAGCTAGACGCAGACACATGCCAGTCCTTCAAAGAATCCATGGAAAATCCAAGGGAAATGCCATCATTAAACGAGTTCCTGAAATTCATCGAAACCAAGTTCATGTCAATGGAATCGGGTACAAACCCGAACCGCCCGCGGAACGTTAACAGTCAACAGCAAAACACTCAGCCGAAAACAGTACATAATGCAACATACAGCAAGCCTAAGGCGCAGCAACAGACCAGTCCAGGTGGAACTAAGAACACGCCGAGAACATTCCATTACAAGCAAACATCTCATCATTATTTTATAACTTGTCCTAAATGTAATAAGCAACATGGTCTCTATAATTGCAGAGAATTCTTAAGTATGTCACCAGACGAAAGGTTAAAAACCGCCAACAACCTACATGTATGTCTAAATTGCCTGTTTAGTCATAACGGCGAAAAATGCACGTCGGAAAAAAAGTGCAAGCACTGCGATGAGCCGCATAGCAGCATTTTACATGACGCGATTGGAGTTGCGAAATCGAGAACCAACAGAGCTAATGTAGGTCAACAAGTAAACACGCATTTAGCTCATGACAACTCAAATGAGGTACTACTAGCCACGGCCCAGGTCAAAGCAATGGCCACTGACGGAACTATGGTCATTTTACGCGCTTTATTGGACCAGGGCTCTCAGGTCAGCCTCATTACAGAAAATGCTGCACAAAAATTGCAATTAAAGCGAGAAAGGATGAGCGCGGTGGTGTCAGGTGTTGGGATTTCGGCCACCACCAACTGTAAAGGACTGCTCCATCTTAAGTGCCAAGCGATATACAACAATTTTAACATTAACATTAATGCAATTATTATGAAGAAAATAACAAACAAACTGCCAAGTAAGACAATAAATAAAGATAGTTTTGAACACTTGCAACATTTGCAACTCGCTGATCCAGATTTTAACATTTCTCAGGATATAGATTTACTATTGGGAGCCGAGGTGTATTCTGAAATATTGTTAGAGGGGCTAATAAAAGCAAACACGTCATCCGTTATAGCACAACAAACACATTTAGGCTGGATAGTATGTGGTAATTACAAAACATTCAATTGCCATGTAATTGTCAACTACATTCAGGATATTGCACAATTCTGGGAACAGGAGTCTTTGCAAGAAGAGAAAGAAGATGTCGACCCAGACAACAAGTGCGAACAGCTGTACAAAGAGACAACAACACGACTTCCTGATGGACGATACCAAGTTCGTCTCCCCCTCAAGGACAATTTTATTGAACAATTAGGAACATCGAAACCACAGGCAATCGCTCAATTTCAGCAACTAGAGCGAAGGATGGTTAAAAACCAAGCGTTTGCAAGGGATTATAAAGCCTTTATGGAAGAATATGAAGAAATGGGTCACATGGAGAAAGTCGAAAACAACACTGGGAACAAAAACATGGAATATTATCTACCACACCATGGGGTGGTGCGGCCAGGTGCTATCACAACGAAACTCAGAGTTGTGTTCAATGCATCGGCAAAAACAAGTTCAAAACGCAGTCTTAATGACTTGATGGAGGCAGGACCGAATCTACAAAAAGACATCTTTAGTATCTTGCTGAAATGGAGACAATACAAATATGTCTTAACATCAGACATTGAGAAAATGTACCGATTTATAATGGTGCATCCAGAAGATCAACCTCTACAGAAAATAGTGTGGAGGGATTGTCAACAGCAACTGCTAAGAGAATATCAACTATGTACAGTTACCTATGGTACCAAGGCCGCTCCATTCTTAGCTCTCCGAACACTTCAACAACTAGCAAGGGACGAAGGTGACAAGTACCCGGAAGCTAAAAACATCCTACTCAACCAATTTTTTGTAGATGATGCGTTATTCGGAAAGGATACCATAGATGAGGCCCGAGATACAAGAGACCAACTTATACAGTTATTGAAGGAAGGAGGGTTCAATCTCAGAAAATGGTCGAGTAACGAACGTCAACTGCTAGAAGATCTGCCAGAACATATGATTAGTCCAGTCAGTTTAAACTTTACAGAGGCATCAGCGTCCAAGACGTTAGGCTTGGCATGGGATCCGAAACAAGATGAATTTATATTTTCAACCACACTAAAAAACAAAACCAACACTGAAACCAACAAGAATTCGTCCAAACGGCAAATCTTAAGCGACATATCAACAATTTTTGATCCATTGGGGTTACTATCCCCAATAACGATCAAGGCAAAAATCTTATTCCAACAGATCTGGAAGTACAAAATCGACTGGGATGATACAGTTCCAGATGGAATAGAAAAGGAATGGAGAACATTAAAGACAGAATTAACAAACATGCAACCGTTCAAAATTAACCGATGGCTTGGATTAGAAGCAAACAAGAATTGGGAATTACACGCATTTTGTGACGCATCAGAAAAAGCGTTCTCGTGTGTAGTGTACAGTAAGATTACAGAGGGAAAACAGCAACAGATTGCATTGGTTGCGGCAAAAACAAAGGTCGCTCCAATACAAAAACAACAAACACTTCCCAGACTTGAGTTATGCGGTGCTCAGCTGTTAGCTCAACTGGTAAAGAAAATAAAACATTGCCATGATAAGCCTAACATTAAAGTAACAGCATGGACGGACTCGATGATCGTACTTGGCTGGCTGAATGGAGATGTCTCGCGATGGAAAGCCTTCGTCGGACACAGAGTGCAAGAGATCATATCTGTAGTGCCCGCAGGGAGTTGGAAGCACGTGAGATCGGAGCAAAACCCGGCTGACTGCGCGTCACGTGGACTACTGCCGTCTCAGTTACACAACTTTCCTCTGTGGTTTAATGGACCTGAATGGCTTAACAGTGAATTCATTCCTGATACACATGACACGATAAAGATGCCTGAAATAGAAGTTAAAAAGGTGCATGCAGTTACGTCACAAACTACGGAAAACAAAAACATCAACCTTGTAACAGAACTACTTAACAAGAACAGCTGTATTATGACTATAATACGCATCGTAGCTTGGGTGTCGCGTTTCATAACAAAGACGTCGCAAAGCAATCGGCTCGGGGAAGACGCAGGTATGAATCATCCAAACATGAATGACCCGCCCGCGTCAAAACAATGCAACTTAACACTCGCTGATATTCGATGCGCCACTAACATAATAATAAAACATGTACAAAATGAATATTACGAACAAGAAATCCATGAATTAAAGACTAAAGGAAGGGTAAGCAAAAATAGAGGACTCCAGAAACTGTGCCCTTACCTGGATGAAAACAACATATTACGTGTCGGAGGGAGACTACATTATTCAAATTTACCAGAAGAAACAAAACACCCAACTATCATCCCAAAAAACAGCAAACTGGCGTATCTCTTAATTGCCCGTGCGCATGCTACAACACTACATGGTGGAGCGAGACTAACTATGGCTACATTGAGACAGAAATACTGGATCACAGGAGGAAATAATACTGTTAAAAAATACCTGCAGGACTGTGTAAAATGTTGTCGCTTCAAACCATCGAAACAATACCAATTGATGGCTGACCTACCCAGGGAGAGAATAACACAATCACCACCATTCTATCACACAGGAGTGGACTTCACAGGGTTTGTTAATGTTAAATTAAACAAGGGCCGGGGCGTCAGAACGAGCAAAGGATACGTCGTTGTATTCGTATGCATGGCAACAAAGGCGGTGCATTTAGAACTTGCATCAGATCTATCATCTCAAACATTTATACTGGCTCTCAACCGCATGATTGGACGACGAGGCTGTCCGAAGCATATTTATTCAGACAATGGAACAAACTTTGTTGGAGCCGAAAGGGAGTTAGCCAAACAACTGCATATCTCACAAACATTGAACAACGACACCTTATCGAAAAAGAGTAACGAGATGGGGATAGAATGGCATTTCAACGCCCCAAGCTGGCCGACTGCGGGAGGACTTTGGGAGGCTGCAGTTAAGTCAATGAAATATCACCTAAAGCGTGTCCTAGGAGAGCAAAGGTTGACATACGAAGAGTTTTTAACACTGCTTACACAAATAGAAGCCTGTATGAACTCTAGACCACTTTGCCCTTTAACAGAGGACGTGGACGATATTGATTACCTTACACCTGCACATTTTTTAATTGGCCGACCTATAACATTCCTACCAACGGAAAATATCGAAAATCAAAACATCAACATTCGACATAGGTGGCAGTTATTAGACAAAATGAAACAAGGGTTTTGGAGCAGATGGTCATCAGAATACCTGCAACAACTTCAAGTTCGTAGTAAATGGCTAAACCAAACAAATAATTTAACAATAGGGGATATTGTCTTAATTAAAGAAGACTGCCTTCCGCCTGCGAAATGGGCACATGGCAGAATACAGGAAGTTCACCCGGGGAGAGACAATCTAGTCAGAGTTGTGACGTTAAAAACTAAAACAGGGCTACTAACAAGACCAATAACAAAATTAGTGAAACTCCCAATACCAGAATCTCCTATAGAAGTACCTGACACCACCACCTCCAATGACAAAAACTGCACTGAAAAACAAAAGTCTACAACAAATAATACTAACAGGAAACAACGTTTTAAATCAAGCAAGATAAGTTCCAGCCTGCTATGTATCCTCGTAACATTACTTACGTTATTTCAACCCACAAGGCAGAGCAGTGACGGCATAAACGTCACACCGTTTGAACCAAATAGAGGAGTGTATTTTGACAAAATCGGCAATTTGCAAACCGTACATGATGACTGGAAGATTGTAACATATTATAACATGACAACTTACTGGCAAGGCATGGAAAATATACATAGAGTTGTGAAACATCTAGGAGAAAGGTGTGAGCAATTTGCATACCAAACATTGTGCAAAACCATCATGACAGAATTCGAACAGGAACTCAATGAACTTGATCATAACAACTACATGTTGGAAACTCATCATGGGCAGACAAGGGGGCGCGTTACCCGAGGCCTCGTCGATGGAGTAGGTTACCTTGCAAACAGCCTATTCGGCGTGCTAGATGAAAGGTTCGCAACACAATATAAAAAAGACATAGAAACATTACATAATAACAGAGACCATCTATTAAATCTGATCAAAGGTCAAACCTCAATCATTGAGGCACACAATAACATTTTAAAGAGAAACGAAGAAGCGATGAACACTCAGTTCAATCTATTAGAGCAACACCTTAATGCTACAGATAATTATCTAAAGAAATTGGACGAAGCTGTTCAACAAGACGAAGCGTTGAACTACTTCAACATCATGGCTCTGACAAGTTCAACAATTCTATCCAAACTCCGCCACATACAACAGATGCTTCTAGACACAGCTATTAACATTCACCATGGTCATGTAGACACCAGACTTTTACCGCAGAACCAACTCTTTCAGGAGCTTAACATTATCTCTGGACAATTGCCACAACAATTATCGCTACCCGTTGACAACATTCAAAACCAATTAGCTGATATTTACAAACTACTAGAAGTAAAATCTAGATTGTTTGAAAATTATTTCATCATCGAAATAACATTGCCACTAACGGGTGACACTCCATTCACTATATATAAAACAGTTCCCATTCCAATGATCAAAAATAACAACCAGTCAATTACAATGAAAACAAACTCAGAATATGTTGCAGTAAATGTGAGAAAAGAGACATACATGCAGCTAACACACAATGACCTGGAACATTGTATTAAAATAGAACCAAGGACATATGTATGCTCACTAAACAAACCAACACGCAATATGCGAAATCATCAAATTCCATGCGAAATCGGCGCAATAACAAACATTACATTATCAAAATGTATCTACACATCAGAGTCCTGCAACAACAAATGGACACCATTACAAAAACCAAATACCTGGCTCTATGTCTGCTGCACGGATTGTCAACTGCAAATCATCTGTGAAGGTCGTATGACCACGAAGGCAATACGGTCAACGGGAATTTTAGAAGCCAAAGAAGGATGCATAATTAGAAACAACGAAGAAACATATTATACACAAGTTTACTACACAAACAAAATTTATGTCAACCCGGAAATAGCGCTGATAAACCTGGATGACATCAACAATTTAACATCGGTACAACCGCTTGATTTATCAACAAGCCAACATAACACGCATTTCGTGAAAAACGATTATGAAAAACTTCATAAGTCGTTGAAAGAATTGGAAGATCAGACCAAACAGACTGAAATGTCGCAACACGATGTCCATCAATACATCATTTCGTACTCTACGATGGGACTTCTAATCATATCAATTTTCGTCGCGGGAGGAGCCTACGTGTACTGCAAACGCTGTGGCAAGCTCGCCGTCAGCGCCGCCGACGCGCCAACCAGATTACCGCCACAGAAGCCACCAAGAGCTACAGCATCCACCTACGCGACACCTCATTCTTTTAACATTTAACTTTATTTACATTTTAATCATTTTATTTACATTTTTTTTCTATGAATTTATATAAATTGATAGAATATTAATAAGTTATCTTAAATGATTACTTTTTGCCCCGCCAAGATGTACGGTTAAGCAACCGCACATTGTACTTTACTTTGGCCTAGTTAGAATACTGCAAATTTTGTTAATTTATAAAATGCAATATAGTCACGTATGCAAGAACGTCAGTCTTCGATGTAATATCGAGCTCGCGCAACATTTAACATTTAAACATTTTTTTATAACATTTTTTATTATATTATTTTAGTGCATTTTCGTATTAAAATACCTTTTTGAACATTAACATTCATTTTATTAACATTCCATATTAACTGTAAGGTTTGCCCTTACATTGACAAATACTTAAAAACTAATTACTATCTAACGGAAGTACACGGCGCGTGTCTCAAGGTTGCACCAAATGGGAGTCCAACTCAGCATGTGTCAGGCAAATATACCTGACGCTGATATTCTGCTGGATAGGGGAGTGACAAACGGACGTTGAGCCGACGAGATAAATTGGTGTTGTGACAGTGTGAGTGCAGAGTGAAGTTAATACCTATGGGCAACTTATTAAATAATATAACCGATTGATATCTGGAACTGTGCCTCACAATAAAACTAAAACTAGATAAGTTCGGTGTTTCCTATCTGTTTCTGAGAAGAATGACCGAAACAAACGCAGAGGACAGACTGTGTTCTCTAAGTTTGTTCTTTAAAGGTACAGACATAATCTTGGTTTATGATAGAACGATGAAAATGATTACGCAAACAGTTTGATAGGAAAAGTTATCGTTGCTTCACTCCAACCAGCATTCAAATCGAAAATAATAAAGTACGATTGAAACCCTCGTTTGAACTATAAAACCTATAGCTAATCTTCTGTAAAAGTACCTCGGAATGTTTTATAAGTGGGCCTCGCACAGTAGGGCAGGCACATAAAAATTGTATTATCGCACATACGCCGTCAAATCGAGCTGGGACCATCAAAGGGTTTTACGATAGTCGATATTTGAGAATAAATATATTTAAGAACTTGTCTTGTTGTTTTATTATATTTTGCGGAGTATTGGTGCCGATTCCCTTGTTCACAAACTAAACTAAATTTAAGTTTAGTGCATCTTTTTCTTTCTATTTCATTATGAAAAGGACAGAAGATAAATTTTAGTTTAGTGCTGTCAAATTAATCAGCGCCTGACACTACTCCATACAAGTTTAGACGTGATTAAAAAGTTGACAACTAAAGTTACATCAAATTACGTCAGGTGCTGACTAATTTGACAGGACTAAACCAATATTTATCTTCTGTCCTTTTCATAATGAAATAGAAAGAAAAAGATGCACTCAACTTAAATTTAGTTTAGTTTGTGAACAAGGGAATCGGCACCAGTATCTCGTGGCACAGATTAATCGAGTTCTTTTCAATCCTTTATAAGTAGGTATAAGAATGTCAATTCATTTCAGACATTTCTCCCTGAATCCAAAATCCAAATCAGTAAGGTCTTAGAATTATTTGAATATTAATTTGTTTAAAACCATTGAGTTTGCCAACAATTTTTGATACGATCCTTTAAAACCAATTTGATGCAATATTGATTACTTACTTACTTTATTACTTACTACGAACTTAAGGGCCAATACTCACAGAACATTATAGCATAGTTCTGACTTCTAGTGCTACCCAATACACTATTAATACAAAGTTAGTAGTAATTAGTAGCCCGCCCATCCAATTACTGACTGCATGTGTTGTAGTACCTACCCCATGACTGTGAATGTTAGTACCATGCAGGCTGGATTGAATACATGACTTTATAACTGTCTGGCGGTTTTGAGTAATTTGTATAAATGGCCTATGCAAATGTCCTGCAGATCTATTAGCGTATGACGGGTCGTTGAGCTCCCTAAAATAGGCTTGAGTTACACGATGACTGATGCATGCATGCCGTTTGGTCAACTAAAAGCTGCAAAGGCTCTTTCTTCAAAATGCCCTTCCAGACATGGCCCTGCATTGTTAATCTCTTATAAAATTCTAATAATATAATGTTTGGACTTTAAAAGAGACCTTGACCTCTGAGTTTCTTTCGGCATTTCTCCTCAGGGATCAGTCAGCTAGGAAATGCCGGCGCCATCTAGTTTTAAAATATTGACCAACTAAATATTCACGTGTCTTTAAAGATCTACTTACAAATAAACATTTCATTTCATTAAAGAGTTCATACCGGCACGGCAACCGCACGTCCATATTAACAATATGAATTGACAGTGCCCGTATGTCGTAGCAGTTAGAACGGTTTTTGTTGTTCAACTGACGTGTGGTTTACACATTAAATATAGCATGTTGTGTTGACCGGTAAACGACTGTGCAGTAGACGAGTGTTAGACCAAGTACACTTGGTGTGGAGGTAATAAACTAAAGTGGTACTTATGACATTGACACATCGATATTTAGAAAGGCCATCGACTGAGAATTTTTACTAGCTTCTACTAACGACTTCGTTCGTGTGGAAGTCGTAAGATATACATTGTTCTAAAATAACAGCCACATTCATATAAAGCTTCCTCGGCCCCCGTCCCAACGCGTCGCATTGCATCACCAGCCCACGCTATTACTTCGCTTTCGCTTTGCGTTAATTCTGTTTTTTTTTTTTTCTTTTTGCTCGTTTCCTAAGGGTCGTAACGTGATGTTAAAAAGCCTATAATGTTGCTCAAGAATGTAATATTAATATTATTGTTTAAATTCGAATCGTAATTTCAGATATTACCGCGTTCAAACAAAAAACAACTTCTCAGCTTTATTATATTTAGTACAGATTTGCTTTGACTATATAGAGGTATGAGATAAGGTACGGCCGAATCCTCAAAGACAGCTCTAAAATTGAGTTGTCTTTGGAAATTCGGCCAGTCACGTCTTACTGGGTATACCTGTTCTGTGGGTTTCATAATAGAAAGCGATCGCGCCTGAATGTTAAATGTCCTTTGAATATTCAGAGGTTAGACTACTTTTTTTTTTTTTTTTTTGTCGTGCCTCCCCGTACAGAGATACTTACAACACTGCAACACTTGACCAAGCGCTAGGTACACTTGCTTAATTAATTTGGGCCCAGCTGCATATCTTAGATTTTTGGAAACAAATAATACTTATTTAGGTACCTATAAAGTTGCCGTTTGACAATACTGGCCATTTGAAACGTAATGTATGTATGGCTGGCAATAAATTCTAAATTCAAATAAATTTTCTTTTAAAAATATAGTATTCTATTTTGAAATTCAGTCATTTGTTTATTGATTAGTGTTTTGTTTTCACTACATTTGTATCTTTTTCATCAATATGGACACGATAAAAATACGAGTAATTATGGAATATGGGTTCCGTCGCGGTAGCAATGCCGCACAAACGGCTCGCAACATTAATTACGTAAACGGAATGAAAACTACAAACGAACGACCGACTCGTTATTGGTTTGAACGCTTTCGACATGGAAATTTTGATCTAAAAATGAACCCCGTGGTCGCCCGAAAACTAAAGTCAACAACGACGAACTAAACGCGATAGTGGAAGCTGACGATACTCAATCTACGGCTGAGTTAGCAGCAGCTTTCAACGTTAGCATCAAACCAATATTGGTCCATTTGCGTTGCTTATCAGACACAGAAACGAACGGATTTTGAACCACATTGTTACTTGTGATGAAATGTGGATTCTTTTTGATAATTTAAAGCAGTCATCATGTTGGTTAGACCCTGGTTCAGCGCCTAGGCAATGCCGCAAACGAAAATTTTCCCCTAAAAAAGTCATGGTCGCCGTTTGGTGGTCTAGTGCCGGTATAACTCATCACAGCTTTTTACCAAATGGCACCAGTATTACTGCGGATGTTTACTGTGAGGAAATAACTGAACACAATGATGGAGAAGCTCGCAAATCTCCGGCCAGCCTTGGTTAATCACTCGTCCCCGCTGCTCCTACACGACAACGCTCGACCTCGTACGGCACAACAGACAGTCTCTAAGCTACAAGAGCTAGGGTTGGAAGTTTTGCGTCATCCACCGTACTGACCAGACCCTGCGCCGACCGACTTCTACTTTTTCCAAAATTTGGACAACTTCTTGGCATGGAATTAATTCAATACTCGAGAGACAGTACTAAATGCTTTTGATGAGTTTGTTGGCTCCCATACACATGATTTCTTGAAGAAGGGCATTGAAAAATTACCAGTGCGTTGGCAGGGATACATCGATAGTATTGGTGTATATTTAAAAAAATAAATAAAAAAATAGAGATGGTAGGGTGATAGAAATAAAAAATATTTACATTAAAATGACTTTAACTTTCTGTATATACTAAACGGCCATTTCATAGGTAAATACCTAATATTAGTTTTCTTCCCTCTGGAAGAAACCATGTCTTTAGGAGGTCGAAAAGATAGATGATTATTAATAGCTATTCCTAAATATTTTACTTTTTTCGCTTTAATTAGGGCAGGGCAAGAACAGCTTACATTATTACTGCAACATGTGATACTATGGAGAGATTTGAGGAAGGGGATTGCAGTTTCGCATAGAAAATGTGAGATGCGTCGCTGCATTATGAGTAAGGATATTTTTTTTCAGCCAGGGGCTTATATATTAAATCCATGCTGCGCATTCTTATTGACATTTTCCCAAGTATCAGCAGAAAACAGAAGCACCGTATCGTCTGCATACGATGTCTTTCCCGCGTGGCCGCGTCGAGCTCGCAACGGGTCTGGCGATTCCATCCGCTGACCATCACCTTTCCTGGCGTCTGCAGCGTGGCACACCCGCTGCGGTTTTCGTCAAACCAGGCTGAGCCAGGAGAGTATACTGCGCTACACCCAAGGGAAATTAAGGAAAGTTGTGTGACCATAGGCATATCTACCCCCTTCACTATTTTTTTAAGTTGATAATTTACGTGGTCTTATTTCTCTCTCCACCACGTTATCTCTTCCGTCACAGTTTTCAATGGGTTCTTTTCGTACGATGTTTTAACATTCTTTAGTAGACGGTTGCAGAAAGTTCGACCTTGTGTAGTTAACTTTATGTGTGTTCTTTTCAGGTGACTTTCTTAACTTTGTATGTAAACTGTTCCTGTGTCTCTTACAACGGAACAGTCCTGGGGCTATTCGTGATTAAATTTTATTACGTTTTGATAATTTTAGGACGGTAGTGTTTGCTACAATTTCATGCTGAATATTTGTCATGAAAATTTCGATGGCAATATGTCGATACGGTTGGCGCAGTGGTTAAGCGATTGACTGCTGCGTTACGTGTCGCGGGTTCGATCCCCGCACGGAACAAATATTTGTATGACCTGCAAGTAGTTGTTCCGGGTCTGGCCGTTTGTCTATGTGAGTTTAAATGTTTGTAAACGCACCCACGATACAGGAGAAATTCCTAGTGTGGGGCAACGTTTAAAAATTTGCCGACGAAGACGTAGGCAAATGTTCTTGCCTGCCTACAATGAAGATATAGCAAAACAGCCTGATGATCAGTGAATGTTGATTGTCATCAAACTCAAACTCGAAGCATTTATTTCAAATAAACCAATTACCTACAGGCACTTTTGAACTGTCAAGGGGTCAAACGGTCAGAAAGATGAAGCTAGTTGCCCATTCCAAAGCATGGTAGGTACTTATGCAGAAGAACGGGGAAGAAAAAATGTCAAGTCAATTTGGTACAAAATCTTATGGACTTAGTTTTTTCCACAATTTGTGGTTGGGTTTTTAAAAATGGGTTAGATCATTATTATATCCTAAAAAGAAGAAAGGATCCAATATCAAGCAAACTCAAACTCAAAGCATTTATTTCAAATAAACCAATTACAGGCAGTTTTGAATGGTCAAGGGGTCGGTCAGTCAGAAAGATGAAGCTAGTTGCCCATTTCAAAGCGTAGTAGGTACCTATGGAGACGAACGGGCAAGAAACTCCATATTAAATTATTTAAGTAGACTTAATAATCGACTGCTATTTGAAATATTCTCTAAGATATAAATATGGGAGTCACCAGAGGTAATTAGCGATTTTTTAACAGTTGCAAGTTTTGCTTGAACATCTTCCATTACTGACTCAAAATACCTATACTTTTGATAATTTGGAGGTCTGTAAACGCACACTATAACATGCTTATCTAGCTCGTTATGTTCAACCAACAGATCAACGATATCTTTACGAGCCTTAGGTTTAATAATATAATTTTTAACTAAGATTAGTGAATCCCGACACAGTATTGATTATCGGTGAAAATAACTGCCCACACCATAATTTTCATAATGAATTAGCATTTCATAATCTTTCAACCAATGTTCAGTTACAAATAAATTCAAACACGGTTTTTCCTTTTTTGTTTGTTTGGAAGAAACGCCTTGAATATTTTGATTAAATAATCTCAAGCGGTCTTATTACAAAACAAGGTTTTTCTTTAGACATGGTTTAAATCATCGAGCCTGTTTTTGCAATAAGAACCCAACCAAAATCGAAATACGGTTCCTTTCACAAAACTGACAACTTAGTCCGGTCTTAAGTTGCCAATTTTGTGTTAAGAACTTAACTGAAGTCGGCAAGACGCAAGCCGTCTTATTACAAAACACGATCTAACTTTAGTCCCAACCTACACATTCGATTTAGTTTTTGTATTTGGAACTTTATGCCGACTTAAGTAAAGTTCTTAATACAAAATTGACAATCTAAGACCGGACTAAGTTGACAGTTTTGTAAAAGGAACCGTATTTCGATTTTGGTTGGGTTCTTATTTCGATTTCAGTTAGGTTCTTATTTCAAAAACAGGCTCGATGGTTTAAACCATGTCAAAAGAAAAACCTTGTTTTGTAATAAGGCCGAAGGAGTTCTACTTAGAACCTTTCTTACACGAGCAAGAAGACACCTTATTGTTGGTAGGTATAACTATATTGTTACTTGTATATGCTGTTGTCTTATTATCTTGTTTAAATCAACCTCCAGAGTGAGCCCCAAGACTCCCATGCCAGCACCAGGCAATTAGATCCTACTACTTGTGAACCCCACATTACGATAAAAATTTGCAAATAAACTAATATTAAACATAAAAAACAATGATTGTAAATAGTTATAGCATCAATGCTACAGTTATTTAAAGTGACCACCTGTACTTACATCAGAATTATAACTAATAATTGCGGTGATATTATTAGTATAAGACTTCGACAT
The DNA here is from genome assembly GCA_937001585.2 of Brachylomia viminalis. Taxonomy (NCBI): domain Eukaryota; kingdom Metazoa; phylum Arthropoda; class Insecta; order Lepidoptera; family Noctuidae; genus Brachylomia; species Brachylomia viminalis. The sequence continues at coordinate 6,568,974 of OW443303.2, read as the reverse complement.
ACTACAGCTCGCGCGATAAGAGTTTGGCTTTGACCTTCGGATTTTTGAACTTTTGATTGTACAACAGGAGTGCGCGGTACGTCGTATCGATGCGAGAGGCAGGGAACGACTGGAGCGCCAATCAGAGCACCGCGTGCGCCTACACACCCGCCCCGCACCCCGCTAATTGCCCGTTGATACCCAATTTCTGATTTCTGCGCAATGACGGTCAAAGCCAAACTCTTATCGCGCGAGCTGTACTTATTTCTGAGTTCTGGTGTTGAGTTCTTAGTAATAACCCGGAGTTTGGAAGTTGGCGGTGTGTGATACCCCCGTGCCTCGGAAAGCACATTAAGCCGTTGGTCCTGCGCCCGATCTCTCCCTGGTCGCGTTGGATAGCCGTCCCATCGGACTATGAGAGTGAGGGAAGAGAGAGTGTACCTGTGTCTGCGCACACACTTGTGCGCTATAATATCTCCCGCGCCGAAGGCTAGTCTCCGTTGAGATTGGCCACCATGGCCGAAATACGGTCTGGACGACTATACCTATATGTCTGAGTTAATATAAGCTAATCGCCACGCTATTTTATGTCCAAATGTATTCCTTGTCGATTTCAAGTTATCAACAAAACTGTTGGTGTAAAAAAATATAAGTTTATCAGTAGTGACTTAATAAGAACTGAATATGCTTATTAAGCATATGTATATTATTGTTTTTTCTATTTGATAACCTCTCAAAATATTGAAGAGCACACAAAATAATTTTATGACAATTAATCTTTAAAATCTCAGTAACACTGTCAGTGATATCTTCTTTTCTGACCTGGGACCTTATTACCTACAAATACAGTAGTGTAGACATTATAATCATATTGATTTATTGTAATTGATGTCATTATTTCTTTGAAGGATGTCCCAGGTAAACAATACAGCAGTGAGCGCATTTTTTTTCCCCCGCACTTCACCCGCTCTGGGCAGAGCGGGAGGGCGTGTCAGACTCTAACTGACTAAAACCCACCCGTGTTCCTTTAGTTGCCTGTGCCAGGGGCCACGGTATCCCTCTCGGACTTTTCCGCAACCCTAGCAGGCATCGGCCCTAGCGGACCCCGTCATTGGTGCTGACATCTCTTTGAGGCGCGCGTGAAACACAACGCGCCGTCGACCCGGGCCTGGTCCTTATCGAACGGTGAACTGTATCGAACGGCGAGCTGTAGCAGTGAGCGCCTGCGATTGTGTTTTAAGCATCACATGATCAAGGTACGTTTTGCTACTTCTCATGGGCAGGGTGTGGTCAGGTAAGATACTGTGATATGCACATAGATTTAAATAATCTAAGAATTTCGGGCGTTGACCTTCCGGACAGATGTTTATGATAATAGCAGAGATATTATTAAAAGTTAAGACAAGTTAAGATGTTATTGAGAGATAAAGAAAGGCGATTTGAGGGAGATCTATAAATTGTCACTTTTGCAGATTTGGTGCCGATTTTTAGGACGAGGCAATTACAGTCTCGGTATGGCGACTCCTCACAAATAGTAACGCCACATGCGAACTACACATCAACCTGACGTCACACAAATTCCTGCATCGCGCAAGCACAGTTTACCGCGCAACTAGCATATTATATACAACGTCCCGACATCAATCGCCGGGCAGTTGCCCACCAGACACGACACCCATCTGGTTGGAGGGTCCTCCCGTTTCTATGTATAGTGGATGAGTGAACCATACACCCTGTTTTGCATGCTTCTATAGACCGGTTGATGAAAAACTGTAACTCTGTCTTTTTGATTATCATAATTATTTAAAGCCTAAAAGTAAATTATCGATTATATCCGTCACGATTAGGCAATAACGGGTAACATGATAACCAGCCTTCTGTCAGAATAATAATTTCACAGCCGATACCCACAATATAGATAGAAATACCGGAAGTGCATCAAAATTTCGAGATAAACTGCGTACCTATATTTTGAGAAACCGTCATCTGGGCAAGGATTTAAACTTCGGCAATCCTGGACAGCACACGCAACTGAATTTGACACTAATATTTCATTTATTTATTATAAATATTTAGGCACAGTTTGAATTAAATGTAACTAAGAATATTAAATTTGTTGATAAACAATTTGATAGTGTTATTCAGTAGTCGATCAGGTTACGTTAGGTTAGCTACGCTTGGGGTGCATGTTGAAGAGCCTCCTCGTGGCGCACCCTGGGCAACGTCGGCTCCAATTTCTCCCAGTGCGGTTTTGGGGGACAATTGGGGCTGGCGGCTAATCTTCAACAAGCGGGGAAAGGTCACGGTTCCAATCGCCGATAATGCTTGATGGTCGGTGAAGGGAACCGGGCTACAGAGGGCAGATACGTCCACTCCTCCTCTGCTTATAGAGGGAGGTGAGTGGGCGTAGACTGGGCAGGGCCGCCGATGCGGAACAGGCGGTCGTGTCCCGGAGGGAGGCAGCGGCGCGCGCGCGGGGGATGATTCTCTCGCGCGGCGCCGCTCCGGAGAGGGGAGGGGTCGAGGAAGACGCCAGTCTGGTAGTCACCTCCGGCTCCTCCCGGGTGGAGGCCAGCAGGCGGTGGGTGCGGAGGCGCCCTTTGCCTGTATTGCACGGGCCTCCATCAGCGTCGGACGGGAGTGGCCGGGTGTTCCCGGCCATTCCCGTAGCCCCCCAGTTAAACGGGGGGCATGCGGGGCCCGCCAACTAGGCGGGCATGCGCCGGGAGGGCTGTGGAAGCAGAGGCTGAGCCAATTTCCCATAGCCCTTCCATCACGGCGTTGTGGGAACACCGCTGAGTTTTAGTGGGTATACTGTCGGTTGCGGATTTCGACAGGAGTCCCACATACCCCGTCTCGTCCCCCACGAGCGGGGATGCATAAAGCATTTCTCAGCGACAAAAAAAAAAAAGGTTAGCTACGCTTTCCGGCCGGTGCTCGCGCGCTGGCGCGGGAGGAGGCACGGCTTCCTGTCCTTTCGGGCGACGCAGGTGCTCTCGGGGCAGGGTTGCTTCGGGAAGTACCTGTGTCGCATAAACCAGGGAGCCGGACGCCCGGTGTCACCACTGCGTCAACTGCCGGGAGGACACGGCGTGGCATACGCTTTCAGAGTGTGTCGCTTGGGAGGAGCCGCGCCGTGCCCTCATCTCAGAAGTAGGCAGTGACTTGTCGCTGCCGGCCGTAGTCGAGTCGATGGTCGGCAGCGCCGAGTCCTGGGACGCGGTGGTCACCTTCTGCTAAACAGTCGTCTCGCAGAAGGAGGCTGCGGAAAGGGAGAGGGAGATCTCATTTACTCACCCGGCCCGCAGAAGGCGCACCGGGCGTCGGCGGAGGGCGGATAACGCCCTCTTCCAGCCCCCCTAAATGGGTCTAGGGGCGACGGACTCGGGGACGTCCGTCGCCCCCCACACATCAGAACCCGAGGTGGCGGTGCGTAGTGTTCCACGCGCGCCCCTCTTAGACGTCACGGGGGGAGTCAAACACCTCACTCCCTCCCCCCCCCAGACCCGAAGAGGCCCGCAGTGGCGGGCCGGCACCAGTCGGGGGTTGCGGAAGGATCGTACGTTCCCGCGACCCCCGGCGTAGGTGTGAGATGGAACACCGGGGTGGTTTTTAGTCAGTAAGAGTCGGACAGACCCCGCCGCCCGCCCCACGGCAGCGGACATCCATGAGGATTTTCCACCCCGGAAAAAAAAAAAAGAAGGTTAGCTACGCTTGCCGCGGTTGGTCCGTGAATAGGTCACCATCTTTACATACTCGTACCAAGACTCTTCCGTGCCTCAGAAAGAACGTTAAGCCATTGGCCCCCGGTTGTCATTCGTGGATCTTTAACAGCCGTTACGGGTCGTCAGAAGCCCGAAAATCTGATAACGAGTCATACCAAGGGGTATAAGGTGTTGGAGGTCAGATAGGCAGTCGCTCCGTGTAAAATACTGGTATTCAGCTGCATCAGGTTAGTCTGGAAGCTGACCCAAATATAGTTGGGAAAAGGCTAGGCAGATAATGATGATGATAATTCAGTAGTCGAGCAAGACAAATTATGTCGTTATTGCTATAAGTTTTCCAAAAGGATGGAACTATTTTATGCGATGTATATAATTTAAGCGATATAATGCAATAATCCAATACTTAATGCAATAGCCCCACAAATCAAAATTTTAGAAAAATTTTCACTGGTGGTCCTAGGTTCCCCAATTCTAGAAGATAGCTTTTCTCCTTTCATCGAGGAAAAAATCAAAAATTTCAACGACATTTCGGACAGATTCTCCAAAATTAATTTACATTCGGCATTGACACTGATTAGATACTGTTGTTTTGGCCCAAAATTTTATATATTTTCTACGCGCTTCCCCTTTATGGAAGCAGGCACACCTCTTGGACAAAATTGACCAAATTAATCGCAGCACACTAACATTAATTTTAAATGTAGCCTTGGATGACCGAGCGTGGCTGCAAACCACTCTACATAGAGCCACTCTACCCATCCGTTTTGGTGGCCTTGGCATCCGCGAAATTACCAGTATTAGCTTACTGACGTTTCTGTCCTCTGTCCAAAGCACCGACAAGCTAACCAGGAAAATTTTAGCTCCCTCCCTGGTTGACTCTGAAGTGCCGTGCTTGACCGACGCGGTAAATGCCTGGAAAATGGCTTGTCCGGATACAGATCGGCCCGTGAACCCATCTTCCCAGAGGCAGTGGGATGAGCCGCTCTGCGGGTTGGAACGGAATAATCTTATCAATAAGTCCACTCAATGCTGAGCGTGCCCGCCTGCTGGCGGTGGGTGAATGGGAGTCGTGCCTCTGGCTTCAAGCGCTACCGTCACCCAACATAGGCACTATGCTGGGTGACACCACCTTCCGGCTCGCTACTTGTCTGCGTCTGGGCGCTCCTTGCGTAGCTCCACATCGCTGCCAACGCGGTGAAGGTGTCGACTGCCTTGGACACCATGGCCTTTCCTGCAGTAAGAGCGCAGGCTGGATAGCACGGCACGCCAGCATCAATGACATTATCCGTCGTGCTCTTGTCACCGCCGGGGTGCCAGCTGTCTTAGAACCCAAAAGCTTGGTACGCGAGGATGGGAAGAGACCAGACGGAATGACCATAATGCCTTGGAAGGTAGGTAGACCTTTGGTGTGGGATGCAACGTGTGTCGACACCCTTGCGCCTTCCCATCTTCCTAGCACAGCCGGCTGTGCTGGGGCGGCTGCTGCAGGTGCGAAAGACCTCAAACGGCGCAAATACTCACATCTTTTAGGGACTTACGAGTATGTGTTTGAGCCGTTTGGCGTTGAAACACTAGGGCCTGCATATGGTCCGGTAACCACTTAGTTTTTCGAGACATCGCCAAGCGGTTGGTCGACTCTTCACGTGAGAGGGCTGGCCTATTTTTTAATGCAATAATAAAAACTCGGGCTTATAAATGAGAGCATGATGGAGATTGATCAGAAAGAACATATTATCATTAACAAACTCATTATGTGGCCTCCTGTTCATCCTTAAGCTTAATGAGGTCGTGAGGTCAGAACAAGACCATTGCCGTTTTCTTTCGCAAGTAACTTTTCCATAAGATATCCAGCAGTAGGTTTAAAAGAATAAAAAATAGTCGCCTGCACTTTGGTCTTAAATAAGGCTGACAACAGGTAAAGTACTACTGTCGGACTGCATAGAAAAGAAAGAGAAGCGCGATGACACAAAGCTGGTAATTTAGTGCAAAATATGAAGCAATTCTCTATTTACAAACAATCTATTGATTGAACTAAAAAATTTAAACACGTTAATTATGTTGCTTGAAAAACAATCTGAAAAAAAAATAATGATTGCATGTATATTATTCTTGTTTTTAATCGTTAAAATACATTTCTAGAGGTATCTTCGTGACTTTTTTCTATCGTACCAAATTAGTTGTATTATGTTTTTAACACACTATCTAACTAGCATTTATCCTGAAGAATATATCTTTTTCTGATTTTGTTTACTGCAGTGGATCGTATACTTTTAGGCATTATACAACTTGCGTTTAGGTCATGTAGTCCCCTTAAACAGTGTGATATAAAGATCTGTTTCAGGGGTTTATCAAGGCCGACCAAACTTGTATTTAACTTTTCGGTCTTCTCTGTTAATGTTAGGTTTTTGACACTGCTTAGGACACTTCCTTTTGTAAGAACTGAGGTGAATTCAACGACAACCGGATTCAGTACGTTCGGGTTTGCGAAAGGGAAATAGATGTCTTTAATGTCCGAGGTCTGTAATTGAAGGTTGAGAAGATATCCGATTTTCTTCACCACATTACACAGCTCAGGTTTCGACTGGTTTTGTAATTTCGGATTGTTTTTCAATTCTATCTTAGCCGAACAGGACTGCTTTTCAAGATTTTCAATTATATTTTCCAGGGATTTAATATTAAACCAAGTGTTTCTTACGTTCAAGCTTGAAGTTTTCTAATTCTTTAAGTATGACGTCATAGTTTGAGTACAAAGACTGCACAGTACTGTCGTACTGGATTTGTATTTCAGCTCAAGACGATTCTAAACTTTGTAATTTAAAATTACGTTCCTCAGGGAACTTCGCGAGAGAATTGCATACCTCTTGCATAAAATGAGTAATCTCATTTTCTTGTAGTTTACGTTTCAACATACGCCTCATATTTATGTTACCCAGGTCATTAGTGCTTCGCATATCCGACACGCTTCCCTCAACGCTCCGTCTCCGAGTGTATCTGTTATTTCGGTCGGGTGCGAGCGTGTAAGTGGCATTATTATATCGTCGCTTTAAGCGAGGTACCAGGATAAAAGCGCTGCGTAGTGGCATCGAGGCGCCGTGCGAGAGAGTCATAGCGAAATACCATTTTTTTTTAACTCGATTTAATTGACGAAAATTGTACTTATTTAAATGTTGAATTTAACTAACACAAAATGTAAAAGATCCTCGGAGGTCCAGGGGGAGAGGATATTATTATATGTGTAGAAGATGGTAGAGCCCAGACGCGGCATTATGAGAGAACACCGAAAATATGTTTGAAATGTTTCAGATAGAATTCGAAAGAACTAATAAATTACATGAAAAAAAAGTAAGTTATCAGAAACGATTATCGAATCGAATGGCGCACATCACCAATCGTGGAAACAATTAAAACTTTTTCAATTTTGTATCCTACGCGTTATCTGTAGATGTAAGCAGTCGTACACACTGAGAACTTGAGTTTTAGACCTTATGTGAGAATTTGAGGGGCTCGTGGCTTAGAAACAGCAGCCGCACGGGTCGATCTATCAGGATAAGCTTCGCTTGCCGCGGTGGGTCCGTGGATGGGTGACCATCTTTACATACCGAGACCCCTTCGTGCCTCGGAAAGCACGTTAAGCCGTTGATCCCGGCTGTCATTCGTGGATCTTTGACAGTCGTTGCGGGTCGTCAGAAGACGGAAATCTGACAACAAGTCTTACCAGGGGGTATCGTATTACTCAGTAACTGGGTTGCGGGGGTCAGATAGGCAGTCGCTCCATGTAAAATACTGGTATTCAGCTGCATCCGGTTAGACTGGAAGCCGACCCCAACCTAGCTGGGAAAAGGCTACGCAGATGCTGATAACCTCATGTAAGAGTTTCATTGGAAAGTTGCCAGTTCCATTTTTTTTATAACTATAGTTTAGATGACACCATGTGGATGCAGATACCATCTATTTGATTTTAAACGTTGCAGAAAACTTTATCATGTTATAATAACCTCTCGTGAATAGCTTTTTGTCAAAGGTTTCGTCCACGGAAGTTTTATCGCAATTCAATACCTAACTCTTCCGAGTATACATATTTACGATTTGAAATTAAAGTCCAGTTCATTACAAGATGGGACATATTAAAGAAGTTCTTAACTTAAGCTTTGGCCCTAATGGTTAAAAATGTATCGGAAAACACGAAAATCTGTTGCTAGTGGTAACTTGGTCATCACGTTGGTTATTGCCCTATCTATTAATACTGCATACGTAGTTCAATCTAGAAATTAAAAACAAAACACTCATTTTTTTATCGAATGTTTTCTATAAAGGTATGATCGACAAAATTTATCGATCCTTCAAAACTAAAAAAGTTGAATAACAAAATGGCGCGCACCATGCTTTAATAGGTTAACGTGAAAATCAGAGATCGTGGAGATCTCTCTGATCACAGATTATCAATCTTGTCGGTTTGAATTGTACGACTCCAATCTGTAATAACTGAATTATTTTTGAACTATGAATATAACTGAACATTGCGATCGCAAAGTAATTAAAGTTTACCAACTGTAATTTTAACAAATAACAAGGCGTAGTGGTCAAATTTGTGACGTAATTGAGAGAATGTTCAGCTGTCCATAATCTCTCTATGAGAGGGAGTGCTGTGAATCACACACGCCGTTTTATTGAAAAAATAACTCTCGGCTAAGGATTAACTAAAGGCAAATAAAACATTTTCAAAAGAGTATTGACAGTAAAATTCATTCCGGACCCAAGGCAACCCTGGAGGATACCCCTCGGGTGCCACAGGAACTGGAATTCGGACAAACAAACAAAATCTTCAGCTTTATTATTACTCTGAACTGAAATGAATTATATACATTATACTGTATGAATTCAGCACATGATTCTAGCTTAGAGAAGTATTGTCGGATATCAAAAAAAAATCTGCTGTTGCATAGAAAAGTGCAATAGGTACATGATACGAGCTACGCGATAAAAGTGTTTTGAACAGAGAATTCTGTTTTATATAACCAGTGAAAAATTTCAGCACTGGTGGATTCAGAATCGTGTACTGTGTGTTTAAATGTTCTTTTATTTTTTAATTATTTTTGCTGTTTGTATTGCCTGTGCGTGTCCCAAATAAAATATTTTTCTTTCTTTCTTTCTTTTACTGAATCTATGGTAACAGGTTGCGCATCGTTGCCCCTGCCTCCCTGTAAATGGTTTTTCAACAAGACTTGGTTTTTTAAAACAAAATAAAACAAAGAATTTAGATGAAAATGTTTTTTTTTATTGTATTAGAAAGAGTCATCAGCATCATCATGATCAGCCTTTAGCAGTCCACTGCTGGACATAGGCCTCTCCAATTGCACGCCATTTACGTCGATTCTCGGCAACTCTCATCCAGCCGCTACCCTGCGAAGATCGTCGCTCCACCTAGCCCGATGGCGTCCTACCTTACGTTTGCCGAATCGCGGTCTCCGCTCAAGAACACGTCTACTCCAACGGTCATCGGTTCTACGGCTAATATGGCCGGCACATTTCCACTTCAAGTTGCTTATTCTGTGAGCTATGTCGACCACTTTCGTTCTCTGCCGTATCACCTCATTCCGGACTCTTTCCCTCAGAGACGCCAAGCATAGCTCGTTCCATAGTTCGCTGAGCGACCTTGAATTTATGGACCAGGCGTACCGTGAGTGTCCACGTTTCGGCTCCGTAAGTAAATAAGAAGTCGTAGTCCGTAAGAAAGAGTAAGGTTTGGTAATTATGAATAAAAATGACATCGGACAAATGTCCACCACGACCACGCTCACAGATGTCGATTCTATCACCAACATTTTCAAACACTTTTTGCCAAAATGGCTGGTTTATTTCAAGAGATGTTAACAATCCAATGAGGGCCTACTGTTGACGATATGGATATCACTGACGTGTGGTTCCAATAGGATGGTGCCACAAGTCACACAGCCAACGAAACAATGAATTTATTGCAAACCAAATTTAACGAAATTCAGCTGTTAAGTGGCCGGCCCGATCGTGTGATTTAACACCGCTGGATTTTTTTTTATGTGGCTTTGTTAAATACAGTCTATAGAGAGCTACTCGAATTGAACGAACCGGAACGAAGTACCGGACAATTATTTCCAAAAAAAAAAACAAACAACGTATGTGAAAACCATCCAAACTCAATTTTACAGAAATCTTCAAGAAAGTGTTGACCATTACGATTTCAGCAATCTCAAATCGATATTAATTCTCGCTACACACAGACTGCATCGGACGCAATAAAATGAGTCGTAAAACATTTTTATATGGTTAGAAATAAAACTTTATAGTTATCCACTTCCCAGACATTAACTATCTGTAGATTGATCGAAGAGCGAGGAAGAATTGAAGCGTCGAAGAACGGTGTATGCGGAGTTGGCATTAGCAGAACTACAGATGGTTTTTTCATCGGTTTTCTTTTGTTTAGTTTTCGAATATGATTATTTTACCTTTGTTGTAATAGCCGACGTCCAGATTTAGTTTGTCGCCAGCCAGTGAAATCAAATTTCATATCACATACACACTATTAAAATAAAAATTATAATATCCTCACCTAACTAAAACTGTGTGTAATAATAATAAACGTTTATTTCAGATAACTAGGATCCAGTGTGTTAGTAGTACAATGACTTACAATTAGTGTTAGTAATACAATCTTAATCTACTCGCCACCTGCCCGACTCACGAATCGATGTATCAATACTCTTGTTAGCATTAATACATCGACCCATGTACAGACAATCAAGTCTACTGGCTATCATACTGCGACTAGCCCGTACTCTGCTCAACATTGACGCGCACCGCTTGCGCAGAGTAGCGTAAAAGCAATCGATGCGCGCCTCCGCAAATGATAAATGATTTTATTTCTGTAAGTAGGTTTGAACAAACACGTTTACACGTCAATCATATTTTTTTTAAACTAGATGGGGTCGGCGTTTCCTATCTGACTACTCTGAGAAGAAAGGCCGAAACAAACTCAGAGGTCACAGTCTCTTTTAAAGTCCAGACAAAATCTTGGTCAGGTCATGTGAAAGCTATGTAGATCGGTGTCTGCAATGGTCTTTTGATGAAAGAACCACACAGATTGAGTGGACCTGTCCAGTCAGTGCACGCAATTGTCAGTAATCGTGCAGCTCAACTTAGACTCAAGGAGCTCAACGATTCGACGAACAATACCAAAGAAAGGACATTTGAGTAGGCCGCATAAATTACTCAAACTGCCAGATCATGATTACGTTGAGAAAAATACAAAAATAAATATAAATAAATCAATGACCGACATAGTTCTCACATTCACAATAATTAGAATAATATTATAATAATCTTTGAGGACCATGTAGATTTGTGTCTGAAATGGTCTTTTGAGGAAAGAACCACACAGATTGAGTGGACCTGTCCAGTCAGTGCACGCATTTGTCAGTACCCGTGTAGCTCAACTCAGAACTTAAGGAGCTCAACGATTCGACGAACAATACCAAAGAAAGGACATTTGGGTACAAACATACCTGATGCACTACAGTGACGACCCAGCTGCAACATCGTTCTAAGCGCATTATTGGATTGTATCCGCAGGGCACTGTATGCTTTTTGAGTATAGACTGCCCACAGGCTGAAGGTGTAAAAAAATGTACAGAAGGCTCTGAAGAGAGTGATTTTTACGTCATTTGTACATCAGGCAAACCTCTGAGCAATCATGTTGTCTTGTTTGTTTCTCTAATGGATACTTGATTCTCGTATTGCGTCTAAACGTGGAAGTTCATTCATAATGACCGTGATGAAGGATGGTGTTGTGATGGAAAGCACGTCGCTATTGATGATCCGTTTATAGTCTCTGCTACTTCGTTGTATGACATTCCGCCTAGCCGCCGCTTAACCTTATGCGCTTCGGCAATCTTCGTGTTTCTGAATATGCACTTATAACCAATGTCCGACATAACGTCATCGTTCGTTCGTATTTCCGAAGATAGAGGATAATTGCCGAAGCGCATAACTTTTAGCGTGCTATTGTGCTTTCATTTTTGGTGGGCAGTAAGTACCTCAGTGTGTATAAGTTCTTAATTTTTATGACTTCTCAGGCAGACTCGACTATAACGTTTACGAGTCCAACTGAGCTCTATAAAAGCACTTTGATGGCACGATCACGGATTTGTTCGGAGGATAGATTGTAAATCTGGTTCACTTGAGGTCTAGAAGCGGTTTTGTCTAGTGATTCATTGGTTTTTATAGTAGACTCGCTTTTTTATTTTAGGGTTGAGTTTTGTTGAATAGAGTCGCGTAACTAGCCACATGGAAGGCTATTCTAGCCCTCGTACGTGTTTCATTAAAATTTTCGTCTCACCATTTGTTTTATGTATAAGTAACTTGCGGCCCGCCCTTGATTCGCACGAGTGTAATGGCGACATGTCGAAACATCGAGATTTCTGTGCATTATTTAAGTTAGTTCAGACCTTAAAGGAAAACCGGAGCCCTTTTAAGATCACTTTTTTTATCGTTTCGCCCATTTTTCAGTTGAGAGGTTAGCAGGAGTATTGCGATACGTCTTGTCCCTTATAATATTATTTTCTATATTCCAGTTATCAAAAGATGCATAATATTGGCCATCACTTTGGGACTTTAAATTCCATCTATGTGTTAGAGCACAGCCACCTATGCATACAATTCAAAACAATCTTGCCCAATACCAAAAATTTTTCTTTGTATTATCGCGATCACATTATGGCGAAAGACAAATCCTATTTTCATTTGAATGACGTTACATCGCCACATGCGAGCTGCGCGTCATACACGCAAATCCTGCATCGCGCAAGCAGAGTTTACCGCGCGACTAGCATTTATACCACTTCCCGACATCAATCGTCGGGCAGTTGCCCACCAGACACGACACCCGTCTGGTCCCTTTTCTATGGAGGTATGAGTGATCTTTACACCCTCGTACCTCTATAACGTCTCGCACCTTCTTCTTCAGTTAAAGTCAAGCCCCAACAAAAATAAAACACTTAAGATCAAGCAGCTGTACATTTTCTTTCCCCGAAGCCTACAAATTAGATTGGAATAACACCTTAAGTGCTTATTCTGTCTGAGTAAGTATTCCATTAAGCTGCGTGAAGAGGTTTCAAGACGTACTTAAATGTTCGTATTTTCATGATAATTAGACACATTTTTCACACGTACGGTATTTTTGTTACAAAGAATTACCGACTTACTAAACGTGTTCATACGCGTAATACTTACCTACTTTGTTTTTAATGCGTATATACATTTCTGATAATCTGGTTCTTCCGTAACGTAGTGTGTACATTTGTTGCCGCCCTGGGCTGAGCAGTACCGTGGCAGCGGCCGCCGGCGAGCGCTACATCCAGATTGATCTCAGTTACTTGGCTATTTATAAGATACCAAAATAGGAATTAAAAAAAAAAGGAAAAAAAGTCCCAAAAAGAGTCGCATTCGTTATTTAGACTGTTCATCAATATTTTTAGGAAAGCAAAATAGGAATTATTTGAGGTCAAAGTCAAAGTCAAAACGTTTATTGCGAACTAAGTGTACAATGTTGGTGTTATGTTATGTTAGTACTTATGACTTAGCAGCCTTTTATTAGCATTGTAGTTAACATTCGCTTGCCTTAGCATCCTAAATTAACATGCATTCAATATTATTATTACTTATTTTATTTTAAAACAATTAAATTGAGAAAATTTATGGTTATGTCAAAATTAAATGTCAATAATAAAGGTTCGATTTAATTAATGCGCTTTTATTATAGCTACCTTTTCTCACCTCTTAACCTCCGCATCACATGTCCACACCACAAAACAATCGTTCTATTGGTACTGTATTCATAAAATGCAGGCATTCATCTTTTCAAAACCTGCCTCGCTGGTCTTGTGGCACAAGACGCAGTAGCAAGCACGTCTGATGAGCACGAGGTCGAGGGTTCGAGGGCAAAGTGTTATTGGGATTTTCAGCTAGAAATTTGTAAGTAGCAGCCCAATTCTAGATTTGTGACCGGTTGATGGCACTGCTCGCCCCTATTACATGGTACTTAAACATAGCTGGCGAAATGTGGTTGTACTATAGGTACACCTCTGCCTACTCCTTCGGGGATTAGAAGCGTGGTGTTATTTTATATTATTTTTTCAAAAATAATAATGTCAAATGAACATAGGAATTATCAAACAGCCATTGATATGATATGAGACAACATCTACACAAGGTCTTCAGGTCCCGAACTAGGCAGAGCCTGTACTACGGTAACCTGATGACTGATATACATACTTATATACGTATACACACCCAGCCACAGGTCAAAACGACATTTTCATGCACACAAATGTTTGAATTGTCCGGGGATCGAACCCGGGAGTTGCGGCTCAGAAGGCAGGGTCGCTACCAACTGAGCCAACCGGTCAGAAAAGCTCACGAAAGTTTCCACATCATGGCTCCACAAAATAATATTATTTTGTGCGAGGCAACACTCCGATTGGAATTAATAATTCATTGTGAGCAGCCAGTGTAAATGACAACGGATCCGTTCAAGTGAGGTTCATTCTTTGAGACATACAGATAGAAGAGATAGCAAACTCCTTGAAACAAAATCGATTGCATTCAGGAGATCTTGTTTAAAACAAAAAAGTTCACAAACTATGGGTCACTTAATATCGTGTCCCGTGAGTTGTCTGCACTTTACAGGAACTGATGGATGCCATGCGCCAATCTCGTTTTCAAATTCTGGGCTAAACAATTTAGATTACCATCGACATGCTAAGATTAACGAAGACGTGTTACAAAACCTTATCGAGAAAGTTTTGAGCATATTCTTCAATCATTAACGCCACAAACTATTTAATAATAATATGTAGCTCGCACCATCAGTTTGATGACATATTAATTAGCAAGTGGCAGTCGGCTGGCCATGTTTGTCGAAAGACCGCGCCGATGGAGCAGACGAGTCCTGGAATAGAGACAACGTATCGGCAAGCGTAGTGTGGGACGCCCCCCAGCTAGATGAACTGACGACCTTAAAAAGGTGGCTGGGTCAGTGGAGGACGGGGTGTTGTGGCGAAGCCTGGGAGAGGCCTAAGTTCAGCAGTGGACTGTAATAGGGTGAGTTAATTGATTGATTGATAGCAAGTCAGAAAGGAGGTAGCAGGGCTTACTGCCCAGGGTTCCGCTGGACGTACATTTGGAGGTCACATTACGAAACACGGGCCTTTCCAAAATTGGTTTCTAACATTCTCCTATTTCTACCTTTTTTGTAAAAGGTAGGTACAAAGGCGGACTTAATGCTTTATTAATTCTATACCAGTCAACCAAGGTGGTGAAGAGATTAGATGGCAGGTGCTTTGGTAGAAAGGAACAATGATAAAAAAAAACTATAAAAAATATTTCATGATGAATTATAAATAAAATAGGTAGGTACACAAGTACATAAATAGGTTATAAACCTATAATACATACATACATATTTACTGAAAATATAGACACGTTCAAGGGTGAGAGGTGTTGAGATGACTCTACTCTATATTATTATTATTTTATTCAGATAATTCGAAATAAAAAATTATTGTCTCCCAAGAAAACTTTAGATCACCAATATAAAAGTTATCGAGGTTTACTTTTCAATTTCACGAACAAACAATCCTCTGGTAGCGTCAACAAACAAAATATAAGGCAATAAATCTATATTTGAGTAAGACTGGGCCGGACACGTCTGGCAGATGTTGAATGATCTGTGGACTGAATCAACCACAACGTGGATCCCCGAAAACGTCCAACGGCATCACGGCAGACCCAGGCGAAGATGGCGGGACGAGCTTGAACCTATAAACATAACTGGTCCGTAATAATGCAGAACAAGTTGAGTAGGAAAAGCAAAGGGCACAGGACACAGGCTAAAAATAAATTATATAACACTGCTTTCCACTTCACTCTTCTAGAGTGACAAAGACAAAGAGGAGAGACAGAAGATAGAGAGACAAAAAGGAGTGTGTAACTGTTGAGTCTAGATGTTTCGAGGATCCTTATAAGTTATTGAATTCAAAGAGCAAATCGATGCGCTCCAATTCTTCGAGTGAATGTAAAATGTAGCCTTGAGTTTGTTTTCGTAAAGTAACATGTTCGTCAAAAAAAAAACGAATATGTTAGTTATCCGGTTTCTTAACCAACTAAGATGGGCCTCTATAACACAAATATGGAATTAAATTAAACAACAAAATAGACAGTCATGGGGACTGCCGACAGAAAGGAAAACCTCAAAATGTACACAGGCTGGTGTGCGTCGCCAGTCTGACGCAACACGGCACATTAGCATGTCGATGACGTTAGCAGGTCGGTGACGCGAACCGATAAGTTTTGCCCCTACCAAAAATCGCTCAACGTGACTAAAGAAGTTTTCACTTTAAAAAAAAACTATAATTAATAATTAAAAAAGCGACATCTTGAAAAGATGGTTCAAATTCATCAGACATTTTTGCTAACCGTATTTCGTAAAGTGACATTTATGTCATACGATTCATACAAAATAAATTAACGATGCGACACAGCTATTATTGAGATAGATCGAAATGTCCGCGTAATGGATCAATCCTGTCATTTCGTTCTGAATAGCTCTTAGAATTTCTTTTGAAGGCTTTTCCAGCGTTTTGCTTAGGGACACGGCGTTCATTTTGAAAACCCCTAAAGCTGAACTAACTAACTAGCTGAGCTATAGTTTGCAAGCAGAGCAGTGGCCGCCAGATAGGGTCTGCAATTTACCCGTGAATGACGTTACTGAAACGTAATTTATTCAAGTTAGTTGGATTTTCATGACAGCCGTCACTGCGGCCGTTATGTGCCGGCCGCCGCTCTTCCAGGAAAGCGTAGCTTTACCGATTGAGGTGGTTGTAGATTAATAAAACATAAAAATAAGAAATCACTTAAATTGCAATCGCCACTGCCAATGACCAATCTACATAAAAGCTTTTGTATAAGCTATGCTATAAGTGCATTAACGGGTACAAAGACGGACGGATTATATGTTTATGATATAACACACTTATTATTTGAGCAGGATTAAATATGGTTCGTTCTTTTATTTTCTTTGCGTTTTTTTTTAAATTTAATTTCAACAAAAACTTACATGATCTGTGTAGCCTCGACTCTTGTGTCAACTAGGAGCTCCTGTATCACAAGAGCCAGAGACAGAAACAAAATTACAGTAATTATGGTATGCATTAACATGTAGGATTACATGACAAGAAAAAAAATAAAAGAGTTTAAAATTAACACTGGTTGTGTGGAGGGTGAGGGTGAGTGTGATGTAATTATACTACAGGATTTAAAAAAAAAACAGCATTACCCTTTCCAGCATCTCAAAGAATATTTACTTTCTATTGTCATGAGTATAAACAAAATATATTTCCCTATATATTGAAAGCTATCAAACGAAACGAATAATAGATAGGAGTAGCGAAACCGATTCACACATGATCAAACTGTTTTGAGAAAAAATAGCAGCACATCCATCTTGAATATTAAGAGTGTTGCTGAATCTATTTTCTTTTTATTGTTTGCTCTAAACCAGGAATAGATTCTGATGCAGAAGGAGATTTTGTTGTTTTTTTGGAAGAAATAAATTGACGCAGTATTTTGCTGAACGGTGGGTGTGACGCATAGTTTCGTCCAACTTGTTCTTATTGTGTTCTCGTGCTTTATTTTTTTATTCTTTGTGCGTCACATTTAGTGCAAATAAATGTATTTTCTTTCTTTCTTTTCTTTGGACTCTTTACTATGAAGAAAAACACTACGAGGAAATCTCAACTTTGGTCTAATTAAATCGGAAATAAGAAGTAATCGTGGTGGTCAATTCTGTATTATTTTTAAGGTCGCGATCGTCGGTCCTTCTAGTTGGAGGGTGCGCCGCGCGACCAACATTAAGTAATCCTGAACCTGGTCAATGAGATAGTAACAGGGTAAAATTATTGTTTTGTTAATATTTAGGTAGGGAAAGCATACACAGAATAGTAATGATGTGGCACTCAAAACCAAGACTCGAATTAATTCGTTCATACAAACTTACGTACTTTAATTATGATTACTTTCAACCAAAATGTTCAAGCTTGCTGTTCTCAGAAGTGAACTTTCTATTGTTTGCAATTAACAAAACTGTGTGACCACAGGTGACCGTCTAGACGTTCAAACGAGACCTCATTTTTGATTAGTTTCAGTTGTTTTGTAATGGAAAAAACGTTAGAACAAAGGAAACAAAGACTGAATTTTGAACATCGCCGATTTGAGTGTTTCCGGGATATTGGAGCCATAAAGTCGATTAAGTGGGTATTGAATATCCCACTTACTAGACGGAACAGGGATCACTTTTTAGAGTTAGGCTTTGTAGGCGCCAACGGTACCCTATCACTAAAGCTCCGCTGTCCGTCCGTCCGCCCGTCCATCTGTCACAAAGCTGTATCTTTTGAACTGTAATAGGTAGACACTTGAAATTTTCACAGAGTGTGTAGGTACTACTATGGCCGCTATAGGCGATTTATTAACAAATAATAATAATATGTAGCGCCAAATAACCTACAGCACAAACTGGAAAAGTTTTCATCAGCGTTCTTTAATATTAGACCTTGTTTCCAAGTCGAAACTAGTCGGGCAAACCCGACATACAGACGTGGGTCGACCGCAAACATTTTATGAAAAATCTTAGTAAACAAATCAACATTTCGTCTATATCAGAAACAGAAAAAAAACCTTTAAATAATAGTCACACATACATCACATAAAGATAATAAGAAACACTCAAAGTAACGTACTCCTTTCAGAAAATAAACGTTCCTTCTCCTCAGGAATTGGCGCAGGAGATAATTGGACGAGTTCCCCTGAGCCTTAGGGGAATCGGGGGACTAGGGGTACTCATGTTTTTCATCAATTATAATTCAGTTTTAAAATCTGTTGAATCATTTTTAAGATAAGTTTGATATAATACATGAAAGCCTGTAATAACAGCCACACACGGGTCGATCGATTAGGTTAAGCTACTCTTGCCGAGGTTGGTCCGTGGATGGGTGATCATCCTCACACACCGAGACCCCTCCGTGTCTTGGAAGGGCCCGTCTGTCATTCGTAGATCTTTGACAGTAGTTACGGGTAGTCAGCAGCCCGAAAGTCTGACAACCAGTCTTACCAAGGGTTATCGTATTACCCAGAAACTGGGTTGTGGACTTGTGGAGGTCAGATAGGCAGTCGCTTCATGTAAAATACTGGTATTTAACTGCATCCAGTTCTACTGGAAGCTGACCCAATCAAAGTTGGGAAAAGGCTAGGCTGGTGATTAGCCATGAGAGCCTGTATTCCCAAAGGGGTAGGATTTCAGTGTTCATGTTTTATTAACATGAACTATTTTTTTTTTAAATTCCTAGAAAGTTTCGTCAGAAGTTACAAAACAAATGGTTTTGCGGCAGCTCATTTAAGACTCGGTTCTAGTACCTATGAACAGCCGTCCTTCGTAACGAGGACCGGAGTAATTGTACTTTTACCAGCACTACAGTAAGTTCTCTTTGAAGAAGTGTTTCTGAGCCTGTAGCTAAATTACTCTTGGTCATAACTAAAGTAGGAAGAGATGGGATTTTCTATTCTTAGCGAAAACCCAAATGGGTAACTGACAGCCTGCTGGTATATTTTGTTACTTACTTACTTAGGTAGCAGACTACTCATTGATATCAAAATGTTTGCGATACTAAACAGCCAGATAGAACACCGACAAAAACCCATTTATAGACATTTCTGAAAGCTATAGGTACTCAAGATAATGTTTACTAAACTGCAGGTAATTGAAACCTTCTTCAACTAAAATATCGAATCTACGAGTATTTAACCAAAAAAACAAGAAACTAAAAAATCCGAAATTAAATTAGTAAATAGGCACTTATCGGCCATTAATAATTAAGTATCGGTCAGCCAAATTACTACCTATTTTTAAAACTAACCCACAGAGTACACTCACGCAAAATCAGAAGTCACACTTGAAGTACGAAAACTGGGCTACTGGTACGACATTACGGCACTGTGTGAGTCAAATTGTTACGTTGGAACTGCGGTTGAGTGTACAATGTTCGAGTCCGTAACAGTTCGTGGAATTGACGTAAATAGCGGTTGAAAACGTGACATTACTTACAGAATCAATATTCATATTTTAATCATGAAACGTTTGCCCTCTTGAATGTATTTGGGTGGGGGGTGAGTGATAAGCGACGGCGGTAAGTGGTAGCGATTTTATAACTTGAGATGTTACGTGGGGATTTACTAGAATCCGGGAGCCTACTCTCTAAGTCTGTCAACGAGGATACGGGCCCGTCCGAAAGTACCCTAACCCCGATTAATTAACTTTTTCGGACAGGTAAAAACACATCGGAGGTAGGGACAACTGTCACATCGTGGTGTCATTCATTCTTAGTTCGGGCCCCAAACGAATCATATGTTCGTAGGTGATACGGAGTAGAAAACGTCCGTAACATCGGCCGAAACGGCGGAATTCGTGCTCAGGGAGTTGGCCCCCGGGTTCGTTTTATTACTTCTAAACTGTTTAAGGTAAAGTGACCGCGACGGCCCAACTTGTATGTCCTTCAACAAAATCTGTGTTTTCATTGACTCGTGACTTTGTTCCATGGTAATAGACTGAAGAGGTGTCGCGCGTCACATTCCCATACATACTTCTTCTGCTAAATCACACCAAAACTGAAAATATTTGCAACTCAGTATAACGTTCTATAGGCGATATTTTCTTGTTTGTACCTACAAGGAAAATGCTAAACAACCATGCATTAGCTTAATAGTTTTCTCCGAAAACTAATGAAACATTTATAGGTACACGAGTACTATTGTCTTTCTAATAATCTTATGAGGTTGAGTGTGTAGGTAGATAATAGATTGTTGGATTGGTGACTATAAATAGTCTAGGGATAATGTACTGGGATTATAGAAGGTTCTCAGTATACACTTACAGAACTTTAAATATAGAGTTGTGAATCTAGGTTGCAAAGTGGCTCTTTTTACCCATTTTGAGCCATTTTCATATCTTAATAAAATAACAGCAGTGAGCAGTGGTTGCCTAGTGGTATCGGCTCCGACTAACGAGTTGTAGGTCGTTAGTTCGAACCCAGGCAGGCACATTACTTTGTGTATTAGCTTCATCACCACTGCTCTCAAAACGGTGAAGGTGTAGTAAGTTTACAGCGGGCAAGTTAAGCAGCGATAAAGGAAACGAATGAATAGCGAATTAAGTTACATATATTGTCCATAAGCACACAAGCACAGAGCACAGGAAGAATTAGGAAGACACAGCATAAAAGAGATAGGTAAACTAATAGGTACGCGAACTACGAGGTTTAAAACACATTATATTAACGGACGGTGGTTAGAAGCGCGCGCGCAGCCTTCCGGCGTCGAGTTAGGGAATCGACTAGCGAGGCGGTGAAAACCGAACCTGCACGATGTGTGTTCGGGCGTCTCCGCCGTCGCCTCGGCGCGGCGCTCGGTTTTAGTCGGCATAACGGGACTTTACCCATCATTGTCGAAGAGGGGTTGTGTAGTTTATTAGAACGCCACAAAGGAAAAGGTCGTGAGGAAACTGACATGTCCTAGAACCAAAAATGTTAAGTAACCCGCACCGGGCCCACGTGGTGGATTACGGCCCACTCTCTCTCACTGAGAGGAGGCCTGTTTACCAGAAGTGAGAACATTATAGGCTGATTATGTATTATGTATTATAATACCTCTATAACCTCTGTGACGTATGAATGGGGTAGGACCTCATTCATAAATCTGCTTGGAACACAGAAACAAAAACAACGATCGTCTTTCAACAGCACTGGCTGTTACTGCTCAAGTGTAATGAGTAGCACTTCTTCACCCTCATTTGAACGTAGGTTGTGCCAGAAAGCCTTTTATAGCGTTAAAGATTGTATTGAGGACAAAAAGGCTTGGGATTGAGTTGCTCCAAATTATAGCATACTGAATGTTGTTCTTTTTTTACATTTTCCTTGACATTTGATGATTATTATAATTATACACAATGACATGAATGTCTTTTTTTTTACCTACTCCTTGACATTTTTGATGATTATTATTTACACAATGACATGCATATTTTACCTTTTTTTTTGTGGGTGGGAAATCATCAAATAACTTCTCCCGCTCTGGGCAGAGCAGGAGGGCGTGCCAGACTCTTACTGACTAAAACCCACCCGTGTTCCTTCAGTTACCTGTGCCAGGGGCCACGGTATCCCTCTTGGACTTTTCCGTAACCCTAGCAGGCATCGGTCCTAGCAAACCCCGTCATTGGTGCTGACATCTCTTTGAGGCGCGCGTGGAACACAACGCGCCGTCGACCCGGGCCTGGTCCTTATCGAACGGCGAGCTGCCCATTGCTCGCCGTTCACAAGCCCACGCCTACGGTGGCCGGGAATTGGCCTGCGATTCCCGACGCCCAGGGCGTCTCCTGCGGCGGCTAGGAGCGTGAGGGCGCAAATTTTGCCTCTCCCTCACGCGTCCCGCCTCCTCCTTCGCGAACATTACTGCTTCGCAGAAGGAGGTGACGGCTTCCCAAGCCCTCTCGCTCCGTACCATGGCCTGGACCAAAGCCGGACGCGAGAGATCGCCACCGCCAATCGCCTCCTCGAGGACACGGCGGTGCTCCGCCCAAGCCGGGCAGACCTCCACCGTAATGCATATTTTACCTTGAGAAGTATAATATTATTATTTAAATGATTGTGAATGTGAGGACTATGTGGGTCGTTTATTTGTTTATATATATATTCTTTATTGTACACCAAAAATACACAACAATGAAAAAAAATTGAACAAATACTTAATATACAATGGGCGGCCTTATCGCTTTCTGCGATCTCTTCCAGGCAACCTTGGAATGGACAGTGATTTGCCTGGACATAAAATAGGGCTGTCGTTGGTGCAAATAATAAGTATCTATACAATACACTAAAATAGATGCACAGATATATACATATCCTAAATAATTGATACATAAATACGTACATTCTACATTTATAAGCAACGTAAATAAATGAAGACTATAGATAGAACTTACAATTACGAGAACAAGATCACAACGACAAGTAATGTTCCTTCATTCGTTGTTTCAGTTTTAATCATGGTCTGGCAGTTTAAGTAGTTTAAGCGGCCTACGCAAATGTCCTTTCTTTGGTATTGTTCTTCGAATCGTTGACCTCCTTAATTTCTGAGTTGAGCTGCACGGTTACTGACAAATGCGTGCACTGACAGGACAGGTCCACTTAATCTGTGTAGTTCTTTATTCAGAAGACCATTTCAGACATCAATCTACATTGTCCTCAAAGATTATGTCCGAATTTTATATACACATCGACATTGATGAATTTTAAATATACAACTGTAGCTGTATTTGCAACTGTAACTAATATTTATGTAAGAATATAATTTAAAAGAGTGTCCAGCCTACTACGCTTTGGAATCGGCAACTATCTTCATATTTCTGACTGACCGACCACTTGACAATTAAAAAGTGCCTGTAAATGGTTTAATTGAAATAAATGCTTGCTGAGTTTGAGTTTGATAATGACATGGTATTTACTTTGGAAAGTATTACAATTATTATTTAATCCTAAAATATCATTACAAATTGCACCTGCCACTGTTTGTCTCTGCATCACCCAAAGGATGACTGGTAGAAAATGCCTATGGCATTAAGTCCGCCTCTGTACATTTGTGTGCTTAAAGTGTTAAATAAATAAATAAATACATTATTTTAAATATTGTGAATGTGAGGACTGTGTGGATCGTTGGATTTTTGTTTTTTTTTTCTCCGGTAGTGTTAATCATGATCAGGCAGTTTGAGTAATTTATGCGGCTTACCAAAATGTCCTATCTTTGGTACTGTTCGTCGAATCGTTGAGCTCCTTATGTTCTGAGTTGAGCTGCACGATTACTGACACATGCGTGCACTGACTGGACAGGTCCACTCAATATGTGTGGTTTTTCCTCAAAAGACTATTTTAGACACCAATCTACATGGTCTTCACATGATCTGACCAAGATTATGTCTAAACCTCAATAGCGACTGTGACCTCTGAGTTTGTTTCGGCCTTTCTTCTCAGAGTAGTCAGATACTAAACGCCGACCTCATCTAGTTTTCAAAATATGATTGACGTGTAAAAGTATTTGTACAAACCTATTATTAGCCTTATACCTTATATTATATTATTAGGCAAGCTAAAGCATTCACTCATAGGCGAAGCGTGAGCTTAAGTTAAATGAATACATTTGTTTCGGCACTCGGCTGTGTAGGTATTGTTGGAATATAACAAAATATATCCGTCCCACTTAAGTAGTTTGAGAGTCTTTAACTCTTTAATACATATTTACATTGTGCATAACTTTAATATAGTTTAGACGTCAGTGTTCCGTCTGGAGCAAGCGAGAGTGCACACACACCTCTCCTGCCAAATAAATATAATAAATTAATCAGTTGAAATTATGACTGTGTCTTTCATTGGTTCTCAAAACCCAACAGGTTATGGGCCCAGTGATTTAGACTAAATAACATTCTGAATAACTTTTATTGATTCTTTTAGTGATTTAATAAAATGGATAAACTTAAAATGAAAAGAAATATTAAACCGTTTGACGGGGACAAATATAGTGTGTGGAAACTTAGAATACGTAATCTATTAAATGAACTTGAAGTGCTTAATATAATTGATGAAGAAACTCCTAAAGAACCGGACAGTGAGTGGAACAAAAGACAGAGAATCGCTAAGAATACAATAATAGAGTATCTATCAGATTCATTACTGGGACTTACAAGTGAAGAAAATACTGCTAAGGACATTTTCTTGAAACTGGATTCCATCTACGAAAGGAAAAGCATAGCGACTCAACTAGCTTTGAGGAAAAGGTTGTTGAATTATAAGCTACAAGGAGAAAACCCCTTAACAAAACACTTCCAAGAATTCGACGATTTGTTAATCGAATTAATCGCTGCAGGTGCAAAATTAGAAGAAGTAGATAAGACTTCTTGATCACGAAATAAAATGAATCAATGAAAGGCGCGATACGAGCATGAAAGTTCTTCAGGCGGAAACTACAAGTACAACAAAACCTAAAACTCAAGACCGACACAATTATAGAAATTCAAACATGCGACGGAACTTAAATCGAGGACAGTTTTATAAATCCTCGTTCAAGCCGAAAAATGATAGACTGAAACATATAAAATGCCATTGTTGCGGAAGGAATGGTCTTGTACAAAAGAACTGTTATTATAACAAGCAGGTGAAACAACGTCTCGAAAACAACAGAACAGTTCAAACTGTAAATATTACAGATACTGAAAATCCTAATATCTCGGGATTTGCTTTTATGGTCGGAGGCTGTGGAAATGAATGTGAAGATCAAAACGAGATTACATTTATTTTGGACTCGGGTGCCTCAGATCATTTAATTAATAGAGAATATCTGGCACAAAACTTCATGGAACTGCAAAAACCAATAGACATCTCAGTTGCTAAAAATGGAACATTTATAAGAGCAACAAAGAAGGGCAATATTCCAGTAACCAGCCACTTAGGTATAAAGGGAATGCTACAGGATGTACTTTTCTGTTCCGAAATTCCTTACAACTTGCTCTCTGTAAAGAAAATGCAACAAGCTGGAATGACCATTGTTTTGGCAATAACGGTGGTGTGCAAATATACAACGAGGGTAAGATGGTAACAGAGGGTAAGTCTTTGAACAATTTAATTGGTATAAGTTTCATACTTGAAAAATGTGCTTTAAATGCTAGAAGCTCATCAAATAGGGTCGTAAACAATAATATCTATGAATTATGGCATCAAAGGCTTGGTCACATTGGCAAATCTAAGTTTGTGCAAATCAGAAACAAACAATAATTTTATTCTGATAATGAACTAATAAATCATGTGACACCAAATGATAAATTATGTGAAGCTTGTATAAACGGAAAACAAGCATGTTTGCCATTTAATAAATCAAAGTCAAAAATTATAAAACGACCTCTATTTAATGTGCATACTGATGTGTGTGGTCCTATAACTCCTTCAACACTTGACGACAAAAACTATTTTGTAATTTTTGTCGACGAATACACACACTACTGTGCCACATACTTAGTAGCTCATAAATCAGACGTTTTTGCCACGTTTCGAGATTACGTTGCAAAGTGTGAAGTTAATTTCGGTTCGAGAATTGTCAATTTGTATTGTGATAATGGTGGTGAATATTTATCAAGTGAAATGAAAGAGTACTGTGTGCAAAAAGGTATTAGTTACCACTTAACAGTGCCGCATACCCCTGCTTTGAACGGTATTGCTGAAAGAATGATAAGAACTATAACAGAGCATAGTCGAGCCATGGTATCTGGCGCTAAACATTCTGGGGTGAGGCTGTGTTGACAGCAACATATTTAATAAATATCTGCCCTACAAAAGCACTGAAAACAGCTAACACACCATTTGAATTGTGGCATAATAAAAACCACAAATTAAATATTTAAAGGTTTTCGGTTCAACTGTTTATTTTGTAAATAAAACTAGGAAAACCAAATTCGATGAAAAATCCTTAAAAGGGATATTAATTGGTTATGAACCGAATGGTTATAAGGTGTGGGATGTGGTAAACAAAAAGTTTGTAAAAGTCAGAGATGTGATAGTTGATGAGATTAATTTCTTGTTGAACAGACCATTGAAATCTGACAGAGTATTGCCTGAAAATTGTAATAACTCTGATAACGTTGACAGATACAACGTTGAGAAAATGTGTAAACAAACTGAGAAAATACCAGTACCATTAGGTCCACCACCTAATAAATCTGTAAGTGAAACAGATATGCATCAAAACAGTTCTTCATTTCAAAATAGGTTGACTTTATCTCGAAATGAACAGACTTCATTATGGTCAAAGAAAAAGTGAGAGAATTAAAAATATGCCTACCGTATCTTATGACGAAAATGAAGATGATATTTCTGTGAACTATTTGACGTACGCTAAATCTTTAGTATGCAAAATACCTACATCTTATAAAGAAATAGCATCCAGGGATGATAAAGTATTATGGGAAAATGCTATTAATGAGGAAATTAAATCGCTCACTAATAATGAAACCTGGACACTTGTACCAAGACCCGAAAATAGAAATATCATCGATTGTAAGTGGGTGTTTACGATAAAAAAAAAATGATGAGTTTGGAAAACCACTAAGATATAAAGCTCGTTTAGTAGCTCGAGGTTTTAGTCAAGAATATTTAGTTGATTATAATGAAACTTTCGCACCAGTTGCAAGAATCTCAAGCTTTAGATTCTTATTAGCTTTTGCAAATCAGTTTAATTTGTTAGTCCACCACATGGACGTAAAAACTGCATTTTTAAATGGGAAACTAAAAGAAGAGATATTTATGAAAACTCCTGAAGGAATCCCAAATGCAAATGATTTAGTATGCAAATTGAACAAATCGTTGTATGGATTAAAACAGTCTGCACGCTGTTGGTTCCAAATGTTCGAAAAAAGCTTTAATAGAGAAGGGTTTTCGATACTCATCAGCTGATCGTTGTATTTACATTCTAGATGCAGGTGACATTCTTGAAAACATTTATGTTGTACTTTATGTCGACGATCTTGTGATTTCAACGGCTAATATAAATACCATGAATAGTTTTAAAAACTATTTAATGAACAAGTTTAAAATGATAGACTTAAAGGATATCCGTTGTTTCTTGGGAATCAGAATCGAAAGATGTAACAACAAAGTTACATTAGACCAGAAAATGTACATAGAAACAGTTTTAGAAAAGTTCAACATGAGTGATTGTAAATCTGTCAATACACCTTTGGAAACAAAAGTAGATTATACCCAATTGAATTCAAATGAAACTACAGAGGCCCCTTGTAAAAACCTTATCGGGTGCTTGATGTATATAATGGTATGCACTCGTCCTGATTTGAGCTATAGTGTAAACATCTTGAGTAGATTTGCTAACAAAAACAACAGTACACTTTGGTTATATTTAAAAAGGGTTTTACGCTACTTGAAAGGATCAATGGATCTTAAGTTAACTTACGTGCGGAGCGACAATATAAATAATGTATTGACTGGCTTTGTTGATTCTGATTGGGGAAGTGATGAAATAGGCCGCAAAAGTACAACAGGCTATTTGTTTAAATTATTTGAACAATGCACAATATGCTGGAACACAAAGAGGCAACTCACAGTAGCTGCTTCATCCACTGAAGCGGAGTATATGGCTTTGTTGGAAGCTGTTAGAGAGGCCCTGTGGTTAAAATCCTTAGTGACCAGTATTGACATAGAATTACCCAATGCCATTCCTATTTATGAGGATAATAATGGGTGTATAAGCATTGCAAGAGTAATCTTACGAGTCACAAAAGATCAAAACATATAGACATAAAGTATCACTTTTCAAGAGAACAGGTGGAGAAAAATGTTATTAAAATTATTTATGTTTCCACAGGTAATCAGTTAGCTGACATCCTAACGAAGTCATTACCAACATTGCGTTTTTCAGACATGAAAACGAAACTCGGTTTAATGTAAATATGTAAATATGATCTACCTACTTGTAAACTATAGAGATTTGTATTTTAGATAAGAATGACTTGGTCTGATTAGGTTTTCCTGGGTTTTCCCTAATCCGTGCATCGAATGGTGGACCATATTAAAATTGTACTCCCAGATAAGGAAGGTGTGTGATAATTTTATTGTAAATATTATTTGAAAATTTATTTTGAAAAGGAGGATTTATTTTGAGGGGGCGTGTTGGAATATAACAAAATATATCCGTCCCACTTAAGTAGTTTGAGAGTCTTTAACTCTTTAATACATATTTACATTGTGCATAACTTTAACATAGTTTAGACGTCAGTGTTCCGTCTGGAGCAAGCGAGAGTGCACACACACCTCTCCTGCCAAATAAATATAATAAATTAATCTGTTGAAATTATAACTGTGTCTTTCATTGGTTCTCAAAACCCAACAGGTATGCCCCTCATTCGCTTTGTGTCCTTTTGTTGTTACACTTTAGATTTAGTGAGGCAGAAAAAAAATTGTATTTTGTTTCTTTATGTGGGGGATATTCATTAATACACTGCTTCATTCCTCATAAGGATGGGTCCTTATGATACAATGATACCCGTCACCATTATTTACAAGCCTATTGCTTTATGTACAAGTAAAAACTGCACAAAGACGGACTTCTCCAATGTCTTCTGTGTAATCATACTAATCATATTTAATTATTTCCACGTAAACAATTACACCGCCAACACTGCTCATTATCAGGCGGGACATTTTAAAACATTGAACATAAATTGCAATGTATTCGTATTCCTCTATAGTTTAAGAGCGTTTATACCTTATGAGTGGCAACGTCGCAATTTAGTGTCATATTTCATGGTTTTAAATTTTTATCATTTAATCTGAGCCATATTTAAAAAATCTGTTTAATCACGCTCTTAACGCAAATTGTAAAAAGACGAGCCAAAAGGTTAGAATATTGCAGATAGTTACAGATTTAACCTTTTAAATTATTACTATCCCGCTATATCTTTAAGGAGCTAAGCAGGCAATCATGACATAATTATAAGAACCGCAATTGTAGACAACTTTCCACAAAGCTTAAAAATTCAACGACGGCTTTGCAAAAAGCTATGAAATACGAAATAAAAAGCTATGTTCGATTCTCAACAATTGTTTTTTTTTTGTTTTTGTTTCCTTTTTTACATAATGTTATATTACTCTATGATAGTTCGTAGAACGTACATAGGAAACATTAAGTTTAGGCCTCTTCTATCGTCTTTGGTCATAATAAAAATAAATATTATGGTTAGGTGACTGTTAATGAGAAATCCCGTGTGTTTACAATCTACTGTTACAATTACTGTTTTATTTTAGTGATAGCTGTTCGTTAGGAATATTCCGTAAAAATGCACTAGTCAATTTATCAGTGTTATACCATTAGGCAGTAGGTATATGCAGGAACGCAGGTGTTCATTAATTTATCAAAAACGAAAATCTTTGCAAGCAATGGGAAATTACTACTGAAGGCTGGGGGGGTTGGCGTCAGGACGAGCTGCTTCTCACACGGACAACAGCGGGGCTAGCACAGCCTCTGTGATAGGCTTGAGTCACGCATTTTATCACGGTTTTGGCTCCCAAACTGTGATAAAAATGTGTGACTCAAGCCTATCACAGTAGGCCGTGCTCGCGCCGCTGAACATCGCTTGCTCCTGCGTCACCTCTCTTAATATTTTGGCTGCTGAGACCAAAACTATAAAAATAGTATACCTACAGGAAAGTTTTATAAAATATGGCTGTTATATGGTGTCTTACCACTTCCACGCGAGTGAACTCGCGGCCAGAAGCTACTAATTTATATTCATAAAATGATAATTATTTATTTTGTCATTGAATGCTTTAAGCACAAGTAAAAATAGTGCACAAAGGCGGACTTAATGCGCTATGTGTAATTATTAATCATATTGAATGATTTTTACGGTAATCACAAGTCCATTTAATCAACTCTGTACCATCATTAGGACCGAGACGTCTTACACAGATAATTAATTTCAAGTTAAAACGTTCACTCTTTTGCTAAGCATGAGCTCGAGTTACTCGTAAATGAACACATTCGTTCCGGCACCCAGCAGTTTGCTTCATTCTGTATAGGGCCTTTTGTTACACCGAAGTTTTGGCTAGGAAAAAATGATTCTTTTTCTCAAATAGTAAAATACACTATTGAACGTTAACATCTACATTAAAATAAAATTGATTCTAGTCGCCCCTTCCAAAAGGTAGTTTCGTGTGGAGAAAAATGGGCAAGAAACCCCACCGTTACTCTTTTAAAATGTTTTACAATATTTCTGTTCTTCGATATATAGTGGTCAGTATCTCCGCCTGCCCAATCCATTGTCTGATACATTTTTTTATTTTATTTTAGGTAGGTACTGACAACTTTAGTACACACTACGGTGTGACGGCATCTCGTTAAAATCTTGCACTCTATTCATAGGTCAATGGCCCGGGTTTGCTCATCTAACTGAATAATGTACACAGACACGAGATCCCAGAGGAAATGGGGGTTTGGAGGAACTGAGAGGAACCGAGAGTAATGGGACAACGTCACGCGATAGTAAAACAATGTAGTTGAAGACTGAATTTTTTGTAAGTAATTCCGAAAAAAACTTTATGAGCGAGATTATACAATGCCGAGACGACAATTTGAAAATAATTTAACTTCGTGACCCTTTTTTATTACGTTCCCAGTCTGTATACAAAAAATCTGTCAAATACAGCCAATAGTTTAGCCACTATAGCTAATCAAAGATCATCAAAACCCACAGTGGCCCATCACTATTGTTATTTTTTTAATAAAGTTTCGAAATACTGCCAGTATTTTAATTTATTGTCGTAACGTTGTTTCTATCATTATAAAAGATGATGAAAACCAGGTAATTAGATTGGTGATAAAATTTTCTCGTTCAAGCGAAATATTAGGTCGGGAAAAAGTTCTTTCATATTTTATATATAAATTCAAAACTAGGAGACTTCATTCAATTCAATTCAAGACTTTATCCATGACAGGCCGACCAGAGCGAGCTGCATCTTTGACATCAAAATTCCCGGACAGAAACCGCTTCAACCAACTTTGTGCTACTCTTACTAACACTGCGTTAAGTCCATAGACGTCACATATTTTTTTCGCGGCTTGTGTCGCAGTTCTCCCTTTTTTGTAATAAAACTTCAAAACGTGTCGAATTTCCTCGTTAGATTGATTGACTCATTTTGGCGGACAAAAAAACAATTGCAAAATGGCGGGAAATCGTTTTTACTTTTTTAAATGTCATCTATTAAATGGTATCAAAACCAGCCAGATACAAACAGTACAGCCAAAGAGATTTTACTAAAACTTTATACCTATAAAATACGAAAATACTCTTTCCCCGACCTATTATGAAATGGCTAGTTTTGGAGGTTAGTTAGACCGACCCTGAAAATATAGGAACAATAAATCTACCAACTGGGTTGCTGTGTGTATGTCTATGGACAATAATATATTCTGCTTGGCTGACTCTTAACTCTAACAGTACACATCTGAGGTTAGTAAGTACAACGCTAAACACAACATAACATAACGCTTGAAACCCCAGAAGGGTTATGCAGAGATATACCTACAATAGTACACCCACATTTCGCGTTTATACAATCGCGCCACAAATGTGGCGATATGTCCCCTCTTTGTGGAGTGGCTAGAGAGGTGCCACGGCGTCCTCACCTTCTGCCGGACGCAGGTCCTCACAGTTCGCGGTTGCTTCGGGAGGTTCCTGTTCCGAATAAGGCGGGAGGAAACACCCGGGTGTCGCCATTGTGTGGATCGCCCGGAGGACACGGTGGAGGTCTGCCCGGCTTGGGCGGAGCAGCGCCCGCGCCATGTCCTCGTAGAGGCGATCGGAGGTGGTGATCTCTCTCATCCGGCCCTGGTCCGGGCCATGGTATGGAGCGAGAGGGCATGGGCCGATGCCTGTCAGGGTTGCGGTAAAGTCCGAAAGAGTTACCGTGGCCCCTGTAACAGGGAACTGAAGGAACACGGTTGGGTTTTAGTCAGTAAGAGTATGACACGAGCACCGCCCGGAGCGGGATAAGTTATTTGATGATTTCCCACCCAAAAAAACCAGACAGCGGGCTGCTGATTACTGAGAAAATATTTTTGGAAAAACTCAAAAACAATTTGCCCTACCTGGGAATCGAAATCAAGACCTCATACTTAGCAGTAGCGCTCGGGACCAGAAGACTAACGAAGTTACACAACGCTAAAGTAGTTTAGTATAACTTTTTAATTAGTTAAGTAATTATTACTACTTATATTGATGAAATATTAAAAGAACGTTAAACACCCCCACATCCATAACACACTACACACAAACTCTCACTTCATTCACTACACTCAACACTATCACAAAACACCCCAAACACTTACCACACACAATCATCAAACATTTGCTCTTATCACTCTTCACTTTCTCACTCTTTCAAAAGTTTACCACAAGTTCAGAAATGCACCCACTTGACTCAGTCCACTGGCACGGCTGCCACAAAAGAATTATACCCTATAGCCGGGCACTGGCCCCTAAGATACAGGCCTAGCCTAGTTTAGTGGACAGGGTTGAACCTATTGTGCTGATCTATAAAATACTAAATTGAGAACTTTAATCTGTATACAGAGCAATGTACATGACCTTTGTGGTAATAAACAATTCAATTCAATATTACCTCAAAATATCAGCAATGATTTCACACATGAGTTAAAATGTAAATATGCTGTGAACGTAATGCTGTTAGCACTAGATTTTGAGAGAGTATATCTAATTAGTTTATTTTACATAATTATGTGTGTTTAAGTTTGGTGCGTTGTAACAAATCAAACATTAATTCGATTATCTGGTGCACCGACATTGCATTATTCAATTAATGTTCAGAGAAGGCCCTCCATAAATCATGATTTAATCTATACCACCCACATAGATTGGAATTTATAATAGTTGTATGCTTTTCAATCTGATATCTAGTATGAGAAATACCTAGTATGAGCAACATTAAAATATGGCTCGTAATTACTCAAACTCAAGCTCAAAGCATTTATTTCAAATAAACCAATGACAGGCACAAATTGTCAGGGTCAGTCAGTCAGAAAGATGAAGCTAGTTGCCCATTCCAAAGCGTATTAGGTACCTACCTATGGAGAAGAACGGGCAAGAACTACCCTACCATCCCTCAAATAAATCCTTTTTTATAGTCCTCTAACAAAAAGAGAGGCACGAGCACTATTTTCTATTTCAGCATCTATCTCCGAGTAGTTTCCTACGTGACCTCAAACAGAGGATTACATTCGAAGCTCAAATATTAGAAAATAAACTACTGTTCCACTGTGTTACAAGTAATTTGTAACTTGACTCCGACCAATTTATTACAGTGGAAACTCTTTCTACATTTTTCGCTGTTAGAATGCCAACCACTGCAGTGCGATTCTGTAACCATCTCACCGTGAAAACTTAGGTGATGTGAGCGTCATTGAGATAGGAAAAACATGGAGGCGCCGCGTTATTTTTGACATACACTTTGCATACAAATATGAGTGAAATACGATACAGACTGTGAAATATCGTTTTGTCTCATTCTTTCTAATGAAATAATCATATGTGATAAAAGAGACAACAATATTTAAGTTGTTGCTCATTATGGTAACATTTTGTCGTGACGTAGGGACAGTTGTAGGCGTAGACCGTAGACAGAGAAACTAATAGACGAAGGGACCCTGTAACCGCAGTCGAGACAGAGATAATATGTCAATGTGTGCGTATAATGTTGCCATAGTAACTGCATTCCCCTGTTTTTGGAGTGTTATTAGATGAAGTAGGGTAAATTATTTTCAGGATTTAATTGAAACGAAACGAGTTTTTTAATTAAGATTTATTATACTACTTAAATGATAAATGATTTTATTTCTGTAAGTAGGTTTGAACAAACACTTTTACACGTCAATCATATTTTTTTTAAACTAGATGAGGTCGGCGTTTCCTATGTGACTACTCTGAGAAGAAAGGCCGAAACAAACTCAGAGGTCACAGTCTCTTTTAAAGTCCAGACAAAATCTTGGTCAGATCATGTGAAGGCTATGTAGATCGGTGTCTGCAATGGTCTTTTGAGGAAAGAACCACACATATTGAGTGGACCTGTCCAGTCAGTGCATGCATTTGTCAGTAACCGTGCAGCTCAACTCAGAACTTAAGGAGCTCAACGATTCGACGAACAATACCAAAGAAAGGACATTTTGGTAGGCCGCATCAGCTACTCAAACTGCCAGAACATGATTAAAACTGGAACAAAAACACACATAGTCCTCACATTCACAATAATTTAAAATAATATAATACTTTGTACAGTAAATATTAGTGTCATTGTATATGAAAATAAGTATACATACTTATAGCAAAGATTAAAAGTAAAAATAGTTAGCGAAATAAAATAAATTAACATTGCCTGTGCTTTATTGGAGCAACTCAATCCCAAGCCTTTTTGTCCTCAATACATATAGTCTTTGACAGTATAATAGGCATTCTGGCATAGTTTCCTTTTTATAAAAGATTTGAATTTATTAAGGCTTAGTGCTTTAATGTGGCTAGGAAGTTTATTATAAAAACGTATACATTGGCATCTAAACGAGCCACCTATTTTCTTGAGCCTTGTAGTAGGAACAACAAATTTGTGTTTGTTCCTAGTATTTAAATTATGGATATCACTGTACTTTTTAAACACATTAATATTTTTATGTGCATACAAAAGATTTTCATAAATATACTGAGAAGGCACAGTCATTATATTAATCCCTTTAAATTTGTCTCTGAGGGAGTGTCTGGGACTTAATTTATAAATTGAACGAATTGCCCTTTTTTGTAATAACAAAAATCGTCTGAATATTGGCGGCATTTCCCCACAACAGAATACCGTACGACATTACACTATGAAAATAACTAAAGTATACTAAACGGGCTGTCTCTAAATCAGTTAAACCACGAATTTTCCTAACGGCGTATGCTGCAGAGCTAAGCTTCTTTGACAATTTATCTATATGGGGGCCCCATTGAAGCTTGGCATCCAAAGTTTTGCCTAAGAATACTGTGGTATTTTCGGGTTTCAACTCTTCACCCTTTATGAGAATACTTGTTTCTACTTGTCTACCATGAGGTATCGTAAACTTATTACATTTCGTTTTTTTCTCGTTAAGAAGAAGGTTATTAACATTAAACCAGTTAACTACTTTTGCGAGGGCACTATTTACATTGTCAGTAACCAGCTGCTGAAGTTTGAGTTTAAATAAAAGTAAAGTGTCGTCTGCAAACAGCACTATATCATGTTTATCCTTTATGAGGTAACTAAAAAAAACACTAACACTTAGAAACTAAACACTCCAAACAATTTGAAAAAAACACATTATTGATGTATATACATATATATATATACACATATACTATGCTATTATTTGATCCAATATTATTTGTTTTTATTACATTGTAGAGCCAATATTTTTTATCGTGACTCGGGGCATTTTTGAGCTGACGCTGGCAACACTTACATGATATAATTTATTGGTTATGAATGTTAAAAACTCGACAAAATCCTATTATCTTCAGTTTTAATGAGACATATCGTTCCGTCATGCTATGGCATAAATATTCATCATTTAAGAAACTATAATTAGGTACAAAACCGTCGTACTTACGCGTGAAAAGACACACCGGCAATTTTCTTCTCACTATCGCTTTTACATGAAATAACACGACAACGCACCATTGTATAATCGTCGATGTGAAATACGGATAATTTCTCTGTCTTCTCACTGGATTAAAATCGTTTTTTATCATAAAAATAAGCAAAATTTTAACACCAAACACAATGACGGCACGAAGTGTCAAAGTTTGTTTCGCAATTTGAGTTGCGGACCTTGAAAAAACAGGTTACACGGTAAGAGACAAAAAAATTGATAGTTGTATCTCTGTCTAAAACATTCATAGCGTAATTTTCGCTCTCTTTCTTGTGTAAGCGAGAAAGGAATCGTCACTGCGTCTATTAGTTTCTCTGTCTACGGCGTAGACTGAGAAACTAATAAGGTAAGTGCCCTATCAGCCATCTTATGCGACATCTATTTAGTCTGTGGCGACGAGTTTCGTGGTAGTTGTGCTGTCAAATGGTTGTTTATTTTTTGTGTTATTGAGATTTGCGAGAATATTACGAGAAGTTTACCTTTAAAAATGAATGTAAATGTTGGAAAACAGCAAACCAACATGCCTATGTGTTATATTGTGAAGTGTGGTGCAAGAAAGAATGGAAATCAACCTGAATTGTCTTTGCATAGGTTAGTAGCCGGTTTTCATGCATTATTACATAAATTCATACACGTTCGATGAACAAATTGTTACTCAATCGTGATTTTAAGGCTAAAGTATATTTGGTAAGGTATATTTGCGGTCATTTTCGTATAACAGACCTATTTATTATTTCATTCGTTTGTTTACAATAATATGTCATAGTGGAATAGTGTTGTACCGTTGCTGTAATAGTTTCCGAAACTAGTTCCTCCGCTGAAACGATATCGGTACAATCAGCGATGTTAAGAGCGTTTACACCTTATAAGTGGCAACGTCGCAATTTAGTGTCATATTTCGTGGTTTTCAATTTTTATCATTTAAACGGAGCTATATTTTAAAAATCTGTTTAATTAACTTTTTAGAATTACGTGAAAGTGTTTAAAAAGTAAGTAACCGTAATGCTTACAGTTATTTTACAATGAAAATAACGCCCTGCAAGTTTCCAATGTATTATTTGCATATAAATAGAACTGTAAACGCAACGATTTCTTACCTTTTACACAGTTTTCACATAATTCTAAAAAGTTAATTAAACAGATTTTTAAAATATAGCTCCGATTAAATGATAAAAATTGAAAACCACGAAATATGACACTAAATTGCGACGTTGCCACTCATAAGGTATAAACGCTCTTAACATAAATCGTTCTGCGTGTCCTAATCGGTCCGAGTGACTTTGCTTGGTCACAGCACCGGGAGACAGTTTTATATGATGATAAAATAAGACATCGACATTTAGTTATTTATTTTAGTTAGATATTAGCAGCAACTCTAACCAAAATGATTTATTGATCAAATTACTTACCTTTTTTATAGGTTTCCTAAAAATGAAGAATTAAAGAAAAAGTGGTTAGAGGCTATTGGTGAAGAAAATATTAATCCTCTGCTCACTTCACTTTGAAGAAAGCAGTTTCAATAGAACACTTGATGTAATGAGATTACATGATTACTCTGTTCCCACAGTATTTTCGGTAAGTGTAAATAATAATTGATTAATAATAGCCCGGCCCTTTGGCCTGAAATAAATAAATAGATGTATTAATTACATAAATAAATCATATTGTAAATTGCTTATTGCTTATTAGTATCTATTTTTTTCAGGCACCTGGCAAAAAACAACGTCACGAGTCATCTGTATTATGTTAAACGAGAAATATTCAAAACACGGACGTTTCTCCACGTACGAGTATCATCACATCTACTGTAATGCCTCCATTACAGTTCCCCAACGAATTGTGGAAACAGACGAAACAGTGCACAAGGTGGTGTGTATCTACTCAAACGTTTTTGATGCTAGAAAATTACAGGAGGTTCTTACGAAAATTAAAATTTTATAACATTACGATAATATTGAGGAAACATTGAAATCCAAATGAGACATTTTTACAAAGTAGAAACATAAAGTATTTTTGGAACAAAATCTACCCACAGGGGATAAATTATCAAAAATGAAATGTGGCGATGAAATGAGCTGAGTTCTCTCTTATTTAAGGTGTGGTTATGGTACCAATGACGTATCCTCTCTGTTTCGTAGCTGTACTACAGGTCCACCTGTCAGTTTTTTATCAGCACGTTTTCTGATCTTCGTGCTAAAGTATAAAATATTCAATTGGATTTTTTAGGATCTATAGACTTAGCATGAAACAAATATTACAAAGCAGCATTTTCGACGCAAGTTGATGATTGAAGTAATTTTCATTATTTTTTT
Source organism: Brachylomia viminalis (assembly GCA_937001585.2). NCBI lineage: Eukaryota > Metazoa > Arthropoda > Insecta > Lepidoptera > Noctuidae > Brachylomia > Brachylomia viminalis. The sequence continues at coordinate 6,530,549 of OW443303.2, read as the reverse complement.
CAGGTTGTACAAATTGAAAAAATTAAGGCTTTAGAAGAAAAATGTGTCAATCAACAACAAAAAGTTAAACGCCTTATCGAAAAGATTCGAAAGAAAAACAAAAAAAATTGCCAATTTGAAAGATATTATAGAAGACCTTCGAAGAAAAAATTGTATCAACATGGAACAGACTGTTGTAATAGAAGAATTGGCGGGACCAATAAACTTCTTAAAAAGACAAATTAATAAGTCCAAAGGTTTACCCGCACCAAAAAAATACTCTGAAGAAACTGACTGGACAGGTACACACAATTTGTGTGGTTTCCTCAAAAGACCATTTCAGACAGCGATTACTGTGACCACGGAGTTTCTTTCGGCCTTTCTTCTCAGAGTAGTCAGATAGGAAGCGCCGCCGCGCCGCCGACGTAATTTAGTTTTTAAAATACGATTGACCTGTAAAAGTGTTTGTACAAACCTACTTACAGAAATAAAATCATTTATCATTCATACTTAATTATTATCACACCAATAAACATATTTTAAGTAAAAAAAAAAATATTTTTATTTTTACTCCACAACTCACTCTTTAATAAATAGTTAAAGTACGATTATTAATTCCAGTCAGTAAAATGACAAGTGCAACTGTCACTGATATAAAAAAGGGTGACCCGCTACAATAGTGATGTTCGGCAATCAACAATCGACTTAGACATTTAGTCATGCTTTATTTTATTAGGTATCAAAGCGTTCTTTTATTGTAAATATTTAATACATACCTTATTAAATAATACGATTTTAGAAATATGGACCTTACCAGCATATTAAAATTTCTCACTACAACATTATTACAAAAGCTGGGAAAAAAATGTATAAAGAGATTCAGAGGAATTAACACTAGAAAGTCGGGAAAATACAAGTAATTTTATACGTTTCTATTCATTACGGTTGCTATTGATTCTTACTCCGATTCTGAATCGGTAAATTCAGAATCAGAATCGGAATCAGTTACATTTATAATGAATGAATCCACATATTCATCTATGATGTGGTCGAGTTGACACATTTTGTCTTCGACTAAAAGTCGAAGACAAAATGTGGCATGGTTGATGCTCTGTCTCCAATTTTCAGGCGTCACTTCCTTCAGGCCTTCTTCAAATAATTTTTTTACGTCTTTTATTTTAAAAGTTTTATTGTTCCTGGCGACGTACCCCTTTGCTTGAGCCCAAACTAACTCTATTGGGTTGAGCTCACAGTGATAAGGGGGCAGACGCAGGATTGTGACACCATATTCAGCGGCCAACTCTTCCACAGCATAGCGTTCGTAATTAGATTTTTGTGATTTTACTATTTCTATTAATGGAGCCTTTATCATTCTAGGTTGATATTGAATTTGTTCTTCATCCAGCCACTGAATAATATCAGCCTTCCGCCACTTTGAAGTGGGGATACGCTCGAATTTTCTTGAATGGTACGGTGCGTTATCTAATACCAGCGCCGCATTTGGCTTTAAATTTGGCAAAATGCTTGTAAGCCATTCCTCAAAACACTCCAAGTTCATTTCTTCATGATAGTCCATACTATTTTTCTTCGATTCTAAAATAAGTAAACCGGCTTCTACAAAACCTTCATCACTGCCTATATGTGAAATTATTAGGCGGCCGGTTGAGCCCTTTAGGCCTGTAGTCAAACCTTTAGAAATTGGGGATCCATCTCAAACACCAACGTAACAAAACTCAACAAAAAAATAGCAAGTTAACAAGTAAGAAATAAACAAGAAATTGAAGAGGACACTAAATACTTCTGGCACCGTCGGAATTCAGGAGCAGAATGAAAAACAAAATGGCGTCCATAGCGTGACAAGTGATGACCATAGTGCTTCCAATAACCAAAACCAAATAATATAACAGTATTTTATGTAATATTTAATTACCTACCGTGTATGTCTTCTGTTTAATTACCGTAAATTACATATTTTTATTTATATAAAGGCAATTTGATATTGAATAAAAAAAATGAAATCTCGACTAACTTTTAATTGTAAAAAGTCGATTCTACCACATCACTATTTATTTGGGACTAAAAACCTGCAACACTGGAAATGTCATTTTACTGACTGGAATTAATAATCTTACTATAGGTATGTTACACAGACATGTTGTATACACAAGTTTTTAAATAGTCTGTACAGAAAAAAATACTTGATATGAGTTTTTTCCTCAGATAACAGACGGTAAGTAAACTACTCATCTTTTTCTGTTACAACAGATTTTAAGTAAGTATATAATTATGAACCAAACGTGATATCAAGTAAGACTCGTATCGATACTCGTTATAGTAACACCAATATTCCTTGTTTGCCACAACCCTAGCAATGGCAGCCATTTTATGAGACATTATGAGTGGTAGGTAGGCACCTTTTTTTTGTTGATATTTCCAGTCCATACTATTATAAGTCAATGGTGAACGTGGAGTGAGCTGTCAGTGTCATCCAACTGATGCTAGGGATTGACCAAGCATTACATTTGCAGTCTTAATCGAGATTTTAATATATCTTTTATGCAAGTTCTATTGATATGTTTATATTATTTCAAAGCTAGTATCTAAATGTGAAAGAAAAAAACGACATTGACTTTCTAACTGAATTTCTGTTTTGCTATTTTATTTTTAAACCCCCAAAATAGTAATGTTTAGACACTTATCTACATACTAGCTTTGAAATAATATAAAACAATCATTAGAATTTGAATAAAACATATAATTAAAATCTCGATTATGATTGTATATTTGCAATGCTTGGTAAATCCCTAGCATCAGTGGGATGACACTGACAGCTTACTCCACGCAAGTCTTCAAGGTGAATTTTTTATAGAATCGACCGACAGATGTAAATCTTTTGACAACCAATCATTGACTGGTTAGGGGACATGTTTTGTGGATTTTTAGGTGCTTAGATTGTATCAATTTCAATATCTTTATTAATTTAGCTTACAGCTGTCACACTCTATTCTCATTACCTATTCTTTATTAATATTAGATTTTTAATCCCACGCCAACTAGGTACTATCAGAGAAATATTGACCTAGCCAATTTTAATACAAAATCCTTTGCATAGATGACTAAGACTGATTTCCGCCCCCTTTTGCATCAACCAATAACAGTGGAATAAAAAGGGACGAAAAAAGTAACGGCAATTTTTTACTTAAAATATTTTGCGCTCATGTGCACATCTGGTCATTTGGGCTGTTAGCCCAAAACATCTGGACATTTGGGTTTCTTTTACCTACTATAGAAACAAAAGGATCGGAGAAGAGAAAGCTATCAGCTTTTTAACGTTTTGAGTTAACTATATTTTTTGAGTTTAGTTGCTATTTGCACAGCGTGTTGCTATTGGTCGATGAGAAACAAAGACGCTGCTATACCGGCCGGGCAGTGCAAGCAATAATTACACTTAAGGTGGCTAGGTCAATATTTCTCTGATAGTACCTATAAGCTATGCATAATCACGACACAGTGCCTATAAATTCATGTAATATATTTTTAACAGCGAAATGAATGTATGATAATTAAGCATTAATAAAAAAAACGTTATTACGTTGCTGAAAAAGAAAAATCTCAAAGAAATGCGGTCAACTGACAAAAAAATAAAAGGTAATGAAAGGCAATATTATCGAAGAAAGATTTCTTCGATAATATTATCTTTTATTTAGGAACAGCGTTTTTTTCAAATATCTTTATTCATAGATAACGAACACAAAAAAGGCTTCTAAGTACTGCCAAACATTTGCAGACTTAGGGGTCGACCACACTATGATGTTGCGATAACATTAGACGTCCGATAATACGGACTTTTTGTATCAATAGATCAGATACATCATCTATTGATATAGTATTTTTATCTCACGAAGCGACGCGCGCTTTAGTTGTGGTAACCAAGTGTAAAACACGCTGTAAATGTGTGCGTGTAAACGAGTAGCGTCAGCACATAACATACACACTTCTGACGTACCGAGAGCTCCTGCGCTTACACATCTCCAACCATGATCCAGGCTTTCCATGGGCAGCCAGTGATAACCACTATTCAATTAATGGCGGTTATCCTGTTTGCCAACCTAGAATAGGAGAATAAAACCTGTGAGGTCAGCGGACCCCCGCCCCGTCAAGAACGAAGTACCTCACGCTTTGTCTTCAACTCCAAATGTTATTGACCTCCCTATTGTCATCAGTACCCTCGAAAACCATGAAAACGACACCCGTGATGAAACATTTTTAAATTTTCGCAGCCGCCATCTTGGATTTTCGTTTTGACCTCACTATTGGCTTCAGCATCCTCGACAACAATGAAAACTATCGCTCTCTCTCTCTTTCTTGTATTATAAAAAAAAATGAGTCGTCGCGGGACGCCTAGCAGATATGAAACATCGAAAACCATTATTTCACACATATTTACTATACAAAAAAATAGTAAATAAGTATGAAAGAATGGTTTAGTAAAAGAAAATAAATAATGGCATAATCAAAAACCTAATATTAATTTTTTTTAAAGAAATAAATTGTTCTTTATTTAAAATATAGCGTCGCGTCGCCTCGGCATGCATCGCCACGCCACCAATCCGTTTTACGTGCGGCTATAGATATTTCACATCAAAAAGTCGCAGGGCAGCATAACGCTTTTTCGTTACGTGAAGATTTCTATATGTTTACTCCTACCGCAAACTGCAATAAGAAATGCGTTCCAAAAACACATGAGATATACATTTCAATGTATTGATTCATAGCTTCACATTCACTGCCACACGTCTCCAAATAAAGTGTGCCAAAAATAGCGATCTAGTTTCGTCCCGCACCCTGATTGTATGATGTGGCCTTTAGAACTGAATAGCGTTTAAATTCGGCTAACAAAGTCTCACCAGATCGGGTCGAGATAGACCCGTAATGACGAGGGTACAATCAAATTACTATGTGCACAGAATCATATGCCTACTTTCTGATTTTTTTGCGACCCTTACAGACTTGAATAGAAATAGTAATATTGTGCAGTGTGGTCAGTAATTTATTTCTTTCGTTGATTTATTGAGCCAGTATAAAAACGACTGTAAACTCAGCATGAGCCATTGAGTGTACGCATAGATCTTAAACTATACAAAAAATGGTCCCTTGATCATAACATTGTCGTCACGATACTATAGAGTCTGAATCTTCAATAAACATTATGACTACGATCATTGTTCCTTCTCTCATTTTCACGATGTTTTCTTTTACCGAAAGAAAACATCACACATCATCATCTTTCTTTTTTCACACACCCGTTCGCAACTTCTCATGCACATCTACTCAGTCACCCACACTGTACACTTATCAATGCTTAGAAGCTGCTAGCAGTTCACTTCATTCTGTATGTTTGTTTATGCTGCATGTATTGTATATTTATTAAATTGTAAATCCGTAATTGGCTGTAAGACTAGTTTATGTATCTAGTCTTACAGCCAATTACGGATTTACACAAAATCTAATTTAATTTTGTGAATAATAAATAAATAAAGTAGGTACCTAAAAGAAAGCATCGTGATAGTTAAATAGAATATGAAAGATAAAAAATACACCATTGTTAAAGTCGTCCCCGTAATTGCTTTAACACCATACGGTTGAATGTCAGTTGCACGTCATAAAACAACAACGTCTATTTATCTATTTGTTAGATAGTTTCAGCTTTCAATCAGTTTCACCCATCTACCGGACCAACCGCGGCAAGCGTTGCTTAACCCGAGCGGCTGTTATTACTTAGGCAAGATATGCTTATTGCTAACTCGAAGATCATAAAAACAAAATTCATAATGCAGTAGGTAGGTATCACAATTTTGCAGCCATTTCAAAACCCGCCTAAAACTTGGTCATACAAATTATACAGGGTGGCCGGGGAGTTGACGTTCAAACGTAAAATTTAGATACTTTATGATGAGGAGTATCCGAATCACCCCCATGTATGTTTTAAGATTTTTCGTAGTTTTCGAGATATAATTTTTTTAATGATTTTTTTCGTAATTTTCACCTAACATCAGTTTTCGATTATCTTCTCGTTCTGTTGAACATTTCTGGTTCAGTTTTTTTGTGATAACTAATTAGCATAGTCTAACCTAACACCCTAAACAAATATGGTTTATCTAGGAATTGCAGAAGTTACTTAGAATTTATTCGAAAGTTCAAAATTAAGATCTAAATTTTACGTTTGAACGTCAACTCCCCGGCCACCCTGTATACGAAACATGCTTGTTTTAGCAAACCATTAAAAGCATATTACACAACGGACTTAACACTGTGCAAAATGATCACTTTAAGGCGCGGTAAGTAACAAATTTTTAGGTAATTGAAAATTTAGCGCATCGTGGCAACAAATAAGGTTCAAAATGTCGATGCGTTTGATGTTAGTTGAATCGAAAGACCACCAAATTTTGCAGTTTTCACCAAATTAAAAATAAATGCATGATGGCTCAGTGGAATATTTTTTAGGTATTTTTTTAGTTGATTGAATTTCCTTTATTGAATTGATATGAATAGGATTGTAATGTAACTAGTAATGTTGTGTAATGTGACTGTAAGAGTGTTTTTTGTATTAGGAGTCAGTGGATATTCGAAATAAAATTATTTATTTATTTTATTTATTATCATTACATAACATGTGATAGTTTACGCTCAACGTGTTGAGAATTATGCGACGAAAAATAATATTTGTGCTCCGTTTTTCGATTTTTTTATCATGATACTATTTCATGCTTATGAAATATTTTTGAATAAGTCTAGACAGACATGAAAAGGTGACAAACAGACATACAGAGTTCTTATCTTTTAATTTTTTTTAAAACGTTGCACCACTAGGAATTTCTCCTGTATTGTGGTTGCGTTTACAAACATTTAAACTCACATACACAAACAGCCAGACCCGGAACAACTACTTGTAGGTCATACAGATATTTGTTCCGTGCGGGAATCGAACCCGCGACACTCAGCGCAGCAGTCAATCGCTTAACCACTGCGCCAACCGTGTCGTCAGAGTTACTTTTTCTTTTGCTTTAGTGGCAGAGACATGAAACTGGAACCATGAATTCAGTACATGATTCTAGAATCCGTGTTTCTTCATATTTTATGTAGAAAAACGTCGTCGATTATTAAAAAAAAATTGCTAGGTATTACATAAAAAAGTGCAATACCTACGCGGTCAAACTGTATGGAAAAGCGATTTTGTTTTTAAATAACCTACGGATTATTTGACTAAATCTATGATAACAGGTTTCGGGTCGATGTCCTGATAGGTCCGATGATCCTGTATAGGTAGGTACTATGGATATTGGTGCCGATTCCCTTGTTCACAAACTAAACTAAATTAAGTTGTGTGCATCTTTATCTTTCTATTTCATTAAGAAAAGGACAGAAGATAAATATTAGTTTAGTCCTGTCAAATTAGTCAGCCCCTGACGTAATTTGATGTATTTTAGTAGTCAACTTTTTAATCACGTCTAAACTTATACGGAGTAGTGTCAGGCGCTGATTAATTTGACAGGACTAAACTAAAATTTATCTTCTGTCCTTTTCATAATGAAATAGAAAGAAAAAGATGCACTCAACTTAAATTTAGTTTAGTTTGTGAACAAGGGAATCGGCACCATTGACTACTGAAAGCTTCGCCAAAAATTAAATGGGGAAGATGATGGGGAAGAGTGCATCAAAAACGTCACTAGTTTCAAAATACTTACCAAGTGAAAACAGACAAGCGACTTTGTATTTTGTAGAGATTATATTTTTATACAAAAACATAAAAACATCCCACCCAAAAGTAATATCCCGTTTCTATTTAACCTGTGGGTTCAAGGAGGCTGTATGGTCGTTGTTTGGGTTGAATCCCAACTGTGTCACCCCTACTTTATAAAACTGTACCCTATTTGTATTCCAGCTCCAACATATTGCGATCCAACCTCATAATGTAAGGACAGTGTGTTTTACCGGAAAACATTGTTTTATTTTACTGTTTTGTACCGCATTGGGTTCTGATTTTGAGATTTGTTTTGTATGCTCTGATAAAAGGAACGTGCACTTTATTTTGTAGTGAATTAAAATTCTACCTCGTTGGTCAAGTGGTCGCAACCCTGCTGAGCATGAGGTCCTGGGTTCGGTTCCCAGGTCGGGCAAGGTATTGTTGGGTTTATCAGTCCAAGATTTCTCAGTAGCAGCCTGTAGGATCGCCCCCTATTACATGGGACTTATGAGGGCTATCACAATTTTTCTTATATTTGAGTGTTTGAAGAGTCTCACACTCAAATAGAAGAAAAAAAAATATATTTATTTAGAGAGCACTCCCGAGAGAAATAATCAAACTTTCTCGGGCATCTTTTTTTTTTAATTTTGTGGCCATATCTAAACCATAATCACACAACTAAACTGGGAGTTTTATTAAATAAATAAATTAAATAAATAATTTTTTAAGTTCTTTTTTTTACGTGGAGGTGGCGCATGTTTTCCCCAACCTTTTCTTATTTTTTGTGTTAGCGTCATGTTTCCCGCAAATAAACACGTTTTCTTTCTTTCTTTAATTACCTACCGACAATGTTCAATTCAAAATCAGGAGCGTTTAAGTAAACTATCCATCAGTTATGTTTACTTTAAACATCTTCAGCTATTCACGAAACTCTTAAACTTATAAAACCTCGAAAGTGTTTTTTTTATTACCAAAATCTGTCTAAGCGTTCTCTTAGACTCGTTGTCCATAAATTAGAAACTAAATATCCAAACGATTTAACAACAATAATGGCAGTAAAATGGGTGATAAATCATATTTTACGCAAGAGAAGGGCTCTAGAGGTTTTATACTTTGCTTTTTTTCGTTTGCGTCAGATGCAGCGTGGGCAATTTATACCCGGCCTCCTTTGGGGGCCACGAAAATATTTTTTTATTAGAAGCTTCTGACCTGACAGGCGTAGTTCTGACCAAATCATAACACAATACCAAAGACAAAAGAACGTTTTCCGAAATTTATTCGGGAAACTTTTTAAAACTTTCTCTTCATAAAAAACCTCCCTTTAAAACATTCCGACTATTACAAACATTATACAAAAAATTGCCAAATCGGTCCAGCCGTTCTCAAGTGATGCGCTTATCAACAAACGGGTAGGTCAAAAACAAAAAAGGTTTATTGGAATCAACAAGTTTTCATTTTACATCTGTGGTGATTGGAGCCTCCTTTTAAGCGTATAAAGCCTGTATTAGGGGACTCCGCTCTTCCATGCGTTAATAGTACTTATAAATACTTGTTTATTTATATTTTACAATTTTAATACACATAAAACAACTTAAAACTATAATGGGTTACAATTAAAAGTTAAACAAAGTATGCGTGTAAGACTGGAAGTGTGTGTGTGTCAGGATGTATGTGCACCTACCTACTTATTTCAGTAGATGTTTGTTTTATCCTCCGAAACCTAATAAAACATTCAAAAATAAAGCACAAATCACACTGTAAATTCGCAAAATAAAATTCCTAGGATTTACTAAATCCTAGGAATTTTTTTATGAATCTTGAATGCTTTGTCGTCTAAACATCTTTGTAAATTCTTTACTAAATGTCTGTAATCAACAAAACATTCATTTTTAAGATACTTTCCGAGATCTGGCTGAAGGTCTGTGAGATATGGCCTTAAACCCGACGAATCTTGCAGATCGATGTTTAAGAAACTTGATTTGTTACCGCTGCCGTCCCTTTATGTTTTTGAAATTTGTGTGGACGCATAGGGAATTGTTTGCGAAAGCAAGCGATGTAAATTCTCGCAGCACGCGCGACCCTTACAGGCTCGTGTTAGATGTCTGCCCAAGGCTTGCGAAATATAATAAAAACTACATGTTTATGTGTGTCCAGATTAACAATAGAATACCAAATGAATTAAAAACATTAAATACAAGACTGTTCAAAATTAAATTTTACAAATGGTTATCTGCTAATAGTGTTTACAGTGTTAACGAGTTCCTCGAACATTAAATCGCATGATGATTGATTGTTTCGTTATGCATGTAAAATTTGCACGCTTATATCTATTAAGCAAAACATGTCTGCCCACATTATTAATACTACCATTTTTTTTACCATGTTTTTAGCAAATAAATGATAATAAAGACCACACTTAAAGGGCTGTAGTATTTATTATATTGGTTTACAAATTCTCAGATTCGTCAATTGTTTTAAGTGTACTACTAAATCTTAGGACAATTTTTTGCGAATTCCCAGTATGGTCCCTCAGTTCACTCGCAGATAAATCTAAATCTTATTTTATAGTCGAAGTCTTTGGCAACGAAAGTGAGATTACTTTAAAAATGACGTGACATAATTATTTCAGTAGCTTAAGTTAACTTAACGTCATCTATATTTGGGGAAAAGTGTATTTTTGAATCATTTCGTTCTAAATTCACCTTATCAGTTGAATGTCCAGTCAAATTATGTTTTAGCTACAGCATTAGAAAGGCTTTTGGGCATTTCTAATTATCCTCTTCCTCTTACTTACTGGCCCCAGTATCTTCCACTTTCACGCCCCTCACCCTTGATTAATAGCCTGCATTTGCTAACCAACACATCTCTGTCATTGCCGCCCCTAATTCTCAGAAATCCTCGCGATGCAATATATTTTTCTTTTATTGCGACGTCTTTAAGCGTCCTGCGTCAGCGCCATTTTGTCTTTGGAAATAATGACGTCATGGCTATGTGTGCGACTTCCTTCTGAAAACAATTAATAGAGAAAACTATGCAAGAAAGAAAATGCGTTTATTTGCGGTTAACATGATGCAAAAAAAACATAAACACAAAAATAAGAAAAGGTTAGGGGTAACATGCGTCACGTCCACGCAAAACGGCTATCGCTCAGCATTATGCTGCGACCCTATGCAAAACAGAGCCCCAGCGCTGGTTTTCAGCGACAGCACGCGGCCGGCGGGTGGCTATGCTAGTTGGGTTTTCTGTAATATGTGAAGGTGTAAATAAATATGATGGTGTAACTAGGTACCTTTATAATATATCTAACGTTATACACGATGGCTGGGATATCGACGGGCAATCCTGCTACCATGGATTCAGCACCTAGGTACATGATTACCATGATATGATAATTATGATGTTTGGTTTTGATGTGATTTTTTTTTCTGAATCCCATGTGTTGAAATTTTTCGTCGGTTATAAAAAAATAAATTTCTGTTCCATACATGTTGACCGCGTAGGTAAATCACTTTCTATGAAACAGCATTTTTTTTTTTTTTGATAACCTACGAGAAATTTCTACTTTAGGGGTCTTAAATTAATCATGTACAGAATTTATGGTTACAATTTGCGCGTCGTCCCTTCCAACCTGTATCATGATTAGAGTATTTTTTTAATAATGAATGAATTCTTGCATTGACAAAATTACGTACCTACCATGAAAAAAATGCCAATACTCACAAGCTTGGAGACAGCAGGCTGCTAAAGTGGCAATGCAGACTAAAATTAAGACAAATCCGATGATTTGAGTTTTTTTACAGTTTTATGTAAAGAAAAGTACATAACAGGCGCCTATAATAAAAACTATAAGTCGTTTTTTTTTGTCTTAATTATTATCAAACTGCCACAGACGCTAAGAAAAGTTTTATCATTTTTCTATGAATTCTAGAACACTTTTAGCCTTTTAAATCAATCTTGTTCACCAAAATAGAAGTTATATTTAACTTTATGAAATTAGAGGACTGATTAAACTGTAATTGCTCTTAAAAATTTTGAGGATTAATGCGTTTTCAAAGAACATTGTTAAAGATCTCCTCAATAGCAGCATGTGGTGAGCTGTTGGGCAGTAGCAACCCCACGGACCTTATCTTCCGGGAGAAGTCGTCATTCCTCATCTTTGGCTCGCCATTATTGGCCGGCTGGTGTGAATCCTGACGAGGACCTGAGCTCCCACCTCGTTCTTGCCTTTTTTGGCCGGCTTGATGCAGATTAGCAAGAGCAAACGTGCTCGGAGGAAGGAAGTATTCCAGTAAGATGCTGGTAGGGATCTTGACCGTACTTCCTGGATTGTCCTGATAGCCGTGGAATACCTCTCCACTCCTCAAGCACCTCAGGAAGTTTTGCCCCCCTGTTGCTACGTCACTATGTGCTAGTGACTATTTCCGGGGGCCCACTATTGAGTGTGCAAGTCACTCCCGGCCATTTTATCCGTGTATTGTATGTATAAAACATTGGTTAGGCGGGGGGCCATAGTTTTAGGTATCCAGTGTACTTTAGCCACCCGAATCCATAGTTTTTTCCATATGCTGCCATAGTCCTACACCAACTGGGGGTTGTCCTTGGGTGCACTTGCATCCGGGAGAACGCAGCGCGGCATACGCTGGGAGAGTGTGTCGCTTGGGAGGAGCCGCGCCGTGTCCTCATATAAGAAGTAGGCAGTGACCACGTCCATGACGATTTAGCAAAGAGAAAAAACAAAAACAAAAAATGTGTGCTCTTGCATAGTGTGTACACGGATAATCGACGGTTGGTGGCTCATTTTAGTGAAAGCGTCTAACGGACCTCTGTGAGTTGGCCCCGGACCGTCGTACACCTTCCAAGGGTCCGGGACCCCAGGGCACCGAGATATGTCAAAGACATGATAATAATACCAGCCTATCATTGTCCCCGCCCGCAGGACCAAGGTCTCTTCTCAATGTGGAAGGCACGAGCATTGATCACCACTCTTGTTTAAGACGGGTTGGCGATTTCAGACTTATATTAGCTAAGCCCACATTTCAGTTTCGTGCGTGCTGTTCTGGATACCTGTTAACACAGGTACACAGGTATTTACAGTTACCTACAGTCAGCTACAAAGTTCAATTAACATTTTTTTAACATCTTAATAAAAGACCTGAACATTTAATTAAGCAAGAGTAAAATTTTAAAAATGCTCACAATTTAGCTATTTTATGAAATACTTAAATACAATGTATCGAATAATATTGTGTCATATTGGCTCATCGCCGCAAGGTCGCCTGTCGGTCTTCTACAGATTGTACTTCGGTGAGTGTGCCCAAGAACTCCACGACCTCATTCCACCGGCCCCCTTCTTCCATCGGTCATCTAGACGCACTGCAAGTTACCATCCTTACCTAGTTGCTATTCCACCAATTCGCACTAAGCGTTTCCAAATGTCTTTTGTTATGCGCACAGCAAAAGAGTGGAACTCTCTACCTGCGTCTGTGTTTCCGAACGCATACAACCCTAATCTCTTCAAAGTGAGAGTGAACAGGCTTCTTCTGGGTAAGCTCACTCCATCGTCGACTCTGTCTCTGTCACCACTGACCTAGACTAGACTCAAGAGCAAACCCATCTAAAATAAAATAAAAATATATATTAGACTAGGTATCCGCCCCTGCTTCCCGTTACGACTTGACAAAACATTGAGATTTTTTAAAATATGTGAGTTTATTGTAATAAATACATAAACCTTCCGGAATAAATTCTCTAAACGATGGTGAAAACAGCATCAAGTCCCGATGCGTAGTTTAGAATAATAACACGGGCACACAGGCAGACACGAAAAGCGACTTTAATTTAAATGATGTATAGGTATGTGAAAATATTATGTGGTTATTATGATAGTGAACACCGTTAGTTTATAATTTATCTCGCGGGATTGTAAACTGTCGATAACTTGTGAACTGTACAATACTGCTTTCAATATAACGTATTAATTTTCGATATTTTAAAATCTATCCATGTCAAACCGTCAAATTGTGAACGCACCTGTAATTACTGACAGGGTTTGCAATCTGTCCGATTTTATCACCCGTAAAATGGTGAAAGGTCTGGTTTGTTAGTCTTGGTGGTAGCCGAATTGATCACAGTAACTAAGCCAGGGCACCCCGACCAAATGGGTTAGAACTGAGACCAGCCGCTACTTCCAAATTGGTCGCAGTTACTTGGCTATTTAGTACCTATAACTGCAATGTGCGATCCGTTGCATGCAAGTTTAATACCAGTTCACAATTAGTCGGTTTGACATGAACAGTTTATAAATTAAAGAAAAATTATGCGTTAAATTGTAAATGGTTTGCTGTAGTTCACAATTTTTCTTTTAGCTTATAATCTCGTGAGATAGATTACAAACTAACGTTGTTCATAATTATACGGTGACATAGGTAATGTGTAAAAGTAGCATTGTTAATCGACTTTTGTCGTTAACCATACCTATAAGTGTTTAGGTATTAACAGTTACAGGTGATTAAGATAATTAAGTACGTGACTGATAAGTTTCCTGTACCTTGAACGTGTTGAAATTATAAATAGCAGTTATTCTAAAGACAATGTATTTGACAATGAATATGAAGGATACTCGTCTATCTTGTCACCTATAAATACTTTAGGGAAAATAGTTGTGGGTACTTCATCTAAGTGCTAAGGCAGTTGTCACACAACTCCGGACACCGATCCGGTGTGTGGTGCTGCGGTTTTGACTTTGAATGTAGAATCTTGATTTGTATACAAAAACTGCAGGGTTTATAAAGGGTTATTTGTAATAATATGACGGCAATCCATTAAGGGAATGTAGGGGAGGTTATTTGCAACCAAATTACCCCGTATGACCCCTATGCAAATGTCAACCATTTTCCAGTAATTTTACATTTTATATTTTTTTGAAGATATCTGAAGGCCAATTCTCGTACTTAAAAAACGTTCAAATTCAAGTCGCAATCTCATCTCAACGACAATCAATGTCAAAAACTTGTCAAAATGTATGTAAATTGATTGCATTTTTGACAGACTGAGACTGAGATTAGAATGCGAACGAATACGGGAATTGCCCCTCTGGTATCGTATTGTATCTCGTTGGATAGCTGAGAAGTTATACATATTTTTGGAATGTTCTGTCTATAAAGTATATCCCTGCTAATTTTTTTCATAAATCAACCACTTCAGTCAAATAACCTGCTCAAAATGTTGAAAATTGTGTGTTCCGATTTAAAAAATATTAAAGATAATTGTAATTTTATGATTGATTATTATTATGTATTGATGTAGAAGCAGATAATAATAATTATTAAAAAACATGCTTTGTTTTTTTTTTTAAATTTTTAAATTTGTATAGGTACTTATCGCCAAAAAATATAAAATGCTAAATTACTCGGAAATGGTTGACATTTGCTTATGGGTCTTATGGGCTCATTTGGTTGCAAATAACCTCTCCTACAAGTTATTGGATTGCAGACCTATAACCCATAGCCCTGCATTACACGGACACCGCATCTGGAGTCAAAGTTAAAAACCGCAGCACCGCACACTGGAGCATAATCCGGTGCAATATGATAACCGCATAAATGGCAAACCTTAGACATTTAGGGGCGTCTTTTGTATAGGCCAAGTGCCCAGGGCCCCGAGATCCATGGGACCCCCTAGTACCTGCCACCGTCGTAGCAAAAAGCTGTCAAAAGAGAAGCTAAGTAAATCCCAGCCGGGGTGCTAAAGTTTTCTAGCACGGCACGCTCACTCATAGGTACATCCTGCATTCTCTAAAGGAGCCCCATTATCCTAAAGTGCCCAGAGCCTCCCAATGGATTAAAGACGGCTCTGTTTATAAATAGTCTGCCTCTTGAATACTTAAGTACTTAATAGAGGAAAAATATAAAAGTCATTAGTTTTATGTCTTGCTTATGGGCCCTATGATAATCGTTTATTTGCTTATAAAGTAGGTACATAAAATAAAGGTGTTTACAAAACTTTGTAATCCCTGTACAGTCTACCTTAAGGTGAATCCTCAGCCGTAGCCTCAAATTTTCTTTGTTTTTTTGCAAATTGCAGCTCTGTTTTACATCGGATGTTGATCAAAATGCGGTTAGCGACTGTAGGAATGATATATTTACTGAATGATAATCATCAATTTCATATCAATCTACAAACTCCGGAAATTTGTTTTACCTAAGAATTTTCATATGAGATATTAAAAAAAAACTTAGCAAATAGAAAAAAAACCAAAGAAAATTTGAATTTGGCGGGCTACTGCTGAGGATTCACCTAAAAATTAGGCAAACAAATATTAAAAATAAATTATTAACAAAAAACACGTTTGTCAATTGAAATTATCAATAAAATTATTAGAATTTAATCCAAGTTTTATAATATTATGGTAACACACAATGTCAAATATTACATAAATCTAGTGTGTAGTGTCGTTTGAAAAATCAATAAAAAAAAAGTTCGGTAGTTAAAAAAAAAGAAAGAATTGAATAATAACATTTATCAAGTACCTAATAGGGGCAGTCAGTTTCTTTTTAAACATTTGGATTTTATACAATATTATGTTCATTATTAATATTTTTTTAGTCTCCTTTTACATATCCCGGGACCTAATACCTATACATAACTGGTGAATGTGGATTTGCCATACACCACTGCCCGATCCTTCGGAGAACACTGGCGTGATGACATGTTGTAGGTACAATTAATTAAATTAGACAGTCCTTCTTTTCTTTCTGGGAAAGGTGCTGGCAATCATTTATTGTTCAAAGAAAGTTGGCTCAAAACGAGCCGAAGCCCAATTCTTGTAATTAAAACGTCGCAAATCTCATCTCAGTGACAACCAAATGTCAAAAATTTAAGTAAACGCCATAAATGTTATAAGAGTGAAATTAGAATGCGAACGATTTAAAAATCCAATATACTGTAACAATCCATAATACTGTCCGTGAGAACCTACTAATCTATAACTGAAATAGGTAACAATAAAACACCTGCTACGATTACCACAAGTATCGAATACCTTCCTATAGTTACTCAAGTATCCATACTCTTTGATCACTAGTAAAGTGGATTGAAGCCAGTCCCCGTCACCTGAGGCAGTAGACAGTGATAAATAAAGTAACTTTATCACGTCCTCTCCCGAAATGGTTTAATCTGTAACTGTGGGTTACGGATTACGCTAATTCTAGAGCTCGAGGCGTATACTCTGTCACTTTTTGCAAGAAAAGTCCTCTAAAAAGTGTTTTAAAAGTCTGGGTTTATTTAAATTAATGGTTGCTTTTTAAATACTTACTTTTAACTTCATATAAAAAATTTTAAATTTTTTGTCTTGTTTTGTAATGAAGTTTTGTGTTTTCAGCGTCACTATAGCGGCACAGACCAGGGAAGCATTGCACAAAAGGGAGGCGGCCTATCCTCAGCAGTTGGCAGATAAAGCTTATCATAATGATGGTTATGGTCTTGCGCAGAATTGTTTTCGATTTTCTATGATTTCGCACCGCTGCGCTGTGGCACAATGTGCTCGCTTTCATTCTTATGCTTGATTTAAAAGCAAATAAATCAGTGTGCTATAGGTAAACCCGATAACAAACATATTAGGCAAAACATCTTCGTCTTGTAATACTTAATAAGTTAAGTTCGATTATATTGTTGAGATATGAATTAATCTGTTAATGTATTGTAATAATAATTCTAGGAATGACTTTGAAATTATTTAAATACTATTATTATTAAATTAATAATTAATTATATTAATATGACTTTAAGAAGGACGCTCTATTAATTTAATATTTTAAAATACTTTTATATAATATTTTATTTTATATTTATTTATTTAGATTTCATTCGATCACAGCTAGACCACGTGCATCGCTATTGATAACTTGAGTTACTTGATAACCTTTGTCTTTATGTGTGTTTGATTACAAATTAAAATCATTTTAATGCAAAATATCTATGTTATTGTTTATGCAAGGACTAACTAGAAAGTGATGCATTTCTAATTTCTTTGACTACCAAGGATATCTCTTGGTCCACGTGGGCTCCGAAAAAGGTTGCACTGACGATTCCTGTTCGAATTTAATAGGTCGGGGAAAAAGTTTTTTCGTATTTCATAGGTATAAAGTTGTAGTAAGATCTCGTTGGTTGTACTGTTTGTATCTGGCTGTTTTTTGTACCATTTAATAGATGACATTTTGAAAACGAAAAATTAATAGTAAAAACGATTTCCCGCCAGTCTTCAATTGTTTTTCTGTCCGCCAAAATGGGTGAATCTAACGAAGAAATTCGATACATTTTGAAGTTTTGTTAAAAAAGGGGAAAATGCGAGACAAACAGCGAAAAAACAATGTGACGTTTATGGACTTAGCACAGTGTCAGTAGGAGTGGCATAAAGTTGATTCTAGCAGTTTCAATCCAGGAATTATGTTGTCGAAGATGCAGCTCGCTCTGGTCGCCATGTTACGGATAAAGTAGATGCCATTTTTGAAAAAGTGGAGCAAGATATTAGTAGTTACAACATAGCTGAAGAGTAAGGGGTTGATCTCAAAATAGTTTTGACCTATTTGATAACGTCTGGGTATATAAAAAAGCTTGATATTTGGGTGCTACACGAGCTCTGAGTCTTGAATTTGTATATAAAATATGAAATAAAAAATAAATATGAATGAATGAATGAAAGAACTTTTTCCCCATACCTAATATTTAGATAACTAAAGCAATAGGTCCGACTTATTTACATTGATGCCAAACTTACCTAAGTACTTACTTGCAATAAAAAAGCGAATACGAGTAGTTTCAAGCAACCCAACCAACAAACGAACATGTTTTATGTAAATGAAAGAGTGCCTATGTAAACAACAAAATATACCAAAAGTAAGAACCCTCTATTCTATTTTGACCGCACAAACCTATTTAAATCAGCTATCACATGTTGTGTCCCCCCTGGGGCGACCGCGTGAAGATTAGGAAGTATACCAGAAAGACGTCCCCCTGAGGACAGCTTACAAAACTGGGACAGTTGATAAGGTTGCCAAAGGCTATGCGACTTTGTGAGTTAGTATACAAAGTACGAATACCTATGAAACTTGGGTCATAAAAATTTGGTTAAAGATAGTTTGTATAAAAGTAAATTAAAATAGCATAAGTAGCCTATAATGTTCCCACTGCTGGGACACAGGCAATTTCTCTGTGAGAGGTAGATGGTGTTGTCTGTTGGTGGATGTCACATAATTATTACGTCTTTGATTTTTTGGTTCTAGGACGTGCCGGTTTCCTCACGATGTTTTCTTTCAACGTTTGGAGAACAGTGGTAATGAAAATACATTAGACAACGTAAAGTAACTGCTCAGGTTCGTACTAAGAAGAGAACAACTCGTAAGTCCGGGTCATTACCACTTGGCTACCACTGCTGTCTAAAGTAAAATAACAAAAACAAAAGCGTAATGTTTGGAAATAACAATTAATTACACATTCGCGCTACATTTGCGTACGAAAATTGTTGTTTTCGTGTAACGAAAACCGCAACTTATTACCATGGTTTGTTCGTGGTTAATTCAGTGTTTCCGGAAAATTACTATTTATTTCTACAATGCAAAGCTGAAAACACGTAATTTCAAATCGATTTATTTATTACGATATTTTTTTTCGTTTGTGGTTACCTACTTGTTTTGTATTTGATTTTTTGGAACGAAGTTCTTAACGCGGGTTGCGGTAGAAAGAGAGAGAAAAGGCGTTATGTTCCCTCCATGCGACTTTCTCTCTTTCTCGGTCTCTTTCTAGTATATACGAGTGTGTGTGCGTGCGAGTATTACGTAAGGAACTTCGTTCCCGACTGGGTCCCCCGACCGCACACGTTTTTTTTATGATATGAGAAAATTGGCCCATTTCGCCATAAAGTTTTGTCAGTCAGAAAGTTAGTTAGTATAAAGGTAGTATATTAAATTTTCCAAAAAATCGGTTGTCTGTAAAGTCGGTTTACTGACGATAGTTGAACGTGACAACGTCATAAGAAAATACTGATGGAATGGTTGCATTTATCAAAAGAAAATTTTAATTTTATTGGTTTGATTGATATTTTGTATGGATATAGAGAAGGAGGTAAATGGAAATCACAATTGAATTGATCAAGTTACATTTATTTGTACGCATAAATACAATTATGTCAATTTTTACCTGTATCGCCGCAATTATCGTTGCTATAAACAATTGACACCACATTCACTTTTCACTGCACTTCATACTTGACGAAAACATGTAAATGTATTATTGTATAGCAGCTGTCGTATCGCTCACTCAAGTAGGAGAGAGACAGATGTCGAACGCTGCCGATCGCGGAGGCCGATTGTGCCTCTTTGTCGCTCGTTCCGCGCTCTCGCTTGCACTTCAAGCCTTAAATGGAACGCCTCAGGCGAGGTAACGCCGCATGAGTCATGTTTTTTTCGTGCGGCGAGGTAACGCCGCATGAGTCATGTTTTTTCGTGCGTGCAGCCGGCTCCATCGAATTATAAGACGTTGTCACGTCAAAAGCTTCCATCCAGAAAAGCTTCACAGAAAATAAAGTTTTTCTTTGAAACATAAAACGAAGTTTTCCAACTTCGTTTTATGTTTCAAAGAAAAACTTATCAGCCAGTTGGGACTCGTAAAAACGTCGAAACCGATCGAGGTGGCACAAAACTTATCAAGCCCGCCTCAGTGCATGCATAATGGCCAAGGGACCGGAATAAAGAAAAAGCAGAGAGAGTCAATTTCAAATGCAGGTAGGTGTAGTGGTATCTACATCGCCACATGCGAACCACGCGTGACACTGACGTCACGCAAAATCGTGCATCGCGCAAGCAGAGTTTACCGTGCAACTAGGATATAGGTATACAACGACCAGACATCAATCGTCGGGCAGTTGCCCACCAGACACGAAACCCGTCTGGTCGGAGGATCCTCCTTTTACTATGGTATGAGTGAACTTTACACCCTGTTCCTTATACCCCTATACAGGCATAGATATATTATATTCGTACCGACAATACTGTCTAATCTGGTAGTCTGCGAAATAATTTGGTCATCCAAATGAATGGTTGTTTTAATTCGTTCCAGGGGCCTACTCTCTAATTCCGTCAGCGACGAAACGGGCCCGTCCGAAAGTAGTTCGATACTTTGGAATAAACCCTACACCCGATTGATTAACTTTTTCGAACGGGCATTGACACATCTAGAGTAAACTCAACTGTCAAGTGCTGTTGTCATTCATTTTTAGTTCGGAGTCGAAGTAATCTTATGTCCGTCGGTGATAAGGAGTAGGAAACGCCCGTTGCTCTGGCCGAAACTAGACTCTTTGCTCTAGTTTCGCCACTAGACATATTATGCGTAAAACTGGTACGTACAGTCGACCGCACGTCGGCTACAGTAATAACAAAAAGATCAATGAGTGTTAGGTATCACCGACGTGTTTGTAGGAGGTACTTATTTGCAGCGGTATACTCTAAAAAGTGTGAGCAACAAATAAACATATTTGTAATAACTTCACTGAGTGCTTTCGTCAAATCTCTTTGCTACCGTTGTAGCAAGCTATAAATTCCAAATTGTACCACTTCTGCGCCAGCTATACTTGCTCTTTGTCTCCAAACCGCATAATTGCCAACATGTCGTCCTGCAGGTCTGAGAACTGCTAATGAGAGCATGTTCTCACCCCGTGATGCAGCATTATGTTGCTTTAGTTAATCTAGTTACTACCTACCTGTTTTGTAAGTACTTCTCTAAGTAATGGTCTGTGTTAAAATTTGCTTTTCTTCTTCAGTATTGGCACAACTTTTGCTTTTACTTTTTACCCCTGCAGAAAATGAAATAGAAACGAGAGAACCGAAAGACAAAATTTTATTGTAAAAAGATTTCTACGGAGCTATGTCAAAGATGGAGTTAAGAAATGTCACTTTGTATAGAAATAGATATTATAATTACCCGTCCATCAGAATCGAAGGAATAGAAGGGTTTGTGCTAGGCGTGCTGGTAACAGGGCTGGTTGGCATACAGGATCCGCCGGACGCACCTACTTTTAAGTAAATCGTCTCTCATAAAGGCTCATTTATTCGGTAACTTACCTTTGTATATTATTGTGTAAGGCGAAGAGCTGTCGTCTGAAGAGAGCAGTGCTGGCCCAGTGTTAACGACCTCGCAGTGTTGGAGGAAAACCTCGTAAGGAGACCGTTATGTCCCATAACCAAAAAATCAAAGACATATGGTATCAACCAACACGCACTGGGCCCGCGTGGTGGATTATGGCCCACTCCCTTTCAGAGAGAGGAAGCCTGTGTCCTAACAGCAGGAACGTTATAGGCTGATTATGCTTATGCTAACGACCTATTTCGTATGTAAAACATAACGTATTTTACATACAGGAGCTACCGTATCAATGTTAATTGCGCTTCGCAAGTCCTAAACTTTGTGAGCATCAGCTGTTCAAAACTCTCGAGAATATTCTAATGGTTGACAGATACGTTCTTACGCACATATTAATTACGAAACGCTGGAAGTTGAAAGCAAAAGGTACCTTTTATAAGAAGGTAGATCTATCGGGATTGAAACAAGACACATTTTCTCTGTTTGCCAAGTAGAAGACGCATCAAACGTTCTATTAGATTATCCTATATTATGACTGCGTACTAACGACCTGTCCCTGCTTTGCACGAGTGCCATGATGACATGGCAAAACATCGAGATTTCTGTGCTATATATGTACACACATTAACATGCATTTACACATAAACCCTCCCGAATAAATGCAAAAAAAATTATTCGGGGCATTGTAATTTTAAAAAGGGGGGGGGGGGCGTTAAATGGTTTTGAACCCCCGGTTTTAATGATGGTGAAAACTGCATCAAAATCCATTGTGTAATTAAGACGATCTAAGCGGTTACACAGACAGGTATAAAAGGTGGATTCCGATCATGGATTGGTGGATTAGTGGATTTTGGAGTTTAGATATAGATAGATTGCAAGTATGTATCGATGCGTTCAATCCCTGAGACACCTCCAAAAGAGTTAAGGGAGTTAAACTGTATGGTTTCAACCAGGTTTTTTCTTCAGTCTCTTTCACCACTGACCTAGACTAGAGTCAAGAGCAAACCCATCTTAAATAAATAAAAAAGGTAGGAGTCCCTCATTCGAAGTTACCTTACCGCTTTTCTTAGATGGGGTAAAGAACATCCAACAGGATTTTCTCACTAAGGTGTTGAGTTTACATCAAAATGCTCTCTAGGGTTAATTTGACCTGTGGTTATGTAATATCCATTCACTTAAGTATCGTTTCTAATCCTAAAGTCAGAATCAATTGACTGATGAATTTCAAAGGTCTAAAAGTAGACCTAAAGTATTACGTGTCGCACTTGTGCCATTGCGCCTAAACCTCCATAAGACGCCATTGAAAATTCAGATCAATATCTACCTAATTGGGTTTCAAAGCAGCAGCTTATAAATAACCCACTACCACTTATAACTCGCGTCCTACAGTTGACTTTTACTCAGAATGGATGAATAACCACTTTAGGGCGTGCACCCACTGGCGGCACAGTACGACAAGGGATATTAATTATTTATAAAAACTTTATGCACAAGTAAAAAAAATACTGTACAAAGGCGCACATAATGCCTGAGGCATTTTCTACCAGTCAACCTTAGAGTGATGCAGAGATATACCATGGCAGGAGCAACATACGGGATAGATAGCTCTCAAATGACTATAAAATACAAGAATAAATACTAATACATAGATACATACATATAAGCAAAATAAACCTTGGTCAGGAGAAATAACGATCGGTAGAGGAGAAAACGAATCCAGCAACTCAGCGCTGGGATGTTTCAGCCAACTTCTGACGCATATGTTCACGTGCCTTCACTTTAAAATGTAACCGACTGGTTGCTGTCCTGATATTCAGAGGGAACACATTCGAAATAAAAAACGCCTGGACAAAGAAATACGAATGAATGAAGCCAGAACGGTGAGAAGGACATTGTAGAAGACGATTTTTGGTGGAACAAAGATTTTTAACTTAACAAACAATATAACTTAATATTATGACAATATCATCGAAATTTCAATGACATGGCATGCCTAAGCATACCGCAGCTTGTTTTCGTACCTACAGTGATCATCATTAAAATTTCAATTTAATTATCATACGAGTTACGTTCCTATTCGTCGCATTTATAAACATCCATTACGACACGGCAAAGGATTTCTTTGCCGTGCCGCGCTGCCACTGGGCATTGCCCCTTATTTATTTATTTTATTAATTACAAGTTCCTTACACATATAAACAAAGCACACAAGTAGACCTCTGGGGTCTGTCTTAGCATGCCATGGCCTGAGATTTGATCGACGCGCTATTAACAACTAAGTTATAATCGAGTTGATGTAATGTTCTTTCAGCGTACGCTATACGCGCGCGCTGTACGCGTACGCTGTATGTTTATGGAACACTCAAAGCTTTTTTTTTGTCCCTACTAGCTTTTTCCCGTGGCATCGCCCGCGAGGATGTCAGAAAAATCCCACGGGAACTTACTACCATTGTTTTCATATATAAAGGGTGTTTTTGACAGCCCTCCACAAAAACACAGGATTGATTCAGCTCCTTATTCTGAATCATATACCACTGGAAATTTTCCCAGGAAAAAAAAAATTATTCCGTAACGTAATAAAAGACGCGGCCCAGGTGGAGCGCGCGGGGGGTGGGGGCAGCCTCGCTCAAGCTCGCTGCGCTGCCGTCCGCTACGTGCGTTTTGCCACGGTAACGATACATTGCGTGTGAAGTAAGTGATCACGATGTCCCCCCATAAAACAAATCTGGTTTTTTTGGATTCCCTTAATGTTCCTGAAAGAATTTCATGTACCGGTCATCTTAATATGATGTACTGAAGCCACCCTATCAGTTTGCGGAGGGCTGTCAAAAACACCCTGTATACCTCTATTGGTTAACGCGGCGTACGACAGTAAAGCTCCCAGTCGGCATGATTTTTGTCTACCGTTGCTATGGAAACAGCTGTATCATTCGAGGCAAAGTAGAATTTTTCAGAAGGGATAAAGGAGGAAAGGTAGTTTAATTGCCGTCAACCCTAGGATGAGATTAACTAGTACCTGTTTGCGTTTGGAGATCCCCTAGGTAGGTACTATAAATGGACTTTGGGTCTTGGAAAACGACTTAATAGCACAGTTTTATTACCTGGATTGTAATCAACTGGATTAGTAATACCAGCTCATTACTGTCCCACTGCAGGGCGAAATAAAATAAAATTAAATAAAGCCTCTTCTCATACGAGAAGAGAGAAGACACGAGCATTGATCACCACGCTTTCTCAAGAAGGGTTGACGACTTCAAACTTATAGAAATTATAAGTCCAGGTTTCCTCACGATGTTTTTCCTTCACCGATGTCAATCAATAATGTCCAAGAAAAACTCAGAATGTAGGTAAATATGAATTAAAAAAGTCTCATTGGTATTCGCCAGGATTTGAGAAAGAATAATCCCAATCGATTATAAACAAAGATTTGTCAACAGAGAATAATATCTTCTGTAACTTGCCCCCATAAATTCGATAGCACAACCCTTTTCCAAACAAATTCAACGCAAAAGGTCCACTGACAAACGATCCCTGTTCTTTCAATGGAACCAAATCGGAAGAAAAACGTACAATTTTCTAAGAAAAATGTTCCAGTTTATCTGATAGATGTAGGTCGTCAGGGCGGGTTGTTGTTCAATGTTTAAATGCCATCTGGGTGCTGACATTCAGACGGCCATCTTTGTAACAATGTTACAATTTTCTATCTATTTATAGAAGAGGAAGCGAGCTGTCAGGTACCTTTGTATTTGAGATGGCTGACATTGATATGGCTCTAGACGTTGTGATATACAAAGAGAGTGACATAAATATCAACATTTTACGGGTTTCCAGTACGAAATAATTATAATAACCCCATCGCCATATCTCTACGTTGACGTCGTGGTGGGGCTTGCGTGCTCCAATGAGCCCTAGATCTGTGACGGGAGAGTTTACTTTTCCGAGACAGATCTAGAGTGAGGAGCCAGACCAAGAGAGATACACTCCAAGCCAAGGTCACATATGCCAAGGGCTGCATGGCTAAGGGAGAGCGCTAGTCGTTAGTGTGCCAACTCTGAACAACAGGGGACCACCAGTTTTATTCACCCTTGCCACAGTGAACGCAGGGCTGTGCTGTGGTCGAATTTTAAGTCCGTAGCTACTCGTGAGAACAACATGAAAACTAGATCCATAACAAAAAAACAACTTCAGGCAAATTTGTCTCAGATAGATGACGAAACTTCACGACTCTCTTCGTCATCTCTTTCGTCACTCTTTCCATCTATCCCATCAACATCACAATCTTTTCGCGTCACGCCGACGTCATCATCATCATCAATCAGTATACAGTCAGCGGATGTTGTACAGGAGACAAACTTTGTCTACGATACTATACCCCCCGCTAGAACTGCAACAACTCGTAGGAAATAGAGCATTAAAATGAATAAATTCATCCTACGCACTTATCTTCATCTTCCATCGCTTCACACTAAGTTTCTAGAAAAATACCTAGCAATGCAAGTAAGTCAACAAAGAATAGGCGACCAGCGTAGAGCTATAGTGCAAAAGAAATTATTACCACAGGACACAATACATCAGATTTATGAGGAAGTGAGAGCCGAACTACAAATGGTTCATACACAAATACAGCAACACTCTACACAATCTAAAACACCAATCAACACTCAATGCGACCAGCGCATGAAATGGACGAACGAATATAATGAAACAATCATAAGAATATATTATACTGCCACACAACTAGAAACAAATAAAACAGCCTATAGAAAACAGTTACATGAGGAATTTATATATACATATCCAGAATTAGCACATATAACAGAGCAAAGATTATCTGATCAAGTGAGATCCATTATAAACAACAAATATACCCCAACAAATTACAAGAAATTATAAACCAGGTAGCTGCTGAATTAAGTAATAACAACACCAACTGACATAATATTGAAGACATAAATAACGATTTTTTTAACACACAACCGCAGATCGAATTAGAACAACCTGACGAATACATTCATACACGAAATACTCAACATACAAATTCGCTAATTTCTGACACACATGCGAACACCCCCACAACAAATATATTCGTAAATGATAGCATAGCTACCGACATCATATCTCACACACGCTTAAATACTGGCGAAGACTGCAATTTCTTGAACAAAATAGATATTGGTCAATTTGGACCTACGCAAACTAACTCTGATGCTGCACCTGAAACCAACACAGAAAAAGAAGCAACGTTTCAACAAGCTCAACAATGGTTTTCTGATACGCACCCCACTAATAGGCCATACATTCTCAAGCAGAAGATATCTAGAAAGTTCTCTGCCATAGTTACTTATAAATATTAATAATGTCATTCTCCCCAAGTCCGTAAGTAAGGAAACCGAATTCATACAATTGCTGACAATAATTTACTGTGCAGCATGGACGGCAGCTAAATGCAACGGAGCTACAGAAACGATTTCATAAAAGACCCAAATCAGCCGTCTGACATATGCAGACATTGCAACAGTGCCTCTGAGACCATTCAACTCATATTAGGGGCCTGTAAATCACTCACACAGACAGATTATAAACACCGACATGACTAGGTTGCTGCAATCATACACCAAAACTTAGCAAACAAATATAAACTTATAGGCGAGATGATTCCTTAATATAAATACAAACCTGAAATCATTTTAGAAAAAAGGAATCAGAAAATCTATTGGGACCCAACAATAATTACAGACAAAACTATAAATTATAATAGAACTGATATCACCGTTCACGATAAAATAAATAAAACAGTTTACTTGATAGATATTATTATAGCTATACCTAACTCACACAATATTCAAACTACAATATCCGAAAAACTTAGTAAGTACCAAGACCTTTCCTTAGAAATAAAAACCCAATGGAAAGCACAAACCGTCCATATCGTCCCAATAGTACTCTCATCTACCGGTGTAGTACCGAAGGCTCTCACACAAAGTCTTAACACTCTACCACATGCCTTCTCACACGCTTTACATGCTCCAAAAAGCCACCATTCTCAACACCTGTCGCATCACCCGAAAGTTTTTGACTTCATCTACACTATCATCCACCTTTTCATCATCATCATTTATCATCACCTTTTTATCTAATTCTTCGTAAAAACTCCCAAGTTATGTTTGGGTATGTTCCGGCTGCTGCCGCTGTGTTAGGCTTCGATAAATGATGGACCATAGGTACTGGTAAAAATCAGTATTTTCTGCTAATTATTACACAAGTTTCAACATTGAATTGAAACTACTGAAAGGCTGATGCTGATTTTACAAGATTAATATGAAGAGTGAGTGTCGTCCGCGATGTTAAGATGTGATGGCCGAGGGCGGAAACGGAACGACCAGACGCCCCCTGGCGGCGTGAAGTGGAGGCGCGGGCGCGGTATGGCTCCGCAGGCACGGCATTAGCATGTACTGCCGTGTGCCATCTGGCGGCGGCGCGCGGCGGGGCCGTAACAGGTATCCTATACAAGATGTTGTTTTGCATCCTGGTCAAATTCGAGGAGGTAACTATGCTAATGATTCTCGACACGAATCAATAATAAAATAAGTAGGTATTTATTTTTAAATTTTGTAATTTTCGGAAATCGGCATGTGTAGGGTCCGTGTGATACCGACCTGTAACTGCGCTGTAACTGTAACGCATGCACACAGCGACATAGTCGTACGACACTGCCTACCACATACGCAACGGGGCGATTCTGTTCTTTGAAAGTAGAGTATTCTGAAAACTGTCAAACTTAAATATCTCAAAAAAACAAGTATGTATTAATTATTGAGCAGGATCGTAATTTTATTTGATTATTTATGTCTTTCATAACAGCCTCCTGAAATTTGACGACGTTGTATAAGCAAATTATTATGTTATTATACGACAATAGCTCCACATCACAACATTCAAACATACCCGAAACTGATTGTTTAGCTATGGTGTACATATTAAAGAGTATTATTTATTATTATTATACTATTCTAAAAAAAAGAAAGGGATAAATCCTCCTTACAAAACATAACAAGTTGTTATACTTATAAGATTAGGGAACTCAATTTATACTTTGTTCTTCATAAAACTCATCATAACATTTTGAACGATAATGCAGAAGATACAGTCTACCCCAAATCAGTGGTAACGCTTGCACCACGAAAATCATTCTTACTGCTACGACATAAAGATGCTGTTAAGGTCGAATTGTTACCGCTAATGTGCGGTTGACTATACCTAAGCCGTGAGCCGCCATTTTTGCGACATTACTGTTTTAAATCGTCATTAAAATTGTATTAGTCTATAAAAATATACATAATCAGATGCCTGCAACGTCAAACCCAAACGTAATGAAAAATTTAAAGCCTGTCTGTCTATTTGTGTAATAGCATTTTAAAGTTAAGGCTGATTAACATTATCTGTGCCTGTCAGATTATAAAATATCTAAATTTATTGATAAATGGATGTTATTAGCTTTAAAAGCTATCTTAGTTTATTATATTGAGCCATTTTTAAAGCGAATAAAAGGATTTAAGCTCCTAATTTGCTAAATAAAACTTCAGTCTCGTGACAGGATAGTGAAATAGACTTTCAAAACCTTAGGGCATAGACAAGTGTCAATCGCTTTCAAAGCGTTTCGTATTTCTACAACGTCTTTCAACGGGATTGACTTAAGCTTTTTAGTAGCTTATGTCAATCCAATAAATTTTACTTTTGACTCATCCATCATCGTTATGGCTGATAGAACGTCACTTTGTCGCAGCCCTCTTGTCCCTCTGACTACTTATAAAGCAAGAAAGTAACATTACATTATACCTACCTACATCTTAACTAATATTATAAGTAAAGAAACAATTTTTTTTAAGTTTGGATGTTAAAGGTGGTCTCTAGAAAAACTAATCCAATGTCGAAAATTCTTTAACTGGCAGAAAGCTACAAAACCGACGCAGGTGAAGTTGCGGGCAAAAGCTAGCGTTAAATGATACAAGAAAAACATAAGATCCTTTCATTATTTGAAGCCCTTCAAGATCTATTGGGCCTGAGGCCAAAGAAACACCCAATTTTCGTATCAAAATAGATACATACCTAATTAGTACCTAAATAGACAACCAAATCCAGATGTTTTACGATTAAGCGCGTGAAATCATGTATCTGTGTTTACGTCAGACATGTGCCTATATGTATAGTAGTTATTTTATATACAAATTCAAGACTAAGAGCTCGTGTGGCACCCAAATATCGAGCTTTTTTGTATATTCAGACTTTTTCAAATGGGTCCAAACTGTTTTGTGGTCAGCCCCTAACTTTTCGGCTATGTCGTAACTACTAATATCTTGCTCCACTTTTACGTTGTATTTTTTTAACTACTAATACTGACCTTGCTTCACTTTTTCAAAAATGGCATCGAACTTTAGCCGTAACAGGGCGATCAGAGCGAGCTGCTGATCTTTGACATCAAAATTTCGGGGGTGAAAACGCTTGAACCAACTTTGTGCTACTCTTACTGACACTGCGTTAAGTCCATAAACGTCAAAAAAAATGTTGTCGGTTCGTGTCGCATTTTTCAAAATGTGTCGTATTTCTTCGTTAGATTGTTGACTCATTTTGGGGAACAGAAAGACCATTGAAAAATGGCGGGAAATTGTTTATACTTTTTATTTTTTTAAATGTCATCTATTTAATGGTATCAAAACTAGCCAGATACAAACAGTATACAGCCAACGAGATTTCACTACAGCTGCTGTATACCTATAAAATACGAAAATAGTTTTTATACCATTCCCCCTCTAAAAAGCTTATTTTATTCACTGAAAACAGTGAATAAAAAGCACTTTTACTCGCTGTTTTGATGTTTGAAAATGGAACACACCAATGTATTCGACCACAGATTTAGAGTACCTAGGCTAGATACGGCATGTTATTAGATACTATGAAAACCGAACGTGTCATCTTTTTTATACCTACGATAGCTTCACCCCAGCCATTTAGTGCTGTGCTCAAAGTAAACAGAATTGTTTCAATCGCTAAGCGTCACTGAGCTAACAGACTTTTTTTAGTACGAACAGTCGAACATGCAGGGCACGCTTGGTCGTGGCTTGCCGTACCTATCTAGTGTAAGTGTAATCTTTGTATTCGACCTATATTGATGTGTTCTAAATTCAATTTGATTGGTCGATATTTTCGACAAGGAGTTTAGCATTAAGTAATTGTTCCAATTTTAATGTGCATTTTAATTAATTTAAGCTTCCTTTTTCTTTATTAAATGTTTATTTTCGCTTAAATCTTTCTTTTTCTCGTAGTCATGGTATAAAGTATAGTATGCAACTCTTGAATAAAACGGATTTATATCGAGGGCCATGAATCACTCCCTACGGTCGTGATTCAGTCGTTAGAATCCTTCACTAGCTCGTGATTCATCTATGGCCCTCGCTTTAAATCCGTCCTTTATTCACTAATTGCATAATATACTATTCTCTGACCTATTACGTTATGACAAACAGATGAGACCATAATTTACCCATTATGAAATTAGGGTCACACTATGACTATTATCTTCCTAAATAGGTACCAGGTTTATCTAATAATGATATGTAGAAGTAAATAAATTATTCATATGAACAAGAAAAAAGCACTGCGAAAGGTCAAGTGCGTAGCCAACTCGCAACCGGCGTGCATGACCGGGCCCTTTTTTTTTTTTTTTTTGAGGATGGGAAATCATCAAATGACCCCTCCCGCTCTGGGTGGAGCGGAAGGGAGTGTCAGACTCTTACTGACTAAAACCCACCCGTGTTCCTTCCTTGGCCCTTTATGTTCCGGGTCAGCGGTACCCCTTATGGATGATCCCGCTTTCCCGGCAGGCTTGGGCCCTAGTGGGCCCCCTCTTCGATGCTGACATCTCTTTGAGGCGCGCGTGGAACACGTACGCGCCGTCCGGCACGGGCCTGATCCTGATCGGACGGTGAGCTACCCATTACTCACCGCCCACAGGCCCGCGCCTACGGTGGCCGGGAGTCGTCACGCGGCTCCCGACGCCCGGAGCGTCCGCCGCGGCGGCTTGGACGGGAGACTCTCTCCCTCTCCCGTCCCGCCACCTCCTTCGCTAGCATGACTGCTTCGCAGAAGGAGGCGACTGCCTCCCACTCCCCCTCGCCCCGGACCATGGCTTGAACCAAGGCCGGGCGTGAGAGGTCGCCGCCGCTGCCGATCGCCTCTACGAGGACACGGCGGTGCTCCGCCCATGCAGGGCAGGCCCCCACCGTATGCTCCACCGTGTCCTCGGGGCGATCTTAATTAATTCTTTAGTAACCGTGAGGGTTAGTAAAACCCTCACGGTTACTAAAGAATTAATTAAGACGCAGATTAGTGCATGGGAGAAAGCGCCAGGGTGGTTGCTAAGTCCTAACAATCCAGATGTAAATGTTGATGTAAATATTTGGTAGTCTCGACACTCAAATGTATCGGTTGTTACCTACCGGTACCTACCTAAAATACCTACCAGTAACAACCGATAAATTTGAGTGTGGAGACCACCAAATATCGTTACATCTGGATTGTTAGGACTTAGCAACCGAAAACGATTGCTAACTATGTCGAGACTGCAGGCCCAGGTGTACGAACGAACGTAAAAATGAAGGAGTATATAAGAATATGTCTACCCCATGAGAAAAAGGCGTGAGATTATGTATGTGGCAAAACAGGTGGTACAATTAAAGAAAATATTTTTTTTTTTTAAAACGTTGCCCCATACTAGGAATTTTTCCTCTATTGTGAATGCGTTTACAAACATTTGAACTCACATACACAAACATCCAGACCCGGAACCACTTCTTGTAGGTCATACACATACTTGTTCCGTGCGGGAATCGAACCCGTGACACACAGCGCAGCAGCCAGTCGCTTAACCACTGCAACAAACAACAATACAAAATTAAAACGACTACACAAATAACGTCACGTTTTACAACCCTTATTTATTTACCAGACTATATCCCATCAGTTCAAACGTATCAGACCGATTAATCTCTTTAATCACCACACAGTAATCTAAATAAGTCTGATAATTATCAGAAGGAAAAAAGACAATTTATCTATGCTGTGTTCTGTGATAATTAATTTGTCAGGCACGTAATTACTCAAGCCAACTCGAGCTCAGAATTACAGCTGTCAGTTTTGTTCAAGGCCATTCGGGCGAATTCTGAACGATTGGGACACACAGTGTTACCATCTATGTTAGCATAAAATAGATGTGTATACTGTGTCTTCATAGAATAAAAATAGGAATTAAATAATAAAATTACGTTTAAGACAAAATCTGGCAAAATAGGTACATGTCCTTCTGCATCGATACCTACTGACTTATTGCCTGTTTAATTTGTTTTTAAAATCGTATTCTTTTACAATGTTTGTAAATAAGTACGTGAGCACCGTGTATCTATCACATAATTAAGTTATTTTTCATTGCTACATATTTAATTATTTTTACCTATTGTGGTATACTTAGTAATTTTATTCTAGATACATCGTCTTCACATATAATTATATAATTAATGTACCTACTTATACAAAATATTGTAACACATTTTAAAAGAGTAACGGTGGAGTTTCGTGCCCATTCTTCTTAGGAAACAACATTTTGAAAGGGGCGAATAAAATCAATTCTATTTTAATGAAAATGTTGACGTCCTTTTATGTGCCCTACTTGAAATAAATGCTCTGACTTTGAGAGAAAGTGGGACCTTGTCATGAATATAAGAAAAACCATACTTTTCAGATCGCTGTTCCATGGTCTCAAATTATTTATTACAGATCGAAATAAGTGCAAATACATATTTAGCAATATCTTTTGTAAACAAATATTACTTTCTGAGTATGGACGTTGAGACAAAATAGCAAATACAATCTAAGCAAGTTTCGATAACTTGCTAAAATCTATTATTGTTTGAGTCAAGAATTCTAGATATTATTGTTTGGCTAGATGGAATGTACACGGTTTTGCACTATGATGACTTGTCTCAAATATGAGACAGCAGTATTTAATCACTTATGGGACATATCAAGGGTATGAACTTTGAACGCAATATTAGTTTTATTGGTTGACTTTGATATCTAGCAATAATGCCCGCAGCTTTGCCCGCGTGGATGTCAGAAATGAACCAACGGGAACGTGCTGTCGGGACCAAAAGTAGCTTATGACCTTCCCCAGGATGCCATCTATCTCCTTGCAAAATTTTATGGAAATCCGTTCAGTGGTTTAGGCGTGAAAAGGTAACATACAGACCGAGTTACTTTCGAATTTCATAATATGAGTATTGATGCGGCCAATTTCAGAAATGCATGATTTAAGTAAAATTTTCTCAAATCGATTCAATCGAAATACAGCAGATGGAGAGCACTTTCCATGGCGAAAAATTAAAACAAAAATATGAGAAATTATACGTAGACAAACAAGGGTTGAAGATAGTATGTTTTTTTCACTTTTTTAAATTAGTACAACTTACCCATTCTTAAAACAATGACCACTAACACAAACACAAAAATTTAGACATCAAAAAAGAAACTCAAACCTTCGTGTTTTATAAATAAAATGGTTTACTTATCAAAAAACCAACAAAGTCTCTGTTATCGTATAATTCAGTGTAACATCGTGACAGATAGGAGCCAAACGAGGGTCTTGGGGTCACAACAAGCCCCTAAGGGCCTATCGGACCCGGACCGTGGTAATTCCTAATTAACGTATCTGTCCCTCAAAACACGCAGCTTTTCCTACCATCCATCGCTTAAAAAAGGAACTTGGATTAGACTGAGCTAGATATGAAACGCAGGCATAATTTAATATTTAAGAAATTGAATCGGTAGGATTAATTATTTTGGCCATGGTACGGAGCAAGAGGGCTTGGGAAGCCGTCACCTCCTTCTGCGAAGCAGTAATGTTCGCAAAGAAGGAGGCGGAACGCGTGAGGGAGAGGCAAAATTTGCGCCCTCACGCCCCTAGCCGCCGCAGGAACCGCCCTGGGCGTCAGGAATCGCAGGCTGATTCCCGGCCACCGTAGACGTGGGCTTGCGAACGGCGAGCAATGGGCAGCTCGCCGTTCGATAAGGACCAGGCCCGGGGCGACGGCGCGTTATGTTCCACGCGCGCCTCAAAGAGATGTCAGCACCAATGACGGGGTTTGCTAGGACCGATGCCTGCTAGGGTTGCGGAAAAGTCCGAGAGGGATACCGTGGCCCCTGGCACAGGTAACTGAAGGAACACGGGTGGGTTTTAGTCAGTAAGAGTCTGACACGCCCTCCTGCTCTGCCCAGAGCGGGAGAAGTTATTTGATGATTTCCCACCCACAAAAAAAAAGGTTTTTTTTTTAATTTATTTATTTAATCATTTATTCACACACATATATGTGTTTGTGTGTGTGTTTCGTATTCGTAATTCGTACAAAGGTGATGTTTATTTCTTAAGAAATCTCTTCATAAAAAAGAGATGAAAACAACGTGTGTAAGAGTTATAAAAGAAAACAAAATATGTAAAAGTAAACACTAATATAAATTTACTAATTTAGATGATTGTTTTTGATTTCACTGTTTGCTACTGTTGTTTAATGATATGTTTAAGCGGAGCGATTGCCTGACATTAAATAATGTGGATACTGAAGATTGTTAACCTACTTATATTTACAAATTTTCGCTATCTTCCAACTACCTTCCTTTCTTCAAAGTCGTAACAAAACTGAACCTACATTACTTCCAATAGAATCGATCAAAGTCAAATCAATTATTTCAAAAAGACACATATACTTTTGATGTGCCACTTTTGAACGTCAAAGTAAACAAGAAAATACAGGGTCGCATCAGATTAGCTAGCGAAACTCTGTAAACGTGATAGGTAAACGTGGTGGGATAAAAATAAAAATGATTTGATGTTGTTTTTGGGGGACAACGACCGCTGGCAGTGTTGTTACTTAAAGTATGAGTTGAGAAAATCAGTTTTCTTTTGTTTTATATGTATATTGTTGTGTCGTGTTCAGATTTCGATACAAATCACGTCTGTGAAGTTTAAACAAAGAATAGTAGATTGTTATACAAGGAGCTAAAATGACCCATTATATACGAGGTAGTTTTACTCCCGAGCTTTAGCGAGGGAGTAAATAGAAACCGAGTTTTAATGGGTTTTTAGCGCCGTGTGTTACACTCTACTTTTCACTACGATTGCGAGAAAATAAAACAATCCAATACAATATGAAATATGTAGTTTATTTTATTAAAAATTAAATGTACAATTTGTACAATTCTGGATATTTAACGAGATGTTTTTCCCGGTAACTTAATTTCAGTCCTCTGTGAAGATGAATGTTGAGTGTTTCTTTTCCTTTCTCTTCTATTTGCAAATTAGGGTTTCCATTCTCACTAGATGATGACATTTTCACTATTGTAAAATTAATTACGGTCACTATCAATTAAATTTGCAATTAGAGAAAAATTATAAAGATTTCGCGCCAATGTCTTTTTTTGTTTTTTTCTTCTGCAGACGCAACGCATTGCATGCATTCTACCAAAGAGATCGCCGATTTTAGTTCCATTTTCAAAAATAAAATGAAGTTCTTTTTTTATGAAACAGTAATAAGTCGAGTCTATATTCATGATTATTCTACTTATGACTAAAGACTTTTTTGTTTTTGTAGGCTCATTGTCATTTGACACACAAAAATTAAAAATAAAAACTTTTTCCCCTAGAGGAAGAATTGCTATTTTTTCTTCGCTCTGGTACGCCACAATGACGGTCTTTTTGAGCAAGAGGAGTGAAATATATGTTTTTTTTTTAACTGATATTCCAAGTGACTGCACTAACTGCGGACGATGACCGCAGTTTTTTTTTATCTTTAATCATGTTTACTATCGATACTCATCACATCTGTGGAGTTTCGCTAGCTAATTTAATTTGACCCTGAAGAATTGATTCTCGTCGCCGCTTCTAAAATGTACTTTCGTGTGGAGAACAATGGGCAAGAAACTCAACCGTTACCTACTCTTTTAAAATGTTTTACAATATTTTGTATATGTCGTAGGATAATTTGATACTTCGAATCTTCGCGGAAATCCTAGGGGTTTTGCGAAAACGCGGATAATTAGAATTTAGGTTAGGTTATGTTAGAACAGTGACCATTAGCGCGCGAAGGCGAGCGAGCGAAGCGAGCGTGCCGCGGCAGCGGCCGCCAAGCGCCAGATACCCTTCTATTGTTGTTGTATCATTTAGGTTAGGTTATGTTAGATCCTGACTTTGTCCAGTAAGATTTGATAATTTTTCGCCTATGTCTAATTATCCGCGTTTTCGCAAAACCCCTAGGATTTTCGCGAAGATTCGAAGTTTCAAATTATCCTACGACATATACAATATGTCCTAAAGACGATGACCATTCCTCTTGAAATATAATCTAAGCTCCACGAATAAAGTGTAGCAATAAAAACTGCGGGCATCTGCAGATTAAGAATAGTCGATTGTAGTCGCCGTCTTTACTTCTGTTATGAGCATAACGCTATACCCTGGCTTGCTGCCTACCCGTTTTATAGCCAGCCGTAATAATAAAGTAGTACTAACACTCTTCACTTCTGCTATTCATCTATACATATTATACATTCAAGTCCCATTGCGTGTCTGTCTGTGTGACCACGATGTTCTTAAAAACTGCACAAAGGATTTTGACGCGGTTTTCACTATCGTTTAGAAAATTTATTAAAAAATAAATAATATTTATAATATATCTGTATTCATTTAGAATATGAATCCATTATTTGAAAAGATCGGTCAAATTACAACAGTGTGCGAGATGTTACAGATTGGTAGATCCTCTATGTTTTGCCAAGATGCGTACAAATAAATTTAATCAATATTGTCGCATTTTTTACTTTTTAACACAAATTTACCTTTTAAAATATCATAAAGTGGTAGAATTCTACCACCTACCATTCTACCTATTAATATTGACTTTATTACTAATGTGAAAGTTTACATAATTATGTAAACTTTCACATTAGTAATAAAGTCAATATTAATAGGTACATGCATATCAATTCAGATTTAAAATACAATCAATTTCAATAAATGTCAAATAGATTAAATTACATGTTATATTAATGCTAATGTCAAACAAAATTCAAAATCGTCAAAATAGGTGAGGTGATGTACAATTTTCTGTAGCAGTAATTATAGAATTGTCGCCCAAATATTCCTGTAGTGAGTAATAGCATTTATTTATCAAAATTCTTAATAGTTCTGTTTTGAAATTATTGTCCAGATCCAACGTTTTTATGGTATACATAATAAAGAGAATTCTATTCTATTCTATTATTCGGAAAGATGTTTATGTACAATACATTATAATATTAAAGTTAAATATAATAAAGAAATCTCCATGTTTCGTCAAGTCGTGAAAGCCGCGCGAAGCAAGGGCGGCTCGCAAGTTTTCTTACATTTTAAGGTTGAGAGGCAGTCTTAAACTTTATTTCTTCTGTTGATAGGATCGTTGGAATGATCTCTTAATATTATTATTTCTTTTCCGTCTGGACGTTCTGACAGCAACCACCTTATTCACTTCCCTTCCTTATTATTCGGGCCTTATCCGTATACCAGCGCTGCGGTATTTATTTTTTAAATATTGCAGCATTATGCTGAGAAGGAGCCTTTTTGCTCTCGCACAGGATTTTTATTTCATATTTTCTTGTTATTGTTATTTTTAATGTTAAATTTGGTAGTTTTAAATGCTCCTGTATTTCTTATTATTTTTATTGTTTGTATTGCCTGTCCGTGTCCCAATTTTTTTTTCTTTCTTTCTTAAAGATAGAAAAAACACTAAATACCGCTTTAACCATACAATATCAAAGCATAATGTAGGTACCATATTCTGACAAATACCTACTTAAATGATTCATCATCATCAACCTATCTTTTGCTACCTATGTTGTGGTCGGCTTCCAGTCTAGAACCGGATGCAGCTGAATACCAGTATTTTACATGGAGCGACTGCCTATCTGACCTCCACAACCCAGTTACTAGGTGATACGATACCCCTTGATAAGACTGGTTGTCAGACTTTCAGGCTTCTGACGACCCGTAACGACTGTCAAAGATCCACGAATGACAGGCAGGACCAACGGCTTAACCTGCTTTCCAAGGCACGGAGCGTACTTGGTATGTAAAGATGGTCACCCATCCACGGACCAAACGCGACAACCGTAGCTGAACCTGATCGATTGACCCGTGCGTTTGCGCTGTTATTACTTAACCCCAAGCCCTACCTACTTTATCAAGTAAGCTATACTGTTTAGTGGAGCCGGTTTATGAAGCACAAAAAAATCGCCAAGAAGGTCACAAAGCCGCAAAACTGTTTTTTTGTTAAGTTTAGTTTGTCCCTTCTAAATAATTGCTAATAAAGGTCGACTTTTTATTAAACAAAAAACAATTGACCTTTTTTCTTTCCATCCCCGCCTCTGCCTCTGCTAAATGGGCTCCGTTACATTTAGACGGAGCCATCCACTTGATGGAAAATTAGCGTCACCTATGGACATCTGTATCATGAAAGGCATTCCAAGGTATTCGATTCGACACATCGTCGAAGCGTCTTCTGTCATTTTAAACCGCTAGGGTGAAGGTGGCAGAAATCACGCCCCTTTCCAAGGAAGCTTAGGTTCTTTCATATTAGAAAGGTTTTTATTTACTGTGCATAATCAGCCTATAATGTTCCTACTGCTGGGACACAGGCCTCCTCTTGGTGGCGATATAATCCACCACGCGGACCCAGTGCGGGTCGGTAAATGTCACATGTCACGGTTTCCTCACGATGTTTTCCTTCACCGTTTTGAGAGCAGTGGTGATGAAATAATTTACACAAAGTATAGCACCTACAACTCGTAAGTCGCATGCGTTACCACGTAGGCCACCACTGCTCTCTGTAATTTACTGTACGATTGAAGAAATATTTTCTCCATCAATTCGATTGTCAAGAATGTGACGTGAAATTCAATATAGTGAGTCATGAAAAACGGTTTTCAATAATGTCAGCACACCTGAATAGTTTAGCGAACGACTGCCTTATATATTGCTTTCTGTTATTTATGTACAGACGCCAGCAGGTCAAGCTACCCGAAACTGTCAAATTTTCCCAATCAACCTTGAACCTTAATGCTTTATTGATAAAGTTGAAAATCTATTAAAGAAATTTGACAGATTGTAGTAGCTTGATGTGCTGGCGTCTGTACACTCACTATACTTCAACGAATACCTAGACGAAGTTTGGTAATATAAACTGGTCGATCGCACTAGGAAAATATTGAATTCGCTTAGGTGACAAAACGTTGAGGTCATAGAATTTCAGCAAAAGGGTTTTGTTTCAGTGAGCCTAGCACGAACGCACTGAGTACCTAAGTGCTCGTACACACAAGCGGCACGCGTCAACGGCAGAGTCACGTTGTCGACGGCAGCCGTAGACGTGGCAGCGGCGGCCGGCGACCAGTGTCGACGGCTGCCGTCGACGCTTGTCGGGCTGCAGTTGCCTCTGAAGTTGACGCGTGCAGCTCGTGTATATGAGCTCTTCACGAGTCTAAATTCGAACGATTTTGTGATTGAAAATACTCGTTTCGCACATCATTTCTACTTAGTTTTAAGACTATTGTGCTGGTCGCGAAAAATCTAACCGCAATGTTACAGAATAGTTGTATTTTCGATTCAAAAATCGTTCTATTTTACGTTACGCTTACGTCGCGCAGGTACTCGTGGTAATCAAAAAGGTGCTAAGCTTTCAGAAAAAAAAATACCATAATATCTTAGCTGTCCACCTCTGAGTTATGTGTTAGTCCACGTTCGCATGGACGTAAAAATATAGCGGCAGGATTTTTTCGCGCATTGGATCTTCAACGCACTGCTTAGCGCTGAGAGTTGAAAATCAAACAATTTGGTTTTTGACGCGCTGGGATGCACTCTGTTGAATTCTCAATGCTCGGTTCAACGCCGAGAGTTGAAAATCTAGTGCGCGATAATTTTACGTCCGTCGAACGTGGATTTATTAGGGATTGTGTATTTGACTTCTGCGTGGAACAAGACACAACCCTATTCTCGTTTACTTCAATAAAAGAAGAATAAAGGACTGGTGTCTATGCAGTGCCTGCAAAAGCACCTGCGATACAAAATCTCTTCAAGATCATTCCCTCATAGTCCATTACACCGTCTGAGGTGAATATTAAATTAATAATAATAATATGAGACAACATCCACACAAGGTCTTCAGGTCCCGAACTAGGTAGAGCCTGTACTACGGTAACCTGATGACTGATATACATACTTATATACATATACACACCCAGACACAGGTCAAACAGACATGTTCATGCACACAAATGTTTGACTTGTCCGGGGATCCAACCCGGGACCAGCGGCTCAGAAGGCAGGGTCGCCACCAACTGCACCAATTGAACATAAATATGACAACATACAATATTATAGTAGGTAGGTCGTAGAAAACCATTCGAAATTAACCTAACACCCACAGCCACGCATCAATCATTCAATCAACCGAGATACCAGTTGAACAATCGCCCTTATCTAGATCTTCTAACACATTAGTCACTCACTGTCGGATTCACTCATTAAGTTAATCCGATTCACTGGTAAAGCTCATTTACACGAGGACAGTCTCTCCCCCGGCGAGAGGCGAGAATGTACATGTGAGTCTTGTAAGCGAGACTTGCTAGGCAGTCGTCGCAATAATGTGTGATTTACACTTAAGCGAATTCCTGTCTACAGGCGAGTTGAGGCGAGTATAGTTACTCGCCTCAACTCGCCTGTAGACAGGAAGTGTCTACAGGCGAGTTGAGGCGAGTAACTAGTATACTTGGTCAGAACTATTGCCAGACGATTACCGCAAACGTGGTTTTACTCTCAAATGAAAATGAGAACTTGCCAACGATGATGTGCAATTTTCTCGAACTGTGATTTGACAAGTCTTATTTTTATCTTATATAAGATCTTTACGTACACGAATCGATGCTTCTAATTTTCAAAAGCAAAATGAGTCTCGCCTTTCGATGCCATGATCGTATGAACTATTTAGTCACACGTCAACTTTTTGTCATCCTGTCGATAATAGCTTAAATCGAGGCGAGAATCTTTC
Organism: Brachylomia viminalis; assembly: GCA_937001585.2. Classification (NCBI taxonomy): domain Eukaryota; kingdom Metazoa; phylum Arthropoda; class Insecta; order Lepidoptera; family Noctuidae; genus Brachylomia; species Brachylomia viminalis. The sequence goes on along the minus strand of OW443303.2, from coordinate 6,488,525 downwards.
CTCGCATAAATGAGCCATTCAGTTAATCCTACTTACTGTTATCTACAGTAATTACATTAATTGGCTCCTGTTTACAACATAATCCCCTGAGCGTTATGTGAACAATTGTTAATAAAATAGGTAAATGTTAATGGTATGTTCAATTGAATATATTAGAATTAGGAAGGCGCATTTATTTTGCTGTGGTGGCCCAGTGGTAACGGCCGTGACTTACAAATTGTAGGTAATAGGTTCGAACCCAGTCAGGCGCTTTACTTTGTGTAACTTATTTCATCACTACTGTTCTTAAAACGGCGAAGGAAAGCATCTTGAGGAAACCAGCATGTCCTAGAACGACCAATTCGAAGACATGTGACATCTACCAACCCGCACTGGGCCCGCGCGGTGGATTACGGTCCACTCCCTTTCATAGAGAGGAGGCCTGTGTCCCACCAATAAGAATATTATCGGCTGATTATGTGTTTTAGGGCTGTGTTTCACTTATATAACAAACACAAACAAAAACAAAACGATAGGAAACAAACGTAAGTTGTATAAGAATATAAGTTTTTGTGATTGGATAATTAAATCAATCGGCCCGACAGAAGATAATTAGATAATACAATGGCAGACCTAATAATATAATAATAATAATTATATATTATTCTGAAATTATAGGTACAACATATTCATCACATTAATAGTTATTTATGCAACTGTTGTATGATAATGATAAGGGGCATTAAAACTCGAATGGTAATAATATCACATGAGTGTTTTAATACCTAATTATGTACAGTTGCATACAAGACTTATCTACACCCATGATATGAATCCTCTATAAAAGATTCTGAAACCATAGGGGGAAAAAAATGGATGTTGTACAGTGTTGTAAGAACCCTATGTAAATTATAAGTTTTATTTATTTATTAGTAGCTGTTGTAGTGAAACGCGCGTGCATGACAATGTTCTTTTTTTGAAATTCATAAAGATAGCTCGAATTGAGTAGTGAGAATGTGGCTGTTGGATGAGTAAGGAAGGGATCGAGTTCGAGTTGCATAATGAAATTTAGTACAACATTATAACATTCGTTTGGACGATATTATGGTTATTATGACACTGGTTGTTTTAATGTTGGCAATAAGCTAAATGATAAATGATTTTATTTCTGTAAGTAGGTTTGAACAAACACTTTTACCCGTCAATCATATTTTTTTAAACTAGATGTGGTCGGCGTTTCCTATCTGACTACACTGATAAGAAAGGCCGAAACAAACTCAGAGGTCACAGTATCTTTTAAAGTCCAGACAAAATCTTGGTCAGATCATGTGAAGGCTATGTAGATCGGTTCGAGCTAACTGTTGCAGAAACTTTTATACAGGATTTATAGCATGGGTGTAGATAAATGTATATTATTACTCGTGGAATAAGCCGTTGGCGCAGCTAGCATCCCATAAAAGTAGGGAAATTACATAGACAATTTTCCTTTTGCCCTTAAGCCAACACCGAGCAAAGGAAAATTTTATGAAAACATTAGCCGTGACTTACCCACTTGTTGTTGAACACAAGTTACTCCAGCGATTATTAAAACTATTTTTATTTCTCTTCGCTGGAAAAGTGGAAACTATAGTTATATGAACTACTAGCTTGCGAATTCGTCTGCGTGGACTGCAGAATTGGGTGCCGAAAGAAATGAAATACGTGTAAGTTATATAAAAAAATGGGATAAAAAGCAAATAATGGGTTGCCTCCTTCCCTCAAATATGGTGAGGGGGGTAATGGCTGATCTTTGCGTTATGCTCGTGAACGGGTGCTGCTTGTGGTGACAGGTCATCTTGCTGACTATGGTTTTGTTATTGTTATTAGAAATTAATGTTTCTTTATTTAACTTCGAAGGTCCTAGTTTATCATTTGTGGCTACAAGTTACAGCTATATACATATAAACATAATGCACTATTGCATATGTAAGCGGGCACGCCCTTTATGCCAGGAGGCTTTTTATTATGTATTAAGTTCTGTTTGCGTTTTGGTTTTTATTATTTATTTCTGCTTGAGTATAGTTTTAAATATTGGCGTGTGCTAGCTGACATATGGCAAATAATTTTAATATTTTTGTGTTTCGTAATGTTAATTACTTATTACTATATAGAATCCAGTTCTTCTAACTGAACAGACAGCAGTGCTGCTGGGGAGTTTGTTCCGCCACTTCTTCTTCCCAGCTAAAGCACTAGGAAGTGGTGAAGGGTGGGCGTTTTGGGGGGACTGTCTTATGTGATTTTGACGTTCAAAAAGTGCTGATTCTCAGCCTAATTTGAATAAATGACTTTTGATTTGATTTGAAATCAAAATATTGTTACGAAATAGTGGTTACTTCACACAACAAAAGTCATTTATTCAAATTAGGCTGAGAATCACTCAGCCTAATTTGAATAAATGACTTTTGATTTTGAATCTTCCTCTGGATAGAAAGGTATTCTATGTGTTAATCCAGGTTGAAAACAATCTGTGTGTAAAAGGAAGTTGACCTGCACCCATACATCTTTCGCCCCAGAACAAACAGCGAAGGGAAATTACTTTGCATGTTCTAAATTACAAGTATATGCCCATCAAGACAAAGTTTAATGACGGACAACTTGCAGAAAGCATTTATATAAAAAGAAAACAAAGATTTTGAGGTTATTATGAAACAATCCTTTCAATACTTAGAAAATACATGCTGGTAAATGGCTGTCACTAATGTTATTTCTATTATCTGTTTGTGCCTAGCCAAGCTAATAAATTCAGTAAAACATTTAAGTACTTATGTACTTACCTATCCCGTTTGGTGTTAAATAAAGCAAATTAAAATCACTACGCAATGTAATCACGAAGAAATGCGAGCGAGTGCAATAACTTGACAGTTGAGTTGGTTGACATGACATGACAAGGATTAGACATAAGATTTAAAGTATTAGATCCGTATATCGATATGGATCTAATACTTTAAACATAATCGATACCGTTCAGTACCCAGCATGTATTCTATTTGAAATATTACAATGCATCTCACTTAGGGCGTTTGTGCATTACCGTGTATTCGGTTCGTATTCGTGATTCGTTAAAATACAATTCGGAATAGCCTTCATAATAAATGTAAGGAAGTTTTTGCACTGCTTCGTTTTCGTTTTTATATTCGTAAATTTCTCACGTCGCGTCGAGACAGTTTTTACGGATCGAAGTAACCATGCTTAATATATTAAGCATGATGGTTTTTTTGCACTCACTCTTCATCACTCACTTTACATACGAACACATACGAATCGATTAAGAGTGAGCGCGAAAAAAGTGCCTGTAATTGATTTATTTTAAATAAATGCTTTGAGTTCGAGCTTGAAGGACGCGGCGACCGACGCGACGCCTTGTTTTGCAATTTTTCAGAAAAATTAATATAAAATCGCAACTGCGACTACAAACAAAGAGATAAACTTATGTGGATGATGGATGACGAACAGTTTAGTTCATAATCGCTTTATAACGCGAAACCGTCATCTGTTTCTGAGTTAGATGTTATAAAAAGTTTATGTAACAAACTTTTATCTTCGGAAGTTATTATGGATGGCTAAAACAACTGATTACTTTTCTAGGTTTTTTTTTTGTCTCTGGTTTTTACTGTAGGGTAATTTTCATCCAAAAAGTACAGGTAGGTACTACACGCTTTGTCAGATCTTCTTCTTAGTGTATGTTGACGATGGCAAAAAGTTTTTATAATAATATGTTTGGCCAAAGATTCAGCTCCGAGAACTGCACTCACTGACGGCATGCGGCGAAAGATGGAAGCTGAGCCATTGCCTGTTGGGCTATGTCAAATCAACTCAGCCTATCGCAGTCCACTGCTGGACATAGGCCTCTCCCACGCTGCGCCACAACACCCTGTCCTCCGCCTTCTGCATCCAGTCCGTCCCAGCCACTTTCTTGAGGTCGTCGGTCCATCTAGTTGGGGTGAGTCCCAGGCTACGCTTGCCGATACGCGGTCTCTACTACAGGACTCGTCTGCTCCACCGGCCATCGGTCCTTCGACAAACATGGCCAGTGCACTGCTACTTCAGCTTGCTTGCTCTGCAAGCTATGTCGGTAACTCCGGTTCTTTTCCGGACAATTTCATTTCTGATTTTATCATAGCCCGCTCCATAGCGCGCTGAGCGACCTTGAATTTGTGGACCACCCCAAAAGTCAGTGTCCACGTTTCGGCACCGTACGACATATCGGGCAGGATGCACTGGTTGAAGACCTTGGTTGACTGCTGCGCTGCGTGTTGCGGGTTCGATTCCCGCACGGAACAGATATTTGTATGATCTACAAGTAGTTGTTCCGGGTTTGGCTGTTTGTGTATTTGAGTTTAAATGTTTGTAAACGCACCCACAATACAGGAGAAATTCCTAGTGTGGGCAGAGTTTAAAAAAAAAACATTGCATTTTCAACTCTTGGCGCTAAGCAGTGCTTTGAAGAACGAAGAGCGAAGCGCTGCGATATTTTTACGTCCGGACGTGGACTTACGTAGCAAAAGTGACGTGACGGTCAAAATGTTACACTTTTTTCGGTCTAGCTCTCATTCGCCAAGCGTGCAGAGTATAACGCGCGATAAGCAACATTTCCATAAAGCCGGAACAATCTGCCTCAATAAAAAAATCTAAACACGACACAAACGTATGAAAAGGCGAATATCTCAAGACGCACATTCCTCAAGGAATAATGTAGGAACGCAAAAACAAGATTAGAATAAATATGGTATTTCTACTTTCAACGCTTTCTTACTTTTGTGGGAACATGTAGGAATATTATAAATTCGTTGTGATGAACGCTTGAGACGCGGGATGCTGAGAAAATAATGACGTCATAAAAAAAGAAAAATGTAGGCCCAAAATGTTTATGGTACTGTGTTCTACGCAGTGAAGACATATTTTTTGGTTTAGGTATAACTTAGAAAGTCTACTGAAAGAGAGACTGTTTGTAAAGCAAATAAACGATGTATTCGATCCATGTGTGGTTTAAAAACTACTGAAACTTTTAAATAATTAAAATTACTTACTATGCCAGCTATGTACATCTACGAGACTGCTTTGTTTGTTAGACTTAATTTACTCCTTTTTCAAGAGTTATTCGATGTAAAAAAGACTCCAATGCGTTCAATCAATACATCAATCAATTGTGCTACATAAAATGCAGAACCACTTTGAAGAAAAAGAGTTTTTTTTGGAATTTCTTCGAAAATTTATAATAAAATACCAGGGGGCTAACCACCACCTTCCGCCTGACGCAGGTCCTCACCGGACACGGTTGTTTCGGGAGGTTCCTGTTCCGGATAAGGCGGGAGGAAACGCCCGGGTGTCACCATTGTGTGGATCGCCCGGAGGACACGGTGGAGCATACGGTGGAGGTCTGCCCGGCTTGGGCGGAGCACCGCCGTGTCCTCGTGGAGGCGATTAGCGGTGGCGATCTCTCGCGTCCGGTCCTGGTCCAGGCCATGGTACGGAGTGAGAGGGCTTGGGAAGCCGTCACCTCCTTCTGCGAAGCGGTAATGTTCGCGAAGGAGGAGGCGGAACGCGTGAGGGAGAGGTAAAATTCGCGCCCTCACGCCCCTAGCCGCCGCAGGAGACGCCCTTGGCGTCGGGAATCGCAGACCCATTCCCGGCCACCGTAGGCGTGGGCTTGCGAACGGCGAGCAATGGGCAGCTCGCCGTTCGATAAGGACCAGGCCCGGGTCGATGGCACGTTGTGTTCCCCGCGCGCCTCAAAGAGATGTCAGCACCAATGATGGGGTCCGCTAGGGCCGATGCCTGCTAGGGTTGCGGGAAAGTCCGAGAAGAACACGGGTGGGTTTTAGTCAGTAAGAGTCTGACACGCCTTCCCACTCTGCCCAGAGCGGGAGAAGTTATTTGATGATTTCACACCCTCAAAAAAAATAAAGGGGGGCCTAACCACGAGCTCTCAGAGCAGGGCAGAAGTAGAACTGCCCTGCTTTTTTGTACTATGACATCTTATTAGCAGGAGTAGAACAGGTTTGCTGCGTTAACGTTTACGAAAACCGTTCACCTTTTTTTTGTATAGACTTATCATACCATTACGCGCTAATTGACAGCCGCAAAACGACTACTGAGCGGCTGTAACGTCAAAATAAACCATCTTGAAAAAGTTACTATTAGACAAGCTTTTTCAAAATTGTTTCGTAATTCGAGGTAAGCTGTTGTGACGACCCACCTAAATTATTGTCGATTTAGTCGTTGTTAAAAAAAAAGATAACACAACACTTTATTATTCCTGTTTAAAGATGTGTGACGAGTATGAAATGTTTGGAGGCTGAATATCGAATAGAAAAAAGAAACCGACGGCGGCGTCGCACTAGGGAAATAACCCTTTTGAAATAAATGAACGGGAATTTATGAATCAATATAGGACTTATGCTCAAACAAGGATTCAATGGCAAATATTTATGAAATCAAACTCGTAACCTTTGCTTCTCTGTAGCCTTTTTTTAGATCATGCATTGCTCTGAGGTAGGTGCGGAAACACTGCAATATGAGAACATTGCAGTGATTTATGGTAAATATACCTACCTACCTTTGACCATTCGTATTCGCCAGCTGAATTTAAAATTTCTGCAAGCCATTCCCACATTCGCTTGTTATGCTCTCGTGCTTGGGTGGATTTGTTATAATTTCTCTATGATTAGATAGGAACACCCGTAACTGCACATAAGTGAAGCAGTTGGGTCATACTAACACGACGACTTGTTCGTGTTTCACTAAAAATAAGAGACCATTATGATATTTTCGACAAACTTACGACATTTATTTTACCAGTCGGCATGCGTCTAAGCGGAAATTGTAGAGTTATTTTCAAAACAAATAGAGTAGAGTCATCTCAACATCTCTCTTCCTTGAATTTGTATATTATACATATATGTATATATATTTATGTAAGTATATAGTATAGTAAATAGTATGTATGTGTATAGGACTTATTTATGTATTTGTGTACGTTGTTTTAATAATTTATTTTTTTATCATTGTTCCTATCAATTAAACCACCTGCCATCTAATCTCTTCACCACCCTTGGTTGACTGGTAGAGAATGCCTAAGGCATTAAGTCCGCCTTTGTACCTTTTGTGCGAAAAGTTTAAATAAATAAATTTTATTTATTATTTTTTAAAACGTTGCCTCACACTAGGAATTTCTCCTGTATCGTGGGTGCGTTTACAAACATTTAAACTCACATACACAAAAAGCCAGACCCGGAACAACTACTTGCAGGTCAAAAAAATATTTGTTCCGTGCGGGAATCGAACCCGCGACACGCAGCACAGCAGTCAATCGCTTAACCACTGCGCCAACCGTGCAGTAATTGTGAAGAGGATTTACAATAAAAAATCGCAACGAAATATTTTAAAGAACAACTTCCGACGACCTACTGGCCGGACTAACTGAGAAATCAGGAAATGGACAGGGAAGGGGAAATCCGTAGAATTAAGTAAAAATCCTTTCTGGGTAAAAAAAAAAATATTTTCATCCCACCATCTCGGAAAGAGTATTTTTAATCTTCAATATCTGAGTGGAAAAGCCGTTTTTATTCTCTAGAGGATAAAGTAAATTGAATTTAGAACATCGTGTGCACTAAGTTTGTGAATTAAAAAAAACATTAAACCTATTTACTGCTACCTCTATGGTGCCGAATATATCATACAACTTTTTTTTAATTTGTTAAAAACTCAGACTCGGAACCTTCTTGGTGTTCTTTTTTCAATTTGCTTTGTACGCGGTTCTTTACGCGGCATTTTTTCACGTCATTGTTAAACCTTATATTAAAAACAAGAAACTTGAAAACAAGTGAAAAAACTAAAATGAGTGATTCTAGCGACGAGGAAGTTTGCTTGACGCCAACAGAATTGACTGAAACTGTTAATAATGCGCAAATGAGCTTTCTCCCTCAACAATCACGCGAGAAGTATTTAAAACAGTACGATATGTTCAACACGTGGCGACTAGCAAAAGGAGCCAAAACTTTCTCAGAAAACGTTTTGCTGGCATATTTTATAGAATTATCCGAGAACAAGAAAGCAAGCACTCTATGGAGTACGTATTCGATGCTAAAAGCAACAATAAAGATGAAAAAAGACAAACATATCGATACCTATCCTAAATTAGTGGCATTTTTAAAAAGAGCCTCATCTGGTCATCAACCAAAAAAATCGAAGGTTTTCACAGTATCTGATATTGAAAAGTTTCTTAACGAAGCACCCGATTCCGTATATTTGGCGGCAAAAGTAAGTCAGTTGCACATTCAGTATCTACTTAAGTATATTAATCTCAATTAAATAGTATACTTAGTAGATGTTGATAGGCATAATTATGCGTTCATATCAATTTTATTCATTTATCTACTACAATACTCTTTACGTTACAGGTTGTTCTTATTATTGGAATAAACGGAGCATGTCGAACTAATGAACTAACACAACTTAATGTCAAAAACATTGAGAAACATTCAGATGACTTACTATTAATTAATTTACCTAATACAAAGACAAAAAGAGACCGCAACTTCGTCATTCGCAAGGAATACGTAACGATTGTTGAGAAATATCAAGCCTTACGCCCGCCTAACACTCCAATCAATCGATTTTTTCTACAGTATCGCAATGGAAAGTGTGTTAGACAGCCTATGGGTACTAATAAAATTGGCAGTATCCCACGAGAAATAGCAACATTTCTTGAACTTCCAGAACCCCTGTTGTACACGGGTCATTGTTTCCGACGAACTTCAGCCACACTTTTGGCTGATTCCGGAGCTGATCTCCTGTCCCTTAAGCGCCACGGAGGCTGGAAGTCCAATGCAGTTGTAGAGGGATACATAGAGGATTCCATCCAAAATAAGTCTAAAATATGTGAAGGCATCGTAGGAGCCATTACACTGAAAGAGCCTCAATCGGATCCTTGGACTGGCCCTTCTACATCAAAAATAAGCCGTTATGAAACACCTAACCATCTCCCTCTCTCTCCAACATTCACGCCAAGGGAATCCGATGAATCGGTACAACTATTAAGTATGACAGATAGTTTACCGAAAAACAGTACACAAGTGACTAACACCAATATTACAGTACCAAACAAAAATATTACACTCAATTTAAATAACTGTAGCAACGTTACTTTAAAATTTTCTTAATTATACCTTAGTATTATTTTGTTATAATTTAAAGATTATTCTGTAATACTTACCTGTCATAATGTAGTAATTAATACCTAAACTGAAATAAAAGTGTACCTATCTTGTGATTGTAAACGTTTTTTTTTTTGCATTTAGTCATTTCCTCGCTGAGGTGGAATGAAAAGTTACGTGTTGCACTCGAGTGCAAAGATTTTTCACCTCGTGCTCTTTTGATTCCCTCGCTAACGCTCAGGATTCTAATTTTGAATCACTCGCTGCGCTCGTGATTCAATTTTAGAATCCTTCGCTTGCTCGGTCATCAAAATTGAACACGCGGTTAAAAAGCAACTTTGCACTCTTGTATAACAAATAACTATTATAGAACCTGGAACAGTATAATAACATTTTTCAATTAATAGCGAGGTGAGAGTTTTCTTAAACTTTGACAGGGGCGGGCATATTTTTTATACTATCAGGGGGCTTACTATGAGCTTCCAAAAAAAACATTCAATTTCCAGTCAGTTCAAAGTCAGTGCAAAATTAGAATCCTGAGCGTTAGCGAGGGAATCAAAAGAGCACGAGGTGAAAAATCTTTGCACTCGAGTGCATCACGTAACTTTTCATTCCACCTCAGCGAGGAAATGACTAAATGCAAAAAAAAAACGTTTACAATCACAAGATAGGTACACTTTTATTTCAGTTTAGGTATTAATTACTACATTATGACAGGTAAGTATTACAGAATAATCTTTAAATTATAACAAAATAATACTAAGGTATAATTAAGAAAATTTTAAAGTAACGTTGCTACAGTTATTTAAATTGAGTGTAATATTTTTGTTTGGTACTGTAATATTGGTGTTAGTCACTTGTGTACTGTTTTTCGGTAAACTATCTGTCATACTTAATAGTTGTACCGATTCATCGGATTCCCTTGGCGTGAATGTTGGAGAGAGAGGGAGATGGTTAGGTGTTTCATAACGGCTTATTTTTGATGTAGAAGGGCCAGTCCAAGGATCCGATTGAGGCTCTTTCAGTGTAATGGCTCCTACGATGCCTTCACATATTTTAGACTTATTTTGGATGGAATCCTCTATGTATCCCTCTACAACTGCATTGGACTTCCAGCCTCCGTGGCGCTTAAGGGACAGGAGATCAGCTCCGGAATCAGCCAAAAGTGTGGCTGAAGTTCGTCGGAAACAATGACCCGTGTACAACAGGGGTTCTGGAAGTTCAAGAAATGTTGCTATTTCTCGTGGGATACTGCCAATTTTATTAGTACCCATAGGCTGTCTAACACACTTTCCATTGCGATACTGTAGAAAAAATCGATTGATTGGAGTGTTAGGCGGGCGTAAGGCTTGATATTTCTCAACAATCGTTACTTTTTGTCTTTGTATTAGGTAAATTAATTAATAGTAAGTCACCTGAATGTTTCTCAATGTTTTTGACATTAAGTTGTGTTAGTTCATTAGTTCGACATGCTCCGTTTATTCCAATAATAAGAACAACCTGTAACGTAAAGAGTATTGTAGTAGATAAATGAATAAAATTGATATGAACGCATAATTATGCCTATCAACATCTACTAAGTATACTATTTAATTGAGATTAATATACTTAAGTAGATACTGAATGTGCAACTGACTTACTTTTGCCGCCAAATATACGGAATCGGGTGCTTCGTTAAGAAACTTTTCAATATCAGATACTTTGAAAACCTTCGATTTTTTTGGTTGATGACCAGATGAGGCTCTTTTTAAAAATGCCACTAATTTAGGATAGGTATCGATATGTTTGTCTTTTTTCATCTTTATTGTTGCTTTTAGCATCGAATACGTACTCCATAGAGTGCTTGCTTTCTTGTTCTCGGATAATTCTATAAAATATGCCAGCAAAACGTTTTCTGAGAAAGTTTTGGCTCCTTTTGCTAGTCGCCACGTGTTGAACATATCGTACTGTTTTAAATACTTCTCGCGTGATTGTTGAGGGAGAAAGCTCATTTGCGCATTATTAACAGTTTCAGTCAATTCTGTTGGCGTCAAGCAAACTTCCTCGTCGCTAGAATCACTCATTTTAGTTTTTTCACTTGTTTTCAAGTTTCTTGTTTTTAATATAAGGTTTAACAATGACGTGAAAAAATGCCGCGTAAAGAACCGCGTACAAAGCAAATTGAAAAAAGAACACCAAGAAGGTTCCGAGTCTGAGTTTTTAACAAATTAAAAAAAAGTTGTATGATATATTCGGCACCATAGAGGTAGCAGTAAATAGGTTTAATGTTTTTTTTTAATTCACAAACTTAGTGCACACGATGTTCTAAATTCAATTTACTTTATCCTCTAGAGAATAAAAACGGCTTTTCCACTCAGATATTGAAGATTAAAAATACTCTTTCCGAGATGGTGGGATGAAAATGATATTTTTTAGTTTATTTTTGTCTAATTTTATTTGGTTTTTATATATTTTAGTTTTTAATTATATTTTACTTAATATTTGTATGCCTTCACGGCAATACATAGCGCCCAAATATGTTAACCTAACACCTTTATGTAAATATATATGTTTTACACATAAATATTCTGATTCTAAATAGCTGTAACATTTTCTTTATCGGTGGTGTACTTTTTGTAAACACTTTTAGAAAGAAAGAAAGAATAACGTTTATTTGGACACAGTTCGTGAAAAACAGAATACAAATAACAAAATAAAAAGTGAAAATAATGTTTTAACAACAATAATGTGTGTCTCACGGCTGCGCAAAAAGGATAATTTCAGCATTAATGCCAGACAGATGCTGTTTGACGCTGGTTTTCTAATGAACCTTTAGGGACAAGTGACGGGGAGTACAAACAGTTTCGACTTTTACTTTTTTTCGTTTACTGCGTCGTAGTCTAGTGGTCGCAAGCACTTCTGCTTAGCATGGGGTCCTGGTTTCGATCAGGTTCGGGCAAAGTGATATTGTTGTTGTGTTTTTCCATCTGGAAGTTGTCGACATAGGTCACACAATAACCAAGCTGAAGTGGCAATAGGCCAGCCATATTAGCCGTAGAACCTACGACCGTTGCACGTTGGGGTAGACGTGATCTTGAGTGGAGACCGCGAATCGGCAAACGTAAGGTAGGACGACTTCAGGCTAGGTGGAGCGACGATCTTCGCAGGGTGGCTGGTAGCAGCTGGATGAGAGTTGCCGAGAATCGAGCTAATTGCCGTGCAATTGGAGAGGCCTATGTCCAGCAGTGGACTGCTGTGGGCTGATGATGATGACTACACCACCAATTAGAAATCTGTTACAAATTGTAATGTTTAAAACTTGAAATGGTCTTCGTCTAACAAAAAGTAAAAAGACAATCAAAGGTTTCACACACTGAAACCTGAATACAATCATTGAAGGTCGAGGCTTGAGACAGCGCTAAGGAAACTGCTAACTTCCTCCCCGAGGGCGCGGGAAATAGAAATGGCGACACTAGTCTGAACGCACAGGGTGAACAGCGAACGACATGCGTAGTATTATTTACAGGATAGACATGCTCGTATCTTAGTTACTGTCTTGCTTTCACACATAACATAACATCACGCCTGAATCCCCCGAAGGGTAAGGCAGAGTTGTACCTATAGTACACCCACATTCAGCCAGTTATGTGTAGGTCCCATGTAATAGGGGGCGAGCCTATTGCCATAAAACTTTTTACAAAAAAAAAACAACCAGCTTCCAAAAAAAAAACACTACATAGTGAAAAATTACTTTAGGAAGACCGTGTCTTTGGATCTGTAGGTACTATAGTTTTTTCCATCGACTTCCGAAATTAAAATAATTTTTCACTTGTAGTATTTTTTTTTTGGAGGTCGGTTGTTTTTTTTTTTGTAAAAAGGCTTTTTATTTTTCACTTTTTAGCTATGGCACCTACCAAACACCAATTCGAAAACGATCGTCTTACACGTCCACGTCCGTTTGAAGGTGGTTTTGTTTTATTAAAAAATTATTTGTGTTGATTTTTTTTAAACCGCTCGACCGATTTCGTTTAAATTTAAATGGGACCACCTGGGAAGTAAATTAGGCTCAGCATTACCATTTTACATTATGATGCTAAGAAGTATTAAAAAACTCAAATATACACTAAAAGTAAAAATTCTCAATTATTTATAATATCGGTTTAAGTTGGCAGAAAATTCTGTTGAATATTGGACCTGCTTCAAAAGTATTGTGTCTATTTACAAATATATTGTTACATGAGCGAACAATGTAAAACAAAATAAATACCCATAATAATATGACTTTTCCACATCATTGTAAAGCATTCTTTCACAATCCCTAGTGACTGCAACTTCACAAATATAAATATTTGTTTTGGTCCCCATATTTGCAGTGTTGATTGGCTCGTGAACAAAAAATACATACTGTTTTACATATTTATGTGAAAAATTTGAGAAAAGTTCGTATCTCTATATTTTTTTGGTAAACATTTGTTCAGATGATGTTTGCTCTTTGGGAGTGGATAAAAAAGATGGCGTCAACCACAATTTGAATCTCAAACTCAATTTTATTCTGCAGGTTTAAAAACAAAAGTGGCCAGCTGTATTTTACAGGCTATTTTAATGATTGCGCGCGCAGCACCGTTGACGTGATAGAAGTGAAACTGCTTAAAAACCTTTAGTTATTGTTGGGAATCGAACCCAACACAGCACGTTGCACGCGGTCTGCATGCGCAGGCAGCGTGATCAGCGCGTCATCGGCGATTTGAGACGCGGCGCGGCGGCGACACGGCTCGTCCCGATGACCACTCACTTCAACGGACTCCACCGCGACGGACGATACTCCTCTCTTAATTTACATTAGTTATTAACTGCTTGTCCGGGAAAGTTTATATTGTTAATAAGAACGGCATTAAACCATTGCCAGTTAAAATTCAGTCCACTCTTTTATTGCTCCCCGCGCTAACAGTTATTATTCTAAGTTAAAAACACAATAAATATTTCATATTCTTTATTTTGTATAAAAAAAAGTTAATGAGAGACATAGAGAAAGACAGTTATATCTTTCTTCTCTCTCATGGTAACGAAATATGTGCTGGAACGTGACGCGTCTTTGAAATTTCACTCTTAACCCTCGTACAATTATCGAATCGCCGCCTAAGAATTTTCACTTTATAAATACATAATTATACACGTTGACTTTAGAACCGCTTCGTTTTTATCGGCGTTTAATAATGTTATAACACTATTTTATGAAAAGCATAGACAGAATGTTGTATGCCCTTTTTTCCATTAGCAATTGCGTTATGTAATACACCAAGAATATTTGAAAAACGATTAAGTCCAAAATGCAAAAGTGTAGTTTTAAGGGGACTACATGACCTAAACGCCAGTTTTATAATGCCTAAGACCCACTGCAGTAAACAAAATCGGAAAAATATATGATGTTCTTCAGGATATATGCTAGTTAGATAGTGTGTTGAAAACATACAACTAATTTGGTACGATAAAAAAAAGTCACGAAGATACCTCTAAAAAATTCTAGTACTTAACGATTAAAAACCATGCTAATAAACATGCAATCATTGTTTTTTTTTTCAGATTGTTCTTCAAGCAACATATTAACGTGATAGTGTTTTCATTTTTAGTCCAATCAATAGATTGTTTGTAAATAGAGAATTGCTTCATATTTTGCAATAAACTACCAGCTTTGTGTCATAGCGCTTCTCTTTATTTTCTATGCAGTCCGACAGTGACCGCGCTTTAGCTGTTGTCAGCCCGTTAAGTCCAGTGCTTAAGGAGGAAAGACAGACGGTAAAATTAATTTTGCGTGGCGTTGGTCTAGTGCTTGCAAGCGTTACTGTTAAGCATGAGCTCCAAGGTTCAAGTCCCAGGTCGGACAAAGTGTTATAGGGTTTCCATCAGGATTTTTTCAGAAGCAGGCCGGAGTCTGGATTAGTTGATGGCAATAAGCTTGCCCCCTATCCAAAGTCAAAGCATTTATTTCAAATAGGCACATAAAAGGCACTTTTGATCGTCACCATTTACATTAAAATATAATTGATTCTAGACGCCCGCCCCTTCCAAAATGTAGTTTCGTGTGGAGGAAAATGGGCAAGAAACTCCACCGTTACTCTTTTAAAATGTGTTACATAATTTGTATACATTAATTATAGTATAATTATATATGAAGACGATGCACCTTTAATAAAATGACCCTACCACATCAGGTAAAAAAAAAAATGTAGCAATGAGAAATAAGTTAATTATGTGATAGATACATGGTGCTCACATATTAACAAACATTGTAAAAGTATACGATTTCTCAAATTATTCAAACAAGTAATATGTCAGTGTGTGAGTTCATCACAATCACAGAATGTAAATCAATGTCATAAAAATAATAAACTATACAATTGAAGTAGCAACAAGTTTGATTTTGTCTAGAGTCTAGACAAAATCAAACTTTTGTCCTATGGAGCTGGACCAGCGTGGCAGCATATTAATGGGGCTTAAATAATAATATAACAGGCGAAATACAATGCCACTATAGATACACCTCTGCCTAACCAGTTGAGTATTACAGGCGTAACGTTATGTATGTATTGACTTCTGCAAAAACGCTTCAACTCAAAATCTACACACAAAACCCAAAAAGAAAAATTACTGAAGAGGGCTATCACAATTTTTCTTGTATTTGAGTGTTTAAAGAGTCTCACGCTGAAATACAAGAAAAAAAAATATATTTATTTAGAGCACTCCCGAGAGAAATAATCAAACTTTCTCGAGCATATTTTTTTTTTAATTTTGTGGCCATATCTAAACTATAATCACACATCTAAACTGGGCTCGGATCGGGAGTGTTCTAAATAAATATCAATTTTTTTCTTGTATTTGAGTGTGATACTCTTCAAACACTCAAATACAAGAAAAATTGTGATAGCCCTCTTAAGATTAATATAAACCCATAAATACGTCTTATACCGCCAAAAGTCTGAGTCAGACTGATCGAAAGAGATAATAATCGAGTGAATGGAGTAGCAGTCGGCTTTAAGAGATTGGCTTCAGTTTATTGTAAGCTGGAGTTGGATGAAGTGAACGTAATCATGAAAGCTTTGTCGTGTCGCAATGAATTCATCTGAGAGCCTTATTACGAGTGGCTCGAGATTGGCGTTTTATAGCACGATATTTTTATGTGTACATAATGCCATAGTATTTATCGAGGGGTCGTGGCTAAATAATAAGAGCCGTACGTACCAATCTTTAAGGTTAAGCAACGCTTGCCGTGGTCTGTAATGGATGGGTGACCACCCATTACATACGGAGAGAAAATCCCTTTCATGTAGAAGGCGTTAACAGACCTTTGATAAATGATAAATGATTTTATTTCTGTAAGTAGGTTTGTACAAACACTTTTACACGTCAATCATATTTTAAAAACTAGATGAGGTCGGCGTTTCCTATCTGACTACTCTGAGAAGAAAGGCCGAAACAAACTCAGAGGTCACAGTCTCTTTCAAAGTCCAGACATAATCTTGGTCAGATCATGTGAAGACCATTTGGACCCTGGAGACCTGAATATAAAAACAAAATAGAAGGTAGATAAATACCGACAGTGCTCATGTGAGGATCGCGAGCTAACGCAAATATTTTCGTCAACAAATCCTGAACAATCAATGATTAATGTCGTTGTGACGATGAGACATTGCGCGAACATGAAAATGGCGTCCTACGTTCCCGGTGTCCTTTGTAATACGGAGACCCCTCCGTGCCTCGGGAAGCATGTTAAGCCGTTAGACCCGGCTGTAATTTGAGTAGATCTTTAACTGGCGTTACGGGTATTCAGAAGCTCGAAAGTCTGACAACCAGTCTTACCAAGGGGTATCGTATTATCCAATAACTGATTTGTGGAGGTCAGATAGGCAGTCGCTTCATGTAAAATACTGGTCTCAGCTGCATCCGGTTAGACTGGAAGCCGACCTCTCTACATAGTTGGAAAAAGGCTAGGCAGAATTATTGTGCTCCATGAGTGTGTGACGTCATGTGTGACGTCATGGGTAACGTAAGAGGTCATAGGTTATGTCATTAGAATGACATTGATTTGGTGGCTGTTGTCTGGTGAAAGATAAAAAATACCTACTACTATTGGCTAAGTTGTTGGAATGGCCATCGGCATAGACGTGAACGTAACTCAGGTATTTTAGCAAAATTCGAGAGAGAATTGTCATTAGCACACACGCACTGCATACACTGTAACGAAGGTGTACACCCCTGCCTTACCCTTCGGGGGTTACAGGCGTGAGTTTATGTTGTTTTTTCCCATAATGTCCCACTTCTGGATAAAGGCCTCCCCCAAATCCTTACAGGAACTATTTTCCCGCGCAACCTCGAACTGGCTCTCGCGGTACGCGTCCTCTTTCTAGGCTGACCTCGGCGGTGCCGTCCATCTTCAGGCACCCATTGTGTGGAGACTGTTGCCCAGCGGTCATCGTGCATGCAGCTGATGTAACCCGCCCAATCCCATTTGAGCCTGCCAACCTTCTTGCCTACATCTACCATACCCGTTTAGGAACGCAGCGTGGTGTTTCCAAATGTTGTCGTGTTTTTTTACACCCAGAATGCTAACGTGTCAGCGCTCTTTGGCAAACTCTAAGGCGGAACTTTTTCGAATCAGTGAGTGACCAGGTCTGATTTTATGTAATGTTGTATAATTAAGCATCCTTGTAACACTTACCTATCGATACTAATATTACAGAGGTACGAGGAACAGGGTGTAAAGTTCACTCATACCTCCATAGAAAAGGGAGGATCCTCCGACCAGACGGGTGTCATGTCTGGTGGGCAACTGCCCAACGATTGATGTCGGGAAGTTGTACATATCATATAACTCTGCTTGCGCGATGCAGTATTTGCGTGACGTCAGTATAAGGCGCAGCTCGCATGTGGTGCTGTAGATACCGCTACAATATTATAAATGTAAAAGTAACTCAGCCAGTCTGTTACCTTTTCACGCCTTAGGTCGCAAATTCGGAGGAGTCTTTCTTGCAGCGTGCAGCTGGGTGATTAATGGAACTGCGCATTTAATGCCCCGCTGCACGCTGCTAGAAACATCCCTCCGAATTTTCAGCCTTAACAGCTCAACGGAATTCGATGAAAATTGGCACACAGGTTAATTAACATACATAATTATACATCTTAACCCGCCAGTACGTTCACATCGGATAGATTCCGACCTCCACGCGAGCGAAGCCGCGTATAAAAGCTAGTAATAAATAATTTAGCAAATCAATGAAGTGTGTGTTTATTGGTATAAACAACAAAACAATAAAAATTCAAGATTCAATTCAATTCAATTTCAAACATAATATGGATACCAAATGATAGCAGCCATTCTATAAAAATCTCAGTGTGAAAACTTAGGTGAAGTGAGCTTGAAATGTGCTGTCAATAGTGTCATGAGGTGAAATGACAGCTCACTTCACCCAAGTCGTCACGGTGAGATGTTTACGTCATCAGAATAGGTCGGCCGGTTCATCCTATATTACTTTACTTGTGGACGAAATAAAACCTCAGGAGACCAAGGCGTGGATTTTTTATTAACAAAGTAAATAGCATTACATATTTTCAAGAAGAAAACCTTTGACATTGAGATGAGATTCAGATATCATATCGAGACAAACATCTACAAATAATCTGTTCATTCAACTTTGATGTGGAACCCTAAAAAAGGGCCGTAGCGTAATCCGATCAAATCAAAATTGTGAGCGAATTCAACCGATGTTCATTTATATTTTGTCTTTGCATCTCTACATGAAACATGTTTAAAGTTCTCGTTTATTTTACAAAGAAAATCTGGTTATAATTTTGGGCCTAGATATCGATATCTATACCTCAGACCAAATAAACAAGACAGCTGCGAACAATACAGTGAAGCATGCCAAACTACACCTCGCTCTATGCATTACTCGCTCACACACACACATTTACAAACCTATTTACAACCAAACTACACCCCACTAAGTGCACACATGTTTACGAAACCGGCCTCACGTCACTGCGGACAACGTTATGGCTTGATTTTTTATTTGGTCTGCGAAATTCTCGTATACATAATCATCTATATACCTACATTTTTAATTAATTTCAATAGAGCAATTTCTTTTTTATATCTTTCTTCCTTGACACTTTTATTTACAGAAAAAATACTTCTTATGGGTAAGTGGGAGTCGGGTATTTGGCTTCATGCACTACCAACCATTATCTGGCCAAGATTTTATCTGGACTTTAAAAGAGACTGTGACCTCTGAGTTTGTTTCGGCCTTTTTCTTATAAAAAACACGTGGCCCTACACTAGGAATTTCTCCTGTATTTTGGGTGCATTTACAAACATTTAAACTCATATACACAACAGCCAGACCCGGAACAACTACTTGTAGGACATACAAATATTTGTTCCGTGCGGGAATCGAACCCGCGACACGCAGCGCAGCAGTCAATCGCTTAACCACTGCGCCAACCGTGCCGTCAAAGTCTCTTCTCAGAGTAGTCAGCTATGAAACACCGGCCTCAACTATGTAGTTTAAAAAATATGATTGACGTGTAAAAGTGTTTGTACAAACCTGCTTACAGAAATAAAATCATTTATCAATTACCGATTGTCGAACAAGGGCACTTTGCTCAACGACACTACTTTCCGCCTCGCTTCTTCCCTGAGATTAGGAGCTCCTTGTTGTTCTCCTCATCGCTGTCACTGTGGTGAAGTTGTCAACAGCCTCGGACACCACGGCCTGTCTTGCAGCCGAAGTGCGGGCCGCTTAGCTCGGCACGCGAACATAAATGACATCATCCGACGAGCTCTTGTCACTTTCGGCGTTCCAGCTGTATTCGAACTTAATGGCTTGGCACGCGAGGATGGCAAGAGACCGGACGGCATGTCTTTATTTCCTTGGAAGGTGGGTAGGCCTTTAGTGTGGAACGCAACGTGTGTCGATACTCTTGCGCTATCCCATCTTCCTGGCTCGGCGTGCTGTGCTGGAGCTGCTGCTGCGGCTGCGAAAAACCTCAAGCGGCGAAAGTATTGGTCGAGAGAGTAAGAGCCGTTTGAGGTTGAAAACCTCGCGCCGTGGGGTCCAAGTGCTCGTGGTTTGTTCAACGAAATCTCCAAACGGGTTGACACTTCCCTTGACCCAAGGGCTGGCTTTTAACTTTGCCAGAGGCTAGTCATTGCCATACAACGTGGCAATGCCGCCAGTCTCTTGGATACATTACCAGGACGCCATATTTTAATTTGTTAAATCTGTCAAATCTCTCAATCTCTCTCAATCTGTCAAAATTACAATCAATTTACATACATTTTTGACAGGTTTTTGACATTGATTGTCGCTGAGATGAGATTGCGACTTGAATTTGAACGTTTTTTAAGTACGAGAATTGGCCTACTGTTTTTCACCATAATTTAGAGAATTTATTCCGGAAAGAGTATATGTATTACTGATACGTTTATTCCATTAATGTTTAAGTTACATATTATAATAAAGAATCTCGATATTTTGTCATGTTTTAAAAACCGCGCGAAGCTAAGGTGGGCGCTAATTAAATGCATTTGTAGACAGGCGGCTTTTAACAGCAGATAAATGTCACTTTCTTGTGACTTTTGGACATATGGGTCTTTTTTCTTTTCTTTTTTGATGTTGGGAAATCATCAAATAACTTCTCCCGCTCTGGGCGGAGCGGGAGGGCGTGTCAGACTCTTACTGACTAAAACCCACCGGTGTTCTTTCAGTTGCCTGTGCCTGGGGCCACGGCAACCCTTTCGGACTTCCCCGCAACCCTGGCAGGCATCGGCCCTAGGGGACCCCGTCATTGGTGTTGACATCTCTTTGAGGCGCGCGACCCGGGCTTGGTCCTTATCGGACGGCGAGCTACCCGGACATAGGGGTCTGAAAAGTCAATAACATTTTAATCCAGAACCCTTAAAATCTATATTCAGCCCTTATTTACCCATTGCTAAGAGGCAGTTCACTATACTGACTGCTTTATACTAACATGGATTATTAATTATTAACAATGGATTACTTCAACAACTAAACCGTTCCAACTTGAAGTTCAAGAAAGCGCACTTAAAGACAAGGTTCTCAATAACTTAGTACCTCCTAGCGAGACTTGGAGCCACCGCAAACAATGTACAGTCACGAGCATATAAATACCTTACAGTATGCAAAATTCAAAAGCGTTTTTCTCGTGAATTAAAAATAGCAACTTTGAGAAAAAAACCTATTTAATATTTTCTAATATTTAGTATGTTTTCGATAATACTATGTTCGCAACACCATAAAATATCTTTAGATAGGTACTTTTAAAACGCTTTTGAATCTTGCGTAAGTGTATGTGTGTGTGTTTCAGCGTGACCGCAGACGATCACAACCTACTTTTCTAATTCGTATGTCTGAAACCGCGAATAATCACGGTACAGCGGACAGAGCTCCAGCGGGGTCTCGGAGCAGCATGGGGAGTGCGATTGTCGGAACCCAGCGCTGGGCACGCCACAATTGCGGCGATAAGTACCCTCGTTGAGTCAATGGTCATCAATATTTTTAATTAGAATTTTTAAAATTTTAACGTTGACAAGCAAAACATTTGATGGATACTTATAGTGTAATTTAAATAGTTTTAGCATAAAAACGTTTCGCTCTTTGTATAACACGATTTGCTATGGAAGAGCGGACTCTCCTAACACAGGCACTATCTGCCTAAAAGGAGGATCCAATCGCAAACTTTTGTTAATACCTTTACTTGTTCTACCAATAAACTATTTTAATTTTTTTATAGAAAAAATAGAAACGAAGACGAGTCGATTTTCATAATTTTTCGCTTATGTGGTCGCGACCCTCAGCCCTGACGGGTAGACGAAGAAGAAGAAGAAAGTGCTTATGATTAAATATTATTTTATGCTTGTGATTGTACCTTAAAACTAGCACTAAATAACAGCTCATTCAATACGCTTAGGATCAGTTGTAAATTAATATGAATTATGTCTGTATTTCAATGTTTAGCTGATCGTAATGTGTTCTTGTTAAGAATATATAGTTGTAATGGCAAACGTTTGGTTTATAGGCTTTTATTATTTTATTTACGTGATAAATATAGATTCTTTGTATTTTGTGAATGGGAGAATGTTGTAGGCCTAACTTGTAAACTAAAGAATTGTAGACCATTGTCTACCTTGTTAATTACCAGGTACCTGTCGACAGGCCTACACTGTCCTGGGCACGCCACAATTGCGGCGATAAGTCCCCTCTTTGAGGAGTGGCTAGAGAGGCGCCATGGCGTCCTCACCTTCCGCCTGACGCAGGTCCTCACCGGACACGGTTGTTTCGGGAGGTTCCTGTTCCGGATAAGGCGGGAGGAAACGCCCGGGTGTCACCATTGTGTGGATCGCCCGGAGGACACGGTGGAGCATACGGTGGAGGTCTGCCCGGCTTGGGCGGAGCACCGCCGTGTCCTCGTGGAGGCGATTGGCGGTGGCGATCTCTCGCGTCCGGCCCTGGTCCAGGCCATGGTACGGAGCGAGAGGGCTCGCGCCCCTAGCCGCCCGCAGGAGACGCCCTGGGCGTCGGGAATCGCAGACCGATTCCCGGCCACCATAGGCGTGGGCTTGCGAACGGCGAGCAATGGGCAGCTCACCGTTCGATAAGGACCAGGCCCGGGTCGACGGCGCGTTGTGTTCCACGCGTGCCTCAAAGAGATGTCAGCACCAATGACGGGGTCTGCTAGGGCCGATGCCTGCTAGGGTTGCAGGAAAGTCCGAGAGGGATACCGTGGCCCCTGGCACAGGCAACTGAAGGAACACGGGTGGGTTTTAGTCAGTAAGAGTCTGACACGCCCTTCCGCTCTGCCCAGAGCGGGAGAAGTTATTTGATGATTTCACACCTTCAAAAAAAAAAAAAGGCCTACACAGTCCTCCCATACCTATAAACACTGTAATTAGAAAACATTGTAAAAGCCAATTAAAATTAAAATATTAAATATTTATTTATTTTGAAAAGAGTAACCGTAGAGTGTCTTGTCGGCTTTTCTCCATAGGAAACGTTCAATTGGAACCGTGCACCTAGCTTCTGACGTTTCCTAAGTGCGCATGTAGGTTTATGTGAAATAAAATATTTTGATTTGATTTGAATGATTCTAGATTATAATTAAGTTATACAGTTAGAATTAATCTCAGCCTGTAATTGCTTCTGCAGTGCAAAAGTCTCGTTTCATTTAAGTTTGCAGGGAGTAGGCAAGCATTGTAATTAATATTCGTGCGGCAATGAGAAGTAATCACGGTGTTCTCATTCGCCGGAGGTATACAGGGTGAAATCGAATTCATGGGCAATTATGTTAAAGGGTCATTGTACTCATCATTATGAACAACTTTTACTATAGGACCAAACCTGAAATCACAAAAAAAAATCTGCTGTTCCCTACATTTATATTTGCATAACCCTTCAAAATGTAGGGAACAGCAGATTTTTTTTTTGTGATTTCATGTTTGGTCCCATAGTAAAAGTTGTTCGTAATGATGAGTACAATGACCCTTTAAAATAATGCCCATGAATTCAATTTCACCCTGTATCGCTTAAGGCCAAGCAGTACAATATCCCGTTGCTGGATGTCACGTGATAAATGTAGCGTAGTAGTTCGTCAGTTCCTTGGCTTTGTAATAGTAATAGTTTATTTCATAATGGGATTGTAAAGTTTACAAATGTTGCAATTATATTTTGAGGTTCAGATAAACAATAAAGGTGGGTGCTCTCCTAGATAGGCTAAAATATAGCCTGTGTTAAGGAGAGACAGTGCCGGTTGGCGGATTATTATAAAAATAGTGTGTGCTTTAATATAAAATTTGAAACAGCATCTGTAATGAGTGTAGTTACTATACAATAGCTATGTTTAATATTAATATTATTTATACAAAACATATCTAGAGTGTGTGGGTTTGTGTGTGTGTTTGTAGGTGTATTTCGTGTTATGTGTGTGTGCGTGTGTATGTGTGTGTTTACGAGATTACTTTGTGAGAAATAATTCAGTGTCATCATAATTGAAGTCCAAAAGGAATGTCCGTACAGTTAGTCGTGTTTCCGTATAGCGTTGTAGTGGTATCTACATCGCCACATGTGAACTACGCATCGCACTGACGTCAAAATCCTGCATCGCGCAAGCAGAGTTTACCGCGCAACCAGCATATTATACAACGTCTCGACATCAATCGTCGGGCAGACCGACCAGACACAACACCCGTCTGGTCGGAGGATCCTCCCTTTTCTATGGAGGTATGAGTGAACTTTACACCCGATCTCTCGTACCTCTATAAAGCCACTAGCAGAGCCACTGTTTAATAATTAACCATAAGTCTTTGCTCCAACATCCATGCGTGTTTACAAACTAATTGTTTAAACTCAACAAAAGGCAACGTTTTGACTACAACACAATAACTTAGAACACGCTGCCCTTGAGATTCGTTACTTATTTAACATCTCTGTTGGTAGGGAGATGACCTTACACGGTCCAAGGTATAAGACCTAGGTATTACCAGAAAATCCTAGTAGTAAAAACTTGACGCTTCATTAACTTCCATCATCATCGTCTGCCTGCGTTTTCCCAACTATGTCGTGGTCGGCTTCCAGTCTAACCGGATGCAGCTGAATACCAGTATTTTACATGGAGCGGCTGCCTATCTGACCTCCACAACCCGGTTACTGGGTAATACGATACCTCTTGGTAAGACTGGTTTTCTGACTTTTGGGCTTCCGACTACCAGGAACGACTGTCAAAAATCTTGGAATGACAGCCGGGACCAACGGCTTAAAGTATTTTCTGATGCACGGGGTGTTAAGATGGTCACCCATTCACGAACCAACCGCAGCAAGCGTAACTATGGCCAACTCTTTCTTTCCTTCTATAAAATGGAAGGTTAGAACAAGCTGGCATTTTTTGTTTTTTGTGTTTTTGAAACAGATAGATTTCTTTCGTCCATCGCAAGTTCGAAAACATTGATATGACCGGAAATATTCGTGTTGTTTTCGGCAAACCACTCGTTACAAAAATTATGATTTGAAAATTAAGACTGATCACTGCTGTTACTAAATGAATTAAATGATTATGACAAAAAAAAACAATTATAATTATTTACCTATATAAAAATGGATTCGGCCATCAAAAAATTCGGCCGCAGCGAAATAGTTCCGAAACGGCTTGTTTGGCAATACTGATTCTTTGGCCTAAAAATAGGCCAGCCCTACTTAAAAACCAAATGATTTGATAAAGAGGAAGACTGGTCACTGCTGTTTATAACGATAACTACGCCAAAAGGACTTCTTTCTTAATCGGATCAAAGAACGAAAGACCGCAATCGCCTATAACATCGCCCTCACCCCTAATGAATTAATCTCGAATTCTCTTAAGCGTTTGCATAGTGACGATAACAGTCCCGTACTGTATCACAGGCATTTGAAAGACAATACCGTTTGTTTGCTTCGCTTTGATAAATCCTGCGCTTAGAGTATTCATGAGACAAGGCATAGACCGTACCTAGCTGCGCTAGTATGAAGTCTGCCCACGAAATCGGCTGACACCAGAATGGAAGAAATAAACGTGTTGCGCCGACAACAACCAACATTGGACATGGAAGATAATGATGACATAATTACAGACTCAGTTACTGTCGCGGTCAAATCACTGAAAGTATGGACAAGTAATGTCCACAATTTCTATACACAGTTCCCCGCCATGCTGTCCGTTGCCGTGTCTATGTAGTAGGTATGTTTTAACTTATATCTAACTAATAAACTTGTCAACCCTCTTTCTGCTCGTGACTATCCAGTTCATTCTATGTGAAACATTAAGTTTGTAATGTCAAAAATAAAACTTCGTTACTGGAAATTGAACCTCCAAGCATATCCGCTTCAAGCGATCTTAAAAACTCCAAGCTATTTAAACGGATACTAATGGGATTTAATCAGCTATCTAATACAGGTGCCGATGAAGCAGTCGATAATGCTGGCGAAGGTCAAAATTGCAAATTGTAGAAATATTTAAGAAAAATGTAAATCGTAATCGAATTACCGAACTGGCTTATGCCATTCCATTACTTTCTAACCTCCCCAAGCAATCCATCACACGCTAGGCACACAGTTCGTCATGGTGCTTAATCGTTGCAAATTGGGTTAGATACACTACCACCCACCCTGTATGATTACGATTCCTTTTGCTAAGGTTAGCTTCCAAAGATTTATATTGATTCCAGTAGTTATCCGTAAATTACAATTAGGCTTGTTTTATTCATACCCTTAGTCGTATCTCACTAGGGATTATACAGGTAGTGTTGCGGATTTGATCACACTAAATTCTTTTATCAAAGGTATTGTAGCGAAAAAAAATGAAAATTCACGTAAAAACGTACGTTTTAATACGTATAATAATTTATTAATATTTACAACAGCAACGTATCAAAAGAAAAAGTAATAAGCTAAAATTAAATATCATCAAAACAGTTGCGAAACACGTAGTCTGTTCCGCAACTGTTTAAACTGTTTTCCGAAAAGGCTAAAACTTCCGATGAGAGGGTAAATAAGGGAAAGTACATAACAAATTCGAAGAATATCCTATACTATTTACGCAGAACTCAACAATATAACTTGGTTGACTGCAGATAACAGAACATAACTTAAAACTTGATTAGCCGGTCGTATGAACCCGCGCGCGAAAAAAAAAAGACTGGGCTGAATGCCAGATGCGTCACCGGCGCGGCGGGGCGCCGCTCGGCCGCCCGATAATGTAAACAAAGCATTTTTACGACTTGGGTTTATTTGAATGGTGCTAACACTTGTGTTTTTTGTTATGGTAAGGAACGGGGCTTTAAGATAGCGGAGTTTCGTTTGAAATAGGATAGTATTCATGTAATCAAATCGTTCGTTAGTATGACGCAACCATAAATCATAACTTTGTTTTCAAATAAATGGTTATAGTTCGAAAAAACGAGCGATGACCTATATTGTTTAAGGTTTTAAATACATTATGTGTATATACTTAACGCAAAACTAATAAAACCACATAGCATTAGTACAATATGTACTATTTACGAGCGCCCAAAGTTGAAAAAATTTGCCGACGGCAAAAAAATAACAATGGCCGCCAAGACAATGGAAACAAAATGTTGTTTTATAAATATAAATCTGATACGTAGAATAAAAATATTGGTACCTGTGGAAAGCTTATTTAATGCTTCAACTTTGTTATAAAAGTAGTGGTATTAGAATAACACACTGTACTAAAATAAGGATCTGAAAACACATACACGTAATAACAATAAACATGAATCGGTCAGCGCCGGTTGTGGAATAAAACCGAAATTACGTAATATTTTTTCACTCACCGATCTTGAAATCCTGCAGTAATTCACTTCACTATAATATTTATCACATACTTAAACAGGCCATAGCACTTAAAACACTTGAAAACCCACTTAAAACACAAATTATTTATCACGTAAACAACACACGCGCGAGTCGTACGCCACTGACAAGACGTCATATTTTTTTAATTATTTGATTTTTTTGGTTGAACGCTTGAAGTGTTGTCATACATCCTAGTACGCGGCACAGAGTCAAGAAATCAACTAAATACACGGAATGTGTGTGTCCGACCTTATAGTAAAGCAATAAAGGTTGAAATAAAATAAAATAAAATTAAATTTAAAGGGAACTCGCGTTCACTCGTTCGTTAAACTTAATTGTTGGAGGGGGGCCGACGTGACCAGAGTACGTTCAAGCGGTTATGACTAAGTAAATTATAATCAATAAAACTGACATGGCTCAATTTATAATTAAAAGTAGAAAATTTATAAAAATCTACTGTATTTTCATAATTTTCAGCAACTGTAGATTCATTGTGACGTCTTAATCAAATTTAAAAAAAAAATCGGCTGTTGACCTACGCGGTCAAAATGTATGGAACAGTCTTTCTTTTTTATGAGCTACAAAAAATTTCAACGCAATGGGAGTTCAGAATCATTACTGAATCCATGGTGACAGATTGCGCATGGGTTTCCCTGCCACCCTGTATGTATGGGGTGCCTTGTTCTTCTCTAGTATATCAGCACAAACTAAGTGAAATGTAACAATCTTTACAGCTGCCTACAATGAACCGGCGGGGTAATTGCATAACACACTAAAAGTAAGAATAGCTTTCATTTTTACAGTTCAACAACATTCGTCGAGCTGCACGGTTACTGACAAATGCGTGCACTGTCTGGACAGGTCCACTCAATCTGTGTGGTTCTTTTCTCAAAAGTCCATTTCAGACACCAATCTGCATGGTCCTCAATGATTAAGTCCGGATTTTTATATACACATTGACATTAATGAATTTTATATACAATTTTATGACAAGAGTATTTACTTTGTAAAGTATTATGCTATTATTTTAACTATTGTGAATGTGAGAACTATGTTGGTCATTACTTTTTTTTGTTTTTTTACTCTTAGTGTAATCATGATCTGGCGGTTTGAGTAACTTGTGCGGCCTACTCAAATGTCCTTTCTTTGGTATTGTTCGTCGAATCGTTGAGCTCCTTAAGTTCTGAGTTGAGCTGCACGATTGCTGACAATTGCGTGCACTGACTGGACAGGTCCACTCAATCTGTGTGGTTCTTTCCTCAAAAGACCATTTCAGACACCGATCTACATAGCCTTCACATGATCTGACCAAGATTCTGTCTGGACTTTAAAAGAGACTGTGACCTCTGAGTTTGTTTCGGCCTTTCTTCTCAGAGTAGTCAGATAGAAAACGCCGACATCATCTAGTTTAAAAAAAAAATATGATTGACGTGTAAAAGTGTTTGTAAAAACCTACTTACAGAAATAAAATCATTTATCATTCATTGCGTTATTTACGCTGTTGAGCAGACAATTTTTTTTTTCTTAAATTGCACCTACCACTGTTTGCCTCTGCGTCGCGTCACCCAAAGGTTGACTGGTAGAAAACGCCTATGGCATTAAGAGCGTTTATACCTTATGAGTGGCAACGTCGCAATTTAATGTCATATTTCGTGGTTTTCAATTTTTATCATTTAATCGGAGCTATATTTTAAAAATCTGTTTAATTAACTTTTTAGAATTACGTGAAAGTGTTTAAATAGTAAGTAACCGTAATTCTTACAGTTATTTTACAATGAAAATAACGCCCTGCAAGTTTCCAATGTATTATTTGCATATAAATAGAACTGTAAACGCAACGATTTCTTACCTTTTACACAGTTTTCACATAATTCTAAAAAGTTAATTAAACAGATTTTTTTAAATATAGCTCCGATTAAATGATAAAAATTGAAAACCACGAAATATGACACTAAATTGCGACGTTGCCACTCATAAGGTATAAACGCTCTTAAGTCCGCCTCTGTATATTTGTGTGCTTAAATTGTTAAAAAAATAAATAAATTTTCGAACATATGAAGCAATGGATTAGCAATATCCTTCAAAATAAATTAAATTGTGATTGATAGTGTGTTACCTCAGCTTATAGTTCGTTTTTTAAACCCAGATAGTAATCTGACATTTCAAGTATTTTTGTGTTTGTTTTTTAGTATAAGAGTCAAACTCCTATACAAAAAAGCATTACACTTGTCAAATTACTAATAGGTTTTAAAAAGTGAACTTTACAATAATTATCTAGAATTCAAAACACAGGTACTCTAGTTCGTCCGACCCGTAGCTCGCTCCAAAACCAAGTGCACGAACTGATCGCCGGATCGCGCCATCTTGACCACTTGTCAACCGTTACCACTTGGTGTTGCCACATAAATAATCGTTCTGAATCTAAACTAAATATAAAAAAGAGAAAGATTTAATTTTTTGTATGTCACGTCTTTCACGCTAAAACGACTTAACGGATTTGGATGAAATTTGGCACATGTATAAACCATAACCTGAATTAGGACATAACATATTTTCCCCAATATTTTTACGGGATAGAGACTTATGCGGGTAAAACCGCGGAGCGCAGCTAGTAATCGATAATATGTCAGTTTAGTTGATTTCAAAATATACTTAAATGAACCTAACAATAGTTAATTTAGGCGGTGCTGGTAGACATATTAGTCGGTCAGCAAAATGGCAGTGGGTCTAACTGCTTTCAACAATCAGGTGAGTATTTAACTTAGATTATATCCAAGATAAGAATGCTTGGAAACATGGTGGTCCAGCCCCATAGGACAACCTAAAGTCTAGACAAAATAAAACTTGTTGCTACTTTCATTGTATAATTTATTATATTTATGACATTGATTTACATTCTATGATTACTTTAAGTCACACACTGACATATTACTTGTTTAAATAATTTGGAAAATCGTATACTTTTACAATGTTTGTAAATATGTGAGCACCATGTACTCGTATCTATTACATAATTAACTTATTTGTCATTACTACATATTCTTCTCCATACGAAACTACCTTTTGGAAGGGGCGACTAGAATAAATTCTATTTGAACACACAAATATCCATGCGGTAATTAACTACAAATATACATATACTATCAAACTATTAAAATTAAAATATAATAACCTAAACTAACTAAAACTATTAACAAATTAAAATATGGCGTCGAAAAACTCCTCTGCATCGCTGTCGACTGGTAAAGTACCCAAGAGACTGGCGGCATTGCCACGTTGTATGGCAATGCTAAGCCTCTGGCCAAGGTAAAGGCCAGCCCTTGGATCACGGGAAGTATCAACAAGCCGTTTGGATATTTCGTTGAACAAACCGTGAGCACTCGGACCCCACGGCCCGAGGGTTTCAACCCCAAACGGCTCGAAAATATAATTGCCGGTAAGGTTATTGTACTTTCGCCGCTTGAGGTTTTCCCCAGCCGCAGCAGCAGCGCCAGCATAGCACGCCGAGTCAGGATGATGGGATGGCGCAAGAGTATCGACACACGTTGCGTCCCACACTAAAGGCCTATCCACCTTCCAAGGAAATAAAGACATACCGTCCGGTCTCTTGCCATCGTCGCGTCCCAAGCCATTAGGTTCTAATACAGCTGGAACGCCGACGGTGACAAGAGCTCGTCGGATGATGTCATTTATGTTCGCGTGCCGAGCTAAGCGGCCCGCACTTCGGCTGCAAGACAGGCCGTGGTGTCCAAGGCTGTTGACAACTTCGCCACAGTGACAGTGACGGGGAGAACAAGAAGGAGCTCCTAGTCGTAGGGAAGCAGCGAGGCGGAAAGTAGTGTCGTCTAACAAAGTGCCTATGTTCGACGACGGTAGTGCATGAAGCCAAAGACCCCACTCCCACTTACCCACAGCAAGCAGGCGCGCACGCTCCGCAGTAGTAGCAGACATGTTAAGTAAATTGTTCTGTACTACTCTGCAAAGCGGCTCATCCCACTTTCTCTGGTGAGATGGATTATCGGGTTGATCTGAATTCGGACAAGCGAGTCTCCAGGCATGCATAGCCTCGGTGAAGCATGGCACATCAAAATTAATCAGTGTGGGGGTTAGGATTTTCCTGATAAATTTTTCAGTGCCGTAGACCGAGGACATGAAAGCCGGTAAACTAACACTAGAAATTTTGCGGACGCCGAGGCTGCCCATACGAATGGGAAGAGTAGCTTGTATCCAAGCTCGGTCGTCCATGGCCACATTTAAAATCGAAGTTAATGTATGTTAAATAATTTGGTCCATTTTGTGTATATTTAAAATTATTTAATCCTAAATTATCATTATAAATTGCACCTACCACTGTTTGTCTCTGCATCACCCAAAGGTTGACTGGTAGAAAATGCCTATGGCATTAAGTCTGCCTCTGTACATTTGTGTGCTTAAAGTGTTAAATAAATAAATAATAAAAGGTGAGTGTGCTTCCATAAATGGGAAGCCCGAAGGAAAATTGTTAATTTAGGGCCGAAACAGCAATAACGGGTTAGGATTAAGGCCGAATGCATGTTAATTTGGAACAATCTTTCCGAAACGTCTTTGAAATTTTGTATATTTTCCTCAATAAAAACGGGAAAGGAATTCTCGAAGACAGGAGGACCCAAGAAGACGAAGAGAGCTTTTTTCAATAATTTTGATATCTGGAGCTATTGCGTTAAATTTGGGGAGTGTCAGATGTCTGTCAGTTCTGTCCGCCATATAAAGTTCACATTTCGCTTGGTTGAGATCAAGGCCAATAGAATGAAGTTCATTTTCTAAGAATTGTAGGTCTTTTAAAACGGTTTCTACATCGCGTCCCAAAGTTCCATCGTCAAGATACCAAACGTTAAATTTGGAATTTAGCTGTCGAATAATTGGGTGAATGGCTAAACTAAAGATCACTGGTCCGAGGGGGTCACCTTGTTGACAGCCAACAGCAGATTCCAAAAGGTGGTCCCGATACAGTAATTTAGAAGGAAATCAAATTTATTATATTTTAATGTAAATCATCATCATCATCATCAGCCTACAGCAGTCCACTGCTGGACATAGGCCTCTCCAATTGCACGCCATTTAAGTCGATTCTCGGCAGCTATCATCCAGCTGCTACCAGCCACCCTGCGAAGATCGTCGCTCCACCTAGCCTGAGGGCGTCCTACCTTACGTTTGCCGATTCGCGGTCTCCACTCAAGAACACGTCTACCCCAACGGTTATCGGTTCTACGGCTAATATGCCCGGCCCATTGCCACTTCAGCTTGATAATTCTGTGAGCTATGCCGACAACTTTGGTTCTCTGCCGGATCACCGCATTCCGGATTCTTTCCCTCAGAGAGACTTCAAGCATAGCTCGTTTCATAGCTCGC
The DNA here is from genome assembly GCA_937001585.2 of Brachylomia viminalis. Classification (NCBI taxonomy): domain Eukaryota; kingdom Metazoa; phylum Arthropoda; class Insecta; order Lepidoptera; family Noctuidae; genus Brachylomia; species Brachylomia viminalis. The sequence goes on along the minus strand of OW443303.2, from coordinate 6,455,572 downwards.
TGAGCGACCTTGTTTTAATGTAAATGTTACGTTCAAAGGTGCCTTTTATGTGTCCACTTGAAATAAATGCTTAGACTTAGATTGAGGAGCCGATGAAGTTGCAAACCAAAAAATTATCATTAGTTTAACTTTGCCTAGCTTCGTCCCAACTAAGTTGGGGTCGGCTTCCACAGTCTTACTGGATGCAGCTGAATACCAGTATTTTACATGGAGCGTCTACCTGACCTCCACAACCCAGATACTGGGTAATGCGATATCCTTCGGTAAGACTGGTTGTCAGACTTTCGGGCTTCTGACGACCCGGAATGACTATAAAAGTTCCGAGAATGACAGCCGGGACCAACAGCTTAACGTGCTTTCCGAGGCACGGAGGGGTCTTGGTAAGTAAAGTTGATCACCCATCCACGGACCAACCGCGGCAAGTGTAGCTTAACCTGATCGATAGACCCGTGCGGCTGTTTTTACTTAGCCACTTAGGCATCATCAACCATAACGTTTATAACTAAATCCCTAAATGTTTATATTTTCTTAACTTTACTGTGTTTTGTTTACGATAGAAATAATATTCATATGAAAAATCTAGGATTTTAGAATGAGGAAGTAAGAATATTCTTTTACTACTCCTAAGTCGAAATGTTTAGTAACTGACAGGGTTTTTGTTTTTAGTATATCAATGCTGACATTGTCACTATTTTGTTAGGGCTTGTTAAAAAAGTGTAAAAAAAGTCCTAGTACCTACCTAGTGTAAATAGTTAATCTGTAATAAAGTAAGTTCAGTTTCATTGGTTAAATCTGCCCTTACAAACTAACAAGCCCTAACAAGTTTGTAAGGGCAGATTTAACCAATGAAACTGAACTTACTTTATTACAGATTAACTATTTACACTAGGTAGGTACTAGGACTTTTTTTAAATAAAAATTATTTTCCATTGGCCTAGACCTTAACCTTTCAAAATGTGAAATTTATCTTCCCCAAACCAGTGACAGACAGACTATGAGACTACCATTGCAAAATTTAATACAATAGCAGCAAATATCAAAATTACGGAAACAAACTCTCTTCACCTCCTAGGGTCCCCAATTATTGACGAGTCTTTTCCAACGTTCATTGAGGAGAAAACACAAAATGTTTCGGAAAGACTATTCAAAATTATCATTCATTCGGCCTTCACACTCATTCGATAGTGTTGCTTTAGACCAAAATTTACATATAGCCTTCGCTCCTCCCACCTATTGAAGCATCCACAACTTTTAGAAAAAGTGGACCAAATTATTAGAAACACTCTAACTTCGATCCTGAATGTGGCCCTGGAAGACCGTGTGCAGCACAGCTGCGCAGCGCTGGACGGAAGGCTAATCCTTAGAGAATAGCACTCCTGAGCTAATCGCGTTCAGTTTAATTTGTGAAATTGGCTCTTAATGATGATCAAACATAGCTGGAGTCTTTAAAAGCAACGATGACGACTGTAAATGTTTACCAAGGTGAACTTTAATATCAAAGCCTTTAAAAAAAATGCATTGATATAATATGAACATTACAGTAATATAATAAAAATAATAGCAACAGCTGGAAGTATTGTATTTCGGTGCATGAAGTCAATGAAACAACAGGACGCAAGGTAGAGGTTACTGCATGACGTGGTACTACGTGGTGATACCTCACGTACAGTATGTTGCATTGGTTGCACTTGCAGCCTTGCATGGCCAATGACACGACTGATATATTATCTGTATCGAATGTTAGAAGTAACATCTATGTTGTTTCTACTCTATAACGCTGACACAATGCTGAGAATGGTATTCTAAAATTCAAATCTGAAAGTCTAAACGTGACATTGGCTAAATGCACAAACCGTGCGAAGCCAAAACAAAAAAAAAAAAAAAAAAAAAAAAAAAAAAAAAAAAAAAAAATCTGAAAGTATTTGTCTATTGTTTGGAGTCATGTTTTATTTTTCGTTCATCGATGTCATTTTGACAAATGCTCGCCATTATAATTATGAGAATTTGAAAAATTGATTGTTGTAATAGGGACGTTCATTTATTAGAATTTGAATGTCGATGTTCGAATAACAGTATATTTGAATAAAATAAATAATGAGTCTACATTGAAGTATACCTAAGCATGATTGAACGTTTAAAATGTTTGGTATGATTGATTTCTTTTCTAAAACGTCGAAGAAGATCGTTCCAGCGTCAATATAATATGCAACTTTCTTTCATTTTACAAGCCATTAATTTCAATAATTTATTAGTAAATGTAACGCATCATTCTTATCATAAAACTTCATAAAAGTTTTTATTAATGAAAAATACAGTATTCAAAACTAATCATAAAATATAACAGTTATACCTATAGACGCATTATCAAATTAATCATTCAAACTGTTACTTTCACTTGTGCAAGTACATACTCAGCTACTACGCTCAACATCTCACGTACGCACTCGGTTCCCAAAATTCTTCAACCGACGAACGCGATCTGCCTCACATTCACACCTCATGTTTCTTAGAACCAAAGATACCGGGTTACTGACGATGGTCACATACCTAATGCATTCTGCGAATATAAGGTCAATAATTATGATTTACTTATAGGTATTTAGGTTTAATACTGTGAACTTTAAATAAAGTGATTGGTTCAAAGGAGCTTTTTACATATTTTACATTTTTATTCTGAACGTTCGATATACTATAAAATAGTTTAAGTAAGGTCTTTCGAGTAGGTACCTAAATATTTTGGGTACCTAGTTACCTAATGAAATTGATTCAACGCGATGAGATGTGAAAATTAAAGAAAAAAGCATTAAAACATTACTTTATTCTCGGAAAACGGATGTTCATTTTATTTGTTTTTTCTTTAAAGCTGTTTTTTTTATTCCCCACAAAATTACGATGTCCACAACAATAAAAAACAAGGTTGAGTATTATTTGCTGGAGAGTGGATAGATATAAGTAGGTATGTACCTACAAGCACGATAAGGCACTGATTTTGATCTGTCCTGATCCAGTTCAAATTACTTCTCATAACGTTATATACAAAGAAATGGTCAATTAAGTTCATGGTACAGATTCTATACAATTTACAAATTGATTTCATCCTTGAATTAAATTGTTCAATCAGTGGCCGAGTTCGACGTAAACAAAGATGGAGAGCAGAGTTCGTACCGTAGTGATGTGAATATGTTGCTCGTCTGTTTTAAATATATCGATTTTTTCTAAGCACGTGCTTTTACGAGACACTGCATAGTGCAGATGATGTTTACCTACATAGGTGGTATTAATTTTGTGTACAAAGAATAGGCGGCAGGCTAGTGGGATACACTAATAGCCGATTAGACGTTAGGCCCTTATTCAACGAATGGATGAATTGATTCCTCAGTAGATTTACTTGAATATGATTGTTCCGTTCAACAATCAACTTTAACAAAGTGCAAGTAAAATGCAAGTAATGTGTAGTAATGTACAACTAAAATGTATGGATATAATAATTATATGGAGACGCTTATAAATTTCCGTTAAAAACAACGTTATAACGTGCACGTATTTCCATACATTTTATCGACGTGGTCGTAGATATCTACGATAATATCGTCACGTTTAAATGATAAAAACGCACAATAGTTCATGACATGGTATAATTAATATATATATAAATAAAGCAAGTCAGCAATGTGGTAGCAGGGCCGTCTGCCCAGGTTGCACCAGGCGCACATTCAAGTATCACATGCTACCGTTATACTTATGTGAATGTTGGCATCACGTGAGTATAGAGTGATTTGTCACGCAATTTTTCTATTTGATATTCTAAGGCTGAACCCATCGTAAACAAAATTCAACACAAAGGTCAGACGTTAGTGATGAGTTTATCAACCTGGTTTTGTTTACATTATCGATATCGCCCGTACATCAGTTGAGTCATGCTATAATAGCATTGACTTTATATTGAAAATTGATTACCTGACACGTCAGTTTACTGAAATTATAACTTCGGTTGATTGATTTATTTGACAAAGTATAAATGGGACTTCGTTGTTAAAGTTTTATTTTTACTATCAATACTTACTAGCAGATTTTTATAACATTAAGATAGCTACTACGGATTTATCATCATACCTACTCTAAAACAATAACTGATAAGTACATCACCCCAATATTATTTTGACAAAAACCAACATATTTAGCGAAATAAGATAACTTATACGAGACACAATATAATTAAGTAGTAGTAGAGACAGCAGCTGAGTCAAAGGTAAATAAAGTTGACCCACATAATTCGTAGTACAGTGCTGTGCTAACAACATTCTACTACTATAATATTATGTTAATATTAACAAACGACTCTCATTGTCATCGTTTCTTTGGTATTTAATTTACTATTGCAATTTTGAAAACAATTACCTTTGGAACACAATGTGGAATTAGTTTTTAAAGATAACATAAATAATTCAAGACGTCACTTTCAGTTATTTATAAAGTAAACCTAAACAATGACAGATAAGGAATCATGTAACGATTCATCAAATTCACAATTTACTACACAATTTAGGTACCTACAGTTGTTGCACTAATAAGCACATCATTTGAATTTTCTAGCATGAATTAATCTTAATTATAAGTGCCTACCAATTTATTTCCCTTAAACAATAGCTCAATACTTCAGGATAACTTTATTGCTAAAATAATTATCCAATCATGAATCTTCATTATAAACATCGAAATTTATTCGTAAAATAAAGCAAAATGTCAGTTTAAATCTAGCTTTAATTATTAATAAACCACAAAACAATAGGTTCAAAAAAATTAATTACATTACAACAACTTCAAACGTCTTACAAACACTCACGTAAGTACAACATGCAAGTACAATGACTCCATAAAAATATACAGTTTATCGACATTGTGGCACATCACTACGCAAACCAGTATCGTATAGACGCCGCCGGCTCGCGGCTGTACGATCTCTGAATGCATTATCGACTAGCTCGGGCATACGACAACACTGTCCTTCGTCAATAAAAGTTTAAAAATAAAATTGCGTTTTTTTATCTGTGTAAACAAAATGATTACGAACGTGTGAAGTGACTTTGAGAACAAATCATTTTTTGTTTTTCTTTTTACTGAGTGAAAGTGTTTTGTTTCAAAATGTCTAAATCAACTTTGTTGATTCGTCAATCTCTGTGAGTATTTTTTGTGTGTAGTATTGTTTTTTTGCGTTTTCTGGGTAATTTCATTAATTTATTTCTACCGCCATTGTTATTAATATTTTTATTTGTCAATACGTTACGCTGAAAAGTTAGGTCAGTCATTTTGGACCTTTCATTATTTATTTAAAATTCCCAATTGGACAATAGTTGTCATAGAAGATAGGCAGACACATAATATTTCTAAATAAAAAATAATGTTTCTTTCATAAAACTTAAATAAACTTTAGAAGTAAATTAATCTAAATGCCGTTGATAATTTATGCCGAGTTACCGTCTAATTACGCGCTGTTCAGTCCAGTTTTATTACTGAATGCAATTTTAATTAATGCAGATCCAGTCTCCAAGAATCATAAAAGATGTACCTAATTAAGGTGCATTGAATGCCTGCCTTTAACCTGGTAACTGTACTTTGATCTGGAATCGAACTAGTGAGTTCCAAGAAGTGAGGTAGGAATGTGCATATCACTGCACTGCCACAATAAATAAATTAATAAATCCAACAAAATCTTAACCAAGTCTTCATAAAAAATCCTTTAAGTACACAAAAGCGCAAGCGCAGAAGCATTGTTTTTTTTTTGGGCGATAAACAAAAGTATTCTTCATTGTTTATTTTAGCATTAATAAAAGGATTACCACAGTTACACAGGTTTACATAAAGCGAAAACATTAACTTAAAAGCTAAGTAATGTTACTTAATTCTATGACTTAGTTTGTATATTTTCATATAAAGGCTGGGAGCAAACAGGCGCGACGCGACTTTAGTAGAATAATTTCTATGAACATTTCATGGAAATTGTTCTACAAGAGTCGCGTCGCGCCGTCGCGTCGTGCCTGTCTAAAGGCTCCCCTTAAGACTGTTATAAGTCTGATATAACTATTATAATAAAACATTACATACTTATAATATTATTAGTTACCATCCTTACCTTGTTGCTATTCCACCAATTCGCACTAAGCGTTTCCAAATGTCTTTTGTAATGCGCACAGCAAAAGAATGGAACTCTCTACCTGCGTCTGTGTTTCCGAACGCATACAACCCTAATCTCTTCAAAGTGAGAGTGAACAGGCTTCTTCTGGGCAAGCTCACTCCACCGTCGACTCTGTCTCTTTAACCACTGACCTAGACTAGAGTCAAGAGCAAACCCAGCTTAAATAAAAAAATAAAATGTGCCAGTGTTTATCAAAACGGCGGACGAACGCAGTTTCGTAACGATAAATTTGTATATTAACCGCATCTATAAATAATGGTTTAATGTCCGCTATTCGCTTACATAGGAAGTTGTTATCTATTGCATAGGGAAGTATTTCGAAACCGAGTAAATAATCAATCAGTCATGTTGTGTGTTCGATTCTTACCCGCTGCACTATTCAAATAACCCCAGTTCTATAGTTCGTTTTTTAAACCCAGATAGTAATTTGACAGATGTCATGTCAAACTCCCATACTAAAAATTAAATACAAACCGTTTTATTACAAAATACAATTTTATTTATCGTAAGCCCGAGCCTAAACTTTCGAGCAAGTTTTTGTTTTTCGAACTTTATGACGACTTTAGTAAAGTTTTTAATACAAAATTGACAACCCCTAAGACTGGACTTGTCAGTTTTGTAAAAGGAACTGTATTTCGATTTCTGATAGGTTCTTATTTCAAGAACAGGCTCGATGGTATAAACCATGTCTAAAGAAAAACCTTCTTTTGTAACAATAACGAAAAAGACTTCAAATGTCAGATTACTATCTGGGATTAGTAAACGAACTTTAGTTAAGTATTGTGTATTCATTTTATTTTTATTTTGTTACTTTTATCTCATCGCATGCTGCACCGGTTGACGTCTTCACGTCAGCGCCGGCTGTCGCTGAAAACCAGCGCTGGGGCTCAGTCTCGCATAGGGTCGTAGCATTATGCTGAGCGATGGTTGTAACGCATGTTTTGCGTGGATATAACGCGTGTGCGTGTGCGTGTGCGTGTGCGTGCGCGTGTGCGCGTGTGCGTGTGCGCGTGTGCGTGCGCGTGTGTTCTTTCTCTATGTCGTGTTTACTGCAAATAAACGTATTTTTTAAATATTTTCTTTTCAAACAAATTCCTCATACTCGTAGTTAGTGATCGCGGTAAGACCAGTCGTGCGATTCTGTAATCATCTCACCGTGAAAACTTAGGTGAAGTGAGCGTGAAGTGAGCTGTCAGTGTCGTCCCACTGATGCTAGGGATTGACCCAGCATTACATTTACAATCATAATCGAGATTTTAATAATATTTTTTATGCAAATTCTATTGATAATTTTATATGATTTTAAATGAAACGTTGGTGAATCCCTAGCATCAGTGGGATGACAATGACAGGTCACTCCACGCAAGTCTTCACAGTGAGATTTTTACAGAATCGACCGGCAGGGAGCTCGCACAGACCAGGAAAGCATGGCACAAAAGGGCCCTAGGTCTCACTCAGCAGAGGGTGGAAGAAGGCCCCCATCATGATGATCATAACCTCTTTTATCTGTTCTGTGATCATAATGATGAGCAATCTGTGACTGTACAAGTATATTAACCATAGTTAATATTCTTAACTAATGGTTAAAATGGTGAGTTAATAGATAACATTTTGCATTTGCCTAGATTTTATTTTTAACTAATGGTTGAGATAACTACGGATCAAAAAACCGGCCCATAAACATGACAATAACTCCGATAACCTTTGTAAGATTACAGTTAGTTTTAAGATTATTCACGACGTGTCAGATCAATCATCTTCGAAAAACATTTTCAGTTCCTTTGTTTAAAAATATAGGGTGGCAGGGATATCGTCACGCAAATTGTTAAGTACCATGAACTCAGTGCATGATGCTAGACCTCAAACCGTAGAAATTATTAGTCGATTATAAAAAAAAAACACCTGTTTCATAGAAAAATGCAATACCTACGCGGTCAAAATGTATGGAACTGTATTTTTTTTTTTTTTTGATAACTGACGTGTAAAGTTCGCGGCGGGGGTTCAGGTAGTGCGCCAATGTCCCTACCACCCTGTATAAATGAAAGAAAGAAAGAAAGAAAGAAAATGCATTTATTAAATGCATTAATAAATATAACATCATAACATGACGCCTTGTGACCAGGGACCGAAACCGGTATCATCAATAGGGGTATTTTTTCGGTTACAACATTTATATTTTTTACAGGTATTATTAAAGGTTACCTTAATTCTTAAATTGAATACAACCAGTATTAATACCGGTTACCGGAATTAAAATTACCTCTATTTAATACGTGCCGTCGGCATTAGTCAAAGGGCGCACATCGCCTGTGTGTGTGTCAAAGAGTTTCCTTGTATTTCAATTTTGTCAAACTATTCACGTTGATCTCAAAATTTGGAAGAATATTAAACTTGTTACAGAAATTATAGGTATTTAATTTTGGATTTGAAACAACAATGATGAAACAACAAGGTGAATGATGAAGAATGATGAAACAACAAGGTATTTTTTAGGTAACCGGTATTAAAACGGTAACATAAATAGAGGTAACATATTTATCCTGCTTGGTTACCCAGATAGCGGTAACCTTAGTCGTAGAAGTAACCAAAATTCTTCGATACCTGTACCGTAATTTATAAAGGTTTTCGGTCCCTGCTTGTGACCCCAAAGAGTTCGGAATGTGGGTGTACCCACATTTCGCTAGTTATGTTAAGACCCGTTGGTCTAATGGCCGGGTAAAAACAAAACAAAATAATAACAAACTACGTTTTTTTCTTAATTTTGCGACAAACGAACAAAGCCTTTTAGAGCCAAGTCTTTCTTTATTACTTTTCTTATCACTCACCACTACTTCTTTACATTCCTTTCCTTATCACTCGTTTTTTTTTATAATTATAACAGTACAGTAATAACTTTTGACGTAATTAATAAAACGTTATCCACATCTAAGCGATTTCATGGGTACACTTTACGATTTAGATAAGGCTCGAATTGTAATTGATTCGTCACCCACATTCAACATCACGTTCCAACTGAATAGGCTTATTTGAATGGTAAATAGGAATGTCTGACTAAAGTCCATTGCATCTTACCGGTCCCAATCTGCAGACTCGTACTAGCGATATTGAATGGGCTATGAGATCGTAGACGGCAACAACAATCGGTAGCAAATTTTTGTAGGAGCTAAATGACGCAGTAGAGATCAAATGTATGTACGACAAGTCCTACAAAATGTAGGTTATACAAAACAAAATCTCAACCGATACTCAATACTCGATTGAAGGACCTACGAAAAGTATGCCGTGTACGAGTGCGCCAAGTGCAAGTTTGTAGGTACTGAAAGATTGTCTGCAAAATGGAACTACATCGTGCAGGTTGGCAGAAAAATGGCTCTGGTTGCATTCGATGACTCAAGCGAATTTAGAATCAGTTTCAGCTTGGCTCGGTGGAACGCAGAGCTAAGAGGTTCATTGGCGACGTTAAAACTGGTGGATGCCAAGCTTCACAGGTTGGCTTATCGCCGCAAGGTCACCTGCTCGCCGGTCTTCTACAGATTGTACTTCGGTGTGTGCCCAAGAACTCCACGACCTCATTCCACCGGCCTCCTTCTTCCATTGGTCATCTAGACGCACTGCAAATTACCATCCTTACCTAGTTGCTATTCCACCAATTCGCACTAAACGTTTCCAAATGTCTTTTGTTATGCGCACAGCAAAAGACTGGAACTCTCTACCTGCGTCTGTGTTTCCGAACGCATAGAACCTCTTCAAAGAGAGAACAGAGTGAACAGGCTTCTTCTGGGTAAGCTCACTCCATCGTCGACTCTGTCTCTGTCACCATTGACCTAGACTAGAGTCAAGAGTAAACCCATCTTAAATAAAAATAAATGTAAAAGTAGCGTTTATTTTATAATAAAACATTATTGTTTTAGGCGCGGTAAGTCAACACGACCGGCGACCACTTGAAATAAATAGCTAAAATTCAGTATTGCTTCATATTTTGCGGCAACCTCGTTTCTATTCTTCTTCAAAATCTTGATCCTTCACAATATACATTAGAAAATGCAATGTTTGTAAGATCCAACCCTTGCCTATTTTCTCGCATGGCAGATCGATTCCCTCGTAATAGACGTAACAGTACTCAACTTTGCCCCACACCAATAAAAATTCTTTTAACGATTAAAAACCATACTAATATAGATACATTGCAATCATTTTGTTTTTTTTTTAGGTTGTTCTTCAAGCAACATATTAACGTGATAGTGTTTTAGTCCAACCAATGGTTTTTTTGATAGATAATTGCTTCAGATTTTGCAACAAATTACCAGCTTTGTGTCATCGCGCTTCTTTTCCTTTTCTATGCAGTCCGACAGTGACCGCGCCTTAGCTGTTGTCATCCTCTTAGTTGGCTGGTTAATAATAAATGTCACCACGTCAGTGGCTCAAGTCCAAAGTTATGGTCTCCTACTTGAACAATATTCTGATGCAGCGACTGTTGAATCATCACATTATGTAGGTAACTTATGTTCCGCCTGGGTTGCTTGTTAACGAGCAGTTGTTGTGTCTGGCTAAAATCCGGAGTGGGTGTATGTTCCACTCTATTGACTCTAATACATTGTATGGTACAACATACACACAGTCACATAGCAGCAGGTCAAGTTACCACAAACTGTCAAATTTTCTCATTCGATTTGAAACTTAACACTCAACATTTAGGGTTTAAAATCATTTGGAGAAATTTGACAGTTTCGTATAACCTGATATGCGGTCCAGTTAGTTTACTATGGTATTCTAACCATTAGAACGAAGTATCTTAACGCAGCTTGCGGTAGGAATTGAAAACGTCACGTAAGAAAAAAGTGTTTCCATGCGACTTTCTCTCTCTCTCTCTCTCTCTCTCTCTTTCTATCATATACGGGTGCCTGTGTGCGTGCAAGTATCACGTAAGAAACTTCATTCCTGATGGGGGTCCTGTTTTTTTATTTTTTTATCTAAACGCTACAACCATAATCTCTTCAAAGTGAGAGTGAACAGGCTTCTTCTGGGTAAGCTCATTCCATCGTCGACTCTGTCTCTGTCACCACTGACCTAGACTAGAGTCAAGAGCAAACCCACTTGTATATAAAAATAAAAAATAACCTACCAGTTCTTCAATATGCATCATGAAACAATATACCTATGGTTGATTATTCTCCTACACTTAACGGTTCCACTTGGGTACACTTATTTGATTCGGAATAAAATTTGCATGCTTGACTAAAGTCCAAAGTGCATGTATCGCGTTCTACTCAATAAGGATCAAATACATTGTTAGCTCGAGAATTGTTGGTTCATTCGTCACACACATAGCTAACTAAGTGATCCTTCCGACTTCGTTTATATTTAAATGAGGAATTAATAAGTCTGACTAAAGTCCGTATTACGCATTACTTCTTACTGATGTCAGTATTGCATCGTATGTAAGCTGTCCACATCACGTTAAAACCTCTTATCAGCCACCATAAGAACGAGAAGCTACTCAGCATAAAATATACAAAAATTACACAGTGAAAAACCACTAAAAACAAAACAAAATGACAAAACAAACAAAATTATAACTCGATAGGAAGTTGTCAACATGCAAGATTCTATTCTATCTTTACATACCCAACTAGTGCAGCAAAAAAAATCATGTAAAGTCAAAGTCAAAGCATTTATTTCAAATAGGCACATAAAAGGCGCCTTTTGAACGTCAACATTTACATTAAAATAGAATTTTTTCTAGTCGCCCCTTCCAAAAGGTAGTTTCGTATGGAGACGAATGGGCAAGAAACTCCACCGTTACTCTTTTAAAATGTGTTACAATATTTTGTATACATTAATTATAATGTGAAGACGATGCACCTAGAATAAAATCACCCTACCACAATAGGTAAAAAGAATTTAAAAATGTAGCAATGACAAATAAGTTAATTATGTAATAGATACATGGTGCTCACATATTTACAAACATTGTAAAATTATACGATTTCCGTAATTATTTAAACAAGTAATATGTCAGTGTGTGAGTTAAAGCAATCACAGAATGTAAATCCATGTCATAAAAATAATAAACTTTACAATTGAAGTAGCAACAAGTTTGATTTTGTCTAGACCCTAGATTGTCCTATGGAGCTGGACCAGCATGTTTCCAAGCATTCTTATCTTGGATATATTTTCAGAATTTGTTACTTGTTTTCATCGTCAACTTACCTTGTTTATAGTAAACGAATTTAGTATATTTGATTAAAGTCCAAAGGGCCTGTTATTGCGTCGTACGCTTATAGCACTATAAATAAACACACCATGTACCATTTACACGCCAGTGTTCTGCGTTTACATAAAGCAGCCTGGACAAGTTACCACAAACTGTCAAATTTTCTCATTCGATTTTGAACTTAACCTACAACATTTTAAGGTTTAAAATCATTTGGATAGATTTGACAGTTTCGTATAACCTGATATTGTGCTGGCGACTGTACATAAACAGTGGAGTACCTAAATACTTACATACAGATTTAAGTAGCTTCGTTGGTTTAACAATGATAAGAGCTGTAAACTTGAGATATTTATTGGCTTCCATTTTTAGGTGAAGCATGTTTTATTTATAGTTTCAACGTTAACAAAAAAAAACAACAAAGTTATAACTGTTATAAGTTATCTGTGGTTAGTCTGGAATGTGCAGTTAATCTTTTTTAATATCCTTTTAAACCTGTTTGAGGCGGACTGTGCGCATGTCCTTAAATATTTGCGTAACCCTTTATAACTAAGGTAGGTAGGTACTTGTTTAAAATTCGCGAATAGCTTACCTAGCAATGTGTTTACTTAATTCAAGAACCTGTTTTAATAAACAAGTTTTTTTCACTTATGTAGTAGGTGTATCGCATAGTAAATAGGTAGGCATATAATGTACCTAATGTTACGTCACCTGAGCCAAAAATACTGCAACAAAAAAAACTAATTGTAGATACCTTCTGTGATCTAGTTTTAGGACAACTTTTTTGTTGGTAGAAACAGCAACTAGATGCAGCTATTTCGTTTCGCTAAAACTGCTAAAGTTACCAAACTAAAATTTAATTAAAATTCAGCTCAACTTAGAAAGACAAAGGTAGATGACATTACTGTTTTGTTATTTACTTAAGGGGCTGACAACAGCTAAAACGCGGTCACTGTCAGACTGCATAGAAAAGAAAGAGAAGCGAGATGACACAAAGCTGGTCATTTATTGCAAAATATGAAGCAATTCTCTATTTACACAAAATCGATTATTGGATAAAAAAATTAAAACACTATCACGTTAATGTGTTGCATGAAGAACAATCTGAAAAAAAGACAGAATAATTGCATGTATATTAGTATTGTTTTTAATCGTTAAAATAATTTTTTAGAGGTATAAAAAATAAAATAAATAAATAAATATCGTCTGACATTGCACACAGCACCATCTAGTTCCAAGTTAAGCACTTAATTAAGGTTTGTGTTATGGATACCAGATGGTTGATACACTACTTAAATACATTTTTTTTTTCGTCAATACATACATATTATAAATATACATCCATGACTCGGGTACAAATGTCCATATTCATCATACAAACATTTGCCCCTACCGGGATTCGAACCCAGGACCATTTGGTTTCGCTGACTACACTTAGCCACTGTAGCCACTACACCAAACGTGTCGTCGTGTCGTCTGTATCTTCGTGACTTTTCTCTATCGTACCAAATTAGTTGTATTATGTTTTCAATACACTATCTAACTAGCATATATCCAGAAGAATATCATATATTTTTCTCATTTTGTTTATTGCAGTGGATCATCATTATACTGGCATTATAAAACTTGCGTTTAGGTTATGTAGTCCCCTTAAATAATACCTAACACTGTTCCTTCGTAAACTACTTATCATCCCAGTGCAGCGAGGTTTGTATTTTCTGCATGAGAACCTCCTTATAGATGTTAAATAGACAATGGTAAAGAACCTTGACACACTGGCCGAAAATACAGTTCCATTGTTAATTTAAAATTAACAGCGCATTTTTTTACAGTTTGACTAAGAACAAAGCAACGCTGTCAAAACATTTTCAAAATAAGCTATTTAGGAATTTTTGACATGGATTAAAATTATTCATAATTTTTCGTTTAAATTGATTAAGTATGTTATAAATAGCTTGCTATTTGCAATTAAGTAGGCAATGACTAATGAAGCAATCACTTCCTTCCTACCATGTAGATTATTTGTTTTGGTATTGCATGTTTGTTTATTTAAAAATTGCAACTGCAGAACCGAAGTGCAAAGCCAAGCAAATACTTTCTCATATCCATGTTTACTTTCTAATGCTTGGAAATTAAACGCCATCTAGACATAAGTCATACAAGACTGTTGAGTTATCGTTTTATGAAACAAACAACAAAAGTACGATTAGCGATGCAAATAAAAAACTTTGGCGTAATAATTTATGATTATGACACAACAATAAAACCTGCTTTTAAAAGCAATCAACCTTCAAACAAAATAAATAAAAGAATCCTTCCTTGTTCAAAATCCGTAATGCGTTTACTTTATAAAGCAGTTCTATCGCTGTAAACGTTATACATCGCTGGTTTTATCCCAGACTTGTCCAAATTCCTTCTATAATGAGCAACATAAAAGTTAATTGATACCTACTATCGTATTGCGACGGTACTTTACCGCCCTTGAACTTGGCGTTTTGTATCAAGTTCGATTTGATTCTCCAGCCGCATTCTCGCAAGTTCCACACTAAACCAAAAGGGCGTATGTCCCACAACACTGCGAACAAAAACAGATTTTAAGTTTAGGGAATAAAGGTCACTATAGGAAGTCGTTATAATGTAAACACGAACTAAATGATGTTACGAAATAAAACTGGTTGGCGAAAAATAAAACAAAACAGAATCGCGTCGTAAATGGAGCCAACGATATAAAAGTTCTGACAGTAAATGTTAATTAAGGAAGTTGTCAAGAGAGAAAAGCTTTTTCTGTAAGTCTAAAGAGGTTTTCAGATTGCAGAAAGACTAATACTTGCCATTATATTTTGAACAAGACCTCATGCTGACAAATTTTTCTCCTGAAACCCATAAACATGCCAGAATCTTAGCCAGAATCGACTTGATAAAAATCTTAAACTCACCAACAGACAATGGACAGCCTACACCGTCTAGAAGCATGTCATTTTGCACAAGAGTTCCTTATTTGTAATATGACGGCAATCTATTAGGTGGATGCAGGGGAGGTCATTTGCAAACAAATGACCCATTATGAAGTTATGACCCCTATGCAAATGTCAACCATTTTCGAGTAATTTGACATTTTTTTTTAGATATTCGTATCTTATTGTATCTCGTTGGATAGCTGAGAAGTTGTACATATATTTGGAATTTTCGGTCGTCAATGTTTATCAATTTTTTTGCAGAAATCAACCGTTTTATTAGTCAAATAACCTGCTCAAAATAATGAAAATTGTGTGCTCTGATTTAAGAAAAATTAAATATAATTGTAATTTTATGGTTGATTACTAGGTATTGAAGTAGACGCAGACAAATAAAAGACAGATAAAAATAAAAAAAAAACATGTTATGTTTTTTTTATACATTTTCAAAGTTGTATACACGCTTAAAAAATAAAAAGTGTTACTCGGAAATGGTTGACATTTGCATAGGGGTCATACGGGATCATTTGGTTGCAAATGACCTCCCCTACATCCTCTTAATGGATTGCCGACATATTACCAGTAACCCTGTATAACGATGGTGAGCAAGAAGATAATTTTTTTGAAAATGTAACTCTTAAAGAGGTTAAATAAGGGATGAAAATTTGTATGTATCAGGGTTTGTCATGTGGCTCGTATTACGCAAAAAGAATATGCAAACATCCTGTGTGTATTTTGCATGAAACACTGCGCTTAGAATCCAGTGACCCTGAATCCTTACTTTTTTAGTTCTTGTAACACCTTTTGTATCTAGCGCGGAGATTTCAGACATTTGTTTTTTTACTGGCCATTAACCAACTACGGCAGTTTTGCATAACGGCCTTAAACTTGTTAACGGAAAAAAATAAAATTGCTTCCCTAACAAAGTAGTATGGCATTTTTTTTTTGTCTTTCGTTAATATCTACTCTATGTCTTCGGCTTTTATATAGATATAGATATTTAATCTAGTTCCTTAACAATCTACTGGTTAATAGACTCTTATCTAGGTACAATTATATCCTACCGAATCCTACCTACTTCCGAAGTTTGGAGGTCTGCTTGGCAATTAGACATGAATATCTAGTCATGAAATAATTGTGTAAAAATATTGTAAAATAGTCTATCATTATTTTAAAACTTAACAAGACTAGCATAAATAAATGTGTAAGAGTACCTACTAAAAAAATAAAATGCAACTGCAGCAATAACAGACATTTACAGATGTGACTAAGTGCACAATACTGCATTTATTTTTAGCCCAGATTAAACCCGGTTGTTTTAATTCAATCGAGTGCAGACTTGTGGACCGCTTTCCGTGGCATATTATGTACACTGACCCAATTCTTTTTACCCGGTTATTTGCAATTTTGACTGATTTATTAAACGTTGCATTTACATAATGTAGGGCTTGTGGGGGAGTAATAACAGCCGCCAGAAAAGCAAATGAAGAGACTGACAGGCTGGCTTATTAATTTGTGTAAATGTAAATGATGTTTTTGTTGTTATTTAATTAAATATTTCTGTACTTTTCATCTTATTTGTGAACATATTAAATTTTTCTTTTAATCTTTTTATTTGTAACTAAATCAACTAACGATTACTAAAACGTCCTTTAAAAAATAATTAAAAAAAAAAAAATTAAAAAAAAAAATTGTAAGTATGTGATTTTTGTATGTGTATGTTTTAGTGAGTAAGTCGTTGAGGTGCCTTACCAATAAATAAATAAATTAATCTAGGTACGACTACCTGCGTCTAATAAGGCTTTAATTAACGACATGAAATGTAAATGAAGCCATATAATTAGACCAATGAAAGGTATAAAAAAAAACTGAATGAAGCAACTGCTCTAAATTGAAATATATTATTATTTTCTCACTATTGTCTTGAGGAGACCTTGTTATAATTAAATCCGTAATCATATTCAGATGTCACGAACAAGTTTGACCTGTTATAACTTAGAAAAAATATTTGTCATCTCTGTAGGTAGGTACTGATGATGAAGAAACTATAGTACTTATACTTTTAACGCCCAAGTTGTTTATATGCAGTAAGCAAAATTATTTTGTCCTCATTATTATCGCTTTGTCATAGCTTTTGCCTCGGACTTCGTTTTAATACTTTGTCTCTCCTTTGAACAGTTTGGGTGTTGCAAAAGGGACATAAATCTTCCATAATTATTCATATTCTTTTCTTCAGAAGTTTTGAGTTTGCGTAGTGTGATGTGGTCAACAGTGAACCACTAAAAATACAGACGCTTAGAACATCATCGTGTGTGAATGTAATAATAAACTTTTTTTGACTAACGCAGTTACTATAATATTTTTTTTCATTTTATCAAACAATATTTTGTGGTGGTTTCACAATTGACTAAAGAAAACTCCTTTCTGGGTTATCAAACACTATATTCTCTATGTGAGCTATACACTCCCAAACGACATGGGATTAAGAATAGTTTACTTCCCAGCTCAGCGGCTCGAAAGAGAATATACTCGTAGACTTGAGACGTAAAGACCTATTTATAAAAATACTCGACAATGGGCTCTGAGTGCGCATTGATATTACTCCTATCTTTACTAAACCTTCCATAAAGTCCCTGAAAATATTAAAAAATAACAACCAATGATGATCAACATAACACCTATTATTCTTTGTTACCAGTTTCAATCGCCAACGACGGCACATCGCTGGCTCCTCATCACAGCAGACGTCGACGTCACCACAGCGACGGAATGCGGCCGCTCCCAAACTAGCCACGACTGCTGCCAGGCCTTTCAATGAGATCCCAGGACCTATCGCCTTGCCTATGCTGAGGCATTCGGCGCATGTGCTGCCTAGAATTGGTGAGTGAATTCAATTGTGAATATTGAAGTTTCTTTTATTTCTAACAGAACATTATGGTAACTGGTAAAATTGGTAGGTTTGTGTTAGAGAGTTGTGTCGACGAGTTGTAGGTCGTAGGTTCAAACTTAGGCAGGCACTTTTCTTTGAGTAAATTATTTTATTACCGCTGTTGAACCAAAAGTTCGAAGACATTGTGACATCCACCAACCCGCACTGGGTCGCGTGGTGGATGACGGCCCTCTCCGTCTCCCACGGCCACGGAGAGGAGGCCTGTGTCCCCGCACTGGGAACGCTAATAGGCTGATCATGCTATGCGGTAGGAATCTAACAGCATATGTGGGACCATGTGTAACTGCATAGTAGGTACCTATTGCGTAAGTGAAAAATTGCTGGCAAGCTAGACCTACATCGTAGATTCGCAGAATCAGTATATGTGTTCGCATTCTGATCAGATAAAAAAGCCTTGGCTGGAATGCCCCTATCAAGATTGCAGCATGAAACTTAACTAGCATATTTATAAACCAGGTAAATATACCAGAAGATTATGTATTATAAACTGTATTATAACAAAATGACGAGCACGTTTACCTAGTATTTTTTTTACGTCGAATAAAAATACAAGTTTGAATTGAGAACGTTTATTGAATGGAAGATGTTGCTGGCTGGGTTAACCAATAGGTCTGGCCCATTAGAAAGCGTGTTCCGAATTCAAATTCTTCTTTTTGCAAACATTGCTTATGTCAGAGAACAGTGAAGCCCCCCAGCAAACTCGCTCAGAGAGTTCTTATCACTAAACCACGTGTACTAGAACACAAGTTCAAAGTTCACAACTATGAACTAGTATAAACTAGTTCAACAGATAACTCTGCCCCTATGACACCATAATGACCCATATCCGTGTTCCATTTGTGGGGGATAACAAAAAGGTACCATGGAATTGTAGATCGCGTATTGTTTTCCTTGCAATAATTGAATTGTTTACATGAAAATGATATCATAGCAAAGGAAAAACGTTGTTTATTTCATTTTAATGAAACTTGTAATTATGTATGTCGATGTCAAAGATAAGTATGGAAGCAGTTTGTTTGAATAATTTTGCATGTAGGTGCCTACTGGGGTATTTTAACTTGATAATTTAGCAACAACAATGTACCAAGATAACATTTATTCCAAGTTACCTCAAAGAAGAATACTAAGTAAGCTGCACGATTGCTGACAATTGCGTGCACTGACTGGACAGGTCCACTCAAACTGTGTGGTTCTTTCCTCAAAAGACCATTTTAGATACCGATCAACATAGCCTTCACATGATCTGACCAAGATTTTGTGTAGACTTTAAAAGAGACTGTGATATCTGAGTTTGTTTCGGCCTTTCTTCTCAGAGTAGTCAGATAGGAAACGCCGACCTCATCTAGTTTAAAAAATATATATGTTTGACGTGTAAAAGTGTTTAAGTACAAACCTACTTACATTAATAAAATCATTTATCATTGTAGGTAAGTAATTGTAATATAATTTACCTTTGAATAAAATTATTTCCAAAAAATATTTTGGATCTAAACATTTGGTGGTAAAAAACTAGAATTTTAAAGATACGATAATTTCTGTATAGACAAGTCTCAATTATCTCACTAACTTAACATAACCTTGTGTTTATTAAGTTATTTATAAACATGTCATTATTTACGCGTAACTTGGAGTCAACAAACTGCAGTTATGTGATAATAACATAATTACCAACGATGCGGTGACGTCCTTGTTAGAATAATCACTCGATAATTGGCAACTGGCTACTAGGAGTATGACTGACGTATATACGTATTCCATACAAGTACTATGTGCATTAAAACCAGTAGGCTAATAATAAAGACAGGCCTTTCAAAAATAAACGCTTCATATACTTAATTAAAACATTTTCACAAAAAAACCACCGACTTCCAAAAAAAACACTACAAAGTGAAAAAGAACTTTGACTTCGGAAGTCGCTGTCTTTGTTTTTTCCTTGTTTGCCACCGACTTTCGGAGTCAAAGTTTTTTTTTTGGAAGTCGGTGGTTTTCTTTGCGAAAGAGTTTTAATTTTTCACTTTTTTGGTTGTGGTTCCTACACCACTAATAAATTGCAATGTAAAGAACAATGACAGGAAGTTATTACCTACACATCATCAACATACACTAAGTAAAAAAAAAGTATTATTGAAGCTGACTCAAAAACCACTCATCAGAACTTGACCAAATTTATATGGGACCACCTGGGAAGTATACCCTTTGAAACAAAACAGAATATTCCAAATCGGTTCAGGCGTCTTCGAGTAATCGGTGAAAATACACATTGAGAACCTCCTCCTTTCTTGAAGTCGGTTGAAAAGGATGAACAAGATGGACCTATTGTTTCGTAAACCAAGCCTTTACTAGATTATATTTGTTCTAAAAATAACACACAAAACTTAAAACAGACTTAAAACTGGACGTACTAAAAAAGGAAAATAAAAGCGGTAATCGCCGCGGCAAGCAGAAAGAGAAACAGTCAGTCTTTTTGCGCGGCCAGCTCTAGAACTTCAGTCTTTGCCCTGGAGTTTACGGCATTCGAATTAGAGCCAAATTAATTAATGTGGCCTACCAGGGCCCCAGTTAATATAACTGATAATGCGACATGTCACAGCAAAAGACATAAGTAGTTGAGTAATTTTAACGACATGTGCTGTTTAATAAAGCATAAGACAACATTGTCAGATTGTCAACTGTCGGTTTTTATTAAAAAGGCTCCGTCTCCGTAGTCTTAGAGCAGGCTAAGCCAGAAAATGGTTAAAGTATACATAGCCTGCCAGGCAGATAAGCTCTCAAACAGAAATGCCAACTGACCCTCAACTACATCCAGAATACACTTAATTCCAAGCAGTAACAATTAACGTTCCACAGCAACCACTTTATGGCTAAAAATAAAACCAAGTGCCAATACCCGTTTTATGGGATCCCGACTGTGTATTCGCATCCTTTTACGGTGGCTTGCGCGGGCGCAGGCGCCGCATACAACCGTCGGCGTCGTCGCGTCGTCGCGTCGCCAGGCGCAGCAGCTTCCGCCACACTTGCAAATTAGGACTCCTTTCGATTTACCATTAATTTGCCTAAGTGCGCAAATAAATAATTACTTAGTATAAAGCCATTTGCACTAGTATCATACTAGGCAGCTCTTAAATAATGCTTTATTTATGCAACAATTCACTAGCAGAAAATAGGCGGTGCCTTAAGTTATATTAGAAAACTTTTCAGTGTCAATTTAGGTGGTGCTACCCGAAAAATAAACAAACATTTTAAAACAATTTTCAGGAAAAATCAGTTTATGATATAATTTTCTAAGTGTTTCAAAAAGCTTTTACAAAACAATCCAATGCGCAATTTAGACCATTAATCGGAAAAGCGACTGTCGACCTCCTCATTGTATTGTATCAAATCAAATTACGTTCTGGTTGACTTCAAAATTCAAAATGGTGTTACATACAAAGGGAAACAAGGACAAAACATTTATTTTGTTTTAATACTGGCTGATTAAGAAAATAAAACGACCAAAGAAAAGATGGATGTTTTGTGTGAAAGATTATAAATGGCTGAGAACGAAGTTAATTCTGAGATGAATGACAGCTAATAGAAAAAAAATGGTAAGGGCGAAAAAAGGAATCTATGTTAAGACAGAAAAAATGCTGCTCAAATCCCAAGTAAATTATGATAAGGAGTGGATGCAAACTTTTTGGCGAAAAACTGAACTACAATACAACAACAACATGTCAATCGAAGAAGAAAATTATGAAGGGGATATCTCTCTAGGTACGAATAAAAATGGCAAGATAAATAATATCAAACAAAAACTCAATTAATTCCAAACATAAAGCTCGCTTAAACTAAAGGCTGCTATAAATCGCGTCAACACGTCCGGTGAGTTTCTGAGCAGCACTAAGAATGACTCACATTACGTTTCATTACTGACCTAAACCGCGACTAATGTTTGTAGATAAAATAGTCGGACACTCTGTTCACTTGGCTGTGTTTGTTTGTTGCATTGCTCGTCTATTGAATAACTAGGATCTTCGTCACAAAGAAGTAGGAAGAAACATTGGAACTGTCCGTCCGATGAAAAACCAACGCGTAATACATTTCGTTGCCGCCAAGAAGCCGCCTCAAAAATAGGTACATTGTAGTCAATAATTATTAAGCACCATCGCAGCATCATTCGGTCTTAATTAATTCATTTTTGTATTTTGTTTTAGGCATCACGAATTTTAAGAAACAAAAACTACAGCCGTCGTCGGCTGCTCAGTCCCACTCCTATTATATGATCACATATTTTTGTAAACACAAAACTAAATAGATCTCGGTACTGTTTTATGGACGTGCAATGTGTCTAACATTTATATAACTTTATCGACCCAAATATCAATAAATCTAAGTACCAATCCCAGACGTACTTTCGCTCCGTCCAAATATAGACTTGAACCTACTTTCATTCCAGTTTATATCGTTTACGCCACTTGATAGAGTCCAATACAATACACGAATAGATATAGTCTGTCTGTTGAAAGCTGAGAAGGAAAAAGAGCAGAAAATTTAAAGAAAAATAGGTTGGGTATCCCTGGATCAACTAGGGAAAAACGTATTTGATACTTGAATATTTTTATGCAGAATATTTATTTTGTTTATTACATATTAGTAGGAAATCATAAAGCAAAAAATTGTGTCGATAAGCTTTTATGGTCATAAAAGGTTTATTGTGTAATATTAACTAATATGTCATATTTTTTTGTATAAAAAATTATGTTATTATGTAATCCAATTTAAAATCCTAGGTTTTCTGCTATGAAATGTTTTATAAAAGAAAGCATAGTATTTAAGCATAGAATTGGTATAAGTAATCGTATATTTAAAAAAATGTGACCTAATATTACACAATAAACCTTTTATAATCATAAAAGCTTATCGACATTTTTTTTTCCTTTAATAATAATAATAATAAATTTATTTCAGACCATAAGTCCATAAACAACACATTACAATTTTATACACAAAACATACATACAACAAACACACATTAAAAAACATACATACACAAAAACAACTTATTTTAAATATTCGAATGACGCACGATGAGTGGTCATCCATTGCCACATCAATGGACTGTCTGTCCTGCCGGCTACTATAGCCACCAAGCCAAGCCAAGCCTTTCTACTATTCTGTAACAAACAAAATAAATATTCTGCATAAAATATTCAAGTACTTATTAAATACGTATTTTCCTAGTTGATCCGTGATCCAGGGACACCCGACCAGCTTTCAATAGACAGACTATAGTACTAAATATTGACTGACCGGTTGGCGCAGTTGGTAGCGGCCCTGCCTTCTGAGCTTCTGCCCCGGACAAGTCAAACATTTGTGTGCATGAACATGTCTGTTTGACCTGTGTCTGGGTGTGTATATGTATATCAGTCATCAGGTTACCGTAGTACAGGCTCTGCCTAGTTCGGGACCTGAAGATCTTGTGTGGATGTTGTCGCATATTATTATTATTGTATTAGTCACCAAAACAAATAAACAATCGTTGTGTATATTCTTGGGCTTCATGTTAAAATAACACAGTTTTCTAGGATGAAACTGTGGACAGTTACAGCGCCCATAACATTATAATTTCATTTCATTTAAACATTTAATTTATTGCAATAAATTTATATTATAGTCGAATTTGAACTACGTAAGTAAATAGGCGTAAATGGTACCAGATGTGAATTGGTGACTGATACTATGATAAAGAAGTTTCAGGAACCTAATCTTGAGAGTTCCTTCGGTATAATAGGACCAGTCACAGGTGGCGTAGGTACAAGACTTTCGCACCTTTGTTTTTTGGTAGATCCTCTTGCATGTCACCCTAGGAGGTGGTCGGCTCAACCGGGCTATCCTGTAGTGCGTTCTTAAATTAAGGCACTTATAAACTCAGCGAAACACCGACTTACATGCTAAGCAGGCACCCGGTGAAAGAAAGAAATCATTTATTTGCTGATAATGTAGGTATACATATAAGTTGGAATATTTGTTAAGTGTCCCGATACATTTTACCTTACGGCATGCAACATATTTGGTTTGAATTAAATAGTACTATATAAACAGTTATCGATGCGATTATTATTAGCCATTGTCAAATTTAATGTGTAAGTAGTTACAGATAAGACAAAAAAAAAAAAAAACATTTAATTAAACATAAATCTCTCGCAAATCATATAATGAAGAGTACTATGTCGTAATGTCAAAATAATCTGAAACATTAACGACAATCACAATTATTACTATGTATTATAATCTTTACATAATCTGGTAATGTCAAAATCTGTTTGTCAAATTGCAATATAGCAACAAGTGGGGTAACTTAAATCGCACCTCAAGACCTCAGTCAAATAGGTGCACGTTTGAACACCTAAAAGATTATTATTATGGAGACGTAAGAACTTTTACTTACTGCAATCTTCGGATATAACAAGGTCTTAGAAATTATCACTTCAGTGAGGTTTGAGTTTTAAGTTGAGAAACGTTTTCGGGTTCTTAACCAAACAAAGGCAACATAAATATTTCATGACCAGTATATTTAAGTGTTGAAGCAACGAACGAAAGAGCGACGACCTCTATTAAGGCCAAACCTATTCTGAAGCCTGAACAACGTTTGATATTTTTCTAATAGAAAAATTTAATACAAGGCCTGACAAGGAAATCAGTCTTTTAATTTTCAAGTTTGTCCAATGTTTGTAGTATATTAAGACGGGCGCAGATTCAGATCTCTTTCGTACATTTTGTTTGAACCATCGCATCGCACACCACAGGCGGGCCGCATCGCGCATTTTTGTATTGAAATGCGATGTGCTGCGGCCCTATGCGGGTAGTAATGTAATACTTAGCTTAGTTTTACGAACTTATTTTTGCTTTTACCTGAAGCTTATACAAGGTTATTGGTAAAACACCATCAACCTCTTAAGGAGTCATTGTACTCATCATTATGAACAACTTTTTCTACGGGACCAAATATGAAATCGCGAAAAAAAATCTGCTGGTCCCTACATTTTGACGAGTTCTGCAAACATAAATGTAGGGAACAGTTGATTTCATATTTGGTCCCATAGAAAAAGTTGTTCATAATTATGAATACAATGACCCCTTAAGAGGTTGATGGTGTTTTACCAATAACCCTGTATATAATAACTCATCAAAATCCTTTTCTCTTCAACAGGGAGCTACCACCACACCGTAGGTCTTGGCTTGCTGGAAGGTCTTCACGAAAAGTATGGTGACTTGGTGCGACTAGCGAAGGCATCCAGGACACGGCCAGTGCTCTACGTCTTTGATCCTGAGATGATGAGAGAGGTATGTTCCTTCTTTTTAGTAAATTCATTGGCAAGAAACCTAACGTGTGAGGCATGGGTTTAAATGTCAGGACCAGTTTGGTTATTGACCTTCAGGAAGGACCTTTTTAGTTTTTTTTTTCTCTAGGATGAACTTTTATTCAAATAAAAGCACATTCTACAAAAAGATCCCCAATATTTGAATGAGATAATTATAGGTTATAGGTAATAATTGACAGTGTTGCGGAACTTTGCACTTGATAATAGTCACGTAGATTAATTGGTTAAACTGTAGACGTAAAGGACAAAAGGACAACCCGTAATAAGTACTTGGGAGTATGTACATTCTAACTTACTTACTTTGTAGGAGGATAAAAAATAAAAATAAAACATAATGCAGACAGGAGGTAGGCAATTATACAGTATGCTCAGATAAATAAATTCTAATTAATTCCAACCACATTCTGAGAGCGCAGCGCGTCAGTCACGTTTATTTTACTTTATAACCGACTTCAAAAAATGAGGAGGTTCTCAATTCGAGTGTATTTATTTTTTGTTTGTTACCCCCGAACTTTCGACGGGGTAAACCTATTTTAATGATTCTTTTTTTATTTGAAAGCTGGTGCTTCCCGTGTGGTCCCATTTAAATCTTATCGAAATCGGCCAATCGGTTTAAAAAAATCAACAATAAATTATTTTTAAATAAAAAAAAAACCGCCTTCAAACGGACGTGGACGTGTAAGACGATCGTTTTCGAATTGGTGTGGGGTAGGTACCATAACTAAAAACTTAAAAATAAAAAAAACTATTTGACAAAAAAAACCCGACTTCCAAAAAAAAACACTACAAAGTGAAAAATAACTTTAATTTCGGAAGTCGGTGGCAAAAACGAAAATACAGGTCCAAAGACACCGACTTCCGAATTTAAAGTTATTTTTCACTTTATAGTGTTTTTTTTTGAAGTCGGGTTTTTTTTAAAGGTTTTTAATATACGCAGTCTGACTCCCCGAGTGCAGTCAAACTGCGCATTCAGTATTGTTTTTTAGACATAATGTACGTCACGCCGACCATATTTATCAGTCCACTGTTAAACATGACAAAGTTGGTTCTCAAAAAGTACATAGCTCGCCTCATGCTCCCAGGGAGTTGCTGAGAACATTCTTCATCAGCTTACAAGTGAGGCTAAGTTGGATGGTATAGAGTAACTTCACTCCTATTAGTTAATCCACAGAAGCTCTTAACATGTCAGATAAGTAGCTTAAAGGGTCAATGTGCCCTTAGGGCTGATTTTTCAATAGTCAGATAACTTTTAACAGAAGAATAAATATTGTGGTTTGACCGCTTTTGTATGAAAAATATGTCAAACTGTCAGTTTTATTATTCTGTTTTATTAAAAGTTATCTGACTATTGAAAAATCAGCCCTTAGTTGGTTAATATTTTTGGTAAGTAGTGTAATGTTTGTGAAAATTATCTAGGTCCTAGACAGCAAGAAAATATTTATATTCTAGCAATGGATTTATGTAAAGTGAAAAAGACTTCACTGGCGCTTTGCCGAACCAGTTTAATGCGCACTACGTTGTAATACAGGCAGGAAAACATGGGTCATTTATATTACACCTATAATTAATTAAATATTACTTAATATTAGTGTCCGACCGAAGCTTCGGCTTCGGCTTCGGCTTCGGCCACCTTCGGCCAAAAAAGCACCTTCGGCCAAATCTTCGGCTTCGGCCAAAAATTTGCCGAAGGTTTGGCCGAAGCCGAAGGTTTGCTAGTTGTTAAAATTTGAAATTTACTGAACGATGCTAGAGCGAGACGGAGAGTGTGCAGAGCAGCAGAGTTTCGCCGCGCCGCCGCACCGGACCAAACGAATCGCAGTTAGTAAACTAAACGAGTCAAAACAAGTTTGAGAGCGCGTCTTAAAATTCTAATAAGTGTTTTGTTTTTAAATATTTCATATTTGTTTTACATTGTTTAACATTGTATATTTGAAACTTTTATTTTAGACAATATTTTATTACCTACTTGTATAATTGTTGGTCACTCGGCTCGTTATTGGGCTAAATCTCTAAAGCTCTCACAATATGTATCTAGTATATTCTGAGATCAAAGTAACTATCGTATTTCTCAAGGTCAATGACACCTTCGGCTTCGGCTTCGGCTTCGGCCGAAGGTTTTGGTGAATACCGATTAATCGGCTTCGGCTTCGGCTTCGGCCAGAATTGCACCTTCGGTCGGACACTACTTAATATGCAGTTGGACTCGCCGAGTTGTTATGTAGGTATGTATCGACTGCGCAGTTCAGAAGTCCATGTTTTGATCACGTGAATAATTTTTATCAACCACTATGGTTTGCAAATATCAATGCAATCTTGCATACATTATATGCGCGACAAAATAGCATGAACGTTGTTATTCTAGTTTTGGAGTTCATATAATTGTTCATGGTATTTGACTATACTAATCAATTTAGTTTAATTGTATTTAAATTTATACATATCGACTTATTCTACTCATTTCAATGTTTTTTTAATGAGTTGTTTTGCAATATGTGGTTAGCTAGCGACCTCGACAATTGATTCGTTTGAGCAACCGGCAAAAAGTTCGTCATGCTCCCTTAGATGTCACTGCTTGCGGTAGCGTCGGGAGTCGGGTTGCCTCCTTCCCTCAAATATGGCGAGTGGGGTAATGGCTGATTTTTGCGTTATACTCGTGAAAGGGTGCTGCTTGTGGTAACAGGTTGTCTTGCTGACTATGGTTTTGTTATTATTACTACTAATTAATTGTTTATTTATTTTACTTCGAAGGTCCTACTTTATCATTTGTGAGTTCAAAGTACAGCTATATAAACACAATGCAGCATTGCAAATGTAAGCGGGCACGCCCTTTATGCCTGGAGGCTTTTATTTAGGTATTAAGTTCTGTTTACGTTTTTACTATTTATTTCTGCTTGAGTATTGTTTTTAATGTTTTTGTTGGTAGATACCTATATTGGCGTGTGCTAGCTGACATATGGCAAATATGGGTGCGCCAAAGTTCACCTAAATTTTCAACTCCGATAATTGGAAATCCGAAAATGTTCTTCCTAACATTTTTCATCCTAACAATCACAATTCCTAACTACTCTGTCTCTAATGTTCATAATTCCGAAGCATTCAACTTCATAATGTCAGTAGCAATAAACATCTATTATACTTTTATTTGTTTCCCTATATTTTCTCAACATAACCATCTTTTATACTATTATTCAAAGTCATATCTTTTTTGTTTAGATTTCTTTTTATTCATAATAATCAGTATTATATACATTAATCATTGTAAGCCCTAATTATCACATGCCATAATTATGATATGCCATAACATAATTTGCCATCGACATCGGGTGTGTAACGGTTGTTTATATCAAGAGAAATTGGATGCAATTGGGACTTTAGGGCACCCCGACTCGGACAGGTTAGGTTAGAAGGGGATGGCGGGGTCGTGTGAGCGAGCGAAGCGAGCGAATAGACCCCGCCATCCCCTTCGTGGTTATTTTTTTATAAACCACACAGAAGTAGGAGCCCCGCGAAGCGGGGCTCCCCGTCGACCTAGCCCACCATCTACCATGCACAGAAAAAAAAACCTAAAACTATAAATATCATCTTCTACCCACATATATTTTTTATAACACTTGGTAAATGTTTCTTTCTGAGTATGAGTGAAAATATTATGGTAATTATGTTTAGGGATAAAAGCGTTATGATAAAAAACAGTAGGAGTTTAAATATATTTACATTAATGATATTATTAATTACAATTTTCGGAAACATGAGTGTTATGAACATCGCCGGTAGCACTACAAATAGTATGAATGAAAACTTTAGGATGAAAAATTTTAGGAAGAGTGATCATTCGGATTACAAATCGTTAGGAAGAACAATTTCGGGGAAAGAACTTTAGTTGAGCCAATATGGACCCGGCAAATATTTAATTTAATGTTTTGTGTTTCGTAATATTAATTACTTACTACTGTATAGAATCCAGTTATTTTAACTGAACAGACATCAGCTGTGCTGCTGGGGAGTTTGTTGAAGTGGTGACAGGTGGGCGTTTTGGGGGACTGTCTTGTGAATTTTGACGCTCAAAAAGTGCTGATTATCAGCCTAGTTTGAATAAATGAATTTTGATTTTGAAACATTTCTTTTTAAATATTTTTAACAAAAATTACACCATCAGGTTCTGATTTCATTTTTGCTTTCAGATCTAATGTTATATCTTTTGACTGACCGTTAATTATTATACTTAAGGCGCTCTTGTAGTGCATCTCGGCGGGCACTGGCTGGTCGGTGCGAGCGCTTGAACTGCTAGATTTTGTACAATATATTTAAAAAATAATAACGAAATTATAAAATGTGTTCTCAACATGCCCTACAAAACAATAAGCCTTATCTTTTTATATAACTTTTGCAAGGTTTCATGATGGAATCTCTTCAACGTACACGTTTTAAATAGCGACATCGAGTTAAATATTATAATTGACGTTTCTGTTTTCACACAGCACTTTGACCCCATGTTAAATATTCCATTTTCTTTTTGCGCAACATTTACATTTCGCTAGATTTATATCGGTTTAAGAAAGTTAAAAAGTACAGCAACCTCTTCTTAAAGCAACTTTGGGTACCTCCGTGTAAACACGAAACAATAAAAAAATCCTCACAAAACCAGCTTACTTTCTTCATTACGTTACATATCAAACTATTTAAACTAGGCTAATTAGTTTCACTTCGTCTGCGCGTGACTATAATGTTGACAGATTTTTTGTTCCAAACACTGTAACCTCATTTCAAGCCACCTTGTCTACATTACGTCTCATATTTTGGCTCTTTTTGCTCATAACCTCAAAATTTTAATTTTCTGAGTCGTGTCTGAATAATAATATTTACATACATAGGTACTTAACTTATGCACCCGCCCCACTGCCGACGTTTAGCGTGAAGCGATTATAGCTAACGACTAGAAACGGATAATTTTATCCCTGGGCTATGCGTGTGCGGGAGTGCGACGAGTAGAATGACTGCCCAGTCACTTGCAGCGGGGCGAGCTCGGCCTACTGTGATAAGCTTGAGTCACACGTTTTTATCACAGTTTGGGTGCAAAAACCGTGATAAAATGCGTGACTCAAGCCATCACAGAGGCCGTGCTAGCCCCGCTGGTATGCGTGTGAGACTCTCGCGAGTGTTCTGCCCGCCAAACGAGCGTCGCTGAACGAGTATTTTCTTTGATAGCTCTTGTCGTCGATCAACAATTAATTATGAATCTCTTTTACTGTCGTGGACTTACATCTATTGTACGTTTCTTGACCGAGAAAATATAGTCTATAGCTAGACGCTTCCTCGTCGGCAATGGGCCCAGTGCCTTAGGTACACGAACAATGTACTTGTCCAGGTGATTAAGGCTATGTGCGACGTACGAACAATGTGCTAAAATTTGTACAGTTGCTTAAGGGTCGGTAAACAGATGATTCGCTTGGCGCGCGAAACCCGAAACCACTTGATCAAGCGACCGCCCGCGCGCCCCCCGGGGACTTTAATCAATCAAGCGGAACAGTTATTTTTATCAATTTCGAACAAACATTGAATTTGAAAACGGATTATATTCCCATATAATTCGTGTTTTCAATTTAATTGTTTCTGTGCTGTAGCTGTTATTAAACCATCACGTAAAATCATGCCAGTATTTTCCGATAATGTAGGTAATTATAATAAATTAAAATAAAAAATCATAATTAAAATAAAAAGTCATTTTTCAAACTGGGTTGAGAATCAGCACTTTTCGAACGTCAAACTACATAAGACAGTCCCCCCAAAACGCCCGCCCTTCACCACCTCCTAGTACTTTAGCTGAGAAGAAAAAGTGGCGCATCAAAATCCCTAGAAGCACAGCTGCATATTCAGTTTAAAGAAGAACTGGATTCTATGTAGGTACTCGTATATGCAACGTAATTAACATTACGAAACACAAAACATTAAATTATTTCTAATATATCAGATAGCACACGCCACTGTGAGAGCAGTGGTGACCCAGTGGTAACAGCCGCGACTTACGAGTTGTAGGTTGTAGGTTCGAACCCAGACAGACGCTTAACTTTGTGTAAATTATTTCATCACCACTGCTCTCAAAACGGTGAAGGAAAACATCGTGAGGAAACCGGCATGTCCTAGAACCAAAAATTCGAAGACATGTGACATCTACCAACCCGCACTGGGCCCGTGTGGTAGATTACGGCCCACACCCTCTCACACCGAGAGGAGTCCTGTGTCCCAGCAGTGGGAACAGTATAGGCTTATTATACACGCCAATATACCAACAAACGCAATTGTTGTTATCTAGTACCTACACTCATAATGTCACGTGGGCTGTTGGTCAACAGTGCCGTCAATAGGTGTAAAGAACAATAACGGCGCTATACTAAATAAAAGTGTGGAACTCAATGCTCTGACGTATAGTCGTAATCTGGTTTAGTTACCTCTTCTTCCGTTCTTCGTTTTTGTGTTGTCCATTTGCAGTTATCGATTATTTGAATGAAGGCGGTTCATTTGGGTGTTGTCTCAGATTATTATTATTATTATTCCGTTTATTTATTTTCATACATATAAATACATTTTTAAATATTTTTATAAAAAACATTAAAAAAAACATTTAAAAATATAAAAATAGTGGTCCGCCGGTATCAGGAGCAGGGTCCAAGCTACCGGTGGTTAGGGCTCCAGAGACAGGAACCTTCTCACGATACGAGCCGTATCAAGGAGTACTGCCTTCTGAATCAGGCCCTTGATCCAACCGCCTAACGAGAGCCTCGAAAGATGTTGATCGAGGCTTTCGGCCATCAGGCCATTGGCCGATACGACAATCGGCACAATAATAATTATTATTATTATTTCAATAAGAATGACTTTGCGAGTGGCTATGACTACGTCCCTTTCCATCCGTGTTCCTTCAGTTGCCTGTCCCAGGGGCCACGGTAACCCTTTCTGATTTTCCCGCAACATGACCACGTCCGAATGCCACAAACATTGTACATGCTAGAATAAGACGCAGTAACAGCGCTTTACTAGGATAAAACATTCTTACAAGAAGAAAAAAATCTTAAAAGAGGTTTCACTTCTTTCCTTTCATGTACCCTACTAATTGCCTCCTAGGAGCTTTGGGCTTCAACTTGTTGGAGGTTAGATGAGGCTTTCTACAGCTCACAAGAGCCTGCAAAACTCTTCGAGGACGCATCGACAGTCCACAACTACTTAACACCCTCATGACCACCAATCTTGAATGTGATCTGTTTGCTGGTGAATGAAGTAGAATTGTGCGTGTAGGTCTGATGTTTTGTGATAGTAAGTATGCTAGGTGGTCCTCTATTATAATTATGTTAATATTTGAAATATTTTTGTTTACAATAGGTACCTGTTTCAATCTCTATATTAATTAATGTAATTGGTGTTAATGTTTTAATTAACAATAAACTGAATATTGGAATTCCCTCCGACAACCGTAAACACAACACAATACACCACAATGCGAATAAATGAATGAAACAGAACGCCCATTGCCATCAATCATTGGCTGTTATGTAGATATTATGAGATAAGAAACTAAACCTCTGCATCACGTGGTTTGGTAGCCTCTGGCTGCTCCCTGCATGATACTTTCTATATTACAAAGTTAGAAAGTAAACAGACAGACAGATCTCATAATGTACCAGTCTCGCAAAAACTTGGCAGAATTCGAGGTCACTTGCCAAACGGTACATATTCACTTTCAAACCTACCTACGTCACAATAAGCATGTGATGTATTATGGCTCCTTCAAACGGGCGCGACACGTGACGCGAATCGCACGCGACACAAAGGCACCGCTCGTCGCGGGACAGGCGAGGTGGTCGCGTCGCGTGTCACGCCTGTTTGAAGAAGCCTATAGTCCGAGATCTATAAACGATACTAGACACCTACTTTATCTAAGCGTTAATCATTCTTGTCATTGTCGCACAACTGTCAAACTACAAGTCCAAAGAAGAGACGGGAACATGTCTAAGCCAGAGCACGTGTTAAGTAACTTTTATAGATATCGGGATATTCCATAGATTAATTTGAATTAATTAATTATGTAAGCTTATCATCATTATCATCCCTAAATATGGGATTCTGATTGATTTAATTAAACGCTTTTTATCTTCTTGCGTGTAAGTAATGCGAGATCTGCGAGAATTGCTTTTAAGGGGCTGACAACAGCTAAAGCGCGGTCACTGTCGGACTGCATAGAAAAGAATGAGAAGCGCGATGACACAAAGCTGGTAATTTATTGCAAAATATGAAACAATTCTCTATTTACAAAAAATCTATTGATTGGACTAAAAAAATTAAAACACTATCACGTTAATATGTGGCTTGAAAAACAATCTGGAAACAAAAAACTGATTGATTGCATGTTTATTAGTATGGTTTTTAATCGTTAAAAGAAATTTTTAAAGGTATCTTCGTGACTTTTTTCTATCGTACCAAATTAGTTGTACAATGTTTTCAATACACTATCTAACTAGCATATATCCTAAAGAATATCATATATTTTTCTGATTTTGTTTACTGCAGTGAATCATAGACGTTTAGGCAGTATAAAACTTGCGTTTAGGTCATGTAATCCCCTTAAGATAACACAGTTTAAAATGCAAAACCCGCACACTTCCTAGGCTGCTTTGGATATTGTCACTTGCAGAGGTTAATTTACTCAACTATCAAGTTGTTCAACTCTTTTTGCCAGCCTTATATTTCAACTAAAATCAAAATTTAATCAGCTCCCATTCCTTACAAAAGCGGCTACAAGTCAGTAGGTACCTAAGTGTATCGCGGAGGTACGTACTGCCTTCACGATCGTTTAAACCAGCCATTGGATCTACACGTTGGCCTTTTAAACTCTCCTTCCAAATTGCGATTGGTCGAACCCCTAACCGATTCAAAGTAAACATTTCTTTTAGAAGCTCTCAAGCTCTTTGATACTTTCAGAAACTAGAAAGTAATACGAATACGTCCTTGGGAATACTTAAAAGTCTCTTAAGTAGGAAAGTTCAACTTCGAAAGAAAAAGACGGATTTTAGAAATGATAAGAAACTAATATTTTTGTTGATGCATCATAACAATATATACTTATACCGTGCGCCTGATGGGATTTCCAAAAATGACGATCGTTCATACAAACTTTCATCCCCTATTTAACCCCCTTATGAAATGAATTTTCAAAAATCCTTGCATAATGCTCATCTACGTTATCTATATTTAACGCACTCTTGTGCAAAATGCCATACACTAAGCCCAGCAGTTTTGGCTGATTCTAGTTTGAAAAACAAAAGACTGCGATCACCAGACAGTACCTAAGTAAGTAGGTATCTTGAACCGTTTCAAAGGAGATTCAACGGACAACCATTGTAATAAATGTGACATCTTACCAGAACGCCAGTACCTAGGTACATATTTTTTCCATTATCACCGAACTATTAATACAAAACATTAATATCTATGACGCACGCAAAGGTCATTACAATTATACTCACTACGATACTGAAGCGAGTATTATCGAATATCGTACCATATGTAGGAAACAAAATTACTAACGAAAATGTGGCTACGAAAACACGAAAAATGTATGATAGTAAAAGAAAATTGATGTCACGTGTTTTGACTTGATTTCTGGCAAAAACATTTTTTTTTGGATAAAAGAAATGTAATTATTGGAAAATGAGCCCTTTAATAAAATTATTTGTAACAAGTTTACGAAAAACGACGGGTCTCAGAAAACAATGTCATTTTAACAAACTTTTCCTTAACTTCATAAGTTTCGGTTTCGGCCGGAACTAGAAGAGGAGCCGAAGATTCGGTTACGGTTTCGGTTTCGGCTGAGAATCGTGTTTCTGTCGGACACTACTTAAAACACACAACGTCACACTTATTCCCTGATGAGGTAGGCAAAGATCGTACACCCACGACAATTAAGGCACAAACCAACACACGGGGCAATCTAAACTTGGGGTTGCTACATAGAAAAGCCAAAAAAATACATAAAAATCTCTAAGAACAGGGACAAATAATCAACGGGCTTTTTAATAAAATCTCTGTTCTTGTTGTTTTATGTTACGGTTTCCTAGGAGAGCGATGGCCGCCACATAACGGCCGCAGTCACGGCTGGGTTTGACTTTACCATTGACAACCATTATTATTGATAACAAACCTGTAGACTTGATAGTGACAGTAGATCCTACTAGGTATGTGATAGTACATCACAGGCAAGGGTGACAAGACTTTAAAATTATCTTATCACATTATATCCCTTGTCAATCAATGGTGGCTAAACACCGATAGCGAGTTAAAGCCATGTAAAAGCTTTTTGATACCTACCAATATGATTGTTACTAAGGTATTATAGGATACGTGATAAACTAGAGTTATTATGCCATAGAACAGTCGGTCGATTCTGTAAAAATCTCACCCGTGAAAACTCGCGTGGAGTGAGCTGTCAGTGTCATCCCACTGATGCTAGGGATTGACCAACGTTACATTTACAATCATAGTCGAGATTTTAATAATATTTTTTATCAAAGTTCTATTGATTATTTTATATTATTTCAAAGCTAGTATGTAGTTAAGTGGCTAAACATTACTATTTTCGGTGTTTTAAAATAAAATAGCAAAACAGAAATTCTATTTGAAACACAGTGTTGTTTTTTCTTTTAGACACTTAGCTTTGAAATAATATAAAATTATTAAAAAATATTATTAAAATCTCGATTATGATTGTAAATGTAATGCTTGGTCAATCCCTAGCATCAGTGGGACTACACTGACAGCTCACTCCACACTCACTTCACCTAAGTTTTCACGGTTACAGAATCGCACTGCAGATTAGACTGACAGCTGACCTCACCAAACTTGTAGAAATATAAACTGTAACTCGGCTTTCACAATCCACATCTGAAAATACGACACTCCAAAGTAGAAAACTCAAACAACTACATAAAAGGCTCCATAACATGAAGACTCCAACTTTCGAAACTTATCTAAACATAGGTTATAGAAATAAACATTTATTTTATTTTATTTATAGCTCCTTATTAGACATTCTCTTTAAAACGATAAACTGAAAAAAAAACCGACTGCAACGAAAAAGTTCAAAACTAGCTCTTTTTTTAAGCAGTCTGATGCAGTTCATGGCAGTTATTTTAATTCAGTATCTGAGGGGCAATTGCCTTATTTTTAATTCAATATCTGAGGGGCAATTCCCGTATTTTTCATTCAATATCTTAGGGGCAATCCCCGTATTTATAAGTCAATATCTGAGAGGCAATTCCCGTATTTTTAATTCAATATCTGAGGGGCAATTCCCGTATTTTTCATTCAATATCTTAGGGGCAATCCCCGTATTTATAAGTCAATATCTGAGAGGCAATTCCCGTATTTTTAATTCAATATCTGAGGGGCAATTCCCGTATTTTTAATTCAATATCTGAGGGGCAATCCCCTGTTTATAAGTCAATATATCTGAGAGGCAATTCCCGTATTTTTAAGAACCTTCGCATTATAATCTCAGTCTTGTCAGTCGCGTTTACCTACATTTTTGACATTTGATTGTCGCTGAGATGACATTGCGACTTGATTTTGAACGTTTCACCAACTGCATCAGACTGCTTGAAAAGTGAACTTTGTTTTGAACTTTTTAATTGCATTCGGTTTTTTTTTCAACGTTTTGTTTTATATTTTTCTTCTCAAGCACTTTATTTTGATGCCTAACATAGTCAGGTCACATTTTCTCTTCCATAATTTTATTAATTGACGTCTATAATCCGCCATTTGGGTTTTATAACAACAAAATCTAGATTAAAGATCATGCATGAAATGAGTGCTACCTACTGTAAACAATGACGTAATGTATCATATTACCTATGCCTACTTATAAGGTCCTCGATTTGTCTCGAAGTCTTGTATTATGACATAACAATGAGATATAAATCTACTGAGATACTTAATTATTTACAAAGAAACACGTTGTAAGTATAGACAGTTTAAGAGCGTTTATACCTTATGAATGGCAACGTCGCAATTTAGTGTCACATTTCGTGGTTTTCAATTTTTATCATTTAATCGGAGCTATATTTTAAAAATCTGTTTAATTAACTTTTTACAATTACGTGAAAGTGTTTAAAAAGTAAGTAACCGTAATGCTTACAGTTATTTTACAATGAAAATAACGCCCTGCAAGTTTCCAATGTATTATTTGCATATAAATAGAACTGTAAACGCAACATTTCTTACCTTTTACACAGTTTTCACATAATTCTAAAAAGTTAATTAAACATATTTTTTAAATATAGCTCCGATTAAATGATAAAAATTTAAAACCACGAAATATGACAATAAATTGCGACGTTGCCACTCATAAGGTATTTAATTTTATTGCACAGATATAAGTAGAACAATAAAATTGAAATCCTTTGTATGTATATAATTATGACTGGTAATCCCGTGCTTAAGGAAAAATATTTATTAAATGTATATTTTGGTACATTATCTAAGTATCATGAAAAGATAAAAAGACGAGTTTGGTGAATTGTTAATTAATAATCCCTACTATGTCATGATATTGTGACTCATCTTCGTAGAGTGAGACGTTGAGGTTCCCAGTCCGCTTTTAAGATTTATTAAACTCTAAAGGCAAGCGTCAGCTGTCTCCTCTTAAACAAACTCCGTTTTCGAGAAGGTATTAAAAAGTACCTACAGCTGAATCTTAAAAAACAGTAATAATAAAAGCATTGAACGTTTATGTATTGAGACGTCATGAAATCAAACAAATTCATGTGAATTCCTCAACATTATACAAAAGAAATAAGAAAGAAACAATGA
This sequence comes from Brachylomia viminalis, assembly GCA_937001585.2. Lineage (NCBI taxonomy): Eukaryota > Metazoa > Arthropoda > Insecta > Lepidoptera > Noctuidae > Brachylomia > Brachylomia viminalis. Next base: position 6,417,048 of record OW443303.2, on the reverse strand, counting down.
AAATAAATTTATTTGACCCAGGTTATGGCACACAAAAACAGAAAATACTTAAAATAGTATTGTGCGCCTCACGGCTGCGCCTAATAGGCCCAGTTCAGCATAAATGCCAGACAACTAGTGCCTGACGCTGGTTTTCAACTGGACCTTATGTTACGAGGACGTCTTACGGATGTAAATCAGTTTTATAATGAGTGTAAATATTTAAATAAAAATAGATATATATATGTAACAAATAATAATAAAAACGATTAGATATTTGTTAAAAATGATTACCTATAAATGTATGAGGCTCACTGCATTTTCAGCAATTTCCTAATACAGCCATTTTTCCATAACATTATTGTAAAAGGCCTTGATCAATACAAAAACCTCTGCCCCTGCCTACTCCTCATGGGAAAACACGCCAGACGTAGGTACGTATGTTTGTAAGAATAAAGAGATAAACAGTTTCATTGTCTTTATAATTTTATTGTAGTATGCAACTCGACACTCCGGACGAGGTGTTATTAATGCCAGTGCGGTAACAAACTACATCTACCGTCTAGAGTGTAGACTAATCATCACATAACACGCTCGATGACATGAACGACATAATAATGTAAGAAGAATCACAACGAACTCATTCTTATTGCATTAAGTATTAAAAAAAAATATTGCGGCTTGTATTTAAGATTGATGGATAGTGTGGAAGAGTATGTGGCAAGAACGGCGGTAAATACGGTAATGCATAAATAGAAATGTGTAGATGGTGACATGGGACGCCGACTATGAGGGCAGGTGAATAATAGTGATATAACCACGTGTAATGATAGCCTTCCTTGAGAAAGGTTTTCCGTTAGGTAATCGTCAAATTTCATTTTGTGAAAAACTGAATTATATCAGGAAGTCTACCTGATTTTACCACATTCGTGCAATAATCAAAATAAACGGCACGACACGGCATTTTTACAATTAAAAAAAAACTCTTATTTTGGTAAATTAAATATTATATTTTGGTCAAGTATCACATCACTGTATAAATGTTTAATTTATGTAGCAGCGGTTACAGCGGCAAACAAAATGTCATATTTTGGCAAATCTAAATAACGAAAAGCCCATTACCGGTTTGTTGACGTTTGCACAGAATCACTCTCTCACACCGTGTTATCTATATTTACAAATATAATATCTGGGTCAAATTCAATATTACAGTGCAACCTCAATTGACTTGCAAATTGTATGCATGGATAAGATTTTTGTGTTTATACATTTTTTAAAGCAGATTGTGAAGCACGTGACATATACGTGTATTTTATTTTAAAGTTCTTGATGTGTTTTGAAACTTATTGTATCTGAAATCTTAAGCTCTGCGCAGATCTAGTCAAAACAATTTCAAAAGATTCATTTTCAAGTATTGTTTTGTAGTCTATTCAGTCAGTTCAACGGACTTCAGCGATAGTCTGACTGATGACAATCTTTTGTCAGGTCTGCCCAAAACTTTAGACATTTAGCTTTAGACACCCAAAACCCGACTTCTTAACGAGTCACTTATAAAAACAAAATTAATTAGTTTAGTTACAGATAAAAATGTATACTTTTCCCAACACAACAAAAACTTTTCAACAAATTATCATCACGTACGAATAATGAAAACCACAACAAAGTTGCATAACGGTGTTACAGGCGGACCGTTGCACGTGCGGTTTCGAGTGTTGACTTATCTCGATTTATGTGTCATTGTTCCGCATGTAACGTTTGTGTTACCGTATACACAACGGTCCCACTTCCCTCGGACCCTCGGGTAAACAGATGTTCGTGAAACAATGTTACACCAAGAATATGATGAGGTCAGCAGTTCGCAGATTTTTTCTGCACCTTCAACTGCTAAGAATCGTTTGGAGACGGAGTAACATAACATAAGATAATCAGCCTATAACGACCCCACTGCTGGGAGACAGGCCTCCTCTCTGTAAGAGGGAGTGGGCTGTCCACCACGCGGGCCAGTGCGGAATGGTAGATGTCGCATGTCTTCAAATTTTTGGTTCTAGGACATGCCGGTTTCCTCCAATGGGTTTCCTCACGATGTTTTCCTTCACCGTTTTGAGAGCAGTGGCGATGAAATAACTTACACAACGTAAAGTGCCTGCTTGGGATCTAACCCACGACCTACAACTCGTAAGTTGCGGCCGTAACCTCTGGGCCACCTCTGCTCTACCGAGCCCGGAGACCGGAGACCGAGTATCTCAATAAAACTAGATAATTTAACAGCCGTTTTTCTTCTGTGGATATACACTTTTTTTTTTTTTTTTTGAGGATGGGAAATCATCAAATGACCCCTCCCGCTCTGGGTGGAGCGGAAGGGAGTGTCAGACTCTTACTGACTAAAACCCACCCGTGTTCCTTCCTTGGCCCTTTATGTTCCGGGTCAGCGGTACCCCTTATGGATGATCCCGCTTTCCCGGCAGGCTTGGGCCCTAGTGGGCCCCCTCTTCGATGCTGACATCTCTTTGAGGCGCGCGTGGAACACGTACGCGCCGTCCGGCACGGGCCTGATCCTGATCGGACGGTGAGCTACCCATTACTCACCGCCCGCAGGCCCGCGCCTACGGTGGCCGGGAGTCGTCACGCGGCTCCCGACGCCCGGAGCGTCCACCGCGGTGGCTTGGACGGGAGACTCTCTCCCTCTCCCGTCCCGCCACCTCCTTCGCTAGCATGACTGCTTCGCAGAAGGATGTGGGTATACCCTTAGAGCATTAATTTAATGCTCTAAGGGTATACCACAGACGAAAAAGGGCTGTCAAATTATGTGAAACGAAACCCTCTGAGATAACAGATGTGACTACGTTTGTTACCTAAAACACGTTCAAGTTCAAAATGCAAAAAGATATCAGCAAGCTCTGTAGTCCAGTTTGGCGCCATAGAATCAACGCCGGCAACGATATCAAATTGCATGTGACAGGAGTACAGGGGCCGTACTATGACGTGGTAATTCCATCATTGTTCCAGCGCGGAAGAGAGACGGAGCTATACATGACCGATAGCGCTATCTCTTTTTCGCAACGGAATCATGATGGTGTTAACACGCCATAGTACGGCCCCAGGACTACTAAACTAAAGACTCTTTTGTCTGCCGGACTGCACTTCAGACCGCACTCACATGTGCTACTCACATGAGTCAATTAATATTTCGTTGTTTCACAATCACAACCAATGTTTACCTTAATTACCTACTTTACAAATTAGGGTAGACACAATGAGCCACCTCGCCAGATGGCAAGCGTAGCACCTATAAAAATCTTTCTTATATTATGATAACACCCGTTGTTTAGCAGCCGTGTACCGGAATATTGATAGCTTCCTGTACAAGCATGATTTACTAAGACAGAGAAAAAGGATTCCGCCCCCAGCTTTGAAAGCAATTCCAGGAATCTACTGATTGAAAATCATCATATTCATAAGGATTCCTCTTTGCGTTTTAAGGATCCGCCGTAACTATACTATTTTAGTACCCGGCACGAAGGGCCATTTGCACGCTTCGATTGGAGCCCGTAGATGTGATTGAAGTTACATTATCTACTTAAGTAGGTTTAAGTACTGCATTCTGAGTGTGTACTGCAACATTACTTTTTACTGGATATCCTTGAGCCCCCGTTTCTACATTTCTTACGTGCTGAGTTTGAAGATGGCCATCGTGTGGTTTCCGTCAGTGACAATAGATAGACCTCATTGTTCTTAAAAGTTAAACGCTTCCAAGTTATAGCACGCACAATAAACAAATAACATTCTGAATTTTATCCATATCACTTGAATTTCTACTGTAAAGTAGTTCTAGGTCGGTGACATACTTAGAGCGAATTTCACCAAAGAAACTGAACGCGATAAGCGCATCTAAGCCGCGTTCAATACTGGTCACTCTCATCATTTTTGTGGTGACACTGACAGCTCCTGAACATGGTTTAGATATTGTGCGGATCGCGTTCAGATTCATTGGTGAAATTCGCCCTTAAGTGGTATTTCAAGCACCATACACCAAATTTACTACCAAACCCTGACTGTGGCAGTCTGACAGTTTCATATAGTGCCAGACCATAACTATTCAAACTGAAATACCATTAAAGTGACGTCATGCGCCAGTCAGTATTATCTGCTACATTGGTTTGTCCATTGCAGACATTGTGGGCACAAAGAGTGGGTGCGAGTAATAAATGTGTACCAGGAAAGAGGAACCATTAACTATTAATGTATGTCAGATAATACATAACATTTTACGATGAAAGGGTCTTTCTTGATCAATTAATAAACTTGAGTTTGACATATCTCTCGAAACAAAAATAAACTATAGATACCACTATATTTAAACCATCACTAACAGCTTTAATATCTAAGCTTCCGTAGACCCGTACCACAACTTCCATATTCAAAAATGTCACCTAGAAAACAAATGAGAGTTAGATGGCCAGTATCGACCCAAAGACAAAGATTGTTCATATTTAATCCATCACTAACAGCTTTAATATCTTATATAATTGATAAACTTCCGCCGACCCGTACCACAACTTCCATATTCAAAAACATCACCCAGAAGAAAAACAAAAGAGAGCTGGATGGCCAGTATCAACCCAAAGATTGTTCAACTAAACATCCAAATTATTAGCAAAGTTTTAAACATAAACTCTTCTGTTGTTACAGGTATATGAAAGTTACTCGACGGAACCGCCTCGCTTCGAAAAATCGCCGCTATATCAACATAGGAAGGGAGTGGGCCACTGCCCAGTGCACGGGTATGTTTAGATACAATGCCTTTATATTTTCATTTTATGCAGACTACACAGGACCGATTTACCTGTGTACAAAATCACTTGGATTTTTCATCCTTTGAGAACTTACAGAACGATTTAAAAGAAAAGGGAGTGTGGAATAACGAGAAGCTGGGTCATATAATGTTTTTTTTTTAATCATCGGGGTAGAAAACAAAACTTTAGGTACTGTAGCGGTATCTACATCGCCACATGCGAGCAGCGGGTCATACTGACGTCACGCAAATCCTGCATCGCGCAAGCAGAGTTTACCGCGCGACTAGCATATATACAACATCCCGACATCAATCATCGGGCAGTTGCCCACCAGACACGAAACCCGTCTGGTCGGAGGATCCTCCATTTTCTATGGACCTCCATAGAAAAGGGAGGATCCTCCGACCGGATGAGTGAACTTTAGACCCTGTTCCTCGTACCTCCATAGTACCTAATAAACAAAAAGCTGGTAAAACTGAAGCTAGGCGAAACTACCAATCTCAATTAAGTTCCATGTACTAGTAGATGATTCATGCTGTTCCTCTTTAAACAAAATTCAATTATAGAAACCGGTCGAATATAATTTACAAGCAACATTTTTTTTTTTCTATTACGTCACATTAAAGTCACGATTAACTTATCAACGTGTCTCACAAATGTTCTGTATTCTGAGCTCACAAATCAAAAAACATGACGCGTTAAACTAAAAACAGAATCAGCCAATCAAGATAAAACATTTATTTATCTACAATAAGAGTTTGTACCTGAGTACAATGGCACAATTTTTTTGCATATCAGACATGCATTGTTTGATCGTATACTACATTCAGACGGCGTGAGAACCACTCTAATCAAACGTGTTTCCTATCGATAAAATGTAATACCTATTTATCACCGGTACTATTGTTCAAAGTGTCCATTTACTTATCACGAGATTAGAGGTGCATTAAACTACCGATTGTTTTCGATGAAGAGGATTTCCGCCTGATATCGCAGGATTTATGTTTTGACAAGAAATCGATAAAAACTAAATTTCATGTTCTGTAAGCAGACAATGAATATTGAACCCTCTTTTGAATGAAAAACAACACATTATGTCCCCGTCCATTTAGTGGTCATATGCCTCTTCCAATTTGAAACATTGATAAACTTTTCTGGCCTCTAACGACAGAACAGGTTAAGCTACGCTTGCTGTGGTTGTTTCGTGGATGATTGACCATCGTTACATACCAAGACCCCCCGTGCCTCGGAAAGCACCTTAAGCCGTTGGTCCCGGCTGTCATTCGTGGATATTTGGCAGTCGTTACGGGTCATCAGAAGCCCGAAAGTCTGACAACCAGTCCTTCAAAAGAGTATCGTACTGCCCAGTAACTGGGTTGTGGAGGTCAGGCAGTCGCTCCATGTAAAATACTGGTATCCAGCTGCATCCGATTAGACTGAAAGCGGACCCAAACATAGGTGGAAAAAGGCTAGGCAGACGATGAACGGTTAATACAATTCAATAGTTTCTAGTACTGAAGTGAAGAAGAAGATTGTTTGTTTTATTTATAAGAATTTTCTTTACAGTGACGAACCCAAAGCGATATGGGCTGCGATCCGCGCTCTTCTGCAAGATGGAACTCTTTTAAAATGCTACGACCAGGCTTTCGACGACATTGCTGCTGACACGACGCGAAGGTACCATTTCAAAAGAAGGTCTTTAAAAAAAACTGACAAGTCTCGGTAAACAATTTCATGTATTCAAGGCTTTAGACACATGATTTCTGAAAGATCACATCGTTGAATAGACAGATGATAGACTGTAATACGAAAGAAAGAAAGAAAAATGCGTAATAACAAAGTAATTATAGCACAGAAACTGACTGAAAGTAGGTACCTATCACTATAAGATAATCTGCTGAACCAAATCTATGTATTCCTCCATGTACACACTTCACTTTTTTAAAGTATATCATCAATTGTAGATGGTTCTGTCGATACTCTTGTTTGATCCACGCAAATCTGTGATAACACAAAAAAAAAATGGTTTGTCTAGATGATAATCAAAATGACCTTGTTCATAATTATGTACACCTAAAAAGCAAACAAACAGCTATCTCAGATTACAATGATCTTCCTCAAATATTTGAAACAAAAGATAAATAATATTGAACCCAAAAACGGTCACAATAACACAAAACATGTAATATCGAACACAAAATATATGTCGTTCCTAGGTCAGTGGTCGTACTGCAGTGTTTATTCATTCATGTTAGTCACCTGACTCCTCAGTAGAATGAACTGTGCAAATAAATGCTTGACCTAGACAAAACCTGGACAAACCAGACAAATCAATAAACAGTTTTATTCGTGTTTATAATTGTTAATTCAAGTGTTCGTTGTTGAATAGAGATTTAGCATAACAGCTTACAGGTAGAATGTCTTACAGTTTGAGCCTGAGAATCAGCCAACTAGGGAGTCCCTATTGATGAATTGGAAGTCGCGGGGTTGAAGTGGCATTGTCAATTTATGTATAATTATGTTGAAGTCAAATATGGATATCTATTAAATTAGATAAAGGTCGGGTACTTGAAACCAATAGGATCGTGACGAAATATGTGCATAGTATATCAATAACCTGCAAACTTTTAGATTATTACATTAAGAATTGTGTGAACTCGTATCTTCATAATCGTTTATTCGCACAAAGAAACTAAGTAGATACTGGTAAATATGATTGTCTGAGATTTTACTAGATCCGTGTCAAAGTACGACAAGTACAATTAATTATTTAGGAACTAACATTAATTGATTATAAACAAAAAGAGATTTCGAAAACAATGAGGTTAGGGAAACCATTAAGTCTGTCCGACTGTAAGTATCCGAAATCTCTTTTTAGTTTATATCACAAATTAATAATGGTATTTAATCCGTCCTCATAGATTGGGAGACCTACGCCACGCCGAGAACGCTTTAAACGATGAGTTGGAGACAGAGATCTACCGGTGGGCCATCGAGACTATCGGCATGATGATCTTCGGCATACGACTGGGGTGCCTCGACGGTCCTGTGCATATACCTACTGCTGATAACCAGTAAGTAGCTCTGATATATCTGTCACAATGAATATGACCAATGGTGACCCAGTGGTAATGGCCGTGATTTACGAGTTATAGGTCGTAGGTTTGAACCCAGACGGGCGCTTTACTTTGTGTAAATTATTTCATCACCACTGCTCTCAAAACGGTGAAGGAAAACATCGTGAGGAAACCGGCATGTCCTAGAACCAAAAATTCGAAAGACATGACATCTACCGACCCGCACTGGGCCCGCGTGGTGGATTACGGCCCACTCCCTCTCACCGAGAGGAGGCCTGTGTCCCAGCAGTGGAAACATTATAGGCTGATGATGAATGAATATGGAGGTTTTACTACCTATTCTAAAAGTATTGGAACCAAGACCTTGCTTTTAAGACCTTAGTTGATCTTGGTTGTTGATGGGTTTTGGCCTTGAGAGTTTCGACATTTTGGCTTAACTACTGTTTGTACCTACACCCACCATTTTAAAATTCCTATGCAAAAAGCTTGCACCCAAAAGGTTTTCATTGGTAAGTATAGCAAAACTGATTTGCGATTCGCTTTTTTCTTAAACTATAAAACACCTCAAACTGCTGTTCAAATATTTGGATTAAGTTCATTGGGTTCATTATTTATTTATTAAACAGTTTATGTAGACACATTTATAAACAGACAAGCAGAAAGGAAGAGAAAACTGCGTACAAAAGTGATGTTTATTGATTGCTCGTTCATTCTGTTTAATCCAACAAAATCATCTGATAAAAACCTTCATAACAGAAAAGTAATCCTAATTTTCTTTCTCTTACACAGAAAACCAGAAAAAACTTCCCTAGACGATGAGATCCACGACCTCTGCTCCCTCTCCAAGCGTTCCCTCGAGGAGCTGACGCCAGCGGAACGTCTGGTCCGTGTCAGCCGAGACATCGCTGATGGAAGCTTCCTGGTGCGGAGTGAGGGCACTCTGACACCTGAGAGTCCGACCTTCAATAGTGCACTGAAGGCCTTTGACAGACATTTTAGGTAAGTGTTTTTGAAGATATTTGTATTTTCTTAAACCCGGTAACTTGGTTTTTAAATAAACTTGTTCTAAAACCATACTTTGAACATTGCTTCGAGCTGCTGTTTTACGCACCTTTTCACTTTTAAATCCTTCTGTAAAGGGACAAGAATCAAAAACTGATTTGTTCCTTTCGGCATTATCAAAATTTCTGGGAAGGAGGTTTTGTAACCAACTGTTTTAACAAGAGCGTGTTAAACGACTGAGTACTCAAAAGTCAAGAAGATAGATAGATATTGGGTCCTGCAGCCTTTCCGTGTATTACTCTGATCACTAAACAATTCAATAAATCAATCTGTCTAGTCTTTTTCCAACTATTTTGGGGTCAGCTTCCAGTCTAACCGGATGCATCTGAATACCATACCAATACAATTTTACATGGAGCGACTACCTATCTGACGTCTATAACCCAGTTATTGGTTGGTTGTCAGAATTTTGAGCTTCTGACTGCCGTAACGTCTGTCAAGGATCTACGAATGATAGCCGGGTCCAACGGCTGATCATTAAACAATGGTCCACATTGCAAAGTTCTGTGGGTCCAATATAAAACAAATTTCCTGCAACGAGTTCCAAGTTAATTATTTTATTGCCCTGCCTTTGTAAGCATTACTTAAAGAATATATTTTTATCAGTATCACCCATGAGGATCGTGATCACATTCACTGCTGGCGTCACGATTCAAGGTCAACAGATTAGTATACACGTGTTTACGTGAAACATTTGCATGGCATACACGTGCACATAGTAACAAATCTTGTTTATTTCGGCAGCCTTGATATAGTCACTAATCAGAATTTACATATTTTTTCACACAACGGTCAGTTTTGGGTGATTAAATGTGTAGGTTTTGCTTAATGGACTCGGCAATCTTTATGACGTTATAGCCTAAAGGTCCAGAGCCTCTAACAAACATCTAAGAAACCAATTTCATAACTGAAAAACACTTAATAAATTACAACAGCATCTTTCTTTGTTAGCATGCCTAATTAACACTGCACAAACGAGTCCTTTTGACCTCCCTAAAAGTCCTGTTCCGCGATGTTATCGTGCCTTTAATAAAAAGAAACAACCTAATCAAGTTTTCAATGCAAATTAAAATACACCGTTATGAAACGCAACAAAAACCAGATGTTTTTGAAAGCGGCGCCGTAATGAAATTAGCATACAGTACTTGCCGTATTTTTACTTTTAATACCCTTAACAAGGTCATAGGAAGATATTTAGGATAAAACATAACCTGAATGAGATTATTATACGAAACGGATGAAGGATGGAGAATATTTCGTTCGTCCATTTTTTTTTATATTAAAATTGTAACAATGCAAAATGAGCTTTAAGAAACGTTTGCCTATGGTCCAACGTTTCGACTGCCAAGTTTGATACTCCTCTATGCATTTAGAACCTATACAGATATTTTTAGGGTACCTCAAAAGGAAAAAACGGAACCCATATAGGATCACCTGTCAAGACCCTTTTTCACAGAAACGCGTGGAGGTATCAAGTTGAAATTAATATCAAATACGTTGGGCTATCTACGGTCCCTTCGAGCTCTAAAAAATTAAGCTTCTAAGTCAATGCAATTTAAAAATACGGCCATTTATGCGACATATTTTGATACTCGCAAGTAATTCAAAACAGGGTAGGTACTTCCCGGTGACCTAGAAGCATGCAATTTGACAAGAAGCAATGTCTGACAGCACAGAGTAGTTCTATATTTTTTTTGGCATTACAAACTTACAATTGCAATTGAAGAATTGACTTTGACGTATATGTATATATACGTATATATAAGGGAGAACATGCTTTTCAACTACAAAGTTAAATTTGTTTTTGGGATTAATTCATCCCACCTACGGAACCCTTTGTTGTGAGTGGTGCGACACACACTTGGCCGGTTTTTTGTGCGTCAGCACTTTACCAGTTTTGAGTTAGTATCCATGTAAGTAGGTACCTAAATCAATGAAAAAACCAATTCTTCGATAGATAGGTAGGTGTACCTCCTGTTGGTAGTCCAGTTCGAAACCTCATTCAAATTCATTTAAGCCGACTTGCCAATAGTAAATGGTGTTTACTAACATCATTTACTTGAACAAAAAAATTAATAATCCTGTGTGTAATGATAAGCATAATGCCAAGGACATTTATTTATAGAACAACCAGATAAGTTAAATGAACTTTGTCGACGTAAATACCGAGTTAAAATTATTTGATAACAGAAGGAACCATTGAGCTACTAACGCACCGGAAATCTTTAAGGCTCCTTCAAACAGGCGTGACACGCGTCGCGGATCTCACGCGATACAAAGGCACCGTTCGTCGCGCGACAGGCGCTGCCTTCGTGTCGCGTCGCGTGTCGCGTTCGTTCGAAGGAGCCTAGGTGAAGCAGTAACTAGATCACCTGTCAAGTACCTACGTTTATATATACTGGCGATGATCATCTAATGTTAATCACCTACTACCTTTAAGGTGTGGTAAGAAGCATTTTTTTATGTACCTAAGTAATTGACAATAGGGCATCGCGGCAACAAATATATAAAAGTACAAATATTTTAAAATGTTTACCTATTCGTCAGCGCAGAGAGTTGAGGGTTCTTTTCTGGACAAACCCATTTCCCCTTCTTACCTGACTTCCCAAATTCAATATGCATGCACTGCCCATAGTAAAAATCTTCGTTCCACCAACAATCGTCTTCTACGATGTCCTTCTCACCGTTCTGTCTTCATTCATTCTTCTTTCTTTGTCCAGGCGGTATTTCTTTGGAATGCACTCCCGGTGAATATCAGGACAGCAACCAGTCGGTTATCTTTTAAAGTGAAGGCACGTTAACATATCCGTCAGAAGTTGGCTGAAACATCCCAGCGCTGAGTTGCTGGATTCGTTGATTGATTGATTCTTGATTCTCCTCTACCGATCGTTATTTCTCCTGACCAAGGTTTATTTTGTTTATATGTATGTATCTATGTATCTATATATTAGTATTTATTCTTGTATTCTATAGTCATTTCCGAGCTATCTATCTCGTATGTTGCACCTGCCATGGTATATCTCTGCATCACCCTAAGGTTTACTGGTAGAAAATGCCTCAGGCATTTAGTCAGTTGTACAGTATTTTTTTTACTTGTGCATACAATTTTAATACAAAAAAAATAAGGTTCAAAACAGCGATGCGTTTAATGTTAGTTCAATCAAATGACCACCAACATAAAAGTAATTTTGCAGTAGTAATTAAATTAAAAAAAATAAATGCACGGCAGAGTGGAATAGAGTTTAGGAATTTCTTTAATATTGATTGAATTCTTTTAATAATCATTAAGTACATAAAATATAATAGGTAGTTTACGCTCATTTTGAGAACTATGCGACGATGAAAAAAAAATTGATATTTTTTCAAGATGTTTTTATCATAATAAGTAAGTACTATTTTATGTTTATGAAATATTTTTGAGTAAGTACACTCGAGAGCAATGAATCCGGGTCACTTAAAGAATGTTAAAAATCTCGGAAACTAAAAATGATAGGTTAATGCAATAAATTGTATTTAATAGACAATGTAATACTCCTTAAATGAAAGTAAAAAAAAATACATTTTATTAACACAAAATTACATAAAGAAAAAAACTGCTGATCTCTCCTTAAAACAAAAATAGGAAACATGAAATTTTTGAACTTTATTACGATTTTCTTGAATTTTAATACTTCGTATTGCCTCCTCGTGCTTCCATTACTGCGTTTACGCGGTTTGGCATGCTGTACACCAAGTTCCTTATACGATTTTGGGGAATATTCTCCCATTCCTCTGTGAGAGCAATTTTGAGCTCACGAAGCGTGATTGGGGGAGGGTTTCGTTGTTTTACGCATCTGCCTAGCTCGTCCCAAGCATGCTCGATCGGGTTGATATCCGGGCTGCGCGCTGGCCACTCCATACGAGTAATGTTCATCTCTTGAAGGTAGTCATTCACAATCCTACCTGTATGAGGTCGGGCATTGTCATGCATAAATATAGCATCCTCACCTAAATTGACCATAAATGGACCAACGTGATCATTGAGGATTTCTTCCACATATCTTACGCTAGTTAAAGAGCCGTTTTCTATGATCACCAGCTCTGTGCGACTTTCAGAAGAAATTCCGGCCCACACAAGTACAGACCCACCACCGTAGGCTACTTTTTCTTCGATGCATGCTTGCTTGAATCTTTCCCCTGGTCTTCGATACACTCTGTGTCTTCCATCGTGCTTGTAGAGCATAAATTTTGATTCGTCGGAGAACATAACTTTTGACCAATCTTCAATACTCCAATTTACGTGGCTCTGGGCATATCTTAGTCTTGAAATACGATGCCCACGCTCCAGTTTAGGGCCGTTTGCAGGTCTAAGGGGTTTTAAGTTAGATTCAGCAAGCCGACGTCTTACTGTCCATGCACTTGGGTTACTTCCTCCGAGGCGTCGAAACTGATTGGTGAGTTCAGTTCCTGTGAGAAAGCGATTTCGAAGCATGGTGTTCACCAAGTATCGGTCTTCTCGTGCTGTGGTACACCTGGTTCTGCCCGTTCCTGGTCTGCGTAGGTTAGAACCAGTTTCTTCGTAACGTCGGAGAACTCTTTGTACTGTTGACAGCGACACACCGACAGTCCTGGCTGTATCGCGCTGACTCCGGCCGGTTTCCAGCATTGTAAGTATTCTGGTGCATTCTTCAGGCGTAAGCGACATAATTTCAGCTTGAATAATGAATATAGAGCACTATCAACATGGTTTATGTACCCACATAAATGACAGATTACAAACAAAAGCAAAACCAAATGCTGTAATTTCGTAGTTCCATCTTCGAAAGTGGCCCTTTTTCAAATTTGATTTTTTTATGATATAACTTTACAATAACTAAGAAGTTTTAATACCTTCATTTAAGGAGTATTACATTGTCTATTAAATACAATTTATTGCATTAACCTAGCATTTTCAGTTTCCGAGATTTTTAGGATTCTTTAAGTGACCCGGATTCATTGCTCTCGAGTGTATTTTATTTGAACATTTGGCAATACACAATTTTTTTTCTGGCTTGTAATACAATACGTTTATCTGCGCGACAAAAAACTGAGCGTTTTACGATGTCCTACGTTTGGGCAGCGTCTTAACCGGGTGATTCTACTCGTCGTAATAATCAACATTCCCTAGGAAAGCCAATTGCGATTCGTGAAAAAAAACAACTTTTCGTACCACTTGCTCAAAAAAGTGACATTCTATGCCACAAAAAGCGAACATAACAATAGTCATTTTTAATCTGTTAAAAACAGGGAAAGAAAATTGTACTGAATTTCATTCATCCTCTAGGGGGAGAAAGTTATTTAAATTTGGAATACTTACCGAAATTTATACTGAACTACATCTGTTTTTACACCATTGAGTTTGTATATAAAGCATTATACATCTTTTTGAAAAAGGTATACGCATTTATTATGCAGTTATGATTATTAAATAAAATTACGAAAACCGACGAGGCCGTATGAGCTTGATGCCTTTGCTTTTCCGACAAAAAAATATTAGTCTAGGAATTTGCCGCGTTTTTGTTTTCTTCAAATACATAAACGTTAAGTTTATTTTAATTTATTTTTATAAATAAGTTAATGTTCTAAAAATACGTTTAATTGTCATTATTTTTAATAAATGCTTATCTCATATTATTATTGTTATTTTTTTCGCAAATGGTACGAAAAGTAGAGTATTTTCCGCGGTGATAAAGCTGTCTTAGTCTTGGGTGAACTTAAATCCCTCGCTACACTCAGGACTCGTCTTAAATCCCTCGCTTCGCTCGTGATTTAAGTTTTTAACACCCTCGCTGCGCTCGGGAGTAAACCTCGAGTCCTTCATTACGCTCGCGATTTAAATCGTCACCCGCGACAGAAGACACTGCTTTATCCCCTTGGTTAATAATCTACTATTTCACACATGCGTTGGAACATTCAGTCTCTAGGCTGGTAAGTATATGAAGTTGAGTTTTTTACTTACTTTTGTTTGTGTGCTTTAGGTACTAGTCACTATTTCTAAAGTGAACAGAAATGCTATCCGTTATTTTTTATCTACACCCATGCTATAAATCCTCTATAAAACATTCTGAAACAGTTAGCTTATTGCCAACATTAAACAACCAGTGTCATAGTAACCATAATAGCATTCTCTGTCTACGCATAATATCATCCAAACGAATAATAATAATAATGATTTATTTCTCACCACAATATATGTACCTACATTACAGAGGTATCGATACAAAATACGTAACAGCAGTAATTATACTGTGGGAGACTGGTGCCTAAACTAGACGTGAGGTCTGTATTTCAGGTCACCAGGTCTCCAACCCTTGGGCAGTGCTTACATTTTAATGTTAGTGTACTAATCAGTGCGGCAAGAATTAACAAAAATTAAATACAAAAATAAAGAAAGGAAATTAGTTGCAATCATCATTGGTGATTGGTGTTAGTATGTTTATTAGTATTTGTATGATTGTGTGTTTGTTTAATGAGTAAGGTGTATGTGTAAGGTAGTAGAATGTTATAATGTTGTACTAAATTTCATTATGCAACTCGAACTCGATCCCTTCCTTACTCATCCAACAGCCACATTCTCACTACTCAATTCGTGGTATCTTTATGAATTTCAAAAAAAGAACATTGTCATGCACGAAGCCACGTGTCGAATAAAATTTCTAGTTCGATAGAAATTAGAAAATAAAAATAATGAAGTGGTGAATATAAATATTCCGAGTACATCAAGATCTGCCAACATTCAACAAGGTGCTAATATTCAAGTGCATAATGTAAATAATTATGTATTACAATAAATAATTATATTATTACCTACAGATAGGTTGTTTGTTTTAGATACTCAGCAATTAAACTTACCATGAATTTACATAGGGTTCTTACAACAATAATGTACAACACCCTCTGGTTTCAGAATCTTTTATAGAGGATTCATATCATGGGTGTAGATAAAGTCTTGTATGCAACTGTACATAATTAGGTATTAAAACACTCATATGATAGGTATTGGTGCCGATTCCCTTGTTTAAAAACTAAACCAAAAAGTTCAGTGCATCTTTTTCTTTCTATTTCATTAAGAAAAGGACGGAAGATACATTTTAGTTTAGTCCTGTCAAATTAATCAGCGCCTGACACTACTCCATACAAGTTTAGACGTGATTAAAAAGTTGACTACTAAAATTACATCAAATTATGTCAGGTGCTGACTAATTTATCAGGACTAAACTAATATTTATCTTCTGTCCTTTTCATAATGAAATAGAAAGAAAAAGATGCACTCAACTTAAATTTAGTTTAGTTTGTTAACAAGGGAATCGGCACCATTATCCACATTAAATTAACCCACATTCAAGTTTAGTACCCCTTATTATACAACAGTTGCATAAATAACTATTACATAATCCTCATTTGTGTCTTTATAATAAGCCTATAATGTTCCCACTGCTGGGACACAGGCCTCCTCTCGGTGAGAGGGAGTGGGCCGTAATCCACCACGCGGGCCCAGTGCGGGATGGTAGATGTCACATGTCTTCGTATTGTTGGTTCTAGGACATGCCGGTTTCCTCAACGTTTTTGAGAGCAATGGTTATGAAATAATTTATACAAAGTAAAGCGCCTGTCTGGGTTCGAACCTACGACCTACAACTCGTAAGTCACGACCGTTACCACTGGGCCACCACTGCTCTCTATTTACCATTTCTGTCTTACCTAGGGGTAACGTATTAAGTTACAGAGTTACAGGGATGTACAGGTCAGATAGGCATTCGCCCCATGTAAAATGCTGGTATTCAGCTGCATCCGGTAAGACTGGAAGCTGACCCCAATGAAAAGGCTGGGCAGATGATGATGACGATGAATCATTTGTATCTTCTTGTTTACAGTCTCACAGAACACTTCCTGCTGAAAGCACTGGACTCGCTCAACTCGGGCGAACTGAGGCCCGAACAAGCATTGCTGGACAAATTGAGGCCGCTACAGGGGCGGATCTTACCACTCGCTGTCGACATCCTACTGGCTGGAGTTCATCCTGTAAGTTATCTTAAAATCCCTTATTTACAGATTTAATTCAAGTACTCCTTAAGTGAATAGGTTCACAAACTTACAATTTGAGTTTTTATCGTGGTATAAATATTTGTATCCTATTTTTTCATTTCCAAACGATTCATTTCATTTCATTTTTTTTTTTCGATTCATTTTGATTCTTTTAAGCAATTATTTCATACACATATTATTTGCCCTTAGAAAATGTTTCTTACCTTACTAACAAGCTGTAGGATTTTGTTTGTTTGTGTTTGTCTATGGGTTCCTTTATGTTGATATATTTATAATTATCAGGAAACTCATGTGTAAAAATGATGCATTTAATATCAAAGGCACGGACATTCATCACGATCTAGAAATGCAAAAAAAATATTAACGTGATCGTATTTCTAGGAAGGCATTCTAAGAAGTACCATTGAATTATCTTCAGGCTAAGACATTATTAGGTACCTAAAAACAGTCACGAGCACTAATATGCATACACTTAGCTTTTATTAGAATGGAACTCTCTATCTGCGTCTGTGTTTCCGAACGCATACAACCCTAATCTCTTCAAAGTGAGAGTGAACAGGCTTCTTCTGGGTAAGCTCACTCCATCGTCGACTCTGTCGCTGTCACCACTGACCTAGACTAAAGTTAAGAGCATCATCATCTGCCTAGCCTTTTCCCAACTAGGTATGTTGGGGTCGGCTTCCAGTCTAACCGGATGCAGCTGAATACCAGTATTTTACATGGAGCGACTGCCTATCTGACCTCCACAACCCAGTTACTGGGTAATACAATACCCCTTGGTAAGACTGGTTGTCAGACTTTCGGGCTTCTGACGACCCGTAACGACTGTCAAGGATCCACAAATGACAGCCGGGACCAACGGCTTAACGTGCTTTCCGAGGCACGGAGCAGTGGTGATGAAATAATTTACACAAAGTAAAGCGCCTGTCGGGGTTCGAAAGTTAAAGTTTAAAGTTAAGAGCAAACCGAACTTAAATCTGATTTTTCTATTGTCAATTACTCAATATTAGCCTAACGTTTTACCAACTATGATGGGGTCGGCTTTCAGTCTAACCAGAAGCAGATGATTTACTCCTACCGTATAGATTGTAATTGAAAAAAAAAATTTAAAAGTGTTTATTTGGTGGGAAATACAAATTTTTCCTTCTTTTCTACTACTGCCAAACTGCAAAGCAGTTTTTTGGCAGATGTAGCTCCCATATACAGTCTTATACTCGTATATATATATATACTTTTTCATAATTTATAAAATAGTTATTTATCCAACATGTGAGAAAAGTTCGTTTTTCCTATGAGTTTTGATTTTGAGTCTTGAGTTGAGTCGAACGAAGGATTGAAAAATAGAATCACGAGCGCAGCGAGTGATTATAAATTTCAATCCTGAGTAAGCGAAAGACTCAACAAAACCAATAGCAAATGAACTTGCTCACATTTTGCATACAAAACTTTTCACCACTCCCAGCAAGAAAGCATTCAGTCGTCATAGGTAAATAAATTAAATAGTCACAAAGCAAATAATTAAAAATTAATCAATAAAATTACTTATTTATTTTTTTAAATATCTTTAAAACTTAACATAAAAAATCAGGAAGGCTAGTTTCTGAACGGGATCATTACTTTCCTCACTGTTTGAACAGTGAGGAAAGTAATGAAAAACCAACTTTCCTCTCTGTTTTCGTAGAGGAAAGACACTTCTTTCGTGCGGGAGTGGTGAAAATACATTTACCTACCACTGAACATTACCTACAGCTAAACACACATTTTACAGCAGCACAAAGGCTGACTAATAACAAAACTCATAATATTTAAAACTGCGTAATAGCAATCCTAATCGCATCGGCGAAGCCGCAGACACAAGCTAGTATGACACAACTTCAATCTATACATCTCCACTTATGAGGCTTTGACAAAAGGTATTAAAAAGAAACTTCCCCATTTTATTCTTAAAAGACCCTTTTGTGTTTTTTTTTCTTGCTTGCATATTTTGGAACACATACAATATTATGAAATAGGTCATAATAATATCTCAAAGTTCCAATCGTTATTCCACGAGAAAGTTGCTTTTGAATTGTGCTATAATAGTATACATATTAGTACTCGTGCCTAAATACGGAAAATAGCGGCTAGGTACATTAACAATATACCTACTTAGTTGTGTTTCCTCCTGTCATACGTCTTCCATGATTAGATCTTCAAACAACCCACTTCTTCTCCAACAGCTTGCCCAGACAGCCATCAACATGTTCTACCAGCTCTCCCTCCACGCGGCCCGCCAACAACGAGCCCACGACGAAGTCCACTGGTCCATAGCCTCCCGGGAGGCCGGAGCTGATTGCCCAGAACTGCCCTATGTGGCTGCCTGTGCGAGGGAAGCTATGAGGCTACATCCGGCGACCGGAGGAGTGGTCAGACGGAACAGAGAAGATATCGTTATTGGTGGTTATGAAATACCGGCTGGGGTAAGTTACTACTTTATAGAATCCGGTTCTTCTAACTGAACAGACAGCAGTGCTGCTGGGGAGTTTGTTCCGCCACTTCTTCTTCCCAGCTAAAGCACTAGGAAGTGGTGAAGGGTGGGCGTGCCGGGGGACTGTCCTATGTAATTTTTACGTTCAAAAAGTGCTGATTCGCAGCCTAGTTTGAATAAATGACTTTAGTTTTTATGTTTTTGATTTTGAAATGTTTTTTGTACAAAAACTTTATTGTAGTTTAAATTCATTTTAACGATTCACTAATCTCATTCTGCTCTCAGCCTAAGTAGGGTTCTTCACTAAATTGCTACCCAATCGATGACAATGAAATCACTGTTTCTAAAGTTGTTATATGGACTAATAGTACGGCCGGTGGCGTTACATAAATAGAAGTTATTTTTAATAACTCCATGGTTAGTAGGTAACTATATTCTGAAGGTCGTTTTTTTATTTGTCTTCATGATCCTTCCTCATAAGTCATAGTTAAATGGTGGAACTTTGTGTGTATTAAAAATGGACACAACAGATTGTATTTGCCAGGGTATTTGAGTTACCCACGACAAAGGATGAAGATTCTCCTTCATTTCATGATAAAACAACTTTTTTTTTTTAACTCCGTATTTCGTCTCTGTGCCCAACGAACAACGATGCAATTTCACTAACTGTACCAGACCCAAACCGAGCGACCGACATTCAAACACTCTTACCTAAATTACGGTTTTCGTGCTTTCTTTATGTAATGAATGATAACAGAGAATCTAGAAATAATGTTTCGTTTTATATTTCACGAGGTACTTTTGTATTGTATTTTAATGGAAATTCCGAATTGGGAAAGCAATTTGATTAAGCAATTAAGTATTAATTGATTCTGTGACAGCGGCGGCTAGAAAAAAAAATATACTTGGAATCACCCAAACCATCAGTGCAGAGAAGGTTCATTCAGCCATGCATCAGTTTAGTTTGTAAGACGATGTTCGCAAAGTTGCTAAAGAAGCTATAAACGCAAATAATATTAACTCTACCCTTCTTTGGTTTAGTGATCTCAACAGGACTATTTATTTTATGTGTTTTATGTTCGATTCTCAAAGGCAAAGTGTTATAAGGAAATATTTAGTCATCATCATCAGCCTATAATGTTCCCACTGCTGGGACACAGGCCTCCTCTCGGTGAGAGGGAGTGGGCCGTAATCCACCACGCGGGCCCAGTGCGGGTTGGTAGTAAAACATGTCTTTCGAATGTTTGGTTCTAGGACACGCCGGTTTCCCCTCGGTGTTTTCCTTCACCGTTTTGAGAGCAGTGGTGATGAAATAATTTACATAAAGTAAAGCGCCTGTCTGGGTTCGAACCTTCGACCTACAACTCGTAAGTCACGGCCGTTACCACTGGGTCACCACTGCTCTCATCAGAAGAAGCCCAGAAACCAATAAATGGCTGAACCCGTTTTTTGTGGGTGGGAAATCATCAAATAACTTCTCCCGCTCTGGGCGGAGCGGGAGGGCGTGTCAGACTCTTACTGACTAAAACCCACCCGTGTTCCTTCAGTTGCCTGGGTCAGGGGCCACGGTAATCCTTTCGGACTTTCCCGCAACCCTGGCAGGCATCGACCCCAGCGGACTCCGTCACTTGTGCTGACATCTCTTTGAGACACCTAACCTACCCACCCCTTCAAAAATTATAGCCCATAATTTCTAGTACACCGTTATGTAGTGTAAATAAATATGCACTGTATGGTCGCATATTTAATGCTATACCTGTCAGTATTAAAATCTTACCAACTTATAAATTTACAAGGTGTCTTGAAAGTATGGTTATGGTGGAAAAAAATCTACTGGTGAAGCGACATAACAGGGTAAAAAATAAATAACAATCATTATCATTTACTCTCCGACATTAATAGGTAGTATTTTTAGGAACCAGAAGTATAGCAATTTTCTTTTAAATCACATAGATTTTACAAATTTTCTCAACATTAATTAATCTTATATAAACATAACAAAATCACATTAGCAAACAAACGTTAATCTTCTTAATCAAGTACAAATTCAAATAAATAACGACAAATAGCAAGGATCACCTTCTTCCTAGCTAAAGCACTAGGAAGTGGTGAAGGGTGGGCGTTTTGGGGGGACTGTCTTAAGTGATTTTGACGTTCAAAATGTGCTGATTCTCAGCCCAGTTTGAATAAATGACTTTTGATTTTGATTTTGACGACGTGCGACGGTCCTTTTATAGTGTGGCTGTCAGATGACGACACAAAATGCTATCTGTCATGGCGTCTATCCTAAAGTATTATAAAAAGTTCTAATAATGCTACTCATTTTAATTTTAATTGTACTATACTCTTCTTCTTCGCTTAGCTCTTGAGAGTGGTCGTGGTCATGATGAACTGTGTCCAAACGCAGGTGTAGTCTTTGCCAGTCTCACGATCTCTCGCCATCTAGTTCTGTTCGAAGACAGTCTGGCGCATTCATTAACAGGGTCCAACCACGGATTATATTTGATCGGTCCACCTCACCGGTGACCTTCCGCCTGAATTGAACTGTAGCTAGAGAAGTTATAACGTTTTATCGATATTATGTTGAGTACCTAAAAACAGTTGGCATTATTACTTAATGTATTCACAAAAACTTCTTATATCAAAAATTAAAATCGATGGTCGTGGAAGATATCCAAATCATAAATATTGCAAAAATTGTTGTACGTGGACGTTAGCCTAGCCATCGGTTTGATTTGATAGGCGTGACGACAATAGCAATGGACACTTCATTCCAAAAATCATTCTCGCATTTACAACAATTACAACCAAACTAACAGCCAATTTCCATTCACAGGTGGACATAGTCCTAGCGCACGGCATCACCAGCAAGTCAGAGGAGCAATGGGGACGAGCAGAAGCCTTCGTGCCCGAACGATGGTGCAGCGAAGGTTGGGAGCCCCTGAAAGCTTCGAGAGCCCATCCATTAGCTTCGCTCCCTTTTGGAGAAGCCTGCCCAGGTATTTTATTAGCTTCAATTTTAAAATACTGATAAAGTCATTTAGTGAATTGTTTTATATGTGTTAGGGTGGCAATAGCCGTTTTGGCCTTTCCCTGATAACTTTTCGTAGGAAACCGAACGATTCGTCGTTAAAATGTTGAAAAAATGGAGATAACATTCGCCTCGATGGTCTAGTGATCACAAGCACGACGAGCAAGGGCTCCTGGGTTCAATCCCCTGTCATGAAAAATGGAAAGGATCCATAAAGGATTTGGCAATCGCAGCCTGAAGTCTACAATGTGCCCGGGTGGTGGCGATAGGCTCGTCCCCTTTCACTCTACACCTTTGTCTACCCCTTTGAAAAATAAAGGCGTGGTGATATTATGTTACTTATTCGCTTTATTTTTAGCCCCCGACGACAAAAAAGAGAGGTGTTATAAGTTGAACGTGTGTCCCGCAAACGGCTGAACCGATTTTGTATTTTTTTTCTTTTAATTGAAAGGTGACTAGATCAAGTGGTCTTAGCTAAAAAATGTTTTACAGTTGGTTTCACTCTTTGGTTGGTTGGTCGGTACACTTCTTGCAAATCCCATATGAAAATTAACAACTTTCATTTCTTTTCAGGTACTGGGGTGGTCGGGCATATGCTTGGTTCATTAACCACCCGGGTCTTGGATAAGTACAGGCTAGAGTGGCACGGACCGATGCCCACTATGGCCACCGTAGGAGTGAACAGATTGCATCCGCCTTATTATTTCGTACTGCAGAACGCTGCTTGAATTTCAATGTGATATTTTAGGGTTAAGTTAGATTTAAGTTTTTGTCTGTTGAGTTAGTACCAGTGATGCTGAATTAATAATAATTATAATTTCATTTGACATCCCATTTCTTATTATATAGTAGACTACGAACAACAATAGCACTAGATAAAGGATTAGGAACAAAAACACATCGCTCGTGTGGCCGCGATTGCGCGTGATTATAAATCTTAACACTCAAACATAAAGTTTATAATCGTTTGCCATATATTTACTACTTCGATAGAAAAGTAAATGTATTTAAAAAATAAGACCACAACATTATTGTGGTCGTATTTTTCCGCCCGATATTGATGCGCTCATCAGAATTCTAGTACTTACTATTGTTGATCGAAGTTAGTAGACATCCCATTCAAAACAAAACAAAATGTCAGAAATGTTTAGTTTTCTACAGTTTGGCCTGGTAAAGCTGGGTTTGACTCCGCCTACTTTAAATAAATAAAATAAATAAGAATGTTTTGTTATGTTTTTTTTTTGGTTTTCCACAAAGTCCACGAATCAATTCATTCGCTTTTAATGCTACCCCCCAGTTTTATCTTATATAAAGTTAATAAAATACTTTCTATTAACTCGAATAAAAAATCTATGAACGCACCCTAATTGCGTAACACACTTTCAATCAAAATCTGAATAATTTTGAAGGATATTGCTAATCCATTGCTTCATATGTTCAAAAAATTCGTCTGATCTACAACGTAAATAACGCAATGAGTGTTGTTGAACTGTCAAAATGACAGCCATTGCTACTGATAGTGACTTACGCAATTTCCCCGCAGGTCTCATTAGGCTTAGTCACCACTAATCACCTTTTCTCTAAAATTTACTTGTAATTTTGGGAGCCAATCAATCATGTTACGCCTTAATAGAAGCCGACCCTTATTCAGTTCAGCAATGTCCTGATTAAGACAGATTTGAAACAAGCAACAAAAGATTAATTACTCGAGGTTACTCAGTTTAGAAAATCTTAGCTTTGAAAGGGTAAAAGATGAATTAATTCGTAAATTTTATATTTTTCAATATCTTTTGTGCTCGTGTTGTAATCTGAGATAAGATTATTGTATTTAAAATTATGTTATTGTTTAGTTAATAAAAGTTCCTTTAAAAGAATGTATTTTATTTTTATTTTGTAAGATTATTAAGCATCGTGTTTACGTAATTTGGAAATCAAGTAATCATAGATATATGTACTAATGATACAATGAAGTGCTGTTAATAAAGAGAAGGTACAGCCATGTAAAACGTTTTTCATTTAGTTCTCGAACTACCTAACTGCAAGTTTTTATTCAATAATAAATTGATAAAGCTAGTATTACGCATTGAATAACAGACATTCGTAGCAAACAACCAATAAACTCAAAAAGCGGCCAAGTGCGAGTCGGACTCGCACATGAATGGTTCCGTACCACCGTGCAATATTATGCACTACATTTTGTTTTAAAATTAAAAATACTTTACGACTTTAAATATGAATTATTTTTTATTATATTTTTAACTTTCTTTTATTTTTATTATTTGTTGTTATAGCGGCCATAGTTAGTACCTACTTACACACTGAAAATGTCAAGTGTCTACCTATTATGGTGCAAAAGATACAGTTGACACCCTTTGGGTACGGAACCCTAAAAACGATTGCCCCTTAAAACCATGTCTCATTTATCAGGCAAAAGCAGTGAACATTGACGTCTGTTTACTAAACCATGAATAACTTGAAACAAAGCCTTGTTAACGTTTAGACGTCAAGTAAAAAGCAGAGTCAATTTGTTGCAAACAACAAACAGTTTGAAACTTTTGGGTTCAACGGTTAACGGGAAAACTAAAACAGCTATGTAACTGATGTCTTTTTAGTGGTTTTGAGCCTTTTCGAATATGTTAAAGGAGTTTAAAATGGGAATAAGTTCGTAATTTATTGGCCATTAATAATGCAAATAGCTCTTTGTCTATGGTAATTTTCGTAACGTAGTGTCACTAATTTGTTCTAAATTCAAGATTTATAATAGGAATGGAATCGCTGGTGATTAATTTGAACTTTCGTCAAAATATACTTAAAATGCAAAGTAAACCACCTTATAAAGAAAGAGACCTTGTCTTTATACCTATCATTAAAGATTCTCCTATCTTCATCACAGCGACTGTACATTATTAGCGGGGACATTAATTCCTGAAGGCGTCTTGTCACTGCATGAGTTATTACTAGCATTTTGTTAATGAAAACATTCTGAGAGGTTATTAAAATCGGTTTTTTTTAATTAATTATAACGAGACGTTTCTTGGTAATGAGCTAAATTGTAGGTAATCAACTTAAATACGGACCTTATTACTAGAAAATCGTATCGGTTGCTTCCCCCGCCATCTATTTATCAGCTCAAGAACTATCAAAAGGCTCATCGGCTAGCGCTCTCGCAGACTAAGGTATGTACCTACCTCGTTGCATTAATTAATGTTACTGTTGTCAGACTAGAACTTGAACATCATTTTACGCATGAGTAGGTAACTAAGTAATATCGTCAGATCAATCTTCTGGTCTTCCCAGAGTAGCACGTCGATTCAAGACAAGACTCGAGGGTGTTTATTAGAGCCAGAGGCGCGCAGGAAGGGCAGCCTCCACCCGTCGGTGCTTGCGCCTTATTACGCAAGGGCGAAGTGGCTGCACTTCCTGTAGCACTGGAGAAGATACGATTCTAGCTAACGAACTTTGAGCTTAATCCTATACGCCTGCCTTTACGTACTTTACTTTCCTGAGGCAGGTAAAGGTCGATGACCTAAGGAGTGCACCGTAAACATTGACCTTGACCTCAAGGTCACTAGCACTGAGGTCAAGGTCAATGCCCTTGACGTGTTCAGTGGTGCTCCCCCACCATACTACACCCCATTCTCCGGCCCCGAAGGCTTGATTTGGCGATGGTTTTTGTTGAAAATTTTCTAAGTCCCGGCGAGCGCTACTTCCAAGTTGCTCACAGAAATGTTTCCACTTGTAGAAAATCACCAGTAAATCAAACACAAGACCACAGCCCTGTCGGCGAAGTGTCCTGTCGGCGAAGAGTCCCGTCGAAGTAAAGTCTTGTCGGTGTTCAGTCTGTCGGCGTTTAGTCATAGGTACACTCTTAACTTTCGACATACTCTTATACTTAAGAAGGTAGGTATATTCATATAATCCTTAAAAAAATTAATGACCCGAGCATCGCCAGGCTCCAAACAAATCGCACGCTCACTTACATCACAACGCATTTAGTTAGGGACCCCTAATGTGTCCTTTCTTCGTGAACAAAAGGATCATACGAGAAAAGGCGGATGAGGGCGGCATCTTCTACTCCAGCCGATCCTGTGACGTCATTAATCACATACACCGCGCTTTAACTAATGGATGACGAGCGGTTCTAAATGTGAGCTGGTGGCGATGCAATGAGGTTAAAGTAAATCGGATCGGGTGGCTGAGTTGAAGCGTTGACGACGATGTGTATAGTACATTGAATGAAGGTTTTGGTAGGTGAATGAAATCATGTGTTAAAAAGAAATCAAAAAGGAGGAACTTACTTTTTAATTTGTAAGAAGTACCTAAGTATGTTTTCCTACGCGTAGATATTATAACGTAGGAATCCGATACCAATAATTGACACCTAGCCAATACTTTTCACCTGGAAAACTTGTATCTTTTAAGGAAATGCTCTTTTACAAATCAAAGTAAGTCTTGTCTTCGTCGAAATGATTTCTATGGAGGATTTATATGGAGCAAGCTTTTTAGAAGACAGTTTTGTCTAACGAGCTGGATTTCAGGAAACATTCGTAGTAGAGAATATAGGTAAAGGAAATACCTATGTAGGTACTTATCTACTGCATAACCCCTTGCTTCTGGTTACGCTATCGCTCGGCTAAACTCATTACGAGTGCCCTCGACGTGTACCTACATCAAGACAAAACCAACCAGTCATCCCTTTGTCCTTATTTCTCGAACATTCTACAGCAAAACTTTTTGTCCTTCATTTTCCTTTGTTCTAACTCCATTATTCGGAGATATTTTAAATAACTCGCCTAATATTTTAAGGACATTGGACACTGATAATGTCGGGAAAATAAATCGCATTTTAAGGCTTTACTATGCTGAATTTATAAGGGTAATTGTGATAGTAAAGAGGAGCCCTGGAGTAGGTAGCTGCTGATCTTTGAGTCGAATTAAATTAGGGTTAAAGATTAACTCAAAGGGCGGCTTAATAATAGTTAGGTCTTGGTAGGATATGTGTAGATACATTTTATTTCAGCATTTCATATAGTTTATATAATTTTCTTTTAATTGAACTTCAGTTCCTAAGTTCATTAAATATTTGACACAATAATTAAGATTTAAAAAACTGAAGTGTTTATCGACTTTTCTCGTTGACTGACCTTACCTTTCGCTGATTACTTGGGTGATGTTATGTTATAGTAAAACCTGCCGCCTGGATCGTCATCGGAAAAGCGGCTGATAACCTTATTCTTCCTGAATTAAAATGTTATTATGCTTTGTAAAGGAAAAAAGGCGAAAGGAAGGTAAGACGTACCCTGCAGGTACAAAGTATATTCCTGTCAAATTCAAAATGATTACGTCCACCGTAATAATTTTGAAAGGAATAAACAACGCTATCTCTGAATGAGTTGTGCTTGTGTCATAAGACTCATTCATGCTCAATTTCATGGTCAGCGTGTTCTACGACGCCATCCAAGTGATCACTGTTTTAGCAAGGATTAGGTAGGTACTTAAGTACCTCATATTCGTATATTTTCTTTGGTTTCCGTCAAAATTCTCCTGAATCCCACTTGTCACAAGCGTCTAACAACAACTGCGCTCTGCAGATACATAAAGACTTCTAACACGATTGGGATCCTTAACATTCCTCCCTGCAAATAGTCCGACATAAAACATCGCTCGCCCATAGACAATGTTTCTTTTTATTCTGACCCTTTACGACTGTCCCACTTGTGAATCGTCTTTTATCGTTGGGATCACTTTATTTTTGGACGATTCCTTTGACGAGTGTCGTTGGGTAGGTACTTTCTTTTATTGAGGTTGGTCAATGTGTTCAGGAGCAGGCGGAGGAGGAGCAATGGTGGCCCAGCGGTAACGGCAGCGACTTTAGGCCGTTGGTTGGAACCCAGACAGGCGCTTAACTTTGTGTAAATTATTCCATCACCACTGCTCTCCAAACGGAGAAGGAAAACATCGTGAGGAAACCGGCATGTCCTAGAACCAAATATTCGAAGACGTGTGACATCTACCAACCCGCACTGGGCCCGCGTGGTGGATTATGGCCCACTCTCTCTCACCAAGAGGAGGCATGTGTCCCAGCAGTGGGAACATTATAAGCTGATAGTGACACAATGTGTTCAAGTTACTTCGATCCTGTGCCTGACCGGACTGCTGTAGATCTATTTATATAAGTACATTAAATCAATATTTACCCTGTATTTTTAAAGGAATAGGCACAGTACCAGTTACACCCAAATTTCTCTAGTCATATTTAAATCCCATGTAGGTAATATAAGCACGCCTATCGTATTGCCATTTCCCAGACACAAATCCAGACTCTGGCTAATGACACTTCCCCCGACCTGGGAGTCGAACCCAAGTTCGAACCGGCAGTCGGTCTCCATTGCGACCGCTACACCAACCGGGGCAATCAGATCTATTTATTTTAAAGAATTCTACATCTTATTGCGTAGGTAGGTAGGTACCTAGTGTGTACTTACGTACATTTTATTGTAGATATAAATGTTTTTTTTTTTTTATTGAGCACGTCCCATTATAGGCTGCCTTTAGGTGTAGGTACCTACTGTGGTTAGTTCAGATCCGATATAGGTACGTATCATATATGTCTCCGCCCTCCTAAAATGAACAGGAGCTTCTTTCAGCAGCATTCTCACGCGGTAAAATAGGTCAAAATAAAAAATGAACTTGCCACAATCGCGAGTCCCATAACGAAATCAATCGCATCTATACCATAGCTACGTTATATCGATGTATGTGAGGTACAAGTTACAATTCTCTACAGACGCTCACTGCGCGCCAATTTGCCATCCTTCATAAAACGCTAGCAATCTCGCGAAACGTACTAAAGGGACGAAACAATTTGGACAACTGAATATACTCCAACCTTATAGGACCCTAGTGGGTAGGACGTGGACGAGTCGAAGTTTTTCAAAAATGTATGTTTCTCAAGCGTCCCTAGAACGTGGGACACTTCAGAAACTTATTTCGTCGGTAATAAGAACTCTTTTTAGAGCCCCCTGGGATCTCGAAGGATATTTGAAAGTGTTCAACCCTCAGCCTAATAGCGTAAAGGTCAAGACCAAGTCATTCTATTGACTACGTGAGAGGTAGGCTTGACACACCGTTTTCGAGATATAAGCAAAAGAAAAGAAAAAAAGATACAGTAGGTCCTGTTTCTGCATCTGAAGTCGAGGTGTTGGTGTGAATTTTAGTTCATGATAACTAATTTTATTCCACACCTTTTTAATCTCGATTAAAAATAGGCAGATTTAGTTAGACAATCAAAATTGTTGGTGAAAAACGTAAAATTCAGAATAGGACAATTGCCATTTTCACTAAATTATAATATCAGTGCCATCTTAGTGCTGTCAAACTAAAATTTAGTTAAGTTGTGTCACTTTAGTCGATTTCAGAATGGGAAATCGTTGTTTGACAGGAATAAACTAGATTTTGGTGATTTTTAGTCTAGTTTAGAGAATTTTGTGACAAGAGAATCGGCACCAATATCTTTGAAACTGCTCAAAGTTTCTCCGTCACAAATTTAGGTTATCACTCAATGGGTCACAAATCGACCACGTAGCATAGTCGTCAAGTTAGCCAGTCCTCGCATTCGCGATAGTGTACTTGCTGCAGTTAGAAACTTTAATAAGAAGAATGCGTCGGAGAAGTTAAACAGTACCCATATTGGTATTGGTGGAGAAAAGCAGCCGATTTTTGTGACAGAAAATCTGACTCTAGCTAATAAAAAACTACATGCAGCTACAAGAATCGCTGCTAAGGAAAAGAAATATAACTTTGTATGGGTTCGGAATGGTCGCATATTTGTGAGGAAAGATGTAACAACAAAATCTCTGCTAGTTAAAAATTTTGAATCCGTAGAATCTTTGTAGCTTATCTTTGTTCTGTTAGTCGCGTACTTTGCACGCTTTAAGTGATATAAGAATTTAAATTCAAGTTTAAAATATATTACCAAAATGTAAGAGGCTTACGAACCAAGACAGAAGATTTTTATACTGCAGCTTTAAATTTTGATTACGACATACTTATCGCCACTGAAAGTTGGCTCAATGATACGGTGTCAGATCATGAATTTTTTTTAGATAACCGATACAGAGTGTTCAGGCGCGATAGGTCATCTACGGTATCCGCGACTACAAAAAGGGATGGTGAGGGGGTGTTTGTTGCAACTCTGGACAAATATGAGGTCTCACGGAGATTAAATTGGGAGTCCCATTGTGAAGAATTGTGGATTACAATCAAGTGCGAGAGTGGCTTATGTAATAATATTTGTGCGGTTTATAACCCACCTCCAATCAAACAAGACTATATCGATGCGCTATTTCGTAACTTTACAGAAGTAATTAACAAAAAGAGTAAAAGCAATTCTATCAACTTACTAATCGGTGAGTTTAATATGGGCAGTATCTCTTGGGAATATAATGCGGATTCTGGTCTATTGGTTCCCAAAGGATCTAGTAGTAATCCAGAACACATTTTTTTAGTTATGCTAGCCTTTAATGATCTTCATCAATGCAACACGATACCCTACGCTTCAAATCGTATTTTAGATCTAGTTCTTAGCAATAGTAATAACAAAGTGCTGGTTTCTCAGGCCTCAATTCCACTTATACAAATCGATCATCATCATCCAGCGCTGGAGATCTCGTTTACATCTAATCATAGCAATCCTCTTGTGCAAAATAAAATCCCAAATTTGAACTTTTATCTCTGTAATTATGAAGCGGTCAACGCTAAACTTGCGAAAATTGTTTGGTCTGAGGAATGGAACTCTATAACTGATATTAACGAAATGTTGCAGAAATTCTATGCTATTCTTATGCCGATTATTAAACTGCATACTCCGATTACAAAACCACGGGATGAACGCTATTCTGTCTGGTATAGTCGAGCTTTACTTAAAGTCATTAAAGAAAAAGCAAAATATCACAATTTATATAAAAAATACGGGAATCCTAGAGATAAAATTATGTTTGAATGCCTAAGAATCGATTATTCCCGATGTCCACCACTTGTCTGGCCACCACTGGGGGACAGCGAGACAACTTTAAAACATTATTCTCGTTGTCCACCACTGGGGGACAGCGTCACAACTTTGTAAATTATTTCCATTCGCCACCACTGGTGGACAGCGACACGGATTTTCAACATTCCCTATGGCCGCCGTTGGGGGACAATGGCACAACTCTTTTGATCCAATTCCCACTGGCCATCAATTTAAATTATTTTATCTATAGACCATTTGGTTTTATGCTGAAATTACTTTTATCCAATTCTAATGCTTACGTAATAATAATGACATAATATTTCTTTCCTTGTATAATATATTATAAAGTTAATTTAATTAATTATAGGTAATTCATTAAAATTAAATTTATGAGAGGTTATCTCAGGAAAACCACCTTTTTAGAAATAGAGTATAATCAGAAATAAACACAAAAAAGTTAACAAAGGTACACTAAACTTGTAATAAACAATGGGGACGAAGACCCTTAAAACTAGTATTTTCGCGTAACAATGGCGGCACGAGGGAGGCGCGTGGCGACCGGCGCGGAACGTGAGATACGCGTCTACGCAGGATGCGTGTGGGCAGCGGACTGGTTAGCGCGCATTACACGCGCCTTCTTCGTAACGCACGCGAGGGAAAGAGAGAGCTTATTCTCTATATCGTGCCGGGACGCGACCGCGGGACGCTCGTATTGGAGGAAATTGTGTGTGGGTTGCTACATACTCCCCCTCCAGTCCTGGAGAACGCCCTCGGTCCTGGACTGGTACACTAACAGCCTTAGCTGGACGTCCGCGATTTCGTTTTGGAATAACGGGTTTTGGTAAGGAGTCGTCGCTACTTCGGTAACGTGTAAGATCTTCGGAATGATATTTCCCTATATCTACATTGGGTTGTTCTGTGCTCGCGAGGGTGTACGTTGTTGGACTTACCTTTTTAGTGATCTGGTAAGGGCCATCTCGGCGAGGGTAGAACTTAGAAGTGAGGTCTTTTGATCCTTTGCTCAATAAATGAGATTTAAGCAACACTAAATCACCTACCTCGAGGGTGTCAGATGGTCGGCGCGAAGCGTCGGCGTACTGCTTTGTCTTGTCCTGCTGGATCTCGACGCGTTCTCGAACAGCTGACAGTGAATGCAGGAAGTTTTCTAGGTAAGGAGTCACTTGTGGGACAAAGTTTTCTTTGGCACTGATGGCACGAAGGTCGTGAACGACCTCTGTGGGTGACCGCATCTCTCTGCCAAAGGTCAAATAAGCCGGTGACTTGCCTGTTGTGCGACATTTTGCGCTATTCAGGGCAAAGCGGATCACTGGTAACTTCTTCGGCCAGGAGGTGTGGTCATCTGCCACGAGGTGGGCCAGCATAGCTTTAAGGTCGCGGTTTTTTCGCTCTGCAGGGTTAGCTTGTGGATGATACAGCGGAACGAAATTTTGTTTTATATCTAAGACTGACATACATTGTCGCATTACTGCGGAAACAAACTGGACACCGTTGTCCGAAATAATCCTGCGAGGCAAACCGAACCGCATGAAATATTCTTCGATGAGGACATGAGCGCAGGCTTCCGCTGTTGCTTCTTTTAGCGCAAACAGCTCTGTCCATCGGGTAGCAGTGTCTTCTATGAGAAAGACCCACCGCTCCCCCTGGTCTCCTTCTGGAAGTGGGCCGAACAAGTCCATAGCCAACACTTCGTTCCGCTGGCTCATCACCGGTGTCTGGAGTAGACCTGGTGGTTTGGAGTTCTTCGCCTTATATCGTTGGCAGTGGATGCAGGATAAGACATAATCCGTGATTATTCGCCGCATCCCTGTGAAATAGTATAAATGTGCCACCTTCTGATATGTTCTATTGGTACCTGGGTGGCCAGCTGTTTCAGAGTCATGCAACTCCTTCAGAACAGCTGCCACTTGACCACTAGGTACAACTAACTGAGGGGATTCACTCTCAGAGTCTGGGTTGAACCGGTACAATACTCCTTGGTCCATAAGGTACCCCCTTTCTAACCATCTTTTGGAAGCCACATCATCAGGCCCTTCCAGTTCCTTTACAATCTTGTTTACCTCAGGATCAGAAACCTGTTCCAGGCGAAGCTGACTTGGTGTCTTCGCGGGAAGATCGCAGATGACTGTACAAACACCGCAACTGTCGCTAGTGTCGCTGGAACAAATTGGTCTACTTAGCGTATCTGCTACGACATTCGCCTTCCCTGGAGTGTATACGAATCGGATATCAAAAGATTGGAGCTTCAGAGCCCAACGGACTAATCTGCCTGCTGGTGATTTAAGTGATAGCAACCAGCGTAGAGGCTGATGATCACTTCCAATAACGACTGGTTGGCCGTCTAGGTAAGCCCGAAAACGCTCTACCGCCCACACTACAGCGAGGGCCTCACGCTCCGTGGTGGAATAGTTGCGTTCAGCTGTGTTGAGGAGTCGGCTTGCATATTCAATTGGCCTTTCCTGATTGCCGTCACCCTGCAATAAAACTGCGCCCAAGGCGTAGTTACTTGCGTCTGTACGCAGAATGAAAGGACGACTGAAATCGGCTTGCACCAGTATTGGAGCTGTGGTCAGTAGACTCTTTAGTTCATTAAATGCTTGGGTCTGTTCTGAGCCCCAAGACCATACTTGACTTTTCCTAGTCAAGCGTGTCAATGGTTCGGCAACTTTTGAGAAGTTGGGTATGAATTTTCTGAACCACGAACAAGTTTGTAAAAAGGTTCTCAGATGCTTTAAGTTTTCTGGTACCTTCATCTCGAGTACAGCACTCACCTTCCCTGGGTCGGTGGAAACACCCTTTTGTGTAATAACGTGACCGAGATATTTAACGCTTTCGCGAGCAAAAGCGCACTTCTCCCTATTCACATGGAGGTTAAACTCGGCCAGACGTTTAAAAACTGCCTCGAGGTCTTGCAGATGCTGTTGGTATCCCTGAGATATCACCAACAGATCGTCTAAATAAGCTAATAAAGTTACATCTTGTAAAACAGAGCAGGATCGGAGACGGTCGATGAGCCGCTGAAAGGTAGCTGGCGCGTTGCGGAGACCAAACGGCATTCTTTTGAAACGGTAAGTACCTAAAGGACACACAAAAGCAGTTTTGTCTCGATCAGCTTCTCTTACCTTAACTTGCCAATATGAAGATCGAAGGTCTAGCGTACTCATGTAGCAGTCCCGTTTTGTGCTCTGAAGTAACTCGTCGATGCGTGGCATCGGATATGTGTCAGCTTTGGTGATTGCATTCAAACGCCTGTAGTCAACGCAGAAGCGGATACCACCGTTGGCCTTCGGCACCATCAGTGCCGGTGAACACCAAGCCGATTCACACTCTTCTATTATATCTTCCTGTAACATCTTACCTATCTCAGCTTTCATCAGCTCTTTCTTCGAAGGGTTTAGGCGGTAAGGAGGAACAGCAATTGGAGAATGCTCACCTGTATCAATGCAGTGTTCCGCATACGGTGTTGGACCTCCCCCTGCTCTAAAGACGCGTGCGTGCCTGGTGAGGACGGCAGCGAGCGCTTGACGCTCAGCTGGTTTAAGGTGAATACCTTCGTCATCCCTAAGTATATCTGTAGCGGCGCAGAACACGTCGCGCGAGATAGGTTCGAAGCACATGTTATATTTTACCCTATCACATTTACTAAAATACCAAACTTCTTTGCAAAAATCAATAACTACTCCCGCGGCGGTTATAAAATCGATACCTAATAACGTCTCGTTATTTGTCGAATCGGGAAAAACTAAGAACGGAATCGTAATAACTGCCGTTTCTAAGCACACCTCTAACGTGGTGGTAAGTACATCCATTGTACGGATTACACCGTCGGCAAGCTTAACTTCGCGTGTCGAAGAGCTGAAGGGATGACCTTGACGTAGAAGGAGAGTATATAGCGTATAACCCGCAATGCAATGTTTGGCGGCCGTGTCAATTAACGCGGTACCGGAAAAACCCAAAATTGAAATATTAAAAATAGGTCGTAACTCACGACCAATAGAGGGTCCCGTACGGTCGTTACACAAGCATAAGTCGGTTGAACATAAATGGGCATCATCCTTTTGATAATTTAAATCACTACATAAAATATCTGTATGACAGGAGTGTACATTGTCCT
The DNA here is from genome assembly GCA_937001585.2 of Brachylomia viminalis. Lineage (NCBI taxonomy): Eukaryota > Metazoa > Arthropoda > Insecta > Lepidoptera > Noctuidae > Brachylomia > Brachylomia viminalis. The sequence goes on along the minus strand of OW443303.2, from coordinate 6,381,433 downwards.
TTTTATTTTTACAATAATTGTTACACAAAATATCGTTTAGAAGTGGATGGGCATTAGCCTTTTGATTTTTACAATTGTTACAAAAATTATCGTTTTGACGTGGATGGGCATTCTCCTTTCGATTTTTACAATTGTTACATAAAATATTATTATTAAAATTACACAAGTTATTAGCAGAATTACACATGTTATTAGTAGAACTACACTTATTATTATTAGATAAACGTTGTGGGATAACATCCCTTTGTTTAATAAAAGAGTTACGCACATTTTCTCGTGGAATAAAATCGTTTTCACTTTCATCACAAACATTGTCTGACGCGAAGTTTTTAGGAACTGAATGAGATCGTACGGAATAAAAACTTTGACCACTACTTTTACTTTGTTCACTCTCACCTTGATTCTGCAACTTACGGCAATTTTCTTTGGTGTGGCCGAACCGCCTGCAGTATGTGCAGGAGGGCCGCGGCCTCTTTGGTGGAATAGGCGCGGCCGGCGTGGCTGGAACAGGCACGGGAGGCGCGGGCGGGGCGGGCACCGCGGCGGCGGGTGCGCCGTAGGCCTGCGCCCGTGCGGAGCCGAGATCACGCGCGGCGACGCGGGTGCTCTCGCGAGCGGCGGGTTGCGTGGACGTCGGTAATGTTGCCGGCGTTTGTGTTCGACGCTCACTCGCCGTAGGCGTAATGTTATTTACCTCGCCGAATGAATCCTCGATATTCCGTGAGAGGCGCAGTAATTCATAGAAATTACGGCACTCTTCTCTTCGTAGCCTTTTTCTTATTCTGCTGTGAAGTAGGCCGTAGGTCATGTCTATTTGAGCCGATTCCGTATTATCATCTTTAGGTAAGCGCGCCAAAAGGGCGCGGATGCGCGCTACGAAAATATCTGTATTTTCATTGCCCTGTGGTGTTGCAAATATTTCCAAGTAGATCCGATGAGGCGGCCGTCGATCACCATAGGCACTTATTAAGTTTTCTTTGGCCTCGCGCCATGACGACACGGAGTACTTTATTCCTTGCCACCACGTGGCCGCTTCATCCTTGAACAGGTAGGCTAAACCGCGCAGAATGTTTGAGTCCGCCACCTGCGCGCAATCGCTATAGGCCTCTACAGCGTCAATAAATGCTTCAACCGACTCCTTCGGTCGGCCGGAGAACGTGGCTTTGCAGCGGGCTAGGGTATTATTCCCTAGTAGCGCAAGTGATTCCGGGGTCGATGCGTTCGCCCGCGACATCGAGTTGAGCAACTCCCTAAATGCTTCTGTTTGAGAGCGTTGGAGAGAGGCGATAATCGTCGCCACGTTTTCGTTAGAAAACGTAGCGTTGGCATCGATGCGAGGCGAAGAAGAAAACGCGTCGTCGCCATCTTGGTTGGCGAGCGCCGCGGTCGGCGTATTTGATCGTGAGGGGACGGGTAATGCGTCGTTTGCATCTTCCCTCCGAGTCAAACTAGCCGCTCTACTCCTGGTCACTGGCATTTTAGTTCGTCACTGCAAAACTTTCACGACTATGCACTTTATTGTCACACGAAAAAAAAAACGTTGGAGCGCCACATATGAGAGGTTATCTCAGGAAAACCACCTTTTTAGAAATAGAGTATAATCAGAAATAAACACAAAAAAGTTAACAAAGGTACACTAAACTTGTAATAAACAATGGGGACGAAGACCCTTAAAACTAGTATTTTCGCGTAACAATGGCGGCACGAGGGAGGCGCGTGGCGACCGGCGCGGAACGTGAGATACGCGTCTACGCAGGATGCGTGTGGGCAGCGGACTGGTTAGCGCGCATTACACGCGCCTTCTTCGTAACGCACGCGAGGGAAAGAGAGAGCTTATTCTCTATATCGTGCCGGGACGCGACCGCGGGACGCTCGTATTGGAGGAAATTGTGTGTGGGTTGCTACAAATTTTATTTTCTTGCTAATGCTTATTATTATTAGCTATTGAAACTATTCACTTCATCAAGATATTTACAAAAAGTGTTGCTATGAGGGAAAGTACAGACGCCAGCACATCAAGTTACTACAAACTGTAAAATTTTCTCATTTGATTTTGAACTTTACTTTCAACGTTTTAAGGTTTAAAATCATTTGGAGAAATTAGACAGTTTGGTATAACTTGATGTGCTGGCGTCTGAGCATAACGTTAAAAAGAGACAAAAAATATATCTATTCTACTCTATAAAAAAATAAGCAAATAAATAAAAAATAAGCAATCAAAGCTATACTAAGTAGTAGGATCATTTTTTAATACTTGAGTGAAACATTTAATAAAAGTTGATTCAAGAATATGACTATTATTTACCTACCATATAATTTAGAAATATTTAAATTAGTCTCACCCTTAGCCCTGCTAAAAATCAAATCCGTAAGTATATTAAGCTATCCTCTCAGAACAATAACTAAAGCATAGAAGGAAGCTCAATTTAACTAATATAGTCGTCTCTGTTTTCTTATACACTCATAACAGCATTAGAAAGAGACAGATGTAGGTTGCTCAAAATGCAAAGCGTCACAAAGCAAACGTCAATTTGGCTACCTTGGCTACCTTTATGATACTAAGTTTAAAAGCTACTTAACGTCTCAGGTTTTTGTCTATGACTTTGTTCATCGCATTTTTTCGTATAATGCTTATGGGCGCATGGGAGTTGAAGTGCTTCGTTGATTGTACGTGTTTTTGTAAAAATAGTGCAAAATTAATAGTGATTTCGTGTAAATCGCAAAGCTTAAAGATTAAATAATGTCCTGCATTATAGTGGGATGTAAATCACATTCATCCCGCAAAGAAAATGATGCGGAAATCATAAGCTTCCATCGGTGAGTAATCAAATATGGTCATTTTATCGGTTTTGTATTCTCACTGTAGGTTATTTTGGCATTTTTTCAAATTATTTGAGCTTAGTATACACGGTAGTGTTTTGAAATCAATATTTTATGTAATTAAATAATTCGATTCTAGGGAAAATAGAAATTTTAAATCGGCATATAAATTTTTGCAATAGTGCTTGCAAAAATAAACTATCGATAGAATATCGATAGAACTAGCGTCATCTAAATTATTACATTATTTTTCTTTACACGTAGTTTTGGGAAGGATTAAATATTTAAGAGTGAAATAAATACCAATTTTTTTTTTTTGTCTTTATTCATGACCATGGATACATGTCCTTCAGTCGCAATCGCTAAACATACTGCTCATATTATATAATAAAACAATAACAAATGCATAGTTTTTACCGCTCTGAATAAGAGCTAAGTACATCTGAGTGACAAATAAATACCTAAATACCTACGGTCTTGCCAGCAAATCGTACGTATGAGTAATGAAATGACAGTGGTCAAAAATCCGTGTGGCTCATGGTATAATAATTTAAACTCATGTGTAGCTATGATTTTTTTTTTAATTTTCAGATTTCCCTCCGATATTGATATGAGGCAAAAATGGATCAACGCTATTGCACGTAACTACTGGGAATGGAAAAAACAGCATCGTATTTGTTCCAAACATTTCAGCGATGACTGCTTTATTAAAATATTGCTACCAACGTCAATTTTTGATGATTTACTCGAATATTCATTCGATAATGATGTATTGGATGAACATAGAAATTTGTTGATTAAATTGATAAGCAAAGAATATTTAACAATAACTTAGAATTCATTATATCGCGAAAGAATTATCTTCTCCTGTAGAAAAAGTAAGGACATTTCTAAGAAAAACTATATTTTTTAAAGGACAGTGATTAAATTTTTTTGTTACTTTTTTTTGGGCCAATCGCTCTTTGAAAATTATTTAAGCGTTTTCTTGGTAATTTCAATTTGTTAATCATTTATCCTGTGTTTATAAATAAATAAGTTAAACAGACAGAAGTGAGTTTATTTCACCTTAGCATATTTTAGATTTAATGCCAAGGAGCGATACCATAAACTAAGAAGTCGATATCGGTATTTATTGTATGCATAGTCACATCACTAGCTAATACTCTTTTGTCTATGACAGCGTACACTTCAAATGTCCTAAAGCGCCTTCTATGCTTTAGTTATTGTTCTGAGGCTATCCTTTACCGGTCTCTAGATAAAATAATTTAAATTGATGGCCAGTGGGAATTGGATCAAAAGAGTTGTGCCATTGTCCCCCAACGGCGGCCATAGGGAATGTTAAAAAATCCGTGTCGCTGTCCACCAGTGGTGGCGAATGGAAATAATTTACAAAGTTGTGACGCTGTCCCCAGTGGTGGACAAAGAGAATAATGTTTTAAAGTTGTCTCGCTGTCCCCCAGTGGTGGCCAGACAAGTGGTGGACATCGGGAATAATCGCCTAAGAATGCGTTGCAGTGAGTTGATAAAAGATTGTTACGCTAATTTTATAAAGAATGTATCTGAACATCTGCGTACCAATCCTAAGCATGTCTGGAGGTACTTAAAAAATAAGCGGACAGTTGGCAGTTATCGCACGCTTAATAGAATATTGGCTTAACTCAAAAAAGTACATTTCTGGGAAATCACCGTTTAATGTTTTGCTTTCGAGGTCCAGTCGGCTTATTAGCCAATATAAAATATGTTATGAACAGTTAAATATAAATAATCCTACTTTTTCAAAAACCATTGATTTAATCAGTGGCTATTGGTTTCTGTGCAAAAAAAAAAGCAGATATCCTAGCTTTGACTCAAGCTCTATTAGGTCAGTATTCTATTAAGCATGCGTTATATTCCCAACAAGATGACTAGTAATAACACTAGGTTTGCCAGGGGTGGCCAGGAAATTTGTGACTTGTTTTCCGATAATTTTCAGTCCATTTATAGACTAAATAGTAACATGCACACACTAACGCCAGTTCAACCCACTCCCTGTAACAATAACACTTTCTGTCGGTGCAAACTTGAAGTAAAAGAAGTTTTCGATTACTTGTCTTCCCTAGATTGTGATAAAGGACCTGGGCCTGATTCAATCCCTCCTCTTTTCCTAAGAAAATGTGCAGCGAACCTGGCTGATCCACTGACTACAATATTCAACAATTCTTTGGCACAGGGTTTATTCCCTGATCAGTGGAAAATAGCGTACATCACGCCAATCTTTAAATCTGGTAGTGTTGATGATGTTGCAAACTTTAGACCAGTGTCTATTCTATCTGCTTGTGGCAAAGTTGTAGAATCGCTTGTACAGAAAAAAAATGTTTTCTCACTTTAAAAATCTGCTGAATGGTAACCAGCTCGGTTTTCGCCCCAAAAAATCTAGTGACTTTAAAAAGGCGTTCGATTTGGTAGATCACGACTTACTAATTGCAAAATTAGAAAGTATGGGTGTTCATGGGTCGTTGCTTCGTTGGTGTGAATCGTACTTAAAAAATCGCTCGCAACTAGTGTATCTCAAGGGTATTAAGTCCAATCCATGTAACATACCATCAGGGGTGCCACAGGGGTCACACTTGGGGCCTCTATTTTTCTTAGTTTTTATAAATGATTTGGGCCACAAAATTGATTCGGAATATAAACTTTTTGCTGATGATTTAAAAATTTATAGAACTATAATACAATGAATCCGATATTATTCAGCTTCAGTTAGATTTAAATAACGTACACAATTGGTGCATTGGTGCATACCGTAGACAGACTCTGTCTACGGTGCATACAAAATAAAATGTCATTGAATTTTTTTTTTTAATCTTTATTCATGACCATGGATCACTGACCTCTATTAAAGTACGCTGGACTGGCTATCCCATACAAAATGACAGCTATTTGCTGTGCCGATTCAAAGCGCCCCCAGTGACAGACGTGAGAGTTCTGAGAACTAATAAGATTGCAAATGGCCGTTGTTTGTTGATTTTACGCTAAGTGTCTCTGCGGAATAAAAAGTTTTCTAAAGTGTTTACTGTGATTGTGATATAAATTAAAGTGTTATAATAGTGACAGTGATTGTATCATAGCTTGTATTGTTCGTCCAACATGAAATCGTGCGTATATTGTAAAACACGATACGAAAAGGGCAGTGGTGTCAGTTTTCACAAGTAAGTGAATCTAAAACATAAATACTTATTAGAAAACCGCTTAAAACAGTATATTCTTACAATAATAAACGTAAACTATTCGAGTTTACGGGATTTTACGAACATTTTTATAACCAATAACTTTTGTTAGGGATGTCAAAATTCATATCGATACTTTCGTAATATTATGATGTAAAACAAAAGTCATGCTCATCATTGTTAAAATAATGATACCTACGCACATTATAATGATCTCTAATAATAGCAAAACACTTCATGGTTTATTATTATTAGAGTCAATAACAAATAATTTAACACTTATGATTCATAATTCTCATTAAGTGTTCTATATAATTATAGATTGTATGTATATAATTTATAATTTTTTACCCATACCTACTATAATGTTTCCTTTAATTACAGGTTCCCCTCCGATTACACTCTCAAACTTTGGTTAAAAAATATGAAGGTTGTCAACTGGACTCCGACAATGAATCATTATCTGTGTTCTAAACACTTCACGGAAGCCTGTTTCTTAAAACATCAGTCACGGACTACGTTGAAAAAATGGCTCGACAGTAATTTTTAATTTAATAAAATATGTGATTTGAGAATGCTTTTTTTATTTCCCTGTCCCCCTCCCCTGCGGTAATTAAGTTGTTACAAGTTAATTACCGTAATTACAGACCTAATAGAAAGTTATTGTGTCTCTTATCACATGGCAACATGCGGTATCTGACTAGTAATAATATCTTATTGTGCACTCTTTATAGGAAGGGATTATCTTATTAATTACTATTTCTATCTTAGTAATTTACTATTTTACAGAATTTTATTATTGATTGATCCTATAGTGAACTGTTATCCGATTAAGGAGAACAAGGAAGGAAGGGGTCAACCGGACATGTGATACTTATTATTACAGTCCATAAACAGTACTAGATACTGCTATTTCAAGCTATGTTTTCTACGTAAAATATCTGCTTATTACGACTATCTATAGTTCATTAGTTAGGTACTCAACTAGTGCAGACATGTCTTTTTATCTGTGTTTTAGTAACATATAACAAAATATATGCCTATATTGTTTTAAATCAATTTATTATCTACAATTTTAGTAAATCTTAAAATATGTTATAAATAGTATTTCACGTTTTTAAAAACATATTACGTATAAAAGACAACACGAATGTTACATGTTAATTAAGTACCTAAACCAATTTAATTTATAGGAAATCTGTAACAATAGAGTTGGTAATATTTCTATCATTGTGGTCGATATCAGAAAAGTTTTTATCGATAACAAACCTTTTGTTATACATCACTAGTATTAGTTCCATTCCCCCACACTGCTGCCGTCAGCGCCAAAATGGCGATTTTCAAATAGGCACATGAAATTGATAGCGATAGCCAGTCCAGCGTACTTTAATAGAGGTCAGTGCCATGGATACATAATGTCATTGAATCAAAACAAATGTTACCTCATTAAGTTTAGTAGAAAAAGAAAAACATGTCCATACTATTACATAATCAATAACAGCCCGCTCCAAGAAGTTGATACTTTAAGGGACCTTGGTGTTTTAGTAGACAGTGGTTTAAGTTTCAGGAGTCATTACGATCAAATGATTAGTCGGGCATCTAAATTGTCAGGTTTAATCGTAAGGGAAATGAACATTTTTAAACAACCAATTTTAACTATTTCCATTTACAACAGCGTTATTCGAAGTATTTTGGAGTATTGTAGTACGGTAAGGAACCCGTTTTATCAGGTGCACTCGGATCGGATAGAGCGCGTTCAAAAAAGGTTTTTATATCATCTATGTTACTCGGATAACAGAGGGGCAATTCCCGTATTTTTAAGACCGTTCGCATTCTAATCTCAGTCTCAATCTGTCAAAGTTACAATCATTTTACATACATTTTTGACAGGTTTTTGACATTGATAGTCGCTGAGATGAGATTGCGACTTGAATTTGAACGTTTTTTAAGTACGAGAATTGGCCTACTGATGTCGCAGTCTGAACTCGTATAACTCTAGGCTGAATTATTATAAAATGACATCTTTAAGCGCACGTAGGAAATCTTTAGATTTCATGTTTTTGTTTAAACGAATAAATGGTTTAATAGATTCTCCTGAGCGTTTAGAAAAAGTGAAATTTAGTATCCCTCGTAATAATAGCCGTTTACTAAACCGAAGGACTTTCGTCCTGCCTCACAGTCGGACTAATATCGGTAATTTTTCACCCATTGGCCGCATGCTTTCTCTTGCTAACTCCATTCGTGGCGAAATAGATGTCTTTGCTGGTTCTGTAGCCTAGTTAGGAGTAAACTTAGAGCCTTAATTGTATAATTTTTTCATATATTTTAATTTTGTTTTTTATATATTTTTAATTGTTCTTTCCCAAAAAAAAATCATTAGGTAACTATATGGATAAGTTCACATTTTGTAAGTTTTGTTTAATTTTTGTTTTTTAAATACTAATTGTTTTACTTAAATTATGCATGCTAGATTCACATCGAGTAGGTGTCAATCAGAAATATTGTGTTGTAACTGTTTTAATGCATTTGTGATTGTACATCAGTTTTGTGAATTATAATAAAAAAAATAAAAAAATGGGTTATCATTATCGTCCCCGTCACAACATTTTGAACACATTTCGAAGGCCGTAGATCATCAGGCAGCGGAGGTACATATGTCCAGCCAGCTTGAACTCAGGCTGGCTGGACAGTTTTTATTGATTTCTCGTAAAGCCTTACATGTGACGCCATAAATCAAACGTTATTACTGTCACACATTGCGTCACTAAATGTTAGTAAAGGAACCATATTCGAAAACGCTCCCGTTATTGAGATTCGGAAGTGCCAGCCAGAAGTTTTATACGTAAATTCAAGCTGGCTGGACACATATTTTTGCATTTTTCTACTAAAATGCTGTACGTATCACAAATTTTTTAGCTCGATGCCTGTCACAAATTTATGTGACGCACGTTGATATGCAAAAAGCCGGCAAAATCACTTCCGTTACCGAGATTGAGAGACCAGCGAAGTGGTTTTTCAAGCTGGCTGGACACGTTTTCGGTCGATTATCAATGATTTTGAAGCGTCACAAATTCTGAAACAAGGGTGTTTAGCCGTCACATATAGTGCCCTATTGACCTAGTTAAATGCGAGCTATTTTGAAGACTTGTCCAGCCAGCCTGACTCACATAGTAAAGCGCCTGTGGGTTCGAACTTACGACCGGTAAATCGCGGCCGTTACCACGCACTGGGTCACCACTGCTCTAAATCTTGATTACCAAAAGATTTTTTTCTTTATTTTTCTCCATCCGCCTCCGCCCCCGCTAACATTAATTCCGTAACATCTCTAATCTCTATTCGAAAGAAGAGGAGCAGGGCAACGAGTCATGCTGGCCATCTGATAGTAGCCAAAAACGGCTGCCTATCACCAGTCTATGCATTGCCTATGAAGGGAGATGTAAGGTAAGGTACTCTATTTAAATAATACAAAAACATGATTATGGTATGTATATTCTCATTTAATATAAAAATTATAGATATCCACTATAATATTTACATGTAAGTTAATGGCAAACAACTTGTCAAGATTTAAAATTTAAAACAAAACATACACATAATATGTGGAAGTAGTCCCTCTGGGTTGCCAGATTTTTTCTCGTTTTAATGTGTTTTCTATACATAATACTGTGTACATAAAACATTTAAGCAGACTTCAACACAATTCTGTCCGTAATAATGTTGGATTGGATTTATTTTTATAAAACATGATTTTGGAAGGTAAATAAATATATTATTTACTTAAGTGGAAGTCGTGTATTATTGAAAGATTATGAGATGAAAATAGTTAGCAAGCAAGGACTTGCTTTTAGTTTGCCTTGTTCAGGAATCATAAACACGCCGAACGCTGTTTCGGACTTTAGTTCGCGCGGATATAGTTGGCCGCGGCTTGGGTATGTGAGGGGGGGGGCGCACTGAGTGATGACAGCAAGCGCCCCCTCCCCACCGCTCACACACCTAAGGGGCGGACACGGACAACTGGTTCCACGCGAACTATAGTTTTTCTCGTAGTGTTTAAGAATAATGTCCGACAAGATATCCGTTTCGAATTGTAATCGTATCGTAAAAAATAAAAGCATTCGTGTTAAATAGGTAAAGTATAAGTATCATTTAAGTATCTCAGTATAGATAAATCGAGCTTCATAATTTATGCATTAATACGTCAATAACGTCAAGTAAAAAATATAACGATAAGGGCCTGTTTTACAATGTAACCCCTATCTAGCCAGATATCATTTAACCGGTATTTGTGCGGCGTAAGACATTTTACGGACAGAAATAGACATTCCTATCACAGACTAGATACTCAATTTAGATACCAATATTAATAGACATTTCTATTTTAGTTTTCTGGTAAGAATTGCAATGCTGTTTACGGTTCCAACTGTTATGGAAGACTTTGCATCACTTGCACCCATTTTTTATTGGAAAGCACCAGAAAAACGCCATTGTTCGGACTAAAGACCTCCAAACCATTAAGTACAGTTTTCAGCGTCTTGAATTTGACTAAATTAAGATTACAAACAAAACACATTGAAACATTGAAGAATTTCCACATTACAAAAGTATAAAAATAGAATTCTTATGACTATCCTCCTGAAAGGTTTTTCCGATAAAACTTGGGTCATCTTTAGTTCTGTGATACATCAAATACAATTGGAACCTTAAACAGCACTGATTACAATCTATTTTTACTACTTACTGCATTTGACCACTCATGGTGCAACTTTGCCAGCTCAGTTCTCAATAAATTAGCAATCAACTCGTAATATTCTTCAACACCAGTGTAAACTGTAAGTTTATCAAAAGAGTTCGTTTGATATTTTAAAATAAAAACTCAGATCTTTAACATCATCTAATCTTGAATTTTGATTGCACATTACACGCCTCCCTAACTGCCATAACTTTACAAAAAAAAAGGAAATAAACTGATTATTTATATTTAAAGAAAGCTTATTCGACGTGACGTCTAAAATATAATAACGGTTGAATCGTATGTATCAGTAATGTTATCGGGCATTAAAGAGTTTCAGTGTATTTAATTATTTTTTTATTTAATTTTATAATGAATGGATAATTACTTAAAAATACTAGAACTTTTGACTACTTACCAATATTTTTGTTAATCCCTAAGATTCTATACAACAATAATTCAGATAATCAGACTGGACTTTATCTATTGATAATTATCAGCCTGTTGTGTCCCACTGCAGGATAAAGACGGGGGACACAAAAGGCTTGACAAAGGTCTGGGCTTACTAGGCCAAGAAAAAATATTATAATATTCAACAAAACCTTCAATAGCCAGTAACATGACCGATAAATAAGAAACAAACTTTAACCAAAAACTTAAATGCTGGAACCTACAACGAGATTGTACATTTTATTACAAAATCCGCCGCTCAGTGTCGTAAAAACTTTGAAATGTACAAGAAATTACTAACTATAGTAAGTTGCCCTTACAACTAGACTATTATACACAAAAACATGGCTCCTATACCTTGTCTTTTTACACACCAATGTCCTAAATTTTAGAACATTCACTAGTAACTATTTATACACAAGTGAATCAATCAGTTTTCATTATTGCCATCGAAATTAAGTAGTTCCCGTGTTCTCTATATCTATGACAAAGAACGATAAAATTAAGGCTCTATTGTAAGGCAGAACTCTAAACATTAAATAAAGCTTTCCAATCTATTGGCATTATATTTTTTTTAGTTTAGGCTTAGTTTTTTAGTCCAATGTGTGGGCAAAGGATATTTTGGTTTCGGTATTTGTGAACATTGGAAGATAAACAGGTTTGAGCGATTCTTTGACAGGACATCTAGATTTATCTAAGCAAACCCTGGAAGGCTTTGGCCAACTAAACACGATTACTAACAGGCTATTTGGCAGTAGATTTACTGATAAAATGCTTAACCAGGGGCTTTAGGAATTGCATTTGTGCTTAAATATTGATGATATTGCAACAATCTACTTCAATAATCCAAATAATCCATTCTACACAGGTTGAAAAACCAAAAAATCTACCCAATGTTCACACACGTCAAAACCGCGACTATCCAACCTGCACCCGCAGTCGTAACCGAAATGATCCAATAACAACCCAGCACTGTTCATTGCCCTTCACTGTATTTACATTCGCGATCAGTCGCACCGTTTTCTTCCACTATACAAAATGTACCAATATTGTTTATTTGTGTATTAAGTATGCTTGTACGAAATTATTTGTTGGAATTTTTGTGCTTCTCTATACATGTTTGTACCCCATAAATTCACTGGTCAAAAAATGGTTTACACCACTTGAAAAATAAAACAGCTAGTAACATACTATGCTTATTAGTTTGGTTCTCGCTTTATTGTGTAGTCTACCCACGGTGCGCGGTTTCAGGAAAGCGCAAGCACATTTCACAAGCGAATTTATACTTTATTGCTAACTTAATACAGATCGAAATAACAGGACTTCGGTCTCAAAAATGGCGACGGACCATACTGTTGATCTTTATGTGGTTAGCAAGAAATGTGAATGCTCGTCTGTAACTTCATGCATCATGGAAGGTCACCTTCATTAAAGATATATTATGTTTTAATTCACCCTCCAATATTATCTACAAGGCATGCAACACATTTTAGTGGTGTATTCGATATCAAACCAATTTTGTAATTGAATAAAACTCAAACTGCCGAATTGTACTTATAATTTAGCCATTCAACTTACCTTCAATTACAGTTTAGACTAGCGTTTCTCGATTTTTGAAGGCAGTATGAATTATTTACAACATATATTTTACAATTCCTGTATCACACTAACAAGGCAGTGATAATTTTTTATATTTTTCAAGAGCGCTTGCGCACTGCATCCGATTTGAATCCGAGGAATGACCATCCAAAGCCCGTAGTACCATTTGTATCAAGGGTTGTGCACTAGATCCGAGTTCGGATTAGGATCTGATGCAGCGAGGACTCTGAGGCTACATTGGTAAAGCTACAGCGATTCTGGATCGAAACAAATTGGTTTATACTTATGGCAGTGAAAAATTTGATAAATGCCTTAATAGACAATGTATTTACTTCCTATCATTGAAGCTTTACCAATATAATCGCACCCTTTAGTATAAGGTGCATAATTGAATAAACATTTCAATACTTATCTCAATATTTGATTTAATTTCAAATAATTAGAATAGGATCTAGGATATGTATTCTCATTAGCTTAAACATAACAAGTTGAACCGAGTTCTACCGTTTATACACCCCAAAATATCCCTCCTAAAGCGAATTCGCGGGAACGCATGTCTGAGAATATACCTTAAGTCATGGTGGACAGTGGAAATATTGATTATAATTTTCAATACACCTCCGTTTTTGATGAATAGGTTGGTATCTTTATCCAATAAAATAAGCATAATATGTATGTAGTCGGTAGTATAACTGCAGATTGCCCAGCGGCGAAAACCGGAAAAGAATTTTAATATCCTAAATATTGTTATAATATAATTATAATTTGACGACACGTTTGGTGTAGTGGCTACAGTGGCTAAGCGTAGTCAGCGAAACCAAATGGTCCTGGGTTCGAATCCCGGTAGGGGCAAATGTTTGTATGATGAATATGGACATTTGTACCTGAGTCATGGATGTATATTTATAATATGTATGTATTTACGAAAAAAAAAATGTATTTAAGTAGTGTATCAACCATCTGGTATCCATAACACAAGCCTTAATTAAGTGCTTAACTTGGAACTAGATGGTGCTGTGTGCAATGTCAGACGATATATATATTGTCATTGTCCATCCTGGCTAAGGGTGGATTCTCAGACATGCATTTCTGCAAATCTACCTTAGGGGGGATTTTTTGGGGTAAAAAATCAACTAACCCACATTACCCAGTTCAAGTAGGTTTAAAACACCCAGTAAAAAATGCATTCAATTACACACCTTAGACCTGTCATCTAAACACCACATTGCAACTATCAATTTTCCTACCCACCATTTCACCTGCAGTCCGTACAAGCATACTATTCACACATATCACTAGAGTGTCACAGTATCACTTCTTGAGCCAGACGACCGTAGAATCGTCTGGTTCTCACTTCACTCAGTCCAGCTGTTGCACTTGGACCACTGAAGTGGGAGGAGGGAGGGAGATCTCGTACTTTATGAGGCCTGTTCGACCCGCTGACAGGACGAGACCGCCGACTTCTTTTGCGTCACCGCTGTGGAAGACAGAATGATTTGTTAATGTTTGACAGCAGCTCGTTTTTTTGTTGCATAATGCAAATGATATTTATTTAGATTATTCACCTAACTACTGATATCACCTGGGTGCATGAGGTGGAACAACAATGCCCATTCTTCTCCATACGAAACTATCTTTTGGAAGGGGCGACTAGAATCAATTCTATTTAAATGTAAATGTTGACGTTCAAAAGTGCCATTTATGTGCCTATTTGAAATAAACGCTGATGGCCGATGGGGTTTAACATCTGCCAAAAAAGAATGAATGAAACGAATTCCATACAAACTTGCATCCGGTATTTAACTGTTTTAGGCAATGTTTTGTGCACACCAGACACAACACCCGTCTGGTCGGAGGATCCTCCGTTTTCTATGTAGGTACGAGTGAACTTTACACCCTGTTCCTCATACCTCTATATATAGTAAAATTGTTCATAATGATGAGAACAATGACTCCTTTTAAGGATTAAAATGTAACGGTGTATTAGGAACTCTTGTGCAAAATGTAACAGTGTATAAGGAACTCTTGTGCAAAATATAACGGTGTCTATGGAACTCCAGTGCAAAATGTAACAGTGTCTATGGAACTCTTGTGCAAAATGTGACGGTGTCTATGGAACTCTTGTGCAAAATGTGACGATGTCTATGGAACTCTTGTGCAAAATGTAACAGTATATAAGGAAGTCTTGTGCAAAATGTGACGATGTCTATGGAACTCTTGTGCAAAATGTAACGGTATATAAGGAACTCTTATGCAAAATGTGACGATGTCTATGGAACTCTTGTGCAAAATGTAACGGTATAATATAAGGAACTCTCGTGCAAAATGTGACGATGTCTATGGAACTCTTGTGCAAAATGTAACGGTATAATATAAGGAACTCTCGTGCAAAATGTGACGATGGCTATGGAACTCTTGTGCAAAATGTAACGGTATATAAGGAACTTGTGCAAAATGTGACGATGGCTATGGAACTCTCGTGCAAAATGTAACGGTATATAAGGAACTCTTGTGCAAAATTTCAAGCTATATGCATTGTCTGTTGGTGAATTTATGACTTTTATTAAACCATCAATTGCTCTGTCTCAATAGATGGCAAGCATTTGTGTTGTGTGTATGTTGGCCTGTTGTCACCTGGTAGTATGTTGCCTCGCATGGTGTTTGTGCGTGAGATGCGCGATGTTCGGCTTGATATCCCTCCCCACTATATGCAGCGGCGCCACCAGTCGCCTCGTCCCGCCCAGCGAGCCCACAACGATCTGGTTGCCGATTACTTGACCTGATCTGTTTGTTACCTAAAACACACGTTTTATGTTATTGGGTGTCGGAGAAGTAGGTGGCCTAGTTGTTGGTAAGTGGTTGCAACCGCAGTCCCTGGGACGGCAACGAACCTATGATGCTTTTGCCACAAAGTGCACTGTCAGCCAGCTGAGAAAGCTGAAAGTCTTCCCATAGGATGTTCACAGACACATCGATGGCTAATGCTTTCAAATGGGAACACAGCAATCAATGTTGTTTGGAGGCAGACAATAGCTATGGTGGTAGCACTTAGCCGGACAAGCTCCATTATTACTAAAAAGGATGGTTTATCCAACAATACTCTAATAAGGATAAATGATTTCTGCTTTCGTAACTTATACACAGGCTACACAACTCTCTAAAATAACTCTACAAACAACTATTATTCTTAAAATCGTAAAGATACAACACAATAGTGTTACATTACCATAATAATACATAATAATTCCACATGAACGTAAATTAATGATTACTATCAACAAATCAATACATGTGGCTAACTATCGACATTACTAAAACCCTAATATTTTAGAATATTGTATTACATTCTTACTGATTCTTCTTCCCTCGTAGCTAGGTGCATTCGAATGTTCAATTTACTCTCTCGAACTTGATCTGGACATTATTTAGTACTAGACTAGGCCAGGGTTCAGCAAACTTTGAAACAGGTAACCAATCAATCATGAACAGGGCACATGTAAAAAGTGGTCTAATTAGTATGACACAAACATTCAAAATAATAGTTTTTATCCGCTTTTCATTTCATAATACTGTCTGGCAAAGAGTTTCATGTTGCTCGTAAGCCACGGATTGCTGACCCCTGGTACAGGAGAATAAAATATGTAACATTAACTTTTGGAGACAAGAGTTATCACAATCTATGTAATAGCGAGCGTTCCGCAATCTACGAGGTTCATGTCATCATGTCTTCCAATTTTTGGTTCTAAGACATGCTGGATCGTGAGAGAATTCTTTCCTTTTCTGTTTTATTAGTGGTGGGCAGAGTCATATCGGTTGGCGACAGGTAGGCGGGCATGCACTTTACGTTGTGAAATTATTTCGTCAATAAAGGTAAAACTGGTAAAGGAGTTATGGTACGCTCAGCTGTCTGCTGGCGACACTTTTCACTACTGAATCCTATTAAGTTAATTCTCTTTATCAGGATAGCTTTAGCTTAACTTACAACTTGTATATGCGTGGCCTGCTGATGGTCCTGCTGGTCCAACTCCAGACTGTTCTGATGTTGCACCTGTTGCTGGTGTTGTTGCTGTTGTTGTACTTGCTGTTGCACCACTTGTTGTTGCACCTGTTGCGCTTGTTGCGCGGCTTGTTGCGCTGCCTGTTGCGCGGCTTGTTGCGTTACGGCGTTGTTGGCTTGACTCTGCTTCAATTTAATTTTTCGATCAGACATTATGCCGTCATTGTTGGATAACTTGCCTACTACTATTTATTCAATTTCGTGCACTATGTACAAAGGCGGGTATTATTAAGACAAATTACAAAAAAATACAATTTATTCCGTACTCATCCTTTTTTTTAATTTGATTAATTGTGTATTTATCATAATCACAGGCAAATGAGAAGCACTAGTTTTAATGTGTATTTCCTTGCTGTCTTGCCAGTGAATTTAGTTTTCTTTCTTTTACTCATAAGTAGGCATTTATTTTGTGGGATATTTAGGAAGCGCGTAAACCATTTACTTGAACTAGTCAACCACGGGAGCAAACCCAACCCCAACACAACTCGTCAATGCGTCGTCAAAGCTTTACCCTGAGTTTGGTCGACTTGATGTTTAGTTATTTCGGTGTACCATAGCCAATAATGTAAACTTAAGTACCGTATCCGGGCGTTAATATGGCACATCTAGTTTTCGACAGACACGGGTATGAGGCAGAGACGAAGCTCTTTAAAGTCAAACTATTTCTATACCTTGATGTGATGATGATGATGTGACATATTAACGGCCGGATACTGTACACGGTGGAAGATACATCTTAAGGAATACTTGTAGCATGGATTCAGTACATGATTTTAGACACACTAAACTGGAAATTTTTATACTTATATAATTATTATACGTTCGTTAGGATGTCCCTTCCATCGTGAAAATGCTGCAAACATCTCTGCTTACCTTGGCGGGGGCAGAGGCGTAAAGGTTAGGGTATTTGCTTACACTACGGGGCGGCAGGTCCATGTGTTGTCTCTGATGCAGCATTAGGTGGTTCTTCTGGAAGAACGCTTTGCCACACTGATCGCAAACGTGGGTACGTAATGTACAGCTGCCGTCAGGATGTCTAGGGAAAAAGGGGTTTGGTATTCACTTAATTATTTAATTTAACGTAGTCAAAGGCCAAAAGAGTTTCGACAACTATAAAATTAGGTTTGCGCCCGAATATAACAATAAAGAGATCATTAAATTATATGGTTGAATCGAAAATCTGCTACGCATTTTAACAGTTTTTGGCAAATTTCTGTCCTTGACGCACGAACTGAAAACCCTACTTGGAAGTGCTTGGTATATGTATATATGTATTTATTGTATATGTAATTGGTAGGTACACCACTGACTACCTGCAGTATTGTCTCTCTTTCTCTCTTTAATCCATCCAAAGGTTGTCTGTAAAAGATCGCTTTTAGCGATAAGACCGCCCATTATGTCACCCTATGTAAAATTTCTACATTTATATCTGTAATTTTTTGGTGTACCTAATAAAGAGTATTCTATTCTTGGTTAGTATGACTTGTGTATACTAGTGCACTAGCTCCAATACATTTTAAACAGCTTTGTCTGACTAGAAGATGAT
The DNA here is from genome assembly GCA_937001585.2 of Brachylomia viminalis. Taxonomy (NCBI): domain Eukaryota; kingdom Metazoa; phylum Arthropoda; class Insecta; order Lepidoptera; family Noctuidae; genus Brachylomia; species Brachylomia viminalis. Next base: position 6,363,026 of record OW443303.2, on the reverse strand, counting down.
AATATAAAGATATTTGAACATATCCAAAAATGTCTCTACTTTTCGAAAAACACAGAGTATGTCACTTAAGTACTATGACTATAATGTAAATATTTCGTATCATACCTTCTTTGATGCGCTAATAAACCATGTTTAGCCGCGAATCCCTTCCCGCAATCGCCACAAAAGTGAACCTTCGGTCTTGGAGTCGTTATTTGATGATTCTGCAATGTTAGATGGAAAATGGTATTGATAGTTTATTTATACAGGATTATTTTAAATTGGCTAGCTAAACTCCGCAGACGCGATGGGTATCGAGATCTAAACATGATAAAATAAATATTTTTTCATCGGTCATCGACCGCGATTATTATCATAAATATAATATATCACTTAATGTATCAGTTAAAAAAATGTGTTTTTTTTTTTGTGTAAAACTTCACGGACATGATGGGTATCGATACCTTAATACGATAAAACATAAGAAAACAGTTTTTCTCAAGTTATACTTCAAGTAACAACACCAATAGCACCTCCCAAAAAAACATAATTTATTTTTAATGTTTATTTTATCGTGTTTAGATATCGATACCCATCGCGTCTGCGGAGTTTAGTTAGCCAATTTAAAATAACTCGGTAGTATAGATCTATATAATATACAATCTAAGTTCCAAATACACTCTTATATTCTGTCCGGAAATTAAACCATTGTGTAGTTGAGCTATTGTTATTTATCAAGCTATACATAAAACTAACTAGTAACCCCCTGTTGCGGTTTTTAAGACTTATTAAAGTATTGAGATTTCTATATTATAATACGTAAGTTTAATATTAATGTTTTAGACACCTAATTCTTCCGGAACAAATTCTCTAAATGATGCTGAAAGCCGCAACGAAATCTGTTGCGAACTATAGATTTAGTTATCGATGCTTAAAATAATGCCAACATAGGTATACAACAAAAAATATATAATTTAAAACTCACCGCCGCTATAACTTGCGTATGCCCAACGTTGTTAGAGTTCGACGAAATTATCTGTATATTAGGCTGATCTGGAATAATGAAACCTGAAAATTGTTGACGATATCTTTTAATTAATGAATACAAGAACTGGACACGGAGATGGTGGCTGATAAAGATGTATTGAAGCAAAAAGATGTACTGTGCGCAAACACAAAATATGAAGGCGAGTTTGCAGAATGGTGAGTATCCGGCCCGCTACGTGGAATCGGGAAGCAAATGACAGATCAGTATGGCGATATTAGGAACTTCCAAATATCGCCACAACCACCTATCCTGCGTCCTTAAGTTATGTGGAGCTTATGTACAGCTGTAGACGTCTTCGGTTGATAACATGTTGAAGAGTCCAACCCAAATATGTTATAAACTTTAGGGCGATAGCATAGATGTGTGAGAAAGGAAGGTGTGTGTTTCGGCCATGGTAACAAATTGACATTGATAGCGCTTTTATTTCTTAGAAATAAGAGCTGCTTTGGTGGTACAAGTTCTGGGGAAAGCACAAAGTACACTCAGCGGCAGTAAATGTGGCCCAAGCCCTACAACGCTAATTTGTAAACTAAAAACTAAACTAACTAAACTTATCATTTAAGATTTTAATGAGAATTGATGCCAAGAAGCTTCTCTAGTTTGTTTATGTGCAGAATTTCGCATTAGGTTAGTTAAGAATTGACTTTGTAAGAAATTTGGCTAAAACAGTTTTTACAGTTCCCTAGGTTTTATTTACTTGCATGCTGTAAAATGTTCTTACGCTTATCTCAGGAAAATAAGAACATGCCACATAGTGCTGTGTGGGTGCCGGTGAGTTTCAATCAAGGTGAGTTTCAATCAATCAATCAACTCAACGTATCCCACTCCACTGCTGGACACCGGCCTCTCCCAGGCTGCGGCTCCTCACCCTGTACTGCGCCTGCCGCACGCAGTCTCCCCCGGCTATCGCCTTAAGAACGTCTGTCCACCTAGCTGGGCGACGTCCCACACTACACTTGCCGATACGCGGTCACATGGCCAGCCTACTGCCACTTCAGCTTGCTTACTATGCACGCTATGTCGGTAACTCAAGTTCTTTTCCGGATAACTTCATTTCTGATTTAATCCTTCAAATAAATTCCGAGCATAGCCCGATCCATAGCGCGCTGAGCGACCTTGAATTTGTGGACCAGGCCAAATTTCAGTGTCCACGTTTCGGCACCGTATGTCATAACAGGCAGGACGCACTGGTTGAAGACCTTAGTCTTCAAACATTGCGGAATAGACGACTAGAAAACTTGCAAGTTTTGCAAACGCTGCTCAACCCAACTGGATCTTTCTGTCGACTTCTTTCTCAAAGTTGTGTCTACCGAGCTGGATGACTTGCCCTAGGTAGACATATTCGTTTACAACTTTGAGAAGCGACCCTTCGATGTCTGAATTGTACATAACTTTAGTCTTGTCCAAATTCATGCCGAGGACAACCCGACGAGAGACTCAATTTAGGCTGTGCAACATCTGGTTTAAAACTGTTCCAGCTGTCATTTCGACATCGTTTCAGAGAGGCCAGAATTGCGTATATTTCGATGGAATCGAAGGCTTTTTCGTAGTCTACAAATGCCATACACAGCGGCTGCTTGTATTCCTCGGTCTTCTGTACAATTTGCCGAAAGGTATGGATGGGTCTACGGTACTGAAGCTTTTTCGAAAACTGGCTTGTTCTGGCGGCTGGAACTCCCCAAGGGTCGGTGGTTCCGTGCGGTGAATGTATTAGCTATATAACGGGCTGGTGTCCGCAAATCCACGTCCAAGTACGTATTTGGCGTACGGAACAGACTATACACACTACATAATAGGCAACCGCACTTCCAATGTAAGAAATTGCCACCGCCTTTATTTCGTAGCAGTAAGGGCTATAGTAAGGGAGCATGTCGTACTGTGCTGCGAGTGCGCGGCGACGAGGCCGGGCTGCAGCGCGGCCGTGAGCGCGCACAGGTCCGTGACGCACGTGCGGTCGCCCGCGTGCAGGCGCACGTGCAGCGACAGCGCCTCCTGCGGACGCGACAGATAGTTAGTGTTACGACAATATTAGAGCAGACGTTATACAAGGAACCATCAAAATCTGGCTAATCTGCGCGGGAAATGTTAGCGACGCGAGGAGTGCCAACGGAGCAGGAGCTTCTACTATACGAAAGAGATGCGGGAAGCGACCACTATACATATTACGCCATGTCATTGATGGTGGCGCACCCTCGCCGACGTCGCCTCCATAAGAAAACAAAAACAGTGACCATGTGGTGTCCGCAACGCGTCTAATACTCCCGTCGCATTGGTTTAGACGTTCAAGATTAAGGTCTGCTTGCACCACAAATCACTTAATACATTTAGCGCTATACATAATTATTTAAAACATATTTTTGCCTGTCATCCTCAAATGGTTGACAATAACAGAAAGATGTTTTAAATTCATTCAGCATCAATTGTGTTGCAAGGAAGCCTTAATATAAATAGACCTTACCAGTTTAGCCTGACCGCTCTTGACAATTAATCAATCATTGTACTATCCTCCCGGACTCCTAAATCGAGCCACCGTGCATTTTTATGTTTAAGAGCGTTTATACCTTATGAGTGGCAACGTCGCAATTTAGTGTCACATTTCGTGGTCTTAAATTTTTATCATTTAATCGGAGCTATATTTTAAAAATCTGTTTAATTAACTTTTTAGACTCGAAAAAAAAAGTAGATGAAAACAGAATTGAAAATTAAAAAAAAAACATAATGAAAAGAAATAACTAAGTAGTAATATTAATAATATTGTTAACCGTGGCCACAGTGGGTCAGTAACAATTGTTAGCGAAATTGCGATAGCCCTTTGGCGAAGATGTCAATGCTATTGGAACGTGTATGTAGCTCATTGTACGCCCTCATCAACCTGTTCATTGGTGCTGAATGTCCGAGATTAGTTCTGGTTGGGCATGGAGTGAACACGTCTAGGATGCGTTCAGACCTGGGTGAACTATGGCGAGGGACAGATATATTTATTTCGACGAGAAGCTTCGGAACTTGTATAGATCCATTAATGATTTTGTTAAGCAAAATCATGTTCCGCACCTTAGGTATTTGCGCAGCGAGGCGGGGGGCTCATTCGTCAGTGGAGGCCGCTCATTCATCAGTGAACACCGCTCATTCGTCAGTGGAGGCCGCTCATTCGTCAGTGGAGGCCGCTCATACATCAGTGAACACCGCTCATTCGTCAGTGGAGGCCGCTCATTCATCAGTGAACACCGCTCATTCGTCAGTGGAGGTCGCTCATTCGTCAGTGGAGGCCGCTCATACATCAGTGAACACCGCTCATGCGTCAGTGGAGGCCGCTCATTCATCAGTGAACACCGCTCATTCGTCAGTGCAGGCCGCTCATTCGTCAGTGGAGGCCGCTCATTCGTCAGTGACGGCCGCTCATTCGTCAGTGACGGCCGCTCATTCGTCAGTGACGGCCGCTCGTTCGCCAGCGCGGGCCGCTCATTCGTCAACGCTTACGGCTCCTCGCCCTACGCCCCGCCGCGCTATCCTAAGGCGCGGTACAACGGTTTCGATCAAACTATAATCAAATTGCACTAACCTTGGTATTGAAACAGGAACCACACTCTGGACACGCATATCCCGGCGTCGTCTTCTCCGATAGTATTTGACCGTCTGCACCAATAACCTGATTACAAAATGACACATTGTAAAATATCAAATAGTAATATCGTCACAAATTATGAGGTTATGAATAAAGAATCTTTCCATTCTGGGACTGATATTACAGAACCTATCTAATTCAAGTATTACTTAAATACTAGTTTAGAGTCATTTCACATGTTGAAACTAGTTTTAAACCTAGTGTCTTCAGTTAGATACTAGTGGCCAATGTCAAGCCTTTCTTTTGTCGAACTTGGGCTTCAAAAGATATGAAAATAAAAACGCATCATTAAATTTAAGAAAATAAATAATACTAAGCATATCAAACACAGGGGTGATAAGCTTACCTGTACTATTTGCGGTTTAAAATCGTCTTGTTTTATCACAGTTGCTTGTTGTTGCTGTTGTTGTTGCTGCTGTTGTTGTTGTTGCTGTTGCTGCGCTTGTTGCTGTGCTTGTTGTTGCGCCTGTTGTTGTGCTTGTTGTTGCGCTTGTTGTTGCTATAAAATAGAATACTCTATATGACTGAATGAAGAATACTCTTTAATTTTGACTGATTGATGAATAATTAGACTTTGACAGCACACTGTTGATGGAAATACAAAAAAACTTCAAGAGCTCTCTTATAAAAATGGTAACAGGGCACATAAGTCTTTAGAAATAGTAATTAACCTGTTTACGCTGGAATGACACAGTTCACTTTTATCTGTCACTTTGAATGAAACACCAGCATTAATCGTCTAAACACAAAAAACTATTAAACCTTATAAAATAGCTATTTGTCTATTATGCATTAAGTATGCCCCCATACATTTGTGTTCTTATCATTTTATATGCCAGGAACGTTGATCCACGCATACAAAATGATAAGATAATGATCGAGGCCTATTTGACGGACAGGGCCGTCATCTACCCCGGTCACCAGGGAGTATAGAACCGGCAAGAGATGTCGTGCGGTGTCCCACAGGGATCGGTCCTGGGGCCGCATCTGTGGGACATCGGATACGACTGGGTGCTGCGCGCCGACCTCCTTAGCGGCGTCAGCGTGGTTTGTTACGCTGACGACACGCTGGTCCTGGCGCAGGGGAGGTCGCACCAGGCGGCGGCCGAACTAGCGACACGCGGGGTTGCGACAATCGTCGAGAGGATCCGGCAATTGGGACTCGAGGTGGCCCTGCACAAGTCCGAGGCCATGTGTTTTCATGTTTCTCGGAACACGCCACCGTCGGGTTCCCAAATAACGGTAGGAGGGGTTCACATCGGCGTCGAGTCGACGATGAAGTACCTGGGACTCGTCCTCGACAGCCGGTGGAACTTCGTGGAGCATTTCCGACGTTTGGCTCCCAGACTGGAAAGGGCCGGGGCTGCCTTAAAGCGGCTCCTGCCCAATCTAGGGGGGCCAAACGCCTCCTGCCGGAGGCTCTACGCGGGGCTCGTGCGGTCCATGGCCCTTTACGGGGCACCGGTGTGGGCGCGTTCCTTGAGGCGGCGCACAGACTGGTATTGGAGTCGAAAAGCTGGCCAATAATATTTATTGCTTTTTATGTGCTTTTGATGTGTCTATTTGAGGAGTTCGTTGGCCTAGTGGCGTTTTCTGACCTTTTTACGAACGTACGGGTTAAGCAACATCTGGCACTGTCATTATTTAGATGGGTGACTGATTATAATGTGTTCAAATTTGAATTCTCAAACTTCTACGTGCTTTGGAAGGGACGTTATGCCGTCAGTCTCGGCTGCTATCCCTGGAAGCAGCCATTTTCGCTTATAAACAGTCTTGAAATTACGAATGACCTGCTTGAGTTCGGCCAACTTTTCAGCGGGACACTTTGTGTTTTCCAATAATTTGACTTCAAAATCTTTGAGTTTTTCACTAAAAAACCTTTTTGGGCTTCTTCTTATTAGCTCGTGCAGTTCTTTTCTAGTCATTGTTATGACTGAAGGCTGAGATACTGGGGAAAAAAGAAATAAGCAAAATTTTTTATGGCTTCTCTACATTTACCTTTATTTTTTTTTTGGGAAAACTCGGGAAAACTTTGGAAGTCGTATGTGAAAATAGACATTCTAATTTATCATATGACATAACTTTGATGCAGTAATAATGAGTGTAATGTATTTAAAATATCAATTTAAGTTAAAACTTAGGAAAAAGTGCACTAATTTTTAGATGTATTTTTAGGAAGGCAAAAATACAGTAAAGTAACAATATTTAACAAGTAAAAAAGGTGCTATATAAAGTACATACCTTGCTCAGACACTTCCATAATAACAATTTCAACTAAAATCACTTAAAGTATAAGAAAGTGCAACGCGACTGTGTTGATGTACGGTAACGCAGTGAACAAAGTCCGATCGTATCGAGCGAGTGCTACGTACTGAATGTTGTTACACCCGACTGGTATAGCCGATTGCAGTGGGGATGATGCCAAATGACGTCACATTTATCTACCTGTTTTGGGACCAAGTGCCACCGTTATGCTTAAATGTTTGGATTTTCGATTAATGGCCAGCTTTTCGACTCCAATACCAGTCTGTGCGGCGGCCAGCCCGCTGGTTGAACGCACCCCAAAGGGTCATGGCCACCCGGCTGGTCCGGGGATACCGTACGGTCTCCGGTAAGGCGGCGAGCCTCCTTGCCGGATTACCGCCATGGGATCTGGAGGCAAAAGTCCTCGCGCACGTTTGGGAGTGGCGCGAGGAGGCGAAACGCCGGGGCGTAGATCCGCTGCCGCGAGAAATCACGGTACAGCGGACAGAGCTCCGGCGGGATCTTAGGGCGGCATGGAGAGTGCGATTGTCGCAACCCAGCGCTGGGCACGCCACAATTGCGGCGATAAGTCCCCTCTTTGAGGAGTGGCTAGAGAGGCGCCACGGCGTCCTCACCTTCCGCCTGACGCAGGTCCTCACCGGACACGGTTGTTTCGGGAGGTTCCTGTTCCGGAAAAGGCGGGAGGAAACGCCCGGGTGTCACCATTGTGTGGATCGCCCGGAGGACACGGTGGAGCATACGGTGGAGGTCTGCCCGGCTTGGGCGGAGCACCGCCGTGTCCTCGTGGAGGCGATTGGCGGTGGCGATCTCTCGCGTCCGGCCTTGGTCCAGGCCATGGTACGGAGCGAGAGGGCTTGGGAAGCCGTCACCTCCTTCTGCGAAGCAGTAATGTTCGCGAAGGAGGAGGCGGGACGCGTGAGGGAGAGGCAAAATTTGCGCCCTCACGCCCCTAGCCGCCGCAGGAGACGCCCTGGGCGTCGGGAATCGCAGGCCGATTCCCGGCCACCGTAGGCGCGGGCCTGCGAACGGCGAGCAATGGGCAGCTCGCCGTTCGATAAGGACCAGGCCCGGGTCAACGGCGCGTTGTGTTCCACGCGCGCCTCAAAGAGATGTCAGCACCAATGACGGGGTTTGCTAGGACCGATGCCTGCTAGGGTTGCGGAAAAGTCCAAGAGGGTTACCGTGGCCCCTGGCACAGGCAACTGAAGGAACACGGGTGGGTTTTAGTCAGTAAGAGTCTGACACGCCCTCCTGCTCTGCCCAGAGCGGGAGAAGTTATTTGATGATTTCCCACCCACAAAAAAAAAAAAAAAAGGAACGTTGATCCACGCGAGACACTGTTGCTTTTTAATTGTGTCTGTAATTTCGGCATTCAACCGGTTAAAGTATTAAATAAATAAAATTACTATTATTGTGTCCCTTGACTTTCTCAACAAAATATCTGTTTTCTTTCACATCGCCATTAGCGATTTCTGCCATACAACCTTAGCAGCTAACCTGTTGTTGTTGCTGCTGTTGCTGTTGTTGTTGTTGTTGCTGCTGCTGTTGTTGTTGTTGCTGTTGTTGAGATTGTGTTGGTTGCAGACAGTGCCGCGTCATTTTGCAGTGTTGCTGCAACTCTGACTTGCATTTGAAGGCTTCGCCGCATTCTAAACACGCGACTGCACCCTCCCCTGTATGTATTCTGAAAGATAGATAAATAGAGAAAATGTTATAATTGTTATTCAAACACTGGATTTGAAGGAACAAAGAAAAAAACTGCATCTTTTTAATAAATAAAATAAGTGATAGACATAATTTTAATACTTACTAGAAATAAAGATAAAATAGATCAACCATTTTTCAGATTAGCTAAAGTACATTTATTACATATTTTATGGGGTACTGTGTTAAATGCTACAACAAAATACCTTGGATATATTTCAATTAAATGAAAGAACATTTAAAACTCATATAGTTAGTTCACTGTGTAAACAAGCATATTAACGAATTAGAGGATTATATCCAAGATAAGAATGCTTGGAAATGTGCTGGTCCGGCTCCATAGGACAATAATCTAGGGTCTACTACACAAAATCAAAGTTGTTGCAACTTTAATAGTATAATTTGACAGGTCAGCTTGTGGTGACAGGTCAGCTTGCTGACTATGGTTTTGTTATTGTTATTAGAAATTAATGTTTCTTTATTTTACTTCGAAGGTCCTAGTTTATCATTTGTGGCTACTAGTTACAGCTATATACATATAAACATAATGCAGCATTGCATATGTAAGCGGGCACGCCCTTTATGCCAGGAGGCTTTTTATTATGTATTAAGTTCTGTTTGCGTTTTTGTTTTTAATATTTATTTCTGCTTGAGTATAGTTTTAAATATTGGCGTGTGCTAGCTGACATATGGCAAATAATTTTAATATTTTTGTGTTTCGTACTGTTAATTTATTTATTACTATATGTTTAGAATCCAGTTCTTCTAACTGAACAGACAGCAGTGCTGCTGGGGAGTTTGTTCCGCCACTTCTTCTTCCCAGCTAAAGCACTAGGAAGTGGTGAAGGGTGGGCGTTTTGGGGGGACTGTCTTATGTGATTTTGACGTTCAAAAAGTGCTGATTCTCAGCCTAATTTGAATAAATGACTTTTGATTTTGATTTTGAGTATAGTTTATTTTTATGGCGGTGATTTACTTTCTGTGATTACTCTAACTCACACACTGACATATTACTTTGAAGATGACGATTTTTTTTATCTAACGCATTTTTGTGTGTTCATTTTTGGTTGTTATGCTCAGGGCAAGGAACCCACTACCAATGGGTACAAGGTGGACTGACGACCCAGTGAAGATCGTGGACATCGCTGGATGCAGGAGGCACAGGCATATAATTGTTTATTTTATTTGACTATATTAGTCAATTTAATTTTTATTTATTATTGACATAATCTACTCATTTCAATGTTTTTAATGAGTTGTATTGCAATATATGGTTAGCTAGCGACCTCGACAGTTCATCATATTATTCTTTTGAGCAACCGGCAGCAAGTTCGTCATGCTCCCTTAGATGTCGATGCTTGCGGTAGCGTCGGGGGTCGGGTTGCCTCCTTCCCTCAAATATGGCGAGGGGGGTAATGGCTGATCTTTGCGTTATGCTCGTGAACGGGTGCTGCTTGTGGTGACAGGTCATCTTGCTGACTATGGTTTTGTTATTGTTATTAGTAATTAATGTTTCTTTATTTTTACTTCGAAGGTCCTAGTATATTATTTGTGGATACAAGTTACAGCTATAAACATATAAACATAATGCAGCATTGCATATGTAAGCGGGCACGCCCTTTATGCCAGGAGGCTTTTTATTATGTATTCAGTTCTGTTTGCGTTTTTGTTTTTTTAATTTATTTATTTCTGCTTGAGTATAGTTTTAAATAATGGAGTGTGCTAGCTGACATATGGCAAATAATGTTAATATTTTTGTGTTTCGTAATGTTAATTACTTATTAGTATTACTATATAGAATCCAGTTCTTCTAACTGAACAGACAGCAGTGCTGCTGGGGAGTTTGTTCCGCCACTTCTTCTTCCCAGCTAAAGCACTAGGAAGTGGTGAAGGGTGGGCGTTTTGGGGGGACTGTCTTATGTGATTATGACGTTCAAAAAGTGCTGATTCTCAGCCTAATTTGAATAAATGACTTTTGATTTTGATTTTTTTGACAGGACCGGCCGTTGTGACGCAAATGAGTGACCCATGTCCGGTAGTGGACTCGTTGAAGTTGGAGTAGTTGAAAAGCATTTTACTCACTTCATATGCGCGACTAATGTTCTCTTCTGTAGGAACTCCTTGCCGCACACGGGACACGCGTGAGGCACTCTCCCGTGCACTCGCCCGTGGTTCACGAGCTGGAACTTGCGTGCAAACGTCACGCCGCAGTCCGGACACACGTAGGGGGAGAGGGAGCCGTGGAAACGACTGTGCATTACTAGGTGCTCCTGGAACATAACAATGTTGTGTTAGTATTTTGTAACGCTATCGCTATAAAAGAATTACGAAGACTTGATCCCCGTCTTTTTTATTCTTAACTAGCTTCTACCCGCGACTTCGTTCGCGTGGAAGTCGCAAGACACCACAATATAATAAAATAACAGCCATATTTCCCGCCCGCGTCATTATTTCGTTTTCGCTTAGCGTTCTTTCAGACGCATTTTCTTTTTACTCAGATCTTAAGGGTCGTAGCGTGATGTTAAACCTATAACCTTCCTTGGAATTGGGCTATCAAACGCAAGGAATAATTTTCAAATCCGATTGGAATTTCGTCCGAAAAACAAACAAACTAACCATAAAAAATAAAACAAATAAACCCTTCCGCTTTACTATATTAGTATAGATAGAACCAACGCATATTGCCACTTTGGCTTTTTTTGCTCACAGAGAGAGGTCACATAATTTTGAATGTTTACTGTATTTGTGGTCATGACACGCTTTTTGTTTGATTTCATATCACAGATTTAAAACGCTATCTTGAGACAATATGGAAATCTTCATTGGCTTTATTATTTCCGGGGAAAAGTGAAAATAAAAATATATTTATGCTTGTGACTGTACACAGTTTATAGGCGAAATAGTGAAATAATTACAAACATTTGAATATAACAGTCCAGACACCTGAACTGACCCGCCATTAACAATTTTTCATTTTTATTTGCTTCAGATAACACAACGTACCTTCTGCGCGAAGCTCTCTCCACAATCGCTACAGACGTACGGCCGCTCCCCCGCGTGGTACTTGCTGTGCGTCACCAGATGTCGCTTCAGAGGGAACCCGCGACCGCACTCGGTGCAGACAAACGGGCGCTCTCGACTGTGCACCTGAAATGTATGAAGAAGTTGAAGATTGGTGTTTTTGAAGCAATGTGTGAGGAGGACTGAACTATGTGCACCAGCGATGATTACCATGCATTTTAATCAACATAACCAAAAAAAACACTCACTCTTGAATGCGTAACAAGATGATGTTTCAACGTAAACGCCATCTTACACTCGTGGCATCTATACGGCCTCTCAGCCGAGTGCAGCAACAAATGCGTGTTGAGACAGTGCTTCCTCGCGAACGCTTTCCCACAATGCGCGCACACATGCGGCCGTTCACCTATGAAACGTTAATTTGAAAAAAGAATCATTATTATTTTTTTTATTACCCGTGAGTGTGTGAGTAGGTGGTGTTTGAGCGTGAAGGTTTTCTTGCATTCGGGGCAGCGGTACGGGCGGTTAGAAGAGTGCAGTAAGTGGTGGGTGTTGAGGCAATGCTTGTGCGCGAATGTCTTGGCGCAGTGAACGCACGCGTGCGGTCGCTCACCTGAAACAGAGCGAACCGCATCGGTACGTGCACTCCGCGACTACTAAGGCACCGTCTTCACGCTTCCAGATTCTCTCGCCCTTGGGTATAGCGCCTAGTTACTCTATTTTACTGGTAACTTGTTTAGTGAGATTAAGGGGCGGCACGGAAGGGTGTTGAATGGATAACCGTGTCACACTGAGAAGGCATGAACATTGATAACTACGCTTGCTCAAATTAATATTTGTTCAGGTTTCCTCACGAAGTGCTTAAGATTTTTCACTTTTAGTTTTGGTTCCTATCCCACACAAACTCGCCGAATACCTTTATTTTTTAAGTCTGTAAATCTACACTAATTTAATATAAAGAGGAAAAATGTGTATTTTTGTTTGTATGTTTGTTTGTAATGGATAAACTCAAAAACAACTAGACCGATTTTTAAAATTCTTTCACCATTAGAAAGCTACATTATCTGCGAGTAACATAGGCTATATTTTATTTTAGAAAAAATAGGGGTCTGTAAGATATTTGGGTTTTCCGGACCTAAGGTGTAAAAAATCATCCAAAAAAGTTCCTTATTTGGCGTACGCCGCCTAAACTATAAAAGATAGAACCATAAAATGTTGTAATTAATTAAAGTCCTTAAAAATATCTACAAAAAAGTCCGCGACACACTATACCTAACTATTTCGAGTTAAGCAAAACCATTTTTTTTTTAAATCTTGAATTTTTTTAGGACTTCATTTAAACGCATTTATTTTACACATGTCATTACTCCTTATCAAAATAAACTATTTTGTCACAAAGTACTGTTTATGTAGATAATATTTAGTCTTTAATTCATTAAAATTTGACGTTTGGTTTGAAAGTTATGGCGAAATCAATATAATACTATTTCTGCGCTCCGCGGCCCGTGGCGACAGGCGAAGTAGGCGTCACCAAGGCGGGGGTGCGGATGCGGGAGGGGAGTTTAATAAATCAGAATAACACATAGGCTACTTTTTGTCGCGAAAACCGACATCCACGCGGGCGGAGCCGCGGGCGACCGCTAGAAATACATAATTTGAAATGTATTCTATGTCTAGTTTATAAAAATATATGTTTGACGTGTAAAAGTGTTTGTACAAACCTACTTACAGAAATAAAAATCATTACATTTTCTAAGTTTTGTGGTGGGTGTTGTGGCGCCACTTGTGGGAGGCTTATGTCCAGCAGTGGATTATGATAGGCTGGGTAGACAGCTATATACCGCTGTCTCTGCATCCTGAAGTATAGTCAGTAAGTGCTAGCCCTTAAAGGCGTTTTGGAGATGGCAAGTATGAAGTAATAGTTAATGGCGGTGGTGTCATGACGATGTATTTTACAAATAATCTGAAGTACTATTCCTTGGTTAAATATGAAGTAGTGACTTAGCGAAAACAGGAGGTGGTTTCATACCGCGCATTTATCACTTAAATCTGTACAGAATATCTCAACACCCCTATTTTATTGAGTAATAATAATAAAACTTGTAATATAACCGGTAATTATAATTAATCAACTTTATCGACATAATGTAACCACTTTGAAAGCAGTAAAGTTTCATTTACATAAAAATTAAATGAATAGTTTTACATTGCCACATTGTTTCACAGCAACATTTTAACCTCTTGGTCACTACAGTGTTGCTTTGACGACTTGTTTTAGTTTTCCTGCACAGAATACATTGAAACACGGATTCAGAGAAGTCATTCATGCTCTGAATTAGCACACCGTAATTAATGTTGTTTTAGAGGCGACACGTGCTTTTTATAGAGGAAAAATGGAACATGACGTTTAAACGAATTGTAAGTCTGACCGGTTTTTATATCGACCTATGTCGGCGCCAAGACAGAGAAATAGATAATTTTGAAATACACGCGAAAAGGCGGCAAGAGTTACCAATCGGTTGTCTGAACACCTTGCAGTGAGTTGAATCTCGCTGAATAAACATTGTATAAAGATGATGTTCGTAATAATCTGACTCCAACCAATTATCAAACCGGAAAGACATATAAAGTAACTATTGATAATTAAATTCAGCCGGGTCGACAAACCACTAAATAAATAAGTCTGGAAAAGTAATATCATTAGCATGTATTTAAGCGAACCTAAAGTACTTCCCATTTTGATTTCCTAACAATATTTTTGAACACTAATGAATGTGACTCTTTTTGTGAACCTCAAATAAAAGCGTACTTACATCATTAGAATGTCAATAAGTTTTTAGAGGATCAATTAAAGATATCTTAATATCTTTTTTGAACACCGATTTTGTGAGGACCATACAAACAAAAATACACGCATTTAGGCTTCTTAAAGAACACAATATTAGTGATCTCATAAAAATAATTGGGTCGTCGCTCGATGTCTGTTTGACTGTCGAAAGTAATGCGGGTATTCATTACTTTGTCTAAATATAACTCGTAAATTCGTCTGCGTTCTGTTGAATTATAACGCAGCTATAAAAACATGCACCAAACATATTTAGGTACAGTAAAAACAGCTGCTTCACTAAAGTACTTACTGATTTGTTTATAGATTAATAATATTTTATTTAGTTTAGAATAGTTTAAGTTATGATGAGGCTGACACATGCCATGGTGCAGAAAAGCCTCTTAAAAATTTTCAAAAATAAAAATGAATCCGAAAGTGTTTTATCTTTGTAATTTGTAACATCTTGACGCTTGAACTGCTGAAAGTTTGGCACAAAGCTTTTAAGCATGACCAGAAAAAACATAAGATTTAAAATACAATATTTTTTTGCAAAATGGGCCAGTTCTTGACCTCGATCTCGCCTGGTGGAAAGCGATGAATGAGGTCTATGATGGAACGAACAAGCCCAGAAGATGCCTATTCACTCTTGCTTTGAAGGCTAGAAGAAGTTGCCTGGGATGAAATTAAATGAAATATTTAAGGCAAATTAGACTTTTGGATTTTGCCTATAAATAAACACGATTACCACTGTATAGTATTAGTTAGACATTCGATATTGAGAGAAAATATGCCTTAGCTTATCTCTGATGAAAAAATATGCTAAACAAGATACTTAATTAAACTAACTATGATGCCAATAAACTGTCATTTTAGTGGTGGTTATTACTTAAAGGTGTTAATTAAATTAATGAAGTGTTAATAGACGAATCTGGCTTTGTTGCCTGAGACACGATTCTTGAAACTGTATGTTCCAATAGAATAGAATAGAATAGAATACTCTTTATTATGTCACAAAAAAATTACAGATACAAATGTAGAAATTTTACATAGGGTGACATAATGGGCGGTCTTATCGCTAAAAGCGATCTTTTACAGGCAACCTTTGGATGGATTAAAGGGAAAAGGAGACACATAGACACCAAAAATCAAATAGAAAGTACACTAGTGACATCCAATGATCAGAATACATTTCTTCAAGGATCTTTTCGCTCTTGAATGACATTGCTAGGGGGGCGTTGTTGGCTAACATTTGAGAAGTTGTTTTTGTACACTTTGTTTTTTTTTGAGAAAACAAGACGGCGGCATTAGTTCCAATGTTTGCGACGCGCTAAAAGATCCTTGTACGGTAGTAGAATGGCCTATCCAAATGAGACTTGTTTATTACCTACTCGCTGTGCCCCGCGGTTTCACCCGTATAAGTCTCGATCCCGTGGGAATATAAAGAAGAAATATCCTACGTTCTAATCCAGCTTATGGTCTACCCATGTACCAAATTTCATCCAAATCCGTTGAGCCGTTTTAGCGTAACAAACAAACATACAAAAAATCAAATAATAATATAACTACTAATAACTATTAATAATATTATTACTAAAAATTAAACTATAATATAATGTTTAAATAAGTTAATATTTGTCAATCACATTTTTATCGCCTAGAACGCCCGCACCGCAAGATTTATTTTTGTTTCGTTTTCCTGTATGCTAATTATTATATTTGTGTATTTTGGAGTCTACGAAAGCACATTTTTTTTTAAACAATTATTGTAGATTAACTTTTGCTGCAGAGCTGCATAGTCGTTGCGAGTTGTCTTTATTTCAGAGTTGCCTGGCAAGCAACACACTCAAACAGTGTTCTTAGGGCCAGCGCAGCGCAGACGCACGCCACAATTGCGGCGATAAGTCCCCTCTTTGAGGAGTGGCTAGAGAGGCGCCACGGCGTCCTCACCTTCCGCCTGACGCAGGTCCTCACCGGACACGGTTGTTTCGGGAGGTTCCTGTTCCGGACAAGGCGGGAGGAAACGCCCGGGTGTCACCATTGTGTGGAACGCCCGGAGGACACGGTGGAGCATACGGTGGAGGTCTGCCTGGCTTGGGCGGAGCACCGCCGTGTCCTCGTGGAGGCGATTGGCGGTGGCGATCTCTCGCGTCCGGCTCTGGTCCAGGCCATGGTACGGAGCGAGAGGGCTTGAAGCCGTCACCTCCTTCTGCGAAGCACTAATGCTCGCGAAGGAGGAGGCGGAACGCGTGAGGGAGAGGCAAAATTCGCGCCCTCACGCCCCTAGCCGCCCCAGGAGACGCCCTGGGCGTCGGGAATCGCAGGCCGATTCCCGGCCACCGTAGGCGTGGGCTTGCGAATGGCGAGCAATGGGCAGCTCGCCGTTCGATAAGGACCAGGCCCGGGTCGACGGCGCGTTGTGTTCCACGCGCGCCTCAAAGAGATGTCAGCAGCAATGACGGGGTCCGCTAGGGCCGATGCCTGCTAGGGTTGCGGGAAAGTCCGAGAGGCATACCGTGGTCCTTGGCACAGGCAACTGAAGGAACACGGGTAGGTTTTAGAGTCCGACACGCCTTCCTGCTCTGCCCAGAGTGGGAAAACTTATTAGATGATTTCCCAACCTCAAAAAAAAAAAAAAAGGGCCAGCGCAGACAACGCGGTGAAATGCTCGAGCAGCTTTTCATTCATAATGAACTAAATTACAACTACAATAAAGTTCAAAGTAGCGAGTAAGAAATGATTCCCTAAGATGTGAGTCGAGCATGCTCGCTCATATTTGTACTCGGTAACTTGACAGCACAGAATATGCCCGTTTTTTCTGTGCTGACACTCATTCATAAGCTCATCATCGTGCCCGCGCGCATTCGTTAGAGTAGAAAACTATTCAGACAACCCCGAAAAAAACCACGTTACTAAAACCGTAAACATAAATAGGTACACAAATTTTACTCTCAAAAAAATAATGATTTCCACCAACCTGTATGAACTCTCGCATGCGTCGTGAGATGGTGTTTGAGCAGGAAGGACTTGCCGCACTCGTCGCAGCCGTAAGGGCGCTCCTTCACCGCTGCGGGCGGCCCCGTCGTCATCACCGAGTTAGTATTCATCAGATCTGTCTGTGAATATACCGTCTAACCACACGTTATTATGTGATACGTACCTGTGTTATGGATAAGGGACTATTAAAATGATTAGGTAGGGGGGTTAAAAGTGCTCAGCATCATGCTTCGTAAATGATGCAGTTGAGAGTTAGACGATAAAACGATCGAGAAATCCTTGCCCAAAGGAAAAATACGAAGCATGATTACTTCTTCACCTATTTATGGAAGAGGCCCTATGTTCAGCTAATAGAGTAAAAGTATATGGGTAAAGAGTTTAAAAGAACCATAATCTACTTGAAATACAGTTGGGATGATGTTACTCTTCACTTTTAGATTTCTAGTAAAGCTGTTAGTGGACAGATTTTAGAAAACCAAATTTAAATCACGTTTAATGTTTATATTATGATTCATGGAGTAAAAACGCTTTCCGTCAAACGAGGTTAGTAGGGATGCAGGGGTGAATTGGGACGAAACTATAAAAGTGATATTAACATTGAAATAATATAATTTGTTGCCAAAAAGGACTCTAATTTGTTTACTGTGTTATAATTAACGATTAAGTGCCCTTGTTGGCAAAGTTTCGTCAGGAATCACCCCTGAATCCCTATTCAACCCATTAGTAGGTTTCGCATACACCCTTACAACAAAATACATAAGCACTTACTTTAGGCGAATTATTCGTAGTCCCAGGCTCCTGTTTCGTATGTAACAAATGATGCTGATGTACCGTGGTCGTCTGAATGGTTTCGGCCTGCGTTTGCTGAACTGTCGCCTCTGCCAGACTCTTCAGGCCTCCATTCAATAATGTGTGGTTGAGTTGCGACGCATCTATGACAGGAGTCGCGATGCCTTGAGCCTGAAGAGCCCGCTTCATCAAGATCTCGTTGCATTCCTCCGCAGTTAACTGGATGGGACCTATTGGTGTCATAAACGGCTTAGCTGCTAAGTTCGCTGTAAATGATACATGCGTGATATTAAATGTTATTTTTGTTTCGAGGTTACATAATATATCTAAGGGTCTGTGCACAGTGCACACGGCGGCGTTTGATATACGCCTGTCCCATGTAACTCGTGTCATTTGTGCGTCGACGGCGCGATTTCTGCCTTGAGTATGCAGCGCTACTCACCTAGTTGGCGCCGTGAATAGAGGTCCTAAATAAGTAGGTATGGCTAGGTAGTCAAATCAATGAGCTTAGTCTTCTGAATGTATGACAAATGTTGCCAAAATCAAGTTGAGTTTTTACACCAACCAAAATAATATGGCACCAGGACAGGAAGAAGTTGATGTTTCTGCTTCTGAATTATTTTTTTTAAAGATCAGATAACACAAACCATGATATTGATCTTGAGCTCAAGTTCAACTTCATGCATGATAGAAAGCAGTGGAAATATATGAGACTACTGTTAAAGTTGATAGCGACCCTGTCTTCTGAACCGCTGGTCCCGGTTTCGATCCCCGGACAAGTCTTACATTTGTTTGGATGAACATGTCTGTTTGACCTGTCTGGGTGTGTATATGTATATAAGTATGTATATCAGGCATCAGGCTACCGTAGTACAGGCTCTACCTAGTTCGGGACCTGAAGACCTTATGTGGATGTTGTCTCATATTATTTATTTATTTTTAAAGATAAAAACCTAAATAGAGGACAATGATGGATGATGGATGGAGACAAAATAAATTCTGCAATTTCTTTAGTCCCAGTAGTTAATGTGGCATTAGACTGAAGGCACATAACTGAATTCTGAGGGCAGGAGAGAGAAAGAGAAGCCCAGCAGTATTCTAGAGATCAATTGTTCTAAAGGTCTCCTTTGATTTGACTGACTGGCCGGTGGCATGACTTGGTGGTGGTGGCGGTTTGAGTACTAGAAATAAACATTACACATTTCTGTTGTGACTTTAAACTCTCAATGGAAGCTTACAAATTAAATAAACAAAAAGATCTTTACACTCACTATGTATAGTAGTGGTCTGATTCTGCTGCGTAACCCTGTTCAATGTATGAGCTGCGGCATCATTCACTACAAACATCCGTCTTCCAGAGACTGGTGTTCCTGTAGTTACCACCCTCGTCAGTTGTGCACCTGCATTTGAAACTGCTACTGTGACTGAACCCACTTTTTCCTGCACTTGAGGTGTCTTGTGGGACATAACAGTCAGTGTTGTTTCTGGGGAAACCTGTAAGAAATAAATAAATGTTTACTGGTGTGTAATGAAATGAAATGTTTATTTCTGTAAGTAGATCTTTTAAGACACGTTTACACATCAATATTTTAAAACTAGATGGCAGCGGCATTTCCTAGCTGACTGATCCCTGAGAAGAAATGCCAAAACATATTCAGAGGTCATAGTCTCTTCCAAAGTCCAAACATCGTATTATTAGGATTCTATGTGAGTCTAACAATGCAGGGCCATGTCTGGAAGGGCCTTTTAAAGAAAGAGCCATTGCAGCTTTGAGTCAACCTGTCCTAACAGAGGGCATGCATGCATCAGTCATTGTGAAGCTCAACCCTATATTGGGGAGCTTAACAACCCATCACACAACACTACCAGACCTGCAGGACTTTTGCATAGGCCATATATAAAATACTCAAAACCGCCAGACAGCTATAAAGTAAGATAAGTTATGTAGTAAGCAGTAAGTAAGTGAATTTCAAATAGGTAATAATATGTGGAATTTGTAAATCCTGAGGGACTGAATGATACTAACTACAAAGGTCTGGACTGTCATCCATAGATTAAATTGATAAAGTTTTAATTTCAATTCTTGTTTTTAGATTTATACAGTCCAATGAATTTCTAGGTTTGCATAATCATTTTATATATTATTTTATTATGACTTTGTAGTCGCTTAGACTGGAGGAAAACAAACATGCTGGAAGTTTAAAAATATTTATTGTATTTATTATTGGTTATACAGTCATTCTGTAACAATTTATAGTTTTACAACAGTTTGTAATCATACAAGTTACTTGAATCATTTTCTGCCCAACTATAAATCACATAGAAATAAACTTTATTCAATTATTCTAAACTTTATTATCACAAGACACACAAAAATACTAGATAACCACAGCATATATGTCAGCCATAAGGTTATTAAAACATAGTATCATTTAATGTTTAAAGGTTTTCAAAATATGATATTGCATTACATTTTCAAGGACAGCAGGTCAGTGTCAACCAGATTTCATGTGTCAAGTCCATGCATGGTTTGTGGTTCATACTAAATTGTACTATTTATTCTGAGGTTTGATGTTCTAAGTGGAAAAGACCAATATGATGTAACAATAACATGTAAGTAACCTTTTGCGGTTTTTCTGTATCTAGTGGTTACAATTATTGTAACCTATGACTATGACAAATTAAATAACTTCACCCTAAAGAAAATGTGTTAAGTACATCAAAACTCATTAGGATTTCTACTGTACTGTGAAAGTTAATTACTATGCAAATATGTCACTTTGTAAGTAGTAAGTTTAATTTCACTGTTATACATACCGTGTTTCCCAAAGTATAGCTCAGGCTACTCGGTGTTTCCACCTCACCCTTTGTAAGGTCTGCAGAACTCGTGAAGCCCCACGAGTAACCGAAGCCCGAAACATTGTTAGGAGTTGGCATACACATTTTTAACCACTAATATAATTCATTACAATTACAAAAACTAATTCACTAACACAAATTCGCTATTTGATAGTAAACAAGAGTCCTCATGACAGTTTTATCATTGCGAACATGTATGTACGCTTTCACAACTACAAACGCAAAACGCACTCATCGATCACGATGCCGACAAAAACGTACTATCTATGTAAATTCATAGTTAACGATGCTTTTATTGACTGACGAACACCAGTCTACACGAAGAAATCTTCGTAAATTAGTCTAATCAACTCAATATAAAAGGCGGCATAGGACAACGACGCTATGAGCAGGATTGACACGCACATTATTTTCAACAAACGATGCGTGATTTAGTTTACTAGACACTTTATAACTATTTATATATGTGTTTCAATACTAATAAACATGATTTTACAGCCAAAACTTAAATAAATCTCATGATTTCATGAAAACAATAATTTTATCGCACACACAAAAAACCGGACGCCATTTTATTGTTTATGGTCAATAATGGGTTTTAAATTCAACTCATTCAGATAGCAATGATAGTTGATCATATAGATTGTCCCAAATAATAGTTTTTGTTTTTGTCAAATAACGATTTAATTTAAGTTTTCCAGCAAATCCTAATATTGTTCTAATACGAAAAAAATACGTAAAATGCGACTAAAATAAATAATTTTTCTTATAGGTGAAAGAAAGAACTGAAACATCTAAAAAAAGTACTCTGTGACCGAAACTCATATTTTAACTGTACTCTTTGAACTGAAATTTAAAAGTAAAAATCTATGATATGCTCTATGCTCTTTAAAACGTTTTATTTCATTTCATAATTCATTTTTTGTGCACAATGTGATAATGAAAAATAGTGTTTCGTAAAAAAAAAATCTGTATGAAAAACGATATAAAGTTTCATAAAGTTATGTAAAAAAACCTGAAAATCAGTTCGGAAAAGTAATCATATACCTAAGCAACAAATTAACGAAACGCAAAGCAAAGCAATGTGTCAAAATAAAATAAGTCGACGAATTTGTCAATCGCATCAAAGTGTAAATTCATTAAAATCGTCATAAATCAGTAAAAGCAATTATTCGTAAGGTTTGTGCACTATTCACTTAGTACCTACTATTAGAAACTGATAACTGTGTAAACTTACGTAGGAAAGTAGATAATTTTAAAACATTCACCATGAATCCTATGTCAATGGACGGAGATGAACCTTCTTCATTGTTGTCGTTTTCCACCAATCATCCTTTGGAGCAGTTTGTGTTGTTAGCCAAAGGAGCCAAGGGATCAGCATGTGCGGAACTCATCAAACAAGTGTTGGAAGCACCTGGAGTTCATGTGTTCGGCGAACTTCTTGAAATGCCGAATATAAAAGAGGTTAGAAGTCATTCTGTTTATCCTTATCATCTGTACAACTCTGAAAAGAATTAATTCCCTCGGTAAAAGCTGGCATCTTTGCTAATTTGTGTGTACTTAATATTGTCTGTTCATTAAACTGAAATGATAATCTAAAATGAAGGTATTATCTAAGCACTGCCTTCAATTATATTGTAACTACAGACAGATATCAAAAAGTTACATTTCAAAATAATAATCCTTTCTAAACCACCTATTCCACTATCAATATCCCTTTGCAACTGGAAAAGCATAACTAAATAATTAAAAAACAAAATAATGTAACATTTCAGTTGGAAACAGGACCCTATGCCACTCATCTGAAGACTCTAAATCTATTTGCATATGGCACATACAAAGAGTATCTTGAGAACAAGTCTGACTACCTAGAATTGACTCCAGCTCAGTGCAAGAAGCTACAACATCTGACAATCGCGTCACTGGCCACACAGGAGAAATGTATCCCTTATAGTGTGCTGCTGCAAGAATTAGATATCAAAAACGTAAGGGATTTAGAGGACCTTATTATAGAAGCTATTTATGCAGGTAAGATTATGTTGATTTTGGTTCTGTTTGATGTAAAACTTACCCCTAGTTACCCTTGTTTTCATCACCCATAAGTCCATTAGAGATAAAAGCTCAAGATAGCTAAAAAAATAGAGAAAAACTTAAATATTGTAGTGCTGAAACTGTATTTGTAAATTATTTTGTCAAAATATTAAGTCCTCTATAAAATTTTTTACTGCTCCAGTTCATGATTTGCTGAATTGAATCTGCTCTGCCATCTCCCCACTGAAAAGACTTAGTTACAAGGGCATCTGAATAAAATAACAATAATGGGCATAATAGTAACTTTACTTGGATGCTGACAATATCACCAATTGTTTTTTTTTGATTCAGTCACATTTCGGATGAAGACAAATTTTTCATTATAAACTCTAAACAGTATTTTTGCAAACAATATTATGAAAACTGTATCTTGAAAAAAGGCCAAGATTTATATCTTGGTCTTTTTTTGGCTTGGATTTATATGTTTTAAAATAACTGCTAGATAAAAACGGCACTATCTCAGAAGTGTCATCACGAATGACTTTATACAGCGCCATACATTGTCCATACTGCACAACAAGGGCGGGAATAATCCCTTCCAAAAACTTTTAAAGCATGTAGCTTTTCCATATTTCCATCTATTTTACAGATTTTTTTGATTATCTTGTTTTACTGTGCTTTTAAAAAATTACAATATTTGCTCGAACATTTGTAACAGTAGTCATCATCCCTATATTGTCCTCACTGGTTTTATGCCAAAGGTAACATGCAACAAACACTTACAGGCAAACTGCAAGAAGTTGTACTTATATAATATTTATTTTAAAACTTTAATAATAGTTTTAAATTGCTTAAATAAACTGATAAAGTTTATTACAGTGTGAAGGAGTATTTAAAAGGGAATCCTTATGGCCACTAACATTAATCAGATATTCATTAAAAATTACATGTATAAGTAAGTCACAATTATTATTATTTATCTAGGACTTTTATTGATTTATTCACCATTTACTATGACATAAAAAAAAAAAAAAAAATATGAGACAACATCCACACAAAGTCTTTAGGTCCCGAACTAGGTAGAGCCTGTACTACGGTAACCTGATGACTGATATAAATACATAATTATACATATACACACCCAGACACAGGTCAAACAGACATGTTCATGCACACAAATGTTTGACTTGTCCGGGGATCGAACCCGGGACCAGCGGCTCAGAAGGCGGGGTCGCTACCAACTGCACCAACCGGTCATTTCAATTATGGACTACTGGATACTCCTAGAAATTGAAAAATGAAAAGTGAATTGGTTAAAATGATTTTCCAATTAAATAATTTTGTAATATTTATTGTTATTCAGCATGGTATTTTAATAGTAGGTTGTAAATTTTGCATGCCCAAGTGACGAAAGAGCATGGAGTACATTATCAAAACATGTATAACATCTATATCCCTACCCATGTTGGTGAAAAATAAATGATTTGATTTGATTCTGTGTAAAATCCTGGTATTCAGCTGCATCTTGTTAGACTGGAAGCCAAGGCCAACACTTATTATTAGACAATATCACTATTCTTACTTATATCTTTATCCCTTTACTTTCCAGACATAATCCACGGCAAGTTGGATCAGGAATGCAAGCGAGTGGAGGTCGACGTCGCCTTGGGTCGCGACGCGCGGCTCGAGGATGCCACGGCAATCGCCGATGTTCTAGCAGACTGGTGTAATGCTTGCGAGCAAGTCCTCAGCTCAGTTGATAGGCACATACAGAGGGCTAATCACCATAAGACAAGGGCTATTAGGCATCATCAGGCGATTGAGCAGGAGGTTTGTATCCTGGAATCATACAGTTGTGCATATCTGAGTTCTGACAGAGGAAAGGTTCTCTGTCTGAAACCCAATAAAAATTCGTTTAGTCAAATAGGGCCGAGAATCAGCACTTTTTGAACGTCAAAATTACACTGGCCCCCAAATCGCCGCCCTTCACCAGTTCCTAGTTAATCAGCTAGGAAGAAGTGGCGCAACAAACTCCCTTCTTCCCTCTTATTTTTATTATATTATACTCGTTATTATTCCACAAGGATGTTCACAGGGTCTTTTACGAATTCTTTTGATGTTAGTCAGGACAAAGGATAACTGGTAGAAAAAGCCTATGGCATTAAGCCCGCCTGTGTAGATTTGTGTGCATAAAGTATTAAATAAATAAACTTTCATATTTGTTCTTTTGAAAACATTACACCACCATTAAAAGCATTGAATATAATATTAAAACAACATATATCAATATCTATATTCTGTTTTCAGATACTGTACATAAAGAAAACTTTGAAATCGCAAGCAGAGAACGACGAATCTGCCACGGGCGGCGGTAGCGAGACCCATTCCGCGCCAAAGAAGAATTCGGGCAAAGGCAAGACGCCCCGCAACGCCGCCAAGTTCTGGCAGAAGAACACATAACTGCTGACAACCTGGAATCATAGATATTTAAAATAATATTGTAATTTTTGTGATACTGTTAATAAACTTTAAGGATGCTCTCGACGTTTTGTTTCTTTTCAGAAAGTAGTATTTATTTGACTTGAGGCTGAGATGATTAGAAAATAAAACATCTCAGGACTGAGGACTCAATATCCCAATTCTTGGTGAGAGTCGAACATTATTCTACTCCAAAGGCAGTTGACCTTCGCTATGAAGATGATTGCGAACAAGTTCAAGCTAGAAAAGCGTTGTCTATGAAGTTAGCAATCGTCTATGACGGAATGTGAAAGGTCATAAGAAAGCTACCCACACTTCTACTGTTTTGGTATTTCTACGTTCTGTCTGAAGTGGTGACCGAACTGCTTGCCATTAGATTAAGGTTAGTGGGTATATATATATAGATATCTTATCTCTCTAATTACGCCCCACAGTGGAGGGAGCATAGTTTGCGACATCGCTTCACAACCACCTCCTATCCTGCCATCTGTGTCCCAAAACATGCAGTCAAAGTGACCTTTACGCTGCTAGGCGCCGACGCCGTGAAAGTGGCAAAGATTTGGGCCAAAAAGATCTGAAATACACTCGTGCCAGCGATACGAACAAGTGGAGGGAGAAGCGTGTCAAATATTCCTTTTGGATCAGAACATGCAAGAAAATCACAGCTGCGACTTTGCTAAAATATATTAGCAGGCGTGTTCTAAAAATCATAACTAAAGTTGTTCATGCCAGCGGAAGTAGCTTTTAGCTTGTTATTAACGAAACTTATTATTCAACATGAAAACTGAATCGTTTGGTAAGGTTTTCGAAGAAATACCTTCTATGTTTTGAAATTAAAACGCTGCAACCCAGCCGGCGAAACGTCAAAAGTGAGAGCGGGACAAAACCGCGAGGTTTCCCAGGCTAGTGAATGAGAGGGCAGACCTCCGCCGAGCGAGGCGGTGTCTTCGTTCGCCCGACATTGAGTGCCGAGAGACTGTTTGGACTGTTTTGTTGACGTAGAAGCGCAGCAAATAAAGTGCGCAGGCAGTGCAACGATTATCACGTTCGCAGGCCTAAATAGTATTGTAAATAACACATAAAAAGTAAAATATCGCAAACATTGACCACGTAAATTATTTACGACAACTGATTTGGATGAAAAAACACTCGGGAGTTAAGTTTAGTGTCGTGATAAGTCACAGCACCATAGCAACCAAACAGTGAAAGACTACGACATAGTGACCGTCGCGTTTTACACAATGATGCCGTGATAAATCATCATAATAACAGACTATCTTGTTTTGTAAAGAGACTCTTGTTCACCGGAGTGCCACAACTTGCGGCCCTACGTGTATTGGATGAACAGAAAGGCAAGTACTAAGTTGCCCTTTGTTAGGTCGTATGTATTCACCTTTCACGTAGGAGGGCCTGGTATTCATGGTCAACACTGTTTACTCAATACTTGAGCCCGTTGTCATGTAGCTGTGCTATAATAATATTAGATTGCGACGTCAAGCCTCGACGGAAGACCTTGATTTATCGAGTGTTTGGCTTCAAAATGAACCAATTTGGTGTTGTTTATTAAAATATAGACTGATATACGTTATAATTATTGGCGTAGTTGAAGGGTTTCAATCAATACAGTCGCGTGTACGGTTGATAATAATAATAATATATCGTGATTGTACGTAGCGTGTTATGATTGTGTGGGTTGGGTTGATGTTCTTTGTTGTCGGAGCTGTCAGCTGTTCGCGAGGGGAGCGCGGGGCGGAGCGAGCAACTGGTCGGACTGGTACCGCGCGCGCGCGCCTTGCATTGCATTATACCTACTCGCTCGTGCCGTCCGACCCTCCCGTTTGCAAAACACGCTTTCTTTTGAACAAACCCCTTTACTAAGCAAATTAATGGTCAAAGGTTTATTTTGTCCACAAAGAATGACATCAAAGTACACGCGGGTGCTATCAATTTATATTTATGAAGTAGTTTCTGATAAAAAACCATGTAGGTAGCGCGAATTAGGTACTTTGTTACCTTCCAGCGGTATAGATTGTATCTGCAGTAGGTAGGTAGGTACACAATGTTTAGGAAAAACGGGCCTGGCTAACAACACTAAATGCGCGCAAAAAGCATGAATTTGTTGAAGGGCTTTCTAAAAGTATTGAATTATTATTATTATTATATTGTGAACTCAACACACTCTGGGCGACTTCATTCGAATCTCGTTTCAATGAATAAAACATGCCCTTTTGAGCTTTGTTTAGCGGTTCTCTAAATAGGTAGTCGAAACATGCGTAATAAAACAACTTTACGGAGCCGAAGATAAATTTTTTTTGAAGGTTGCCTTGCAAGATTATTTTCCGTAAATTGAGCTCACGGTTCCTTTCAGATTTTTTTTTTGGTTAAGTACATATTATCTGAATAACCAAATCCTGTCTGATCTAGGCTGTTGGCTGAGAATCCTAGGTTTGGCAGTGTCTTTGGCCCCAGGGCAGTCAGCCACAATACCACCCTGCTGACTGACGAATATTTTATGATACAGGGTCAATTAAAGTAGTTAATGAAACTTGACGACGTGATGGGTATCGTTAAACACGATACTTAAAACAAAAAAAAAACTTATTCAACTCATACTTTCGCTACCTACCAAATTTAATTCGACCTTGTATCCTAGACTACCGATAGATACTAGGAGAAGAATTGATTGTCCGTTCCATTGTTACACCAGGCACAATTGTTTAGGCTTCTAGAGAGCCGTCTACATGCCTTTTAAACGAGGTACATTTACGAGAAGATCCTCATCAAATTGAAACTCTATATATTCTAGTAACAGTAGTAACTTACCACTATCGTCCATTTAACTAGACAGGACGTAGCCGACAAAGCCACAACTAGACTTGAGCATGCATTGGTAAAGTTAGATCCTTTGTTCAATTTCACCGCGGTCTGAAGTGAAATGATACACGCGTTTACTCCTGAAGTTGGTCGTTGTTATATACATATTTCATTACTTATGTAGGTACCTATTACATGAGTACCTACCTATTGCTGTTATCAGGCCTTTGCACTGTTAGGAATATCACAGGCTTTGCACTGTTAGGAATATCACAGGCTTTGCACCCAATTTGGGAATGTGTCTAAAATAGGAATTTCTTTGCTTCTGCTTGGCTTTGGCATACAGACTTGAAGCTGTCTACAATATTCCGAAATTATATACCAAGGACAGACCAGGCATACTTTCGGTCCTCGGGCCTAAACTTTTAAGGGCCCACGTTCAAAATTCACGTTCAAAACAGGATTTCTGCTAAATGTCTAGATAACATTTTGCATGAATCTCCTGCAGAACATTGGTGTAGTTACTGCATGTTAGAAGTACCTAAGTCATAGTACTTATAGGAGAAATAGTACCTAACGTCATTGCTAAAACACTATTGTTGTTAGAGCATTATTTTCACTTTTTATTTTGTTACTTGTATTCTGTGTTTCACGAACTGTGTCCTAATAAACGTTATTCTTTCTTTCTCTCTAGCTAACTTTATCTATAAACAAAAAAACTTTTTTACCAAAAAAACAACCGACTTCCGAAATTAAAGTTATTTTTCACATTGTGTCGGTTGCTTTTTTAGTAAAAAAGTTTTTTTTTATTTTTCACTTTTTAGGTAGCTTACCTATGGTTTAAATACCAAATAGGTACCCAAATTAGTTATGGTTTAAATACGAAATCGCTACAAGTGTGCCTTTAAAATTTGAGGATTTCTCTTGATTTCCATGGGATCCCCACATCAGATTCTGACTTGGTGACAATGGGACCACCTCGAGAGCATACCCTTACAAATAAAAAATAAATTTCAAAGAAAAAAGAAGTCGGTTGAAAATTAAATGCTGTACGTTGGTATCCGATTTTGTTATTTGTTGTTTTAAAATGTTCGTAATAGTCCGAATTAAATTAGGTTTATAATATGAAAATAAAAATTGGAGAAGTTTCCCGGAATATTTTAAAATTTTGGAAAAACTGAACGTTCTTTTTTCAATGGGATTTCTGTATGCATTATTGAATTTCGGACAGGACCACTTCGGTCAGATTAGCTAGTTTGACAATAAAACTAAGATGGGTAGAAGGAACTAAGATGACTAGAAACTAAGATGGATGGATGGAAGGTATTCCGTTTATCCACCCTAAGGTGGATACGCGGAAACGGATGTCTGAGAATCCACCCTAAGCATAATTATAAATTCAGTTTATAGGATTTCACATTAGGGTGGAATGTTTGTGGTGGATAAACGGAATAACCCGATGGTCAGAGTAAACCCTACTGGGGAAACCGAATGTACATGATTTTTATTTCTGTAAGTAAGTTTGTACAAACACTTTTACACGTCAATCATAAGGCCTTTCGTCAGTTTTTTTTTTGGAAAGAACCACACAGATTGAGTGGACCAGTCCCGTCAGTGCACGCATTTGTCAATAATCATGCAGTTCAACTCGGAACTTGAGGAGCTCAACGATTGTGTTATGAACGAATGTGATGACCAATATCAAGATGGACACCAAAAGTAGTAACTACTGGCCTACATAATGTTCACCGAGGAATTACCACCTAATCAGCATAGAAACAAGATCCAACAAATGCATATTACAGAAGCCAGCTCATAATAAGTATGCATCGCTCGGGCTTCCATAACGGTCAGTAATGAGATACTGACCGACTTGTGACGTCATTATATAGGTAAAGCCATTATGTCAGCCTGTCAGCACACTTCCTTGCCACTGTTAGGTATATGAGATTAGTGAGCTAAGGCAGTGTTGCCAACCCTACTGTTTTAATAGTAGATTTACTGTTTTTTTACAATGGCATCCCTGTTTTCTGTTTTAGTCCATACTAGCTTCTGCCCTCGGCCTCACCCGCGTGGATGTCGGAAATTATCGCACGGGAACGTGCTGCGGCTGAGTCCCGTACGGTATATCGAATTACCCTTGAACGATATAATTGTCTACAGAAAGCATGGTTCACCGACGAACGGTAATACGAGAAAATTATTAGTCGATAACATTATTTAGCGACAGCACGTTTCGCCGAATAACGCTACATAGAATGAATGGTTGGCCGATACCAAGATACTACTTTTTGTCTCGAAAAGTAGCCTATGTCCTTCCTCCTTGCAAATTTTTTATCGAAATCCGTTCAGTAGCTTAGGGGTGAAAAGGTAACATACAGACAGAGTTAATTATTATCGAATTTATTACATTAGTATGGATTACTACTCTTTTTGTACTTTAGGCGCCATCTGAAGCAAAAGTCCAAAATGGAAAGCTTGTTTCTTGCTTTTCGTGTGGATATAAAAAAGGTCTGCCTACCGTCTACCGATTCTAGTGTTAAACCCAAAATTTCAAAAAAGTAAGTTCAGAAGGTATGCATTTTCGGATATTCAAACTTTTTATTCCCTTTAGTACACCGTAGAATTGATGTCCTGAAATTACTCTTTACTGTGTTCTGCTGTTCTTTTTTTTTGTTTGGTTGGATAGCAACACTGAGCTTAGGTAACCTTGTTCTGTGGCACTGCACCTGACTGCACATTGAGCTATTAATACTTGTAATAGCTTGTCATTAGTTTGTAGCCTCTCTCCGGAGTTTCGACATTAGTTTATTTGGTGGGTAGTAACTAGCACTGATATAGTGTAATGATACATTTTGTTTGTTTACCGTTTTGGTCTACGTATTAATCGTCTTTGGTAGAGTAAAAATGTAGATAGCGAGTGTTTTTCCTGTGTGAATAAATGTCTACGAAGTGTCTCACAATTATCATCAATTGCTCCGTACTAACTTCTTCAACGTAGCTGTAATAAAAAATATAAAACTCTACATACAGTTACAAAGATTCGTAATTAATAACGAAATAGAGCACCGCATCATGGAAAAATGATGCTTCCAACAAGCCGGAACATCGAAAATGTAAATCAAAGAAAAACATTACTGAATTCAGATGTAGGTACAGACAAATAATTAAATATTAAGGAAAGTGTACGTGTACCAACCAGGCAACATAAACTCAAAAGACAAAGGTACTGAAAACCATGACTAAGCAAAACAATAAAATTTCGTTCATCTTTATGAATTCTTATATAAAATCCTCTCTAGATGTTGACATATATCACTCAATAACACACTTTAAGACCCAAATTTTGACGTCCCTAAGCACGCAACTCACACAATCAAAAGATTGATTTTATTGTATTATTATGTAGGTATTTCTTGCAACCTCTGCAATCTTATAACTTATGTATGTATTTTTTTATATTTCTGTTTATATAGTTATTACCACTTCATTTTTATGCATTTCGTTTTTACCTTAGGCTATCACTGTATTTGAGAATGTTAGTTCACCTATTATTGGCAACTGCATAAGCCCTCAATTATTATCTACTGTTATTTGATATTTTATATACAGAAGCTGTTGGTGTACATTT
The DNA here is from genome assembly GCA_937001585.2 of Brachylomia viminalis. NCBI lineage: Eukaryota > Metazoa > Arthropoda > Insecta > Lepidoptera > Noctuidae > Brachylomia > Brachylomia viminalis. Next base: position 6,330,964 of record OW443303.2, on the reverse strand, counting down.
ATGAATAAATAAAAATAAAATCTTGGTAGTATTCCAGATTTAACTTGGCAAGAAGCAACTTTGTATGTAAAAATATCGAAGAGAGGGCCTTAGAGCCAAAGGAATGAAAAGCTATGAAATACGATAAACTATGTATTAGGTACTATAGTATTGATAAACCTAATGCTGTGACTAGTAATGCTGCGTTAGAAAACTCTGTTTAAACCTTTCTATTAGGTTCTCTTCTGTTGCCGACAGCAGATACAGGTGAATAGCTAGTTTCTAATACAACAACAATATGCATCCATGCATCAGCATGGATGTATATTGTAATTTTCATAGTGAAACTGAACGCGATCAGTTTGATCGCGTTCAAGAGCTGTTAGTATCATCATTGTCTTGGAATACTGACACTGACAGCTCTTGAACGCGGTTGAGATGTGCTGATCGCATTCAATTTTATTGGTGAAGTTCGGCGTAAGTAAGTATGTTTAGTGCCAATTTCACAAATGGAACTGAATGCGATCAGAAGATTTAAACTGCGTTCAAATAGCTGTCAGTGTCAATATTCCTCAGCAACGATAACACTGACAGCTCTTGAACGCGGTTTAGATGTGCCGATCGCGTTCAGTTTCATTGGTGAAATCCAGCCTTAGTCTCTTATAAGAACCGTCATTGTCACACGTAAACAAATCTTCCACGTTTTGCTGCAACAGCGTCAGGCACTTGTAACCGCGGTCTTCCGCCAGAGAAATTAGACCGCCGTGCGCCGCCCACGAATTAAATGTCTGCATTAACAATAAATGTTCTGTGGTTAGTTGCAACCGCAGTTAGTCCAGCATTTGAAAGCACGCACGTCATCTCAGATTACCCACAATAAACACTTTTATTGTTACCAGTACCTGTTGTAGAAAGTGCAACAACCTTTTCTGTATGGAACTATTTCTGTTTGATAGTATTGTGTGTGCCTCGCTCGCTCTGCTTGCTGCGTTAGTATTAAATGTCGTTGGACTGATCCTACAGCTTCGTTGGTTGCGGTTTAGCAATCTGGCCTTTGAATTTGTGATTTAGTGGTTTTGTGCATCCGTCTAGGGACAGGTTGTTGAACCCTAGAATTTCCGTATTCAAGTATCCGGAGAGCAGGGCTAAAAACAAAGAAGGTTTTCAGAAAATGTCAAAGCAAAATTGACGTTCCAATTTTAAATCCATCCTGCAACTGTAGGAGGATGGAAGTAAAGGGCGGAAAACGGATTTGAACTGAAAAAAGACTGTCCTCGCCAGATCCCATCCTACATAAGCTTATTTATTATTTGTTAGATGCCAGATTTGATTCGAAGTTAGAACGTTCCAATCTCTGTTAGATATAGCCATTTATTGTTGTATCTCAATTGATATAGCACACGAAATTACTGCTTGGTCTGCTTGCAAAGTTGAAAGTACCAGATAAGACAAGAAGTTTTTTACTAGATTGTTTTCCACTATGACCTTTTACTGTTAATGAGGTTGTTGTACACACAACTTCATTATTGGTAAAGGATTCCTTAGCTAGCTCTAAAAGTCGCCTAATGTGACTCGAAAGTTTTATTTCATTCATTTTATTCTAAAGTTAGGTAGGTGCCAGAATCGTGACCAAGTTTTCATACGAGTGAAGAATTCGCATGGAATATAAAGAATATGTGTAAAGTTGGAAATTGCAGCAATTTGTGAATTGTGCTTCGATGCGATATGCTTTAATATTTCCATGACAATATTATAATGGCGAAGTCTGAGCGATGTAAATGCTGTGTTCGTGGATTATTTGTCATGTTTTTTTTATGCTTTTAGGGTATATCGTTTTGTTCGTAATATACTTTAACACCTGCACTTTCCTTCTCGTATTCTAGATTTTTCTGATGAAAATACAAACCTTACGTTGTTATGATTAAATGGATTGCCTCAACCTGTTTAAAACCTTAACGTTGGATAAAATAGAAGAGAATAAATTAAAGTAAGTTAATCAAGATTTAGACTCACTCAGAGATTCAAGGTCTGTATCCCGTTTACCCATCGCCATACAATATGTAAGGTAAAGTCAGAGAACAAGAAAGCCGTATAGAACTGAATTCATTGAATGCGTTTTGTGCACGCATCAGATCTTCTGGTTCTATCCGCGCTTGACCATGCTTAAACAACGGGGTAATTGCGTAAAACACTTACAATGGCAATGGCTTTGAAGCTATGCTTGGACTGACCGGTTGGCACCAACCGGTCAGTCAAAGTAGAATGTATACAAAAGTTGGCAAAAGCAAGTTGAGTTTTTACTCCAACCAAAATAATATGTCACCAGGGCAGGAAGAAGTTGATGTTTCTGCTACAGATTTTTTTTTTTAAGATCTGATGACACAAATCATGATATTGATGTTGAGCTTAAGTTTAAGCTCATGCATGATAGAAAGCAGTGGAGCAGCAGATATGAGGCTACTGTTAAATTTGGTAGCGACCCTGCCTTCTGAACCGCTGGTCCCGGGTTCGATCCCCGGACAAGTCAAACATTTGTGTGCATGAACATGTCTGTTTGACCTGTGTCTGGGTGTGTATATGTATAATTATGTATTTATATCAGTCATCAGGTTACCGTAGTACAGGCTCTACCTAGTTCGGGACCTGAAGACCTTGTGTGGATGTTGTTTATTGACTTGACATTTCTCGGGAACCTGGGGTCCCAGACCTTTGGAAGGCGTACGAGGGGCCGAAGCCAAATTGCACAGGCCCCTTAGACAATTTTAAGTGTTGAGGCACTAACCGACGATTATCCATGTATGCACTATGCAAGTGTACCCATTGTTTTTTTTTTGTTTTTGTTTCCGGGGTGGAAAATCCTCATGGATGTCCGCCGCCCTGGGCGGGCGGCGGTGTTTGTCAGACTCTTACTGACTAAAAACCACCCCGGTGTTCCATCTCACACCTACGCCGGGGGTCGCGGGAACGTACGATCCTTCCGCAACCCCCGACTAATGCCGGCCGCCACCGCGGGCCTCTTCGTGTCTGAGGGGGGAGTGAGGTGTTTGCCTCCCCCCGCGACGTCTAAGACGGGCGCGCGTGGAACACTACGCGCCGCCACCTCGGGTCCTGATGTGTGGGGGGCGACGGACGTCCCCGAGTCCGTCGTCCCTGGACCCATTTAGGGGGGCTGGAAGAGGGCGTTGTCCGCCCTCCGCCGACGCCCGGTGCGCCTTCTGCGGGCCGGGTGAGTGGATGATGCAAGTGTACCCAAGGACAACCCCCGGTTGTTACAGGACTATTGGAACAAAACATATTGGGCTGTGGGTTTGGGTGGCTATAGTGGGTTGATTACCTAGGACTATGGAAGGACTATGTCCCCTGCCTGATCAATGTTGTGTAATAAACGGATAAAATGGCAGGGGGTGACTTGCAAACTCAATAATGGGCCCCCGAAACGGTCGCTAGCACATAGTGACGAGTAACAAGGAGGCAACACTTCCTGAGATGCTTGAGGAGTGGAGAGGTATTCCACGGCCATCAGGACAATTCCGAAAGTACGGTCAAGACCTACCAGCACCTTACTGGAATACTTCCTTCCTCCGAGCACGTTTGCTCTTGCGAATCCCCACTCAAGCCGGCCAATAAAGGCAAGAAAGAGGTGGGAGCACTGGTCCTCGTCATTGTTCACTGCAGCCGACCAATAAAGGCAAGCCAGAGATGAGAAACAAGACTTCTCCCGGGAGATAGGGTCCTTGGGGTCGCTACTTCCCAACAGCTGGCCACCTGCTGCCCTGCGGATTTCTGTATCCCTCTTGGTCTGGCTCCTCGCTGTAGACCTGTTCCTGCAATGTGAACTCTACCGGCACAGACCTAGAGCTCGGAGCGCGCAAGCCCCACCACGACGTCAACGTAGAGATACGGAGGTGGGGTAATTATTATTATTATTATGAAGCTATGGATTAGCAATTACCTTCTAAATTCTTCGGATTGTGATTTAAAGTATGTTATGCAATTAGGGTGCAGGGTTCTCAATGTTTTCAATGATAAAGCGCGTTGCGTTACTGCAAGCGATGACACAATCCTGACTGCATTGAACGTTTCATACGCCCCGAAACTGTACCTTCGCATTTAGAGCGGGAATTCCATAACATAACAAACTGTACCTTCGTATTTAGAGCGGGAATTACATAACATAACAAACTGTACCTTCGCATTTAGAGCGGGAATTCCATAACATAACAAACTGTACCTTCGCATTTAGAGCGGGAATTACATAACATAACAAACTGTACCTTCGCATTTAGAGCGGGAATTCCATAACATAACAAACTGTACCTTCGCATTTAGAGCGGGAATTCCATAACATAACAAACTGTACCTTCGCATTTAGAGCGGGAATTACATAACATAACAAACTGTACCTTCGTATTTAGAGCGGGAATTACATAACATAACATCACACCTGTGTTCCCCGAAGGGCTAGGCAGAGGTGTACTTACAGTACACTCACATTTTGTCAGTCATGCTTACGTCCCATGCCTTTTACACATAACTGACGAAATGTGAGTCAGAGAAAGCCTATTGTCACCAACCGGTACAAATCCAGACTCCGGGCTGCCACTGAGAAATTCCAGATGTAAAAATCCAATAACAGCGGGAATTTCACTTCTTAGCAATGGTCGACGAACCTCGTCTCGTTACCGTGGCCCGTGGGCCTGGAAGTGAGCGATGAGATGAGCGATAAAATGAACAGCGTTGTAAAAGAAAATGTTATCGTTCAGCTTGTTAAAAAGTTTGTGAAAGTAGCTCGTCTTTTGTCTTCATGACGCTTTACGATGTCAACGTGGTTGTATGTTATGTTTTGGGTTTGAGTACCTAAGTAATTGCTTGTGTTGTGAGTGGTATTTTACTTCGTTTACGTTTATACAGCGGCACCCTAATTGCGTAACACACTATCAATCACAATCTGAATCATTTTGAAGTATACAACGTGTCGTTTTGCATCCTCGTCAAATTTCAGGAGGCTGTTATGAAAGACAAATAATCAAATAAAATTACGATCCTGCTCAATAATTTATACATACTTGTTTTTTTAGATATTTAAGTTTGACAGTATTTCGGAATACTCTACTTTCAAAGAACAGAATCGCCCCGTTGCGTATGCGGTAGGCAGTGTCGCACGACTGTGCCACTGTGCGTGCGTTAAAGTTACAGCGCAGTTACAGGGCGGTATCACACGGGCCCTACACATGCCGATTTCCGAAAATTACAAAAAATAAAAATAAATGCATACTTATTTTATTATTGATTCGTGTCGAGAATCATTAGCATAGTTACCTCCTCGAATTTGACGAGGATGCAAAACAACACCTTGTATTGCTAATCCATTGCTTCGTGTATTCGAAAAATTTGTTTGCTCAGCTACGTAAATAACGCAATGAATATTTTTAACCTGTCAAAATGAAAGCCATTGCTACTGTTACCGTCTTATTACAAAACACGATCTAACTTTAGCCCCAACCTACACATTCGATATAGTTTTTGTATTTGGAACTTTATGCCGACTTTAGTAAAGTTCTTAATACAAAATTGACAATCTAAGACCGGACTAAGTTGACAGTTTTGTAAAAGGAACTGTATTTCGATTTCAGTTATGTTCTTATTTCAAAAACCTTGTTTTGTAATAAGACCTTATGGTCTTATTACAAAACAAGGTTTTTCTTTTGACATGGTTTAAACCATCGAGCCCGTTTTTGAAATTGGAATCTAACAGAAATTGAAATACAGTTCCTTTTACAAAACCGACAACTTAATCCGGTCTTATGTCGTCAATTTTGTTTTAAGAACTTTACTATAGTCGGCATAAAGTTCGAAATACAAAAACTGACTCGATGGTTAAGGCTCGGGCTAAAGTTAGACCGTATTTTGTAATAAGATGGTTAGTGTTTGACACAATTACCCCGCTGGTCATAGACGCACACCGGTTGAGAGTACTACGCACCAGACCTAATTAAGGATGTAAGGATCAGGAAGGAAGGAAGGAAGGAGGAGAAGTGGTCTTTTACGTGAACAAACATTAATCTGCTTTACTATTGTCACTTACTGCATGGTTAGGTACAATAAGTTTTTTTTTTCCGGAAGCTGCTCTACAGATAACTTATTTCTGCACTGTCATGAAATTGTTTGATAACCACTTTTATTTGAGCCATATAGTGGGATTGTCATCGGCAAAAAATATGAACTTTCGTTCAAACTTTCAACCCTTATTAATTATTTAACCCCTTGGTATAGAGGTACGAGGAACAGGGTGTAAAGTTCACTCATACCTCCATAGAAAAGGGAGGATCCTCCGACCAGACGGGTGTCGTGTCTGGTGGGCAACAGCCCGAGGATTGATGTCGGGAAGTTTTATAATGCTTGCGCGATGCAGGATTTGCGTGACGTCAGTATGACGCGCAGCCCGCATGTGGCGATGTAGATACCGCTACAAGGGGATGAATTTTAAAAACCCTTCCTTAGTGCTCACTTTCGTCATTAAGGAACTCTTGTGCAAAATGTATGCTTCTAGACCTAGAGCTATAGGGTAGTGCGTTGTCTGTCAGTGGATGAATGATAATTAATTTTTCGTACCACTTGCTCAAAAAAGTGACATTCTATGCCACAAAAAGCGAACATAACAATAGTCATTTCTAATCTGTTAAAAACAGGGAAAGAAAATTGTACTGAATTTCATTCATCCTCTAGGGGGAGAATGTGATTTAAATTTGGAATACTTACCGAAATTTATACTGAACTACATCTGTGTTTACACCATTGAGTTTGTATATAAAGCATTATACTTCTTTTTGAAAAAGGAATACGCATTTATTATGCAGTTATGATTATTAAATAAAATTACGAAAACCGACGACGCCGTATGAGCTTGATGCCTTTGCTTTTCCGACAAAAAAATATTAGTCTAGGAATTTGCCGCGTTTTTGTTTTCTTCAAATACATAAACGTTAAGTTTATTTTAATTTATTTTTATAAATAAGTTAATGTTCTAAAAATACGTTTAATTGTCATTATTCTTAATAAATGCTTATCTCATATTATTACTGTGTTAATTTTTTCGCAAGTGGTATGAAAAGTAGAGTATTTTCCTCGGTGATAAAGCTGTCTTAGTCTTGGGTGAACTTAAATCCCTCGCTACACTCAGGGTTCGTCTTTAATCCCTCGCTTCGCTCGTGATTTATGTTTTTAACACCCTCGCTACGCTCGGGAGTAAACCTCGAGTCCTTCATTACGCTCGCGATTTAAATCGTCACCCGCGACAGAAGACACTGCTTTATCCCCTTGGTTAATAATCTACTATTAATTAGTTGATTCTTTGGTTCTGAATTCCGTAGTAATAGTAATGTACTTACATTGTAAGTAGGCGCTTCTAACTTGGTGCACTTTTCAAGAGACACACTGTCGTATCGCGTCTCTAATGGCTCCATCATAACTCTTTGTTAGAGAACTAGAGAGTTATGCACTTTGACTCTGTCAGTACCGCTTAATAGGGTATTTTCTTAAAGCTAATCAAGCATTCGCTCGCGACCTCACCTGTTAGTTTTTTTTTTGTTATTCCTGTTCGTTTGCGTTCTATTCTGAAAGAACTTATTCAAATGTAAGCACTTTACAGATTAATGGAAACGCTGTGCGTGGTCCCGATCTACTTATATCAAGTCAAGGAAATGAATTGTTAAGAAGTTGACTACCAGCTTCTTATTTTTCTTTCCTAGCCTGTCAATGGCAAAAATAGCACACAATAAAAAGAAATCCGTATATTTACTATAACCATAGATTGCAAATGGACCCGTAGCAGACCATTATACCACTGACGTTTAAATCACATTACAGATACAACCATAGATTACAGATACACTACGCTATCTATGGCTATAAGACGGCTAATTAACGTAGTGTGAAAAAAAACATTTTTTTCTCCTGACAAGCTGTTATTCTCGAAGCCGTTTGAATGTTTCTGTACTATAGGTACTTCATAAAAGATAGCTTGATCTCTGCGACAGCTGTCAGTAAAATCACGCCTATGAAGTCCTGAATTTCATAATAGTATAGACAATAATAATACCGCAATACCATAATAGTACCTGACAATGTCATACTTTATGTGCATGCCGACCTAATTAGTGATGGGCGATGAATCATCGTGACCACAGACTATAAACTATCGATATTTTAAAATAAAACTTAATTTATCTTTTAATTTTATGGTATATTTTTATATCATAACATTATTAATTTTGTACATACTTGATCTAAAATAATAGTGAGTAAATAAAATCCAATTTCTCACCTACTCATGTAACATTCTAGCGATTCAGAAACTGATTCAGATATGGATTTGGGGTGTACTCCTTTAAGAGAATAAATGTATTTTATATTAACATATTTGTATAATTTAGTAACGTTTGTAATTAAATTAAACCCAATTATATGTTACATTAGCATCGATAATAGTAAGAAAAGTCGATAAATTCTATCGACATTTTTTTATATCCTGACAACTCTAGGAATGTCAGTTTGACATTATGTCGCAGAGATCAAGCTATTTTTTATGTAGTATTATAGGATATCTGAAGTTTTTCTTGATGGATTCTGATGCTGTTTTTTTAGAATCGCCATTTTGCAACCATATGACGTATGTACCTACCTATCTATAGAGCCGCCAGATTTAGTTTTTTTAGCTTAGAAATAGAGTTTTTAACGGTGTTCGGTACGATGGATGTTTTTCTGAGCCAAAGATTTCTTTCCAGTGTGTTATGTTTTAAAGAACGGTATTTTATAGCTTTAAGTAGGTACTCAAGCAGCAATAATAACTGTAAACATAATAAAGATTCAGCGTAAAATTCACACAAAAAAAAATCGTAATTTGACGAGAAAATAATGCGTATAAAAATGTATGTTATGTCGTAAACTGGCTAGCTAATAAATCGTAATTTTATTTGTAGCAGCTCTTTAAAGTACTCAAATCATAATAACGGTTTTATTTTATGAAGATAAACGCTCCCGCAGACGGGCACGACGCTACTCTGGTGGATCAATTCCTATGAAAACGTCATGGAAATTGTTCTACCGGAGTCGCGTCGCGCCAGTCTGCGGGGGAGCCTTAACTCTGCATTTTATAGGTAGCGTTATTGGTATTGGACAGGAGATTCTTCAGTGGGTAATGGTGTTGATGACGTCAGTTAATGATAGCCGCTCCTTGAAACATAATGGTAACTTTCAGCATCTCATTACTGTGAGCTCCTTCGAAATAATTTGGAAAACAGGTTAACCGAAAGACATCCTTTGGTTCCATTTTTAAACTTAGGTACTACATACAAACAAGACCAACCACAAAACAAAAAAAACCCGCAAAAATCAAGGATGAACGTAAAGTCTGGGACCAGCCGTGCTATTCTGTAACAACCTCACCGTGATAACTTAGGTGAAGTGAGTTGTCGATAGTGTCAATCCCTAGCATTAGATGGAATGATAGCTCACTTCACCTAAGTTATCACAGTGAGATTGTTACAGAATCGACCGGCTGCACCCCGAGATCATTCGCTTCTTTAATTTGCTACGCAACGAACAATCATTCGCAAAACGAACATTATAGTTTATTTTTTGTGCTTGGATTGAAGCACAGTACACGAAACAATTCGTTTCACGAATTTTCGAAAAAGTTCGCGCAACAAATTCGTGAAGCGAATGCTTGCGGTAAATACCGTCCTTTACACACGCACACGTTTCTTCTAAAAGCAAACTCGAAAATACCAAGTTTCTTAAAAGACAAAGACTTTGTAGTGTAAAGGCTAGTTGAAACAATAGCCGGTGTGGCTGTTTCTTCCAGTACACACTCAACTAGAAATCTGTGAGCCTTCCTTTGCCAATGTTAACTCTTGTAGGTTGGAATAAAATAAGGTTTTTATGGCCAGTGTTAAAAGAATTCTTCTTATCGATTTAATAGTAGATTGTTATACAAGGAGCTAAAATGACCCATTATATACGAGGTAGTTTTACTCCCGAGCTTTAGCGAGGGAGTAAATAGAAACCGAGTTTTAATGGGTTTTTAGCGCCGTGTGTTACACTCTACTTTTCACTACGATTGCGAGAAATTATAACAATCCAATACAATATGAAATATAATAGTTTATTTTATTAAAAATTAAATGTACAATTTGTACAATTGTGGGTACTTAACGAGATGTTTTTTCCCGGTAACTTAATTTCAGTCCTCTGTATAAAAGATGAATGTTGAGTGGTTCTTTTCCTTTCTCTTCTATTTGCAAATTAGGGTCTCCATTCTCACTAGATGATGACATTTTCACTATTGTAAAATTAATTACGGTCACTACCAATTTAATTTGCAATTAGAGAAAAATTATAAAGATTTCGCGCCAATGTCTTTTTTTTTGTTTTTTCTTCTGCAGCCGCAACGCATTGCATGCATTCTACCAAAGAGATCGCCGATTTTAGTTCAATTTTCAAAAATAAAATGAAGTTCTTTTTTTATGAAACAGTAATAAGTCGAGTCTATATTCATGATTATTCTACTTATGACTAAAGACTTTTTCGTTTTTGTAGGCTCATTGTCATTTGACATACAAAAATAAAAAAAAAATAAACTTTTTCCCCTAGAGGAAGAATTGCTATTTTTTCTTCGCTCTGGTACGCCACAATGACGGTCTTTTTGAGCAAGAGGAGTGAAATAGTAGATTGTTATACAAGGAGCTAAAATGACCCATTATATACGAGGTAGTTTTACTCCCGAGCTTTAGCGAGGGAGTAAATAGAAACCGAGTTTTAATGGGTTTTTAGCGCCGTGTGTTACACTCTACTTTTCACTACGATTGCGAGAAAATAAAACAATCCAATACAGTATGAAATATGTAGTTTATTTTATTAAAAATTAAATGTACAATTTGTACAATGCTGGATATTTAACGAGATGTTTTGTCCCGGTAACTTAATTTCATAAAGATTTCGCGCCAATGTCTTTTTTTTGTTTTTTCTTCTGCAGCCGCAACGCATTGCATGCATTCTACCAAAGAGATCGCCGATTTTAGTTCCATTTTCAAAAATAAAATGAAGTTACTTATTTATTTTTTTATGAAACCGTATGTCGAGTCTATATTCATGATTATTCTACTTATGACTAAAGACTTTTTCGTTTTTGTAGGCTCATTGTCATTTCACACAAAAAATAAAAAAAATAAACTTTTTCCCCTAGAGGAAGAATTGCATTTTTTTCTTCGCTCTGGTACGCCACAATGACGGTCTTTTTGAGCAAGAGGAGTGAAAAAAGCTTTTCACGTGTGGCGATACTAAAGTTAAGTCTTACTTGCGTACAGCACGCGTAGCAAGACTATCATAGAAAGGGGGCTTGTCGACGAAAGAATAGACAAACTGACAGATTATAGAAAAAAATCTGTAGAAATCTGTCAACAATCAGTAATTTTGTGTATTCTTCCGTCGACAAAACCCGTTTTTTATGGTGGTCATGCTACGCGTGCTGGGCAGTCAGCCGCCACCTTTCGTTACTTGCTAATCCCTAAACCACAAGTCAGTCACATGAGTCTGTCTGTGAAGTAGGTTTTTAATAAATAAATCAATCAATGAGCTGAACAATTAGCTTGAGCCGAAATGAGAGAAGTAGAATTTTAAGAGTTTACTTTACAATGCATGTAATGCTAAGGTTTTCTAGATCACCGGCTCCGTCATGAAAATCTGTCATGTTCACCAGTATTTGACATTCAGATGTCAACAATCTGTCATGTTCACAAGTATTGGACATTCAGTTGTCAAAAATCTGTCATGTTCACCAGTATTTAACACTCAGGTGTCAAAAATCTGTCTGTAATTGACATTTAGGTGTCAAAATCTGTCATGTTCACATAGATTTAAAATAAAAAAATATAAATTAAGAGACAACATCCACACAAGGTCTTCAGGTCCCGAACTAGGTAGAGCCTGTACTACGGTAACCTGATGACTGATATAAATACTTATATATATATACACACCCAGACACAGGTCAAACAGACATGTTCATGCACACAAATGTTTGACTTGTCCGGGGATCGAACCCGGGACCAGCGGCTCAGAAGGCAGGGTCGCTACCATCTGCAACAACCGGTCAGTCATTTAACAGTTAGGTGTCAAAAATCTGTCATGCTCACCAGTATTTGACATTCAGGTGTCAAAAAACGCTCTCTTTTTGGACAGGCGTTATTGAGTAACCATTCACCGCTTTCTTAGGAAGCCAAAACATAGGACCGTTAAATTTTGTTATAATTAGGTTACGTTTTTTGGTAAGATGAATTCAACATGTCTGTTCAAAATACGATGGCTGTCGAAAGTCGTTTCCATGTGTTGGATATTATTTCAATGGTGGAAAGGTAAGTTTTGGCGGGTGATTCTGTGGTATCTTACCTACTTAGTTTTTTTTTTTTTAATATCGCTGCAAAAATAAAAACCTTCACGTCGTTATTTAACACTTACCCGCATAGACTCTAAAGGGGGTGAAACAAAACAACGCTAAAAATAAACTCCTTAAGAAGATATAAAGGAAAAATAAAATCAACAGCTTTCCATTAGCCACGATGATTATTATGAATATTTCTTTCAAAGCATTTGTAGCGCCTGCTAGAAAAGAATCTGCAATAAGTGCCGTTGAAATAAAAGTGATAAATGAGGATGAAAACGGGCTGTTTGTTAAGCCAAGATGTGAATGGTGGGACCAGGAAAAGAATGTCTTCAGAATAGCGTGCTATTAGCATGATATTGCGGGGGAAAATATTGTATAATTTTTGGGTCACCGTCACTAAGAGAGGCGTATCATAATTTCCTTAGCGAGGCATGACAGTATGAAACACTTTTGGTTTTTGGACATCTGATTATGTATTTAGAAGAGGGTTGTCTAATGCTACCAGACCTCAGATTTTTTTTTTGATGAATAAGTAAAGCTTGGAATTGAAACATTTACCTACAATACCAACGACTTGAAACAGAAAATTGCGTAGAAAAGATTGTTATTATTATTATTCATTTATTCTCTCAATTAACATGACTCATACACTATATTTAATACATTGCACACACAACAGACAATTAATTAAAACTACAATACAAAACAAAACAAAAACCACCGCACTATCCAACACTTTCATTAGTGACCGAGCGACGACTGAAGGTGACGTGCAAGTCACTGCAGCGTCGTATGTATGGATAGTCGAGCCTGTCCGCTATCATCATCAGCCCGCGATTAGGGCTGCCGCGCACCCTGCGCACCAGCGACGCGCATCGTTGCATAGAACTTAGAAGCACTCGACGCTAGCTTCAACAAACATGCTCGAGATACTACAGTGAAGTACAGTGTCGCGGCAGCCCCAACAGCGCTCTGAAGGCGTTGTTAGGTATATTGGACGCGGAGGGCTTCGTATGCTTTTGGGGTGTGATTCACCAATAGGCTGCACGTGTACAATGAAGTACAATAAGCTCTAAAAATTGTATTGAGGAGGACTGGTTAAGTCTTCGATTAGGTATTTATTATATTAATTCTTTCATCACACCGGCCAAAACAAAGATTATTCGCCATATTTTGTCTTCTTACCTAGTTTAGGAGACAGGGTTACATGATCTGTGTACATCTCCTCTTGTGTATCATGAATCTTGTGTGTTTCATAATAAAGATTAAATAAAGTAAAAAAAAATTGAATACTTACCTTGACATTTATAAACATTTTCTCATCACACAAATGCACCCAAACAAAAACTACTCTCCAAAAATACCCCGGCGAAAGTTGGGAACTTTCATCGTTACAGAAGCTAAAGCACAGATTTCGACCTTACTGTAACCCAAATACCGGGCTGCAACTCATTTGACCCGCACCGGCTATGTAGGGCATGACGTCACTCTGCGGAGATGCAGCCAACGATAGGGGAAAGTCAATCGGGGTGTAAAGGGTTGTTATATCGTTGATGGGTGGCACGTGGAGTTTGAGGGTTAATTTTTTGCTGTCAATCACTGGATGAAAATTGTTTTTTTTTCATTTTCTGTCTAATGAGTAGTGATGGATAATGGATAAGGATGTCTTGACATAATTTGAATGTTTAAGTAAAACACTAACAGTGGGAATGGCTTTCATTTTGACTTGACAGATCAACGGAATTCATTGCGTTAATATTTAGGTAACTTGTACGTTGTTGAGCAGATTTTTTTCTAACATAATTATGAGAAGCAATGGATTAGCAATAGCCATCAAAATTATTCAGATTGTGTTCGATGTGTTACGCGATTAGGGTGCGGGTTGGAACGAAGTACCTTTCGCTTGTGCACAGTTTTGTTACGTAACAAGTGTCGTGACGGTCAAAATGCTAAACTTTTTTTCGGTCTAGCTCTCATTCGCCAAGTGTGCAGACTATAAAGTGCGGTACGTATGGCAAGGGAATAATAAATGAAAAATGTTTTTTTTATTTCTGGTAGGTTTGTACAAACACGTTTACACGTCAATCATAACTTTTCCTATCGGACTACTCTGAGAAGAAAGGCCGAAACAAACTCAGAGGTCACAGTCTCTTTTAAAGTCCAGACATAATCTTGGTCAGATCATGTGAAGACTATGTAGATGAAAGGTCTAACTCGACAGATTACCCTATTGATATCTTCTCCATGAGTTTCGCTTCATACAGACGTTCCCTATTTTTCCCTATTTGAACAGTGCGAACAGTGCACGTCTATGTAGCTCAAATTGGTTTGTTTTTGTAGTGATCTATATTTAGGTCTTCCAGACGCAATTTATTTTTCATTTTTCTTTTTTTTTTTATGGCAAACATTTTGTCTCTAACTTTAAATCATAATGTCAATGTCATGCATACCTACCTGTTATTTGCATGGTTACTGAAATGCCAATTTTATATTTTAGTTAATTTGAATTGTAAGTGACTGTGCTGCTGGTGTGCTTCTAAATAAAAAAATAAGGACCCTCATTCCATTGAAAAATCTTATTTGACAAACTTTTTGTTAAAGACAATTTTGATTCAAACTTGTGTTTCAAAATGTCGTTCAGAAGTTCACTAACTTATCTACTCCACTCCTGAAACTAGGTAACGGTCAAACGGGGTGAATAGGGATGCAGGGGTGAATAGAGACGAAACTTTAAAAGGCATTTTAACCTTGAAATAATATAGTTTATTGCCAAAAAGGACTCTTAATGTGTTTACTGTAATATAATTAACGATTAAGTGCCCTTGTTGTTATCAAACTATATTATTTCAAGGTTAAAATCCCTTTTAAAGTTTCGTCTCTATTCACCCCTGCATCCCTATCCACCCCGTTTGACGGTACTAAAAATGGATGATAGATAGAGCGTGTTGACGAATTGCCAAGTATCCATGTTGAATGGCAAGTAGCTGCTGAAGTTTGGTCAACGCCCACCAAACGTTTTTAGTCGCCAAAAGCACTCTCATTTGAACTTTTCAGACCCCGCCTCTTTTTAATGTGTTAACATTTGTGCTCACAAACGTTTTAGTAGTAGGAAGGGCTTATGGCTAAATAATAACTACCGCATGGGTCGACTGAAGGTTAAGCTACTCTTGCCGCGGTCGGTTCGCGGATGGGTGACCAGTATATATCGAGACCCCCCCACCGTGCCTCGGAAAACAAGTTAAGCCGTTGGTCGCGGCTGTCATTCGTAGATCTTTGACAGTCGTTACTAAAAGTCAGAAGCCCAATGACAACCAGTCTTACCAAGAGGTATCGTGTTACCCAGTAACTGGGTTGTGGAGGTCAGATAGGCAGTCACTCTATGTACAGACGCCAGCAGGTCAAGCTACCCGAAACTGTCAAATTTTCCCAATCAACCTTGAACCTTAATGCTTTAGCGATAAAGTTGAAAATCTATTAAAGAAA
This sequence comes from Brachylomia viminalis, assembly GCA_937001585.2. Classification (NCBI taxonomy): domain Eukaryota; kingdom Metazoa; phylum Arthropoda; class Insecta; order Lepidoptera; family Noctuidae; genus Brachylomia; species Brachylomia viminalis. The sequence goes on along the minus strand of OW443303.2, from coordinate 6,315,063 downwards.
TTTAACAGATTGTAGTAGCTTGATGTGCTGGCGTCTGTACAATACTGGTATTCACCTGCATCCGGTTAGACTGAAAGCCGACCCCAACACTTGGGAAAAGGCTAGGCAGATGATGATGTTCTTGGATTTTTTACAATTTCTGAACCCGTGGAATTTCGGCAAGGGAACAGTAGCCTGAAATTGCCAACACGCAGAGAACATCGTAGTGTGATCTATGCCCGTTCTCTTCTTGTGAGAACAGGCCTCGGTATCAGTAAATAAATAACACCGTTACATAAATAATGATAAGTTTTGAATACTTAATTAAAAGCTGGTTAATAGTGAGAAAAAAAACAATTCCCACATTCATAACTAGGTGAAAACATAACGTTACTTATACTTAATCCACGTATCTACACGGAGACGTGATTTTGCATAATTCTTAACAACATCTTTATAATATAACTAGCTGACCCGGCAAACGTTGTTTTGCCATATAAATTATTTCTATTTAATTTCTAGTGTCCCTAGAAATAGGTTCCAACCCTTATCACTTAGGGGTATGAAAAATAGATAGTAGCCGATTCTCAGGCCTACTGATTATGGGAGTATGGTAACTAACATTGTGACACGAGAATTTTATATATAAGATTTGTTTACATTACCTCTTTATTTATTCATCAATCAATAGACAAGGCCTATCCCATCAATAGACTCAGCCTATCACATCAATAGACTCAGCCTATCCCAGTCCACTACTGGACATAGGCTGCGCCACAACACCCTGTCCTCCTTCTTCTTCATCCAGTCTGTCCCAGCAACCTTCTTAAGGTTGTCGGTCTATTTAGCTGGGGGCGTCCATACTACGCTTGCCGATACGCGGTCTCCACTCCAGGACTCGTCTGCTCCACCGGCCATCGGTCCTTCGACAAACATGGCCAGCCCACTGACACTTTGTCGGTATCTCCGGTTCTTTTCCGGATAACTTTAGTTCTGATTTTATCCTTCAAAGAATCTCCGAACATAGCCTGTTCCACAGCGCGCGACTTTGTATTTGAGGACCAGAATGACTGTCAGTGTCCACCAGTTATTTATTAACATGGATTTTGTTCCCTAGCCCGTTTCATAAGAAAGGAAAGGTTCAAAACGATGACGACGACGAGGTTGACGACGCGGTTGGCGCAGTAGTTAAGCAATTGACTGCTGCGCTGCGTGTCGCGGGTTCGATTCCGTCACGGAACAAATGTTTGTATGACCTGCAAGTAGTTGTTCCGGGTCTGGCTGTTTGTGTATGTGAATTTTAATGTTTGTAAACGCACCCACAATACAGGAGAAATTCCTAGTGCAAAGGAAGGTTTTTTTAAAAAAAAAAAACCCAAGGTAGAAAATACATAGGTATCTGAACCTTATAAAGTCAGGAAAAAATGTGCGAAAAAAATCTACTGTTAGATACCTACTGTAAAAACTCTTTAAAACTCAAACACCTGCAAATAACCTCAGATAATTGGACTGACTACTATTAAGTTTAATTACTTAATTACATCAAAGGTTACTCTTCATATTCATAGTATTTTTTACTCTGTTGCTACAGAAACAAACAGGAATTTGCATAATTTACTCAATGCTCTGGGTTCTAATGATAATAAAGGATTATTGGTAATATGTCGGCAATCCATTATGGGGATGTAGGGGAGGTCATTTGCAACCAAATGACCCCTTACGACCCCTATGCAAATGTCAACCATTTCCGAGTAAAAAAAAATTGGTGTTCCAATTTGTAAAAAAAAAACACTTTTTTTTATTGTTATCGGCATCTACTTCAATACATAATAATCAACCATAAAATGACAATTATCTTTAATGTTTTTAAATTAGACCACATTTTCATCACTTTTTTTTTTTTTTTGAGATGGCTATTTGGCTAGAATGGTTGATTTTTGCAAAAACATGGATATAATTTATCGACAAAACATTCCAAAAATATATACAACTTCTCAGCTATCTAACGAGACACAATAAGATACCAGATAATCTTCAAAAAATATAAAATGTCAAATTACTGGGAAATGGTTGACATTTTCATAGGGGTCATAAGGGGTCATTTGATTGCTAATGACCTCCCCTACATCCCCTTAATGGATTGCCGACGTATTACAAATAACCCAGTATAATATACTAGCTTTTGTTTGTGCGGCTTCGCCCGCGTGGATGTCGGATAATATCCACGGAAACGTGCTACCGGGACTAAAAGTCTAAACCCTTTGTGTTAACCAGGGTATAAATTATCTGTGTGCCAAATCCGTGCAGCCGTTTTGGCGCCAATCTGGAATATACATCCAGACAAACGGACAATATTCTTAGTTACAATTTCATTATTTTTTATTTATTTATTTTATTAAAACTTTATGCACAAGTAAAAACTGTACAAAGGCGGACTTAATGCCTTGGGCATTTTCTACCAGTCTACCTTAGGGTGATGCAGAGACAATACTTAGTAGGTGCAAAAATAACTTAGAAAATATTTATAACTAAAAAAAAAAATAATAAGAATAAATACATATATACATACATACAACAAAAAAATAAAATTAAAAACATTATGAGAGTTAACAAGAAAACCAACAACAACTTAATTCTGAGACGAATCTGCCAACTTCTTGCGTATGTGTTCTCGAACTTTCACTTTAAATGTGAACTGATTGGTTACCGTCCTGATATTCCGAGGGAGCGCATTCCAAAGAAAAACTGCCTGGACAAAGAAAGAAGACTTTATATAACCAAAGCGATGAGATTTGAACATTATAGTATAGAGAGGTAATAATTCTAGCCTATTATTGTCCCCCTGCAGGGCAAGGGCCTCTATTCATACAGAGAAGATGTGAGCATTGATCAACACGCTTGCTCAAGACGGGTTGGCGATTTCAGACTTAGAATAACTATAAGTCCAGGTTTCCTCACCATGTTTTTTCTTCACCGATGTCAATGATGTCCAAGATAAACTCAGAAAGTAAATTATCAATTGAAAGTGTCGTTGGTTCCTGCCCGGATTTGAACCCACAACCTCCTGCATGAGAGGCGAGGCCTTAAACACTGGGCGATCACTGATTCCGTTTTCCAAAAAAGATATTTGCAGGCTACAATTTCAAATTCAAATTCTTTATTGCGAACTAAGTGTACACAATTTTGAAGATGCTAACAATCGGTTGGTTCTTAGAACTGATTTGCCTGTTATGGCATTGCAATTAAAATGGCTATAAAAATAAAAAATGGACAAAAAAATATACATACTCAATGTAATATTGAGTTATAATTATATTATATCAATTATCATTATTCATACATTTTATATTATCTCATACTATTCTTTTAAATTTTATCACATTATAATTAAGTACTTATCACAATCATTTTAATATAAATAATTATTTATCTTCAAGGAATTCGTTTTCTTTTAGCTTAGGACGTATATTGATCAGAAACACTGAAATATCGTTATACCACCTCCAAATTAAAATCATACGGAAAACAAAGAAAACATGAACATTCGCGTTTTGGCACAGACAAAAGAGTATGCAGCCTCAGGCTCCCTTTACAATGTTACATAAAATTGATTTATGTTCCCGCATTGTTGAACTTTTTGCATTTTCCAATAACAAAAGTAAGTTTTTTTTAGTTTTAACCCGTCTTGAGTAGACTCATAAATAATTAACGTAATAATAACTTGACCAAAATGCTTTGAACAACCGGATCTTTGACGCATTCAACCGCCTTGCTGCAAAAACCGTAACATGAAAACAAAACAGCACAAGTGTTGCCAGTTCATTATTCTGCTGGTGTCTTGGAGTGTATTATGATGCAGCGGTCTGGCTGCAAACTTCAGATAGATAATCCCTCAAAGCCTGTTACGGAGGCTACGAGACACGAGTATACCGAGACTTGTCGGCTTCCCTTGACGGAGAGATTATAAGTGACGATGTTCAAGTGTTTTGATGTGAAATTGAATGGAAAAGTGGAAAATATTGACGGAACGATACCTCGGTTTGTGGGAAAAAGAGAACTCTGTTATATAAGTCTCGCAACGAAACTGATTTCATTTACGATTTCGAGCTATTTTAGCAATTTCCCTGATTAGAAACTGAAAGAAGCTCAGCTTTGTCTTCAAAGAATTCAGAATGATCTCGTCGAACGTCCGTGTATCCGAATATAGCAAAAGAAAATGCATTCCCATCTCGCGAAACTTCGCAAATAACACTATAAAAAGCCCTTCAACGTAATACACACTCAATGGAAAATGCAAAGGAAGACCATTAACCCTTTGAAAACTGAAACAAAAATAATCCAGAGACACTGAATACTTTAATCCGTTTTTTTTTGTGTGGCTAAAATTTGCATTTGAATTCAGAATAATTCACAGTGCATGAGAGCGTTACAAGTTTAATCGAGCGTGTGTAGTGGGCTGTACGCTGATAGTGTGTAGTCGCCCTTTATTTTGAATTTTTCGTGAAAATTATTTCGACTGTGTTGTTATAGTTAGTGGTTTTTTTTTGTGAACTTTGAAGTGAGTTTAATTATTTTATTTTCTGTTTTAAAATAGCCTTGGTTTAGTAAGTAAGTCGCCAACGTCCAAGGCCTGTGACAGTCGTAACCCATTACAAGATATTTAGAGTATGTAGCTATTACAGCAAATAGGCAGGCATTTGTATGATTTTTCTATTATCTCAAGTCGTAATAATCTTATTTCTTCGGTCCTAAATAGGCATACTTACCTATTATTTCGTCAAGCGAAAAATTACTTCATTACCAATAGAATATTGATTGCTCGTTTCCCAAAGTATTAATATAACTTTCGGCCAATCATATAATTGGAGGTAGTACTCCCGACAGCAAGGACGTAGAATTCCCAAAGGCGTCAGTTGCTCAGTTCTCTGACATCTACCAGGAATTTCTCAGTGGCAGCTCGGAGTCTGGATTAGTGCCCGGTAGATGGCAATAGACTCGCCCCCTTTTCTTGGGACTTAAATATAACTACCGCAATTTGGGTGTATTAAAGGTACACGTCTGCCTAAACTAACCTAAAACCTAAAATATTCTCAGACGTTTCCGGTGGAAATCGCGACGAAAATCACGCCCACAAAGTTTTATCTGACACAAAAATAAAGTTTGATTCACACTCGACAAGTCACGATGTGAGTGTCACCTGCCGGGTTATATACTGCCAGTAACTGACGTTGGCATGCCAGTCATGCCGCGTTCGCGCGTGATAGATCTTTGAGTGGGCATCTGATAATTATCTAAAATAGCACAAAGTTTTGCGGTTGAATCAATTTTCTAGAATGTAATAGAGAACAATGGTAGTTATTATTGCAAACCACTACGATTGTGGGAATGATTCAAGTAGGTGTTAGTTCTCACATATTTGATGTTATCGACCCATCTTGTTGTATGACTTCCTAGTTCTTAGAGCCGAAGATTTCGTAGACTACGTTTTAACAATCAATCTGTCTGGCCCTTTCCCAACTCTGTTGTTAGGGTCATCTTCCAACTGCGATGATCGCCCCGAGGACACGGTGGAGCATACGGTGGGGGCCTGCCCTGCATGGGCGGAGCACCGCCGTGTCCTCGTAGAGGCGATCGGCAGCGGCGGCGACCTCTCACGCCCGGCCCTGGTTCAAGCCATGGTCCGGGGCGAGGGGGAGTGGGAGGCAGTCACCTCCTTCTGCGAAGCAGTCATGCTAGCGAAGGAGGTGGCGGGACGGGAGAGGGAGAGAGTCTCCCGTCCAAGCCGCCGCGGTGGACGCTCCGGGCGTCGGGAGCCGCGTGACGACTCCCGGCCACCGTAGGCGCGGGCCTGCGGGCGGTGAGTAATGGGTAGCTCACCGTCCGATCAGGACCAGGCCCGTGCTGGACGGCGCGTACGTGTTCCACGCGCGCCTCAAAGAGATGTCAGCATCGAAGAGGGGGCCCACTAGGGCCCAAGCCTGCCGGGAAAGCGGGATCATCCGAAAGGGGCACCGCTGACCCGGAACATAAAGGGCCAAGGAAGGAACACGGGTGGGTTTTAGTCAGTAAGAGTCTGACACTCCCTTCCGCTCCACCCAGAGCGGGAGGAGTCATTTAATGGTTTCCCATCCTCAAAAAAAAAAAAAGGTTCATCTTCCAGTCTAACCCAATGCAGCTGATTATCAGTATTCTACATGGAGCGATTGCTTTTCTAACCTCCATAACCCAGTTACTGAAAAACACGATAGTCTTTGGTAAGACTGGTTGTCAGACTTTTGGGCTTCCGACTACCCGTAACGTAACGACTGTCAAAAGTCTTCGAATGACAGCCGGCACCATCGGATTAACGTGCTTCCTGAGGCATGGAGGGGTCTCGAACTCGATACGTAATGGATGGTTACCCATCCATGAACCGACCGCGGCAAGCCTAGCTAAACCTTCGGTCGACCCGTGCGACTGTTATCACTTATCACTTAACCACGAGACCTTGCCTTGAGCCTTGTAGACTACGTTTTAAATAACAAAAACCCAAAAAAAATATAAACAATCGCTAACATTGCACTCCCAATGCTTTCAAATAGTCTCAACTCCACCGCGTAGCTCCAGTTATAATTGGAATCGGTTCCATTTTGTCGTTTTCAAAGGCCAAATGAAACCGATTTCGATCGCCATTCAAGTAACATGATTTAGCCAGTCAGTCAGTCTGAACGCAGACGTATATCGGTAATACAAATCGCTTTGAAAACGGTATTCAGCCAGTCGAGTGATGTGGAGGAATATCGATCATTATGGATTCTACTGTTGCTATGGAAGTTATCCTTTCTGTTGCTATTGTATAACTTATGTTTTTTATAATCCGTTTATTGTCTTCTTTTCCGTCTACCATGTTTTATCTTTTGGGCTTTGTTTTACTCATTTTGTTTATTTCGGATTTTGTAACAACTAATATACCTACTCGTCCAATGTCTTCTTCATTTTTGGGATCAACTGAAGTCTCTATCATCGTAGATATTACTTTTCCGAAACAAATCCTATCAGCACATGTAAACTGCGTTCAAGACCTATCAGTGTTCGACAACAAAGATGACAATGCTCTCTCTTAAACGCGGTTTATATGGCTGATCGCGTTCGGTTCATTAATTAAATTGAAAAGCGTAAAGAATTAAAAAATGACACATTTCTCTATCATAAAAATATTCCCCCTAAATTTCCCGTCAAAAGCTCGACACCTTGAACAAAAAATGGCCTCAAGCCAACAATACGGATGGTGGGAGACTAGCCCTTGGCGGCTCGGCTGACAATGGGACAATACTGGCTGAATGTAATACTTGGCTGGAGACTGTACCTACTAGCTTACTTTACTCGTCTGGTACAAAGAGGAAAGCTGAAATTATCTTATTGGGTTTATGGTTACTTTGTATTTTTAAACGATTTCAAAAAAGGAGGAGGTTCTCAATTCGTCGGAATCTTTTTTTTTTAAATAATGTATGTACACCGATTACTCGAAGACGCCTGAACCTATTTAGAAAATATTTTTTTTTGTTTCAAAGGGTACCTATGTCGTTTCAAAGGATAAGTTCAAAGGGTCCAGATGGTCTGGTCCCATTTAAATTTTATCGAAATTCGTCGAGCGGCTTTAAAAAAAATCAACAACAAATTATTTTTAAATAAAAAAACCGCCGCAAACGGACGCGGACGTGTAATACGATCGTTTTCGAATTGGTGTAGGGTAGGTACCATAGCTAAAAAGTGAAAAAAAAAAAAAAACAGACTTGCAAAAAAAAACACTACGAAGTGAAAAATAACTTTAATTTCGGATGTCGGTGGAAAAAACTAAAATAAAAATCCAAAGACACTGACTTCCGAAATTAAAGTGATTTTTCACTTTTTAGTGTTTTTTTGGAAGTCGGTTGTTCTTTTTTGTCAAACAGTTTTTTATAGTATATGGTTAGTTTCATCTAGTAGCGTACTTTCGTCTATGGTTTTCTTTGTCTGTTAGTTTATCTATGGTTATTTTCTCTTCTGGCCGTCCATTGGCGAGTTAAGGCTCCGTGCACATTAACCCTATTATGTCAATTTCTTATCTAATTGTTAGAAAGCTGGAAATAATTGAAACATTTCTGTCTGTGTGATTACAAAAGTATAGTTTTCATGGCGCTAAACCATTCGTGTCAGTCACAGCACCTGGGGCCGTACTATGACGTGTTAATTCCATCATTGTTCCAGTGTGAAAGAGAGACAGAGCTATACATGACCGATAGCACTATCTCTTTTTCGCAACGGAATCATGATGGTGTTAACACGTCATATTACGGCCCCTGTTAATAGTTTCATCACTTTTGCGCTCTCGAAAATACAGTTATTTTGCCATTGATTTACTAAATTAAAATATTGTATATTCATAAAATGAAATTTTAATTTAATTTTAAGATTAGCTGAAGATTAATGTGTGATTTTGAAATTTCTTGAAACGGCTTGCAATAGGAAAAAATACATTACTACCAGGGTTTGTTTCGAATAATTGATTTTTTCAACATTATTTTTCTGCTACATTTTGTATCAAAGTTGAGAAAAGTGGTCCAGCTACGTGCAAGTAGACCATATAATGATGTTCAAAATCAAACGTAGATTCTAGTAAAAAAATGATCAAACGTCAGTCTCGCGTCATTTTTTGGAAAACTTGTTGCGAATATTAGTGATTTTCCATGAATACTTAACTTATTTGAAGAATCCCTTTCAGCCATATGCAAAACAAAGATCTCAAGTTTTCGAATCACAAATAATTTTGTTTAAATAATGTTTCCCTTTCCTACAAATAATTCACAAAGTTGATCAAAATCAGTCGATTTCGTGCACGGCCCCTTAATATTTTTGAGGAGAGCCATGTTCCGGATGTTTTTTGTAGAACAAGTTTGTGATTTACCTTGACATCTATAGTTTATGGAACGTTAGGATTTTACACTCTTCTGGATTTGTTTGACTTTATAAAATACAATCCTTGCCATCGTGATAAGGTCCTTTCATACCGGAGTTCCTATTATGCTTAAATCTAACCTCCCTCCCATCAAAATATTTCCACTCGTGGCCACCACGCGCTAAGACCAGACATCTACGAGGAACGATAACACGCTTATAAAGGCAGGTGCACACGCACCGGTCTGTGACGTCATAAGTCAGTAGTTGTGCAACATAGTCAATTGTCAGTGACACGGGTCGTGCCATTTCCTTTGTCCAGCTGTCTATGGGGTATTTAACCCTAGAACCGTACCCATAATAGACTTTAAATAACAGTACCCAGGGGTGCTAGTGTACCCCGTTAAGGAAAACAATTTTTTACATAAGAATAGAGATTTATTAATAATCAACATACATAGACTTTTAGGGCACTTATTTCAGTCTCACGTTACATAATTAAACAAAAAATTAACAAACTTATATTATCAGTTTTGGCAAATCTTTTTTTGGTGCTCTAAACATATAAAGCTTTTACATTTTTCACATCGAGTGCGTGTTTTACGGTCTTTTGACCTAGGACAAAATGAACATCTACCAGATTTTGAATCTGAAGAGGATGGAGCACTAGAAGGTCGTATTTTTTCTAAAATACCGCCAATACTTATTTGTAGATGCATAGGCAAAGTTTTGTATAAAAATCGATCCTCCAAATGAGGTTTTATAAGGTCAAAAGATAAGGTCTTCAGATAACTCCGTCTGTTCTTGAAAACTTGTTTACCATTGGCTTTTGATGAATGCAGTAATATCATGGAATTAATTCCTACAATATTCAAAATTCCGTAGAAGACACAAAGGCTCCAGCGACGAGTTTTGCGAGAAACACTGTATGTATGACAAAGCTGATCAAAAGTATCCACTCCTCCTTTCGTTTGATTATAAAAACTTATTATTTCTGGTAAATCAAGAGATTTGTCTTCGTCTGGTTGATAGTGCATAGTAGAAAGCATAATCACGTTTTTCTTTTTTCCTTTACTTAGCTTTGGAGGTACATATATGATAACAAAGTAAGTTCGTCACGAAAAGCAAACATTGATGAGTGCTTGAGGCGGTTTTTGGTTTCCAAAAAATGAGTAGGGATTTCATCTTCTAATTCATCCCCAAGAAACACATCATCTTCATCACGAACGTCCAGAAGGAGGTTTTGAATTTCATTGTCTGAAAGGTTTTTACTTGACGCCATCTAAAAAGAAGAATTACAAAAAAATCGTTACTAAACAAAATAACGTAAATAAAAATGTATAAATATGGTGAATAAATATTAAGTACAAACACATTGTATTCAGACAAAGTTACTTCTAAGGTAATATTGCAAATGTTAAAATGAAAATCATGAATCAAACAAAACAATAGCACACATTATTTCATAAAAACATCCACTAATTAGTAACTAATATAATTACCTTAACCGTACCCAGGGGTGCTGGAGTACCCCACACACGCTTTGCCACGACCGCACGCTAACAGGACTCGCGCCCGACGAATGCTTCGACACGACCCCCCGTCCCCCGTAAATACGCGCCGGTGCGAAAAGATCCGTTTTAAAACAAAAAAGTTATAGCCAATTTTAAATATATTTTTTCAGTTGTACCCCAGGGTACGGTTCTAGGGTTAAAGGGGGAGGGGGGAGGAAATGGTGCTTCGTTGATAGTGGCACGGTTATTAGCGAATATGACACGTTCATGGTGAAAGGATGAGGTGTTTCCTGTATTATTTTAATTAAAGAATGCGTCAATCAATCTTTGCTTGTTATTGAGACTATGACTGTCATTATCATATCTACCTACTGTTAGACATGAAACTATATCAACCCTGGTTGAACCACTTGTTGTTTATGATGCGCGTGATTTTTTAAATTGTTTTATTATAATATGTATGTTAGTAACATTATAATCACATAAGAAACAATAAGAGCAATCAAACTAGCAAAAGATTTGTTACTGGTATTTGATATACATGATGACATCTTTTAAATCTGTGCAATTTATTTGTCTGTAAATCGCCTCGGATATACATGTTTCTTATTTCAGTGGCCATTATATTATAATTATATATTTTTACCGATGTCACAGAAAGATGTGCTCTGATTATAAAATATCCTGTAGGTAACTAGGTGAAATTCTGGGACATTCTGTAAGGGAAGTATAATAACTGATCCTCTAAAAACTTATTGGCCTTATATTCATAGAGCCTTTTTTTTTATAAATAAACTATAAAAACTTTTTTCGATGATGATGCACACGTTTTTAAGTAATCGAGCCCCTTTTTAACTTTCTGGCCATAGAGCACCGGTCCGCCGGTGGCCCGTGTTGCTCTATGATGGTACCCGACCAAATGTGTTAAGGTAGATTAGAAGTAGAACTATGACCAACCGCGCGCGGAGCGAGTGATGCCGCGGCAGCGGCCGGTGAGCACTATATTCAAGTTTGTCGTAGTTACTATAAATTTAATACTTTTAGGACCCAATAATATGAATTATTTACTAAAAGAGTCGCAAACATTGTTAAATACTAATGTTTAATAATGTTTTAGGAGCGCAAAGTGGGAATTATTAGAGGTTGGATTAGATATGACATTTTGGAAAGGGAGCAACATTGACACTTTTTTATAATTTTTAGAAGTGACAGAATTATCTTACTAATAGCTTGAAACAACCTTTTGACTTGAAGTGGAAATGAACAGTTTCCTGTTACATAAATTAATTTGAAACCAGTAAAGTATTCATTAGAAATGTTAGTGTAACTAACAGGAACTGATACGATATCAATTCTTGGTACCGACACCTAGTAGGCGTTCGGGAATTAATTAATTGCTAGTTACTAGGAATTTGTTGATTAGAGAAATGTTTGGTAAAAGGAACTTTACCTCACCCTGCTGCTTGATATGTAGTTCAGAAGCTGAAGCTTTTATTCATGATTCGGTGAAAAAAAGAAGCAATGTTTTGGTCTCTGTGTTTCTCCCTAAAAAAGTTGAGTGCATAAGACTAGTATACCCGATTCAGCGTCACCGACCCGAGCGTGACGATTCAGTTTCCTGCACTGTTTAAAATGAGCGCAAAGTGCGCCTAAAGATGTTTTCACTTCAAAAGTAACGTCTTTTGTTTCATTAATAGATTTAACCATTCGTTCGTTACGCACCACATCCCGATTACATAATTAGGTACCTATAACACATTATATAACTACCTATAACACAGTAATCAAGTATTATTATACTAATTATTTTAGCAGGTATGTACTCAGTAGGTACCTATGTTATATCAGATATATTTCAAATAAGTTTTCCATGAAAACACTTTCATAATTAAAAGAAAAGAAAGAAAGAAAAGTTTATTTTCTTTCTTTTCTTTTAATTATCATCATCATCGTTTCAGTCGAAAGACGTCCACTGCTGGACATAGGCCTGGCCCCAAGCACCGCCACTTCGACCGGTTCTGTGCTTCTCGCATCTAATTATTATTAATTCAAATAAATAATATTCAGACACATTACACGAATATATCATGGCATTACAGTTTATTTATTTATTTATTTATTTATTTATTTATTATTAAACTTACACACTATTAGTTACTAACATTATTACCATAACAATATCAGTAATATTGAAATCTATACATGGACCTATTAATATAAATTAGTCTTTCAGTTCCATGGTCATCGGTAAACCCGTTTCTGTATACAACAAAACGAAATAAAAATATTATTATGATGAACATAATTATATCGGGCGCCTGTTATAAATACTTAGGTACGTATATATAGTTACTAAAACATAATCAGCCTATAATGTTCCCTCTGCTGGGAAACAGGCCGTGGATGGGTGACCATCTTAACATATCAAGACCCCCCCGTGCCTCGGAAAGCACGTTAAGCCGTTGGCACCGGCTAACATTTATGGATCTTTGGCAGTCGTTATGGGTCTTCAGAAGCCCAATATTCTGACAACCAGTCTTACCAAGGGGTATCGTATTACCCAGTTACTGAGTTGTAGAGGTCAGTTAGGCAGTCGCTTCATGTAAAGTACTGGTATTCAGCTGCATCGGGTTAGACTGGAAGCCGATCCCAACAAGGTTGGGAAACGCCTAGGTAGATATAAAATAAATAAATAATAAATAAATATTGTCGGACATTGCACACAGCACCATCTAGTTCCAAGTTAAGCACTTATTAAGGCTTGTGTTATGGATACCAGATGGTTGATACACTACTTAAATACATTTTTTTTTTCGTAAATACAGATGATGCTGGGATACAGGCCGCCTCTCTGTGACAGGGTGTGAGCCGTAATCCACCACGCGGGCCCAGAGAGGGTTGATGGATGTCACATGTGTTCGAATTTTTAATTTAGTTAAGTACTAACTAGTCCTAAAATGTTTATTCACGATCCTGAGGTTATTAGAACAAGAACTCCTTCATGGCAATAATTTGTTGAGGGCTAGGGGCATTCCCTAAGTTGTTAGACCTCGCTTCTATCTAACAGAACCTACCTTATATATACCTACACTACCATGGGCAGACTTTATTTTCCCTAAGGATTAAATATGAAATTCGAAGGTTTCCACCAGTCTAGTTCTTCGTAATTAATTATCCTTTATTGCACCTTTGGGCAAGATTCTACAGTCACTAACCTCCTCGTGCGTGGCAGGTCACATCATAAAATAATCATTCAAACGCCCAAGAAGACTCAAATGTTCCCAACATGACAAGAAACTGACGCGTCTAGATTAGCTCCGTCCCAACAGTGAGTAAACGCGAATCAAACAGAGCTGTCCTTTTAAACTGCATCGTGCACGTGCGTCTGCCTAACGTCATATGTGCTAATCAGCTGGCCGATGGCAATTGGCTCCAACTCGTCCGCAAATTGAACGATAACCGATACCATAGCAACTGCGTCGTGTCCATTTCGACAGTATGGTCTTCTTAGAACTCTGAACATGATATGAAGACCCAATGCCAAAGAATCATTACCTAAATTTCTAAGTCATAAGCTCTCCTTTTTATCCAACTGCCCGACAACAAAGACAGTTATGTTTTACACGTGTATGGATGTACCTTTGTATGTGGAATTCCTTATACCCCTCGAAGCGTTCTAACCGGCTAGATTAATGCAAGAGGTGTCAAATCGTCTAGGTCGCGCGATGATTAGTTGTTTTTATAAAATCAAAATGGCGGATTGTAAACGTCAAAAAGTAACGCCGTTTTTTTTTTGTGGCTTGGCTATGTAGGTTACTAAAATAAATTTGAGCAGACAATTCTAAAAATATAACGCACTAAAAGATAGAAAATGAGGTGAAAAATATAAAAAAATAACCTGACTGCAAGTAAAACTATACAAGCTCACTTAATGCAGTTGCTGGTAACAAATCTAAGATTGACCTAAATAACTGCCACGATCTGCATTAGACTGCTTGAAAAGTTAGCTTATTTTGAACTCTTTAGTCGCAGTCGGGTTTTTAAAATGGTCAAAATTTTTTTCTAAGTCTTTCGATAAACTAGTAACCATGGTTGAATTGGAGATGACGGTCCAGGGAACCCAGTCACATGTGGAGGCTCTTACAAATGAACCCCCAAGTTTAAAATGATGATGCATCTCAAAAGTGTTTATAGTGCATCGAAAGGAGTAAGCTATTTAATTAACATTCTGAAATCGAACACTCTCTTTCAGTGATTGGTGTACTTATAGTTGAACTAGATGTAAACTATTTCAAATTAAAAGTCAATATTGCGGCTTCCAGCGTCGCGTTACCCAGTAACTGGGTTGTGGAGGTCAGATAGGCAGTCGCTTCATGTAAAATACTGGTATTCAGCTGCATCCGGTTAGACTGGAAACCGACCCCATCATAGTTGCAAAAAGGTTAGACAGATCGATTGTATCTGTGAGTCTGTCTTTTTAGTCTGCATTGTCCTGCATATCGACATCTACTTGCAATCATTGCGGATCCACCATACCACTGGCCATACCCCTGGTGGTATGGTGGGTCTAAAGCTATACCACTGACAAAAAATTGTGTTGTGGACTACAAGGATCTGGCGCACTTTAATGGTCACAGTTCTAACCTTTTTTTTTTTTTTTTTTTTTTTTCCCCACAACGCCGTGATGGGAGGTCTATGGGAAATCGGCTTAGCCTCTACTTCCACACCCACAGCCCTCCCGGCGCATGCCCGCCTAGTTGGCGGGCCCCGCATGCCCCCCATTTAACTGGGGGGCTACGGGAATGGCCGGGAACACCCGGCCACTCCCGTCCGACACTGGTGGAGGCCCGTGCAATACAGCCAAAGGGCGCCCCCGCACCGACCGCCTGCTGGCCTCCACCCGGGAGGAGCCGGAGGTGACTACCAGACCTTCCTCGACCCCTCCCCTCTCCGGAGCGGCGCCGCGCGAGAGAATTATCCCCCCGCGCGCGCGCCGCTGCCTCCCTCCGGGACAGGACCGCCTAAACCGCAGCGGCGGCCCTGCCAGTCTACGCTCACTCACCTCCCTCTGTAAGCAGAGGAGGAGTGGGCGTACCCTCTGTAGCCCGGGTCCCTTCACCGACCATCAAGCATGATCGATGATTGGAACCGTGACCTTTACCCGCTTGTTGAAGATTAGCCGCCAGCCCCAATTGTCCCCCAAAACCGCACTGGGAGAAATTGGAGCCGACGTTGCCCAGGGTGCGCCCCACGAGGAGGCTTTTCAACATGCACCCCTCACAGTTCTAAACTAACCTAACCCTAATGCTATGAGTGGTATAGTTTTAGAACCATCATACCACCAGGGGTATGGCCAGTGGTATGGTGGGTCCGCATACACTTGCAATGATCAATGAATAACAAAGAAAGCGATTACCTAACCTTTTCCTCTATATAACTTGTATCTAAGTTAAACCTTAAAATTATTCAACCTCTTACATTGTAGCTATAGAAATCTCCGTGCGTAGCAAATAGCGGCCACTTTACACCCACGCGCCTATTAAATCACACGAATTTTACGACTACTTGTAAACTAACTGTGGTACCCAAGCTTGACTGTGTTGCAAGAGGAACTCACAGATTAGATGTCCTACATTCACAGGGCTGCCAGATGTACGTGTACGTATCGGCGTAACATTGTTACCACAGAGTACAAATTTCCTACAGTTTCCCCATGCACTGCTCTCTGGGTCATTGCCGTCTACAGATTTTCATTCTTGTATACCAGTTTTAGTATTGGAACAATTACTGTGTCTTAATCTAGGATACAATATTTCTTCATCTGCGTTATTTCCGTTTTATCAGGAGAAAATGACTGAGATTAGGGAGATTGACGCCAAATAATACGCAGAATAACCAATACGTAAAACTAATGAACGAATTATCTTTTTGTATGCACGTGTTCCGAGAGCATTGGTGGCCCAGTGATTACGGCTGCGACTTAC
Source organism: Brachylomia viminalis (assembly GCA_937001585.2). Classification (NCBI taxonomy): domain Eukaryota; kingdom Metazoa; phylum Arthropoda; class Insecta; order Lepidoptera; family Noctuidae; genus Brachylomia; species Brachylomia viminalis. Next base: position 6,298,673 of record OW443303.2, on the reverse strand, counting down.
GAGTTCTATGTCGTAGGTTCGAACCCAGACAGGCCCTTTACTTTGTGTAAATAATTTCATGACCACTGCTCTAAAAACGATGAAGGAAAACATAGTGAGGAAACCTGCATGTCCTAGAACCAATCATTCGAAGACATGTGACCAACCACGCGGGCCCAGTGCGGGTTGCTAGATACCAACCCGCACTGGGCCCGCGTGGTGGATTACAGCCCACTCCCTCTCACCGAGAGGAGGGCTGTGTCCCAGCAGTGGGGACGTTATAGGCTGCTTATGAATGCACGTGTTTCTGTGACAAGTAAACCTATTTTTCTTTCTTTTTTTTCTTTGCGTAAAGTTTATATGAGGAACTAAGCCCAACCTATCGCGCTTGCAACCTTAGCATGGTCCACGATGACCAACTGTGTGAAGCTAAACTGTTGTATTTTAAAGTGGTATGCATTTTAGTGAAGCGCGTTTGTAATAGGATTACACTGGTTACATTTCGGAGCGAATTGATTTTGAAATATTCCAACGTAGAAATTCAATATAGTTGCGGATTTTTAGTTTATAAAATGTTATATTGGTTTTTGATGTGCAATGATTTCGTGAAATGCGACGGAAGTGTGTAACAGGAATCCCGGGAAGCGCGTGCTATTTGATTTGACCAATGAGCGCGCGCGGTGGTAGAGTTGGCCGTCAGATGGTACCAACCTATTTTCCAAGAGGTTGGTACTGTCAGCCAACAGTTGCGTGTGTGCAATGATGTCGTGTGTGTGACGAGAAAGGGAAATAGAGAAGGTGAACGCATCAGCTGTGCGCTTAACCTCAAATAATACCTGAATCGTTTTTTTTTTGGATATAGTGTTAATGTTTTGCTTATTACCGAGGTGAGATGTTACACATCATATGCGACTACTGTAAGGCTCGTTTTTTTGTTTGTAGTGTTCTCATTGTAAACTATGTTCTGTATTCGTTTGTTTTTCTGTATGTATTGTACACATTGCAACATAAACTGTTTCAAAAAACACTGAAAATATGCATTTTCTCTACCAACAAATGTATCATTTTATAATGTCATAAAAAGTATAAAGCTACGTAGATATTAGAAAGACAAGGATCGTTGCAATATTAACTTTATTATAATAATGAGAACACTTTTGAAGCTATGCATAAGCGTGCGACTTAAACAAAACTGGTGAAATGTCAGAACGTGACGATATTATCGTGAACGTCCACGTCCACGTCACAGCATCACGATAACAGTAAAGTAAAATGTATGGAAATATATGAATACGCTTTTAATTTTCCGTCCACGATAGCGTTATAACGTGCACCACGTAGCATACATTTTATGGACGTGGACGTCCACGATAATATCGTCACGTCAGAAATTATAAAAGCGCACAATAGATACATGAATACGGCGCATTAGAAAAGTTCCCAAGTAGTGACAACACCCGCCATTATGCGTGCAGCGCACCTTTCTGATTGGCTAATCGTTTAACTACAGCATTTCATATATCATGCTGATTCGTACAACAGAAGATTAATGACATACTTTCCAAGTACTTAGGCAGCCCTATTTATAAGAGTAGTTGTATACTAGTTAGTAAATGGGTGTTTATCAGAAGATGTGCAAATAGGCACGGTGCGTGGTCTGTTTTGTATGAAATCTATTTGAATGAGGTTATCTGTAAGACTGATATTTATATATATTATTAGGAGAAGTTCCAGCCTTGAGGTGAAAGTGAAATATACAGCATTTTAATTGATGGTGTGCACATGTTATTTATTGTGATATTCGTTTTAGTTTTGACCGGCGTAAGTCTTAGTAGGTCCTTATTTAACGCTTATGATTCTTTGCGACTTTGTTGATTAATATTGACTAGTGTCAATAATAAAAACATCCAAGAAAAACACGCTCCTGAAATAGAATTCTTTTTCAAAGAGCTCATCTCCATCACTGTCTTGTTACATCAATAAAATTCTCACCTGTCACTATAATAACGACAAAAATACCATTTAAAACCACAAAGCTTCACAGTCCATTTCCAGCGCTTTTACATCTTCAATTCTAAATGAAGACACATCCTCTTCCTATTTTCCTAAGTAACCCAAAATTTTTACAGCCAAAATGTTACACCATTTATTACCAAGCCGTCCCAAACATCCTATGACGAAATATTTAACGAACTTCACACGTTTACGCGGTGTCGCAAGCCTGGGGCGAAAACCGTATTCGACAGAATTTCGACACGCAACGCTCCATCTGGCCCAATTTAGACGCATCAGTTAACTGATGGATTATCCACGTCACTGTATCTATTTGCATTTGCGTGTAAACATTGTGAAACGCAGCGTCTAAATGATTGTGTGAAAGGTGCGTTGTTTTCTGGCTCTTGTTACTATGCTGTGGTTGCGAATGTCTTATTTTGTTTTAAACAATATAGTTTGATATTTCTATCATCACTATCCTCCTGTCCTTTATCAATATTTTGTTTAGGGTTTGCAGTGCTGTAGTATTTTTCTAACATGCATCTCTATGAGCCGTCATATCTATAGGCATGCCATATCTCACACAATCGATCCAGCATTTCCTTCGTCCTTCCTTGTTCTTCTAGTTTCAAATCCATTGACTGCTATATTAAGCATTTTACTGTGCTTCTTAGATTAATCTATACTAAATCTCCATACGATTACGACTCACTAGGGTTTCGATATTATCATACAGCTTTTATGATCTTGTAAACTTCGGTTACTTGATAGCAACATGATCTCAATTCGAGTCAACAAAGTCATTCAGAATCTAGACCAATAGGATAACTTTATCTTACGTTTGTATTGTTAAGTTGAAACTAGATTTTAGTTAGATGAACTTCAAATTATACTCTTATCTAGATTATCTTCATTACAAATTCGTCTCGCGTCTTTGCGGCCTTATTTACTATTAAGGTACCAAGTTATTTGAGTTCAGACCACAGACCTCATTTACCGAAACTTTTACAGATCCTAAGGAAACTTGGATATTTTACAGATAGTTCACCGTTCTACTTATTTATAATGAGAAAGTTTATTCAATTATTTGTTTTTGGACAGCGATAAATTTTAAAACTTTAGATGTTGCCAGTATTCATTGTTGGAGGCTGTTCCTTTATGGCGAAAATTTTATGTTCGGAACATTATTTTAGGTACTTTCTTAGTTTATAGAATAGGGAATAGTAATGAATGCTTGGTGTAGACGAAGACGTAGCAAAAAAAGAAATGCTAATTATTGCAGTTCCATTATTTAATGGAATAAGAATTAGCCATTGCTCTACATATTGTTTAGCCAGATAGATGATGGTGAATGAGGAACGAAGAAAAGAATTACTGCAGTTGCTTTTTCAATTTTATCATCGACTAACTCCTGCCCGCAAATTTGTCCGCGTGAAAATTCTTGTTTTAACATAAAATATACTCACAATACTGTAGTACCATTTAGTGAATTTTGAGAATCGGATCAGTACAGGCCAACTTAATTTTACCTCTTTATAATGTAAAAGATATCTTTTAGCAATAAGATCGCCCATTATGTCACCCTATGTAAAAATAGTAGATAATTAACCAAGGGGATAAAGCAGTGTCTTCTGTCGCGGGTGACGATTTAAATCGCGAGCGTAATGAAGGACTCGAGGTTTACTCCCGAGCGTAGCGAGGGTGTTAAAAACTTTTTAAACACTTTCACGTAATTCTAAAAAGTTAATTAAACAGATTTTTTAAATATAGCTCCGATTAAATGATAAAAATTGAAAACCACGAAACACTAAATTGCGACGTTGCCACTCTTAAGGTATAAACGCTCTTAATGCCAAGGAGCGATACCATAAACTAAGAAGTCGATATCGGTATTTATTTTATGCATAGTCACATCACTAGCTAATACTCTTTTGTCTATGACAGCGTACACTTCAAATGTCCTAAAGCGCCTTCTATGCTTTAGTTATTGTTCTGAGGTGTAAACACAGATGAAGTTCAGTAGAAACGGTAAGTCCTATTCCAAATTTAAATCACATTCTCCCCCTACAGGATGAATGAAATTCAGTACAATTTTCTTTCCCTGTTTTTAACAGATTAAAAATGACTATTGTTATGTTCGCTTTTTGTGGCATAGAATGTCACTTTTTTGAGCAAGTGGTACGAAAACCTACATTTATATCTGTAATTTTTATGGTGTAGGTACATAATAAAAAGTATTCTATTCTATTCTTGCAATGTCTGCAATCAGATCATATAAATATAGAAATTCAAAGGCACAGTTCCAAGCTTGTTACCAAGAAAAGTAAGTTATTTAATTAATTTGAACCAAGGGAAGACAGCAGGAAAGCTGTAGCAAAAAACTCGAAACCAAGTAAATGCAACTGGGATGCAAATTTCTTGCTTACATCACAACCATCTACCATTCAGGACCTGAAAGAAAGAAAGAAGAACGTTTATTTGGACACAGTTCGTGAAACACAGAATACAAATAACAAAATAAAAAGTTAAAATAATATTTTAACAACAATAGTGTGTGTCTCACGGCTCACACGTACCTTAACCACACCACATCGCAGCGATAAAATGCAGGCAAGTAGTGGTTACGTGTGAATAGTGTCGCTGCAGCTAAGCACCAGTCACCACCACGACACCACCGCACCAGTCTTACCAAGGGGTATCGTGTTACCCAGTAGTGGTTGTGGGGGTCAGACAGGCAGTCGCTCCATGTGAATACTGGTAGTAACACAGTTGGGAAAAGGCTATGCAGATGATGATGAGTGTCGCTGCAGCTTCTTGCAGTTGCGTTGTGGTAACTACAAAATTAAATCAAGTGGTCGACGCAACGTTGTGTTTGCGATGTGGCCGGCCGCTAGTGCGCGGTCTCGCTGGTGATTGCCTTGTGGCTGCGGCCAAATGAAGTCTGTGTGTGATTTTCATACAAATTAGCGCCCATCCACGTGTTGACGTTGTGTGCGTGTGACCGGGCCCTAAGTCGGCCAACAAAATTCTGTTTATTTTCGTATTTCACTATATTTGCTAAATCACGATGTACTTACATATTATTCAACACGGGACGTAGGAAGTAGGCTGAAAAACTGACGAAGGTTCGCTCCCTTTTCCGACATGTTTGAAAATACGACGATTGTCATTTTGGTAGTTTTTTTCCTGGATATGTAAAGTTGGATTCGGTTCGGTGGACCGGCCATCAGGAGGGTCTTAAACTCTTTAACTGACTCGACTGAACAGCGGCGGGTGATGATCCCGGGATATGAAACTTTGTGATTCAAGTCCGCTCTCCCACACGTCAAATATATCTTTTCGGTGGACGGACCGATATTGAAATATTTTAGGGATTGATGGATTTGTAACTGTACCATTTGAAATAAAATAATGTAGGCACGAAGGGCTCGTGGCTAGATGATAACAGCCGCAAGGATCGATCGGGTTAAGCTATGCTTGTCGCTGTCGGTTCGTGGATGGGTGACCATCCATTACACATCGAGACCCCTCTGTGCCTTGGAAAGCACGTTAAGCCGTTAGCCCCGGCTGTCTATCGTAGATCTTTGTCAGTCGTTGTAGTCAGCCCAAAAGTCTGACAACCAGTCTTACCAAGGGGTATCGTGTTACCCAGTTACTGGGTTGTGGAGGTCAGATAGACAGACGCTCCATATAAAATACGGTATAATATAATATTATATTCATATATAATATTCAGCTGCATGCGGTTAGACTGGAAGCCGACCCCTATGTTGGGAATAGGCTAGGCAAGTTGAGGCACGTGGTTCTTTCCCGTAAGCTGCTTTCATTGAATCATGAAAAAGTAGTTGAGGTTTAAGCACTGAGTGAGTTCTTTTATAAGCACATCTTATCAGACAGTATCATAAACATCTTGTAATTCTCGGTAAATTTTGCACATGTAAGTGTCATAAATTCGTATCTAGGTATTTATAAATATAAATATCGTCTGACATTGCACACAGCACCATCTAGTTCCAAGTTAAGCACTTAATTAAGGCTTGTGTTATGGATACCAGATGGTTGATACACTACTTAAATACATTTTTTTTTTTCGTAAATACATACATATTATAAATATACATCCATGACTCGGGTACAAATGTCCATATTCATATTTATTTTATTGTATTTGGTATTTGCTTTACTTTTCAGGACAAATTCATGGAAGTCTTGTGTATACAAATTTCTGACCAACTTAAGAATTCAATAGTGACTTGTAAATGGATTAATTAAAATAAATGCTTTTCCCTACCATTACCGCGTCCTCTGGTCTTCTCCTTGATATGCAATGGCCTGTGTAGCACCATGAAACACGAGGCTTCGGGGGCTAGAGCAAATCTTGGGCTTGATTCGATTAATCGAGTCTGGTCAAACCACTAAATTATAACTTATCTTAAAAATCAACATTTACAATGGTAAGCTGTCTTTCCGTCCTAAGAGTATTGTGACCATCCTTTAAATGTAATCCCACCCACACACACACGCTACGCATATCCTAAGTTCTCCCAGAAGGACACTTGCACTCAGCTTAATTAATTTCCGTTCATAATGTATTTTTATGACACAAGCACCATAGTTTATCAGATGCCCTTCCACGCAAACTGATAGGCTTACCCATTTGACATTTATGCAACATGCAACCTTCTGCTATATAACGCTCGGCAAGCTGCCTTTATTATTAACTAATCCGTAAGCGCACCGATCTGCTTTAAGCCAATTAGACGACCGCAGACGACCAGCGTTATCCAATCAGGGGACGGGATGTTAGTTAGGGAGAGCTAGGCTGCCTCGTGTCATCTGGCTTACATTATGTGTGTGTTGTTTGGTATTAGTGCTGTTAACAGCGGCGTTTCTGGACATATGTAGGTACTTGTAATGAACTGATAGAAATAGAAGATAGCCACAGGCACAGAACTTAGTACACAAAACCGTGTTTATCAGTTGTTTAGGAAAATTGAAATCACTAATTAGGTACATTTTTTTTTTAAATTTTGCCCCACATTATTTATTTCTCTTGTATTGTGGGTACGTTTACAAACATTTAAACTCACAAACACAAACAGCCAGACCTGGAACAACTACTTGTAGGTCATACAGATATTTGTTCCGTGCGGGAATCGAACCCGAAACACGCAGCGCAGCAGGTGGCGTCAAATTATTAACACTTACTGCACTTTTTTAACATTTAGTGCTAAACGAATTTAAAACATCGTTCTATTTATGTGAATCATTTAAAGAAGACAGGCTGTATCGGTCATGCATCTTGATCATCTTCAGCAATTTATCTTTTACACTTATTATAGAATGCATCGTTATCGATAGGGCTCAAACCAACTGCTACCTACCTAGTGTAGAAAATTACAAAACCTATAAGCTATAGGACAGTTTTATCTTTGCGGTGTGCACCATCGTCGTTTAATGCACTGTCTAGACTAGATCCCTTTCACTCTATTTACACTATGGTTCGTGTAAATGATAAGGAGTTAAAATTAGAAGTGTGTTTACAAAGATCGTTACAACTACTAAACACACATGGCACTTGATTTATATGGAGTACGCATTGTACTTTTATTTACTTAGGGCGCTACTGTAAACGGTGGCACTTCGTTTAATCTTATGATGTTTTAATATCATAAGATTACAATATTCCAAGAAATGTTTTAAATATCTGTGGTCATACTATTTATCTTTTTTAACTGACTTAAAAAAGGAGGAGGTTCTATGTTCGTCTGTATGTATTTTATGTATGTTCATCTTCGATCAATAATTAGTGATCGAAGATGTTCATAGATTTTTTCAATTGTGAACCGATTTCGAAAATTCTTTTTCATTTGATAGGGAAAGGTCGCGCGGTGGTCCGATGTGAATTTTAATAAGTTTGCTTGGGTAGTTTTTGAGTTAGCTTCAATAATACGTATTTAATCCTCTTTGTGTATGTTGACGATGTTAAAAAACTTCCCGTCACTATTGTTTTCATAGCGAGTAGTAGTATAGGAATTCATGTCGAGTAGGTAGTGTAGGTACCACGGCAAAAAAGTTAAAAATATTAATAAAAAAATCTACATGACGTCGACAAAAAAAAAAACATAACCGAAGACACCAACTTCCGAAATGATAGTTATTTTTCACTTTGTAGTATTTTTTTGGTAAGAAGGTTCCGCAAAAAAAAAACTTATTCGGCCTTATTACAAAACAAGGTTTTTCTTTTGACATGGTTTAAACCATCGAGCCTGTTTTTGAAATAAGAACATAACTGAAATCGAAATACAGTTCCTTTTACAAAACTGTCAACTTAGTCCGGTCTTAGATTGTCAATTTTGTATTAAGAACTTTACTAAAGTCGGCATAAAGTTCCAAATACAAAAACTAAATCGAATGTGTAGGTTGGGGCTAAAGTTAGATCGTGTTTTGTAATAAGACGGATTATGACTCAGTTTTTAGTCTGTCATTCCTTTTCAAAGACTTGATAGTTTATTTTGAATACAAACTTAAGTTTGCAGTAAGTATTGTTTGTTTTCATGCATTATTATTTTCTCCCGTGTATAGTCAACATCATAATTGCTCTAGCACACTAAGGTTGAATGTCACTTGCACGACATAAAACGATAAGGTCTATTTGTCTATGTGACAGTTAGACTGTTTCAACCTTAGTGAAGTTCCAATTTACTGGAAATAGTTGCGTTGTTGGTCTACTGGTCGCAAGCGCTACTGCCGAGCATGAGGTCCTAGTTTCGATTATGAGCATGAGGTTCTCAGTAGCATCCTGGAGTCAGGATTTGTGCTCGGTTGATGGCAATAGGCTCGCCCCCTGTTACATGGGTCCTGCCTAACCCTCCGGGGCGGTAACCGGCGTGATGTTATATGTTTATGAAGTTGTCAAAAGTAGCAAAGAAATTATGAGGTCGGCGGTCCTGCATGGAGTATTGCAACCACCTTTGGGATGGCTCAGCAAAGTACCAACTTGCTGCGCTTGACTCGGTGGAACGCAGAGCTAAGAGGCTTATTGGCGACGTAAAACTGGTGGATGCCAAGCTTCACAGCTTGGCTCATCGCCGCAAGGTCGTCTGCTTGTCGGTCTTCTACAGATTGTATTTCAGTGAGTGTGCCCAAGAACTTCACGACCTCATTCCACCGGCCCCCTTCATCCATCGGTCATCTAGACGCACTGCAAGTTACCATCCTTACCTAGTTGCTATTCCACCAATTCGCACTTAACGTTTCCAAATGTTTTTTGTTATGCGCACAGCAAGAGAGTGGAACCCTCTACCTGCGTCTGTGTTTCCGAACGCATTCAACCATAATCTCTTCAAAGTGAGAGTGAACAGGCTTCTTCTGGGTAAGCCCACTCCATCGTCGACTCTGTCTCCACTGACCTAGACTAGAGTAAAGAGCAAACCCATTTTAAATTAAAAATGTAGGTACAATTACCTATGTCGGTATTTGAACCCACTCCGCTAGGAATACCTAAGCACATTAGGTAAGATTACTTCTAACACAAATGTAGGTATTTAATATCGACGATGAACTACCAATATCTTCTATTTTTTGAAAATTTCAACACAATAGAATAGTAATTTCTACTTAAAGTTAGGAGGTATTCGTAGCGAAATTTGCGTCACATAATTTAGAAGATATTTCTATTAGATAAACAGTCAAATATCGCGTTACATCAGCAATGTTTGCTGATGCACATACAGATGGCTTTGCAGCTTTATGGCGCAAAAAGACCGCGTCATTCATTACCGGTTGCGTGGAAGTCGCCACAGCATCTTGAGTGCCATTGCTGCTAGGCACGATGGTCCCCTGACATGGATGTTAGTGCAGCGGACCAAGTCCCTGCTTACTATTTTGTACTAGTTGTATGTCTCATGTATGGATCAAAGTTATCTGAATAAATAAATGTATTATTATTATTATATGTTACGAGGTTTAGCCAGTACACGCGAAATAGCACTTTACGTCAATTGGCATTAAAAACAAAAATTCTAAAAAAAGGTAGTTCATCGTCGATATGTAGGTACCGCACAACTCACAAGTACCACTTAATGTTTCACAGACGTAGGTATGTGTTTGACGAGCTTTACCTAAAGGTTAGCTAAGTTCATGAATAGTTGAACACTCTTGAACTTTATCGTCTTACCCTTTGATTTTCAGCCGTAAACTGCAGTTATTACGGTGTAAGTAACAGGTAAGCTATTCAGTGGTTCTAGGAATGGTTTAGTTATTGATAGTCCAGCTTTAGTATAGTGTAGCGTCTAGGAAATATTCATATGATGGGCAGTATAGTATCAAATGGAATGATACTGTTTGAAAAATTGCGAAGTTTTGTAATGCCTTCGTAGTTCTAGCAACAGTCGTTGTCAGTAAAATCATGCAGTAAATAATATAGGAGGGAATGATCTTGCCTGACTCTTAGTGCTTTTTTTCAAATGTAATCAGTGCTTCCATTTTTGAAACTCGCTTTTTCTGTGTCGGTATTTTCTAACGCAAAACTACAATAAAATTACTTAGGACTGTTGCCACTATTTTGATTTCGTCAACTTCAATAATAGAAGTTGTACTAACTCATTTTTGTAAGTGTATTCATCGAAACCTCACTACAATATCCAGAATCCTACAAAACCTATACCTTTAAGTTCATATATCTTCAAGAAAAAGAACCATTTTCCCCATATTTCCACACTAATTGGGAACCTAACTCGTTGCAAGAGCTAGGTGGTCGTTCATAAGCTCTAATCAGCTTCGTTCTCAAAGCTATTCTTTGCAAACTGCTTCATAAGCGTTCCTTTTCCACTCGTGTTACTTAGCTCGGTAGCGGCTAGTACTTATCGCTTTAAAATAGCGTTTGAGGACTAATATATGGTTGTACTTAAGCTTAGTTTACTTCGAAATACTGTGCCGAGGGTAGATGTTCATCTGTTTGGGTACTTTTGCGTTTATTTGTGACTGTATCCCTCATATCTCTGTCTGTAATTTGTTTTGGCAATAGGCTTAAAGATATAATAGTCCTCCAGACCGAATTCTGGCCATGGCGACCAATCTCAACGGAGACCAGCCTTCGGCGCGGGAGATATTATAGTGCACATGTATGTGCACAGACACAGATGCACTATCTCTTCCCTCACTCTCATAGTCTGATTGGAGTTGGACCCCGACACGACCGGAGACAGATCAGGCGCAGGGCCAACGTCTTAACATGCTTTCCGAGGCACGGGGGTATCACACCGCCAACTTCCAGACTACGGCCTGTTACTAAGAAATTGCTAATGGAAAAACCCAATAACACTGCCCGACGTGGGAATTGAACCCACGACCTCAGCAGTCGCTCTTGCGACTACGAGACCAACGGGGCAGATAGCTTAAAGATATAATTATAATGGTATCGTAGGGCTTAACTCTATTTAAATGGGTAATTTGGGATCATAATAAGAAAGAATGAATAACGTTTATTTGGACACGGTTCGTGGAACACAGAATATAAATAACAAAATAAAAAAGTTTAAATAATGTTTTAACAACAATAATGTGTGTCTCAAGGCTGCGCCAAAAAGGATCATTTGAGCATTAATGCCAGACAGATGCTGTCTGACGCTGGTTTTCTAATGAACCTTTAGGGACAAGTGACGGGGAGTACAAACAGTTTCGACGTAGGTAGGTAAATACCTAATAAATAATACATATTTTTATACTTACAAATAAATAAATGAACTAGTAATCAAAATAATTTCTTATCTCAAAATAAATTCTAATAGTCTAGCAGATATGTGTTTATAACACAGATTGTTTTTTTTGTGATTTTAATATAACAGAAGCTGTTTAGCCATGTGTGTTCGGATGTTTAATAAAATTCCAAGTGATTTAAAAACTTTAGATCTTAGATTGTTTAAAACAAGACCACATGAATAGTTAAAAACTTAAAATTTTCACAGCATTCATGAATTTATTGACGGGAAACATACATAACATTATTTGCATGCTATGATATAAGCTAAACATGTATGCTCTTTAACGTATTTTAAAACAACTTTATATACTTACCATGTTTTATGCAAATAAATATTAGGTACTATTACTATTACATAGATTGTGTCATACTCCGACTACGACTTCAACAATTATTCGGAATTTTATGACCTCTTCTCTTAATCAATCTGTTCGATAAGTTTGTTTCCAGGAATTGCGACATTTGGACCTGACGACCACGTCTCTATTCCCTTCAGCTTGTAGACAAGGTGCAAATAAACATCTGTGTTTGACAGTCCAGGTGTAGAGACTTAGGTACACTTATAGACACAGTTGTTTGAACGCCAGTAACGACTTGATCTCTAACACCGTAGTACAGTCACGTGCTACATAAGAATAAGTACGTCAGTCTGATATATCACGCGAATTGTTTACAAACACAGGTTTACTTGATAAACACTAGAGCGTCGTAGAATGATAATGGTAACACGTGTCAATGTTTGCACCAAGAGCCTAGTGTAACTAGATCTGCAGTGAAAGTATTCGGATTTTAAATTATTTATTTTTGTAAGTAGGTTTGTACAAACAGTTTTACATGTCAATCATATTTTAGAAACTAGAAGAGGTCGACGTTTCCTAAATGACTACTCTGAGAAGAAAGGCCGAAACAAACTCAGAGGTCACAGTCTCTTTTAAATTTCAGACATAATCTTGGTCAGATCATGTGAAGACCATGTAGATTGGTGTCTGAAACGGTCTTTTGAGGAAAAACCACACAGATTGAGTGGACCTGTCCAGTCAGTGCACGCATTTGTCAGTAATCGTGCACCTCAACTCAGAACTTAAGGAGCTCAACGATTCGACGAACAATACCAAAGAAAGGACATTTGGGTAGGCCGCATACTTAAATTACTCAAACTGCCAGATCATGATTAAAACTGAGAAAAAAGAAACAAAAAAGTAATGACCCACATAGTCTTCATATTCACAATAATTTCAATAATATAATACTCTACTAAAATATAATAATAATATTTTCATAGCGATTGTTGGTTTCTGCCTCGTTGGTCTTGTGGTCGCAAGCGCAACTGCTTAGCATTGGGTCCGGGGTTCGATTCCCAGGTCAGGTAAAGATTCGTCGAGTTTTTCCATCAGGAATTTCTCAGTAGCAGCCTGTCTGGATTAGTGCCCGTGTGATGGCAATAGGCGCCCCCTATTACATGGGCCTTGAAACATAACCGGCGAAATGTAGGTGTATTTTATGTACACCTCTGCCCAACCCTTTAGGAAAACCAGGCGTGATGTTCAGTAACGTACCTAACTGGCGAAATAAGGGTGTAAAAGTTTTTTCGTATTTTATATACAAATTTAAGACTAAGAGCTCGTGTGGCACCCAAATATCGAGCTTTTTTGTACACCCAGACTTTTTCAAATGGGTCAAAACTGCTTTGTGGTCAACCCCTAATTCTTCAGCTATATCGTAACTACTAATATCGTGCTCCACTTTTTCAAAAATGGCATCGACTTTATCCTTTACAGGGGGCGACCACAGCGAGCTGCATCTTCTCCATCCCTTACTGAAACCACTTGAACCAAGTTGGTGATACTCTTACTAACACTGCGTTATGTCCATAAACGTCACCTATTTTTATCGCGGCTTGTGTCGCATTTTTCCCTTTTTTTGTAATAAAACTTCAAAATGTATAGAATTTCTTCGTTAGATTCACTCATTTCGGCGGACAGACAAACAATTCAAAAAGAATAACGTTTATTTGGACACAGTTCGTGAACACACAAAATACAAATAAAATAAAATAAAAAAGTGAAAATAATGTTAATGTTGTGTTGTTTATTATTTATTTATTTAACCATTTATGTACACACATATAAACAGCCAAGAAGAAAAGAACAGAAAAATAGGTACAAAGCTGATGCTTATTTCTAATGAAATCTCTTCCAGCATACCTGCGACAGGATAGTAGATTTAGAGTTGTAGACAGCGTGCGTAAGAGTAAAAGAAGAGAAAATAAAATACATACATACAAAAATACAAACATACATACTATATACTTCTAAAATAAATATCACTAGAATATTAATATATACGCAACTATGACTTAGTGGAAAGAAAGTGTTCTTTCACTCTTCTTTTAAAAACTGCAACCGTTTGGCAGTCCCTAATGTCAGGCGGAAGTGAATTCCACAACCGCACCGCATGCACAGTGAAGGAGTAGGAGTAGAAGTCGGTGGAGTGGGGAGGGGACTTAAGGAGGTTTCTAAGATGCGACCTGCAAGCCGCAAGGCGTTAGGTTGTTTTTATTTTTTATTTTTTTAAATGGCATATAGGTATTTAATGGTAACAAAACCAGCCAGATACAAACAGCACAGCCAAAGAGATTTTACTACAACTTTATACCTTTTTAGGTATATATGAAAAAACTTTTTCCCCGACCTATTATCGTGCACCTCTCTTGCCTATTCCATCGACGAATACGAGTGATAATCAATCAGCCTAGCCTTTTTACCATCTACATTGAGGTCGGCTTCCAGTCTAACCGGATGCAGCTGAATACCATTATTTCACAATGAGCGACTGCCTATCTGACCTCCACAACCCAGTTACTGGGTAACACGATACCCCTTGGTAAGACCGGTTGTCAGACTTTTGGGCCTCTGGCTTCTTCTCCTATTCGTTCAGTGAATACACGATTATTATTTTGCTGAATTTGACAGTCGCCTTACACAAGAACGTAGCTCTATTGTGAAGTGTCAAGATAAACTGGATACCAAACAGAGGTGTAAACTGTTGTATAGATATAAGGAAAGTTAAATAAACGACGGTACTGCGCTGGACATTAAAACTTACGGCGCAATTAGGGGACTGCACGACATTTGTCAGTGAACTTGTTATTCTAAGTACGTAGACATATTTGTGTCGAGACTGAAATCACTTTATTTAGTCGTGTAAGACATGCGCAGTTGTTTGCAATCTGAACCATAAAATGTAATGACTTACAGGCTGTACAGGCATCCGGCTAGGTCCCTATGCGTATTTCAGCAACCATAACTTGTTGAGAAGGGCAGGTAGTAGAAAACGTCTTCATAGCATTTTTCCATCCCAAAATCTTGAATTCTTGCTATGATTATTTTATTCTAAATTAAAGAATTGCTTCCTCGTGCTCGGGCTCGTGATATAAGTCATATTCACTATCTTCTCCTAGTGCCACTTCTACTTACCTAACATTTCTATTTGGCTAGTTTACTGAAAATCGCGATTTTAACCGTTGCGATTTAATTAAATACTTTTAGGCTGGCCGCACATTTAAGAAATGTTTAATAGAATAATTCTCACGCTCGCCGGAAGGCACTCCGTGCATACATTTTGTATTAGATCCCGCACACCCCGTAAGAAATTTGTCGGTTCAAGTTCGGTTCCGATGCGCGCCGGATTGCACGTCCACCAAACCGTCGTCCAAACTCGAACCGAACGAGAATTTTTGTATTAGAATTTTTTTATAATGCATTCCGAACCCAAGGCAGCCCGCTGGAGGATACCCCTGGGGGTGCCATGGGAACTGGAATTCGGACCCGTGGCACCCCCAGATCCTCAAATCCATACAACGATGTATCAGTGGTATCCCGGGTTCTATTTCCCAGTTCCCATGAATCTACCTATCGAATAGTGATGGGACAGATGGACAACAGTGACAAAATAATTTTAATAAATTTCCATTTGGGTCAAATAATTTACAGGCAAGTACTGAAGTTCTTTAAGCCTACTAAAGTAATTTGCAGGTTGCAGGTTGCAGTTTTAACTTAACCTAACCATTTTATTTGATAAATATGCAAGCACTGCACTAATTGACCGGGGGGGGGGGGGGGGGGGGGGGGGCACGGGTCCCACTCCAGGTTCCCATGGCACCCCCAGGGGTACCCTACAGGGGTGCCTTGGGTCCGGCACGTTATAATGTGCAGCCGGCCTTAAAGAGAGTTCGCAAAGTATGCTGCACCGGTCGATGTCATCACGTAAACCCTGCTGTCTCTGAAAACCAGCGCTGGGGTTCTGTCTCGCATAGGGTGGCAGCATTATGCTGAGCGATGGCCGTTTTGTGTGGATGTGATGCATATTTTCCTCCAACTTACTATTTATAGTAAACGTATTTTTAATCGACTTAAAAAAAGGAGGAGGTTTCTCAATTCGACCGTATATACATATATATATTTTTTATGTATGTTCGCGGATAACAACTTCGTCGTTTTCTTTCTTTTTCCTTTCTGTTTTCTTTCGCAATAATTCTATTTACGACATAATACAACAAACACTACGGGGTTTTTCCTGTTCTAATCAGCAACAAATGAGAAAGAAAAATCATGCCAGTTTTCTTCGGCTAATAATCCGTCGTTAGCTGGAAATAAATTACCGTGTTATTGATAAAAGAATATCCTGCGACTGTTCTATTTTAATACAATTCTGCACGAGCGAAGGCCAAGGGCGGCAAAAGACCGAAATAACATAGGTAATATTATTCTTACCTAATTTAAGAGGGCTATCACATTGTTTCTTGTATTTGAGTGTTTGAAGAGTCTCACACTCAAATACAAGAAAAAAAATGGAGCACTCCCGAGATAAATAATCATAGTTTCTCGGAAATATATATTTTTTTAAATTTTGTGGCCATATTTAAACCATAATCACACATCTAAACCGGGAGTTTTTATGTGTGATTATGGTTTAGGTAAGGCCACAAAATTAAAAAAAAAATATATTTCCGAGAAACTATGATTATTTCTCTCGGGAGTGCTCTAAATAAATATAGATTTTTTTCTTGTATTTGAGTGTGAGACTCTTCAAACACTCAAATACAAGAAACAATGTGATAGCTCTCTTAATGTTCATACGGATACACATTACATAATTTTTGGATTTTATTCCAGTAGCATTCCAGTCCAGTTGAAATAATTTAATGCTGCTGGATTCGTGTAAACGGCCATACCTACTACTGCCACGTAGGTATTTAATTTTTCTTGCGGATATTTAACTTTTTACAATTAAATACCTCACCTAGTTGCTATTCCACCAATTCACACTAAGCGTTTCCAAATGTCTTTTGTTATGCGCAGCGCAAAAGAATTGAACTCTACCTGCGTCTGTGTTTCCGAACGCAAACTACCCTAGTCTCTTCAAAGTGACAGGGAACAGGCTTCTTCTGGGTAAGCTCACTCCATCGTTGACTCTGTCTCTGTCACCACTGACCTAGACTAAGAGTCATGAGAAAACATTTTAAATAAAAAAAAAACAAAAAAATGCTGTTGAATGTCTGGATCAGTGCATAACATCCAGTCCAGTCCAGTGCTAGAGTGATTCACCGAACTGGAATAATGTAAAAATATAATGTAAATCGCAGGGTCAACGCACATTCACATTATATTTCCATTTGTCGTCGTTATCTGGAATTATCTCGAACAATTAATATTAATTTGTGGTAATCATTGTGATAAACATCTAAGCTTCTAAATCGATTATTAAGATTACATTGTTCACTTGTAGATATCTTTTTTCTTTTCAAAGTTGAATGAACTACCATTGTTTCATGTTTAATAATGAGAATAGACTATAGAGTAATTGGAATAGAAAAACGCGCTACATTTGTTGTGTAAATTGTTAATTACTTAATTGGTATGATTAATTAAGAATATCAGCTTGGAAACCTACAAAAAATATTTGAACAACATAACTTTTTTAAATAAAGTGCTTTGAATAATTTAAGTATGTGGTATGAATGAGTTAGTTATTCAGATAAAATGCTTTTATTATTTCAAACCATAATAGGGGGATTTACACTAAGGCGATTTTCGCCTCACAAGCCGAATCGCCACCCCATTTACGCAGGTCGATAAAAATTCCATCAAAATATCGACCTTCATGCGGTGGGCGATCGCCTGCGATTTTAGTCACCCGCCGCATGCGACCTATCACCGCACGACATAAGTCGAAACCTACTCTACTTTAGAACTTGCGATTTTAGTCACCTGCGGACAAGCGGAATTGCCATTTAGACAGTAGATTTTCACCGTGGTGCGTAAATCGTGTGGCTATAGTTACCTGTGTAAAGGCCGTATAACATTGTAATCATTATACCGGGTTATTTGTAATACATCGGCAATCCATTAAGGCGATGTAGGGGAGGTCATTTGCAACCAAATGACCCCTTATGACCCTCCTATGCAAATGTCAACTTTTTAATTTTTCAGTAATTTGACATTTTATATTTTTTTAAAGATATCTTGTATCTTATTGTATCTCGTTGGTTAGCTGAGAAGTTGTACATACTTTTGGAATGTTCCAATGTTAGATCCATGTTTTTTGCAGATATCAACCATTTTAGTCAAATAACCTGCTCAATGATGAAAATTGTGTGCTCTGATAAAAAAAAAAACTAAAGATAATTGTCATTTATCTGTTTCAACAGATAATAATAATTATAAAAAAATGATGCATCGTTTATATTTTCTAATTTTTTAAAGTTATTATATACTGCAAAAAAAAACATATTACTCGGAAATGGTTGACATTTGCATAGGAGCCATAAGGGGGTAATGGGGGGTAGGGGTAATTTGGTTGCAAATGACCTCCCCTACATCACCCTAAATGTATTGCATACATATTACCAATAACCCTGTAAACCTGCTTGGTTCAGATTCTGACATTTGATACAATACTTTCATGGAATTTCTATCAATTCATTTTTCTTTTCTAAACTCTAAAATATAAAACGGTGAAGGAAAATATCGTGAGGAACTATGTATTGAGAAATCTCCTGGAACCAAAAATTCGAAGACATTGTGACATCTACCAACCCGCACTGGGCCCGCGTGGTGGATTATGGTCCTCTCCCTCTCACCGAGAGGAGGCCTGTGTCAATTATAGGCTGATGAAGAATATTATAAAGAGAAAATATTAGTTTTTTTTTTGTATGTTTGTTTGTTACGCTTTCCTTTCACGCTAAAACGGCTGAACAGATTTAGATGAAATTTGGCACATTGGTAGACCATGACCTGGATTAGGACATAGGATACTTTTTATCCCGATATTCCTACGGGATCGAGACTTTTGCGGGTGAAATCGCGGGGTTCAACTAGTATAAAACATACATAACATTACACCTGAAATTCCCCGAAGGCTTAGAGGTGTACCCAAGTATACCCAAGTACACCCACATCTCGCCAGTTATATTTAAGTCCCATATAACAGGGGGCGAGCATATTGCTATCAACCGGGCACTACTCCAGACTCCGGGCTGCCACTGAGGAATTCCTGATAGAATATCTCCATGAACCCCTTTTTCAGGACCAAAATGCACTAATTTGACCATTTAAAAATGATTCTAAAACAGGCAAATTCGAATAACCCCCCGTTAATATGTTTATGTTAATAGATATATTTATAGCCGCCACAGTGTCTCGTTTGTAGATGAAGTGGATTTTCTGATAGACGTCAACAGACTTATCTAATCTTATAGAACACACTGTGAATGTTGTTATTATATAGATAAAAAGGAAAATGTCTGTAACGGACATTGGATGCGTATTAATATTAACCTTTGTCTGGGCTTTGTACTACCTACAAAGATTTATTACACATGGTAGAGTTACGTCCCACGTAAAATATTTGTATATCTGTAACAATATTTTTTTTTTTGAGATCATTCTGCTTGACGTGTTACTAAGGTCGATTATTTTTTATTGTTATTGCGTCGGTACCGAAAATATTTTTAGTGTTACCAGTGATCGGAATAGGTAGAGCTAAAATACCTAAAGGTCGAAAAAGAACGGAGACAAAGTGGAGACACCTTCCGACCAAATATTTTTTCGGGACTAATGTCCCGGATTTCGGAGCACTACTTATGTATAACTAAAATTAATAAAGATAGAAAGAGACAGCAAGTTTTGGCTATGGGAAACGAAAACACGAGGCGGACCCAGTTCTTTACCTGAAGGCGGTTAAAAAGGAAAATGAATTCAATTAGTTTACTGTATGTATAACACAAGAAAAAAAATCCGAAAAAAAAATTGTCGTAAGGAAGTCTCCGCTTTTTTTGTCTCTGTTCTTTGAACTTTAGGTAGGTATATTAGCTGTACCTATTCCGATCACTGGTTATAACATAAAATCACGCTTGCTTTTGCTGTTTAAGCAGACGTGTACATAGTACACCCGCTTTAAGCCAGTTATGTTTAAGTCCCATGTAATAGGAGGCGAGCCTATTGCTATCAACCGGGCACAAATCTAGACTCCGGGCTGATACTGAAAAATTCCAGGTGGAAAAACCCTATAATACTTTGCATGACCCGGGGATCGAACCCAGGACGTCATGCTCAACAGTACGCTCGCGCCCATCAGACCAACGACATAGATAAAGCAAAGATCTTGCTCTAAATAAGCCCAACTTGGATCAAAAGTAATCCTTTAATCTAACTCATTTCAAATTACTTTCGCGAAAAAGCATCCAATAAACTTTATATCCTTCCTTAACACCCTCGAGAACAAGATAATAAATTAATTTAAACAGTTAAATGATTAAATGGAATTGTTTTCTATTATCTCCCAGATCCTCACACCCACCTGCACTATCTATCAACTAATTGATTCGAGACGCTAAGCAATCAATTGATTGAGATAGAATCTGTTTGCAGTCTGTTAGAAAATGTGAGAATAATTATCAACTGTTACTTATGCTGAAATTGATAGCCTCTTTTTATTGCAATGGCTGCTATATTTCACTCTTCTTTTGTAACTACAATGAAATTTAATGTTTATTTCTGTAAGTAGATCTTTTAAGACACTCAGACGTCAATAATTTGTTCGGCGTAAAGCTATGAAATTCATATGAAGCGAAACAAAATCTGTTTTAAATGAATGATAGTGAACTTACCAGTGATAGGAACACAACGAGCAACAAACATGAACCTGTAATGCGGATATTATGCACTGATCTCGGTTATTGACGAACAGGGCCGCATTGACAGCGTCATGTAACATATTCATGAGGTATGGACTTTTTCTTGAACCTTAGTAGGGTAGGACAAAATGAATTTATCTTATGGTTTTCGGTTTTATAAACATGTAATTATTTAAATGATAAATGATATATGTCTGTAAATTGGTTCAAAAATACACTTTTACAAGTCATAATTAAATTATGGTTATAAACTTAATTGGTCTTATTACAAACAAGGTTTTTCTTTTGACATGGTTTAAACCATCGAGCCCGTTTTTGAAATTGGAATCTAAAAGAAATTGAAATACAGTTCCTTTTACAAAACCGACAACTTAGTCCGGTCTTATGTCGTCAATTTTGTATTAAGAACTTTACTATAGTCGGCATAACATAAAGTTCGAAATACAAAAACTGACTCGATGTAACCATCGAGTCAGTTTTTGTATTTCGAACTTTAGGCTCGGGCTAAAGTTAGACCGTATTTTGTAATAAGATGGAATGAGTTCAATGTTTCCTAACTGACTACTCTGAGAAGAAAGACCGAAACAAACTCAGAGGTCACAATCTCTTAAGTCCATACATAATCTTGATCAGGCCATATGAGGACAATGCAGAATAGTGTCTGAGATGTTCTTTTATTTCGATATTTGTTTTGGACGAACACGGAGCCTCCTATTCATGAGGATATTTTCTCTGTCTTGCTTGTGTCTCATCGACACATTGGCGTTACAAATGTGGAATTAGACCTACTTTTGTCATTATTGTCACAAATTATACCTACTGTGCTAGTTCTCTTAGTGGTCTGGTGGAGAGCGTTTAATATTTCGTTGAAATATTTTCTTATTTTTAGAAGCTTTTGAAAGAACTGCAAAGAAAACGTTATCCAAAAATTTTCAATCTATATATTTTCTAGCAATATAATTACGATACATTGGAGGACAGCACACAAAACCTACTTATTACACTTATTTAATAATAATAATAATATGAGACAACATCCACACAAGGTCTTCAGGTCCCGAACTAGGCAGAGCCTGTACTACGGTAACCTGATGACTGATATAAATACATAATTATACATATACACACCCAGACACAGGTCAAACAGACATGTTCATGCATACAAATGTTTGACTTGTCCGGGGATCGAACCCGGGACCAGCGGCTCAGAAGGCAGGATCGTTACCAACTGCGCCAACCGGTCAGTTATTTGGGTTCTGTGGGAACTAACCTTTCATTATAGGTAACTGAAATAGAAAACTGTCATTACTAGATGAAAGCAAAGTAAGACTATGACGCACTTCTGTCTATGAAATATGTATATATGCTACTCCTCCTTCAATATTGTAGCTTTATGGTCTGTGATATGGCCCTGTTATTAGAACGGTGAAATTTGTATGTACGAATGTTATATGGACAATTTGGCGTCAATGAGTGAATAACGGTATACGAACTCCTCTGATGTGTGGCTTTTGCCTCAAAATACCATTTCAGACACCTTATCTACATGTTCCTCACATGACTTGACCAAGATTATGTCTGGACTTTAAAAGAGACCTTCACCCCTTTTTTTTTTTTTTTTTGTGGGTGGGAAATCATCAAATAACTTCTCCCGCTCTGGGCAGAGCAGGAGGGCGTGTCAGACTCTTACTGACTAAAACTCACCCGTGTTCCTTCAGTTGCCTGTGACCTTCACTCCTGAGTTTGTTTCGCCATTTCTTCTTAGTGGTAGGTAGTTTATAGGAAATGTCGACTCCCATCTAGCTTTTCTTTTAATGTGATGTGTACAAGTGATTCCAATATCCTATTTAAAGAACAAACAACTTCATTTCATTTCTCCGTCCTTACAGAACTTGGCGGGCTGTTACAAACATGGCGGCCTGTCAAAAAGTATCACAGATTGTTACATTGTGACCCGAGCTTGCTAAGTGGCCCCGATGGTGTGTTACAAAGTGTACGGCGAAAATATAACACCCTGCCTTTTAATAACCTGCCCACTATGACCACAATAGATATTTGAAAATTCAAGAATCTGGTGCATCCAGTTATCAAGCATACCTACCTTCTTGTTTCCATTGCCTTTGTAGTAATTAAATCCTCAGAGAATAATACTGGAAACAGTTGTTTGGCTAATAACTTTGGCGACTGCTAAGCCGTCTGCACTAGACAGGGTAGCTGCCAGGGTTGCGGGAAAGTCCGAATGCGTTACCGTGGCCCCTGGCACAGGCAACTGAAGGAACACGGGTAGGTTTTAGTCAGTAAGAGCCTGACTCGCCAGTTGTTTGATGATTTCCCACCCTAACAAAAAAAGGGACATCGACGCACAACTTGTTACCATGGAAACAGTACATGATTCTGAATCTCCCCGCGTTGAAATTTGTCGCAGGTTATTTTAAAAAAATTGCACTCCCATACATTTTGGCCTCGCAGGTATTGCAGCTTTCTATAAAAAAGCTGTTTTTTTTTTAAATTATCCTCGATCAGCATTAGCACTAAATCAGGCCTCCGTCACTCCATGTACTTGCGCGCTATAATTACCTACCGCTCGAGCGAGCGCTCTCGGACCGCTTGCGGTCCAAATTCGGTTCACTGCGATTGCTGTAGGATCGCGCGGTGCGAAGCAATCACAACTGTACGCTTGAGCATTTAGGCACATTTTAGCATGCAGTGGTTGTTGAGGCGACGGAGTAGGCTATTATCTCAATAGGTATTGGAAATTTTCTACTGAGTGAAGTATCTGTTACGTAGTAACTATTTAGTAATCTGTGACTAAATTAAGGATTAGGAACAAAAACACATCGCTCAAGCTGTCGCGATTGCATAATATAACTTGATTATAAACCTTAACACTCAAACTTAAAGTTTATTATCGTTTGTAATATATTTACTACTTTGTTTGAAAAGCAAACGTATTTTTAAAATAAGAACAAAAATATATAACGTAATTTCTAAGTAATAAGCTTGAAAAAAGTATGTTCCAAAAAATACCACAACATTATTTTGTGGTCTTATTTTTCCGGCCGTTTTTGATGCGCGGTCGTAAATCTAGTAGGTACTTACCATAGTTACCATTGTTGATCGAAGTTGATAACCGACGATATTTTTTTTACGCTAGGGTGTCTAGAATCTTGAGCTGAATTCATGGTTTCAGTTTGCGCGTCAATTTCCTTGCCACTCTGTATACCTAATACAGACATAGACATTTACTCATAAATGGTCTTTAAAGTAGGTAAAGTAATGATCAATTTTGACGTAAAACCAACCAATGAAATAACTCGAGATAAATTATAATATCAGCCGAGAGTTTGATAAAACTCTTAGCATTTATTCTAATTTATAACTTGTTACAATGACACATAGGTAATAATTCCATACCGGAAATTTCAACTGTCGAATTTTCAGTAGAGCCAAAAATTTTAACGATCCATCCCAAAAAGTAATAAAATCGAGCTAGAGCTGTTGAAGATCCAGGTAGTAAGGGGCTTTTTTTTTGAAAGATAGGATCTTTTTAAATATAGCATTTTAGATCGATCGAATCGCGACGCTGTTTCCAAATCTATTGATAACTAATTTTCGGCAAAATATCCTCGATCGATACCTACCGGAAATTTCAATTGTCGTAAACAATTGAAATTTCCGGTAGGTATCGATATTATATTAGTTACATTGTTGGTTGGTTTAATGTCAAAATTGATAATTCAAATTGCTAATTATGTGTTATAAATTTCATCTGAAACGAAAAAAATTGGATGAGTTATGATATTGTGTTTCATGTCCCAAGTCATACAAAAAAATTATTGTTCCCGCTTTGTTCTGAACTATAATATACAGGGTGTTTGGAAGGGAGCTGTACATACGCCTAGGGTAGAAACTAGGGATAGTCTGCTACCTACCCCCGCCCATTATATTGACCTTGGCCTCAAGGTTTTTTTTTAATTTATTTTTATTTTTTATTTGACTTTTTTGTGATTTTTTGACTAAAACTACCTGTAGCTCAAAATCTATCCATGGGACCGGTCGGCTAATGGTCTTGTTTTAATCGTTAGAGTCTTAGGGTCCTGCAAAAAATTATTTTACACCAGAAAATTGTGGAGAAGAAAAGTTATGGGGCCTGAAGTACCGTAGTAAGGTAAAGAAATAATTTTAAGGTAAGGTAGTAAGGTAAAAAAAACCTTGAGGCCAAGGTCAATATAATGGGCGGGGGTAGGTAGCAGACTATCCCTAGTTTCTACCCTAGGCGTATGTACAGCTCCCTTCCAAACACCCTGTATATAAAAATATGATTGACGTGTAAAAGTGTTTGTACAAACCTAAGTTTACAGAAATAAAATTATTTATCATTTAACTATTAGGATTAGTAGAGAAATGTAACCAATTAATATTCCTGTAGGCTGTACATAAAAAATATGACCTCGTATCTCATGACGTCACCATTCACTTGGCAACTACATGCATAAATCAAATCCCGTTCCAATTACGTACCTGTCTTACTACAGTGGAATTTGTATCATTGTCGCCTGTTGTTGTCCACTTGAGCGTTAAAGGGTTATTTATAGAATCTGTGACGCAGAAGTTAGGAAGATGCGCTTCGATGCAGGTGTGAAAGACAGGTGACAGCTGTTATGTAGTTGTTACATAAATAATTTTGCTGGCGATTACATACCTACGTAAGTCTGTTCGTGTCTTTCTTTTATAGCCCTTGTGATACTAGAATGACTAGTCTGATTTTCCCACGTGTTCTTTTCATAATATTCTTGAATATTGTTGTCTTGCTAAGGTGTCAGAGTATATTTTGTGACATATTAGGCAGTGACGATTATAGATACTTGCATAGCATGCATAATCAGCCCATAATGTTCCCATTGCTGGGACACAGGCTTCCTCTCGATGAGAGGCAGTAGGCCGTCGTAATCCACCACGCGGGCTCAATGCGGGTTGGTAGATATGACATGTCTTCGAATGTTTGGTTCTAGGCCATACTGGTTTTCTCAGGATGTTTTCCTTCACCGTTTTAAGAGCAGTGGTGATGAAATAAATTACACAAAGTAGAGCGCCTGTCTGGGTTCGAATAACCTACGACCTACAACTCGTAAGTCGCTGCCGTTATCTCTAGGCCACCACTGCCTGCACTGCAATAAAGGCAAAAGTGCCTGTAATTGGTTTAATTGAAATAAATGCTTTGAGTTTGAGTAACAGATACCCAGTGAAATCAAGACTTCCAACAAAGGCTGTGTTGCACGTCTTGATTTCACTGGGTATAGGAACTCCTCCGGTGAGTGGTTCTTTCTATAAAAGACCATTTCAGACATTTATCTACATGGTCCTCACATGATCTGAACAAGATTATGTCTGGTTTACAAAAAAATACAAACTATGTATTTTTATTTTTGTAATATTTGTAGTATTTTTAAAGGTTGTGTATAATACGTTTTCTGCAAGCTTGATCTGTTTTTAGGGTTCCGTACCCAAAGGGTGCCAACGGAACCCTATTACTAAAACTCCGCTGTCCGTCTGTCTGTCTGTCAGCGGGCTGTATCTTATTAGCCGTAATAGGTAGGTAGACAGTTGAAATCACAGACGTGTGTATTATTAGTAGATATTACCGTTGCCGTTATAACAACAAATAAACTAAAAAAAGTTAATAATTAAAGGGGGTTCCCATAGAAGAAACAATAATGCTATCTTATATTATATCTTTATTGTTATACCGATAACCGACTTCAAAAAAGGAGGATATTCGTGTATATGTAATATTTTTGTTTATTGTTCATCGATATTTTCGTCGATTTTGATTTTGAATTTTCGCGGTGGTATCATATACATTTTATTAACTTTGCTTGGGTAGTTTTTGATTTCCTTCGACAATACCTATTTTCAAAAAAGGAGGATATTCGTGTATATGTACCTAATACATATTTTTTTTATTGTTCATCGATATTTTCGTCGATTTTGATTTTGAATTTTCGCGGTGGTATCATATACATTTTGTTAACTTTGCTTGGGTAGTTTTTGATTACCTTCGATAATACCTATTTAATCCACTTTGTGTATCTTGACGATTGATGCGGCGGCCTAAGCCTTGGGGTGAAAATCGAAATTTTCTTAGTGGACTGTATGAGGGGCGGGGCGGTGATACAAGTAGGTGTTTTGGTGGTGTGAGAAAATGATGATGGTACCTGCTTGGTGAGCTATGGCGGAGACACGGTGAGATAGGTTTCCTTAGCCACGTGCTGGCGCCGCTTCCTAGAAATCCCGTACGGACGACAATCTGCACTTTCCACAACACACAGACACGCACTTGCACAGTTTAATAACAATCCTCGTTCTTCGCAGTGGAATTCCGTCAGTAGGCACTGGTCATGTCTTAGCTGCCACGGCTTATTTTGATTTCTGAATTGTTTTTATCTTTTTATTACGGACGCTTTTAACGTGCACGTCTTTCTACATCGTTCTCACATGTATAATTTCAACATGAATTATGTAACCACTATTTTGTAACAATATTTTGAATTAAAAGAGTGTCCATGGAGTTTCTTGCCCGTTCTTCTCCATATGTACCTACTACACTTTGGAATGGACAACTAGTTTCATCTTTCTGACTGACCGACCCCTTGACAATTCAAAAGTGCCTGTAATTGGTTTATTTGAAATAAATGCTTTGAGTTTGAATTTGAATTCTTTTCGACTTTGGGTTTATTTTAACGGGTCAGAGCCCATTCGTCCCCTAAAATTCGTCCCCCAGCATAAAAGTTGTGGATTCGGCCCCTATATAGGTGCCCATTGGTTTCCTGGTAGGGGACCAATTAATATTTTAACAAAACATATTATTTTTAAGGTACCCATTCGTCCCCTCTAATATATATACAATATAAGTTAAAGATTCGGCACCTATTCAGGTGCCTATTGGTCCCCTGAGATAAAATTAGCTATATTTTACATAAGAAACGGTTAACATAGTACACTTGTGAACAGTTTATTAACGGAATTAATTGAATAAATCATAACAGATCATTGAAAAAAGAGCTATGATCAATGATAATCCGTCATGATAATAATATAACCTGACGATAGGCTTACGATGTAATATTGTCTCTCGTCTCACGAATGGCTTGTTAAAAAAACGGGTTACAAAATAGATAAGGTGTTTTGTTTGTATGTTATGGCTGCCTCGGTGACATATTGGTTCTTGAAAGTGACTGCGAATACGAGACTGTTCAATGTGTCTTTGGTATTTTATTAAATGAAGTTCGCCTAACTAAATAAACAATACTGTTAATATTATAATAATAATATTTTTTAACATAATTGAATCGAATTATCTCATTTGAATTCTGGAATATGATTAGTATTACTATATTTTTACTATATTACTATATTTTTTATTTTACCCTTTTCTGCGCGACTGTACCAGGACTACCAAGCTGCAGTATACACATATACATGTACTTATATTAGAAGAATGAATAAAAATAAATATTCTTCAGGGGACGTATGAGCCCCTCAAAAGTTCCAGGGGACGAGTAGGCACAGGGTGCGAATCTTAGGGGACGAATGGGCTCTGACCCATTTTAACCCACTGGCGTCGATGTCGGTTGAGAAACTAGTGCCAGTTTCCAATGGCGGCAGCGTTTTCGCCATCGCGAATCCTCCTTCTTGCTCTCGCTCAGGCATTACAAGGATTGCGGAAGGGAGAGGGAAAGCGGAAGGATTTTTTTGTTACACAGATACTAATTAGAGTTGCCAGTCATTAGGCGTGGGACATAAACCTAAATAAATTATGGCGTTAACAACGATGTTATAATACTTCCTGTCACTGTTGTTTACATAGCAAGTAGTGAGTGGTATACGAATTGCTGTGGGGTAGGTACCATAACTAAAAAGTAAAAATAAACATTATTTTACAAAAAAAATAACCGACTCCCAAACAAAAACTACAAAGTGGAAAATAAATTCAATTTCGGAAGTCGGTGTAAAAACTGAAATACAGATACAAACACTCCGACTTCCAAAATTAAAGTTATCTTTACTTTGTAGTGTTTTTTTTTTTTAAGTGGTTGTTTTTTTTGTTGTTAGCTGTTGAGATTGGTTCATCTTCATCTGCCAATACCAGTCGTCCACCGCTGGAAGTAGATCGTGACTGATAATGTGGTTGTGGGAGGTCAATATTCTGCTATGGTCATCTTCGAGCTGAAATTATGATAGCCATCGAAAGCTCTTGTTTAAAGTACAGTTTACTGATTTATGTGAAATACGTTTTTCGTGGAAAATCTTTAAATACATTTGAAAACCCGTCCTCGAAGGTCGTCAGTATTCTCGGCCAGTCGTGTGATTCACTTATAAATTGCTGCGTACGGTTCTTTGTCCTACAGTCTACACCACAGATAAGGAGTGTTAGTCATCAGCTCCAAGAAATAACTGTCTTGGCACAGCTATGTACTTAATTCCGCCTTGTTTGGAACGCCCTAATGGTATATACAATTTTTTAATTCATGGGAACTTTTCACGCTATTTCCCATTCATCTTATTATGGGTTAGCAGACGGGTACTAGGCGAACATAAATATGTAGGAAGTCAGTCGGTAACTCAACATTTAAATTAGTTCTAATTACAAAATCAAAATCCAAAATCAAAATTCTGTACATTTAGTTCGCAATAAAGAATTTGAATTTGGAACATAATAAACTTACAATCCTACAAAGAAACATCAGGAAACAGTATCGCTGAAGATATTCTCGTTCGCAAATACTTCTGTTTTAACGCTGTATTCATTCCTGAGTATACGTTTGTCTATTCAATTAGTATTGTTTATGTTAAGTATAATTACCTTACAGAATGACTTATCAAGGATAGTACGTACCTACTGCGTTGTGTTTTGTATTGTCATTTCAGTCGTTGATTCGTAGAAACACGGTTAGTGACTGAACACAGCCGTATAAAACCGCTTTCCACTAGAACTTCCAACTTGTGAATAATAAAGAAAATTTGCATATAAAGGGTGGGGTCTTATTGCTCCAATTGAGTTTTTATACGACTGCTCTGGGTCGATGCTCCTTGCGTCCTCGCCTGCCCGACTTTAATGAAGAGATTTACCGTCACCGTCAATTACACAGAGGACATCTATTGTGCAATCATCGCTTACAGAAACAAAAACAAACTAGAATAACTATTTTACTGGAAACTGGGGCGCGATTTGCAATGGAACGTTTCGCGAACCACTTTGCTTGTTATTGAGGATGTTCGGGAAACGACGAAAATACTCTTGCAGTGATAAATTATTTAAGCGGTATTCGAGGATAAATAAACTGGAAAAGGGGGCGTTGTTTGCAGCGTTTATATGAAACGCTTTTCCGCTAAAAGATAAATTAATTTTGGTTCTTTGGTTGAATTTTATGCTGCAGGCTAAGGGGAATAAATCGCGAGATTACATGCAATTTCACCTGTAAACAAACCGCAGGCGCTGTAAAAAGAAAACTCGTTGAGGAAATTCAATACAAATAATAAAGTTGAAGCAATCCGTAAGTTGCTTTTTTTTAAACGAAAACCTGCCTTATTCTAAAAACAATATGATTTCATCTAATACAGAATCTGGAAAATCCTTTGTGCAAAACTGCGAGACCAAAAATTAAAAAAAGTTTACCTCAGAAAATCTTCACAACCGTAAAAGATTTGTGACTAAAGTACTAGGATCACAAGAACGGGTGGATGTTTGAGCAGATAGGTCTGGAGGTGGCAGGAGGGATGCGGGCGGCGCGGCCGGCGACCTAGGCCGAGAGGTCATCTCGGGTCATGTGCCAGTTAACTGGGTCACAGGCTACTGCGTGTGTACCGATGGCTACCAAAATAAACCGCCCTGCATTATACACGATGCTTACAAGGCAAAGATAGACTGAAATGCTCGATAAATATCGGTTTCAACTGTTACCACACTAGGTCGGATTTTGGGAAATGTGTGTCCATTATTAACGAAGCCAATTTGTTTTTGTTACAGGTATGTTTTCAAGCTCAAGGACTGCTTCGGGCGTTCCGGACAAACTGTGATCGGATTATGCAACAAAGAAGGTGATAAAAATTGCTTGAATTCCGTTTGCTTTTTTGTTAGTTCAATGCTTTTATGCAATGTACTCTAAGTCTCATTCGATTTATTTTTACAACTTCATCCTTTGAAAATCGTTAAATACTTGATAGACTCGAACAGTAAAACGCGGATTGAATGTTTTGATCTCTTCTATCAAAGAGCGCCACGTTTAGATATTGATCGATAAAATAGACCGAGTCTTTATTTTATAGCATCTAAAACTGAATTAATCCAAGTATATTGTAGATAGGAAGACAGGTACTTAAATTAAAACTTTTATAATTATGGCTTCCCCATCGACAGTCTGTTCCATTTTCAAATGCCTCCTCCAGTTTCTCCGATTCAGGTATTTATGAATACCCTTAGGTAGGTATGTTTCCCATTAAATTAATTTAAATGCAGGGTTCAACATACACTGCAACTATTCTTTGCAACAAATGATGATTGTGAAAGCCAGCATTTCGCGTTAACCGTCCATTCATCTTTTTATGACTTAAACGGACTAGGGTTGCACACTAGCAAGGAGTTCGTTTACTCCTGCTCAAAGCTCAAAGACAATGCAATGAGAGTACTTGCTTTATGAATGTGAATGCTGAATGTTTGTACCTATCTTTCTGCGGAATAAAAAGTTGAAAAGTTTTTGCTGTAGTGAATGGGAGAGACCCAGGGTTGGTTTAATTGCTACTTACAGTAATGTCTAGGGCTAGATGTTAGTAGTTCGTACTTTGCATGGAAATGCGGGAAAATGTTCTGCTTTTCGGATCCTCGTCATTACGAACAATCCGTAGGACTTTTCAGAAGTGACACTACTCAGAGGAAAATCCGGGAAATAACTACCTTTACACTTGCTATCTTACCTTGATATCTTATGACTGTGCTTTATTTTTTTTAAACTTAGAAAGTTTGTATACTTTTCTTGACAAGTGACAATCCTTATGAAAACAGCAAAGAAATGCTTGCACAAAGAAAACGTTAAAATTCACTCACAATCTTGCAAGAAAAGAACAAAAGAGCTATCCCATGAGTACCAGGCTCACATACATAGGTCGAAGAAAGTATATATTATCGGCTCGTTTCGTCAACAGAGATGCAGGGCGAGGGCACCGGGTCAACAGTCTCCGCTAAATATAGGTCGCGCCAGTCGCAAGCGTGTCTGCAAACATTCTTTATGGCAATGTTTTTATGATTTTAATTTAGAATTACATTTACACAGGCTCCAGATGTTGGTTTGTTGGTTTCCGGTTCAATATTATTCTTCCTTTTTGGCAAATAATGCGTTTTTCGACGTTGACGTTTGACATTGACCAACACTTGACACTGTATGAGTCAACTGAAAAACTAAATGTCAAAGTCCAGTAATTTATTGTTTCAGGTTCAGGATCAAATAAATAAACAGTCATAAATCATCATCATTAACAACCTTGTTCGCTGATCAAATGCCGACTTCCTATTCTGCCATGCTTCCCTGGTAGAACAGTTTCAAGTTATACAACCGCTAAACATTTGAAAATCTACATTTTGTATATTTTCGAATTATATTAGTATCATTTTCAACCCCGCCCTGTAACAAAAAAAAACAGCGCGTGAAAAACGGTTGTTATTCTATGAGAGTATTTTTGGCGGGTTGCGGATGCGTCTCGCTTTCAAAGCAAAAAGAGTGTATTATAAAATACTGCACTGAACTGGTTTCAGTGACACGGCCCCATTAAAACTGACCCAGTTAATCTCGCTAACTGGATGAGCGTGCATTTAGAAGCATAGATAGATGGGTTGTCTTTTTTTCCTTCAAAATGCATCTACTTCCTATCTAGAGCATGTCGTCGCTAAATGGGATATATATGAGCTACTTGAGGCGTTATAACCTCCATGTATTTGCCAAACGCGAATGATAGAAATTGGTGCTTTTTGTTTTCGGCGGCCAATAACGAATACATTCACCTAGTAGAAAATAGCATAGCGAACGAAATTATGTAAAGCGGTAAAGCGTACAAACAAATCAGTTTATACTTACAGGATGATCTTTGAGATAAGATTTCAGGGTGAACTCCGAAACGATAGGTAGGAGTAGAGAAAAGTGGTCATAGGAACCATGAGCTCGAGTTTCAGGACAATGAAACTGCATTTTTTGTTTTTTGAAAAGGATTCTGCTTGCGCCAGGTATGGACATCACAGACTTTCGTTTTAATATTCTCATTAGCATCCTTCATCAGTTCAGTTTTACCGAACCGTGGGGTTGTTGCGTAACAAACTAACAGTAGGATTTACTTTCATTTTGACAGTTCAACAACATTCATTGCGTTATTTACGTGGTAGATCAGACAATGTTTTCGAACAAAAGAAGCAATGGATTAGCAATATCCTTCAAAATGATTCAGATTGTGATCGATAGTATGTTGCGCAAAGGGTGCTGTTGCCCAGCTCGCTATAATTATCTCAATAAATGTATCCATCGACTTTCTGAAGACAATTTGCGATATAATTATGTACAATCTGATCGCCTGATGTTAAACCAATGTATTTCAATTGCTCTATTGCATTACATTATTTGTATGTAAATGGCTTAATTACATAAAATATGCAAGTTAGCACAGCGGGGGAGTGTAATACATATTTATTTAGGCCTTGCAATAGACATCTATGGCAACGGGTAATCACCCACTGACGCGAATTACGCATTGGTTCAATGATGCACGAGAATTAGTTATGCAAATTGTTACGAGTATGTCAATCTGGTACGTTATCTTCTAAGGTATGTTGGGAGGAAAACCTTTGTTTGTCATTGTATTCGTGAAAATAAGTAAGTTAAGTTAATTTAGTTAGTTGTATTAAAATTATTTTATTCAAGTACAAATTGTTTATTTAGGTAAATATTTAACAACCTCACTAGCTTTTCTTCGCAGCATCGCCCACATGCTAGTCGAAAACTATCCAACGGGGACGTACTACCGGGATAAAGAGTACCCTATGTGTTATACAGAGTTGATATGACAGAGGGAAATTCAATTACACTACGTATACTATACGTGTTTAGTATTAATTCGATACCGTATAAAAAATAAAAAGCACCAAAAATGAGTTTTCTTTCTTCAAACAGAAGTAGGTAATAATTGGGGTTTCCAGATCAAAGAAGATCTGGAAACCCGCAATTATTACCATTGAGGTTTCCAGATCAAAGAAGATCTGGAAACCCGCAATTTTCCCCTCATTCATCATTTCATTCATTCAGCACATTAGAAAGATCTGGAAAGCCGCTATTTTCACCAATTTTATATTATTCACTATTTAATTGAAAATAACTTTGAAACTGATTTAAATAAAAGGAATTTCATCTTCCGGTAGAATCTGGTAGCATATAACGTCTTCTGAATCAGGTATCACTAATTCACGCATTGTGCTCCTCATTGACGATGTGCCGGTGACCCGACACTTTGCTGAACCCGCTTTCAATTTTTCAGGACCAATCTGCATATCGTTAACTCGGGAGAATATTAGCTTTCTATTACCGCTTTTAAAGACAAGTTTTTGAATGTTTTCCGAATATGCATCATGCATGTTTTGACAGAATAAATCTTCTTGTGTTGTTTCTCTGACTTGAGGTTTTGATGAATCTGCGCTCGATTTTTTATGAGCGGGCTGCATATCACGGACAAATATAGCCTCACCATTAGCGTTCTGAATAATAATTTTACAAATGCCTTCAGAAGTATATTTTACTGAATCTTGCATTGTAGCTAATATAATTTATTTTTAAATTTGTTTAATTTAGTCTGTGATCCAACCTTTTAACTACAATTTCAGGAATCGAATGTCGCATACTCACTTCCTAGTTCTTGATACGGTTAATTATAAATGTATAATGACATCGCACAGGTGTTACCGGCAATTTATAACGATTAACATTGGGGGATTAGTAGGGATAGGAAACAGTTACCTATTACTAATTGTGAAAAATTAAACAAGTAAGTATTTAGTTCAAAAATTTATTATCTATACACCATTTATTTAAACATATTACATTTTTTAAAGCACATATTGTATCATGATAAATACAACTATACACATCATGAGAATGTTCATATTTATTGTACAAGCTTAATAAATTAGGACAACCTTCATCTTCTAAATTATGAATATTATTATTATTTAAAATTTTTCTTAACCACAACACTTTTTCTAAACCTTTGGTATAAACACTTTTATTTCTTAAAATATCTACAATCAAATTCTGATGATTTGAATAAGGCACAAATCCGTCTTTCCAGTATATCTTTCTATTACGTTCAATCCAACTGACTTGCCGTTTTTCTGATTTCGTCAAATCGTAAAATGGAAATGGTGGCTTAATTAAAAACACGTGAATTTTTTTATTCCATAATACAGCAATTTCTTTAATGATAAATTCATTTGTTTCTGTTTTAAAACCTTGAACATCTACAATGGCAGTCATAATAACCTGCGCACAATGTTGCTGAGAGGTTTGTATTCCACAAGTCGATCGTTTATAATCAAACAATATGCAGTTGTTTTATCTGGTATTGCTGTAGAACATTCAATCTCCAACCTCACGTCCACTGGACCTGTTTTTAGGCTATCGTTTTGTCTTGAGCAGTCCAAGATAAAGAGAGGGGCTTTTTCTTTGAACTCCTTTAGGTCAAGCAACGGGTCTACTGGACAGTTGTAATACGACTGACGAAATTTCACAAACATTTCATATAATATACTATATTTGTTCTCAGAAAACTTTAAACCTAAAGGTTCGTAGGGATAATATTGTGAATTCAAAAAGAGCGTAACGTTTGTTACTTCACAATGATCGAATACTGAACTGTCTCTAGTTTGATTATTTTTTCGATTAGTTTGTAAACAAAAAATTACATATCGGGGTTTTTCTAATTGTGAAGCAGTTTTAACTGACCAAGAATGCTTTGTGGTTTGGGGTAGTAACGGATACTCATATAAATCCCAGTTTCTAAACGCTATCTGAATAGGTTTATCTCTTTCTAAATGTTTTAAAAGTGTCAGTCGTTCTCGGTCTGATACTTTTATGTGTGGCACTCTCCACTGAACTCTCTCTATGTCTATTTGAAAATGAGCAATATCATCAGTAAGCATAACGCTATTTAAGTTAGTGTTACTTCTGTTCAATATAAGTTCATGTTTGCAATTTATCACTATTTTATTGTAATCCTCTGCAAACCCTAAAACTTTATTTAATGGTATCACAGCACTAAAATTTCCATCACTTTGAAATCCCTGCAAACTCCAACCCCATAGGGCAGCAACTTTATTTTCTGCTTCATTTAATGAGATGTATGATTTTATTGTTGACGTTATTCCAGAATTTTTTATACGGTCTATTTCAATACCATTCATTTCGTATCTGATGTCTTGAAACAAAGACATAACAGGGTTATTAGTGAACGTAACAGTTTTCTTGATTGGTTTCCCATCTTTCCCGAAAAACTTCGCTTGTCCTTCGACGTAAATTGAACTGGCTGATGGTAGGACGTATATGTCTTGCTGGTGGATGGGAATTCTGATTTCATCGTTTTCTCTAAAGCTGCTATTGTAGGGATTGTATGAATGGACTTCGTAACTTTCGATCGAAGTGTCGAAGTGCGGTAATTCAGTAATCTGTAGTATATTCATACTTTAAACCCTAGGGCCTTAAGAAAATCTTTATTTACTTTAGTCAATTTCTTAACTGTTTTCTTACGTCTTTGCACCTTAGCAATCGCAGAAGAACTAAGATGTTTTTCAATCGCTGGGGTATTTTTATAATAAACTATCATTTTGTTTTTCTTAAATGAAGACGTAACTGAACTTGTTCCTCCCCAAAGTTAATACAGTGACCAAATTGATCTACAATCTTAACAGATACCTGTGAAATTATATTTTTGTTTACTGGAAAGTAAATAACATTTTGTGGTATTTCAATGCACTGATGACCTGGAGTAGTATCAGACACAAATTCATGAATAAAATGAGTTGGTAATCCGTTGCAGTACGAACCGTGAACAAGATCACATTCGATTCTGATTACAGACAGACCTCTGTTAGTAACGGGGATACTTGGTCTTGATTTTAATACTGAAAAGTATATCAAACCGCACTCGTATTGATCTGCCAACTGCAGTGGTGGTTGAAAGTATGAAACCAGTTCCGATTTATTTCCAGAGATGGTAACCGTAGCAGACATGCTTCTATACTGGCCTCTTTCGGAAGATCCTGTTTATTATATTCCTTCACTACACCAAAAATTCTTCAAAAAGTTTAAACATAGATGTCCACAATTAAAAGGGTGATCACGCTGAATATTATCATAATTATAATGAATTTTGGACCCCAAGTATTTGATAAATTCTTTTGGAGGCTTAAGATTGCCGTAACTATCAAAATACTCGATATAATCGTTGTATTTGGCATAGGCTACCCAATGAGAACCAGGATTTTTAGAGCTATCCAAATTTATAACTCCACATTCTTTTTTAAAAGGGTGTTTAGGGAGCTTATCTCTCATAAAGACACCTCTGAAATAGGGAATGTTATTTCCATACTTCAAAATGTCTAAATTAGTCAAGGCTCGTTTGGGTAGCCGATATCTTAGTTTTTTTCTTTTGATACAAAAATTCCGAGCCCATCTTTATGTGGTTTAAGGTGTAGTCCTTTTCCGATACAGAGAGCTTCCATCTTTTCATTGTGTCTCTTTGATTCAGTCCATAACTTTTTAGCCATCTTGAATTCATTAATGGTTTTAGCAATACCAGCTGCACCCCCTGCTAAAGCCCCTACCGCTGATAATCCCGCAAAAATCGGAATCAAAGGCAATACTCCACCAGTTTTTGGTATAGGAATAACACGAGGAAGTTTAATGGATGTATCATCAGCTAATTCTCTGGCAGCGGCCATTGCTAATTTTATTGCCACTTTCTTGCATTTTGGTTTTAATTTTTTAATATGTCTCTTCGTTTTGCTAATAACATTTTTAAATTTGTTTTTTAATCCTTTTCCAGGTTTAATTTTAGGAGAACACTTTTTGCTATCTTGTTTTAGGCCAAAACCAGTTTTAATTTTTGTTGACATAGCGCTGGTTACTAAACGCGCTGCTAGTTTTTCCCCTACACTAGCATCTGAGGCAAGTGCTCGCTCTTTAGCCATATTTAACAAAACTAAATCTGCCTTGTGGCGATCTTTTAAGTTTGAAGACTTATGATAGGCAATGTCGTGTTGTTTGCAATATTCGTCTAATTTATTAACACCTTTATCTCCACGTGTAAGTCTTTTAATTAATTTAGTGCCAGGCCCACAATAATTGTATCCTGGTAAATGTAATTCAAATGGTAAATGATTTATAATCCAATTGAGAAGACTACTCTCTTCAATACACATCATAAGACTGATCCATTTTGGACAGAATACTTAATAAATATTCAATTTATCAATCCAACTGTTTTCAGAAGAAGGCAAACCTAACCATTTTACTAAAACTCTATCTCCTTTTCTTTTAAGAACTTTCTCAACAAGATATAAATTAGGATTTTTCGTCTTTTGAAGCTCTTGTACATAAAATGCACCTAAAATGGGTTGACCTCTGATTGTATCTTCTATTAAATAGGTGATAGGATTTGTATTTTGTATCATTCGAATTTTAAATATTTCTGTAGACCAGTTGGGAGTGTAACCTTTTTCAAATGTTCCTTTGTACTTACTGATACGCACATAATCACCAATTTTATATTTTCTTCTAATATTATGATTTTTTACCAACCTTGAATACCTTTCTAATATATGTTTTTTATTAATGTTATCCACATTAGCGGGAACTTCATCAATTGTCCGATGATAAGTGTGATTGTATTTGTTAATAACATTATTAAGCGTGTTGTCTATCCAATTGTAGCTGCCTCTTAAACTAAATTCCTTATAGACTTTCGATTTCAATGTCCTGATAAATCGCTCAACTATTGAAGCCTTTTTTGTTGAGAACGTTGAATAATGATTAATGTGATAAGTTTCCATAAGCTTTTGAAATTCATTATTGTAAAATTCTGTTCCTTTATCCGTTTGTAGATTTTTAGGAACACGCCCCTTATTCAATAATTTCTTAAAAGAGTTACATACATCATCTTTGGTTTTACTTTTTAGAGGAAAAGTCCAAGCATATTTTGAGAATGTGTCAATAACAGCAAGAATAAATCTGTAATTTTTATTTTGCTTTGAAATTGATTGCATATCGATTAAGTCTGCTTGCCACAGGTCATCTATATCTTTCATGATAACACATCTACGTGGAAAGTTCAACCTCGCATTTTTATGAATTTCGTTAACCACGTCGGTTTTGCTCATGTTTACAATTCAGTACATACGTTTGTTTTGAATCCGTCTACAATACTGAATGAAAATTTTATGGTGCTGAGTATTTATTCTTTAATTATGCCAGCTTCTTTCAATTCTTCAACGATCGACAAAATTTCATTATCATGATTTGTGTTGCCAGCATCTCTGGAAGCAAGTAATAGTTTCAATCTCTCAACGAGTTCGTTAGGGTCATCCCAATATACCAAGTCAGTGTTATTTTTGTATTTTTTTACAGTTGGTAAGCTTCCTCCAGTGTGAAAATTTTCATTTACTGATTCAGAAAATAATGGTTTGATTACGTCACGATATTTTATTCCCTTATCACCTCTTATTTGCCCTCCAGGATTAAAATCTCTCTTATGAGCATTTGTATAATGCAGCATGTCTTTGTAGACAAGTCTATCTTTGCTCGATATTAATTTTAAATCAGGTTTTCTTCGAAGTAAAAGTTCCTTCAATCCGGGGGTAAAATTATAGGATTTGTCACCAACTTTAATTAAAATGACACTGTCGTCATTTAAACTATCGATTTTAGAAAATGAGACTATAGAATTACCCATTAGCAATGTTTTATTTACACTTCTTATTCCAAACGGTATATTTACACCGTCATAAATATCATGGATATCACGACCCTCTAGCGAAATTTCTAAATCATCCAGTATTTGTTTTGTAGGAGACTTTTTAAGTATTTGTGCAGACTTCACTTTTGGATCGTAGCAGTCTTCAAACTTTGTAGATGAACTAGTATCCATGTCATCCAATTCAATGTCGTCAGAATTTGGGAGTGGTGTATTTTGTGAATGCTTTATTTTTTCCATTGATATTTTCGAATCGACTAGTGCGTTAAGGGGTTCCGTGACGGTTTTTAGCATTTTATCAAGTGACAAGTTCATAGAGTGTTCCTGGTTCTTCATTTGTTTTATTTTAGTCTTTATGGATTCCACAGACTTCATTAATTCTACTTTAATATTCTTTTCCATGTCGTATTGTGACAAGTGTATTC
This sequence comes from Brachylomia viminalis, assembly GCA_937001585.2. Lineage (NCBI taxonomy): Eukaryota > Metazoa > Arthropoda > Insecta > Lepidoptera > Noctuidae > Brachylomia > Brachylomia viminalis. The sequence continues at coordinate 6,258,262 of OW443303.2, read as the reverse complement.
AGCCAAAGAAAATATACTACTAAGTTATATTTGTCTGTTATTAGTTTATATAATTACACATTATTTGCTTAAAATTTAAAAAAGCTGTCTAAATTCTGCCTGTACCTTCCATTGCTTAAAGACGAGTCTTTGCAAATACTAACAAAGTTATATGGCTCTCTCCAAACTGTATTACAAATCTTCTTGAATTGATTCCAGGACATATCAGAACTAACATGCTCTTCATAAATATGTTTCAAGTTAACATCGTCTTGCTTAAATATTATGAGAAAGTTTGCATTATCACGCAGCAACTGTTTCGGAACTTTTGAGTATGTTTGACATAAATAAAAGCAATCAATATGTTTATGTCTACCCATAGAGAAGTAATTACGAATGTTTATTTGATTTTCACATGCCACATCATCGAAAATAAATACTGAATTAGTTAGTGCTTCATCTGGGGCTATGACTTCTTTATTATCAGTAAATTCATGAAACTTAACTTGATGCACTCTCTTTATAACTTCTCGTAAGAAGTTGTATTTTGGTTGAAAGTTAGTTTTCGAATACAGGTAAAGATTTTGAAATTTTAGACCATTCTCATGTAACAATAAACTAAGCACGACGTTTGTTTTTCCACAATTCGAGGGACCACATATAATACAACGAATCGTATTCGGTAACAGAATGCTATGCCTAATGTGGTTATCAGAGTCACCAAGATTTATATGATTAACATTAAGTGATGTGTGTTGTTTGATCAACTTCATTTTGACTATTAATTCAATTTCACCCAAACATAGATATATAAAGCATAAGTATAATAAAAACAAATGATTTAGATTGGTTTAAAGTTGTCATGTCAAATGTAAAGCGAAATGTATACCTACTTAAAGTGCTTAACCATTTTATGTTTATGTCTGCTGTAAATAATAATTAATTAGTATGGTATTTATATTCATGCTCAGTGATCATATAGATTATTAAAATGAAGAAGACTGTAAGGTCATAACAAGAAAAAAAACATGCATCAGTTATAAATAATATTTTATTTCGATATTACAAATATAAAAACAACAATCAACACTACCACTCACTAAATTAATAATGTATGGTATACTTATACTAATTATAAACAAAGGTTACAATAATATTACAATTTATTTACATAAACATTTTTGTATTTCTTTATTTTGACGCCAATTAGTTCTCAAAATAAAGTTTCATAGTGACCCAAAGGTAAAGTTTCAATAAGGTTCGTGAGTATTTGTCTAATAACATCATTTCTATTCAATACTACTTTATGAATTTATTTAGAGTTACAGTACATGCTTGAGTGATTTAATTATATTCATTTTATATTTGAAATTGACATTATTTGTTAAAGCTTTACTATAGTGAGATAATTTTAATCTTGAAAAAATTTATTTTTAAAATATGGTTTCACAGTGACCCCATGGTAAAGTTTCTGTTTGGTTCGCAAGTATCTGCCTCTTATCATCATTTTTATTCAATACTACTTTATGAATTTGTTGAGAGTACAGTACATGATTGTTTGATTTAATTATATTTATTTTACATTTAAAACTTGTATCACTTGTTAAAGCTCTGTTGTAATGGCATAGTTTTAATCGATTAGTTACAGCTTTCGATATTCCTTTTGCTTTTGTAATGCAAGTTTTTAGGCTGTTTATGCAATAAAGCTTAGCTCTCAACCCTACAAATTCACTTATGATTTCACCTCCACATTCATCTTTAAATAGTCCTGGAATTTTTGCATTTACTCTCGGTATATTGTAGCAATTATTAGTCTCAAAATTACTTGTGTCGAATTGTCCAACTTCATTTTTTATGTCCTCATAAAAATCTTCAGTGCTGATAAAATAAAGAAGGCTGTCTGTGTCTGTATAACACAGCCTTGCCTGAGTTTTATATTTGTTTTTAATATAATTGTAGTGAAATTTATATAAATGTTGTTTGGCATATTCTAGGACTGAAAACCCGATATAGATAGGTCGGTCTAGAATAATTTTTTCAGGACTCAATTGAATAGCGACAAAATTTTCAGAAAAAATCTTAATACTTTTAAAATTTGGTTTCGCTATTAACTTTTCCGCACTGAGGTGCTTATTTGTTTTGTTATAATAATCGTCCCAATTGGTCACTAATTTTACATTAACCTGTTTGCGTCGATTTTCAATAGTTTTGCCAAATATAGCATTGTTAAGGAGTTTAAAAAAATCTTTTTCAAATACGGTTGTTGAAGCTTGGCGTAAGCTTGTGTTTAGGTCAATATATTTTTGTAAAAAGTTTTCCTGTCTAAAAGTTAAGATACGGTGAATTTTCTTCAAAATAAGTCCATTCAGTAAGCATTCTTTTAAGTGAACGTAGTGTATTACATAGTTGAATTTGTCATATAAATTAGCAATTAATTTAGGTGTTTTGCCTCCAGGAGGTTTGAACTTCTCTGCAGCAAACGGTAAATCACTGTGCTTATTATGTAAATTCTCGGGATAGGCTAAATCTACTTCTAAAATATATCCATATTCAGAATCATCCGAAATTGATAGTACGTTTATAGTATTTATTTCATCGATTGATAAAAAGCGGAATTCTGAAATAGGCATTTTTTTTGTCATCGCATAACCGTATAAGTTATTACAGTCAAGATAAATTAAATATGTTGACCTTTGAGAAGCATCGTAACTAGGTAAATATTTATTATTTGCTTTAGCGTAGCGAAGAGAACATTGTGCCAAACCTCCACGAATGCCCTTCTCCAGGAACTCGTATATTTCCACATCATTAATTAATTCTAATTTAATACCGGTATACAATAACATCGCATCCCAGCTTAAACTAGGTGCAGTAATATAGTAGGCCGGATCAAGCTGATAATGATGCAAACAAGTTTGTCTAAATTTTTCAAAAACGTCAGAAAGTAGTAACACGTCGGTTTTTAAATATAAATCTGTATATTCTCCAAGCGATTTTATATTAAATGTTTGCCATATATATTGGGCGTGATTATACTCATCATCGCTAATATGTACGCATGTCAAACTATTGTAAAAACAATATTTAGGTGGTAGTCGATTCTCATTATATTTTGAGATTGCATCCATGTAATCATAGGGGTATATTCCTTTTCGTCGTAGTAGTTTTAACTTATTACAATTAACATCTGAAAATTCTTTTGACAAATTAACAAAATCAGATTCAGACAAATTGTTGACTAATATGTTTAAGCTTGAATTAAGAAATTGAAATGAGTCTATAAACTTAACTTGAATAGGCCTTGAACTGTTCTTTCTGTGGAATAATTTCGTGATAGACATATATTTTTCTTTGGTTTTAGGTATAATTTTAAAAGCACCTTCATATTTTGCTAATTCTGTAATAAATAGGTGAGAATCATATCCAGCTAGGTTATGGAAAATAACAGGCACAAACGGGCAAACTCTAAACATTAAATTACAATGGGAGTGTGCGGCGCCTCGGTACTGAGATGTAATATGATCATGATCCATTACTTTGTCATCAAAGAGCAGATCGTTACAGATGTGACATTTTGTAGCATTTTTGTAATCGTTTTTTTGGTCTGTGGTTAAAGGGGCCACAGGCATTTTACTCGATAAGATGCTGTTAATGTTATCTACATCATTTAGTAAATATTTTATAAATACTTCCACACAGTCGGGCCCTCTATATGTTACATATTTATTTAGCTCCGAATTATGTGAACAGCAAATATAGTATCCAAAACATGAAGGTTCGTGAACCTTATATGTTCGGGTATTTTCAGTTTTACTTATGTTGCAGTTTAGCAAAATACTCTCAAAGTCTGCATAAATAACAAAATTAATTTTTTGTTTTCTTTCAAAGTTTTTAAACTGAAGAATGCTATTTTTTTCAGGTAATACTGTTAATATATTAGGACATGTAGTATGGGCACTATATTTTGTGGCACTCGAGAAAACTTGTAAACACGTCTCACATAGATACATTTTACCTTTATGTTTACTTATTTGACGTCTAACTAATCTGAACAGATTTTTTATTAAACAATAATGTCCATTGCCTTTTCGTTCAATATATAATAAATTTACATGGTGTGTCTTTCTTAAATTTGTCACATATAAGGGACCAGTGACTGCGTTTTTATCATCCAATCCATATACGTTTATACTTATAGTAGGATTTATCTTTTCGAAGTTTTTAATATCATTATACGATGGAGGAAATGATAGACCATTTATATTTAAGACTGATGAAAAAATTGGGTAGGAACTTGTTCTGCAAACATTACATTTTGCTGGATATAATGCTGCAACAACACACCACAAAAAACAATAGTTATCATGGTTTTTTATATTTAAGCAACTTCTCGTTTTTTGTATAACATGCGGCAAATCTATGTAAGTACCGCCTTTTAAAGGAGAATATTTGTTTATATTAATTTCCAGGTGACTTATACAGAAACAGGACCAACCAGATTCACGGTGTTGGAATTCTGAGAGTTTCCTCTCAAATGTGTTTATTGTATTCAAATAAAATTCATGTATATCAGTATTTTTGTATATAATGTTAAATTTTGTGTTAAATGACTTAAGCTGTTGCTCACCAGATTTTGGGAGAATAAAGTAAGCATAAAGCTCGAAGTTTAATTTAACACAATTATGTTTATTTAGACAAGCATTAATTAGTTTTATGACTTGATGCTGATTATCCATTAGGAATTCCTCAGGTGTAAGGTACTCCATCGATGGATTCAGTTTGTAACTTATTATTCTCATTCTAAAAGCCGTAGCAATAATATCAATATTTTCATATTTGGTTTTTATTATGCAATTAGATTTGTGTAAATTCGTTCTCACATGATAGTGATATTCATTTTTCGGTATTTCAATATGACATTTTTCACAATTCATTATATCATTATAATTTGTTATTTTTCCAGGAATTGGTGAAACTGTAAGAAAACAAAACAATGAATTTTTAATTCTTGAATATATTTCTTTAATACATCATAATATAAACCTAAAAAGACATTAAAACAGAATACTAGTACATAAAAATCATTTCGTAATATTGAGATAATGATTAAAATTAAATGTCGTAAATAAGCAAGTAACTCATGGTGAAAAAATAGTATTTATAGTAATTAGATATTTGTAATGGAATACTAATATTTTAGTAATAGTTGCTAACAAATGTTGGTGGACACTTTACAAATTCTTTTCTAGTTGCCATAATAAAATTAGTCAGGTGCTGCCATGCATCTGTGTTTTCAGATGTTTGGTTTTTCACAGTAACTATTGCTTGGCGCCATCTGTTAATTGGTTGAACGTTTTTAATTTCATCGCACCGGTACACTTTTAAATCTATATAGTGCGTACCGGGCTTATGCTCGTACGTCTGGCGCGAATGACCGTTAGCAAGGCGCCGAGTTAAATACGAAGTTAATTGTATTGGAGCTTTACCGGGAACAGCGACATCTTCTTTCTCGTCATCTTCACTGTCAGTCCCGAAGAGGTCGTAAGCTGTAGCCTTCTTTGGTGGTATTGGCTTGAAGTACGGCTTCTTCGGAGCTGACCGCGACGTACTCGGGGCCGGACTTGCTCTCGATGGCGAATGTGATGCAGTCCGCGCTGCCGCCTCCGACTCCTTCGTTTGAGTTGGCACCTGCTTCCTTTTCTTCGTCTTTTTCGCGACTGGAGGTTGCACTTCGTCGTCAGACGGGAAGAGAGTCTCTGCGTTCTCTAGCGACCTGAAATAATATAAAATTAATTTATTAATTATGCTATTTAATCAATTCATAAGCAGGATTCGAACCTGGAATCCTGGCTTTCCGTGCCAATACACTAGAATAGTGTATACATATGATACATTATTAGAATGAATATTAGAATAATTACATAGAAGATATCATTATGCCTTAATTTCCTGGGTATCGAACCCAATGTCTCATGCTCAATAGTCGAGATTACTAGCACTCGTCTAAGGAGTTCCCTGTTATAAGAATAGTTAAACAATAGAATTATTAATATATAAAATAATAATGCTACTTACATTTTAAATAGTGCAGCGAAGTTTTGATGTACGATGATGATGCCACTAGCTCTGGAAGAGGTGTTTTGTGGTTGAACTTCAGCAGCGGGACGCTTAAATAGTGATAAATCTACGTCATATTATCCCAAATTTGGGAAGACGCACGTGTATAGTAAATGCTGTGTCAGTTGTCTGCATCCAAATGCAGGTTTGTGATGCGATATTGTAAACAATATTATTTGACTTGCCTGTTGGTCTAGTGGTTAGTGGTCCTGACTGCTATGCTGGAGGTCGTGGGTTTGATTCCCACCCCACCTCCAAATGTTTGTGTGATGAATACGATCATTTGTCTGGGTGTAATTTATCATTTATCTATAATATATGTATGTATTTAGAAATATCTAAGTATGTTTATCAGTTGTCTAGTACTCATTAACACAAGCTCTGCTTAGCTTGGAACTAGACGGCATTGTGTGATAGGTAGTTGTGGAATATTATTATTATATTGTTCTACTAATTCATTATATCAATTAACGGTGTGATGATATATCGATCAACCTTAATTTATGAACAAATAACAAATAAAATCATTACTTACCATTCTATTTGTGGCAAAATATAAGATACCTTAGCCTTAAAAATATCATAATAATAACAGGCGAAACCAAACGTTGCAATAGTATGTCGATATTGCTATAGGTATTGTTTTGATTCGTCTCCTTAAAAAGAATTCAGCTTACTGTGCAACTTTGATATACTATTAACATACCATGAGTTTGCTTGCTTAATCATCTGAGTAAAATGTATGAAAACGATAACCGTAAACATAAGGGCAGTAGTATTATTTTATCGATATATATCTACAATAAATAATAAAATGATAGGTGTCGTAATGTCTTACGTTTCCTATTTCACTATACCCTTTTTGGAAAAGATATGATATCTAACTTAAAAATGTGCGATTTTGAACTCTATCCATAAAATTAAATTAGGGTATATAAATAGAGAGAAAAAATCATTTAAAATCTATTCGAATTCTACACTTGACTGTTACAACTGGCTTGATCGTGTATTATTGGTAAGTTTTAATATTATTCTTCCGTATTTTATCCAGCATTATTATCAGACAAGACAGTATAATCGATGTTTAATACATATAGGTCTGGTACATATTTTTTTCTATACAGCACTATGTTTCAATCGCAATTGTTGTTTTGAGATAGAATATCATGGGTTAACGAAATACTAATTTAGACTATTATTTTCCAGGTGTTTAACAAAGTCGGGACATAGAATTAAATATGTCACACTCACCATCCTACAGTCCTGTTTTAGAAAACATTAACCTACAATGTGATGTAAGTATCTAAGTAATCATCGATATTAGCAATTGAATTCATATTTATGATGCTTTTTAATAGCATAAAATTATTCATTGTTTCAGAATTTGATAGATTGCTCCGATCCAGTTCTTAATCCATTTTACTATGCTCAAGACCGAGAAAGCTGGTATGCCGAAGTGGCGGAAAAAGCGTGTGAAGAGAGTAGACAGCAAAAAATACAAGAGAAAAAAATTAAGAAGAAGAAAAAATCAAAACCTTTTAAAAACACATCTTTTATCACGCGTAAAGAGCCCGGACATATTCACCGAATTATAAAAATAATTGTACATGATGTGGAAGGCCGTCAGATGAATGAAATAGACAGTGACCCCGACAGTGCAAGCGTGAACATACAATATTTAGTCCGTAGTGATATTGATGACATAATGAGTGAAACCGAGTATTTAGTTGCTAAAATAGTTAAAAAATTAAGTTCAACTTCATGTACCTAATATTGATGTTTAAAATAGACGTATAATAGTTTTATTATTATTATTTGTTTTTCAAATGGTTACTTTATACTGTAAATATTCATTATAAATAAAAGTATTTAAAATAAAGTACCTTTTATTTCTACGTCATAACATTTAAACTAAATCGTGACTACACTGCATATATAAGGTAGCGCGATGGACAATGGCGAGTGCACTTCATTCTCGGTAGTCCAATTGTGCAATGTTGCTCCAATTTCAGTGTCATTGAATTGTTGAATGAATGTAATGATAGATTATAATGTAAAAAACATAATTACGAATGTTCAATAAAATAAATGTTTCATATTAAAATTTCTCATGATATCTATTACATTAAAATTGTTAAATAATAAAGACCACTCAATAGTCACGTCAGAATATTTTGCAAGTACTATTTAAAAGCAATGAATGATGGCTGTAATTAGGTGTTTCTGTATCTGAAATGATTTTAAAATGAATGGTAATAATTGCGGGTTTCCAGATCTTCTTTGATCTGGAAACCCCAATTATTACCTACTAACAGACTAATTATCTTACAAATCAGAGTAAAACGCAACCATCCTTTGTAATGAAAGTGCAAGTGTGTGTGTATTTATTACCATCCTTTTAGTGAATATTTGGTTGTACTTGTGACTTGCGTCAGACATAATCAGCTGTTAGGAAATATACATCGTGTTCAAACGGGGCAAAAACTGTAAAAAAAACATTTGCGACTATCCAGGTTATCTGTGTGCCAAAGTTCATCCAAATCCGTTCAGCCGTTTTTGCGTGGTTGAGTAACAAACATACAAACTTTCACATTTATAATTTTAGTAGGATATATCAGACTCGGAATTGAATCAATAACTTTTTCGTGGATTTACTTATGAAGATGACCGGGTACCGGAAATTAAGTTAGTAATAATGTAAAATATAGACAAAAAAAAACATTGCCTGGGTAAGTATGTATTGAATTTAAAATCTATAGAATCCTAGTGTTATACATTCTGTTTGGCTTTTATCGACTCACGGAGTCATTATGTTACCCTACAACTGCAAGATTTATTGTACACACGGCTACACATCAAGCTATTTATTTCCAGTTTACACTGACCTCTCATTACACTATGCGAGATCAGCTTACACTGGAAAAATATAGCTTGATCTGTAGCCGTGCGTACATCTCCTATAATAAGTGAACTGTTTGTGTTCTTAAGAGTGCCATCATATTTTTTCTTGTTAATTTAATCTCACACATCTAAACTGGGAGTTTTCATGTGTGATTATGGTTTAGATAAAGCCAAAAAATTAAAAAAAAAAAATATGCCCGAGAAAGTTTGACTATTTCTCTCGGGAGTGTTCTAAATAAATATATCACATTTTTTCTTGTATTTGAGTGTGAGACTTTAAACACTGAAATAAAAGAAAAAATGTGATAGCCCTCTTAATGAGAATACATTCATTAAACCGAAGATGACTAAAATCGTCAATAGACAAGCGGAAAAGCCACTGCTGTAATAATTTATTTTCCACATTGCCACTTCTATTATAACATACTCCGCAGTAGCCTTTGTTAGAGCATGTAACATTTCATCATAGACGTTAGTAGGGCGTCATGTAGCCCTGAACAATAGTGCTCTGAAGTGCTGTAAATTGATCTGGGTACAATCAGGAGCGGTTCCACAATGGGCCAGCTATGATTTGTGAGTAATGATTCTATACTAACCTTGTTTTTTATCAATGATTGTGACCTTATCGTTTGCTATTTTTGTTATTATACAGAGTTGATACGACAGAGGGGCTTTCCTTTAAACTGCCTATACTAGGTACCATTTTCAAGCTCTGTACTTACCAAAAATCTATTAAATAGGAGCAGGTAGTTTAGTCGCAAATGTTTTTTTAAGTTTTTGCCCCGTTTGAACACGATCTATCTTTCCTAACAGCTGATTATGTCTATACGCATCGGTCATGCACCTTAAAACGATAAATCTGAGTATAACCTACGATGCGTTGTTGCCGCTCTGACGCAAGTCACAAGTACAACCAAATAATATCGCTAAAAAGATGGCAATGCAAACAAGAAAGCAATAAATACATACACACTTACACTTTCATTACAAAGCGTGGTTGCGTTTTACTCTGATTTGGAAGCAAATTAGTGAATGAAAAATAAAATTTTTTTTTGGTTCTTTTTATTTTTATACCGTATCGAATTAACACTAAACACGTATAGTATACGTAGTGTAATTTAATGCCCCTCTGTCATATCAACTCTGTATAAATGTGATTGTATGTCATTGTGATAATCCTCAGTGGTAACCCGCCAAATTCAAATTTTCTTTAGTTTTTGCAAATTGCAGCTCTGTTTTACGTCGCATGTAAGAATGATATATTAACTGAATTATAATCAATAATTTCATATCAATCGTCAAACTTTGGAAATTGGTTCCACCTATGAATTTTTCTGATATACTTTATCAGATGAAAATTCTTAGGTGGAAAAAAATTCCAAAGTTTAACGATTGATATGAAATGACTGATTATTATACAGGGTGGCCGGAACATTGACGTCCAAAAATAAAATTTCGGTCCCTCGTATCGTGGGGTATTCGAATCACCCCCATGTATGTTCCGCGACTTTTCATAGTTTTCGAGTTATGAATTTTTTTCTGAATGTTTGAAAATTTTCGACCTGACCAACCTAAAAAAATTCTAAAAAAAAAGTAGAGGGTTTTATCGAGTTTCTTTTTTTGCAACTGAATTTTCATAAGTAGTACTTTTATGCATAAAATAATCAGCTTCGTAACTGTGATGAAAGTTATGAAAATGTTGATCTAAAGTGAAAAATTTACGTTCGGTAAATTATGACTCAAATTTTCAACTTTGAATTAAAATTCTTAACAGGTGACTTCATAATTCCTAAGTAGGCTTCAAGAATGCGCCAGACTCTCAGTTTTCATAATCATAAAAAAATGAAGTACTTAATAGGGCTACTTTGTTTAAAATCGGCCTTCAAAGACAGCGAGGTGGAAAAATTCTTAAAATTACCCATCTGAGTAATTATTTTTTTTTGGCTATTTTCTCGTTCCTAAGGTTAATTAATGATAAGAATACTGAAAACTAACCAACAAATAGTTTCAGAGTTGGGTAAGAAAAGTTTTACGTAAAAAGTGGTTTTGAATAAAACACAGATGATAATGTGAAAAAAGTACTTAATTTATTTTTAACATTTAGAAAAGGTTTTCAAAGTGGCCACCACCAGCAGCAATACACATTCTACACCTACGTAAGAAATTGTCTGGCAATCGTCTAAAAGCGTCTCTGTTCTCTCTCACAACACGTTCAGCTTCTGCAATCAACTGCCTCAGCTCTTGTTCACTTGAACAGTCTCGGGCGTATGCTATTTCCTTGTAATAGCCCCAAATAAAGAAATCGATGGGGTTGAGATCAGGTGAGCGTGGAGGCCACCTAATTGGTCCGCTGCGTCCGATCCATCTGTTGGGGTATGTTTCATCTAAGTAATTTCGGACCTGGGTTGCATAGTGACACGGGGCGCCGTCATTTTGCAACACCATGGTTCGTCTGAGTTCGAGATTCACATCTGCCAGCAACAATGGAAGTTCATTTTCCAAAAAGTTTTTGTATGTTTCTCCATCAAGTCTGGACGGCAGTTCAAACGGACCAATTAGTTCGCCATTGAGAATACCAGACCACAAGTTAACGCTGAAGCGATGTTGAAATGTCGAAGCTCTCACTTCGAGTGGATTTTCATTCGCCCACGTGTGGTAATTATGAATATTGAATATTCCGGATCGCTCAAATCGTGACTCATCTGACCATAAAACTTTATTGAAAAATCCAGGATCCTCTTGCTCTTTTCGTAACATGGTTTGGCAAAAATCAACGCGCAATTGGTGATCTGTAGGCAGTAAAGCTTGGACTCGTCGGATGTGGAACGCGTGGTATTCTTCATCGTGAAGAATGTCTTGGATAGAAGTCCTTGGGATGTTCAGAGCACGAGCCATACTTCTCGTACTCGTAGACGGATTTCGCTGAACTTCTTCCAGCACCATTTCTCTGCGATCCGGGTTAGCTCTAGGGATTCCTTCATGACTGCCGCGTCGACCAGGAATGCGGCCTGCCATCAAAGTGTTGTGCGTGTTAATAAAAACACGATGGTCGGGATATCGCTCAGGTTGCGGCCCACCACGACGTTGAAGTTGTTCGCGATACAGTCGCGCTGCTTCATGGCCGTTTCCTTGTGCAACTCCATAAAAATAATGCATTTCTGCATATTCACTTAACGTGTAACTCATTTTTTACACTTCCACGTAAAAAAAGTCCAAATCAGAATGCAAAACACAGTCCAATAAACGAGCAAAGTAGTCAAACAAGTAGGCAGCGGAGTCCGTGGGCAAAGCGAGTGTGGTAAAGACAAAATGGCGACACGCGTATAGCAGTAAACACAATGTGAGTACGACTGAGGTACTTGTTTTGCGTTGGCTTCGGTTGCGCGCCTTGCGTGAGAGAGATAGCAATAATTCGGTCTCTTTTCCTCTCGGTCCATTGTTATTGCAGGTAAAAGAGTTGCACCCTCGTTTACAACCCATAGTCCACGAGAACGGATCGCGCAAAATTCATTAAACTAACATTTAAAAAAATCTCCGTGTTTAAATCTTAGCTTTCCTGCAGTCATTTTTGGTTAGCAAACTAAATAACCTTAGGAGCGAGAAAATGGAAAAAAAAAATTATTAATCAGATAGCTAATTTTAAGAATTTTCCACTTCGCAGTCTTTGAAGGCCGATTAAGGCCAAAGTTAGCCCCATTAAGTCCTACGTTTTTTAATGATTATGAAAGCTGAGAGTCTGGCGCATTCTTGAAGCCTACTTGAGAACCATGAAGTCACCTGTTTAGATTTTTAATTTGAAGTTGAAAATTTAAGTCATAATTTACCGAACGTAAATTTTTCACTTTAGATCAACATTTTCATAACTTTCACCACAGTTACGAAGCTGATTATTTTATGAATAAAAGTACTACTTATGAAAATTCAGTTGCAAAAAAAGAAACTCGATAAAACCCTCTACTTTTTTTTTTGAATTTTTTTAGGTTGGTCAGGTCGAAAATTTTCAAACATTCAGAAAAAAATTCATAACTCTAAAACTATGAAAAGTCGCGGAACATACATGGGGGTGATTCGAATACCCCACGATACGAGGGACCGAAATTTTATTTTTGGACGTCAATGTTCCGGCCACCCTGTATAGTAAAATGTAAATCATTCATACAGTCTCGAATCGCATTTTGATTAACATATATTATGACGTAAAAGAGAACTGCAATTTGCAAAAAAACAAAACAAAGAAAATTCGAATTTGGCGGGCTAACACTTAGGATTCAGCTTAAAGCTTGAATTGTAATTTCATGGAAAAATCTTATATATTATAAGCTTCCTGTGGGACAGGCCTAGCCTAGTGCAGGAAGACTGGAGATTGCTCTTGAGTTAAATTCTAAGAAAACCAAAATGTTTTAGCTGTAATAGTTACATATTCTATAATCATTAATTTCCTTTCAATAAATTTATTCTTAATCTCTTATTATTAGTGTAGATTTAATTTTTTGTCGGATTGTATTGTATTTTTTTTTAAATTAATATTTGAGAGTTTTTTTGCATGTATTTTGGAATCATTATTAGCCAAATATTAATATTTAAGGTTTATTTTTTCTGTTTGAGTAAGAGCGATTTTATACGTGAAATTACAGAATAGTTTATTGCGCTTTTGTACGTCATGAGAGGTGTAAAACTTGTTTATGGGTCGTAAATATGTGTTTTTCATTACATCACCGGTGTAGTGTAAACAAGGCTATTTTATATAACAATATGTTCCAAGCCATGTATCACTATTGATATGATAACTAAATACGAGACACACCCATCCCGAATTAGTGATAATAAAACTTTTTCGTACCACTTGCTCAAAAAAGTGACATTCTATGCCAGAAAAAGCGAACATAACAATAGTCATTTTTAATCTGTTAAAAACAGGGAAAGAAAATTGTACTGAATTTCATTCATCCTCTAGGGGGAGAATGTGAATTTGGAATACTTACCGAAATTTATACTGAACTACATCTGTGTTTACACCATTGAGTTTGTATATAAAGCATTAAACATCTTTTTGAAAAAGGAATACGCATTTATTATGCAGTTATGATTATTATATAAAATTACGAAAACCGACGAGGCCGTATGAGTTTGATGCCTTTGCTTTTCCGACAAAAAAATATTAGTCTAGGAATTTGCCGCGTTTTTATTTTCTTCAAATACATAAACGTTAAGTTTATTTTAATTTATTTTTATAAATAAGTTAATGTTCTAAAAGTACGTTTAATTGTCATTATTTTTAATAAATGCTTATCTCATATTATTATTGTGTAAATTTTTTCGCAAATGGTACGAAAAGTAGAGTATTTTCCTCGGTGATAAAGCTGTCTTAGTCTTGGGTGAACTTAAATCCCTCGCTACACTCAGGACTCGTCTTAAATCCCTCGCTTCGCTCGTGATTTAAGTTTTTAACACCCTCGCTACGCTCGGGAGTAAACCTCGAGTCCTTCATTACGCTCGCGATTTAAAACGTCACCCGCGACAGAAGACACTGCTTTATCCCCTTGGTTAATAATCTACTATTACAACCGGCTTTCAAAAAACTCTACGAAGTGATACATAACTTTAATTTCCGAAGTCGGTGGTAAAAAACGAAAACACAATAACCACAGACACCGACTTCCGAAATTAAATTAATATTTCACTTAGTAAGTAGTGGGTTTTTTTGGGAAATGTTTATTTTTCACTTTTTGTCGTGGTACTTACCCCAAACAAATTCGTATACCTCTACTTGCAATGTAAATAACAGTGACAGGTAATTATTAAAACATCATCAACATACGTCGAAAAACATGTATTATTGAAGGTGACTCAAAAACCACGCATCAGAACTTGACCAAATTTATATGGGACCAATCGGGAAGTATATCCTTTAAAATAAAAAGTAATTTTCCAAATCGGTATATAAATAAAGGAATTCTGAGGTAACAAACATAAAAAAATATACAACTAAATTGAGAACCTCCTCCTTTTTTGAGTCTGTTAAAAACAGGGAACCACAAACTGACGGGCTCCTGGCTAAGTACCTAACAACAGCCGATCTAGTTTTGAGCTACCCTTCGGTTGCTGAGGCCGGTCCGTGGATGCGCCGGACCCAAGGCACCCCTGGAGGATACCCCTGAGGGTGCCACGGAAACTTGTATTCCAGTTCTTGTGGCACCCCCAGGGGTATCGGTATGCGTGTATGCATGACCATCTTTACATACCGAGACCCCTCCAATGCCCTCCGTGTCTCGGAAAGCACGTTAAGAGCGTTTATACCTTATGAGTGGCAACGTCGCAATTTAGTGTCATATTTCGTGGTTTTCAATTTTTATCATTTAATCGGAGCTATATTTTAAAAATCTGTTTAATTAACTTTTTAGAATTATGTGAAAACTGTGTAAAAGGTAAGAAATCGTTGCGTTTACAGTTCTATTTATATGCAAATAATACATTGGAAACTTGCAGGGCGTTATTTTCATTGTAAAATAACTGTAAGCATTACGGTTACTAACTTTTTAAACACTTTCACGTAATTCTAAAAAGTTAATTAAACAGATTTTTAAAATATAGCTCCGATTAAATGATTAAAATTGAAAACCACGAAATATGACACTAAATTGCGACGTTGCCACTCATAAGGTATAAACGCTCTTAAGTCGATGGTCCTAGCTGTCGTTCACATGTTACCCAGTTCGTATGTAACCTAGTTATGTACTGGGATGCAGAGGTCAGATAGGTTGTCGCTCCATGTAAAATAATCGCATTCAGCTGCATTTGGTTAGACTGGAAGCCGACCCCAACATATTTAGGAAGAGGCTAGGCAGATGATGATTATGATGGAACCACAAACTAAATACAAAGTGCATGCATTTATTATTGTTTTCTTGCATATATTTTCACGTCACGCGTCAGTGACTGGCAATTCTAATTAAATAATAAAATTCTCATCAAATAATAATAAATAAGAATTGTAATACGAATAACTGTTTTTGAAAGTTCTTGTTTCCATCTCTCCAGTTATGGTTATTATTTTCTGCATTTTCTTGTCTCTTGATACTTGAAGTTGTTTATTTTTGAGATAACTTTACGAAAGTTTATGGGTAAAACATTGCTGTGCTTACTTTATAATGGACTTTATAATGTTAACGAGATGCATTTTGTCGTAATACATCATAGTGTTTTTTTATTAAATGTTGTTATTTTATTTTAGCCCTATTTCGCTGTGAGTGTGTGTGTGTGTGTTCTGCGAGTTGATATTCTATAAATTATTTATTGATTCCTTTCAATCCCGCCCAGCTGTGAGACAGCGACGGCAGGTACGAAAATAATCTTCGAAAAGTTTGAAGTATTTTTTTTCACCGACTTTATTATAATGATTACATATTAATCATCGAGCATATCTTTTTTTTTTTTTCACCGGCCTTATAATAATGATTATTGATCATCGACCATATCTTTCACTTGTCATCATCATCATCATCATCGACATCATCATCATCATCGTCCACAGCCCGACTTCACCCACTGCTGAGCATAGGCCTCTCTTTTCACTTACCCACTACAATTAAAATTAAATCAATGTCACTAAAAGTAATTCAACAAAAACTTGGCTTAGACACATTTTAAATTAAGAAAACAACAAAAAAGTTGAATTTCGAATTACATTAAAATATACTTTATTGTTTAATGTAATTCAAGTCTACAGATGTACGTTAATGTAGTCTTGTATTAATACCACTGTGTTACAGAATAGATAGATACAGAAAGACTGGTCACTACATCGAGGCAAAATGCACGCACACATTGACGCGTAGTACGTACAGAGATCTCAAACCTCGGGGCTTACTCTCTAAGTCCGTTAACGACGAAACGGCCCCGTCCGAAAGTAGTTCGATACTTCGGAACTAACCCTAAGAAACCTAATTAACGGCAATAACACATCGGGAGTAAGCATGTACAATCTGGATTAAATGGACCAAAATAGTATTTTTTTTTTTTTGTTTCAATCAGAAAAAAAATTGCTTGATATTTGCCGAGACCCCCTCTCTCTCCAACGTAAGATTAGATGAGATTTGACTCGACCCCCTCCCCCCCTTAAACACCTCACGTAATTTATGGACGCCCCCTTACTTGTGCTATGAGACCTTGCTTCTTGCCAAATTTCATAATTCTAGGTCAACGGGAAGTACCGGGTTTTGATTTATTTGGGAGTTTCAAAATATGTCGCATATATGGTCGTATTTTTTATTGCGTTAACTTAGAAGCTTGATTTTTTTAAAGCTCCAAGGGACTGTAGACCTGCGTATTTGATAAAAATTGATACCTACACGCGTTCCTGAGAAAAAGGGCCTTGACCGATGGACTAACGAACGAACGGACGAACAACGAAGTGATCCTACAAGGGTACCGTTTTATCCTTTTGAGGTACGAAACCCTAAAAATGCACTCACTGTCTGTATACTGTACGTGAAGCGGGCTATGTGTGCGTGCGTATCGGCTCATTGTATGGGGCCAGCCTTCTGTACCTATCTATTTTTTGCCTGTGGTTTCTAGATAAATCTCAGTCGCAAAGGACAGACAGTTCGTAGACCCCGTCTGCTAGGGATGCGAAACGTCCCTAGTTTTCGTAACGTGAATTTCATACCTTTTGGGAGATACCCCGAGTTTGCATATAATAATTGAGAACACAATGAATAGCTTACATTTAGCTTAGTTTGGAGCAGCCTCTTGGGGGAAATCTGTACCTATGCGTTTTCCTACAGAATTTTTATCACTCAAGAGACTTCTCAAATCTGTAGGTACAGATTTTGTTGAGCTGAATTTCAGACAAATGTTCAAAGTTAAGATTTACGTATTGTTTGATCTACTTACGTATCAAATGTTCTCAAGTATTTATCAGTTACTGCCAGTTTCATTAAAAGCTTCATAATATTCTGCCATTCTCAATGACATCGTGGAAAGTAGTAGAATATTGTCTCTTGCCCCAGCCCTAGTTACTCTCAATTTGCTTCGTTTTAATTTGCTCTTGGATGCCTTGAGAGCAATGGTGACCCTAGTAATGGCCGCGGCTTACAAGTTGTAGGTCGTGGGTTCGAAAACACGCACTTTAGTTTGTGTAAATTACTTCATCACCACTGCTCTCAAACTGGTGAAGGAAAAAATCGTGAGAAACCTATGTTCTAGCAGCAAAAATCTGAAGACATGTGACATCTATCAACCCGCACTGGGCCCGCGTGGTGGATTACGAGCGGCGCATTTCCTCTCACCTAGAGGAGGCCTGTGTCCCAGCAGTGAGAACGTTATAGGGTATACCTACCTATACCTGTATATACCTTTTTCGAAACACGCATATTACCTAAAGTACCTACAACACACCTGTATCCTCCAAATGCGTAGGCAGAATCGCATAGAACGCCCACATTTCGCCATTTGAGGATGAGCGAGCCTAAAGGCTTACTTACGCTTAGCGTGACGCGACTTAGTAGAACAATTTCTATGAAAACTTCATGGAAATTGTTCTGCAAGAGTTGCGTCGCGCCTAACTACGGGAGCCTTAATGGAATCAACCGTACAGTCACAAGCATAAATACCGGCTTCCATGACACGGTAGGTCTTTGCTGTCAGTTTAACCACAGTCAAGGCTGTGACTGACGGATAACCTATCGTCTAATACAGTGACTGATGGTTTCATGAAATTGATTGACTAAAACCTAGATATTTTGATTTTTGTATTATACAACCATCAGTCATCGAGTTTTGAGTGAACGTGTCGTGGGATTTCATCAATCACCCGTCAGTCAGCGCGCGGACAGCGATGTCTTGTCTTGTCCTCTTTCGGATTCCGTTTATCAGCCAATAAGTTTATATGGCTATAGAAATCCCTTTTTAACACGCTTTTATTAGCTTGGTATGTATCTATCTAACCGAATTTTTAACTCGATTTTCTACCCTTTCAAAAGTTTGGATTGATTTGAAACTTCGCACACTTATCAAGGACCGATGACAGTGCAATACTTAATATATAATAATTAAAAAAAAACATTTTTTTTTGTTTTCACTCTATTCTTATTTTAAACTTATTGAAAATTATTTTCTACTTTTTAGTTCGGTTATCTACAAAAGCGTGTTAGGTATTTTGGTTTTTATTAAAATATTATTTATTAATAGCCACTCTTAAAACCCATGGCTTTCTATTTAAACGTTTTTTTTTGCTCACCATCGCAATCAAAATTCCAATACAGGCTTTTCTTTTATGAATATTATTATTGTCTTGAGTAAACACGTGTGTTCTCTGTAAAATCTTTGGTAGGGTAGGACTGACGATCAGTCAAAATGAGCGTCTAATGTCGATTGAATTACATCACACACCATCAGTCATTCGTCATTCATGACTGTTGGAATTGAGTGACGTTTGCGTGAGCGCGTAATGGACGGCTTACATTTACGCAAGATTCAAAAACGGTTTTCTCCTAAAGTATTTATAGAAATTTTATAGTGTTACGACGATAGTATTTTCGAAATCCATACTATTATGAAATAGTCGATCCCAACATAGCTGGGAAAAGGCTTGATTGATTTTGACTAATAGGAAATAGGTCTTCTCAAAGTTGCGGACGATATGTTACGACAAAATCGCTTTACAGTTTTGCGTAAATGTAAGATATTTATGCTTGTGACTGTACATACCAGTCTCCGGTACCCTAATTGCATAACACACTTTCAATCACAATCTGAATAATTTTGAAGGATATTGCTAATCCATTGCTTCTTATGTTCGGAAAATTTGTCTGATCTACAACGTAAATAACGCAATGAATGTTGTTGAACTGTCAAAATGACAGTCCTCCTTGCTGTTAGTGGGTTGCAAAAGTTCTCCGCTGGCTGTTACTAAGATATTCCTCATTGGAAAACACAAAATCGCTTTGCCCATCGATCCAAACCGATGCATACGGCAGGACTCCATACTCAGTCGCTCTTGCGACCTCTAGACCAACGAAGCAGCTTATTAGATTCTTGTAAAACGAATACGTAGTGACGTCATTAACGGTCATCATCATCATCATCAGCCTACAGCAGTCCACTGCTGGACATAGGCCTCTCAAATCGCACGCTATTCAACTCGATTCTAGGCAACTCTGAAAATGGTCATTAAAACGCAAAAAGGCGAGACAGCGGTGCCTTTGTGTAATGTGCTATTCGCGTCGCGTGTTGCGCCTATTTGTAGGAGCCTTAACTACCTCGTAATTGTCGCAAGCGCTTCTGTGACAAATAAATCTATTTTGCTTTCTTTCTTCTGCTGAGCATGAGGTATTAAGCTCCACCCTGTATACCCTGATTACTTATAAATAAATCTTGAAAATCATATGAGTAAATAACAATATGCAGCACTTTTCTCATATACACACTTCACTCATTACATACCACGTCATCCCACAGACATACACAACATACATACATCACCACACCACCTACACACACATACTGGTCTACACAACGTTTTTCATTACTTATCTATGACGATAAGTAATGAAAAACGTTGTGTAGACCAGTATGTGTGTGTAGGTGGTGTGGTGATGTATGTATGATATATATATTTATATATATATATATATTTTCATTACTTATCTATGACGATTGGGGCCCTCAAGCGACGAGGCGAGCCTGTCGAGTGGCCCCGACAACAACGACAATGAGGCCTGCACAACCAGCCTCAAGGAGGTAGTGGAGGCTGAGGTACGGAAGGTGACCTTGAAAAAAATCAAGTCGTCGAAAAGCAGGGCCGTGGTCGCGGCAACGGCCTCCATCATGGCTGCGGTGGAGGCGGCCAGAATCGACGGGCCTTCGGGCGGCGAAGTGGCCGAACTGCGGGCGGAGGTCGCTCGCCTGACGGCCGCCATGAAACATCTCCGGGAGGAGAATGGGAGGCTCAGGGAGGACCTGGCTGGCCTGAAGGCCACCGGCAGCGGGCAGGTGCAGGCGGAACAGGAGCCAAGCCAGCCCGTTCGGCCAAGCCAGCCCATTCCGGAGGAGAACCAGGTCCTCAAGCTGGTTCGGCAGGAGCTGGCGGCCTTCCAGGCGCGGTTCTCCGTCCTGGAGGGCATAGTCCTACGCCCACCACTAGCGGGCAGGACGGCACCGGGGCCGAGGGTGGCCTCGTATGCGGCCGCTGCGGGAGCCGCCACCCCTAAGCCCGGGCCGTCTGGCCGGGCCCAGCCGCCGGCCAAACCGGCGTCGGCAGGCGGAGCCCAGGCAAAACCGGCGTCGGCCGGTGGAGCCCCGGCGCCGGCAACGCAGACGCCGGCCAGCAAAACACCAGCTGGGGCTAGGAAAAGGATGGGCAGGACGGCACGGGATGCGCAGGCCCCAGAGCCTACTTCCCGGCCTCAGGTATCTCCCACGACTGACGCCGGGTGGCAGGTGGTCGGGGAGAAAAAGGCGGCCAAGGCGGCCAGAAAAAAGGAGCAAAGGCGGCGCCGCAAGGAGCGAGCCGTCGCGGCAAGGCTCCGCGCCCCAAAGACCGCGGCTGTAGTGATCACGCTACAGCCGGACGCGGTTAAGAGGGGCGTGACGTACCGCGACGTGCTCACCAAGGCGAGGGAGACGGTGGACCTCCAGGAGCTGGGGATCACCGGGGGCCTCCGGCACAGGGTGACCGCAACTGGCGCCCGCATGCTGGAGATCCCCGGTGTGACGAGTGGCCCCACCGCTGACGCCCTAGCTGAGAAGCTAAGGGCGTCCCTCAATGCGGACGAGGCTCGAGTCTCCAGGCCCGTCAAGTGCGCAGACATGCGAGTCTTGGGCCTGGATGACTCCGTAACGGAGGGAGAGGTGGTGGCCGCCGTCGTCAGGACGGGCGGGTGTCTGGCCGACCAGGTGAAGGCGGGCACCATACGTCCGGACCCCGCGGGTATGCGAACCGTAATGGTAAGCTGCCCCGTGACGGCGGCCAAAAAGATTGTGGAGGGCCGAAGGCTTCTGGTGGGCTGGGTTTCGGCGCAGGTTAAACTGCTGGAACCCAGACCTCTGAGGTGCTTCCGATGCCATGTGGGGCACCACGTTGGCGTCCAGTGCACCTCGGAGGTGGACCGTAGCACTCTGTGCTTCCGCTGCGGTCAGCCCGGACATAAGGCCGGCTCGTGCGAAGCCGCGCCGCACTGCGCAGCATGTGCGGGTGTTGGCAAGCCGGCCGACCACCGGGCGGGCAGTAAGTCCTGCGCTCCACCCACCGGAACCAGGAGGAGAGGCAGGCCCTCCGCCGCCGTTGCCATTACCACCTTCACCGCGGCCAGTGCCACTGCCACTGTTGCCGCCGCCGCCACTGCCGCCACCCGGGAGGAGACTGAAATGGAGGAGTAACGGCTCCATTGAGACTCCTCCAGGCGAACATCAACCACTGCGCCTGCGCTCAGGACCTGTTGCTCCAGAGCATGGCGCAGTGGTCGATTAATATTGCCGTGGTCGCTGAGCCGTATTTTGTCCTGCCCAGGGATGACTGGGTTGAGGACCTGAGCGGCTCAGTGACCATAATTTCGTCGGCCGCCGCCGGCACCCCATCCCTCGAAGGTGTCACGAAGGGACAGGGGTGCGTAGCAGCACGGTTCGGGGAGATAGTAGTAGTGGGAGTGTACTTCTCTCCGAGCCGAACTCTCGCCGAGTTCCAGAACTCTTTAACAGAGTTAAGTGTCGTCGTCGCCGGGTACCATCGCTTCCCCGTGCTAGTGCTCGGGGACTTCAACGCCAAAAATCCGGCTTGGGGTTCCCGTTACACTGATGTGCGGGGCAGGATGGTGGAGGACTGGGCTCTGGAGACAGGCCTGGTCGTCCTAAACCGGGGTTCTGTCCCCACGTGTGTGCGGATGCGGGGTGAGTCTGTGGTGGACATCTCGTTTGCCAGCCCCGCTCTGTCACAGCGTGTCATTGACTGGCGCGTCATGGAGGAGGTGGAGACCTACTCCGACCACCGGTATATCCGGTTCGACGTCTCCGCCCAGACCTCTAGCGCGCCGGTCCAACAGGCCCCGAGTGGTCCGCGGTGGGCGCTGAAGCAGATGGACCGGGAGCTCCTCCTGGAAGCCTCGATTGTGCAGGCCTGGGTGTCATCACCGGACAGGCCTGCCGATATTGACGATGAGGCGGAGTGGTTCCGGGAGGCCATGTCCGAGATTTGCGACGTGGCAATGCCCCGAGTCCGTCCAGGAAGCGCCCGACGTCAGGTGTACTGGTGGTCGCAGGAGCTGGAGACGCTACGCAAGGCGTGCGTCGCAGTGCGACACCTGTACTCCAGGCACCGTAGGCTCCGCATCCGCCCTCCGGATGCGGAAGCGACGGAGGCGGAGCTGTACGAGGGATACAGAGCGGCAAAGACTGCCCTCCAAGAGGCTGTCCAGCGGGCCAAATATACGGCCCGCGAGGAGTTGGTGGAGACTCTGAACGGAGATCCATGGGGGCGCCCTTACAAAATGGTGCGGAATAAACTCCGCACCTGGGCCCCCCCGCTGACGCAGAGTCTCCGCCCCCAGCTGGTGGAGGAGGTGGTGAGCGCTCTGTTCCCTTCACGGGGGGAGCATACTCCCCCGCCCATGGCTCCGCCGCTCGCGGTGCCTGAAGCGGACCACGCGGACGACGACGACACACCTGAAGTGACCGGGGTAGATCTGAGAGTGGCGGTAGGTAGGCTGAAGGCCAAAAATACCGCCCCAGGACCCGACGGCCTGCCAGGGAAAGCCTGGGTCCTGGCCTCGACGGCTCTTGGGCCTCGACTGGAGGCGCTCTTAAGCGCATGTATGGAGAGAGGCCAGTTTCCACTCCGTTGGAAGACGGGGAAGCTGGTCCTCATTCGGAAGCCAGGGCGCCCTGCGGACTCTCCGTCCGCATACCGGCCCATTGTGCTGCTCGACGAGGTCGGCAAGCTCTTTGAGAGAGTAATTGCAGGCCGCCTCGTCGGGCACCTGGTGAGGACGGGGCCGGATCTTGCGGATAGTCAGTTCGGCTTCCGCAAGGGGCGCTCGACGGTGGACGCTATCATGCGCGTTAGAGCCCTCACGACGGGGGACGCGGTGTCTCGGGGCGGGGTTGTCGTGGCGGTGTCACTCGACATCGCCAACGCATTTAACACCCTGCCCTGGAGTTGCATTGGGGAGGCACTCCGGTATCACCGGGTGCCAACCTACCTCCGTCGAATAGTCGAGGCATATCTGACGGACAGAGCCGTCATCTACCCCGGTCGCGATGGGGAGTGGAACCGGCGAGAGATGTCGTGCGGCGTCCCACAGGGATCGGTTCTAGGGCCGCTCCTGTGGGACATCGGTTACGACTGGGTGCTGCGGGCCGACCTCCCTGATGGCGTCAGCGTGGTGTGCTACGCTGACGACACGCTGGTCCTGGCGCAGGGGAGGTCGCATCAGGCGGCGGCCGACGCAATGACACGCGGGGTTGCGATAGTCGTGGAGAGGATCCGGCAGTTGGGTCTCGAGGTGGCTTTGCACAAGTCCGAGGCCATGTCTTTCCATGGGCCCCGGAACAGGCCACCATCGGGATCCCAACTAACGGCAGGAGGGGTTCACATCGGCGTCGAGTCCACGATGAAATACTTAGGACTCGTGCTCGATAGCCGGTGGAACTTCGTGGAGCACTTCCGACGTTTGGCCCCCAAACTGGAACGGACTGGGGCCGCCCTCAAGCGGCTCCTGCCCAACCTGAGGGGTCCAAACGCCTCCTGCCGGAGGCTTTACGCGGGGGTCGTGCGGTCCATGGCTACATATGGGGCCCCGGTGTGGGCGCGTTCACTGCGGCGGAGAGCCGCCCACTATCTGAACGCGCCCCAAAAGGTGGTAGCCGTAAGGCTGATCCGGGGCTACCGCACGATCTCGGGCGAGGCGGCAAGCCTCCTTGCCGGACTGCCGCCGTGGGATCTGGAGGCGATAGTCCTCGCGCGCCTGTATGAGTGGCGCGCGGAGGCACTACGCCGGGGGGAAACCCCGCTTCCGCGGCAAATCGCGGCGGAGCGGACGGACCTCCGGCGCGATCTCATGGCGGCATGGAAAGAGCGACTGTCGCAACCCAGCGCAGGGCACGCCACGATAGCGGCGGTAAGACCCCTCTTTGAGGAGTGGCTAGAGAGGCGTCACGGCGTCCTCACCTACCGCCTGACGCAGGTCCTCACCGGACACGGAAGTTTCGGGAGGTTCCTGCACATCATCAGGCGGGAGGAAACGCCCGGGTGTCACCACTGCGATGATCGCCCCGAGGACACGGTGGAGCATACGGTGGGGGCCTGCCCTGCATGGGCGGAGCACCGCCGTGTCCTCGTAGAGGCGATCGGCAGCGGCGGCGATCTCTCACGCCCGGCCTTGGTTCAAGCCATGGTCCGGGGCGAGGGGGAGTGGGAGGCAGTCGCCTCCTTCTGCGAAGCAGTCATGCTAGCGAAGGAGGAGGCGGGACGGGAGAGGGAGAGAGTCTCCCGTCCAAGCCGCCGCGGTGGACGCTCCGGGCGTCGGGAGCCGCGTGACGACTCCCGGCCACCGTAGGCGCGGGCCTGCGGGCGGTGAGTAATGGGTAGCTCACCGTCCGATCAGGACCAGGCCCGTGCTGGACGGCGCGTACGTGTTCCACGCGCGCCTCAAAGAGATGTCAGCATCATAGAGGGGGCCCACTAGGGCCCAAGCCTGCCGGGAAAGCGGGATCATCCAAAAGGGGTACCGCTGACCCGGAACATAAAGGGCCAAGGAAGGAACACGGGTGGGTTTTAGTCAGTAAGAGTCTGACACTCCCTTCCGCTCCACCCAGAGCGGGAGGAGTCATTTGATGATTTCCCATCCTCCGATTATTCACATAAATCTCGACCTTATTGTTATGCAAAGACACTGCCGCCCAAGATACAGGATTTTCCTAGTTTGGGGGGCAGGGTACCTACTCTTATTGGACTTTCGACCTCACTAAGTACCTACCTTTTGTACCCAAACATTATAATATTGTACTTCAAGTTTATTTACCATTCGGTATACTTATTTGTCACAGTTTAAGTTTTGTGAATAAAAAAAATATTTATTTATTTAATATGGCAGCCATATATTTATTTAATATATTAATATAGTAGGTGTATGTACCATAGTACACCCACATTTACTGCTGAGCATGAGGTATTAAGCTCGATTCCCAGGTCAGGTGAAGTATTATTGGATTTATTTTTCCATCAGGAATGTCTCAGTAGCAGTTTGGATTTGTGCCCGGTTGATAGCAATAGGCTCGCCCCCTATTACAAGAGAATTTGAAGCATGGCCAAATGTGGGTGTAGTTTTTGGAACGAAGTTCGAAGTAAAAAATTATACTTAAATATAAAAAAAAAATATTATTATAACTTAAAAAAAATAAAATTTTATTACAATTCCTTCACTAATTAATCGAAAGGAACTTCGTTCCATCCGGGTGTCCCTTGACACCTCTCAAGTTTTTTTTTTATAAATTTGCCCCACACTAGGATTTTCTCCTGTATTGTGGGTGCGTTTACAAATATTTACAATCACATACACGAACAGCCAGACCCGGAACAACTACTTGTAGGTCATACAAATATTTGTTCCGTTATCGAACCCGCGAAACGGAGCGCTGCAGTCAATCGCTTAACCACTGCCTCAACCGTGCCATAGGTTACACCTCTGCCTGATCCTTCGGGGGTTACAGGCGTGAAATTATGTTGTGTAAAAACTCATAAATATAAATTAAGTAACTAAAGCCCTCCATCCACATAAAATAAATAACCCGGCATTAAATCACATCAAACTCTCCTGCTGCGGTATGTTTAACAACCGCACTTCTTATATATTTTTTTAAGGAATTTTTATACATAAAGTACATGTTAATTCCATCGTACCTTAACTTAAGCTAAAATACATCTACTTAAAAACTATGGCTTACGACAAAAATAACATAAACACCGCTTTAGCGGCTTCAGACAAAGGAGAGGACAACATCTCGTGGAACATACTCACACTAGTTCTGTTCAAGTGGAAAGTTCCTATAAAGAGCTCTCGATTCCTCCGCACTTCAGTGGCCAACCGATGCAGTGTTTATTTTCAGCAGCACACACCAGCTTCGTTGAATGGTTCCACTTGCTACGGGTTTAATTATTATTTCCGTCTGTTTTAATGTAAATTTTATTGGGCTACTTACTAGCTGACCCCGCGAACTTCGTACCGACCAACATTATTCTTTTTTTTTTATTTTTTATTTTTTTTCTCTCCGTATTTGAACCATCCTCGTACTTCAAGGAATATTCTAAAAAAAGAATTATCAAAATCGGTCCATCCGTTCTTGAGTTATAAAATTACAACGAAAAGTGGCAGTGATTTTTATATACTCGTAGATATAGATTATGTAAAGCTGGATTTTTGCTGTTTGAATTGACAAAAATATATTCACAAGGCAGGTGAGTGCAGGTAACGCCGGGAGAGAACTCTAAAAGGGAATTATTGATGGTGGTTTTATTAGTGACTAGCTTTTTACCGCGGCTTCGTCCGCGTAGATGGCGCAAAATATCCCACGGGAACGTATTACCGGGATTAAAAGTATCCCATGGTTATACATTATCTGTGTGCCAAATTTCATCCAAATCCGTTCAGCCGTTTTTGCGCCAATCCGGAACATACATTCAGACAAACAGACAAACGGACAAAAGTTCTTCGCTACTGTTTTATTAAAGATATAGATATTCTTCCGAAAGGACAGAAGCGGCGGTACTCGCAACCGGCGAGCTTGCCTAGTATGACCAGCACCCTAATAACGTATCACACTTTTTTTTAATGATATTGCTAATCCATTGCTTCATATGTTCGAAAATTTTGTCTGCTCATATAAACAAATAACGCAATGAATGTTGTTGAACTGTCAAAATGACAGCCATTCCTAAAACTGTTTTGCCTCGTTGAACTGTTTGGTTGATTTTCATTGCCTATTCTAGAGCTGACCTGGTAAGATTCAGCAAGATTGTTAATGGGACTGACTATCTACTTAGAATGACGAAATCACTATTTTAATTGTCCGATAACGAATTCCTAGCCGTCATTGTATGTAGTGCGGCAGTTATATCTTTCTTTTGTTTGCTTTCTTCAGTTTATACCGACACCACGTGGAGTTTTCTTTTCTCTTTAAACAGATTTTTAAAATATAGCTCCGATTAAATGATAATAATTGAAAACCACGAAATATGACACTAAATTGCGACGTTGCCACTCATAATAAGGTATAAGCGCTCTTAAGGGGATGACAACAGTTAAAGCGCGGTCACTGTCGGACTGCTTAAAAAAGAAAGAGAAGCGCGATGGCACAAAGCTGGTAATTTATTGCACAATATGAAGCAATTCTCTATTTACAAAAAATCTATTGATTGGACTAAAAAATGAAAACACTATTACGTTATTAGGTTGCTTGAAGAACAATCTGAAAAAAAAACCAGAATGATTGCATGTATATTAGTATGGATTTTTATCGTGAAAAGAAATGTTTAGAGGTATCTTCGTGACTTTTTTCTATCGCACCAAATTAGTTGTATTATGTTTTCAACACACTGTCTAACTAGCATATATCCTGGAGAATATCATATATTTTTCTGATTTTGTTTACTGCAGTGGATCATATAGTTTTAGACATTATAATCTTTGCGTTTAGGTAATGTAGTCCCCTTAATGGTAACTCTCTTCCAGTTATTATTATTGTTGTATATTATTATTATTACCTCATTAGCATTCCCATTGTGTCACCATAGGCTCAGTTATCGTCAGTTAATACCGTTCCCCGTTAGGACATTAAACGGCACATGTAGGAGACTAATGACGAGTACTGTTTTAATGTCAATCAAGTGGGTTAGCGTTGACTAATGATATGCAAACGACATGTTGACGTGTTCGTAGATAGGTGGAAAAGTATGGAGTTATTTGTTATTGTTGTAGTAAATATTTTGTAAGATGTAGGTACCTAGGTATTGACGGCGCAGGTATGAATGACAATCCCTTCAGCTTGACACAAAGTCCATTGCTTCATATGTTTGAAAAAACTGTGTGCTCGTCAGCAAATAAATCGCAATGAATATTATGTCAAAATGAAAGGAAGTGGAAAAACATTCTGAGGTACGCAATTATAGTGCTAGATGAACGATTTATTCATTCCCTTGTAACAGGGGGGGGGGGGGGGGGTTCCAGGGGGCGAGCCTAATGCCATCAACCGGGCACAAATCCAGACTCCAGGATGCTACTGAAAAATTCCTGATGGAAAAACCCAAAAACACTTTGCCTGACCTGGAAATCGAACCAAACACCTCCTGCTCAGCAGTAAATATGGGTGTACTATAGGTACACCTGTGCTCAAGCCTTCGACGATTACAGGCGTGATGCTATATTGTTATTTCTGTGGTGTTAAGGTAAAAGGGGATAAGTCATAAACGCAATAATGAGATGAGTAAACTTAACTCTTTAACCCCTTTTAGTATTTTGCTGTTTCCTGGCTAGACTCGATTTGCAATTTGAGTTGTACGAAATTGTAACACAAATACTTACTTACTTATCTCCTTTTTAGCTTAATAGATTTTAATGTTTAGTATCGAATTATGCAAATAACTCGTTTTTCAATATTCATGACTTATGCCCTTATAACTTAACACAATGATTTATTAATTTGTTTTTCAAGTTTTTTTTATAAGTATCTAGGTATACCTACAGGTTGTCCCAAATAGTAACGTCAATATAATTAATTTGATTTCTCATACCTAGGGATATCCGGAAATACGTATAATAATTTTATTAAGTAGTACCAAGTTTTTAGTAGTAGTAAGTATAGTATAAAAGTAGTACCAATCATTGAACCTGACTTGGTTTCCGTACGTCCTTTTCGGGTAACCACTGTAAATCAGCGCTGTGCTGTGGATCCCCCATAGCACAGCATCATGCTGAGTGGAAGCCTTCTTGTCACAGTCATGACGTGCAGCTGTCGACGATTTCTGTTTTGTGCTCGTGGCTAGAGATCTCTTTGTTATTTTTACTTTTTTTCTTAATTATTAGAGCTAATTATCTTTTTGTATGCACGGGTTTCTGTGATAAATAAATCAATTTTTCTTTCTTTCTTTCTTGATAATCCTAGTAGAACCTGAGACATTTGTTAACATTTATAAAATTCAAAACGAAAATCAACTTTCAATCGTATGAATGTAAATTTCTCACTTTCGATTAAAAAAATTGTATCTTGCGCTAATGTTAGGACGATTATTTTTTTTATAAATGAAAGAGTATTACATGATAGTCACATCCCAAAAAAAAATACATAAAAAGAACTTGTCGAACACGGCTATAACTTTTTAAAGATGTGCCCGAAGAACTTCCCCAAAATTTAAAAAAATATACATATCTCATAAACTATCAAAAATAGCGGAAAATACATGGGATATTTTCGGATACCGCTAGGTATGAGGAATATATTATTTTGTACTGTCGATACTACTTGGACCACCCTGTATATATAGCGATCGTAAATCGTTCTACCAAGATAAACATCGCAATAGGTCTTACTTTCAACATAGAAGCATTCATTGATATATCCATATTCAGTACCTAATGCAAGTTTTTGAACTGATGAATTGAATTATCTCTCATCACAATCTTAATTCTTTACTCTTGATTCGGCTTGAATTCAATCAATCATTTCGATTAATCGAAATTCAATTCGCCGTCGATCTCCTGAAAGTACCTTTTGTCTGTTAAATGGCATGTAGGTAACGTTTAGACTTTAATCAAGGATGGAAAACAATGTGAACTGATTGGTGAGAAATGGAATTATTGGTAGCGTTTGATTTTGTAAGCACGGTGCTTGTCGCAAAAAGTAGCTACATCACGTCTTCTCTAAAGTGTGTCCATGGAGTGTCTGATCCGTTCTTCTCCATAAGAATCAACTACGCTTTGGAATGGGCAACTAGCTTCATCTTTCTGACTGGGTGACTATTTGAAAATTCAAAAGTGTCTGTAATTGCTTTGAGTTTTAGTTTCCTCTTTCCAGATTTTTTTAATGCAAATTATCGATTAAATTTTATTTGCTTTGCCATTACCCACACAGTCAATAATGGAAAACGACAATTATCTAGAAACGCGCAAAGTCCGCCCGTGATTTAATCGCGATTGGAAAACGCAACGCGCGTTTGAAACGCTCGAATTTGCAACAATGCATTAATAATAAATCTTTTATTTCAGACAGTATTACAGTTCATTTATCACAACAACATTTTAAGAATAATATTACATCAATAATTAACAGTTTATAATTTTCAATAGGTACGTGGGTCACACTGAAAGTTTTTAGAAAATAAAAAAGGGAATGGTGTAGAAGCCTGTTCATATTTGTATTGCTTTTCGAAGTAGTCTCCGCTCTTTTCTAAGCACCGTCGCATGCGATGGAACCATTGACTGAAGCAGTGGGGGCCCACTCTTCTTTAGGGATTTCTTCCACGCCTTTTTCAAACGCAGCCTGGGTTATTTTCATCTTCAAGGTTATAAAAAAAATCCTATAAGTTTATCTTTTATTTTTGGAAATAAATAAAAGTCACAAGGTGCTAGGTCAAGACTGTAAGGAGGATGGCTTACGAACTCCACACTTTCGATAGACAAATATTCGATAGTCCGTCTGGCGGAGAGAGCTGGAGCGTTGTCGTGCGCCCAAGAAGCAGGATCCTCCTCCACGGAGGATCCTGCTTCTTGGGCGCTGCTGTCTAACATTTTCCAAGCCAACTGGTTTAACAGTCTTTTTATCTTCTAGGACAATCGTTGCGAAATGACCCCTCCGTCCAAAGAACGAGGCAATCATCTATTTCGCTTGACTTCCGCCCTTCTTTACTTTTGTCGGCAAATCTTCGAATGGAAACATACATTACGCAGATTGTCTTTTGGTTTCGGGTTCGTAACAATTTATCCAGCTTTCATCAACTGTGAAGATGTCATATACAGCACTCGAGTCACCTCCTTCATACTTTTAAAGCATTGAGCGGCACCAATCCAAACGACGGCGTTTTTGATCTTCCGTGAAATTA
The DNA here is from genome assembly GCA_937001585.2 of Brachylomia viminalis. NCBI lineage: Eukaryota > Metazoa > Arthropoda > Insecta > Lepidoptera > Noctuidae > Brachylomia > Brachylomia viminalis. The sequence goes on along the minus strand of OW443303.2, from coordinate 6,226,185 downwards.
TGAGGTATCCATCTAGTACAAAGCTTTCTGACGCCTAAATGTTCATGTAAGACTTTTTGTACTTGACTCATACCAATGCCTAAAGCTGCCAGAATCTGTTGATATGTCAGCTTCTATCATTAGCCGCACAGGACTCACGTTATCTTCAGCAGTCGCCGTACAAGGACGTCCTTCGCCCACCACGTTTAAACTCATAAAACCAGTTGTAAATGGTAACATTGTTGTTGAGTAAGACCGCAACGAAAGTCGTAATAAATCATTGAACGAAAATTTTCTCAAGTCAAATCCATTTCGACGCACGAAAAACACTTTTTAAATTGCCGCCAATTTGTAAAAACAAATTACATTATTATGAATTCATTACACATTCTACAGATTCCAAAAGAGCTCCTAATTCGAAATGTGAATAATTTTTTGTATTTCAAATGGCACTTAAAGTTATTGCACGGTTTACTGCACGATTACTGACAAATGCGTGCACTGACTGGACCGGTCCACTCAATCTGTGTGGTTCTTTCCTCAAAATACCATTTCAGACACAAATCTACATGGCCCTCAAAGATTATTATAATATTATTCTAATTATTGTGAATGTGAGAACTATGTCGGTCATTGATTATTTGTTTTGTATTTTTCTCAGTTAGTTTAATCATGATCTGGCAGTTTGAGTAATTTATGCGGCCTACTCAAATGTCCTTTTTTTGGTATGGTTCGTCGAATCGTTGAGCTCCCTTTCCTCACAAAACCATTTCAGACACCGATCTACATAGCCTTCACATGATTTGACCAAGATTTGGTCTGGAATATCTAGAGACTGTGACCTCTGAGTTTGATTCGGCCTTTCTTCTCAGAGTAGTCAGATAGGAAATGCCGACCTCATCTAGTTTTTAAAATACGATTGACGTGTAAAAGTGTTTGTTCAAATCTACTTACAGAAATAATATCATTTATTAAGAATCTGTTTGGTAGTCAGATAATAGTGATAGGTCAATAATATAATTAATATACATAAGTAATACGAGTATTAAGGTAAAGAATATCTGCGTCATGATTAATAGTGAAGTTGCCGTTTTACAATACTGGTAAATTGAAACGTAATTTATGTACCTATGTCTGGCAATAAATTCTAAATTCAAATGAATTTTATTAGAAAAATATGGAATTCTATTTTCAAATTCAGTCATTTATTTATTGATTAGTGTTTTGTTTTCACTACATTTGTATCTTTTTCATCAATATGGACACGATAAAAATACTCGAGTAATTATGGAACACGAGTTCCGTCGCGGTAGCAATGCGATAGTGGAAGCTGACGATACTCAATCTACGGATGAGTTAGCAACAGCTTTCAACGATAGGATCAAAACAATATTGGTCCATTGGCAATGTAAAAAAACTTGTTATGTCGGTGCCGCACGAACTGAACGATCGCCAGCGCGACGAACGCGTTGAGGTATGCCTTGCGTTGCTTAACAGACACAGAAACGAAGGGATTTTCAACCGCATTGTCACTTGCCGTGAAAAATGGATTTTTTTTTGATAATCGTAAGCGGTCATCATGTTGGTTGGGTCAAACGAAAACTTACCCATGAAAAAGTCACGGTCACTGTTTGGTGGTCTAGTGCCGGTATAATTCATCTCAACTTCTTACCCAAATGGCGCCAGCATTACTTACTGCGGATGTGTAATGTAAGGAACCGGACACAATGATGATGGAGAAGCTCGCAAACTTTTTTTTTTTCCCCCATCTTTTTCTTTTTTTTTTGTGTGTTCGTTCTCTGCGTCATGTTTACCGCAAATAAACGTATTTTCTTTATTGTCTTTCTTTCTTCTATACGACAACGCTCGACCTCATACGGCACAACAGACGGTCTCTAAGCTACAAGAGCTAGGGTTTGAAGTTTTGCGGGCTCTCTAAGCTAGGGTTGGCTCCCGTACACCTGACTTCTTCAAGAAGGGCCATTGAAAAATGAACACTGCGCTGGCAGAGATGCATCGATAGCATGGGTGCATATTTTGATTAATAGAAATAAAAATATTTAAGTATATAAAAATGACTAATTTTCTGAATACTAGGTAAACGGCGATTTTATAGGTAGGTAAAGACCTAATATTTAAGTGAGTGTTATTAGTTAATCTTTCGGAATCTCATAGCAAAGAGAAGTTGTTAATCTAGGAATCTATGTAAACGTGTCAGGTTGCTGTCAAAAGTACCATTGACCAATGCAATGCTGATTTTATTTAAAATTAGGCATAGGTATTCTTATCTTTCTTGATTTTAAATTATCATTTCTTGTTTTAACTTCCATAACGAGTATTTTAAAAATTCTTATTTCTGTACGAGTTTCTTTTGAAGGAGATGCTTTCGGGGAAAATCTACTGCAGCACTTCCATACTGATTCCTAATCAGCTTCCAGGTTAACCTCGAACAGACAGTAACAATACGTAAGTACCATTCCAATATCAATCGTCACCAAACAACCCAACTATTTTGTGGTCGGCTTCCAGTTTAACTGGATGCAGCTGAATACCAGTATTTACATTGAACAACTGCCTATCTGACCTCCACAACCCAGTTAGGTACTGGGCAACACGATACCTCTTGGTAGCTTGGTTGCTCTTGCTGGCTTGGTTGCTCTTGGTAGCTTCGTTGCTCTTGGTAGCTTGGTTGCTCTTGGTAGCTTGGTTGCTCTTGGTAGCTTGGTTGCTCTTGGTAGCTTGGTTGCTCTTGGTAGCTTGGTTGCTCTTGGTAGCTTGGTTGCTCTTGGTAGCTTGGTTGCTCTTGGTAGCTTGGTTGCTCTTGGTAGCTTGGTTGCTCTTGGTAGCTTGGTTGCTCTTGGTAGCTTGTTTGCTCTTGGTAGCTTGGTTGCTCTTGGTAGCTTGGTTGCTCTTGGTAGACTGGTTGTCGGACTTTTGGGCTTCTGACTACCTGTAATGACTGTCAAATATCTACGAATGACAGCCAGGACCAACGGATTAAGGTGCTTTCCGTGGTACGAGTCTCAATGTGTAAAAAGCTTTGTATGCACCGCAGCATAATATGCGCGCTCTCTACAATACACAATCTCCACTAACATTTTTAACATCTTCCCTACTAAAACGCTAATCGGTTATTTTGTTTACTTATTATTGGATTTTCTCTGTAAGTGATTAATGTAATCTTTTGAGAAATAAATGTATTAAACCGTAAGATGGTCACCCATCCATGAGCCGGCCGCGGCAAGCGTAGCTTAATCTTCGATTAAACCGTTCGGCTGGTGTCATTAAGCCAAACCAGGCAAGTTCCTCAGCCATTGGTTCTCTGTGGGACTACTTTTCCACTGGCAGTTTCATGGCAAATCGAACTCTGTAATTGGAGTACTAAATATCACCACGAGCCCCTGGCTTGGAGCCAACACGCCTTCGGTGTGACGCGCGCTTTATAGCAAATCTATACTCCGAACCACGAGTAGTTTCCGATCATACATAAAAGGTTTAACGTTCGATAAAAGTGCAGTTTGACTGCCTTCGTTGGTCTAGTGGTCGCAACTGTGACTGCTGAACGTATTTTGATATTGATATTTTATATATATTATATTTTGCTTTGATTTGATACGCATTTTTCCATTAGATTTTTTTAAGGCATCGCCTGTCCTTCACGAAGTTGTAGGTTCAAATCTGGGCAAGTAGCAATGTGAGTTTTCCATTTTTTTTTATGTAAACTTCGCAGACGTGATTGATATAGCGGTACGAGGAACAGGGTGTAAAGTTCAGTCATACCTCCATAGAACAAGGGGGGATCCTCTGACCAGACGGGTGTCGTGTCTTGTGGGTAACTGCGCAGCGATGAATGTCGGAAAGTTGTATATATTATGCTATATAGTCGCGTGGTAAACTGTGCTTGCGCGATGCAGGATTTGCGTGACGTCAGTATGACGCGCTGCTCGCATGTGGCGATGTAAATATCAATATCTAAACACGATAAAACATATTTTCTCAACTTATACTTCAAGTAATAATACTACAAGTGGTCTTTGAACCCAAAAAAAACCTTAATTATTTTGTGTTTAGACTACGATACCCATCACGTCTGCAGAGTTTCGCTAGCTAATTTAATTTGACCCTGTATATATATCGCTTTGAAGCACAGCATACAATGTATGGGTGCCTAGTGAATAAATTATATTATGTAGTGATCCTATTTATGTAAACTCTTTCAAACCATTCAGCTTATGACATGAGCTTTAAACAGAATGAACTGCTGCTGAATAATGTTGTGCTATTATTTTTAATTTATGAAACTTAGGCCACAGCCGCACGGTTCGATCGATCAGGTTAAGTTAGGCTTGCCGCGGTTGCTCCGTGGATGGGTGACCTTTACATACCAAGAACACTCCGTGTCTCGGAAAGCACGTTAAGCCGTTGGTCCCGGCTGTCATTCTTGGATCTTTGATAGTCGTTACCAGTCGTGAGTTGCCCGAAAATCTGACAACCAGTCTTACCAAGGGGCATCGTATTACCCAGTAACTGGGCTGTGGAAGGTAGATAGGCAGTCGCTCCATGTAAAATACTGGTATTCAGATGCATCCGGTTAGACTGGAAGCCGACCCCGACATAGTTGAGAAAAGGCTAGGCAGATGTTGTGAGGCTCGAACCCTTTTACATGTATTATAAGTTTGACACTGGCGAAACGTGTACCTACTATACACCGTCCTCAGGCCTCGTTTACGGAGACGCGAGGCGGCGCGCGTCGCGTGCGGCGTGACGTCTCGCGTCTCTCTCGCTCTCGACCACGCTGTATGAGACCGAGAGAGACGCGAGACGCCACGCCGCACTCGACGCGCGACGCCCCGCGTCTCCGTAAACGAGGCCTCAGCCTTCTTCTTTGGGAATTACGTTGTATATCAGAAATGTGTGGGTCTCATGGGACCCTTTTTTTTTGAGGGTGTTATATCATCAAATAACTTCTCTCGCTCTGGGCGGAGCGGGAGGGCGTGTCAGACTCTTACTTACTAAAACCCACCCGTGTTCCTTCAGTTGCCTGTGCCAGGGGCCACGGTAACCCTTTCGGACTTTCCCGCAACCCTGGCAGGCATCGGCTATCCCCATGGGACCCACACCGTAAACGCGAAAAAATTACCAGCTGTCACGTATGTACACTTGGGTCGAGTAGGTAGGTATTGAAGTTTTGTATACGACAGCTGATCATTGTTCAGTTTGATGGTCTGTACCACACCCACACACACATATATGACCACACATTAATTCTGATACACGCTGTATAATCGCAATTTCACGTTTGGTGTAAACACATAAATTGAATTATTTACATAACTAGCACCAAAAAAAAATTACCTTTTAACAACTATTATACCTACAATACTTTTTTTCTATGATTAACTGTTCTGTTGTAACCTTGAGCGATTATCTAATGAATAAATAATGAGGCTTTTGTGTTGCGCAAGCGTCGCGTTGTTTTAATTAACGTAATTTGAATATCGAATGAGCAGCCATGAACTTCGGCTGCACTCGTCCTCTACTGCGTGCATACTAATGAGGTTTGGTTTGTGTCTCTTTTTAAATTTTTATTTTAAACTAGCCTTTGTCTGCGACTTCGTCCGCGTGTAATTTCGGCTCCCGACCGTCCGCGTAGCATCGCGTCAGGCCTCCGTCACTCCATGTACTTGCGCGCTATAATTACCTACCGCTCGAGCGAGCGCTCTCGGACCGTTTGCGGTCCAAATTGCGTGCTGTAGGATCGCGCGGTGCGAAGCAATCACAACTGTACGCTTAAGCATTTAGGCACATTTTAGCATGCAGTGGTTGCTGAGGCGACGGAGTAGGCTATTATCTCAATAGGTATTGGAAATTTTCTGCTGAGTGAAGTATCTGTTACGTAGTAACTATTTAGTAATCTGTGATCGCGTCACCCGCCCACTCTATTACTTCCGTTTTCGCTTAGCATTATTTCTGACTGTTTTTCTTTTTTCTCGCCTCCTAAGAGTCGTAGTGTGATGTTTAATAACCTATAACCTTCCTCTAGAATTAGGCTACCAAAAGAATTTTAATGAACCAAATGGTATTGTTCGTCAAATCGTTGAGCTCCTTGAGTCTAAGTTGAGCTGCACGATTACTGACAATTGCGTGCACTGACTGGACAGGTCCACTCAATCTGTGTAGTTTTCCTCAAAAGAGCATTTCAGACACCAATCTACATGGTCTTTACATGATCTGACCAAGATTATGTCTGGACTTTAAAAGAGACTGTGACCTCTGAGTTTGTTTCTGCCTTTCTTCTCAGAGTAGTCAGATAGGAAACGCCGACCTCATCTAGTTTTAAAAATATGATTGACGTGTAAAAGTATTTGTACAAACCTACTTACAGAAATAAAATCATTTATCAATTATCACTCAAATCGGTCAGCAGTTCCGGAGGATAACGCTTTCAAACAAAAACAAAACTCTTAATATTAGTATAGACTTGACAATACAGCGTTTCTATATTATAATTATCTAAGTTTAATATAAATGTATTATAGACCTTCCGAAATAAATTCTCCAAATTATGATAAAAACCACATCAAAAACCGTTGTGTTGTTAAGAACAACGCGGTCATACAGACAGACACGTTAAGAGACTATTTCTGTTTTGTGCTCGTGATTAGAGATCTCTTTGTTATTGTTACTTTTTTTTCTTAATTATAAGGGCTAATAACACTGACCTCTATTAAAATACGCTGGACTGGCTATCGCTATCAATTTCATGTGCCTATTTGAAAATCGCCATTTTGGCGCTGACGGCAGCAGTGTGGGGGAATGGAACTAATACTAGTGATGTATAACAAAAGGTTTGTTATCGATAAAAACTTTTCTGATATCGACCACAATGATAGAAATATTACCAACGCTATTGTTACAGATTTCCTATAAATTAAATTGGTTTAGGTAATTATTAACATGTAACATTCGTGTTGTCTTTTATACGTAATATGTTTTTAAAAACGTGAAATACGTTTTATAACATAGGTATGTTAAGATTTACAAAAAATTGTAGATAATTGATTTAAAACAAAATAGGCATATATTTTGTTAAATGTTACTAAAACACAGATAAAAAGACGTCTGCACTAGTTGAGTACGCACGGCTACACATCAAGCTATACATTTCCAGTATAAGCTGATCTCGCATTGTATAGGATTTTTTTACAATAAGAGGTCAGTGAAAACTGGAAATTTATAGCTTGATGTGTAGCCGTGTGTACCTAACTAAACTAATGAACTATAGATAGTCGTAATAAGCAGATATTTTACGTAGAAAACATAACTTGAAATAGCAGTATCTAGTACTGTTTATGGACTGTAATAATAAGTATCACATGTCCGGTTGACCCCTTCCTTCCTTGTTCTCCTTAATCGGATAACAGTTCACTATAGGATCAATAAATAATAAAATTCTGTAAAATAGTAAATTACCAAGATAGAAATAGTAATTAATAAGATAATTTATTTATTTATATATTCTTTATTGTACACCACAAAAAACATAACAACAAAAATTAAACTGAACACTACTTAATATACAATGGGCGGCCTTATCGCTTTCTGCGATCTCTTCCAGGCAACCTTGGAATGGACAGAGATTTTCCTGGACATAAAAAGGGGCTGTTGTTGGTGCAAATAATAAGTATGTATACAATACACTAAAATAGATACACATATATACATATCCTAAATAATAGATACACTTATATACATATCCTAATCCCTTCCTATAAAGAGTGCACAATAAGATATTATTACTAGTCAGATACCGCATGTTGCCATGTGATAAGAGACACAATAACTTTCTATTAGGTCTGTAATTACGGTAATTAACTTGTAACAACTTAATTACCGCAGGGGAGGGGGACAGGGAAATAAAAAAAGCATTCTCAAATCACATATTTTATTAAATTAAAAATTACTGTCGAGCCATTTTTTCAACGTAGTCCGTGACTGATGTTTTAAGAAACAGGCTTCCGTGAAGTGTTTAGAACACAGATAATGATACATTGTCGGAGTCCAGTTGACAACCTTCATATTTTTTAACCAAAGTTTGAGAGTGTAATCGGAGGGGAACCTGTAATTAAAGGAAACATTATAGTAGGTATGGGTAAAAAATATAAATTATATACATATATCTATAATTATATAGAACACTTAATGAGAATTATGAATCATAAGTGTGAAATTATTTGTTATTGACTCTAATAATAATAAACCTTGAAGTGTTTTGCTATTATTAGAGATCATTATAATGTGCGTATCATTATTTTAACAATGATGAGCATGACTTTTGTTTTACATCATAATATTACGAAAGTATCGATATGAATTTTGACATCCCTAACAAAAGTTATTTGTTATAAAAATGTTCGTAAAATCCCGTAAACTCGAATAGTTTACGTTTATTATTGTAAGAATACACTGTTCTAAGCGGTTTTCTAATAAGTATTTATGTTTTAGATTCACTTACTTGTGAAAACTGACACCACTGCCCTTTTCGTATCGTGTTTTACAATATACGCACGATTTCATGTTGGACGAACAATACAAGCTATGATACAATCACTGTCACTATTATAACACTTTAATTTATATCACAATCACAGTAAACACTTTAGAAAACTTTTTATTCCGCAGTAACTTAGTACTTAGCGTAAAATCAACAAACAACGGCCATTTGCAATCTTATTAGTTCTCAGAACTCTCACGTCTGTCACTGGGGCGCTTTGAATCGGCACAGCAAATAGCTGTCATTTTGTATGGGATAGCCAGTCCAGCGTATTTTAATAGAGGTCAGTGGCTAATAATCTTTTTTGTATGCACGTGTTTCTGTGACAAATAAATCTATTTTTCTTTCTTTCTAAAATATGTATGTACTTATAGATTATTTGTAGGTAGGTACTTTTTGACCGTTGTAAAAAAAAAATCAGTATGTCATAAAGTGCATTTGCTTGAGACTTCTCCTTTCGCCTTGTGCTTTTTTAATGGTTACATTACTCAGTCTACTATCGATTTTATGAAAATTGGCAAGGAGTGAGAAGTAGAGACCTTTGAGGAGGACTTTTGTGTACCAAAGACTAAAAAGTGTAGTTACCTTAGACAAGAGAAAAGCAAGGTGTAATTTTTCGTTTCCTTAGTCTTTAAATATGATTTTTCTTGTCGGGAAGTAAACATTCAACAATCATGTATCCGGTGTAAACAGTTGAAAGAAGGAAGACAAAAGAAGGTCGAATTTTAATGATAAAATAAATAAACACACATTATAATCTATTTACAAGTAAATTAGGTTCAGTTACATTGAAAGACGGAAGGAAAAATGCATGTTGAAATCCTATACCTACCGCTGAACTGAAATTTGAATGCTTGTTTGTTTATACTGCCGAGCATGAGGTCCACGGTTTGATTCCCAGGTCGGGCAAAGTGTTATTGGTTTTTCTATCAGGAATTTCTCAGTAGCAGGCCGGAGTCCAGATTTGTGTCCGATTGATGACAATACGCTCGCCCCCTATTACAAGAGACAAGGGGACTACATGACCTAAACGCAAGTTTTATAATGCCTAAAAGTATATGATCCACTGCAGTAAACAAAATCAGAAAAATGTATGATATTCTTCAGGATATATGCTAGTTAGATAGTGTGTTGAAAACATAATACAACTAATTTGGTACGATAGAAAAAAGTCACGAAGATACCTCTAAAAATTTATTTTACCGATCAAAAACCATACTAACATACTTGCAATCATTGTTTTTATTTTTTTTTATTTTTATTCAAGCAACATATTAACGTGATAATGTTTTAATTTTTTAGTCCAATCAATAGTTTTTTTTGTAAATAGAGAATTGCTTCATATTGTGCAATAAAAATTACCAGCTTTGTGTCACCGAGCTTCTCTTTCTTTTCTATGCAGTGCGACAGTGACCGCGCTTTATAACTGGCGTAATGTGGGTGTACTTAGGTACACCTTATTACACTGTCTTACTCTTCGGGGTTACAGGCGTGATGTTATGTTATGTTTGGACAATGAATTTGTTGCTTCAATTTTATTGTATGCCACGAACAAGAAACTTGCATCGAGTAAATACTTACGGAATTACCCGTAGAGTTGCTGGTTTCCATTAGACGACACTAAATGGGACAGAAAAGGGGCGTGAAAACGAATATTTTGTGTCTCTACCCTAATGCGGGGAGAAGTTATAGAGGAAAATTGTCCCGGTAGGAAATGTTTTTGTGGGTAAACGACCGCTGTATTTCAGTCCAGTCTGTTTTGTTTCATGGACTTAAGTCCTACTCTTACGATGGAAAACCCAGTGCAAATATAGCTTAGTCCATTGCTTTTGTATTAATAAGTTGTATCCTTAGTTTCCATAAAGGTCGGTTTAGGCCAAACGAGCGAATGCACATTCTAAGCATTCATTCGTTGGTCTTTCCATACTAAAATGACAAGCAAATATTGCTCTTGTTCTATTTCTATGTTCAATTGGTCTTCTTCTATCTCTCACGATTTCACGTCGATATAAGTAATGTGATCGAAAATGCAGTCGATTTATTTTTACAACTGACCAATATCTTTTTTCAATTATCTTTATCGTGCAATTTTTTTTCAGAAAACATTCAATTTCTAACGTTAACTGTCTTCGTAATTTCTCAACTATATCACACTCTTACCGCATTCATGTGACCGTGTCTCGCCTCCAGATAATTGGGTGTTTCGCCAGCCATTCACATGAGGTCGGCGATTCCGTCGCGTCCCTTTGTTGTCTGCCTGCACCCTGCGCCGCTGCCGGTGCAGCCAATAATGCTGTAATGTTGACATAAATGTACGTGCATACAGGTTTTATTGGTCTGACAGGGGTGTTATACTGTATGAATGAGTTTGAGCGGTTTTGCGGGAATATTAGGTAAAGACGTTATCATGCTGGGCGTGTATTGCTTTTCATTATATTGACACTCGGTGTTCGCTATCTTCCTCAATTTCGGAATTGAATGATAAGTGTACTTAACGTCAGCAAGTACCTAATGCTTCTGATCATGTCATGATTATTTAATTAATTAAATTGATGCTTACATAATCAGCCTATAATGTTCCCACTGCTGGGACACAGGCCTCCTCTCAGTGAGAGGGAGTAGGCCGTAATCCACCACGCGGGCCCAGTGCAGGGGGTTAAATAGATGCATGCGTAGGTAATAAGTGGGATACGCGAAGATAATGATGATGAGGTGCATGTGTAAAAGTGGCGCATAAGGCGGAAATTATGACATGAGGCATGGTTTATCAATCGACCTTTCGGTCAAAGAGAAAGAGGCAAATAATTACGTCGCTCCACTCTATGCATTGTTCAATGCGGTGGCAGTGGCGGAAAGTTTGATAGTAATTTGACTGATATAGACAGATGGTACTATTACAGTCAAACTTTTCGCCACCGCCTGAGTCTGAACAACGCATAAAGAATTACTTGGATATTTCTGAATTATGCCTGTAGAAGTTATCAGTGGTCCAAAAGCTACCTTTCAAATTATATTCAACCGTTTCCTAATAATTCGTCTAGTTCTTTCCCCTTTTCACTAACTACATAGGGGTGTGGAGGTTCCTGCCCCGTCAATTAATCACGTCGTCGCGCGTCGCTTTGTTGTCTGCACTCTGTGGTCGCCATCTTGAATTTGCAGTTTGCAACGGTAGTCGGAAGTAAATCTCGACGAATATATCAATGCATTGTTAGCAGCGACAAATCTTGTGGAGTGAACGGCGTCTTAGGTAAAAGCTAGAATGTTTAGTGATTGTAGTTGTATGTTGTTTTGTTGTGTAATGTCAGGTAGGATGTTGGTAGAGAAGTTACTGGATTAGTTTTAGTACACAGAAAACTAAGAAATTAATATGCATGCAGTGGAGTAAAATATTTGAAAGAAAGAAAAATATTTTATTTGGGACACGCTCAGGTAATACAAACAGTAAAAACAATAAAAAATAAAGGAGCATTTAAACACAATCAATATTTCTGACAAATATTGTTTTTCGAGCACCTCTTAAAATGCCAACTTTAGCAGTCTGGCTTATTTTGAAATAAGTAAGTACCTATAAGATTTATACATAGGTATTTAGAAAGTGAGATGGTCAATGTTTATTCCTGTAACTTTGAAGAAGCTAAAGATAATATGAAAAACTCTTGTAAGCACTAAGTCAGTAATTCAAGGCCTGACCGATGTCAGGCCTTGAATTTAATTTTTGAATTTAATTTAATTTTTAATTTGTGGTCTTAATTAACACTACACTAGACGATTCTAGTGTAGTGTTAATTAAGACCACAAATTAATGTTTACTAAAATATATGGTAGTAAAGTGTTCTTATATTCCGTGAATTTCGTTTGACGTCTGCACTTTGTTTGCACGTCAACGCCGGGTAATAGGGTTCGCCGAATAAATCAGCTTTTTGGCCACGAAACGACAAATCGTCTGAAATGTTGTATTTATATTCAAATTATACAAATGGTTTCGGAAAGTTCTCTTAGCTTTTTGTTAGAAATTCATGCGAAACTATGTTATCAGATTGTTTTTGAACTATTGGATGGCTTGAACCATTTTCAGATAATTTTACAGCCCATTCATATTCATGCAGAAAGTTTGTAATTTTAATTTACGGGCTAAAATCAGTTTAGGGTAGTTAGGCTTTAGGCCGGACTTACTTAGACGAAATTATTACCCGGTTTCACTTATGCTAGTCACTTAAATTCATGCCTAATTAAAAGTGCGCTGTTTGATTGTAGACTTTTGGCACTAAGCCGAGCGTTGAAAATCCTGGAGCGATTTTTTTTAAGCATTCATTTAGTTGTCGCTTAGTGTGTCTGTCATAAAATTCAAGCGTAACTTACATTGATCAAATGAATATACCAATATTAGGTACGTTGCATTGGGTTCAATACGATTTGCGCTTAATTCGAGGCAAATTGCGCCGGGATACGCTTACGCTTATCTGGCCCATCCCTTACTGTCCGCACTTCAAGTTAGTTTAGGACCCTCTATTGTAAACAACTAATCGTTTCATAACACGTTTGTTTACGTCATTAAATAATGCCTCAAGTTCCTTTGTTTGAACCGGTTCGGTTCAAGTGTTTACCGGGTTCGTCCACGTGGTTTATCTTTAGAAAGTGCTTATTTATAGTGTTGATTATGTTGCATAACAATGTTTACGCCTACTTTCCTTATGGTGGGGTTATCTTGGAGTTTTGCAAGTTAAGACATCAAATAAAGCACAGGATTACGAATCGGTGTAATGGGAGTTCAGAATTGTTTTGTCATTTGACGATTGCTCTTTCCAGAAGGGTCTACTCGGTAATCACGAAGTCCGTAGTTTAAGTCGAAGTTACGGGCGTTTCCTACTCCGTAATACTCCGTATCACCTACGGACATAAGATTAGTTCGGAGCCCGAACTAACAATGAATGACAACACGATTTGACAGTTGTTCCTTCTCGCGATGTGTCTTTGCCCGTTCGAAAATTTAATTTGTCACTTGGGATCAATTACTTTCAGACGGGTCCGTATTTTCGTTGAGGGACTTCCAGAGTAGATTATTTCGTCCATCGCAACGGTAGGCTTGGAATTGTAGGAATGGCATCCTCGCACAGATTCAATCTACTGCTCAATACTTGTTTGATTGATCCGTTCGGTCGTGTATCTTTGAAATCTGGCATCAACATTGCTCAGACATTTATTGACGCAGTTGCTCAGACATTTGTTGTCGCAGTTGCTCAGACATTTGTTGTCGCAGTTGCTCAGACATTTGTTGTCGCAGTTGCTCAGACATTTGTTAACGCAGTACTCAGACATTTTGTTGTTGCAGTTGCTCAGACATTTGTTGTCGCAGTTGCTCAGACATTTGTTGACGCAGTACTCAGACATTTGTTGTCGCAGTTGCTCAGACATTTGTTGACGCAGTTGCTCAGACATTTGTTAACGCAGTACTCAGACATTTGTTGTCGCAGTTGCTCAGACATTTGTTGACGCAGTACTCAGACATTTGTTGTCGCAGTTGCTCAGACATTTGTTGACGCAGTACTCAGACATTTGTTGTCACAGTTACTCAGACATTTGTTGACGCAGTATTCAGACATTTGTTGTCGCAGTTGCTCATACATTTGTTGACGCAGTACTCAGAAATTTGGTGTCGCAGTTGCTCAAACATTTGTTGACGCAGTTCCTCAGACATTTATTGACGTAGTACTCAGACATTTGTTGACGAAGTACTGAAACATTTGTTGTCGCAGTTGCTCAGACATTTCCAGCGTTCAATCTTATTCCAGTAGTTTATTAACTTGTTCCTTCTCTCCGTTCAGTGAATAACCTCGCACAGCTTATCTTTGATCTCACCAAACGGTGCACCCACAATCCGTGGTCAGAGTTCAACAACCCACCCCACAAGTGCATCCATCACGGTAATACTGCACCTAATAAAGAGGTTTCCGGCGACTGGGACCGCAATAACTAGGACCACGGTCCCGGTCGCCGGATCCGTAAAAAATAAATATTTTTCTTCCGGCAACTGGGACCACTCATAGATTACTTAAAAAAATCTATAATTCAAGCCAAAATCGGTACAGTCAAACGAAAAAATTTCTAAATTATTTATATGAATATCATTGACACGTTCTAGACATGATTTTATCCTATGCGCTTAATAATAGATTAAGCTAGCCCGTTTTTACATAATTCACACATGCAGGTAAAATGTAAAGGTTTTGGTTTTTTTAATATTTACGGTACTACTTAAAGACTGATTTTGTGATAAATAATTACTTACTGATTGTTAATTGTTGATTATTATTATAAGCACGATTTATGTTATTTTTTATTATTATTATTAGCATAATTTATGTGTATGTTTTTATTACGAAAGTTTTAAATAACAGAACTGTAGTCAAAGGCTGTTTTTTATATCAATAAATGATGTTTTTAAATCAAAAAGGATTTTTCTTCAATTATTACATCAAAAAATTTTTCGTTTGACTGTACATTTTTTGATTTCAGTTATCATTTATGAGTGGTCCCAGTTGCCGGAAGAAAAATATTTATTTTTTACGGATCCGGCGACCGGGACCGTGGTCCTAGTTATTGCGGTCCCAGTCGCTGGAAACCTCCTAATAAAGAGATAATTGAAGCTGCGTGGGAGGGTGTACCTCCGTCGAGAGAACCCCCGCAGTGCTGATGTAGCTTTAGTATCGGATGACATCAGAGTATCGTATCGAATAGTAGCTTACAGCTGCAGCCGGTACGAGTACATAAATCTGAGTTTGCTATGATTCTTTGTAGTGGGGAATGTATATGTATCTATTATGAGTGGCTTTTAAACGTAATTTTATGATAGGTAAATGATGAATATGTTTGTCATGCAAGTATAATTTTCCGGGTAGTCTGACAAAGAAGATGTTGGTAGGATTATCTTTTCAAATGTTTGTTTTTTGCAAAATCACACATTGCACAGATTTTATTGTTACACATAAATGGTAATTTAATTTATAATGCGCAGCAGAGAGCATGCGGGGCAGTGCTGGCCCAGGGGAGCAGTGGTGGCCCAGGGGAGCAGTGGTGGCCCAGTGGTAACGGCCGCAACTTACGAGTTGTAGGTCGTAGGTTCGAACCCAGATAGGCGCTTTACTTTGTGTTCGTCACCACTTCTCTCAAAATGGTGATGGAAATCATCGTGAGGAAACCGCCATGTCCTAGAACCAAAAATTGGAAGATATGTGACATCCAGCAACGTGGTGGTGGATTACAGCCCACTCCCTCTCACCGAGAGGAGGCTTGTGTCCCAGCAGTGGGAACATTATGGGCTGATTATGTTATAATGCGCAGATTTTACAGTAGATACTTGCTTACACATTTTTTCACAACAATATTATGTAAAACATATTTTATTTGTATGCAAAAACTCGACCCAGTGCAAAGTGCAGAAAAACAACATAATTTAATACAAAAAAGGTCATAAACCATGAATACTTAAGAACATAAGATTATTCACTTATTTGCATTCAATTGATATCATTTGCACTGTTTTATACAACGAGCATTTTTCATGAAACTGTAAACAATATAATTTGTATGAATGTATAATTTACCATAATGGTGTTGACAAATACGATATTATGTAGGAGTTCCATATTGTTAGTGAGTTTCAGAAGTTTTCAGACTTGACGAGGTTTTTGAGAAAGAGTTGGTCTTGGTCTTTCCTGGTACTCACTCTTGCAAGGAGTTCTCACTACTCCGTAACTCTTGAAACAGGCCAGCCGGTCGGTTCTGTAACAATCTCACCATGAAAACGTAGGTGAAGTGAGCTATCGTTCCACCAGCCGAACTATTCTGTAACAATCTCAACGTGATAACTTAAGTGATGTGAGCTTGAAGTGAGTTGTCGATAGTGTCAATCCCTAGCAGCAGGTGTAATGATAGCTTACTTCACCTAAGTTATCACGGTGAGATTTTTACAGAATCGACATACTGATGCTAGGGGTTGACACTTAACAACTCACTTCACCTAAGTTTTCACGGTGAGATTGTTACAGAATAGCTCGGCTGTTCTTTGAAGTATGGAAAGGCACTTATATGTCATGTATTTAAGACATTTTTGAAACATCGTTAAGACCAAAGAAAACGTCTTGATGGCCCAGTGCTTAAGGCCCTGCCTCTCTGCATGAGAGGCGAGGTTGTGAGTTCCTTCAAATCCGAGCAAGTACTAATGTGACTTTTTCAATGCACATGCCTTCTCTGTATGAGAAGAAGCTTTTGCCCAGCAGTGGGACAATAAAGGCTGGTATTATTAAGAGCGCTTATACCTTATGAGTCGCAACGTCGCAATTTAGTGTCATATTTCGTGGTTTTCAATTTTTATCATTTAATCAGAGCAATATTTTAAAAATCTGTTTAATTAACTTTTTAGAATTATGTGAAAACTGTGTAAAATGTCAGAAATCGTTGCGTTTACAGTTCTATTTATATGCAAATAATACATTGGAAACTTGCAGGGCGTTATTTTCATTGTAAAATAACTGTAAGCATTACGGTTACTTGCTTTTTAAACACTTTCACGTAATTCTAAAAAGTTAATTAAACAGATTTTTAAAATATAGCTCCGATTAAATGATAAAAATTGAAAACCACGAAATATGACACTAAATTGCGACGTTGCCACTCATAAGGTATAAACGCTCTTAAGTCGATGGTCCTAGCTGTCGTTCACATGTTACCCAGTTCGTATGTAACCTAGTTATGTACTGGGATGCAGAGGTCAGATAGGTTGTCGCTCCATGTAAAATAATCGCATTCAGCTGCATTTGGTTAGACTGGAAGCCGACCCCAACATAATTGGGAAGAGGCTAGGCAGATGATGATTATGATGGAACCACAAACTAAATACAAACAAGCTCTCATTACACTCCGCCACCCGGTACCCGGTGCCTACCACCCTGCAGACGATCGTCTGTGGAGAGCCTTAAAGTTAAGACATGTTTACGAGCACAGACGAATCAGTAGAGTGTAGACAGTCCTTTGAATAAATAAAGAACCGTCGACAGTTCACTGCAGTTGAGGTTTCTATTCTAGATTTATTTGAAGCATTTTAGTTCTATAATGCAGTTTCATCAAATGGGCTATAAAACTTGGAAGTTTTCTCATGTCAATGACAGTTCATGAAGAGTTTGTTTTTACAACCGCTCTGTAAGTGTAGTTTATGCCTCTTTCTCATAATGGGCATCTGAATTGTTTATGTATTCATTTGTCTTTATGACTTTATTTCTAACAACCTAATTTATTAAGGGATTTGGCACAACCAGGCGGCTAAATGGAATACAGAGTGGCATACATCACCGCGCAAACTTTAACCATGAATTACATTAGCTGTTCCATACATTTAGACCGCGTAGTTATTGCACTTTTCCAAGAAACAGTAGTGTTTTTTTTTTTTATAACCGGCAAAAAAAAAACGAGTGGAGGTCCAGAATCTTGTACTGAATCCACGATCGCGTCGATGGCCCTGCCGCCCGGCTGCGCCGAATTGAGCCATATCACGAGGAGCCGAACAAGTGTGTGGTACGCCTTACAGCTTTGTTGTATACATTTAACATTCTATGAGTTGGAAAGTCAACTCAAAGCATTTATTTCAATTAAACCATTTACAGGCACTTTGGAATTGTCAAGGGGTCGGTCAGTCAGAAATATGAAGCTAGTTCCCCGTTCCAAAGCGTAGCAGGTACCTATGGAGAAGGACGGGCAAGAAACTCCATGGACACTCTTTTAAATTATATTGTTACATATATATTAGTTACATCATTCATTAATGTTGAATTTATAATTATATGTGAGAACGATGTAAATAAGACGTACACGTTGAGTGTCCAAATAGAAATTTAAACAAAACAATACACAAATAAAATAATTAAAATAAGCCGTGGCAGCTAAGAGAGGACTAGTACCAACTGACGGCGCCCGTTCAAAAACATGACGCATGGAGCAGCTCCATTCGGTTCAACCATTTTGAAGGGAGCTAAATGATCCAACACACGCGCCACCGTCAGCGAGACATTTGAGTGAGCATGACATCTATCAGCCGCCAGGGCACATTCAAGTCAATGAAAGACATTACCTGGTAAATGGTAGCTCGATAGTACATAGTACTCACACTTGTCCTATGCAATTGTATAATATAAAGGAGATTGAGTTTATACAATGCAAAGGTAGTTAGGTAGGAAAGTTTTTAGTTTCATACTTCTCTCTTTCAGGCAGCAATTATGCTGTCCTTTATACAGAGTTGATACGACAGAGGGGCTTTCCTTTAAACTGCCTATACTAGGTACTATTTTCAAGCTCTGTACCAAAAATCAATTAAATAGGAGCAGTAGTTTAGTCGCAAATGATTTTTTAAATTTTTTCCCCGTTTGTTCTCGATATATCATTCCTAACAGCTGATTATGTCTATACGCATAGGTCATGCACCTTAAAACGATAAAAAGTCACAAGTACAACCAAATTTTTTCGCTAAAATGATGGCAATGCAAACAAGGAAGCAATAAATACACACACACTTGCACTTTCATTACAAAAGGTGGTTGCATTTTACTCTGATTTGTAAGCTATTTAGTTTGTTTGAAAAACAAAAAACGAATTTTTGGTGCTTTTTATTTTTATACCGTATCGAATTAATACTAAACACGCATACTTAGTATACGTAGTGTAATTTAATGCCCCTCTGTCATATCAACTCTGTATAAGCTCTTGGATTATATTGGCTTGTCCAGCCTTCTATATTCAAATTCAGCTAATTTCAACGTTAACGGCTGTCCTGTGCCTGAATATGCACAAGTTATTTTTTTAAAGACTGTGATGTCCTTGAGAATACAAATTACATTAAAGTGAATAACTTAGCACACAAATGAGATTTGTTTAAGATTAACATTTCAGTCGTTACACTTGAACAATTTCGAAATCATCCAATCGAAATTACGCATTTAGGGAATTCACTTAGATATAATATTGTGGTTAAAACATAACATGTGTATAACAGTCTATTATAATATTTGTAAACCAAGACTAAAGTGGTATCATCGCAATTTTGGAAACAGGCATTATAAATTTGAAGTGGAAAATTTATAAATTTTACTGTTTTTACGGTTCCTAATTACATGTCTACTGCGAGTAATTGCAGGTTGATTGTGTGGAACTCGCACATTATCTGACATAGTTACCTATAGTACAAAGTAAGGCCAAAATAGGTACATATAGTACCTATGTCAGATACTTTTTGAATCACAATCATTATAATAATTCTTCTTCATATATGCCATAAATTAATGGCAACTTCAGGAGGTGATAAAACAGGCAATAAAGTGAGACGTCCTACTTATTTATAATACCAAGCAGACCGTGACAAAAAAATACAGAAATAAAATTTATCAAAGGCAGTCAACGCACTTTCAAAAAACGCCTACCATAATATTTAGATACTATAGTTTACAAGTGATGGTGGTAGAGAAGAATAAGGAAATAATGTTGAATGAAGAATTCTTATATCAACTCTATTACCTAAGAAACAACCAGAAAAGCACAATCACTGTAAATTCACCCCATTTCATTCAAGTATTCATAAAAATTGGAGCAACCGCTCCTCTAGAAATGTATTCGGCATATTTGAATAAGTTGCCGCATTGTCTTGTCCCTCATGCATCGTTCACGTCTCCAACTCAAAATTAAATTATATCGTGTTGCATTCAAACTCAAACCATTTATTTCAAATAAACCTATTACAGGCACTTTTGAATTATCAAGGGGTCCGGTCGGTCAGTCAGAAAGATGAAGCTAGTTGCCCATTCCAAAGCGTAGTAGGTACATATGGAGAAGAACGGGCAAGAAACTCTCCATGGTTACTTTTTGAAATCAAAGTATTGTTACGAAAATTTGGTTACATCATTCTTGTTGATATTATACATGTGAAAACGATGTAGAAAGACGTGCACGTTAAAAGCGTCCGTAATAAAAAACATAAAAACACAAAAATACAATTCAGAAGAAAAAAAGCCCTGGCTAAGAGATGACTAGTCCCTACTGACGACGGCGCCGTTCACGAACATGACGTATGGATCAGCACCATTCAGCTCCACTATTTTATCTATAGAAAGTGAAAATTACATAAATACACACGTCACTTCTTTTACTGAAAAGATTTAAATTTTTCCTTACGTACATGATGTTTTCATAGATACCCTGACAAAGTACCGCCATGACATGATGTTAATATCTTTAAACAGTTCCCTTAGAGAATCGCTCCTGCGAAGGAGGTCATATATTGCGCTGATGGCTCTTTTCTGCAGATTAAAAATGTACCCAATATCTGCAGCCCGTCCCCAAAGTAAAATACCGTAAGACATGATACTATGAAAGTGATTGACATAGATTAGCCTCGCGGTATCTACATGAGTAATATGACGGATTTTCCTGCAAATTATGTTAAATGAGAACCCCATTGCAGCCTTGAGTCGGACGTGATCCCCAGGAAAACAGTTTTATCGACTAGTTCTAGTTTCTCTTTATTCAATACTGTGTAATTACTACTTTTAATGACCGCTATAGCAAATCTTATGCATTTAGTTTTTTTTTTTTTCCCATTTAATACTAAATTATTAGCAGAGAACCAATTTTGTACCTACAGTAGGGCGTTATTTACGTCGTCAATATTTGATGCAAGTCTATTTATATTAAAAATTAAGGAAGTATCGTCAACAAATGATACCGTTTGCGGTTCGTTTTTTAATAAATGGGGTAGTTCATTAATATATTCTAAAAGGAGGAAAGGGCTTAATATCGACCCTTGTGGAACACCCATTGTTACTTTTAAAACTGTTTACTTTTTTTAACATTTTATTGGACGGACAGTGTGAAAGATGATATGGCTAGTAAGGAGGTGACTACTGACATGACTAATAGAGAAGTGTGGAGAGAAGTATGCTCCGCTGACCCCATATAAATTGGGATATGGCAAAAGAACGATGATGACGAGTTTATATGCGTTTACTGGTTTATTCGCGGGTGGGATGGACAGAAGAGTATTGTAGCTCAACGTCAGATTTGTTGCCCCTGCCCAAAACGTATTGCTTTGGGCAGGGGCAGCAAACTGCTGTGTATTTTAATTTGAATTTAGTAGCCTTAGACATTCTAGTTCTTCTTCTACGTGTACCATGTCGGCATCGGGCATGAGAAGTAGTAGTATTAGTTCATTCAGTGGAATAAAGAGAGACAGTCAGCAGGTTTGGTAACGGGGCTGACTATCCAGGGTGCGTCTGACTGACTATCACTTATACATGCGCTCATGAAGACAAATCTCCATTTGCATTAGCTCCAATCCAGCGTAGCATAATCAGCCTACAAAGTTTCCACTGCTAGGACCCAGGCTTCCTGTCTGTGAGTGGGACTAGGCCATATTCCACCACGCGTCCCCATTCTAGCGTATTGTGTGTTAAAACTAGAAACCCGTTTAACTATTTGGAAGACCTGTGAAGTGATGCTCGCTTGGCAGCCAAACATGCTCTGCCTTCTATTACATTAACATTACATTAGATATTGTAAGTATACTTCGCAAGCGGCTTAAATGAGCTTTAAGTTTGTCGTGTGCCGTAATTTAGAAGAGCTGGCATACTCTTGGAAACCTAAGCAGTACAGTACATATACAGGTATCTGAGTAAGTTGTCGGAACTTGCTATATAATTATTTAAGACAGCATTGAAGCTTAAGATGCATGCTCTAACAGACATCGTTTGAGAATTCGGAGGTAAAGGTGGAAAACGGCGGTGATTTCTTATTCAACTTTTCTTTTATAGGCCCGTGCCCTCGTATCACATACACCCTATGTTGACTTAAACTTGTCACGAGTGAACCCATAATTTACATAGGATAGGTGATCATTAAAAACATTGATTTAAATTTAAGAGCATTACTGCAAGTCCCAAACAGCGAGAATACTCTCAAAACGGATTTCGTGAGAATTGACCCAAAATAAACAAAGAACCTCCGTTATTGTATTAACTGAGTCGGTATACATATCAGTGGTTTCCAGGAAATCAAACAGTTTAGATAATCAGATGCTGACCCATTCACACGCCACCGCCTGCGCCGGTCCTTTGGTCCGCAACCCGAGACAGTTCTCAAGGGCAGGAGGTCCTCGCCTCCTCCATCAAGAATAAAGGATGCAGAAGAACCATTTTGGACGATTTACTGTTAGTGGAAAGCCAAGGAATAAACGAATAAAATATAGTCGTCTACACATTGTAACAATCACTCCAATCCCATACTGTTTTCAACAGTCTTTCGTTTTCAACAGTCTTTCTTTATATTTAGGGTGACGTTAAAGAGGGTACTTTCGCAGGACTTGTACCTATACAAGTCCTGCGAAAGTACGCACTTTTGTAAAAAAAAACATCTGTTTGCTAACATTTGACCTTTCACGAGATCCAAACTAGCGTCGCATAGTCACTGCGAACAGTCTTGCTTTGTTTCAAGATTCTTCACCAAGATTTTATATATTTTGGGTGCCCTTGCGTCACAAGTCCTACGAAAGAATTCAGATTTGGAACTGACATCTGAATGCTACAAATGTTGAGCCTTCACAAGATCGCGCACATAGCCACTGAGCAATATGTGTCGTCGTCGTTTGGTCCTTCTTCACATTTCTGTGTAGTGTCCCTCACTATTTATATTATGATTGAGTGAATCACATGATTAGAGACAATACGTCTGATAGCTCTTTGTTTTTATTAACGAGTGTTTCTGCGAATCTCGACCGGCTCCGATCTGCTATCTCGTTTATAGACATTTTATTTTACGAATACAGAATAGTTTAAAATGTTTTTTTTTAATTATTTTCGAGTTATGTCACTATATAACTCACTGAGGATAAATTGATAAACTTTTTTTATTTTGAACTTTTTGAATTGATGAACAGTACTTGCAACAAATCATGCACTACGTGAGTTACGTGACAAGACATTTATTATGTCATTAAATTTATTCTAGCTTTATGAGAATGTTTTTAAAAGAGACGAACAGGTGTAATTGTTACGATGTGTATATTGCATTATATTGTGACAATATAGGCCACCATTCATATGGTCGAAATTCTAAAAGTGATAAAAACCATAGAACAATATGATTTACTCTATATTTCTATAATGAAGTGACAATGACAAATACATGTTGGTGGTACCGGGAAAATGCCAGTTCACTTTATAAAATACCTTTCAACAATGTTGTGATTATTCTGTAAGGATAACACGAAACTCAAAACGTTACGCGAGCTTTGAATAATGTAACAGTTTTATTGATCGATTCGTAAAACGAACAACTAAAATTCAGCATGAATAATACCTACAGAACTTCATCTGCTTCTGTTTTATGCCCGTTTTTACTAACACTAGACATTCATTTAGATGTCGCCTAGTCCTTTGTGTGTGTGGTGTGTCCTTCACAATATTTTATTTTTACTTGTATTTAAATTATCATGATGTTAATACTATATATTAACATTTTTCTTCTATTTTGTTGTGAATACTGTGCACGTCTGTAATTGACGTAAACACTAGTCCATGTCTCTGTTCTCTTTTATTTTGTAAATGTTTGTGTTTGTGTTGTTGATGTGCCTTAATAATAAATACTGGCCACAAACGAAGTTTCATTACTGGATATGATGCCAGCTTTTAATTTAAGTAATTGAACGAGCTGGGTAGCTCATCTTTGGTCTCCAAGGACCAGATATGATACTTCACCGTTCATATGCCTTTAACTTTGACACCCGCAAGCCGCAACTCCTAAGGAATTAACGATACATTGTCGATCTTAGAGATAACATTGAAAACTTTCACGTGCCAACTGAAAATAGCCATATTGCCATTTTATTCAACTGTTTGAATAGTGGCATTTGGCATACTTTCAGCTGCAAACATAATTTTGCCCATTTACAAGTCTTGACGTTTGCCTACTATACCGAAATAGATTTGCAGTAGCGAAATCATACCTTTCCTTTCCATGGACCAAGGTCTGCCTTGAAGTTAACCTCTGGCTTTAAGGTTAACCTTAACAACCCTCTGATTAAAATTGTTCTAGTTTTGAGCTCATCTAGTATTGAAGGAATGTTAAACTATAAAATAAAATAAGTGGTTCACACCGCTTTTATTGTAACCATGTTTTTGTTAACAAGGGTATGTTTCTGTCAGTTCTGCTTCACGAGACCTACCTAGCCAAACACGTAACCAACCATGCAATATTTTACATGATTATTAACATCAGTTTGATGCACTTACTTCCATTAAATTATGAAAGCCATAACTTTTACTCCAACCTAAACCTAAAATGAAAATCAGTAGTACTTATCTACGTTAATATGAAATCACGAGATTCGTTCTCAGGAATGCATTTTGGCTCGCTGCTATATCTGGAACGGCAGTTTGTGGTGTCGACAGCCAATCCTTCTGCATCGAGCGATTAATATGTTTACACGTATTCGTAACTCTTAGGTTATAAAGTAACGGAATATCAAATTGGTTAGTTTCTTCCTCATTTATTTCAGTACGATCAGTCATTCGTTTTTTTTTTAAATATTTTTTCTGATATCTTATATTTGACTACATAGCATCTGCCCACTAATTTACAAACGAAACTTCAATTCCTCGTATGACCCGCTTAGGGGCTAAGTTACAACAACTCTCTAAAACAAGAACGGATTTTTCTGAGGAATATTATCCTCTGAGATCTTCAGTGGTTGTACAATGTACAGTCAACCGCGCGTCAGACAACCAAATACTTGAACTGTGAAAATCGCTCCTACTTCTACGATGTAAAGGCATTGTCAAGGTCAAATTGTGTATTACTGTTGAGCGGTTTCTATTATATAAATCTTCTTTTTTATTTAAAACAACATCTACGTAGTTATTAAAGAATGCTTACATCAAACAACAATTGTCTATTACGTCTTCTTTCTCGAATTGTTCCATTTCTCGCTAAATCTTGTTATGACTGACTTCAACAACGCAATCTGTAGTTTTGAAGTTATGAGCACAATGACATATTTCCTCGACACAGAATGTAGGTAGTAAAATATTATGATACTCATTATTTTCAGAGGAGACTTCATTTTGATGCTTGTTATAAATGTTATAATTTGTCATATTCTTTTACTTTTTGTCTTTTTAGGAGTTTCGGTGTTTAACTTGCTTATTCTGTCATAAATTAAATGATACTCTTTTTCCGATTCAGCCGTTCGATATTTCGATACAATTCCAATTTTTATGTTTTGATTGTTTAAAATATGCTTGTCTATACATTTTGGACAGAACATCTGTTTAAAACCCTAAAACAGATCTACATAAGCTAGTAGTTTAGTTCGCACGTTGAGGTTTAGTCCTTCGATCCGTTTCGACCGGACAACTGGCCATGTTCTCAATTGCAATTAACAATATCCTCTGCAATTTAACCCACTTTGTTACCGCACGACGACCATCTGCGTGACCTAGGAAGACATAATGAGGACTTATTAACTAGCTATCACGACGTAACAAATAATACGTGACACCGTGACAGTAGTCACACCAGCTGCCGGAACAGCCGATGATTTAGCAGCGTGACAAACGGCCGGATGTTGGCGTGGTGTAAAACCAATTGACATGACATTCATGAATATATGGATGATATGATTCATATTCCAGACGGGCTTAGCAATATTTCAATATATTGTGCCAATTTTTTCTCTGTTCTTTGTTTCGTTTAGTTTGCATGGCGAAGGCACCGAGGATGGCATAACTAAATTTTGTTTAAAAGGCGTCCGACATGGGCGCCATGTCATAGTTATGGAGACACTACTGACAGTGATCTAAGAAGCCCAACTAGCACTGTTCATGCTCAATGAATGAAATATCGATCCTATGTAAAGTAGGATAGGATCTGAGATGATGCTTGACATGAACGTGGTTATGCAGAAGACAACTGAGTAAAGGGAACTACAAACCAAAGAACCTAAATAAATATTTCAATTTTGAAAAGAAAAGCTTAGATCTTCAGTTGATGTTAGGATTACTGCTCTACCGCTGATGATACCGATATTTCAGCCTCGTGATTGGCAGAATCTCCGTAAATCTGCCTGCCGTACAGAAAAACCACGACATTTTATGTTTTCATATTTCCCTTTTTGGAACACAACCGGGCAGACGTGTTTAGTTCTGACGAGTTAAAAACCTATTGTCAACTTTATTGTAGTATTTTCGTGTAAGTAATACGGTGTTTTTGTTAGTTATGTCACGCTTGAAGTTCAAATGGGCACAATGCACGCTTTTATTTAATCAAGTGTAATTTTAGACTTTGTACGACTTAGGGCTGCTACATAAGTTTTTTTTTTGCAGGAGTTTTCCAATATTATTTCAAAATAAACCACCTAATATTACAGGGTCTTCTTCGGAGCGAAGGACCAGGGTTCTTAGTCTACTAATTTACAAAAGATGCAATAATCTCTCCATTGTGAGTTTGTGACAGATTTGCAATAAAAAAAATCTGTATTAGGCCACAGAATATCTAATATTAGACCCCATCTCAATCGCTCGATAGAATGTTTACCTACTTTTATACTTAGGAACTAATTTCAAAATTATCTTGTTGGACTCACAATTTTTTTTAAAGTTTGGGTATTTTGTAAAATGTGCTTTCATACTGGATCTTTTGTAATATCATACCTACTAAATAATGTTGAGCATTTAAATATTTCTTCCCATGTTTCGTGGAAATCACCTCTGTATTCAGCACAATAAAACCGATTGATTATATGGAACGGATGATATCGCTTTAATTGATTAAATTTTATACTCGTTACGAGCGTTTTACATCACGGATTACATTCTGTTAAAATATTGAAGTAAAATACAATTATTATAAAATTATCTCGCTTAATTCCGAGGATGAAAAAGTACATTTAAAACTTTTAACTTATTTTACTGTTGGCTCGAAAGTCTGGGTCCTTTATTGTTAAGGTATAGTTTGCATCCAAATTGTCTTTTTATTGTTTTAACCGTGCTTCTTTTACCAAAAATCATTGGTATCTAATTTTACAAAATACCCAAACTTTTTTTTTTTTTTTGGAAATGTGGTTATTAGCCTAGTTTTAGGATGACAATTTAGAACTAGAGTGACGGCCATGTTAACCATGACAAAATGTAATATCGTAAATAAATAAAAAGCAGAATAAATCACCGAGTACCAGCCCTGCCTCTGCAAATCGGTCTTGGTTATGTTTCGTTATTCTATATCGGTGTCAGGGCGAAGTTTCATAGATATGTACTACTATACGTGCAGACATCGATATTTAAGCGTTGAATGTACAAGGTTAGGTGAGCGGCCTGAGACACTCAGGTCTAGATAGTAGACGTTCTAGTTCTGGTTTCCATAGCAACTGTCGGTAGCGGATTTGGGTTGAAAGATTGTTTGACCTGGTACGTTGTCATGGTAACCGTTTTTGTTTTGTGGTTGACGTAAGGCTGAGGTGGATGGTCAACAGTATCCGGTACTCTGCATACGTCGATGCAGTTAAAATGTTGTATTATAATCTTTTTTTACAAATAATTAAAATTAGAGCTTTGTTTGTTTGAACAGCAGTGGGCCTGGTTAGTTCAGTTGTTTTAGTATGAATGAAAATGGTTTTTCTTTAGTATTATTTTATTATTGTTTTATTGTCTATGAATAATTGGAATCAAATTGAATTGTTTCTTTCTTCTTTTTTTTTCTTTTCTTTTTAATTAAATTGATAAGAATAGGATTGTAATGTAATTAGTAATGTTGTGTAATGTGACGGTATGAGTGTTTTTTCTATTATGAGTCACTGGATACTCGAAATAAAATTATTTTATTTTATTTAAATAAATGAATGTTTAGACATTCATTTAATAACAATTGCCTAATATTTTGACTAGACAATACATCGCAAAATCCTAATTTTAGATTAAAATTTTAAATACACAAACAACTATGTAATAAGCATAATTTGTGGGCTTTATTGCCAAATAGAATCATACATTTTTGTTCTACTAGACTCAACCACTGAGCCCTTAATAAAAATTCTGAAAACTTTTCTCCTGCAAAGCTATTTTTATTTCAAAATTTCAAAGTAAAACTCTGCAGATCGAAAATGCTCACCTTCCATCACACTAGCAAGTAGCCGTGTTCCATTTGTCCACCCCCCGGGGATCACTCGGGATGGATAGGATATCGAATACCAACACTTGAGCCATCCACTCCCGACTCTCGAGTCTTTGTAGACTTCGGGGAACTTCGGGTGTTGTCGTGGATTATGTGCTTCATTCTTTGGGTTATTGACTTGGTGATGTATAATGCCAGAGGAATGTAAATAAATAGGTGATCGATTTGTTGAGAACTCTTTGTACTTTTTTGTTGCTCCGGGCGTTATCGGTTTCTAAGTTGGTGTTTATTTGTTTTGGATCTAAATGTTGAAGGATAATAAAACGTATTTTTCTGTTACAGGTAAGTCGTGATCGTGACCGTGTCTCGGAATGAAAAGGTATGAATGAGAGAAACGTTGAAATGCAGCAGGCCTTAAAAAGTTGCCTCTGCCTACTTAAACTGAGTCGTAAATATTGTTTACTGTTTAAATCTAAGAACTTCACGTGACACTTATATAATCACAGCAAATTGCACTTACATAGCTTGAAATTTAAATTCTTCTGAAACCCAAACAACATAAGCAAGTTGTCGATTTCAATATTTTTCCTGTCGGTTCTATTCTCGTTCGTATTGTAGATGTAATTTCATTTCAAAGTGAGATAAATCTAATAAAATTGGTGTGGGTCCTTGCCCCTGCAAATATATCTGCGCTCACAAAATTGGCTTATAAAAGATGGTAAGTGACAGCTGTCAATAGCATGTGAAAATATTCGGTCCTAGGGTTGTGGATTGTGTGCACTAGGACAAAGAAAGGGGCGAATTATTGAACGTGTTCTTTTAACGTAAATTGGTAGATTGAATTACTCTGCGTACTATAGGATTGAGATCTATGTAGAATGTTGTCATCACGGGTAGAACCTAGATGAGACTGACACAGGTGCGTGGGGATTGGCACAAGAAAAGAGAGGCTTTTAAATAAAAAAAATAATTAAATAATTTTATTTCGAGTATCACTATTCACTCATAATAGAAAAAAACACTTATACAGTCACATTACGCAACATTACTAATTACATTACAATCCGATTCTTATCAATTTAATTTAATTCCAATTCATACACAATAAAACAATAATAAAAATATGCATAGTTAGTTAACTATTTACCTATTAAATGAGGTTCGCTAGTCCCATCAGCCTGCCACATGTCGTTTACAACAGTGGGAGATGATGGAACAATCAAGCCATTCCGCGAGCGGGGCCCCCGCACCGCTGCACTAGCGACGTGCCTCTCTTGCACATAGTGGCGTGGAAACAACCCACGCGCGCTTCAGCAAACATAGTCGACGCGCTGCAATAGCGCGGGAACGCCAACATCATCCTGAGCGCGTTGTTGAACTGGACACGAAGGGCGCTGTACTACTTTTGCGTATAGACTTTAGACTCTGCAGTGGTTGAAGTCGGGCTGTTGGTGACGATACTGACGATATTGATATATATGTGCCCGTATGTAGCGCGACAATATTGTCCGATTTTTTTTTTAATCCGTGTTTCACCCTAAAACCAGTTACATCTGAATATTATAATGTATCACCAAAACCAAACACTGTGACATAAAAACGCTGAAAAAGTTTCAGAAAAAATAATCTAATTACTTTTCGAAAGTTTACCTTAACATATCATTATTCTAATCGTGTTAACATTCCACGCTGGCTCGCCCAACTTTTCAGACGATTGTGACGTTCTAATCTAAACTGACGGTTGGACATTTTTTGATTTACCTGCCAACCGACCAACTTGTAAAAGAGGCGTCTCTTTTACAAGTTGGTCGGTGAAAATAGACCAATAATAATAATAATAAAAGTATCTATCTAAAGAAATAAAACCTTCAGGGTAGACATCTTCGCGGTTAGCAGTAAGTAACCACTTAACCAGTTCAGCTATCGAATGCGCATTTTATTTATTTTTTTGCTTCGAAATTCAAATTCAAATTCTGTTTATTGACAGCAAGTTTGAATTTTGCACAGTTCTGAAATCAAACTTTTTAGTGAGTACGTGCTATCTAAAATTTTCACTGGAGGTCATTGTCCTGCTGTCATAGTTACGAACTCCAATGGGAGATGTACTGTTTGCAATTTTAAATAATGCATAGTCACGTCTTCTGTCGCACCGATCGCTGATTCACATTGCGGATACCTGAGATGCTTTATAGCTTGTGGTCCTTGTTCACATGTCCATAAACTTTTTCTCGTCACGTTGTGGTATGTTACCACTATAACCATTTCCGTCAGACGGTCATCCTTTGGGAACTGCCCGATAGTTACGGTAAAAGGTTTCAACCTCATCATCGTTTAGTACCTTATTGAAGTTACCGACTCCCGAGCGATCATATTTATTGTAATGATTGGATGGATAAGTACTAGGTACTGAAACCATCTAGATTACTACGAAAACTTCAATCAATTACGCAACCTGCTTGGTCCTTGTAGTCGGTCTTTCCACTTTTGCATGCACCGATCATCAGTATCTTACTGTTCTGTTTCTAAAGTTACATTCCCTTGAGCCTGCAATACTCCATCCATTCACCTTCTATTCTGTAACTTTTAGCCTGAGTTTGCCATGACAAAGAGATCCGTTTCTTCTATCCCCAAAGTAAGGCCATCTCTGGAGTAAAAGGCACTATTCGTCTAACTTTTGGTCCTTTTGGTGCATTGATGCATTCTGAAACTTTTTGCCCGCGTGTGGTATGCTACCTGGATCGTTTCCGTCGCGCGGTCATCGCTCGCCGCTCGTTCCTCGGGACGTTGACATCGCTTTGTCTTGCACCGATCGAATACAGTGCAACCCGTCTGCACTGTGCAGTCGGCGTGGAGTAGGAAGGAAGTGAGCGTACTTGTGGATGCGGGAATTTGTTTTTGAAGTGTGGTTTACCATCACCATTCTCCATTGTCTGTTTGATTTTATATATAAGTATCTAATAACTTTATTTCATACAATTTCTGTTATAGACATACATTCCATATTTGTGTGAGTAAGTACTTGAGAACGATAACTGAACTATTTTAAGAAATTAAAGTTGTTTACTGTATTATTTCTTAATTTTTCAGGGCATTTTGTAAAGTTTTAATTTGTTACTCATTTAATTACAAATTTAAGGTCTAAAAATAAAACTGAAATGTTTATTTTAGTGTGCTTATTTATTTTTAATTAGTTTGACTTTTAGTCATAAAAAGAATGCGTAAAGCTTAAAGAAAAACAAGTAACATAAAATGGTTCGTAAACTTAATTATAAAGCTTTCATTTTAATTACAAACCCTTGTAACTAACGTCGCCAATAATTACATTTTGATAATAGTTCATACGAAGCCATCAACGTAGGTACAGCTTATTTTTTAAATGCTCAAGTATTTTAAAAAATTTTTTTCTGTAGATGAAATAATTAATGGAAACATTTACCGAGTCATAAATATTTCAAAAGGTCAATAGTCTCCAAAGCTATCATAATTTTGAAAGAAGACAATTATTTTCATACTATCCTGGTTGAAGACGCATCTAGTGATTTATAAAAACAAATGATTTGTACATCTCAGCGATGTACAAATCATTTGTTTTTATAACTCGTAACTTCAAATGAGCGAAAACAACTGTAACTGCAAAACTTACAAAAAAAAATGTACAACAAAACCATTTAATTAAAAACGAAAAACTTAAGTGATATTTTCCTACATTGGCGCAGTGAGACAGACATTTACATAATTTCCACGGGCGAGGGTACCGCGAAGGTTGTTGAATTTATGTGTCTGGTCGACTCCACAGTCTGATACCGTAACGGAGCCGGAGTGCAGGACCTCTGGCTGCACATTGCAATGTGGCCTGTGCACAGTCAGTTGTGAACGTTACCTGCTCGCGACGGTCGCCCGCGAGTTCCGTGAACCTATCGCGCATCCAAAAACATAGTGCTTTCTTGCTTCTTCGTAGTTCTGTGTAATCAGTTCTAATCTCTGACGGATTGTTCGCTCCGCCGCCGCACAAAGAGGTGGGTTGATTCAACGTTTATTTATTTCGAATTTTGTGGTTTTGTGCGTTTGTTCAAGTTAAACATTGTTTCGTTCGGTTACACGCGGCAAAGTTTGTTTGAAAACGGGGATCAATTTCCAATTAAATCTTTTGGTACGTTTTTAACTTTCTGTTACCTTGGAGATTACTTACTAATGAGATATTTTATTAGGAACCAAAAGGTCACTTTCGAATAATGCTTTAAGAATTTAATTAAACGTGAACCGTTTACTTTATTTTTAATATAAAGTATTTTGTGTGGATGTTGTCTCATATTATATTATATTTTTTAAATGGGATAAGTATGTAGGTATTGATGTAGGTAATTTAGTGAATAGTAAGTACCTTTATCTTTGTCCGTCGATTAGCCGAGATCAATTTAAAGCAACACCTTTGCATTTCCATAGACATCTCATTATTATTGTGAAGTAGAGCTAAATTCCTCTTAAATTGTTTTTAATTCTTCTTCTTCACTCTTCTAAATTAAATTTGTATCACAAGATATTATACAAGCTGTAACATAATTAACGCAAGACCTCACTCACCCCAATTAGAGTATTGAGTTTAAATCATAATACAATGACCATTTTATTTTTTTAAAGCTTGTTAATATTATTATGAAAATCGTGTTGACCCTAGCATTACTTTATGCATTTAAAGTTGAGTCTCATTGCCTTGAAATAAGATTTAATTTTCATTGCCTCAATCGGCGGTCAGTACTTATTGCAAAAAACATTTTTTTTTAATACCTATAATAATACCTAGTTACTGAAATCAATTCAGTAGTCAATTATGAGCAAACTACTTTCAGGACTTGCGTTTATTCGGTTACACCTTGTTTATGACTTACATTTCAGTTTTCAAATAAATAAACCTTAAAGAAACTTTAAATTAATGTTATTCAAAACCTCTTTGTTGAAGTTTTTCTTAGTAATAATATCTTAAGAGGTTTTATTCTAGTTCATTGGATAATTCAAAGCCAAAGGTTGATATAAAAATATCTGTTCCAAACTAAATTAAAATAAGAAATCCACTTGACGAGGAAAAACTTGATGAAAGGAAAATTATAGGTACAAGTGTAACTGCACACGGAACAGCCATTAAAGAAATTAAGGGTAATTTCGACCTGCAGACGGCGGCGACAGAGCCGAGGTATTTTTTAAGGGGACTACATGACCTAAACGTAAGTTTTATAATGCCTAAAAGTATATGATCCAATGCAGTAAACGAAATCAGAAAAATATATGATATTCTTCAGGATCTATGCTAGTTAGATAGTGTGTTGAAAATTTAATACAACTAATTTGACACGATAGAAAAAAGTCACAATTATACCTCTAAAAAATTATTTCAACGATTAAAAACCATACTAATAAACTCGTACATGCAATCATTCTGTTTTTTTCTTCAGATTGTTTTTCAAGCAACATATTAACGTGATAGTGTTTTAATTTTTTAGTCCAATCAATAGATTTTTTGTAAATAGAAAATTGCTTCATAGTTTGCAATAAATTATCAGCTTTGTGTCATCGCGCATCTTTTTCTTTTCTATGCAGTCCGACCGTGACCGAGCTTTGGCTGCGGTCAGCCCTTTAATGAAAGTTCTCAAGAACAGAACGTAATCCACATACATAAGTGAAGCAGTTTTTCCCTCTGGAGTGTAGTATTCATTCTTGCTTCAAGTTTTTTAGATTGGTCTTTTGAGTCTTAGGTCTGGATTTCAAAGGACTAATTTCAATTATTGTACAAATTTTTCGTGGGTACTAAGGAAAATGTCGTGAGGTATGTCTTTAGTATGAATGTGGATAGCTATTAGAGTAGGAGAAAACCAAAGAAACGATGGATGTACTATGTGAAAGACGATATGGCTAGAAAGGGATCACTGTCCATTCGAAGGTTGCCTGGAAGAGATCGCAGAAAGCGATAAGGCCGCGCATTGTATATTTTGTAGTGTTCGATTTATTTTTTGTTATGTATTTTGTGATGTGCAATATGGAATATATAAATAAATAAATAAAGGTACTACCGAGATAGCGAATAATAAACAAGTGTGGAAGAACAAGGCTAATAGCTCGGGATACGGGTAGGAGAATGATGATGTCATGAATAGAACTGTTATATTAAACAATCTTCTAACGTTGAAAAAACAGGTTAACTCTATGGTGGTTAGGGTAAGAAGACTGGTCTATTTATTTAAAAAACTTCGTGCGGCTGCTGCCATGATTTCTTAAGCCTAAAAATGATCTATTTTGCTCTGGCCTTCTCGGTTACTGCATAACAACTTGGAGTTGAACCCATAAAAAAACCACGTTGCGGCTAGAAAGGGCTCAGAGAGCAGTGTTAAAGGTACTCGCGAAGAAACTATATTCACTCTGCGAGGTCCTCACAGTAAGACAGCTGTTTGTGCTACAGACTGTTCATAGAAAGCACAACCTTTTGCTTTACGACCCTCAGTTTCTCGTAATGAAGCGTCGCTCTGACAGAATTTGCAAGACTGAGCACTGCATGCTAGCGATGGCCCGTCGCCACTTTATCCACATTAGCTCTAAACTCTACAATAACATTATTTTTTTTTTTTTTTGTTCTTTCTGCTTCACAGCAATCTGTCGTAAACGACAATAAGCTGCTTCTTTGTCCGAAATTTCTGGATAATAACATTAATAAGAGCATTAAATATCTACCCTTTAACAAGGAATTTACTGAGGAAAAAATTAACAGAATGGTTAAAATCTATGTAACGTCCTATGATGCTACTGAGCAACTTGTGCTAACAAAACTTACACACACACGACACACACTGACACACACACACACACACACACACACACACCAGTGCATATTTTTGAAATTTTTAAATTCTTCATAAGATTGTCTGGAACAAATGTTCTTCATTGTTTATTGTGTTGGGCTTTGATAGCTGCGCTGATCTGTGTATTAAATTGTTCTAAAATAAAAGTTTATTTTTATTTTTTTATAACTTTTGCAATGGTTTTATTTTCAAATCGGATCTCGATTATCGATCGACTGTGTTTGGGTAACAAAACAAAAAAGTGACAAACACATTTCATCTTAATATCTGAGTCATACAAATGCTCAAGTGTTGACTAACTCTGAATTGCTTAAAAACGTTTAGGAAGAAAGCCAAGTATGTTCATTCATTGTGAAAATATTTGACTGTGATTTCCGTTTCTTTGAAATAATAACAAGACATTATTAACAGTATTTCTTAAAGCTTTTTCATCTACTTATACTAATTCTGCTCTTATTTGACTGGTCTATGTTTTGACCACCTTTATTTAATAACCACGGCAGAAAGGGGCGTTGCTATGTGAATACGAACAACAAACTTGCATCCCTAACATTATTATTATTATTATTTTTTTTCCTCGTCGAGATGTCTGCACCAATGACGGGGTTTGCTAGGACCGATGCCTGCTAGGGTTGCGGAAAAGTCCAAGAGGGTTACCGTGGCCCCTGGCAGAGGCAACTGAAGGAACACGGGTGGGTTTTAGTCAGTAAGAGTCTGACACGCCCTCCTGCTCTGCCCAGAGCGGGAGAAGTTAAGTACTTGATGATTTTCCACCCACAAAAAAAAAAAAACTTGAATCCCTAACATTATTTTGTCTTAAACAGCATTTCATTGTAAATAAAATAACTCTAATTTTAATGAAGTCGTGGGTTGTCAAATGAAATCTAATGCCGGTAATCTAATCGCGCCAACTGTAGTAGCTGAAGGTACTCCGGGTGCCTTCATAGGTATACAACTGTTACGTACGGAACTCTACAAAAGGCGAATGACCGCGAAGTTCAACAAACACCATTTTAAACAACTTAGCCTTACGAATAAATTCACAAAAATATCACGTCTGGCCCACCAACAAAGTGCGAAACCTGACCGATAAAGAACCCAAAACACGGTACTTTACCTCGCATTGTTTGACAAATAAATATTTCCTTAGACACATCCATACTAATCTACAGGGTCAAATTAAATTAGCTAGTGAAACTCCGCAGTCGTGATGGGTATCGATATCTAAACTCTATAAAATAATAATAAAAAAGATTTGATGTTTTTTTTTAGCGGCCACCACCGCTGGCAGTGTTGTTACATGAAGTATGAATTGAAAAATATGTTTAATCCTGTTTAGATATCGATACCAATCACGTCTGTGAAGTTTACACAAAAATAACAGATTTTTTAAACTGATATTTCAAGTGAATACCCTAACTGCGCGGTCGATTTACTTTTTGTTTTATCGTGTATAGATATCGAGACCTATCACGTCTGCGGAGCTAGCTAATTTAATATAAGCTAAATTAATTTAAGGTACCTACTAATATTATAAAGAGGTAAAATTTCTCAGTTTGTATGTAGGCGATAAACTTCGGAACTATTGATCCGATTATAAAAATGATTTCACTGACAGACAACTGCACTATTGCCGAATGCCGAGTATCATAGGATAATTATTTATGTTTTAAGTTAAGAGGCTGACAACACCTAAAGCGCGGTCACAGTCGGACTGCATTCGAAACAAAGAGAAGCGTGATGACACAAAACTGGTAATTTATTGCAAAATATGAAGCAATTCTTTATTTACAAAAAGTCTATTGATTGGACAAAAAAAAACACTATCACGTTAATTTGCTGCTTGATGAACAATCTGAAAAAAAAACATAATGATTGCATGTATATTAATAATTATGATTTTTAATCGTTAAAAGAATTTTTTTGACGTATCTTCTTGACTTTTTTCTATCGTACCAAATTTTTTTTTTTTTTTTTTTTTTTTTTTTTTAGTTGTATTATGTTTTTAACACAATAGCTAACTAGCATATATCCTGAAGAATATCATATATTTTTCTGATTTTGTTTACTGCAGTGGATCATATACTTTTAGGCATTATAAAACCTGCGTTTAGGACTTTAGGTCATGTAGTCCCAACTTCACACGAACGCGAACTTCACGCTAATATTTCCATATCGGAATGTCGTGCATGTCGGACACTAATGATACATATCGGTGGTTCGATCGTGTGACGTCAGTCGTCGATGTCTGGTGCCGTGGTTTAAAACGACACGTGTCATTAGGCTTTAAGACCTGGTCTGGTGTGATTTATGTCCTCGTTTGTAGTCACTTTTTCAGACATAATTGATTGGTGTGCAGTGACTACAGTAAAGCTGGACACGTGTATGATTTGTTTTAGAATGAATTCCGTACAAAGTTGCTGTTTTACATCTGATTTGATGGTTCGGTGGATAGATTTGGAATTTCGGATGCAAAAACCTCTTTTTCTTTTACGTTAAAAACTTGTCATAGCAACTTTTTTTTAAAAGATTGCCAATATTGTCAGACCAAATCAGTTATTGTTATTTTCTAATTTAATTTACTTATTTGGAGAAAATAAACGACTCATAGACATTCCGCTCGTTTGACACATTTAAAATATGGACGTAAAGTAATATTTAAATTTCATCAAAATTTTTATTACTTATTTGCTTAGACAAAACATCTAACATAAACTTAGCCTAGCGTTTCTTTATATTTAGTCTAAACGATTTGGCATCCAGTTAAATAGTTGTATAAGTACAGTCGCCAGCACATCAATATACACGAAACTGTCAAATTTCATCAAATGATTTTAAACCTTAAAATGTTGAAGTCTAAGATCAAAATCGAATGAGAATATTTGATAGTTTGTGTTAACTTGACCTGCTGCTGTGTGTACGCACGGCTACAGATCAAGCTATGCAGATCCAGTATAAGCTGATCTCACATTGTATAAGATTGCCTTACAATGAGAGGTCAGTGTAAACTAGAATAGTATAGCTTGATGTGTAGCCG
Organism: Brachylomia viminalis; assembly: GCA_937001585.2. Classification (NCBI taxonomy): domain Eukaryota; kingdom Metazoa; phylum Arthropoda; class Insecta; order Lepidoptera; family Noctuidae; genus Brachylomia; species Brachylomia viminalis. Next base: position 6,187,577 of record OW443303.2, on the reverse strand, counting down.
TGTGTACATATACTTATTTATTTGGCTTTACTTCGGACACTATAACTCAGTGTGTTTCAAGCTTTTCCAAAGAAATTATTAACAAAGAACTAAAACCTTATTTATGCCAATGCATTTGTTAGGAATGTTTCATAAATTATCTATCATATAAAAGTGTTTTTTTTTTCTATAAATACCTTAAATCTACTAACACTTTAGTCATTCATTATTCGTATGTCACGATAACTCGTGTTACGTAAACTTTGTATACTTTCATTGACCTGTGTCATGCAATCAAGGAGCGTGTGCTAGAACACTGTTACCAATATATCTAACCAATCAACTATCTAAGATAGATAAAACATTTATTCAAGCATCACTTGTCCAGCACCCTAATTGCGTAACACACTATCAATCAAAATCTGAATCGTTTTGAAGTACCTATATCTATGGCTAATCCATTGATTCATATCATTCATTCATTCATTCGCTTCGTTGATTGTTTTAAGGACCACGCTACCGCATTAGGAATTTCCTGTAATGATAGCAGTTATTGTAATAAATAAATAACAAAAATAGTAGATTGTTTTACAAGGAGCTAAAATGACCCATTATATACGAGGTAGTTCTACTCTCTATAAATAGAAACCGAGTTTTAATGGGTTTTAGCGCCGTGTGTTACACTCTACTTTTCACTACGATCGATTGCGAGAAAATAAAACAATCCAATACAATATGAAATATGTAGTTTATTTTATTAAAAATTAAATGTACAATTTGCACAATTCTGGATATTTAACGAGATGTTTTTTCCCGGTAACTTAATTTCAGTCCTCTGTGAAGATGAATGTTGAGTGGTTCTTTTCCTTTCTTTTCTATTTGCAAATTAGGGTCTCCATTCTCACTAGATGATGACATTTTCACTATTGTAAAATTAATTACGGTCACTACCAATTCAATTTGCAATTAGAGAAAAATTATAAAGATTTCGCGCCAATGTCTTTTTTTTTGTTTTTTTTTCTGCAGCCGCAACACATTGCATGCATTCTACCAAAGAGATCACCGATTTTAGTTCCATTTTCAAAAATAAAATGAAGTTCTTTTTTTATGAAACAGTAATAAGTCGAGTCTATATTCATGATTATTCTACTTATGACTAAAGAGTTTTTCGTTTTTGTAGGCTCATTATCATTTGACACACAAAAATTAAAAAAAAAAACTATTTCCCCTAGAGGAAGAATTGCTATTTTTTCTTCGCTCTGGTACGCCACAATGACGGTCTTTTTGAGCAAGAGGAGTGAAAAATATGTTAAAAAAATTTGTCTGCTCAACAACGTAAATAACGCAATGAATGTTGCTGAACTGTCAAAATGACAGCCATTGCTACTAATAGTGTGATACGGAATTAGCCCGCTGTACTGGATAACCTATAAGTACAGAGTCAAATTAAATTAGTTAGCGAAACGAAACTTAATGGATAGCAATATCCAAATATATAAACAAAAAAATTAAATTGGGTCAACGACTCGTAAGTATTGTAATTACTTGGAATATTAGACAATATTTTTTTTTGTAAACTTCACAGAAGAAAAAAACTGATTTTCTGTTTAGATAATCATTGCGTGGTCTGCGAAGTTTCGCTAACAAATTTAATTTGACGTATTGCAACAAATATCTTTAAAATTCAAAACAACAGAGCTCGTTTCTCCCTCAAAATCCCGTCCAATAACAATCCGCTTTATCAATTGCTCATAAGTATTGTAATTACTTGAAATATTAGACAATGTTTTCTTTCGTAAATTTCACAGAAGAAAAAAACTGATTTTCTGTTTAGATAATCATTGCGTCGTCTGCGAAGTTTCGCTAACAAATTTAATTTGACGTATTGCAACAAATATCTTTAAAATTCAAAACAGCAGAGCTCGTTTCTCCCTCAAAATCTCGTCCAATAACAATTCGCTTTATCAATTGCTCATAAGCTACCAGTTCAATTCTATATTCCTTAACTGATTTGCTAATCAACACTGCCCGTTATTTGTAAACACAGTGTTTAATGAAAACAGGTTTTATTACGCAACGTGATTAGTTCAAAGGTTAAACTTGGTACTGACCACCTAACTGACCAATCTGTCTCTAATGACCGTAGCTCTCAATGTAGGCGTCCCTAAGGACCAGGACCAAATTCGAAGTGCCCAAAGATCTTTAATGGTTGCTCCTTTAAGGGGACTACACATAGATATCGTGGGACTACATGACCTAAATGCAAGTTTTATAATGCCTAAAAGTATATGATCCACTGCAGTAAACAAAATCAGAAAAATATATGATATTCTTCAGGATATAATATGCTAGTTAGATAGTGTGTTGAAAACATAATACAACTAATTTAGTACGATAGAAAAAAGTCACGAAGATACCACAAAAAATTTATTTTAACGATTCAAAACCATACTAATATAGGTACTATCGAGGAAGTTCATATCTAAGCAGTTTTAGAACAAAATCCCGTGAACACGATGACCGCATCTGTTTTACGTTAGTTACTGTTAGCGCCCGAGCGCTACAGGGAAAAATAGTCCTAAAGGTGCATAGATATGAACTTCCTCGATAGTACATGTAATCATTCTGGTTTTTTTTTTCAGATTGTTCTTCAAGCAACTTATTAACGTGATAGTGTTTTCATTTTTTAGTCCAATCCATAGATTGTCTGTAAATAGAGAATTGCTTCATATTTTGCAATAAATTACCAGCTTTGTGTCTCTTACATATATATATCTTATATATCTTCTCATTCTTTTCTATGCAGTCTGACAGTGACCGCGCTTTAGCTGTTGTCAGCCCCTTAAAAATCAGAGGGTGGATAACCGATCTGAGTGGAAAACACGTCCGTAAAAAAACATTAAAGGAAAATTCAGACATAACAAGACTAACAGTAGATTTTATAAATAGAACGCATGGTCCATTACGTATGAATACAAAAGTAATAATAATATAACAAAAATAAAAGCACGCAAAAAAGGTCGTTAGCTGTTACTAGCAGTTTGCAATCGCGATGCAAATTAACCTCTAAAAATAAATTCTGAATGAATATTTGCCATAGAATGAGGTCAAGTGTTCATAATAACATACAACTGGTGACCGATATGATATGCATGCGGCTTGTAGTTCTGCACTCGACACGCCCCAGTTTTTACTCATAGATCCATTAAGTGACTGTTTCGCGGTTTTTGGCGAGAACTTTAAAGTCTGAAACTGTACTGTGGGAGAATAAAGCCTAATTAAAACCTCTTTTTTGCTCTTTAAATGATGTATTTGAAAAAACAACGCGTAAAAAATATAATAGCTGTTATTTTGTATTATGGTAATCATACTGCGTGCGGAACCAACGGTTGATTTTATTGTTCTCAATTTGAAACTGAGATTTGTCTCGAATTTTCGACAAATTCATAACATGAAACAGGTCACAGTTTGTATTTTATTTATCTACTCTTACGATTTTGGTTGTTAAACATACATTTTTCAGTCGGGAATAAAACAAAACCGTTTACTGTTTTGCGAAAACTCTTTCATATTTTCAAGTCATGCATTTTCTTTATTAGGTACCTACTTACTTAATAAAAACATCAACGCGACATACATAAAACTCTACGTCACATTGTTGTCTTGATATCCGAGCTAGAAAATTTTATTTTTTCCTTGCTGTTTATGTTACAATTCTACGAAGAAAATGCTAACAAGAAGGAAGTATCTTCAAAGCAATTCCCATGTCACAATTCCTGGTATATCAGATCATATCACGATAAAGCTTTCGAGAATTTTATCTAAATGGACGTACTTAAATAGATTATTAGATAAAAAAAAACAGACAAATTACTACATATTAAAACCATGTTTTTTCACATTTTCCTTGTTTTGACAAGCGGGAACCTCTTCTGTTATAGAGGAAACCATCACGACAAAATAATGATGTATTCCATAATAGCTTAGCTTAGCTTAGTAATTGAATGAATTACGAAAGCCTGTTTGGAATAAGTACTACAGAATTTGAAAATTAAGAGAGACATTCAACACTGGTCCATCCATGGCAGTCACTGCTTTCTGCTAAAGGATATTGAAGTCATTATTTATCTGACGTCTGGAATTGTTCAAGCTCAAGTTTTAGGCAGTCCTAACACATTTGGCCATATCATGGAAATGTAAACTTTTCGTTTCTTCATCAATTGGTCAACAGCCTCGCAAAGTGCACCACGTTTACCAGTAGTAAACCCTTATGCACTCTCTCCCAAAATCTTTTCATCCCTGCCAACCAAATATGTCCATCAACAATTTCCGTAGTACACCATAACCACATGACGGCACAAATCGATCAGATTACACACAACAGCACAATTGGCTGGCACGCTACTCGTGTCAAGGATTCAACCAGATCTTACCAGCTGATAGCATGGGTCAAGGTGTGATGCACTGATTAGGGGCTTCCTTCCTTGTAAATCTTCGTTACAGCTTGTCAAGAAAAGATTGACGTTAGTTTGTGTTGTTTATATCGGTTTTATCCGCATTGTGATTTAAAGTGATACGATTCATCTACATCTGTTCCAGTTGGAGGTAGAATTGCACGTGTAGATCTTTAGTGGCTACTGGGTGGAGATTTGTTACTAAGTAACTTTGAAAATTTTCTATTTACGGCAGCGCGCAAAATATTGTGCTTATGGGTGTATGCAGCGGTACACACGGCTACACATCAAGCTATACATTTCCAGTATAAGCTGATCTCACATTGTATAGGATTTCCGTACGATGCGAGACCAGCGTAAACTGGTTCAGTATAGCTTGATGTGTAGCCGTGTGTACAAGGGTCGTGGAGTTATGTAAAGTTACGTTATAACATTTAAAACTTGTTTTCGTAAAAAACATTCAATATCTCTATAACCAGATGGTTCCCAGGTATGGTCCAGTACATAAAAGCGATCATAAGAACTGGTAACTCTCGGCTCCGTTAAGGGTGTTTTTACACACGTTATATCCGTGGTCTCCGCCTTGTGGACTTGTGGTAGTTCATTGCCGGCAAGTACTAACAATGTGCTTTGAGACAAATGGATTTTCGCTCTTCCCATAAAACTAAAAGATTCTCTTTATCTTTACCAAAAATATAACAATATGCTTTCATCTTTTATCATCAGCTATTTCTGTTAAAAGTTATTTGTACGTATCAAAAATCTTTCGAAAATCTCGAAGTTTTCCCAGCGTGCCCATATTTTATTTACGGACTGCCATACGCAACGTTGATGTTATGAGCAAAAACAGTTTGAAATTGTTACGTACTTTGACACAAAGGCTTCAAAGTATAAGCAAAATACCACTTAAAGATAAAGACGCGCCTGCACATACACACGTATGATCAGCCGCGGGTTTTTAAGGGTCTGTTGTCGAATATAGAACCGCATAATTTTTAAGTGAATCTCGATTCGTTAATTGGACTAGAATTGAGAGTCCAATTTCAAGGACGCGTCACGTTTAGGCACATTTCGTTACACGAGAGAGAAGAGAGATATAACTCTCTCTCTCTGTCTCTCACACTAAATCTCTTTTATATGGTATGGTATGAGGAACAGGGTGTAAAGTTCACTCATACCCGTAGTAAAGGGAGAATCCTCCGACCAGACGGGTGTTGTGTCTGGTGGGCAACTGCCCGACGATTGATGTCGGGACGTTGTAGGTATATATGCTAGTTGCGCGGTAAACTCTGCTTGCGCGATGCAGGATTTTGCTTGACGTCAGTGTGATGCGTAGTTCGCATGTGGCGTTGTAGATACCGCTACATTCTTAATTTTTTAGAAAGTTATTTATTATTTATTTATTTATTATCCTAAGAATGTTATAGCAAAATACGCTCAAATATCCTTTATGAATAGGGCAACAATTGCATGTTTAATTTTGAAAGAATGTCGTTAAAAATATCGAGGGGCTCGTGGCTAAATCATAACAGCCGCACGGCGCAAGCTAAGGCTAAGCCACGCTTGCCGCGGTCGGTTCGTGGATGGGTGACCATCCATTACTTATCGAGACCCCTCCGTGCATCAGAAAACACGTTAAACCCGGTTGGTTCTGGCGATCACTCTGTCTTTGACAGTCACTAAAGGCAGTCAGAAGCCTAAAAGTCTGTCACCCAGGCTTACCAAGGGGTATCGTGTTACCCATTAACCCTGATTTGGTGAACAGTTTGTGTTACCAGGCCCCTCTAACTGTGCATGGGCGGGAGGTGCGCACCAGGAGACTGTTCGCTACCAGTTTATGTAAATCCAATGCTGGCGTGCGCTCACCGTTACACACATATAATGAGCGAGTTAGTGATATCGACATACAATTTCTTAACCTTAATACTTTAATAAATAATAATATAGTTAAATTCAGAGGGATCAGCAGTAGATTCCGTAAGCTAAAGCAAATTATTGTTACTTATTATAGGACCTATAGAATGCAATACACAAACAAGAGTTGTATTTTAGTTTCTTTTGTGCGTGTTATTGATTTGGCCCTGACTACAGTTACGTTTGCCATCAGTTTGTAAATATGTAAGTTGTAATCTGTGGAAAATGTAGTGGGTAGTATATTTTGTTAAGTTAAATGATAAGTTATTACCGTATATTTTTAATATACTACTGTTTGTTTTCCCTTGTGAAATAAAATAAAATATAAATAACACTGGGTTGTGGAGGTCAGATAGGCAGTCGCTCTGGCGCGACTGGAAGCGGAACCCAACATACCTACCTACTCGTAATTGCGAAAAGTCTAGGCAGATTGATTGTCGTTTAAAATATCGATATTAGGTACAGCTCTTGGCTTACTTTAATCGCGAGTAGCGTGAGAGATTCTTTATAAGGCCTACGGATGATATGGACTGCCATATATTTAATATATTCCGTTCCATCCTTGGCTTCCAGACGGTTTATAAACACATAAAATCGCGCTTATGATCCTGCCTGCTCGAGCAATTACAATTTGTGCCAAAGCTTAACTTGGGAACACGTTAGCATTTTCAATTTTTCATTGAATAACATCATTCTATTAGGTTGTTTAGTTCACAAAGATGGTTGTAGAGTCAGTCTTGCGAATCTTAGGACCAATCTTGAATAGGTCAAGTTCGGTAGTTAAGTCCCGAAGGACCAGATTTTTTGTCGTTATAAATATTATTTTCGCTGAAATATTCTAGCCGTTTACATAGTACAGTACTGAGTACATTATTCTCTGGGTACAGCCCGATTCAAAACGTATGGCGGCTCGGAACATGAGGCGAGTCGCTGCGCAGTAACCAATTCACGTGTCAGCGGGGATGAAGTGTGAGGTATTGCGCAGCGAGTAGCGCACTTCAGGCTCAGAACCGCCATAAATTTTGAATCGGGTTGTAGTCTTCTGTCTGTCACTCAATTAAAGTAATCAGTGATTCCACTTATCTTTTACAGACTTCACTTGTTATTCGGATAATCTTCAAATATCGAACGTTGCGGCATTGGCTGATTTAATTCAATTTGTTCATGGGTCGGGTAGTTCCCATCGCATCGGTTCGACGAAGCGTGGGGGGAACAAACCTTTTAAGAACTTTTTTATACGTTGGTTACACAGTTTCGGGGAATGGAAGACTAGTCAGTGGATTTAATTACTATTTCGGACAGGAGCAGTTGTATTTTTCTCCGCTTATCAAACATCGAGTGGTGAGAACGTCTATTAATCGATTTAGACAATATTTCAGCAAAATCAATACTTATTTCATTAATTTCAATATTCCATCGATTTTTAAAGAATGTTATATAAAAGGATAAAAAGTATTTGATAGAACAAGTTGCAATGCATAAATTGTCGGAAACGACGCACTCACAAGATCTGATTTTACAATATTTTATTAGGAATAGTAAAGTTCATTTACAATATCTCTAATGAAGAATTTCTTGACGCAAACAAAGTAATACAGAGCATTCAAAGTATTTAATCCTTTTTTTACCTGGTTTTTGGCTCAGTTTACATTTACTACATACCTGCTTATTCAGCCTATAATGTTTCCACTGCTAGCCCTCACCCTCTCACTCTGTGAGAGAGAGTGGGCCATAATCCACCACGCGGGCCCAGTGCGGGTTGGTAGATGTCACATGTTTTTCGTATTTTTGGTTCTGGGACATGCCGGTTTGATCACGATGTTTTCCTTCACCGTTTTGAGAGCAGTGGTGATGGAAATAATGTACACAAAGTAAAGCCGCCTGTCTGGGCTAGAACCTACCGATACCACTGGGCCACCACTGCTCTACTACATACCTACCTATATATATATATACCTATATATTATTGATCGCAGGCACTTCACTTAAGCACATCATCATTATACTGAAATTCTAAGTAAAATGCTCTACTTACGTTCAACCATTTTCACGTAGACAGATAATAGAGACACTTTCAATCCGTATCGCGTTTAATATATTTTTCATATGTTGTTTGTGATGAATAAATAAATAAATAAAATAAAATAAAATGTTTTGCCTTATTTATCGCTCAGCTCTTAAAATAGTATCACTAATCTTTGATTTCGTAGCATCCGCGGCGTATCTGAAGTTGAATTTTGAAATGGATTTCAGACTTCTGAAAGTTGCCTAAGTATGTAGTTTGTAAAACATTATCCAGCATGAAGCATCTCAGAGCTGACAATAAAATAATAATAATAATATAAATATGAGACAACATCCGCACAAGGTCTTCAGGTCCCGAACTAGGTAGAGCCTGTACTACGGTAAACTGATGTACATACTTATACAGGTACATATAAGTACCCAGACACAGGTCAAACAGACATGTTCATGCACACAAATGTCTGACTTGTCAGGGGATCGAACCCGGGACCAGCGGCTCAGAAGGCAGGCAGTCAATGAGTATTTAAAATGATTTTTTGTTTCACGATAAGTTACAAACTTAATAATGGGATTGAGCCAAACCCTGCAGATGATGTTAGGATTATGATATGCTAACAAATTTATTATCATAAACATTATGGGCAGCCTTGTTCCACTCACTGCTGAGTATAAGCCTCCTCCCTCATTAAGGCGACAATAAGTACCAGGGACCTTGAGCGAGTGGGAGGAGCTTGCGCGTCACCCCCCGCGACCCCGCAACTGCTCAACGATCATGAAGAGAAAGTACAAGCACGCACAGTGAAGAACGTCTTAATCAGTGGGGTGTTTGCGAAACACACATAAAATGACAATTGATCACAATGGGTTTTATTTTGACTCTATTCACCCACGATCATAAATTTTTCAAACATAAATGATAATTGATTTTATTTCTGTAAGTAGGTTTGTGCAAACACTTTTACACGTCAATCATATTTTAAAAGCTAGATGAGGTCGGCGTTTCCTATCTGGCTACTCTGAGAAGAAAGGCCGAAACAAACTCAGAGGTCAGTCTCTTTTAAAGTCCAGACATAATCTTGGTCAGATCATGTGAAGACCATGTAGATTGGTGTCTGTAATGGTCTTTTGAGGAAAAACTACACAGATTGAGTGGACCTGTCCAGTCAGTGCACGCATGTGTCAGTAATCGTGCAGCTCAACTCAGAGATTAATTAAGGAGCTTAACGATTAAGAGCTCAACGAACGACGAAGCAATGTATTAACAATAAACCTTCAAAACTCTCGGATTGTCATTGAAAGAGTGTAAACGCAACTAAGGTCTCTCCCAAATTGCTAAGCTTAAATTCAAAAACAAGTTGAGACATACGATATACTTGCTAACGACCGAAAGTGACATCGTTAATAAACAAAAAGTTTGTACGACAAGTTGCCAATATCTGGTAAAGACTTAAAAACGTGAAAAAAAGTAAACAAATGATGTAAATGACAGCGACAGACTTCACAGTACAGAGGAGAGGGACGTAGTTAATCGTATATCATTTCATAATACAGTTTGACAGGCCAACATTTATGCTACGCAAGGAATAATATTGCCCGTTAACCAATACCTAACACATTGTTTTTGTTTACATTATGTAAAACGCAACTAATAATATTTATACGTCGGTCTACTTGGTAGGCTTTTTTTTTGTGGTTTGGAAATCATCAAATACCTTCTCCCGCTCTGGGTGGAGCGGGAGAGCGTGTCAGACTCTTACTGACTAAAACCTACCCGTGTTCCTTCAGTTGCCTGTGCCAGGGGCCACGGTAACCCTTTCGGACTTTCCCGCAACCCTGGCAGTCTATTAGGAAGGCTAAGCTCGGTTTCTGGAAGCCTGTTTGGGAAACGAAACAAGAATAACCGTAAAGTTTCAATATCGCTGTAGCAGCGCGGAGTTTGCATGTGTGCCCAGTTGATGGCAATAGACTCGCCCCCTGTTACATGGCATAGGGAAGCGCCCGTTCATATAACCCTACATAATTAGCCTAGAATGATCCCACTGCTGGGACACAGGCCTCCTCTCTGTGAGAGGGAGTGGGCCGTAATCCACCACGCGGGCCCAGTGTGGGTTGGTAGATGTCACGTCTTCGAATTTTTGGTTCTAGGACACGCCAGTCTACTCACGATGTTTTTCTTCACCGTTTTGAGAGCTGTGGCGATGAAATAATTTTACACAAAGTAAAGTGCCTGCTTGGGATCGAACCCACGACCTTCAACTCGTAAGCTGCGGCCGTTACCACTGGGCCACCACTGCTCTATTGAATGACTATTTCATGACATATCAATCAGTAGGTAATATGACATATGAGTCGTAATTGTAAGCTTTGATACTTTGAAATCTCTCTTTGATAGTTGATAGGTTGACATTGAATAATACTTTGACATTAACGTAGATAATATTTTTAACTGACATGTCTCATACTGTCATTTAGATTCGTAATTATTTATTCAATAGTGTCAACATTAACCTAATATTTGTATTTTTGAATTGTGATAATTTTATTTGTTTATGTAGGTACCTGATATTTGCGCGCCCCGCGTGACAGAATGTGATGAGACAGACCAACATTATGTATTGTATATTCGGACAAATAAATGAATTTGAATTTTAAAAATTTGATCAAGGGTTATAAGAACTTAGACGGTTGTGTTGATGATTTTAATGATTATAATTCTGTACATACATACTTGTTACGGTCGCGAATCATATTTTGTTCAACATACAACATGACACTGACCTGCAAATTACAAAAAAAAAAACGTAACGTCAAAAATACGTTTAAAATTTTAATTTCGCGGTCTGCACTGACGCTTTCTCCTTAGACATAACTGGCCAAATGCGGTGTACTATAGGTACACTCGTGCCTAAACTCTTCAGGGATGGCATGTATGATAGTCTGTTATTTTATAAATAAACAAACAAATAATATCACAAACTGATGTTGGCTACTATGATTGGTTCTATGAAAAAACAAAAGCCAATCAAATCACTTGACATGAGACTTGATAACATGTCAAATTGTACAGGATTCTGAAATCGTATGTTATTATTACGTAGAATACCAATATTCAACTGTTTTCGGACGCAGCCTCTGCAAAAGAGAAATTTAAATAAATCAAAGGTTAGCAAATGTTTTGAGCATATTTGGGCCGGTTAAAGAGGTTCTTAAACGTAGATTATATTAAGTATTAGTAAATAACTGGTTGCATTTAAATGCACATTAAAATCCAGTTCTCCATAGCCGGTTTGTCTCCAAAAGTAACTTTTTGAAATTCCGACTTGTGATCCCGAACAAGTCTACCGATGGAAGGCGGTTTTTGCTGGAAAAGAAAACGAGACTCATTACTTCATTAGTAACATTATTGATTACCGTAATTAGCTTAAAGCATTACTATTCCGTGTCTTCTATCACTCAAACATGGGTATAAATAACACATTCCTATACTATAATAATCAGAATAATGACGTACACGACATTATGCAGACACTCGCTCCCAATACTGATCCCGTTTAAAAATATCCCGAGAACGTCAATCGAAAATCGGTTGTTATTCCTAATTTGAAATCAATTCTTAATATAAACGAACTGATTCATTACATACAGAACATTCACCTTTTTTAAGGTCGTTTGGAAATATTCAAGTAACATTCGTAAAGTGCATGATTTCAATGTTTTCCGTAGAAATTATTTACTTTATACTAATTTGTGTAACGTAGTACTTTGTTATCTGTCAACGATAATGCATGTATGTGTCATGGCAAAATTTACGAAGTGAGTGGAATATTAAGCAATATCTGTGGGCACTTGAATTTATCATCACTCAACTTCAAACCTGAAAGATGTATCTATACTTAAACATATTTGTTTGTCATTAAAATCTGTGTTTTCACTCGACGCAAAATAATAACTCATAATTTATTGGTACTGGGATTTCGAACATTATTTTAACACGTGTTCCAAATAATGACACATCGATGACATTAGCTGCTACCCTGAATACGGAGTTCGCCCGTATGTCAAACAAACTAACCTTATTTTACCATTCACAGATCACGAATATTTTTACATCGTAACTTCTATTAAGAATCACGAAATTCACAAAAGGCACCTTCGCCATTATCATTGTACGTAAAAAATACGTCACAAAAATCACCCGTGTGATGTAAATAACTAAATAAAATCACTGAATCAAGATAAACAGTCGTTTCACAATTCGCGTAACTTTGACGCAAGAAAGGCTATTTATCAAATGATTGGAAACTTGAAATACGTATCCGTCCATTCGAGTGCGCTGACTTGATTAAATCACTTTCCGAACTTTGCGTCGGAATTTCGAGTCTGATTGTTGGTCCTTCGTGTTTCTGCCGATCGTCTACGCAAGGCCTACGAACCGCTACGTTAGGCCTACGAACGTCTACGATAGGCCTACGAGCCGCGATGAGGGCCTACAAATCTCGAAATCGGTTCTCTCTAATATAATAAACGATTTTTAGACCTTGCCTTACATTCACTCATAAATTCATAATCATTTTCATTTTCAATTCTTACGGCCAGAAATATATATGTGAATCTCAATGGGTTTTAATTTAATCTCATCTTTAGACAAAACTCCAATTTCATGCTTACATTTTGTTCTTGTGTCTTCTCCAAAACAATAAAGTGTGGTCCTTCACGTCAGGTCTGCGCTACTAGATCAAATAGGTATTGTTAGCCTTCTGTTTACACGTGTCGTTGACTCGTAGTGCGCAGTTTTTTCCGATGTTATTTGTAGGACAATTAAGATAGGGACACCAAGATTTCTGGGGCAGATGACTGTCCTAATTTTTAAGATACTAAGAGCGAATTTCACTGATGAAACTGAATGCGACCAATACATCTAAGCCGCGTTCAACAGCTGTCAGTGTTAATATTCCACGACATTGATCTAATGCAATGATGTAAAATAATCAGTGAAACTCACCCTAAATAATTTCAAGCAATTTCTGAAACCACCGCTCTGCACCATGGATCATTTTGAATGTATTGTCTGAACAGACGCAGTATTTTTTATTTCCGAATAAAAATTATCAAAGATGGAACCCCAACAAAAGTCTTTAATACATTGTCCTATCGATTGTCTAGCAAACGTAAGCCAATGTCAAAATCGTCATAATTATCCTTTCAATGCCATTGTAAGTAAATTTTTGTTGAATGCATAAAACAATATACTCTCTAACATTGTCAATTTGTCCGCACTATTTCTCGCGAGCTGGGATACCTACCCGCCCCCGCGTTTGGACCGAATTTCTTTCTAACGCACATCTCCAGGTTTATGGCTACTTAGTTATTTACGTATCGCGTGCTAACATTAGAACATTCATTCGTGACCTTTCACGATTTACTTTTCTAACTACTAAACTACCCATAATTATGTATGTGGAATCAGCTGTCGAACAGTCTAGACTCGTTGTAATTACGATTTGTTACTGCCATCGATATCGCGTTCCAAGGCCCGTGTTTATTGTCTTGATGCGCTCTTGTTTGCATCGCTTCGACAATCGCTCTCATCAGACTTATATCGAAATTACGTTTTCAGAGAATTGTCCCCGGCTAGCACAACCTTGCGATTAGGGAGGTTCTAAACTTTTCCGAAACCGTTTTAATTTGCTGGGCAGGCGCGACTCCATTTTTATAACGAAATGGGGTACAGCGAAATCTACTAATCTACTCAATGTTTACGTATTCATTCACACGCGTGGTATTGTGTGCGTGTGGCGTCGTTGCGCCTGCGCAGAACGCCCGCGATCGAGCCCTCTTTGTTTGTTGACAAGCGGAGTGCTCGACTCCTCAACTTCAACAAGCTGTTCTATTCGCGTGTGAACTTCGTGCGCGGCGGACGTGTGCCGCGTCGACACTTACTTTGTTTAGAGCTATCGTGTTATCGCGTATATCGGCTAAACTTAGTGCAGTTATTTTAAAGAATTTTTCATCTTCTGCGCAATATTACTGTGAAGTGTTGTGCTCCGTCAGCGTTTGTACCGAAGATTCTTTACCACATCTAAAATTACGCATTCGCTTCTGTGCCAGAAGGTAATTCGTTTTCTTTTATTTTTCTCGGACATAGTACGTAATATACGGCATTCGCGGATTGGTGCTTCAAAGGAAGATTATAATCTATAATTTCATATCGGGAGTGTTGCGAATTTATAATATCGGGGAGTCATCGATGCATATCAATGCATATCGACGTCTTTCAATGCAAAAGTGTGCATTGCTCATAACGTCGTCTTTTATACAAACACAAAGGTATACAGTGTTTGTATACCTATTCACATACTCGATTGATCATCGCGAAATGTCAGTCAGGACAAGGATTGGAAAGTGAGTACCGACATGGTCATTACTGTGGCACCACACGATTTCACCGCAAATGAGATGCTTGCACACGAGCGACTAAATAGGTACCAACTTGCGACTGCGTTTATCTTTCGCTTCTATTGCGACTTGCGACTAGATACAGTTATAATTTGGCCGGTTGCCGTAGAAGGCGTGTAGCGGTATCTTATGGTCGCCTGGTGGCCCGGTAACTCGTCTCTTGGGTAACGGTAAACATAATGCACCGTACGTAATTTCTCACAATACACAAACAATTACCCACTAGTGACACGATTATTCAATTTCGCGGTCAACTGAACCGTATGGCACAGATGCGGTCAACTTACAGCTTTACGAAATATTAATAATTAAACAAAGCTATGTCATCAGTAGGTATAATATCATTTTTGTCAACAAACTTTGGACAGAACCGTACTAGGGTCAGTCTTCCTTGTGTCGAATTAGAGTGATAGTACTGTAAATATCATTATGAGGTCATAAAAGTAATATCCTCCTTTGTTTATTTATACTTTTATCGCATAATTTACAAGTCGTGAACTTGCCACTTACAATAATTATGTGCATAGTACAACAGAGATAAGTGAAGTACTTGTCATTTCAATGCAGTTCCTCGAAACGTTTTTGTTATCAATATCTTCGCTCTTTTCTAATTGCACAGAAATTGTACAATAATATGTACATTGTACATACCTACTAAGTTTTGTCGCACGCTCTTTAAAGTTTTTGAAGACCTTTTCAGGTAAACATCTGCATATAATGAAGCCAAACTTAGTGCTACTTTCTTTTACGTTTATTTCAAAAGGCTTTCTTTACTATTTAACACAATTTACAATGAATTTCGTTGGCCTATTCGCTATTGTTAAATAATTCTTTTGTGCCCTGTTCATTCACGAGCTGCTTTAAATTCTTCAAAAGTAATTTCGAACGCTTAGTTGAGTTAAAAGTCTATAGTTTTAAAAGGTTTAAAACGGTGAAGGAATTTTATCTCGTCCTCGTCTGTTGACCTCTTGCAGCCGTGATTGCTTTGATACGCGTCTCGGATAAAAATAATCTCGAATGAAAGTTGAATGCGTATTTGAATAATATTCATGAGCATAATATTATAATATTGGGTGTGTTTATAACGTTTTTTTTTGGCAAAAACAGTTTGTATAACACAATTGTATGAACAGAGAATAACAAATATAAAACAGTCAGCTGATTGTCGTGCATTTGAGTAAAATAGACAACTTTATATTTGTGAAACTGCGCATTAGAAGCTACTACGTTTACATGCTGAAAACTGAGCAAACGAAAAACATAGGTATTTACATCCTACATTGACATCATAAAAAGCAATTAAGGAAAAAGGGTTATAATTTATCATCGTGTCTGCTACAATGCACTGTGTATATTTTCGTCTGGTGCTAATTAATTAATATCCACATGAAGACCTAGATGTGGCAGTGTTTTCAATTCTCGGTGTATCGAATTCAATCCTCCGGCAAAATAAAACGATGTCGAGCTGAAACTTGTATGGCTATTTCAGGCACCATTACAATCACTACCAAATGTATTATTAGGTACTATAGTAAGTTTATAACGCTCTCAACGAAATTAGTGTTGTGCCAGCCGCACTAGAAAGAAAATTTCTGTACTTAATAATACTGGCGACCACCCATGACCCTTCTTAAAATCTCGTAGGAGGAGATTTCCGAATGAGTTCGGAAGTTGTTAGTTTAGAACCACTTTCGGGAAATGCATTTTCTTAATTCATCTGCATTCTAGCAGTGTTAAAGAACGAATTATCAAAACTGAAACTATTAAATAGACAGGAGGTGCCTTATAATTATACACGGTGACATTTGAATCACAGTTTTGCTAGAACAAACGTTGTTTAGACCATGGTCTTCTACCATTCTACAGCATCAAATATGTTATTAAAACAATCGAATCTAGGAGTTCTCAAATTAGTCTTATGTTGCTCAAACGTGTAATAATGTTTGAAACATTAACCGTAACATCAAAGTACTCATCACGGTAGCGATATTGCATTCAAGACGCGAGCGCCGCGCGGCTCAGCCGCAGTGTCTGTGTTGTAGGGCGTAACGATAATCCCGACATTTTTAACATTGCGTTTTTTGTGTTTTTTTTTGGAAAACCAATGACGTTTTTTTTCTATTGGATGCTATAGAATGGTTGTAGACCATGGTCTGAACGACGTTTGTTCTAGCAAAACTGTGATTCAAATGTCACCGTGTATATTATATTATTCATGTCATGCAAGATCATGTAGTCAGATTACTTAATGACAGTACTGTTCCCAAGAGTCACTATTTATAGGGCTGATTGGCAATTGACTGTCAATTTGCTTAAAAACATCAAAATAACTTACTTTTTTTGCAATTTGCAGGTCAGTATCAGGTTGTATGTTGATAAAAAAATATGAACCGCGACCGTAACAAATATGACTTTACAGAATTAGAATAAGCAATACAACTCCATGTTAGAATTGGCCTCAAATGTTATCATTTCATGAAATAGTCATGCAATAGGGTAATATGAACGTTTACATGATTTTTATGATTATATTTGTATGAATAAATATTGGTTACGGCCGCGAATCATATTTAGATCGCCATAAAACCCGATACTGACCTGCAAATTGCAAAAAACGTACGAAAATTTGAATTTCGCGGTCAACCCTGACGCTTTCGCTTTAACAGAAAAACCTACTGGGTAGTTCTCTTATAGATTTGTATCGAACTCAGGTTGTCTAGGAAGTAGGAAAGACTCCAAAAGATCTGCCAAAATTTTAACTTCCTTGTTTATTCCTTGGTTGTCCTAATTTCCATGTAGATCAACAATCTCTAGACGACTCATCTTCTGAAAATTATGCATCACCTTCAACAATACACTCAAATTTTTCACAAATGACTCCACATAATATTTCAATCTTTCAAGATCCACAAAATGATGGCCAGGTCAACAAAACTCTGATTCACGGAGAAAGTTCCTGTTCGTTACTTTATACGTTTTCTTGTGCTGTTGGCGTTAATCCAAAGAACGTGTGCGCCTTTGTTATACACTAAATCTTTTGTAATTAACTAGAGTTCGCGCAACAATGGTTTCTTGCAACGTCTTGATGAAATTACAGGTGATTTACTTAATGTTTATGAGTCATAGGGACTTTTTTCTAGTAGGTTATTGTCTTTGTAGTGTTTAACGTTTGTCTTTCTTTGTCGTAGTTGATTATTGCAATATTTACGACGTTATTACAGCTCATCGTAGATACGTATATACTGAGGAGTCTCTTGATAAGAATTGAATGTTAATGTATTTCAATGATATCCTTCAATACACACACATTAAAATAATTAAACTGTAAAGAAGACTATCAAACAAAGGCTATTCATTTTAGATACACGTAACCGACTTAACGTAATTAATTAATAAATACAAAATGGACCCCTGCCCACCACAAACTGCAACATCACAACAAATGCAAAGGTGCAGCCAAAACATCCAATGCATTCGTAGCCCCATAAAATAGACCACAAAGCTAAAGGCCTCGAGCTCGTGACTGCAGCAGAACGATCGAAACGCACGACTACACGATAGATCGCCTCTTGTCTGTCGATCCTAACTCTCCTAACTGTAGTAAATTGTGCAACCATAGATCCTGTAAAGCTGGGTATCCACTATATTTGCGCACCGACATAAAGTTCTGAGTTGAGCTACACGACTACTGATAATTTATGCGTGCATTGACTAGACAGATCTACGCAAACCTGTGTGGTTCTATCCTCATAAGACAATCTCAGATACTAATCTGCATGGTCCTCATATGATCTGATCAAGATAATATTTTGGTGTAAACAGAAATGCCAAGTAGAGTTGGTGCGCTAGCATGGTGGATACCCTTTTTTTTTTTTTTTTTTTTTTTTTTTTGTTTCCGGGGTGGAAAATCCTCATGGATGTCCGCCGCCCTGGGGCGGGCGACGGGGTCTGTCAGACTCTTACTGACTAAAAACCACCCCGGTGTTCCATCTCACACCTACGCCGGGGGTCGCGGGAACATACGATCCTTCCACAACCCCCGACTGGTGCCGGCCCGCCACTGCGGGCCTCTTCGGGTCTGGGGGGGGAGTGAGGTGTTTGACTCCCCCCGCGACGTCTAAGAGGGGCGCGCGTGGAACACTACGCGCCACCACCTCGGGTCCTGGTGTGTGGGGGGCGACGGACGTCCCCGAGTCCGTCGCCCCTGGACCCATTTAGGGGGGCTGGAAGAGGGCGTTGTCCGCCCTCCGCCGACGCCCGGTGCGCCTTCTGCGGGCCGGGTGAGAGGACGAGATCTCCCTCTCCCTTTCCGCAGCCTCCTTCTGCGAGACGACTGTCTCACAGAAGGAAACCACCGCGTCCCAGGACTCGTCGCTGCCGACCATCGACTCGACTACGGCCGGCAGCGACAAGTCACTGCCTACTTCTGAGATGAGGGCACGGCGCGGCTCCTCCCATGGTGGATACCCAGCTTAACTTAGTCAGTGTACGATCTATTACTTGGTTACTTCGAAGCTAAGTGATCAGTCGTAAAAAGTTTTAAGAACGCAAAGTTCGTAAAATTTTACAAAATCACCCAGACAGTGAACTCTCTTTGAGTTACTGATCTCTTAGAGTACCTACAGACGACTAACTACGGGACTTCCAGAACTGAGACAGTCAGTAATTTGGCAGTAACGCTTGGCAGCCGGTCTGCTGTTTCTCAGTTACATAAACAAGGAAGCGAATATGAGACTGTGATCTTTGTCACTGTGCGCCGTTATTCTTATGTTTCTCTTCCAATTTTCTCATTCCTCAACTGTGAGCTGATGTTTATACATTTTATAAAAATGTATGGGAATTAATCGCCTATAACAATCATACCTTATAGATCTCAAGGGTATTTAACTTCATCAAACAAAAGCTACAGAAGACAAGAAAAACTACCTAGTTTTTATCAAACTGCACACAATTTAATTAAAACTTTATTTCAACTCTAAAACCGCAGAGAAACCATAATGGAGCTCGAAATTGCAGTCAAAACTTTTAATATTTCACCTGCAAGTGTAGATGACCTTGGAAATGAACACGGCAGACAAAGGGGCGCACTGACATGCTGTATCATGTTGTGACTTAATGATGTAACAGATTACTTCGCGTTGTGTCAACTTATCAATACAACGAGGAAGTTGTTATTAATTCGATAAAATTACGACTTGCCACTCAAGAGTTCTCATACGATGGATTTTAGTTCGAACGCGGCTGGATCGAATCCTCTGCAGGGTTACGCAATCCATGATACGCAACAGTAAAATGCAGCGACTGCAACAAAACATAAACACAGATAATCGTCTTATACAAGACCCTTACTATTATCCCCAACATAAGAGCTACACTTGACACTGATCGCGAATTGCCAAACTGCATAAATTCATGTAATTAAAGTGAAATCTGCTCGAGTAACCGGTCCTTCATTATTGTAACGGGTACAGGAGATACCGTCGCACTGCAAGCCAGGGAAATAATCACCTAAATAAAGTTATTTTAAAGTATAAACTCGTCTTGGTAATTTTGGCTCCCGTCCAACGAGTTTAAGGAAAATATTTACATGAAGGCGACTTGAAATACCGAAACCCTTTGTTGTAACTACGTACTCACTCTTTCCTATTGCGACGCAGATCTTTAAAACGTGCCATTTTAAAATTTTCATTGTAGTTAGAGAAAATGCTCTGCCCGTATTAAGTGTAATCCTGCGCAGTTCTGAACCAACAGTGCTCAATAAAATTTAATTACTGTCTCGTTTGTCTACACTGTGTCTCTTGCTTAAAATCCTGTTTCATTATGGTTTTACATGAAAAGTGCAGGTTTAAGTCTTGTTAAGTCACTTTTAACTAGAACGCCGTCTGTAAACAGTGCGATTTATTTCATTGTTGTCTGTACTAAGCGTTCCCAAGAATTTGCAGATGAATCAAAAGTTCGTGGAACGTTATGATTGGTAGCGTGTAAAAATAAATAAAATGGAAACCAAAACATAAAATGCATTTATTACCTAGCATCGAATAGCCAATTTCATTTTACCGTAAAATCTATATTGAAGTATGCCCAGACAGTGGGGTGTACATACATAATAGTGTTTCAATAAATTCTCTCTGCATTCTCCCGTCTAGACATGCGTGCATTAAACTTGAAACTGCATCTCCCTTTTCCCCGTCTGCATCGAAATTGCGATCCTTATTTTCTGCAGCACCAGGATAAAGTGTTGGAACATCGTCTGGACAGTTTTCAATTTAGTTTTTATAATATTCTGCTTCCTCGACGTGTGTATTGAGTTCTAAGTTTGAGCAATAAAACGGGACGGGCGAAGCGTTCGTTGATTTTAAATGTCTGGCTATTGTGCCCTGTCTAGCCAGCGGCTAACTTCTGTAATAATATCCAGCCAGTCCTTGGACGGTTGACATACTACACATACATTACTGAACGCTCCCTTTTGTTTCTGTTTTGGTCCATTTTTACCTGCTCTGTCTCTCCGTATTTAATTTCCTTCTTTATTTTCTAGACTTGGTAATGCTGAACTTTATTTTGTTCCTTGTCATTTTTGTTTTATCATTTACAGACTTTTATAATCGTACCTTATTTCAGACATATCCTGGTTTAACTAAGATTATAGATCATTTCCAAATATGTAATTAAAGTTTATTTTGGTTTATTTACATCATATTTCGAGACGTAGCTTCGTGTAAGTTTTTTCTCAAATATTGGAGATGTCTCGTTCATTTTACGAGTGACACGTCACGCAGTCGCCTTTGCTTCGTGACTTTGGGTTTCGAGATCTTCGCTGCACACTAATTCACTTCGCTTGATATACTATACGTCTCCACTAACCATGCAATCCAGACGTTGACTTGCCACAATTTGTAAATTGCGCAATCCCACTTAGTTCTGTTTAGGTGAGCTTAGGAATTATAAAATATGAGACAAATGTTTTAGTTCAAGATTACATCTTATATTAATTTTGTTCTGTTTCAGGCAATTTTATTTATGTTGACCATGTTTAAAATCTTCTTTGTACATTGGTACATTACCATAGAATGTTCTAGTAGTATGAGTAGTATCTATGTTTTGCCGACAATCTGTCCGTTTAATTTTTTGTCTTAAATCTGATCCTTATTTAAATGAAGACCACAAAAAGTCTATTATGTACCTACCGAATGTTTTACATTAGCCTTTGCTAAGTAATGAAGCACTTCAATATTGAATAAAAACTTAATGTATTGTCTTACTGTATTGAGGATACAAGAACCTATGTAATGGTGAATACATTTTCGTTATTAAAATCGTAATATATTTAATGTCATGTCATGATATGTGAAGGGCTAGATGGTTAGCGATCGGTAGTTGTAACAAGTACTTTATTATAACTATATAGGTATGGAGGTATACATGTTAAAATTCAACTTCATGACAAACAAGGCGAAAAACAAGATTTCCTGAAAATTTTGTTTACACGTTAACAGTAGGTGGTTTGGTTTTGCTTAACATCATCCTCCTCAATCTATTAATTGAAGTTGAAGCAGCATCCATCTACTCCCTCCGTGCATCTCTATTAGCTGATATCTTAGTATTCACCCGCTTCTGGACCCATGTCATCTTTCACGCATCCTGCATAAACTGTTTATGGTTTTATAATTATGTAACTTTGTCCATCATTTTCAAATATAAGTTGATCTTCTGTACCTCCGTTCTCTGTGGTGACAGGTCGGTACCAACAAACTACATGGTTGAAGGTTACCGCCGTATGCAACTATGACTGTCCGTTATAATTACTCGTACGTAACACGATTTATCATTGTCATTATTTTTATGTCATCGTCGACAGATTCTCGTCTTTATTATATAAGGCTCTGCAGTATTATATAACTATAAACTATAATAATAGTTTGTTGCTACTTGCTGACGAGCAGGTCTAATTACTCATATTTTTTTATTTATATGTTTGATACGATCTTTTGTTTTGTTTACGTTTCTACTCAGTTCAGTACAAAAAGGAAAACAATTTTTTATGTATGGAGACTTAATTTAAACTAAAATACGCCTAAGTACACAAGTACACTCATCCTTCTTTATTATTAACATAATCACTAACTAACCAGCTGGCAGTCGAATAGTGCAAATCAGTTGGAATAATAACAATAAGTAATGGATATAACACACCGCACAGACTAAAACTTTCTCAACTAAAATATGCGTTTCAAATAATAAACCTATCCATACCTTTCGCTATGGTGGAGAATAGGGCTTTATTCTAAACGTCATGGTGTTCAAAATAAAGCCCAATTCACCAACCTAATTAGACATAAATTCCAGTATATTTTTATTCAGCACGTCCGAGATATAAATCTCATGATTCATCCACATTACTAAGGCGTATAAGGACCGTTGACTGGAAGATTTCGGGGGCACCAACCGGCGGTACTTCAAACAAGGTTGACAGATCTGGAATAAACTGGACGGACTCAGAATCTGATAGTGCCTCTGATTCGTTGATATTGACAATGACTATATTGTAGTCCCTATTACATTTTACTGGAGCGTTGCAAATATATAACGCAATATATCACTGTTACTGGTTTTGTATTCGTAGTTCGTACAACCTTAGCTAAAGAATCTTTTATCAAGTTTAAACTAAGAGAAGTTTTTCAATGTTCTAAATCAACTACTTAACTCGATATACTCAATTGCTTTGTACATTAAATTAGGTTAAAACTTCGATTCTCTCTCGTTCTCATTTACTGCTTTTAGTCTGACATTAAATAGGATTTTAAGGCTAAAATGTTGGAAATTCGATTTATCTTCACTCTTAGTGAATCCCCAAAATTTTTCAATGTGAGGATTGACAACCTTATTCGAATCTGGCCCAAGAGACGCCCACCATAAAAGACACGTCTATTTTTAAAATGACAAACACGAAGCTCTTCTCTGATGTTGTTACGAAAACCGACGTAAGATTGTATCTTAGGTACTTACTTACAATAATACATTTAAGTTTTTTTCTACAAGAATCTTGTTATATCAGAATATGAAAGAAATCTTGAAAAAAGCTTTATGTCAATTTAAAGTCACTGGACCGCAATAAATTATTATCATCTGCACTTTTTTCATAATTTACGACGGTGAATGATTAATTATAAAAACCTGTTTCATAAACAAATGTTTACAAACCAATTGATAATGATTGAGGACTTTTTACTATTAACTTAACTGAATAAGAAAAAAACATCGATGGAAGAAATGGTGCTGAAACCGCTTGGAGCTGAAATAGTAACTACATTCAGATACATTCCATCAACGTTTCGTCAGCACCGATTTTGTTGCTGAAAACGGAAGGCCTTAATTACGCGAAGGCAGCTCATAAACACACAAAGCTTCATAAAACGTGTGTGATCTAAAAACCGTCACGATCGTGTTACTCAAACAGCTAATTTGCATAGAGCCGGCGATTCAATTCAATGACCCGCCAACGTCATGTCGTCAATCGATTGCTGCGTTTGTTCGAATTCATTCACCCCACATATACACCGATATATCGAAGTGGGAGCAATGTACTTGAGTCGAAATCAGAGGGATTCATGCTATCGAATCTTTGAATAACACCCTATTAACCCCCAAAGTTACACGAGGTTGCTAACTCTCTTAATATTGACTCAATCCACGTCTAATGAATTCGAAAACCATTTTTCAATGTATTTATTCAGTGCTGCGTTTCTAAACCTGGGATTTAGTTGGTCGTTACAAATTGATGCTCCTATTATTCTTTAATTACTAGACATTCATTTTCGCTATTGGCTTCATAAAGTATCGTGTT
Source organism: Brachylomia viminalis (assembly GCA_937001585.2). Lineage (NCBI taxonomy): Eukaryota > Metazoa > Arthropoda > Insecta > Lepidoptera > Noctuidae > Brachylomia > Brachylomia viminalis. The sequence continues at coordinate 6,162,908 of OW443303.2, read as the reverse complement.
TTGCTTTTATAGTTCCAAATCTTATCGGATCATCATTATTTGAATAATGATTAGATTCATTGACGGTTTTATCAAATCAGCTTCTAACATTTTGCTTTCGCAGTGTGTTAATCGATTAATCCTTGTCGCGTCACTTTTACCACCCAGACTTGATGTATTTGATTACATTAATATATTATTTCTCAATATCAGCTTACTATCAAATCTCAAACCTTGAGGTTAATGTGAACAACCAATGGCATATTATATACTACAAAAATCTTAAATAATACATTTTTCTTATTTAAAGATAGGGCGTCAAACCCAATTTATTACGATGTACGAATTGTCTGAATCAATTCAATGGAACTCCCACTGTTTGTTACAAAAACTGTTTACGGTCGCAAATCAAGCGTGGGATTGTTTGAACGACAGCTACTAAGCATTCTGTGAATATTTTCGCTGATCATGCTCTGTCCATGATGACTTGTTTACGATTCCATTTATCACAACATAGCTTTTTACTTGCAGATGCACTTATAAAAAGCGTACTAGGTTTAACGAGACTCACACTTTCTAAATTCTCCTAGAAAACCTATGCCGTGTTATCATCATCATCGTTCTATAGCAGTCGAATACTAGGCATAGCTCTCTCTTATCACATCGTACTGAGCTCGAACCTTGGCCACTCTCAGCCATTCATTACCTCTTTTACTCTACCGATTCTACCCTTCAGTTTCTCATCTTTCGACAAAAGGCATTATCCTCCCCTCGCATATCGTTAATTTCGATGTCTTAATTAAATCAACGGGCGACCAATAAATCGTGAGGAAGGCCTGAATCTAGACGTTCTAATTTAAGAACTGAAGATTACAGCTGAGATAAACACACGATGATATTTTCCTGAAAGTTCATTAGCATTAGTGTTATTTTCTTCACTCCGAGCAGATATAGGCTAATGTTTCTTGTAGATTTCTGAATTAAATTCAGCTTTGACAGACATATGAGTTTGTATTTTTATGTTTTAAAAACATCAACACTTTGTATCATAATTATGATCGTAACATCCAATTCCATCAACTGTTTCGTAAGTAGGGCAATGTACGCATTAGATGGCATCTCTGAACATATAAATCTTCAAATTACATAAGCAGATATAATAATAAAATAGACTACAACGTTACCAAGGTTAATACTACTATTTTAAAATCTGGCGCCGAATAAAATTAACGTAATTAAAGTGTATTAGAACCTTGAAAGGTCGCGTTGTTATTAATATTTATAAATTGTTGATAGAATTAATTTTTGATGATTTAGAGACTGGCTTCACCGAACAAGTCGTGCATTTTGCTGTATCGAAAAAACAACAACGTCAGTAGAACTCTAACTAGAACTTTAACTCACACACTGACATATTACTTGTTTACATAATTTGGGAAATCGTATACTTTTACAATGTTTGTAAATATGTGAACAACCATGTATCTATCGCTTAATTAACTTATTTATCATTGCTACATTTATTAAATTATTTTTACCTATTGTGTTAGGGTAATTTTTATTATATGTGCATCGTCTTCACATATAATTATATAATTAATGTATACAAAATATTGTAACACATTTTAAAAGAGTAACGCTGGAGTTTCTTGCCCTTTTTTCTCCATACGAAACTACCTTTTGGAAGGGGCGACTAGAATCAATTCTATTTAAAAGTAAATGTTGACGTTCAAAAGTGCCTTTTATGTGCCTATTCAAAATAAATGCTTTGACTCTGACTTAAAAAATTTAGAAATATCTAGAATTATAAAGAACGTTCCGCCTGATCTAAGCGTGGTAGATTAGGGTAATACCCTGACCTTCCTTTAGACAAATATCTTACAATGTCAATGAGACAATCCATACCTATTCAGTGCTTGAGACGTCAACGGACCTACTTTAATACGTTTGTCTGGTTGTTTGTCAAATTGCCTACAACTCTATAGCCCGTAGCCTTGCCACGTTATGGTATAAGGCTTTCAATGGGTATAATAATAATAATATACTAGTCTATTATTGCCCCACTGCAGGTCAAAGGCTTCTTCTCATAAAGGCATTGATCACCACGCTTGCTCAAGACGGGTTGGCGATTTCAGACTTATATTTACCATAATTAAATAATTGCACCATTTTGTGTTTTTGTATAGGGACCAAGAGATTTACGCCAGTATTGCCTTTGCGTTGAAAAATTCCTATCAATGAACGTAATGTCGTCAAGTCGTTGACTCGCAAACTATTTTTTGATTGTGACGCTTATTTACTTTCACATAAGATGCACGTTTAATTTGGCTTATGTTTAAACTCATTGACTTCTCCTTCACAGTATTCTTTGTTGGTGCATTTAGTAAGTTCCCCATGCATGCAAAAGGACGTGTTATTTTTTCTTCAATCTTAACGTATCTGAATAACATACGATGTCGCAATGTTCCACTGAAAGATTTTTTAATGGTGACATTTTCTAACTTCACTTTCAAATTGATAAATTATAACAAAGAGAGTGATATAAATATTACACTAACTAAAACGTTACAACAATATAGGTAATAATCACAATCAACTCTTCAAGTATCTATCTATTACATAAATTATAATTGCTTCAATAAATTATCACAAGTGTTAGATAACTCCAATGAAATTGTACTATTTGTTCAATTAGTTGGAATTATTTCGTCATAATATCATCGATAATACACGTGCAGTAGGCGGAAGACTGTGGGACCTACAAACAAACAGGTTTGACCAGTCGTCAGACCTAGCCGGAGCCTCTCTGATAACCAATAAACTGCATTTACTCAATTTATTCAGACTGGACATGGAAACCGTCGCTTGACGACGGCGACGGCTTAATGACGAAGCGCCAGGCTAGCCCGCAAAACTCAAATTTTCTTACGTTTTCTGCAATTTGCAGGTCATTGTATCGTTGTTTGTTGAACAAAATATAATTTACGACCGTAACAAGTATGTATTTACAGAATTATAATGAATAAAATCATCAATACAGCCCTCTAGGTTCACGGCGAGCAATGGGCAGCTCGCCGTTCGATAAGGACCAGGCCCGGGTCGACGGCGCGTTGTGTTCCACGCGCGCCTCAATGAGATGTCAGCACCAATGACGGGGTCCGCTAGGACCGATGCCTGCTAGGGTTGCGGAAAAGTCCGAGAAGGATACCGTGGCCCCTGGCACAGGCAACTGAAGGAACACGGGTGGGTTTTAGTCAGTAAGAGTCTGACACGCCCTCCCGCTCTGCCCAGAGCGGGAGAAGTTATTTGATGATTTCCCACTCACAAAAAAAAGCCCTCTAAGTTCATTTAACCCTATTGAATGTCTGTTTCATGAAATATCAATCAATAGGCTTATTAAACATGAACTTAGAGGGTTGTATCGATGATTTTAATGATTATAATTCTGTAAATAGATACTTGTTACGGTTGCGAATCATATTTTGTTCGACATACCTACAACCTGGCACTGACCAGCAAATTGCAAAAAACGTATGAAAATTTGAATTCCGTTGGCTGCCCTGGCGCATCCCCCTTAAGTGAAGAAGGTAGCCAACTAAGTGTAAACGTTATAATGACTTCTGCACACGAATGTCCGGATTTGAATTTGATAAAGTTCAAAGTACTGAACTTCTAGTCTAGCAATTAAACAAAAAAGTGTTGACAGGAGACCTACAAATGGCCATAATGTAGACACTGAAAAAGAAAAAGTGAATAACAATCAATTCAAAATTAGTGTGTAATTTAATAATTTAACAACAATAATTTATTTGAAATTAATTCAAACCCAAGACATCATTAGTTCTAAAGTCTCAAAATGTCATCTGTTTAACGCGATTAAATGGATTAAAAGGGCCATAGATAGCTATTTATTATACTTGACGCGAATTTAATGAAAATTAATATCGAAAATTTTCTTATTAAAAATCGTGTAACTTTTTTGTTAAAATTCTATTTTGTCTGTCAAAGGCATGGAATTGTAGTTGACTCTCGTCTGCTGTGGAATAAGTTTTTAATTTTAATATGATATGCTATTAATTACCTACTTACATTAAACTCTGACTTTCGCCGACACTTATTCGATGTTGTTCAAATCAATTTTGTTTAAAAAGCTTCTCGGTAAACTGAAATAAATCGAATGAACATCGTCCTTTCATTTTGTCTTTGCTGGCAATATTCTACTAAGTACACACAGCAGCAGGTCAAGTTACCACAAACTGTCAAATTTTCTCATTTGATTTGAACTTAACCTTGAACATATTAAGGTTTAAAATCATTTGGAGAAATTTTACAGTTTCGTATAACCTGATGTGTGACCTGTACCTACCAATTATTTATTTTATAAAATTGAACGTCACTCCTACCTACTTTACACAAGACGACTTATCAAGCTATACATTTGCAGTTTAAGCTGACCTCGAATTATATAGGCTTTTTGTGAAATGAGAATTCAGCTTATACTGGACATTTATACAGGGTTATTGGTAAAACACCATCAACCCATTAAGGGGTCATTGTACTCATCATTATGAACAACTTTTACTATGGGACCAAATTTGAAATCGCGAAAAAACAATCAGCTGTTGCCTACATTTATGTTTGCAGAACTCGTCAAAATGTAGGGACCAGCTGATTTTTTTGTATAGCTTGTTATGTCGTCGTGCATACCATTAGTGAGATCTACTAAAAGTAATAATAATAATAGTTCTTTATTTCTCCTCACAATGACTTATTCTAGGTTTCACATTATTATAGGTATTTTATTTATTTTTATTAGCAATGTGAGGAGCTGGTGTCTGAGTTAGGTATAAAATGCCTGTATTACAAATCACCAGGTCCCCACCCCACGGAAGAACAGAACGTTTTACTTAAAAAATATGTTACTAAAATCTAACGTTAAAGAGGAGATCTATGACTAAAAACTTAACTTATTATACTTTTGGGGGTAAAAGTTAAAAAGAAACTATGTAAGTATAAACAAAAAGTTAATCAGTAGTAAGTACAAGTAAAACATGTCTTTCTCCTTCTATGAGCTCAATAAACTGGTTCTAAAATCAGATTCATATTTATTTTCAACTAGCTGACCCGATAGACGTTGTCCTGTCAAAGTTTCAATATGGTCTTGAGTTCAAAAATCATATAGAAAAAGCACTTTCGGTTTTCCTGAAATTTCCGGGTATTTTTCCAATTTGTACAGATACATACACTCTCGCCTTCTTCCCATGGGGGTAGGCGGAGACTACAGAACGCCACCTGCTGCGATCCTTATATACCTACTCCTCTGCCTCGTTTACGTTAATACATCGGTCATACACGCACGCCGCGCCCGCCGGTTGCAATTACTACGCTATCTTTTGTGACCTTTTGTTTTCCAATTTTTGTTTCCATGAAAACCTAATTCGACTATTACGAACATGTTAAAACAAAAATAGCCAAATCGGTCCACCCGTTCTCTAGTGATGCGCGCTTAGCAACGAACAGAATTGTGTCAATTCAAGCAGAGTCAAGCCATTAAACAAATAATAACACTGGCCGATTGACGATAAAACCACAATCAACATAAACATTCTCGTTATACCTTAGATTCACAGAAAACCTCTGTGAACCAATGTCTTTACTATAATCCATAACAGCTGTCGCAAAGGGTTCACGTTCGCTTGTTTGTGGTCATCCGATCAGCTGACCAACTGGCAAACGACTTTCGATTTTAAGTCGTTGTCATAAACTCTATAATATGCACGAAGGATTTAGTATTGTTGGTTTATCAAGATTGTTTTCGGATTTAAAGTCTTCTGTACTAACCTAATTGTATTTTTTTTTCAGGTAATTACATTTTAGTGTGAAACACGAATCCTGACTTTTGCCATCAGTAAGCATAAGGTATTTATAAAAAAAAACAGCTTCTTTAAAAATATCAGCTCGTTATTTATTGTTTTGACTAGGTACTTAACACGATTACTACATGACCAGATGAAATAACTGGTCAGAAATACGTCACTGATTAAATACAATTATTAACTCGACTAATTGGTCAAAACATTAATTTGGTAATTACTAAATTATTATTATTTTTTACTTTATATAAATTTGTAGATACGGAATTAATAACCGGTACCGGTTCCATGTCTCTACAAATAAGAACAGGTATCGTTTTAATGTCAGCTTATGGTAAGAACTGGTTTGTTTATCTTTTACCGCAAATATTGCCTTCTCAGCTGCACGTGGGTTGTACATACAATATTCTGAGCAATTATAAACATACAAACAATGCGCTTAAGTGCTAAAAGCCATGCCACTAAAACGGTCGAAAGATCTGTAGATATCTTTTAAAAATTGACATTGAATTACCTTGACTCCGATGTTTAAACAGACGTTAAAATGTTTTATTGTCCGCAAAACTGCACCTAAAATAAAAATTCAAAAACAACACTCCAGTCAGAGACGTTAATTGTTGCAAGAGTACACATCACCAAACTTTATAAAATGCCTTAAAATATCTTCTACTAACGACGATACTCAATTACTAAGTTAGACGTAGCTTGGCCAGTCAGTCCTGCCAACCTTGCTCGTGCCGATGCATGAGAGAAGAACATTCAACACTTTAACGATCGTCAATTTTTGTTTATGTGAAGTCGCATACGCTAGAACGAACTCAAACTCAATGCATTTTATTTTTCAATTGAACCATTTACAGGCAGTTTTGAACTGTCAAAGAGTCTGCCAGTTAGTCAGAGAGTTGAAGCTAGTTGCCCATTCTAAAACGTAGATCTCTATGGAGAAGAACGGGCAAGAAACTCTAAGTAAACTCTTTTAAATCAAGATATTACAAAATCCGGGATACATTATTGATGATCAAAAAGAGCTAAATAGCAGAGCAGTTTGACCCGTAATTCTTTGGACCTGTGAGCCTAGACAATTAGGAATCGCTTTCAAAGAGTTTCGTATTTCTACAGCGACTTTCAACAGGATAAGCGTCAGCTTATGTCAATCCAAAGCATTTTTTTACTTTTCAAGCATCGTAGGAAAAATCAAAAATGTATTGACTTGAAAAAATTATCAGGTAACAGTAGTAGCCCAGTGGAGACGGCCGCGACTTACCAGTTGTAGGTCGTAGGTTCGAACCCAGGCAGGCACTTTACTATGTGTAAATTATTTCATCACCACTGCACTCTGCGTGAGGTAACCGGCATGCCCTAGAACCAAACATTCGAAGACCTGTGACATCCACCAACCCGCACTGGACCTGCGTGGTGGATTACGGCCCACTCCTTCTCACTGAGGGGAGGCCTGTGCCCCAGCAGTAGGAACATTATAGGCTGATTATGTTATACAGCATCGTTATCGCTGATAGGATGTCACTTTGTCTAGGCCCTTTTTTTTTCGAGGGTGGGAAATCATCAAATAACTTCACCCGCTCTGGGCGGAGCGGGAGGGCGGGTCAGTTGTCTAGGCCCTCTGGTCCATTATTGTCTAAGAGCACGATACTTTCGAAGACAGAAAACATAACACCTGTCTGTATGTTACCTTTTCACGCCTAAACCACTGAACGGCATGCATGCCTTACGGTCGAATCTCTCGAATCATGTACCTATACTCAACACCATTAATAACACCATTGTAATAGTGTTTTCTGCAAAAATCAATAATTTGATTCGATTTGAACGGAATTTGATAAAATTTGGCAAGGAGATAGGTGGTGGTATCCTGGGAAAGGAATTGGGGCTACTTTTTGGCTTAAAATAATCATAAAGGGGGTGATATAGCGGATGAAAGCTTGTATGGGAAACCCAGCATTTCTTAAGTTATGGGTACTTGTTAAAATTCTTTAAGATTTTGGTAAGAAATTGAGGATTACGAGTTTCAGCGTTTTTGTAAAATCATAGCCCAAGGACGTAAAATAGAGGATGACTTTAAAATTAATGTAATTTTGATTGTAATTTGTGTGATGTAATTTAGATTTTTTGTGTACTTCTTTTCAAGAGATTTAAGGGATTGGAAATATAGTCATAGTTCGTATCTTAAAGTCCAGGGGTCCGGGAGTCAGGGAGTTTTTGGGGCCCTTGGTTCTGTTACCTTTCATGCTGTAACCGACCGAATAGATTTAGTTGAAAGGCATAAGTATAGGCCATGACCTGTGTGGTCATAGGATAGATACTATGAATCCCAGTGGTACGTTCCTGTGGAATATTTCCCGACCTTTACGCGGGCAAAAGCTAGTCGTTCTATATATCTTTTTCGTGCTATCACAAATGCAACATTATTATCTCTGTGTCCTATTTCACGATTGTTCCACATTCAGCTTCACACGTGGCCTGACAGATAACTCATAATCACTTCTGTAAACATACGATATAACAGTTTTGACAACTACTGCGTAACAGTTCTTTGTACTTTGTGTAATTCAGGTTTAGAGCGATATATCTTGAGCAGTTGTTGGGATGACTCATGAAACGTGTGTTTTTGTTTTGGCATGATTCTCTGAGCTTGGCACTGCGCAGTCAATGGTTGGTAAGGTCACATCGAAAGGGTTATTTTGCACCATTTCCCTAACGAATTCTACGTAATTTGCTTCGCATGACACACGCAAAAATTCATAAATTCTGACCCTACGTTACCTTGAAGTCCTAAAAGCGTTGCTGTATTAATAGACCATCCCAAAATTGACACCCTTATTCAACCGCTGTTATCTACCTACAAAACTTCAGATTCAGGTCAATACCCAACCTCCTCACATTCAATAATATCTCCACGTTTTCTCGCGAACACGCCAAACACTTAATCAACATTTATAAATACACATCACAAATGTTTAAATAAAAACTTTAAGGTCAATCCGCCCTCCTTGGGAGTCTAATGGCTTTGACATACAAAGAAAGGGCCAGTGATAGACATTTCATATCCATCGCTAACTTTGTATAGGCGAAGCTAGTTCAAGCCCTTACTAAACTGCCAATGTACAACAAAACTGAGCCGGGATCAGACTTTGTGGACGGTTATTGTATGAATTGCCAATCGTTTGGAAGACCACACACGGTACATTGATTTCCTTCACAAAGAGATCTGTGTTTGCTGGTTTCCTACTGTTATTTCTTTGAAGACACAAACATGGAGATAAAATGTGCCATGATATGATTTGACTCTTTATTGATTAGGCTGGATCCAATGTTCTTTGTTACTTGTCGGATGGCTTTAGCGATCTTTATATAGGGTCAAAAAATTTGCTAGTGAAAGTCCGCAGACGTGATGAGTATAAATATCTAAACATGATAAAACAAAAAAAAAATTAATTTGAAGGTTTTGTTTTTATGGTGTCATCGACCGCAGTGTGTATACATTTGAAATGTCAGTTTAAAAAATCGTTTTTTTTATATAAACTTCACGGACGTGATTGGTATCGATATCTAAGCACAATAAAACATATTTTTTCAACTCAAGCTTCATGTAACAACTCTAAAAGCAGTCCTTGACCCCTAAAAAGACATCAAATATTTTTTATTAAAATTTTGTCGTGTTTATATATCGATACCCATCACGTCTGCGGAGTTTCGCTAGTTAATTTAATTTGACCCTTTATTGTGTAGCTGTTTTACTTTTCTTTGTCGGATACAACGTTTTGGAAGCAAGATCTGATTTATAATCTGCAAAAGCAATCTCGCAGAGTCACTACCAAGAATATGACCATGACAATTACTGCAAAAACTGTTAAGAACACTTTCATTTTTGACACATCCTGTTCATTTCTGGGTTTCTCTTTTTTAACCAAACTCAGTACCTACCATTTATTTTTATTGAGAACTATCTTTTGGCCAAGGCTTCGCTCGCGTGGATGTCGGAAAATATCCCAAGGGATCGTACCACCGGGATTAAAAGTACCTTATGTGTTAGTCCAGGTTATAAACTATCGTGCGCCAAATTTCATCCAAATCCATTCAGAGGAAAATTTTAAAATCTATATTTTGGGCATCAGACTCGTTACCACAGCTCGTACCAATTGCTTTTTTTTTTAATTCAACGTACCTTTTTGACTTTCGTTACTATTTTATTAGGTGTATGTTTAATTAGATATAAAAGATTTCATTATCACCATTTCCGAGAAAACAACTTCACACTAACGAACTGCATAAATGTTTATGAAACGACAGTTATTCAATATCATTATAATAAAAGGCTTTCCCCGTATCTTACTACTATCACGATATTGTCCCGTGATAGTTTGATAGCGTTATCACAACATTCAAATGTGTTGACAAATATAAGGATTAATATAACTGGGCTATCGCGTAATTGAGAGTTCGGATTATAGACTTATAGTTACGGGTCGAGGATGTTGACGAAGAAAATAAAATAGACAAATATTAGGACAAGGAATGAACACAGAAAAAGTACTTCAAAATATTTGTTGGACATTCTAGATAAGAGTTTTGGGCACATAGGCTGTTCCTGTCGATAACAGAGAAAAACGTTCGCAGTCTAATCTCCTTCTCCATATGTCAAAAATATCTCTTAGTTCCCTACATATTTGACAAGCTTGTGACATTGATTGTCGGTGAGATGAGATTGCGACTAGATTTTTAACCTTTTTTAATTAGGTACGGAAACTGGCCTTCTGAAAGCCTATTCAACTTAATCATTGTAGAAATTATTAAGTGACGTGTCCGAATGCGGCAGTAACTTAGTGAACATAATATGACGCCTGCATTTCCGGAAGGGTTGGGCAGAGGCGTACCTAAGACGTAGGACCTACCTTGAAGTGTAACTTAGTGAAGTCACTAACAAACACAATAAACTTCTTTTAAGTCAATCTTTTAGGTTATCACCTTATCCTTGCCGAACCATATTGACATGCTTAAGACAAGAAACCATTAATCTCATTGAAGTTGTAAATGAAAGACCAACAAAATGGACAAGGTAACTGAAAATAGAACTAATGTGAATGATATTGACATCAAAGTTGATACTAAATGTAATACAAGCATGCGTTAGCATGGTCACTATAGAAACGGAAGACAAAATGGCAGATTGTAGAATGGTTTCTACGGCGCGATGTCAAAATTCAAGAAAATAATGACTTGGTTAAGAAAGTGCTTTTGTCTTTTTACTTGCCCGTGGTCCCCCAGTCTAGTTCCCCTTAGGCCACCCCAAGGGGGACTAGACTGGGGGACCACGAATGAATATGTGTAAATCATTTCATCACCACTGTTCTCAAACCGGTGAAGGAAAACATCGTGAGGAAACCGGCATGTCGTAGAACCAAAAATTCGAAGATACGGGCAAAAATATTTGTTCGTGGTACCTCAAGGTGGACTAGACTGGGGACAAGTAGCGGATTTGTCTTCTCTTCGTAGAGTAGAGATAGAAGTGGTCATATCATCTGCTTTAGACGAAGACATCAATTGATTGGTCATAGATTCTAGCGACACAAATTCTTTTTGTTTTGGGAAAAGGACCACGTTATTAGAGTGTACTTTTTGTTTACACTCGTCTGACGAGTCCACTGAAATCGAATCAAGTTTATTAGATTCGGAGTTTGCAGAATTTCGTGACACTCGCCAGAACAGCTAAGTGAAAAATAAGGTAGGAAGGATCCTTTGGCGCTCGAATGATGTTGGTAAATATTTGTGAAATTGGTCTGTGAAATATAATGGAAAAAACAAGATGGCCGCTCCAATATATGTATAAACAAAATATGTGTCACAAATATTGACGGTTGACAGAGAAAAACTGCACCACCATAGACGCAATGTATCAAAACAAGAAGGTTGTTTCTAAAGACACTACATTTAAAATGAAACTTGATTACTTTCTCACACACGATATTTCTCGTCTATCGTGGATGCGATTGAAGACGCAAATCGCGTATATACCTACACCAAAGGCTAAACAACAACCTTTATGTTAATATGAGTAACAGTGTCTTGCTTCGGTGAACTTCTCTTCAAGCATTGTTCGTAGTCATCATCATCATCTCATCTGAAAGACATCTACTGCTAGACACAGGCCTCCGTCAAGCATCGCTACTTCGACCGGTTCTGTGCATCTCGCAACAAGCGTATTTCTGTGGCCTTCAAAAGGTCGTTGGTCCACCTTGTGGGAGGCCTTCCAACGCTACGTTTTCCGGTACACTGTCGCTACTCCAGAACCTCTCGGCCCGTAGTGGTTCTTCTAAATCCATTTGTAATGTGACAGACAAACGAACTAACAAAGTTCAGTATAAATAAATAACTTAGCCAATTGATGTTTGTGGCAGTGTTATGCTAGCGTTAGTTATCTTAATGTCGTTCTCTATGATATTTATAATGTACTTCTTCGGTTTGGAAAGGAATAAAATCGGTGGTTTGTCCTTCAATTATGGTTCATAATACTGCTGAATATGGCCCTTTTTTGAGCGTGGGAAATGATTAAGTAACTTCTCCCGCTCTGGGCGGAGCGGGAGAGCGTGTCAGCCTCTTACTGACTAAAGCCCATCCGTGTTCCTTCAGTTGCCTATGCCACGGGCCACGGTAACCCTTTCGGAATTTCCCGCAACCCTGGCAGGCTGAATATGCCCTAACACGCCGTTGAGAGAATTATCAATATAATAAAGTGTCCAGTAGGTAGATTTCTGGTTGTAGACATAGTTAATTAGAACTCAGTTCAATCTTAATCTAATTTGCAAGAGGGAAAGTATACAGGGTGGTGGGATATCGACGCAAAAACTGCAACCGTGAATTCAGCACATGCTTCTAGAACTCGTAGACATATTTCGTAGGATATCAAAAAAAACTGCCTTTTCATAAGTGCAAATACCTACGCGGTAAAAATGTACTGAACAGCATTTTTTTTTAAATAGCCAACAAAACTTCAACGCAGGGGTTTCAAATTCACCTCCTTCTGTGAAGCAGTAATGCTCGCGAAGGAGGAGGTGGAACGCGTGAGGGAGAGGCAAAATTCACGCCCCTAGCCGCCGCAGGAGACGCCCAGGGCGTCGGGAATCACAAGCCGATTCCCGGCCACCGTAGGCGTGGGCTTGCGGACGGCGAGCAATTGGCAGCTCGCCGTCCGATAAGGACCAGGCCCGGGTCGACGGCGCATTGTGTTCCACGCGCGCCTGAAAGAGATGTCAGCACCAATGACGGGGTCCGCCAGGGCCGATGCCTGCCAGGGTTACGGGAAAGTCCGAAAGGGTTACTGTGGCCCCTGGCACAGGCAACTGAAGGAACACGGGTGGGTTTTAGTCAGTAAGAGTATATTGATGATTACCAATCCTCAAAAAAAAGGGGGTTTTCAGATTCATGTACTAAATCGATGGTAACAGGTTTTTGCGCCGATGTGTACTAGACCAATAACGTAATTGGTAGAGGAGTATATCTTTACGAGATGCTCCTTAAAGCACATATATATATTATTGTTTATTATTAATCACCAGGAATTCAGGTTTACTTAAAATACCCATATTAGTTATTTCACGTAGTCCTAATTTCGCGTAGAAGCCTATTAGAATCCATAAACTAATCGACTCATCTCGTAAGGAATAGGAGCATCTCAGTTCGGGCCTTCATTCTCGTTAAGCCTAATCAATCTAAGGCTTTACTGTATCTAGCCGATATAACTTGACCTAAATTTGGCTGGCAAAAAAAGAAATTAATTGATTCTTTATGGTCTGACTCAATGTCAATCTGTCTAGATTTTTCCCAATTATGTTCCCACGGCAAGCGTAGCTTTACTTTCGATCGACCGACGCAGCTGTTATCATTTAGCCACGAGCCTTTCTTCACTCAAAGGAGATGCTAATAAAAATAAATAAAAAAAACAAAACATTTTAGTGTTTATTTTTTTTAGTTTTTTTGTTTTATTATAAAATTCGTCCATTCTATATTCAAATATCTTTTACTTATGTAAAACGACAATATTTTCGCCGTGTTCTAGATTCTAGGCAAAAATTTACCTTTGTCCCTCATTCACGCTCGATTAGGACCAAATTGAGTGAAAGATGACTTTAATAAACTTTGAGTTTCGTAAGCCTTTGTGTCAGAACATTGCCATATGGCTGACAGTCTAGCGACGCGAAATCTTTTCCAAAGAAAACATAAAAATGTATCTGGCAAGTTTAATAAAGTTACAAAATGTATAGAAGCCTTCAGTTTGTGGTAACGCGACCTGCTGCTGTGTGTACACCAGAAAATACATAACAAAAAAAATACATACAATGGGCGGCCTCTTCCAAGCCAGACTTCCAGTAGTTATAACTGAAGATACAAAAAAAAAAGTAAATAAACTTAAAAACTTTGGATCAGACATTTTTATAGAGGTACGAGGAACAGGGTGTAAAGTTCACTCATACCTCCATAGAAAAGGGAGGATACTCCGACCAGACGGGTGTTGTGTCTGGTGGGCAACTGCCCAACGATTGATGTCGGAAAGTTGTATATATGCTAGTCGCGCGGTAAACTCTGCTTGCGCGATGCAGGATTTTCGTGACATCAGTGTGATGCGTAGTTCGCTTGTTGCGATGTAGATACCGCTACATCTTTGATAGTGACACAACGTCTACGTTAAAATGAAAAAGAGCAAAACTAAACACAAATAAGTAACATAAATAATATAACCTTTGTAACAGTAAAATAATGAAGACTCTACATGTGTCTTTTTATTTATTGAGTATTTTACTCAATAAATAAAAAGACACATGTAGAGTGCTTAATATTCTGCTCTTGTAAGGAAAACAACGTGCCAGCAGACATATGAATACAAATATTTACGGTCCTATGTGCCGAAAATAGGGATTAATCGAATTTGGTAGCCATAATCCTCTACATATTGATGGATCAGTAACCATGATTGATAGATTAATTCAAATTGTATTAGATACATGGGCACACTGATACAAAATCTATAATAATGAGGTATTGAGCAAAGAAGGCGATATGTTGAATTTCCTTCGCCCCTGTCCTGTCATTCTCATCATCATCATCATCAGCCTGTTATAGCAGTCCTCTGGACCTGCTGGACCCAAATTCTTGTGCGTTTGTGTTAATCGTTATCCATTATTTCATGTCTATATTTATCAGCTTTCGGCTCATTGAGCGAATATAGTAGATAAACATCAGCAAGTACTTTACCTGCCATTTAATATTCTACATTAGTTGCACCCGTTGCTGCTGTCAAACGTCAAAGTCAAGTCCTTTAACGGTGATCAGGATGAAGCCAAAAAGGAAGTCAGACTCATGACTGGCAGGACGACAGGATTAGCAAGCTTTGGTATCAAAGTGCTTTTTAATCCGTCAGTCAATCAATCAGAGTGCTGAATCTGACTAAATTGCTACACAATTCTTGGTTCTTCGTGTTTTGCGACGTCCAGACTTCCGAAGAAGCTCTTTTTAATGAAAATAGATTTACAATCTGCCCCAAATTACCAATATCCGTATCCACAGATTTGATGACCCATTGAGGAAACAAGTATTGCGAAACACTAAAGAGTTAATTATTTAAATACCTTAGAGGTCACAATCACAAGGTCGTTTATCTCCAATTTATACAGTTATGTAGATATTTAAATCCGTTATAAGCACACAAACTAGTATTAAAGTTAATTGCCCAAATGACTCACCTGTCATAATTTTGCAAATTACCACTGTGACGGGAACACTTTTGATTTCAAAGAACTAGATAGGTTCCATGTCTAATTCGCACCACTCATATTAGAAGCATTCGTTTAAGATTAAAACCGGCCATATTGGATTTATAAGTTTTACACTTAGCGACTGTTAATTTAACGAAGTCAGTTGAAGCGTGAAGCCATTGCCACAAAATTTTGAGCAACCAGTTTTATAGGTCAGTACTGTCTAAATCGGCGTTTAATATTGCTTATTAATGTTATTTATAACTTTAATACTAATGTAGTCTATTAGCCAAGTAAGTTCATATAATATTTAGGAGGAAAAACAAGACGACAAAAACTGTTATGCAAAAAAAAAAAACCGTGTAGCTGGCAGAATTGGGATACAAATAAAAAGCAAACATTCTCATGTGATAATAATATTATTGTTATTGCGAAATCTATTTATATAGCTTGTTTTGTATAGGTATCCTCAAATTGTTACACTGCGCAGTTTGTCTAAGAACCATCGTAATATTTTTTATCGGCGCACGGTTTACGTCGGTAGCCAATTTGTATTGAATAATGAACGGTATGCAAAACATATGACAGGTTTTTGATCCGTCGAAAAAAATGCACTTGCTTTCTTAATTAACGATCAATCTGCATACGTAATCAATTAGCCCGTTAATATCCTCTGCAGAACATCTTTCTTATTCTGTATCGTCTCATTGTAGAGCAAACGCCTCCCTCTCTGTTATTAACCGACTTTAAAAAAGGAGGAGGATATCAATTTGTTTGTTTATACATATATATATATATATATGTATATTTTATAATTTGCACAGTAGCTCTTCCAATGGATCGATAATGTTCGTTACGTTATCATCTTCGCACGATTTTATAAGTCAATGCGTTGGCGTGAAACGGTTCCTTACGTGTCTTAATTAGCGCATTCTTGGCACAAGCTGCAGCCCTACGTTCATTGACATTTCGCGTGTGCATTATAAATATCTTTGTTTTTATTTCCGTGTCTAATCGGACGCGGAGAATCGGTTATTCAAAATAATGGTCGTTTCGTGTGTTCATGCTTTATAGCGTTTGGACGGAGCACGCCTTGATATTTCCTATTTTGTTCTAATCTGAAGAATTCACATCTACGAGTTGAGTTTTAAATTGTTCTCACTTTTGACTTCACTTTTATATTTTACATAGAGTAGAAGTATCAATTAACAAGAAGAGTTACTTGATATGGATTCTATAAAAATGCACCAATTTATTTTATGTTTATGAACTGCACCAAATTAGGAACTTTTGTCTTCCAATTCTCCTCTAATTCATACAAGATGTTTAAGAAGAGATATAGCCCAAGACCTATGGGATGGAATAAGAAAAGGTTCTTGACTCGCTGTAGAGTGTAGAGTCTACAATCTATAGCAAGACAAGAAATTAGACAGAGAGCAAAACAAATCATGAGCGTCACATTAAATCAGTGTGCTAAAAGATTCATACTACTATATGTATTATGTTTCAAGCTTGTTTCTTCCAATTGTATCAATTCTCGGCACGATCGTATCTCCATTAATTTATTCCGCATGTGTCCTCATTATAGTTGATATCTCTCTGCTTCCTTGACGTGTGCCATCGGCGACTGGTGCGCGAAAATATTCTGTTTTTGGCTGTGAGAAAATGTTTCTGATAAAACTTAGGTGAGTGACCGCAGTTGTAAATGTTTTTGATTTAAAAGAGTGTCCGTGGAGTTTCTTGCCCGTTCTTCTCCATAGGTACCTACTACGCTTTGGAATGGGCAACTAGTTTCATCTTTCTGACTAGCCGACCACTTGACAATTCAAAAGTGCCCGAAATTGGTTTATTTGAAATACCTAAGTGCTTTGAGTTTGAGTTTGACTAGTAAGTATTATCGTATAAAGCCGGTATTTCCAACTTCTTTTATAAATGGTTGTTATGATTGTGGCAAATCGTAGAACGTTTTTGATAGACCGGAAAAAACACATTTTTCAATTGTATGTCCGCGATACACGTTAGACAATTGTATGTTCTTAATTTTTTTTTGATGGTGAAATTTAAACAAACCTCGTCAAACCACATTTTGCACGTTGTAATATCTAGAAATTGACGCAAATAGTGATTTAAAATAAATTCCCTCAGCTCACAGATATGTGTGGTAAATCTTAAGTGTCAGCCATCATCATGTACCTAATAATCAAGTAGAAACTAACTTATTGCCGCGGAAGTTGTTTCTATATGTCGACTCTGCAACTGTTTACACGCGCTTATCAAAGGAAATATGTGCCTTTGTAGCAAACAATACAAAGTGTACTTTATTACTATGCACTTTGATTGAAAATTGATTACCAATAGTCCTCACAGCCGGTTTCGCTTCGGCCAGATTATGTAAATGGCATACACATTACACAGCTGTGATCCAGCGTGCTCTACTATGTAAAAGTGTTTATCGTCGGTTCCAGCTGATTATGTGCCGTATAATGAAGGTATAGGGATCATAATAGTATGTAGTAGGGTTAATGCGCAGCCAGCGTTATCTAGTTGCATAAGAGCGAGGACTATTGTCTTTATCAGTTGTTGTTCAGGCGTGTTTATCTGACGCAATTGCGCTCTGAACCCGATGCGATACGTACGACGTGTGCGATTATACGAAAAACTATATTAATCGTCAAATTAAACAGATTTAATCCGACGATAATATTTACCAAAACACCTGACTTCGGGCGAACTTTCAAAGAAGTATAAGGATAAAAATATCGTTTCCGCCTTCAGCGTGGATCGCAAATTTACTTGGTGGTGTTTTCGATAGATATAAATCAAGTCGTTCAGGTAAACAGTGGATTTGCCGGTGGGTTATTAATAGACGAAGGGATATCCAGGAATTACTGGCGCTGTATGCGTGTTATCGTGACAGAGATTCAAGTACTGAATCCATGGTGACATGTTGTGCCTCGGATGTTTCTGCCACCCTGTATTTCTACAAAATTACATAGATAATTATCATGGAATTATTTTATTACTATCTTTTGCCCGCAGTATCGCTCGCGTTAATTTAAGGTATCAAGTAAACAAACAAATAGTTACGAAAGTAGCATCTATAATATTATAGTTAGGAGGAGGAAAAACCGGTCTATCGACACTCTAGACTCACAAAATATATTAGGTAGGTACCTACATAGTGTAAAAAAAAAAACTTTTTCAACACATTTGCTCAAAAAATGCATTATGAAGCCTGTATACATTATTCGAAAGTTAAAAATTACGCACCATACAACGGAACGGGCGGTAAAATAGGTACTCTCACCTAAGTACATGTTTTACCGCCCCCTTCGTTGTATAGCGCCGTGCGTATTCTTTACGGTTTTTTTTAATTACCATAAAAAATTATATAAGAATTCCACCAAGGAGTTTCAAATTACGAGAATAAATTTAATAAGCTGAATGATCGAACCTCCTTGGAAGCGCTTTTGCTGAATACGTTTATCTCACTTTAGTATTAAAGAGAAAATGAGACGAAAGATGCTTTTCGACTCGACTATTGCGGTTCGACTTTTTGCGATTCTAATTTTCACCACGCGCACGTAGCGCCCTTTGGAAATGGCGCCATTTTCATATTAGAAACGCCAAAGATTGTTATTGTTGCGACTTTCTGACTGATATTTTTATAAACAAAAGTTTGTTTCATCATTACTTATTGTACTGTTTTCTCGCAAATGTGTTGAAAAACGTTGTAAGACACACGCGCGGACTCTCGACAACTCGTGACTATGGTTAGTTTATTATTACATTCGTCTACTCGTTTGTAAAAACCAACTTACCGCACTAGTATTATAAATAACTATTAACACACTACACGTGGCGCCATCTATTATGATAAGAACGTTATTGTTGTTTACCTCGGGTAAAATACTTGTTTTCGGAATGAAAGTTTCCGTTTCTGTACACCTGACAACGTATATGCAAAATTTCGGGCTGATCGATTCATTGGTTTAGGCGTGAAAAGGTAACAAACAAACTTACTTGCCAGCCAAACAAAACCACAAGTGCGAGTTAACATTTCAGACGACGGATGTTTTTAGTTTTGTCGTCGACCTTATCGGTAGGTAAGTATTGGAGAAAGTTCACTATCTGCGTATCTGTATAACGTTAAGCATTTTGCTATCAATATTTAATCTAGAAATATTGTTTGCGTTAGTAATACGTCGAAAACATCTTTCAGTGGCGAAAACAGTAGATACAATATCGAATTACGTTTCAAATTACTGAACATCGTCTGTATCTTAGTGAATATTGGTAAATATATGTGTATAGGTAGAATCGAATAATAAATCCAAAGCAAATAAAATCAAATCTGATACAAATTAGAATAGAAATTATAATCCACGGAATAATAACGAGCGATAAGTATATGTATGCATGTATTTATTATATATGTAAATTGTACACTACTGACTACTTGCAGTATTGTCTCTCCTTCTCCCTTCAATCCATCCAAAGGTTGTCTGTAAAATATCGCTTTTAGCGATAAGACCGCCCATTGTGTCACCCTATGTAAAATCTCTACATTTATATCTGTAATTTTTATGGTGTACATAATGAAGAGTATTCTATTCTACTCTAATAACGGCCTCCCATCGTAATAGGAAACTGTTGATAAACTTTTCTCTTTGTGCTCAACTCCAACGTCAAACGACGTTCGATTGCATCGATTACATAGTACGTAGCGTTGCTTTTGCAATTAACTTCTGATCTCGGTAAATGGCAAATTGTCATAATTGCGATAAAGTGGAAAACACACGACATTTATAGCCATTTATAGAACTTAAGTATACGCCAATAGCCGTTAGTTAGTAAATACATAATATAATGACCATTTCTTGATTTATGACGACGAAAGTATAATAATTATGAAGAAAGTAAACAAGCTATATAAGTATATGTATTCTCCGAAGGTTGATATGATTGGTACAGTGCTTTTGCATAAAACGTTATGTTCTTGACGATCATTACGAGGGTTCCAATTAAATAGGATAGAAACTGAAAACTGAACAGACAGACCAAACAAGAACTTGTTCTGAGTAGTCTCGACATACAAAGTGAACCGAAGTGAGTTCCTAACATTTGGCATCAGATTGGCAGACGAGCAAAGAAAGTATACTTCTGAAATTTTAATAACTATGATTGATAATCAACACGATATAATTCTTATCCCGTGATGGTTTATGTTGAGGCTGAAGTTAAATCATCAGATATATTATTTTCTATATTAACTCCAATACCATCTACATAAAATGCAACTGACACTATTTTAACATTCTACATAAATAACATCCCCATTCTATGAAATATATTGGTACGATTTTATAGTATCTTTTAAAATCACGTCTCATGTATTAAAGCTGAGCTATATTTTGATAGATATCCAGCGAAATCTCGGAGAAAAGATAACCTAATAAAAGCCAGTAATGCACAATCATAAATCATAGCTCATTTCTCTTTCAAAAATGTAGCGCAAAACTTTGCAAAGAATAATTTATTTGGATGTAGCAAATTTGCCAACGCCTAGTCTATATTAAGACGGCTATAATTAGGAACATAGATGATCTTCCCAAACAACCTTGGCGTTAATTTAGCTTTCAAGATCAATAGCTGTTTACGGGTGTATTTGCCATTCATATGGCCGTCTTCAATATCCTATCTATTGACAGTTGGCGATCATTAGTTAAACGGTCTAGCGTGGTCATTATTACAACTTCTTAATTTATTGGTTGCTTGCATATACAAGGCTATATCCGGAAACATTATAATGATATTCTGGTTTGTCATAGTAAAGATGAAAATTGCATTCGAGGTTTCTGTAACAATCTTGTGTTATCGAACTATCGATAGATGTGTAATCGAAAACACATTTATGGAGGACTGGCTATAAAACAACAAAGTTCAGAAATCATTAAAGAAACAATGAAGCAAACGGAAGTCGTTTACACTTTCAAATTGCGTACATAAATTAACGAGAGTGTAAATATTTACATATTATTGTATAAGTATAAGTATAAGAGATCAGTATAAGCTGATCTCGTATCGTATAGGATTTCCTTACAATGAGAGGTCAGTGTAAACTGTAAATGTATAGCTTGATGTGTAGCCGTGTGTACGTAGAGGTAGGTACTCGTATTACGTTAACTTTAGTTGATCATGCCAAAGAGTCTTTTAGCTAGGCATTATGGATTTATACCCCTCATTACGTAAACGAAATCTAAAAAATATGTGTTAAGCCTGAAAACATCTTGAAAAATACAATATTCACTATTGGGTTGCGTTACAGTTACAACATTTTAATTTTCGTTATTTTCGGGTAACATTTTATTTAACACCATAGTTATAGTTATCAAATCTACATTGTCTTTTACCCTATTTGAATGGGAGTAATCGCGGATGTTTCAGTATTTTTCCTGCTTCTACAAATTAATAAACATTATTAATTTACGTACTGTGGAAACAAATAGTATCATATAACAATAGTATTAATATAATTTGCATGATCAGTCTTTCTAGCCGTGACCTTCTTAGAGCGTGGGACCGCAGTTTACATTATAAAATATTATAAATACAATTATCAAATGGTAGAGGAAAGTTTTCATTACAGTGCATGTGAATAATATATTATTGAAATGTGATGCTTCCTGAACTAGCAGATGCCCTTCAAGTCTTATTGATCGGGAGACGATGTCTATCACTGACCAAATTCTTTGTCTAGAAACAGTTTTTCTAGTCATGAACATGTTGGGGAGTTGGGGCCAGCTTCCAGTCTTACCTGTTGCAGCTGCATATCAGTATTTTATATGGAGCGACTGCCTATCTGACCTCCGCAGCCCAGTTACTGGGTAACACGATACCCCTCGGTAAGAGTAATGGTCAGACATTTGGGCTTCTGACTATCCGTAACGACTGTCAAAGATCTACCTATAACCGGGAACATCGGCTTAACGTGCTTTCCGAGGCACGGAGGGGTCTAAGGTGTATGGATATGTAATGGATGGTCTCCCATCCACGAACCGGCCGCGGCAAGCGTATCTTTATCTTCTTCCTTAATTTGACCCAAGATGCTAATTCGATGTTCTGCAGAACAGAAAAGATTATAAAAGGGAATAGACGATATGCTTGGCATTTTGAGAAACAATGATATTGCAGCACATATCTCAAGAGCGTGATCTATGGCACTCATCTCACGTACTCCTCCGTATTGACAACACATAGCGAACTGATTGGTAACAGTTGAATAACGTCACAGTTCTTACACTGTGCACGCTGTCCATCTTCTGACTGTGGGTAGTTCCTAATAGTACGTGGGCGTGGTACCGATACCGTACGTCAAATAACTAATCTTAGCATTTAAAAGAAGAAAGAAAGAAAGAAAAAATGTTTATTCTGCACAAACAAAACGCACATTACAAATAAAAAAAATAATAAAAAAAAAAAGACAAGTATACACATCCAACGTTATCAAAAGCCTCATATTCAAGCATACAATATTGCCGACAATTTTGTCCATTGCTTGATGTGTCAGTGCCAGAGACCAAAGACAAGACACCTTAGTTGACATCTCTAAGTAGTATGTGACATTGACAATACAAATCAATCCAGATGCGTCTGCGACACTGACAGTTGACAACAAAAGTTGCAAAACAATCACAAACGAATCAAAACAAAATCAAAATGCCAATTGCAGAGTGGAAAAATAACTACTTTTGTAACAAAAAAAAAAAAAAACAACAATAATAAGCAATTATGCCGTGCGTCGTATCTGTCTCAAAATATACAGGGTGTCAGACACATCGAAGTGCAAACTGTAGGTAACCATGAATTCAGTATATGATTCTAGACCCTCTAGCGTAGAAATAATTCGCCGGCTACAAACAAAAAATCTGCCGTTTGATTGAAAACTGCAATACCTACGCGGTCAAAATGTATCGAACTGCTAATGTTTTTACTGACAAAAGATTCAACGCAGGTGGGTTCAGAATCGAGAACTGAATCCATGGTGACAGGTTGCGGTCGAACTCCTTGTATTTTTGTATCAGCTAGGCTTGCAAATGAATGAACACTAAATATTGGTGCATCACTTAGAAAACGAAGGCATCCAATTTTATCATTATCACCATCATTATTCACAGGTGGCAAGAACTCACCGCTACACTACAGATAGCCTCTTTTCATCTTATGTATGTCTCGTGCTTTGCTAATATTCTTTCTAACTAGTTTTTCATCAACACATCGTTTTTTCGTCAAACGCTTATTTTTCTATACCAAGGTTTTTTGCTAAGTCCTACGCTTATTTTTCTCGTCCTAGGTTACCACTAATTACTTAATCATTTGAAGAAAACAGTAAACTCAGTTCGTGACTCGTGGTTTCTCAAAATTAAGCCTGCCTGAACATCTTGTTTCAAGTTCGATCTTCCATGTTTTCTGGTAAATACGAATCTTCTGACGTAGATACTTCATCACATTCATTTGTGACTGTGTTTGCGTTTGCATGTAAAATGGCCTTGTAAAAGGATTTATTATAATTATATGTAAAGATTACTGATTCAATTCAAACCCTTATGGTTGCCAAGTTGTCTCCATCCTGTTCAAAGTCCAGTCAGTCACTGATGCTATCAGCTGGTTTCCTCGAATGAGCCAACACTAGACAGACTTAAGCCCCATGGACACGATGCAAGTTTCTTGCCAATAGTATCGTACAATAAAATTGAAGCAACCAATGACTTGTATCGTCTAAGCACTGTTTAGTCAGTGCAACTTTTATTTTTGCTTCAACTTTTGGTATGCCACCGCTGCACCGCCAGGTTGCCCGCGAAATTCAAAACTCTTACGTTTTTTGCAATTTGGAACAGGCCAGTTTCAGGTTATATGTTAAACAAAATATAATTCGCGACTGTAACAACTATATATTTCAATCAACTCAGCCTATCGCA
Organism: Brachylomia viminalis; assembly: GCA_937001585.2. Lineage (NCBI taxonomy): Eukaryota > Metazoa > Arthropoda > Insecta > Lepidoptera > Noctuidae > Brachylomia > Brachylomia viminalis. The sequence goes on along the minus strand of OW443303.2, from coordinate 6,138,314 downwards.
GACCACTGTTGGACGCATGCCTCTCCCAGGCTGCGCCACAACACCCTGTCCTCCGCCTTCCGCATTCAGTCTGTCCCAGCCACTTTCTTGAGGTCGTCGGTCCATCTAGCTGGGGGGCGTCCCACGCTACGCTTGCCGATACGCGGTCTCCACTCCAGGACTCGTCTGCTCCACCGGCAATCGATTCTTCGACAAACATGGCCAGCCCACTGCCACTTCAGCTTGTTTACTCTGCAAGCTATGTCGGTAACTCCGGTTCTTTTCCGGACAATTTAATTTCCGATTTTATCCTTCAAAGAAACTCCGAGCATAGCGCGCTGAGCGACCTTGAATTTGTGAACCAGCCCAACAGTCAGTGTCCACGTTTCGGCACCGTGAAACAGTTTACAGTTACAGTTTACAGAATTATAATCATTAAAATCATCAATACAACCCTCTAAGGTCATATAATTCTATTGAATGACAATTTCATTCAATAGGATTAAATTTCGCGGGCAACATGGTGCTTCCCCCTTAAATCGGAACATGAAATCAGGGGGTCTACTCCCTAAGCACGAAATCCGTAGCTTCGGCCTAAGTTACGGGCGTTTTCAACTCCGTAGTACTTAGCATAATCACCCTATAATGTTCCCACTGCTGAGACACAGGCCTCCTCTCGGCGATAGGGAGTGGGCCGTAATTCACCACGCGGGCCCAGTCCGGGTTGGTAGATGTCACATGTCTTTCGAATTTTTTGATTCTAGGACATGTCGGTTTCATCATGTTTTCCCTCACCGTTTTGAGAGCAATGTTGATGAAATAATTTACAAGTAAAGCGCCTGTCTGGGCTCGAATCTACGACCTGCAACTCGTAAGTCGCGGCAGTTACCACTGCGCCACCACGGCTCACGTACTTTGGGGCCCGAACTAAGAATGAACGACAACACGATTTAACAGTTGTCCCTATTTACGAAATGTATTTTCCCGCCCAAAAGATTTGACACTTGTGTTTTTGTATCAGCTACATTCGAGCGGGCCCGTACGTTCGTAGACGGCCTTGACAGAGTAGACCCCCAGACTTTAAGGTTTAACGAGATTGCGATCGATCGACGTCGCCCAGTCGATAATGATCGCCTCAAAATATGTCACGATGTCATAGCTATCCTCGTCAATGAAGGGCACCCTTTGGCAAAAGAAATTCGGCATGCATTTCCTTAGGTTATTACGCATCTGGAAATCGGTGTCGTAACTAAATGATCACTCAGTGGCTGGTGTTTTTTTTTATTTTTGCGCCCAGTAACTGCTTAATATCTACGCATTTCATTTAGATGTCGCCTTGTGTTAGTGAAAGCAGGGATGAGTGTTAGAACGAGAAAGCATAGTACAGGAAGCTCGGAACCTAGTCATTAGTATGGCAGGAAACACAATATACTTACATAAAGGCTAGAAAAGTAAGAGCGGAATACATTTACTACAATAATGAAATACTAAAGATTGTTTTATCGATAATCACAAATCGGTCACTCCTATAAATGAAAGCCGTCGTCTAATGTGTTTTCCAGTCATTATCGCCTACGTAATTGTATAAGTTGTTATTCTATAACCTATTACGATAAAATATCGATTAGATATAAGTGATAAGGATTTGTTTTTGTTTTCTTTGTTTAATATTTTGCGTCGCTACTTGGTTTCCGGTGATTGAATTACAGTGGAGATAGTAGGTTGACAACCCTTCTTTCGTTGGGTAATCCGTATGGAAGCCCTTGGTCTGGGAAGTACGGAGGGTTTATTTAATACAAATCGATCGACTCGAAAAGAAGAATGTTTGGACACCTGAGCCGACTAAAACCCCACGGTGTTTCTGCTGCTTCTATGAATTGGGAAGTGTGGGATATTATTATACTTGACACTCTTAGACATATAGGGTTGTCAAAGCAATTACTTGGTTGAAAGTGTTGACAGTAACATGGATACACTTAGGTACTTATTGAAATGGGAAATGATTTTCACGCGTTTTTCATAGCTTGTAAAACTACCTATTTATCTGATATTTTAATAAAATAGCATAGCGTAGCTAGATGGACCAAACGATTTGAGATTTGACCGACGACCTGAAGAAAGTGTCTGGGGTAGACTGGATGCGGAAGACGCAGACGGAGGACATGGTGTGGTGGCGCAGCCTGGGAGAAGCCTATGTCTAGCAGTGGACTGCGATAGGCTGAGTTGATGTTAAAGATAGCATAAATTAATTTAATATTTATTTTCATACAAGTTAAATACCTACCGCTTCCAAGTTTCACAAAGTTAAGTGCTGCCTGTATAGACAAGATTTATAATGAATACATACACGATAAATAAATCGACCATTAATATTGTAATTTTTTGAAAATAGATAAGTTTGATTCCTTTGAATTACTCAGTCAGAATTATTAGTCAGCCATTGGTTAACTCAAAGCGTCATAATTTATAGTTCAGCATATACAGGGTGACAGACACATCGAAGCGCAAACTGTAACCATGCATTCAGCACATGATTCTAGACCCTCTAGCGTAGAAATATTTCGTCGGTTATCATAATAGGTACCTACTCGTAAAAATCAGATGTTTCATAGAAAAGTACAGACGCCAGCAGGTCAAGCTACCCGAAACTGTCAAATTTTCCCAATCAACCTTGAACCTATTAAGGTTCAAGGTTGATTGGGAAAATATCGCTAAAAAAATATCGCTAAAATATCGCTTTATCGCTAAAGCATTAGCTTTAGCGATAAAGTTGAAAATCTATTAAAGAAATTGGACAGATTGTAGTAGCTTGATGTGCTGGCGTCTGTACATTACCTTCGCGGTCAAAATATATGAACTAGCAATTTTTTTTTTAAATAACTGACCAAAAATTTCAAATCAGTGGAATACAGAATCATGTACTAGAACTAGATCCATGTTAACAGGTTGCGCGTCCCTCTCCCTGTCCTGTTTCTATATCTGCTGCCCATTCATCCCTAACAAACGTTAACAAACTTGCCTTCATATCTATTTTCGAAAATAATAATAATCACAACGAATGGTAATCTAAACGATCCGTTATTAAATTACAGAAACCTAGCTTTTCCCACCGATTTACATACAAAAGCGTTTACTCATATCAAAAATGTAAATAGGGCCTTAAAATAAAAATAATCTCCTCTATTATAAGTAGGCCATTTGTTCGTACCGTTGACCGATATGACTGATAAACTATCGTCCCGTCAAGGACGTTGTTATCAGTAATTGTTTGTATATGTTCCCCATTGACATAATTTTCTAATTATTTTGTGCGTAATACTCGACGTCGTATATGGTGGAAGGGTCAGAGTATATCGCTTCCTGGGGTCAGGGGTAAGTTTAAAGGTTGGTGATGAATTAGTGCATATGATAGGCGGAAAAAATAGGGTATCTGCTGAGTGAAATAGGTGAACATGAACTACGTGAGTTCTACAATATTTTTATTTAAAAAAGTGTCCATGGAGGTTCTTGCTCGTTGGTCTCCATAGAAACTTACTACGCTTTGGAATGGGGAATTAGCTTCATCTTTCTGACCTACGCCTTGACAATTCAAAAGAGCCTGTAAGACTTTTACTTAAAATGTTTTACTGAATACCCTTCAATCACCCGCATGCCAATTTAAGAAACATAGGTATCTATCTATCTACCTACCCTTGAATCACCACGCTTGACAATTTGCAGACGGATGTGTGAAAGCAATTGTTTATAGGTTAGGTAGTACCTACGTACCTATGTGTTTCTTAAATTGTCATTCGGGTGATTCAGGGGTAAGTATTTCTTACAAAGCAATGCATTTCACTAGTTTTCTCAATACTCAGGATCTTTAACAACCATGCTGGTTAATGGCTAATAATTGTACCACTCCCAAGTTTTTTTTTTTTTTTTAATAGTTCTTTAGCCCGGTATACACGTGGGATACTTTACATTTTAAAAGCCACAAACTCAGCTCACCCCATTTATTATTAGCATGTATTTTCATGACTAATCAGTTTGCCAGTTTAGTCAGTCTAGACGAGCCTTAATAAAAACATATAGCTATGTCAAAGAGTCGAAACGTGATGTGAATTTAACTAGTAACTATGCAACTAGTAACTACACTGGATTAAATTACATTTGTTTCATAGAATAAGTTAGACATGTAAATTCAAGTTTAAAAAATGACTTGTATGTGTACGTGCTGTGACAGAGTTCTTCCAAATAAACTGTGGGTGGATAAAAAAAAATATTTTGTTTTTTTGGGAATTACGAGTACCGTAGGTAGCAATTTAAGTACCTACATAACTTGACTTAATAAAGGTACAAAGATACAGAGTGACATTAGCGTGCGAATAGCTTGGTACAAAATAAATGATTCAATGACCCCCATGCTAAGCAGGGTTTTACTTGTTACAGGGGTCATCCATCCGACCATTCTGGATATTATAGTAATAACTTACAAATTAGTAATGTGCACTTTTGTAAAATATAAAACACCAACAAAAATAACCTAACCTAGGTTATACTTACATAGTGTGGCAGGGTGGTATCTGTTGGAATATAACAAAATATATCCGTCCCACTTAAGTAGTTTGAGAGTCTTTAACTCTTTAATACTTACATTGTGCATAACTTTAATATAGTTTAGACGTTAGTGTTCCGTCTGGAGCAAGCGAAAGTGCACAGGCACACACACCTCTCCTGCCAAATAAATTTAGTAAATTAATGAGTTGATTACTGTGTCTTTCATTGGTTCTCAAAACCCAACAGACATCTACGACGCACTACCTGTTACCATACATTTTGATCGCGTAGGTATTACACGTAGGAAAGAGCAGATTTTATTTTAAAATAACCGGTGAGACCTGCAAGTTATAGTAGTTCCGGGTCTGGCTGTTTGTGTATGTGAGTTTAAATGTTTGTAAACGCACCCACGATACAGGAGAAATTACTAGTGTGGGGAAGAGTTTTTAAAGAAAAAAAAAAAAGTTTCAACTCGGGAGTGTCCAGACGGCACGGTTGGCGCAGTGGTTAAGCGATTGACTGCTGCGCTGCGTGTCGCGGGTTCGATTCCCGCACGGAATAAATATTTGTATGACCTGCAAGTAGTTGTTCCGGGTCTGGCTGTTTGTGTATGTGAGTTTAAATGTTTGTAAACGCACCCACAATACAGGAGTAATTCCTAGTTAGGGGCAATGGTAAAAAAAAAATGTAAGCAAGTAGGTACATACATGTTTTTTTTTTACCTACTGAATTGTTATGCGTCGATGTCCGTACCATCCTGTAAAATAGGTATAGTATTAATTATAAATTATAATTATTTATTATAAAAACTTAATGAAAAACCGAAAGCACACATTATCCGATACCGTAATCTCACAGCAAAAACGTTGCAGTTTCATAAAAAAATAACCTCTAATTTACTACAACACACCAACAACATGGTTCTTTCATTATCTCAATATTTGTACAGCAAAGAAAAACATCCACCTTTATTATGTTTGTCAAGCGGTATTTGTAAAACAGAACAAAAAATAGAGTTTGTTTGTAATTTACGAGCGCTTCAACAAAGTACATCAAATTAAATTGTTAATCAGACTAAACAAAGTGCACTACCATGTACTCGTGGTGATTTATAAAAACAAATGAGTAAACAAGATGCCAAGTGCGAGTCGGACTCGCGCGCGATGGATTCCGTACCACCGAACAGTAGGTACTTACCTATTTAACACATTGTTGTTGTAGCGGACATAGTAGTTAGTACACACTGTTTTTTTTTGTTACATCACTTCAAATAACTTCTCCCGCTCTGAGCGGAGCGGGAGAAGTTATTTGATGGCGTGTCAGACTCTTACTGACTAAAACCCACCCGTGTTCCTTCAGTTGCCTATGCCAGACGCCACGGTAATCCTTTCGGACTTTCCCGGAACCCTGGCAGGCATCGGCCCTAGCGGACCCCGTCATTGGTGCTGACATCTCTTTAAGGCGCGCGTGGAACACAACACGCGCCGGGCGCCGCGGCCGTCGACCCGGGCCCTAGTCCTTGTCGCTGTCCGCAAGCCCGCGCCTACTGTGCCCGGGAATCGGCCTGGGATTCCCGACGGCCAGGGCGTCTCCTGCGGCGACTAGGGGCGTGAAGGCGTGAATTTTGCCTCTTCCTCACGCGTTCCGCCTCTTTCTTCGCGAATCTTTACTGCTTCGCATTAGCAGGTGACGGCTTCCCATGCCCTCTCGCTCCGTACCATGGCTTGGACCCAGCACGCTTACTCTTGATTTCTATTCCGATCGATCGACATTGGAATTTTGACGTTTTGTACTCTTAAGTTCGACGCTAGCGCCAAATTGTTGTTAAATTGCGTGTCCATTTTGGTGAACTAAACGGAATCAGGATCGGGCTTGGCGTTGGGTAAACGCTACTCTTGAGTTTATTTCGACAGCTGTGTATTGCGCCAATATTGTGTTGGTATTGTTTGTTGATTGAGATTTTCCAATAACAAAAGTGTATATAACTTTTTAGAAATCGTTTTGCGTTTTAAGTGGGTTTCAGTAAGTAATAAGTATATAATATGGCATGATTAGCAGTAATATACAGTGTTTTACGCAATTTCCAAAAAACAATTGAAACAAAGAAGAGATGAGCGACGGATTATTGTTATTATTATAGACAAAGCGTTTTCTATGAATGAAGACGAATGTGAAGCAAATTATAGAGCGAGCAAGGATTTGTTTGAGGAAATTTAAACTAATTTGGCGTAGGTAACTAGAACGATTTGTCATTGTAACTGAAATAGGAAAACTTTTATTATTTGAGTACAACCAATCTGCCTAACCTTTTCCCAATCAGTGATGGATGGTCACCCATCCACGAACCGACAGCGGCAAGCGTAGCTTAACATTCGATCGACCCGTGTAGTCAACTCAGCCTATCGCAGTCCACTGCCGAACATTAGTCTCTCCCAGGCTGCGCCACAATACCCTGTCCTCCGCCGTCCGCATCCAGTCTGCCCCAGCCACTTTCTTGAGGTCGTCGGTCCATCTAGCTGGGGGGCGTCCCACGCTACGCTTGCCGATACGCGGTCTCCACTCCAGGACTCGTCTGCTCCACCGGCCATCAGTCCTTCGACAAACATGGCCAGCCCATTGCCACTTCAGCTTGCTTACTTCTGCAAGCTATGTCGGTAACTCCGGTTCTTTTCCGGACAATTTCATTTCCGATTTTAGCCTTCAAAGAAAATCCGAGCATAGCCCGCTCCATAGCGCGCAGAGCGACCATGAATTTTTGGACCAGTCTAACTTTCAGTGTCCACGTTTCGGCACCGTATGTCATAACGGGCAGGACGCATTGGTTGAAGACCTTAATCTTCAAACATTGCGGGATTGGCGACGAGACGAGACTAGCGGCTGTTATTATTTACCCACGCACGACCTTTTTATTACGTACCAACATGATATAATTACATAAAACATAGACCAAGAAAATAAGCACATTGACAAAACAAAAATATTTTACTAATTAAAAATGTAGGTAATAGTTACATTACTTTAATTAAATAATAAAGTAAGTATGATTGTATATTTACTTACCAATATATGTCTAAAACTTTAATACTAATTAAGTAACTTAATAGACAATCATTTTTTCTTACTAAAAAGGAACCAAACGCGAACAATATCTAAAAGTTAATGTTCTAAACAAACTTGCATTTTGAATTCACTTCTAAAACCACTTGACTTTATTCTTGAAATTGGAGAACTTTTACGCCGTCTTTTTTTTTTTGCAGTGTAGGCAACGATCAAAAATAAAACGATAAATAATCGCGGGCAATCCCAATTTCAATCCAATGTTGACAATAAATTCAAGAGTACCGAATCACGTGACTGCAAAATTAATATGAGATTCGTATTAAGATTGCACGGCAGAGTGCTCCGCCCAAGCCGGGCAGACTCACCGTATGCTCCACCGTGTCCTCCGGGCGATTCACACAATGGTGACACCCGGGCGTTTCCTCCCGCCTTATCCGGAACAGGAACCTTCCGAAGCAACCGTGTCTAGTAAGGACCTGCGTCAGGCGGAAGGTAAGGACGCCGTGGCACCTCTCTAGCCACTCCTCAAAGAGAGGACTTATCGACGAAATTGTGGCGTGCCCAAGTAGAACACACTCTGTGAGAATGTCAAGTGTCTACCTAATATGGTTCAAAAGGACAAATGGATGGACAGACGGACGGACAGCGGAGCCTAAGTAATAGGGTCCAGTTGGCACCCTTTAGGTACGGAACCCTAAAAATGTGTTTATATTTTAGAGTCTTTTACAGAATATGGACCTCGGTAACCTAGGGGTGAACGAACCGAAATACGAGAATTTAATTCTTTTGAACTTCAGTCGTAAAGCGTTTAATAAAAAGTTGATTGGAATCTAATCTAGATAGAAAATGAATAAGCAATCTAATTGCAACTTAAAGTATTTTTAAGTACGTAGGTACCTATGTATCTAAGTAATTTAAAATTAAACAAAAAGCTGGGAATGGTCAACGACCGGTTTTAATAAGGAGTTATTTCTTGCTAACTCAAATGATCACATGCGCGGTGGTCCCTGTGTATTTATTTCTTGTTTACACAAAAGATCACATGCACAATCAAATGGTCCCTGTGTATTTTTGTAGCAACGCATAAAATAATCTCACGCCTTTTTTTTCTAAACGTTTCCCCACACTAGGAAATTTTTCCTGTATTGTGGGTGCGTTTACAAACATTTAAACTCACATACACAAACAGCCAGACCCGGAACAACTACTTGCAGCCCACTACTACTACCACACTACTTGCCTTATTCCCACGAGTGTAGGCAGAAGCTACAAAACGCCACCTGCTACGATCTTTACATACTCTGTTCCTCCTCGTTCTGTAGCAAGTTATGAGTAAAACAATTTTGATAATTATCTTTCCACGCCAACTAAAAACACACCCTCAAATCAATAACAAACAAAAGTCACAAAAACAATCAAAATAAATTATCTAACATTATTAAGTTTATTAACAATAACAAGGGAAGTGATGTCGCAAGGTAAAGTGCTAATTACCCAAGCGCCGTTAGTACCTACTGTTCATACAATATGCATTGTAGTACTAAACGCTCCTGAAAGTGTTGCAGCAACGTCTGCGAACAATACGACGCTGCCCACAGTTGCGACACGAAGACAATCGGCAATACAATGTACAATCGCCTGTGGAAGGCACAGTTTATAAGAATCTAGGTGTATTGTTTTAGAAACGAAAAAGTAAGGACGACGAAAGAATAAGTTTGTCCCCCTTAGTCATTATCGAAAGCCTTTAGCAAATAATTTGATGAAGACATGATAAAGAATGAATAAATCACAATTTCACAGACTTCTGTCATCAAAGAACATGATAAAGATGTTATTAAAGATTCTATCGTCATCTTCATCAAGCAGAAAGACGTCCTTTCCTTGACATAGGCTTGGGTCCAAGCATTGCCACAACGACCGATCGTGTGCTTCTCGCATCTAGCCAAATATTCTTTATTGCAAACTATTAAATCAATGTAGTTCAAATCCTTTTCCTAAGTATATCGGGGGTCGTATATGTAGCTGAATACCAGTATTTTACATGGAGGGACTGCCTATCTGACCTCCACAACCCAGTTACTGGGTAATACGATACCTCTTGGTAAGACTGATTGCCAGACATGTGGGCTTCTGACTACCCGTAAAGACTGTCAAAGATACTACGAATGATAGCCTATTATTAGTAGTATTACCAGATAATAATGCTTTAATCTGATCCAAAATTTACTCAAAACACTTCAAAACAAAAACAGAGCAAGTTAACAATCAATCCAATAAACTAAAACGTACACTAAAACGCCTACATGCGACTGTAACAAACGTATTGAAACAGGCTATCGCGCCGATCGGACTCTATTTTAATAGTATTTGTAAGCTCAATGCTCAAATAGGCGGACACAAATACTAAACACAGCATAGATGTCGAAATAGTGCACGTGTGCTTGAATTTCGCAACTGTTTCTGCACCAATTATATAATGGCTGGTGGAAGGTGAATTATTAGCTTTTAACAAACAAATAAAGGACTCTGAATGCTCAGAAGTAGATTTATTGAGTAATGTTGAGAACATTTGTTATTGTCGACTGTGATTGTAAATTAAATGAAGTCATTGCTACAATACTAAAATCGATATTCATTTAATTTAGTTTCATCCTATGGTGTACCTCAAGTGTATATTGTGTTTATGCGGACCAATTCTACCCATAGGCGTCAAGCTGGTTCTACTTCTTCTTTTCGTGTCGACGGTACTTTGATTTGAGCCCAGTAGATTGCGGTATCAGTGGCATTCTTTAGGTCATCAAAGGTGCAGATGAACGGGCCCTTAGGATACTCTAGCAAGTGGGACCAGGGTCTGATCAGAAGCACCGCACTCGCACTGGATGTTCGATGGGTCGTTATCCCACACTTCGTTAAATTGGCTCTTAAATGCCTTTATAACCGATTACTTTAACAGAATAAACAAGTTACTTGACCTGTAGGGACTTAATCAATAGTGTGTTCTAGCTATCAAATATGACGTTAACAGCTCTATATCGAATATAGGTCTTCCAAGAGAATATTAAGTGCTGCAATCACTAGTGCGGTCCCTAATTTATAAGCTAGCCTCATTCCAATACAAAAAATATCGTTAAACATTCAGGAGAATGAACTACTTGAGACGACTTTCGAAGTTTTTTCAATTCAACTTTCAGTATTTGTGTTTAACAATGTTTTTGGAGGACAGCTAATGATTTAGATATTCATATCGTTAATGACAGCAGAAAGAATTATAGTGATGAAAGTAATGAGATTAAAGCCAAAGGGTGAATGAACATTATTAAATGAGACGGAAATAATGAGTTTGAACGAACTTTTCTAGTAACATTATTGAAGTAGGTGTTAAGAACCTCTCTACGGGTCATATTTTAGGAAATGCTAATACTAGAGAGAAAATACAAATTAAATAGGTAATAAGAAGAAAAAAAGGACATATATGAAAGAAATAACCTTGTATCGTAATAGTTATACACACAGAACAGAACAGAGTGACGAATAAACAAATCATTATCATCTAGAAAAGTATGATTATGTACTGTGTTGAGCAATATATATTTGAATTAAATTGGTATGGAATTTAATTATTTTGTTAATGTTTAAAGCCGGCAAAAGTAAAATTAGGATATAACAGCTACCTTGTAACCATTTGTCTACAGCTTCGATGAATGATGAATATTTTAAACGATTTAACCTTGATTTAACCACAAGAGATTCTAACAAAGAGCTAACAACCAACAATCAATGAACCAAGTCTTAACTATGACTAAATCTAGATCGTGACCATCAATCAATCGTATCTAACTCGTATTCGTACCATGCAAAATGAATAAATAACATCTGATATATGAACAAAATCTATTAAAACACTATTTGTGATGGATGGCAAATTGATTTGTAACGACTTAGTGCACATTTTCCAAAAAAATACTTAACGCGCAACACACAAACGCACACATCTAAACCGCGTTCAAGAACTATCAGTGTCACTGTCAATGTTTCACAATAATGATGACACTGATAGCTTTTGATCGCATTCAGTTTCATTGGTGAAGTCAGCCCTAAGTTATGCTCGTTGAATCCTTTTATGATGAAGAAGTGGAATCTTGGCAACTATGGGAAAATGAATCTATTGATTAGCCTTTGAATGTTTGCAGTGCATGCACACATGCTCTATTTGTTCTTTATATGAATGCAAATATTTTCCTTCTAAACGTCTCTTCTTGTGTTTGTTTTAATTGCTCCCAGCTTTGATTCACAGTCATGTCTGTTCATCTTCCTCATTTACGTCTTAAGTATTTTCTAGAATATTTCCATCCTTTGCTTCATCGATGAAAAATGTTTAATCTTTCTATAACGTGTCGATAAAATCAAGATCTGCTATGAGAGTCTTGAAATGAAATCTAAACTCTTCACCTCCGCAGTATAAATGGCATCGTTAAGTTCTTAGACTAGTTCTTATAATTCAATCTATTTCTTTCAGACCGTTATCTACCATTTGGCTAGACGTTTATTTATTATTTTCTGTAATAGCTAATCATCCTACATGCATTTGTCTTTACAAAGAGCACTATATTTCTTATAAAATACACGCATTTAAGTACACGCTAGTCGGTCATTCTTCCATATAAACGTAGTATGATGATTACTCGTCTGTTTGACGGTATACGTTCAAAACTAAAACCTATATCAACTTGTCTCGTCATTATCTAGCCCTGGACAGAAAAAGAATATTTAAAAAATAATTTGAAAGTTATGAGCGTCGAAACTTCCATATTTCACGCACCTTTGAGCGTAAATAAATAATTCGCGGAGTATGAAAATGACAAAAATTATACCGTATAGGGGATACCTAATTGATTAACAATTTCAAATTCGTTTTTTAATAATATCTAGTTTCGATTTGAAGTTTTTTAATAATATCTACACGTCCCAAGGTCTGTCCATGAAATTTCACACCGTTTTCCTTATAAATCTTCGTCTATTTCACTAAATAAATAAATAAAAACTACATAAACAATACTAATTAAATAAAATTAGATAAATTATATGTATACTGTATAGCATTCTTACTAGCCACACCGACTAACGAGTTCGAGCCGTCGCTATTTGTTTGCAGTGAAACAATGTTAGTAGTTTATCTACATTACTGAGAACTGCTTTAAATATCAATTTTAAGCTTGCCTGTTAGCAACTCTTATATCTGGAGCAACGTCTATCGCTTTCTTGATAATCAATCAATCAATTTACAGTGTCCACCAATAATAATTACTAACAAAATCCTCCCTATAACAACAAAAATTCTCCCACAACATCCGAAACCTAAACAAACAATCAATTCAAAGTGTAACACAGAAAGGACACAATGTCACAGCTAACACGAACCGTGTCATTCAGTGCAGTACATTACAAACACTCCAGCCCATTCTGGCTGTAATTGGAATACGGCATTGTAACTAGTTACTAGCTAAACGAGGTTGAAGGTTGTGACCGATGATGGTTTTAACTATACAACGCATGTCTTTCAAACTGGACAACTACCAGTTTCTGAATGCCTAATCAAGATTTGATTATCATGTCAAATCTCATGTTGAGATGATTGGCTGTTGTTCGCATGATCAAAGATTTAAAATCGTTAGATTCGCTCTACCGCGTCAAAAGATAGTCACGTTTCTGTTTCGTTTTGACACCGCTGACTAGGGTTGCTAACTCTTTTCTATCAAATATAGTATTTTCGAAGCCATTGCCTTTAAAAATATAGTAGGGATGTTTCAAAATATTTTATTTTTGAGCTGCAAATTTTTGCTACTTTGAGCCTTTACTAACAGGATATTTTTTTTAAGTCTCAAAACTACATATTGATTATTATACACTTTAAAAATAAGGTTCCTGAATACCATTGAAATTAATACTGGCCCTGCGGTCTTCTCGCCATTTTGTATTGAAATGAAAATATATCTAGTAGTTTCGCCTACTATATTTTTTTCTTAGAAATATAGTATTTGGCCTTTATTATAGCAAGATACTATATTATAATATAGCAGGGTTGGCAACCCTACCTCTGGCCCACATAATGTAACGATTTAAATCTTTGCTCATGATTTGATAATGATATTTTGTTAACCAAATCGGAACAGTCATTACATTTGACAGCATATTTACCTACTAATGAGGCTTTCAGATACTTAGGATCAAGTACGCTTCTGTTTTCTTTATTCAAATCTGGTGTTTAGTCCAAAAACAGAAGGAACTTTATACATTCTACCGTTGTTTTCCGACTTCCAAGCTTTTAAGTTGTATGTATGCAACAACCCAGTTTCCAGGCCGAAGTAGGTATGTAAATGTAGGTCAACTGGATTTATTCCAAAATTTCAGATAGTCAGGCTTAACGGCTAATCCGTAAGTACATTGAAACGGAACTGTAGTCATTAGCGGAATGAGCCTTCGTGTTTTTAGATCCTATCCTATATATATGATTCTACAGGTAAACAAAATAATTGAGTGAACTATTAATGGGTGTGTTCTTTACAGTACTAGAAATAACATCGTTGATCCTATTGTAGGACTTAAAATGTTCCAAGATGGAGAAAAAGTATTCCACCGACTACTAAGGTACCATGAACAGTCAAAGGAGTAATTGAAACGTCACTTTGCATCCGACTTGGTGTTCGCAGTTTAATTTTATAAGCAGCAGAAGAGGCGAAGTCTGACAACCAGTCTTACCAAGGGATATCATATTACCCAGTAACTGGGTTGTGGAGGTCAGATAGGTAGTCACTTCATGTAAAACACTGGTATTCAGCTGCACCCGGTTAGACTGCAGATTGATATAGAGGAGGCTACCCGATTCTTGCAAAATCTTGTTGATTAAATTAGATCATTTTATACGCTGTTACACTTTGTTGTACATTATTTCCATTACATGTTTCATCTTTAATTGAGCTCAAGCATGGTTGAGATTCATAAAGGATAATAAATTATGAAGAGCATTTGTTCTATATGAGTAATGCTCGTAACTCGTATCGTCAAAAGTTGGCGCCAATAATGGTAAACAGATGGAACAAAGACTTGTGATTTATTGGCCATATTCTGTACCTACATACTAGGTATATGACCAACATCGACAAGGCCTATAATAAATATGAAAGCTGGGGATTTGTAATACCTACATTGGTTTTCATAATTGGCTGTTAGTGTGGTTTATAGAAGCCCAGTGACTCAGTTTTTAGACCCATTCATTTAACGAGCCCATTTTTATTCGATTTTTGAAAAAATAAAACCTTTACACGTTTAAAAATTCAAAGGTGAACACTACAAAAATCCGGCAGCGACTGCCCAATGCGTATAGAAAAAGTTAGTCACACTCACAGATTAAATCTGTGGTCACACTGGACTGCCTGGAGCGGCGCTGTATTCACCCAATCCGAAAGGGAGGCAAGTGGATAAAAGAACAGATTGTTAAAATATTATTATTTACATGAGGAAAATGTGTCTTAGTAACATAATTAACTATTGTATTATCCATAAATATCTATTGTAATATTATAAGTTAAAACCAATCTATGTTTGCGACTGAAAGACTTGTATCTATGGTCATGAATAAAACATTATAAAAAAAAAAATGGAGCGGCGCGCGGGGAATCTACTGGGTCGAAGATATAGAGCGGGCGCCTATCTGCTGGACTGACGTGCAAGCGCGGATCAGCGCTGGACTGGCTTGAAACTAGTGTATACGCGAGCCCAGTAACCAGTCAGTGCTGGACTGACTTACTTTACCTACTGTCATATTACTGGGCTCGTATAAACCTGCCTTTAATTTGTTATTTCCTACTGAAGAATAAAGAAGACCCAATATTTTTTCTTAAAACAGTATAGATACTTACAATAAACCATGACCCAACATTTGCTGCCAATAACAGAATCTTATACAAAACAAACTTATTATTATTGAAGCAATCGTGACCACCCGGTAAGTGACAATAAAAGGCGCGTAGATAAAGCGATTACCTACACACTAGCTGCGCAGGCCATGTTGGAGATTCATGTTGACATTGACACAAATAATTTGGAAAACAATACGTTTTTGTTTTGAAAAGGATAATATTACTGTTATTTAATTAGAATCATGTGCTTTATGTAATGTATTTTGCTAGGTTAAATCAAACAAAATATCGTTTCCTGAAGTCTAGAATAGTTTAGCCTTTAGTTTTTAAGGTGAATTAACTGAAAATATAAAATTACAAGAATATTTTTTAGTGTATAATAATAATCATTGTTAATTTAAAAAAAAACCTTGCTTAGCTAATTTAATAAATATACAATTCAGACTATTTGTGTACAACCCACCTGCGAAATATAAACTGTCTTCATTCAATTTGTTTACGTATAATTTTATATCTTCCTACAGTTGCGTTGGGCTCCATTTTTGGACAATTACTTCTAGTAACCGACATCGACAGTAGCGAGTCGTAATAAGTTTTGAGTTCCATTTCTTATTCGTTGCGTGTTGCAGAATATAATCTGCTTCCTTCCATCCTCGGGTCAAGTGCCTACCTTATATTATAGCCCTTTATATTGATGCATCTACTGAATGAAATTTAAAATATTTAACTACAAGAATAACCAGTATGTTTAATAACGTCACCAAAAAACGATAATGTTAAGGTGATAAGTTCGATGTTCAAAAATACATCGGAAAATAATATCTCTACTTTTTTTTACTTTTTTATTGAGCATCTAATAAAAATAAAGGATTATTGTAATTTTTATTAACTATGAACTCGGCCTGAAAAAAAAATTTTGTTAAGTATACCTAGTTAAATTATGTTTCGATTTTTAAATATTGGTACTAATGTTGCTTAGGTACCACTAGTGGCGGAAGTGAGAATATCACCTTACTTATCTATTGACCCAAACTCGTCCTTGCGGTTGTCAAAATATAAACCTGTACCTATTGAATGAATGAGTGTTAAACTACATGATACATAGTAATGAGTTCGATACAATGACATTGTTTTATAAAATATACAATAGTATGTGTCTGAAGCCTGAACCTTTGCCTGTGCTCTCTAAAACAGGACGGCGGTTATTTTTATTAGATTTTTAGCGGACATTAACATTTTATTTCGTTTGTAAGTCATACAAAATTAAAAACTTCAAACCATAGACGAAACACTGACATTTAATAACGTGCCTCTGGACTTCTGGAGTTTGATATCGTTCTAAATTCAAAAGTAAAATTGTCTATTCCATTGTCATGAAGCCTTTTCGACCTGTGTGCATGTGCAGAAAACCAATTTTTTTCCGAATACAAGTAGGGAAGATTCCTATCTGATCTATGTAATCCAAAGTCTGATGGTCAGTTATTTAATATACCTAATCTGCTTATTCACCGGATAATTCCTTAAAGCCTCACAATAATTATGAGAAGTAAGTTGGTAAGGTGACCTATTCTTGTCTATTCTAAAATATCAACAGTTATAATTTCCCATACTACTATTATATTTCTCTAATAACTTCCTTTTGTTTTTTCTTGGCATGGGAAGTAGCACAAACGGTACTGTTTGAGTCGTATAACATTAGCACACCGGATTTGTGAAGCACTGAAGTGTTACACATCGTAAACACTTCTCTCTAAAACACGACAACGTTCATATTTTAAACAGGCCTTAATTTATTCCTGTGAAACATTAGTTTTGTATGTTGTAGTTTTAATATTTTAAAGCTTTTTTGTTTTAACCTGTTTAACCCACCACGTCACCTGTTAAGTTTCGCTATAAGATAATATTCAAGATTCCTTTTAGTGAACTTGTTCCAACATTAAAAAAAACTTTAATTCAATCGAAGTTACTTCTTAGACGATGAAAATGAATATCGCTGAAAATAGAGTATCCTCGTGTGATTTTCCCCAGCTACATTATTATAATCTGTGTGTTATGTTAAGTGTTTATTATTAGGGAAAATCAACATCAGGCAAAGGTATAGGTTTGATTATTTTCTTTCATTCAAAATTTTCAAACCACAATGGCAATGGTAATAAAAACACACGGGTATGACTGTTGCGATTAGCTACGGCACGCTACGCTTATTGTTTTTTTTTTTGTTGCTTTTTTTATAGAAAATTAGGTTTTTCTATGAGTGTTAAATAGACACGAACAAAGTCGCAGTTATCCGTCAAAATCATAAATTAAATATCAGTCATACCTATCATGGTCCACTATAATATTTAGTAAAGCCACCCTTAATCAAAATAAATATCAACAATAAATAAATCACTTGGTGAATGCAAAAAAAAACAACATTATGGTAATTCTTAAAAGAAAAAAACTCATGCTGTAGGTAAGTATAAAAAAACCTTCAAAGTCATATCCGCGTGCATTCTCGGTCAAGTTTATCGTCAATGATGATCGGGGGTTATTAGCCGATCAACAATGCGTTACTGAATGCCCAGATTACTACAGTCCGGCCGTCGCTCGTCGAGAGAATGCGTTCTTGACAGCTGTCGGTTTCATACAAACGAATACGTGTTTAGCGAATTTGATCTTTATTAATTACTAGAATGTCGCACTGACAGGTGTCAGGAACGCATTTTCTCGTCGGCTGGACTGTAGATACCACAGCCATTCCATCCAGTCATTACACATTAAACACCGGACTGAAATGCCATAGACAAGGTTCTAACTCTAATACTATACATACACACAGTACAAACTAAAAATACAGTACATACTAATTCCATGCTTCTAATAGACCGAGTGCATTGCTCTAAATTGGAACCTAGATTCTAAATTCGAAATAAGTGTGTTTCAATCAAAACCAATGATCGTAAATAAGACCTATTGAAACGTTGATGGACTGAATAAATCATATTAGAGCGATAGATAGATGTATCGATAGATTGTTTTATTAGGTAAGGAAAATATAACAAAATATTTTTTGTAGATTCTGCTTTACTGTCTGTCTTGATATTAATAAGGTTTTAGTTGGACCTAAAGTAAATTGTATCTAGAGGTATATTTTCTTGTAAATTTTAATCGATAATTTTCTAAGTAGGTGAAATGAAAACACAATGGAAAATGTCAAGAAAGATTTCGAATTCAGTTAATTCCAATTATGTCCTGTCTTTCGCCACTGAAAGCATAATGGCCCCCACGATTAAATTTAAATTCAAATTAATATCACAAGGATAAAAATGTGGTCAAATTATTACTGAAGCATATCTGAAACGTTATTCTAAGATTGCAATAAGAAGAAGTAGCATTTTCGTCACGTTGGTAAACATTCAATCTAGAATACAATATTTTTCACCATAACATCGATTTTCGGCAATTTTAATAAAAACGTCTTCATCTCGTCTCGTCTTCACATATAATTATATAATTAATGTATACAAAGTATTGTAACACATTTTAAAAGAGTAACGATGGAGTTTCTTGCCCATTCTTCTCCATACGAAACTACCTTTTGGAAGGGGCGACTAGAATCAACTATATTTAAATGTAAATGTTGACGTTCAAAAGTGCCTTTTATGTGCCTATTTGAAATAAATGCTTTGACTTTGACTTTAACGGTGGTAGAGCAGAGCTTTATTTGATTGGCTCTCTACATCATAAGTATACGTATTGTCCATTACGTTAATTGTGCAGAAAATTTAGCAAACAATTAAAAAGCGTAGGTAGACCATCGCCACAAAATTCAAGCCCATCTCTGATTTGGTCAGCGTTTTTACACTTACACTGAATCGAGTGTCGATTCTACAAATGACATAGACCTCTACAAAACTATATACAAAAAAGCCTGTTCATAAGCGTCAAACAGTTCCATGGACAAGCTGGGTTCTTCACCCGCTGGTCAATGCTCGACTACCGAGCAGACCGCGGCGGCCTTGTTGCTCCGATGCTCGAAACTCGAGCGCTATCCTACGTCTCACTATTAAAGTTAATGATTCATTTGCTTAAAGCATTCAAGCACGTGATTGTTTTTTTCGAATGAATTGTACATATTTGACTGTTTACCTTACACAGCTAGATGATCGACGAATTAGATTAGATTCGTTAAATTAAATAAGAAATGTATATTTTAATAAAAACTCTTTAAATCGAGGTTTGTGTAACTGATTTGCATTTCGTTTAGCATCAAAGCTTCTAAGTAATGCAATTACAAATATGGAAAACGCTTGAAAGCTGGCATCTCGCCAATGCTGCTGCGTTTTTAAACATCAAGTAAAACAAACTAAATATTGTTTTGCCTGCTGCATTTTCAGTACCTACTGCAGCAGGTTTAATTACATTATTTTGTTAGTAGAAAGTGAATCTGGAAATACACTGTCCCATGTCCCAACTAAATTATTCTGTCACATCAATTTTAATAAACAGGACAATATTTTAGTGTGTTTCAACTTAGGTATTATCTTTCACACAATCTATGACAGACTGGTAACAAAATTGACTGAAAATTATTTATTGCATCATTACGTAATTTGATGACACCTATTCGATGCGCTTACAGCACATAGCATGATGCTCAAGACTGGCTTCCCTTGGGACCAGTGACCTCCTTTTTCTAAGGCCGACCACACAAAGTCGATTCTTTGCGCTCTGCCGAGCAACTTGTCGGTTTAGCCTAGCTAGATGAAGCGATCGAAATTTCTGAATACTGCTTGCAGATTTATAATTTCGAGTTCTGGTGGTAAAATGCTCTCCAGTATTTTTCAGTGTGCAGCCGACCTCTTACAGACTCGACATCATATCGCAGTGTTTGTGAAGGTCTTCTTGAAACATAATATCTCTATCAACAGCTATAATTACGTATTAGCTTTAATATGTAGTAGCTTGAATATGTTTGATCTACTCAGCAGTAGATCTAGTAGTAGTATCTAGTAGTATGTCTGAAGAGCACAGTACAAAAGGGAGACGGCCATACTCAGCAGTATGGCCGTCTCCCTTTTGTACTGTGCTCTTCAGACATACGATATCTAAACCAAAAACCTTTACAGTTCTTCCAATCCTGACAGCTCCTCTCTCTTTGTCCACAGAGGGTGGCGGGATCAAAGTGCGTGCGCGCGGCGCGGTGCGAGGGCGCGCGCGGCAGGTGACCGACGGTCTTCCCGGCTGATGTGGGCGGCGAGCGCTTGCTGCTCGCGCCAGGCAGGTCTGTTTCTAAACTGTGCTATTTTTATACGAAGACCAGCACCTTGTTTGTGTAAGACAGTCTTAAGCTCTTTGAAACCCTAACAATCTGTTGAACTGGGCGTGGAAGGGACGAATTTCCAATCATACGGTACATTTGCAAGTATTTTACGCAAGTCTGATGCTGGACTTTATCTAGAGGGGACCAAAAACTAGAAAACTTAACCGACATGAGGGACTAGGTGCTGGATTATACAACGCTGGTAGGCTGTGTCCTAATTCCAGCTTGAAATCTCATAAAGCCAAAGCTGAGCTGGCGTTGTACAGTTCCATAAGAGGCGGAGTGCTATGCCATCAAGTCGAAATATTGGCAAATATTTAATATAGGGCTTAGGGCTTTCTGTCAGATGAAAATAGTGAACACAAAGGTTAGGTAATTTAGAATCTATGTAACCAAATAACTAAAAGATGAATACGAGCCTTGTTTTGAAGTCCTTAACCCCCCCTTAGTCCCCTGTTTGCAAGATGGGAATCTAGGCTCTAATATCAAGGCCTGGTGGAATTTATAAGAACCATCATTTTACTAAATGTTCATTACAAACAAGTCACGTAAAAACAAAATGGGCAGAAACAATCAAAGCCAGACTTCTTCACTGCTCCATTAACAATATAGACAGCTGTTAATTAAAAGGTAATTAATGACTGCCTATACATAACTAGTACCACACTATTTTAGCCGAGTATAATGATTCTGTAGCAATTTTCAATGCGTTTATTTTATTTTCACATGTTACTTAATAGAAAACCTAGTGACAATCAATCTGGCCCATTGAGGTTAAAATAAGAACCTCAAGTAAACTGTTCATTTTTGTGTGAAGTCCTTATAAAATGGGTAAATACAACTCGATACAAAATTGTTTACCAAACATTGCTCGTTGATAACAGTTGTCCTATTAATAGACTTAAGACGTAGCTTACTGGTGGCATAGCACACGTAATCTTATGACCTAACGTTGGAGATATAGATATAATGGGTGGCCATCGTTCTATATGGTTGGAATCTAATTAGAATTCATGTAATACACTGTCCCATGAGTGCTGTTACTGTTCGCCCCACGTGCACTATATTACCATGCCCGCGATTGAGGTTACATTCGACTCCAAAATCAGTTTTTGACTCTGTTAGAAGTTTGAGTGACTCTAGGTTTATCCGGGTTAATTTAACCTCGCCAAGGATAAGGGACCAGAAAGAGCAACCCAGATGCGTCATAAATTCAAATTCCTGTAGTTTTTCAATTTGTCGATATTCACAATGGTGCCGATTCTCTTGTCACAAAATTCTCTAAACTAGACTAAAAATCACCAAAATTTAGTTTATTCCTGTCAAACGACGATTTCCCATTCTGAAATTGACTAAAGTAACACAACTTAACTAAATTTTAGTTTGGCAGCACTAAGATGGCACTGAGATTATAATTTAGTGAAAATGGCAATTTTGCTATTCTGAATTTTACGTTTTTCACCAAAAATTTTGATTGTCGTAACTAAATCTGACTATTTTTAATCGCGATTAAAAAGGTGTGGAATAAAATTAGTTGTCATGAACTAAAATTCACACCAACACCTCGACTTCAGATGCAAAAACGGTACTGTATCTTTTTTTCTTTTCTTTTGCTTATATCTCGAAAACGGTGTGTCCTATCGCAAAAATAATGAAAATTTCGACCCCCTTTGCAAGCCGTAAACCTATAAAACTCAACGTGTTGGTAATATTTTTTTATATTTTCCATACAAAAAGTAAAAAATTCCATACAAAACAAGTCGAAGCCGCACATAATGCGCGCCTACGGCTCTAAAAAAAGATCACGTGGTCCGGCAAACAAGTACCACGTGGAGTCGCAATAATTGTCAAATTTGATTTTAGATGTGTCAAAATTATTTTTAAATTTAGAGATTTTATTTTGCAGAATAGCGTTAAGATTCTCATAGCCAAAAGTAAGGAATTTTAGTGATAGTTTAGTTAGTTTAGTTCGGTGTACAACAGAATCGGCACCATTATCTATTTCGTTGAAGACGAATTTTCTAAATACCAAATTAAAGTCATTGTGAGTTTGTGAGTGAGTTACGCAATAAGGATGCGGAGTTTTCAGTCGTTAATGCGTTCCCGTTCACCCTAGAACGTAGTCTCTGTAGTGGTCAGAATTCTAATCTGATTCCGAGCTAACCAAATTAATAATTGAACGAGGTAAGGTTAGAACTGTGACCGTTCCTGCATTCGAACAAATCTGAAGTTTACCCACTCTTCCAATATTAGCCGTAACTTATCCAGTAATGGAATTTTACGATTCACTTTCGTGGTTAGTATTCCTATTATGCAAGCTATTTGTGAAACAGCTGCTTTATCCAAATATAATTGCTAAGCTGCACCTAGATTTACATCCTTCAGAAAATTGCATTTTCTTTTGCAATACGATGGTCATAGTTTTGGACTCGTTCCAAATCTTGAGTGGTGGCAAAAGTTACACTTCTGCGCATACTTTTTGCGATATCCACCTTCCCAAAATCAATGACCTTTTCTCAATGGGACTATTGTTGTTCCAACTAAGGTTTTCTTCTTACCGTTTTTCCGAATTCTTACCACCAAAATCTCCAGTATTATTTCCCTTTGTTTCTTTTGCTTGTTTCGCACCTACAATGGAGAGCATTCCCAATTTTCTGTTTAATGTCTTGATCGACGTCTATCATCAAATACAATTATTTATTGAGCACTAAACTTCATCCTGCTGCGCTACCCCATTTAAAATTCAGCAAAAATTGCTAAAAAGCTACCTCAAAAACTGAATCACAAAGATTACGTCACAACCTCCATGGCGGCCATTCATAGTGCACTTAGGGCGCCCGCCAGTAGCTGTAGCTGACGGCGGTGTGTGTTGGTAGCTAGCAGGCACTCATGCGTGACGGGGTGACTAACCGAGCCGGGGTGGCAGGCGAGGGCGGCGGCAGCGCCACGGCCGCGCGCACTCCCGTGAAGACCTTCCAGGCTTACCTGCCGCCGGCGCATCGCACCTACAGCTGTATACACTGCCGCGCGCACTTGGCCAGCCATGACGAGCTTATATCAAAGGTATAAAGCATATTTTATTTTCAAACTTTCTTTTTCAAGCCTATAAACTGTCTTCTATTATGTATGTCTATATTCATCATCATCACCATTGGCAGCCTTGTTCCATCCACTGCTAAGTATAAGCCTTCTCCCTATTGTGCCATGCGTCCCTGTTATATAAGAGTCTCATCCAGGTGTTACCTACTCTCGATCTTCTGAAATGTAATGTCTCCCTCAAAATGTCTTCTCAAGTCAAAGGCTAACTTTTCTTCCATTATCTTCATCTCTCATGTGTTCTTTAAAAATTATTCTGTTTCTTGTTCGATTTTAATTTTATAAGTTTGCGATTTTATTTTGTAGTGAGACCTGTAAAATTCACCTATGGATATTTTTATCTGAAATATATGATTTGATTTGATTATATCATTGTTTTTTGTCCTTTTGACGATATAAGCTAATATTGGCTATTAGGTAAGACTTTCACGTTAATTGTTGAGAATCCTATTCAGTGATTTTTTGGTCTTTACCTTCGGAGCATTAATTCCTTCCCTATTTCTTCACTTACTTAGCAATCGTGATTTTTAACTTCCCATTATTCTCTTTTCGTGCCAAACTTCAGAAACTTTGTTTCTCCGAGTCATTTCTGTAAATGTACCTACGAGACAAACATTCAAATTCGCACATACATTGCCGGAATCTGTTATTGACACCATCATAAATAGCTCGTGAACTCTTTGTTCAAATTAATATCAACAGCGGCAATTAATTAATATTCATTTTTATGAAGTGCTTTGTGTCCACTCGGTGCAATGTTTATTAATTGGGTCAACACACTAGGCCCGCTCTTTTCAGTCATCCCTACTTTTAAATTATAATTATTCACGTTCATTTTCATTGTTTACCTTTACTCCTTCAGTATACACTACTTAATTGAGAATAACTTTTATATAGGAAACTGTAGGTATCTTCAAGAAAAAGCTCGCTTTATTCCATAACTTTTCAATTAAAACAAACGCCTGTTGCTTCTACAGTCTGCAATTCAAACAGCTGTTACTGTTTTATTCATGCTGAAACCATTTTCCGATTACGCTATTACATTAACAATATATTTCATCTTCTCAAGCTGCATTGCGTGCCTTTACTTTAATAAGATTTAACATTAACGAAATGTGTTTCTGTTTTCCAGTCGTTTCAAGGCAGCCAGGGGCGCGCGTACCTTTTCAATTCAGTGTGAGTATAATAATATCAACGTCACTTTATATATTCTACTCTAGTCATGCTTATTATCTAAGCGACCTGCACTCTACTAGGATTTGAACACCCGTATTAGCATTGTATATATTATACCTCTCGAGTGCTAACTTACCATATCCCATGGCGTTTAAAGCCAGTTTCGTAAACAAATAATCCGTTATCGAGAATATATTCGCACTTGACGGCTCTATTGCTCAATGATTGACACTTGATGTGCGTCCTTCACTATCTGCAATAGAGTGCATATTGCTGCAATCTCAGATATTTTTTCGTTTAAACATTCAATAGGTAGGTACGCGGTAGGGTGTCACCTTCAACGGTATTGCTATTTTGTTTTTTTCTTTTCCTGACATGCTTCATAAATGTCACGGTCAACCGAGTTCGATTATACATCTTTCACAAATATTTGGCTTGAAATCCTTGAGACATACATAAGTACCAGATAGTGTTTGTAAATAACTGTACCTTTCGGTCGTCTGAACATTTTAGGCTTTTAGAATACACACTTGATATTTTAAAAGCAAATTCGTTGCTGCCAAATATTTTGCCATTACAAACAAGAATGGAAGCAAATAGTGACACCAAAAATGGCGCGAATGTTTTTATACAAATGCACAGATAAAATACGACTGACAAAGAACAAAGTTGTCGTTTATGTCCTAAAGTATATTTTTAATGCAAATTGAAATTGACATTCTTTCTTTAGTTGCCTGTGTACTTAAAGAGTTTATATTAAAAAGGTTGTTTTCTTTAATTTTCCAGTGTAAACGTGGGTTGCGGTCCGGCGGAAGAGCGCGTGCTACTTACAGGGCTGCACGCCGTCGCCGACATCTACTGCGAGTGCTGCAAGACGATGCTCGGATGGAAATATGTAAGTCACCCTTTTTTATTGGCCATGAAAAGAATGAAGGCCTCTGTTGGAGTTTTTCATTCTTTGCACTTGTAATTCTTGAAGATTCGTTTTAGTGGTGTTTCTTTATAAAAACTGCAAAAACTGTAGCTGTAGTAACTGCTCTCAGAGCTGTGAAATCACTTTAGCATGAGAATCAGAATGGCACGTCGAAATTCGAGTCTCTTTATAGATAAC
This sequence comes from Brachylomia viminalis, assembly GCA_937001585.2. Taxonomy (NCBI): domain Eukaryota; kingdom Metazoa; phylum Arthropoda; class Insecta; order Lepidoptera; family Noctuidae; genus Brachylomia; species Brachylomia viminalis. Next base: position 6,112,132 of record OW443303.2, on the reverse strand, counting down.
CATTTCCAAGATCTCATCATCATCTGCCTAGCGTTTTCCCAACTATGTTGGGGTCGGCTTCCAGTCTTACCGGATGCAGCTGAATACCAGTATTATACATGGAGCGACTGCCTATCTGACCTCCGCAACCCAGTTACTGGGTAATACGATACCCCTTGGTAAGACTGATTATCAGACTTTCGGGCTTCTGACGACCCGTAACGACTGTCAAAGATCCAAGAATAACAACCGGGACCAACAGCTTAACGTGCTTTCCGAGGCCCGGGGGGTCTTGGTATGTAAAGAGTCACCCATCCACGGACCAACCGCGGCAAGCGTAGCTTAACCAGATCGATCGAACCGTGCGGCTGTTAGCCCAAACACCTATTTCCAAGATCTATACTCGACGAACTGATTAATGCCAAAAATGCATACCCATTTATGATTTCATTGTGATAGCGACACATACGTAACAGGTAGCGAGAAATCGACTAAGGGCTGCTAAGAAATTCTAGATGGAAAAACCCAAAAGAAACAAGTTTAAAAAATTCTATAGAATCAGCTTTTATTTAAAGCATATCTGTAAGCTATGTCAGTTCCGAGTTCATCTAAAACATCCAATATTCCGTGAAAGCGATCTTCAAATGCCGTTGCATAAGATCGTGCCCCTCATACGAAAGTAATGAAAAGGAGTGTACCTAATGTTACACTTTTACTTCAACATTGAGGTTAAAAACTTTGTGAGGGTAGTACATATACTGGGACAGGGTACATACAACAGTGGAACATCGCCCATACATTTGACGAGACTTTTGAAATGTAATTTTGTGTTGAACGACTGCTAGGCCTCATTTCTCGATCCAGGTCTGTATGAAACGTAGACAGACAATCGTTTCCCATCAGTGGAACTATTAGGTTGGTATTCGTGTTAAATGATTGAATACCTCTTTACAATTCATACCTATCTAATATAAATCTATACTAATATAAATCTATACTAATATAAACCTATACTAATATTAGATAAAATTTGTTTGTTTATACGTTTATATATAGGGTGTAATCTCTGGTACTACCAGTCGGATTAGAAAAAATATTTTGCATTCGATAGCCCAATTCTTGAGGAAGGCTATAGGCTATTTAAAATCGCGCTATGACCCTAAGGAGCCGAGCAAAAAGAAAGAACGCTAAGCAAAAATGAAGCGCGGGTAGGTGATGCGATGTGACGGGGTGGGTCGGGGGAACAAGAAAATGTGAAACTAGTAATTCATAAAATTATCTAGCAAGAGCTTATTGTTACAAGTGGTATTTTCTATTGCTCGTTCTAATATTCCGTTTGATTGCTACTATTGATAAGCGGGCACGCCCTTTAAGCCTGGAAGCTTTTATTTTTTTAGTATTTTTTCTGCTTGAGTATCGTTTTCAATGTTTGTTGGTAAGGTACGTGGGTCACACTGAAAGTTTTTAGAAAATAAAAAACGGAATGATGTGGAAGTCTGTTCATATTTTCTTTTCTCCGTTCCTTTCTAAGCACCGTCGCATGCGATGGAACCATTGACTGTAGCAGTGGGCCGACTCTTCTTTAGGGATTTCTTCCACGCCTGTTTCAATCGCAGCCACGGCATCTTCAGGGCTAATTCGAAATTTAAATAAATTTTTCATCGGCTGCTTTTCTTACTGGCTATTCTAAAAACTTTCAGTGTGACCCCCGTATATTGGCGTGTGCTAGTTGACCTATGGCAACTAATTTAATTTAATGTATTGTGTTTCGTAATGTTAATGACTTACTATTGTATAGAAACCAGTTATTCTAACTGAACAGACAGCTGTGCTGCTGGGAATTTTGTTCCGCCACTTCTTCTTCCCAGCTAAAGCACTAGGAAGTGGTGAAGGGTGGGAGTTTTTGGGGGACTGTCTTATGTAATTTTGACGTTCAAAAAGTGCTGATTCTCAGCCTAGTTTGAATAAATGACGATTTTGAATTATTCTTAGGTCCATGTTTAGCTGTAGACCTTTAGGGCTATATTTCACCCTGCGGGGTAAACGCGTAACACACTAACAGTAGGAAATGCTGTCATTTTGACAGTTCAACAACATTTATAGCGTTATTTACGTTGTTGAGCAGACAAATTTTTCGAACATTTGAAGCGATGGATTAGCAACATCCTTCAGATGGTGATTGATAGTGTTACAATTAGGCCCATATTTCACCGGGGCACCATGGCAGCGTAACTCGTTGCTGTCACTAACATGTGTGGTTGGTTGCGCAACCGATTGGACGCCTGGTGGGATACCCGCCATAAAGTTGTGTATATTTTGCTGGCAGCTCGACCATGGTTGCACCACCATGGTGTCCTAGTGAGATATGGGTCTTAGGGGTCAAGACACCATGGCGGCGCAACTAGTCGCCGCCACCAACAAAATATATGGTTGGTTGCGCAACCGAATGGACGCCTGGTGAGATACCTACCATAAAGTTGTGTATATTTTGCCGGCAGCTTGACCATGGTTGCGCCACCATGGTGTCCTAGTGAGATATGGGCCTTACGAGCAAAACGATATCAATTAAAAGTTATATCTTGTATCAATTTACTTATTCGCCCGACTCTTGCCTAATCTTAACTAAAAACAAATAATTCTAGAACCCTTTAGAAACTTTTCTCCGAGTAACAAGTCTGTCGTCTGTAAAACTAATTCTTTTTCAAGTTCGCTCCTAATTATAATACCAAAATAGTCGACGAGAATAAGACTGATTTTAACTTAGATAAACTCCATAGTCATGCCCTTTTTAGATAAGATTTCTTAAGACGTAAATAAATCTTAAAACGTCACGTGAAGTTTGTGACTAATTAAATATATATTTGCCTATGAAGGAATTTCTCCTAATCTTCCAATAAAACAAGCTATCATCACAACCCATTTGAAGATTACAGTCAGAAAGCTTTTATTTAGCCACAGACAAAATTCACACTACATTTCTGGCCGATCGTTCCAAAAATATAACTAACTAGCTGACCGGACAGACGTTGTCCTGTTTCCTACAACTCGATCCCAGCGCCACCCGATTTACAAGATTTAAAGAATTGCAATTAGACCCGGAAGGGTCCAACTGTAAATCTAAACCACCCAGAGACCCCACTCAAACAGACAAAAAATAACATCAAAATCGGTCTAACCGTTTATGTGTAATTTGTACCTATGGCATTAAGTCCGCCTCTGTACATTTGTGTGCTTAAAGTGTTAAATAAATAAATAAATATTCAACGGCTTGAGTTCATATTCCTGATTCCACAAAATCACTCGCCAGCTGAACACTAATCCTTCCACGTAGAAAGAACATTTCAATTGATCTCACCCCTGCCTCTTTAATCTTTGTTGAACTGCATTCAGATCTAAATCCATTGAGGTAGGGTAGGGCACGTGCCAGGTCCCACTGACATTTAAATCGTGCGTTCAAGCAAAACATTAAAACGTGTTTATCCTGTGTATGTTGCTCATACAATTCCACCCTTCTGTTTCAGGAGCACGCGTTTGAATCAAGTCAGAAATACAAAGAGGGCAAGTTCATAATAGAACTGGCTCATATGGTGAAAGAGAACGGGTGGGACTAGGCGCGCGGTCCCCCAGACCGCGCGCCAGAATAAGAGTGTTTCGGGCCGGACTTTAAGGCCCAAGTGACTACAGTGCTGTTGTGATACGATTGGTGGTCAAGCGATGGAAGCCCACAAGCCGGAGCGACTACAAAAAATACTTTCCGAAGCGTCAATTACCCACAAACATCTGATATGCACCACGAGTGTTCGTTTACGGCCATAAGGCCTACATAGGCCAGCAACGATGAACTGCCGCCGCCAGATAGAGCCTTCGTGATGACGTGGCAGGCGAGTTCCACGGTAACGCTCGCCTTACTACAAGGGACGATCGGGAACAGTCATCCCTTTACGCCAAAGCTCATTTAAAACGATACCAACTAGATATAATAAAACTCTTTGGCGTAGAGGGACAATCTTTAAAGTTTCAATAGCTGTACAGATTTAACGTCGCCGCGTAAATCGGTCAGATTCGATTGCATATGATTTTTATTATCACAAGTAAGTTAATTATTCTTGGGCGATTGAAGCTGACCGACTTGCACAGCGCGTGCGGCTGTCATGTCCGTGTGAACACAGTGAGGATATCGCCTTATGTGCTCTTCTACTTTTAATCGGCTTCAGCGCTTTGGCACCGCCAGTCAACGTAATGTTATATTGTTATAAATGTAAGTAATCGATCTCAACCGCCCCACATAAGGGGCAATGGGCTTAGAATTTATTATTAATAAAAAAAAAACGATTTCATTCACGCCGCGCCGTGGCCTCGGCGTGGTCGTTAGTACATCGTAAGTTGTCTTAGTTTTTATATTCTGTAGCTACGTATGTACTGTATTGAGAGAACACTAATACTTTCTCTTGTCCCTTTTAACCTGTGATAAGTATGTTAGTTATAGAAATTTTGAATTTCTTGAACGTATTCTTTCAAGAAGTTGCTCAGATATTGTCAGTTGTAGGTACTTATGTTCCTAATTATTTCAGCTGTACAATTTGCTTTTTATTTTGTTTTATTTTATTTTTTTGTGAGGAACCTAGTCGAAACTTGAATGTGTTGTGGGAAGATGATTAACATTTTATTTTACTTTGCGCCTGATTTAGTGATTTTTAGTTAGTAATTGTGTCATTTTCGACTATTCCTCGTGTATCTTTGGATATTTTACACAATTTTATTTTCTCTAAATTGATTATTTTCTGTTTGACTTTTTCGTTGGTAGTCGGAACGAAATCTGAGCTCATTTTTATAAGAACGAATGCGGCGAGTTAGCCATCGGACGGTTTTATTATTCATTTATTGTTTCTATTTAATATCATGTATTAGAATACCTTGTACCCGTATATTTTATCTTAATCACATGGTACTTCATTTGTAATTGTATAAACTTATCATTGTAAGAAATTGCATGAGCTTCGATTATCTATGATTGTGTCTTTGTCAATCGATCGTAAACTCATACGCACTGATTAATTTCCCGAAATCGATAAATAATTATAATCGACTAACTTGACGTCCGACTTCAATAGTGATGTAATTGGAAGTACTTTTTTGTATTTATATTGGATGACTCGCATGAGTGTGGAAGCTCACTAGGCGATTCGACTCACATGACTTAAACTTTATATAGTAAAAAAAAAAAAAAAAAATTTTTCAATTTCTTCGATACCGCCTCAAGTTAATTAGCTCAAAAATCATAATATATCTTCCATAATTTAACCTTCTCTACCAATTTTAAGGCCTTAAACTGTTCAGTAAATACAAACGTGTGTAGAATAAAGCATTTGTGAACTATGAACTTAGTGAGCTTTTAACCTACCAGTTGATATCAAGAGCGTTGATAACTGCCACTAGTATATACAATGTAATAATATACATAAATATAATACAAACTGTAAGTGAACGCTCGTTTGATCGAAATCATGTGTTTTTTCTGGACACATTTAACGTGAAACCAACAATGGGTTCAATATTATTTGATATAATATAATAAAACAAATATATTTATATTTACATTATACCTACTCAAAAACGATTACGACAAAATCATGGAATTTTTATTATTAAAGGCAATATTTTTTCACTAAATTTGTCCAGAACTATCTTAACATTCAGAGTCCTCTTATACCTAAATAAGGCATTGCGGATAATTTATCATTGTCAACCTCAACCGGCCAATGTTGGCTCTGCTAGGCGGTAATAGTGGACTCTACCCTTGAAAGCTCTGACTGACTGTACATTTTGATAGAACATTTGACGGCAACATTATTAAAAAAAAAAAAAATTATTCATAAGAAAAAAAGACTTTATTTTCTCGATAATGCAAAATTAGCAACAGTTAGAAATGCAAAATGCACTCGCAAATATTAATACGTAAATATCTAAACGTATTATTAATTATTACTATTAAAGGCAGAATTTTATTACCGTCGAAGGCGCAATGAAATGTGATATCATTAGGTTAGTCAGCCAGAGTTTTAATATTACATACTTATTTTTACAAAAAAAAAAACATATTTGGCTACATAGAATGTCGGATAACCGAATGTAAGACATTCTAATATAATTTTATGTTCTACAAAAGACGTATCTGAGGATAGTTTTTTTTCGAAACGGAAAAAGAAAAAAAATGTTTAGGTCTATTTTTTTATGAACACACAATAAATTTAAAAAAAACGAGTTTTCACTCATAAGAACATTTTATATTTTATTTAAGTCTTCCAAACCACATATTCGCGCTGGGGCCATATTTTTTCTCGAAAGATAAAATTAATATATATTAATATATATATATATATATATATATATATATATATATTAATAATAATATATATTAATATATATGATAAATTTCGAAAGATTTGTTTTTATAATTTAAATTATAGATTTATCATTTGAATGATAACAACAAGCGATTTTAGGGAGCTGTCCTCTAGTTCCAACACATGAAGACAGTTGCTGCGGAAAAGTGAACTTTCTCCTTATTCGATAAGGTCCTATTTCCTAAGAACTACCATCAGATACGTCTTTTAGGAAAACATATTCAATTCAACGTAAAAATAAGGTCAAACGATGATGCATTAGAAGTTCACAATATTGTCTGTTTAATGTAATCGTGTTAATAACTGTTATCATAGGGTTAATGTTAAGATTTTGATGCACAATGTTCAATGAAAATGTTTGAGGCTGAGTGCTAGCGGATAGATAAAAACCCCATTTGTATAAAGACATGTTCGACGGTGTGGTCTGTGTTATGTGAAAGAATATTGATTTATAGAATCTGTGACATTTTCATACTTTTGATTTTGACGCCCCACCATATTAGGTTTAGCTGGTTATTGATTTAGTGCTCATTTCACGAGTATACGAATTTATCTGAAGTGTGGAACACGCTAGAAATCTCATGTTAAAATATATCTGCCTTGTTCTTTCTGGCTTAGGTACTTGGCACATTGGTAACAAGGCAGTAACATTTCTTATGAACTCATTATCGACATATTGTTGAGAGATCACTACTAAAAAACTGGACGTAATGTGTCGACTGACCCGCTATAAATACACGCCATTTTGTGAAACTCGAAAGATTGGGTGCAGTATTCTAGGAGAAAAGCCCCAGAATAGGTCTAGATATATCGATGCTGTGGATTTCAATCGAATATCGATAGACGGAGCATATCTGTAACAAAAATGCTTTAAGTCTCCGCTCTATATATCGATATCGATAAATGTTTAGTTTTATACAGAGTGATGTAATATTTTCATCCTGAACATTATGCAACACGATAATCGAAACTTATCGAGATTGTCACAGGAGTATAGATTAACACTCTTAGACCCGCAATGTATTCTTTGACGCAATTCGACATGACACAGAAGAAGATAGATATTTAAAAAAATATATATCTTGATGATAGTGAGGGAAAATTAACAAAGAAGCTAGATTTCTGCGAGGCATATTAAAAGTATTTTTCTACTTGATCGTTTAGGAACGCTATTAGATATTTTTGGACCATTGTTAAGATAAAACTATGATCAGTATTGTGGAGTGAAGATAAAAGAGTTGATGTTAGTTTTTGTGGTTGTTGGTTGAAGTGATTGTTGTTGTCGAGAATAGAGAAAAAGCGCTTTCTAGCTCTAAACAATGCACCCATACACATTACCGTATAGTTTTTGGGGCTTCTAAAAGATGTTTCTAATACACGAAAATATAATGCATGTAGACATATTTTATAATTCATATCAAAGGAGGTTTCATCACGATTATTAAAATCGATATATCACAGAAATTTATAGTTAAGTGGATTGTATGGGGTATTTGTGGACCATTTTGCCTTCGTCGGCCTTTTTACTTGCAACGAAAACAACCCATGATTGCAAGGCATTTATTGGAAGAATTTAATTTACCAACTTCAAAAAGGCGGAGGTTCTCTTCGACCTTTTATTATCGATATTAAAAATATGTTTTAGAGGCCCAAAAACGAAGGTCTTGGAGTGTTAACTGATGACCAAGATGAATGAACAGCGTATTCTACAATGGTGCATTTCATTAAGTATGTGTACATTTCGCATATTTTTTAAGATATCCCCGAGTAGTTGTTTACCAAGAAACCGCTTAATATTTTTGTATTTTCCTAGTATGTAATGGTACATTATAACAAAAAAATTCGTGGTGTCTTCTTACGATTGTGTACGCATTATGCTATAGATGAGTAAACATATTTGGTTGAAATAATAAGTGCGTAATAAAACACATTTTCGTATTGAAATACTTTGGCATTTTTATTTTTATGTAAGTAACAATAAATTAAAATCACTCCTAACCCGTTCCTATTAACAAAATCACTTTTTAAGTATTTCACTTAGGTTGAGAAAACTATCCACCTCCTACATTGAACAACCAATGAATAATTATTCCGGGAATATCAATATGCCTCTGTTCATATTATTATGTGTAATTTCTATAATTGGTACATCCCTTGCAAGTCTGTGGATAACTCACCCTTCGGCACTATCAGACAATCTCAATAAAAATAAAAATTCTCTAAAAGAAAACCTATCAAAAATCAACAAATTGATAATTAAATTAGAATTTTCGTACGAGTTCTCTTTCTTTCTTTTATAACGTCAGTATACGACTGACCATTTGAATGTACTTTTACGAGTACGATGTGAATTGGGTCTTCTAGAGGGTGGCAGGGACATGACGCGCAACCATGGATTCAGTACATAATTCTGAAACCCCTGCGCACAAATTTAACGTAGGTTATATAAAAAAAAGTTATGAAAAAAAAATCTGTTACATACATTTTGACCGCATAGGTACGTAATGCACTTTTCTATGAAACGGCATAATTTTTTTTTTGATAACCGACTGTAAAAATTTTCTCTAGCTGACTAGTCATGTGCTGAATTCATGGTTTCAGTTTGCGCGTCCTTGTCACTGCCACCCTGTATAGCGAACGCTACTCATGCGTTTGCGCAGACCATACGAGGCCAGTCACTTAAATAGTACATTACTGCAGCGGCCAGCAAAAGAGGCATTGATGGACAAACGTGTAAATATGGACCGAAGGGAAGCCGAGGCACACTTATGTAAGTTCATCAATGCCTAGTTGTGGCCAAGGCTTGTATAGAACTTTTCTCAAATAATGCGCGGAAATTAAAATACAACCTACTTTTCAAAATCAGTGACGAACAACGAACAACAATACATTCGATTTATCCCGAAGTAGGTTGTCAAAATAATGCTCAAACTTCCAAGCATGTTAGAGAAAAATCTATTTCGGAATAGGCTGTATGTCCTTTTTTTTTTGTCCTACGCTCGTATAAATACAGCAGATTATAATTATTTCCCAAACATGCTTGGAAATTTGAGCATTATTTACTGGCCAAATACATGCGAACAGCGGCCGGCAAAAGTTGTATGAAAATCCATATCTGTCGTGGTTTAGCGGCCAAATAAATTACATAGTAAACTCATATCTATCGTGTAATTTAAAAATGGAACGATCCTTTACTCCGAGACATGATAACCAAGGAGGTAACTTATCAAAGGTTTTATTTAAATTTCGAACTGGCTTGCAAATAGAAAGCTGTTTATTGAAAAAAAAAAACAAATGAACACTTTAACGCGGGCAAATGTATTGTTGTTCGTTGTTCGTCATTGATTTTGAAAAGTAGGTAAGTATTTTAATTTCCGCGCATTATTTGAGAAAAAGTTCTATACAAGCCTTGGCCACAACTAGGCATTGATGGACTTACATAAGTGTGCCTCGGCTTCCCCTCGGTCCACATTTACACGTTCGTCCATCAATGCCTCTTTTGCTGGCCGCTGCAGTAATGTACTATATCTGCTGTATTTAAACACGGTGTAAATGACATCGGCGCGCTAACAGTTAGCATGTATTTAGCACAAATGGTTCTAGACCCACAAGAGAAGAAATGTTTTGTCCTCGAAAAACATCTGCTGTTTAATACTTACACGGTCAACATGTCAATATCAGATTTTTTTTGGTGGTATCATGTACTGATTGCATGGTAATATTTTGCGCGTCCGATGTCCCTTAACAATAAATCTAAAATCTACCTACTCTTTTAACAGAACTATTTCAGTCTTATTACAGTTTCTATAACTACACGTTTCATTGATAAAACCTCTTCAACAAGAGCGTCCCACATACATTTTCATCCATTTCTATAAAGTTATTAAATAAGAATATTATTATAATTAAATATCTCAAATCATCCTTACTATAACATCTTACATTGCTTCTTAAAACAGTATTGTAACTAAATTAACTAGTAATCAGTAAATTATGTCCTTTATAAACAACATTGAATAGAAATTAATTTGGCCATGACTATGAAGTAATAAAAGATCACCAATAGACTCCTTTCGACTCAGCGCATACCAAGAGGAGTAAAAGCAAAGGAATTTCTGATGACATTGAATAATAGACTATCTACACCCATGCTACAAATCTTGTCTATAAGCTTCGTCAGTTAGCTTATGGCTAAAATTAAAACAACCAGTGTCATAGTAACCATAAAATCATCCAATCAAGTGTTATAATGTTGTACTAAATTTAATTATGCAACTCGAATTTCAAAAAAAGAACATTCTCATGCACGCGCGTTTCACTACAACAGCTAATAATTTAAAAAAAACTTACAAGATTGTTCGAATTCACGGCGTATCCCGCCATTTTTGTTCGATATTAGAAGGTATTGAGAAAAATTATTACTTTGTTGTTTACAAAAATGAGTGATACAAACTTTAATAACACACCACCTATTTCTTAGTTTGTTTGTAACAGATACTCAGCAATTAAACTTACCATGAATTTACATAGGGTTCTTACAACACTGTTCACTGTGTTTCAGAATCTTTTATAGAGGATTCATATCATGGGTGTAGATAAAGTCTTGTATGCAACTGTACTATAAGGGGTATTAAAACACTCATGTGATACTATCATCACACTCGGCTTCGCCTCGTGTCATAAACCCGCATTCGAGTGTTAATACCCCTTATTATACAACACTTGAATAAATAACTATTATTATTAGGTGTCATAAAGTACAATCGACGCAGCGCTAGGGCGACCGAATACCCATTTGATGGCTGCGTTAATTTCCGAATAGCTATTCAAACTTGCACTTTAGGAAGCTTATGATAAAGTTTCTTATTCAATGTCATCACAAAATCCTCTTATTTACCGCTTCGTTCGGTCGCCAATAATCCTACTAAAGACTATTACCGACAAAATTACTAAGATTCCTATCATCACTAAATGTTTTGACCACAATCTGCCCATCAACTATTGCTTCTACTTCCAAAATCAAATTATCCGTACGCGTCGCATATTCAGATTCCATACTAGGTACCACTTCCCCATTTTGTATATAAACCACATTTTTACCCGTTTCTTGAACGCCATGTGTCACATACTGCATCAAGTCGTCCATTAATATTTCCTCTGTTGGTTTTGTTTCTACGTCGTCCATGTCATTGCTATCTTCTACATAATCTTGGTCGAAGTTAAGTTCCTCACTTGGAACTGGTTCGCTCTTGATCGGTGGTGATGGGAATGCAAGCATTTCGTTTTCATCATATTTTAGTATGACTTTCGATTGTTTTATTTCTAGCTCTGTCATCGTTGGCAGGCTTTTGAAGAACATCTAAAAGGGAAATACCGAGGTTTTAAATAAAAGATTCACCCTTTGGAAATGTTTTCAGGGGAATACTGAGTTTTATCAAGCTTGTAATAAGAACTAAAATTACAATGCGTTCTCACCTTACGAGTGATGATCGACATTCCATGCGCCCTTTTCATGTGTGCTTTCAGTAGAGACATCCGGGGATATCTGGAAATAACAATATTGTTTAAAATTCAAAAAGAACGAAAAAACAAACATTAAATGTCAAAGTCGCTTTTCATGTCTTTTCATCTTCTAAATTACACAATGGATTTTGACGCGTTTTCACCACCATTTAAAGCATTTATTCCGGAAGATTTACGTGTATACAACATGAATAGTTAACTTAGATTAAGAAATCTCGATGGTTTAATACGTCGCCACATTAGTCAATTACACCCGTGCGAAGGAAGGGCGGGTCACTAGTATTATTTAATCTTGCTTTCCTGAACGGTATTTTTCAGTTAACAAGATAAAGCAGTCACGTATTACAAGTTTATTGGGATACTAACCTCTTGGGGCATATCTGACAAGCGCAGGGCGGTGGTAAGTTCCTATGAACTCTATTGACGTGCAACATCAACGCCGACTTCTGAGCGAAACGACGATTGCACTCGTCGCATCCGTGCTTACGCATCGCTGTCAAGGAAGAAAAGTTTCTTCGTAATTTTCCACAAATTGCCTTTACTTTGTAAAGTAAAGCGTTTCATACGAATATGAACCTTAGTTTTGTGCAAACAATGTCTATAATATACGTAAAAGTAAATGCGAACACGCGTTTCATACGAATATGAACTTGAAATTCATAAGTATAATGTTCATATTCGTATGAAACGGTTACTACCTAGCAAAAGTAAAGTCAAGGAACGGTCTGTGATGGGTGCTTTTGAGTGTAGGTGTCAAAGAACGACTTTTAATGTTTGTTATAAATTGAGAATGGTACTTACTTTTATGCGTGTCCATGTGAGCAACGAGCGCGGCTTTGATCTTGAACGAGCGGCTGCAGTGGTCGCAGATAAACTGGGCACCCGAGTGCTTTTTAGTGTGACGCTGAAAATGAAGCATATAATTATTGAATACAATAAAATAACATTCAAAAATTTCGAATAACGAAGTCAAATGAAAGGTAAAATGACAATGTTTAGAAAACATATGGCATGATATTTATTTTACCAATATGTATTTAAAGATAATTTTATTTTGCAAATATGGGTAACATTATTTAAGTAGGTATATGTATTTTCTTTGCATTATATGTAGGTGTATTTAATATTCTAGTTTAGTCACAAAACCAAATTATTCTCTTCTTGTTCTCACACACTATTGTCTACATTTCTTTTTCCTATCTCCTTTCGCAGGTCTGCTGGAAGAAATTTCTTAAGAAATAAGCAGTACCTTTGTACTCAATTCTAATATGTCGTATCTGTATCTGTTTTACTGTGTGAACATAAATAATAAAATAAATGAAAATACGCATGCCACCTAGCAGGATTTGAACGAGGCGAATGACAAAGCTGTTCAGGTACCTCGAAAGAGGTCGGACAAAATTTGCGTCAATCGACACGAAAAGAAGATGAAACATGATACAGTCAAGTAATGAAAAGCAGCTTAAGGTACATTTTTGCTTTAACCTTATTATTTTCCCGACTACCTTTTGCCATAATTTTTGAATGAAAATTACAGTTCGAAAAGGTGACAGGTGCCTGCTATATGGAAAATAAATTAGTTCGAAACTTGCTTAACATTTTAGCTCCTTGACCCTAATGAACCGTAATGATTTCCAAAGAATCTAGACAATAATTTAGTAATACAAACATCTTACGTAAAGGCAATAATATACGACGAGTCTACTTACCGACAGCGCAGAATAAGACGTATAAGCGCACGGACAGGCGTGACATCGGAACGGTCGCTCGCCGCGATGCAAGTTCTCATGAGACTCCAGGTTACTCTTAGTTATGAACACCGCAGAACACAGCGAGCAGGGAAACCTAGACCTTATACATTGATTTAGTTAGAAATGGGAGACCTAAATTTCAGGTAGTAATTCTATTTAAAAGTAAACCAAAAAGTAAGCGCTTCGGTAATCTTCGTGTATCCGAATTAGCATAAACTTTGCGCCACAGAGGAACCCCCCAAAGAGGTAAAGCTTAGTAGCTAAGTTAGGTAAAGCTTGTATGTTATATACTGCCTCGCTTTGTAGTAGTGTACTTTTATCATTGCGCGCCTTTATGAATTTTTCTCTCTGTTACCTGCTCCAGTCGAATATCGTAATTTGTCATTCAAGTTTTGAAACTTTTTTGAATTGCAAATGTTGATAATCTATAATTGTTTTAATCATAGTAATACAAAATAGGCAAGTACTTTCATGGTTGGAACAGCTCTATAATTTCTCATCAGAGCGCGTTCGTATTTCGGAAGATAGACGATGATTCCCGAAGTGCATATTTTTCTTTGGATATCTTAAGATGAAACTTTTAATTTCTAGACGTCGTGGTAGATTATGGCCCAGCAAAGGACACATTATAGGCTGAATATGTAGTTCTAGAACTGAATACCTTGGCATAGCAGTGAACCAATTAACGTATCAATAGAACTGAAAAGTTAAGCGAACCTAGGATTGAACCTTGCGGGACCTCGGTCGTTGTAGCAGTTTTCTACATATTTAGTTTTGGTATAATAATCTTTTATGAGAAATTCTCTTAATTTGGTCAAATCAGAAGTTTTAAGACTAAATCAAATCCCCTATCTTACACTGAGGTGTGACTTTTGGACCAATTCTAATGATTAACACACTCACAAGCCTAAAGCCTATCTTTTGCTTGCAAGCTGGAAGGGAGCTAGACAGGTGAACACTATATGGCAAGCATAGCAATTACATAAAGTAGTATAGAGGATCTCAAGTTGCCCTCGATTACATGGAAGAAAAAAATCTAGCCTAGCCTCCCCCTTTAGGTAATAGAAGCGTGATATTATATTTGTAATGGGACTTACTTATTTCGCTTAGTAGAGAACTTGTTGAGCGTCAGGAAGGGTCGGCCGCGACCCTTACGGCCGAGGAACACAGCGCGCGCACGCAGTACTATCTCCGCATCCGGGGCAATGCAACGCTTCTCATGCTTATACAGGTTTGTAGTACTGTAAGTTAGAGGTTAAGAGGATATAACGGGTGTAAAAAAAAACGCTTAATAAAGCCGAGAGTCGCTTGAACTCCCCGTCATTGTGATAATTTTTTGCACTGGACCTGGGAACCTTCTGGTTACTGATAATTTTTATGTACAGAATGCGTGGATAACGGCGATGTAATGGGCATTTTAAAACCCTGTATATTGGAGTGTGCCTGACAGTCAATGGACATGTAACAGTCTGCTAGATCACAGCCCACGGAGACGCCTCGGCGGCCGCTGCTAGGGTCGGTATTGTCAACACTTTCCATACAAACCAAGCGTGTCAGTGAGCGTTATCTTTTACTCATAGAAACTGATGGCCCATGACAATTCTGACAGTGCCTGTGACAGCCAAATTTGCGCTCAGCGCTAATAGGTTTATTTGCTGGTTGCTTCGCGTGAGTGTTGTGTGTTTGTCACTTGTCAGTGATCTTGAATGAAAACCTACCAATCGGCGACAAGATAAAACGCTGACACCTGATTTCTGCTTGGTGAATTTGAAGTTGAGAACTTGACTAACTCTAGCATTAAGTACTTAATTTATTAGCGAAAACGTATTTCTCGGCCTAAATTGAAAGAATCACATTAATAAATGCTAAAGTAGAGTTTGAATAGTTCTCATCTTCAAATTCATTAATGTTTTCATTTGTCACATTTTGTAGGAAATGAGACTCCCAACTTACTTTTTTCAATGAAGACTTGTTGAAAATGAACATTTTGTTTTAACTTCTAACATCCAACAAATATATATATGTTATAATAAGCAGCCAAAACTTTGCTTCCTGATTTACTCAATATTTGTATTACGTAAAGCAGATATCGCTCTAAACCAGCCTTACGTTCTCCTTTGATATTGTTTGGAATTTATCAAGAGTATGATATAGTTCTGCACAAAATTTGCTTACCTTCTAAAATCAACACCACATGCATAGCACACTAAATATCGCTGTCCATGCTTTTCCTGGTAATGTCGACTGGCCGCTGGTATTGTGTCCAAGAGACATCCACACTGTGTACACCTTGAAACAAAGATAAACATTTACTTTATAGTTATTAACATACTAAATAGTATTTTGAGTTTTTTTTTTGTTTCCTGTGGAAACTGGATTAATTCACTTTAATAATATTATGGTTGTTTTTTTTTTTTTTTTAATGATGGATGTTTTATTTTGTCAAACAAAACAATGAGAAATTATGGAAATTTTCAGGCTAGTTTTTCGCTAGAGAAGCCACTTATTTATTTCAGTACAAAGAAGTAATTAGTCAGAGATATTAAATACCCAAATAAAATGATACTTACTCAAACATTGTACTGTTCATGATATAAAAATCCTGCGGTGGAGGTGGAGGCTTTAATGTCCGCATAATTCTACCCAATGTATTGACTAGTAACTCTTCATCATCCCTCAACTCCTCATAACGTTCCCTCAGTTCCGCTACAAAAGACCGCTGCTGCCATGGCTTTAGCATTGCAAAGCGGTGTCTATCAGGACGTTGCGACGGGTTGTATTCGTCTTCTGGAAAATATTCCTCATCACCATTGTCTTGTTCCGTTTCCTCTTCTACAGGCTCGTCTTTGACATATGGTTGGTGATTTGATTCAGTCTGTGAAAGATAAGGTTACAAACCGTTTAGAAATATAGCAACCATTTAATATTTAAATAAATAAAATGCAGTTACATTTAACGATAAAAATATAGCAAGCAAATCCATTTAACAATTTAGTCATTTAGAAAAGTTTTAAAATTTAGTATTCTAATTAGAATATAGTACCTCAGATGTCGTTCCATCTTCAAGATAATCACACTGGTATTCGTCGTGTGAGGGTTCTAACTTTATTGTGATGTACTCTCCATGTTTTTGAGCTGTTTCAATTATATTATCCACTTCTATAAAGGGTTCAGAAGGCTTAGAAGACGGAAAATCCTTTTCGGAAGTATTTGCTTCCTCGTCATCGTCAACAACAACCAAAACGATCATATCATCTTCAGCCTCCATAGCTCAAAGATCAACCAATTTCATAAATAATAACCTGAAAAGAAAACACCATTCTTAATGTTGAAACTATTTCACTTAATTCATTAGAATACAAAATATTTTCAAGTATTTTTGACAACCCCAATGAGCGCCAGCGTAAGTTTTTTTTCATTTTTCAACAATGCAAAGGTCCTTATTTATAAAACCTACAGGTTGGATAAAAGTAAAATGTCGAAATAAATATATTCATTTCAACATTCTAAAATAAAAAGGGTTTCAAAAACTGACCAAGTATTTAATGTTTTCAATCATCTAGCCCACGTTATTCTCAATATACAAATAACGCAGTAAAACACAAGAAATCTACAACGTAATCCATTTTATTCCTTTGCCTGACTTTTGAGCGCAGATTAAAAAGTTATGTTACTGGTAGAGGTTTTAGCACTTTTGAGTATCCTGAGTATCTTTATTAGGTTCAATTTCATAGAAAAGCTGTAAAAAAAACTATAGCTATTTTGGCTCACTATTATAAATTATTTGCAAGTAATCACAAAATATTTTTCTTAACTTCACACTTTCACTAGAAAGAAAACTGGCAGTCAAGAGTAATTTTTCCCGCTTTTCGCTTTCAATTTCCGAACCGTCGAACCGTCAAAATATAACATTTGGTTTGACACTGACAAAATGGAGGTATTGGCACGACTGACTCTTGACGTGATAGTAGGGAGCGTTCCGAGTTGGGCTGTCATCGATTTGAGCGCGCTAACACCCGTACCGAATTAGCGTGAGCGCGATAATGATGTTCCGTGAATCGTCATATATGACGTCATGACATGCGCCATCTTGCGATAACGCCGACCTTGTCCTAAATTAATATCACCCTGAGCGCTGTCAAAAAAGATGGTACACTAAAGCGGCATTTTCGAAATTATGCTTTAAAATCCAAGACATAACAGAATACCTAAAATGAGTTGTGTGTGACTCATGCGCATTGTTTAGTTACTGTTGCATCTATGTTATTTGTAATTCTTGGTAACAATAATTAAGAGTGTAATTGTAGTTTTATTAATTATTTTTAACATACACAAAAATATTGACACACATATAAATATTGTGAACCCCATGGGTATGTTTTAAAGTGATACAATAATGCGAACTGTAAGAACTGTCTTTTCATCTGTGACAAACAATAAATAAATGAATATGAACATGGTATTTTACTTCGGGGTAAATCTTTACTGGGAGCATGTAAATACGCTAATATAAGTACTTCGACGTCCACAAAATCTGAGTTATCCGAGTCGATAGAGTAATCCAACAAAATAGAAGTGCCAATGCGTTGAACTTCCATTTGCAGAAGAATATCCAATCGGTTTTTTTTGTGCAAGGTTTGAGGTTGACGTTGAGCGACCACTGTGAGTGCGTTCACGAGCGTTCCGAATTGATGACAGTTCTAAACTGTTATAATCATGATATCTAACACGGAACGCAAAATATCGATGTGATCGCTGCTTGTGAGCGCTCACGGTCTAATTCGGAATGCAGGCGTAGAAGTTTATTGTACATGTACAAGACAAGACCAGTGATTTGTTTGTGTGTGATTTTATTTTGTGATTTGAGAATGTTTGAATCATTGAGTAGTTTTCGTTAACGTAAAAGCTCCGCTAGGAGTAATAGTGTTCTGTGCGTAAAAGTCGTCAAAAAGCAGAACCCGCAGTCTAGCTAAAACACTTGCTGCAATGCGCACAAACGATAAACAAATCGTTTCTATCTATTAGTGGCGCGAAATTTTGCTAATATTGTTTTCTTTACCTTCTTGTAAGAATGACTTTGATCAACATAACGAATTTATTTTCACCAGTGCTCTCTAGTAATACAAAAGTTTTAGCACTAGAAAAAACATTATATCAAAGCCTACAGGACTTCAAAGGTAATGTTATTCATAACTCGTGAATTTGTTAATTATAGTTACCTAGTACTTGTACTAATAATGCCAAGTAGGTAAAAACATTTTGAACATTCATTTTTAATTTTCTTCTCTCCTGTACTTATTTTGTAATTATTTTTCTTTTCAGATCTTTTGTCAGACTTTGAGCAGCTTCACAGTGATTATGATAGCAATAAGACACAATTTATCAAACAACAAGAAAGATGTAGCAGGTATGTTAAATTGTCATGTTAACATTAAAAAAAAATGGTTTAATCTCCAGAAAGAGTTAATTCTTTCGTAATAATAGACAACTGTATGAAACCAATCTAATGATTTATCGTAAAAGAACTACAGAAAGCCTAATCTCCTTTATCTATGAAGACCCCCTAATAACCTAGTCTAATCTTATTAGCCTGTATCCGTCCTGCAGGGCAAAGGCTACCCTCTCCTATTTCTTACATAACTAATATCATTATTTACCTATGTAACTCAGTTCACTCTAATTAATCCCTTTCATTTGTAGCTACACTTGCAGTAGTGCTGAGGCTCTAAAAAGGATTATTGAATCAAAAGACAATATCATACAATTAGTGGGTAAGTAATAAACATGTTTTTTTTTTATAAGGAATGGGAAGTTGTAAGGATCACTGCAATCTGCCTGCAATAACATAAAATAAAAATTATAAGAATTTCAACTAGAAGTAGGTAGCTAATTGCCTTTTCGATTTATTTATAAATAAAAATTTACCATCCTAAATTATGGTAGTAAGTATGCATGGTATACAATAAGTATAAATACTTATTGTATATTGTATGGTACTGTAGTAAATATTAAGGTGGTAAGTAGTTTTATTATTCCTTCATAAAGGTTTTGTTTTTTTCAGCTTCAACGCTGACTAGATTAAATGAAACAAAAGACTGGAAAATATTAGATGAAGTATTCAAAATACTATTTGGAGAAACTCCAGCACCTGTGCCATTATACCAGAATGATGTGAAGTGTGAGGATACTAAAAACAAAATATCACCCATTAGCATAAAGGGAGAGGTTCACTCTTCTTTAGAGGATTTGTGCTTTCGTGATGAGTCTGTATCTGAGATCCAAGGCACTCCAACAACAGGCCGTATTAGTCCTATAATACCGACGAAAAAACTTAAGAGCTCTTTGATAACTTCTACTGATTTTAGGGATAAGAAAAAGTGTCCAAATAATTGGTGAGTAAAGCACAAAATGTGTTCTATGTTAGGGGGTTTTGGTTTCCGCACTTAGTCCTTCAGGTGGACCATTGTGCGTGGGCCATGGCGGCCGTCAGTGGATCAATCCAACCAGCCCACCTCCCTCCAGAAGTTGACTAGATCACCTAGTCTGTTGAGAACATCTGTGTAAGATCTGGGTGCCCCGAGAATTTCTGTCCTAATCTGGATAACGCCTGCGCATTCAAAGAGCACACGCGCGACGGTTTCCTCAGCTTCCATGCAGGCCCTGCATAGAGGACTGTCTGTTATGCCTATTGTGTGGAAGTGTTTGTTTAGTGAGCTATGTCCCGTGATAGTCGCCGTCACCAGGCGCAGGCCGTTCCTGTTCAGGCGTAATAAACGTCTGGTTACCCTGACATCTAAGGATGGCATAGCTTCCCTGGACTGCCTGCAGCCCGGTGTCGAGGTCCACAAGCTCTCCGCTTGTGTATGGGTGGGCTTCACAAAATTTATTGTTCAATATTAAGTTACTGTTTGTAATCGCAAACATGAAACATTGCAGTCCTGTATTCCTCAGGGGTATGTTCAATATTGGACATTTGGCCAATCTTGTTTATAACCCCCATGCAATAAGGGGTGAGCCATGAACCGGATGGAAATACTCGCTGCTACTGAGAATTGACTAATAGAAAACGTTTTTCCTAAAAATAAACAACGATAAAAAAAACACTACCCGCCTTATTACAAAACACGATCTAACTTTAGCGCGAGCCTAAATCTTCGAGCCAGTTTTTGTATTTCGAACTTTATGCCTACTATTATAAAATTCTTAATACAAAATTGACAATCTAAAGCCAGACTAAGTTGTCAGTTTTGTAAAAGGAACTGTATTTCGATTTCTGTAAGGTTCTTATTTCAAAACCGGCTCGATGGTTTAAACCATGTCTAAAGTCTAATATTACTTTAATTTCAGAAGTCGGTGTCTTTGGTTTTGTATTTTCGGTTGTTTTTTTTTAAATTCTTATTATAAAAATATTTATTTCTCTCTTTTAAAAAAATAAAATAAAATTAAAATTCATTTATTTCGGGTAACTAGACCCCTAAAAGACAATTTACAAAACATATCACACTAATAATAGTAAATTAAAATTATAAAATTACCATACTTTAATACATACAAGACACACTCCTTTTTTTTTTTTTTTTTTTCTGGGTGGGAAATCATCAAATAACTTCTCCCGCTCTGGGCAGAGCAGGAGGGCGTGTCAGACTCTTACTGACTAAAACCCACCCGTGTTCCTTCAGTTGCCTCTGCCAGGGGCCACGGTAACCCTCTTGGACTTTTCCGCAACCCCAGCAGGCATCGGTCCTAGCAAACCCCGTCATTGGTGCTGACATCTCTTTGAGGCGCGCGTGGTACACAACGCGCCGCGCCGTCGACCCGGGCCTGGTCCTTATCGAACGGCGAGCTGCCCATTGCTCGCCGTTCGCAAGCCCGCGCCTACGGTGGCCGGGAATCGGCCTGAGATTCCCGACGCCCAGGGCGTCTCCTGCGGCGACTAGGGGCGTGAGGGCGCAAATTTTGCCTCTCCCTCACGCGTTCCGCCTCCTCCTTCGCGAACATTACTGCTTCGCAGAAGGAGGTGACGGCTTTCCAAGCCCTCTCGCTCCGTACCATGGCCTGGACCAAGGCCGGACGCGAGAGATCGCCACCGCCAATCGCCTCCACGAGGACACGGCGGTGCTCCGCCCAAGCCGGGCAGACCTCCACCGTATGCTCCACCGTGTCCTCCGGGCGATCCACACAATGGTGACACCCGGGCGTTTCCTCCCGCCTTATCCGGAACAGGAACCTCCCGAAACAACCGTGTCCGGTGAGGACCTGCGTCAGGCGGAAGGTGAGGACGCCGTGGCGCCTCTCTAGCCACTCCTCAAAGAGGGGACTTATCGCCGCAATTGTGGCGTGCCCAGCGCTGGGTTGCGACAATCGCACTCTCCATGCCGCCCTGAGATCCCGCCGGAGCTCTGTCCGCTGTACCGTGATTTCTCGCGGCAGCGGAGCTACGCCCCGGCGTTTCGCCTCCTCGTGCTACTCCCAAACGTGCGCGAGGACTTTTGCCTCCAGATTCCATGGCGGTAATCCGGCAAGGAGGCTCGCCGCCTCACCGGAGACCGTACGGTATCCCCGGACCAGCCGGGTGGCCATGACCCTTTGGGGCGCGTTCAACCAGCGGGCTGGCCGCCGCCTCAAGGAACGCGCCCACACCGGTGCCCCGTAAAGGGCCATGGACCGTACGACCTCCGCGTAGAAAGACACACTCCTGGATTAATAAAATCTAATAAACGGCCTTGCCGGAACATGCCTGCTTCAGCAATGCAGCATGTAGGGGCAGTCCAGCCTGTCAGCAATCATCGCCAGGACTGCGTTGGAGCTAGCCCGCACTCTGTGCACCAGAGAGATGCTCCGCCTGCGCATAGTCGCGTGGAAACAGGCGGTGCGCTCCTCCGCGAACATGCCCGAGGCGCTACAGAACCGAGGCAGCCCCACCGCAATCTTAAACGCATTATTGTAGACAACGCGAAGGTCGCTATAGCACTTCTTTGTGTAACGAGGCCACAGGCTGCAGGTGTAAAGGGATGTACAATACGCTCTAAATAGTGTGACTTTCACCTCCCTTGAACACCTAGCAAACCTGCGGGCTATTATGTTGGCTCGTATTGAGAGCGACCTCCGCTCTCTCTCAACATCATCGTTGTCACGTATATGTCAGGCGTAAGAATATCCCCGAGGACACGGTGGAGCATACGATGGGGGCCTGCCCTGCATGGGCGGAGCACCGCCGTGTCCTCGTAGAGTCGATCGGCAGCGGCGGCGACCTCTCACGCCCGGCCCTGGTTCAAGCCATGGTCCGGGGCGAGGGGGAGTGGGTGGCTGTCGGCTCCTTCTGCGAAGCAGTCATGCTAGCTAAGGAGGTGGCGGGACGGGAGAGGGAGAGAGTCTCCCGTCCAAGCCGCCGCGGTGGACGCTCCGGGCGTCGGGAGCCGCGTGACGTCTCCCGGCCACCGTAGGCGCGGGCCTGCGGGCGGTGAGTAATGGGTAGCTCACCGTCCGATCAGGACCAGGCCCGTGCTGGAAGGCGCGTACGTGTTCCACGCGCGCCTCAAAGAGATGTCAGCATCGAAGAGGGGGCCCACTAGGGCCCAAGCCTGCCGGGAAAGCGGGATCATCCAAAAGGGGTACCGCTGCCCCGGAACATAAAGGGCCAAGGAAGGAACACGGGTGGGTTTTAGTCAGTAAGAGTCTGACACTCCCTTCCGCTCCACCCAGAGCGGGAGGGGTCATTTGATGATTTCCCATCCTCAAAAAAAAAAAAAAAAAAAAAAGGCGTAAGAATATGTCCCAAGTATTTAAATTTATTCACCCTCTCTAGAGGTGTCCCGTACAGTCTAACAGACGGAACATTCTGGGGCCTTACTGCACTAACTCCAAAAAACATGAACTGGCTTTTTGCCACATTATATCGCAAACCATGATCACGAGCATACTCTTCACATACATTTAACAACCTCCTCAGACCACATACTGACGCACTCAGCAACACCATGTCGTCTTTTTAGCTGTGTGGGTAAATAGCAGTGACAGGAAGTTATTATAACATCATCAATATAATGATGAAATGAACATGAATTAGTAAGACTTTCCGAAACTGCGGAATATTATAACCACTACTATTCTTTACAGTATAATACAATTTCTTATAGGTCCGACGGCTTACCAGACGCGAAATCTATAAAGCTAACCTTCTCAACACCACCAGGCGGCAAAAAGAGCGGCAGGTTTCGGCAAGCACGGCTGAACATGGTCAAAGTGCCAGAAAGCAATATTATAGATATCACCAGTTCACCGGAATTTAGCGGCGGATGTAGGAGTAGTAGGGATGAGAATAAAGGCAATGTAGCGGTAAGAGTTATCTTTGTTAATTACACTCTACACTGATTGACTGACCAGTTGGTGCTGTTGGTAGCGAACCTGCCTTCTGAGCCGCTGGTCCCGGGTTCGATCCCCGGACAAGTCAGACATTTGTGTGCATGAACATGTCTGTTTGACCTGTGTCTGGGTGTGTATATGTATATACCTAAGTATGTATATCAGTCATCAGGTTACTGTAGTACAGGCTCTACCTAGTTCGGAATCTGAATATTATATTATATTCATGATTTCTGCCCTGTGGTTGGTTATACAGACCAAACACGTATAACTATCTGCATTTGTCTTTGATCTAATTGTTTATTATTTATTTATTTAACCAACATATCCCAGTTTCTTTGGGGTCGGCGCAACATATCCCAGTTTGTTTGGGGTCAGCGCAACATATCCCAGTTTCTTTGGTATCGGCGCAACATATCCCAGTTTTTATTGGGGTAATCGCAACATCCCAGTTTGTTTGGGATCAGCTCAAAATGTCCCAGGTTGTTTGGGGTCAGCGCAACATATCCCAGTTTGTTTGGGATCAGCTGAAAATGTCCCAGCTTGTTTGGGGTCAGCGCAACATATCCCAGTTTGTTTGGGATCAGCTCAAAATGTCCCAGCTTGTTTGTGGTCAGCGCAACATATCCCAGTTTGTTTGGGATCAGCTCAAAATGTCCCAGCTTGTTTGGGGTCAGCGCAACTTATCCCAGTTTGTTTGGGATCAGCTCAAAATGTCCCGTCTTGTTTGGGGTCAGCGCAACATATCCCAGTTTGTTTGGGATCAGCTCAAAATGTCCCGTCTTGTTTGGGGTCAGCGCAACATATCCCAGTTTGTTTGGGATCAGCTCAAAATGTCCCGTCTTGTTTGGGGTCAGCGCAACATATTATCCCAGTTTGTTTGGAATCAGCTCAAAATGTCCCAGCTTGTTTGGGGTCAGCTCAATATATCCCAGTTTGTTTGGCGTTAGCGCAACATATCTTTTTCTTCCATACTTCTATACAATGGTGGGGCTATGTAATAACAGCCGCATAGATCGATCGATCAGGTTAAGCTACGCTAGCCGCGGTTGGTCCGTAGATAAGTGACCATCTTTACATACCAAGACCCCTCCGTGCCTCGGAAAGCACGTTAAGCCGTGGTCCCTGCTGTCATTTGTGGATCTTTGACAGTCGTTACGGGTCGTCAGAAGCCCGAAAGTCTGACAACCAGTCTTACCAAGGGATATCATATTACCCAGTAACTGGGTTGTGGAGGTCAGATAGGCAGTCGCTCCATGAAAAATACTGGTATTCAGCTGCATCCGGTTAGACTGGAAGCCGACCCCAACACAGTTGGGAAAAGCCTATGCGGATGATGATGATGACTTCTATACCATGTGTAACTGAATGAATGCACTTTATGAAAGTAGTTTGTTCACAATCGTTTACTGATTCGATTTTTGTCATATTTAATATAAGTAGGTACATTTTTATCCCAAAAATAATGAAAACTACGTAAATTACAGTCACAGTTCGCAGTACAGTCAAAACAAACTAAAATAGAGGAAGTATTGAGACTAGGAGCTGTGTGCGTGTGTAGATTTGTATTGTGACCACAATTTTCTCCCACAATCAGTATTAATTAATAAAATAACGAGGTAAAAGGAGTATAGGATCGTAGCAGGTGGCGTTCTGTAGTGTCTGCCTACGCCCACGGGAAGAAGGCGTGGGTTATGTATGTATCTAAAACAATGTTTTTGTACATAATAGTAAAAAAATTGTGTAAGTATTATAATATAACATAATATTCTAATTGGGATATTTGGTAGTTTGCGTTAATTCCGGGACATGTTGTATAAATCGTTTTTTTATTTTTTGCCCGTGTTGATAAATCCTCATGTGCACCCAGACTGCCTCACTTATGAGCCACTCTGGGCAGTGTCGGACTCTTTCGTAAGTCCTGTATAAGTCGTATTAGACTGAAAGAGTAAACATAAAAATGTTTAATTTAGAAGATTTCTTGACTAAAATCAGGCTTTTTCACGAGGTTTTGCTGCCTAATCCCCCAGCGACGCCCTAGGCCAAGGTCCGTACCCCACAGGAGTGCCCTCATTGTGTAGTGGCTTAGTTTACAAGTGTTATGCCCTGCCTGGAGGCCTTAATTTATTGAGGCACCCATAGGAAAGTCCTGATAAGCAGCCGACAACCTCCTAGGTTGACCTGCGAGATGCCATTCCCCAAAAACACCAACAGATGCTGCATTTTCAAGTTGAGCACCGCAGATAGCGCGCCGTAGTTTTTTTTTTCTTAATTAAGACGTGTGTGTAGCCCCGTAACATTACTGGAGCTTTTTGTTTTATGTTACAGCTTCTCATAAAGAAAGAATCAATAGAAAATGACGACACTATTTTGCCTTCACCTACCAGTGGACCAAATAATTTTAAGTAAGTACCAGCCATATTATTTATATAATACTGCTGTCACATGTGCCTACAATCAAGAAAAGAAACGATTTTCCAACTTACAGATTAGTCTCTAATGCCTGCTACACACGTAACGATCGATATATCGTAGCGGTTAATCTGTGCAAACCGATTTGCGCAGATTTGTCAATCGGGTGTGTGACAAATCGTTGCAGATAATCTTTCATTGGCGGCACATGCAATTTCTATTAGATAAATCGTTGTCGATTGCGTTTGCGCAGTTTTATCGTCGCGTGTGGATGGCGCCTCCGCCGCTCAGTTCGGCAGTTCGTCACAGAGAACGCGCGGATCGCACTCATTGAAACATGTAGAAAGAAGAAAAAGGTGGACACCGCGAACAACTGGAAAAGTTCATAGAAAGCTACAGAAGCAAAACTTGCATATGGATGACAAAATCAAAGGAGTACCATGATTGTAACAATGAAAATGCCGCCTACAACAGGCTCGTCGTAAAATACAAAACCATCAATTCAAATGCCACCAGGAATATACCCTATATTCCTTAATATTGTTTTCTTAATAAAAGATTAATAATCTTAGCTTTTAAGCATAGAGCATGCTTAAGAGCATAATAAAATAAAATCGTGTAAATCCTGACGAGATTTCATCAATATAGGTACACTAAGTGGAAAAAATATGTATCCAAGCAAAGTTAATAAAATTTATATGGGACTACCCCTGAAGCATACCCTATCTATTAAAAAAAGAATTTTTGAAATAGATCTAGAATTGCCGGGGACATCGCGTAACAAACATAAAGACTAATTGAGGACCTCCTCCTTTTTGAAAACGGTTAAAAATAGCTTCCTTTTCATGAGGCAGTCTTTACATCACACACTCCGCGACTTTTTTTTTTCTTTAACCACATAATCAGTCCCGAATAACGCAAGTGCGTCATCATCTTCCATCGTGGATGACATGTTTCTTGCGCGAGCTTCTGCGGATAACTGACGATTGACGCCGATATCAGTATCGTGTGGAGACACTCAGTTTGAAATCGCTATGATATACCTATCGTTACGTGTGTAGCAGGCATGTTCTATGTTATCGGTCTGGTTTCCGCACTTAGTCCTTCAGTGGACCATTGTGCGTGCGTGTAGCAGGCATTAATAGACAACAATCATTATCATTGCGTGTATAAACACTTTTTAAACATAATGCCAGGTTCTGTTTATTTTGGTGATACAAAATATTACCCTAAGCTTATCGGAATAAAGCAAAATTTTGTATTAACGAAATAACTCGAATATTTGCGCAATTACGCCAAGTGTAGTGTGAAAAACAATGACAAAGGGCGCACGCATAACATGAAAGAAGTCGTAGTTACAAGTTAGTAGTCTATATAATATTTTATATTTTCTTTTTCCACAGCTTCAAATCTAAAGAAAGTCCAATGAAATTCAAGAAACCTGCGTTAAGTTTGAAAATTAAACCTGAAAAGAAAACCCCTAAGAAGATTGATCAAAATGTTATAAAACAGGAACAGCACTCGGAAAATATATTGATGCCAGATGTAAAGATGAACCATAGTGTTACTTTTACTCAAGAAGATTCCATTAACTTATTGAATCCCAAAAGGTAATCTGATTTAAAGCTGTTTTAGCACTATCGGAAAGTAATGATACGAGAATAATCATTATTCATTCACCTTTTTTAATTTATTATACACAAAACGTCTAATCTTCGTTCGCAATTTAGTTTCCAAATATGTAAACAAATATGCATATTTGGAAAAACAATTTTAATACCTAAGTACACAATATTTACACATAAAGTTCAGTAGGCCTATTCTCGTACTTAAAAAACGTTCAAATTCAAGTCGCAATCTCATTTCAGCGACAATCAATGTCAAAAACCTGTCAAAAATGTATGTAAATTGATTGTAATTTTGACAGATTGAGACTGAGATTAGAATGCGAACGGTCTTAAAAATACGGGAATTGCCCCTCAGTTTGTACTACAACTTCAAACATTTCTATGATTTATTCAATAGTACTTCCTATACTCCATTTGAACCTTTCTTACAGGCCGTTCACCCGATTTTGTCTTCTACTTCGTAGGCATAACGATAGCATTAAAAGCAAAAATGTAGTTACAATACTAATAATAATGTAATGTTACTAATGTATTAGTGTTGGCACGGTTGGCGCAGTGGCTAAGCGATTGACTGCTGCGCTGCGTGGGTGACTGGTGCGCGGGTTCGATTCTCTCCCGGTACAAATATTTGTAAGACCTACAAGTA
Source organism: Brachylomia viminalis (assembly GCA_937001585.2). Taxonomy (NCBI): domain Eukaryota; kingdom Metazoa; phylum Arthropoda; class Insecta; order Lepidoptera; family Noctuidae; genus Brachylomia; species Brachylomia viminalis. The sequence continues at coordinate 6,083,427 of OW443303.2, read as the reverse complement.
GTTGTTCTGGGTCTGGCTGTTTGTATATGTGAGTTTAAATGTTTGTAAACGCACCCACAATACAGGAGAACTTCCTATGTGTGGGACAACGTTTTTAAAAAAAGAAAAGAAAGAAAGAATACCAACTGTCTACTACAGCTGCCATTTGTCATGCCACCAACGCAATAGAAGCCAAAATCAGTTGAACGGACTGTAAAAAAGGTTTATTTAAATTTCTAATCTTATTTCAAATGGAGGATAGTCACTCTGAACTCAACTAACACTAAGTTTTAACTACATTAAGTTGATATTCGTATAAGTGGAAATAGCATCGATTGGAAACGTGGAATTGAATAGACCTTACTTAAGTGCTGGAAAACACACAAGCCAATTTATTCTGTAAAAATCTCAGCATGAAAACTTACGTGAAGCGAGCTTGTAGCGAACTGTCAACAATGTCAAGCACCAGAGGGGCAATTCTCGTACTTAAAAAACGTTCAAATTCAAGTCGCAATCTCATCTCAGCGACAATTAATGTCAAAAACTTGTCAAAAATGTATGTAAATTCATTGTATTTTTGACAGATTGAGACTGAGATCAGACTGCGAACGTTCTTCAAATTACGGGAATTACCCCTCTGTTCACTTACAACCATAAACTCAACACATGATTCTAGACTCAACCGCGCCAAAAACAAATCTACGTTAAAAAAAAACTGTTGTTCCATACTAAATTGTTTTATTTTTCTGTATTGTTTGAAAGATTATTTAATTTTGTATTTACAGACTACCCAAAAACTTCATAAAACAATCGCCCATGAAAGCAGAGCGTTTTAACGACGAAACATACTGTGAAACACAGGCTAGCATCTCTCTGTTACATCAGGTTGATCAGCTGGAGAACATCCACAAAATTGATAATGAATGCAGGTGAGCTTTTGACGACACGTTTGGTGTAGTGGCTACAGTGGCTAAGTGTAGTCAGCGAAACCAAATGGTCCTGGGTTCGAATCCCGGTAGGGGCAAATGTTTGTATGATGAATATGGACATTTGTACCCGAGTCATGGATGTATATTTATAATATGTATGTATTTACGAAAAAAAAAATGTATTTAAGTAGTGTATCAACCATCTGGTATCCATAACACAAGCCTTAATAAGTGCTTAACTTGGAACTAGATGGTGCTGTGTGCAATGTCAGACGATATTTATTTATTTTATTTATTTATTTATGGCTAGCGACAGTGTATGGCCCTTGTGTTAAAAATAAGTTTCATGTAATAGAAGGTAAACGTATTAAAAGAAAGAGAGAAAGAAAAAGAACTTTTTTACAAAAAATAACAACCGACTTCCGCAATTAAAGTTATTTTTCACTTTATAGTGTTCTTTTTTTTGGAAGTCGGTTGTTATTTTTTGTAAAAAAGTTTTTTATTTATCACTTTTTGGTTATGGTACCTAACCCCACACCCGTTCAAAAACGATCGTCTTACACGTCCATGTCCGTTCGAAGGCGGTTTTTTTTATTAAAAAATAATTTATTGTTGATTTTTTTAAACCGCTCGACCGATTTCCATAAAATTTATATGGGACCACCTCTGAAGTATGTAGGTCCATACTTCAGAGGTGGTCCCATATAAATTTTAAAAACAACAAATTCAAAACAAATTTCAAACAAAAAAATAATCATCAAAATCAATTCATAATTGGCGGAAAGATCGCGTTACAAACATACAAAAAAAAAGATACAATCGAATTGAGAACCTCCTCCTTTTTTGAAGTCGGTTAAAAAGGTGGTTATTAGCATTACAGCAAAATAAATACACCCTAAAACTATAAAGCAGAGAACTTAGTTATTAAATTTAATTAATAATTTTTGTTACCTTCATTTGTTGTTACTATTTTGTTTACGTTTATTTTATTACTAAAGATTTAAGACGATTACTTAGCATTATATAAAATTATGTAGGCTATATTACCTGTATACCTATTACCAACTGTGAAGTAATATTTGTACGCCTTGCAAGGCAGCACATAGTGACTCAATATTTTTTTTATTTTATAACATCTTGTACCACTACATTATACCTATGTGTACAAATAAATAAATTTGAATTTGAAAGATTATAATGCCAAATCGGCCTCAGCTCATCATAATGTCAGATGACAACAGGTGTACCAACTGACGCTGATTTTCAGCTGCAACCCACGAGTGCCATACGTTGGAATAACAAACACGTAGTTGCTGCTAGTTTTGCAAAATTCCTGATGGAGAAACACCATAAAACTTGTCTGACCCGGGTTTCGTACTCAAGACCCGAAACAGAATCGCGTTTGCGATTTTCGACCACTATGCTTCAATTCAAAATCTCAGAAACTTTTCATTCATTGCCACTTACTCGACCCTATCTACTTTAACGTTATGTAGTCTAATTTGATTTTCGAGTGACCATTTGCTATATTTTGTTAGTTGCAAAAGGTCTTAAATATCTTTTGGATGCAATGGAATTTGAACTTGTTTGAACTATTGAGTCTGTGATTCCAAAAAATTACAATTATCTGAGATTCTAAATTCAACGTTAGAGTACTAGTTGAGGCAGTAAGGCAGTCTTCAAGTTATGGATTCATGACTCGTCTCATCGACAAAAATGACGAACTTCTATACAAACTTTCATGCCCTATTAACCCCCTTTAGGGGATGAAATTTCGAAACGAAGGAACTCGTGTGCAAAATTTCATGCTTCACGACCCTGGTTTAGGCTATGTTTTGTATTGTCAGTTAATTAATGTATTTCAGAATTTTATTAAGTAGAGAAGATAGTTACTTTACACCGTTGCGTATAGTTGCTTGCATTATGCACGCCCCTGTAGCGGTATCTACATTGCCATATGCGAACTACGCATCACACTGACGTCTCACAAAATCCTGCATCGCGCAAGCAGAGTTTACCGCGCAACTAGCATACAATATAACGCCCCGAAATCAATCGTCGGGCAGTTGCCCACCAGACACGACACCCGTCTGGTCGGAGGATCCTCCTTTTACTATGGGTATGAGTGAACTTTACACCCTGTTCCTCATACCTTCTATACCCCAAACTTCTTCTGCCTATTTTTAAACACTAATATTTTGGAATATATTTCAGCCCCACAAAGAAGCCTCTAGCTGAGAACATAAATGTAACGAATATGCAAGACGATGACGATATCCAGCCCAGCATGTCGGTACTACATCGAGAATCCATAGCCAACAAAAAGGCTGATGACAATGATAAAATGTAAGGAACTTATTAACTTTTAATTTTGAAGCAGAATAATTAGTCCCTGTGTGAGTTTAGGGACGCGATCCCATTTTTGGTAAGTAAATACGTGCAGGTGTGATGTTATAGCCTTTCACCGCAGTTCGGTTAAAAATGTGAGATTCAAATACCACATCTTTACTTTACTTTGCCAAGTAAAGTCAAACTAACAACAGGACCACAGACAACTTGCAGTATTGTCTCTCCTTCTCCCTTACTCCATTCAAAGTCGCCTTTAAAAGATTGCTTTTAGCGATAAGACCACCCATTCTATCACTCTATGTAAAAAAATATAATTATTAACTCAAACCTCAAAGCATTTATTTCAAATAAACCAATTACAGGCACTTTTGAATTGTCAAGGGGTCGGTCGGTCAGAAAGATGAAGCTAGTTGCCCGTTCCAAAACGTAGTAGGTACCTATGGAGAAGAATAGGCAAGAAACTCCATGGACACTCTTTTAAATAAAAAAGTGGTCATCATTCATGTTGAAATTACATAATTATGTGAGAACGATGTAGAAAGACTTGCGCGTTTGTAATAAAAAGATAAAAACAATTCAGGAATTAAAATAAGCCGTGGCAACTAAGAAATGACCAGAGCCCACTGACGGCGCCCGTTCACGAACATGACGTATGGATATACAAGGTGATTGGAAGATGGGTGCAAAGCTTTAAGGCGAAGATAGTACAGACAGTTTAGAACAATTTAAGCCATGGTTGTCTTAGACGAAGTCTTACCATTTTTTTTAACCTAATTTTTAAGATATTTTTCGAAAATTGCCAAAATTTTAACTAAACTGGTTATTTATAGCTAAATTGAATGATAAATGAATTCATTTTTATTTTATTTAATTAAAGTAATGTGTAAGCAATCTAGCAAAACATGTTTTAGGCCTCTGTGTCGTTAGACATTTTTTTTACAGACATTTAAAGTTCATATAAATTAAAAAAATCATAAATCATTTTTGAAAACCTTATTTAAATAAACAACAAAGGGTGCTTTTTTTGTTCAAATATTTTTGAAAACATGCGTGATAATCGCTCTTTCCTTTGAGGTATCATTTACGAGGATATTATACAAATTATTGAAATTAGGATCTACAAACCAATTTGAGGGAGAAATTTTAAATTTTAGGCAGACTAATTAAAACAAAATGTTTGCTTAAAAAAACTTACGCTAAGCTTACTTTATGTGTTCGAAATGATAATTACTTCAATTTTAAGAATCTACAAACCAATTTGAGGGAGAAATTTTAAATTTTAGGCGGAGTAATTAAAACAACATTTGAATCTAAATTATTTATTGTTCATGTTCAAAATGTCTGCCATGAATCGAATATGATAATAAATCGAATTGTAGAAAGTGCAAATAATTTTCACCATTTAAATTATCCGGTAAGAAGTGGGGCCCAATCAATGTCCTGCCAATTACTCCAGCCCATACATTGACAGAGAATTTTCCCTGAAACGACACTCGCTTCTTAAAATGTGGATTATTGTCTCTGTCGGCCCATTCATGGAGGTTATGAAAGTTTGTAATGCCCTCCCTAGAAAATTTGCTTTCATCCGTCCACAAGATTGATTTCAGGAACCACGCATCTTCGCGTTCTACCTGGAAATGCCGTCGCACCGCGCATTGCTGCCATTGTTTAGATAATCCCTTCAATTCGGTTCTTTCATGTGCCGCACTGCGCGCGGCGGCCATTGTTTAGATAATCCCCTCAATTGGCATATGCAAAAAATTCTTAAAATTGAAGTAATTATCATTTCGAACACATAAAGTAAGCTTAGCGTAAGTATTTTAAGCAAACATTTTGTTTTTATTAGTCTGCCTAAAATTGAAAATTTCTCCCTCAAATTGGTTTGTAGATCCTAATTTCAATAATTTGTAAAATATCCTCGTAAATGATACCTCAAAGGAAAGAGCGATTATCACGCATGTTTTCAAAAATATTTGAACAAAAAAAGCACCCTTCGTTTTTTATTTAAATAAGGTTTTCAAAAATGATTTATGATTTTTTTTAATTTATATGAACTTTAAATGTCTGTAAAAAAAATGTCTAACGACACAGAGGCCTAAAACATGTTTTGCTAGATTGCTTACACATTACTTTAATTAAATAAAATAAAAATGAATTCATTTATCATTCAATTTAGCTATAAATAACCAGTTTAGTTAAAATTTTGGCAATTTTCGAAAAATATCTTAAAAATTAGGTTAAAAAAAATGGTAAGACTTCGTCTAAGACAACCATGGCTTAAATTGTTCTAAACTGTCTGTACTATCTTCGCCTTAAAGCTTTGCACCCATCTTCCAATCACCTTGTATAGATACATAGTGCTCACACATGTGCTATACAATTATGCAATACTAAGAGATTGAATGTATACAACGTAAAAATAAACGTATTTTTTTTACTTAAAACGTAGAATTATACAGGGTGCTGAATTCATGGTTACGATTTGGGCGTCGATGTCCCTGCCACTCTGTATTTTAGCTATCTAAAGTTAGCGTTTCATACGAATGTGAACTTTATTATTATTAGTTTAATTTTCATATTCGTATGTAACGCTTACTTAGCAAAGTAAAATCAAAGCGCGGTCAGTGAATCCTCTCTCTCGAAAGCTAGGGCGAGGATTCACTGACCACTTACGTGAAAGTAGTGGCCGACTATTTCATGAAAGTATTCGCATATACAGAATACACGCTGAATATACGCGAATACAGCAAAATAATATTCATTGATTACAGCCTCGGAAAAAGAATGTTACTTATCTTATCAGAGTAATAAAGTTTTATATCACCATTAGATAATGTATATTGTACTCGTAGATAAACAAAAAAAATACAGTCATACTTCTACAGCAAGATTTAATTAAGTAATGTTTTTTTTACAGAAAAATCCCAGAATTAATTGAAATTGAATTAGATGAACCGACTAGAAGAACAAGAGCTGAAAAACGTCATTTACCCGGATGGAGCTGTGAGGAATGCAAAGAAGTAAGTATCCTGTAAAGGCTGCGCGGTTATCACTGCCAAACAAATATCGACCTTGCGTTAATTGAAATGAAGTTGAAAATAAATTAACTTGCATTAGCCCAACAAAAGCACATCAAAGCCGACAGAGGTTATTTATATTCGATTTTATTCTATGGAACGCAGTGCCGATAATTGTATGGCAATGACAACCCTGCTGCGCTGCTACGCCTCGCCAGGTTTGCGCTAGGCCTTATTCTAATGCATACTGTCGCAACCACACTCGCCGAAAATGATATTTATTCTCAAATCTAAAGTACCATACTCAGGGAAGTGGGTACGTAGGAAGAACTACCCACCTTTTAAATGCTCCTGTGTTAGGCGTGCATTTTACACTCTCTGAAATATTTTAAATCTAAAGTACATAGGTAAATGGCTCATAGATAATACTTTTTACAGAGTAAAAGAATAATTTGATAAAAAAAACGTGATAAATATTGTTACTGATATTTGCTTAGATTTAAAACTATTTATAAACGTAGTAACTATTTTAGCATTACAATTTTGTAACAGTAGGTTTAACGACTGATTAACTTACTGTTATTATTGATGCTAGGTGCGTAAGGCCCCGACTTACGATTTGTAGGTCGTAGGTTCGAATCCAGAGAGGCGTAATTTATTTCATCACCACTGTTCTCAAAACGGTGAAGGAAAACATCGCTTGTAAAAGTCCTAGAACCAAAAATTCGACGACATGTGACATACACGAATCCGCACTGGGCCCTCGTGGTGGATTACGTTCCACTCCCTCTCATAGAGGAGGCCTGTGTCCCCGCAGTAGGAACATCTAGGCTGATTATCGTCGCCTTAGAGTGAAAACCTCGGGAATGCATTTTTGCTCAAATTAATTTTATGCGTTTCTAGTAAGAAAATTTCGCTACGCACACGCGGTGTTATAGTATCGAACAGTTCTGGATATAAAATCGGGTTAAATTTCCATATTAATTACAACAAAAAAAAAAACATAAAAGAAAAAGAAAATTTTTACAGTAAACAGTTTTTTCTTCCTCATGAAAGGTTACTTCTTTTACACTTACGAGGTTTTCACTCTAAGGCGTCGTTATGTACTTATAGTAACTACACCCACACTTCGCCAGCTATGTTTAAACCCGCGTATACTAATGTATAAAAAATGTGTTCAAAATATTGTGTCTTCGGTTATCGTTTACACCTAAAACAAGTTGTAAAGACTTTTCGAAGTTAACATATTAGTTTTCTCTAAGTTTTTTATACAACCGTAATCAAAACTCTTTTCTGCAAGCTTTATATACAACTGTTCACAAAACTTGTCAAAAATATCAAAAAAAGGTGAACAAAATAGTTAACAATGGCCGAAACAACGGCAATACATGTATTCTGATACATATTTTATATACGACATGTATTTGACAAGACTTGTCGAAAACAAGTTTAGTATCACAATTTGTATATGAGTGTAAACGCAGGGTAAAGCCAAGAACACATTACAGCCGCAACTGGCCGAAGCGCAACGCATTTTCATACAAAAAAGTACGGCGCGATCCGCCAGTACTGTCCGTTGATTCAAAGAAAATGTACGAAAGTGATGAGGAAGGATTTCGCAATGCGTTGCATTGCAGGGTGGCCCGCCCCAGTCTGTATTAGCCTTAAGTCCCTTATAATAGGTACTCATAAAAATTAATTTTCCCAGTTTTTCGGCGAACTCTACAAGAATGATCCAGAGATGTTAGCGAAGAAAATAAACGAGTGTTCTCACCACCGTGGTGTTACCAACCCGACGGACAAGACGAAGCCGACGCCTGCGTTCTGGAACCCTCGGTGGAACGTTCCAGATGATACAGAGGAGTTTAATAGAAGGAATAATGTAGCTTGACATTTGTGGGCCATTTTGAGTTGTTTTTATTTTTTTATTTGTAGGTTTGGTGCTAAGTACTAATGAGAAAAGGTGCTGTATAGTACAGCAAAGCTATTAAAAAATTACACGTTTTCGATCACCTGATTTGCCTTACCCCGACAGCAAATAGCTGTCGTCGGCGTTTAGAAGACTCCTTCGATATAACATTGATTCAGAATGAAAGCGTATCGTATGGTTGTGAATAGCTATGCTGGTCTAAAGTTCGGACGGTCTCATTCCTGTTGATGCGGCTGCATACATCGGTTACCCCCAAAAGTAGAAGTCCTAACACATACACGTTACGGCCCTTAGGTTTTCGAAAGATGTCGAATGCGTCAGGACAGGTAGCAAAATAATACAGGCGTCTGGAACAATATTTTGAAAACATAAAGGAATTTGAAGATACATACTTAGTTTCAGAATAAAATAATAGGATATTGTCATAATAACTTGAAAAGGAGGTGAAAGTAAACAAACAACATCAGATTAGTAAACCAATGTTGACTGTTAGTCGTTTTCTCTATCCCTGTTTTCATAGCTATAAAAGCGGCATTCGCGCCTTATTGCTATATCGAAAAGTTAAGGCGATGTATTAACGTTGACGCAATCAAAATAGAATAGGACGACCTTTGAGTTGCACTAAATTCACGTAAATGCGTAAGCGCATTCTAGAGTCAAATCAACTGAAGTTTGACACACCAGAAAACATCACAATTGGAGAAGTTCAATTTTGATTGATAATTTGATTTTAAAAATCCTTCAGATTAAATATTTTGATTTAGTTCGCTATTTCACCAATAATATCACATATAATAAAAACAAGCATTGACGTGGGAACATTATCGTATTAGTATAAAAAAAGATAAATATCAGCGGCTCGCCGACCGCAGACCGTACCAAGGGATGACGTCACGTAACGGTACATTTTATCCAAACAACTCTGTACTGCGTCGCAGTTACTTCGGTAAAAAGGATTTTTCTTAAAACGATATTTTATTCTAAATTGTATCCATTAGTTACTTATCATCATACCTATATTCTACAAAATGATAGGCAGAGATGTATAGTAAGCCCACTTTTCGACAGCCTATTATTTTTATTCTACATTATTAGTCTACTAAATACAATCCTAAGTAATGCAAAGGAATATAGTTACACCTTACATCTGTGATGCTACATTTAAAAAAGTATTGAATAAGTAGTTCAGATTTAACCTCATTAGATTTAATTTAAACTTAGATTTGAATTGTAAATAGATAAATAGGGAAAGTGGTATGAATGAACAATACAATTAATGCGGGTATTAAACTTGTAGTTGAAAGATGTTATTGCAAACCGTATGTAGATACTGAAATTAGATTGGCAGAAATAAGCCTGTTTTTAAGAAATAAATAAATTATGATAACTACATTTTTGTTTGATTTTCTCCAATCTAGAATAAACAAGGAGTTGCTTTAAACATTACTATGACAAACATTATTATGAATAGAACTATGTATACTTTATTGCACTGGGTACTGTTTAGAATGAACAGCTGCTGTGTTCTCAAATAACCATAAAGTTGTATTACTTGCAGTAGTTGCCCTTCTACTGTTATGGTTCAATGTGAACCACTGCTTCATTTGGACAATGAGGTTGCCACAGTACCTACTAGAATTATCTGGTTGTCTCACTCATAGGGAATGTAAAGTAAACATGGCTCTAGCTAGCTTACTAGCTACTAGCAACAGAGACAGTTGAGCAATGCTGTGACCGTCTCAGGTCCCTCATTTGAAAATAGCCTGCCTTGTTTGGCAACAAGTACAATCTGGAACCTTCAAGATTTATCAACACTGGTACTCAGCTCTGCCGCGCTACTTAGAAGTGTAGTAAGGAGGTTTTTCGTATAACTTCCTTACTGCACTTCTAATTAGCGCGGCAGAGCTGAGAAAGTTACCAGATCTCGGGATCACCGTATCCAGTCATGGGTGTAGTAAAAAAAAACATATTACATTTGTTTGTACAAACAAACTGTATTTGCATTCGGTGATTCACTGCAGTGTGTGCCAACAAGTTAAAATAACATGATGACTTGCTAAATGTATGAGTGGGTGGTGAGGTGAAGGAAACAACCACTTGGAGAACACCTTTTATTTTATCTCAATAAAACAGAATATTATAATTTTTCACTAGCTTATATTAAAAAAGGAAATGTTAAATCAAAGATTAGTAGGTATATTCAAAATGCTTAAGTTTTGTAGTGGTTAAGTGCCAATTGACACAAAATGAACCTCATAGCCCTCAACTTTGGGGTTACAGCAATTCCCCATTTTCTAGACTATTATTTGTAATTTTTTTTAAACATTTTCTGTAATTAATTATCTCACTTACAACATTGTGGTACAAATAATGCAATTTGGAATTCATTCAAAAAATAGTTCCATTTACAAACAGTTTAAACTGAAAATTTATGGTTATTTTGATATACATTATTATTTTTAATGCTACAACAAATTTACAGATGGGTCTATGAGAGTTTCTTTGCTTTCTGGTAAAGAGTATCAACAACCTTACTCATGTGGTGAATCGTCTCTAGGACGGTCTCATAGGTCTTCTCAATAGGGGACTCGTCAAACACAATTAGAACACCTTCACCTTGATCAAGGATACCATTAAGTTTCTTATCCAAAATCATCTGGGAAAGTTTTTTCTCAACTTGGACTACAGGCAGACGGATACAACGGGCTACATGGTCAACTTGGACTCGCATGTATGGTTCAACAATGCGACAAAGGTTTTGCTCCAACATAGTGTCGTACAAAGCCCCGAGGTGAGCTCTTACCACTGCATCTTCTTCCAGTTCAGGTTTGTACGTTTTGAGAGCTGCCTGGAAGTCTGCTAAGGACCTCTTGTGGGAAGCAGTAGCAACAGCTCGCATCGCTTCTAGTTCTTTTCCTGCATACTTCAGTGCTGTCTTAGTGCTACAAACTGATCCTACTTCTTCAGCATTGTTCAACATGATCTTGGACAATAACATGTACTTCAAAGCAGTTAAAGCTTTTGGGCTGTCGGCACCATCATAACCTTCAAATGCCTCATAAAAGTATGAGTAAGCAGTTTTGAAGTCACGTTCATCAGCAGCATGGAGTATACCAGATTGTAAATCAAGGGCAGCCTGCATTTTAGGTGGACAGTAAATAGCATTCGCGGTCGTTCTGGCGGATGTCAGCGAGGCACGGGCTTTCGGTAGATTGCTAAGGGCATGATAAGTTTTACTTTCTAAAAGAAGCACTTCAACTAGTAGGTTTTTATCATCTAACTTTTTGAGCTCTCTGAGCAAAGCCGTGGCCAGGTCTAGGGCTTCCGTGTACATACCCGTGTCGTAGTAGAGCGCGATCAGCCTCGCTTCGAGAGACTGTCGCAAGAACGTACGACGCTCCTCCTTGGCCCATTCTATACACTCTTTACACAACTGAACTTCGATGCCGATGCCAGCTTCCAAATCCAGAAAGAAATCGACGAGAGAACGCACCAGTTTTGCTGCTTTCGCTTTACTTATCAAGCTTAGAAAAGGCCTAGTAGCTTTGATCAGTTCCGCTAGTTCTTTAGCCTTGCCTTCCTTCTTGTATTTCTCGCCGAGGTTCAGGATTCCCTGCTCCTTGGCTCTTATGTTTTCTTCGTCATCTTCGGGAACCTCGCCAGTGCTAACCATTTTGTCGGTCATGCGGACGTCCTCGTCTCTGTTCGTCGACGACGAGACGCGCGATCTCTCGAATAACATCGCTCCAGCCATGTTGTGTATTTATATGCTTACACTAAAAACGTAGATAAACTGTAAAATAGCACTACAACGGAAACACTTTTTCTTTGTAATTTTGTATAATCGCAAAGTCATCTACGAACGACCTCTTCAGAAACAAATCGTAGACGCGTACAGGGTTACCAGTTCTAAGTTTTAAAAGTCTTCGTATTGGTAGAAAATAAAGAATGTTAAAATTGTTATAAGTCTAGTGTACACTATAGAATATGGTTCAATAAAGATGAAAGACTTTGTACTTTTTGCATGAAACTGCTTAAACTAAAGTCCTTCCACAATGATTGTATGTCGTATTTGCATCACAGCGATTTTTATTCTCGTTGCTATAGATTGCTGAGAGCTAAAGGACACTTGGGCGCGGCGGATGGATGTGTGTACCGGCACGGCACTGGCTCCTATAAGGCAACCACCGACAGGTCGATTTAAGGCTCCCACAGAAAGGCACGACACGACAGCGTGACGCGACTCTAGAAGAACAATTTCTATGAAAACTTCATGGAAATTGTTCTACCAGAATCGCGTCGCACCAGTCTCACCGTCACGCGTCGTGTCGCGCATGTCTGCGGGAGCCTTTAGGCGGCACCGCCTAATGTATTATAATAAAGTATATATTAGTAAATTATCACTTTTTTAACCAACATCCTTAGACACCAGCGAGCAACATATATGTGATTACATAATTATGCAGAAAATCTCAGGAAAATGTTCTGGTTATAAAACTAAAGATTAGGAATGAGAAACATAATTCGTACGAACTGTTTATGCCGAAGCATAAACTGAAAATGTTCCTAGATGACCGCTTTTGGTATGAATGTGTTATTTACCGTCGCTTTGTCCATGTTAAGAACAACGTGGACGCTCCAGTACAGGTTTGAGGCAGTCATTATTAAGTTAATAACTCAAACTGATGGAACTGACAAATGACGCTATGACGCCTAACGCCGTCCTTGCCTCGTTTAATTGCAATTCACTTAAAAGGTCAATGGAGGGAGTTAGATCTTATATGAGACAACATCCACTCAAGGTCTTCAGGTCCCGAACTAGGCAGAGCCTGTACTTTTTTTTTTTTTTACGGGGGGAAATCCTCATGGACTACCTCCGCCTGGGGAAAAGGCGGAGGGGCGTGCCGGACTCTTACCGGCTAAAACCACCCCGGTGTCTCCTCGCACGTGCACGCGGGGCCGCGGGAATCTAAATTCTTCCGCAGCCCCACACTGGTGCTGGCCCGGTCTGTCCGGGCCTCGTCTCCTGCACGGGGTAGTGAGGTGTTTAACTACCCCGTGCATCGCCTCAGAGGCGCGCGCCGACACCCGCGCGCGCCTTCGCCTCGGGTCCATCAAATAGGGGGCGAGGACTTCCCCAAGTCCCACGCCCCTGGACCCATTCATGGGGGCCGGAAAAGGGCGTTGTCCGCCCTTCTCCTGCGCCCAGTGCGCCTTCTGTGGCCGGGGAAGGGAGTCGAGATCTCCCTCTCCCGTTCCGCAGTTTCCATCTGCGACATCACGTCCTCGCAGAAGGACACCACCGCGTTCCACGACTCTGCGCTACCGACCATCCTCCGCACTACGGCCGGCAGCGACAGATCGCCTCCTACTTCATTTGTGAGGACACGGCGCTGCTCCTCCCAAGAAACACACTCGGCGAGCGTGTGTTGCGCCGTGTCCTCCCCGCAATGGACGCAATGGTGGCACCGAGCGTCCGGCTCCCTGTCTATGCGGCACAGGTACTTGCCGAAGCAGCCGTGCCCCGACAGCACCTGCGTCACCCTAAACGACAGGGAGCCGTGCCTTCTCCCGAGAGGCAGAGCTTGTACTACGGTAACCTGATGACCGATATACATACTTATATACATATACACACCCAGACACAGGTCAAACAGACATGTTCATGCACACAAATGTTTGTCTTGTCCGGGGATCGAACCAGGGACCAGCGGCTCAGAAGGCAGGGTCGCTACCAACTGCGCCAACCGGTCAGTCAATCAAAATCTTTATGCAAGGAAATGGACATACTTGCTCTTCAGGAGACGTGGCTGCTGCCACGTGACCTGTCTTGCTTGTCACAAGTATATGGGGAGTTTGGCAGCACTGGAACGTCCGCAGTAGGTAGACACATCGGTGGGAATGCTAGTGGGTCGGCCTTACGGTGGTGTTGCGTTAATGTGGAGAAAGACTATGTTCAATTGTGTGTGCGTAATTCCGTGCGCTAACCCACGTATCGCGGCAATAAACATATCGATAGGTGACCGTCGCGTGTTGATATTTAGTGTGTACATAACTGCAAACAATGTGAACATTTTAACGGAATTTTCAGACTGTTTAGGAACTCTATGTGCAATTATAGAGGAGAAGAAGAGTGGTGTGGAGTCGGGAATTTGAATTCACATACTGGTACATTATTTTTTACCGAGTTATAGAGCTTTTGTTTGTGAGCAGGAATGACTATGTGCTATACCTACTATAATTATATGCTATACGTATATAAAATGAGTTCGGACAGCTATACTTATAAGTGAGGCAAACGGAAGTCGAAGGTGGCTGGACCATTGTATACTTACTAAAGCAGCCTTGCCGCTAGTTATTATAAGTCCGCGCGGAACTATAGTAAGCGCGTTATCAACTGAGTCGTCAGGCCAAAAATCCTTTCCTTATGGCTATCTCGCTTGCACTTACGGGCTTTATGGAGCCACTTAGTGAAGGGCGTAACAATAAAAGAAATATATCGATAAACAACGTTTATTATCGTACCTTGTTCATAAACTTTAACAAGTTAACAAAGTTTTGATATTAAACTATACGGGTTTTATGTGCGTTTAATTTAGTATGATATTAGCGAATACAAGATACTAAATTAAATACCAGTATAAACCGTAAATCACTGTTCGTGTTTGAGGGCTATTATCGCAATGTAATTTCTTCAAATCAACGTTAGAAAATAAATTATCCATAGTGCGCAACGAGTGGTAACACAAGAATGTATTTATTCAATTGCAATAAACACCTTTATAGCAAAAAAAAACACGCACTGAAATTGCATTTGGTAACGACCAATGAGAAGCGTACAGATCATTCGTGACACATAGACACCCTGTGAGCAGGTAGCCGTTTACCGATAACAGTCTTGGCATGCTGCACATTCCTATCTCTATTGACATTTATGGCCTCACGACTCCGTTGATAACGCGCTGACTACAGTTGGCCGCGCCTTAGGTATGTGAGTGGTGGGACGGAGGGGCGGAGGCGCTTGCTATCATTACTCAGTACGGGCGGCGCCGTACTTACTAACACGCGTCAAAACTCCCGGCTAGTTTAGATAAAACGCACATGAGATTACAATAGCAAGATGAGTCCGCCGATAAATAAACATAAGTTGAAAATGTAATATTCAAAGTGCATACGTTTTATCAAAAACGGAAAGCCAATGTTGATAGTTGGCAACAGATGCGAATATACATAAATTGGTAGCAGAAGCAACAGAGATATCGGAATGTAGGGTAAGGAGAGTGATTGGTGAACGAAAAACTTCCTTACAAAATACAGAGCGAGCAAAATTTAGATCTCCGCGCAGACCAAAAGAAATAATAAAGAAAATACAAGTTGATGATTTAGATTTGGGAGTGATAAGGAGAAAAATAAACGAGTTTTATACGGTTGAGAAGAAAATTCCAAGTCTTCGAAAACTAAATGCAGTATAACAATTTAGAATAACATTTTACATTCCGGACTAACATTTTTAAGAGAACTTTTGCACAAATTGGGATATTCTTTAAAAAAATGTAAATCGAAGAGATCCAAGAGAGCAAACATTGTTGAATGGCGAGTGAAATACTTGAGGGCCATAAGAAAATACAGAGCCGACAGCCGAAATATATTCTTGTTGGACGAATCATACGTCAACCAAAGTCACGATGTTCAAAAATGTTGGCAATCTTCATTGGAGCCTGGAATATATACAAATATAGGCAAATGAAGGCATTTTAGGCATTTATTATTAGTTCACGCTGGTAGTCGGAACGCGTTAGTCGACGATGCTTTGCTGATTTTTAAATCAGATTAAAAAACGGGAGATTATCACAGTGATATGACCTCTACAAATTACAACTGGGTTGATCTAATTTAATACCTAAACTTCCACCAAACTCAGTCGTAAATTATGGATAATGTTGCTTATCATTGTGTGCAAGCAGAAAAGAAACCGACTATGTCCAGTTTGAAAATTAATATGCAGAAGTGGTTGCAAAATTATAACGTGCCATTTTCTCCAACAATGATCAGACCAGAACTATCAAGGTTGATTAAGACTCCATCAGAAAAAATATACATGTTTGATGAACTTCTTAATGCTGCAGGTCATACTGTTCTAAATGCTACCTCCGTACCATCCAGACCTCAACCCGATCGAGCTTGTGTGTGCAAATATTAAAAATTGCCTGACCAGAGATCACATTGTAAGGAAATCCTATACAATGCGAGATCAGGTTATACTGGAAATGCATAGCTTGATGTGTAGCCATACGTACAGACGCCAGCACATCAAGCTACTACAATCTGTCAAATTTCTTTAATAGATTTTCAACTTTATCGCTAAAGCATTAAGGTTCAAGGTTGATTGGGAAAATTTGACAGTTTCGGGTAGCTTGACCTGCTGGCGTCTGTACATCTGTTTACTATTTTATTAAGTGCGATATCTCGTCATCTCTGTCTATTAGTCATCACTGTCTATAATCTCATGTGCGTTGCGAACACTAGGCAACGCGCCGCCTTACCCCTGTCCCCACCTAATGGGAGGCAAACTAGTCCCGTGTGGACTTTATACGAGTAGTGTACATAGCTAATTGGTCTGTGGTGTACACGTTAAATATGACATATATTGGTCCGACCATTTTCCACTTTTATAATAAAGGAAGTATAATTTTCATTTGATGAAGCAAAAATTGGTTAGAGAGTGTGCACCAAGTGTGCACAAATATCCGACAGTGTCAGATGAGGGGAAAAGTCGTCCGGGCAAATAGCGCAGTTTTCAAATTGGTGTGGTACCTACGCGAGATAGACTTTCCACCACCGCAAGTGGAATCTTGTAGTGGGAAGTTTTGCACTGACACCAGTCATAGGGTGACGATTGATGAGCTGTACAGTAACATACTTAGTACACTGTTTAGGGTTGGCAGCTGGTTCCACATGCCGGAAAAGTCTAGGTATCGCAAGTGTGTAGCAGGGTGGAACAGGCAGGTCCGTGGGGCGTACGGGGAGGTGTGGGCTAAGTTCACTATATGGGACTGGCGCGGCCGACCGTCATCAGGTACTTTGTACGATGATATGATAGAAGCGTGGAAAGTTTTTAAAGGCAAGCTGAAGTGGTGTCAAAAGCACAAAGAGGCCATTAAAATAGACATCTTAGCTTCAAATCACGCACATTCCGATTTTGTAGTTTTGAAATATACCAATAAGATGAGCGCGGCCCAGGGCCTTCCCGTGAGCGTTGAGGGCGTTACTGAACCACAACTTATAGCCGAAGTGTTCAAAGACCATTTCATATTTCGAACACCTTTGGGGCCAGCGCAGCGGGTGATCGATGACGAAACCCAAACAGGACCCATTTCCACTCTTATCACAACTAAAGACGTTAAGATAACTCTTAAAAATATGAAAAGAGGGAAAGGGGTCACGACGGACTAAGTATCGAGTACTTGCAGCATGGGGGTTGCCACATGCCAAGAGTTTATTACATTATTGTTTAATCTCTAGATATCGCACACTCTCACTTACCTGACAGTATGACGAGGACGGTGGTTGTGCCAGTGATTAAAAACAAAACGGGAGATTCATCAGTTCGGTCGAATTATATGCCTATTTCTCTGGCAACGATTGTCGCTAAAGTGCTTGACAGTGTGCTTAACGTATAGCTAGAGAAATATATATCCTTACACGATGCGCAATTTGGTTTCCGACCTAGCCTGGCTTATTCACCGATTGTGCAATCGCGTGCCATAAGCACACGGTCAGGTACTACGCTGATAGCAGTACACCAGTCTATGCGGCGTTCCTGGATCACTCCAAGGCCTTCGACCTGGTCACATACGACATTCTTTGGGATACATTATAGGAAACAGGAATGCCCAATGAGTTGCCGAACGTTTTAAGTACTGGTACGGCAACCAAACTAACGTTGTGAGATGGGGGAATAGCTATTCTCTGCCGAACAGGTTGGAGTGGGGCGCGAGGCAGGGGGGCTTTAACCTGCCCAAATCTTTTTCACTTGTATCTGAATGCATTGATCGAGGGACTCAGCGATGCGAATGTTTATTTTATTTTATTTTATTAATTTTAGGAAAACTTACAGCTAATACATTTTAACATCAAGTACATACAATGTGTAAACGATGGCCAATTACAAGCTTCCACTAACGATAAACGTTGACGGGGTGTGTTTTAACAACATCAGCTATGCGGATGACATGGTGCTGTTGGCTCCCTCGGTCAGTGCCCTTAGAAAACTTGTCAAAATCTGTAAGAACTATGCTGCCAGCCATCGGTTGCTATATAATGTGAGGAAGTCCGAACTCATGGTTTTTGAGGCTGCTGGCAAGAAATGTCCAGTAAATGTGCCACCAATAAAAATTAACGTTGTTCCGATTCGTCGGGTATCATGTACATATGTTTAAATACTTGGGAATTTAATTGCTGACAACCTAGAGATGATGCTGATGTTGAACGGGAACGCCGGGCATTGGCGGTACGGGCGAACATGTTGGCCCGTAGGTTCGCTCGATGTACAGAAGCGGTCAATCACACGCTATTTAAAGCATATTGCACATTTCTGCACTCGAGCTCCGTATGGATCAACAGTACATACTAAACGTTCCGTCAGTGCGCAGCGCGTCCAATAATGTCCAATATAATAACATGACTTAATATAACGGGCAAAAGCCCGAGTCGACAGCTTCTCAGCTATCTTACGGAAGAAAAGTGCGTCTCTGCTCGCCAGGTTGCGTGGCAGAAGGCTATTTGGTCTGTGCGTGGCAGTGAGTGGCAACGGCCTGCAGTCGTAGTGTAGTAGTGTAGATCATTATGCCACATTGTTACCAACATCCAAGTATAAAGGTACTAAAGTAGGTAATAAGTTAAATAATTAAGTATAAGTATTTTTGTTGGATTGTTTTTTGGTCAATTAGATATAATATTATGTGTTTTTGTTTGTTTTTTTGATAGTTTTTTTTAAATATTCTTTTTTATAATATTTAAGTAAGTATACATATAATATTTTTTATAATAATATATTTTTGTTTCTTTTTTTATAAATAAATAATAATACAATAAATTTTCGTTTTGTGTTTTTGTTTTTGGCACGGGTTTTCACTTCAAAAGTTGTTGTAATTGTTTGGGATACCTAGCATGAAAATGGAGGTACACACGGCTACACATCAAGCTATACATTTCCAGTTTACACTGACCTCTCATTGTAAGGAATTCCTATACAATGCGAGAGCAGCTTATACTGGAAATGTATAGCTTGATCTGTAGCCGTGCGTACCATCTTCCACCTTGAGACAGTAAGCACAAATCTTAAAATTTTTGGAACATGTAAAATTGCGTCTTTTATGTCTCTCTTTCCGATAGTCATTACAAACTTTTACCTACTGACACGGTCATTTTATAACACATTCATATTATATTTTGTCTCTCTGACTGTCGGTATCCACGTTTCGCGGTATGTCATAACGGGAAGGACGGACTGGTTGACGACCTCATCAAACATTGCGGGATAGGCGACGAGAAAACTTGACGAAGATTACTAGATGATTTGATTATTTTAGATTTGACAGAAGACTTACTCATTTTATTTTAGGTACAGGTCCTTTGATTTCGAAGCTTATTATTTTCTTACTCATCAATCTCCATTGATAACCATTAAGCTAGACACCTACTATCTAGTAAGGCTGCAAGAATCTGCTTGGCTGATTAATTAATTAACTACATGCAACGTGCGTACAATGCTCTGCGGGTCCAATTTAATAATGCGTTCAGGGCGCTGTTGCGGCTTCCACGTTTCTGTAGCGCATCAGCAATGTTTGCTGATGCACACACAGATGGCTTTGCAGCTTTATGGCGCAAAAAGACCGCGTCATTCATTAGCCGGTTGCGTGGAAGTCGCCACAGCATCTTGAGTGCCATTGCTGCTAGGCACGATTGTCCCCTGACATGAATGTTAGTGCAGCGGACCAAGTCCCTGCTTACTATTTTGTACTGGTTGTATGTCTCATGTATGGATCAAAGTTATCTGAATAAATAAATGTATTATTATTATTATTATTAAACATTTTGACGTCCATCCGTTGCACCTCTAGTCGACGCAGTTTCATACAAAATGTATTGCAGACGAATTTTTTTATTGCGATGCTGCCTGGCCCGGGCCGTCTCATCCGCCTAGTGGACGCCTAGATAATACGACACAGTTACAACTTTCGAAAAACAATCAGTCTGTGAGTGTGATACCCACTTTGTAAAATGGACGCAGTACACGTTGAGGCGGGCCCGTCTATAAACGCCTAGTTTAATTAAAATAAAACAGTAATTTGCATTAAAAGAGGTAGTCGAATAGGAAACTTCATTAATGTTTGAAGTGTAAAAGATTTTATCGTATACGAAAACTGCTTATAAAATACTGTCAATGTGAAATAATAAAAAATATAAATGTCAAAATAAAAATAAATATATTGTACTTTGACGTGACTTTGACCACACTATTTCTGTGATTTTTTGTGGTGATTTGTATAGTGTTTGTATACCTAATATATTTTATTGTATCACTATGCTAGAACCAAGTGAGGATTTAGAATTTTTGTCTGATATTACAGAACAAATTAAAGGCTTTTACGAGACTGCAGTAATATTTATTACCCAAAACGACTTCTCGGATCAAATATTTAATGCACTGTGCTCTATTCGCGCAGCATTACGAGCGGGAGATAAGAGTCACCTTATCGATGCAATAGTAGAATTTCATTTACAATGGTTAAACGCGATAACTGAAATAGAACAATTTATGAAAGACTTGACAGAAAAGAGCCCGAGAGATAAAGTGTACGAATCTATTAGTTTTACTATAGATGCTATGGGCCATCGTTTAAAGTACTACCATAATTATATGGAAAAGTATCGACCTGATCTGTCTAATGAAAACCAGGCTAACCTTATAACCGATTTGGAAATCGTAGAAGCGATGCACAAAGATGTGACAGCTGCCCTTTTAGAGAAACTAAAATGTTTTAGAAATTACGTTTGTTTTGAAGAATTTAAGGTACAAGTACATGAAGCAACTGATGAACTACTTACCTGGTTAGATAAAAATTATGATGGGTTTGTTATTAGATTGAATAATTATATGCATGTACCAAGTTTAGAAGGTAATTTAACAAAAACCCTACAACTAATCGTTGATGATCTTCTAACTGACAAATCCAATCCAGCTACTACTGAAATGCTGAATCAATTAAAAAAGAAAGGCAAACCACTAGGTAGTTTGGTACGATGTTGTGCTGAGCACAAGCTTGAGCTTAGCAAAGTATCTGCCAAGATTCATGATCTGGAAGAAACTATTAAGGGACTGGCTGATGTATCGGCTATTGCCCCTGTACAAGCTTTGTTACGTAAGAAAGAATATCTGGAAAACAGAGTAGCTAAACTTGAACAATTAAAAACTACTTTAGACTACGTTCAAAACCTAACGGATATTCAACTAAAGGGTGATATGGAAGAATGTTCATGTCTAGATTTTTATCAACTGAGAGTGTTTAATCACGATCTTCCACAGGAAAGCCGTGAACGCTTAGTTACGGATTTATGTTATTTATGGGATTTGGCTGTTTTTGGTGAAAAAAGTCACCACTCTGTAATTTCCATCTTAAGTGCTAATGAAAATAAAGAAGAATTTTCTGATGAACTTGGCACTTTTCGTATTGATGAACACAGTAGAAAAGTATATACATCACCAGAAGATGGCGAGACTCTTTTGCAGCCCAATGAATATGGCGAGTTAGTACCAATTTCAGACGATTTAGCACACATTTATTACTATGACGATTGTGGGCGTTACTACATCGAAGCCAAAACAAGGGACAGAATTTATAAGGCTCTTGCCTCTTCTAGTGAATATAAGATGGACTCAACAGGAGTGTTACTAAAAGTAAAAGAGGTAAAAGATGGAACTGAATATTACTATGATAAGTGTGGTCGCTATTACATAAATGACCAGGGTAAACATATTTATCGAGATGAAGGTCATTTCAGTGAGTACGAGAACGACGACTTAGGAAACATAGTGCGTATTCGCAGTCAACTGGATATTTTTCAACCATGCGCTGATGACGCGCATGTGTCGGAAGACTTTAAATATTTAAAACAAACAGTCGGTCCAGCGTTACGCGTATGTATTGCCGACGTTTTACTGCACCAGCCTGCAGATCCAATAAAGTATTTATCGACAGCTCTTGTGAAGTTTAGGGAAAATATGGAGCTTGAAGACATACGTTTACGGGAAAAAGAAGAGTTAAACGCTCAAAGGGAAATAATAGCTGCTGAGGCACGCGCAGAAATCGAAAGATTGGCCTTAGAGGCTATGACACAAGGAGGTAGTGAGGCTAGCTATGATTCTAATTTGGTGATGTACACTTCAATGCATCCAGACGCACCAGTATCAGTTGGGGGGGCTAGTTCAAAATAATATAAAGAAGAACGAAATAATATCTCGCATTGTATTAGTTAGGCCGACTTTTACTTATTGATTTTGCCGTGAGGAAATGAACTTAAGTTAATTTGTCTTTCATTCAAAATATATTATTATTTACCGTGATGCTTTTTTTGAAAGGTTTGGGATACGCTAAGATTGTAAAAATAAACTACCATTTCTTTCTTTTTTTTGACATTGGTAATTTATAAAAAAAAAAAAAACTTGTCTTTTTGACAGCTCTCCTGGCTCTTGACTTCTTACTACTATTTATTCTGTGCTCTTACTGCTCTTCGTAGGTAGTCGGCCATTTGTGAACGAATTTTACAAAAATCGTCGTCTCCACTGTGTTCATTCCGTTGATTTTAACACATTGTTTGGTGGTCGTTCATGTTTTGCAAATATATTTTAACTCGTTTCTATTCTATAAATTAAGCTTCAGAAGAATAATAAACTATGTTCCTTAGTACTAAGAGTAGTTGGTTATTATGACAAGGTGTACCCAGACCAAGTAAATACAATTTCGATTATAGTGCCTACGTACTTCCTACAATGGTTAATCTTTTTGGCCAAGGTTCATCAATATTTTATAAAAATTAGTATGTATTGGTGTAGAGTGACGTATTGTGCATTAAGTGTTGTCATCACGTGCGAGAACGTATACTGAGACTACTTGTGAAGGTTTAAAGGGTTGTCACTTGAATACTGAATTGCATGGTATCACAACGTTCGTAATTTATTCGTTGCGCCTGATGGCATTTGTCGACAGTGTCTGTTAGTGTTGTGTCGTCATGGGACCGAAGCCTCCGCCGCCGCCAGGACCTCCGCCACCTCCGGGTCCGCCGCCTCCCCCTATTTTCGGAGGCAGCTCGAAGGGTGGTGGTGCTGATGACAGAAATGCGTTATTGAGTTCTATAAGGCAGGGTTCAAAGTTGAAAAAGACACAGACAGTGGACAAAAGTGGCCCGTATATACCTGGGAAAGTGTCAAATGTGTCTGGTGGAGGCTCCCCGAGTGGGGGCGCGAGGAGTGCAGCTCCCCTACAGAACGGCGGCGGCGGTGCTCCGCCCGGACTAGGCGGCCTGTTTGCTGGTGGAATGCCGAGGCTAAGGCCTACTGGTAAACTGGCAGGTAAGACTTTTTATCAAAAACACAATTTAATTGTCATTATATTGTAATTGTCATCAGAGATAGCTGTCCTCTTATCTGTTCATAATTATCTTGGAGGTACAACTGTTAACACACATGGAGCAGTAATCTATGACTGTATACAGATGTTGTGAAATTGAGCATAATAGCATAATGATTTTCAGTAAATTGGCATACTATTTTATAATATTTTAAGTACTAATATTATTTTATAGTGAAGTTATCAATGCATCTAGCGAAAATATATTTTTTGCAAATGATATCTGCTTGCATGTGATGTTCCAGTGTAAAATAATTTTGTAGCAATAGAATATTCTAACCAGGCATTTGGTTTAATAATATGCTTTATTAAGCAACTTCATAACAACAAAAACAAAAAAAAATCCCACCCTATAAACTGTATTTGATATTCAATGAAGTAACTAATTTAAAGATGAACCTGACCATATTTCCATGATTATGGTTTGCCGGTCTCCACACAATGTTTTCCTTCACTGTTTTGAGAGTAGTGGTCATGAAATAATTTACACAAAGCCTGTCTGGGTTCGATCCTACAACCTACAACTCATAAATAGCGGCCGTTACCACTGGGCCACCAATGATCTCTTTTTTTCAAGTACTTTAAATAAATTAGGCATATTATCTTGCCTTACAAGTAGATGCAGTACTTTTATTTGTACATATAGTAGGCTTGATTGGGAAGGTGAAAAACAATTGGCCTGTTTTTAGAGGCCTATAACCAGCAGTGGGCTGAAGTGGTATTATGATTGATATTCTTGAAGGTTTCTCTCTTTTCAGGCCAGTTTAAAGGCTGTTTTATGAATAATGCTATTGAAGGTTTCGCTTTGGAAATGCTCAACCCTGTCCAGACTAGGGTTTAATAAAAGCAACTTAATATAAATGTATTTTATCTAAGTGAGACTAGTTTTCCTACAAATTAATATGCAATAAAGGAAAGGTTTTATAAAACAGACATACTTCATATAATTATCATACTATACTGATATTACATCAGTATAATTATGTTGTGTTGTAATTTACACATTAAAAACTTAAATACGCTCCCCCTCCCTCCTTTATTTCTTTTTATTTTTTTACCGTTTGTGTTGCCTGTGCATGTCACAAAGAAAAAATATTTTATTTTTCTTTCTTTCTTTTATACATTTGGTCTAGAAGCATGAAACTTTGTATGCCTTCACTATACAATGGAAGGAGGACTAAAGATTTTAGAAAATCCTTCCCCTAAAGGGGCTAAAATTAATTAAAGTTTGTATGAAACAAACAGGCACACGGCTTGTAACCTTATAACTTCTGTCAGAATAACAATCTTCTACTCCAGACAATGACCCTCATAAGTCCATCTGTTAGCTTGCAATCAATGGGAACTATATTTTCTATCACCAAAATTTATATTTGTCATCAAGTTGTATCACCTAATAAATAGATCTATCGCCACGAAATATTTTCGTTCTCAGATAAACAAAAATTGTTCTCAGGTTGATATCTCAGGATTTTAGGTGATTTATTGTGGAACTGATTTTGCATTGTTTGGTGACTACATTTTGGTGACAGATCTACTATTTGGAGGACAAACCCTATTATTTAAGAAACACAAAACTAATTAAATTGGTAATAGCTTAAATGATACCCGAGACAAATTACCAGGAGAAACTGGATGCAATCTGGACTTTAGGGCACCCCGACTCGGACAGGTTAGGTTAGAAGGGGATGGCGGGGTCGATAGACCCCGCCATCCCCTTCGTGGTTATTTTTTTATAAACCACCCAGAAGTAGGAGCCCCGCTAAGCGGGGCTCCGTCGACCAAGCCCTACCGTCGACATATTATGTATATCAATCGATCCGTGGTGAATAAGAAAACGACTACTATTGGTGATCTCTTTAAATTAGTTTGCTTAAATACTTATTAGGACACACCTATTACACCTATACATACAAAAACATTTATTTGGTACTAGACCTTATATCTCAGGATTTTAGGTGATTTATTGTGGAACTGATTTTGCATTGTTTGGTGACTACATTTTGGTGACAGATCTACTATTTGGAGGACAAACCCTATTATTTAAGAAACACAAAACTAATTAAATTGGTAATAGCTTAAATGATACCCGCAATCAATTAATGAATGATGAGAAATTCAAATACTATTGTCATTACATAATAAACAATGAGATTCATTTGTTTACAACTTGTTTACAGTGTTCCTCTCATAAATTATAATATATTGTAATACTTTTTTTAGGTCAAGGTTTCAGTAAGTACTTTATTAGGTAATGTTTTTGGTTTTTATTACTATGGATGTTACTACATTTGACATGATCTGATTTTAATTACTCTCTATTATTAGTCTGTATTAATAACTAAAGTAACCATTTATGGTATAGCTGTTAAAACCACAAAAAAATCACAAAGGAAAATAATATAGAATGATCCAAATGAAGGAAAATTGTCAGGGAAACAGGGAAATAATGTATTTAAAGTAATTATGTGTAAACAGTTTGTCATACTAGGCATTAGGTTTTGTAACCTTTTAGGAAAATCAAAGTCAGCTTAGGGCTTTTTTTTATTTAGTGATTAAATAAAAAAGTCTGTCACTTCTTTATTTCTTCTCCATAGGTACCTACTACGCTTTGGAATGGGCAACTAGCTTCATATTTCTGACTGACCGACCACTTGACAATTCAAAAGTGCCTGTAAATGGTTTAATTGTAATAAATGCTTTGAGTTTGAGTTTTTTGAGTTTATTTAATTTCTGATGCTTCTCAAAAGCCTAATCAGTAACTGTACATTTTTGCTGCTGTGGTTTTTGTCCGAAACAACAACAACAACAGCATCTCAACAGTCAATCAAACCTTGTCATGAGGTTTGACGAAAGGTTAAATTGCTGGCTTCCGAAAAAAGTGCTTCATATCGACCTTGTTTACGTGTGTAAGGAAAAAGATAATTGACATCCAATTTCATATTAGTTTCTGCTACCAAAATTATGAACGCGCAAATTTGAATGCATGTGTGTTGCTCAATTTTGTCGTAACGGTTGAACGGATTTGGATGAGTAGGTACAGAGGTTGAAGACATCCTGGGTTGCACATAGGATACCCAGTTTCGTCATCAAAACTATTTGGCGAAAGAAGTCCGGCCCGAACAGTTGCAGCTGTGGCCGTGGGTAAAGCTAGACTGATACGGAGAGTTTTTTTTATGTCGGACCTAAGTTCATTTAGTTAGTCAAGCCAAAGTTGGTGCTAAGCCAAGATCCTCCTTTGTAGACCAAAAGCCTTAGCCATACTCAATTACAGTCACATTTTTTTAGGGTTCTGGCCGTAAAAGATCACCGTAAGCCCACTAGACTGGTGTCGGTATGTCTGTTTCATAGCCGATACAGCTGATAGAGTTACATCTACAAACATTCACGTTTATATCGTTAGTTAGAGGTATTAAATACGTCATTCGAACAGTGTTATGAGTAGCCAGTAGCCATTCTGGTCTATGAATGTGGAAAAAAACAATAGAACAAAATAAACAGCTTTTTTTGCACATCCTAGTCAATAAGATCTTAATGAATAAGAATCATAACATAATATTTGGTAGAATAAAGGCGATAGTTCCCCGTCTAGGACAAATATTGTGAACAACAGTCGCTCATAAACTCAATAACGAATGACTGTCGCCAGTCTGGAATTCTCGAAGAGACGAATATGACTTTGCCAGTAGTTGTTTTATCCCCGTACATAAATAATTCGATAAGACCAACATTTCAAGCCTTTTCTTTCCGAGGATTTAACTCCTATGGTACACGTTCACAAAATAACCAACAACATTTTCGCAGGTTCCACACCCAATGGGCAAGTCAAAACCGACGCACCTCGGTTCCCACCGCCTCAGCCGCACCAACCACCACCTCAAAGGTCTTCCCCCGACAAAGTCCGACAAGCGATGCCTCCTGCCCCAACGAGCAACGTCGGAGCATTATCAGCAGCTTTGTCAGAAGCATTAGCAGGACGTGACAGAGGCACGACAGATCATTCTAGAGAGCATTCTAGGGAACATTCTAGAGAAATACACAGAGATGTACCAAGAGAGCCCCCTGTGAGACCCCAGGTTAGAAGACAGCCGAGCGATATCAGAACAAGAGGGCCCCCACCACAGCCGCCTACGCAGAAAATGATGCCTTTGGTAAGCCGCACTAACAAATTGCTCTTTTTTTAGGCATGGGTTTCTTTAGGCTAAATCTTTTGATACGGACTCGTAAGGATCCTAGGCAATTGTTTAGATTCCTATTTTGAATCTATCGATTCAAAAACTACTAATTACCAACAATCCAAACTTTAACATGAAATTGTACGCACTAAAATGCTAACTCATTAGAAAAAAGTATTACGTAATAAAGTTTGCCTAAAGGTTGCCTATAAATACCGATATGATAAAATTGATTAATTAAGCTCGTGAAAACAATTGTTCTTGAATTCTTGATAGCAATGTGGACTAAGATTTTTCGAAACTTAATTCGTTTCTTTATAAGTAGATGCCAAAAGAATTTCCCATTGTTTGGTGCCCGTGGTAATAAATTAGCTTAAATGTTGTTTAAGGTTTAATGACAATTCCAAACCTAAAACCTGCAATACAAAACTTGAGGCGACGACGCTTAAAAACTTCTTTCGTATCGCCGAGTTGGTCCCACACTTGTCGGGTTCCATGGCTTTCTACATAAACTTTGCCCCGCGAAGTGTCAACAGGCATTATTCTTTCCTGAAATGGGTCTTTGTATTGTGCGGTACTGTCTTGGTGATGCGAGACTCTCATTTCATTGATTAATTGGATCGTCATTTGTTTATCTGGAACGGTTCTAGGAACATTCAGCGAAGTCAACACAAAAGGAAGCAAGCCAATCTGACAAAAACAACCTAAGAAGCTCCAACTACGAACGAACTCCTTTCTTTCCCAAATATGGCGTTTGGGATGACGTCAAATGGCTGCTAATAAAATATACCGAGGCTATAGCATCCTCCTTATTGGGTATCATAAAAACAATGTTTTAATAAACTAAAGTATCTTCTTCAATTGTTATTTGCATCACCAGACGTGTCGGCTTGTGGAGAAAGTTTAGAACTTCGTCTTTATGATATTTGAACGCTGCTTACGTCATAAAATATACGTGATTAAATGTGCTGAATTAGCTGTGCTGCGTTATGTCAAATATTATTAGAGATGTTTCTAGCGATTTTTAATGAATTTTAAACACGAATTCAGGTTAACGCACATTTCGTATTCTTTTTGATGTAAACCGATTTACAAAGGTCTGTAACATTATTACTCGTCCAATTGGCGAAAACTGGCTGAGAAATCATGGACCAACTGCTTCGTTGGTACAAGATTTTTCTTTGATGAGGAACTTTCATCCTGAATAAATAAATTGACTTTGCCCTAAATTACGCACAAGTGGAGCTCCAAATAAATTAATCAAAAGCACCCAAACAACCTTTGCTGATACAAAAGGCTCGTAAGACAAAAGAAAGGTTCTGAACGCGCTCTATTCATTACGCGGTAGCTCCGTCGAGTTCAAGGGCCCTAAATGTACAAAAAATAGCAATATTTGATAGAGAAAATTGATAAAGCCTTGCAGTTCTATTCACTGTTTATAATGGGGCAGAAAATGGTGCGAATTCTAAAACTGTAACTAATAGACACATGACAATGAAAACAAAACAATGAAATATTTCTCCACCTAAAAATAATATTTTCCACCCACGCAAGTGTTGTGAATGTAAAAATACCCTAAGCGGGGATGACGGCCACGTGTCGCAATAAAAAAATTAAAATAACGCCATGTGGGAGGATTTCGAACGGATTTGGTAACTTGTTTATTTTGTGCCAGTGCGCACGATGCGCCACCGCAAACTTTATTCTTAACTGCATGACTACAGATTTCTAGCTACATCTGGATAGGATTTAAGATTAACTTTATTAATACACATTTTCAGTTGATCTCTTGATTAAAATAAGGTTGAAGGCTGCGTTAAGATTCTTCAGACAGGCTGGGAACCGCTTTTAGGCTCTTAAAACAAGAATGCCCTTTGTTTTCGTTGTAAGAGAAAATCTGTCCTGATAAGATTTTTACCGTGTCAAAGGGCTAGCATACTCTTGATGTTCTGTCACGGATAGGAAGGGTCAAAGCGCTCATGACCTTTATAACATTAGGCTTATCATAACCGACAGATGCGTGTTTATTTTTGTAAGAATGGTTTCGACATAATCCGTTTTTTACAAAAATAAAGTTCAGTTGTTAATAATTTTGCCTTTACAAAAAGTACGTTGCCAAAGCAGCCACTAGATGGGATACTGAAGAAGAAGAAGATAGGAAAGTTATTGAAGCGAGATGCCACAATCAAAACGGATTTCATAGGGTAGAAGAGGCTCAAATAAACGCACCAGTTCAGTTCAGGTTCAGGCTTAAATGATGTTGAAACCTGAGATGAGAGACTAAAAGGTGCTAAAATTGACCTTTTCCATTGATATCAAAATAATACTGTGTTTTTCTCTGATACGATCATTGTTAAATTTTTGAAACGCTATTTGCTGTCACGCAGTTAAACGTCAAAAGTAAAAAAAAAAAAAAAAAAATACGATGACAATCAGTGAAACTCGTAACCGCGAAGATTATGTTTACGCGAACATAGCCGTTTGTTTGAAAGTAAAAGTAGAATTCATCATATTGTTTATCGCTGCTTATGTAGCCTTTGACATGTGGATTAATCATCATCATCATTTTTTAATCATTAATACCAGTGACCGTCTCCTACTTCGTCTATGATTCAGATACTTCATCATCAACGACAGATCGTTACGTCAGTCGCGGCTTTGGCAGCTCAGCTACCAATCCTGGCCGACTTGCGTTTCACCACGATTTGACGCATTCTAGTCACCTCACTAGTCACTCAACGAATTCTTTTCCCTTTACTGGCCATATTCATTTGTTGCGCATTGCAGCTTCCAAACGTCACAGAATTACTAATTCATCTAAAAAAGT
The DNA here is from genome assembly GCA_937001585.2 of Brachylomia viminalis. NCBI lineage: Eukaryota > Metazoa > Arthropoda > Insecta > Lepidoptera > Noctuidae > Brachylomia > Brachylomia viminalis. The sequence goes on along the minus strand of OW443303.2, from coordinate 6,052,532 downwards.
TCTCTACCGTATCCTTTTCAAGAATAGAACTGACTAATTTGTATTTACAATGTACCCATTAATCTTCGTCTTGCCATTAATTAGACCTAGACATTCGTTAAATACAGGTATTGAATGACTGTTCTTTTATGGAAAACAACTTTCTGGTAATGTCAAGGACTTATCGAATGTTTGTGACGATCGTTTCCAAGCCCTATCGAAGTTTCTAGATGATTTCGGATTTATTGCTAAAGTTTTTGTTAATGCTCAGCTTGGCGTTAAAGAGGATACTCGTAAAACTTCGTTAGGGAAAACGATATATCCTCATACTGATTTCCGATATTGGAGAACCACTCCCTAAGCACTTTTTGCGTTGTTTCGGCCGAAGTTACCTACGGGTGATTCCTACTCCGTATTACCTACGGACGGACATAAGATTGGTTTGGGGCCCATACAACATTAGAATGAATAACAACACGATTTGACAGTTATCCCTAATACTCGCTACTTTCGGACGGCCCCGTATCTTCGTTGACGGACTTACGGTGTAGGCCCCCTGTATTTTTGGAAATGTGTGGCCTTCCTTACCTCTACAAGGCTTAGTTCATTGACCATGGAAGAGATTTAACTGCTTGCAATAAGCTGGCAGTCTGTTACAACAAAGTTTTAATTGAACTACCATCTTTGTGCCAAACGACGCGACGTTTCAAGTACCTTAGTATTTTGGCACTCATGTTAGGTGCAACTTTATATACCGTCAAACGGGGTGAATAGGCATGCAGGGGTGAATAGAAACGAAACTTTAAAGGGGATTTTAACCTTGAAATAATTTAGTTTGACCCCAACAAGAGCACTTAATCGTTAATTATATTACAATAAACACATTAAGAGTCCTTTTTGGCAATAAACTAAATTATTTCAAGGTTAAAATCCCCTTTAAAGTTTCGTTTCTATTCACCCCTGCATGCCTATTCACCCCGTTTGACTGTATGTTAAATGAATCGTCTTATGAGTTACCTTCACAGTTTAGTAAATCATCCTTTAGATTTGCCGTCGGAATACTGTGTAAATATTTCTACCGTGATAGATATAGACAATAGTAAGGTTTCAGTTTTAATTATAAAATTAATAATTGTAATGTCATCATCGAAGGTTACAGGCTATCTAATTACGACGCCGCCGCGCCGTGCTAACTATCGAGAATAGTAATCATCTCAATTATGTACATATTTAGATAGCGACCCCGTTGGTAAGATTGTGGGGTTAGAAATCCATTCATGTGATACTGGTTTTAATTGAATAATAGGTTTATCTCATGTGATTCATTGGGATATTAATAACAAGAACTCATAATTATTAACCGAAAGACATTAATGCGAACAAAGGCTTTTTAAGCCGAGTCCAGACGTGCGTGATGTGTAACGCGAATTCTGCGTGTGGACGGCACTACGAAAATTACATGTAACTCTCAGGCTGGCGCTCGCGCTGATCTATCGCTGTCGGTTTTTAGCGCGAACACAATGGCTCTCGCAGTCGAACACATACAGGATTCCCGTTGAGTTTGTATACCGTCCACACTATTCGCATTACATTACACGATACATTACGTTACGTCTGGACCCGGCTTTAAACTAAACCTTATTTGAAAAAAGCATAGGTGGTCCGTAACTTGTGTTTTTTTGTTTGTACGTAAATGACGTAAGATATTTTTGAATTAGAAATTGAGGACACGATTCCTGGTGTAGTAGTCTCTGTGTACAAACAGTGCAAATTGTTTTATAGTCATATAAATGGCTACACCACGCCCACGGGCTCATTTAGCCCGAGCACTTTTCTCGTCGTGTTGAAACCCAAAATAATCACACACCCAATAAATAACGATTAATCCGGATACCGTAAAATATTGAACTCATAAATTGGCAAGTCCATCCGTGCTAATAGTATCTTAGTGTGAAATCTTTCTCTCCCTGGAGATTATGCGGAGCGGAGGTCAGTTTGCAGAATCGTAACTTTTATTCCGAGGAGATTTTATTATCAAAAGTTTCTCCCTAAAGAACTACATGTATACACGCCTTTATCCGGACGCACCAAATGATACAGAGCCATGCATTCAAAATGTTTCCGGCACAAGCAAGGGATTACTGAGGTCAAACGGGGACACGATCCCGTAGTCCACATTCAATTTATTATTCTTTAGCGAGAAGGATTTGTGCAGGGAGATTGGGAGTAACAGTAATTTGGGAGGAGCTAAATAATTTTGTGATACTCAATCTTTGAAGACCAAAGGGAAGTTGTTCCAAAGATAACTTTGGAATTTATTTGGACGTTGTTTTAACTTTGAAGCAGGAAAATGAAGGAAAGTTAAAAACGATGACTGACATGCGTAATCCTAATCAGTAAAAGGTTTTTGCGAGATACAATCAGATAGAAATTATTACTGCATTGACAAAAAAAAAACTTTTTCTGCTCTTTGCTAATCACGGGGTGAGCAGTCTATTATTAACGGCAGACCACTCAGCTAGTAAGAAAATACTGTAATAATTAGATCTTTCTATGCAGCATGCATGAAAAATAAGGCTCCGTTATTTTATAGCTATTACAGAAAACCACTCTATCAGTAGGTTGAATTGTTATCGCTTTGCCCGTTAGCTGCCTCGAGTATTATCTGATAATTATCAATAACACGCATTATGTGCACGCTTTCATTTATTTTTGATACCGTTTTTCCTATTAGTTGATTTCGCAGTATTTTTGGTAGCAATATGAACGAAATGGTTGTCATCATCATAATCAGCCTATAATGTTCCTACTGCTGGGACTGGGACACAGGCCTCCTCTCGGCGAGAGGGAGTGGGCCGTACTCCACTACGCGCGTCCAGTGCGGGTTGGTAGATGTCACATGTAGAATTTTTGGTTCTAGGACATGCCGGTTCCGTCACGATGTTTTCCTTCACCGTTTTGAGAGCAGCTGTGATGAAATTGTTTACACAAAGTAAAGCGCCTGTCTGGGTTCTAACCTACGACCTACAACTCGTAAGTCGCGGCCGTTACCTTTGGGCCACCACTGCTCCAATATGCACGAAATGTTTGTATCTTCTGGAAATTGAATCATGGATGGAATTTAAATCTTCTGGAAATTTTTATTTGTGTAGGGTAAGTTTAAAGAGAACTTGATATTCGAGCGGACTTCGATAAAATTATGACTAATTCCAACAAGTGGACATAAGAAAAGGCTATAATATAAAGGTTTTGATAATTGTCCAGTCGATATCGTTCCTGTATTCGTGTCAAGGTTCAGTACAAGGAAAGTGGTGCCAAGAGTCTTGAATCAGTTCGCTAGAATAGCATTGCGTTTCATTAATGAGTTATATTTTTAACCCCCGACGAAAACAAAGGGGTGTTATAAGTCAAACGTGTGTATGTGTGTCTGTCTGCGGCTGAACCGATTGTTTTTTTGTTTGAAAGGTGACTTAATCGACGGTGATCTTAGCTATGATTCAAGAAAATCTGTTCACGACGTTTGAAGGTCTTTTCTAGAAGGCATGTGAGCATCTTCCACAGGTCTGATCGAGTCTAAATTTTGTATTATATTACTTCAATAATATTAGAAGAACATAGTACCTTGACCTGATGCTGCAACATCACCTGGAATTTGCAGGATACCCAACTCCCCCAGCAACTTACAGCAGAAGTATCGTTTTTCAGGGCTTTGCCACGTCCACTTTCTTTGGAACTGCTTCTTATAGTACGTAATCATTAAGAAGAGCCCCTCTTTGTCCAAAAAGTTGACGAGCATTTGCCTTCTGTGGTTCCTGCTTCCGTAACCGTGTGGACCAATTTTCGATTCGCTACTATTCTGTACTCCCACTTTAGCATTGAAGTCCCCCATGACAGCGTTGTAGTGCGTCTTCGTGGTCTTGTGAAGAACTGAAGAGATATCTTTATACATCTCTTCTACTACGTCATCCGAGTGCGCCGACAGGTCAGTCAGTTTCGGTCAGTTTAAGTATGGGGTACGCTTCCCACACTGGAGATCTCAACACCGTTGTGAGTGAGGACTTTATGTACGACGAACCCTACGCCACCTTGGGATTGTTGGTCACCCTCCCGGTAGTACATAAGTTGGCCTGATTCTAGAGTTATGGTGTCCTCACCCTCTCTTCGGACTTCGCATAACCCCAGAATGCGCCACCTTATCCTTGCCAGTTCCGTTTCGAGCTGCTCTAAGTGGTCATCCAGTCTGAGCGTTCGTCCGTTGTACGTTGCCAAAGTCAGTTGTGGGTGGTGGCCTACCGTAGCCTGGGGATTTTTCGCACCCCTACCCTGCCGTTACCTTGATCAGGAATAGCAGGGTGACCATTTTTGTGTGGTGTCGTTCATTTGAAGGTAATACCCATAGTCGCCACGCTGGGTTGGCGACCGCAGGGCGTAGTTTCTCGCACCTGTGACGCTGCCGCCCGTCACCAGCCTGTAGATTTAACTACGCCATTGTTGTGATGGTTTTACCGCCATCTGTCATTCGTCAGACCCTCGTTTGTTACTTAGCAGGATGCACCACGGACAGGTTACGTGGATTTAGAGCATTGATATGGTAGTAGACCCCTTACACCCCTGTAGGAAGGGTAGCTGCTGTTAACTTCCTAATTTCATTAGCCAACCCCGACGCGACGACATTTTCAAAATATTACCTACTACTTATATTAAACTAAAAGGGCCAATACATATTATATTTATACTTTTTAACGGTTTTTGTTTGTGTCGGGATTTATATTTTTTGTACCTTCAGCAGTTAAGAGTCATAATTAAAGTAACGTTATCGCAGAAGGTTTCCTGTTGGTCTCATTAGCGTAATGAGGTGGTACCTAAGGCGTTGTAGATACCACCAGGTAGCGCGTTTTGACGCGAATATTCTGATTGCCGAAAACGTTTTTGTTTACTTCAGTGATGTCATTTGTCATTAGTGTGGCATCCAAATATGCAAAATTGAATGTCGGGTTTCTAAAGGAAATCTGGATGTTCTGATAGTTTCTGGTATGTATATGAAGAGGGTTTTCTTTCTGAAGAACATTTCTCTATGGTTGCACTTGTATGAGTTCTTCTGTTGATCTTTACAATCCTTATCTTCGTGTATTCATCAAATGTTCTTTAGGATTATTGTTAATTGTGCTAAGAGCACGATGCAGTATGAGCAGATAGATTTATTTAACCAAAATCATGCTCATTACACGCAGTTAGTGAACCTTACTACTAATTAGATTCATTGTGATAATGTGACGAAGCCCCAAAGGTTTCTGATTCACACTAGTAATTAAACTAAGTTAATCATGTTTTATGACACTATTATAACAACCTTGTTTATAAAAGAACTATGAATTCCATATACGTAACGTAGCGCTAAAATAAAAATAAAACTATTCCGTTGATTAGTTTTCCGGCCGGTACACTTTGACCGCGTTTCAAAACAATATGACACAGAAATAGGGCATCGGTGCTGCTAAAATGATTACTAGCCATCACTGTGTTATGTCACGCGCGATTAATTTTACAGCTACTGGAATCTATGAAACAGTTTCGTGAATAACTAGTAATTCATAAGATCTTCAGAGGGTGTATAGTTGTAAAGTAAGGGTTTTGCAAAACTCAACCACTGAACAGGTTTTTCGGAGGTGCAAGGTTGTATACGAAATGCTGAGGGAGGTTGAACAGATAAAACAAATTTATAAAGACAGGTCCGATGTAAAGCCACGTGAACGTTGCTGATCTTCTGAGCGAAAAATTTCGCCTCTTTGCCCCGATTTCATAAAGTAACATCAATGTCAAGTAAATATTAGATAAGAATGATAAAACCTGAAAAATGCTTGATAATATTACGCCAGATAAATCGCTTTGTTTGAATATTATTGGTTTTACATCTGTTCATGAAATTTAGTCTACTCTCGTGTAAAGTTACATGCTCTGTGCTCTCGTGCAGTCGACAGGTCGTATATTTCAGCCAGGTCACGCGCCATTTTGAAATTCGATTTTTAAATTGTGTAACCGAATGTCACTTTTCGTGGCAAAGGGCGCTCGTAGTTTTTTAAAGCTGTATTTGTGAGTGGCCAGCTCAAAGCCGGTTCATTATGCACTTATAAGGCATAGTGAGTTGCGAACATAATATACTTCGCCAGATGTTCATCTGGAATATTAAGTGAGGAAGAGGCGATTTTTTTAATATACTGGTTTAAAAGTATTACCATACTGCGTTTATGGAGCTAAATACTCGAGTAGTAAGTGATGCAATCGACGAATAAATATAAATATTTTATGTATGCTTTCTTTGACGTGATAGATTTCATTTACATAAGAGGAACTTATGGAACTGTTGATAACACATTACATGGCTTATACAATTTTCGATCTTTTTAAGGCATATATTTTTTGACAGTTTTTAGTCAATATTTTAACAATGTGCCTCTTTTGCTCATAAAAGCTAACGTAGTAACGTCATGCTTATTTTGGACTTGGCCGTGTGGTCTCTCGCTAAGAATAGGGCTCTACTTCATACCGAGCTTGTTGCTTGACTTTCTTTATTACTTAAGACTTGCAACACCGTCCACTTTAATAATGACATCATCATAAGACACGAAATTGTGATGGCCTAGTCCACTATTTGGTCCTTGAATACAAACAATCGAATCATGCTATAAGTACTAGTCCTTTACTTGTCCGTAGCAAAGAGGCCGCTTCGGAGTCATTTCATGATTCGCTTCTTGCATAATCTTCTTCAATTGCCTCCTTCAGGTTTTTGGTCCGTAGTTCCTTCGGTCTTCGAAGACTTGTATAGAACATTTAGACTAATCCTAACTCTTGTATTTCATGAATTCGGATTTTTAAGCCTACAAGTTACGTTTATGTCTCGTATTCGTAACTAATTAATTCCAAAGCTAACAACTTCTTCGAACAATTTATTAAAAAGACAAAGATGTAGCCTTAGTCATCATTGTCACAGGTTGTCTGACCGTGAATATCAATGAATGGTGAATCACAATAGTATGCGATCAAAATAAGGATTATGAGTAGGAATGACCTTTCGCCATATTGGTTTTTGTGACAGCTGTCAAACTGACGTTAGTATAATGCATTGAAATAGTATCCACGAGTGGTGATACTTTTTAATATATTTTATTTTTGGCGCCTCCTGGGCTGTTAGTTTATTTTTACCACCTTATGAGCCAGCTTAAGACAATATCAGTTCAGCTCCATATTTCAAGTTTGTGTCGAAATGATTTTGATGTAAACGTTAGGTAGAATGACGTTGAAACGAATTCAAGTGAAGTGAATCCTGTTTCAGCGACTCGGTCCAGTCCAATGCTATTCCAATATGCTTTTTCGCAACAGTGTTCGCATTTAACCCTCAATTGTTCACAGTTCTTGGACGGTTAAGTTGAAAACGGGAGTTTAATATTTATTTAGCGTAAATTGAATATAGCTGGTTTTCTCTTTGAAGTTCCTTTGTCTATAAATTGGGTAATGCTTCGGTTTATCTAATATTTTACAATTAATTTCATGTTTGGGAAATTAAAAATGCCATAATTATGTTAAATTTTGGCTTGCATTAAATTTTTACGGGTTGATTAAGTTTTTCAGTGAATAGATATTAGGTTAGCGGTTTGTGGCTTACAATATATGAAAACTGACCCAAACAATGTCGCACGTTTTAGAAAACTATTCTTGCACCGTTAGAAAAAGTACTCAATACATTTTAGGTCATATGAGTACCTATGTTCTTAATTACCAACAGGCAAATTCTTCTGTGTCATAGACGGTGGGTTTAGAGGCAACCATAATGTACTCTAAGGACCTGACTTCCGATCTCCTTAGTTACCTCTATTAAAATCTATACTAATAGGTATAATAAAGTTGAAGTGTTAGTTTGTTTGAATGCGCTAATCTCTGGAACTACCAGTCGGATTTGAAAAATTCTGTTTAGATTTGATAGCCCAATTCTTGAGGAAGGTTATAGGTAACACGCTTACACCCGTAGGGGACGAGCAAAAAGAAAAAAGTCAGAAATAACACAAGCGAAAACGAATAAACAACAGGGGGGGGGGGGTGTATAAAAATGTCGCTGTTATTTTAGCTGGCAGCTGACTATAAACCCTTTTAAGATTGGAACTAGTAATTTTAGATACGAGACGAACGAATTGTGACACGAATCTCAAAACCTGTCCATTAAACCATTTTGTTTATCTTACTTCGTAAAATGTGAGAGAAAGGTACATTTTTGTTACTCGACCTGCACAATATTGACAAGTGATGGATCGAAGACGTGAAGGCGAGACGGAACAAAGGTACATGTAGGTATACTAATTGCCGTCTGAACAAATTAGTCTGGATCTCGTCAGAAGTATGAATAAAAAATTATAAAATGAAAAGGGTTCACAGAAATACATAGGCACCCGGTTCTGCACGTGGCCCACAGTGTGGGTCGCAATTTCGGCCGTCATTAAACGCTGTGCCTATTAACGTATGTCAACAGCCTCTCGGCACACATTGGCCAGGACGTTACATAAGCCCGTAGAGCCAGTTCACCTTGTCCGTCCAAACGCTTCCATTGCCGAAGTTGCGAATATATTGGAGCTTTGATATAGTATTGGATGACGACATTACAAGGCGAAATTCGTTTACTTTGCTAAGTTGCTGGTTGGGAGGTTTTCTTTCTGTGGGTTTTTTTTTCTAGATTTACGATAGATTGTATTGTTTTTCCGCAGGCGCACACTATTTAGGCTACCAAATATTTTTAGGTATGTATTCTTTGTATCGATATTCGTATACAACCGCACACTGATACTATTACCCGCCTAGTCCTAGACCTATAGTATCACATTATTTATTTTATTAAGAATAAAATTGGAGTTATGTCTCCTTCAAACAGGTGCGACACGCGACGAGAATCGCACGCGACTCAAAGGCACCGCTCGTCGCGCGACTGGCGGTGCTTTTGTGTCGCGTCGCGTGTCGCACCTGTTTTGGAGCCTTTAGCCGACAAACAAAAACATATTTCTGGCCTTACCATTTTCTGTAATGTTAGAACACAATGCTCTTATCAAATAAGCATTTGAGGAAAACTATTTTATTGTACTTAGGCCTATGTATAGAACTAGATAAACTAATTCAATTTAGATAAGAACAACCTAAATACTTCCTGAATCACATATGGTAGTAATGTAATTATTTCAATCAACGTTTTATAATTCTGTAGTCCTTTCACAGCTGTTTCGCGGTACGATCTCTGATTCATCTCATTCATTGAATGGAGAACAAAATACAATAATTATCAGTGTGGGGAAGTTTTCTGTTCCGGGTAAATCAATGGTCGTACCGAGAGGTCTCAAGTAAAGTGATTCAGAATCATTATTACCACATAAAAGACCTTGATATAACCTGTGTTAGTATAGTTTCACTTGTAAACCGTGTCAATAAGGAGGAACCATTTGAGTCATCACTGACGCATTAGTTAGGTACTGCTGCCAATGATTCACCGGAAAACAAGTCTTGTGTGATTGTGTTAGGATTGGTAATTAGTTGCAGAGTAGGGCGAGGTTAGGTTCGACCGCAAGCGTGTCGCTATCTGCATAATGAAAATGTTGTTCAAATCGTGTATGGCTTTAAGTATGAATTGTTGTGGAATTTCTTCCCTTATGTTATGAGGATAGCTAAAAACAAGTTTTATTTGGAGTTCACACGTTGTTCAAAACAATAGTTAAACTTCAGTTGAGATTGATATCCGCGGTCATGTAAAGTGTACTTATGACGTTTTTATGTTTGTTGTTAATGTTCCATACATTCATTAAGTAAGCTTTTGTTGGTTGTTAAACGATGTGAATGGGGGAGAAAAAACACGCCAGCATGATTTTTTTAAACTTTAATTGGATTAAAGACTAACTAAATACATTTACAGCTGATGTAGCTCATAGAAGTTTTTTTATGATTATTTTTATTATTTAATCACATCCAAAATCCTTTATTTTTTTACGAATTTCCAACTCGCCAAACTTAACAGTTTGATGGCGAGAAAGTCTCAGGGGTACAGTTTCGCTCCCGTTAAAAATGGTGTTTGTCTAATTTGACATACATGATAGGTATTATGCAGTCCGCCTTATGTATCACCATTTTGCATATAAATATTAAATAAATATGCATACGAAAGCAACTTTTAAAGCCATGTTCAAGCAGTACGGTTATGGAATGCCTTACCCGTGTCGATAAGGCGAGCTCAAACTTTGTCTACTTTTAAAATTCTGGTTAAAAACACTTCCTCTCTCCTTAAACGTCATCATTACATATAATTTCCTTGCTCTTTTTTCATGTTTATTATTATATATTTAAATATGTATATACAAACATATATGTAGATAAGTATATGTTTGATGTATGTATGTATTTATTGTATATTATTATGTAAATGGTACACCACTACCTGCAGTAATGTCTCTCCTTCTCCCTTTAATCCATCCAAACGTTGCCTGTAAAAGATAGCTTTTCAGCTTTTAGCGATACCTACCTAAGACCACACTATGTAAAATTCCTACATTTATATCTGTAATTTTTATGGTTTACATAATAAAGAGTATTCTATTCTATTCTAATGTCGTTTTGATCTTGAACATGATGGGGATCTTATCTAGCCAACAACTCAATACATAGCATATTTTTCTTTTAAATTCGTTGAAATATTTCTACTAAACGTGAAGCAAGCCAGCAGACAGCGAATTTCACCAATGAAAAAACGCGATCAGCTCACCTAAACTGCGTTCAAGAGCTGTCATTGTCATAATTGTTGGGGAATATTGACACTGACCTGCTCTTGAACTGGGCTGACTGCGTTCAGTTTCATTGGTGAAATCAAGCCTAAATCGACAAGATTCGAGACGTGTTTTAAAGCGCTTCTCTTCTCTAGACAGCATCAATATCCTGCCTTTTTCTCAAGCTATTTGCGGTATGCGCAACATGTCTTTTCCTTTCATACTTCTCTATAAGTCGTAGTCACGCAGTTTCTAGCCATATCACCCTCTCACCAGTGCTCCTATCATCATTTCTTAGTGGTAAAAATATCACCCAGTCAGCAAGGACTCGTGGAGGATAGAAAAATGCAACTGCATAACAAATTTGCAACTGCTTAGATTAGATCTATCATAGCAAGAACTTACAAGGAAACAATAAAGAATAATAAAAAAGTGTCTTCGAGTATTTAAGAACTTGAGTTATTACAAAATATCTAATAATTTATAGAAAGAAAAGAAAAAATAAATACGTTTATTTGCGGTAAACATGACGCAGAGAACGAACACATACACAAAAAAGAACAAGTTGGGGGAAAATATGCGTCATAATCACGCAAAACGGCCATCGCTCAGCATAATGCTGCGACCCTGTGCGAGACAGAGCCCTGGTTTTCAGCGACAGCTGGCGATGACGTGATGTCGTCAACCGGTGTAGCAAACGCTAAGATAAAATATACAATATGAAATAAAAGAAATACACAATACCTAGTTCTTAGTCTTTATTTATACAATAATTATAAAATCGTAACATTTCCGGGCAAGGACTCACGCGTCTTTGATAATCTGTGCGCGCAGCTGTCATAAAACTATAGTTTTGACGTTTTGACATACTGATTACGTATTTAACATGGCGCATTATAATGAATGTTATGATGGAACTATAAATAAAAAAATGGGTGATTGTGTAGGCATGGTTATTTTTCTTTTCTGGAGGGTATCTCGCAGGTCAACCTAGGAGGTGGTCAGCTATGGGCTATCCTGTGGGTGCCTTATAAATATGGCCTCCAGCCAGGGGAACTAATAAGTTCCATTTCAATAAATCCAAATGTATCATTCCCTATCAAAAATCCGCTGATCCGCTATAACAAGTAACGCGCCTCTTCACATTTACGTAGGCAGGTTTTGTCGGGCGGACACTTTCGCAAGCTCTGACTCACACGCTGATAACAATTATATCAACACACTGTTTATTTACCATTGTAATTTCTCATAATCGATATTATTGCGAATCTGGATCATCGCTATAACATAACATAACATCACGCCGGTAATCCCCGATGGGTGAGGCAGAGGCCCACATCTCGCCAGTTATGTTAAAGTCTCATGTAATAGGGGCCGAGTTACGCAAAATACGCGCATTGACGTGGAGTTGTGGACACCAGCCCGTATTACCTAGGGGGCGAGCCTATTGCCATCAACCAGGCACTAATCCAGGATCCAGGCTGCTACTGAGAATTTCTTAGGGAATAGAAAAACCTGATAACACATTTGGTCTTATTACAAAACAAGGTTTTTCTTTTGACATGGTTTAAACCATCGAGCCCGTTTTTGAAATTGGAATCTAACAGAAATTGAAATACAGTTCCTTTTACAAAACCGACAACTTAGTCCGCTCTTATGTCGTCAATTTTGTATTAAGAACTTTACTATAGTCGGCATAAAGTTCGAAATACAAAAACTGACTCGATGGTTAAGGCTCGGGCTAAAGATAGACCGTATTTTGTAATAAGATGGATTGTGCCCGACCTGGGAATCAGACCCAGGGCCTCATGCTCAGCAGTAGAATTTGCGACCACAAGACCGACTGATACGAAATTAATGATTATTATTCAGTAGGTACATATATCATTCCTGCTGTCGCGAATTGCATTTCGCCTCTGGTGCTACATTTACCCCAGAATATTCTAAATGGTAGAATTGATGCCACTAAACCATGGTAAGACACCATGATAAAGCTGTACTCACTTCTTTACATAAATTGAGAATAGCACATTGCAGAAATGCTTAAGTATTTGCACACCTCTTCGGCTTGGGGTTTCCGTATTGACCGACTGTCTATTTAAATTCCTAAAAAAATTGTCACGGTTACTTTGTCAATTATTTGTCCGTCGTATTGTCTAGTCATTTGTTGTACTGGTGAGCTTTGATAGAATTGCATTAGGTATATTCGTTTTCGATAACTTTATTATAATGATCATAACCCCTATTTATAGCGTGACAATTTGTGGCTTGATGGTTGTGGCTAATATATTTCCCTTTTACGTAATTACTGTGACTGATTCAGTTTAAGTAAAAACCTACATGACGTGCGTAATATCGGTTAGGATCTGTAGGTACCTATTATACTTAGAAATTATGTGAGTAGGTTTATTTGAATTTTAGCGTTGCTATGTGGTCGTCAGCGAAACTATCCTGTATAATTTACTTATTAAAACATTGTGCACTGTTCAAAAACCGGAAAAGGCGGACTTAATCTCGTAGGCAGTTTCAACCAGAAAAAAGAAGATGGAGAGGATAGAATAAGAGAGGGGATAAAATTATGTTAATCGATCAAGTCTGCCTAAGACTCCTAAAACTTTGCAAGACAAACACTGTTCCCTAATTGGCCAAACCGGAACATAACATACGCCAGCCAGCCAGACAGATAGCTCTCCCAAAACGGATTATTACATTGACTCCTTCGCTCTCGGTGTTCACGCTAACTAACTACCTTATTCAGTTCATCGCTCTGTCTGGATTGGAGATATCCCACGCAGCTTTTGTGGATTTGTGACAACATAGACTTACACCAGCGGCAAACTTGACTAAGTTCATCTGATTGTAGTTATGTAAATGGCGGTTGCCAAGTTAAATATGTATCCATACTTCCGTACTAATGTTATAAATGCAAAATTAATTGTCTGTCACGCCTACCTTTTCCCGCCCAAACCACTGAACCGATCGGTATGAAATTTGAGGACATTTTCAATCTGGATATTTGTATTAAAAAAAATACACGCAGACAAATACGCGGGCAAGAGCTAGTCTATAAGGTTAATTAGTCAGATTAGAAGCGGACTCCAACATTTCAGCCAAAAGAGGTCATAGGCCTCCCTCAAAAAGGACGAAAAGGTCCTGTTGCCTAAATGCGCTGTCCAAAAATATTCAGGGGCCCCAAAAATATTTCACCTACCTACCTCGACTATTTCGGAAACTAACGACCCATTGTTCCTGATAACAGAACACTTTATCCTTATACGTTTTGGAGACCTTCAACCTCGTCAGCTCACGACCGATGATATCGCTTTTAACATTAGCAACCATATGCAGACATAAGTTATTGTGCATGAACTTCGTGCACACGAGTGCCTAGTGGTGGTGGATTTCTGGACCTCTGCCAATGCACGTACTAAAGAACCTATTTCTAAGTAAGCTCGTGTTTTATGCGGTTTCAGATGATGACACATAAAAAAGCTATTGTTTAGTAAAAGTTATTTTTATATCGACGGTCCCTACGTACAATCCCCTAACTACAAATGACAAACTTTGCAGGAGAGCACTTTAAAGTTTCAAACAGATGTAGTTCATGTTCTACTTAACAGAAAGTTATGAAATTTGGAATACAGGTTTCATATTTGATCTATTTTATAAAAAAAATAAGTACAACTTTTAAAAGGCCTTTTGAGTGTATTATTTGTCACTTACTTACTTATACAGCGGAATCATCCCTGTGGTAAATAATGTAAGTGGTACTTATTGAGTTTTACGCCGGAGGTTTTTAATTAACCAAAGTCGCAATTGCCATTTAGGAAGGTTTATGGTGGGGATCATGGTACAAAAACTGTTATAAAAAGTGGATAAGTGTTTGACTCACTCAAAACAACAGTTCATCACAAGAAATACAAATTATTTGCATTACGTTTTATTTCGAAGGAGGCTAAATGTAAATTAAAACGTTGTTTTATTTTTATATACTTAAGTATTTATTAATCGACAATACGATGCAACTTCAGTATTTATATCTAATTTAATCAGTCTTGTTTTCAGTACCTAATGTCCAGTTAAGTTTTTAGTACCTAATAACAATATTACATTGATTACATAATACTAGGTGAAAATAATAATCTTTTATAAAAAAAATCTAATCTTTTTCAAAGAAGTATTGTTACATTAACACATAACCAAAAACAGTATGGATACAATCATAATATAGGTAACAAATAACTTATTAAAGAAACTTCTAACTTCTGTTCTTACACAATTAAAATATATTAAAAAAAAAACAATAACCAAGTAACAAAATCACATTTTCTTACGTAATTGTGGGTGATTTAATAAAACTTTAACAAAATGAAAACTCTTCTAAAAAAACATTAAAACCAAAAGCATTATTTTGGAGTAAAAAATCAGCAAAAGTAAGGAACAAAACCATTTTTAGGTCAATTGAATAATTGCAAAATCTATGTCCTATCTAGCACACAAAAAAATTGTTTAGGTAAGTACTAAACTGCATAACTAACTGAGAAATACTACTATTCTGTATCGGAACTTGAATCAGGAACAACATCACAAGAGACAAGAGAATTATAAAATCCATGGTACTGTCTAGGAATTACGTTATGTTCACAAAGATACCTAAGATCCATCAATTTTGCATTTTGGATTGGTAAAGGTCCAGTATAAGCCTGGCTCAACACGTCATTAGTTTGATTTTGACGCCTCCTGTTTTGACTTCTTCTGACAAATAAGCGATGGTATGTTTCATTAAATATATTTTTGTATTTAAGAACGTCAGGCTCGGAAGAGGATACATGAACTTCTCTGATTTTGGACCACATTATTTTGACGTTTCTGTCATTTTTTGACCAATTTTTTCCTGTTAGTAACTTTTTAAAATCTAAAATGTCATCTCTTGCAACTTCCTTGACAATATACGGACTTCCAGTCTCTTTGGCCCACCTGACCAATGCGAACCATTGATCAGGCGTATATATTTCCTTATTCTTAGAACATCGCTCTATTAGAGCATGGATGCTGTCATTTTCGTTTTGAGTGTGGCCTTTTTCTAAAAATCTATGTGTGATATTTACCTTAAATTCTTTGGCAGCAATTAGATACATCATAAAAACAATTCTGTTTCTATTTTGCCCTCCGCAATTATCTGAGTATAAGTTTATGGTTTGTATGCCTTTTAAGGATTGATTCTTAATAAAATCGTAGACACAACTAGCCACCTCATTCGCGCCTCGTTTGGCAGTGCCCTCATGCCACATATAACATGTTCCAACTTTCTGACCCATCTCGAAAATAGTAAAATTAAAAACATTTAATTTTCTTTTATAGTATAATATGCTTGTTTCTGCATGAGGAGAAGAGTGTACCTTTTGAAAGTCAAACGCTGCAGTTATGGTTGTGCTAGGTGAGTTGATAGCAGAAAGTTTATCCTCATTTTTGAGACTACGAGCCATGTCCTTATTTTTCAAATGTTCATTGAACTGTTCTTGAATTTCATGATTAACTGGCTTCGGCTGGTTTTTAAAGGCAATGCAAACGTCGCATTGATCTTTCTTAGGTCTGTGAAACTCAATATTGAAATTTTCATTAACGATGTCGGTGTATTGCCTCAACGTTTTAGCCTTATTCGACTCTGTCTCTGATACCCACTCATTGTAGAGTTTGAACATCTTAGCCATGTTTAATTCACTATCTAAGTATAGTTTAGAGGATTCCTTACGTGTATAGTGCGACTCCACAGGGGTAAATGATTGTACATGATCAGAAACGCTTTTAACCATTTCATCATTCTTAATTTTAGGGTGATTGTTATGAAATCCTCTCTGATCAGCCCCTATAGAGAGCCCTTCGCCTTCGGTAATTTTTTTCAAAGCTGTTCGCACGACGCCGTCACCAATAGCAAAAGTGTTTAAAAACATCTTTTTGCACACCGTAACTTCTTCGTGTCTTATAACATCTAGAGATTTTGGCAGATAGTACTTGACAGAAAATAATCTTTTTGATAGGCCCTCCGTTGTTATGCGTCTCTTGCCTATTCTTTTACACCAACGAACCAAGAAATCCCACTGCCGCTCACGATTGCCAAGAGACCAAAATTGTTTGAACATTGCGTTTCTTACATCTTCGCCTATTTTCTCCTTGCACTTTAATCGACACTTATCATCGCAAGCAGGCAATATCAACTTTTTAGATTGTGCTTTTCCATTTCGACTGATGTAACTTAAACCCTGATTTTTTAATTGTTTTCTTCTGCTATCTATCCATTCCGATTTGTTAACCTTACGTATTCTACCTACATCAGTTTTCTTCTTAACTTTTCTTTTCTTTTTCGTTAATTGACTCTCTTCTGTGTTACTAACATCGGCATCGTTCTCTGTCATCTCATCAATACTGGTTGGTACATACGTCTGGTCACTCATAGGTGAAGTGACACACATAGATGAAGTTGGGGTGTCAATATGAAATGAGCTTACATTTTCTGATTCAACATTCTGCATAATAGTTGAAATAGAAGGAGACCCTAAGGGAGTACTTGTATCCAAAGCTTGCTCAGAATCATTTAAGGCGTCAATTTCTTCTATAATTATATTTGTGTCTAGATCGTGTGACGTTCTAATGATAACTTCCTGACAGTACTGTGGTTCTGGTTCTGTGTATGTAATAAACTCTTCTGTAATAATTCCAAGGTCAGAGAGAACGGCGCCATTGGGATGAGCGGCGGTTTTAGTGATTTGATTGGCTGACTGCGAGCTTAAAGGCAAATTAGAAAGGTTAAGTGAATCTGGATAAGTAAAGATACTATCCTCATGTTTATCCTGTGATTGTAGGTGGGCAGGTAATGCGATATTAGATGATTCTAGTTCTTCGAAAATAGTCGAATCAGAAGCTAAATTTCTGTGAATTTGAGCAACAACTTGAATCGTACTTTCTTGTTGTTGTTCATCGTCTGAAGAATCACGTTGTAGAAGAACTGAAATAAAAAAATAACATAAGTGTGAGATTGGAATAACATTTCCGGCGTAAAATGTTGTAAGTAGTAGTTATGTATAAAATCTGGTTTTATTTTCCGGCGTAGAATCTCTTATCTACCACTCACTACACTATACTTTTAAATGCTCCGACGTAAAATAACCTAACTACCAAATACAGACTAGTACGTTGGAATTATGCAAAATTGGTTTGATCACTGCAAAAATGGAACATGTAAGTAATTATCGATTTGTAAAAGCTTAATATTAAGTATAAACTTAAATAAAAATACATTTGATTAAAAATAATATAAAAATTCGCTTACCTGTTGGAGTTTTGTTGGAAACATTTTTATTTTTTACACACGTCACTGGTTTCTTTCTGTTTTTTGTGACACTTTCCTTTCGAGGCATACTTTTAACTTAAAATAATTTACATTCACGCAGCAGAACATTAACGTAACCGTCTCCAAGGCCGGCGCGAACGCTCTTAAAGTTACATGCTCTGTGGCGAACGCTTCTCTCGCAAGTGGCAGTTGCGGGGGAGGCGCGCGGGGTTACATTGGATTGTCCCACGTAAATCGACTGGATTACCAGTATTGTTGTTCTACGTCGGAAGTTTTAGTCAATTTCGTAGTTATGGGAAATGTCGTGTGTGTACTTAAAGGTCAATTTGCCAACTTTTTATATTTTTTATTGAACTGGACGATAGTTTAGGTTTGTCTGAATGTCACGGAACAAAAAAACACAAATCACGTATCTACCACTTAGTTGATTATACGTAGGGACCGTCGATATGGTGTATGTGTCATGTATGTGTGTACGTGGTACCCCGGCAAGGCACATCCAACCATGCGGATGCATTTTTTTCCTGCAGTGACATCGACTTTGACAGTTTCCTGGTAAATGCATTTAGCTAGTCCTATTTAAGGGGCTGACAACAGCTAAAGCGCGCTACTGTCGGACTGCATAGAAAAGAAAGAGAAGCGCGATGACACGAAGCTGGTAATTTATTGCAAAATATGAAGCAATTCTCTATTTACAAAAAATCTATTGAGTGGACTAAAAAATTAAAACACTATTACGTTAATAAGTTGCTTGAAAAACTATCTGAAAAAAAAAACAGACTGATTGCAAGTATATTAGTATGGTTTTTAATCGTTAAATAATTTTTTTTGAGGTATCTTCGTGACTTTTTTCTATCGCACCAAATTAGTTGTATTATGTTCTCAACACACTATCTAACTAGCATATTATATCCTGAAGAATATCATAATTATTATATTTTACTGATTTTGTTTACTGCAGATGATCATATACTTTTAGGCATTATAAAACTTGCGTTTAGGTCATGTAGTCCCCTTAAAACAACTAGGTATTGGTAGAGCGGATCTCCTTTGATTATGGACTCACTACGGGCTTTAGGTATTCATACTAAAGCAAGTCGTCAGTAACAAAAGGTAGTATTTATGTAAAGCCCTGATATTTGGTTAGGTTATAAACCAATTCCAATTGGGGAAAATGCTAGACGGATTATAATATATTGTTCGGGTATTAATAGAATAGAATTATTTTTGCAGTATCATAACTAACATCTTGTTCGGAAACCGAACTAATCATTTACGGCAAGATTACTGACAAATGCGTGCACTGACTGGACAGGTCCGCTCAATCTGTATGGTTTTTCCTCAAAAGACCGTTTCAGACACCAATCTACATGGTCTTCACATGATCTGACCAAGATTATGTCTGGATTTTAAAAGAGACTGTGACCTCTGAGTTTGTTTCGGCCTTTCTTCTCAGAGTAGTCAGATAGGAAACGCCGACCTCATCTAGTTTTTAAAATATGATTGACGTGTAAAAATGTTTGTACAAACCTACTTACAGAAATAAAATTATTTATCATTGTTCGGTTCCGTGACACCAGCCAATACCGAAAACCCTAAACAAAGAACAACTATTTTCCTTAATACATTCATTGGCATTGGTTTATTCGTAACTGTCATAATTATTAAAACCTATTCACGCACATCAGAGGCAACAATTTGACAGTGAGAGCAGCTTTATGTCGAAGCGGTAAGGGCGGATTTCGTAGTGCAAGTGTTACTGATGGACGGCTGACCTGTAAACCTTTCATTAACTTACTTAGTTTCATTTACTTTGTTGCAGAGTTCATCAGATTCGGTGTTAACGACGAACTCCATACTGGACCGCATCAGCAATCTTCAGCAACAGACTTCGGATCAAGGCATCGCACCTCATGTCGCGTCTACATTACACAGAAACAAGAGCTCTCTCCATACAACTGGACAGGGCGCGTTGGGTAAATAATAATTATGTGTTACAATTTTACGACCGATCTTTAATTGTCAACAATACATAAAATGCATAATCAGGTTTTATAAGAAGGCTGCTGCATTCCGCGCGGCAGAATGCACATAATTCTCCGTTGCGTCCGTGATAGTGTACCTTCATTTCATCATTCATGCCCTCATCATCATCTATAATGGAGATACCAATGCTTGGAGTTTCCCGCGTGATTGATATAATTCCGAAGAATTGCTAAAATTAAGTGGCAATGCACGTTTGGGGGCAGGCGCAATCAGCTGGATACGATAAACAGGGCCAGTCCATGTGGCGGTTCTTGAGGGACACCTAATGTTCATCAGAGGACGTCGTGTCGTTTGAATGAATGATGATGATGATTAATATTACAATAATTAAAAAATATAATATTATATTAAACCTATTTATATGCAGGTGGTAGCATGACCTCTCTGTCATCCACGCCGCAACCCCCGACGCCCGCATCTTCGCTATCCACGTCGGACCTGTTCGAGCGGCCCACGAGAGTCAGCTACGGCAAGCCCAACCTAGCCCCCAAGCCCCCGCAGTTAGCCCCCGCGCCCGCCAATGATACCAAGCCTTCGCCACCGCCGAAGAAGCTGATCACTAACGGGAAGGTAGCGGGCAGGACTCAGAGTATGAGGGTGCCTAGGTGAGTCCAGTTTAAATACGATGGTATTTTTCTAGATTTATATGCAGTAACGCGTAGTGTTTGTTGAAAAATCTCTAGGTACAGATTTTTTTCACAGAGGTCAAAATGACACTTAATAAGTATATCTAAATCTTTATATTGCACTAGGGTCATCCTTAAAACTAATCAACGAGCATTGATCACAGCGCTTGCGCACCGTATTTTGGTGATTTCAGAACGTTGTAACCCGCTTTTCTTCATAATAGTTTACCTCGCATGTCGCAAGATACTGAAAAAATCATGGTGGTACTTGCCAGATGTTGAAATCACTCTTTTGTTACGTTTGGTGATATGAAACCGTTCAAGTTTAATAGTTATTATTATTATTAATTTACGTTTTTGTGACGGATTTGTTAACGTACTAGCTTTATGTTAATCTTTTTTTGTAATAATTCATCAGATCTCCGCCGGCATCACCGTCGTCGCCACAAACGGGTGGAGGGCGACCATTCAACTTGCCGCCCGCGCCTCTAAACCCGCCTATTGGTACTAAAAATCCGGCTTCACACTTCGGTAAGCCTTATCTGAATTTGTAATTTGTAGTAATCGGCTAAAAGAAAAGAATAAAGTAGGAGAATGAATAAATGAAGGTCCTTTATTCATTCTCCCTCTTTATTCTTTTCTTTTGTTATTCATAACTAACTTCCCCCCGCGATTTCGTTCGCGTGGAAGTCGTAAGACAGCCACATTTTTATAAAACTTTCCTGTATACTACGTTTGTAGTTTTGGTCTCACCAACCAAAATATGAAGAGAATCAGAACTGGTGACGTGGGAGCAAGCGACGTGCAGTAGTCCGTGTGAGAAGCAGCTCGTCCTGAGGTCGACACCCGCAGCCTGCAGTAGTAATTTCCCATTGCTTGCGAAGTTTTTCGTTTTTAGTAAATAGTAGAAGGTTTTAGTAGAAGAGGTCTAACTTAATGTTTTTCTGTGTACGTTCTACGTACTATCATATAATAATATAACAAAATTTAATGTAAAAAGAGGAAGCATAAATTAGCATTAGCATAACGGCATTACGTTTAGGCGTTTCGTGCATTTTATGTACAGTCAGGTCATGTGTAGTCAGGAGGGGCGTAATTTGAGAAAGAGTTAGTTTTAAATAATTATTATAAAAATATCTGCAGATTCACTAGCTTTAACTGTCATTCATTTATGAACTCAATAGACGATGTTAGACGTATAAGTAAAACATTTGTGCTAGTGTGTTTACAAAAGACTTGGCTTAATCTTCTTCTTATTCTTATCTTAATCATGATATTCCATTACTGGGAACGGCTAGTGGTGATTTTGAATACACAGGTAGGTCTGCTGTGGACACATCCTATACTGAGAGGGTGACCATACGGTGGGGTAGCTATTCTCTGGAGAAAGGGTGTATTCGAGATGGTTTCTGTTGTAGAGTGTAGTAGTGCCCGACTAACTGCAATTAAGGCGACAATCGGGGGACGTAGATCTTAGTCTTTTCCGTATACATGCCTGTGAACTTCATCGATAATTTGCCTATTTTCTCGGATGTGTTAGGTGAAATTAGTGCCATTGAAGAGAGTAGTGACGTCGATACAGTATTTTTGTTGGGTGATTTTAATGCCCATCCCAAGGAACTATTTTATGATGCGTTTTTGTTCCGATTAACCCCTGCGTCCCTATTAACCCCGTTTTACGGTATTTGCTTTGTTGAAAGTTGACTAAAACAGCCGTTCTTATATTATATTATTATAGCAGGGCAGGTACTGCTCGATGGTTGCGGCCAATTTTATACAGAATAAATTTAGTTGATATTTTTAGGCATGTATTTAGTCTCCCAAAACATTTTCAAGTCATAAAAGTGGACATTTGGGAAAAAAAGTGTTACATGTCTATGAGAGTCGATTTCCAGCCCACTGTGCGCCACCGACCGTACTATTATGTCATGATTGACTACTTAGCTCCTTAGAGGTATAGCGGGATGAAAATCATTTAAAAGGTTAAATCTATAACTATCTGCTATATTTGTTCCCTATTCAGCCCAGTGAAGTAATGGAATAATTCGACTGTTGTCATCAACGACCCTAAAGCCTATAGACGCCTAATGTTTGATTTATCGCATCAAAACTATTCTGTCAACTAGCTGAAGTATGAGGAAGCGGGGTACTGCCACGTACTGCGTTCTGATTGGCCCTGCCAAGGTCATTACGTATCACTAGGGATGTGACAGGTTTAAATAAAACACGAAGGTATCGTTTTTTTTTTAATAATTGTACTTAAGAGCCATTTCACGTTTTCGCGCGAATATCTAAGATTTTAGTCGTCTAATTTACCATCTTATGTAAAAGGAAGACCAATCTTTCGTATTGATACTCATGTAACACATTTACAAAAACTTGTTTGTTTACTTTGTAGTGATTAATCTCCCACAACTAGTTTACTGAAAAATCAACGCAGAGCCAATTTCAGACTCCTTTATCTATCATTAATATTTATAAATGTGACTGAATAAAATACATAAAGCATCAGACATGTAATTTTGTCGACACATATAGTACTAGAATATTGATTTTTAATAACATTCATCAGTAAAAAAATAAAGTCTTAGGCCAATTTTTACGTTTTATTTCGGTATTTTATCGCGATTTTTTGGTTATAAAGCGTAATTACATTTAAAAAAATCACGTCACAACAAACTACGTTCTATAACAATACTAATTCTTAAGTTTTATTAAAATCCCTTCTTTTATTTAGACATATTATAGTTATTAACATTACTCTAAATTAGAATAAATTACGATGCATAAACGGGCACTGATTAGTACGGCGCGAGCGCCCATCGAGGAAGGACCTGTGTAATTTTTTCCCGCGTCCTGATTTTCGAGCGCACGTATCGTGAACGCATACTATACTACGACTACAACATTTTGATTACCTTCGTATTTTTTTTTCCATAGGGTAAGCGTATCGTTTATTATCAAGTACACTATTATTTTAGTAGTTTGTGGAATAATTATATTAGTTTGTTTCATTAGTTTTAGCAATGGGGCGTATATCATTGTGTCAAGAAAAGGAAAAATTAAAATTCTCCCGCCTTAAAGAAAGCAACAAAAGCGAGGTAGATATTTAATTTTATTTGCAATTCAGTTATACACAGTAATATAACCGTGATTACAATTATAAGGATTTGTATACACTTACACTTCTATAAAAATATTGACGATTATAATAATCATTTAATTATTATTGAGTAAAAAAATAATGTAGCTATCGACACTTCACAGCTATTTTGTTTTCATTTTAGAATGAGAAATCGCGTGAATCGACTAGATGAGGATAATACCTTCAGAAGAGAGGCCGTGCCGGGTACAAGTAAAAAGTCAGATTTCATAACAGAAATTGTATGTTTTGGTAACATGTTTATTTTTAAAAATGAAGTTCATTTAGTAGTAGGTACGATAGTAATTATTTCTTTAATTTTATAGGAAAAAGAACCTGTTACATTAGATCCTGGACTTGACGAATTAATGGAACTTTCAGACTAGATCGTAAATATTTTTACTACTTATTATATTTCTTTAAACTCTAATTCCAATTAGATGATTTCAAGTTGCTTTTGTTTTTAGAACGATTACATCGTTGATGGCCGGCGTATAATTGATTTTCAATACTTTTGGAGTCAATTAATAAATATTAATAAATGATAATTGATTTTATTTCTGTAAGTAGGTTTTTACAAACACTTTTACACGTCAATCATATTTTTTTTTTAACAAGATGAGGTCGGCGTTTCCTATCTCACTACTCTGAGAAGAAAGGCCGAAACAAACTCAGAGGTCACAGTCTCTTTTAAAGTCCATACAGAATCTTGGTCAGATCATGTGAAGGCTATGTAGATCGGTGTCTGAAATGTTCTTTTGAGGAAAGAACCATACAGATTGAGTGGACCTGTCCAGTCAGTGCACGCAATTGTCAGCAATCGTGCAGCTCAACTCAGAACTTATAATAAAGTGGGTCTCATATCTAAATTTGACTTGAAATGTATGATGTGTGGATCTAGCTTTGTTCTTAAAACTTCGGAGACTGACACAACTGAACAATCAAAACTTGGCCTTAATACAGGAGCAGTATCAGGTGCAATCATTACGGGAATTGGTCTCTCAAACTTAAATGAGATCACTGCATCGATGGATTTGCCAACAATGCCATTGCGATTATACAGTCAAAAACATGATGATATTTCCGACATGTGGAAGACTGCTGCCGAAGTGACAATGTTAAAAACAGACAAATATTCATTTAACGTAAATGATAGTAATTATTACTTGACAATAATATGTGATTGTTTCCCTGTTCATTTCTATTATATACTTTACATAACATATATTTATGTTTTTTTTATTAGTCCAGAACACTTTAAAAGACTGAATAAATAAAATAACTTTTTTCATAAATCTCTAGCCAAGGTGCATTACGATTATAACGGCTCAAGATTGTTTAATCCGTCTTGACACTCGCGCTACACTGCTTGTTTTGTGTATGTGTGGATAGCTACGCACACATACACAATGCTGCCGTCTTTTACCTAAACTTGAGCGTTAACATTTTGTGAAATGGCTCTTAATAAAATTTAACTTCTTGTTTAATATTGTCTTAATATTATTTAACATTTACATAATGTAATGAATATACTTAAAATGTAAAAAATAAAAACAAAATTCTTTCCGTATTTATTTAAAAAGAAAACTTACTTTTCTCGGTGGCTGGTTCATAATTAATTGTAATACCTAGTTAAAAAATGTAATTAATAACATAAAACTAAATTCTGAAAGTCAAATAATTATTTTTGCAATACAATAATGGCCTATAATGTTCCCACTGCTGGGAACGACGCCTCCTCTCCGTGAGAGGGAAATTTTCTGTGTGGTTTGAAAAAACACCTAATTGTTTCACAATTATAAATACCATTACAATCATATTATGATTTGGTGTATTTTAAAAATCATTAATACTTTTTGAAATGCTACGGGTAAAATCGGGTTACTTTCATCGTGGGTAAAAAAGATCTTCAAATTTCATATAAATAGTACCGATAGGTTTTTGCTTTATCGATACTTTGGTCATGATTTGGTTCATCACTAGTCATGTTTACCAAATAATAGAGGAAAAGAGATAGCTAAAAAAATACTTTACGACGAAAGGGACACAAACATAAAAGACATCAACGAGAGTCCTTGCACCTTTTTTCACTTACAAGTATGACCAGTATAAGATGAACTCCGATAAATAATATCAGAAAATAAATCTAATTATGATTATATGTAACTATTAACTTACCGATGAAATGTTATGGCATCTATCCGGAAGTCGAAGTCTGGCTGTTGTTACCACACCAACGTATAGTGTGTAACGTTACATTTTCCCGGGAGGGGGAAAATGTAAACGTCAAGGAGGGAACTATCACCAGAACTGGAGGAGTCCCGGCTTAAAACAAAAGTAAAAGTAAAAGAAGAAATGGTAAAATAATATAATTGAAGTAGAATAGAAGGTCAGGGAAACCGGGTATAAGTTGAAGGTCCAAGCGTTTCATCTAGAGAGGCTCGCAGGTTGTAAAAGGAGGGGTCCTTGAGTCAGACACGTCACCGACCTCGGAGGGGCAGGCCGTGGTAGAGGAGGCAGGCAGAGACTAGTTTATTGTAGACCACGACGTAATCTTCTTGCGTCAGTTTCCAGAACTAACGCCAAGGGTAGCCATCGCCGGTCTAGCGACTTTCCAACATAGTCCGGTGTAGAAGGACGAGTAGATTGGTTTGTTCAAGCACAGCTCACACTATCAGAGGGCACAGCCCTCCCACCGAGCGCTATATAACTTCAGGACCTCCTGCCAAGACGAGCACCAAGAGTAATCTGGTCCGACGGTCCCAGCTCCCCTCCCTTTCGGATCAGCTGACATATAAATTTTTAACAATGATTCTAGAACATAAAAGAAGAATAATAGTTTTTAATAAGGTCTAATACCTATACAACCTTACCTACTGGCAGCTCTAGCAATACTTTAAAAATAAAACCTAGGCTTGTCATTATCTGACATTACAAAAGGTAAATAAACATTGGGAAAGCATGAGAAAATCTAAATAACTTAAAATATAGAGGCCTAGGAATGGTTAAACTACAGACAATGGCCATGCAGATAATTGGAGAGAACGTATAATATAAGATCTAATAGCCAAAACGTACGTAAAAAATACAAACATTACATTTGCAAGGGGCCATTATAATATTTATTTTCACCAATTTCTATGGATTAACACGGAAGTGTTTGCGGCTCACAGTAGTGGTCGTAACTGAATCGATATTGTTGAGCGGCGACCTATATAAGATCTATAAGTCTGATGTGTTGACAGACATTGGTCGCCTGTTATTAGGCGTCTATGGGGTATGTGGTCGTTGGTTGTCATACACTGGTATTTGTGTTCTTGCTCATGACATATGGGAAGTTTTTTTGGGATTAATACTGTGCAACATACCATGGCCTCAAATTAGTAACCCAGCACTCAAAAAATTATTTAATATATATTTGTTTAAGAAATTGTTGGAATTGCACCAAAATGTTTCAAAAAGTTAAGAACAGTCTCGTGAGACCGTTTTCTTGTAGCGCCGCGGTTATTGCACCATCTCAAAAATCCACCGTTTATATGTCTTGATTGACTGCTTAGTTCCATAAAGGTATAGCGTCATGATAATCGTTTAAAAGGGTAAATCTGCAACTATCTGCAATGTTCAACCCTTTTGGCTCGTCTTTTTACAACATGCTTTAAACTATAGCAAGCACTCAATATCAAGTAGTGGGATAATATTATATAGCCTACAGGCTGACCAGACTTACAGGGAATATCTATGCAAAATTTGACCAAAGTCTATGTGGTAGTTTTGTGCGGGATGCTGGAACATACATTCAGACAGACAAAACTTCTACAAATCATATTTTCGGTATTCGAATCGTCCCTAGACCTCGCAAAAATTACTTTAAAAAAACAATGTAGTTTTGATTTCGCTACGATTTTATTAAGGTATAGATCACAAAATGTTAAATTGTATGACATCTTTATAAACTGCTTGCTTTTATTTCTTTAGCATGAAGCGGGAGAAGGCACATAACTCTGTATAAAATCATTCTTATTATACACATCGTATTCCCACTACTATAAAATAGAGGTGCTGGCAATGTCAACATTTTTAGCAGATGTGTTGAATGTACCACTAGTTGACTCCGTTGGTTGGCCCGTCCTGAATATCAAGAATTTGTTCTCTCTCCAGGCACCCTGCGCGCCCCGCGCGGCCTGCGCCCCCCGGGCGTGTGCCCGCCGCCGCCCCCGGGCGCTCCGCCCCCTCCCCCGGGCGCTCCGCCCCCCCCGCCGGGCGCTCCGCCCCCGCCCCCGGGCGCTCCGCCGCCGCCTCCTCCGTCGCGCCACGCTACCCAGCCGCCCCCGCCGCCGCCGCCACACCACCGACAACCCGTAAGTTACGCGTATCACATAAGCCTCCCCAAATCATCGCCACAACAATAAGTCTTGTGCCCCCGGCGTTCGCCGGAGTCCCGAGATTTTCATTCACCAAGAAGTTTTCGATCCACCAGACAAAACTAAAACAATGTGGATAATCCAAAAGCTGATATGATAAGTCTGGATCTCGTATCATATGACGTCGTATTTTTAAAAGAAGGGTCCATTTTTTCATTTACTTGACAGCTTGTCGCGATCACCTAATTGTCCCTAAAGGAAGTCACTAAATAACCCACAGTTATCACTTATCATTGTTATCACTATCTTTTTACTCAATGAACTCCCTCATTCTATCTGATCAATTATTTACTTTTCCAGAGTATTAACGGCGACGAGGGCATAGCCCCCCTGCCCCCGGTCCGCGGCTCCTCCATGCGGTCCCTGGACCTGGAGGCTCGTTTCGCAGACCTGTTCCAACATCCGTCGCGCTTCCCTGAACCGGACCCTTTCAAGCGCATCGCGAAGGGCTACAGCAGCGCCACAGTCGCCGGTAAGTACGCGTGAACGGTCGTCGGGGACTTTTGGTAATGTACTAAGACGGCGCCATTCGAAATTGTGTTTTGAACGGTCGATCAAAAAGTTTTTGTTTTTAACGGTCGGTCTAAATTGTTTTTGAACGGTTGGTTGATGATTTCTGTTTGATCGATCGGCCAAAATAGTTCGTTAGTTCGCATCTTGTTGGTGTAGTGGCGTGTTGAATGTTCGATAAAAACAGTTAAGATTTAACTGTTTTGTCCATCTAAACTTCTAAAGTAGTGGTGATTCGATCAATTTAGTAGAGCTCAAAATGGTGCCGTCAGTTCCATTTGTTTCTGTTTGAACGTGTTGACTTGTCAAACAAGTATTCCGCTGATACAGAGCTAATAATTACGATAACGCGATCAAATCATATCGTGGCATATTATAAATAATAAATGTCATTATTTTTAAAGGAATGATCCTACACTCCGAAGTAAAAATTCAAATACTTTAATTGTACTAGACGACAAATTATTGATTTTGACAATATTTGCGATTGTTACAAATAAGTAAAATTGCTAATAATAAAATAGAGATGTGCATTTCGACATCGATATTTCCGGTCGAGTATATATCGATACTGCTTAAAAACAAAGATTACAAATAGTATCGATATCTTTTTCTTTTTAGATATTTATAGAGCAAACGCACAAGCATGCTCTACTTAGTCATATTATATTAACGTAGTTATCTAGGATTATCTTTAAGTGCAATAGGTACAAGTAAAAATTGACAAGCATAATATCTAAGTAAAATTATAGTCATGAATATTTTACGGAAGTTCGTCTCGAAGATTAAAATTGTTATAATATTATTATGATAAAGTATTATTTTTGTTATTAAAATGTTTATTTTTACGTGCATGGCCGCATGACGTATGGTTAAGCGTCTTTTTATGGAGACTGAAATTGGATTAAATATTAGCGCGCAATTGTTGATTTTTTGTCTGGAAGATCGATTCACATCTTGACAACCCTATTATGTCGATATGTTTTCGCTTCTACTATTTCTCTGAGATAAAACAACAAATAAATAAATAAACTTTGATTGATTTATAACCCAATGAACTTCTTAGACCGTCTACCAGTTAATTATAGACGGAATAATTAAAACATAAAATAACAATTCTTTATAATGAATACAGTTGTCATCGAAGCGAAGATTTATCGACAATGGAATTATATCGATAAAATTATGAATTTACATAAATAGTCTCGAGTAATTTAGTGTCTTTTGTACAGTAAACTATTACAAAGGTAATGAAATAATCACAAATGCGCGGTACATATTTATTTGTACTGAACTTTACTTTGCTAGACACTGCACACCGTAGTATAGACTAGTTAAAATATATGCTTACAAGTAATTATTATGTTTCCAAAATTGTTCTTTTTATAGTACATTTTATTTGAGTAAGAAGTACAGTGATTATTTTCCAAAAAATTCGCATTTAACATATTGTCATTCCTGGATCATATTGGTATATTTATTTGGTTGGTTGTTGTTTTAATGCAATAAGTATTTCAAATCATGGTCGTGGACATTTCACATTGATACCATAGTGTTCCATGTTACTAACATAACAAATGAGTGACGATTTTTTATATTGAAATACTGACTTATCATTTGTTTCAAGATGTTTGATAAACTGAATACGCTTTCATCGATCAATATCAACATTAGCGTTAGATACTTACAGAAAACTCTAATGATGTCACCTTGAGATCGTTTTTTATATATTTTAAATAAGTACATTATATGAGTTCAGAAAAGCAAAGAACCGCTCGAAGTGGCGGTGCTTGCGTCGTCTCTCGGCTGAAATGATGACGATGATGATGATGAGGTTCAGCATTGCGATTCTGTAACCATCTCACCGTGAAAACTTAGGTGAAGTGAGCGTGGAGTGAGCTGTCAGTGTAGTCCCCACTGATGCTAGGGATTGACGAAGCATTACATTTACAATCATAATCGAGATTTTAATTATATTTTTTAATGTTAGTTCTGTTGATCATTTTATATTATTTCAAGGCTAGTATTTTAATGTTTAAATATTTTATCACAGAAAATCATGTCAGAAACTAGTTTAGGAAAAAAAAAACTTATTTGAGTTTCTGGCAGAATTTCTGTTTTATTTAAAAAAAACCCGTAAATAGTCATTTTTAGCCACTTAAATACTTAGCCTTGAAATAATATAAAATGAACAACAGAATTAGCATATTTTTTTAAAATAAAATCTCGATTATTAATGTAAATGTAATGCTTGGTCAATCCTTAGCATCGGTGGGATGGCACTGACAGCTCACTCCACGCTCACTTCACCTAAGTGTTCACATCACGCCTTTACAGAATCGACATACAGTTCACATTCTTTGAATTACAATTTGACAATCTCTCTGTCGATAGAACCTTGACCGATAAAAATCTGTTCCAAATCTAATCAGACCGAATAGATGTTTATGTAAGTGTTTAGAAGTTAAGTCAGTATTTGAATTCGCTACACTCCACATACCAATGCAAATCATTCGTTATCAATATCACTTATCGATTGAACCATTTGTTTGAATACCAAATTATATTCTTATATTATGTAAGCCCTTTATTTTGTACACGGGAATGTTTTGTTCATTATTTAGTAAATAAATAGTACTATACCAAGAAAACTAGATAACTGTCACTTGTGAAAATAGATTACTTACTAAAATGGTCATTTAAAGGCGTCTTTTATTTTAAGAATTATATTTTTCGCGCTTGAAAGTTTTCTAGTTTTTTTCCCCGGAGTAGTACGTTAGGACTTCTACCAATGTATCGCGTTGAGTCATTAAGCATATTTATATTTAATTATATTTTTTATTATTATATTATAATTTAGTTTATACATACTGGATCGGTTGTTTCGTGTATCAAAAGCTTGCACGATGTAGCAATGTTGGAAGGTTAGAGACGAGAACTATGTTGTGATCCTTGTTTTTTAATATAGTGAGGTGCCATTACTGCAGATTTTGTATGCTATTATTGTACCTGTATTGCTTCATGCCCATTTTATTTCACTCAAAAGCTGCTCAGTAAATTGCTTAACTGCTAACTAAGTAATGTTGGCTTTATGATGTCCAAAATCGAAAATCACTGTGATTCGAAATGCTTTCGGCTCAAAAGAGCAACTCCTTTTTTTCTTTCAAATTTGTTTTTTATACAAATATTCACAGTAATTTAGGAGCTTCTCGCTTAGCCCACGTGACATAATTTTGCAGTCGCATTATCTCGCGCAGAAACGAGATAATAACTGTGGTCGGTTTCGTTACGGCGCGAGTAAATGCAGCGGCAAATTTTGTCGCATGTGTATGATTATCGTAAATTAAATTTTAAAATTTTGCAGTTAAGAAATTTAGTGACTGGCTTATAGTTACGCTTTATGTATTGAAACGCAACCGGTATTGTGATAGTGCTGTGGACGACGCTCCTAGTATTTATAATATTATTATTTTTTCTTTAATAAAAGAGTAATAATTACCAATAAGTTGTCCTGTATTTTATTGTCCTAACATTTATGTCGTATCTGCTTGTTTGTGTTCGTCGTTCGAGCTGTAGTTTTAACTTAAGTTTCGAAATAAAGCGGTTAGGCTGAACTTTTTAGTAAGAAAGTTTAAAACTGAATAACTAGGTACTTAGAACAGAGATCAGATAGTTTTATTCATTAGTTTAAACATACCTTTTGTACTTAATTATTTGCAAGAGAATTGGAAGTAAAAAAAAATATGACAGTTTATTACAAATATATTTTTTAGCTAGAAATAGCAGGTACGCAATAGAATTGCACAAGAGGCACGATGTTGATTTGAATTGCATTTCAGAAAAGAAAACAAAAATAAAGAGTTTTAGTCACAATTTTATTATACAAATAAAAATTATTTTGTCACAATTGTAGAATAGATTTTCTTTACCACTAAGTAGATAAAACTGCATATTTATTCAAATTAGACTTCTCAACCTTTACAACACATGAAATACGTTACTAGCCTTTCTTATCCTACTTCGTAGGAATCCTAAATATATCTGTAGTTTCTTTTATTATGAGTCAGAACAGATGAAGTCAGAACTATTTCTTCTAGGCAGGGTAATAAGTAAAGTGTATGTTTGTGGTCTACAATCATGATCTGCATGTCAAATGGGTAAGTTCGTAATTATTATTTCAAGCATGTTTTCCATCCTTCATGTATACATAGTCGTTTTAACGCTGCATGAAGCATTTTGCATGAACATTTTATTTAAACTCATTGCATGATATACGGTCAAGTTCTCGAAGGCGACTTAATTTCAAGTTGCCCAGAGAAACCCTTTTAAGAACAGCTTGAAGTTAAGGCGAAAGCGTCAAGGTAGCCCGCGAAATTTAAATTTTCTTACGTTTTTTCCAATTTGCAGGTCGGTATCAGGTTGTATATTGATCTAAATATGATTGGCGTCCGCAACAAATATTTTAATAATAGAATTATAATCATAAATCATCAATACATCTTTCCAAGTACGTCCTTTTCAACTACAAACGGCTCAAACAAATAGTAAATGTTTTGACGTACCTATATACGTTTGTATTCAGTTGCAATTGATCACCACAGAACACAGGAGAACCTTATAATTATAAACCTTCGGTTTTGTTAAGTCTTAACATCATCTGGCTAGCTTTTTCCCCACTTTGTTGTGGTCGGCTTCCAGTATAAACGAATGTTGCTGAATACCAGTATTTTACATGGAGCGACTGCCTACCTGACCTCCACAATCCAGTTACTGGGTAATACGATACCCGTGATTAAGACTACATGTCCGACTTTCGGGGCTCTGACTACCCGTAACGAGTCTTTCCAAGTTCATGTTACCTTATTGAATTACTATTTCATGAAATCATGACATTTGAGGCCAATTCTAACTTAAGAGTTGTATTGCTGATTCTAATGATTATAATTCTGTAAAGCCACATTTGTTACGGTCGCGAATCATGATTCAATCAACAAACAATCTGACACTGAACTACAAATTGCAAAAAATGTAAGTAAATTTGAATTTCGCGGGTTACCTTAACGCATCCCCCTTAAGTCGCGTTTGAGAATTCGGGGGATAGGCTGGTTATTCACTGGCGAAAATATTGAAAGGCATCAACCGGTTATCTGATATGGCTCTAAAATCGAGTTGTTATCTGGTTAATGTGTCGCCTAGTGGAGAATGTGTACTGCTTTACGAACAATCTATGCTAAAATGAAATAGTGTGTCGTAAAATTGTTTTTTTAAGGACGCGTTTACGAATTGACGCGCATCAATTTTAGGTATTGAGTCTTACTACTACATGTGCACGGCTCACACACACAGCGAAATGCGCGAAGCGGCGAAATTATGAGTAAACTCGCACGACTTGATAATTGAGCTTATTTTTATTTAATATTTGCCATGTTTTTTTTTAAGTTTACTTTGATTTGTTTTTAAAAAGGTTGTAACGTGAAATGGTCACAAAAGTAGATACCTTTTACCTAATTTCATTGGACAGTGATTGATTGGGAAGCAAGTACTTGCCAAAGTGTACTTCGAAGACTGCTACTTGAACTATTATACGAGGAGAGCTAGGTGTGCCGAGTTTGGGCTCTTTTTGTTAGTTATGTTGAGACCTTACCTCCGGACTTGATGGAGTGACCTGAAATGTACTTCGAAGACTGCTACTGGAACTATTAGACGAGTAGAGCTAGGTGTGCCGAGTTTGGGCTCGTTTTGTTAGTTATGTTGAGACCTTACCTCCGGACTTGATGGAGAGACCTGAAATGTACTTCGAAGACTGCTACTGGAACTAATAGACGAGTAGAGCTAGGTGTGCCGAGTTTGGGCTCGTTTTGTTAGTTACGTTGAGATCTTACTTCCGGACTTGATGGAGAGACCTGCAGGTGTACTTCGAAGACTGCTACTGGAACTAATAGACGAGTAGAGCTAGGTGTGCCGAGTTTGGGCTCGTTTTGTTAGTTATGTTGAGACCTTACCTCCGGACTTGATGGAGTGACCTGAAATGTACTTCGAAGACTGCTACTGGAACTAATAGACGAGTAGAGCTAGGTGTGCCGAGTTTGGGCTCGTTTTGTTAGTTACGTTGAGATCTTACTTCCGGACTTGATGGAGAGACCTGCAGGTGTACTTCGAAGACTGCTACTGGAACTAATAGACGAGTAGAGCTAGGTGTGCCGAGTTTGGGCTCGTTTTGTTAGTTATGTTGAGACCTTACCTCCGGACTTGATGGAGTGACCTGAAATGTACTTCGAAGACTGCTACTGGAACTAATAGACGAGTAGAGCTAGGTGTGCCGAGTTTGGGCTCGTTTTGTTAGTTATGTTGAGACCTTACCTCCGGACTTGATGGAGAGACCTGAAATGTACTTCGAAGACTGCTACTGGAACTAATAGACGAGTAGAGCTAGGTGTGCCGAGTTTGGGCTCGTTTTGTTAGTTATGTTGAGACCTTACCTCCGGACTTGATGGAGAGACCTGCAGGTGTACTTCGAAGACTGCTACTGGAACTAATAGACGAGTAGAGCTAGGTGTGCCGAGTTTGGGCTCGTTTTGTTAGTTATGTTGACACCATACCTCCGGACTTGATGGAGAGACCTGAAATGTACTTCGAAGACTGCTACTGGAACTAATAGACGAGTAGAGCTAGGTGTGCCGAGTTTGGGCTCGTTTTGTTAGTTACGTTGAGATCTTACTTCCGGACTTGATGGAGAGACCTGCAGGTGTACTTCGAAGACTGCTACTGGAACTAATAGACGAGTAGAGCTAGGTGTGCCGAGTTTGGGCTCGTTTTGTTAGTTATGTTGAGACCTTACCTCCGGACTTGATGGAAACCTGCAGGTGTACTTCGAAGACTGCTACTGGAACTAATAGACGAGTAGAGCTAGGTGTGCCGAGTTTGGGCTCGTTTTGTTAGTTATGATGAGACCTTACCTCTGGACTTGATGGAGTGACCTGAAGGTTTACGTTAATTTTATTTTTCCAGGGCCCGTCCAAATAGCAAAGACACACGAATTCTCTTTTCTAAGTTACGTCTACAGGCGTAAACTTTCTTACGCGAGCTTTTCCCGAACGTCTTAGGGCTTGGCATCTAAAACAAAAATTGTGTTATAAGAAGTATAAACTATACACACTCTTATCAGCTAGCTTTACTCGTTTATTAGTTCCAGTAGTAGTCTTCAACGTAAACCTTCAGGTCACTCCATCAAGTCCAGAGGTAAGGTCTCATCATAACTAACAAAACGAGCCCAAACTCGGCACACCTAGCTCTACTCGTCTATTAGTTCCAGTAGCAGTCTTCGAAGTACACCTGCAGGTTTCCATCAAGTCCGGAGGTAAGGTCTCAACATAACTAACAAAACGAGCCCAAACTCGGCACACCTAGCTCTACTAGTCTATTAGTTCCAGTAGCAGTCTTCGAAGTACATTTCAGGTCTCTCCATCAAGTCCGGAGGTAAGGTCTCAACATAACTAACAAAACGAGCCCAAACTCGGCACACCTAGCTCTACTCGTCTATTAGTTCCAGTAGCAGTCTTCGAAGTACACCTGCAGGTTTCCATCAAGTCCGGAGGTAAGGTCTCAACATAACTAACAAAACGAGCCCAAACTCGGCACACCTAGCTCTACTAGTCTATTAGTTCCAGTAGCAGTCTTCGAAGTACATTTCAGGTCTCTCCATCAAGTCCGGAGGTAAGGTCTCAACATAACTAACAAAACGAGCCCAAACTCGGCACACCTAGCTCTACTCGTCTATTAGTTCCAGTAGCAGTCTTCGAAGTACACCTGCAGGTTTCCATCAAGTCCGGAGGTAAGGTCTCAACATAACTAACAAAACGAGCCCAAACTCGGCACACCTAGCTCTACTAGTCTATTAGTTCCAGTAGCAGTCTTCGAAGTACATTTCAGGTCTCTCCATCAAGTCCGGAGGTAAGGTCTCAACATAACTAACAAAACGAGCCCAAACTCGGCACACCTAGCTCTACTCGTCTATTAGTTCCAGTAGCAGTCTTCGAAGTACACCTGCAGGTTTCCATCAAGTCCGGAGGTAAGGTCTCAACATAACTAACAAAACGAGCCCAAACTCGGCACACCTAGCTCTACTAGTCTATTAGTTCCAGTAGCAGTCTTCGAAGTACATTTCAGGTCTCTCCATCAAGTCCGGAGGTAAGGTCTCAACATAACTAACAAAACGAGCCCAAACTCGGCACACCTAGCTCTACTCGTCTATTAGTTCCAGTAGCAGTCTTCGAAGTACATTTCAGGTCTCTCCATCAAGTCCGGAGGTATGGTGTCAACATAACTAACAAAACGAGCCCAAACTCGGCACACCTAGCTCTACTCGTCTATTAGTTCCAGTAGCAGTCTTCGAAGTACACCTGCAGGTTTCCATCAAGTCCGGAGGTAAGGTCTCAACATAACTAACAAAACGAGCCCAAACTCGGCACACCTAGCTCTACTCGTCTATTAGTTCCAGTAGCAGTCTTCGAAGTACACCTGCAGGTTTCCATCAAGTCCGGAGGTAAGGTCTCAACATAACTAACAAAACGAGCCCAAACTCGGCACACCTAGCTCTACTAGTCTATTAGTTCCAGTAGCAGTCTTCGAAGTACATTTCAGGTCTCTCCATCAAGTCCGGAGGTAAGGTCTCAACATAACTAACAAAACGAGCCCAAACTCGGCACACCTAGCTCTACTCGTCTATTAGTTCCAGTAGCAGTCTTCGAAGTACACCTGCAGGTCTCTCCATCAAGTCCGGAAGTAAGGTCTCAACATAACTAACAAAACGAGCCCAAACTCGGCACACCTAGCTCTACTAGTCTATTAGTTCCAGTAGCAGTCTTCGAAGTACATTTCAGGTCTCTCCATCAAGTCCGGAGGTAAGGTCTCAACATAACTAACAAAACGAGCCCAAACTCGGCACACCTAGCTCTACTAGTCTATTAGTTCCAGTAGCAGTCTTCGAAGTACATTTCAGGTCTCTCCATCAAGTCCGGAGGTATGGTCTCAACATAACTAACAAAACGAGCCCAAACTCGGCACACCTAGCTCTACTCGTCTATTAGTTCCAGTAGCAGTCTTCGAAATACACCTGCAGGTCTCTCCATCAAGTCCGGAAGTAAGGTCTCAACATAACTAACAAAACGAGCCCAAACTCGGCACACCTAGCTCTACTCGTCTATTAGTTCCAGTAGCAGTCTTCGAAGTACATTTCAGGTCTCTCCATCAAGTCCGGAGGTAAGGTCTCAACATAACTAACAAAACGAGCCCAAACTCGGCACACCTAGCTCTACTCGTCTATTAGTTCCAGTAGCAGTCTTCGAAGTACATTTCAGGTCACTCCATGAAGTCCGAAACTAAATATGAAATGTATGAAACTGTAAATAAAATCTTACCTTGGTTGTCCGTAGTCGGTGCAGCAGAATGCGTAAAGGATCAAGTTTGTTACGTAAAATATTTTGTATTCGTACAGCGATCTTTTCGTACACGAGGAGCTGCTTACAAGCGTCACAGTGTCCACTCACGACGGCGGCCGAGCGCAGACTAAAATATTTCTTTACTTTTTGTGCAATAAATCAAGATAGTGACCAGTAAAATAACCCTTATTTCAATCCGATAAGTATCACGCGTTACAACTAAATATGTGAAAAAATAAGACTCGATTTTAATTTTTTTCTCAGCCTATTTGTAACATTTTGATAGTTTTTTTTGGTACCTTTTTGAGTTGAACATGTCTGCTAACATAAAATATTTTTAAATAAATAAATTTATGTTATTAATTATAAGAAAAATGTTCCTCAAGTCAGCACGATATCGTCAATTATGTGTGAAGAGGCAACGGAAATTATTTTTTACAATATTATAAACCAAAATTTTTGAATAAAAAATTGCTTCCATTTGAAGACTAAGGAGTAATCTATCTGTGGCAATTATTAGTTACATTTGATTTTGTATTATTTTGCCGGAAAATGTACCGAAAAACTGCTTATTTTTGTCAGATTCGTAAACGCGTCCTTAAAGAGCTATATATATTTCGTTGTGTGGGAAGTAAAATATATTGGCGATTGCATTATGCATAATAATTAAACAGGACACTTGTTCTGGCAAGGATTGTGCATTTTGCATGGAATAATGACTTGGATTCGGGGCCTAATAAAATAAACGTCATTGAAATACTGTTCCGATGTATTTATTTAGCTCTAATTATATTTAGTATAATTATCTATCAATAGAGAAAAATAATAATTTAGATGAATGTATTTAGAATTTTGTGACTACCTTAAAAAAAATATTGCGAAAATGAAAAATTAATAACATATATCACACTCGAATTTGGCATCTGTTCTTTTGAGAAAAGTGGGTCTAGACGGACACCTTCAAAACGTTAAATGACATTATCATAACTTGCTATTCTAACTTCTTGTTGGTATTTCCAATTTCATATGGCTTTGACTTTTATGTGTCTGTGTCTGGGCCTTCAAAACTATCTGTGAACGAAGTATGTTTTCTGAGAGAACTGGTACTAACTTATGCTAGCTACACACGCAGTGACTTCTGTCGCCGGTGACTCTATAGCGATTTCTAAAACCCACTCATTCACCCACAGACTGCAAATTAGCTAGCAATTTCAAAATCTGTGTGTGGACGTCAGATTCGAAATCGCCAGAGACTCGCTGCTTGTGTAGCTATAGGCTTTGTGTTATGTCCTCATCCATTATATCTAATGTAAGTTGTGTGTCGAGCAGTGAGCAAGGCGCAGGCGCCTCCGCCGCCGCTGTCGGTCCCCCTGGAGGGCTGGACGCGCACGTCGTCCGCCTGCTAGCGAGCCCGGGGGGCCCCCGCCCCCCGCCCCGCCCGCCCCGCCAGCACGGCCCACCTGCGGCCCGCGTGTGCGCCCGCGCACGCGCTGCTGTCGGTGGCGCAGGCGCTGCTGTGTCCCGCCAACGCGCTCGCCGCCACGCTGCTGCCCGCCTGCGTGCAGGAACCCACCGCAGACCTCGACATGCTGCCCATAGAAGAACCCATGATGCCCACCGATGACGTCGGCGACTTGAAGGATGTCTTCGACGCTATAAACAGACTGTGCGAGACGATGAGGACTTCCACTTACGATGAAGTTGCGGACGACTCGCCCGAAGAGGATAATGTGGAAGTAGAAGATACGATTAGTAGTAACGCGGTCAGTGTAGCAGAGACCATCAGTGTGGTCGATGTTGAAGCTGACGTGGCGCAGGTCGTCGAAAGCGACACCGAACTGGTGAGTCCTTCAGAAGTGTCGATAAGAACTATAGAAGCGTACCGCGCCGAGCGCTGGAGTGACGCGCTCGTGTCGCCACCTACCGACGAAATGGACACGTTTCCCTCCGACACAGAACCCGCGAACGCAGCTTGCGAACAAATCAGTGAAATGTACTTTACCGCGTCTTCCGAAGTCTCTTTACTATCTGACTTGGATTTGCCCGAACGGCCGACTGTAGATGAAGACGTAGCTCCCGAAGTTACGGATGAAGAGGAAAAGAAAGAGGTCGTACCTATAGCTGGCCATGTAGCTGCTATGAGGGAGCGATTCGAGTCTATGACCCGGACCAACACACCATGTCCCGACTTAGCTCGTTCAACGTCGCCTTCGCTTGATGTGTTCCGAACGACCCCGTCGCCCGATTTACTCGGGTAACATGAAGTAGACGAAAGGTAAGTGGCAGTTGCTGTATTATAGAAAGCCTGTTGGTGAAGTTATTGCCTCTGGTAATCATGCTGATAAGATGACCCGCAAGGCATCTCGCGCCAAGAATTAAGGCTGATGATTTAGATGGTTCACATGCCTTCTTTAGGTTGATAGAGCTGCCTTGATTAGTATCAGGGTAAAGAAAATGAGGTTGTCCTCAAGGGAAGAGCAGCGCACAGTATGGTATTTTCATGATCTAGACGGACATTATAAATTATTGGTACTTGTCTGAACAGGCTTAACACTAGTGTGTATTGACTGAAGACAAGTTATACTACAATGGACAAAGGTTTATTTACCCAGAAGTCGTGCCGAACAATAGATACAAGGGTCGGAACGGCCGCCTACCTGCGCTTCACAGACACGTACGCCTCGCGCTCGTGTCATTCGTCTGAGTTTGCTCGATGAATACGCTGTGTTTGTGTACGTTAATAGTGATTTTTTGTTGTTATTGTTTCCACGTGAATCTCAAGGTAAGTTTGCATACATATTTTCTTTAATTCGTGTATAAATTTTATCGTTAGGTTCAAAAGAATAGATCAAGGTATTTATGGTAAATAAAAAAGTTTTTTTAGTTTGTACTTGAGTTTTAGTTTATTATTCCGCATTATTCCGATCACGTATTATATTCTAATGAAAGAACCATCTTTAAGCTATACGTAACAAGTTTATTAGTTGGCGAAAGTTTGCGACACTCATACAATTATTTCTTATTTTCAGAATGACTCCGCAAATATCGCGACGTTCGTTTTTCGATGTTTGGTTTGCAAACGCAAAACAAACGAGAATGGATGCCTTATTACATCATATTCTACAAGAACTTGGTGACCCACCCCTCAGTGATGACAATTTAAAGAGAATTAGAACAATAATAAGAAATAATTGCACAAAAATCGATGCAAAATGGTCGAAGTCGGGAAGGCACCGAGAACGCTTCTTTAAAGCGAACTCTTCGTGGTTAGAAGAGAATATTTCGCTTCCAAATATTGTCAGTGAACCTACCATGGATATTTCACTACCTGGAACGAGTAACCGACCCGGAAGACCACAAAAAGTCTTTGAACATTCAAGCGATAAAACAAAAAGGCGACGAATTCAACAGCTCCTTGACACATCGAGCCAGGAAGAGTTATCGATGGCAACCGAGGTAAGCCTTCGACAAGCTGGAAAAAAAGATTCAGCTGCTATTGTAAGAGAACTTTGTCTCTTTTCACCTCAGAGAGGTACAAAAATTAAAAAAGCGCGGAAGAGTTCTGCATGCAAAATCCATTACGGACTTTCAGAAGAACAAGCTCTCTCATTAATTATAGATGCAAATCTCTCATCACATCAATATAATGTTATACGCCAGCAAATAAAAGAAGTGAATAAAAAACTATATCCACCTTATTATAAAGTTAAAGCGGCAAAACAAATGTGCTATCCTAGTGGTATTAATGTCACCGAAACGCACGCTGAAATTAAACTACAATCTTTAATGGATCACACGATTACACGACTATGCAAAGTACAAGAAGAGGTCTTGAAGACTATAACCGACTTGAGAAACCTGGATATAATTGTGAAATGGGGTTGTGATGGAGCGGAACAAACCAGGTACAAACAAAAATTTTCGGACGAACATTGCAGTGATGCCAGTTTATTCAGTATTTCGATGGTGCCTATCCAAATGTATGCAGTGAGTGACCAAGACATTAAAACAATTGTGTGGCAAAATCCTTCCACATCGTCTACTAGATATTGTAGACCCATTAAGTTTGTATTTGGAAAGGAAACTGTGGACTTAATTCTTACGGAAGTTGACAAAGTTAAGGAGCAGGTAACTACTTTGTCGCCTACTAAAATTGTTGTAAATGACACAGAAGTCTTTGTAAAGCCAACATTGATATTCTGCATGATTGATGGCAAAATTTGTAATGCAGTAACTTCGTGCGCGTCCACACAAACCTGTTATTTATGTGGTGCAAAGCCTAGAGAAATGAACAACGAAAGGCTGATGTTAAAAAAGACGGTAAAAAGCGAGTTTCTCTCATTGGGCCTGTCCCCTCTGCATTCATGGATAAGATTTTTTGAATGCATCTTACACATATCTTATCGTCTTGATATAAAAACATGGCAGGCTCGGGGAGCAGATAATAAAAAAAAGTAGCTGAAAAAAAGAAAAACGTACAAGAGAAGTTTAGGCGCGAGTTGGGCTTATTGGTAGATATGCCTAAACAACAGACAGGCAATACAAATGACGGGAACACGGCTCGCAGTTTTTCAGAAATGCTGAAATGTCAGCAGAAATAACAGGTGTTAATGTTGAGCTTATCAATCGCTTCCGTGTCATATTAGAATGTATAAATAGCGGGTTTCCGATAAATGTCGATAAACTTCATAAATACGCTAAGGAAACAAGGAAGCTATATATTAAAGAGTACTCATGGTACGCAATGCCTGTAAGCGTACATAAAATACTTTTCCACGGAAAAGATATCATTGCTGCATGTGTTCTTCCAATAGGACAACTTTCGGAAGAAGCACAAGAGGCTAGAAATAAGCACAATAGAAAATTTAGAGAACTCTTTACGAGAAAGTCGTCAAGAGTTAATACAAACACTGATTTACTAAATAGATTGCTTGTGTCATCAGATCCATTCATTGCAAGTTTAAGGGCTCCTCCAAAAACTAAACGGGGTCAAATTACTTCTGAAGTGCGCGAGCTTTTGTCATCTGACCACGGTGAATTACGACGATATCTATCAGATTCCGAAGAATTTGATGAAGATTCTGACTGATAGGTACCTATCTAATTTATGTAATTCTGTCTGATTTGACATAATATGACATGAACCAAAGTCTGTACCTTTTTGAGAGAAATAAATCATTATTTTTATTTTATTTTAATTGTTTGTTTTTTTTTTGTATTATTATGTTGAAATATAATATCTAAAACCTTCCCAATGTGTTTAAATTTTATTTAATACGTACTTGATTAATTGTTAGGGTATTCCATACACATATATTGAGTTAAATAATATTGTCCGTCTAGATCATGAAAATACCACACTGTGCAGCGGTTCGAACTTCCCCAACTTTAGAGATCTATGTGACTGGATAACATTTTTATAACCTATAATATATAAAATCAGTATTCGTTTCGTATTCGATTGTTGCTAGTCCACGTTGATAATTAAAAACACGAATTGTAACAGTCGGGACGTGCCAAATGGTGTGTTCGCAATTAGCTGAAGGGTTGTGATTGATTTTCTTTAGCCTCGTCAGTCAGGTTGCAATTAAATGAACAGTTACATATCGACAAAGATTGGTTGTAGTCTAGTATGTATGTAGCCTTACGTATGGGCAGTTTATAATAAAGTAGGAACTCGATATACGCGGGCTAGCGGCCGCTAGGAATATAATCGTAACTTTCGAAGCATTCTTATTAATCTACATTATTCGGCCACGTTTGTGACCTTGGAAAGCTCAAATTTTGTAGTTTTGTAACTAAATCGTCGTAAACTTGCAGTGAATTGTACACCTATATTTCGTCTGACCAAGTAGCGTTTAATGCTTAGCTTAGATGTTACGAAACCGATTATTAATTATACAATAGTTTAGTAATCAATGCCACATACAACTTTTACAGTTTTATGAGGTGTTTGCATTTTAAATTGCGTTTTTAAATGTTGCCATAAATAGATGTTAAGTATTTGTTGTGAAATTATTTTTAAAATAGCATCATTTGTTTATTTTAAATGTTGTGAATTTATTTACTAAAATATTTAATTGGGTTGAACGAATAGTTTAATGGTGATACTAGTTAAATGCAATAATTGTATTATTACTTTAATAATTAAGCCCGTTGTAATTCATGTATTTTAGGATAGGGTATTATAATATTTCTTCTAATAACGATTTAGCGAATAGATGTCGCGTATTATTGTGTTATGTGTACAGACGAAACCTTTTATTATTATAATTATTCAATATACAGCTTTATTATATGCAAACTTTTATTTCATTTATTGAACTCTCTTCTGCATCCCAATACCCTTTATCAATCATTGAGAAACTTTGAGAAAATGCACACAGTCGCGGAGCCTCAGGCGGAGGGAGATTCGTGGATCATTGC
Source organism: Brachylomia viminalis (assembly GCA_937001585.2). Lineage (NCBI taxonomy): Eukaryota > Metazoa > Arthropoda > Insecta > Lepidoptera > Noctuidae > Brachylomia > Brachylomia viminalis. The sequence continues at coordinate 6,007,813 of OW443303.2, read as the reverse complement.
CATGGAGTGTAGCGAATAACACATTTGATTGATAATGTTATCACTCTAAAGGAAATAATAAATTGTTAGTAAAATTGCCAGATCCCCTCTATTGTTGGTGAATCATTTGGGTTAGGTTAGGTTAGAACCCAGCCGGGGCTCCGAACCGCCTGCGTGGCGGCCAGGAGGGCCTACACGCGGAGTCGAAGGCGCAGGCACCGAGATCCCACCAGCGAGGAGGCCCTCTATGCCACGTACGTCGCGGCAAAGACGGTCCTGAAGTCGGCAATGCGCGCGGCCGAAGATTCGGCGAGAGCCGAGATGCTGGAGGGTCTCGACAGGGACCCATTTGGAAGACCATACAAGGCGGCGCGGAATAAACTGCGCCCCTGTGGTCTTCCACTGACGGAGACCCTCGAGCCGGCATTGCTGGACGGGGTGGTCCGGTCCCTGTTTCCGTCCAGGACCGACTTCACCCCGCCAGTGATGGATCCCCCGCGGGAGGCGGCTCCGCCGGAGGAGGAGGTCCCCCCGGTTACGGCGGTGGAACTTTGCGCGGGGACTCTACACTTCCGCGCAAAGAACACAGCCCCAGGGCCGGACGGCGTTCCCGCACGGGTGGTGGCCATCGCCGCCTCACAGATGGAGGAGAGGTTTCGGGACCTCTTCAGCGCGTGTTTTACGACTGGGAGGTTCCCGAAACCTTGGAAGGAGGGGCGGCTATGCCTGCTCCGAAAGGAGGGACGCCCGGCGGACTCCCCCTCGGCTTACCGGCCCATCGTCTTGCTCGATGAGGTCGGTAAGTTGTTCGAGGGGATAATCGCCGACCGGCTAAAGAGCCTGCTGGGGACGGTGGGGCCGGACCTGTCGGACGCCCAATTCGGTTTCCGACGGGGTCGTTCGACGGTCGACGCGCTGGCCCTACTCAAGGGCCAGGTGAGGGAGGCCGTGGAGGCGGGCGACCGGAGTGTTGGCGGTGTCATTCGACATAGCCAACGCCTTGAACTCCGTCCCCCACTCGACAATCTTGGAGGCGCTCCGATACCACGGAGTGCCTCAGTACCTGCGCCAACTCTTGGCCAGCTACTTGGAGGACCGGGTGGTCCTCCTCTCGGACAAGACGGCCACAGTGAGGCGATACGGCGCAGAGTCCGGTGTTCCACAGGGGTCGGTCGTAGGACCACTGCTGTGGAACATTGGATTCGACTGGCTCCTGCGGGGAACCCTCCTCCGTGGCACGAGCGTCATCTGTTACGCGGATGACACCCTCCTCGTCGCCCGGGGGAGGGACTTCAGGGAGGCAGCCAGTCTGGCCTCTGCCGGCGGATCCTTAGTGGCAGGAAGGATTCGCCGCCTCGGACTGAAGGTTGCGCTGCACAAAACCGAGGCCGTGTATTTTCACGGTCCACGGCAGCGCATCCCTCCCGACGGCCACATTATAGTGGAGGGCGTCAGGATCGAGGTCAAGGCCCAGATGAAGTACTTGGGCCTTGTCCTCGACAGCAGGTGGCGCTTCGGCCCACACTTTAGCGGGCTGTCGACGCGCCTGCTGAAGGCCGCGAACGCCCTGTCATGGCTCCTCCCGAACCTGGGGAGTCCGAAGGCGCGATGCCGGCGCTTGTATGCCGGCATCCTCAGGAGCATGGCCCTTTACGGGGCCCCAATCTGGGCGGACTCCCTCCACAGACGGGAGAACGCCACGGCCATCCGCAGGCCCCAAAGGGCCATTGCACTGCGGGTGGCGAGGGCTTACCGCTCGGTGGGCTTCTCTGCGGCGTGCGCTCTGGCCGGCACCCCTCCTTGGGAGCTCGAGGCGTGGGTGCTGACCAGAGTGTACGAATAGACGGCGCGCCGCAAGGCGCTCGGGGAGCCCCCCGTCGCAGAAGAGCGGGAGGCCGTGCGGCAAGAGGCGAAGGACGCAATCGTCCATCATTGGACGGAGGACCTCGCCACTGCCGCATTCGGCCGCCGAACACTGGACGCGCTCGGGCCAGTCCTGAAGGATTGGCTCGAGCGGTCCCGCGGTTTCCTCTCTTTCCGTCTGGTGCAGGTGTTGTCCGGCCACGGGTGCTTCGGATCGCACCTGCACCGGATCCAAAGGGAGGAGACCCCGTAGTGCCACGACTGTGGCGCGGCGGAGGACACGGCACAGCACACCCTCGAGGTGTGCCCGGCCTGGTCCGAGCTGCGCCTACCTTTGGTCGCAGCGGTCGGGCAGGACCTCTCGCTTCCCGGCGTCGTCAACTCGATGCTGGAAAGCGAGGGGGCCTGGGCAGCGGTCGCCTCCTTCTGCGAAGAGGTAATGTCACAGAAGGAGGCGGCGGAGCGCGTGCGGGAGGAAGACCCTCTCGCGGCGCCGCTCCACAGGCGAAGACGGGGCGTGAGACAGCGGTTGTATGATCGTCGTCACGCGCCTCCAGGTGGTGAACAGCGGGAGACAGGCGCGGGGGCGCCTTCTCCTGCATTGCACTGTTCACCACCCACGTCGTCAATCATTCCTGGGCCCCTCCCCCCCGACGAGAGGGGCGTGCCGGGCCCGCCGTAAAGGCGGGCGGTCGTCGGCGGGGGGCAGGATGGAAAGGCTCTGCCGATTCCCAGTCCCCCTCCACTCAGACGATGCGGGAATGCCGCTGGGTTGTTTAGTGGGTATACCGGTTCTACCGGGGAGTCCCACATACCCCACCCGTCCCCCGACGGGTGGGTATGCGTAATGCATTTTTACGAGCGCAAACAAAAAAAAAAAACCCAGTCGGGGGTTGCGGAAGGATCGTACGTTCCCGCGACCCCCGGCGTAGGTGTGAGATGGAACACCGGGGTGGTTTTTAGTCAGTAAGAGTCTGACAGACCCCGCCGTCCGCCCCAGGGCGGCGGACATCCATGAGGATTTTCCACCCCGGAAACAAAAAAAAAAAAGGTTATGTTAGAACAGTGACCATAACATAACCTAACCTAAATGATTCACCAACAGTAGAAGAGGATCTGGCGCTTGGCGGCCGCTGCATCTTTTCGGCGATATGTTATGTTTTCCCGGAATCCGGTCAAATGTCAATGTCGGTAGTCTCAATGTTTATGGCATCAATAGGACCAATGCTTTACTTTACTTGCCAAATAAAGATAATAGGATATGATAAACCTTACCCTTCCCTCATTAAATCCTGTTCTCACTCACAACTTTAATCACTCATATTCCTCTCGCCCTTTTCTGTCAGTTTGGAAACAGGCTCATATAATACCTCTACCTAAAACGATCCTTCTTTATTAACCCACTTTAGACCTATTTTTGTTCTCCCATTTCTCTAGTTTTTGGGCACATAGTTCATAGACAATTCTTATTTTTCTTGACGTCGATTCGATACTACCCCCTTTTCAATCAGGGTTTCGCCCAGTTCACAGTACTCTATCCACGCTTTTTTTTAGTAACCGACGACATCGCTGGGCAATGGAGAATAAGTCCCTTACTGTTCTTTTATTGCTTGACTTTAGTAGCGCCTTTAACACAGTGGATTTCGTCATTTTAGTAGGTATCAACAAATCTATCAATTTCTCTTCGTCCGCTCTAGTCTAGCCTGGTTCAGTTTTTTTCTTCGGGGCCGCTCTGTGTGTTCACCTTGAGGAGTCTTTCTCTGATTGGTGTAGCCTCACTGAGGGCGTTGCTTAGGGTAGCGTTCACTCACCTCTTCTCTTTTCGATTTTCATAAACTTTCTTACCAGAGTAATCTATTTCTAATTTCCATCTCTACGCAAATGACTTGCAACTGTACCGACATTTTACTGTAGCTGACGCGGGTTCTGCAATTGCTGCAATGAATCATGACTTGGCTTGTATCAGCGCTTGGGCGCAGTCTTTTGGTTTGCAAGTTAATCCAACTAAATTCCAGGTCATGATCATAGCCAACAGAAACGTTCGCAATGCGGCTGATGTTGCATTTCTGATGATGTCTTTATATCTCGATGGTGTTCTCATTGACTATACCGAAACCGCCAAAGATCTGGGTGTAATTATCGTGTGTATCAGAATGGCGGGTGTAATTTCCAGATTTGCCTAAATTTATTACAGTTATTTGGTACCTTCTGTGTACCTTTACGTACCTCTCTTGAAAATCTGTGTACCTACACCCGTATGATGATATTTTAAAAATTAGGTACACCCGCCATCCTGATGTCAGAACCGCGGGTGTACTGCTAACCAATATATGTAGCCAAGCGTACTGTTTATGTAAATTTGGTACCTCTTGTGTACCTGCAGATAAAAGTATTAAATAAAGGAAATACTGCAAGGTTGCTGCAAAAATAAAAATAAATATTTTCTTTCTTCGACGTATCTTTTAAAATAACAATCTACGTATTGATAACTTATCTTAAATATTAAAAAAAACTTTATGTATACATAATTACAAAAACAACATATTGCCCATTTTAGAATTGTGAAGGATTTATAGAATTAGGATGTTTGTCTATCAGTGTTTCCAGATACAACCGCGTCCTTGCATCAGAGTAATACAAATGCATCAAATAAAAATAGTTTAATTGTAGAGTGGTCCAGTGGTCGTAGTATGCGACTGCTGAACACGAAGTTGTGGGTTTGATCTCCACATAAAACAACAATTTGCGGATCACATTTAAAGTGTTGTCCTGAGTCTGTGTGTAAATTGTGTCCGTTAATTTCATTTCCGATTCCCGGTATAGTCACGCACGCAACAGTGACTAAATGATACACGGAGGTTTGGGATTACTATTAAAGATATTACACATTAAACGTATCTTGGCAATATGTTTAATATGGAGGTTCTAGGTTCAATTACCGAAGATTGTTATTATCCTTTGACGTCGTTACTATTGTTAGTTAGTATTATAAAATACAAAGTAACGTCGTGTAATAAAAAAATATTTTTTTATTTTTCGCAGCAACCTTATTATATACAGTATTTCGTTTATTTAATACTTTTATCTGCAGGTACACAAGAGGTACCAAATTTACATAAACAGTACGCTTGGCTACATATATTGGTTAGCAGTACACCCGCGGTTCTGACATCAGGATGGCGGGTGTACCTAATTTTTAAAATATCGTCATACGGGTGTAGGTACACAGATTTTCAAGAGAGGTACGTAAAGGTACACAGAAGGTACCAAATAACTGTAATAAATTCAGGCAAATCTGGAAATTACACCCGCCATTCTGATACACACTAATTATCGACTCCTATCTTTGACGTGCTCAGGTCAGTCGAAAGGTACATTTCTCGCTTCATTCGCTGAAATGCCTTCAAACTCTCCTTCCTGCCCTTGAAGACTAACATTTCTTTGGCACAGACACTTATTCAGCCGATTATAGATTATGCCGACGCCTGCTACCTGGATGCTACTGAGGAGCTATGAAACTAGTTTGAGCGCTTGCAAATCTTGTGCATTCGCTTTGTCTTCGGTTTGCGAAAGTATGACCATGTTTATCACCTTCGCAAGGAACTCAAGTGGCTCCCGATCCGGCTTCGCAGGAACACTCGGATTTTATGTCTCCTCTTCAACATCTTACACAACCCGTCGTATCCTTCCTACCTGCGTGAACGGCTTTCTCACGCTCTCCCTAGCGCCGCACCGTGTAGATCATACCTTAAATCCCATCCTCATAAAACAAGCCCAAGTACTTCTCTGTTCATGCTGTAACATTGTGGAACTCACTTCCGCCTAGCATACGAGATTTAAAATCTATTTCTCATTTCAAATATCGAGTGAAAGAGTAGGTAATTGTTATTTTATTACGCAATTACCCCGGTGTTTTTTTTTTGATAATATTAGCGTTTATGAAGAGGAAAATCCGTGGGTGTAATCATTCAAATTTATTAGGCGAATTTGTAACTATTTTCTTTGTTTGGACTTTGGATTCGCTATTTCGCTAGAGATCAAAAATCGTATTCAAGCGGAATCTTTTGTTATTCAGTTAACGAGGAAAGGTAATGCTCTTTCTGAAAAACAAATATAATAAAAAAATAATAATATATGTATGTTTATTAATTTAAGTATATGTTTTCTTTTTGCATTAGGTAGGTATTTAATATTCTAGTTGATGATACATGGGTGTGTATGATGATGATGTATCTGAGAGTCATGATCGCTACTACGACTACGAGAAAGAACCTGGCAGAAGGATCCAGTTGGGTTGGGTAGCATGGAAAACTTCGTCAGGCTTCTCTTCACACATACGAAAATGTTTGAAGACTAAGGTCTTCAACCGGTGCGCCCTGCCTGCTATAATGCTCATACTTATAAAAATGCTTATTTTTATTTTTGCGTAAACAAATCCGTCGAAGTGAACCAATAAGCATATAAGTATAGTGTTTAACTTTACCTGCGTTGTATCTAGAACCAGAATATTTGATATTTAAACATTGACCCCGATGACGCCGACAAAAAATTCGGCGGCGACGGCGGCGTGCATACTATTTCCGGCGGCGTGCGCCACGCCCACGCACACTTCTACTGCGCTGGACGCGCTTTGCAGAAGAATGGGTAAGATAAAGGTTCCAATATAGGTTCCTGTTCCGGTTCGGATTCTGTTAACGGAATCACTAAACACCGGTTCTTTCTGGGATTTTAGCCCTGCTCTACAGTCTTCTTGCTACTACTGATGCCTCAGGATGCTTATACACGAGATAACGCATGTTCACCTGTGCTATCCATATTCTTGAAAGGAGATAACGTGGCTGTGGATATCAGAGGCGTCAAGTTTACAAGTTAGCGACACCCACATCTGAAAGATATGTGCATCTGGACTAAGGGCCCATTTTTTTAATCCTTGCGAAACAAGTTGAGATTTATAATTAGTTAAAAATAGTAAAACCTTGAAGCAAAGGGGCACAGTATACATAATAGTAGGTACAGAAGATTCACTCCGCAAAATCATTTAAATAAATAGCGACTTGCTACGACACAATAAAGTGCAATTCAGGTCGCACAGCGCTATATTCACCTGGAAGTTGCCTCTTCTTCTATCGCGTTACTTTTATTAAAGAATAATTAATCAGAATATTTAATTACCAATGTGCCTCTTACTCAACTTTAGAGAACAAATGACGATTCAAATAAACCTAGGTTATGTAGGTACCTACTTAAGTACCTAGGTAATTGATTGGGCAAATAAAAAAGTATGTACGAGTACCCTGTTGTCTACATAATCACAATTTTACTAAGTACATCATATTAGTTCATGGTAGGTACCTACACACCCAAACAATAACACTAAAATAAAATTTAAAAAATGTACTTTCCTACCCATAGGTCAAATGTAAACCTGACCTTGTAAACAGAACTTGTAAGTAACTAACTATACTATAACAATTATAATGAATATTCGAACTAAGTACGTAAATACGGGTGACATAAATAAAAACAACAAAAGTAAACATTTGGTAATTTGGTACTGCCTAATTAGATACTTATAGGTAGACGTGCATTTCTTTACCTTTCGAAGTCCACTGGAAGTACCTAATCATTTAAGCAGCCGAATGCGATGCAATATGCTATTGCCTTGCGAAGAACGGACGACGCGACGCGGCCCGTGCGTGAGTATCGAACCCATGCGAGTGCGATCCAGCCGGCGCACAGTGTGGTATTTTCATGATCTAGACGGACAATATTATTTAACTCAATATATGTGTATGGAATACCCTAACAATTAATCAAGTACGTATTAAATAAAATTTAAACACATTGGGAAGGTTTTAGATATTATATTTCAACATAATAATACAAAAAAAAAACAAACAATTAAAATAAAATAAAAATAATGATTTATTTCTCTCAAAAAGGTACAGACTTTGGTTCATGTCATATTATGTCAAATCAGACAGAATTACATAAATTAGATAGGTACCTATCAGTCAGAATCTTCATCAAATTCTTCGGAATCTGATAGATATCGTCGTAATTCACCGTGGTCAGATGACAAAAGCTCGCGCACTTCAGAAGTAATTTGACCCCGTTTAGTTTTTGGAGGAGCCCTTAAACTTGCAATGAATGGATCTGATGACACAAGCAATCTATTTAGTAAATCAGTGTTTGTATTAACTCTTGACGACTTTCTCGTAAAGAGTTCTCTAAATTTTCTATTGTGCTTATTTCTAGCCTCTTGTGCTTCTTCCGAAAGTTGTCCTATTGGAAGAACACATGCAGCAATGATATCTTTTCCGTGGAAAAGTATTTTATGTACGCTTACAGGCATTGCGTACCATGAGTACTCTTTAATATATAGCTTCCTTGTTTCCTTAGCGTATTTATGAAGTTTATCGACATTTATCGGAAACCCGCTATTTATACATTCTAATATGACACGGAAGCGATTGATAAGCTCAACATTAACACCTGTTATTTCTGCTGACATTTCAGCATTTCTGAAAAACTGCGAGCCGTGTTCCCGTCATTTGTATTGCCTGTCTGTTGTTTAGGCATATCTACCAATAAGCCCAACTCGCGCCTAAACTTCTCTTGTACGTTTTTCTTTTTTTCAGCTACTTTTTTTTATTATCTGCTCCCCGAGCCTGCCATGTTTTTATATCAAGACGATAAGATATGTGTAAGATGCATTCAAAAAATCTTATCCATGAATGCAGAGGGGACAGGCCCAATGAGAGAAACTCGCTTTTTACCGTCTTTTTTAACATCAGCCTTTCGTTGTTCATTTCTCTAGGCTTTGCACCACATAAATAACAGGTTTGTGTGGACGCGCACGAAGTTACTGCATTACAAATTTTGCCATCAATCATGCAGAATATCAATGTTGGCTTTACAAAGACTTCTGTGTCATTTACAACAATTTTAGTAGGCGACAAAGTAGTTACCTGCTCCTTAACTTTGTCAACTTCCGTAAGAATTAAGTCCACAGTTTCCTTTCCAAATACAAACTTAATGGGTCTACAATATCTAGTAGACGATGTGGAAGGATTTTGCCACACAATTGTTTTAATGTCTTGGTCACTCACTGCATACATTTGGATAGGCACCATCGAAATACTGAATAAACTGGCATCACTGCAATGTTCGTCCGAAAATTTTTGTTTGTACCTGGTTTGTTCCGCTCCATCACAACCCCATTTCACAATTATATCCAGGTTTCTCAAGTCGGTTATAGTCTTCAAGACCTCTTCTTGTACTTTGCATAGTCGTGTAATCGTGTGATCCATTAAAGATTGTAGTTTAATTTCAGCGTGCGTTTCGGTGACATTAATACCACTAGGATAGCACATTTGTTTTGCCGCTTTAACTTTATAATAAGGTGGATATAGTTTTTTATTCACTTCTTTTATTTGCTGGCGTATAACATTATATTGATGTGATGAGAGATTTGCATCTATAATTAATGAGAGAGCTTGTTCTTCTGAAAGTCCGTAATGGATTTTGCATGCAGAACTCTTCCGCGCTTTTTTAATTTTTGTACCTCTCTGAGGTGAAAAGAGACAAAGTTCTCTTACAATAGCAGCTGAATCTTTTTTTCCAGCTTGTCGAAGGCTTACCTCGGTTGCCATCGATAACTCTTCCTGGCTCGATGTGTCAAGGAGCTGTTGAATTCGTCGCCTTTTTGTTTTATCGCTTGAATGTTCAAAGACTTTTTGTGGTCTTCCGGGTCGGTTACTCGTTCCAGGTAGTGAAATATCCATGGTAGGTTCACTGACAATATTTGGAAGCGAAATATTCTCTTCTAACCACGAAGAGTTCGCTTTAAAGAAGCGTTCTCGGTGCCTTCCCGACTTCGACCATTTTGCATCGATTTTTGTGCAATTATTTCTTATTATTGTTCTAATTCTCTTTAAATTGTCATCACTGAGGGGTGGGTCACCAAGTTCTTGTAGAATATGATGTAATAAGGCATCCATTCTCGTTTGTTTTGCGTTTGCAAACCAAACATCGAAAAACGAACGTCGCGATATTTGCGGAGTCATTCTGAAAATAAGAAATAATTGTATGAGTGTCGCAAACTTTCGCCAACTAATAAACTTGTTACGTATAGCTTAAAGATGGTTCTTTCATTAGAATATAATACGTGATCGGAATAATGCGGAATAATAAACTAAAACTCAAGTACAAACTAAAAAAACTTTTTTATTTACCATAAATACCTTGATCTATTCTTTTGAACCTAACGATAAAATTTATACACGAATTAAAGAAAATATGTATGCAAACTTACCTTGAGATTCACGTGGAAACAATAACAACAAAAAATCACTATTAACGTACACAAACACAGCGTATTCATCGAGCAAACTCAGACGAATGACACGAGCGCGAGGCGTACGTGTCTGTGAAGCGCAGGTAGGCGGCCGTTCCGACCCTTGTATCTATTGTTCGGCACGACTTCTGGGTAAATAAACCTTTGTCCATTGTAGTATAACTTGTCTTCAGTCAATACACACTAGTGTTAAGCCTGTTCAGACAAGTACCAATAATTTATAATGTCCGTCTAGATCATGAAAATACCATACTGTGCGGCGCGCGGCAGCCTCACTGAATTGGTCCAACAAATCAACCGCGCCGCATACTTATAGCTTCATACCTAAAATGCGGAGTGCGCCTGGTCTGGCAAAGGTTTATAAATTTCTTAAACGTTAATTAAAACTTGGCTTCAGCACCCTCGAAAACCACAAAAACTCTCTCTCGAAAGTCGCTTTTAACGCTTTTTCGTTTCGTGACGTTTTTTTACCAGTTTACTCCTACTGCAAGCCGCGATAGAACTTCGTTCCAAAAATATAAGGTCTTAATTGATTTTTATTAATACTTTAATTTTATTATTTTTTATCAAAACTCCCAGTCTAGATGTGTGAATAAGGTTTAGATATGGCCACAAAATTAAAAAAAAATCTGTTATGTTTGATTATTTCTCTTAGCTGACACGCGTCGGGCTCGCTCGGGCGGGAAACGCAATAATACACTACAAGTATACCAACCAGGAGTACCAGAACATGGTGTGCTATAATGAGGATGGAAAATATTTTGCTCACAGCACAAGCCCTCTTCTTGGAGCGATTTGGGAGAAGACCATCTCTGCAGTCCATCCTTGGAGGTGTGCAGCGGCACATAGACTATGGGTTCTACATGCCACCAGCTGCAGACGGAGGCAGGCAACGAGTGCCAGCAAGAATTGAGGACGACATCGCCGATCTTCTTTTTGTATGTAACGTGACCAAAATTACCGTGTGGCGCCTTCTGCGGGATAACGGGAAGCATCCATTCAACTCCACGCGTCTGATGATTTCCATGCGAGAACCTACCCGCCACTTTATTTTTTTTGTTTCCTGGGTGGAAAATCCTCATGGATGTCCGCCGCCCTGGGGCGGACGGCGGGGTCTGTCAGACTCTTACTGAGTAAAAACCACCCCGGTGTTTCATCTCACACCTACGCCGGGGGTCGCGGGAACGTACGACCCTTCCGCAACCCCCGACTGGTGCCGGCCCGCCGCTGCGGGCCTCTTCGGGTCTGGGGGGGAGTGAGGTGTTTGCCTCCCCCCGCGACGTCTAAGAGGGGCGCGCGTGGAACACTACGCGCCGCCACCTCGGGTGTCGCCACTACGCCAACCGCCATCACTAGACCATTGCGACCGTCCTACGCGTTTAGTGTAGATTTGTACCATAATTTATTATAAATTAATTATTTTTATTATTAAATTTGGATTTTTTTGTTTTGTGTTATTTTTATACTGGCAATCACGACGAAATGTATAGAGAGAGGAACATTTAAACTACAAGGTTTTAATGTCATCATTCGTTATTAATATTATACCTACGCAATCAGTTTACATTTACCACCCCTTCTCTTCATTTTAATCTATTAGCATGGTGTAGAACATTATAAAAAAAATAGAGTAACAAATGACGTAAACTATTAGACAAATACCCACATTTCACAAAAGAGAAAATGAAAAATCACATCCGATGTGGGTATCCATTTTTAGTTTTATGAATAACCTTACTGTAAATACAATTATAAGTATCCTATAAAATATTATTTATAAGGAAAATGAGGAAATAGTTATATCATTTGCATTGCATTGCAGGAAACCACAGCGGTGTAAATGTTCCTCTATACATTTCGTCGTGATTGCCAGTATAAAAACAGCAGGCGTTTAAAAATATATTTTTCATTTTCAAAATTACTTTTAAGCCTTTTGCCGCATCTGATTGTGCTTTTGGTACACATTGCTACGCTGTTTTCATACTTAGATGGTAAGTACTTTGCTCAGATTATTAAAAATACACCTCAAATTCAGACTGGCGGGTCAGTTACTTTTTTAAAATAACTCGTTTTATAAAAGCACATTGCTTTATATTTTACGCACATTCCTCACATCGATGACTACGGCAAGTGGCGGTTCTAGCGGCCAACTATTCTTTGTCATAGCGTCTTAGTTTTTTTTGTAACAAATTCACGATAGGTGTGTAAAGTAACAAATTAGCACTAATTCCTGGCAAAGTTTCATCAAATATTATGAGGTGGCCGCGCGGTTGAAACGGACATTATTTTCCTGGCAAGTATCATGTACCATTTTCGGTCAATGCAGACGCCCACTGAGATCTATAATTGGGGCTTGAGGCTTTGTTTCAGGTAAGATGAGATCATAAAGAATTTATTAATTTTATCATTCCATGGATAAGGCGTGTCAAGCTCTTGTCAAGATATCTAGAAAAAAAAGGAAAATAAAACCAAGGTATCATGTCCAGAGCATTTATTGCGTAAAATAGTCAAAATTCTACAAGAGTAGGCAAACGTCACAACTTTAATGTGGAAACGCTTAGAGAATCATCAAGGCAGATAACATTTATTTCATTATTAATCTTACACACATCTCTTAACACCAGAAATTTAATTAAGAACGGAATTCACTACTGAAATCTGCTGTTGACAGTCTATGTGAGAGCTTAGTGGTAAGGTAGGAATATAATGACTTATGCTAAGGGACAGGGGGCCGCCAATCCAACAACACTTGTTGTGACAGGAACTCGTCGCCTGCGGCCGCCCGCAGGGAACTGCCGGCCCAACCACGGCCGCGCCGGGCGACGGGATCACCTGTCCGACGTGCACTTAGCCGCCGCCGCCTTACCTTGTCGTTAGTATCCCCTCACCGCGTATTTAGCAACGAGCCGAGGACACACAACCGGTCAAGCGGACGTATATAACGATTACTACTGAACGAGCGCCTACCTTCGCTCGGGGCTCGTCGGCGGGCGGCCGGGCCGGCTCTGTCAACAGAAGACGTTAGTGCGGCGACGGCCCGGCGCGGCCGGGTCCGGGCGGCTATCGGTAGCGCGGCTGCATGACCATGCCGCTCGGGAACATCGCGCCCATCGGCATCATGCCGCCCGGCAGCAGCATCCCTGCACACACAAAGGCTCGCTCACTAGGCGCCGACACTCAGGCGAGTAGCAACAGGGGACCGCGGAGGTCCAACACACGGCTGGGCCGTTGTGACTGCTGAACAATCGCCTGTCACCTGACGCGCCGCTCGCGGCGTGACGTCACGGCCGCGCCGCGAGCTAGGCGACTGATAAGGTGCAGTATAAGCAAAGGAACACAGGTAGGTAGGATAAATAATTCACATGAAAAATCACACTTCCAAAATACTCGGCGATGTAATAATCGTAATATCCGTAGTTCATGCATGTTTCAGTGTGATCCGAGAATGGTTGCTCGTAGAATCCAATTCAGCCAACGACTATTAACTCGTTCTTTTCATGCACATTGTAAAGCGACAAAACTACTGTACGTAAATATAATATTAGTGTACCCACCCGTAAACCGACAAAGTCATATCTTATATGACACTACGAGAAAATCGAGACAGTAATAAGATAAGAGCTACTACAATAAGCAAATCCATTAAGGAATGTGAATAAAATTACCGCTCATTTTCATTCCGTTCCTCCGATAGTGCAGATGGCACATCAAAATCACAGTTTAGCTCTTGACAGTGTTTAGTCTATGACGAGTGGCTCTGAACTAGGGGGGTGAGAGGTCGGTCGAGTTAGTGGGCGTTAGGGTGAGTATCGACAAGCTGTTATGTGTTTAGATTACTGAGAGACAGATATCGTGTACGTCGCGGGCACCGGAGCTAACATCATCCAGTGCTATCATAATAACATCAAGTGGCACCCACCGAGCGACAATGACCGCAGCCTGCTCTGAAAGCCAAGCACTGAGTGTCTTGTGCTGCCTTCGAACTTTAGCGAACTAAGTGGACAACTGCTCCACGCGCTTAAACACAAGCGATCAGTTCCTTACACACAGTGAAAATAAACTAAAGCTAGTCAAGTCTTAATTAGATCATACATGTTGTCGTGGAAAATAGAAAAATAAAATCAGTCTAAGTGAATGCACTTTTTATTTGATTATCAAATATTCATGACACTCCATTTTCCACGTATATTGTAAAAAGCACGCGTCACGTGAGTAACAAAAGTAATTAAAACAGAAGTTGTCTTACTGTCTTCTTAAACTAAACTATCGTAAAGCAATATTATTACTAAAGAAAACCACCCATTCTATATTATTCTTAAGTTCAATAAATGCAAAATAATACCATGTGTCAGTGTTACAGAGCTAAATTGAACGTGTGAACTGTGTTCTTGTCAATATCTTATGCGAATATAAAAATATGGACGACTCTAATAAGTTTTCAATGGGAATGTACTAAAATCCAGTCTTTTAACTAACATTTAACATTACATAATTTCTTTGGTTTACATTGTACAAAAAAAAATTCAACGAGTCTCGGCTTTGGACCATTTCAACATCAAAAAATACATTTTGTTACAAGTAAATACATTTAACTTCATGTTCAATGTGCAACATCAAAGACAACGAGAATATATCATTACGAATTACCTAATACTTTGATATGTCCTACGTTAGAGTATATCATATCCACACAAATACATCATATAACTGTTCATTGGGGGGGTCATCTGAAAGGACATCAGAGGTTTAAACACGGACAAGAAAAGGATAGCAGTCGTAAGCATACGAGCAGCTCATCTAACCAGCATATAACGAGAACCTTTATATAATTCATCAAGAAACACTGGTAAACACGATAAAAAGGGGGGATGTAAACATTATCAAACAATGTCTAAACATTATCATACTTAGAATGTCCTCGAGAAGTCATTGAGCGCGGGAAGTGCTCGAGATGCACCCGGGGGCGTTTGCAAAATGCTTTATGACCACTTAGTGGCTAATATTATGCTTAGGTAACTTAACAAAAATATGTGAGCAGTAGTTTCAGAATTTCGGATATGTCAATCAACTAGGAGTCGAAAACGTGAGCCAAAATATTGAAAACATGGCAGCTTGCAAATGCCTTGAGTTGACGCAGTTTGCAAATGCCACCTGTCGGTGGGGGGTTCGCCAGAGGTCTAGCGGTATTCGTGTGGCGCATAGTGCGGGTACTGACCGGGCTGCAGCTGGCGCACGAGGTTGAACTGGGGCATGACGGGCAGCATGGGCATGACGGGCGGCATCTGCGGCACGGACACGGGCACTTGCACGCGCGGGACCATGCCGGACGGCTGCAGCATGCTCACCATGCCCCCCATGCTGCCCATGTTGCCCATGCTGCCCATGTTGCCCATGCTGCCCATGCTGCCCATGCTGCCTATGCTGCCCATGCCGCCCATGCCCATACTGCCCAGCACGCCGCGTCGCAGAGCCGCGGCCGCCTGCTGTTGCCGTGCTGCCGCTACGGCCGCGTTCATATGCGCTGCCACCTGTCGAAAACAAATGATCACGTTAGTATTACTCATATTATTGCTATACGATTTTTACGATCTACGGGGAGGTTGACTAGCACAGAGCACTTCATTAGCTTGCTTTTAGACAACACAATAATAGGCTTGAAAAATCCGTCTTTCCAACAGCTATTGTTGAATTGTCAAAAGGAAATTGATTAAGACTGTATGTAAATAGAACCAGGGATATGTGGAGCTGATTGCTCTACCAAATTAGGATTATTAGAAAAAAAGATTAGCTTAGAGTACAAATTCAGTAACTATCCAATTTTTTGCTGTATAAGTTAAAACTGCAGTATTTACGAAATCTCTACAACAGAGTTTTAAATATTTCTCCTCGTGTAAAACCAACTTTGGAGGTAACAACTATTCGGTATATAATAATCGACACACAAAAATAAACATAAGCACGTGCTTTAAGTGAACAAAATTTCCGGTATCTTTGACATTAATTAAACATCTTTAGAACTCAAATTAAAAATGATTAGGAAAATGTCTTAGATGGATCAAGTTAGTATGCGTTGTATTTCAAATCATAATGCAAAGGATAATTACTAACAATACTATCACTGACAATAGTAAATTATTAATAAGCAGCAATAATATTATAACAGAGGTGCAAAAACAAAAAACGTGAGCAAACTACATCAAAGTGCTATCAAACGACATAAATAGAAAAATATAAAAGAACCACTAACCCATACCTCTGCTTGACTCGTACTGGGTGTGATCATAGCGGGCGCGGGCGCAGGCTGCGCGGCTGGCGCGTCCGGCTTGGGCTTAGCTCGGTACTTGCCGTTCCTTGCTCTGATCTCTTCTAGCGACACGTCTTCGGGCGGGTGAATAATCTTGGAACCTGCTCCCGTCGCCGTGACAAGAGGACACGAGTTCACTGCAGGAAGCTTCACATCCCCGTTCTCTTTGAGCTCAGAACTGCAAGATGGCGTTGTCGTCGTCGGCGGCGCACTTATCGTCGCGTTGCTGTAGTAGGTAGTGGTAGTGTTTGATCCAGAATACATACTGAGGTGGGAGTTTAAATGGATTATAGTCGTTGCTTGTATCTTTTAAATAATCTATTCATACAATAAGTCTTGTTCCCTTGAGTCGATCTCGTTAGAGCCATTTTGTTATCATTGTAATTCGTTTATTTGGCCTCAGAACATGTTAAATTAACAAAAATAAGGGAATTTATTATATTACAAGTTATTCTACTTTTATTTATCTTCATTCTTGGTCCATTGCGCGTCTCTTGGCAGAATATTATCTCTTTATGGTATACATTCTACTTTGTCGCAATTACATTCCGATGTGAATAAATATACAGGGTGTGGCGTAAGTAGTGGTCCACCGTTCAGGATTCGATAAACCAGATAATTAACTATAACAATTAAAAATTTTAACCATTTTTACCCAAGGGTTCCGAAAATATTTCCTTTTTCTTTTATTTACGAAATTTCTACCTTTTATAACAAACTTGTTTGTAGTTTCAACAAAAACCATTTTTTTTTCATTTTGATTACTGTTAATTACCTACTGCTGAATACTAGAGCTATCATGATAAATCGCACCCTTAAAACATAAGTGGCACTATACAAAAAATGACATTTTTTAGTTAAGTATACAGTCAAAATGCATAGGACGAAACGCGCCTAATGCAAAGACCCCGGTAGTTCTAATGCGCCAAACTTTCGCTAGATGTTGCTAGTGTCACTTATGAATTTGTCACAATTTGTCCGGTCGGTAATTGATAAACCGGCACTACGCCAGATCGCGTCAAGTCACCGGAGGGAATCCTTGTCGAGGTGAGTTAAAAACTGGCACTTTGTGTAAAGGGCCACTTATTTAATACATTTGCTTTCGAATATTTACAGTGAGTAAATGCATAAGTGGCAGTTTGAATATAATGCCAGTTATTTAATAACTTTAGTGTGGACTTTGTTTTTATATGAATTCAATAACGGGCATTTTCTGTAAAGCGCCATTTAATCAATAAATTTGCTTTCAAATATTAGCTGTGCGTAATTGCATAAGTGGCAGTTTGAGTTTAGTGTCAGTTATTTTTTAACTTTAATTAGGTTTTTGTTCTTATACGAATTTAATAACGGGCATTTTCGGTAAAGAGCCATTTAATCCATAAAGAATCATGGCAAGGTCCGTACATTAATTTGTACAAAAAAATTAATTCATTTAGAGGGTTCAAAATATTTTCCAATTTTGAGAATACATTACGAGGAGTAGATTGATCTACTTATCATAATTTTAAAACCCCGCATAATTAAAATATTTCGAAATGAAAATATCAGTTTTTCGTTTCAATCTCGTTGCCCATTTTGCTGTATTAATAAAAAAAAAACGACGTGACAATGACGGATCTGTCAAACTGACAGACAACTTCAGATGAGTCATGTGAATAGTTTGTTTACGGAACACACTGACCTCTATTAAAATAATAGAGGTCAGTGACGGAACAGCAGAGAATAGTTTGTTTACAGAATATAACGTTTACAGTGGCGTTATGAGTTGAAAAAGTATCATTATATCAGTAGAAAGGGTGTGACTACTGTGATGAAGGCTACGGGGCATCCAAGAGTCAAGACAGACAAATTAGGCACACTACTAACTTATAAACTGCG
Organism: Brachylomia viminalis; assembly: GCA_937001585.2. NCBI lineage: Eukaryota > Metazoa > Arthropoda > Insecta > Lepidoptera > Noctuidae > Brachylomia > Brachylomia viminalis. The sequence goes on along the minus strand of OW443303.2, from coordinate 5,989,430 downwards.
ATAAGGACGAAAGAAGCCAGCCGCAGCAGCAGTACGACAACAACCGTCTACATTGAGGGTGCATTTATTGATATTGTATATATTAATATGTCTACCGTTAGAAGACGTCAAATTAATATCAAGCTTGTGTAAATATTGATGGGCATTAATCTGTTGAAAGTGTAATACGTTCATATGAAAAATTATCTATGAAAATAACATCAGGTTACGACTTATAAAATAAAAAACCACATCATGATTAAAGTATTTATTCCTCTTCTACAAAAACATGATTTAAATGCTGAGCTGGTAATAAAATGTTATCCTGATACCCTGCCCATCCCAAATACCAAACATCATCATATTAAATCATCATAGGCCAATCGGAGGGAGAATAATATATTATCCCGATCAGCTGTGATACTTATAAAGTCAGATGAGCGCCTATTAAGGTTCAATGAGACCACCACATCTGACAAGTTAGTATGCAATTGAAATCGTTCAATTTATAACATTTAAAATATTTTGAGCATCACTACGATCTTTCAACTGCACAGCAAACTTATTGTACAAAGCCACTGCTATCTTAAAATCCTGCTTGAGATGTAGCAGAGCTTTATTATTAAATTCATGCCTAAATAATTTATAGTCTCTTTTCATGTGACCATTCACCGCCTCTACCACCCAGCGACAAATAGTGACGCAACGGCTTTGGTTAGCTTGTTGTGTGGTTAATTGATTGTTTCCTTGCATTAAGGAGTGTGGCATATGGGGCTCATAACCACACTGTTCTAATAACATTATTGAATCCCTAAAACCTCTATCCAAAATGAAAACGTCATTTTCTATGAAATATGCTCTTACTGCATCATTGTCATCATTAAAAAGGGACAACATAATCTCAGCATCTGAGGTTGTAGCTTTGTATGGACCCAGGCAATCCAAAATATATCCATCACATAAAACTACCATCATAGGTTCCTATACTTATGCAAAGAATAAGAGTCTTTTTGAAAGCTGTAATTGCTACTTTTGTAAGTAAAATTATAGGTGCCATCCCAAATAAAAATGGGTTTAACGTTATGGCCATAAATGCCATTAGGAATTAATACATTGTGTGATAGCATCTGTTGTCTGGTAATATGGGATAGACCTAAATGTCTAGGAACAAACTCCTCTGTCATGATTTTCCTGACCTTATTCATGTAGCCCTCAAGTGTACGCCTCGGAACATTCATGAGGCTTGCTATTCTTTCATCAGATTCACCACTTCTATATTTAATTAAAAGGGCCGATAAACCAGTCTTCATATTTTCTTCAGAAAGCCTTGGAACCAGGTCCAACAAACTTAAAGTTTTGTCTTGTCAACCCAACCCAATATTGCAACAAATTGTCATCTATGTTAAGAATTTCTTCAAAGTTGTAAGTCTGATTGTGATTTATATAACAAAATATGTGCTCAATTTGCTGCGAGTTGAAATATAGTCTGATTGTGATTTATATAAGAAAATATGTGCTCAATTTGCTGCGAGTTGAAATATGAAGTACTGGAATTATACAGTGCATCCCACTCATTGGTTATAAGATGAGTACTACAAATCCTAATATGGGTTGGAAATATCTTGTAGCAACCTAATACTCAATGACTCTGATATAGTGTATCTATGTTGTTGCATTGTGGTAGTGCACAGTTATATGGGCTTCCGGTTGCCCTTTTGTAATTAGGTAATAGAATGGTAGGCGTATTTTCTTGAGGTACATTTGGTACATTGGCAGGTATCCATTCTGAACCTGACGATGGTGGAGAGCTGGGCTGTGATGACAACTCCTGATCAGAAATTAAGTGCAGTGCAGGGGGCCGTACTATGACGTGTTAATTCCATCATTGTTCCAGCGTGGAAGAGAGAAGGAGCTATACATGACCGATAGCACTATCTCTTTTTCTCAATGGAATCATGATGGCGTTAACAGCTCATAGTACGGCCCCAGGTACTACAACTGTATCTTCTTGCGGTTGCTGCTCTGGCTCTGCTCTGCTCAGGATCGGGGTCTGATGCGGCATCCGGGCAACAGTACATCCCGCTGCTCTGTAGCAGTTGCGGCACAAGCGATCCAATGGATTCACCTAGAAATAATTCAAAACTAAAGACCAACATCCTTTAAAGTATAGTTTGCCACTATAGTTTACTAATAACTATAAATATGTACTTAGATCAGTATAATCTCATACCATGCTAAATTCACGCCTTTTGCATGGTGGTAAGCATAAAGTACAGAATCAACACTACTACTATTTATAATAAAATTATGTAAAGAACTAACCTGATGAGGTGCAATATTGTTTGAGATCAATAGTTGTATTTGTTGTTGCCTTGCAGTTGGGTTTGTACGCACTACAAGTTCACTTTGAATCCTTAAAACAGAGCGCCCACATGTAATGCAGACTCTTGAGTGTCCAATAACTCTTTGAGGCTGGCTTACGCTGCTAGAGCTAGCTTCAGATGGATGACTGTCAGTAGCAGTTTCCATAGTATTCAATGATTCATTGATAGCCCTCATAGCTGCTTCCCAGCACTGAACACATAAATGCAGTCCATCTCAGTTACCTGCAACATTACAACAATTATAACAATATATAACATAAAATGCCTTGTTTCCCCGAAGGGTTGGGCAGAGGTGTACCTACAGTACACCCACATTTCGGCAGTTATGTTTAAGTCCCATGTAATAGGGGGCGAGCCATCGCGACATATACCTACCTAACACGTGGGGAACTATGTGAATAAATGAAAATAGGTACTTACTATGACAGGAGAAATCCATTCTGCTATCATTGAGATTGTTCTTGTGTCTAACTCTTCTAAAACGAGTATACGCCGGGAATGGTGAAGATCGAGGTCACAGTTGATACACCTCATTGTGTAAATCAAAATCCAGTGTCGAGAATATAAGCACAAAGTCAAAGATAAGCGTGAAATTCAAAAGTCCGTGGTAGAAGCCGAGGTTTCAGGGTAAAGCAGAAATCAAACGTCCAAGAAAGTAGCTAAAAACCGTTAAAGAAAGCGAAAATAACAACGAAGCAAGAATACACGCAAGACAGTCGATGACAGTCGAGGTCGACGATCAAAGCACAGATTACTAAACTAGTAGCAAGGAACAATTTTTATTTTTAAATATTAGTTTTATGGAGCAAGGATCAAAGATAGTCTGTCCCATAGATTAAAATAAAAGCGGTCTGGCGGTCTTACACTGACAACGGCTGTTTCGTTCTAAAATAAAGAGCTCCTAGTTAAACTATTTACTTTTAACATTATATTTTTATTGCGGGGTTTTAAAAATATTGTAAATTCCTGAAGATTCTCTTCAGGTACCCAAGAGTACAAGAGCTAGAATTTCAACTTCTCTAAATATCTTAATTTTTTTGTACAAATTCTGCCATGATCCTTTGCTTTCAAATATTCGCTGTGCGCAATTGCATAAGTGGCCGTTTGAGTTTAGTGTCAGTTATTTTTTAACTTTAATTAGGATTTTGTTTTTATACGAATTTAATAAGGCAAGGCTTTTTGTTTAAGGCATTAAACTATCATGGATCCGAAGAGAAGTAGATGTAGAAGAATCATAGAATTATCAACTCAGAACAACGATGACGATGATGAATCTCAAAATACTAAGCCTGCCTCTAAAAGAAATTCCGATATTGTTGAACCCCTTTCAACAATGAGTGCGTCCGATTTGAACATCATGAGAAGTTCACCACCCTTACCTAGCACTTATCACAACGAAACGAACAGTGACGATGGTGACTTTTCTCCCGCCTCAGACGATGATAGAACATACTTTCCATTAAAGAAAAAATGCCGGAGATCGAACTCAAGCTCGTCGTCATCGTCTTCATCTTCCAGCTCGTCGTCATCTTCTTCCTCAAGCACATCATCCAGTGCAGCTTCAGCTTTCTCTGTACAAAGTCCAAACACCCAACAAATGACTCAAAGTACCAAAGAGACACGTAATAATTTCGACCCTACTAATCCGGATGACGAAACAGAGTACGCAAATAGTAACATAAATGGCCAAATGGCAAACGCTTTAAAAATTGATGACATTTCCTTCACTCAGATTGCTGAAGTTTCTAATAATCATCAAAGAAGTGATCATCTTTCTGCTGATTCGAATCTTCAAGATGGTCTTGCTCCGAATGATGATGATCATGTTGCCTCTTCCAGCTTTGCCGATAACGTCGAAATTATACATTCTGATACAAATGACACAGGAACGATGAACGATGCTGCAAAAGAAGCTCCAACTCAGCCAGTTGATCTAATTACAAGAAAACGAAAGAAGAAAAATATGATCGTTACTACAAATATTGTGAAGATTCTAAGAAATGCAGGCAAAAAATATGTTTCAAACTCAAAAAAGAAAACCGCTTTTCCAGCTAAAACGATTAAGGAACCTTGTGGAAGTACATGTCGGCTGAAATGCTCAGATAGAATTTCTGAAGAGTCAAGAAAACTTATTTTTAATGATTATTGGGCCATGGCCTCATTGATGCGACAGCGAGAATACATAGCTCGTAACATAACAGAGATAAAGCCTAGATATCAATATAAAAAGATTAATTCCAATAGAAAGCCAAAAATGGCTTTCAATTTCGATGTTAAAGGCTCCAAAGAAAGGGTTTGCAAAACCTTTTTCAAAAATTCGCTGGATATTACAGACAGGTGCATAAGAACTGTAGTAGAGAAGAAAAATGCATCAACAGGTGTTCTAGAAGGAGAAAAGAGAGGCATGCATGGAAACCACAGAAAGGTACCCGCTGAAATGATAGAAGAAGTGAAAAAACACATTAACAGCATTCCTCGCATCGAAAGCCACTACTTGCGCAAGCAAACTACCAGAGAATTCATAGATGGTGGAAAAACATTAACTGATATTTATTCAGACTACAAAGAAGATTGCATAAAACAAGGATTGCCCTACGTACAGCTACATACCTACCGAAAAGTTTTCAATAACGACTTTAACATTGGCTTCTTTGTGCCCAAGAAGGACCAATGCGAACAATGCACAATATACAAGCTCGCCGAAGGTCCTCAAAAAGAAGTTCTGAAGGAAGACTACGAACGACATCTAGCAGAGAAGGAGAAAAGTCGCGAAGAAAAAGCTAACGATAAAATGAAGGTTTCAAGCAACTTTATCGTCGCATGCTACGACCTACAAGCGGTAATGACGATACCTAATGGAGAAGTATCAACTTTCTTCTATAAGTCAAAGATAAATTGCTTGAACTTTACTATCTCTGAACTTGCAAGAGATAATACTGAATGCTTTTTTTGGGACGAATCGCAAGGTAACCGTGGAGCAAATGAAATAGCCAGCTGTGTCTTGAAATACTTGCAAAAGAAATCTTCTTTAGCTGACGAAGACTTAAATGTAGTTTTCTATTCAGATAACTGCTGCGGCCAGCAGAAAAATCAGTTCATCATTGGTATGTACATCTACGCAGTACTTAACTTGAAAGTAACATCTATAACACACAAATTTTTAATCCGTGGACACACACAGAACGAAGGAGATGCAGCACATTCAACTATTGAGAAACAAATAAAAAGAATGCTTAAATCTGGACCCATTTATGTGCCTTCCCAGTACGTATCCGCTATCAGAAGTGCAAAAAAACATGGCAAACCATTCATAGTAAACGAAATGGCTTATAACGATTTCAAGGACATCAAACAACTGCCCGTTCCTAGATTGAACAAGAGTGTTGAAAGTGAAGTTGTAAAGCTATCTGATATAAAAGTCATCAAAGTGGTGAAAATTGAAGATGATAAGGTAAAAATTTATTACAAAAAATCCTACTTTGATGATTTCAAAGAACTTGACCTGGGAACTAAAAGAGTCAGTACAAGGAACCAGCGGACTCACGAATTGCAACAGCTGTATAACCAAAAGTTGGATTTATCTGAAAGAAAGAAGAATGACGTGAAAAGCCTTCTAGATGCTGGTTTGATACCCAATTTTTACAATTCCTACTTTGACAGAGTTTTGAATTAGGTAGGTAGAGTAGTTGAACGTCTTTAAAAAACAGTTGATTTATATTTTGTAAGAAGAAGTTTTCGATAAGTTTTTTTAGTGATTTATGTCCGAAAATGTTTTTAAGTTACTGTTTGCTAAAAAGCTTTGCTGTTTTTTACGTAATTCAGTGTTTACAAGATGTTATAGTATGTACAAGATTTGGATACAATATTTTTTCTAATTACTTACGGTTTTTAATGAAAAACTATATTTTTAAGTTACTGCAAGATTTTTGCTGACTCTTATGATAATTAAATCTTTAATAGGCTGATTTGTACGTAACTTTTACAGTTCCTATTTTGAAAGACTTTTAACCTTAGCAGTTAAGTTGGAATACCTCTAATAATTGTATTGATTAGTAAGTAGTAAGAAGAAGATTTTAATATTATGTTATTTATGATAGAATGACGAATTTTATGCAAACACAAATTCAAAGTTTCTGTTATTTTGATAATACTTTTATCTAGATTTAAACAAATTTGTTAATTATGAATATGTGTGGTAATTTTGACCGAAAACTGTGAGCGTGTACCAAATAAATATAATTCTTTATTATTTTAGTACTTATATTGTTTTATTTCTCTCTTTTTTATCATTACAATGTAGGTAAAATGACAATTTAGAGGTCATTAAGCAAAAAGTTTTGAATAACTACAAAACTATAACCGACACAATGCTAAACTTTTTTTTTAAATGCTTCTCCATTGATAAATAATCAATATTTTTATAGCATGCCACTGGATACTGAAACAGCGTTAGTTAAACTGTTATTTTAAGCCGATCACAAAGCTTAATTTATATATTTTTAGTTCCATATCACCCATACAATACTTAAAAAATCTTAAAACGGCCATACTGTAAAATTAACATTTTCGTTTAGTGCCATTTATGTTTTAAGGGTGCGAAATTATGATTGTTTATGAAAATTCAGCTCTTTTGAAGAATAAGTTGGTTCTTCTCTAATTTTAACCCTAATTTTAAAACACCATCAAGTTCAAGAGCGATTTATGTAAAAAAAAAAACTTACTACTTAAAATGGTTAAAATTTTTAATTGTTGTAGTTAAATTATCTGGTTCATCGAATCCTGAACGGTGGACCACTACTTACGCCACACTCGTATACTAGCGATATGACTGTTGTGACGTATAAACGACATAGTCATACATGTTCTCGCACTTTCTACACTACAATGTCATCGACATAAATTAATCGTTAGGATTTTATTAAATCACATTATTTATGTCGATGACATTGTAATGTGATTTAATAAAATCCTAACGACGCACATTAGTACTCGTTTCTATGTTTGAGCTTTACGTACAAAGCAGTGTACATATTTCAATGGATTTTTGTACAGGATTCAAACACGTCCCAGAGAAGGACACAGATAACTTTTTGCTATTCATATACATACATTATTTTGCCTGAGATACGATTGAAACCGCGGGCCACGGCTAGTGTATTACAATGACGCACACAATAAAAATAAACAATGAGAAATAATTGTCTATTGTAGAACCTTTTTTTGTGCAAATTCTTAGACAATGTTCTAGAATTAATAACTATCGAAGTAATTAACAGTTACTTTTATAGCGTAATTACTAATTAGTGAACACTTTTGTGAAATAAATTGGCGTTATACGACATATGTTGTTTGTTGGCAGACATTAGATGCCAAAATATTTGGCGTCCGAGACTAGTAACATCGCTATGCATTCGTAGTATGTTGTAAACAATAGTCGAAACAGCTTTAGGTGCCTTATTTGGATAGTAAAGTAAAACTTATCAATTTAGTTCAGAAGGTATTTGAGCATTCTAACTTGAGTAGAATTATCTGATTTCAACAAATCAATTTATTCCATTTTTAAAAGGTGAGTAATACAAATTCTCTTATTTCCGTCCATAAGTTACATACGAATTTCTGCTATTTACAGTCATCACAGTAAAAAAAAAATTATGTATTATTCTTTAACTTATTCTCTAAACATTTCCCTTCATCTTACTGTGCATGGTAAGCAACTTCTTCTAAACGTAATAATATAACAACATCATTATTAATAAATACAGTTAGTTTATAGCAAGTTAGTTATAATTAGCCGACATACCTATAGGCCGGGAACGTGGGTTTACTGGTCGATGTGGGGGGCATACTTGCCGCCGGGAACAGTGGCCGCATTCCTTGCATCATCATTCTAAAACAATTAGCTTATACATTATTTTTAAATATAAATATTTGGTAGGTATTTAATAGAAACTCGAGCATTTCCCCCAACTATCTTTGGGTTGGCTTCCAGTCTAACCGGATGCAGCTGGATACCAGTATTTTACATGGAGCGACTGCCTATCTGACCTCCACAACCCAGTTACTGAGTAATATGTTACCCCTTGGTAAGACTTTTGGGCTTAACGTGCTTTCCGAGGCATGGAGGGTTCGTGGTATGTAAAGATGGTTACCCATCCACATACCAACCGCGGCAAGCATAACTTAACCTGATCGATCGACCCGTGCGGCTGTTATTACTGAGCCACAAGCCCCTATTTAATAGAAGGTAATAAGTGTTTTTAACTGAATGATTTTTTGATTTCTCTACTCTATATTGTCTTTCAACTAAGCAAGGCTCTGATCAGTGAATGATTTTAACTGTTGCAAATGTGTATATTTTCTAATCATAATAAAATTCTGACTCAAGGATACTATTTGAACTAAAATCAGGATGGATCTAAAATTGCAATATTCCTTAAAGCATGTCGAAGACATTATCAAGTTTCATAGCAGCCAATGCTACTGGCCCGTTAAAACTTACTTACAAAATATTGTAAAACATTTAAAAAAAGTAATGGTGGAGTTTCTTTCCCGTTCTTCTCCATCTTATATATTTTTTGTTAAGGGGTTCAAACATTTTTCTATAGGAGCTGGCATATCCAACCATTTTTTTTTCAAAATTTTCTGTGCTCTATGAAAATAGTATAAATATGTAATACCCATTTAGACAACATTCATCGTGCACGGAAGCTTTGAATGAAAGATCAAAATGTAATAACTTAAGAGTGTTTATACCTTTATATGAGTGGCAACGTCGCAATTTAGTGTCATATTTCGTGGTTTTAAATTTTTTTTTATCATTTAGGTAATTCTAAAAAGTTAATTAAACAGATTTTTAAAATATAGCTCTGATTAAATTATAAAAATTGAAAATCACGAAATATGACACTAAATTGCGACGTTGCCACTCATAAGGTATAAACGCTCACTTAACTTTGACTTATCCAATTCAAAATTATAAATTCGAAAACAGCTCTGTATGTTACCTATGCACGCCTTACCAGCTGAACGAGAAATTTAGCACACAGATCCTTTTACCAAGTTAAGGACATAGGATACTTTTTATCCTGATAGTACATTTCCATGGACAGCCACACGGGCGATGCCGCGCGAAAAAGCTAGTCTCACATAAATACTATAATGAATGATACATTTTGTACTACAAAATATGATTCACAAGCAAGTATTGACCTTCTGGTGTTCCAGTATTGGTACAAGGTGAACAACTTACTTAACAATTTAAGTTGTTGCTTTAAACCTGCATCTACTTAACTGGATTGTAAATTAGAAGTAAGAAACTTCTAATTTTTTATTGTTTCATAGAATGTGTTCTTACAGATAATTCAAACCTGTTTTTAAATCAAATTCAACTATTCTTTGTGTTAAACTGAATATTTTTATAAATAATGTTTCTGAAATTTTATGTCACTAGCGTAGTTGATAAAAACCTGTATTTACAACAACAACAATAAACAATGTTTTTTTTCAGCATAAAAACTTCTGTATTATTTTCAGCCTAAAACGGACCCTGTATTTTGTAGAAGGAAGATGCTTGAGGAATCTCAAGGAACTACAATAGTCAAGCTAAACAAGGGCCACTTTAATCTGAAATTATTTATTTAAAACATTACCAACTCACCTAGGGGCCTGCATAAACGGAGGCATCATTTGCATTTGCATATGTCCCGGGTACATTCCAGGAGGGACTGGTCCCATAGGTGTGGGCAATATGCCTTGTGTAACTTGTGACGGTCCTGGGCCCAGCTGTTTGATAAAAAAAAAACAAAATCGTTAAGTAGTTTTTAGTATTATCTAAGAGATAACATGACATTTGTTGTTGATAAGAACAATAATAAGTATGTAGGTTGGTACTTGTGTAAAAAATATTGAGGGGTTTTAGTAAATTTATGTTGAGAGTGCAAGAGAATTTGTGGGATTATGGAAACTGGAGCAGTAACTATGAAGTTAGAGAGCCTTTTAAAAAAATAACAGCAATTCTTATTTGAGCAGATCAAAAAAGGCTGTTATATTTGGTAGTAGTCCTAGAAGTGTCAACTGACAAGGAATTGAAGATATTAGCTTACCAGTGCTGGGGTTGCTTTTTTCTTTGCAGCCGGCTCATCATCATCACTATCTTCCTCACCTTTGCCACCACCTGTACAAATTAAAAATACAAAACATATTCCCTCACAAAACATCACAATATTGACCTACCTCATGTTGAAACATTTAACAAACTACACACCTATGTAAGTACACTAATAACACTAGTGTCCCAAGCTTAATAAAGATATAGTACATACATCAATCCAAAGTTGTTCAGTTGGTGGCCAAATAAAAAAGTTTTTATACCTGACTTTTGTTTCTCATGCTCCTTCACATCTTCTGGCGGTATACCTTCCATGCCATAGATTTCTATTTCTATATTTGACCTATTTGGTAACGAATTTGGTACTTTATCTATGGCTTCTTTGTGAACCTGAAACAGAATGCAAAGCTGATATTAACACATGCTTTGTTTAGAAATAAGAAACGTTTTTTGTTAGATCTACCCACCCAAGTGAAAATAGGGAAAGACATTGTGTAGTACTACTATGGGAGCAGAATTGGGCCCGTAAGTCGCGCCAAAATATCTATAGATATGTATGAGAGTTAAAAAAAGCGAGTGCGCGTTGGCCGTGGGCGGGCAAGGCGGATGCCAAAACTATAGCACTGACTGACGCACGTACCTGCATGCAGTGTATTGACAGTCCAGGTCCCGTGTACAGTTTCTTGTGACAAATGTGACATTTGAAATGTTTCGCCTTTTGATGTTGGATCAGAATCTTTTCGTCGTCGAACTCCCTGTTGCAATACCTGCATTATGGCTAAGGAAACTTATTGTGATGCTACGTCAATAATACGAGTTATATTAGCGTTTGACCTGATTACGAAGGTCGTGTACAAATCTAATTTCGTAATCCATTTAGTATTTATTGGAAAAGGATACCAGCACCATGGCTTAGATGCCTTCTTCTTCTTTCTGCCCATTGTAACGTAAAAGACACGAAAACTTAGAATAAAATAAGATAACAACAATTAGATATATTACACTACTTAGTTACTAACAATCACAGCTTCGCTTTAAGAAACAATTAGGTATTATTTTGGATAAAACTACAACAAGCCACACGATTGCAAAGGAAAATTGAACGCAAAATGGCGACGCGATAACGAAATGTCAACGAGGCCACGCCAGCTTTGTGTACCATAGACCAGGAACACAGAAATGAGTCTAGAGTCTATGGCAAGCTTTGAGATTCCATCCGTTATAAATTCCGGTATTCCGGTTTTGTGTGAAATAATGTCGGTAAAAAATTCATTGTAATGAAGTCGGTAAAAAATTAAAAAAAAAAATATGTATAAAGTGAATGTTTTGTATTTTTAAAACGAAACGAACGAACGAACGATGATAAGGTATAGAGTTCGTTTTGGGTTTTTGTTAAGAAAATGTAGTTACGTTCTTACGTTCTATGTTGTTTGATTTATTATTATTTTGGAAAAAAAGCTGTTATTTATTATATTTTTTTAAATTTATAGTTATCACCAGAAAACACATAACAAAAAAATACATTCAACACTACAAAACATACAATGGGTGGCCTTATAACGCTTTCTTTTCGAGTTAAAACAGCCTGCAATAGTGACGTCGAACGGTCGAAATAACCAGAAAAAAATTTACAAACACGGCGTTGAACTACAAAAATAGTCTATAATTTTAAAATATAATAACGTTAGGCTGTTTAATTGATTGTGCCTAACTCGCTTACTCTCATTACTATATAAAAGTATTTTCTTAGCTTTACAATTAATGTGGCTGGACGTCAACATCCTCGCGTCTGCCGATAGATGGCACCGTTTAATATTTTGAGCATGGTTAACTACTAACCCACAAAGTCACAAGAGTACCTACCTGACAGGAACTAACCGGTGGCAATGGCAGATAACTTAGGCTAAGTCGTAGACAGAGAAACTAAGGCTAAGTAGATGATAATAAATCACACATAAGTGGCGAAGAGCCTGCCACTTTTGTCATATAACTGATAATCGTTAAAATGCATACCTATTATATTGTAATGTCGGTAGCTATTAGTTGCGCATGCCACACTGGGAACGAAGCTAAGTTCGTTTAGCTTCGCTCATGTAGCTACCGCGTCGTAACATGAAGCTAACCGAACTTAGCTTCATTCCCAATGTGGCCTGCGCTTTACGAAAACAGTCTCATTGCAAAATGATAGGTAATCGTGGGAGTCGGTCTAGGTCCGGTTGTTCTAGGCAGGTAGTCAGACATGGCGTGGCATACACTTGCAGAGTGTGCAGCTTGGGAGGAGCCGCGCCGCGCCCTCGATTTGGAAGTGCGAAGCGACCTGTCGCTATCGGCTGCAATTCGTTCTATGGTCGGCAGCGCAGCGTTGTGGGACGCGGTGATCACCTTCTGCGAAAATGTCACGTCGCAGGAGGCAGCGAAAACGGAGACGGAGATTTCGAGTGCTCTCTCGGCCCGTAGCAGGCGCACCGGACGTTGGTAGAGGGCAGTTACTGCCCTCTTCCGGCCCCTCTAAATGGATCCAGGGACGGCGGACGGGGACGGTCGGGGACGTCAGCCGTCCCCTGTCGTATAACACCCGAGGTTGATTTTCCACCCACGCCCCTCTTAGACTTCGCCGGGGGGATCACAAACACCTCACTACCCCCCGCTTGATCAAACGGAGCCCGCAGAGGCGGACCGGCATGCGGCACCAGTCGGGGGCTGCGTTGATGAGTGCTTATGTGCCCCCGTAGCCCCCGGTGCAAGTGTGTGAGGGATCACGGGGTAGTATTAGTCAGTAGAACTACACGGGTTGATCGATCAGGTTAAGCTACCCTTGCCGGATAGATGACCTTTACATCCCAAGACCCGGCTGTCTTTGACAGCAAGAATGTCTAACAACCAGTCTTACCAATGTAAAATACTGGTATTCAGCTGCATCGGGTTAAACTGGAAGCCGACCCTAACATAGTTACGAAAAGGCTAGGCAGACTCATGATCTTGACCCTGCCCTGCTTCGGAGAGCATGCTGAGAAGCCAATAGCTGAGAAGCGTCGGTAAGCTGTCGTACTTACCTAGGTAGTGTAACTTGTGGTGGTCGTTATCGTTAAGTAGGTATCTAGGAAGTAAATAAACGGATAAACAAGTCTGTCAAGTCAAGTGTCGATAATAGACATTTTTTTTTAAACGTTGCCCTACACTAGGAATTTCTCCTGTATCGTGGGTGCGTTTACAAACATTTAATCTCACATACACAAACAGCCAGACCCGGAACAACTACATACTTGCAGGTCATACAAATATTTGTTCAGTGCGGGGATCGAACCCGCGACACGTAACGGAGCAGTCAATCGCTTAACCACTGCGCCAACCGTGTCGTCAATTCAAAACATTGGTGCCGATTCTCTTGTCACAAAATTCTCTAAACTAGACTAAAAATCACCAAAATTTAGTTTATTCCTGTCAAACGACGATTTCCCATTCTGAAATTGGCTAAAGTGACACAACTTAACTATATTTTAGTTTGACAGCACTAAGATGGCACTGAGATTATAATTTAGTGAAAATGGCAATTTTGCTATTCTGAATTTTACGTTTTTCACCTAAAATTTTGATTGTCTTATCTAAATCTGACTATTTTTAATCGCGATTAAAAAGGTGTGGAATAAAATTAGTTGTCATGAACTAAAATTCACACCAACACCTCGACTTCAGATGCAAAAACGGTACTGTATCTTTTTTTTCTTTTCTTTTGCTTATATCTCGAAAACGGTGTGTCGTATCGCAAAAATAATGAAAATTTCGACCCCCTTTGCAACCCGTAAACCTATAAAACTCAACGTCTTGGTAATATTTTTTTATATTTTCCATACAAAAAGTAAAAAATTCCATACAAAACAAGTCGAGGCCGCACATAATGCGCGCCTACGGCTCTAAAAAAAGATCACGTGGTACGGCAAACAAGTACCACGTGGAGTCGCAATAATTGTCAAATTTGATTTTAGATGTGTCAAAATTATTTTTAAATTTAGAGATTATATTTTGCAGAATAGCGTTAAGATTCTCATAGCCAAAAGTAAGGAATTTTAGTGATAGTTTAGTTAGTTTAGTTCGGTGTACAACAGAATCGGCACCATTGCCTCTTGGTTGTAGCGAAGGTTGCTCGAATAAGAAGAACGCCTATTCCTCTTACCGGGCAACCTGCACTCTAATTGCGTAACACATTGGTGCCGATTCCCTTGTTCACAAACTAAACTAAATTTAAGTTGAGTGCATCTTTTTCTTTCTATTTCATTAAGAAAAGGACAGAAGATAAATTTTAGTTTAGTCCTGTCAAATTAATCAGCACCTGACACCACTCCATACAAGATTAGACGTGATTAAAAAGTTGACTACTAAAATTACATCAAATTACGTCAGGTGCTGACTAATTTGACAGGACTAAACTAATATTTATCTTCTGTCCTTTTCATAATGAAATATAAAGAAAAAGATGCACTCAACCTAAGTGTAGTTTAGTTTGTGAACAAGGGAATCGGCACCAATGTCTAAAAACAATCCGAAAGATTTTGAAGGAACTTCCTAATTCATTGCTTGCTTCTTAATACGAGTATGTTTGAAAAATTAGTCTGCTCGACAACGTAAAGAAATGATAAATGATTTTATTTTGTAAGTAGGTTTGAACAAACACTTTTACACGTCAATCATATTTTTTTAAACTAGATAGGGTCGGCGTTTCCTATCTGACTACTCTGAGAAGATAGGCCGAAACAAACTCAGAGGTCACAGTCTCTTTTAAAGTCCAGACAAAATCTTGGTCAGTTCATGTGAAAGCTATGTAGATCGGTGTCTGCAATGGTCTTTTGAGGAAAGAACCACACATATTGAGTGGACCTGTCCAGTCAGTGCACGCAATTGTCAGTAATCGTGCAACTCAACTTAGACTCAAGAAGCTCAACGATTTGACGAACAATACCAAAGAAAGGACATTTGAGTAGGCCACATAAATTACTCAAACTGCCAGATCATGATTACGCTGAGAAAAATACAAAAATCAATATATGAAAAAATATGAAAAAATCAATGACCGACATAGTTCTCACATTCACAATAATTAGAATAATACTTATTATAATAATCTTTGAGGACCATGTAGATTTGTGTCTGAAATGGTATTTTGAAAAGTATTGTACTGTAAAAATAAAAGGTATTGCCATCGTAAGTATGTTAAGCAATTTGGTACCCCGCTGGTCTTTATCTTTCGGTGTTCCCCTGTCTTCGCTGGCAAAGACTGGCAGGGGTTTTGGCATTAGGGATTCAGGAGTGGCGCACGCTCCCTCTCACAGAAAGGAGGCCTGTGTCTCAGCAGTGGGAACATTATAGGCTGATTATGTATGTAGGTATGTGTGTGAACGCACAGACTGGAACTGGATACACGAAGTGCTCCACTCCAGTCAGCGACAACCGGGACGGAACGTGGGTGTGCCGGATGAACATTTAAATATTGCCATGCCAATATTTCTATGGCATCAACTGAAGCAAGATCCATATCTGTTGAGTAATTATCAGCAAAACAACTAGTACCTAATAGTAATTTATTTGTCTAGTAGATAGTAGGCTACATACCTAACTAAGTACTTAATGTGTATTGTTTTTAAACACATAGATATAGGTACATAGGTTCACACACGCCACGCGTCACGTGCGCTTGAGTATTGTCGATGCACTTATTGCCTGTTTATGTTAACAGATTGCTTATTTCAGGTATTTCAGCACCCAAGAAATAATGTACCTATGCCATGCAAGAGAAATAATGCATTTAGTTGCCTGGCCCGGTCCCAGCCACCCCAACTATAATAATAATAATTTATTGGCATAAACAAGGATCACATTGCACTGCATACATTTAAATGACATTATTAATTAAAGCGTTAACTTAAGAGTACAATAATTTTAAACTCTATCCTATAAACTAGGTTTGGCCCTCAGACTAAGCTTAGTCTGAGGTTTGGCCTGTATCTTAGGAGATAGGGTTCAGCCATTGAGTTAGACGAATTTAAAATAATTATTAAAAGACAACCACAAGTGAAATCAGTGACGAAGCGGTATCTAAAAACGTGCATAATTAATATTAACAATAAAAACTAAAACTATGAAGGTATGAACCAGTTGCATATATATGGGTGGGTGTGTGTTTGTGGCTATAACTGGCTATACGATGACCTACATCATAATGTAAATCTATGTAGGTAGGTAACTAGTTTTTGTGCATTTTCTGACCAGACTGATTATCACGATTCCGGCTCAAAAATTACCTGGACACAAGTGCGCAATCTGTAATGTTACAGATTCGAGCATCACATTAGTTTTGAAATAATTCAGGCCCCAGTATCGTTTCTTCTGTTTTTTTTCGTAAATTAAGTATACGGCGAATTAATATTGCAGCGCTCAGCACAATGGCCGCTTCGGCTGACTTTGTCGAATCAACTAAATGCTCAAAACCTAATCTAATGTTACATTACAGGCGAAACATGTTACACCGTTACAGGTTAAACGCGCGCCGTCATTGCTTGTGTTTAAAAGACACGTGAAGGAACATTACTTGTCGTTGTTATCTTGTTCTCGTAATTATCTATAGTCTTCATTTATTTTCGTTGCTTATATATTTAGTATGTACGTATTTATATATCCATTATTTAGGATATGTATATATCTGTGTATCTATTTTAGTGTATTGTATAGATTCTTATTATTTGCACCAACCACAGAACAGATAAACAATCTTCAATATCTGAGTGGAAAAGCCGTTTTTATTCTCTAGAGGATAAAGTAAATTGAATTTAGAACATCGTGTGCACTAAGTTTGTGAATTAAAAAAAACATTAAACCTATTTACTGCTACCTCTATGGTGCCGAATATATCATACAACTTTTTTTTAATTTGTTAAAAACTCAGACTCGGAACCTTCTTGGTGTTCTTTTTTCAATTTGCTTTGTACGCGGTTCTTTACGCGGCATTTTTTCACGTCATTGTTAAACCTTATATTAAAAACAAGAAACTTGAAAACAAGTGAAAAAACTAAAATGAGTGATTCTAGCGACGAGGAAGTTTGCTTGACGCCAACAGAATTGACTGAAACTGTTAATAATGCGCAAATGAGCTTTCTCCCTCAACAATCACGCGAGAAGTACCTATTTAAAACAGTACGATATGTTCAACACGTGGCGACTAGCAAAAGGAGCCAAAACTTTCTCAGAAAACGTTTTGCTGGCATATTTTATAGAATTATCCGAGAACAAGAAAGCAAGCACTCTATGGAGTACGTATTCGATGCTAAAAGCAACAATAAAGATGAAAAAAGACAAACATATCGATACCTATCCTAAATTAGTGGCATTTTTAAAAAGAGCCTCATCTGGTCATCAACCAAAAAAATCGAAGGTTTTCACAGTATCTGATATTGAAAAGTTTCTTAACGAAGCACCCGATTCCGTATATTTGGCGGCAAAAGTAAGTCAGTTGCACATTCAGTATCTACTTAAGTATATTAATCTCAATTAAATAGTATACTTAGTAGATGTTGATAGGCATAATTATGCGTTCATATCAATTTTATTCATTTATCTACTACAATACTCTTTACGTTACAGGTTGTTCTTATTATTGGAATAAACGGAGCATGTCGAACTAATGAACTAACACAACTTAATGTCAAAAACATTGAGAAACATTCAGATGACTTACTATTAATTAATTTACCTAATACAAAGACAAAAAGAGACCGCAACTTCGTCATTCGCAAGGAATACGTAACGATTGTTGAGAAATATCAAGCCTTACGCCCGCCTAACACTCCAATCAATCGATTTTTTCTACAGTATCGCAATGGAAAGTGTGTTAGACAGCCTATGGGTACTAATAAAATTGGCAGTATCCCACGAGAAATAGCAACATTTCTTGAACTTCCAGAACCCCTGTTGTACACGGGTCATTGTTTCCGACGAACTTCAGCCACACTTTTGGCTGATTCCGGAGCTGATCTCCTGTCCCTTAAGCGCCACGGAGGCTGGAAGTCCAATGTAGTTGTAGAGGGATACATAGAGGATTCCATCCAAAATAAGTCTAAAATATGTGAAGGCATCGTAGGAGCCATTACACTGAAAGAGCCTCAATCGGATCCTTGGACTGGCCCTTCTACATCAAAAATAAGCCGTTATGAAACACCTAACCATCTCCCTCTCTCTCCAACATTCACGCCAAGGGAATCCGATGAATCGGTACAACTATTAAGTATGACAGATAGTTTACCGAAAAACAGTACACAAGTGACTAACACCAATATTACAGTACCAAACAAAAATATTACACTCAATTTAAATAACTGTAGCAACGTTACTTTAAAATTTTCTTAATTATACCTTAGTATTATTTTGTTATAATTTAAAGATTATTCTGTAATACTTACCTGTCATAATGTAGTAATTAATACCTAAACTGAAATAAAAGTGTACCTATCTTGTGATTGTAAACGTTTTTTTTTTGCATTTAGTCATTTCCTCGCTGAGGTGGAATGAAAAGTTACGTGTTGCACTCGAGTGCAAAGATTTTTCACCTCGTGCTCTTTTGCTTCCCTCGCTAACGCTCAGGATTCTAATTTTGAATCACTCGCTGCGCTCGTGATTCAATTTTAGAATCCTTCGCTTGCTCGGTCATCAAAATTGAACACGCGGTTAAAAAGCAACTTTGCACTCTTGTATAACAAATAACTATTATCTGTTCTGTGGCACCAACGACAGCCCTATTTTATGTCCAGGCAAATCACTGTCCATTCCAAGGTTGCCTGGAAGAGATCACAGAAAGCGATAAGGCCGCCCATTGTAGGTATATTAAGTAGTGTAAAATATTTTTTGATGCATTTTGTGGTGTACAATAAAGAATATATAAATAAATACAGGCGTATGCTCGTCAGTCAGGGAGGCAGTAATAATTGTACAGCAATGCTCAAAATTGAAGCTCAAATGTTACATTACAGGCGAAAGCTCCAGGCGAGGGAGCACTTTTAGACAATTCATAGAGAAATGGAAGTCGACGAAGCACGACTTAAGCAGAAAAGTTTAATAATTAAGAGAACCTAGGCGGCAAGAGCGAGCGTAGCCAGCTCGTAAATTTTTGCACCTCGCCTCGACAGGTTAGTGTTTCTTTTGACCAAGATAGCTTATTTAATAACAATTTCAATGACAGGGTTTGTAGAGCTACAATGCATAATTTCAGAGATATCGTAGTTTTAGTGAACGCGGAGAAATCGCGCGATTTCGGCCGGCCACACCGTGACGTCATACCTTTGAGGCGCCACATTGCAGTGGCGTCACGTCGGAGTTATGAATGATCAAAATGACCTTAGCAATTTTATTTTATAACTTAAAGTAAGCAGCTGCAAAACAGTTTGTGGACGTAGAGTTCCTATGTGTGTTCCTAGTCTCTTCTGTGTCATAGTAGAGACCACTAATATTGGCTCACCCTGCTGGTAATATTATGAAGGGGGGAGGGGGGACCTGGGCACCCGCAGGCCCTGTGGAGTTGGCGCCAGTGCTCTGTGAGAAGAAGTGAGTCGCATGTCGCATTCCACTACGCAGCCACGCGGATGACCAAATGCGCGTTGGTTCTATTCTGTGCGGTTGGTGAACCATCAAAAATGGCCTAAACGCGGAGCCTTACCACATACAATTTATTTAATTAGCACATGTATCTTTGAGTATGTAACTAACTAAAGCACGTGAGTGACGTTAGAGGATATAACATTTTATTATATCGCACTTCCCCTTTCCCCCACCTATCAAAATCGAACCGCACGCCGCGCCGTCGCATCCTGATTTATCAAAATTTGTTGATAATTATCACGGGTATGTTATGTGGCAATCACGATTTGACCACCAAATTCTCATTATAGTCTGCTAATAGTCGTAAATTGATAATATTGAGTAGCGCTGATCGGTAATGATGCTAATGTGGTCATCAATACGTTCGTTAGGTCTTATTCTAACACCGTTTCGTAAAGCTTTCGCTCTAATTTATACTAGGAAGTCAATTTGTAGGGTTGATTGACAGAATTTTTGTTTTACGTTTTGGTAAGTAGTTTAATTCGTACTTCTTTTTTATTTTACTTTCGTACTGCAAAGCAAAGGCTTCTTCTGATACCTATGGAGAAGTGCATACAGAGTTGATTGCCCAGGTTCTGCTGGAATTCTAGAACTACGTACTTATATTATCACTCTTGGAGGTTCTTTTCCGGTACTTAGATATTGCTGTTATGGGACAAAGGCCATTTATTTCATTTGATGAATATTATGATATTCTAAAAGTGCTGAATCTCAGGCTAGTTTGAATAAACCCTTTGCCTTTTGATTAGATTTTGATGCATTTTAAGAACGTTTAGTTAAGTAGGTATACTTTAAAGGATCTGTCTTTTATTTCCGTTGGAGAGTTAGGTATTTATTAATGGAGTGATATCGAACTGTAGTTGGTAAGTATTTGGTATTTCCTGCTTGTCCCTCCGTTGTAGCTTAGAGCTGTCATGACTTCTAAAAATATTATCTGGATGACTTGTCTTGATAAAAATACAAATAAAATAATCGAGTGTGTTAACTTTAGTGTACGTACCTATATACAGGGTGTCCCAGAAAGCAACGTCAAGCCGGAAATATATAGTCGTGACAGTTATCAAAAAATATTAAAAAAAACCTTGTACTTTACTTACTTTGTATTTTTTGATAAATAAAACTGACACCCTGTGAAAACTAAGGCAATTATATTTTAATTTTAAACTGTAATTTACAGAAGGATTACTAATACCTACATTACAGAAAAAAATACGAAATAAAGTTAATATTTGTGAGCACAGGACTTGAAAGATCATCACAGGGTGTCAGTCTTTCCGGTTTATTTTTTGGTACTTACATGACAATTATCTTTTTTTTTATTTTCTAATAACTGTCACGACTATATATATCACCTATTTCCAGCTTGACGTTGAAGCCAGCTGGTGGCGTAGCTGAGCCAGTAGTTTTACCCATTAATAATAATGAACCCATTTTGATCCAGCCTGTCCCCAACTTGCTGTCTTTCCCCAGCGACGCCCTAAGCCGAGGTTCGTACCCCACAGGGGGTGCCCTTAGGTGATGGTCGCTTAGTTTATAATTAATATTATGCCCTGGCTGGAGGCTTTGGGTTAGCTCGAAGGCACCACAGGATTGACCGGTTAAGCAGTCACGGCAGAGACGGCTTGAGAGCAAGGCCAACTGCGAGATGCCATACACAAAAAAAAAAAAAGCTTGTCGTTGATTTCTGGGACACATTTTATAATGTAGTCTGCGTGTGCTACTGTCATTTACTAATCAAAGATAAAGTGTTTAGGTTTAGGGGCATAAGTTTTATAGGTTATGGTAAAAACATGGGAACATCTATTGGTTGTGAACCAAGCGGTTTTCATGCAGTTTTTTTTCCAGCCATGCTTCTGTCACACATTTTGTTAACAAACAACTCGGAGGGCTTGTCCGGTTATCATGAGAATTTTATAGAGAGACAATAAGCTTTTAAAAAAACTTTTGCTATAAAAGATATCCACGGAGTTTCTTGCCCGTTCTTCTCCATGGGTAGCTTCTACTTTTTGGATCGACCAACTAGCTTCATATTTCTAACTGATCAACTCCTTAACAAATCAAAAGTGCCGGTAAATGGTTTAATTGAAACAATAGCTTTTTGAGTTTGATTACATAAATGAGTTTCATAATAATTAAACACTAACAAGCGCGCAATCCCTTGCATTACTAAAGAATTGCAAGCTGGGGAGTTTTTCCACGGCATTGCAAGGAACGCGTAGATAAGATAATGCAAAAGATTGCAGTATTGCACTAATGGTTTCTTTAATCAGAGATTAGCTGGTTTTGTGTTGATATAGTATTTTTTTAATATACCTGAAGTAATCAGCATTCTAGTATCGTTATCCCAACTTTTTTGGGGTTGTCGCAGCATGTGTCATTCACACAGTCCATCCAACTTCCAATCGTCGCCAATCGACGTCAATAAATAGGTAAGTCTTGTATAATAATAAACAGTTGAATTGAATCTAAATAATTATATCTAAGTAATAACAACAAGTTCTATTATAGAACTCGGAAATAATAATAGGTTAACAGAACAGCAAAAAAACTAGCTTAAATTATTTAGTTGCCTAATGCCTAGTTCTATAATTACTTTATTAAGGAATTTTTTAATCTTTTAAAGATGTTATAAAAATACTCTAGAACTAGATAGTCATAATTCAAGTTCTGTAGTTTCTAAACAAAGTAAGGTTAGGTTAGTTACTGACTTAGAAGACAACGATACAGACGCTGGAGCAAGGGGCCTAGGTATGATATCAATCTCACTACTGAACAAGGGGCTTGCAAGTTTTAGCTACGAATAGGTGATCAAAAGGAATGAAGAAACTGAAAAAAGAAAATGTAATTTTTGGCCGGTTGGTCCTTCTTTTTCCTGTTCAAAAACAAATAGTTAAATAAAATGAAACAAAAACGCATGTGCTAACCCTATGTCACGCATAAAACAACTCGGAGGCACGGCTACAAAGTATTTTGATTCCTATTTGTCATGGCATTAGCAAGATTATTTATCATTTTATCATATTTCTGTGGCACGACTGTAAGACAGACATGGGCAGCACTGCGAGCTCTCATGACACTCATGAGACGAGGGCGTGAATGAATACGTAGCTCTCATTGGCTAATGACAGTTGCAGTTGCTATGAACGGTTTATCAGTTCGAGTGTGTCGGGAGATTAGTGTCGAGAGGCTTGAGACAAATAAGGTGAGGTAATGCGAACATGCTTACTGTGGAGCTAATGTTTGATGTAGGTCTGTATATTATGTAGGTAGTAGATATATTTTGAAGGGTCAAAGGCAAGATTAAATAGGTAGGTACTTAATACAAAGACGAAGACTGAAATCGAAGAAAGATTTTAATGGCAGGCACAAGAGATACCTTTTAAGAACACTGCTATAGGCATTCTAAACTAATAAACCTTAGATACCAATCGGAAAATCTACTTGCATTAGATAGACCAGGTGCATTGGCTGCAACTCCCTTCGGAATCAGAAAAATAAGTTCAATAGAGATAGGTACATATCGGATTTCTTTATCACGCCAAATTTATAGTCTATTTCTTTTATCACCCAGGAGTCAGTTCACATAATAAGTATCTCTACGTTGACGTTGTGGTGGGGCTTGCGCGCTCCGAACTCTAGGTCTGTGCCGGTAGAGTTTACTTGCTGGAACAGGTCTACGATGATGAACCAGACCAAGAGGGATACAGAAACCCTCAGGGCAGCATGTGGTGAGCTGTTGGGCAGTAGCAACCCCACGGACCCTACCTCCCGGGACAAGTCTTGTTCCTCATTTCTGGCTTGCCTTTATTGGCCAGCTTGAGAGGAAATTCGCAAGAGCAAACGTGCTCGGAGGAAGGAAGTATTCCTGTAAGTGCTGGTAGGGATCTTGACCATCTTCCGGGCTCTGGGATCGTCCTGATAGTCGTGGAATACCTCTCCACGCCTCAAGCACCTCAAGATATGTTGCCCACCTGTCACTAAGTGCTAGCGACAGTTTCCGGGGGCCCATTATTGAGTGTGCAAGTCACCCCCTGCCATTTTTTCCGTGTGTAATAAAACATTGATCAGGCAGGGGCCATAGTCCTTCCATAGTTCTAGGTAACAAATACACTATAGCCACCCAAACCCATAGCCCAATATATTTTGTTACCATGTTCTGCAATAGTCCTTCACCAACCGGGGATTGTCCTTGGGTGCACTAGCATAGAGCATACACGTATAATCGTAGGTTGGTGCCTCATTCCATTTAAAATTGTCTAAGAGGCCTCTGCAAGTTGGCTTCGGCCCCTCGTACGCCTTCCAAAGGACCGGGACTCCATGGTCCCGAGACACGTAAAGATAGATATAATAATAATAATATAATATAATATGAGACAACATCCACATAAAGGTCTTCAGGTCCAGAACTAGGTAGAGCCTGTACTACGGTAACCTGATGACTGATATTCTTACTTATATACATATACACACAATGTACACTATCTTGTTTTAGCGCTTCCAAGGTGAGAACATTGCTCTTCATTTGTAGGTATTAAGAATCTGCGTGCGACAAACTAATTCATTTATTTCGTAATGTAAAATATTTTGTTACTTAGTATAAAAATCAAACAGCAATCTGTATGTTTGTTTCCACGATGAAGAGAGGATATTATATTGTTCATTTGTTTTGAGATTGCTAACAATTACACAGTAAATAACATAGCTAGAACATATATGTGTCATTTTGTTGGACATAGGAGTTTCTTGGAACTAAATAACTGTGTATATGCCTGACCGGTGTATGTTTGGTGCAGACAAACAATAAATAGAGTAAGTACCTACGTTTGCGTGATGAATTTCACTATTCTCTTCGGAAATCTTCCATTGTTGCTCTGTTAAAAGGGTATCCGTTGAGTTTGTTACCCATTCTTCTCCATGGACTCACTACGCTTTGGAATGGGCGAATAGCTTCATGTTTTTGACTGACTCCTTGACTATTCAAAAGTGTCTGTAAATGCTTTAATTGAAATAAATGATTTGAATTTGAGTTTTTCCTATGCTGCGTACGATGTCTTTCGAGATAACCCAGAGGCGTAGGATAGGACCAGTGCTCGTCAACCTGACCCCTCCACAATATTTTTCAGACGGAATTTTAACACGAGGATTTCCAAAAAATACCTTAGAAGAAATAATTTGCATTCTCCTCTGATTCGTCTTTTGCTACATTCAGTGCATTCGCCTCTACGTTCTGTTTCTACGGACGTCACTTTACGCGTGCTGTACCTTTGAATGGTGGATGACAGTTTTTTCCAAAAGTGGTGGACGATACCTCGAAACGAGAATAATTATTAGGTTGGCCTCCCCCAAGCACCGCCATTTCGACTGGTTCTGTGCTTCTCGCATCCAACAGATTCCTACGGCGTTCACTAAGTCATCTCTCCACCACGTGGGGCCTTCCAACGCTGCGTCTTCCGGTACGCGGTCGCCGATGTAGGTACCATCAAGCAACAGCAAGAGGAAGCGTGGTGATCAATGCTCGTGCCTTCTCTATATGAGAAGGGCTAATATTATTATAGGTACCACCAGGTGAAAAACAAAAGCTGATTCAGTACTTAAAATTCTGATGCCGAGCACGGAGCGTTCAGAGCTAATTGTGCTGTTAAATATAGGTTTGCCGATGGAGGCCATTGAGGATTTGCATTGAATTGTTTTGCTTCAGGGATAGGTCCACAAAGCTATGCTCAATAATGCCAATTAAAAAGCGATTTGAGTAGATTCAGTTGATGTAACTTATGTATACAGGGTGGCAGGGACATCGACACTCAAATTGTTACCATGGATTCAGTCACATCATCTTCCTAGCCATTTCCCAACTATGTTCGGGTCGGCTTCCAGTCTTTCCGGTTAGACTGCCGGTTAGACTGCTGACGGTTAGAAGCCGACCGCAGCTAAATATTGCAGCACCTATGTAATTGTTTACTTATAACATTTCATATTTCTCTCATTAGCATTCTTTGCTAAACCTGTCATCATAATTTTATCTTTAGTGTATTGACTCTGCCCACGCGGAATTGCATGTACTTACTTAATTACGAAGTGTCTTAGTTACACAGTCTAATATGATGATAAATGGATTAGTCTGACATCAGGAAAACAGCTGTCTGCCTGAAAGCAGGTACATTCATGTGTTACAAACGATGCATGAAAAAAAATGTTAATGTATGTCTACTACGTTCATTGTCTAGTAGGTTAGTATATTTTGGCAGTCAGCGTGGAAAGTTAAGGCTCCTTCAAACAGGCGCGACACACGACGCGACACAAAAGTACCGCTTGTCACGCGACGAGCGGTGCCTATTTGTCGCGTGCGATTCGCCTCGCGTGTCGCTCCTGTTTGAAGGAGCCTTTAATCGGAGTAGTTGGAATTTTGAGTTATAGGTACCCATGTCTTAATATGCTAAGAGAGTTATGAAGAAAGATGAACTTACAAGAAGAATAACAAGAAAGAAAAAAGATGAAAATAATAAAGAAGCAATAAAAGCCTCAAAAAAAACTGTGTTAAGTTTTCACAACATTTTATCCTTCCTCTAACAATAAAACAGGCAATGTTGATGTCGTAATTAATAATAATAATTTTTTTTTTTTTTTTTAAACCTTGCCCCACACTAGGAATTTCTCCTGTATCGTGGGTGCGTTTACAAACATTTAAACTCACATACACAAACGGCCAGACCCGGAACAACTACTTGCAGGTCATACAAATATTTGTTCCGTGCGGGGATCGAACCCGCGACACGTTACGCAGCAGTCAATCGCTTAACCACTGCGCCAACCGTGTCGTCAAATTATGTACCTATTCCCAGAAAATTAAGCGGATACTTCCGATTCAACAAAATTACTAGTAAAAACGTTGCAGCCGTGACAGTCTGTGATAAGCTACGAATATAAAGTAGCCACGAAGCCGATCTGATCCGAGCCATAACTTTAATGTTTTCCTCGTTTAGCTAAGTATATCTAAAACTTTGTCCGGCTAGCCCTGGGCAAAGCTTTAGATATACTTAACTAGGTTGATTATATTATCCTGCCTCTAGTGTTCCCACGGCTGGAACACATGGCTCCACTACAGAGTGGAGTGGAGGGTAGGTCGTATGTAGGTTATGTACCTATGTTCATATTATTCTTGTATTCTGTGCATATATGGGGGGTGGCGCTCTCCCAGATGAATAAATAATTTGTAGGTATAAAATAATCTTGAAGAAATCGGCAATATAAAGCAATTTTATTACGAAGGAATAAGGGTTATAGGTTTTATTGACCGGAAGGAAGTCAATATTTGCGGTTCCAAGTTAAATATAGAATTATTGATTCCTCTAGATTCGTTGCAACAAAAAGTGAAGGGTATTTGCGATAAAGCCATTTTTTCTGTACCTTGTTGTTGGTTTTAATATACAATTAGAGTACACAATGGAAATGTCGAGTATGAAGGTTGGAGGTTGGACCTATTAGATGACTTCATCGAAGGGAAGATACCGAAGTACCGATAGGTAGGCAGGGAAATGAAAAAGCCGAACTTAGTATTCGAATTTTGAAGCAATTAGCTTATTTTTCTTCGTATCGATGATTCCATATTACGTTTCGACCAGCTGATCTATTCTGTAATATCTAACCGTAAAAACTTAGGTCTGGCTATTACCAGACCTAAGTTTTATGTTAATCTCGAGCATCAGGTGGAGTGACAGCTCACTCCGCCTAAGTTCCACGGTGAGATTTTTGAAGATTAGATCGGCAGAACTCAGTCACGTTGACAGCCTTAGCATTGGCCATGCAATGGCCTTCATAGTGCAGGTGTTGTTGCACAGAGAGAACGACACAGGAGGTTGGGTCCACACTGGCTTTGTGGGTTTTGCAGATCAATTAAATAAGCACGAGAAAATAACGTTTTTAAATGATATCCCATGGAAAGAAGCATCTTACTGTTACTCTACTTGGAGATTTGAAGGAAAAGCAAATGTGTTTTATACTCGGTCTCTTCTAACACAAAAAATAATCAAAGAAGGAAGTTGGTCTGAGATGGAGAACGGTTCAAAATACACATAAGCCTGTAGATAAAACTGAGCACAACACGCATACAGCATCATCAGATATGAAGAAATATTAACGATATCAGTGCGCTGATACCAGTACACTGCGATAATTATCACTAAGATACCACGTGTTTCAAGGAAGTGACAAGTGACAGATGATCATGATTTGAATCTATCTTAAAAGATTATATTTGGAGGAAATGCTATATCTACATATAAAGTACATTCAACCGCATATCAGTGGTAACCATTTAACGCCTTAATGTCGTACCTGTAATGGCGATTTTCGTAGTGCAAGTGTTGACTGACGAGCGGTTGAATTCACCAACGTGAAGATGTAAATGTAGACTAAGACCGAACCTCTTTTAAACATGCAGGTACATAACAGCTTATCACTTCTTGCTGGAAAGCTGAAACCCATACAAACACTATACAATCATACTACAGTTCAATGTAGAACATTATATATTTTAAAACAGTTTAGAATCCTTCGGAGGATCTTGTATCCATGGTGCGGTAGGGGAAAAACTAAGGAAAGTCTTCTGCCAAGTTTATGGAGGGAAATAAACTTATGGATAGACCAACTCCAGAAAGGAGAATCACATTCTAAAAAGTTCGTTGCAAATAGTTCTAATAGATTGAAGGTAACAACATTTACTCATAGATTTCCTATAAAAAAAACTGAAACATCAACGTCAAACTGATGTCATTAGCGTATTGCACGATGTTATGGACGATGTTTCACCGAAGTTATTATACATTTCTTCCAAATGAGATGCTTGGGGGAGGCGAGGATGTGGAACTTAGATCTTGTACGACGGATAGCAAAATAGCACGTGAGTTAATGATGATTTTCATACTTCATAATACTAAGCTGTAAAGCCCACTCATTGGCGGGTAATATTGGGATATTGCCTGCCACTGAGTGGCTTTACAGCTTGAAACAGATGAAGATGAGTGGCTTTGTGGAACACTGTTGGAACGATCTGATAGCGCGAATTCCACTTGAGGCCTCGCTTCCACCAATCTGTAAAACGATCGTGGATGGATCAGATAGAATGAATGGTTCTTAGCTAAACACTTGGAATGACCGTAGTACGTATCGGGTTCGAAGCCACCAACCTCACCCAACCTCACTCAGCCTTCACCCATGTTAACAAATATATTTCAAACTAGCTGTTGCCCGCGACTTCCTCTACGATCCATGGTGAAAATTTGCCTATCTTACCCAGGTCATGTGTGCCAAATATCATCCCAATCCGTTCAGCCGTTTTAGCGTGAAAGTGTAACAAACAAACAAACTTAATTTCGCATTATAATATTAGTTAGGATGGGTTGACTAATTGAATATGTTTCATGGTTATAATTAATCAGACATACCTACTGTTTTTTTTTTCTGTCTTGTATACCAAGCGAAACAGGCGCGACGCAACGGTGCGACGCGATTTTTGTAGAGAAATTTCCATAAAGTTTTCATAAAAATTGTTCTACTAGAGTCGCATCACACTTTCGCGTCGCGCCTGTCTCCGCGAGCCTTTATATCCCAGTTGAAAGTATAAAGCATACAGAACATGTTATAGTTAGGTTGCCAATCTTTCTCTGGTCCATATTACACCTTCTGTTTATACCTGGCAATCCAGTAATATAGGGACCAGAAGAAAGGTATAATTATTTTTTTTCTTTTAAAAACGTTGCCCCACACTAGGAATATCTCCTGTATCGTGGGTGCGGTTACAAACATTTAAACTCACATACACAAACAGCCAGACCCGAAACAACTACTTGCAGGTCATACAAATATTTGTTCCGTGCGGGGATCGAACCCGCGACACGTAACGCTGCACTCAATCGCTTAACCACTTTGTTAACCGTGCCGTAACCCATAAACGCGTGCGCGTGCGTATTAGGCAACCCATTTACAATATACAGGGTAATATTGCAGATATATGGGATATTGACGCGCACCTTTTACCATGGATTCAGTACCTGATTCTGGACCTTGCGACTAGGAGCCACCCTGTATTTGTAAACATTATAATTGATATTATAAAAAGGAAACAACCGACTTCCAAAACAAACACTACTAAATGATAAATGATTTTATTTCTGTAAGTAGGTTTGAACAAACACTTTTACACGTCAATCGTATTTTAAAAACTAGATGAGGTCGGTATTTCCTATCGTCAGATAGGAAATACCGACCTCATCTAGTTTGCACTGTCTGAACTGTCTGTTACTGACAAAACTTGCGTGCACTGACTGGACAGGTCCACTCAATCTGTGTGGTTCTTTCCTCAAAAGACCATTTCAGACACAAATCTACATGGTCCTCAAAGATTATTATAATATTATTCTAATTATTGTGAATGTGAGAAGTTGAGAACTATGTCGGTCATTGCTTTTTTTTAATTAATTTTTTTTGTATTTTTCTCAGTTTAATCATGATCTGGCAGTTTGAGTAATTTATGCGGCCTACTCAAATGTCCTTTCTTTGGTATTGTTCGTCGAATCGTTGAGCTCCTTAAGTCTAAGTTGAGCTGCACGATTACTGAAAATTGCGTGCACTGACTGGACAGGTCCAAAAGACTATTTCAGACACCGATCTACATAGCCTTCACATGATCTGACCAAGATTTGGTCTGGACTTTAAAAGAGACTGTGACCTCTGAGTTTGTTTCGGTATTCTTCTCAGAATAGTCAGATAGGAAACGCCAACCTCATCTAGTTTTCAAAATACGATTGACGTGTAAAAGTGTTTGTTCAAACCTACTTACAGACATAAAAATAATCATCTCTCATTAATTATCCATCATCATCTGCCTAGCCTTTTCCCAACTAGGTATGTTGGGGTCGGCTTCCAGTCTAACCGGATGCAGCTGAATACCAGTATTTTACATGGAGCGACTGCCTATCTGACCTCCACAACCCAGTTACTGGGTAATACAATACCCCTTGGTAAGACTGGTTGTCAGACTTTCGGGCTTCTGACGACCCGTAACGATTAATTATCCATATACCTAACAAATAAATGAAAAATAACTTTATTTTCGGAAGTTTGTGTCTTTGGTGTTGTATTTTCGTTTTTGTCACCGACTTCCGAAATTAAAGTTATTTTTCACTTTGTAGTGTTTTTTTGGAAGTAAGTTGTTTTTTTTTTGTAAAAAAAGTTTTTATTTTTCACATTTTAGTTGCGGTACCTACCCCACAAACATTCGCACACCACTACTTGCTATGTAATTTTGCATAAATCAAGCTTGAATACTATGTGCTACAACTAGCTTCCAGTCGCGAAAAAAATATGCAACTACTACTAACTTTGATAGAAAATGTTGGTGTACCCTGATATACTGAATACAACTGCGTAAACCTTTTGAGTGTACAGGCGTGAAGTTGTGTTGTGTAATTGCGTAAACAATGCATATACATATAGGTACGCGATAGCAGCAATCGCGGTTGGTTTGTTGTAATTTTTTGAAGAGTTCCGTTGTCTGTCTCCGAAACTCATCTTCAGATCTATATGAAATTTAAATGGGACCATTTCGGAATAAACGTCTTTCGAACAAAAAAATAATTTTGCAATTCCGTCTATACAACGTGTTGTTTTGCATCCTCGTCAAATTTCAAGAGGCTGTTATGAAAGACATAAATAATCAAATAAAATTACGACCCTGCTCAATAATTAATACATACTTGTTTTTTTAGGTATTTAAGTGTGACAGTATTTCAGAATACTCCACCTTCAAAGAACAAAATCGCCCCGTTGCGTATGCGGTAGGCAGTGTCGTACGACTATGTCGCTGTGTGCATGCGTTACAGTTACAGCGCAGTTACAGGGCGGTATCACACGGGCCCTACACATGCCGATTTCCGAAAAATACAAAAAATAAAAATAAATACCTACTTATTTTATTATTGATTCGTGTCGAGAATCATTAGCATTGTTACCTCCTCGAATTTGACGATGATGCAAAACAACACCTTGTATATGACGGAGTTATGCCCGAACATACATAAAAAGAAACTTTTTAATTGATAACCTCCTCCTTTTAGAAGTCGGTTAAAAAATAAATTTCATCCGGTAGACGGTCAGGTGAAGGTCGATCTTACTTCTTAGATTATCTAGCTTGCAACTTGCAGTCAAGGTGACATGGGTCCCGACTTTAAGTTGAAAGGACAGGTAAGTCTATAGCTCGGGTCGCGCCCGTCTGGCAACTCCGTTTGGCAACGCTACATACTCTTACCTATAGCGGTGTATCGCGTGCACCAGGTACAGTCATTTGTTTGAAATTAAATAAGTACCTATTTACGATTTTTGTAGTGATCCTGTTTTTAAATGTATTATCTCACTCTCCTGCACTAGCTTTGGAACCGAATCATTATCATCGCACACACTTTTTTGCAGTTTTCATCAAATTCAGATTTTTATATGACTCAAAATCTGGTAAGTATAGACCGTACAACATGAGTGTTTAGTTGCATTCAAAATTGTATTTTGCACTGTTGTACTTAAACTACCACTGCACTTTAGTTTTTTATTACAATACCTCCAATAAATAGAGTCCTTGTTTTTTCTTATAGTATAATAACTATGCCCCGCGTGAAACCAAAATTCTCCACCCCTTACACTTTTAATTTTTTTTAATACGGCCTGGCCTCTACTGCCTCATGCTTCCGCCATGGTAGCCAAGCCAGTGATGAAGTTAGTACATTGTAGTAAATAACGTATTTTGAATTAATAGGTAGTTACATACTGAATCTTTTCTTTCAAAAAGCTTCTTTTTCGTTTCGCAAAGTATTGTCTTGAAACGAGTTTTCGTTTACAGGCCATATAACAACTAACGATAAAGGCGTACTCAGAAACTTTTTGCACATGCTCTTCTTTTGTTAGAAATGTTTACCTATGACTCTTAAAAGTGTTGTCACTTAGATAGGTTATTTGTATTATATACAGTAGGTAAGTACTTAGTCATTAATATGGTAGTTTTAAAATATAAGGTGCTATAAAAATATCTGCCACGGCTGCAATGGGAGACAGTATTGTGTTTATAGATTACAAAAGTGAAGATAAATTATTGATTATTTGTCATATTTTTTTTCATACAAAAATAATTACGTATAAATTTGAATTGATTTTTTAGCATAAAACCATCCCGTAGACTTATAAGCTGTTGCCGCACCGCACCGAATTCATTCAAAAACGCCGGCGACGACATGCATAAACTGTTGCCATTCTGATCGGCCCCGCGCGCCCCTACCCTCACCCGCACTACCCCGTTCGTCGCACGCGCCAGCCGACCGCCCGCTCGCCAGTCGCCCCCCGTGCGCCCCCACCCTCACCCGCACTACCCCGTTCGTCGCACGCGCCAGCCGACCGCCCGCTCGCCAGTCGCCATCAGCGTACGGGACTTTTTAAACGGTGTGTGGTACGGCGGTGAAAGGTGGATAGGCCGCGGAGGGCCAGGTCCGTGGCCTCCTCGCTCGCCGGATTTAACCCCTCTAGACTTTTTTTGTGGGGTCGTGTAAAGGACCTTGTCTACGGCCAAACCGGACATGAAATTAGAAGTGTGGAAGAACTAAAAAGGCGCATCAAACGCGCAGTTAGGCAAGTTAAAAGTGAATCGTGAAGAGACATGTACGTAAGCGTACCTACATTTGTGTGCAACACGAAGGCGGACTTGTGCAACAGTTTTGTAGATAAGTAGGTAGGGAGTGTGTAAATAACTGTAAATACAGTGCAATTGTTGTAAACAAGATGATTAACTTTTAAACACGCCAAGTTACTGTAATTTATCGTTATTTGATATTAATCTAAGTACCTATTGTTGGGGCCCTCAGCACCAGCGGGGTGCCTTAGGACCACAACAACAACAACAACCTATTGTTTAAAAATAATAAGAAAAAAAATGCGATTCTTACACTAACTTGACAGTCCAAAGCCTGTTTTAAGTGTGATGGGAAGTTTATCATCTTATTTACGTCAGTTTTTTTGAAGAATGCGGTAGCTGGTAAGTAATTGCACTTTTAAAACACTTGGCGTATTATTGCGTACCTAGTAGATTAGGTAGTGACGAACTAGTCAGCTGATATCAGTTTTCATTCAAAGAACAGATGGAAAGAGATAGCAGTTGTTTTCATTGACTAAGCGACACATCGCGCGTAATTTGTGAACCACATTATGCAGAGTAGAGTCAATGTTATTTTAACTACTTTATTTTCTCAAATTGAAATAACTGTTCGGGGGTACGAAATTTCTTCACTATTGTAATCTATAAACACAATACTACCTCCCATTAAAGCCGTGGCAGATATTTTTATAGCACCTTATATAGAAAGTTAAGCAAATATTAAATAAATTCAGCACACTATAGAACTTTTTACTCTGACTGTACATTAACGTGTGCTCAGGTACGTATAACGTAATATCTACAAACATAACCAATGTATATGTTGAGTTGCCAAACAGCAGGAGCATTGCCCGACGGGCACGACCCTAATCCAAAGATTTAAATCTTTGAGTCCTGCATGCCCCCATTTTTGCACAATAGTGATCTTTTAACCCATCATGTCTCCACGTATGATCCAAGCGACCCGCCATTCACGCGCACTCAATTATATTGGAACAATTTGGGCATAATTTAATAGTGTTTTTATTTTTGCGAAATACACAGCAATGAAGATCTTGCAATACATGGCATAGATTATACGCCGTGTGTAGGTACCTACTTATACATTAAAATGTACAAATTCGAAGTAAACGTATGGAAATTACATATATTTTTGAGACAAAAAAAAAATATGTAATTTCCATACGTCTGTCACGTCGAGTAGGTATTACATTTAGTGTGAATCATTAGAATTTAAGTGGGTGATTCACAGTCACTTTAAACGAACGACATTTTAATGAGGAACTTGCGTTTCTCAGGTACTCGCTGGCTGTAAGTACATCGTCATTAATAAATATTATCTTGTTCTTTATGATTTTTTCTTACAATTCGTCGTCGAGTCGTCAATTGTATACCTACCTGTTTGAAATAACTTGAGGTAAATTCGAGTAGGTACCTACTACTTACTTAAATAGCTTCTGAATTGATTGTACGGTAGGCTGCAAGTCAATTGTAATCAAACCGGTATAAGTCGCCTTATAAGACCACGCAACGCTAGACCATCTTAAGGTCAAAGTGTTAGCACTGAGGTGTGCCCTTTTTTTTTTTTTTTTTTTTTTTTTGTGGGTGGGAAATCATCAAATAACTTCTCCCGCTCTGGGCAGAGCAGGAGGGCGTGTCAGAC
The DNA here is from genome assembly GCA_937001585.2 of Brachylomia viminalis. Lineage (NCBI taxonomy): Eukaryota > Metazoa > Arthropoda > Insecta > Lepidoptera > Noctuidae > Brachylomia > Brachylomia viminalis. Next base: position 5,953,977 of record OW443303.2, on the reverse strand, counting down.
TCTTACTGACTAAAACCCACCCGTGTTCCTTCAGTTGCCTGTGCCAGGGGCCACGGTAACCCTCTTGGACTTTTCCGCAACCCTAGCAGGCATCGGTCCTAGCAAACCCCGTCATTGGTGCTGACATCTCTTTGAGGCGCGCGTGGAACACAACGCGCCGTCGACCCGGGCCTGGTCCTTATCGAACGGCGAGCTGCCCATTGCTCGCCGTTCGCAAGCCCGCGCCTACGGTGGCCGGGAATCGGCCTGCGATTCCCGACGCCCAGGGCGTCTCCTGCGGCGGCTAGGGGCGTGAGGGCGCAAACTTTGCCTCTCCCTCACGCGTTCCGCCTCCTCCTTCGCGAACATTACTGCTTCGCAGAAGGAGGTGACGGCTTCCCAAGCCCTCTCGCTCCGTACCATGGCCTGGACCAAGGCCGGACGCGAGAGATCGCCACCGCCAATCGCCTCCACGAGGACCCGGCGGTGCTCCGCCCAAGCCGGGCAGACCTCCACCGTATGCTCCACCGTGTCCTCCGGGCGATCCACACAATGGTGACACCCGGGCGTTTCCTCCCGCCTTATCCGGAACAGGAACCTCCCGAAACAACCGTGTCCGGTTAGGACCTGCGTCAGGCGGAAGGTGAGGACGCCGTGGCGCCTCTCTAGCCACTCCTCAAAGAGGGGACTTATCGCCGCAATTGTGGCGTGCCCAGCGCTGGGTTGCGACAATCGCACTCTCCATGCCGCCCTGAGATCCCGCCGGAGCTCTGTCCGCTGTACCGTGATTTCTCGCGGCAGCGGAGCTACGCCCCGGCGTTTCGCCTCCTCGCGCCACTCCCAAACGTGCGCGAGGACTTTTGCCTCCAGATCCCATGGCGGTAATCCGGCAAGGAGGCTCGCCGCCTCACCGGAGACCGTACGGTATCCCCGGACCAGCCGGATGGCCATGACCCTTTGGGGCGCGTTCAACCAGTGGGCTGGCCGCCGCCTCAAGGAACGCGCCCACACCGGTGCCCCGTAAAGGGCCATGGACCGCACGACCCCCGCGTAGAGCCTCCGGCAGGAGGCGTTTGGCCCCCCTAGATTGGGCAGGAGCCGCTTTAAGGCAGCCCCGGCCCTTTCCAGTCTGGGAGCCAAACGTCGGAAATGCACTGAGGTGTGCCCTACTGTACCATCATGAAATAATTTGGTATTGCAAGCTTTATTTTCATTGATAAGTCAGTAACATGTCTTCATCGGGGGAGTCGGTTTTCAGTCCTAGTACTCCGGAATTTCAGTATTTTACTCAAAAGACCATCGGACTTCCCCCAACCTGCTACAGTTTATTGTTGTTTAAAATATTTCCTCGTCTTTTACCACTAGCCCGATGCAAACTTTATGGCCGCTTCGAACACGAGGCGAGTAGCTGCGCAGTAATTAATTTATGTGACCGCGGGGGGGAGGGGTGGGGTACTGCGCAGCGAGTAGGTAGTGCACTTCAGAACCGCCATAAAATTGAGAGCTCACTGTTCCCTGTTCACTGTATAATAAATGTACTTACCTACTGTGTCCTGTTATTCAAGTTATTGATATTCGTTTGACATCCGAGACTTCGCAAACACGGATACTGGATGTTATTTAACCACTAGCCTCCATTCACACCTATTTTGATTCAAAGAAATATTGCAGGTTTTCGAATTCATGACAATCATTCATTATAAAACATCAATTACATATATCAATGTCTTGTTTCTAGTTCTGTCCGGTTAAGCATTTTTGTTGTTTTTCCAGTTAACAATATTAAAAATAAGACCAAAAAAATTACCATTTTAAAGGGTTTCCTAACGGAACCCTTATAATTTTGTCATGTCCGTCACTCTGTTAGTCTCTCCGGATGTGACACAACCATTTAACTCAGACTTTTAGCACTGCATCGATTAAAGTTGGAAAGAAGCTGTATTCTGAAGGATTTTACGGGCCACAAAAATAAATTTTATAGTATTCTCAAAAAAAAAAAAAGTAAAACGGAAGTTATTTCCGCGGTTGTAACAGAAAATATATTTAAAAAAAAAATACTTCGCTTGTGCCATGCGCATTCGCATGTACATGTAAATTGCATGCAAATACTGTGCATACCTAATTATTCATCCCGACTACGGAACCCTTCACGGTGCGTGGTACGACACGCACTTGGCCGGACTCTACGAGAACTACGCAGCCAGCTTTGAATAAAGTTCTCACTATTAATCATAATATTACCAATGGTTTTTTTAACAGTGGCCACAAAATTATATATGATTTAAGATCTCATCAAATAAGGATAAAATAGCAACCAATACTCAAGTACCTGCACGGACAATGCTAACATTGCTAACTTTACATAATAATCTCATAACCACACGTAAAAATGTATAAAACCTAATCGAGAGATCGATGATTTCATTAGCTTCTAAACAATAAAAGTGTACACGTAAATACGTACTGACTGCTTCGCTAAGGTGTGGGAGCTGCTGAATGTTTTGGTTTAATAAAATTAATGTTGCCGTCGACAATCTAAGAAGATTTTTATTTTATTTGATGGCATGTACGTGAAAGAAGTCGACGGCCCACCTGATGGTCACCGCGGCGTCGCCTATGCACATCTGCAACAGGCTTCTCAGATGCGTTACATTTAGAGACAAAGCTGTAATGTCTCTTCCCTATAATTACACCGGCACCTTTAAACCGGAACACGGCAACTCAGCATGGCGGCAGTAAAAGATAAGGTAGCAATATGAAAAACCGAGTTTGATCTCACGTGCGTGCTACAAGATGCGAAGATCGCAGACGAAATTTGATAAGATAAATACGTCAGGCCCCACGCAGATACCGACTGCTAATGTCATGTTTAGAAATTTTGCACGCCGCAACAGGCCGTAGATTCTCCCATAACTAAAATACAGTTTTTAAATGTCGATTTTGTTGTCAGTTTTATAAAGGCCAAGTGCTTTATCGGTTTGGTCAATCTTTACCGGTCCCGAATCTATGTTATACAGGATGGTAACTCAAGATGGGCCACTAAGGTCCGACAGCACATACCTCCATAAAATATGTGTGACCTGCATAATCTTTGCAGCATAATCTCCCTTTCACTGTAGTTGGCCTCCAATCCATCTGAAATGACCATCCGTATGGTTATTATTAGGTAATCTGACAATAAACCAATGGATTTACAAAAGCATACAACACAAGATTCTTATTGTGAAAACAAGGGGTTAAAACTTCGATCAATAATAGTAATTGATCGAAGGGTTAAATACACATGCTACCGTTCCAAACTACGAACACATTCGCTCATCGCAGACAACCCTAACAAACAGTAAGATATGGCATTCAATTGCACGCACAAACAGTGTACTACATCTGATACCCTATCTTTATGATGTGTTTAGCTCGCAAGCACCCTTCTCAGGCTAAGCTGATACTTGTAACAGTACATTCAGTGTGTTGTAGGAATCGTATACAATGTATCATCATCTTTTTTTTATTTTATTTTTTTTTATTCGGGAAACTTACAGCTATATTATACAATGTACTTAAACAATATGCAACTGAAGGCCATTTACAAGTTTCCACAGATAAACACCAAAATTAAAATTAAAAACGAGAAAAAAATACAAATGTCGGTACAAAATACCTTTTATACATAAATTAGGAAAAATCAGTATACGAACGACATATTATACAAACTAAAAATAATTTAGACGTAAACAATTACTTTTCCGTAAAAAAGCTTTCCACCAACAAATGCTTAAGCCGAGAAACACTGGTATTAAATATATCCAAATGCATGTTCACCAGACAGTTTATTAAAACTTCTGCTCGCACGGATCAGAAACGAATTCTGCCTGTACGTGGACTTGGAATGAGGGACATGTAACAGGCTAGGTTTGCGAAAGAATTTGCAGTGTGTTACTAATCCTAAGCAGCTTCCCTGTGGGTTATGCACCTCGGCTTAGGGCGTCGTTGGGGGAGGGGAGCAAGGGGCAGGCTGGATCGGAATTATTAATGTTCTTTAACCTTAGGATCTATCCTTATAGACCTATCTACCTATTTAGTTTCTTTTTAAACATAATTTTAATCTAGAGCTTTTTAAACGTAGCAGGACTAGGTATAGAAAGCATCTTTTAGAAAACAGAGAATACAGGGGACATTACCTATAGCCATCACATTTCGTCGATTCATCGTTACGCAAGTGTTCCTTGAGATATATCTTCAACAGTGATCGAATTGCCGACAAGTTTACTGGCTCGTCTATCTAATCGTAGTGTAACACAATAGATAAAGCAATTGCTTCAGTATTTGTACTGATCTTAGAGCTATTTGTAGGTACATACCTACTGCCATTGGAACGGTATACAGGGTGGCAGGGACATCCAGGCACAACCTCGGATCTGCATCAACATGGATCCAGTACCTGCATGATTCTGAAACCCAGTGCGTTGAAATTATTCGTCGGTTATTTCGGTGCCCGAAGTCAGCTTGCGCGCCGCTAAGCCGAACACACCGGTGTACATCTCCCGCCTACACTACTCCACTAAGGCGGAAAACATCGCAGATTACGTGCGCCAGAAGACGAGGTACATGCCGAGGGTGCAGTTACTGGAGTCGCACCGCAACGTCAACTTCAAGGCGTTCGTGGTGCGCGTACCGAATTATTATCTGCCCGTCGTCATGGAAGAAGACTTTTGGCCGCAGGACGTGGTGTTCCGTCGCTTCCGCAGACGAGTACCACAGGACAGCTCAAGGACAAGCTAGTGAAGTGCTACTAACATAGTTTTAAGCTAATATTAACACAAATTTTGTTTTATTTAAGTACTTTATATATGTCTATGAGCCACTGTAGCCTGAAATAAATGTTTTATTATTATTAAAAAAAACAAATTGGCTTAGCTATAAATTTTGACCGCGTAGGTAGATAATACACTTAACACTTTTCTGTAGAACAGCAGAAGTTTTTTTTGGTTACCGATGTAAAATTTCCACGCTAGGGGGTTTTTATCACGTGCTGAGTTCATGGTTGCGCGTTGATGTCCCTGCCACCCTGTATAGGGTTATTTTAAACTGTGTAGCTAAACTCCGCAGACGCGATTGGTATCGATATACCTACCTATAACTACAAGTAACTAAAATAAAGGGTAATCAGTTCACTGATGCATAATCTAGGAAACTATCTAGTAATACTTCTATTGATGTCACTGCGAGTCTAGATGTATGCCGTCTTACTTAGTAGGTAGGTGCCGTCCGTGCCGTCTAAAAGATAATTGGCATGCAGATACATGATCATTCGTAGAAAGATTTCGCAAAGATGTGTCGCAATGTCCTCACGGCGGTAACTTTAGTCTTTAAAAAGGAAACCATCACTCAAGTGTTGGTCACTGGCAATTGACGTAATATACGGTGCACGTTGATGACACAAAGGCGCTGTAAAGCTAACGCAGCTGGCGCTCAGACGCCTCACTAGAAATTCATTTTTGTTTCATTCCACGTTCACACGACACTGACAAAGCTTCATCTGCTCCTTTCATTTCATATTTTGATAATTCGGTAGGCGAGTGAAGAGAGCCGAAATTGCAACATTGTTCGATCGGTTCATTTATGAATTATTGTTTCACTCAAAAGTGAAAAATTAATTCATTAATGAACCGATAGAAGTCGAAGTAAAACGTCTGAACACAAACTGAATTTTGATTCAGTTTGTGTTCAGACGTTTTACTTCTAATGAAAGACAAATTTAGACAAAAAGTGAAGCGTCTGATTGCTGCGTAACAGTATGGCCCTTCCTATTATGTTGAAGTTGGGAAGTTGTATATACAGAGTTGATACGACAGAGGGGCTTTCCTTTAAACTGCCTATACTAGGTACCATTTTCAAGCTCTGTACCAAAAATCTATTAAATAGGAGCAGTAGTTTAGTCGCAAATGATTTTTTTAGTTTTTGCCCCGTTTGAACACGATGTACCTTTCCTAATAGTTGATTATGTCTGACGCAAGTCACAAGTACAACCAAATATTTTCGCTAAAAAGATGTCAATGCAAACAAGGAAGCAATAAAAACACACACATTTGCACTTTCATTACAAAAGATGGTTGCGTTTTACTCTGATTCGTAAGCTACATATTTTCTTTGAAAAAAAAAACTCATTTTTAGTGCTGTTTATTTTTACCGTATCGAATTAATACTAAACACGTATAGTATATGTAGTGTAATTTAATGCCCCTCTGTCACATCAAGTCTGTATAATTATGCTAGTTGCGCGGTAAACTCTGCTTGCGCGATGCAGGATTGCGTGACGTCAGTATGACGCGCAGCTCGCATGTGGCGATGTAGATACCGCTACAAGATCACCCATCATCCAGCCCGATTTCATCCACTGCTGGGTATAGGCCACTCTTTTCCTGTGCCAATCCTCACGCTCCTGTGCCAGCCTGATCCAGCTTCTACCCGCGATGATAAGAATGTCGTCCGCCCATCTCGCCGCCGGACGACATTGTTACCATCGCACCGACTCGGTCACTGCTTTAGTCCACCAGCAGGGCTAGCATGGCCTACTGTGACATGGCTTGAGTCACACATTCTATCACAGTTTGGGCGATATAATCGTTTTGTCTTAAAATACTAGCACGGCGCGGCGGCGTGAGATAACTTCTTGACGTTAAGTAGGGACTCATTAGGTATTATATGGTAATGCGGGCGCGGGGGCATCCATTTTCTCACAAATTTCACATTTTGACAGATGATTATGAAAAATCTATCGGAGAGAGTTCGGAGATGGTTTGAAAATTGATAAAAATAAGATTTTCTTAATAATACTTACTGCACCAATTGGCAATAAAATGTATGTCAATGATTTTATAAGTAAATTGACAAGACTAAGAAATCGTCAATAGCGTCGTATATACCGCAAAGATTTCTCGAAAGGTATACAAAGTTGTGATCAAAAATGTTTTTTTTTCTAGTTTTCTTTAGGCATGCTCCTTTTTTGTATTCTTCTCAGCAAACCCTTTTAATTGATACCCATATCATGGGGGTGCATAAAAAATGTCCACCATCTTCGCAAGGCCGGCCGCCATATTGTCATCCAAACTAAACGTGTAGGTATGCAACATTTTAGCTCATACGGTTGGGGAAAACTGTTTAAAAATTCAGTTTCAAGATTTGACCTAAACAAACTAACATACATACATACACACAAACATTGCAAATGAAATACAAGCTTGAAATATTAAAAAAATACAATGTTTGTACAAAATTATCAAACCAAAGAAACAAATGAAAGTCGCTACGACGCGGGGCTAGCATGGCCGTACCCAAGACGTTTGTGACAAGACATGATAAATTATGTCATGTCTTACAATTTGTCATAAATGCTAGCACGGGTCAACCACGTGACACGATCTAGAGGCGCGACATGCCTTTCTTGTAGCTGACTTCACACTGTGAAACAGTAAATTAAAATGTCTATGACCATCTGAATAAGCGACCAAATAAAACAATACGTTTAAAAGAATGCAGTTCATTCAGTTGGACTGCTTTTTAATTTTGTTGGGAACTAATTAATTTTTGACACCCGCACAACTTTCGTTTTGTTTGTTTGATTTGATAATTTTGTGCAAAATTTTGATTACTTACATGCTTTTATTTGCAATGTTTGTATGTATGTAGCCTGTAGGTATTTATGTTAGTTTGTATAAGTAGGTCAAATTTTTAAACAGTTATCTGAAATTTTGCATACACGTTTAATTTGGATTACAATGGTGCCGATTCTCATGTCACGAATGCCTCTAAACTAGACTAAAAATTACCAAAATTTAGTTTATTCCTGTCAAACTACGATTTCCCAATCTGTAATTGACTAAATTGACACAACTTAACTATATTTTGGTTTGACAGCACTAAGATGGCACTTGAAATTATTCTGAATTTGACGTTTTTCACCTAAATTTTTGATAGTCTATCTATATCTGTCTATTTTTAATCGCGTTTTAAAAATGTGTGGAATTAAATTAGTTGTCATGAACTAAAATTCACCAAAACCTCAACCTCCGCAGCTCCGATGCGAAAACTACTGTATATTTTTTTATTTTCTTTTATCTCGAAAATGGTGTGTCCTATCGCAAACATAATTAAAATTTCCACCCCTTTTATACGACCCATAGGCCCCTAAAACTAATCATGTAGGTGATAATTTTCATATTTTCCATCATACATTTTATTGCCACTTGGTGCAGTAATGATATTATTATTTTTATCAATTTTTAAATTTTATAACCGCATATTATAATTATTATCTTTCCTAAGTACGAACGTGATAAATTTCTCATAATCATCTGTCAATATGTTAAATTTCGGAGAAAACGGGTGCGCCCGTATTAAATAAGACTTACGGAATCCCAACTAAACTTCAAGAAGTTATGCCATATGTCAAGAAATTTTCTCACGCCGCGCCCCACCCTGCTAGCATTTAAGAGAAAACGGTTTTAACGCCCGAACTGTGATAAAAATTATGTGTGACTTAAGTCATGTCACAGTAAGACCATACTCGCCCCGCTGCGTGTCTCAAAAATTAAAAGACTTGTCACAAATCAGTTTTTCAGTTAGCACATTCTTCTTCTAGCTAGCTAGGCTTTAAAGATGTTCATGTAACTTTTTTTTGCTAAACGAGAGCTGTGCATTAATTATACATTGTTTTAAACTCAACACGGTTTGTCAAAATTAGTTCCGCGATTACATAGTCTTTAGAGATAGAATGTGCTTGTAACTTTTTTTGCTAAACGAGAGCTGTGTACTATTAATTAAACATCGTTTTAAAGTCAACACGGTTTGTCAAAATTTGTTCCGCGATTACAATCATAACTTTGCGAAATTGTCGACGCATGCCGACACTCATGACGTCGCGACGTCATGAGTGTTATTATTACGTAATTCCATGAGGTTAGAGTCGGATTTCATAAATCACACGTAGCTTTCAATGTGTTATGGTACAGTCAAACGGGGTGAATAGGCATGCAGGGGTGAATAGAAACGAAACTTTAAAGGGGATTTTAACCTTGAAATAATTTAGTTTGACCCCAACAAGAGCACTTAATCGTTAATTATATTACAATAAACACATTAAGAGTCCTTTTTGGAATAAACTATATTATTTCAAGGTTAAAATCCCTTCTAAAGTTTCGTCTCTATTCACCCCTGCGTCCCTATTCACCCCGTTTGACGGTACTAAAGGTGAATGTTCGGTAGGTAGCCCGTACTGTACCTACTTAAATTGGGTCATAAATACTGACGCATTCTCGATTCTTTTTTTCCTACTCAGCTTACTGAATGCTCATTGAGCCTATGTGTAGGTAGGTACCATATCAACTGAATCAATTGTATTTTTTATTCACCACTTACTTTTGTGTCACTTGCGTTGTGGTTGTGAGATCATCCAACCTGTAGTTGACGTTCCAAGTTTGGTGGCTCATCATGTGGTACTCTTTGTTCGACGTGCAACGAATGACCAATCAGCAGCGTTTTTGGGTGTACGCCCGGCTGTGCATTCGGCAGGAAAGTATAAATTGTCTTTGCGAATTTCGAATATTTTAGAACTTTAGGACCAGTTTTTTTCAAATGTAGGATGGTTTTCGAAAGATGTTCTTTTTGTAAATTTTCCGTTGGCCTTAATTACTTTACGAGGAAATGAAAACAATCATAAGTAGGAAAGCGAAACTGTTTGTTTAAAACAAAATTTGAAAGTTGTTTTTGTTTGTTTTGTGTAATGTTTGTTTTGTTAGTTAGTATCTACTTTAGTCGGTATCTACTACTCACAAGGCCAGGTAGTCAGGAAGATTTCGCTTTGGTAAATAGATAGATATTTCTTAACTTCAGTTCAAACCGTTTACGATTTGAGGAAGATATTCGGGATCGGGACCTCTTGGAGAATCCACGAATTGTTTATTTACTTAGATACTTATTACTGTTCGAAGAATCCGATTGGATTCATTCTTCTTTTCTTGTATCGTCATCGTCATGAACTACAGGTTCAAATTCAATTAGCTAGCGAAACTCCGCAGACGTGATGGGTATATCGACAAGTTTGTACAGGATAAAACATAAATTAATTAATTTGATGACATTTTAGTTGGGCATCGACCGCAATTTGTGTATTCACTTGAAATATCTTAATATCACATCAAATCACACTTTCTAAACTTAGAAAGGGCACAAAAGGGTTCTCAAAGTTGTGTTTTGCAAGTCCTTCAGATACTCAACTATGGAACTTTATAGGGATAGCAAAGTATTGTCAGTGAGAGGACTATATTATGTGTTACAGTGTAACACAGTTTACACTGACCTCTCATTGTAAGGAAATCCTATACAATACGACATCAGCTTATACTGGAAATGTATAGCTTGATCTGTAGCCGTGCGTACTAAGAAGACATCGACTGCCATTACAAATAAGTACCAAACGTCGTGCAGATATGGTTATCCCACCAGTAAGACATAAGACCACCTTCGCAAAACGTCAATTTAACTACCTCAGATAGAGTTTATAACCAAATTAATAAAAAAAATTAAATAAAAAAAAAATATGACCAAATTAATAAATTTCTCTAGGAGCACAAATTGAATTATCATCAATGTTAAAATACGGTGAAGGTGTGGCTGATGGAACAATCTTATGATGAAACAGAAAAATTGCTTCTCACCCAATCCTAAGCAACCTGACACACATATAATATATATATGCCACATATCCTCACACCACACACACACGCACGCACCCACGCACACACATATACACACACATTTCTCTTCTCTTATATTTTCCCAATGCTTCTGTAAATTAGTTATTTAGTAACCATAACTATACAGTATGGAAACCACATATATGCAATAAATGAAACCACAAGTAGAAAAACTAGTCCTCGGAAGTTATAGCAAAATTAAATATTTAATTTAAAACCATAAATTAAAAAAGTGAAATAAATATCAAATTAAATTCAGTAAAAGTAAAACTCTGTTAATTTGACAACGTACCTTTTAGTTCCTTCGTTTAGGTGTACCGATTTCCATTATAAGCAAATATTATGTTGAGTACGTAGGTAACAGCATCGTGATAGTTTGCATTGCCATTGCGTGGTAAAGTCTCTTTTCAATGTCTAAGAATTCAAGTTCATTGAATCATTGACTTAGTGATTTAATTCTACAGAGTGTTCAAATTAAAAGTCTACTTTTCGACCTAATTGCTGGACTATTTTCGTTAATTTTTTGGTTATGGTCAGCAAATACGATAACAAGTATGTGGTTTCATTTATTGCATATATGTAGAATCCATACTGTATAAGAAGTCTATTGGTGTATCGACGCAGTTGGTGTTAGCATTAGTTTTGGAATCACTGACTCCGCAATAAACCTAGTTTGGGAGCCAGGAGATAAATTAGTGTAACATCTCTGCACCAAATTATGGTACAATTGATTTTGTCACAAAGTTATAGATAATAAAGCATTATTATTACGTCTTTATCTTTACGTATCTCAAGACCATGGGGTCCCGGTCCTTTGGAAGGCGTACGAGGGGCCGAAGCCAACTTGCAGAGGCCACTTAGACAATAGCACTTAGACAAAAGCACTAGGAAGTGGTGAAGGGTGGGCGTTTTGGGGGGACTTTCTTATGTGATTTTGACGTTCAAAAAGTGCTGAATCTCAGCCTAATTTGAATAAATGACTTTTGATTTTGATTTTGAATACCACTGTTATTGTGATAAAGAATTTAGGTATAAACTAAAGTCTTAATAATAGTAGATATTAGGTTTCTAATGCAACAGAAAAACTTATGGTTTAACATGTCAAAACACACTAACACACACACACACACACACTCTCTCTCACACACACACACACACACTCACCTTCTCTTACTCAACATTACGTTCTCACCTAAACGGCAGTTATCTCAGAATTTTATCACTATATTGTTTTTTTAGGGACTAATAATAACAGCCGCATGGTTCGATCTTAAGCTAGGCTTACCGCGGTTGGTCCGTGGATGGGTGACCATATTTGGGTAACTATGGATTTGGGTGACCAAAGTGGACTAGTTACCTAAAACTATGAGAGGACTATGGCCCTGCCTGACCAATGTTTTATACATACAATACACGGATAAAATGGCAGAAGGTGACTTGCACACTCAATAATGGGCCCCCGGAAACGGTCGCTAGCACGGTGACGTAGCGACGAGAGGGAACATATCCTGTGGTGATTGAAGAGTGGAGAGGTATTCCACGGCCATCGGGACAATCCCGGAAGTTCGATCAAGATCCCTACCAGCATCTTACTGGAACAGGTGCTTCCTCTCTCCGAGCACGTTTCTTGCTCTTGCGAATCTCCACTCAAGCCGGACAATAAAAGCAAGAATGAGGTGGGAGCGGTTCCTCGTCAGTGTTCACTCTAGCCGGTCAATAAAGGCAAGCCAGAGATGAGAGACAAGATTTCTCCCGGGAATTAGGGTCTGTGGTGTCGCAACTGCCCAACAGCTCGCCACATGCTGCCCTGCGGGTTTCTGTATCCCTCTTGGCCTGGCTCTTCACCCTAGTAGACCCATTCCGGCAAAGTAAACTCTACCGGCACAAACCTAGAGTTCGGAGCGAGATAAGAAGCGAGATCCTCTCCATTATTCTGGTAAATTTAAATGTTTGTGAAATCGGACAAATGTCTCTGAATTCCTTCTTATTATGGAGGGTAGAGGTAAGGAGAACTATCTCTGTCTATAAAAGTTTTCCGTTAAAATGTGCTACATAAGGGTGGAGCTACAGTAGCCACCGGGTAAATTTTACAAGCAATCAATTAGGTTAAGAGTTTACAAAATAATGTTGGACTACGTAAATTGTTGAGGTATGGTTTATTGGACTGTCACTAACTACTCTAGTCACTAAAAATATAAAATTTTCTAACTCGGCATACTTCAACCCGTTAATTTTGTAACTCGGCATACTTCAGTCCGTTAACAACTGCTACATTCATACCAGACCATTTGCCTACGCTAGCGCCATTTTGGAGGGTTTTTGAACTATTATTTACTGTTAATGCTGGACACTTTTTCAACTTTCACCCCATATGAGATAGTTCTCCTTACCTCTATCCTCCATACTTCTTAGCTTCTGCAAAAGGATAAAAATATATTTATAGGTTTCAATTTTGTATGGTAATTACTGAATAAGTACCTTCTCAAAGTTGTTACTTAAAATTAATTAATCATTAACTCTGTCAGTAAAAATTTACCGATTGAAAACATTTTTTGTTCACTTAATGTCAAATCAAATCAATCTACTCAGCCTATCGCTGTCCACTGCTAGACATAGGCCTCTCCCAGGCTGCGCCGCAACACCCTGTCCTCCGCCTTCCGCATCCAGTCTGTCCCAGCCACCTTTTTAAGGTCTTCATCAGACGTTCCAAGATATAATGTATGCTGGTTCATCATCATCATCATCAGCCTACAGCAGTCCACTGCTGGACATAGGCCTCTCCAATTGCACGCCATTTAGCTCGATTCTCGGCAACTCTCATCCAGCTGCTACCAGCCACCCTGCGAAGATCGTCGCTCCACCTAGCCTGAGGGCGTCCTACCTTACGTTTGCCGATTCGCGGTCTCCACTCAAGAACACGTCTACCCCAACGGTCATCGGTTTATACTGGTTACATAATTATTTATTATTTTTAAGTTCGCTACTGCTGAGCATGAGGTCCTGGGTTCGATTCCCTGGTCGGGCAGTGTGTTATTGGGTTTTCCATCTGGAATTTCTCAGTTGCAGCCCGGAGTCTGGATTTGTTTATTTATTTATTTATTTAACCATTTATGTACACACTTATATAAACAGACAAGAAGAAAATAAGAGAAAAATAGGTACAAAGGTGATGCTTATTTCTAATGAAATCTCTTCCAGCATACCTTCTTCTATTTGTGTAGCTGTTGGCAATAGGCTCGGCCCTGTTACATGGGACTTACTGGCGAAGTGTGGGTGTACTACAGGTAGTGTTGGCAGTATAGGTACACCTCTGCCTTACTCCTCGAGGATGCCTTACTCCTCGGGGATGCTTTACTCCTCGAGGGTGCCTTACTCCTCGAGGATGACTTACTTCTCGAGGATGCCTTACTCCTCGAGGATGCCTTACTCCTCGAGGATGCCTTACTCCTCGAGGGTGCCCTGCTCCTCAAGGATGCCTTACTCCTCGGGGATGCCTTACTCCTCGAGGGTGCCTTACTCCTTGGGGATGCCTTACTCGTCGAGGATGCCTTACTCCTCGGGGATGTCTTACTCCTCTTGGAATACAGGCGTGATGTTGTGTATAATTAAGTATGGCATTAAGGCAGCATTTAATCAAAGAAGATGGAAGTCACTTAAAATTCAATTCTTCAAACAGTCATTTAATATAAACAAGTCTTCCGCAAAATATATCTAAATAAATAAAACTAAGAAATATAGCTAACACAATAACGTAATCATTCTTCTTATCTCGTGTTTGCATTATAAATACTTCGTGATTTATATAAATAAAGATTCCTTTTTATGAATAATTCATCTGCCTTATGGTATATAGAATACTAGATACCTATCTAGATTGGTAGCTACTAGGTGTATATGATCATTTTGTAATACCTACTTTCTAGGATGTCTTTTGGTATCATTTGCCCCTAACTTGTTGGAACAGTCAGCCCACACAGTCAGTCAATATTTGCACTACGAAAGTCGCCCTTATTGCTACGATATAAGGGTGCTGTCAATGTCAAATTGTTATCACTGATAATAAGTTTCCGTTTTCGTACATTTTTGGATCTGTATGTTCCGAAGGTAACGTTCCCACTACTGGGACAGGCCTCCTCTAGGAGAAGGAAGTGAGCCGTAATCCACAGGCACGCCACGATAGCGGCGGTAAGACCCCTCTTTGAGGAGTGGCTAGAGAGGCGTCACGGCGTCCTCACCTACCGCCTGACGCAGGTCCTCACCGGACACGGAAGTTTCGGGAGGTTCTTGCACATCATCAGGCGGGAGGAAACGCCCGGGTGTCACCACTGCGATGATGACCCCGAGGACACGGTGGAGCATACGGTGGGGGCCTGCCCTGCATGGGCGGAGCACCGCCGTGTCCTCGTAGAGGCGATCGGCAGCGGCGGCGACCTCTCACGCCCGGCCTTGGTTCAAGCCATGGTCCGGGGCGAGGGGGAGTGGGAGGCAGTCGCCTCCTTCTGCGAAGCAGTCATGCTAGCGAAGGAGGTGGCGGGACGGGAGAGGGAGAGAGTCTCCCGTCCAAGCCGCCGCGGTGGACGCTCCGGGCGTCGGGAGCCGCGTGACGACTCCCGGCCACCGTAGGCGCGGGCCTGCGGGCGGTGAGTAATGGGTAGCTCACCGTCCGATCAGGATCAGGCCCGTGCCGGACGGCGCGTACGTGTTCCACGCGCGCCTCAAAGAGATGTCAGCATCGAAGAGGGGGCCCACTAGGGCCCAAGCCTGCCGGGAAAGCGGGATCATCCATAAGGAGTACCGCTGACCCGGAACATAAAGGGCCAAGGAAGGAACACGGGTGGGTTTTAGTCAGTAAGAGTCTGACACTCCCTTCCGCTCCACCCAGAGCGGGAGGGGTCATTTGATGATTTCGAAAAAAAAAAAGCCGTAATCCACTATAGTTGGTAGATATCACATGTCTTGTTCGAATTTTTGGTTCTAGGACCCACCGGTTTCCTTCACCGTTTTGAGAGCAATGGTAGGCATGGTAGCCCACTGGTAGCGGTCCCGACTTACGAGTTATAGGTCGTGGGTTCGAACCCAGGCAGGCGCTTATACAAAGTATTAAAATCATCAATACAACTTTCTTAGTTTATCATATTGGTCGAAAATGTGACTATCTACAACTACAACAAGACGTTTGCGTCCAATTATAACTTAAAGAGTTGTACTGATGATTTTAATGATTATTATTACGTAATATAATAAATTATTTTTATTTATATTCGTTACTTTCGCGATCTTGTCTCGATCAACGTACAACCTGATACTGAATTGAAAACTGCAAAAACAAAGGTAGACCGTATATCGTGGCTACCTTAACTAAGCAGATCAATAAACATTAATTAAATAGGTATTAATAAAAGTTGAACCAGAAAGGGCTCAACTTTATCAAAAATTATTTAAGTGGTTTAAAACTTTATAAAAAAAACATTTTTATTTAGGTAGGGCTTCTCGTATTTGGCCTTCAGAGGCCGTGACTAGGTACTTAATCAGTCAATCCTTGGGTGCCTTTAGTGAACTCCAAGCTTCCAGCCAGGGGTATAAAATTACTTATAAACTAAGCGACCATCACCAAAGGGGCACCCCCTGTGGGGTATGAACCTTGGCTTAGGGCGTCGCTGGGGGAGGACAGCAAGTTAGGGACAGGCAGGATGGATCAAATCAGTTATATTATCATTAATCGGGGAATTTAAAGCTACAGATGTCTGTCAAGAGTTACACCCAGATATTTGGCTTGCTTCTCACAAGGGCTCAGCTTGCCGAACATGGTGATCGGTCGGGGGTGGTCAGTATGTCGATTCTGTAAAAATGTGATCGTGAAGTGAACACTTAGGTGAAGTGAGCGTGGAGTGAGCTGTCAGTGTCATCCCACTGAGGCTAGGGATTGACCAAGCATTACATTTACAATCATAATCGAGTTTTTTTTTAATGCTAATTCTGTTGACAATTTTATATTATTTTATGTGGCAAAAAATTACTATTTACGGGTTTTTTAAATAAAACAGCAAAACGTAAATTCAGTTAGAAACTCAAATAAGTTCTTTTATTTTGATTTCCTAAACTACTTTCTGTCTGAATTTCTGTGTTGCTGTTTTATAAAAAAAAAAAAACTCCAAATAATAATATTTAGACACTTATTTATATACTAGCTTTGAAATAATATAAAATAATCAACAGAACTAACATTAAAAAACATAATTAAAATCTCGATTATGATTGTAAATGTAATGCTTGGTCAATCCCTAGCATCAGTGGGACGACACTGACAGCTCACTTCACGCTCACTTCACCTAAGTTTTCACGGTGAGATGGTTACAGAATCGCAATGCAGGTCTGAGTCACGGTTTCGAAAAGAGAACCGCTTGACTCTTGTCAGGGTTGACTTCAATTCGCCACTTTTTAAACCAAACGCCGAGCTTGTCGACTGCGGTTTGGAGAGCACGAGATATTGGGTCTGCGAGAAGCCCAGTGTATTATATGGCCGTATCGTCTGCGAACAGAGCCAACTGCGCATATTTACACTTGGGGATATCGCTGGTTAACAGTGTGAATATGAGGGGAGCTAGCACGGTGCCCTGAGGGACACCTGCGCGGATAGGGTGGGGGGACGAGGGCGCTCCTTCAATGCGATAGCGAAAGGTGCGGTTAGCCAATAAGTCTCGCAGGATGAGCACGAGACGGTCGGGCACAATAAAAAGATCCAAGTAATTGATGCCTTTAAACCAGCCTGTGTAACGAAACCATAGCGACTTCTAATTCGGCGCCAACGCCATCTATCGAGCCAAACCAAAGCGGTAAACTTTACCTTGGAAGTTGGAACATACACGCTGGCAAGATGGCATGATAATGATTGAACATTAAACCACAATCATGTGACTCATTACATTACGGTTGAAAATTAATTTTACGATAGTTTTCGTTCGAGAAACTGATTTAAAGCGGAAGGTGAATAATGTACTTTTCGCAAAAAAAAAAAAACACAAAATGCATGTTTAGTAACCAGCTCGGCAGTCAAAACTGGACGGTAAACTAAATGAAAACGAGGCATACATAACACATATTTAAATGGGTACCTAATTAAATAAATATTAAGCAGTAAAATGGCTTATCAGGCAGTTACGTGTGGGTAGTTATCAAATCGGAATCGGGTAGTTGGTCAGAAACCTAATTATATAAAGTTATCAAATCGGAATCAGGTAGTCGGTCAGAAACCTAATTATATAAATATTAAGCAGTAAAATGGCTTATTAGGCAGTTATCAAATCGGAATTAGCTAATCGGTAAGAAATCTAACTTGAAAGTAGCGCTCGCCGGACGCTACCGCGGCACAGCTCGCTTCGCTTGCTCTGATCATAGTAACCTCTCTAATGTTTAAATAACCGTGGTAAAAATTATTACCCTTTTGGAAGCACCGGAGTTGTTTTTTTTTTAAACGTGCGGAATGTACTACTTCTCATCAAAACCTGCCGGTACTCCGGCGTGTCGTTGCTTAGGCCTTAGCCTACAATAATTAATAAATCATTAACTTTCGTTATTATAAATATCAATTTACCTTTTCCCAACTACGTTGGTGTCGGCTTCCAGTCTAACCGGGTGCAGCTGGATACCAGTATTTTACATGGAGCGACTGCCTATCTGACCACCACAACCCAGTTGCTATGTAACACGCCACCCCTTGGTAAGATTGGTTGACAGACTTGGGCTTGAGTTCTGACTACCTTTAACCACTGTCAAAGATCTACGACTGACAGCCGGGACTAACGCCTTAACATGCTCTCCAAGGCACTGAAGGGTCCCGATATGTGTTGGATGGTTGCCCATCCACGAACCGACCGCGGCAAGCGTAGCTTAACCTTCAATTGACCCGTAAGGTTGTTATTATTTAGCCACGAGCCCTCGTGCTAAGCTACTTATGTTAGTCAATTAAAGTTAATGATTGATTATTTTTAAGTGACGTCTCTGAGTGCGACATTAAGTCTTTTGTTAAGTTCTGTAATGAACAAACACACAAAGGGACCGAGAACATGGATTTTTTTTTTATAAAAAAAAATTGTATTCTGACTATTATTCACACTTGCAACAATCACGTGCACAGTCAATGTATACAGTATGTAGTAGTAATGTATACAGTAATCAACAGTAACAGTCAATGAAACTATTTAAGTACCATCTCATTGTTTGTAGACTACCTCGTTGGGCTAGTGTTTTCAAGCGCCCTGTATCCTCGTTGTCCCCGTAGGCCATATCCTCCTTAAAGGGGACAAAGGAAATTTAATCAAATAATTAAAAATACTTCCCGCTGTCCCCGTACGCTGTCCTCGTTAATTTATTGTAATATTATACTTTTCAAATTATGCCCGTTGTCCACGTTGCGTTAAAATTATAAGTGAGAGTGCCATAATAGAGAGAATATTATACCTAAACAAATGCCTACATATAAAATTTAAAAATACATAAAATGTAGTAGTATATATGTAATGCACTAGCTTTCCGCCCGCGTGAGTTTTATTTCCCGCTGGTACTACCGGATAAAAAGTACACTATAAGTAGCTTACGGGCATAAACTATTCCACAACCATATTTTGTCAAGATCCGTCCAGTAGATTTTACGTGATTGCGGCACAAACATTTATAATTTACGATTTTATTATATGTATAGAATGTATTTATTTAAAAATATGTAGTACTAGCTGTCCCCGCGAACTTAACACCGCCTAACATTTTTTTTTAATTCTCTCCGTATGAACCATCCTCGTACTTCAAGTAATATTCTAAAAAAAGAATTAGCAAAATCGGTCCATCCGTTCTTGTGTTATAAAAATACAACGAAAAGTGGCATTGATTTTTATAGATAATAATAAGGATTATTGGTGTATAATCTTAGATTAATGCAATTGGGTATTTGTTTCCTAATTGAGTAGCTAGTAAACTTATAACACGTGACCTTGAGCTACATAAAGTGTACTTTTTATCCGGTAGTACCCGCGGGAAATAAAACTCATGCGGGCGGAAAGCTAGTTTATTACAAAATATACTAGTATTACTATCGTTTACATTTTAGGTCATTTTAAATTACTGTAATTAGATATTATGTATTTTTTTATTTTATATGTAGGCATTTGTATAGGTATAATATTATCTCTATTAAGGCACTCTCACTTATTTGTAACGCAACGGGGACAACGGGCATAAATTGAAAAGTATATATTACAATAAATTAACGCGGATAAACTACGGGGACAACGGGAAGTAATATTAATTATTTTATAAAATTCCCTTTGTCCCCTTTAACGGGGCCATGGCCTACGGGGACAACGGGGACAGCGGGGACAACGGAAATACAGGGCAAGCGTTACTGCTGAGAATGAGGGCCTTGGGTTTGATTCCCAAGTCAGGCAAAGTGTAATAGGGTTTTTGCATATACATATACAGGGTCAAATCGAATTAGCTGGCGAAAGCCTGCTAATCACTAAAAAATAAAAAATAAAATCATGTTTTGAGGTCATCAACCGCTGGTAGTTTTATTACTTAATGTATGAGTTGAGAAAAACTGTTTTCTATTGTTTGATCATGTTGAGATATCGATACCAATCACGTCTGGGAAAATAAGAGCAAAAAGAAACGCGATTTTGTACTTAACTGTTATTTCAATTGCCTAAACTCAAAGAATACTAGATACCCAATCTCATAGAGCAAAAGCGTGCCGTCCTAATGTAGGCAATTCTGTAGGCAATTTTAGTCCCGTAGTTACACCAATAGATGCAGTATCAGAGCTATCACGGCTATGACGCTGTCATGCGTACCACTGTTTTAGTCATATATTGAGATATCACCAGATGGCACTGACTTCCCGGGCAACAAATAGACGCGCGACGCTCAGGACCTTTTTTTATTTTTTATTTAAAAGTAGTATTTTTGAAACAATGGTTTCGACTCTCTTGTCACAAAATTCTCTAACCTAGACTAAAAATCACCAAAATTTAAAGAAGAAAGAGAGTGACTAAAGTGACACAAATTAACTAAATTTTAGCTTGACTGCACTAAGATGGCACTGAGTTATTAATCTATTGACATTGGTAATTTTGCTATTCTGAAATTGACGTTTTTCACCTAGAATTTTGGTTTCCTAACTAATTCTGACTATTTTTAATCGCGATTAAAAAGGTGTGGAATACAATTTGTTGTCGTGAACTAAAATTCACACCAACACCTCGACTTCAGGTATGCAAAAACAGTACCTACTCTATTATTTTTTATTTTCTTTTGCTTATACCTCGAAAATGGTGTGTCCTATCGCAAAAATAATGAAAATTTCGATCCCCTCTATGAAACACGTAAACCCACCCCTAAAACTCAAGATGTAGGCTGTAATAATTTTTCATATTTTCCATACAAAAAGTGAAAAATTCCATATAAAACACGTCGTGGCTGCCACATGCGCACGACCGGCTCTACAAAAATCGATTTTGATAACATTAAGATACGTTGAATTTATTAAGGTGTAAAAATCATTCAATCTTCGCGATTATTAGTTCAAAATATATTTCGCTCGATACCTGTGACGCCATCTATGGGTTTTTTTTGTAATATTTATAAGTTGCTCGAGTTGGGTGGCCATGACTAAACTAAAAGCGGTCGATGACCTCACAAAAAAAAACAACAAATTATATATTTTTTTGGTCTTGTCATGTTCAGACATCGATACCCATCACGCCTGCGGAGTTTCGCTAGCTGATTTACTTTGACCCTGTATAATTTCTCAGTAACAACCCAGTCTGCATTTGTGCTCGCCCTCTATAACACATAACCGGCGAAATGTGAGTGTACTATAGGTACACTTCTCCCTAAATGTGGGTGAACTATAGGTACACTTCTCCCTAAATGTGGGTGAACTATAGGTACACTTCTCCCTAAATGTGGGTGTACTATAGGTACACTTCTTCCTAAATGTGGGTGTACTATAGGTACACTTCTTCCTAAATGTGAGTGTACTATAGGTACACTTCTCCCTAAATGTGGGTGAACTATAGGTACACTTCTCCCTAAATGTGGGTGTACTATAGGTACACTTCTTCCTAAATGTGGGTGTACTATAGGTACACTTCTTCCTAAATGTGGGTGTACTATAGGTACACTTCTCCCTAAATGTGGGTGTACTATAGGTACACTTCTTTCTCTCTAAATGTAGGTGTACTATAGGTACACTTCTTCCTCCCTAAATGTGAGTGTACTATAGGTACACTTATCCCTAAATGTGGGTGTACTATAGGTACACTTATCCCTAAATGTGGGTGTACTGTATGTACACTTATCCCTAAATGTGGGTGTACTATAGGTACACTTCTTCCTCCCTAAATGTGAGTGTACTATAGGTACACTTATCCCTAAATGTGGGTGTACTATAGGTACACTTCTCCCTAAATGTGGGTGTACTATAGGTACACTTCTTTCTCTCTAAATGTAGGTGTACTATAGGTACACTTCTTCCTCCCTAAATGTGAGTGTACTATAGGTACACTTATCCCTAAATGTGGGTGTACTGTAGGTACGCTTCTTCCTAAATGTGGGTTTACTATAGGTACACTAATCCCTAAATGTGGGTGTACTATAGGTACACTTCTTTCTCTCTAAATGTAGGTGTACTATAGGTACACTTCTTCCTCCCTAAATGTGAGTGTACTATAGGTACACTTATCCCTAAATGTGGGTGTACTATATGGACACTTCTCCCTAAATGTGAGTGTACTATAGGTACACTTATCCCTAAATGTGGGTGTGCTATAGGTACACTTCTTCCTCCCTAAATGTGAGTGTACTATAGGTACACTTATCCCTAAATGTGGGTGTACTATAGGTACACTTATCCCTAAATGTGGGTGTACTATAGGTACACTTCTTTCTCTCTAAATGTAGGTGTACTATAGGTACACTTCTTCCTAAATGTGGGTGTACTGTAGGTTCACTTCTTCCTCCCTAAATGTGAGTGTACTATAGGTACACTTATCCCTAAATGTGGGTGTGCTATAGGTACACTTCTTCCTCCCTAAATGTGAGTGTACTATAGGTACACTTATCCCTAAATGTGGGTGTACTATAGGTACACTTATCCCTAAATGTGGGTGTACTATAGGTACACTTATCCCTAAATGTGGGTGTGCTATAGGTACACTTCTTCCTCCCTAAATGTGAGTGTACTATAGGTACACTTATCCCTAAATGTGGGCGTACTATAGGTACACTTATCCCTAAATGTGGGTGTACTATAGGTACACTTCTTTCTCTCTAAATGTAGGTGTACTATAGGTACACTT
The DNA here is from genome assembly GCA_937001585.2 of Brachylomia viminalis. Taxonomy (NCBI): domain Eukaryota; kingdom Metazoa; phylum Arthropoda; class Insecta; order Lepidoptera; family Noctuidae; genus Brachylomia; species Brachylomia viminalis. The sequence goes on along the minus strand of OW443303.2, from coordinate 5,930,897 downwards.
CTTCCTAAATGTGGGTGTACTATAGGTACACTTATCCCTAAATGTGGGTGTACTGTAGGTACACTTCTTCCTCCCTAAATGTGAGTGTACTATAGGTACACTTATCCCTAAATGTGGGTGTGCTATAGGTACACTTCTTCCTCCCTAAATGTGAGTGTACTATAGGTACACTTATCCCTAAATGTGGGTGTACTATATGTACACTTCTCCCTAAATGTGGGTGTACTATAGGTACACTTATTTCTCTCTAAATGTAGGTGTACTATAGGTACACTTCTTCCTAAATGTGGGTGTACTATAGGTACACTTCTTCCTAAATGTGGGTGTACTATAGGTACACTTCTCCCTAAATGTGGGTGTACTATAGGTACACTTCTCCCTAAATGTGGGTGTACTATAGGTACACTTATCCCTAAATGTGGGTGTACTGTAGGTACACTTCTTCCTCCCTAAATGTGAGTGTACTATAGGTACACTTATCCCTAAATGTGGGTGTGCTATAGGTACACTTCTTCCTCCCTAAATGTGAGTGTACTATAGGTACACTTATCCCTAAATGTGGGTGTACTATAGGTACACTTATCCCTAAATGTGGGTGTACTTTAGGTACACTTCTTCCTCCCTAAATGTGAGTGTACTATAGGTACACTTATCCCTAAATGTGGGTGTACTATAGGTACACTTCTTTCTCTCTAAATGTGGTTGTACTATAGGTACACTTATCCCTAAATGTGGTTGTACTATAGGTACACTTATCCCTAAATGTGAGTGTACTATAGGTACACTTATCCCTAAATGTGAGTGTACTATAGGTACACTTATCCCTAAATATGGGTGTACTATAGGTACACTTCTTTCTCTCTAAATGTGGGTGTACTATAGGTACACCTCTCCCTAAATGTGAGTGTACTATAGGTACACTTCTAAGAATTCAAGTACCTACACTGTAGAAGCATTAATCAATGAGTAGTTTTATTAAACGCTTAAATTTTAAACATGTTAAGTAAATATGGAAGTGTTTTTATTGTACTCGGAATTTTATTGTATAATTTGATGCGCGTGATATAGCTATTGTTGGAAGTGAGTGTGAGATTCGTCTTGGGTTGATATAACTTGTTAGTATTATGCGATCGAGGGTCATAGTAGCTTGTAGCTTGCTGAAAAATAATCTTATGCTTAAAAACAAATACCGTAAAACGGGGTTAATCGGGGCGAAACTTTAAAATGGATTTTAACGTTGAAATAATATAGTTTGTTACCAACAAGGGCACGTAATCGTTACCTACAATACAGTAAACACATTAGAGTGCTTTTTGCCAGCTAACGATATTATTTCAATGTTAACTACCCTTATAAACTTTCGTCCCGATTCACCCCTGCATCCATCCCTATTTACCCCGTTTCCCCGTTACCCGGTATATATGATTCCGAGATTTAGATGCAAGGTAAAGTAAGTATATTATATTTTCTAAAGAAAGGGCGACAAGACTATTTGTTTCAACCCAAATATAGCCCTTAAACACTTTATTTGCATCACGAATGCTTGAGCAATTTCCAGACAGCGACCCTACAAGGATCATACTTGGTGAAAAGTGAGTGTACCTACTATAGGTACACCTCTGCCTAATCCTTCGGGCGTTATAGGCGTGATGTTATGTTATGTTTTTATGGATTAGGTGATCATCATGGTTTTCCTATATTTTATTTGTATTTTGTATTCTTATTATTGATATCACAGTTTTCCCAATTATTTGAGTTTCTTTGTATTAAATAAAAGAGAAACTAATTCGACTTCAATCGAGTAGGGTAACCAGTGAGCTGTAAATATTTTTCGGGATGGTCCCGAAATTAACAAGATAATGAGGATTTTTTTTTGTTTTCCAAAAATATATAGGTATATTAGTTTATAAATAAATGCATTTTTGAACAAATCTTGTGCTCATGAGCCAAACTGTCCCTTACTGCAAGTAAGTGAGGATAATGTGTGTATTATAAAAATAATTTTAGAACCTTATTTTACGTAAAATACGATCTAATTTGCTTTGACTTATCAGCTGACCAATTCCCGTAATTAAAAACGTTCAAAATCAACTCGCAATCTCATCTCAGCGACAATCAAATGTCATAAATGTAGGTAAACGCTATACAATTTTTGACAGATTGAGACTGAGATTAGAATGCGAACGTTCATAAAAATACGAGAATTGTCCCTGTGGTTTCTACAAAAGGTGGCGTTATTACACACATCAAAAGTGTCTAGGGATCAAGCATTTTTATGCGGATTTCTTGAGATTAAGATGTGGCTTTGTAATAAATTTATGATTTTATAAATTTATATGGATCCTTTTTGGTGCATTTCATAATTTGAATCAGGAACTGTGAATCAAATTCGAGTAAAAGATGAAAATCAGCTGTCAATATTTTCCCTATAAAAACATACAACGCATTGAAGACATTATTAGTGCTACTGTTTCCCTACTACTGATTAAAACCAACGTTATTATGGAGCGGCGACGTCATTTAAGCAGGGAAGAAATGCTCAGAGCCGTGGGAATGATAGAAGCTGGTTCCCGGCAACGTACTGTGGCTTTAGCTCTGAATACAAGTCAGAGTGTTATCAGTCGACTTTGGACACGTTACCGAAGCACTGGTACCGTGGCTGAGCGCCATGGAGGACGGTATCGCTGCACCACACGGAGACAAGACCGATACATTCAAATCTTAACTCGAAGAGCTCCAACAATAACCGCCATGATGTTAGCCGTGAGGCTTCATCACTCTTCAGGGAACTTAATTAGCGACCAAACAGTCAGAAACCGCTTGCATGAAGTGAACCTTCATTCCCGAAGACCGCTACGGGTACCACCTATAGCAATGCACAATCGTAGGATTCGATATCAATGGGCTCTTGAACACAGAAATTGGGCAGAAGAACAATGGCGTTTCGTGTGCTTTTCTGATGAGTCTCGTTTTGGTATGAGACCGGATACAAGACGTATACGACACTGGAGAACCCCTGGACGCCAACAGCGATTAAAATCCTGCCAGGAAGTCCATCCTTATAGTGGTGGAACCATCATGGTATGGGCGGGTATTTGGATCGGCGGAAGAACTGAGTTGATTTGGATCAGAGGCAACCTCAACGCTCAAATTTATGCTGAGACGATTGTATCAGACGTCATCGTTCCTCTACAAGTGCAAATCGGTCCCTTATTTCAGTTAATGCATGATAATGCACGACCGCACACCGCAAGAGTTGTAAGACAGACTCTCGCCGCAGCTAACATCAATGTCCTGCCCTGGCCTGCTCAGTCGCCAGACTTGAACCCGATTGAGCATGCATGGGATATGCTACAGAGAAGAGCTCTGCCGAATATGGAGGGTATCCAGTCGCAAGAAGACCTTTTTTTGTTGTTGCAACGAACATGGGCGGCCATTCCACAGCGTGATTTGGATGAACTCATTTTGAGTATGCCAAACCGATGTTCTTGTGTTGTTAGTGTTCGCGGTAGAAACACGGATTATTAATTGTTTAAGTTACCCAATAAAATTTTAAAGAAAACTGTTATTTCAGTCTTTTTTTCGAACTTTTGTGTTAGTGGTTCAAATGTCAAAAATCCCTTTATTAGGAAAATGGCATATTTCTTTATTAATGCAAAGGTGACTTGGTTTATCGTTACTGTGACAAACGAAAACACTTTATTTTATGAATCCTTAAAGAAAATTTTAATTAATATCAATCAGGAGAAAAGTTATTGCAAAAATATATGTTGATCCCTAGACACTTTTGATGTGTGTATTTGAATTACATATTGAAGTGAAACTTCATAGACGGCGATTCGATAATTGGACGAGAATTGAGAGTGAAATTTCAAGGACGAGTCACGTGTATGCACATTTCGTTACATGAGAGAGAAGAAAGATATAACTCCTCTCTCTCTGCCTCTCACACTAAATCTATTATAGTTATTATTTTTTTTTGTTATATGTCGTTTGTATACCTACATACATCATCATGTATCGATTGTTTGCGAGACGAAAGCAAGAACTTAAGTTGCATTACAGGACAGTTTTTTTATTCCAATTTTCTTTGTTCAATCAATATTAATTTTTTATTAGGCTTGCTAAATGGGGTTGAGTTTTTATAACGCCAACGACCGTTTATTGTAGTGGGTTGTTTTAATCATGTTCATGTATCTAATTTCTGTTCCGTGTTACCGAAGCGTTGCTTAATTACTAGTTTAGAATAATTGACCTATTCCTAACCTATATTTTTCTTTATTCTATATTATTCTATACATAATCTTTCCATGAAATTCGTATAAACAGGATGTTTTTCAAAGTCTTTTTTATGTTTAGCTTGGGGTTTCCTCTAAGTATTTGATTCAATCATTATCTGCAACAACACACGTAAGGAACGTGAGTTTTTGCACCGCGTGTCGAAATGGAAAAAGAAAGCCTGTTCCGTTATCAGAATGGAAATTTACATAATAAAACAGAATGATGAAATAAATCAACCGATTTATAGTCTTTGAATTTGATATTACTTATTTCTTTTTTAATTCTCTTTGGGTCGTCGCGAATTCAGAAGCCATTCATTAAATTTCAATGAACCAGGCAGCATGAATTGGCAGCGTTTGAAGGAGTTCCTCCTTTTAATTCCCCAAGGGGTAAATGTCGTGAGCTGTCATTAGCGTATATGGAACGTATGCACAAACAAAAAGGAAGAATGAATTTTTAACCATACTTCCTTTTTGTCCTGTGCACGTTCATCTCTTATCTCACAAGGACTGGTCTTTCTTTTTAATTTAACTGTAGCCGACTACAGTAATATTGTACTGTTGAAGGTATGATTATTAATAATGGGGCCATAAAACCGGTCTACTATTCAACAGTACCTTAGGAAACTACAATCGCCGTTTATGTTCATTTATTCATTTTTTTTACAAAATTGTACTACTTATTGTTAGATAATCTTTATACACACATGATAATCTTGATCATACTTCATCTCCGGATCGTGTCAATTACTATGTCAGTTTGACTGATCCAAACCTACCTACATACGCGTACGATCGATTCAGCTGCATGCTTGCAAGTCGCGTGCCTTAAAAACAAGGCTAGTCCATTGTACCGTGACAGTCGATACTAACCTTCGCCGACGAAGTACGCGGCCAGGCTCACCTGTCGCGAGCATGGCGTTTTGACGCGCGCGTATAAAATAAAAATAATCAACAATAATTCGAAACTTATATATGTACTAAAAATAAAATAAAACTATAGTAAAAATATCTGCCACAATTAAATACTTTCATCCTGTGCAAGTGATCGACGTGAATAAAAGCACAACGTTCTTAATTTGACTCTTTTTTTTAAATTTTCCGGCCGTTGCAGTAAACATGGGTTTGAAGTCTGAAGATAATAAAAGGCCGAGCAAATTGGCGATCATGGACGAGGACTCCTCGGATAAGCCAAGTCAGTACAACATTATTTAATTTTTATTACGTGAAAGTGGAAATTATTGTGAGTGATGTATCGTTATTTGAGCCGATTGATTTGTTTTTACAAATGAAGGTAGGGACAGACATTGTTCTGTACAGCACTACTTAAATGTAATTTAAATAATTTTAGAGCCAAGGTTCTAACAAACTAAAAAGGATCCAACTTTGCAAACGTTTAACTGATGTATTATTTTATTTGTGTTCCACATTAATTGCAGTATTATAATTACAAATCTGATAGGTAGGTATTGGTTTATAAAATATGTATAAATCCTTTTTTAGTGCCTCTCAATAAATTAAGGTTGTCCATCAACCTCAAATATTTTTTATTTTTTTTAAACTCAAATAAACTTGGTTAAAATAAACTTAATCTAGCATCACTATATAATAATATTATAGTGCCTTTGCTTTAGATTTTAATATGTTATTTTCTCTATCTGCCCTCAAAGCCCTAACTAAAACAAATTCTTCGTCCGTTAAAAGTTTCTATTGTATTTGTATTGTCGTTTCTTCACATCAAGCGAGTAACTAAACCGTTGTTTGAATGGCAGTTTGAGGGATCCCTGTCCTAAGAAACCAGGTTCATTATGATCGTGAGAGGTCACTCTTGGTTTCCATTGGCACTCTGATTCTTCATTACTGGTTTGAATCGAATTATCTTACAGCTCTATTTAATACAAAATTATTTTCCTGACGTTACAAACTGCGCAAATTCATTTCTTTGTTTCTGAACTAACATGTTACTTACAAGCTAAAATACACAGAATTCTTAATTACTAAACATAATTATCAACAGTAACTTGTATACGAAATCATGCACTATTATATCATTCCATTTAAAAAAATCAACTGTAAAAATATATTTTAATTAGTTAAGTAAATGGATAATTTCATTTTAAACACCCATTACTTAGGAATCACTTTATTAGATTTCTCACAAACGATTGTGTTATGATCCTATTAAACGTCAGGAGTAATGAGAAGTGACGTTAAACTTTAAAGATTTGTTTCTATCGAGAAATTACATTAAGACGGTATATAAAACATCCCATAAAATATCGGGGACTAATTTCTTGAGGTCTTATTAACGGCAATGCTGCAGTGGTATAAATCCTTCAAGTTGAGCTCTTTAAGTTCTGAGTTGAGTTGCACGATTACTGACAAATGCATGCACTAACTGGACAGGTCCACTCAATCTATGTGGATAGAATAGAATAGTTCTATAATTGCACCGAAATTAGGTACAACTTACAGATGTTAAGTTTACAATTTATTATCCTTACATTAACTACCTTAATTAGGGCATGCAAACAGTTTAAGCTATAATAGTTAAGAATCATTCAATATATTATATTATTAACACAGTCAATGAAGTCAATAAAAATTTACCATGTCTAGATGAAATTCAGTAAATAGTTTGAAATAGGCAATACAATACATAATGGTAAAGTAATGTCAGATAAGATCCTGCAGATTGGTATCTGAAATGGTATTTTAGGAAAGAACTTAAAATACCATTTTAGACACCAACCTGCATGGTCTTTACATAATCTGGCCAAGATTATGTCTGGACTGTCTCTGGACGGTCTGTGACTGGAGTTTGTTTCGGATTTTCTTCTCAGAGTAATATGATTGACGTGTAAAAGTGCTTGTATCAAGTACCTACCTATTTACAGAAATAAAATTATTTATCATCTACCTCTTTTATGTAAGTACCTACGTAAGACAAAAAGTAGTCGGTTAAGTTTAATAAGTTTTTGTGATAAATTCGCTTATTACCTATTAATTGTAAATACCTCATTTACAGCATGACTTGTATCTAATTCGCCACAAATTCCCTAGCAGTTGTTTATAAAGTAGTTTCCTATCAGTTAGTAATTTTCGCGCAGTGAATTATGTCTCTTTGGAATTAATAACGTGTTTGTTCATGCTATCATTCTGTTCTAAGTATAGGTATTATAACGAATTTAATTTAAATTATGACGTTGAAAAGAATTGTCCTTATATTTTTTTTTATTTATGTACAGATACAGATACGACATTTAGGTATTGAATACAAAGGTACTGCTTATTTGTTAAGGAATTTCATCCAGCCGACCTGGAGAAAGGAGAAATGAAAAAGAAATGTAGAAAATAGTATGTGAGAACAAAAAGAGAAGAATTTGATTTGTGACGTTTTAAACTAGAATTTTAAATAACCCTACATATAATGCAAAAAAATAACATATACTTAAATAAATGCATAACGTATTTGAAAACCTCGTTCCAACTGTGACTGTGATGCTGAAATTAATACTCAATACTATATTATAATGTTATAAAGAGGTAAAATTTGTGCGTTTGTATGTAGGGGGTAATATTTGGAACTAAGATTTCGAAAATTCCTTTACTAATGGGAAGATACAGTATTGCCGAGTGTCATACGGTATATTTTATGCTAAACAAGAAACTTCACGCGGACGAGTCACGGGCAGGAGTTAGATATTAAAGATAATTTGTACCTAGCTCTTGATCCATAAGAATAAATGTATACAATAATGGTTTTCCATCCCTATTGCATTGCATTGACCCAATTCGTCCTAAATTTAATCAAGTTCTGAGAGAGTAGACCCCTCTCTAAGCATGAATACCGTAGTTTCGGCCAAAGTTACTGGTGTTTGCTTCTTCATATCACCTACGGACATAAGATTAGTTCGGGGCCTGAATTAAGAATGATTGACAGTTGTCCTTACTCCCGATGTGTTTTTGCCCATCTGAAAAAGTTAATAAATCGGGAGTAGGGTTAATTTCGAAGCTTCGAACTACTTTCGGACGGGCCCGTATCTACGTGACGTACTTAGAGAGTACGCCCCCAGTTCTCTTAACTCCGATCCGATTACTTATGCATCGTCATATAGAATATATAATAACCTTGGTTATTCAAATAAATTCAAGCTGATATAGTCTATTTTCTTCTTAAAACCGAATTTTCACGAGTTAATATCAAACGTAATGTCAGTACATCATTTTACATGCATTAATACGCGTTGCTTAGCGAATTGAATCGTAAGCATCAAGGACTTCAGTAAATTATAATAATTATACCAATAATTTCGGATTTGCACGAAAGAGACTTGTCCTTCAAATTCACCAATTATGGTGACCCTAATCACAATATTCAAATGCACACATGGTGATCATTTATTTGGCTCGTGTTGGTTGACGTAAAAACGCGTTAAAAATGATGTTTTTTGCAAATAATAAATCGTGATGCAGATAATACAGCGGAAATAAATGGATTTAGTCAGCTAAGTGATCTAATTGCGTGATAATTTTTAATCACATTCTTCTATTGTTAACCAAAGCCAGTTTATTTTTTATATTTGCGAAGATATTAGTTCACATTAAAAAAATGTGATAATCGCCATTCGCATATTTAATACAGCCTTGACCTCAAGTCTACTTCGGTGTTTAGTTTACCTATTATGAGTTTAAAATATTTTTAAGTATCGTTTTAGTCAAATTAAGTCACTGTTTTATTCTTTGAATTATGCAAAAAGGTGTTCGTTTTAAACCTGGATTCTTCCTAGATCGAGACGCGTTTAATGGCAGCGTTTGCCTAGCAATAACACTAGAGAGTTACTTGTTTAAATATTCACCAGTTGGTCTTGTAAACACTTGAAACTTAATAGAGCTTAGTACTTTACAAGAACTTTGGCGGAGCACCGCTGTGTCCTCATGGAGACGATTCGCAGTGGCCATCTCTCGCGTCCGGCCCTGGTCCAGGCCACGGACGGCACGGGAAGCCGTCATCACCTCCTCCTGCGAAGCAGGAATGCTCGCGACGGAGGAGGCGGAAAGCGTGAGGGAGAGGCAAAATTCGCGTCCTCACGCCCCTAGCTGCCGCTAGAGACGCCCAGGGCGTCGGGAATCCCGGGCTGGTTCCCGGCCACCGTAGGCGCGGGCTTGCGGACGGCGAGCAATGGGTAGCTCGCCGTCTGGTAAGGACAGGCCCGGGTCCACGCCGCGATGTGTTCCACGCGCGCCTCAAAGATACGTCAGCAACAATGACAGGGTCCGCTAGGGCCGATGCCTACCAGGGTTGCGGGAAAGTCCGAAAGGGTTACCGTGGGTTTTGGCACAGGCAACTGAAGGAACACGGGTGGGTTGAACGCGGGAATGTACGATCCTTTTTTTTTTGTGCGCCTTTGCGGGCCGGGTGAGTGGATGAGATCTCCCTCTCCCTTTCCGCAGTCTCTTTCTGCGAGACGACTGTTTCGCAGAAGGAGACCACCGCGTCCCAGGACTCGGCGCTGCCGACCATTGACTCGACTACGGCCGGCAGCGACAAGTCACTGCCTACTTCTGAGATGAGGGCACGGCGCGGCTCCTCTCAAGCGGCACACTCTGCCAGCGTATGCCGCGCCGTGTCCTCCCGGCAGTCGACGCAGTGGTGACACCGGGCGTCCGGCTCCCTGTTTATGCGACACAGGTACTTCCCGAAGCAACCTTGCCCCGAGAGCACCTGCGTCACCCGAAACGACAGGGAGCCGTGCCTTCTCCCGAGCCAGCGCTCGAGCACCGGCCGGACCGCCTCAATGGTGACGAGGCCGGCGGTAGGGCGTGAGAGCCTGTCCCGCCATTCCGCCACCAGGACCTGGCGAAGCTGAGACCGACGCAGCTCCATGTGTCGCTGCATCGGTCCCTCGCCTCGTGCCCTCGCTTCCTCGTACCACCGTTACAATGACGCGAGTACTTTCGCCTCGAGGTCCCAGGGCGGGGATCCGGCCAGTACGCAAGCCGCCTCGTAGGAGATCGTGCGATACCCCCTGATGACTCTGACGGCCATCGCCCTCTGCGGCTTTCGCAAAACAGCGATGCTGCCAGCCGTCAGGTCAGAGGCCCACACCGGGGCCCCATACAGGGCCATGGATCGCACGATCCCCACGTAGAGCCGCCTACAGGTGGCGCTCGGGCCCCCCAGGTTGGGAAGCAGCGTTGCGAGCGCGCCAGCCGCGCCCTTCAACTTGGGCGCCAGCCTTCGGAAGTGGGGCCCGAAGTCCCACCGGCTGTTGAGCACCAATCCTAAATACGCTGGACATAGGCCTCTCCCAGGCTGCACCACAACACCCTGTCCTCCACCTTCTGCATCTAGTCTGTCCCAGCCACCCTTTTTAAGGTCGTCGGGCCATCTAACTGGGGGTCTCCCACACACGTAGTACGCTATCGATTGATAAATGTGACTGAAATCAAACTTGTGTGATGATCAAGGTAGTTAAGCAACGTGTGACCTACAATACCTTGCCCAATAGACACGACCCGAATAGAGTGTTATTAAGAACTTAGGGACGTATCTGACGGAATAAGGGCACTGCTAGTTGGAAAGTATTGATATTAGACTGATCCAGTTCAACAGTTGCTCCTATGACAACAGTTTATGTTATTTCGTATTAACCTTGAATTTTATCGTTTTCTTTACGAACATGTGCTCAATAAAAGTACAACTAGTAGAAGTCGATAATACTACTCGTATTTTAGAGGCAAGTTTGTACAACTTACGTATGAATATATGCGAACATAGAAACGTTATGTCTTCTACTCAATCAATCAACTCAAATTAAAAGTCATTTATTGAAACTAGGCTGTGAATCAGCACTTTTTGAACATCAAAATTACATAAGACAGTCCCCCAAAACGCCCGCCCTTCACCACTTCCTAGTGCTTTAGCTGAAGAAGAAGTGACGCAACAAACTCCCCAACATCACAGCTGTCTGTTCAGTTAGAAGAACTGGATTCTATACAATAAATAGTAAGTAATTAACATTACGAAACACAACATTTAATTAAATTATTTACTAAATGTCAGTTAACGCACGCCAATAAAAACATTGAAAACTATACTCAAGCAGAAAGAAATAATAAAAACTTAAACAGAACTTAATGCCTAAATAAAAGCTTCCAGGCATAAAGGGCGTTTGACTTTTTTAGTGAAATTACGACAAAGACGACAAGAGGATGAAAAAACAAATCAATGCACATAAGCGTGTGGGGTAGGTACCGTTGGATCCCACAATTTAACAAGGTTATGATGTTTCAAAGTGATTTTTTATTTAATTCAATAGTTTTTTGAGATACGGGTCTTTTCGGTTATAACAGCAGTTAAAACTTTGTTTTTCAAAGTTTTTTCGAGTAATACAAAAGAGAAATACAAATAAAAAGTGATGAACATTGTGTTGTTGGATGCAGAGGTGGAAGGCCAAAGAAAATATGGATGGATTGTGTGAAGAATGATATGAAAGAGAATCTGAAGAGGGTGAATGATAGCGTGATAGGTTGACAGGGGAAAACGGAGTTGAAAACGTGTTGCACCGACCCCAAGTAATATCGGACAATAACAGGAAGATGATGAATATGAAATACAAACTATTTTTGCGGTCGATAAAAATAATATAACTCATTTAAATTTTCAACTACGGAACCCTTCACTTTGCGTGGTGTCCAACACTCACTTGGCCGTTTTCTTTAACTTGTTTATAACTTTATAGAGTGTGTATGTAACGAGATTACAATATGTGGTCAGTCACTCTCTGCGTCATTCCTGAATGATGAATTGATGATAGTCATAGACAATGCTAGATCGAACCCAGACAACTAAATAGGAAATAATAAGCCATTTTAAATTCAAATTCAAATTTATTTATTTGTACACATAGGTATAATGTAGTGGTACACGATGTTATAAAAATAGAAAAATATTGAGTCACTATGTGCTGCCTTGCAAGGCGTACAAATATTACTACACAGTTGGTAATAGGTATACAGGTAATAATAGCCTATATAGCCTATATACAATGAGCTTATAAAACTAATGCCTCTTAAATAAATGTTTAGTTGGACGCGGGATTGATATATTTCCTAATGAGAGCAATTAAATTTCAATGCTACCCAATGCGAGAAAAAGATATGACGAAAAAAAAATTCAAAGTTAAAAACTAGAACCCAACTACGACAAAATCGCCAACTAAAGAGGAACACGTCATTAGAGTGCGCGCAAGATAAATCTGCGCTCGTGTGTGACCATAGGACTATATCCCTGCCAGCACTTTTAATCACTTTCGGTATAATGATATCGATTGGAAAAGACGGAACACAGCACACTCTCTTGACACCTGATATAAACGTCGCGTCGAGATGGCGGCAAACGATTTGTTCCGATTTCGGCTGCGCGCGCATAATTTTGCGCGCACTATACTTACAAACATACATAGACTACTAAAAACATAGCCCTCCCTAAAGGGGTAATCTCTGCTTTCCCGTAGTCTGGTAAAACGTGATGTAACTGTACTTTACCGTGAAAAATCGTTGTTTCTAAAGCCGGTTCTTTCCATTGACATTACTTAAACACATTTCATTCGCTTCACGACTGTCACTTTGTTTGTAAACAAGATGTTAATCAGCGGAATTAATACCTCATTAGTAATTATTAGTAATCAACCAATGAAAGCCGAAGCTTGGCCAACAGACTTGTGGTTTCTTATTAGACTAATTATTGGTAAAAGAAACAATAGGAAAAATCGTCATTCATTTGATTAGTTATAACTAATTGCTTGATAGTTTGTTACAGCGAAATGCCCGTCTTATTGTTCAATTCCGATAATAGACGAACTATTCAAATAAACAGGGACCAATTAAAAGAATAAAAAACTCTATATTATTATGTAGATAGGCCTTTCTTTATTAAACGACTTCAAAAAAAGGAGTAGGTTCTCAATTCGATTGCATTTTTTTTTCTGATATTTATAACCTCAGAACTCCGTTATTTATAAACCGATTTGAAAAATCTTCTTTTATTTGAAAGGCTATTGTACTTCCAGATTGGTCCCATATACATTTGGTCGAATTCTGATGAGTGGTTTTTGAGTTAGCTTCAATAATATTTTTTTTTAATTAATTTATTTTATGTTGATGATGTTATAATAATTTCCTGTCACTGTTATTTACTAAGAAAGTGAAGGTATACGAATTTGTGTATGGTAGGTAAGTAAAGGGAAAAATATAAACTTTATTACATTGAACACCACATACTGCCAAAAAAAAACACTATAAAGTGAATAATAACTTTGATTTCGGAAGTCGGTGGCAAAAACGAAAAAACCAAAGACACCGACTTCCGAAATTAAAGTTATTTTTCACTTAGTAGTATTTTTTTTATTTCACAATATGAACAGGCTCAACGTTTTTCACAAAGACTCGTCGTATTCATTGGCAGCCTTGTTCCACCCACTGCTGAATATAGGCTTCCCCCCTTTTGTGCCATGCCTCCCAGCGGGTAATTGCGTAACACTATCAATAGCAATGGCGGTCATTTTGACAGTTCAACGACATTCATTGCGTTATTTACATTGTTGAGCAATGGAATCCTTCAAAATGATTCAGATTGTGATCGATAGTGTGTTACGCAATTAGGGTTCTTTGCGAGTCTTATCCAGGTCTCCCCTGCAGTCTTCTGTAGGTCGTCCACCCACAACAATTCCGTCAGGGCCACAAAGTCTATCAAACCTATTTGGTCCTAAAACTATTTTAATCAAATCTAGGCAAGGAAATCGACCTAGATCTAGGTATAAATATAATGTTTATTGTGGTTAGGCACGCTATTATTTATTTTGCTTTAGATTCATTGCATTCTTAAAAAATAAAATATTTGTATTTTTCTATCCATAGAAAGATATCTGATCTATGGTTCTATAATTTTGCCACAATTTTCCGTTGGGTTGGGTGTTACGAATGAAAAGTGTTTATTTTACTCGCGGCAATAGTAAGTACTATTTTCAAGAACTTATCGTATTTTAATTTGAATGTTGTGTTAATTTTTATTGAAGGCTGGTGCTATTTGTTTCGAAATAGCAGCAAGGATAGAATAGTCTTAAATAAAATATAAATTAAGTAAGTGGATACGTACCTTAATTTGGTTACCTGTGGCGATAATTTGGTAACTAAACCTATAAACAGTTTTGGTGAAGTTACTTCTTGAAACAATAATACTATCTAATACCAGCCTATGATAATACCAGTCTATTATTGTCCCAATTTAAGGCAGGGTAGAGGTCTTTTCTCATACAGAGAAGGCACGGGCACTGATCACCACGCCTGCTCAAGACGGGTTGCCAATTTCAAACTTATATCAACTAAAAGTCCAGGTTTCCTCACGATAATAATAATAAATAATAAATATGGATACTGAGGTACCATATTACAAGTATGCGCCCGACCCAGTTCTCGAAAATGACCATGTCACGTTGTAGTGGGATCGGTCTATCATTACTGACAGGACTATTGCCACCAATAAGCCTGATATAGTGGTGATAGATCGATTAGCGCGCCGCACAATGATTATCGATGTTACCCTTCCACATGACGAGAACCTCGTGAAAGCTGAGAAAGAGAAACAAATTAAATATCTCAACTTCGCACACGAGGTTGTTGACATGTGAGCTCGGCTGTCATTGTGCCGATTGTCGTATCGGCCATTGGCCGGATGGCCGAAAGCCTTGATCAACATCTCTCGAAGCTCTCGTTAGGCGGTTGTATAAAGGGCCTGATTCAGAAGGCAGTACTCGTCGATACGGCTCGTATCGTGAGGAGGTTCCTGTCTCTGGAGCTCTAACCACCGGTAGCTTGGACTCGACCCTGCTCCCGATACCGGCGGACTTCTCTATTTTATTTATTTATTAATGTCTCTTACAAAAATATTAATAAATGTATTTAATAAGTATGAAAACAAATAAACGAAATAATACATATCATTATTTCCCAAAAATACAGATAATTGTACTTTAAGTTTACAATTTATGAATTTATGATGGAGAACATTTACATTAAACATTTGGATGCTGTAGAAATCTGATCAGAAAACGATTTTTGAAGCAACAAAAAATATTAAATTTATATCAAAACAAAGGCCTGAACTGTATATACCTACAGACGCACAGGCATGGATGATTCTGTCAATAACGATTACTTGATGCAATAATTACGAGTATCATAAGCAAGTGATTAAGCAAGTGATTAAGATAATATAACATTGTTTCGTTCAAACGCCATTACACACACTTGACCGGCTTACACATCTGTCTATTACAATATCGGTTATGAAACAAGAATAACAAAACCCTTTTTTATCGGTTTTTAGGGTTCCGTACCCAAAGGTACTGTCCGTCCCTCCGTCTGTCAATGGTTGTATCTTTAGAAACGAGGTTGACACTAGATATTTTTACAAAGTGTGTATTACTATGGTCACTGTAACAACAAATAATAAAAATAAAATTAAGTGGAAAGTTAAAGGGGGTCATACAAGAAACGTGTTTTCTGCTCGATCTTAATGATGGCGAATTATTAAAAAAATCGTACGGTGATACGGAACCTTTCGTGTGGATATCCGACTCGCAAGTGGCCGCTTTTTCTTCTCGCGTCCGCTCTAATTACGAAATAGCAATTTCGGCTTTTTATCGACATATGCTTGGCATTGTATCGATAATGATATTTTGTAAATAAATAGAAGATATTTAGCATTATATCGATAATGGCTTGCGAAATGTCTTATTGTTATTATTTTCAATTGATACGTATGAAATGTATGTCAAGGATTTGAGTCGCACGTGGTCATGAAAGGCCGATAAATAATATTCTCTCACGGCAAATAACGTTTACATTAATATTCATAGGTTCCTCAGTTTATATCACACGCTTACTACCTACTTCATTATTATCATTATTTATGGCAAAAAATGGGAGGGGCTTGTGGCTAAGTAATAATAGCCGCACGGATCAATCGATCAGGTTAAGCTACGTTTGCCGAGGTTGGTCCGTGGATGGGTGACCATCTTTACATACCAAGAACTCTCCGTGCCTGGGAAAGCTCGTTAAGCCGTTGGTCGCGGCTGTCATTCTTGGATCTTTGACAGTCGTTACGGGTCGTCAGAAGCCTGAAAGTCTGACAACCATTCTTGCCAAGGGGTATCGTAATATCTACTAACTGGGTTGTGGAGGTCAGATAGGCAGTCGCTCCATTTAAAATACTGGTATTCAGCTGCATCCAGTTAGACTGGAAGCCGACCCCAACATAGTTGGAAAAAGACAGGCAGATGAGGTGGATTTATTTATTTTTATGGCTAAACGAAAATTGTGCTACTAATAATCTATACTATTCTGTACTAATATTATAAAGAGGTACAATTTGTGAGTGTGTATATAGGGGTTATCTTCGGAGCTGCTGATCCGACTCTGAAAATTCTTTCACTAATGGGAAGCCACAGTATTGCCGAGTGTGATAGGATATATTTTATGCTAAAAAAGAAATTTCACCCGGACGAAGTCGCGGGCGAACCTAGACTAAAATATGAATTGCTACAAATTGGTGCTACGGTGCTACGAACGTGGTAGTCAGTGGCTACGACCGTAGCAATTTTGATCTACGAGCTACGCAGCACCCCTAAAACAAATTAGGGACTGAGTTGACAGAAAAAGATATAATACGTGCCACTCAATATGAGACTTGACACACCACGTGGTTTGACTTACGCAGTAGTCGATTTATAGGTCTCTCTAGCGGTATGAGGTCTTTTTTTTTTTGAGGGTGAGAAATCATCAAATAACTTCTCCCGCTCTGGGCGGAGCGGGAGGGCGTGTCAGACTCTTACTGACTAAAACCCACCCGTGTTCCTTCAGGTGCTTATGCCAGGGGCCACGGTAACCCTTCGGACTTTCCCGCAACCCTGGCAGGCATCGGCCCTAGCGGACCCCGTCATTGTTGCTGACAACTCTGTGAGGTGCGCGTGGAACACAACGCGCCGTCCTTATCGGACGGCGAGCTCGAGCATTGCTCGCCGTCCGCAAGCCAGTGCCTATGGTGGCTGGGAATCGGCTTGGGGTTCCCGACGCCCAGGGCGTCTCCTGCGGCGAAGTGGTATGAAATGCAGTAGAGCGCGGGAGGTGCGGTGCGGCGCTCGTCAAGTCTCATCTCTCGTGGCGCGTAGGTATTGTACAAATAGAGTTAATATGTTAGGTCGGGGATGTCACTTTGAATAGGTCGGATTCATGTCTGGACGAAGTAGCTATGCAAATTGAACTGCTCCTAATTCAAAATGTGTCGTGCGATGAATACTAACTTGAGCGTGTTGTCCTTTTAAATGGAACAGTCTATAGGTAAGATACTCCTACTTAAGTGGATAGATATCTATTTAGTTTGGCGCTTCATGATATATCGGCAAACCAAAACAAAATGAAAAAAAAAATGTATTTCCACATTATCTTTCGAAAAAATAAGCACGTAAATATAAATTCTAAAGTATATATTGACTTTAATTATTTACCAAATCATGACCCAGTACTTTGTTGTAGTTTAGTTCAGCACCCTAATTGCGTAACACACTATCAATCACAATCTGAATCATTTTGAAGGATATTGCTAATCCATTGCTTCATATGCTCGAAAAATGTTTCTGCTTAAAACGTAAATAACGCAATGAATGTCGTTGAACTGTCAAATTGAAAGCCATTCCTACTGTTCGTATGCTACGGAATAACCCGCTGGTGAGTCAGAGTCATAGTAAGCTTTGAAAAGAAGGTGTCAGATATGTAGGTACTATCGTGCCCGTGTACGGGACTACGGGCGCCGCCGTCAGTTGAAACTGGTGTCTGCTCATGTTTTAGCAGCCACTTTGTTTTTTTTTTGTCGTTTCGTATTATCTATGGGCGCTTTTAACGTGCACGTCTTTCTACATCGTTCTCACATGTATAATTTCAACTTCAATGCTGTAACCAATGTTTTGTAACAATATGGAGTTTCTTGCCCGTTCTTCTGCATAGGAACCTACTACGCTTTGGAATGGACAACTAGCTTCATCTTTTTGACTGAACGTCAACACCATCTTCCAACAAAATGAGGCTAGCAAAAAAAAAATATTATGTAGGTATCTACATTAATTCATAATGACGAATGTATGTATGGATTTATTCCATTTTTTTTTAATAGGTACCTACACAAAGTTTTTTTTAATAGTTACCCAAGCCACCGACCCTAAAAACATATAAGTAGGTGTCACCATTGCGTAAGCTAATTGCATTTAAAAATCTTTTAATAAGTAGTTACAAAAGGAAACTAAATGCAACAACTTTACAGTTAGAAAGCTTGTCCTGCTTTTAAAAACAAACATTTTTAAGTACTGCTGGTTTTATGTTCAACAAAACAGTGGCACCAATAAATAACCCTTCAAAGCTAAGTTCTTCGTTCTTCTCCGTTATTCTCCAAATCCATATCCATATCCAGTTGTCCATTCCAAATCGTAGTAGGTAGGTACCTAGGTACCAACCTACTACGATTTGGAAATGGACAACTAGTTTCATATTTCTGTCTGACCGACTCCTGGAAAATTCAAAAGTGCCTGTAAATGGTTTAATTGAAATAAATGCTTTGAGTTTGAGTTGAAGTTTAAACTCGTTTGTACGTCACTCGTTAATAATTGATTAGTTACATTACGTACAATGCCCTCATTCATATCAATGAATTATTACGTAAGTCAATTTACACGCTCATCTTACCCAGTAAATACATAAGACAAATTACCGATACTAAATGGGTGGTGTGAATCAGTCAAGCGTGACTCTAATTATTGTCGGTATTCATTTCTAGTTGTTTTGCGAAATTCAAATTTTCTATAAGTTTTTTTTGCAATTTGCAAGTTAGTGTTAGGTTGTATGTTTTAACCAAATATGATTTGACAGTTACAGAATTATCATCATTAAAATCATCACTATAGCCCCCTCATGTTTATATAATCCCATTGAACGACTATTTTATGTTCAACATACAACGCCTCAACTCTGCTATTACAATAGTGTCAGAATGGTTTATCATTGATTTCATAATTGTTGATTTTGACGAGATTGGTACTCTACTAATAGAATGGCGTCATTATGACTTTCCAATGGTCAACCACTGACACTCCATTGAAAGAAATAGCAGAATGGTAACCTCGTACATAATAACAAATGAATTACTGACGTATGCGGTAGGTAATGAAAAAAATTACTAAATGTTCATTTAAGTAGTAGTTTTTCGAAAATCATTTATTTTCAACTAACGGCTTTTATAATAATGGCAATACGACAATGTCATTCCACCACGATTCTATTACGAGAGCACTGACCGACCAATGATCGACCATTATGAATTTTGCAGATTACGAACTTTTAGCAAAATGACAATGGGATCGTGTTGGAATGACCAATTTAAAAAAAATAGCAAACTTGAGGCCCTGAACCTGCAAATTGCAAAAAACGTAAGAAAATTTGAATTTCGCGGGCAGTAATCGGATACTTTTCGCAATAGTATTGTGTCTGATTGTCGCCCCTCCCATATTTCCGTTGTTGAACCGCGCGCTGGCGAACGTGTAAATCGACCTCTTCCATTTAATGTCACGTCACGTCAAGTGTAACGACCCTTATAGTGTTTGTCCACTGCCACCGTCAACGGGACGTCAACGAGAAACGAGATTATTCGAACCGCGCGTGACGTACCCGTGACGGCGGGCGGTGGACACGCGGCCATAGTATAATTAATTAAGGGACTGACAACAGCTAAAGCGCGATCACTGTCGGAGTGCATAGAAAAGAAAGAGAAGCGCGATAACACAAAGCTGGTAATTTATTGCAAAATATGAAGGAATTCTCTTATTACAAAAAAAAAAAAAAATGATTGGACTAAAAAACGAAAACACTATGATGTTAATATGTTGCTTGAAGAACAATCTGAAACAAAAAAAAAACAGAATGATTGCATGTATAAGTTGTTTTTAATCGATAAAATATTTTTTTAGAGAGTTGTACCTATTATGTTTTCAACACACTATCTAACTAGCATAATTATATCCTGAAGAGTATCATATAATTTTCTGATTTTGTTTACTGCAGTGGATCATATACTTTTAGGCATTATAAAACTTGCGTTTAGGCCATGTAATGTATGTATCGCCCTTAATGTATGTATCGCTACTTCGGGCGCCGTCATGTCGTTCTCGTTGACGTCCAGTTGACGTGGCGGTGGAAAAACGGTCTTATGGGTTCGTTTCACAACCCAAATTCGTACTCGTGTTTCGCTGTGCGTGTCTGTCAAACCGATCATTAGTTAGGTTTACGGTACGAATAAAAAAGCTATTTCTAGAACAAGAAAAAATAATTAGGTAACTTCTTATTCGAGAACGACGACGATATGACGTAGATATTGTTGCTATATTTACAAATTATATGTCATTATTTTAATTCAAAACATTTGCACATAGGTAGGTCAGTCAGTTTCATGCAGAGATGTTTATTTTTTATTATTTTCTGTGGTACATTCTTTAAAAGTTATGGCCAAGGCTAGCATCGTCACTGAACAAGAGAAAGTGGTTAAGATAGGAATTTAAAGATAATAATATACGTTGCAAAACCGGACTTATAATTATACCAACCTAAAGGTAGTCGTATGACCCGTGAACTTACCTATTCTAAAGGCTAGGTATAAGGTATTATTATTAAATACCAACCTGTAAACATGTGTTTATTTTGTCAGAACTGCTATAAATCTAAAAGGGTTCGAAAATGAAAATCAATCTGAATAAAAAGAAAAATTAAATGAAGCTGATATGGTTATCTGTAATACGCATGGTGTACATATTAAGGCGTTACCCCGGGCAAAACTTTGCGATAGTGCATTATTCAGATCCACAGGCTATTAGTTCAATAAATAAGAGAAATAAACTACATCTAAAAGCACATCATTAATGTTTCATATCCTCTCATCACATTGCACCTTCTTATTTGATTTTATGTGTTGTAAATTAAAAAAAAAAACTCGTTAATAATTTATAAAATTAATGGTTGCATGCATTTTTTGCTAAAGGTGACGTTCTATTAATTTGGAGATTAAGCTAATGGATAGATAATGAAAAGAACACGTTTACTTTATTCAAAAGATCTCTTTTCTTTTTTTACTAAAATTGGAGAATTCTATGATAAAGGGGCGTGCGGAGGGAGCGGTACAGAGCGGGTTAGAGCGGCGGCGCGGCGGCGCGGCGCGGGACAGAGATGGACCGAACACTTAAGGTCGTTCGCTCAAGGAAGCGCCTTAAAGAATATTTCTAGTTTATGGTCGGAAATTGAGAATAGTCAGTTATTTTTTGTAGGTAAATCAACAACGCAATAAAAAGATAACTTTCTCTTTGCTTGAAGTACGTAATGGTTTTCAGTAGTTTTACAACCAATCAATACTAACCCTCTAAGGTTATATAGGTAATCCTATTGAAACATCGATAATTCAATCTGAAGCTTCACCCTAAGAGTTATTATTGTTGCACTAGCCAAACCAGCTGAAGTAGGTGTGTACCTATCTGTGGAGGTCAATAAATCTATCGTAAATAAATACATTGTTTCATTATGGTATGAGGTACCTTCCGTTGGCCCCGCTGTAAGAATTTGATAATGTACTTATAGGAAAATCGATTAGAATAGAATAGACATTTATTTTGCAAATATGGGTAAAACGTAATAGGTGTTATAAAAAAATAAAAAATAGTGTTTTATTGCAGGCCAGATACCCAAATACAAAAAAAAAAACAAAGAAAAAACATAATAAATTACAACATGGAGGTATGTAGGTATAGGTACCTACCCATAGTCTTAAAAACAACATACGTCTTTCGTAATTTTTTATTCCCGTTTAGGTGAACAGAAATCCAGTGCACAAATATGGGGCTTGATAGGTTGCACGCGACAACCCTCAAAATGCTGTTACTGGAGCGTCTCAAACTACAAGATGATGTTTATGATACATTAAAGCTCAGCCATATTTCGCCATTCGGCATGCAAACATTTATATTATCAATTACCTACATAAGTTACTTATGTTCTATTCAGCCAATTTTTTTCTTTGATAAAAACTCTGTCACACTGTAGTAGGTACGTTTTAACCATTAAAAAATTACGTATTCTACTCATACGCAGCACTGTTGTCAAGTCTTTCCAACCACCTGGTAATTTATTGTATATAATTGGGGCTACACACTGAACATTTCTGCCCACCAAAGTAGTTGGACACGGTAAGTAATTGACGTAATTTACTGTTGTCACGTCTTTTTCATGGGAATACATCAGGTAGACGTTCAAAACGACTTGGATTTTGCTTTACAAACATAACTATTTCATATATTATTAAAATAAGGCTTACAATTTATTACTGTCTGTGGCTTTATGTTTAAACATTGATCAGAGACATATTTTTTTGGCCTTAAATGCTGTGTCTTTATCAGTTGAGTTCGTTCAGAATATGACACCGTAACGTAATTGAGATTCAACTGCACCGTGGTAAGCCGTAAGCAGTGTTTTGGTATTTGCTATGGAGGATAATCTATAAAACATATGCAGGTAAACTTATTTTTTTACACAATATATCTATAATATGTTTTCCAATTAAAATTGTAATTTATTTATTTATTTATTAAAACTTTATGCACAAGTAACAACTGTACAAAGGCGGACTTAATGCCTTGGGCATTTTCTACCAGTCTACCTTAGGGTGATGCAGAGACAATACGTAGTAGGTGCAAAAATAACTTAGAAAATATTTATAACTAAAAAAAAAAATAATAAGAATAAATACATACAGGGTGGCCGGAACATTGACGTCCAAAAATAAAATTTCGGTCCCTCGTATCGTGGGGTATTCGAATCACCCCCATGTATGTTCCGCGACTTTTCATAGTTTTCGAGTTATGAATTTTTTTCTGAATGTTTGAAAATTTTCGACCTGACCAACCTAAAAAAATTCAAAAAAAAAAGTAGAGGGTTTTATCGAGTTTCTTTTTTTGCAACTGAATTTTCATAAGTAGTACTTTTATGCATAAAATAATCAGCTTCGTAACTGTGGTGAAAGTTATGAAAATGTTGATCTAAAGTGAAAAATTTACGTTCGGTAAATTATGACTTAAATTTTCAACTTCAAATTAAAAATCTAAACAGGTGACTTCATGGTTCTCAAGTAGGCTTCAAGAATGCGCCAGACTCTCAGCTTTCATAATCATTAAAAAACGTAGGACTTAATGGGGCTAACTTTGGCCTTAATCGGCCTTCAAAGACTGCGAAGTGGAAAATTCTTAAAATTAGCTATCTGATTAATAAATTTTTTTTTTCCATTTTCTCGCTCCTAAGGTTATTTAGTTTGCTAACCAAAAATGACTGCAGGAAAGCTAAGATTTAAACACGGAGATTTTTTTAAATGTTAGTTTAATGAATTTTGCGCGATCCGTTCTCGTGGACTATGGGTTGTAAACGAGGGTGCAACTCTTTTACCTGCAATAACAATGGACCGAGAGGAAAAGAGACCGAATTATTGCTATCTCTCTCACGCAAGGCGCGCAACCGAAGCCAACGCAAAACAAGTACCTCAGTCGTACTCACATTGTGTTTACTGCTATACGCGTGTCGCCATTTTGTCTTTACCACACTCGCTTTGCCCACGGACTCCGCTGCCTACTTGTTTGACTACTTTGCTCGTTTATTGGACTGTGTTTTGCATTCTGATTTGGACTTTTTTTACGTGGAACTCGCTGTCTTTGAAGGCCGATTTTAAACAAAGTAGCCCTATTAAGTACTTCATTTTTTTTATGATTATGAAAACTGAGAGTCTGGCGCATTCTTGAAGCCTACTTAGGAATTATGAAGTCACCTGTTAAGATTTTTAATTTAAAGTTGAAAATTTGAGTCATAATTTACCGAACGTAAATTTTTCACTTTAGATCAACATTTTCATAACTTTCATCACAGTTACGAAGCTGATTATTTTATGCATAAAAGTACTACTTATGAAAATTCTGTTGCAAAAAAAGAAACTCGATAAAACCCTCTACTTTTTTTTTTTGAATTTTTTTAGGTTGGTCAGGTCGAAAATTTTCAAACATTCAGAAAAAAATTCATAACTCGAAAACTATGAAAAGTCGCGGAACATACATGGGGGTGATTCGAATACCCCACGATACGAGGGACCGAAATTTTATTTTTGGACGTCAATGTTCCGGCCACCCTGTATATACATACATACAACAAAAAAATAAACTAAAAACATTATGAGAGTTAACAAGAAAACCAACAACAACTTAATTCAGAGACGAATCTGCCAACTTCTTGCGTATGTGTTCTCGAACTTTCACTTTAAATGTGAACTGATTGGTTACCGTCCTGATATTCTGAGGGAGCGCATTCCAAAGGAAAACCGCCTGGACAAAGAAAGAAGACTTTATAAAACCAGAGCGATGAGAAGGACAACGAAGAAGACGATTATTTTCAGACCGAAGATTCTTGCTATGTGCAGAGCATAAATAATGTAATCTATCTGTAATCCCAAAAAAATTGTATCACTTGCTTCGTCAATATTGTCATTTTTGTAATGTATGTGAAAACTAGTTACGCCGGGCGTACGCTGTCTAAAGTCTCATGTTTGCCTTACTGAAATTTATGTTCAAATAATTTTAGTCAAGCCATTTAATTACACAATCAAAATAATTATTTATGTAATTGCATTTTTAAAGGAGGTCGTTGGGTGCTATCATTAGCAAACATAGTCAAAGGTTGTTCAATGGACACGGGCTTTTCATTAACATATAATATAAATAAAAAAGGGCCCAGAACGGTTCCTTGTGGTACACCGAATGCGATTGTACGTTCTCGTGAGATTGATAATTATGTATTATAATGGACGTAATCAAACGCCTGAGTCATATCACAAAATATGGCACATGTGGGGGGAATCGTTTATCCACATTTCTAATAATGGTATACAAAAAGTCATTAATTGACAATTAATGACTTTTTGTATACCATTTTGATGTTTTGTGCTGTCTAAACCCTTTTTGTTCTTCACCAAGTTTTTTTTAAAGTTGTTACGTATTTCTTAAATAACTTTGAAGTAACCGGTATGAGAGAAATGGGTCTATAATGTACCATCAACTCCTTATCTTCTTTCTTAAATAAAGGTTAAATTATAGATATTTTTAAATACTCTGGATATACCCGTACAAATAGGTATTGAGGTTAATTATTTTATTACATGACTTCAATGACCGCATATCTCAGCTGACACTGACATCAGTACCTTTGTAGCGATTCCATCAATTCATTGACATTCATACATTGACAGATTGAGTAATGTCGCTTAGGTTATGAGATTTCATTTCTGACAGGTATTACATAACATGATACGTAATGAAAAAACCCAAGTACACTTAACTCGATCCAGGGATCGAAGTCAAGATTTCACACTCAACAATCACGCTTGGGATTACCAACTACTGTCTAATCTATTACCTACACCTAGTGACAAGGTTATAGAGGCAATCAGAAAGTAAATTCCCATACCTAATTAAAAACGTTCAAATTATAGTCGCTATCTCGTCTCAACAACAATCAATGTCAAAAAGTTGTCAAAAATGTATGGAAATTAGAGGTATTTTTGACAGATTGAAACTGAGATCAGAATTCAAACGTTTTTAAGGGGGATGCGTCAGGGTAGCCCGCGAAATTCGATTTGTCTTATGTTTTTTGCAATTTGCTGGTCAGTGTTAGGTTGTGTGTTGAACAAAATATGATTCGCGACCGTAACGTACCGTATGCCATGTCACGAAAGATTACCATAACCATTGAATGGGATTATATGAACTTAGAGGGTTGTATTGATGATTTTGATAATTATAATTCTCTAAATATATACTTGTTACGGTCGCGAATCATATTTTGTTAATTGTAAAAAACGAAAGAAAATATGAATTTAGCGGGCAACCCTGGCGCTTCCTCCTTAAAAATACGGGAATTGCCTCTCAGATTTTTTATCTGATAGTGCTCGTAACTTCACCTTTGCACATTAAGCCATTTCCACACTGGGGCTCAAATCTCAAATACACGCTGAGAGACGATGCAATCTGAATTAGTTTTTTTTCTAAACCTGTTTTTCCATTAGTTAACATTTTCGGTGGATTTAAAATTAGAAGGCATTAAAACACGCGGAAATGTTGCCACAGATTCTATTTCGTACGTTGAACTATAATAATTGGCGGATTGTATTTTTTGCGCAATGAAGTTTTGGAAAACAATGTCTATTAATAAATTATAGGTACTAGGTAGTCAATACAGGGTCACATGAAATTAGCTAGCGAAACTCCGCAGACGTGATGGATATCGATATCTAAACGTGATAAAACAAGAAAGAAATTAAACTTGATGATTACTTTTGTGGGGCCATCGACCGCAACTAGTATATTCACTTAAAAAACATCCGCTTAAATATCAGTTTTTTTTGTGTAAACTTCACAGACCTGATTGGTATTTACTATTTAAATACGATAAAATATATTTTCTCAAGTCATACTTACTTCAAGTAACAACACTACTAGCGGTCGTTGATCCAAATACATCAATCTCTTTATTTTCATTTTATCGTGATTAGATATTGATACCCATCACGTCTGCAGAGTTTCGCTAGCTAATTTAATGTGACCCTGTATAAAGTATGTAGGACGTCATATATTTTATGATGGAGTTAATTTTATTTACTTACTTTACCCTTTGTAGAAAAAATACGATAGGTACGTTAATAAAATATGGGTTTAATTATCAGAAGGCGAAACTATGTACTTACACGGAATTGTTGGGTCTATTAAACTAAATTGGCGGGTTTTATTTTAAGCACAAAACAATTTTGATCGTAACCCATATGATATTGTCATATATACATGAATGATTTGCAGTAATATTACGGTGTTCGTACATATTATTTTATACAATTTTAAAGAATAAAAAGGTTTAAATTATTTTGTACGGTTTTACACTTCTGTGAGCAACAGCTCTATCTCTGAATATTTTTCTTTTTAAAATCTTATTTGTTGAGCTAGGTTAGTTTTCGTCAATAGAATAACATAGGTGGCCAATTAGTAAAAAACCTGATATTTTTTGCGCAATATTAAATTAACTGTTTAATCGATTATGGAATAGTCAATCAAAATAAACATATGCAATTAAGTATAATCACATTTCTTGAACAATTATTAAACGATTGTAACGTGTTATTGGAAAACACGTAAAAATGCTGAAGGTTACATAGTTTATCATTCCTGTCTAGATTAAACTTACTAAATGAGAAAAAAAATGATTCCGTAATAACCGTAATTATCTGCATTTTTGGCATATACTTATATACTAGCCTCGCCTACCTACATCAGATATTTCAACATTAGTAGGTACTAAAGAAATGTTTCATAATTAAAGAGCCCTTTGACGTAGATAACACCTGATTTACGAATAATAAATAACACCTTTTGTTTTAATTAACAGGAAATATTAATGACGCGGGCTGCATTTTTATTTGACCAGTTTTTGTTGACGCATTTATGAATTTATGAACCTTGGTTACAGAAAATATAATAAATAATCGAATAATTTTATTACTTATGTAAGAAAAATATATTGTGATAAAGTAAGTGCTCACTTCCGCCGATAATAATTATTTCACTTTGCTTTATTTCGCCAACCCGATAGAATTTAGCACTGTTCCTAAACTTTTATGATATGAGTCATAATTATGCTGTCAATCATTATATTCATTATCATCATCCTCTATTTATAACAGCTGTATAAAGATACTAAACGAATCCGCGAGTCACTTGTACACCCTTTCATTGTATTTTTTTTGTATTGGACTATACCTGGTGGGCTTCTGGTTACGGAAATATTGAAGTTGACCTTCAATATTTCCGTAACCAATTCCAACTTTTACTGACGTTTTTTTTACAAAAACGAGTTTTTAATGTTATAATACAACTTTAAATACCCCCACGACCCCTGCACCGTTGCGTGCACCCATAGATAAGCACAATGTTTTGCGTGCGTTACACTGCGCACTACCGCAAACAGCAAATTTAAGTATACACCAAAAATAAAAGTCCTTTCCCAGCAATTATGTTTGTGCAACATTACTCAGTTTGATGTACAGAATGCGTAGTTGACGGCTATGTGCTGGGTTTCATCATTATTCGGATATTTCCCCGCATGACAACAACGTTCACCACCGGCTGGCGGTATTGATTAGGTCATCTACTTTCTGCTGATGAGTTAATCTCATAGTTTGATGCGCTAAAGGTCTCTGCACACAGCGAGCGCGGCGTGGCGGGACGGGACGGCGACGCGACACTGAGCAGTTGTAATGTACTAGATATTACGGACGCCACACAGAGCCGTCCCGCTCGACGCGACGGTAACCGTCTCTCTGTGTGGCGTCGTCCGTAATATCTAGTACATTACAACTGCTCAGTGTCGCGTCGCCGTCCCGTCCCGCCGCGCCGCGCCGCGCCCGCTGTGTGCAGAGACCTTAATAACCACTTTATGGAAATTCCCGTCCAATTGGGTCAAGATTAAGAAATCTGCACTCGTTCCCAACACAAGTTTGTATTTACTTACGAACGTAGGTACCTACTTAATAGACTACCGTCATTATTATCAGGCAATCGAAGGTTATCCACTTGTCCAGCAGACACTTGACGAGCTGAAATAAGTTTAGATAAGATTTGAGACGAGCTGATTGTGTTCTGAGTTTGATAAAAGATCTAATGGCGAAACTGATATATGATTAAAAACGTGACCGTTTAGATTTTAGAGCAAGTACAATTTTATCAAGATTCTGTTATGCAATCTACACTAATATTATAAATACGAAAGTAGCTTTGTCTGCCTGTTAGGTACCTTTTCATGCCTTTACTGCTCAACCGATTTCGATGAAACTTGGCACACAGGTAGACGTAGATTTGACCTGAGTTAGGACATATGATACTTTTTTGTCCTGGTAGACCGTTCCCGTGGAATAATTTCCGACCTCCACACGGGAAAAGCCGCGGGCAAAACCAGTAGTCAATAGTTACGATTTTCCAGTTTACACTGACCTCTCATTGTAAGGAAACCCTATACAATGCGAGATCAGCTTATACTGTATGTATGTAGCTTGATCTGTAGCCGTGCGTACGTTTTGTCATACCTACCTACAGTTTCGAAAGACTAAAAGTATTGAAAATCTGATATTTTTATCTTTCTATACGATCTGTCTTGTGTAATCGGTCTTAGTGATAATATCAGAATAGATATTGATACTTTCTGAAGGGTTGGCAACGGAAGATGTAGCTTTGATTATTTGTGCTATATCAGAATAGATATTGATACTTTCTGAAGGGTTGGCAACGGAAGATGTAGCTTTGATTATTTGTGTTTTTGTGTTTGTACCATGTACTTATTTTGTGTGCACTGAATAAATGGTTTATCTATCTAACTATCTGATTTCTCTATTTTTGTAACAAGGTGTTTGTGTTACCATCAGTTTTCATTTTATGTTGGCTAGTATCGATACAACTCCAGAAAGTTTTCGGTTTTGCCATATGTTATACCTACGACAAAATCTCACATGTCATGCAGCCCAACAAACAGCAAAAATCCGTTTGAAGGTCCCCGAATTCCTGCCACGGAAAAAACAGTCTTGGACCTCCTATACTTGCCTACTGTTTTTTATAAAAACGAAGGTTTTCCTTTAAGGAAATAGTTGCAGATCACGTCATCATCACGGACATTTCCTCCGTCACTACCTACTTGATGAGTCTTTGTATTCATGAAGAGTTACTTTTACGTTTATATGTACAGACGCCAGCAGGTCAAGCTACCCGAAACTGTCAAATTTTCCCAATCAACCTTGAACCTTAATACTTTAGCGATAAAGTTGAAAATCTATTAAGGAAATTTGACAGATTGTAGTAGCTTGATGTGCTGGCGTCTGTACATATATATTGTCTCATGATTGTCTCAGTGCCTTAGTCACACGCTGTTTCCGCACTGAAAGAAATCCGAGGAGTTTTGGTTTGTGTAGGAGTAAATATGGCTGTGAAACTGTACATGCTCCAAATGCACTTAAATATTATTGCGTTGTTGAATTTTCAACTCTAGACGATGAGCCGGGCGTTGTAAATTCAACAGTGCGCTTTTATTAAGGCATTGATTTGGCTGTCATCCTAGTGTTAGTGAAAGCGGGCATTATTCTGCATTCCCTATCTTACCTTCTTCTGAAGGTAGAATGAACGTTATTCAGGATATTAGATTAGAAAAAATATAGTATAGGTTTGCAAAAAATTAAGATCTATTCTAAAAGTTGATACGTCCACGGTTAACCACATGCAAGACGGCATTGCGCAACACGTTTTGGATTCCAGTTCCTTGATGGTAAAAATAACTAAACAGTTAATTCTAGAAACATCGAAAATGTATCGCATTAGTCAACGCGGTTTCGTCAAAACACGCGCTGCGATTTTCTTATCGATGAAATAATTACAGACATGCCAAAGTAATTATTCTGTAGGGCCATTTCAATAGAGAATCATTACCGTCCGTATCATAGGTTCATTGAGGTTGCTCAGGCACGTATCGTGTACTAGAATTTTTACAATGTTGGTTGTTGAGCAACCGATACGTGATCACGGTCAGCGGTTGACGGTTAATTTGAAAAGAGAGATTTTACAGTAAGGGCAAGGACTACGGTTTCTATTTCCTTCATCAATACCGAAGGTCTACAATCACTTCTCTGTCTCCGATTACATTCAGAACAAAATAAGCCAGCTTTCCAAATTACAACAAAAAACCAAAAACGTTAAATCCAGTTTGTAACTACATCAGTAACTTACATCTTTTTGGAATGACAAATTTTATGATTGTTATAACTATTCTTTTAGTTTTCCTGTTTTAAAGTACCAATTACTTCGTGGTACGGTAGGCCGGTATTACCACCGACATGCAGCCTGTTGAACGCATCTTATTCTTCATCGAGTCGATGATTCCATTTTGTTCCTGTATTTTAAATTTGGCCACCAGAATTTGGCCACTTCAGTAGCGTTAGCGTTGGTCTCGCAAAGGTCTTCATTAGTGCAGGTGTCATTGCACGGAGAGCACGACAAAGAGTGAGTGAGGCAGTTTCCACATCAAAACTGCATCTGGGCCAAAAGGAATATGTAAAAATTACAAAATTAATGTAAAAATTCGTTGTCTCTGATGACGTAAGAATGCATCTTGGAAGGCCCTAAGCCCAAAAACTATAAGTAGGTAAATTTTTGTATTCACATCGCGTAAACTTACTTGCTTTTTCTCAAGTTTTGTCTTTGACTCATGAGCACAATGAATATGATTTCGAGTTTATGTTGTAGGCTTCCAGATTTCTTTTTGCTTTTGGTAGGCCTTAAGTATTAATTTTTTGAAATTCATTATATTAAGGTGCATCTACATTAAAGTTGCTTTTTGTCGGGCAATATTTTGTAACATATAAACGTTGATCCACAAAAAGTAACTTTGGTGTGGATGCACCTTTACTTTAGCTACATACATTGTAACAAATGAAAGATTTGTTATATTTTATGCAAGTCATTAAATTGTTTTGCAGGCTAATATTTGAATATTTTACGCAATCAAAACCTTAAAAACTTTTATTTTTATTTTTTTAATCACATTTTATTGTCAAGATTAACTAAGGTGAAAATCCAGCATAGACAAAAATTGCGGAAGTTTTTATTAATGTAAAAGCAGAGAGTACTTAGTCGATCTACACATTACGAACACATTATAATTAATCAATCTTAAGGGGACGACATGACCTAAACGCAAGTTTTTTATTGGCTAAAAGTATATGGTCAACTGCAGTAAACAAATCAGAAAAATATATGATATTCTTCAGGGTTGCTAGTTAGATAGTGTGTTGAAAACATAATACTTACAATTAATTTGGTACGAAAGAAAAAAGTCACGAAGATACTCGTACCTCTAAACATTTCTTTTAACGATTAAACACAATACTAATAGACGTGCAATCCTTCTGGGTTTTTTTTTTCAGATTGTTCTTTAAGCAACATTAACATGTTATTTAGAACCATCTGAAAAAAAAACGTGATAGTGTTTTAATTTTTTAGTCCAATCAATAGAATTTTTGTAAATAGAGAATCGCTTCATATTTTGTAATAAATTACCTACCAGTTTTGTGTCAAAGCGCTTCTCTTTCTTTTCTTTGCAGTCCGACAGTGACCGCGCTTTAGCTGTTGTCAGCCCCTTAAACAGTTTTATTTAATTTCAATTGAGCAACAACATTGTTTTTTAAACACCTTGATGCCTAGACTTATTGTGTGTAGTTCGCTTACATACTTAGGAATCTTTTATTCTTTTGACCTTAAGCTTCTGGAGAAATTTTGACGCAAACCAATAGACCTATAGATCTACATCTTGAAACATTGCGTACCTGTAAATACCGTATCACTCTTTTCCGAAATGAAAACATTAGATACGCAATAACCATGAAACATAATGGCCGTTTTATCTCAACTACAAATACTTACATAAAAATATTTATCGCCACATTGTACTTTAACGGCATGGAACAATAAAATTGTGACATTTGTAACGTTCGCGTGACAATCACACCTGTGTTTACTTTTTAACACGCACACCTACCTCTGACTACCAATCGGGGATAGCGGGAAAATCGCAATTTGTATTTACGTTAGCGTATGTAGGCTACCACGTCGTAGGTTTGCTTGATCCATGTGTACAAATAAAAGTGCCATTTCATTACTCATACTCGGAAAGTAGGTCTGAAGTTGCCTGAGGAGCGGGTTGAAAGTAATACTTTTCAGCCCTAGGGAGAATCGTTTTCAGCTGACAGCTGTCAAATTATTAAAAAAAACTAGTTCTTTTTTCACATTTCTATTGAACCATTTTCCAACTTCCCATACAGCCACTCAATTACAACGCGATGTAAAATTTCAATACTTAACATAAAGTTAAGTAAGTATTCATTTAAAGTCCGACACAATTTTACGCTGGTATGGTATTTTTATTTTACCTACACTTTTTATTTATTTGAAGCAATTATTTCTTTGCGATTATCAGACTTTAAATTAGTAGAAGTCAATGAGCCTTTTTGTTTTACTCATACTCCGCGAGGGAATTTTAGCTCAATTTGCCGATGTAGGGACAACGAAAAACAAGGTTCAAAATGCAGGTCATTCAACCTAAATTTCTCCATTAACTGGTTTTTACTAGTTTTTACTGGTTCATCATTCGGCCGTTTTTTGTTGCTCAACATTTTGCACGTAATTATATGGATGCAATTTTAAGTACTACGTAACCATAACCAATCATTATTTTCAAGGTATAAGATACACATACCTACCTTGTAGCTCAAGTCTGGTTATTTAAATAGGTTTGTTTTGATGACTACGTACAGCAATTATATTTATCGGAACAGTCATGAGTTCGGGGTGTCAATTGACAACGAAATACAAGTGCAAGTGTGAAGTTGGCGCGCCTCGACAGCGCTCCGTCAGGGTATACTTATATGTTCTGTGGTCTTGATTGACCATCGGACATCGTACGGACAACAAGTACCTAGAAACAGTCCAACGGTTCGTTTTAAAAAATTGTCAAGTTCAAATATAACCTAAAATCAATAATCATCTTCAAGTTTTTCTTCTCTCAGTAAAATGTTCAACGGTGAAGAATCCCGCTCCAATAGGACTCCTGTCCCGACATATTAAAAAAAATGTCCACATATTATTTAACTGGGGTTATCCGAATTTGCCAGTTTTAGAGTCAACTTTAAATGGTCAAATAAGTGTATTTTAATCCTAATTTTTTTTAGCTAGCAACACAAGTTTTTTTTTCTTTGTTTGAACAACTTTCAGTTTTGAATACGAGAAGTCACTGTACGATAAACAGTATCCTTAAAAAACTCGTGTTGAAAAAAAATGCGACTTGTGAACGTGGCCTGTTTAGACGGAAACCTTAGAACTTGATGCCCATGTTCCAAAGCAAGTTCGTTGATGACGCATCGGCATCGTGTCTTTGTTGGTTTGTAATTTTTAACATAATGATAATTGCATCTATGCCACTTTTGTACAGACGCCAGCAGGTCAAGCTACCCGAAACTGTCAAATTTTCCCAATCAACCTTAAACCTTAATGCTTTAGCGATAAAGTTGAAAATCTATTAAAGAAATTTGACAGATTGTAGTAGCTTGATGTGCTGGCGTCTGTACATAGACCAGTGAGACGGCAATCTAACATGACCGGGGACGGTTAAAAAATTTACCAAATTAGTTTTGATGTCCTAAAATAATAGATTCGATAATTTGTAGCTGTAGCAGTAGGTACGCCACTTGACAATAAAGTACGACAATTGTTTCTTTTAAGTAGCTGTCAATGTTTACGGATCCTCATGAGCGGTGGCAACATATAAAAAAAACAAAAGACTATGGATACACTATAAGCGAAACACAGTCCGTCTTATTACAAAACACGATCTAACTTTAGTCCCAACCTACACATTCGATTTAGTTTTTGTATTTGGAACTTTATGCCGACTTTAGTAAAGTTCTTAATACAAAATTGACAACCTAAGACCGGACTAAGTTGACAGTTTTGTAAAAGGAACTGAATTTCGATTTCAGTTAGGTTCTTATTTCAAAAACAGGCTCGATGGTTTAAACCATGTCAAAAGAAAAACCTTGTTTTATAATAAGACGGAGTAAGACCATTTTTAAGCCCATTCTTCTTATTAAAAATCTTTAACTCAGGACTTTTGAAAATTTAGCCACTAAAGGGGTTAACAGAGATACAAGTTTGTAAGTACGGAAATTGACCATTTTTGTTGCTGGGAAATACTATCGCGCATACTGCTTGTCTAATTGATAAAATGATTAAATTCACTGACAGACAACGCACAGCTAAGCCGCTGTGTCTAGAAGCATGACACTTTGCGCAAGAGTTCCTTTCACAACGGAATAGTTCCTTTTACTATTATCAGGCAAAGTGTGATTTTGAAACCTTTTGAGTAAAAAGCGGGATTCTTTCGTGGAAAGTGGCTCATAATAAAAACAGCAGTGCTATTCTGTAACCATCTCACCGTGAAAACTTAGTGAGTATCACGTGGAATGAAAGCTTACTTCACCTAAGTTTTCAGTTCACGATGAGATTGTTACACAATAGATCGGCTGGTATATACTTACTTCACAAATAATCACCAGTTTTTTTTTTTATATTTTCTACTTATCATTTTGAGTTACAAATTAAATTTGCAATGGTGATAGATAGTCACTGAAAATGTATTTTAATGAAAATCAATCAATCATTACACCCAAGAAGAAAGCCAAAAGTAAAACATCGCTAACGAAATACAGTACAAATTGGGAGAATGATTATATTTGTGTATTGCGGAGTCGAATGAGTATAAAGCTTATTGCAGACTGCGTAAAATAAAGTTTAGTATCTCTCATGGTAGACTAAATGATGTGGTGAAGCACACAAAAACAAGTACCTACTCACTTGACTCGAAGATCGCGAGTTCTCGCGCTACAATAAATATAGGTAACCAGCTTTTTCCAGGCACCAGGTAATGCCACTTCTGATCGTGATGTCGGCGATATTATGGCATCATCGGCTGTTAAACTATAAAAGTATGAATTGTTATCGCAAGTTGTTGCTACTCATGTACGCCGATTCTAAGATAGCTAAGTACCTAAGTACTGTAAGCTAGCTTAGTACTGTGTGTCATTTGGTGCGTCGCAATGGTCATCGATATTCACTGATGGGTGCGTTTACAAACATTTAAACTCACAAACACAAACAGTCAGACCCGGAACAATTACTTGTAGGTCATACAAATATTTGTTCCGTGCGGGAATCTAACCCGCGACACGCAGCGCAGCAGTCAATCGTTTAAGAGGGCTATCACAATTTTTCTTGTATTTGAGTGTTAGAAGAGTCACACACTCAAATACAAGAAAAAAGGGGATTGGCAGAAACCCATGTATTTTCAGTATCGCATACAGGCTTACCGCTTCATAGAATGAATATATGGATTTGAATGCTACAATAGAGTATAACGAAATATGTAATGGTAAGACATACGTTAGACTTGGGGGTATTGAATTGATTTAAACATAACCTCAAAATGGACCACCAAAAATAATGCTTGGTACCTACCTACTTATGTAACTCAAGGCAGACCCTTATAAATCATACATTTCACTCAGATAAAGTATCCACTTTATCTGCTTGTACTTTAATAACTATAGAAGGATTTTTGTCTAGTAAGGTTTTAAAGTAGGGTGTTCTAAGTTGAGATAAGAAAACGGCAATTATAGACATTTATAGATAAGAAGTTTTTGAATTATTTTAGGCCATCCAATAGCTATGACGTCACTTATAATAGGAGTAACGTACCTTATGCGGGATTCGAATCCGCATACAAGATGGTCAATGGTCCATCCACAAGATGGTCGTCAACAGAATAAAAGATAATGAACAATTTAAAATATAATAGGTAAAAAATAAAACCATGGTATTTATTCTTACATTATAACTTTTTATGGGAGTTGTTCCTTCGTTTCGAGCGTAAGCTAAATACCACACTACACCCATGACATGTGAACAACAACCCACGGTTCTGAGTCCTACTATAAGTGATTAACTCATTTAACTCATCATCACCGATTTGGGTTTATTGTATGGTAACACTGACGTAATGCGTTTAATTGGCTTTATTTTATGTGTTTTGTTATGCTTTAGTGCGTTTTGTTTTCGTAACGGGGCTGCACCCTAAAATCATGTTTTTTGATTACTCCCAACAACTATTAAAACATTTTAGCTTGGAAAATAACTACGGATATAAGACCTATAATTTGCATTTAAGTAGATTTTGAAACGTTTGGATTTGATGAGGTACCCAACTCGCCAATCTCGTTTGATTTAGAGCACGAAATAAATATAAATATTTTTCTTGTATTTGAGTGTCTGACTCTTCAAACACTCAAAAACAAGAAAATTTGTGATATCCCTCTTAATCACTGCGCCAACCGTCGCCGTCGTCGTCGTGGTCGGTATCGAAGTGTTGTGTATCTGATAATGTGAAAACGCCCATTCGGTACCTACACAGGATTTTTTAAGTGGGTACTTAATAATTTAAGTTCACTACATCGTAAGTAGGTACCATAAAATGTTTCCTAAGGAAAAAAATTGAACTCAAGAAAAACTAATTCAATTGATCAATTGCGAATATTTTATACGGAGGCATGGATTTTCCGCGAAATGGTCGGAGGCGCATCGTAAATAAATACGTCGCGCTTCATATGGGGGAGGCGGAGGTAGCATTTCCAAGGCCTACAGGCACGGTAAACATTTTTTAGTTCAAAATCATATTTTTATCCAATCGAAAACCGGTTTTAATAACATAAGGTTTCGGTGTTGCCATAACAAGCCGCAATTAACCGAATGTCAGACAGTTATAACTTTATAATGGTGGTTATCTAATATTAATACAAATTTATATTATTTGCTATTAGATTAGAACACATAATAGACTGGCCATTTATGATAATTAAGTAACCGTTGATAGAAAAGATTAAACCATGTAATTTACCGAAATAAAAAGTATCCTATCGGTTAATCTAGGTAATAAACTATCTGTGTGCCGAGTTTCATCAAAATCCGTTCAGCCGTTTAAGCGTGATTGCGTACTAAACATCAAAACATACAAACTTTCTCATTTACAATATTGTAGGAGATTTTTCCAGTTACTAGTGGCACAGTATAATAAAGTACCAGGATTACGTCTTCATACAAAACGGCCGAAACGACGCGCTTCGAAATCTCAGTGTATACCAGTCCACAGCAGTCTCGACTTCTCGACTGCGCGGCAGTTACGCACGGACGCGGACGGTGTGACATTTATTTACGTGAAATATGGAGCGAAGATATCGACTGTATTGTTCAGTGTATGGGTGTTTGAATTCATCAATATCGAAAAAAGAAATATAATTTTTTAAATTACTAAAAAATTGACCGGTTGGTGCAGTTAGTAGCGACCCTGCCTTCTGAGCCGCTGGTCCCGGGTTCGATCCCCGGACAAGTCAAACATTTGTGTGCATGAACATGTCTGTTTGACCTGTGTCTGGGTGTGTATAATTATGTATATAAGTATGTATATCAGTCATCAGGTTACCGTAGTACAGGCTCTACCTAGTTCGGGACCTGAAGACCCTGTGTGGATGTTGTCTCATATTATTATTACTAACTCATTCGGCAAGGTAAGCCTATAAAAATAACAATAATTTTCGTTTTTATTTATTTCTGTGTTATGTAGGTAGTTGTATATTTATTGAAGCGTAGCGAGCATAGCGTCTTTGACAGATACTTAATAGGTGAGTATCTCTCTTTTTCCATGCGATCGGTGCCCGAGTGTAGGAACAAAATATAAGGGAGATTTGTCCAAAACCGGGTATGGGGGTAAAATCAGGACAGTGCAGTTTAGTATCTTACATGTTCCAAAATCAAGCGCACGTTTGGCCGTTGCAGCTGGCCATTCTTATTAGTTTGTCAACAAACATTTCAAAACTCAACGTTTTAGGAGTTATTATGGAACAGATGAACATACTTACATACATAGCCTGTCAAAATCATCCCTCCTATAGCTTTGCTGTAGTCGGGTAAAAATTAAAACTCACAAGATTTTCAGTAATATATTTTACCAAAAAAATTACAAAATAGGAAAAGTACGTGTGTG
Source organism: Brachylomia viminalis (assembly GCA_937001585.2). Lineage (NCBI taxonomy): Eukaryota > Metazoa > Arthropoda > Insecta > Lepidoptera > Noctuidae > Brachylomia > Brachylomia viminalis. Next base: position 5,891,715 of record OW443303.2, on the reverse strand, counting down.
TGTGTACCTACTAATGTACGCACGTAAGAAGTTATACTTCTTTGGCGTAACAGAACAAAAATAGCTAAAGATTTCATCCCGTAGGCCACAACTCTTTGTTTGTAAAAGGAATGATAAATTAATAATTAAACAAATAAAAAGAATACATACCGACAACTAACCTCAAATCTATAAATGCACTTAAAAGTTTTACTTTACGATAAAAGTCACTTTTATCACAAATTTTTACAATGGCCTATCATTCACCACCATATATAATTTAAAATCACATACACATGAATATTTATGTTTTTTTTATCTCTGATATAAAACACGTGTTTTAGATTTATGAATATTTGAGAAACTACCCTGAATATAGTTATGAGTTTTCACGGAAACTTGACAGACAGTTATCAGCTAACTTAATCATGTCGCTTTTTGGCGGTCGGTGTGCGCGCGCATCGTAAAAATGTTACTCTCATAATATTTTCCAAACGCGCGAGAAAAACAACAACTTAAAAAAAGGAAAGAAAAATTTCAAGAAAATAAAGAAGCAATTAAAAGGTAATATGACAATTTAATATAACATTATCAAGTACCTACGTCACCCAAGAGACACAGTAGGTAGGTAACCCTAGTGCGTGTTTATACAATGTGGCGCTACAATGGTGACTTTAATTTAATACACGGGTAGGGCTAGTGCCCATTAACCATATAAATATTGATAGGTTAAAATAATACGTAAACTGAAAAAAAAAATTTTTCAAACAAACTAAATAATAAAAAAGTCATTAAAATTGGGATCACCCTTGCAAAAATTCATTCATGAAATTACTTACCTAGCTCGCTTACGTTAACTCGGAGCGGCAGCGACGCGGCGCATCGCGTCTTGTACCTACTCGTGATCGGTCCGATTCTTTGACGGCATATTATCAAAGAAACCGAGCGGCGCAAGTGGTACAAACACTTATCACATCACCCTCTCTTGTTACTATTAGTAATAACTGTCATCACTAATCACTGCCATCACGATCATAAGTTTACACAAGCACTAATAGCACAAATAAATGCGTCCGTATCGCAAGAGGTGTAAACGTACCTACTAGATAAGAAAACGAAAACCAATCAAAGTGTCTTTATCGCAGTACCATGATCTAATTACTATCCTAATTACACAAAAAGAAATAAATAAAACAATAGCTAAGAGTCTTTTTCGCGACGTAATTATGCGCACTAGTATAAATAAGTGCGTCAAGGACACGGGTTCGACTAGCACTAGAAAAGCAAAAAAAGAATTCGTGTTCGGTGCGGCGGGTGGGTGGAAGGGAGAGCGCGCGTCGCCTGCGCTGCTCGCCAACAAAGGAAATTTCCTTAAATTCGCCTACTCTATGCATTTGTTTCATCCTAATAGTATTGCTTATTCGTTTTAATTTCATTGATGCGAAGTTATGATCCGTGACCGAGGGAAATGACCGCTGCGCGACAGTTCTTTAAGTACAGGTTGCTCTAAGATGCTATTTCCTAAATTCTTTAATAAATCTGTAAATAATAACGTTTAATGGAAATAAAAAATTGTCATGAAACGAAAATGTGAAAACGTATATGTGTGTTAAATTAAGGTCACCATAGCAGCGCCACGCTGTATATCAAGCGGCCCGCCGTAGGTAATTAATTCAAGGTCACTGCCGAGACGTAATACTGTTACTTTATTATACTGTGCTAGTGGTCGCTCCTTAAGCATCATACAAAAAAAAACCGCCGCCGGCCATAACCGCTTTTTCAGTACCTACGGCATGATATTCCTACAATACAGCCGATGAATAATGGCTCGTCCGACGCGCAGTATTGCTGCGCATTCATTTTATTTGGAACCAAACAAGTACGACAGTGCGAAGAGCTTATATTCAGAGATAATTTATCGGTCGTTTTGTACTGAAAAAGCATAATTGACTGACTGGTAAAAAAACTCTCGAACGATTTATTTTACGATCATTAACTTTGTCACTTAGCATTATTACTTGAGAGACTTCCTCATACCAAAAACTTAAGATTTTTTTTTATAATACGATGCTACTTTTCTACAGTAGTACAAAAGCATAGATTATGCAAAAGGTGTTTCGAGATTTAAACCTAGCACAAAGAGTTGGTGGATCATATTTTCTATGAATATTTTGGTGGACTTTAAAACGGGCATAACTTTCTTCTTTTTCTATTTCATGTTCTTGCATTTCTTTCTGCATTTCGGAAATATATATTTTTTTATATTGAAAACACAAAATGTACCTACATACTTGTCTTTTTAAAAATAATTCTCATCCAAGTAAAAAAAAAAATACTTATGTGTGTTCTATTTTCAAATTATATCAATAAACAACCAGCCTCTATGATGGTGTATTCTATAACTTGCCACTGTCAAACAAATGAGTAAATAATATCTAACTTCTCCCCATGCATGCAACTCGTATCTGTGCGCCTTTCATCCAAATCTGTTCAGCCGTAACAAACTAGCATTTTTAATATTAGTTAGGATTTTCAGAGTGGCTGCTAAAAATTGTTGGCAAACATATCTTGTACCTACATTCTCCTTCGTTGATGAAATATTTGATATTATAGCTACGCTTATTAGAATCCGTACGTTTCCTTATAATATTTTCCTTTTGAGACAGAGATACTAACCAATCACGGCGACAAAGAATAAACGGATTCCAAAAAAAAAAAAAATTGCTCCATTGTCTTTCTTCAGACACAGACCCGCTGTCGTTGCCACAATTCTTGCCAAAGCAAGGATGAGCCATTATACACTCATGGACAAAAGAGGAACGCAAAGCAAAATATCATGGATATTTATTTATTATAAATTCTTCAAGTATAAGATGTAAATTGTATTCCAATAAAAATGTTATTTTATTATGGCTTGTTTTAACAAAGGTTCATAAAACTTGACAACTACATTAATTACGTAGCGTCTCAAATAAAATATAAAAAGGAAATAATAAACAATAAAAATGAGAAACCGGTTTTAATAACCGTTTTTTTTGTCTATACGACTTATTGTAAAAAAAATATAGGTACATATTTAGCTGAAAACTATGTTCTTAGGTACCTAACTAAAATTTCCTTCTTGTGTTGTTCAGCAGTCGATGGATATTTTTGATTAATTTTGCAAGGCATTTTAAGATTCAACCTTAAAATGAAAATGTTACTTACATAAAGATTAACATAATAATTTGAATGCCATACATAGTATTCCACGTTCGCAAAAATATTACCTAGGTAAATTCCCATTATAAAAGCATTATAAAAATATGGCGCTGACTCAGTGGTCACAAACCCGCTTGACGTTCTTCAAACTTTGTGATTAATTTAGAAAGGGTCCATATTTATAGTAGGTACTTGATAAATGAAGAAATAAATTGCATTCATTACTTTTAGACTGCGCACAATTGCAATCTATATGCTTTTTTCTTTTACTAGGCTGTTGGTGATACACAGTTTTGATTGACTAACGATACGCCTTTGCGTCCAAGTCGGAAGGCGAAATGATTCAGTAGCACATTGTTTGTGTGTCTGTTCATTTGTTTGTTTTTGGCAATAACAGCCTTGTAAACTGTGTTGAACACAATCATAAGGCCGCTGTAATTGCAAGGAAAATGCATCGCGTTTTGTTTTGAGAACATGATACATCCTTGTTTGGTTTGGTAATAAAGTCGCGGTAATGGGTTTTGAGGACAATATACCTACTACTAGAATTATGTAAGTACGAAATCGTAAAATTCGAAACGGTATCTGCAAGTCAATCTTCTCCTGCACCTATTCCACTTTATTTATGGTCAGCGAATGTCTACTTCTTCCATGTACCTATCTCTACTCTATTAGCGGTCATAATTTTATTATATCCATCGCTTTTCTAGTAATAGATTGTCCATCGTTTCTTTAGCCCAGTCTAATCCAACAATACGATTTAAATAAGAATAGTTGGTTACGATATTATACAAATATTTTTTTTTTTATCACGACGCAGTAATAAAATAACATTTTGTAATGATAAGCATTGCATTGTTTGTATTCTATGAATCGTCATAGTCATAGCTATATAACTAACTGAAACATTGTCGTAATTAGAAGAAATACCTACTTACTTGGAAATAGATAAAGTTAAGTACATTGCAACTGCGATATATTTTAATGTCGAAATGTGCCACCGTTGTCAATACTGTCATAGATAATGTCAGACATGGCGAAACACGTTTCTTTATTATCTTTTTAAAACCAATTACATCTGGTCACTTTTAAAAAAAAGGCTGAACTGGTTGCAAACCTAGTTGAAATGCGCAAAATCGCGAAAAATACCCATTGTCTTCTAAACACATAGATTCACACGTTTTTCGGCTCGATCTAGAAATAAAACAAAAAATATAGTTAGGTAGGTAGACAAGTTTCTTTAAGTAGGTACCTCTAACGTACAGTAGTAGGTACCTACTTACTAAAAGTATTACCTACATTTTACCGCATGTATTTTGCTAGAAGAAAAAAAAATGTTTTAATACAATCGTAAAATTAGGCTTTCAATCGACAAATGCCCAGTCAACCGATAGTAATTCAATGAAATCTTTGACTCATATTTATTTGCTTCTAATTTCGGCCACAATGGTTTATTTGTGTATTTCGTTACGGTTCGCGTAACTTAAGCACCGTTAATAACATCAACATCAATTCAAGTCTTGTATTCTCTGTATCTATCTGAATGTGGTTTTTTTTTGCAATTTCATACCCGTTAGACAGAACGCCGGCCACCTGAGTAACCGCAAGAGGGCGCCTCCTGGGAAATCATCAACTAACTTCTCCCGCTCTGGGCAGAGTGGGAAGGTGTTTCAGACTCTTACTGACTAAAACCCTCCCGTGTTCCTTCAGTTGCCTGTGCAGGGGCCACGGTATTATTCTCGGACTTTCCCACAACCCTAGCAGGCATCGGCCCTAGCGGACCCCGTCATTGCATTTGCAGTCCTGGGATTTTAATTGAAATAACTGAATCTCACCCAACTGCCAAAAAAAAAGTTTTATTGTTTGCACATCTTAAACCTTGAATATTTTTGTTTTCATAAATCTATCAAAAGGTTCACACTTCCTGGTCTGCTGACATGCTCGTAACTCATAACCGTGACCCGACCATAATGTTCTCGCTACAATTTGACATGATTTGGTGTCCTTGATTTGACATTCGCGTTATATTTAACGACATAGTGAACCAACTTTACAACAATGACCACGTTATTAGCATTTTTTCACTTTTTTATGTAGTTAGTTGACGGTGTCTGTGCATAAAATTTTAGTGAAAATTGAATTACTCAATTTATAAATAACGCAGAAGAATGAGCCCTCTTTTCCTAGTGTAAAAAATCGCGGAGGACTTTCAACTCTCGGTGTTGAGCGGCATTGAGACTCCTACAGAGCACATCCCAACGGGCCAATAAAACACATTGTTGGATTTTCAACTCTCGGCACTAAGCAGTGCGTTAAAAATCCAATGCGGGAAAAAAAACGCTGCGTGATAAAATCGCCCGTGCGAACCCAGCGGGCTCATTGCGTAACCCATTATCAGTAGGAATGGCTTTCATTTTGACAGTTTGTTGAGCAGACAAAATATTTGAACGTATAAAGCAATGGATTAGCAATATTCTTCAAAATAATTCAGATTAAAATAGTGCAGGGATGACTCTATGATGATTCTAGAGGTTTCATTAAGAGGTCAAAAACGAATAACACGGTATCCATATAGCGTGACTTGTTTGTAAGTATTTCTGTTGGAAATAGTAACATTAATATTGTAATGTGATATATCGGAGTCCGGTTGAATAATGACCGAACGAGAATCGTAACATTCGTAACCGGAGCCGAATTGCCGTCGTAGTCGTATAGATCCTAAGCATGGACGAACATCGGACAGAACTCCGCTAAGACAAAATTGAGTCCCGTTTATGTGTGAACATGTTTGTGTGAGTGTTGCCGTTTGTGCGCGTAATGGTCGTCGGTCGCCGCGTCGCGACGCGGCGATCGACGGCCATTACGCGCACCGCGTCGCCGTCGGCCGACTAATGTGTGAAAGTGTGCGTACAGCGGCCTGTAGATATGTACAGCGAGCTGGCCGACTTGATTGGCACAGTTTTTTGTTAGCGAGAATCAGTCACGACTTTTTTTTTCTATTCATTTATTTACTGCATTCCATATTATAAAAAATATGTTTTTTGTTCGTCCATGCTACAATCTTTGACATTGTAATTCTTACTACTTACATATTAAAACGATGTTATGGATGGTTTCTTTTTTATATTTCTATTTGCTGTACTCTGGACACTCAAGATGTACGTCTTATTTACATCGTTCTCACATATAATTATATATTCAACATTAATGATGTAACGAATATTTATGTAACAATATAATTTAAAAGAGTGTCCATGGAATATCTTGCCCGTTCTTCTCCATAGGTACCTACTACGCTTTGGAATGGGCAACTAGCTTCATATTTCTGACTGACCGACCACTTGACAATTCAAAAGTGCCTGTAAATGGATTAATTGAAATAAATGCTTTGAGTTTTTGAGTTTGATGAGTTTTGTCAACAACGAATCCATCCATAGTGGTTCAATATAAACGACAATGGATTCGTTATTCGCTGCTGAGGAATTTTCAAAGAAACCATTTCTTTCAAAATTTATAAGTAGTTCTTGAAAGTCATATCCCTTCCTTTGTGGCGGCCATTTTTCGCAATATGACGCATCTGTGGTGGTACTTCTGGGTGGTTTTCGCGATATAGGCGCGATCGATTAAAATAACGATATCTACAAAGTTATATTATGGGGAGCTGTGCAAAAGTTATGTCTGTGAAATCGTTATGAAATAAACTATCACATGAAAGGATTCGTCCAGTTTTGCCTTGTAATATATTAGAAATTGTGATTTGAAATCAGAGCCAGCGAATTTTCCCCAGTTTATTGTACAAAAGTTTTTGTTTTATTTACCTAATTTACTCTAGTCTAGGTCAGTGGTGACAGAGACTGAGTCGGCGATAGAGTGAGCTTACCCGGAAGAAGCCTGTTCACTCTCACGTTGAAGAGATTATAGGCTGGTTAAGGTTAAATAGGCTATTTAGCATCACCCTATCCGTTAGTAGCCAAGCAGAAGAAAAGAGTTCAGAAAGAACGCTAAGCGAGAACAAATAGCGCGTGCGGGCGAGGGAGTTATATAAAAATATGGCTGTTATTTTAGTTTATTGTGTATCTTACGACTGTCATTAATATTTCCGCCATTATAACGGACTATGATGGCGTCCGCAGAATTAGTAACATGATAAATAAGACAATCAATACCTACCAAAATAATAATTCATTATTTTTCAATTTAATCTCGTAGGTACATCTTATATATAAAATTCTCGTGTCACAATGTTAGTTACCATACTCCTCCAAAACGGCTTGACCGATTTTTATCAAATTTTATATGCATATTCAGTAGGTCTGAGAATCGGCTAGTATCCATTTTTCATACCCCTAAGTGATAAGGGTTGGAAAAGTTCCCTAGAAATAATTTAAATGGCAAAACAACGTTTGCCGGGTCAGCTAGTATCGTATAATTTGCGAAATTACTTCTCGTTATCCTAATGAATAATAAATGTTTGTTAGCCGGCGCCCAACACATGAACAAACATTGCACGTTATTTTTCATAGAAAAATTAAAACACGTTGGTACCTAATTATTCATATAAAAACAAATATTATGCTAAAATACTTAAATAATAGTTTTAGTAGGAAGCGTGATTGTCATACTGATTCGCTTCGGTATTTGTATAAAGGGCAAATAAATGTAGATTTGATCAAGTGTGGAGATTTACGTAGGTAACTATAAAATATATAATAAATTCCATAACCAATGCGAATTAGGAATTAGTTTGTTTCGTAATCACGGCATTTGCGTCGCTGTAAAGTTTTTTTTTTTTTAATTTGCCTCTGTAGAGTCGCGTGTCGTCTCTGTTTATAAACGTCTCATTAAGGCTCTCAGCAGATTGGCGCGACGCGACTCTAGTACAACAATTTCAATTAAAACCCAGCCGTTATGTCATTCTGCTTGCACGTGAAGTTTTATAAAAAGTTTGGTCTTCTATCTCGTCTTCTCTATGTGTAAGTCTTCTTTTGCCATTCTTTTCAGTTGTTTCTTTGACACTTGGGGATGGTCGGCGCAAAATGTTTTACTCCTCTATCCTCCTCTCTTCTCTTCATTACACTATAAACACAAACCACGCCTTCTTCCTTCTCTCCATGGGGTAGGCTAAAACTACACAGAACGTCAGGTGTATGAACTGTAACGAAATAAAAATGAAAATTCACCAATTTAATACGTACCTATAATAATTTTCTAATATTTAAATAAAGAATCGCATAAAAAAAGCTGATATTAAATATAAGGTAATTTGGTCTAAATGAAAAGCCTTCGTGAAAACTTAAGGTTCATCGGATGGTAAATCTTTGTTACGCATTTGATTTACGAACTAAGGAATCAATTGCAATCGGTTTTTAGGTTCGTGACTACTAAATTACGTAAAGTTTCGAATGAGTATTATCTTATAATATCCCGATAGAAACAGTCCTGGTTAAAGATCAACTACTTAGTATTGAAATGTTAACCCTGAAAGTACTAATAACTTTAATAGAACTGTCGATCCTACTGAACCGCAACCTCAAAACGTAGTACGCCTCGACAGAATCGCAGGTGATCATGTGTCGCGGACCAAAACGGACTTGCCAGTCTCGAACTCCAAGGATTCTATGCGGCTGGTAAAAGTGACCCAATAGCACGTAAGACTAGTGAATAGTCCGGTACCCGAAAAAAAGGCCGCAAGCTGCCCTTTATCTGGTTATACACCTACGAAAAATAAAATAGGGTATTACACCAGAGAAAAGGCTAAAACTTCCGCTGAGAGAGCAAATAATAAGTACGTATCAAATTAATCCAATATCTTACACCATTTATGCAGAACTCAACAATATAACTTGGTGGACTGCAGATCACAGAACGTTGGTAATAACATGAAACTTGAAGGTAACAATTTTTTTTTTGTCTCAATTTAAAATTAAAAGTAGAAAATAAATAAAAAAAACAACTGGATTCAATTCCTATTTTTCAGCAACTGAAGTTTCTGTGTTACGTCATAACCAAACCTTGAAAAAAAAAAAAAAATAAGAACAACAAATTGATGGCCAGTTACAAACTAGAAAAAAATGGTTGAAATCGCTGAGGTCATGCTGCAGAACGTAAACAAAAGGAGTTTGTAAGGATGACGTTCATTACGTTATCATCTCATCATCTGCCTAGACTTCAAAATCAAAATCAAGTCATTTATTCAAACTAGGCTGAGAATAAGCACTTTTTGAGCGTCAAAATTACATAAGACAGTCCCCTCAAAACGCCCGCCCTGCACCACTTCCTAGTGCTTTAGCTGGGAAGACGAAGTGGCGCAACAAACTCCCCAGCAGCACTGCTGTCTGTTCAGTTAGAAGAGCTGGATTAACTAACATTACGAAACACGAAACATCAAATCAAATTATTTGCCATGTGTCAGCTAGCACACGCCAATATTGTAAACTGTACTCAAGCAGAAATAAATAATTACCTTTTCCCGATTCACCGAATTGCAGAGAATGTAATCAGATTGAGGACGTTCAGCATTTACTGATGGATTGTGTCCGCAACATGAGCGAGAGGGAGTTACTTTAGAGAGAATTAGACTTAAATAGGCTTAACGTGGGATTAATACAATCAATTTTATACCAACCAACTTCAGAAGGTGCCAAAAAATTATTAGCAGTCCTTCATCGGTGACCTATTAAATTATCTCCTGTTTTATATACTGCTTGACTGTTTAGTATGGTTTATGGGTTAATCTATAATGGTAAGAGGCATGATGGGGTTGACATATCTGTCTAGATAAAAACCCCAAAACAAAAAAAAAAAAACCTTTTCCCAACTATATTGAGGTCGTCGTCCAGTCGGACCGGATGCAGCTGAATATCTACCAATATTTTAAATGGACCGGCTGCCTATCTAACCAGTCACTGGGTACGCGATACCCTTTAGTTGTCAGACTTCAGACACAGGAATAAATATCTTCTAAACATATTAGAGAACTAGCTAGCTTGGATGTCGGAAAGTATATCAAGAGAACGTGGGTACTGCCGGCAAAAATAAACAAGTCACCTAGTTCATGCCAAATTTCATCGAAATCCGTTCAGACGTGAAAATGTAACGGACAGACAGGCGGAGCTACTTTCGTATTTATAATAGCAATAGGTATGGATTTGCTTCTGCATCACAAATGTACTTTAACAATGCAGCTAAAGTGAAACCTGATCGTGCGACACCAATTAGCACGGCTCGACGATCTGTTAACGCCTTACCTGACACACTTGGACAGAAAAGCATCGGAACACCATCAGTCATACTGCCGTCATAAGAAAGAAGATCGTAACTGGCAATTTTGACAAAAATGACTTTTTAACATATTCGTAATTAGCAAAGAAAATGCTATCTTATGGTCTTACGCACAAAGTTGTAACACGTATTATATTAGAGATATCATAAGGATTTTAGCCTTAACTACGACATAAATTCTGGTTTTTGACTCTGAAAAGCCATAATTATACAATAACGGCCTTTATGTCAATTAGGGTTCAAAACAAAGTCTATATTTTTTGACGTCTTCCAAAATAAGAATCACTAACTGAAACCATTCAGTAAATCGCGGGCCTTCATTTTACATAAAACTTTAATTATCTCGGAATCAACGTTGACGTAGATACGGCCTCTATTCTTATGACGGCAGCATAGCTCATACCTATGGAGAAAAGTTTATGAGTAGTTTGAAATTATCGGTCTAAAACTTATTGAAGATATTTATTTATTTATTCAAAAAGTACACCAGCAGTAATTATACATTTCACATTAGCTTAGATATTGCGATAGCATTTGTTTTTTTTTATCATTTTTAATTATATGTGTTTGCTCTTGACTCTAGTCTAGGTCAGTGGTAACAGAGACAGAGTCGACGATGGAGTGAGCTTACCCAGAAGAAGCCTGTTCACTCTCACTTTGAAGAGATTAGGGTTGTAAGCGTTCGGAAACACAGACGCAGCTAGAGAGTTCCACTATTTTGTTGTGCGCATTACAAAAGACATTTGGAAACGTTTAGTGCGAATTGGTGGAATAGCAACTAAGGATGGTAAATTGCAGTGCGTCTAGATCCCGTCAGGGTATATATGTTCTGTGGTCTAGATAAGCGATGGAAGAAGGGGGCCGGTGGAATGAGGTCGTTTATTAAGATATGAAGCGATTAGCACCCTAATTTCGTAACACACTTTCAATTATTATCCGAAAGATTCTGAATGAAATTGCAAATCCATTCTTTCATATGCTCGAATAATAGTACGGCTGTAGACGGTATGATAAAATGTATGGTATTGTGAAGTATCATATCATGACATTTGCAAATAGTCAAGTGTCCCGGAACGTGTTAAGATATGGAGGGATCAGCACCCCAATTGCGTAACACACTTTAAATTACTATCCGAAAGCTTCTGAATGAAATTGTGAATCCATTGCTTCATATGTTCGAAAAATTCGCCTACTCAACAAAGTAAATAACGCAATGGATGTCGTTGAACTGTCAAAATAAAAGGTATCGCCGTTTGTAAGTGTCAACGCACGGATGAGATTCTTTTGGGAAGAAAGTCCTGATAAATGAAAAAGCTTATATATTATATGTAATTCATTAACTCCACGGCTTAACATAAGAGCAAAGAGAGGGCTATAATGAAATCAATAACAAACCTTAAATCGACTGAAAAATACCACAACAGAAGGAAAAACCTAAATGCAATGTGTCACTATGCTGACATTCAATTTACACGCACATAGCCAAATTAAGCCAAGCGATTTTTTCTCAATCCCTCAAAGTAGGTACTAACACCAAAGAGTAGGAAATTCGACTCCGAATCTTATATTTAAAAGTTTTATATAATATAAATATGCATAGCCAATCGGTAACCTTGTCGGTTACGGCTTTAGTGTGAAAAAAATAATCAAAGAAATGTTTAAACCTTCACCACTGAGTGATTACGAATGGAACCGAACTATAAACACTATAGTATCAATGAACGTGTAGCGGTTTTTGCGCTGTATCAGTTTGTTGGGCGTTTTTTTTTTGTCGATTGGTGACGCGGTTGAAGCCATCTACACTCTTAAGCAGTGCTGTATTTTGCCGAAAGGTATCTTTATTTACGCTTGCCGAGGTCTGTCCGTGTCTGGGTCCACTGATTACAAAACGAGATCCCTCCGTGCCTCGGAAAGCACATTAAGCCGTTGCTTTGGTCCCGGTTATCGTCGTAGATCTTTGACAGTCGTCACGGGTCGTCAGAAGCCTGAGAGTCTGACATCCAGTCTTGCCAAGGGGTATCGTGTTAGCCAGTCGCTCCATGGTACCTACTGCACTCCACAATACTGATATTCAACTGCATCCGGTTAGACTGGAAGCTGTCCCTAAAATAGTTGGGAAAAACCTCGGCCGATGATGATGATCTTGATTTAGGGTATTCAAGTTCATAAAAGAGCTAGATCAATGGTGCTGCAGCTTTTGACCGCGATATCGCCCGCGTAGGTAGAAGTCGGAAAGACCCTCACGGGAACGTATCACTGCATCAATTGGTTACCCCAGTTGTATTAAAATTAACTTTGAAAGGGGGTAACCGCATCGTGACGCTGACTGTACCTAGTACCGGAATAAGAAACGTATCCTATATCCTGACCCAGGCCATGGCCTATCCGTGTGCCTCTCATCTAATATATCAGTCCGGCCGATAAATCGTGAAAAGGTAACGGCTTAGAGCATTAAACCAACAATGCTCTAAGGGTAACGGAGAGAACATAAATCTTTTTTTAAACGGCTGCTGCCGTAATTACAGACACAATTAAAAAGCAATTGTGTCTCGCGTGGATCTACATTACGGTATACGCAGGTTTAATTAACGAAACAGGTTTTTTATAATTCTAATTATTTATGTTAAAAATAATAATTATTCTTTTTAATATTATCACCGTTAATTTGAAATACTATAACTATTTTGTTGGCCAAGTTATTTTGTTAGTTTAAATTGTAATGACCTTTGACCGAGTGGACCGACTTTAATGAAATATTGACTAGGCCCCATGAGACGATGACTATATTTCTATAATCCTTCAAATTTCTTAAAAACACAAAAATGTCAAAGTTACATGTGAATTTTACAATCATCCCCTCTTTTACTCCCTTGGGGGGAAGCACTGAGGAAAACGCTGAAGACATGTGACATCTATATATATATATATATATTATATATATATATTATATATATCTACCAACCCGCACTGGGCCCGCGTGGTGGATTACGGCACACTCCCTCTCACCGAGAGGGCACTTAGTTCTTTATTTCTTACAAAAGCGTAAATTTGAATTTTCATATTTCAAAATGCTGGCTTTCCCATACAAGCTTTCATCCATTTTATCGCCTCCTTTAGAATAATTTTTGAGACAAAAAGTGGCCTATGTCCTTCCCTAGATCCATCTATCTCCTTGCCAATTTTTTTTTAATCCCGTCTGCGGTTTAGGCGTGAAAAGGTAACATACAGACAGACAAAGTTACTTTCGAATTTATAATATTAGTATGTATTAGTTATTTAACTGTCAATCCAAACACGTGTAATAGAAGTGTAACATAGAAGTATATTTTTTTTTCATCTGTTTATGAATCATTATTCATTATGAGTAGGTAGGTACTATGCCCGGTACAGATTGGGGAAACGCAACATGAAATGTAACACACATTGAAACAAATTCACTGGGTTACATTATCATGTTGCATTGCTTATGACTTGATATAAAGTATTTAAATATAATATTTAATATGAAAATTATTAATATAAAATATAATATTTATATTTAAATATTTAAAGTAAATCAATTTTGAAATGTGTTACATTAATTCATGTTACGTTTCACGAATCTGTACCGGTTACTACAGTCCATGTTTCGTGTAAATTGGCCGAAATTAAAACATTGGAAAACCAAGTTCTGTCGTTTCAAACTAATGATTTCTTTAAGTTAAACAAATGCACTGTATTTACCGGAAATCTGGTTTCTTATAAAAAAATGTCTTGCGTGGCATTACAAATGAATGCAATGAACTTGCAGAAAGTAATTTGTAAAATGCAAATTTGATTACTTCCAAGCCAAGGAAAAAACTATTCAAAGGCTTTTGTTTCATTGTTGTAACATGCGTCATTGGGTCAAATAAATAAAAATTGTGTTGTTTTAAATGCTACAAAGTATTAAAACCAGATACGCTGGTGATTTCAATGTTGCTAATATTACTTCATTGATAAATAACTTCATTAATAAATACTTTATCCAAGGAAGCAAATGATATGTAAACTGTCTTTTTCAGGAGTGCTTTACTAGTAATGTCTATTTGAAAGGGGGTTCAAATAGACGAGTAAAGCACACCCGAAAAAGTGTAATTGAAGAGCTGTCAGACAGTGGTTCGTTTGCATTATAACTATTATTAGTTAAAATGTTGTACACAGCAATGATGGTCAAAATTGACCAACAACATTTAGGCATCTTCTCTTCTCTTGCATGTGTTGTCCTAAACAAATTAAGATTTTCATCTCTTAAACAATTTTGTCTATGGCAACACTGGCCATCATCCTCTTTAATTTAGCCTTTCACTTACTTCTTAGGTACGTTTAGGTATTCCGCCTTCCAATCCAACGATTGCATGTCAAGTGGCTGTAACTGCAGGCGCATAGATCAAGATAGCATTTTTGTATTAGCATTGTCATTGTTTTCATTTCATTTACATTACTTGAGGTGAGTTTTCAATCCATTATCATCTAAGACAAGGATTGACAGATAGCCCTGCCTTGTTTGAGTCCCTGACGATCTTTGCTGGTTAAAGTTCAACGCACACATATAAACACTGCGCCGGATCAGATCGCTTAGCCCGGATCGGGATCAGCTAGTAAAATTGAGGTGAGGTGAACGAGGCGATGCTGGTCCATGCTTAAACTGTGCTTTAGTATTAAACTGAAATTAAGTGAAAAGATTTTTTTGTCGTCATTAGTTTTATATCTTCCTCTCCTAATAGGATTCCTCTTAATAGTGCTATGGTGTTTTTATTTTTTCTTGTTTTGCCATTCGGTCTTCTGCGTTCTAGTTTTAATCAACAAGGTTGAAAAACTAGCTTGTAATAGGTATACTTAACTTAAAAGCACGAGTCAGTGTGCATGGTACCTACCTACCTAATTAAAATGTTTTGTTTCACATTTTACAAACTAAACTACATAGGTATTGTAAGTTTTGGAAGGTAGCTAGCGTTCGGATCAAACTCGATGAGGTCATTTTGAAACATAAGTATATTGTTTTCTACAGCATATAATAAATGTGACCTCTGAGTTTGTTTCAGTCTATCTTCTCAGAGTAGTCAGTTAGGAAACACCGAACCACAGATTATATAATAGTTACTACGTAACACGAACTCATCTATTTAAAAAAAAAATGTTATTTTTGACGGGTAATCAACGTTTTTTTTAACCAGTTTACGGACATAAATATAATTCATCATCATTTATTATTTATAGCTACAGCAGCTATTTATATAGCAACATAAATTTCGATTCTGGTATCGTTAAATTTTCAGGCCCACTTTACTCTCGTAATGGCCCTAGTCTAAAATCCTGGACTATAGGTATGCTGTGTAGGTATTTATTTGCAATCGTCAAGGCAAAGAAAATCACTGTACTTAATTCAGTTTTCTAATGACGTTATATATCTTGGTAATCAGAATGAATTATCCTATCAGACAGGGTTGTTGTCCTCAGTTTTTAGGGAAAATTGTAGGTATGCTTATCTTTATTAATTGAAGGCATACGAGCAGTCCGGGAAGTGTATGAGGTAAGATAGAGATAAGATACATTTTAATGTAAATTAAGTACATAAAGGATTAAGACATGTCGTCTTTGCTTTGGATGCCAAGTTGCTAACTGAAGGGGAACCCTTTGGACATCCTCATACATAGAAGGCCGATTGCGTGATAACGCTTAGTTTCTGATAAGAAACTAAGGAAAAAGTAGGAATTTAATTGCATAATCTTAGGCTGATTCTCAATTTGTAAGGAAAGTCAATAATTAAAAATTATAGTCAGAGATATATATTATGTAATCCAGATTTAGATAGATAGTGGTGCCGATTCTCTTGTCACAAAATTCTCTAAACTAGACTAAAAATCACCAAAATTTAGTTTATTCCTGTCAAACGACGATTTCCCATTCTGAAATTTACTAAAGTGACACAACTTAACCAAATTTTAGTTTGACAGCACTAAGATGGCACTGAGATTATAATTTAGTGAAAATGGCAATTTTGCTATTCTGAATTTTACGTTTTTCACCAAAAATTTTGATTGTCGTAACTAAATCTGCCTGTTTTTAATCGCGATTAAAAAGGTGTGGAATAAAATTAGGTTGTCATGAACTAAAATTCACACCAACACCTCGACTTCAGATGCAAAAACAGTACTGTATCTTTTTTTCTTTTCTTTTGCTTATATCTCGAAAACGGTGTGTCCTATCGCAAAAATAATGAAAATTTCGACCCCCTTTATAAGACCCCGGAACATCTAAAATCCAACGTGTTGGTAAAAAAAAAATTTTTTTTCTTCATATTTTCCATACAAAAAGTGAAAAATTCCATACAAAACATGTCGAGGCTGCAAAATAATGCGCAACTCTGGCTCTAAAAAAAAATCACGTGGTACGGCAAACAAGTATCACGTGGAGTCGCAATTGCCAAATTGATGTTAGATGTGTCAAAATTATTTTTAAATTTAGAGATTTTATTTTGCAGAATAGCGTTAAGATTCTCATAGCCAAAAGTAAGGAATTTTAGTGATAGTTTAGTTAGTTTAGTTCAGAATCGGCACCATTGGTCATGATTTACATCCCTAGGAAAGAAATACTAATCAAAGTAAACAAAGCGCAGTGGTGGCACAGTGGTAACGGCCCCAACTTACAACTTGTAAGCACCTGGGTTCGAAACCAGGCCGACACTATCTTTAGGAAACCGACATGTCCTAGAACCAAAAATTCGAAGACATCGTGACATCTAGCAACCCGCACTGGGCCCGCGTGGTGGTATGTTGCCCACTCCTACTCACAGAGAGGCGGCCTGTGTCCTTGTAGTTGGTACGTTATCGCCTGATTGATGATTCATAGTAAACAAAATATGGATTGAACAAAGATACGAAATTAAATTTGAAATTGAATCGGTTGCGAGTTGCGACATCCCATGCTGCACTTGACACTTCTAGAGAGATAACAATGATTGTTTCAAGTGCCCGGATTACAACTAATCCACTTACAGGCATCCACGGGATGCGCCCACTTCAAACCGGTCACTTTATACTATGGTACTACCTATCCTAAACCGACTGCTAGGAACGTGGGTATCCTGTCGGGCGTTCCAATTAGGACTCAATGCCGCATGCCGTAGGACTAGAGTGGTCTTATATTTGAAGATGTAACAGTTGTATCTATGACTACCTGGTTACGTCACCAGGTCAGTTCCTACTTTATTGTTCTCAGAGTTATCAGGGCATCATCTAGTTGCTTTAGTTTCAATTGTTCATATTCTTAGAACATCGCACGGTAGTCTCGTTCGTTCTAGCGTTTTCCGAAATGGTCCCGTGTGATTGCTTCATAATGTAATAATATAGTCATTCTTGTATTTCTGTAAAACATTTTTTGAGTACGGGACCTAATTAGTAGATATTGATGTTCTTTGATTTAATAGGCATAATTCAATTTTATATACTTAAATTATATAACTATAATATTTAAATAAAATATAAAATCAACATGTTATAAAGCAACTCAAATTATGCCTAAAACGCTGGAAAGCGTTACCTATATATTTTTTTCTCCATTATTTTGAAGTCAGCGAAGAAACTCATTATATTTTTGTAGCAGCTGTAAAAACATGAAAGATTAGCGTTGACCACGAAAGTTTCCTTAAGAGGTCGGAAATTCAGACAGCATACTAACATAAATTCTTAATTTATGTTTATTACTCAAGGAGCTCTAAGTGATTTATAGATAGGTACGTCTATCAATTAATATAGGTTTTATGGGAAAGAGACTCAGGTTTGAATGAACACGAACAATTAAGAAGTGACAATTAAAGAAATTCTGAATAGCCAATAATTTTGAATACCAACCTATAATTACAAAAAAAAACTAGTAAATTAAAGCTTCACATAATGATAAACATTAATAAACAGTTAGAATAAATTAACATTTAATTCGCGGCGTCAATAAAAAAAATTGTAAAAACAAATGATGATTGTAAAGCGTAGTCAAACCTCAAGCTAAGTATAACCTTCGAAGCTATTCAACCGGTGCCACATCTTGAATAGTAAGATCAGCTTTTTAGACAATAACATAAATGATTCTATCATATTGAGTTCGTTTCGAATTCGCAGAAAACACCCAGATTTGAATGGCTAGACCGTTCATTTATATTATTCACAGAACATGGGGACGCCATGGCGGCCGCTGCTAGAGGCGGCATTGTCAACACTTTGCATACAAACCAAGCGTGTCACCCTTCTTTCTTATATTTACATACTATGAATCGTTCTACGAAACAAAAGACGTATAGAACCTGACTGCTTAGAAGGCGGTCCGTTACAAAACTTTCGGTGCCACGAATTTTATTAGTATTGCCGTCTCTAGACGCTGCTGTATCTCCGTGCTACATACGTGGTTTTATTGATAAGCAGAGTCATAAACACAATTTTCTAACTAATATAACGTTTCATTTGATGTTGTATCTTCGTCAAAGTTGTTGATTGAAAGGAAATTGTTTTTGTAAGATTGACGTAATCAGGAAAGCCTGTCCACGACCTAACCTTTGAGTTTAAACTCGCACAGTAACGGGTATTGGTTGGTGCCAATATAGCTCTGGCAAACTCAAAGAGGAGTAAATTCAAACTCATCATCATCATCCACAGTCCGACCTGCTGGATATAGGCCTCTCGTTTAGTGCCAATTATCACGCTCCTGTGCCAACCTGATCCAGCTTCTACCCGCGATGGTAACAATGTCGTCCGACCATCTGGCCGTCGGACGAACGACACCTGGTCATCCAGTCCTAGGCCACCACTCGGTCAGTGCCTTACTCCACCTGTGCGCCTTGCCAGGTGCCCTGCTCAACTCTATTCGGAGCTCCATTCCACTCCAGCCCCAAATGGTTTTCCACTCCACATTTTTTCGTATTGCTTATTACTATTTCGATTTCGTACCTTTCCACTTTTGGTCATATTAGAAACACGCATTTCGATACACGTTGAGTTCGTAGAGTGCGCTTAGACATCATGGCGACAGCCTGCGATCGTATTTACAATCGATTTAACATGCATTAAGTCGTTCGATTTGTCACGACTTAAGAAGCGGCTTGCGTAACGAATAGGTATATGGCCCATATAAAGTGGCCTAAGTATATTCGCTACACTTTAATGTTCATTACTTATAAAGAGTCCTTCGAAGAGTGAAGAATATAAATGTTGATGGATGGAGAGGGAGAGGAACGCCAAAGAAAAGTTGGATGGATCAAGGAGTGAATGATAGCCTGACAGTTGATAGAGGAGAATGGAACAGGAACACGTATTACGTCGACCCCAAAGCACATGGGACAAGCGCAGAAAGATGATGATGACTTAAATAGAATCCTTTATGTATTTTGCCATACTGACCGCCGATTGAGACAAAGGAAATTTAATATTATTTCAAGGCATTAAGACTCAATTTTAAATGCATAAAGTAATGCCAGGGTCAACACAATTTTCTTAATAATAATAGTTAGCTTTAAAATAAAAATTGTTTTGGTCATTGTATTATGCTTTGAACTCAATACTGTGATCTTGCGTTAATTATGTTACATGTTGTATATAAGTTACTTAAATGTTAATCGGTTTCAAATATCCTTCAAAATCCGTTAAAGTATTAGCATACTTTAGCGGATTCGGATTTCTTATCCAAAATTTATTTAAAATTCTCAGTTTTTGAGGCTGATTAACATTAAGTTAACAACAATTATAAGTTATTATGTAACTAACTGTTCTACTTTTGCATATTTACATTACAGTACATTTACTTCGCTATCAGTCCATTTTGTCTTTTGTATATTGTTTAATAATAAACTGCTTTCGTTTCAGGTAAGTCCTTTGTTGACGAAAATATTCTTGTTGGTTGAAAAATTCGACATGCCTCATGACAAGTAAGTACAACGGTGCAAAGATCTTGGCGCGTGGTTAAAAGCGGAACAAACGCCGCCACTTGGTTTTTTTTTATTTCTGTGACAATTTCACAAATGTTTACACCAACAACGCTCCCATGTCAATGTCATCCGGGCGCCGAATGATCCTTGTACCTATCACTTTAAAACGTATTGCCAATTAAGAATAATGTGTGGCTATTGAAATATCTGCAACATTTCAAAAATGGTGTTCATCATAGATATCCGTAGTGTTCATAATAATTGTGTTAAGAAGCAATTTGTCTCAAGATTGCACATTGGAAGCTCAAATGTCTTGCAATTTGTTGGATTCATCACGAATATGCGTGTTTTCGGACCATGAAACTCATTACTCTTTTACATTTTATTAATTTGCTTGGATTATTCTTTAATATCAAAACCTAATTTGTCACAATGATTACGTCCTTCCATTATCAATGATTTACGTTTTTTGAGTTGCTGAACCAAAAGTGGTAAACTAGTATTCTATCAGTGATAATGATAACGATGTTGGTAAAGTCAAAAATTTATTGGATTGACATAAGGTCCCGAAAAACTTATTTCAAACCGGTTGTACGTCATTGTACAAATACGAAACGCTTTGAAAGCGATTGCCACTTGTCTGTCTAACATATAAAACATCAAAAAAAGCCCGATTAGCGGCGCCTTGAGATAATTTGAAAATCTCCTGACTATGCAGTCATCAGTCAGTCTTCAATCACCTGGAAGATATTGTGTAAACATAAATAATGGCTCAGAGTGCAATTAGTTAATTGGTTCACAAAATTACAGTAGCGAACGATTGTTGAGAAGAAACCTAATCAGTTGCTAATTGGCTATTAAACTGATTATAGCCTTATATTACAGGTATTTGATCGAACGTTTAATGAATTGGAAAAATGGGGAAACGGTAACAAAGGATTGGCCGCTTCTAGATCATTCGGAAAGATTTGTTAAAGACTGACGAATAAAGAATTATGTATCGTATTACAGCACCCTAATTGCGTAAAACACTTTCAATCACAGCCCGAGTGTTTTGATGACATTCCTAATCCATTGCTTCATAAGTTTAAACAATTTGTCTGTTCAACAACGTAAATAACGCAATGAACGTGGCTGAACTGTTAAAATGAAATGCATTGCGATCAGTTTCAGTAATTTTATGTGTCTTACGCAAGTACCCCGCCGATCTCCTTGGTATCATTATATCCATAGAACAGATACAAAATATGGACGTATTTTTGTTTGTATGAATTTAATGTTCAATCCTTTAAGTATTGTTTACAGTCCCTGGTGTTTATTTATCATGTTTATTAGTCGCAAACGTAGACAATGAGACATGCACAAGGTCAGTACCTGTCTGAGAACTCAGAATGATATTCGCCGCTATTCTCTCGCATAAAGAATATTTTCATTGTAATAATATATGAGAGTTGTGAGTTATGTATGATTCATTGATGTTTTCAGATACACATTGAAGAATAATCGCTTTTGTTTACACGTATACAAAAAAATGCGCAATAATTTTAGTGTCAACTTTGTCAAAAGGCTTAGACAGATCCACACAGTTAGTATTCCCCAGGGAATCATTGTTTTTGTTCATAGATAAATAATTAGCAACCGAGTGGTTTCACTTGATTAACAATTATTGTGTTAAAATATCTAAAATTGATAAAGCACCCTCGAAAGATTGGCCAGTTTTATTATAGCAACAGACATTATATCAATCAGTTTTGTAATCTAAAAATATTGTTAAGCTGTGGTAGCACGTGTAAGTGAAAAATTTAATGTTGTACAGTGATTAAGTGATCGTAACAATAGATGCATAAAATTACAGTTATATATATTTGCTATCGCGAAATAAATAACCAAACAAACATAGTTTTCTAGTTGTATAATTTCTGAGTATTCCCGCCTATGACCACGTTCACACGGACGCGGAAATATCGCGGCGCGATTTTGTCGCACACTGGACTTTCAACGCTCGGTGTTGAACCGAACATCGCGGATCGAACAGAGTGCATTCCAGCGCCTCGAAGAAACACACTGTTGGATTTTCTACTCTCGGCGTTAAGCAGAACATCCAGTGCGCGAAAAAATCCTGTCGCGATATTTGTACGTCCGTGCGAACGTGGAATAATATTTAGGTACCTACCTATGTGCAAACAATGATTGCGATTTTTAAAGGATTTTAATATTGCAATATTGAGTATGATTAAAAAGCAGAAACAAAGTTATAATCATTTTGTAAAAATACGGTTCCTACGATATCATTCCTTTGCGAAAAGCTTGGCATAATTCTAAAAGAGCATTTTTGGGTATGATGATTTAAAAGAGTAAAAGTAGCAATAAGAGTGCGACGAAGCATAATAGTCACATATTTCTAGCTCCCTCATTTTTAGGTTTTAGTGTAATGTCGTTTTTATAGCAAATAGCAATAAAATAAAATGTGCTGCGTTCATCTGTATACTTAACTCAAAATTGCAGTTTTTTAGTTATGTCACCCTTTTTGCAAATGAGCGAATATGAGTGAGCACTTTATAGCCATTCTGTGGCTCGCTTATGTACATTGTACTAGCATGTGGCAATAGATGAATGTTGTCGGCGATGGCTGCATAAGCCCTCATAAATTACAATATTGTTTTGCGGTTAGTGTCGAAACCACAACATTATTTCTTAAGTGAAATCAACACAAGTGAACAAAAGAAAATTAAAACCTAGATAATTTTGCCTTCCGTACTTGAGTTTGTATAAAATTGAAATGGTATATTGACACAACTTACAAGTTAAATGAAGCTTGAATAAAAGTTAGAAATTAGAAGAAGAATATCCCAAAAAAAAAAAAACAGCGGTTCCATACATTTGTGGTATTCACGATTTCAATGTTGGTCCCAAAGTAATAATAATAGTAATAATTAATTTGCATCAAGTATTACAATTTACATTAAATACATGGTAGTACATACAGTTTAAAGTAAATTATACAATAGTGTGGCGACACCAGCACGTAAAAGTCGTTCATAATGATAAATAGAGTATGTATATGTTTTTTAATGATTGTTGTAAGGATCCTGTGGTTCCCACTGCTAAACAAAGGTATCCCTTCCTCATTTCCATTTTCTCTATTATCCTGTAAGTCCGACTCGTCCCGTCATCGCTTCTGGGTCTACAGCCTGGTCCATTCCTGGTCTTCGGGACACATTTTCTGGCTATTAGTTTCCGATTATGTTCATTTTATGGATGCTTGTTTTAATTCATCCTCTTCTATTCTATCACTGAGTAGCCTTGTACATATGTATATCTGTCTTGTGAATTTGTGATAATGTAACATAATAGCTTCCTTTTTTTTTTAATTATACGTCTTCAACTTTTTTGTAATAACTAAGCACTAAGCACAAACTTAGCAATCATAGATACAACCTGTAATAATTAAGTAATGGTACCTACGTTGGTATTGACACAAGATATTTTAACGCGCCTTTGGAGACTCCTTTATTTACACTAGCACTATCATTTGTTGGTCGTTTAAGCTGAACAGGCAGGTACAAGTGCTTTGTACACTTGTACAGGTATTAATCACCTCATTCGTGGAAATATACTTAAGCAAATGTTTTTATACCCAAATATGTGTATGACTAAACTAAATTTTACCTTTGTCCAATTTAATGTCGCATAGCTCAAAGTAGTTTTACTGAGTAGTTCTATCACCTGCATTTAACAAGTTGGAATAGAAGTTATTATTGGGTCCTTCTTCTTTAACGTCATTGGTAGGTAGCCTTGTTCCACCCACTGCCTCCCTTTGTGACACGCTTGCGGTCTGTGCAAGTCTCATCCAGATCTTTGCTGTTTAGTATAATAATATGTCGAATACATTTATTTTCTTTCTTTCTTTCCTGCGATTTGCTGTTGGTCTGTGTAGGTCTTTACGACGTATTTTACTTATCGATGCCACACCACTGTGCAACTATAAATTACGATGTTGATGACTACGGAAGTCAAAACAATCACTCATTTCAAAGTAAATGAAATATAAAAGTTAAAACACTGCGTAAACTAATGCAAAGTCAATATTAGGATGGTGATTACCATCTTGATAAGATAATTTTTAAGGTTACTTAAGCGTATTCTTTATATTTATGTAATAAAAACTGTGATCTCATTTAGGCAGTGCTGCGGGGCAATTGCGCAACACACTAAGAATGGCTTGCATTTTCACAGTTCAACAATATTCATTGCGTTATTTATGTTGTTGAGCAGATACATTTTACAAACATATTAAGAAGCAATGGATCAGCAATGTCCTTCAATATGATTCGGATTGTGATCGGAAGTGTGTTATGCAATTATGGTGCGGGTTATAATGACTGGCTTTTTTGTTGTTAAATAAAATTATGAATTTGAATTTGGATTTTTTTTTTTTTGAATTAGGATATTTATTTGTTTTCAAATAGCTATATAAACTAACCAAACAAAAATATAAAATATAATAACCTAAACTAACTAAAACTATTAACAAATTAAAATATGGCGTCGAAAAATTCCTCTGCATCGCTGTCGACTGGTAAAGTACCCAAGAGACTGGCGGCATTGCCACGTTGTATGGCAATTCCATATGTGACATTTAAATTTTTGACATACTAATTTAGCTTTTGCATGATAAATATATCCTTTTTCTTTTCTTGTCACAATTCGCATGCTACCATATTTGTACGCCTCTTGGCATAACATAGCGCCCTAAGAACTTTAATTAAGAACTGTATTTACTACCTATGTTATACAAATAAAATGATTTGATTTGATTTGAATGCTAAGCCTCTGGCCAAGGTAAAGGCCAGCCCTTGGATCCCGGGAAGTGTCAACAAGCCGTTTGGAGATTTCGTTGAACAAACCGTGAGCACTCGGACCCCACGGCCCGAGGGTTTCAACCCCAAACGGCTCGAAAATATAATTGCCGATAAGGTTATTATACTTTCGCCGTTTGAGGTTTTCCGCAGCCGCAGCAGCAGCGCCTGCACAGCACGCCGAGTCAGCAAGATGGGATGGCGCAAGAGTATCGACACAAGTTGCGTCCCACACTAAAGGCCTACCCACCTTCCAAGGAAATAAAGACATGCCGTCCGGTCTCTTGCCATCGTCGCGTGCCAAGCCATTAGGTTCTAATACAGCTGGAACGCCGACGGTGACAAGAGCTCGTCGGATGATGTCATTTATGTTCGCGTGCCGAGCTAAGCGGCCCGCACTTCGGCTGCAAGACAGGCCATGGTGTCCAAGGCTGTTGACAACTTCGCCACAGTGACAGCGATGGGGAGAACAAGAAGGAGCTCCTAGTCGTAGGCAAGCAGCGAGGCGGAAAGTAGTGTCGTCTAACAAAGTGCCTATGTTCGACGACGGTAGTGCATGAAGCCAAAGACCCGACTCCCACTTACCCACAGCAAGCAGGCGCGCACGCTCCGCAGTAGTAGCAGACGTGTTAAGTAAATTGTTCTGTACTACTCTGCAAAGCGGCTCATCCCACTTTCCTAATTTGGATTAGGTATCTAATAGGTTGGCGATGCTTATGGCTTATGTCCACGACTTACGGCTGAAATGATCACGATGAATAAGTACCCTGGTAAAAATATTATTAGACATGCAGTCAGCAATGCGGTATTGTGGAATACTGAACAGGATGCGCGGGTGCGCCAGAGTTTCGCTTCTCCTGAAGGCTATTTTTATTTACACACCTTTGTCATTACGTTAAAAGATGATTAGATCAATCAAGATGTTCGCAAGTTGTATTTGGTAAGTTGTTGTGCGTTCTAAATTAGTGTTCGTAACGACTGTACTTACATAAAAATGAAGTCCATTTTAAATAGTTCATTATATATATAATAGTAAAAAAATTGCTGATGATGCTCACACAAACAGACGGGAACACAATTAGTGACAACCGTAAAGAAATTGTTAAAAAAGACTGACAATACGGGGATTTAGCTATTTATAATGTGGATCTGGAACAAGGCGAGAATTTTTTTTCAATTTATTGAAATTATGTTAAGATAACCTCGGACTATGTCCAAGTGATGCTTGATTAATTATTGCTCTACAAATGTTTTAAATAAAAGCAAGCGAATTTTCAAACGTATGATATGAAGCATTGGGTTAGCCATTTCCTTCAAAATCCTTCGGGTTGTGATTGAACATGTAATGCAATTAGACATGGCGCACACTATGATATGCGACTGTGATGTGACAGCTCCGCGACTAGACGCAATGACAGGCTGCGGCCGAAAATGTTTATAAATTTTGTTCAAAGCTGCGCACACTTGGCGTTGAGTTGAAGAGTCGCATCAACAGAGGAGTAATTCTCGTACTTACGTTCTAAAAACGTTCAAATTCAAGTCGCAATCTGATCTCAGCGACAATCAATGTCAAAAACTTGTCAAAAATGTATGTAGATTGATACTTAGTATTTTTGACAGATTGAGATCGTTCAGACTGTGAACGTTCTTAAAATTACTAGAATTGTCCCGCAGGGGAGTCGCATGCTCTCGCTTCTTGTCGCAGCGTCTTGTCGTCGAGCTGTAGCAGTCGCATGTCGCATAGTGTGCGGAGCGAAGAGTAGGATGCGAGTAGATAATGTAGGTATTATTGAAATGAAGTGAACATTTCTTTAGGGCGCACTTTGCGCTCTTTATGAACAGTGGACGAAACTGAATCGTGTCGTTCGAATCGGTGACGTTGAATCGCGTATACTCGGCTCCAGTCGGTCGCTGACGCTGGATTACTTATACCTACCTACTCGGCGCTGAATAGCGTATACTCGGCTCCAGTCTTAAGTTTTCACTTCTATCGTGTGGTCATAAGCGCACACCGATTTTGAAAGTCATGGTACGTACTGCCCGAAATTGTAATCATTGAGATAGGTACTTCCAAATGTTACGTAATGTCTCACTTGATGGTAGCTACTTATCTATTTATGTCTGCAAGAATACGGCTAGATCTATAATTAAGATAATTGCTAACAAACCAGACGTTACACTAACGGATTAGGTATCTGTCTTCTAAAAAAACAACTAGAAGTTGTACCTAATCTTATGTAACTAGTTGTTATCTATTGGGTACCTATACCTTTGTAATAAATATTACTGAAAGTACCTATGCGATGAGTAAATTCTTTAGAAAGTTATCATCTGTGATCGGATAATAGGGCGCTAATATACCTAAACTCCACGTTTAGTCCCACGAAAGAATAATACGGACATGCCTTTCAGAATCCCGGATCCCGGAATCGTTTGAGATTCCTGAGATTGCTAAAAATGTTACCTGCGTGCAAAATATAGTTAGAACACATAGTGAAAAAACAAAAAAAAAATTAAAAAATTATATATTTTTTAGTCTTCTGTAAAATAAAATAAATTGGTCAATTGGATCACTAATCGTAATCTGTTAGATAGTTATATCAATTTCCACTGCTTGACCACATTGTGTATATTGTTTTTTATTGATATACCATTTGTTTTGGTAAAAATAAAGACACTAAATCAAAATAACCACTACTTTAATTTCATTAAGTTTGTTATAGTTATTTTTACAAAATTGTTCAATCCCGGGAACCCGGGATTACTTATTTTTTCAGAACGGATTTTTTTTTATTCTTGAAGAATTATTTTATTATTTTATAAGAAGTTTTTTATTCATGTTAGAATTATTCTTTCGTGGGAAGAAGTTTTGATTGATAGTTTTGTACAAATAACGCCCCTAAGTTACTTATGCGTCAAGTTTTTGGCGTATGTAAAAAGCACCTACCTACCTACTATACAGCGTGTAAGGGACATCGTTGCGCAAACTGATAGCATGACTTCAGCACATGATTCTCGATAGGCACAGATTATTTTTGTCGGTTATTAAAAAAACTAAACAAATATTTCATACAAAATTGCAATACTTCATCATCATTTTCCTGCTCTAGTCCCATGTTACTTGGGGTCGGCGCAACACGTTTTCTTCTTTCATTCTACAAATAGCAGATATTATTCAATTTTACATTGACATAAACATAATATAATCAATCACAACAACAGCAACAAAAGATCGTCAACGTTGATTTATTTAAGCGTTTATTCATTAATCTAACAACACATTGTTTTTTCCAACGAAACAATACCTAGTTACCTGGTATAAGTAAATCTGACACTAAGTAGACGATTTTTCCCGGACATAACGATTACGTGACAATGTGTAAATTATGGTGTATTGCGAATTAATAAGACAGCTCAAGGCATTATTTTTAAGTAAAATAAATTATTCTCGTGTACTTATAACTAGATATTTGAAGGTTTTTACATTGCTAAACTATATGGATAGGTACCTCATTAATCTTGATCACAAAGGATCATTTACATAACAATTGTTTTTCATTTCCTTGCCTTAGGGTGACTTGCAGCTTTTACTTAAATCTCGATTTAAACTCGACTTACGCTTAAACTTAATTTAACGATTTGCATGTCATTGACTTAGCTTAAATCTCGATTTAAATAAACGTCAAAGCTAAACCTGCATGGACAGACGTCATTACAGTGATATTTTAAATTGCTCTGTTTATTTGTGAAAATGGATTTCTTTTGATCACCATGATTTGTTGTCGGATGATGATGAGGAGATAGTACAATATTAAAAGACTCCGTTTTTCTCTCGTAGAGTATTTTATTTTCTATTGTCGGAAATTTTTCCAAAAGTCGTATTTTAAGCATTATTTCTGCCATGATAAAATTAGGTGACCTAGATCTCTTAACTTATGTTATATGTACCTATTATGATTTATGACTGACGCTAAAGAAAACTAGAAAATAACACGAGAACACAACTACAACCAACACTGACTTACATTGACAAATCGACACTATTGACAAATCAAATTATTATTTTCTATTAACTCGAAATGAGTTGCCATCAGCTTTTATTTGAAAACGGAGCGCAAAGAATGAATGGCGAATGAGTTAGTTTGAATTAGTTAAATCAGAATCAGAATCAGAGTGTTTATTTGTGAAACATAGGTATTTACATAAAGATCTTAGGTTATTATATGTGCGCTACGTTTTGCCGTGAAGGCATACAAATATTGAAATAAAAATCATAAAAATAACAATATTAAACTATTAACATAAGAAGAAAGCAAAATTAAACTCTTACATGAGAAAAGGAACTATATATCTTTATAAAATTTATAATTAAAAAAACTTACTATAGTAACAGTCTTAAAAAATTTCGAAACAGTCTTTAAAAATTACATTGAATACATATAAGTGTTTATCGCTTAAGAAATATTAAACATTATTATCATTAATAAAATCTTCTACAGTATATTAACATTTTTCTATTAGTAGTGAGTAGAGCATCTTTTTATATTTAATTAAGGGCAAATTTTTTATGTTTTCAGGTATTTTATTATAAATTTTCGGAGCTATACCAAAAAAACTCTTTTTCATTAAAGCGGTTCTGCATTTTATGTCGCACAGTTTGTTTGTATATTGAGAACGCATTGGAGTTTTTTTAACATCAGAGAGTTTTTGAAACAGATCTAAATTGATTTTGACAAACAAAGCAGTTTCGTAAATGTACATAGCTGGAAATGTCAGTAATTTTAGTGATTTAAAGTGAGGTTCACAAGTTTCAGTAGTTTTTAAGCCACACATGGACCGAATACATCGTTTTTGCGCTTTAAAAACCGATTCTCTTTCAGAAGATTGCCCCCAAAAAATAATTCCAAACCTCAGAACAGATGCAACCAATCCGTGATACGCTAATAAAAGTGTTTGTGTGTTAACTTTTTTCGATAGCTGGAGCAGGGCATATGCAGATTTATTTAGTTTTAGACAAATTTCTTCGTTGTGGGGTTTCCATGTTAGCTTACTATCGATTATTATACCTAAAAATTTTGCTTTTGCCGTATCTTCTATTTGGCACTTGTCATATTTGACATTAACTGGCGGTTTTTCACATCTTTGACGAAAGTGCATTACTTTTGTTTTGTTTAAATTAATTACTAGGTTATTACTAATAAGCCACTTAATTATTTTATTGAGGCAATCATTTATATCATTCTCGTAATAATCAGGGTTATTACATTTTACAATGGCTGTACTATCATCAGCAAAGAGAACCATATTTTGAGTTATGAGTATTGGGAGATCGTTAATATATATTAAGAAAAGTAGCGGCCCTAGCACGCTACCTTGTGGCACCCCGTATTTTATAGTTCTTTGCAGAGATTTATGAATTGTTACTAATTTACTTTTTTGGCATAATTGTGAGATTTCAGTGCACTGTGATCTGTTATCAAGATATGATTCCAAAAGTTTTAGAATATTTCCTCGAAAATCGAATGTGAAATGTTACTGTGCAAGACATGCGTAATAAGATTTAAGTAAAGTCGAGTTTAGGGCAAAATCGAGATTTAAGTAAAGTCGAGTTTAGGCAAAATCGAGATTTAATTAAACCGAGATTTGTATAATTTTGCTGCAAGCCGCCCTTAAGATTAGATTTATTTACAGATTAAGTCGTGTGAGCTCACACTTCTCAGTATCCTCTAGTAAGGTAATTTATTCACGCGACCTATGTACGGTGAGAGCAAATCTAACAATTTCAATCTTTGGCACAGTGTCTCAATCAAACAATGAAAAAATTAATGAATGAATGAATCTCAATCTCAATGGTTAGTTCTCTGGCGACATGTGGGTGTACAATGAGGTACAACCCTTCAGAAGTTACAGGTGTAATGATTCGTGTTGTGTTAAATTGTCAAATAAAAAAAGTATAGTTGTTGTGTTGATGGTTTCTAGAAGTATCTTCAGATCACATAGTTTTAGTATTTAGTTTTAAGCCCATCATCAAAATCCTTAACTATCTGTTTAGTGAAAGTAAAAGCAGGTAGGTACCTACCTAGCTCTAAAAATCATGCGAAATTAAGGCAGGTCTCGTAAATTGCAAAGTTCCTCGCGTGTGGCGATAGCATGATGCATAGGTAAATGTTTTAGCAATCTAGAACCTTAGTAACTGTGTCAAAGAGGCTATGGGAAATACAACTGGGTATGTAAAAATCGGCGAAATGCTGGTCAAACACGCGATTTATCGCTTCCGATTTTTTTTATAAACCACCCAATGAGTGCTAACGCTGCTAAATGACTAATAAAAACCTTTTTTAATTACTAGAAAATGCTAAAGCAACCTAAAAGAAACATAAAAAAAGAATATCAAGGAGAGGTTATCGGTCAAACTATTTTAAGGATGAGAACAAAATATGTATAGGAGTCACTGACCTATGTTATTTACAATGCCACCTTGAGAATTCGGTTTAAACAAGCAATTAACTCTCAAGTTTTAAGAATGCTAACACATTCAGTAAGAGAGTGAGTTTCCACACAAAGTCACATTAAATTAGCTAGAAAAACTTCTCAGAAGCGACTGGTATCGAACTAGCGATTTAAAAAAAATTCAACATACCTGGGACATAGCATGGACCAACGTTTTTTGTATAACATCTGTATAATTGTACCCTATGTTCACAAAATGAATAAAATAATTTGAATTTAGAATTTGAAAAGAATTTGGATAGAAGGCAGATTTGAATGTACACTGGGGGCGGTGCCATAAGGCCGTAATTATACTAACCTTATTGATGATGTTCTTCAGAAAGGTCAGGTCCGTAGGTAGGTACTCGTAACCGGCGCGGCGGCGCGGCATCGGCGTGCGTGTATGATATGATGCAAATTTAATTTGATCTTGAATACAAGGTATAATAATTGAACTAGCAGAAAACCTGAAAAGGGGTCACTGTAGGTACCTACTCATCACTATGAACAACTTTCACAATACAATCTGTTCCCTTATTGTGTCGAGCTACTTACGCGAACATAAAATGTAAGGAGCAGCTAATTTTGGCGAGATTTTCGAAATTAAGTAATCAACATCATCATCTGCCTAGCCTGTTTCCAACTATGTTGGGGTTAGCTTCAAGTCTAACACATGGAGCGACTGACTTTTTTTTGTCCCTGAGAAATGCATTACGCATCCCCGCTCGTGGGGGACGAGACGGGGTAAGTATGTGGGACTCCTGTCAGAATCCGCCACCGACAGTATACCCACTAAAACTCAGTGGTGTTCCCACATCGCCGTGATGGGTGGGAAACCGGCTCAGCCTTTACTATCACAACCCTCCCGGCGCATGCCCACCTAGCTGACGGGCCCCGCATGCCCCTCATTTAACAGGGGGGCTACGGGAATGGCCGGGAACACCCGGCCACTCCCGTCCGACACTGGTGGAGGCCCGTGCAATTCAGGCAAAGGGCGCCCCCACACCCACCGCCTGCTGGCCTCCACCCGGGAGGAGCCGGAGGTGACTACCAGACCTTCCTCGACCCCTCCCCTCTCCGGAGCGGCGCCGCGCGAGAGAATCATCCCCCCACGCGCGCGCCGCTGCCTCCCTCCGGGACAGGACCGCCTTAACCGCAGCGGCGGCCCTGCCAGTCTTCGCCCACTCACCTCCCTCTGTAAGCAGAGGAGGAGTGGGCGTACCCTCTGTAGCCCGGTTCCCTTCACCGACCATCAAGCATGATCGGTGATTGGAACCGTGACCTTTCCCCGCTTGTTGAAGATTAGCCGCCAGCCCCAATTGTCCCCCGAAACCGCACTGGGAGAAATTGGAGCCGACGTTGCCCAGGGTGCGCCACGAGGAGGCTCTTCAACATGCACCGCTGGAGCGACTGCCTTTTTTTTTTTTTTTTTTTTTTTTTTGTCGCTGAGAAATGCTTTATGCATCCCCGCTCGTGGGGGACGAGACGGGGTATGTGGGACTCCTGTCGAAATCCGCAACCGACAGTATACCCACTAAAACTCAGCGGTGTTCCCACAACGCCGTGATGGGAGGGCTATGGGAAATTGGCTCAGCCTCTGCTTCCACAGCCCTCCCGGCGCATGCCCGCCTAGTTGGCGGGCCCCGCATGCCCCCCATTCAACTGGGGGGCTACGGGAATGGCCGGGAACACCCGGCCACTCCCGTCCGACACTGGTGGAGGCCCGTGCAATACAGGCAAAGGGCGCCCCCGCACCCTCCGCCTGCTGGCCTCCACCCGGGAGGAGCCGGAGGTAACTACCAGACCGGCGTCTTCCTCGACCCCTCCCCTCTCCGGAGCGGCGCCACGCGAGAGAATCATCCCCCCGCGCGGGCGCCGCTGCCTCCCTCCGGGACACGACCGCCTATTCCGCAGCGGCGGCCGTGCCCAGTCTACGCCCACTCACCTCCCTCTGTAAGCAGAGGAGGAGTGGGCGTACCCTCTGTAGCCCGGTTCCCTTCACCGACCATCAAGCATGATCGTGATTGGAACCGTGACCTTTCCCCGCTTGTTGAAGATTAGCCGCCAGCCCCAATTGTCCCCCAAAACCGCACTGGGAGAAATTGGAGCCGACGTTGCCCAGGGTGCGCCACGAGGAGGCTCTTCAAAATGCACCCCTGGAGCGACTGCCTAATCTGACCTCCACAACCTAGTTACTGGGTAGTACGATACCACTTGGTAAGTCTAAGAAGCTTCTGACGACCCGTAACGACTGCCATACATCCACGAATGACAACCGGGACAAACGGCTTTAAGTGCTTTCCAAGTCACGGAGGGGTCTTGGTACGTAAACATGGTCACCCATCCACGGACCAAAGTTAAATATTAATAAACTTTATTTAATCAGACAGCAATGGGGTCCATAATGTTTGTAACAAAATAGCTTAGCCTACAACACAGCGGATACTTGAATATTTTGTGTCCAATCAGCTATTGATCGACTGGTATGACTTTATTGCACTTGTTTCAGTTTGCATTAACAAAGTATCAACAACTTCTTGATAAACAGTTGCACGCGTCTTATATCTGTCACTCCTTGGGACTGATATCTCGAGTACTTATTGCTAATTGCTCCACGTGGTTCTTTTGTTACACTCTAAAAAGGAGTTGTTTGTTTGATAGGGTTCTAGACGGTGGTTTTTTTTTTATAAATCGTTGCCCCACTAGGAATTTCTCCTGTATCGTGGGTGCGTTTACAAACATTTAAACTCACATACACAAACAGCCAGACCCGGAAAAACTACTTGCAGGTCATACAAATATTGGTTCCGTGCGGGAATCGAACCCGCGACACGAAGCGCAGCAGTCAATCGCTTAACCACTGCGCCAACCGTGCCATTTGAACACTCAGCGATTAACTATGTAACTCTTTTAGGTACTGACAGGGGAGCTACCAAGGGGGCTACTAAGGGGGGTATCTTTTGTACGTTTCTTGGGCGGGGAAATAGTTGAAAGCTAGTCGCTTTGTCGTCAGCGATGGGACAGATGCCTAAGGCTTGTACTACTAACTTGCACTCAAAATTCATGTAGTAATTAAAATAACTTTAACGCCATTTGATTGGTTGAACCTTATTTAAGCGTGGCGAGCACGGCCTACTGTGATAGACTTGAGTCACACATTTTATCACAGTTTGGGAGCCAAAACCGTGATAAAATGCGTGACTCAATCCTATCACAGAGGCCGTGCTCGCCCCGCAGATAAGGCTTGAGAGTCTTGAGTGTGGTTCTGTGTATGGGCAAGATTAAGACATTACCTATACCTTCTATGATAAATTCTCCAAATGATATTGAAAACCGCATCAAAATCGATTGTGCAGTTTAAAAGAACATGTATAGCGGTCACATGAACATGAAAAGATACTTTTTAATTTATAATAACTCTAAATATAATAGTTTAAAGCAGTCGCTGTTTTCGTCTGTCTGTTTCTCCGCTTAATTCTTCTCAACTACGCAACGGATGTTGATACGGTTTTCAATAACATTTAGAGAATTTCTTTTCCGGAAGGTTTATTTGTATAATACATTCAAATCATTGTAGAGAAAACCCGATCATTTCAAATATTTGTAATGATGTCTATAAAAAAAATGGTTTTTGGCGCTTACATTGCTAACGCTGGCTAAAACCGTACGAGATAGAACAAAAGAATGTAGGTAGGTTCCTACTACGGAATTGTAATTATCTTAAAACGTCTGAGATGATATATTTCTATATCCTAAGGATAAACCCACAGTAAGTCCTTATTCAATTAAATACTTAAGATAGGTACGTTTTGCATTTGATGTAGATCAAAATTGCACTTTACAGCATATCATTCAAATGAATATCTTAGAAGATATCACGGATTTAAAAGAGTAACATCTAACCAATATCTGTTTGTGCTGTGTAATGAAAAAACAGCTCTAAGCATTGTATTAGATATTCTATAGATAAACCAACTCCGTCTTATCCGGTCACATTAACTTGACGCATCTCTGAAATACTCACATCCCCCTGCTTCCCCCCGCATTCCCTTAGCTCGCCCGGCAGGTGTCAGGTATGGTCAGAATCTTTGTTATCGATACGCTCGTCAATAATTTGGCTAGTTCTCTGTTGTTGTTATATTGTTTTTGGACATTATTATATCGACGCCATGCGTCAAGTTAATGTGACCGAGCTATACACTGTACACCCGTGCGAAGCCGAGGCGGGCTAGTGTAATTATAATTATGTATATATGCGAATATAAATTCATCACGTAAATGAATGGCTAAGGAAATTACCTACCTACCGACTTAAATTGTCCGCATATGAAATCACAACGGTCATTCTTTGACAGCGTTCTGACATTGTTTCAAAATTGACACCACGGTTTTTTCTCATACTAATTCTTATGCAAATACTTAAGAATTCATTTCTAGTCAGGCTAATCGTTTCGAAATGTTGCTTCTCATATAGTCCATACCGACACAAAAGAAGATTCCCAATGGGTCCCTCAGGGAAACTTCTAGAAGCGATCCTGTTACTTGAATTCCCGTTAACAGTAACACAATACAAACGCGTACCACCTCATCAATCAATTCAATTCTAATAAACAGCTACAAAACGTTTCTAACTAACGGCTTCTTCAAATGTCAAATCGCCATGTTGTTCTGTAGGACAATGTCAAGGTATGAACACACGCACGCCGCCATTGACATTCAGAACGGTACTCGCGTGCTAGTATGTCACTCCCCTATTGTTTTGGTACCGTTTGCTTTAATATACATTGTCATTAGGTTGTTATCATTGTGTTAGATTTTAAAGACGGGTTCCTACTGTGAGATGTTGCTCTAGTATGATCTGAATTGTAGTGAATAATGCACAAAGTATTTTTTTCGTTGTAAAGGACACAAAAAGGATTTATATGTAGAAGTTTTCTGAAAAATCGTTATTGTATCTTTTAATCTGGTCGTAACCAGAAATACAGTCCAATTGGTGATTCTAAAATAAAAAGGAGAAAGTTTACAGATCTTTAACATTTTAAAGATGTTGTGCTTATTATTATTACTTACTACCTAGTACCTACTCATTAATAACGGATGTGGAATTACTTTTAACTCACTAAGTTACACGATGATTCTTTGAAACAAAATAAGTTTATATAAGTACTTATGTAGTTTTAAGAGGAAGTCTGATAGTGGCACCGCACCGGTGATTGAAAAGTTTTGTGGAACTTGGTTGCCATGGTATTATGGGCATGTGATTCGCAAGGATCAGGATAATTTATCGTGATAAGTATTTGTAGTATGAATGTGGATGACTACCGAGAAGACGACTAACAAAGATGTACCTGGAAGAAGACATGTTGTGCCGACCACAAATAAAACGGGATAAAGCCTAGAGAATAATGATGATGCTTTCAAATCCGTTTTTTTTTTACTTTTCCTGTGGAGGATTGTCAGAATAGTCACGAGCTGTCAGTGTCTATGAGTAAACAGTGGCGCTCACTGACACGGCACGCTTGGTTTTTGAAAATTGTCGATAATACCATACCGTGATAATACCGCGACCGTCCCTAACAGCGGCCGCCGCGCCAAGGCGTCTCGGTGCTCTGTGACTTCGCGTGTGTTATCCCTCAACTTAATAAGTGGTGCCTTGAACGCGCCAGTTCAGATGATTCAGGTTAGGTAGGATTCCACACTGTGCACGCTAGGTTTGGGCACGGTTGGCAAAAAATTAATATTGACGTAAGATTAGAAGTTGGAATTCCCCAGAATTCAAATTAAAGAAAGGCATTTTCGTGGGAATCAAATAAACAATGGGCAACGGATCTGCTCAGGAAAATGACCTTATAAAGTATGTACTATTCAGGGTCCATTTTTAAGACTGGGCAGCAAGGACAGCTAAAGGAAAACGTTCTTAGTAGACTGTCCTTAACTTTTTGAGTAGGTAAGTAATTGATAACTGCATTCACAGAATTTATAAAAAAAATTACAGTCAGCCAGAAAAGTCACAAAACGCAAAATAAAAAACCCATGGCGACAGTCTCCTACGAACGTTTTCCTGAAGCTACAGCCACGGTAATATTTATAGTAATATTACCGTGCTACAGCGGTTTAGGTAGGTACCTGCCCCGTAATGCCCCGTCTCAAAAATCCACCCTATAGGTATTTTAGTAGGTTTTTTTTTCCAAAATTCTCCTCCAAAAGTCCTCGGTCGAGTCAGCACTTATAGAGGGACTAGGTTGTACCTACTCCGGTAGGTACTTCAGTGGAATGCACCAGCAGTGCCGTCCTATCCCACGTATTTGGAAAATTCTAGAAACTCCAGCACGGCAGCCCTAATAAAGGCGTGGGCTAATACTAAGCGGTCACATCCGCCGCCACACAATGCGATGCCACAATAGTCACCATGTTATTCAATCCTAACACTATAGCACTTATGATCTCAATGGGGGACAATACCTACCTATTCTGGGATTAGGTAGTAAACAGTTTATTTAGATCAGTACCTATTTTAGAAGATTTCCAAAGGATCTTTGTCGTGGGAAAACATTGAAATGTTAAAAATAATGCTCAGTCCTGTAATTCGTGTTGAAAAACTATAGTAGTTTAACTAGATTGATATTTTACTAGATTTTAAGTTAGAGTCATACTACTATAAATACGGTTGACATTTTGTCAATCAGCGCCGGTGACCAAAGGCGTTATAATATTTTTTTGCGCGAAAAATATGAAGTTGAAATCAACAGTTAAGCGCCCTCTCTTTTAAAGAAAACTCAACTTTTCTACTTACGTTGTTCATTCTGGCAAATGGTTTCATTGTGAATTCAACAGATGGCAATAAACACAATGTAAATAGTTTCACTACATTTCGCTAGATGGCGCCGCCATACAAATCGTAGTTTAATTCCTCGTTCCACTACAGTTTGATTGACAAATTGATGAGACATGCTTGTATCGCACTTAAATATATATTATTGAATCAATGTAATGTTCAAGGTCAGAGTCGGTTGTTCGTTCTAGTTACGGTACTGGGTATTTTACCTATATCGTTTATACTACTAGGAACCTAGACGCACAAACAGATACCATACCAAATGATACCATTCAGCGTAATAATAAATTTACTATGGTTCTAGAAGTAGCGTAGAAATTATTCATCGGATATCAAAAAAAAACCTTTCAATG
This sequence comes from Brachylomia viminalis, assembly GCA_937001585.2. Taxonomy (NCBI): domain Eukaryota; kingdom Metazoa; phylum Arthropoda; class Insecta; order Lepidoptera; family Noctuidae; genus Brachylomia; species Brachylomia viminalis. Next base: position 5,852,787 of record OW443303.2, on the reverse strand, counting down.
CATTAGACGGAGAAGGAGAGAGAATACTGCAGGTAGTCAGTGGTTACATTTATACAATAAATCCACCACGCGGGCCCAGTGCGGGTTGGTAAATGTCACATTTCTTATTTTTTTTGTTCTAGGACATGCCGGTTTCCTCACTATTTTATTTCACAATTTTGAGAGCAGTGGTGATGAAATAATTTACACAAAGTAAACCGCCTGTTTGAGTTCGAACCTAGGACCTACGAGTACAACTCATAAGTCGCGGCTGTTACCGCTAGGCCACCGCTGCTCTTTGTTGTACCTACCTCACTTTATCAATCCAAGAACTCTGATCCTAAAAATACCTAGTTTTAAAGAGCTTAGTAACTGTTTTGGAAAATCTGAGATGAGTTTCTACTTTCCAGTTTCGGTGGCAGTTAATGTACTGACGTATCACTTAGGTAAGTGCCGAAGTCCGTCCTAACATGAATGAACTACCCTGCACATAATATAATTATTAACATCGCACCTACGCACAAAATAGAACATCTTGGCTTGGCATGAAAATTATAAAATTTATATCTCGTAAACCAAGATAACTTCACACCATGAATCTGTGTGTACCTAACTAACTGAACTAAGGCTCCCGCAGACAGGCCAGACGCGATGGTGCTACGCTATTCTGAAAGAACAAGTCCCATGAAGATAAGTTTTCATAGAAATTGTTCAACTAGAGTCACGTCGCGCCTGGCTCTCCCTTTAGTGTTCACGTGAGTCGTGAATTCAGAAACATGGTGCATGAGTTGAAAAAATTATTTAGGTAAATAAGCAGTTTATTAAAAATGATTTGGTTGGAAAACTCAGCTTTTCGGTAACTTCCGCCAACCTAATACATTTTTGAGTTTTTCATCATCATTATCGCAGATAGAATTTCGTTTTGTCGAGGCCTTCAGTTTACGACCTGTCAACGATCGAAAACTTGTCGAAAGTGACAACAAAGTCTACCAATCTTTATTCTTCTGCGCACCTACATAATGTTATTAACAATATTAGCACGATTAGCACCAAGCCCTCTATTTCCGGCTGAATCATTTCATGCACGATCTTTTTATGCTTAGTCAAATGCTTGCAAAAATATCTGCAGATAAGAAATGACTTTATAGCCAGAGACTTGAGCTCAGGCTCGGAAGTAGGGCCTTGACGTGACTCCGTGAATGATGCACCCACGACAAGCCTAATTAAAGAAAGAAAAGAAAGAAAATGCGTTTATTGGCATTACAGCAAAATAAATACACCTTAATACTATAAAAACAGAATACAAAAATTATAATGCCAAACGGGCCTCAGCTCAGCATAATGTCAGATGACAACACAAGGTGTACCTACCACCTGACGCTGATGGCTGAAGATATCAACTAGGCAGAAAGATTTGACTGCCTACCGAAATCATCATCTGTCTAGCCTTTTCCCAACATGTTGAGGTCGGCTTCCAGTCTAACCGGATGTAGCTGAGTACCAGAATTTCACATAGAGCGACTGCCTATCTGACCTCCACAATACAATTTCTGGGTAATATGGTACCCCTTGGTAAGACTAGTTGTCAGACTTTCGGGCTTCTGACGACCCGTAACGACTGTCAAAGATCTACGAATGACAGCTGGGACCAACGGCTTAACGTGCTTTCCGACGCGATGGCACAGAGAAGGGTCTTGGTATGTAAAGATGGTCTCTCATCCATGGACCAACCGCGGCAAGCGTAGCTTAACCTGATCGGTCGACCCGTTCGGCTGTTATTACTAAGCCACAAGCCCCCGACAGTCTACCGAAATGATAGCTCAAATTCTATTCATAACGGGACGGTACAATACAAGGGTTTCTGGCGCGCGGGCAAAATCGGAATTAACACCGACATCTGGTTTTTTCAATACAATTTCACAAATTTTTGATAAGCTCCCCTGTAAAGGTCATTCAGGTGCCAAAAGATCCTTGTAACGCTCTAAAAATGAAACCATCAGCTGAGTCTTCACCGTAACGCTAACCGTGACTCAAAACGGCAAGGCAATAATTAATTTGTCTCATAGATAACAGAATATAAGCTGTTCAACAGTTCAAATATTATGCAAGACATACCTACCATTGCTCACTCACGCACTTAGCAGAATTGCGACCCGATAGCGCCACTAATACATTGCTGTTATCACGAAAGTAATTCAAGACACAAGCTAACAAAATGCGCCATGTATCTATAGAAATGCTGTTTTGTGGTGTGATGACGTAAAAGCGAGCGCAGGCGTGTTCGTTGATGAGTCATCAAATAGTAATCAAAGGAATGCCTATTGACCCTCTGAACTCAGTGGAAAACCCTAACAATGTCACCCCAAGGGTTTGAGTAATTTAGGGATGACTGCAGAATCTTCATTGGATGATTTTAAGTCAAATCCAATCTCAGTTTTTTTTTTTGGAATCTTTATACTATTTTGAATATGTAAGTGGGGCCAAGTCGTCTAATTTGAAAAGTTGTAGAAACAAGTCAGAATATTAGGTACTTACCTATGAAATTGTCGTTTAGTAGGTACTTATACAGAAAGTTAAAGTCATTTTTATATAAATATTTTTTAATCATAAATATGTTTTATTAATTAAAATAATATGCATCTCTGCCAGCGCAGTGGTAATTTTGCAGTGCCCTTCTTGAAGTGTACGGGAGTCAATAAACTCTTCAAAGGCATTTTGTACCTTCCTCCCGGGTATTGAATTTTTTCCCGGCCAAGAATATGTCAAAGTTTTGGAAAAAGTAGAAGTCGGTCGGTGCATGGTCTGGTGAGTACGGTGGATGACGCAAAACTTCCAACCCTACCTCTTGTAGCTTAGAGCCTGTCTGTTGTGCCGTATGAGGTCAAGCGCTGTCGTGTAGGAGCAGCGGGGACGAGCGATTAACCAAGGCTGGCCGGAGATTTGCGAGCTTCTCCATCAATGTGTCCAGCTCCTCACAGTACACATCCACAGTAATGCTGGTGCCAGTCATTTGGTAAGAAGCTGTGATGAATTATACCGGCACTAGACCACCAAACAGTGACCATGACTTTTATAGGGGAAAGTTTTCGTTTGGGGCATTGCCGAGGCACTTCACCAGGGTCTAACCAACATGATGACCACTTACGATTATCAAAAAGAATCCGTTTTTCATCGCAAGTGACAATGCGGTTCAAAATTCCTCGTATCTGTGTCTGTTAAGCAATGCAAGGGTATGCCCTGACGATCGTTCAGTTCGTGCGGCACCCACTTATCAAGTTTTATTACCTTGCCAATTTAGCGCAAATGGACCAATATTGTTTTGATGCTAAAGTTGAAAGCTGCTGCTAACTCAGCCATAGATTAAGTATCGTCAGCTTCCACTATCGCCTTTAATTAATTTTTTAAATCAAAATCTCCATGTCGGAAGCGTTCAAACCAATAACGAGTCGTGCGTTCGTTTCTAGTGTTCGCTCGGCAAATCATCGAATGGAAACAGCACATTGTCTTTTGGTTTCGGGTTCGTAACAATATATCCAGCTTTCATCACCTGTGACGATGTCATGTGCAGCATTCGAGTCACCTCCGTCATACTTTTCAAGCATTGAGCGGCACCAATCCACACGACGGCGTTTTTGATCTTCCGTCAAATTATGAGTTATCCATCTAGTACAAAGCTTTCTGACACCTAAATGTTTATTTAAGACTTTTTGTACTTGACTCGTACCAATGCCTACAGCTGCCCGAATCTGTTGATTGGTCACCCTTCTATCAACTTCTATCATTAGCCACACAGCTTGCACACAGCACTCACGTTATTTTCAGTAGTCGCAGTAGAAGGACGTTCTTCTCGCGAATCATCAGTGAGTTTGCTTCGACCACGTTTAAGCTCATTAAACCAGTTGTAAACAGTGGCACGGGACGGGGCTTCGTCATGAACTGCTAATCGAAGTATATAGTAACATTGTTGTTGAGTAAGACCGCAACGAAAGTCGTAATAAATCAGTGAACGAAAATTTTTCCTAGTCAAATCCATTTAGCCGCACGACAGACACTTTTTAAATTGCCGCCAATTTGTAAAAACAAATGACTCGCATTCATTACACATCTACAGATTCCCAAGGAGTTCTTAATTCGAAATTTAAAAAAAAAATCATCTGCTACTTTTCTTACTGGCCCATTCTAAAAACTTTCAATGTGACCCCCGTAAATTATTGCATCTCGTAAACATATTATTAAAAATGATATCATCTTTACCGGCAACATTAATCTAGACACATTTATAGGGCTTGAAACGAAATAATTGCTTCAGGAACCGGTCATGCCCTTGCTAATCAAGTAATGACCGTCGACCATTCACCATTAATCGAGGTGGACCCTGGCCAGAAGCCAAGGAAACGTTTCTATTAAAATGTTCTACATAATAAACATACCCTTCATTCGTTGTTATTTACCCTATGGGACGGACGCTTGTCAGCTATTATTTGAAAATTATGATGTGCTTCAAAAATCCGAATGAGTGAAGTTTTGACTTGACAAAGGCTTTTGATTCATATAACAATGTTTTGTGAGCCACCATGTCCGTTCCACGAAATGATTCGAATTACAAAACAGTCGGTGTATGTTTGTTTGCCTTAGTTTAGATATGAACTAGTCTTTTTATCTTTGTCATCTACTTATTTGATGTTTCCATAACATACTTAACAAGATTCTGCCATTAGCCGGCAAATATCCTGTTGCGAGCTTAGCGCTATAAAATGCATAGAACTACGATCAATAAAGCACGTCGTCTGTCAGTCTGACTTTCAGCACTCAAGTGCATCGTTCTAGTTTTCAGAATTGATACCAGACCGGTTTTTAGAATATTATCGTCGCGCCGCTTCAGCGCTTTGAACTCCCGCCGCTTAGCGGTACCTATTCCTATTACAGACTGCTTTCAGCAGCGTTCAGTAAAAAAGTTGAACCGCTCACGTCATCGCATGCTTTGAGCGCGTGCGCCGACCCGCCGCGACCCCGCGCGGCCCCCGCACACCTCTATATTTACCGGCGCGCCGCAACGCCTCACAACCGTTGAGTCGGTCACCAGTCTGCTTCAGCAGAGCCTTCCTAAACCGTCACGTGATCAACCCTCGCCATGACCACCCTCTGTCACTCTCAACCACTCGTTGGCTTGCTCACCAACGTTACGTAGGTGGTAGCTCAGAGGACGCCATTCAGTTTAATTTATTTTATATTCTAATCTAGTTAAATTAGGATTATTTACGTGCTTTCCTCTCGATTGTTAAAATGGTTTCGTCAACCCGCGGTGCCCACGTGTTGGTGTGGGAGCAGCCTGGTCTGGAGGACCAACGTCCTGGAAGTAAAGCCGGTGAGTTTCCAAACTGTTTACTATTTGCATAAAGGCGTCCCTTCGTTGTAGTGAGTCCCACTGGGATGACGTCACGGGCAAGGCCGTCCGTACGTACCCGTGCTTATCGTACGATACAGCTTTTAGAGCGCGAATAATACGCTAATCTATGCGTCGTTTGATGCAATGTTTTGAATAATCACAACGGAACACGTGTAGTCGTTTAGGAGAATGTAATTAGACTCTTCTATAGCTTTGCACTTTTTTCATAATTAACTTGATGAAATGAACGGCCATTCTATTAAAGAGGTATTGTGATTTTTATATGTATAATACGAGTACCTTCCTCTGTGGGGCACGCTCCGGGAGTTCGATTTAGGTATTACAATAATTATACCAAACCCGAATTACTGACTGGTAGGTAGTGACTTTTTAGTCATTGTTTATCTTATTTTAGTCCATCTAATTTACTAAATATGGATACCTAACAACGCTAGGTTCCATCACTTTAATGATAATCTGCTTACGTAATATACTCTTGCATACAATGCATAGTTATTATTTAGTCCAGTAATCATAATAATTACAAACCAACGTCATACTATTCCTTCCGATAGGAATCATGGTGACCGGAAATAAACGATTGCCATTTATTTTGCTTATCTTAAATCTGCAACAAGTTTCAAGATTGTTAAAAAAAACAATGTTGTTGTTGAATAAATATGTACGGGAGATACAAAGTTCATAGCTGATGAAGAAGACTATTAATTCTTTGACTAAGCAAAGATCCATGGCAACGTATCGTAATAGCTACGGACTATTTGATCAATCGCAACTCTATGTGTAAGGTTGTCTTATCGCCAAGAGCATTCAATTATTGTCAAGTTTGCGGCATTGATTTAGCATTACTTCTAGGACAATATATTTTACTTTAAATTTTAATGAGGTACGTCGGCATTGGTATCCCTGAGATCCATTACGGCAGTAATGTAGTCGAAAGAATTCAGACAAAAATGATGTAAAGCTCAGACATAGAATTTCACAGTCGGGTTAACATTGAACATCGCATTTTTTTGTAACACTTCTAAACCAAAACTAGAACACGATTCATGAAAAAATTATGATGAAAAACTAAACTCTTGAAACTCATTGTATGACTAATGTCTAGTCTTGATCTTCTAACCTAAGCAGCTATTTAACCGGAGTATCTGGTTTTCGATCATGTAGGAAAATATGTATATTGAAAATTATATAAACTCATCAAATAATTCTTTGATCGAGGATGTCATTGTTAAGAATGGAACTTATTGTGGACGACTAAGATTTTATCCAAAGATTACACGTTTTTATTTCAGTTTGTGGTGCACGCTAATGGTGTTAGTTTATAGCTGTAGAAATTCAAGGAGGTGCAACATATACACTTTGGCTTCTGCAGTTACTTTATGTAGTCGCATGTAATCACAAGTGAATAGCCAATTCAATTGTGATTTCAGCGTCTAGCGTTTAGGCAAGCGTGCCTGCGTGAACCATTGTCGAACGCAAAATAATGTTGAAGTCATAGGTTTTTTTTTCTTCCTATACTTGTCCCATGATTCTTGAGGAAAGCTCATGCGATTTTTTTCCTTTTATTCCCTTTTCATTCAAATTATCTCTCACATAATTCGTTCAGCCTTCTTCTTCCTCGAGTCTCCATCCATCAACATTATTTTCATCATTATTTTAGTCACATGCCTTTCTTCCCTCTTTCCATGTCTTTCATCTCAGAAGGAAAGTCCAAATTTACTTTCATAACACTTAAGTATATTTACAGCAGTAAAATCGTCAGTCGTCTGTTTATTTTCGGCCTGAGTGCTAACTTCAATGCATGGTTTTGGTTAAAATCTTTCTGGGTCTAATAACAGTAATGATAGATCTACTAGATAGCTGGCTAGCATCATCTAAAAGGCCAATTTACTGTTAAAAAAATAGAGGGAGATGATTTATAGCGACTCTCCACCCGGCTGTATCCTTTTTCTCAATTTCACTCTGCTCGCTATCTCTGAACTCATTTTGTTATCATCCACTTAATTATCATTAAAATCTTTAATTGCTGTCATAGATTCACTCACATTATTCTTACCTACGTGATCTTTGACAAAAAAAGTAAAGTAGGTAATAGGAAATAAAGTGTTATTGTCATTGAAATTGCTGATACAAAAACTCGATAGCTTAGGTCGGTACAATAAAAAGAAATTTCGCTAAATAAGCAAAAAGCGGCATTATTGTCAGTGTTTTCTATATACGAGTATGTCCGTCCTTGCCTAGTTTTTCTTGATTGTGAAGTCGGCTAGCTCGAAAAAGATGTTTTTGATATCAAATCTATGACCAGCACCCTAATTGCTTAACACACTATCAATCACAATTTGAATAATTTTGAAGGATATTGCTAAGTCATTGCTTCTTAGGTTCGAAAAATTTGTCTGCTCGACAACGTAAATAGCGCAATGAATATTGTTGAACTGTCAAAATGAAAGCTATTCCTTCAGTTAGTGTGTTACGCAATTACCAGGCCGAGTTGAACATAAAAAAAAATACAAGCGTATTTGAGAACTTCCTCCTTTTTTGAACTCGGTTAAAAAAACTGTTTGCTGATACATTTTGTAAAATTAGAATTGAAAATAAGTCACGTTCGGACCTTCTGTAGGTACATATACTTTTGGTGTTATTATTCATCCCCAACATTCATTCTATTCAACCAAAGGCTTCTTTCTGTCCTCATAGGAATCGTTAGCTAATTACAATCTTCACAGTCTGGCAGCCGTCTCGTGAAAAGATTTAGCGATAAATAAGTAGTATCAATAAAAATGTGACGTTAGTAGACAACGAAATTACCAATTAAACCTAATAATTGTACCCATTTCATCTACAACATACTTACATGATTGCGCAAATTTACGTCAGGCAATAAGTTTTACGCACGTAGCATTCACAACTAAAGGAATTTGTACAAAGTTTACTTTTAGGTTTAGGTACTTTAAGTTTGTAAGCAGGTACGTAATTTGTTATCTGATGGTAAAGAAAAAAAGCGAATATAAGAACCTGACAATTTTCAGTAAAAACGCATAGGTTCGTCGCGTTTATCTCTGCGGAGAAAATCAAACATATCATAATCACATATCAGCACATCATTGATTTGCTGATTTTGAAGACGTTGAACTCGTTGAAGCGAGTAATGCACCTACTCAAAATGATGAAAAAAAAACAATGGCCGCTTGAAATTGTCTATGGTTTAATGATGCGGTAGTACCTATGAATTTTAAGTTCATGTGTTATCTTATCGATGTTACTATTATAATTATAACATTAATTTATAAGCGCGTTTTTAATCAGCGAAGCGCAGGTATAGCGTTCTATTCCCAGGCAAGTTCAATATTATTGCATTTGGTTACTGGGCACCTCTCAGGTACGCATTAATTCTTCGCCCTGTCTTTAGAATGATAAATATGTAGCATAACGTAGTAGGTACCTAATCAAGGCTTTCACCGTTCAATGTGTAAAGCTTTAAATCCTAATCAAGAAGCCATAATTGCACCAACCATGCTACCATAGATTATCATTGTCTAGTAGAGTAGGTACCTAATTTTCATTATGCTCTCTTAGGTAATCTGTCTGTGGTTAAAAGAATGATTGTGGTATAAGTAATCTGTAATGATCCAACTCTGAAGGTCGTTTCCACAAAGGTTTTATTGTGTTTATAGAGTGACAGTCACAGTGCCTGAACACAATCCTGTAGTTAGGCTTAGGATACTGTAATGTTGTACGTAATGACTACGATGCGGTGCCGACAATCCACTACCTAAGTATGCTCAACGTGACTGCATTTTAATTTAAGATATGTATTATGGTTCCATAAAGACTGCTGTGGTGTAGGTATACCTACCTACATTGTATTTTTTTATTAGTATTTTTAATATTGATAGAAGTAGTAGATTACCGTTGGCTACGTTGACAAAGGACCCAAAAATAATATTCTAGTTTTGTTTTGGACATGCCACGAAGAAAAAGTGTTTTAGTAACAGTGTTTTAGTAGTGTGTTAGTATATTGTAACATAATTAATGTAGAAAAACTGACAGAGAACCAATTTTGTTTTAATTATCCACTTTTGCGTATCGATGTTTACATTTTGACTTACGCGAAGGTCATGGTCGTATGATGTAAGGGACGCCAATGAGCTCACTACAATAGACGGCACTCTCCACATAATAATAGAAAATGACAAAAATTATTGTCTAAGATACTTTGCAATTTGATAAGAAAATATTAGATATAGGCAGTAAAAATCCATCCAAGAAATTATTTGTGATTAAAAAAAACTTTAAATTAAGTACCCACATCCACGTCATAGTTAACAGCCACATAAATGCCACAAAACGAAACAAATTTTACCTTATCTCTATAATTATGTATAACACAAAATGTTTCCCTATATTTTAAACACAAACGGGGACCTACATAAAATCACATTGTTAAAATAAGTACCTACTACCTACCTAGTTCCAAAAAAATTGGTTTACAGTGTATTAGCTCTCGTTATCAAGTTCGTCACGATAAACCTTGAAGTTTGGTCTTCAATGCTGCCAAGAAAACCGCGTCAACCGAGTAGGTATCTGATCTACTGATTATCTGACGTAGGAAATTACGATGTCATATCTCGGTAAGTAGGTACCTCGTCCGTGTTTGTAGACAGAAATATTGCCATTTTCGTCTACTTACTGATTTATACGAGCCGAAGCTATTTTTTTAATAGAGAGCTAAAGGTAGGCTTACCTACGAATTTTAGGCGACAGATTTTCGAAATAGGTTTCTACCTAATTTCTGGGCCCAAATTAACTTTAATTGACGAAAACCTAACCTAACACAATATGTACGTACCTATGTACTATGTATACATAAGTAACTTAATTTGTAATATATTGTGTACTTCTTAATTTGTGCGTGTAGTAACACTCACTCACGCAACTAGTTTACTCTTCCTTTTTCATGAGAAAGATAAGAAAAGCTTGACATAATTTTATCATGTCAAGCCAGTCAAAAAAGGTGCTTGTAAAAAATATTGCACGTGCAACACCGTACACGTGATAGAAGTGAAAATTCTTCAAAAATAAAGAATCCGGGAGACAGATCTGTTTTCTCAATTCTCTTCCAATAACCGAATCGCCGCCTAAGAAGTTTCACTTCAAAACCTGGTTTTGAACCTGACTATTGAGCATCATAGCTGTAATCTGCATGTTTATTTTTAAACAAATACCTAGTCCATAATGTGGTTTTGCTTCAATTTGGCGCCAAAATTTTGCCGCCATGACTGCCAATTTTTTCAGTCTTCCTATTTGTAAATATGTAGGTATTTCCAAGAAAACTGTTTAGTTTTGTACAAATGATGAGCACAGATTACATAAAAGGTTCTGGCGGAAGATTATTGAAATCAATATTATTTTTATTATTTTAGACAGTTGTGTGACTGAGTCCAACATACCACGCTGGGCTTCACGATTTAACAATTACGTAGATGGTTACATAATTGCAACCGCTTAATTAATTACTTTTTTAAATCTGCCTTTCTTCTGTGGCTAAGTTAACCCCCAGTCTAGTCCCTCCTAAGTTTGAACTTGAAACTTGTTAAAAATGATTCTAAGTATTCTTTTTTTAACCCTTTTCAAAGAAGACTAAAGTAGTGTAACAGACAGTAACACAATACGTCTGTGTAATCAGTAATCACCGGTCTTAGTTATACGGTTATAAATACCCGCACAAAGGGAAGCATTTTAAGTGCAACGTCGCGCGTCGTCGCGTCAGAGTGATTTGACTATAGACACGCGTACGGCATCCTCAAACAATATGAAAGAATCTATTCAAGTGCACACTTGTTTATTACTACTTAATTGGAAATTTCCATACATCAGTTACTTTGTTAGTGAATCAAATACTTAAAGGAAAAGGTAGAATGTACTTCGGTAGGTAGATTAGTCAGGAAATAAAAAGACATTTCGATTATGGGAAACCCCACTAGCCGCACGTACAATGGTCCACCTGAAGGACTAAGTGGGGAAACCAAAACCCCCCGAACATAGAATAGATAGAACATAGAACCCCACTAAACGCTTGACATTTTTGGATCGATTGTTCAAAAGTATTAGTGTAACAGTGTAGGTACAAAAAAAGGGTTAAAGATAATCTAAGATTGAATGTTTCGAATTGGTAGATGACGTGTAGGATTGTATCATAACATTCGTAACAGACGCACGCGCAGACAGCGGGGCCGTTGACGCTCCCGCAACACATAAATCTTGCCAATTTCTAAAAGCCGTTACAGATTAATTTATGGATTAGTCTGTCTATTGCACACGTTTTTAAAACAGTGTGGGATGTCCGTTTTGTATTAGAAACAGAAATTTAAAATAGCGCTGATGTATTTATTGTGTATAGAGTTTTTAAAAAACTGTCAGATTCCTATTTTCTCTCACACACAACACGGATGTTTTATGGTTATAAATGAGTGTTATGAGACTTAGGAGAGGACCATAAACGGACACTGCTTACCTACCTAAAGTTTAATATTAACAAAACTATAAAAATGACATTAATTTGCATGATGACAGCTACATAGCCGCGACACGACAGCATCATCAATCACTAAGATCTCTTGAAGATGCATTGTGATTTATACATCTTAGCATTACATATGATAATGCCTATGACGTTGGAAACGTGTTAAATGTTCATTACATGGTAACTACAAAAAAAAAACAATCAATTGCCTAGTCTTTTCCCAACTATGTTAGGGTCAGCTTCCAGTCTAACTGGATGCTGCTAAATACCAGTATTTTACATGGAGCGACTGCCTATCTGACCTCCACGTCCCAGTTACTGGGTAACACGATACCCCTTGGTAGGACTCGTTGTCCAGACTTTCGGGCTTCTGACGACCCGTAACGACTGTCAACGATCCAAGAATGACAGCCGGGACTAACGGCTTAACGTGCTTTCCGAGGCACAGAGGGGTCTCGGTATGTTAAGATGGTCACCCATTATCGGACCGATCACTGCAAGCGTAACTTAACCAGTTAACCTGGAGTACTAGTCTTTAGGAATATATGTAGATAACATGCGCGCAACGCTGCCGCTGCGGCGAAATACGCCGTTTTTCACGTATTTCGCCGCTGCGCCGCCGCCGCCGGCAGCGCTGCGCGCAAGGCGGTATAAAGCGCGGCAGTGGTTTCTTTTCTATGCAATCCGACCACTGTCGGACTGCATAGAAAAGAAAGAGAAGCGCGATGACACAAAGCTGGTAATTTATTGCAAAATATGAAGCAATTCTCTATTTAGGTACATAAAATTCTATTGATTGGACTAAAAAATGAAAACACTATCACGTTAATAGGTACGCTGCTTGAAAACAATCTGAAGGAAAACAGAACAATTGCATGTATTAATATACATGCAATTGTTCTGTTTTCCTTCAGATGTGGTTTTTAATCGTTAAAAGAAATTTTTAGAGGTATCTTCGTGACTTTTTTCTATCGTACTAAATTTGTTGTATTATGTTGTCAACACACTATATAACTAGCATATATCCTGAAGAATATCACATATTTTTCTGATTTCGTTTACTGCAGTGGATCATATACTTTTAGGCATTATAATACTCGCGTTTACGTCATGTAGTCCCCATAAAGAATAGCACCACTGATCGATCGACCCGTACAGCTGTTATTTATTACTTAGCCACGACTGGGCACGAGCCCAAGCCGAGGTAACTGTTAAAATATATCATCCTATTTTACCAACTACTTACTTACTGTTCAAAAACTACTTTCTCACAATCATCTCAAAAATATGGCGAGCTTTGTAAATATTATCAGTTATTTTTATTCGGCTTGGAACAATGCCTCCTACGCAATCCAACGTAAATACAGAAAGCACGTGTTCTTTCTTACCTAATAAACACGTTTAGATATTTATGTTGGTAGTGAAAAGCTGACTAAGTACCTACCTACTTTCATTATTTTCAACAAAAAAAATCAAAAGATTTTAATAGCCCAAATGTAGAAACTGGAAACCGGTGTCAATAATGGTGTCGGTACGATAATATAAATCTTTCAGTCACAATGCCTTTTGCGGACGAAAGGACCAAATTCTCTAAGCACACTTTTTGTGCACTTCTCTATTTTTGAAACGATTCAATTTTCAGTGGCGTTCCCTCTATCAGTGGAATTCCCTCTATCAAATACATCGCGTTTCTTTCCGGTTCTAAATATAACCGCGATGCAACTATCTTGGCAACTACGTACCTACATGAATACTGAGGAGAATTTTTTGCTTCCGTCAATGTTTGGTTCGTCTTGTCTATTCGAGCTTTGCGATTTACACCGAGCCACATAAATTAAGTTTTATATGTTAGAAAAAAGCAAATTATTCTTGGTTTCTCGTTTCTGGATTATATGGTATATCTGGATTTATATCGTGATAAGCTAGCCATGACTACTGCAGATTATTACAACAACGCCATAACAACGCTTATAATTTAAACGCAACATTTATAAAATTTGTGAAACAGTAACAATGACTATCTATTCATTTGTAGGTAGCCTAATATCTCCAAAGGAATCCCTTTTTCCCTTTTCTTATGAATTTATTTTCTTATTAACCCAAACACAGCAACAAAACAGTCGATCATCGCCGCGTGTTAAAATGTAAACTAGGTACGCCTTTGTAATAGGAAGTTGATCATTTAGATGTATTTCTTTGTAACTAAAGGCCTAGAATAATGACAGCCAGTAGTTTGTACATTTATTAGGTTGAATACACAAATAAACATACCTACAGACTAGCTTTTAGCCTTTGGGTCGAAAAAATATGAACTCAGACGAATGCGGCATACCAATTTTCTGTTCATGGGGGGTAGTACTTACTTGAGCATCTAAAAGTAAGTGGTATCTTACTTCATATTGACGTAAATTGTTTAGGTGGGTACATCGATCCAGTCATGTTTCTAATTGCACAGAATTTGTGAAATTATTAATAAATAAATACTATGTGAAGGAAAACTGACATTTTGGCTCGTACACGAACTAGTATTGCCAAGATTGAGGCAGTACCATCTACAGTTTCGTACGTGTCTTTGATTCTGTATCATTATGCTGTAGGTAATCATTATCTTTAATATGCTGTAAACATGTTAGAGACACGAATTTGAATTTGTTTTCTTTTATGTTTTTTTCGACATAGCAGAGTATCTAAGTAAGTTTATTTATTTGTATAAACATGGTGTACATACATCGCATGCAAGATATTGAATAGAGAAATGTTCTCTCATGTTTAGCCGCATATTGCAGCGTACAAATTGGTAAGAAGAGGTGGTGCACAAAGCGCGACTATATTTATCAAAATTACTTATTAAATCATAATTAGTTATTACACGTTATTAATACAATTAAATATCCATACTTATTGTTAATTAAGTCATTTCAAATTTGAATTCCATCAACAATAAAAACAATAGATTAAATAGATAATATGGAGTGATCTTATTACACAGTGGAATACAACATTAAACAAAATACAACATCATCACATCAAAAACGAAGAAAAATTGTCCTCTTTCGTAAACTCTGAAATACTGTAGTATGTTCTTTCAATGAATAAAGTCCTTAATTTGTTTGTAGTATGTTCTCCATGAATTGGGCAATTTATTAAATATGGTCGGAGCCATGTAAAAAATGCTCTTGTGCACAAGAGTTGCTTTAGCGCCTTGAACACAGAGTTTAAAATTGGTTTAATTGTATGCATCTATAATAATTGTGCTATGGTTGAAAACTACTTTTCCTTTATGATCACTTAAATGGTGGCGCTAATGGAGCGGCGCGGCATTCTTTCCCTTTTTTCCTGGGTTTATAAAACGCCGAATAAAATTGTGGTTTTGACGCGTCCCTACTATTCATATATTTTCTGATTAATTGTTTATTTACTGTCTATTCTTTCAACAAAGTAAGAGGTGTTCTCATCATTCTATAAAACACTAGCGCCCCGCGGTTTCACCCATTTAAGTCTTGATCCCGTGGAAATATCAAGATAAAAAGTACCCTATGTCCTAATTCAGGTCATGGTCTACCGATGTATACCAAATATCATCGAAATCCATTCAGCCATTTTAGCGTTAAAGCGTAACAAACAAACATACAAACAATCAAACCTAATATCTTTATAATATTAGTTTAGAAATACACTTGATTGACTTTCTGAAAGCAATATTTTGTTCGGTTTATTTCCAAATAAGTAATCCTGAAATAGTGCTGTTACAATTTTAACACTTGTTTGAGCTTGCTTAAAATAAATTTACGAAAAGAATGACATTCACATATTTCATAGCGTAAAGCCAGTTGAAAACTCGTCCATTTTCACAATTTAAAAACCTACTATACATATACACATCACTTTCCCACTTCACACTTTGCGCACTTCAGTGGTGTGATATGTCATAATTTTTCCAAAATGGCGGTTTTACGGTTCAGTTTAAAAGCTTTCCTTTGCGCTATGAACATTTTATCAACTATATTGGGTGGCGACTTATGAAGGTCGGTGAGTATTTTATTGATGGAGCCTAAATGACCACTCGATCATAGCAAGTGATCGTAAATAATATGGATCGTAAAAATGTTTGTTGCCTTTTCACATAATTATGAGAATTTGAGTGATCGGTTCAGACTAGGATTTTGGGAAACATAAGAAATATAAAAATAGTGTCTGCCATTCTACAATAAATGTTGACAGGTCCTTCTCTTCATGCAGTAAAGTAAATTCTCATCGTAATGAATCTCGTTCATAATTTGTCATTTATCGTGGCTGAGACCTACAAAATCTGATAGTAACTTATATACACACAATCCTATAATGTGCAAGTCACTATCATGGGGTGCCTACCCTACTCGAAAAAGCTGCATTATTCTATATAATATGATATCATGTATATGAGAGGATGATATGATAATATCATAATAAGTAGCATGCATCTACAAAAAAACAAACAAACAACAAAAATACAAATATGGACATGAGCAGTGGTGGCCCAGTGGTAACGGCCCCGACTTACGAGCTTTAGGTCGTGGGTTCGAACCCAGAATCAAAAATTCGAAGACATGTGACATCTACCAACACGCACTGAGCCCGCGTGGTTGATTACGGCCCACTCCCTCTCACAGAGAGGAGGGCTGTGGGAACATTATAGGCTGATCATGTATGTATGTTATGTAAACATTGACAAATGAAGTCGATAGCTGGCAGTCAAACATACCATGCAATTATCTTTTGTTTGATGAACAATATTTCTATATTAATTACTCTTTATCTTATCCCGGAGTAATATGAATTAATACGGATTACTTTGTAATCTCCTTTATATGTAGGTACAGGTACATATAATATATTGACCGACCTATAACCCATCTATTATTTTGTTGATAGGATAAAAAGTTTACCAAGTACCGCGGTGGCTCGATGGAAAAGTTGTCACTGCTGAACAAGAAGTGAAGATGTGCTAAGGACAAAAGACACAACGTGTCATGGTGTTCAAATAATCGGTAGACCACGACAGAACAGCTTATTGGTAACAACATAATAAACATTCTGCGGTTAGCCACCGCAGTAAATAACGAATTGGTGTGCCGAAATGTGCGTATAAAATGACGTCAGAACATGAATACAATACACAACGAAATTGGTTCGTACAGAAGGACCATTTTATTGAATGCATGGGCTTTTGCAATATAATGACTGTTCGCCAAAATGTGAGATTTGCTATGAATGCGAGCTTGTTTGTTTTTGGTCATTTGGTATCAAGTGAAACCTTTTGACAGAAGCTTATTTTGCACGATCATTCTCATTCATCTGTGCCACATTCACACGAACAGCGTGTGGGATTTAATCCTACTGGCTAGTTCAATGTAGCCTCAAGAGTGGTCCTTCTAATCGTCCCTATTTAGTGTCGGTAGGACGAGGAGTCATGCAAGCTATCTTTCTATCGATCAAAAGTTCAGCTAGACGTTATCTTAATGCGGTTAATCCAATCGTGTTATACATATTATCTATATCTATTTTATCTATTGGAAGGTTATTGCCGTATACAAATTCGTTTAGGTCTTCTTCTTTTTAACCGACTTCTAAAAAGAAGGAGGTTCTATGTTCGTCTGTATGTATTTTTTATGTATGTTCATCGATATTTTCATCTATTGTGGACCCAATATGAAAATTCTTTTTTATTTGGTTCCTTATTAATATAAATTTTATTAACGTTGCTAGGGTAGTTTTTAACTTAGTTTCAACAACCACTGGATAATACATGTCGATGAAGTTATAATAAGTTCATGTCAGTGTTGTATACATATCAAGTAGTCGTATACAAATTGATGTGGGATAGGTAGGTACCACAACAAAAAAGTAAAAAAATACAAATATTTTTCCAATAATAAAAAAAAACAACCGACTTCCAAAGTAAAACACGAAAGTGAAAAATAATTTTATCGGAAGTCGGTGGAAAAAAACGAAAATACAGAACCAAAGACATCGACTTCTGAAATAATTAAAGTTATTTTTCACTTTGTAGTGTTTTTCTTCACAGTTTTTTCCTATTGCTTGTTTGTAGAATAGACTAGGCGCATACCACACCGAGCAGGTCCATAACTTCTACCAAGCCCGTCATACGTTGGAATCATTCAAAGCCATTCCATTGTTACCTACTACCTACAACAATATTTAGATCAACAAATATCATCCACAAGATACATAATATTGCGTCAGCATTCTTTAGAAATGACTGTCTACCTACTTTTATATTTCTAGCAGTTTATGACGACACTTTTTAATCACGCTTTCGGCACCAGCAATCTCCCGTGTGCAAATACCAAATGCATTGACAGACACAAGTAACACGACGGAATGGGCAACTAGCTTCAGCTTTCTGAATATTCGACTCCCTGACAATTCGAAAGTGCCTGTGATTGGTTTAATTGAATTGAGTTTGAGTTAACTTTACTAACGAACCCATCTCTTTGTCGCAGGTGGCCTCGGTACCCGTCACTTCGTGACGTTCATGCTGTTTCTTGGTATGGCTAACGCCTATATCATGAGGACAAACATGTCTGTTGCCATCGTCGCTATGGTCAACCATACGGCGCTGCCTGTCCACACGGAGCCAACAGATACCGAGTGTGGAGTTCCCATCGGAAACGAGACCAGTGTAAGTAAAATTGTGTTTAATACTTATTAAACACCACCACCGTCCGTTTTTTTAGAGTCGACACCAAGATTGTCTGGGAACAGGCTAAGCATTGTGCATAGCTATCTTAAAACTATAGTAGCAACATGGATGCCGTACTTTTTAACGGGTTAGCCCAGATTCCCAGAAGCCAAATCCAATCTAAATGGGACAAAATTTTAATGACAAGGCTAAGGCATTAAGTCCGCCTTTGTACCTTTTGTGCGAAAAGTTATAAATAAATAAATGAACGAATGTGCAATTAGCACTTTCGATCCGATTTCTTCCTGTTCCTATTGTTGCTACGCAGTACCAAGCCTTTTCGGATAGAGCTCATACGGCATAAGCACTCGTAGTGACCTCCACCATAATGAGGGAAGTTTAAGATGTCTAGTCTTGGAAGCATGGCATAGGCGTTTTTTTGCCAATTTCCTTCAAGATTGGCTGAGAATAAATATTTAGAATGACTTAAAGCGAGTGTTGTAAATCTTCTCTAATGACCCAATAACAGTGTATTTTTTATTGTTTTAGTCGTCGTCACAAGATGGTTCGTTCGTTTGGAGTTCGACGTTGCAGGGTTACATCTTATCCTCCTTCTTCTATGGATACGTCATCACGCAGATACCCTTCGGAATCTTGTCTAAAAGGTATGTAAAATATTCGCCATGTTGCTTCACATTATGATATAGGTTATTTATATAAGGTTACCCCAAGGGACAATGTTCGGTCCAATCTGCGAGTTTTAGAATTAGCATTGTTCCAGCTCTGTCATTTCACTGTAGTATTATTTAAAATTCATCTGCTTAAATGGTTAATCGGCTTATTAAGTCCGCTACTAAATACAAAATTTTGTCAACGTCAGTTTTCCCAGAAAAAACATACAATAAATCTTTTTAAGTTTACTTATTAACGTAGTAATCTTTAGATACTAGGTATATACCTATCTACCTGAATAGAGCGTCATTTTACAACACACTCTAAGAGATCATTGACAAGTCAGGAAATTACAGTAATCCATCATGAGAACCTTACAGTACACAGAACAGTAAATGACATCAGGCCTGCATTCCTCGAAGGTTGGGCAGAGGTGTACCCATAGTGACACCCATATTTAACTGGCAAAATGATATGCCGTCATAAGAATACATTTAAATTATAAAAAATAATTTGGGTTTTAATCATGTTGGTTTCCGTGTTTCGTCAAACGTAGTCTTGAAAATAAGTCAGTAGGTACCTGTTTACTTTCTTCTTTCAATCTCTTCTTTTTCCATTCTTTTATATTTTTTTCTTTTGTCATTATACTTACAATTTGTCTCCTCAGGTTCGGAGCCCGTTACTTCCTGGGTATCGGAATGTTAGTCAACTCGGTGTTCGGTCTGCTGGTGCCGGTCGCCGCTGAGGCTGGCTTCGAATACCTCATCCTGGTGCGATTCATCCAGGGTTTGGGCGAGGTAAATCTTACTGCCTTAGCTTAGATTCTCTTAGCAAAGTTCATGAGATCTAACTCATGAACTTTGCTAAGAGAATCTTCGACGTTGAATGGTATCTACCATTAATTATAAAATTCTGTAGTTTTTATATTACAATTCGAATGTAGGTTCATTTGTGCTCCTAACCTCCTCATAGTTATCTATTTTGTTTTCGTGAGAACCAAAAAGATGGACACAAATTCCTCTATTCCTTCATAATTAAATCTCTGCTGAATACCTTCATTGCGTCTTGGTGGTTTGGCTTCTGATATTAAAACTTATTGTATATTTCTAGGGACCGATCGTACCATGCACTCACGCAATGTTAGCGAAGTGGATTCCACCGAACGAGAGGAGTAGGATGGGAGCCGCCGTATATGCCGGTGAGATATTATCGATACAGTGTTCTATAATAGAGCTTCAAGCAAAAACGACGCAGACGATTTCCTTAGACCTTTACTTAGGCCGATATTTTATAGCATGTGTTTTGGCTTCGACGTGTTCCCGTCTCTATATTGCACTTGTAACATAATAGTTGTGCGATAGTGACAGGAATAGCGTTTAGCCAAAGTACGAGCTAAGTAACGTTTATAGATTTCGGCCTTAGAATCATCGCGAGGAGACTTAGTCACAATCGTCAACGAATAACAATAATCACCACCTCTTGGCTGAGAAGAAACCTTCATTATATCCACCATACTTTGCATAAGCGTTGACACGTGAAAGAAAATATCACAAATCAAATATTTGATGACATAGCCGCATATCCCGCTTCCTGTTATATTCTCACCTAATTAAGCAGCCATTCTCACAAAATTCTATAATCCCTTCCTTCTATACAGGTGCACAATTCGGCACGGTGATCTCTATGCCCCTGTCCGGCCTATTGTCAGCTTACGGCTTCTCCGGCGGCTGGCCCTCCATTTTCTACGTGTTCGGTCTGGTCGGCACTGTGTGGTGTGTCGCCTTCCTGATTTTCGTCTCCGAGGACCCGGAACAGTGCCCTACCATCAAGGAGTCTGAGAAGAAGTACATCTTGAGCTCGCTGTGGGGCGCTGCTGGTTCCAGCGTGAGTATTTTTCGTGAATATACTTTACGCCATAAAGGACGAGGTTTGTGCCTTTAGGAGTGGACAAAAGAGTGGAGTGGAGTGGAGTGTGGAGTGGAGTGTACATAGTATCTACAATTTGCAAACGCCTCTGATCAAGTTGTACCCGAGCTGTACCTACAAATTCTTTATAAGTCTCAAGTAAAGGACGAATTTCTAAGTTTTGAGCTAGAAGACGCAGCTTTTTAACCAAATTTTTCTATCGCAGTCACCACCGATCCCTTGGAAAAAGATCCTGCTATCAACACCTTTCTGGGCCATCATGTTGGCACACATGGGACAGAACTACGGTTACGAGACCCTCATGACGGAGCTGCCAACCTTCATGCGACAAGTACTACACTTCTCTATTAAGGATGTAAGTACCTACTTTTTTGTATATGATGAAAGGACCAGCCAGCCAACTTCGCAGGGTGTTGAAGCTCTCCAAAACCTTAAACCTGGGCAACAGTTCAAGAGATAGTTCTGAGAAACAATGCATTGAAGACGGTTTCTTTAATTGTTCCACTATCTTCGCCTTTCCTGGAAACTGGAACTTGAGCCTGATGAAAAAGGGACAATTCGTTGTCTTAGCTACCGTATGGTAGAAAGTCTTGAAATGAAAAGTAAAATGTTCTAGAGAAATCAGTTCAACACATAAAAACGAACCCATACAAAATAAATAAACGCCCACTTTAGCCAATATATAGCAATTTAGCAATAAAGTCTAGAACGTAATACAATTTGGATCGTTCCGGCCATTAATCATTCGTCGCGAGCCGTCGTCGTCGGGTCAAGAGTTCACGATCCGCGGTCAATTGTACTGAGTAATAGGGCTGACTACTCACAAACGAGATTTATTAGCATTTTTCAGCTTTTAATTTTAGTCAATTGTAGGACTGGAATTTACTGGATTGTTTAATTCGATCGGACGAAATCCTAAAAACAAGTCCCGTTTTCTTTAGCTCCAGGATTATTTCTCCCAACTAACAGAACATTGCCATTAAATCTAGGCGATCTGATGACAGATGACCATGAGCCTTAGGACCAAAATAAATTTATGAATGGTCCTTTTTTTTCCACCTCTTGTACACGCAGTCCTATTGTAATTCAGACGACAACCCTATATAGAAACCAGTTGAATCAGTGGCCCCGGTTCCTCTACATTGATCCACGGAAATGTACCCACAGACGAGTGGCAATAAAGGACCCGTTGTATGAAATACCAGTGGCAATTTTGACGCCATTTTATTTATATTTATATATTCTTTATTGTACACCACAAAAAACATAACAACAAAAATTAAACTGAACACTACTTAATATACAATGGGCGGCCTTATCGCTTTCTGCGATCTCTTCCAGGCAACCTTGGACCTTGCCATTTTATTACACAATAAAGTACTATAGTGGTTTTAGATAGGTAGGTATCTTATTTAAGCTCTTGCCAAACTGAAGCGGATCCCGCGCGGGATTCGGGACGATATTGGCTCACGCCTAATGTGCCAACTAACTTGTACCTATGGAGGTGTAAAAACTGGCGTGAATACTCGCGTGACTTCCTAATCATTAAAATAATCAACGCGCACGCGGGTTCGCCTCAGTACGGCCAGAGCATTAACTGCAAGTATGTTTTTATGATTATCTGTACTTGAAGAAGAAGTTGTAGAATGAAAGATGTAGAAAGTGTAACAGAAGTTGATTTTGAATAACGCTCAAAAATAGGTACCTATGTTTTAATGCAGGCTAACCGCTGCCTCCTTCGAGAAATACAGTCGTAATGTGGTGTTATCTCATAATTATATATGTTTTTTCCAGAACGGTTTCGTCTCCGCCCTCCCATACCTGTGCATGTGGCTGTTCTCCATGTTCATCTCAGTGGTCGCCGACTGGATGCTGTCGAGTGGACGGTTCAACCACACACAAGTCAGGAAGGTCATCAACAGTATCGGTGAGTTTCGAGAAGTTTTAAATGGTTCAAGAGCAGTACCTAACGTTGTTCACTGATCGGCACCCTAAAATAATTGCGTAACACACTGCATTCACAATCCGGCAATATTTCAAATTCGTCTGCCCTATAACGTAAATAACGCAATGAATGTTGTCGAATTATCAAAAGAAAGGGCATTCCAATTGTTAAGGTGTCACGCAATTACCTCACAGGTCTTATGCGATGTGTCAGTTGGCACTTTGCCCGAATTGTCCAGAATTTGGATTACACTTCAGCCAGGTTCGAGGTATTTATCTTGTCAACTAAAAGCTGGAACTCCTATCAACAAATGAATTGAAACGTCGCGTCGTCCGAAACTGTGCTCCAGACACAACAAATTCCCGTCAGCCCTCAGCACCCTGTTTTATAGACAGAAATCCTATAAATCCCATATCTACAAGGTTCTTCATCTTTTCAGGTCAATACGGTCCGGCGTGCGGTCTGTTTATCGCCGCCAACACCGGCTGTAACCCTGCTGCCACCGTCGCCATCTTAGCCGTGGGCGTTGGTCTCAACGGAGGTATCTACTCCGGTTTCAAGGTAAGCTGGAAAGCCTTCACTTGTTTTAGTGGTCATTACATGTAATAGGTTGATAGCAATAGGCTCGATCCTATGTACATGGGACTTAAACATGATTGGTGAAGTGACAGAGGTGGCCTACTATAGGTACCCCTCTGCCTAAGCCTTTGGAAAGCAGGCATTATGTTATGTAAACGCCACTGCGAACCTCTTCGGGGAATTAGCGTCATGTGTTTTGGGAGTGGTGTAAGAAAGTTTTGACTGACCGGTTGGTGCAGTTGGTAGCGACCCGGCCTTCTGAGCCGCTGGTCCCGGGTTCGATCCCCGGACAAGTCAAACATTGGTGTGCATGAACATGTCTGTTTGACCTGTGTCTGGGTGTGTATATTATGTATATAAGTATGTATATCAGTCATCAGGTTACCGTAGTACAGGTTTTACCTAGTTCGGAACCAGAAGACCTTGTGTGGATGTTGTCTCATATAAAAAAAAGAAGATGATAGTATACTTAGTCTTGATAGGTATATTGAAGGGGAAGCTAGGAAAGTAGATATGGAAGAATCATGATACGGGAGAAATGAGATGGTTCTCTATACCTAATACAACCTCTTGACTGAGACATATTTTTAGCACGGAGCTGTGCATATCTCAATACTCGAATGTTCTTTGTTTTCAGGTGAACCACTTGGACATCTCGCCACGTTTCGCAGGTGTTCTGATGGCGTTCACCAACTGTCTGGCCAACCTGACCGGTTTGCTCGCACCCATAACCGCCGGATACATCATTGAGGGCAGGGTAAGCACAGCTTATATTATGCTCCATGCTTTCTCAGAAGGGCTTGCAAGGAGTTTTAACTTGAAATATTTATATATTTTTTTTATTTATATTTATTTGGTACTCAACGAAATACTTTTTTTCAACAGCCCACACAAGCTCAATGGAAGAAGGTATTCTACATAGCCGGCGGAATATACATTTTCTGCGCCACATTCTACAACGTGTTCGCTTCAGGCAGAAGACAGGAATGGGACAATCCTGCCGATGACGAGGCTAATGCCAAGAAAGCTGCCGACAAGAAAGCCATCAAACAAGAGAAGAAAGCCGCCAAGAATCCGAGCGAAGCCGAAACCGCGCAATAGAGGTTAAAAAGTTGAAAACCAACAGCGAATACAACTGTAATACAACTGACTCAATACGGCTTGCAAGTTGCAACACTAGTCCCTAACATGTTTAAATAATAAAAAAAATGAACTAAGGGTAGGTACAATAGTTGCAAAACGTAATGTGTTAAATAAAATTGTTGGCTGAATCGAACGGCTCACACGTCTATTCTCTTGTAAAAAGTATTATAATGATTTCCGCGCGTTACAATGATGGCGGTTGTGTTTGTTGGCTTTGTTCGACCAAACGCGAGATCAACGTATTTTTAGGGTGAGACTGTGTATTTGCAATATGTTATTAATTTTTGTTACAAATGAAATTTCTAGTTATGGCTGATAATGTTTCTTTTAAAAAATCGTGGATAATCTTTTTATAGACTACAGTCTTTTCACCTGTCTGTTGTATTTTTGAAATACGACGAGACGCACATCAATAGGGCTGTGATAATATCTTGTGTATGATACACAACGAACTCGTGTTTGGTCAACTTTTTAACTCTTAACTTTGCTATTTATTATATTTAGTTTAATTATTACCATACAAGTATTGTGAATAGTTATTTTATAGCTTGTATTGAAGACGAGTGAACGGTGGAATAGCGATTCTGGGGTCCAATCCAAATGAAACCTAATGTTACCGTCCTAGCCTAGCCAGTGACTTTTACACTTTTATATCCTCGCAAGTAACGATAAATAACAGTTTAAATAAATAAGTAGTGCCATGATGCTATCAAAGCATTTGATACTATGTCGCAGACCCTCGAAAATAGATCAACCAGAAATATCATTTTCACTAATCCATGTCATAGACTATCTGGAATATTCAATCAAATTCGTTTTTAAAATTATCAACTACGGTAAATTTATTTAGTAAGTTTCACTCGTGGCTTATATACGAACGCGCTAAATCTAGGACAATCGTCCTTGAGCTTTTGAATTCAAATTTTAACCGTTAGCGGTATAATTTTGCCGCCAATTCCTCTCAGTCTATGCCCTCGAGTTAGTGCCAAAACGGTAATATTGTGTTGTGAGTTCTGATTTTATAAAAATCATACATTGTTCGCTAAAAGCGGATGTTGTTGCGTTATTTAAGTGAATAAAAATATGTTTTCTGTTCAAGATTATTGTAATATTTATGGATTAGTTATATTTCTTGTAACGTTGTAAAACGATACACGCCCAGGAGCTTATGTGATCATTCTGTTATAACTAAGTTAATATTAGGCTGTAATGTAAACCGCGTACAGATTATTAAGGTAAATAATAACATTTGATGTCTATAACTTGTAAGTGGTTATACATAAACTTAGTAAGTAGGTACGTAATCCACAAGCTTTGAATAAATAAATGAAATATTGTTAATTTTACCATTTTCGTAAAAGTTCCATGTCTTGTCTGTGACAATGTTATGTGCCTTGATAAAAGAGTACAATTCAAGGATTACGGTGTGTCAGACACACTGGGTGATGTCCATCAACGCTGTAATTAATACTTAGTCGTTTTAATAATCGTTTATAAGTTATATTGTAATACGACAAATACAAAATGATTTTAAAACACTTTTGTAGTTTTATTCATAAAATTTTTAGATACATAAATTAAATTAATAATAATAATAATAATATGAAACAACATCCACACAAGGTCTTCAGGTCCCGAACTAGGCAGAGCCTGTACTACGGTAACCTGATGACTGATATACATATTATACACACCCAGACACAGGTCAAACAGACATGTGCACACAAATGTTTGACTTGTCCGGGGATCGAACCCGGGACCAGCGGCTCAGAAGGCAGGGTCCCTACCAACTGCGCCAACCGGTCAGTCGAATTTAAACCAACTTAAATGTATGTGAACTATTGAATGACTGAATAAATAAATAAAATAAATAACATGAATGGTGAGCAAGTCAACCTTGCAAAGCAGTCTTCTTTTGACGGTCTCGTTGGTCTAGTGGTCAGCGCTATAGCTGAACATGAGGTACTGGGTTCGATTCCCAGGTCAAGCAGAGTTATTGGGTTTTTCCAGCAGGAATTCCACAGTAGTAGTAGTCCGGAATCTGGACGTATGCCCGGTTGATGGCAATAGGCTCGCCCCCTTTTACATGGGGCTTGTAACATAATTGGCGAAACGTGAGTGTACTTTAGGTAAAGAGTTAGATAAAGAGGTGCTTAAAACTGTAGACTCAGTAGTATTTCTGGGCATAACAGTCGATGCCAAGCTTCAATGGGGATCAAATATATCATGCCTAGCGGGAAGGCAAAACAAAAATTCATAGCGTTATGTCCTATGGCATTCTGCTGTGGGGCAAAGCCGCTGATATTCAAAATATATTTGTTCTTCAAAAACGAGCTGTTCGAGCAATTTACCAGCTAGGTGCTAGAGTTACTCTGAGAGATTTTTTTAGAGGTATTGGTATTCCGACGGTGGCATCACAATTCATCTTCGCCATCTTTTATATTAGGCAAAATATACACTTACTTAGTTCAAAGGCATACTATTCTATCAACGATTACTAAAAACGATAAAAATAGTTGGTCGCTGTGATTAACTCAAGACAATGTTAATTCTTTCTGCAGAATTAGCTTACCTACTGACTAGTTCTATGACTTCATATAATTGTTTATTTTATTTGACTATATTAGTCAATTTAGTTTAATTTTTATTTATTATTGACATATATTGCATTATATGGTTAACTAGCAAGTTCGTCATGGTCCCTTAGATGTCAATGCTTGCGGTAGCGTCGGGGGTCGGGTTGCCTCCTTCCCTCAAATATGGCGAAGGGGGTAATGGCTGATCTTTGCGTTATGCTCGTGAACGGGTGCTGCTTGTGGTGACAGATCATCTTGCTAACTATGGTTTTGTTATTGTTATTAGTAATTGACTGTTTCTTTATTTTACTTCGAAGGTCCTAGTTTATCATTTGTGACTTCAAGTTAGAGCAACATATATAAACATAATGCAGCATGGCAAATGTTAGCGGGCACTCCCTTTATGCCTGGAGGCTTTTAGTATGTATTAAGTTCTATTTACGTTTTGTTTTTTTATTATATATTTCTGCTTGAGTATGGTTTTCAATATCGGCGTGCGCTAGCTGACAAATAATTTTATAAAATTTTTCGTGTTTCGTAATGTTAATTACTTACTACTGTTGCATGTATCACAAAACTTTTAGCTCGATGCCTGTCACAAATTTACGTGACGCCCGTTGATATGAAAAAAGTCGTCAAAATCACTTCCGTTACCGAGATTGAGAGAGGTCAGCGAAATGTGGTTTTTCATGCTGGCTGGACACGTTTTCGGTATACTATCTAAAATCTGTAGCGTCTCTGTGTGTGTGTGTGTGTGTCTGTGTATCTGTTAGATTTGTCCAGCCAGCCTAAATCACATGTATATAATCCAGTTCTTCTAACTGAACAGACAGCAGTGCTGCTGGGGAGCTTTAGCTGGGAAGAACAAGTGGTTCCTAGTGGAAGTGGTGAAGGGCGGGCGTTTTGAGGGGACTGTCTTATGTAATTTTGACGTTCAAAAAGTGCTATTCTTAGCCTAGTTTGAATAAATTACTTTAGATTTTGTACACCTTTGCCTTACCCTACGGGAAAAACCTGGCATGATGTTATGTCAGTCTTGCACCTAAACACCATGGAAGTGGATATCCAAAGAAGGCTAGCGTAAATCATATTTGAATGAGCTTTTATAGAATTATCATTCGGCGTATCCCAGGGCTCGATTGTAAGCCCTTTCCTTTATTATGAATGGCTGAATGTTTATTCGTATGTTATTTGTCTTGGTATTGGAATCACAAAAAGCTAGTGTCAACGCCTACAACAGAGGCCATAGCAAGCAGTGCAAATAAAAAAATTATATAAGTATTTATAAACATGATATTTATTCTTAAAAACAATAACCACTTGACTTGTACACGTTTCATAGTAAAAACTTAATGTATTCAGCTAATAACCTTACTGAAATGTTGTAAACTAAATGAGCCTGTTCCGCTTCTGCAAGGCTGACCTAACATGAGACAACTAGATGCCGACCGAATGCTATCCTTCTTGGAATTCAACACCGCCTCCTTTAAAAATATCAACGAAGACTCGAAAGACATCTGCTGTAACGGAGAAGACGATGCCTCCATTCCTTTCCGACTCATTGGTTCAAATATACCATTGTAAGTCATGTAGTCAGCAACCAACGACAAATGTCTAGGATCCACGGTGATACCGTAGACATTGAATACATTCTGTATTTCTGTTATTATAACTTTATTAGCCGCTTCTATGCCATAAGTGTTAGCAATAGCATGAATGTCGTTACTGTATAGTTTGTTTAAGTCTAAAAGTTGGTTGTACTTGAACATTTGTAGAATGTTGATACCTTCAGTTTTGAGGAATAGTACGTTCTTTTCTTTGTTGGTGATGGCTCGTTTTATGTTTTTGATTTCGTGTATTACGGATTTCTTTGCGGCTTCGCGGAGAGCTTGCGATAGATCGACTCTTAGGAAGGAAATGGGGAAGAGTACGGTCAATTCGCACCATTTGTGGTGTTTGGTATCGAACGAGTAATTCGTGGCTTCTTTTAAGTTAGAAACTACATCGTTCATGATCTTGCTAGTTTCTGCGTCATTGCCAGCGACAGTCCCGTCAAGAACATCGTCCCCTTTATCTGCAGGCTGTTCGTCGCTGAGTTCTACTTCGTCATCCGATTTTTCTTCTTCCCCTGATTCGGGATCTTCGTATTCTTGTTCTTCTGTTCTCTTTTTGCGAATTCTAGCCTGCAAAGGAAAAAAAGAGGTTTAAGTACAAACAGATTTTTCAATACGCATAAAAGTGTGAAGGGTAGCAGATTCTCAGTCTAAATGATAATAACAATGCAACTAACAGATATCGAGATAATCTTTTATAATCATATGACCAAAATGACGTAGTTAATTTTGTGAACATAATGAATACGCGAAATGTTTATACATGTTAATATCCAATGACTTCCGAAACCAATGAGCATATATATTGTAATAAAAACTTACGTCAGTGTTGTCATCGTCTTCATTAGGAGCCTCGTCATCTGAACTGTCCACGTTAGCAGCAGGCTCCACCTCAGGAGCGTCCTCTTCATCATCATCGTCACCGCCTTTAGTGCGTTTCTTTTTCTTTTCCGACGACCAAACCACACCGCTAACTGCCTTCGCTTGTTTCCTCACAGTCGAGAACATTTCGTCAAAGAATTTATTCTGCATATGTTTTATTATTTGCGGAGGCTTCACCGCGTACTGCGTTTTGTATTGAGAATATGGCAAAAATTGGAAGCGCATTGTCGTTTTCAGCTGCCTATCAGGCTTAACCACTATCTGACATTGGACGTCTATCTTTTCCAACACATCGGCCACTGTGACCCTGTTAAGTTTTTGCCGTAATTTCTCAGCTTTCTTCGTCAAATCAGGAATGTCGTCTCTGAATGGGATGTCCATATTCGGGGTTTTGAGCTTAGCTGAAGCTGTCATTAGGATTTCTCTAAGACGAGGTATACCAAGGGTTACGTTCATGTCACCACGACCGGCAAAGTGGAAAGTATTCAGTGTCATCTGAGTAGATGGCTCTCCTATGGATTGAGCGGCTAACAAGCCTACGGGCTCACCAGGAGCCGCCATAGATTCAAGATATTTGGCGTTCATAACATCTACAAACTTGTCTTTCGCTGTATGTTCTTCATACACGCTAGAATGACGCTTTTTCAAGTAACTTTGTACTAGATCATCTAAGTGTTCATTAATTACACCGAATTTATATTCAGGGGACATCTTGCTTGGGATTGGATCGGGACATTTTTTTCGTGTATATTGTTGTCTTTCTTCCTCATCCATATCACGCCACTTCTTTTCTAACTCCCAATAAAATGGATCTCTGGTTCTATCCGTCGGCAAATCATCAAGCTCAATTTGTTTTTTCTCGAGAGCGGAGAATTGGACAAATCCACTTGTTCGAACTTTTTCGAAAGGACTACCGTACTTTTTCTTCCACTTCTTCAAAGATTTAATAGATTTTGTAACGACTTTTAAGCCTTCGTCCTCTTTGAGTTTATCAATCACAGCTTCACCAACTACTGCGCTGGAATTTACGTCAAGGAACGGAAACTGATCCTCTCTCAAGAATTGGCATTTGAGGACATCTAAACCATCTTCTCCATAAGCAAATTGGATGATGCTGTCATCAGAATCCCTCACTGTATGGTCATAGGCAATTGATAAACTTTCCAAATGCTTGATCAAGCATCTTTGCAGGTAACCAGATCGACTTGTTTTGACAGCGGTATCGATAAGACCTTCACGACCAGCCATACAATGGAAAAAGAACTCTTGAGGCTGTATTCCTGTCATGAATCGACCGTCGATGAATCCACCAGCTCTTGGAGACACGTCATGAGGTGGAAAACTGGGCAGAGATCGACCAGATATCATAAGGGGCGGCCTTTTACCTTCCAACTCAATCTGACCAAGTAAACACGAAATCTGCATAGTGTTAACAGTTGAGCCTTTAGCACCAGACTGGACCATCAATTGTAAGTTGTTATAAGGAAACTTTTCAAGCAGCCCCTCAGACAAACAAGCCGTATTGATGTTATTAGTATAAGAGTCTAGCATACTTTTGTACTGCCTGTCCAGATTCGCTCTAAATTTCGGGTCTTTTGTGTAATTTATTTCAATAGTTTCTTTCAACTTTTCGTCGTCAACATCTGCAGGAAGGTCAGTAGCTTTCACGGCTGCAGCCTTGCCAGCGTTACGAACCAAACATATGATATCATCGCGCTTTTTATTGGATTCTTCTACTACCAGAATATCTTTGACTCCAAGCGTAAATCCAATCCATTGTAAATAAAATGTGAAGACTTTTGAGAATGAGCTTAGTAAGGCACTTGAACTATCGCCCCCATATAACTCGTACATGCAATGAACTAAACCATATGGTGTAGCTCCATAGTGGGTTTTATCTAACACTCCAGATAAGAGTTCTCCTTTCATAATGATGACTTCAGCTTCTGTCATTGTGTTAAGATTATTGAAAGGAGTGCCACCAGCTTTCCAAGGTCTCGGAGGTGTCTTTTGCCAGGCTTTTGAACTAATTTTGGCTTTTCCAATCAAAGTAAGGCATGGCTTACCTTTTGGTGTTGTATTAATAATAATTGTTGACAGTATTTGTTTGCCAGACCAAAGTACTAATGGTTTAAGTATGGTAGGTGGAAGAAGCTTGATTGGTCCTTTGTGATTAGGCAAAGCTTGGAAGACAAGCTGTTGATAGTCAGCTTTTCCAAAAAAGGCACCTCTCAGGGACATCTTCACACCAGAAATGACGTGATCTTGGATCAATCCACTCAATGGCGTACCGTCTTTTGGTACAAGATATTGTTTACATACAGACATGATGTTGTAAGCTTCACTTCTTGCTATCTCATTTTGTGGGAAGTGGGCATTCATTTCATCGCCGTCAAAATCAGCATTGTACGATTTACAGTTGGCATAGTGTAACCTAAGCGTTTTTTCTCCTTTCAAAATTCTTGCTCTATGGGCCATCATACTGGGCTTATGAAGGGAAGGTTGTCGGTTCAAAATCAAGACATCACCATTCACTAAATGTCTATGAACAGTCTTCAGTCCAGATCCTTTATACTCATCAGGTGTTAGCAACCTTTTGGCAAGACTCTTTCTCTTTTGAATAGAATCAGTTGCTATTGTGATCACTCTTCCGTTTTCCATTTCAATTTTCTCAGCGCCTGGATGTTTGTTAGGCCCATTGATAACCATTTTTCTCAATTCATCAACATTCCATTCTGTGACTGGGACAGGGTAAGTAAGTTTCATAGCAAAGGCATCCGGGATGCCTATTTCATCAATATCTACGTTGGGGTCAGGTGTGATGACAGATCGTGCAGCAAAGTTTACTCTTTTGCCCATCATATGCATTCTGATCAAACCAGTTTTCTTTTCAATGATCTGCTTCAAGCCCTGGCTAGATAAGCCTTGACCTTCACAGTTTAAAAGGTTATTGATACTCTTTTGTAACTCTTGCCAAACTATGTGAAGCTTCTCTGGAGGTGATTTGCCTTGGACTGCCTCATAAGCCTGTCTAGGTACTTGATCGAGGCAGTCAATTGTTTTCTTTTGGTCTGAAGATGATAGCACATGTAAAACTGCTCTGGCAGCAAAGGCATTTTGGAGTATGGTCTTATAAACATTAGTTTGAGGGTGTTCAATTAGCTCCCCTCTTAAAACATTGCATGGTCTTACACAGGGAGGTAAGACAGGGACAACATGCATGAAAAATGCATTAGTGATAGGCTGCACCTTTGAATATTTCAGAACAGGGAAGCAATGTTTTAGAATATCTTCGTCATTTTGGGCTATTGCTGTGCAAAAACGCTTGATTTCATCAGGCATTATAATTTTGATTCCTTTGGTACCTTTCTCAGCACCCTCAGCACTAAGATTGTACATGATTTTATTCTCTGAAGTGGTCACCTTAATAAGTTTGCAAGAGCAAAAGGCGCATTTCT
This sequence comes from Brachylomia viminalis, assembly GCA_937001585.2. Classification (NCBI taxonomy): domain Eukaryota; kingdom Metazoa; phylum Arthropoda; class Insecta; order Lepidoptera; family Noctuidae; genus Brachylomia; species Brachylomia viminalis. The sequence goes on along the minus strand of OW443303.2, from coordinate 5,819,402 downwards.
TAGCTGTATTGATAACCCTAAAATATTGATTAATGAACTTTGCTCTTAATTTATCTACATTTTTGTTTTGGAAAGTTTCCACCACTGCATCTCTCTTTTTTAATAGTTTCTGGTATTTCCTAATCACCTTATTGGGTTTGTCAGGGGAGTTTTCATTTCCACTATGAATATCTCCAACATAGTTATCCAAGTCTAAGGCAGCTGTTATGTGACCGGCATCAACTAACTCTAACTGGAGTTTTAGTATAAACTTCATTCTATCATCCATTTGAATTTTGAAGCATTTTAGGCAGCTCACCCGGAAGAGTGAGTAGATGTTCTTGATAAATAATGGATTGACTACAACTAAAGGTAGTTCTATATGCCCAAAGTGTCCTGGGCAGTGTAACAACACATTGTTACAAGTTCCACAGGTTTCATTCCTGTCTCTTAGAGGACCTAGGGCAGAGTCATACAGACCTCCCTTCGAAGCGTTTCCAATGGCGTCAAAACACTGTACATTTGTGATTTTCGAAACACTAAGCTTCTTGACATCTTCATCAGTAAACATCAGGAACTGGACATATTCGGGGTCTACAGACGTCAGACCCGACGCAGACGAGCCGTACGATGACTTGAAAGCCATTCTTAGTATCTGAAATCACATAAATACCTGTAAGTAAATAAATACGGCATGATAACATAACCTACATCACACGCAAAACCACATCTGTACTAAAATATGATAAGCTAACAGCTGTGCCTTGGAAACTCTAGCTTAATTTAAGTACTTACTACAGCATATCCAATATGGTACAATTGTTATTCCGCTTTATTAATTCTTCACAAAAGCCTTTTCACGTTTCACTCAAGCACATTTTTGACATTTGACATGACAGGTTTTGGTCTCAGAACAATAACCATACCAGTCCTGTGAAACTCCGAACAAATTTATATTTCTAAGGGGTTTGTAAGATTGCGTTAGCCAACATTCAGAAACACACGTTAGAATCAGGATGACCAACATTACACCACGAATGACCACATCACGTGACCACACATTCACAATAACAAACAAAACATGTCTGCCTTCGCGTTGCTTTGCTTCGTGTTGTGATTTTTCTGTTTGTTTTTTCCTTTTTCTCTAAGATTTGAGAATACAACTTATCAGAATAATTTCTGTGATTGTGTTAACGTTGAGTCGAGCATCTGCTCATTGGGTCGTCTTAGGGGCGACCTGCTTCTCCGTTTCATCCTCACCTAATTTTACAGAGATATTTACTATTGAAGTGATTTTTGCGATATAATTATTGACTCTATTATTGTTATTATTTCTTTATAATAACGAGACAGTGACTAAGTTTATCATGGGTAAGGGTCACAGAAAATGTGAAGTTTGCGGTATCAGGGAAGCCTTGCATACTGGAAACAAGCTGCATTTTTCCAAGTTTCCATTGGATCTAAACCGGTGAGTACCGATACGCACCTATTGCTAATGTTATTGTTATTGTTCTTCGCGTACAGTATAATGACGCCTTTAGGGTGCTTTGGGGCTCCCGCGGTTCTGTAGCGCGTCTGGCATGTTTACAGAAGCTGATATTGATAGCTTTCAAGCTATCATGCGAAAGAGAACAGCATCCCTGATGCGGAGGATTCGGGGGGGCACCAACAGCATTTTAAAGGTGATTGTGAATAAGCCTGATTGCTCATTCCTGGGGCACTGGACCCGTTAGCACTGCTGCAGGTCTGGTGCCGCGGGAAGCGGACATAGTTATAGGTATTTGAATTAGTTTTGTTTTGTTTTATTTTATTTTTATGTGAATTTTTACTAACATAGTTTTGGAAGTGTTACTAACAACAATATGAATCATGTGTTTGAATTAAATAAATAAATAATGTGATATTGTGCTCATAGCACTACATATTTGTATTACTTAATAGCATCATTCGAATTCGGTAATAAGACCCTCGAATCATCAATTAAGACTAGCTGATACTTTGAATGAAGAAATGTATCATTGTGAACATTTGTGCCTACAGTAATAACTCTATTTGTCTAATCTAAATAAAATTGTAATCTAATTTAGCCTAAGTAGGTTGACTGCTAAAAAAATAAATAAATAAATACTGTGAATATGAAATAAATCTAGAATTTCATATTCCAAGTATAATAATCTATTCTAGTTAGTTGCGCTGATAGTGTAAGTTGGGTGTTTTCCTAACTTTAAATCGAACTAAATAAATTCACAGTCAAACATAGTCTGAATTAACGTTTATATTTTGTATCTTCCAGCTCGAGAGTGGCTAAAAGCAGTTGGTAATGATGAACTGGTGCATCTACCAATACAAAAACTGCATGAACGGCGAAATGTATGTGCTAACCACTTTGCCAAAAAGGATTTCAACAAAAAGGGAAATCGTCTGAAAAGACATGCAATCCCAACTTTGAATTTGATGGCCTTACCTCTCACTGACAGACAATTGGAAGAATTTCCACAACATGTGTATGGGTATTCAGCGTCAAAGGTAACTATAATAAATTCCATAATTGATTTCTCTTAAACATAATACTAAACTGCAGTCCTTGAAAGTTAATTAGAAAAAAAAAGTTTTAGCAGAGCTAAATTCCTATATCCCAGCCGCAAATAATTTGTGTGAAGCACTCTCAAAACATATGTGATATCATTCAAGTGTTCATAACAGCAAGACACTAATAGTTTTTTTTTTTCAGAATCTTTTCCACCAGTTTCTGATCAGAATGAAGATATCCAGGAAGTGCAATCTGGTATGTGAATCAATACTACTGCTTATTCAAATGTCTCGCTGGTGGTGGCATGTGTGTTGGATCCTCAAGTTCCCTTCAAAATGGTTGAGCTAAATGGTGCTGATCCATGCGTCATGTTCGTGAATGGGCGTCGTCAGTTGGGACTGGTTGTCTCTTAGCAGCTGCTGCGGCTTATTTTTAATTTAGTTGTTTATAGTATTTATATATTATTTTTTTATTACGGGCGCTTTTAACATGCACGTCTTTCTACATTGTTCTCATATGTTTTTTAACATTTTTGATTTAATATCCGTGGAGTTTCTTGCCCGTTCTTCTCCATAGGAACCTACCACGCTTTGGAATGGGCAACTAGCTTCATCTTTCTGACTGACTGACCCCTTGACAATTCAAAAGTGCCTGTAATTGGTTTACTTGAAATAAATGCTTTGAGTTTGAAGGTGATAATAATTTACTACACACATAACATCATCAACATAATCAGCCTATAATGTTCCCACTGCTGGGGGACACAGGCCTCCAAAATAAAATAACTTATCATATGTAATGTATCATTTCAGATCTTTTGCTTGAAACAGTGCCATCCACGAGCCAGCAATCGAGACGTATCTTGCAAGACGTATCCGGCACGTAACTTGGCAAGAGTTGTTAGATGCGTTTTTGCTTTCTTTATCTTTTTTCTAAACAGACATGTTTCAAAATGAAATATGGCAATGAACATAGATTATTGACAAACACTAAAAGTGTAATTTTTTTTTGTTGCACTAAGTGTACATGCGCAAACTTACTTTCAATACGCCAAAACCTTGCCAAGTTACGTGCCGGCAACTATACCACTACATTATACTTATGTGTACAAATAAATAAATTTGAATTTGGGTGATACTGTAAAGTTTGGAAGAAATCGGGCTACTCGTGCTTGTAATTTATATAAATTAATAAATGCTAAAATCATATAAATCAGTGTTTTATTTTTACCATTTTTTATAATAAAATAAATTAGTTTTAAAGCCTCGTTAATATCTGCATAGTGCATTCAGTGCATTTCATCGATATCGATGAATTCCAACTATCGATAAGTTTATTGATTTCTATACTATGCGTTGCGCATCCCTATCTGACAGTTCTGCCGTCAAGGTCGTGATTGTCATTGTCAGTGCTACTTAGAATTTTCATGTTGGTAGCCGTGTTTTTATTATGTGGTTGGTATGTAGAAAGTTATCAACTTCTCAAAAACTGAATGTTCTAAGTTCCGCCTCTTCTCTAGTTACATGCTCTGTGAACCATACATGCTCTGTGACAATAACTAAAGGTTTTGGTTGACATTTTGTATAATAAATATGGCAACTTATTGGGTTTAAGAATTTAAAACCGTACTCAAAAACCGAAAACGACACACAGTTACGTTCTATAACTTATAACTTTTTTCATGTGGCAACGTCATTTCAGTCAGTCAACATGGCGGCCCAAGATGAAGTTGACGTATGTGAAAGTTGGGAGGATATGGACGAAATTGGTGTAAGTGTAACTGTGAAAGGCAAACCTGGAGGTTTCCCGCGTCGGAGCTGGCCGCCATGGAGTTGTTTACATGTGGGTTTGTCTATTTCAGTTGGACCAGAAGATCATGCTGATGTCAACTGACTGCGCGCCAGTGCAAACTTCACTCAAAGGTTGCAAGGTTACTGTTGAGGAGAGCGCGTGTATTGGATCTCAGTGCGTGATGCCGGAGCCAGCTATCCGTATCCTGAAGAGGCCGTCGTCGTCGGGCAGTGGTCAGCTGAACGGCGAAAGTCGCGCGCGCCCGGTCAAAACACTTGAACAAAGACAGAAGGAGTACGCTGAGGCTCGTCTGCGGATTTTGGGAGAAGCTCGAAGCCCCGAAGACGTCATTGACGACAAGTAAGGCCGGTTTAATTTATTAAACACTGTGATACTGTTTTACATAACACCCATGTTTGTGGTTTGTGCTGGGTTGTTGTAATCAAAGATCAGACAGGAATACCAACGATTGATGGCCAACACTACTTTATGTTAAAGACTTTTAATGTTGATAAGTCAATAATAGAATCAGCTTTTTATTCAGTACTCCCTTGACTCATCCAGCTAATCCTGGTTTAGAAGTAATGTTCTTATAACCATTACTTGTTTACCAACTAAAAGTTTAAAAAATAGTCTTTATCACTACATTTTCAGCTTCAATGAAAATCTATAGGCATCTACCAGCAATATGCATTTATTGCATCAGAAACAGGTTAGAACAAGGGTGTAAATTTGCTAGACAAATAATGTACCTTCATTTGTCATAATAATAAAGTTGCTTTATGACAAGTTAAAATATCAAGTGATAGATTGATTACTCTTATTTGGATACAATTTGTTTGGATATAGGCTGTTATTTAGCAACTTTTCTTCCAACCTTTTAGGATACCCTTGTTTAGCTACTGAGCTATGTACAACTAAATGGCCAGAAATAACTATGTTGTATCAACATAACATTACTTCACACCTGTATACTCGAAGGGGTAGGCAGAGGCGTTGTTTTGCCAGCTATGTAAACATATGTTACTGTTATAAACATGTTAAGAAACTCCTTTGTGAGAAAAGAAAATACAAATTGTTGATGCTAGGATTTTCTTGTAAGAGCAGCCCTGAGTCTAGATTTGCGCGTAGGTTAATGGCATTAGGCTCACCCCTAATACTTGGAAGTATTAGGGGTGAGCCTATTGCCATTTGCAATTTGCAATTTAGAGGTTTTACTGAATGTAGGTCCTGTAATTGATTTTTCAGTTTCATTAATGAGGTTTAAGTGAAGCCAATAGTTATTGGGGGTATGCAAATTGTGTTGCTGAAATGTATTGTGTTGAAAGATTTAAGTAATGTCTAACTGTAATATTGACTGTAACTTGGTGTACAATATCATTAAAATGAATCTGTTTAACACAAATTAGGGAATTAGTTATTACATCACTTTTATTTCATTTATTATATGTTCATGTGTTGGATACAGGCTTGGCTGATGTTGATGAATTAATGAAAACATGTTAATTTGAGTTTATCATTGTCCAAAGTGGCCCTTTACTTTTAATATGATTTAGTTTAAAACTGTTTGTGTATTCCATTCATGCCGTAAACTGTTGATTCACTTTAAAAAATGGCATTTTATTTGTACTAAAGAAAATACAACAGTGACAAGTTGCAAAATATTAATGTATTATTTTGCTGTTCCAGCCTCAGCCGGCTACAAGACAAGTTGCAAGCAAACAATCTCAATGACAATCAAAATAATGGTAATAAGACAAAAACTCCTCAAACTGACAATAATACCAAAGGAAGGGAACGGAAAGTCCTCAGCCGCCTGCCGCCCGGGGCCACCGCGTCCGGGGTATTCCCCTCCCCGCCGCCCCGCGGGGTTCTCGTCATCCGCACGCCCAGGGGTCCAGATGGCACAAAAGGCTTCCAGAATAGGTAGCACCACCGACAGAATGAATCAGTAAACTCACAAAGACGTAATTCACTTCCATCCATTCGATTTACCCATGTAATGTTAAATTACCAGTTTTGCTGCTGTTTTGATATTAGCATAAAACTTGTTTCACAATTTTTAATTAATTTATAACAGAGTGCTTTGTTGTCTTGTCTAAATTGGATTTAAGTCTATTGTGAACTGCAACTTAATTTAAGTGGAATCACAAACTTTATCATGTCATGACTTTGTATATTTTGCATTCACAAAGTATGCATGTTAGGAATCTTAGTTATAGTATACTTATTCCCCAATTGAGGCAGACTGATTTAGCAAACATTATGATTGTTAGCAGCATTTGCTAAGGTCTCTGATCGATCTAGATACACACACAATACATAAAAATATAGTATGTTTCGCTCTTTGTATAACACGATTTGCTATGGAAGAGCGGACTCTCCTAACACAGGCACTATCTGCCTAAAAGGAGGATCCAATCGCAAACTTTTGTTAATACCTTTACTTGTTCTACCAATAAACTATTTTTTATTACACAGCTAAGCTTCAGTAAAGGCATATTTACACTTTGATTAGTGTAAATGAATATTAAAAGTATTTTCATTGTTTAAGAAACAAGTGGTTGTGCACTAGGAGACTAAATTTCTTTCAATTTAGTATCACTTGTATTAATAGAAGTGTAAATAGCCTTTAGATTTTACCATGCCAATGTCAATTGTAATTTTTATTAATCACAACACCAATTTTATGAAATAGTCGTAAATTAAAAAAGGAAATTAATTAAAAATTGTTGAATCTAATTGAAAAATTGAGGAGTGCTCACTTCAGGGAACAATGTTATTGTTATTATTAACGTTTTTAATTAATAAAACGTTGCAATAGGGTCATAATGAGATTTAATGAAATGAACACTCTTGACTAAATTGTATGTGTGCATTTACATATATTTTTACATCTAGGAGCATAATTTATAGTTACATTTCAAATTGAAAAATTACAGTTAACCAAAATTATATGAATTTAGGAAAATGACTAATGACTATTACCATTGTGTGAATACGATTTATATATTACTAAAAATTAAAAGTTTTAGCATTAAACTTTTTATATACAGTTTTTCTACATGTATAGCGTATTTCTAGGATAAGATATTGCTAATTGTATATTTATAGTATATTATTTTACTATGTTAAGTTTTCAATGCTTGCACATTGTTTGTGTCAATTCTGGCATGCTGAACAACTTTTACATAGAAATCAGTTAAAATATTCTCCTCAGTTTTTCTGTAGGTGTATATTACTAAACATCATAGTCAAAGAGCTTTTGACTTTTAGAATATAAGCAGTGGAGTTTACACAAACTTTGTGAAATTGCATTTAAAGTGTGACTGATATTGTGTGTATGTGATTTGACCAGATATTATTTTGATTATAATTGTTTTGTGCGATATTATTTATAAAGATTGTATCAATAAGACTGCAGTGACCTTACTGGGCCTACATAGTTGTACGAAAAAAGTATATTAAAATCTTTCTTGTGTCAAGATACTTGCAGTCTAGTAAATTTTAGCTAATATGCTAGGTACATACTAAATTAAAATAAATATAATCAAAATAATGGTGGTCACACCAAACCAACGCTAGTGTAAGTCTACATAATATGTAAAAGGATTGTGATATAGAATAATTGTCTATTGCAAACCTTAACTCGACTGTGAAGTTGACTGTACAGGATACGGAAATACACTCTTATTATTTGACATGTACTTTTAATATTGAACTTATAGGATTCGTTATAAGAAGTTCAGGGATAGCTTATCAAGTCGGTACTTTAACATCTTAAGTAGGACCAAGATAATTCATTTGAAAATATAAAGAATGGAGTTGAAAGTGTACAACTGAAAAAAGTTGTATGCAAAATGCCTCTAATAAAAATACGAATTCTTGCAGAAAACCTCACATCTCAAATACTCGTATCTATAAAATGTTATAGGTTTTCTGTGTATATAAAAAAGTGTATGTTTGAGATTTTGAACCAGTGCCAATGTTATTGAAGTGGCCAAAAAACAGTCAAAAACTGCCTTGACCGATATTAGAGGTGCCAATTTCAATAATTTGAAAAGATTAATTATTAGTTTGAATAATATACCTTCACGATTTAAATGTGCCATCTAGCGGGGCAGGTTTTAAGCAACATAGGTGTACCGTCGAAACGAAAAGTAGTATCAGGGCAGGTAAACTGAAGGCTCATATCTACAAGACAACATTTGACGCGCGACGTGATGCACAACGTGTTGCTCATCGTGTTGAACGGCAACGGGGACCTTAAGTTTAGTAACGTTGTCATGTTGCGGGCCAGCTGGCAACGGCGCGCGTTGTTAAGCAACGTTGCCGAACGATCTTAGCGTCACGTGTTGCAATCTATGGCAATGGCTGCACTCTCCTTACGGCAGAAGGACAGTGCAATCATTTCCATAGATTATTCTGACTTTTCGCCATGTTTTATATAAGGTAGTCAAGGCACAAGGCACCTCACTTAAGAGCGTTTATACCTTATGAGTGGCAACGTCGCAATTTAGTGTCATATTTCGTGGTTTTAAATTTTTATCATTTAATCGGAGCTATATTTTAAAAATCTGTTTAATTAACTTTTTAGAATTTTATGTGAAAACTGTGTAAAAGGTAAGAAATCGTTGCGTTTACAGTTCTATTTATATGCAAATAATACATTGGACACTTGCAAGGCGTTATTTGCATTGTAAAATAACTGTAAGCATTACGATTACTTACTTTTTAAACACTTTCACGTAATTCTAAAAAGTTAATTAAACAGATTTTTAAAATATTGCTCCGATTAAATGATAAAAATTGAAAACCACGAAATATGACACTAAATTGGCTCCAAAAAAAGGCTCCAGATTCAATTCTGCATATTTTATCAAAGCTTAATGGCCATACGTGTCAGACATAACTCTGTTAAAAGATAAGTATAGAAGCAAAGTAATGAATGACATCAGAATTTGGCTGATGGTGCACATATTCAGCATAGTCCATGTTCATTTGTTTACTGTCTAACGGCTGATTACATTGAATAATAAACTTTATCATCATTGACTTGCAGTTTGCAGTACAAACGACCGCGACTGAGTTTCATTTTTCAGTTAGTAGAACTCGGCACTTTAAGCACTGATAATAAAGTTAATTGTTCAATGTCATCCGTTCTAATTAAAGTAAATACACTGTTAAAAAAAAAACGGCCGTTCTGCCTTGCTTTAAATAGTTACCTACGTAGTGTATAGATGGCGTTAGTTTACTGTACCTACATGTACCTAACGATTTATATACCTACCCTGCCATACATTTTCATTTTCATTCTTTATGTTTTATTGGATATGTGTATCAAATAGAAGTGTTAATTGAAATTATAATCATTATTTATACTTTTATCGACGCGCCTATTTATAAGATTCTCTGTTATGTAGTATTTTGTACTGGATAATGTTACACTCGGATGTGGACTGTAAAGTAGAACTATTTTAACTGTATGTTTACTAGGAAAATAAAATCAGTAAGGTAGCCTGCTGATGAAGTATGGAACTTGAAGTATTTTACTGTTTCTTATGACTAGTTACTACACAGCCTATGAGGACCTCCCGAAAGGGGGTAACTGCCCTTTAAGACACCAAATTGGTCAAAAAAGCGGATCGGTGAGCACTGAGCCTTAAAACTTAGGGTATATTCTCTACTGGCCTGTGAGTCTGGCCTATCTGATACAAAAAATAGTAAGAACCAATTGTGTCTTTTATTTTTAGTATAATATAAAAGTTTTTATACGACCGAATAGTGCATATTAGCTGTTGATCGAGACACTCGCTAGAACAACAAACTTGTCAAATACAAACATTGTTGTAACAATAATTTATTTTAAAATAAAATATTAGTCATCTCATGTTCTTTTTTTTGCAAGAAATGCCACGTTCACATGGCGATGATCAGTATGAAATGATACTGTTAAATTTTCGGATACTTGGCAGTTTCAAACTGCGATTGATTCTAACCTTATTAACTGTTATTTGACGTCTGATTAGGGATTCCAATCCCGCAGCCTATCTTTAATCCCGGTATTTGCGGGATCCATACAGAAATTAATAATATTTAAATAAGGTAAAAAAAACTATGAAATAATCAACATAGCTTCACTTTTACACACATCAAGTGTCTAAGGATCAAGGTATTAAAAATATAATACTTATTTTATTGTCCTATTGAAATGATATAAAAATATCTATTATGAGGGAGGTTATCATAGACTAATATATATAAACCAATGACTACCATTGATATAAACTGAGATAGACTGGCAACTGTCAGTTTGATCATTTCTTAGCGTTGAGCGACATCTGTACGCTACACAGAGAACTAAACGAAATATATCAATAGCTACGTATAGATAGGTTCATAGATAGTTCACAAAATATCAAATGTAATGAATCGACCAATTTGCAATAAAAAATTAAATACTTTATCACAGAAAATAAAGCAGATAATTCCTCATACAAATCAGTCAAATCAGTACATTTAATATCTCTAGAACTGTTCATCAAAATAATATTTAGTTAGGAATAGGTTGAGATGAACAGTCAGGAAATAATACAAAATTATGTTAAAAATGTATTTATTTTCCTAAACATTTAGTACTACTCCAGTTTGCCTTTCTCGTTTCCTTCCCTTTCTTTTATTAAAATGCTCTCGAGCCTGTAGAATAATGCAGTCCATCTCATTACAATCCGCTTCAGTAAAATTATAAAAGCTCTTGCCAGTGAGAACATTGCTGACTTCACTGCACCAATTCATAATGAAGAATGCGACACTTTTATTCAATAAATACTTATTTAATGTATTTTTATGTTCTTTCCATGTAAGAAAATTAAAGTCAATAAGTAGAGTTACTATTAAATTTACATATTGTACAATTTGCTTTAAATGTGCATCAGTTTTTAACACCTCTAAAGTGATGTGTTTCACTTGGGCAAAGTAGTCAAACAATGATCGAGAAGGATAGCACAACCATTTCAAATGAAGAGATGGAACGGCCAATTTACAAAGTCTGTTTTTTGGGTACAGAAACACATCTTGAAAGTGTCGACCACAGATTCTTTGAGTTCTGTAGACAAGGTTGCTATCCAGACTCGCAATACTACCTCCAATACTCTTGATCCAATTCTGAAACTTTACTGCCTCGTTCTCAGGATTTGGAAAGTAATGTAGAGGTATGCCTGAAAATAAAGTAAAATGACTTTACTTGGACTGACTGATATGTGATTTATAGTCTGCTACTATTTTCTGGTATGGTGCTGGTATGAACTACATGAAAAAAGCATGTCATGGTAAAAGGAACCGGTCAAGTGCAACTCGAGCATAACAACTTATAAAAGTTGGAAAACTTAAATTTGCGTGCTTAAGCACTTACTTTGTATGAAATTAACTACAAATATAAGCATGTATCGGTTTATTCTGTGATATAACTATAGATTACCAATTTTCGGACTTTTTCCGTAATTTGTACTGTTAGTTCCTACTTCTTGCCAAATTTTATGATGATGGATAAAATTCCATCCAAATCGATTCAATGTTATAGTGAGAGACATGATTGAGGTTGAAATTATTATAACATAATTATATGTAGTTTCGCCTACCATCTTTTGCTACGACTGGGCACCCAGGAACACAGCAGACGTTTTGAGGCATTGTGAAAAATGTAAAATAACACTATACTGAGATATATGGTCCGTAAGGAGGGCCTATCTACTATAGATCACAAACACTTTCACAAAGTACAGTTTATGCTGAAATTTCGGTATTTCTGGAATATATGGAGGAACTAAATTTCAACTCAAATATATATTAGTCTACAACTCAACGTTATAGCACAAAAACACCAAAAATTACAAGAAAAATGCGCACGGGCATGTAAACACACAAGTGAGAAAATTCTTGTGACGTAAATACTTAGTGTTGCTAACGTTTAGGATCAGAAAACTACTCTTATGATTCTATCATCGTAAAAATATCATATAAAATACAAAATTATAGTTATTTATTTTATGAATAAATTCCACTAGGTTGCTAAATCATATATTAGGTGCAACTAGACTAATTAAAGAAAAATAGCAAAATCAACAATTACTGTAAAGTACCAAATATTTCAAGCAAAAAAAAGTGGTAACACTGTAATAAAAAGTTCTAAGTGTAGAAGATAGATGGCACTTTTCACAATAAAAAAAAATGTTCTAAGTTACCAGGGCATGGAGGTTATCAGCAACTGAAGGAACACGGGTCGGTTTTAGTCAGTAAGAGTGACACGCCCTCCCGCTCCGCCCAGAGCGGGAGAAGTTATTTGATGATTTCCCATGCCCAAAAAAAAAGGAGGTTATCGTAGAAAAACCACCTCTTCCTCTTCATTAATACAGTATAATTTGAAATGTAAAAACAAAAGTTAACAGTTAAACACAATAGGCACGTTGCGAACGAAGACCCTAAAATTGTAATATCGCGTAACAAGGGCGACACGAGGTAGGCAAGTGGCGACATGCGCGGAACTATGGAATACACGTCTACGCAGTAAGCGCGTGGGCAGCGGACAATGACTATAAATCCTCTTGACTGCTCATACGGGCGACTCAGGCTCACGACACATATTTATGAAATTGCACTTATATCAGATGAAACTATGAGTGACCATTTTAGTATTGACCAGTTATTGGATCTCTCCACACGCGATTATTTTGATAACTTTTTTAAACATTTCTGCTTATATCAAATTAATTATGAGTTCTTGTTCAATTAAATGGTGTGGGAAATCGTCTAGAACATCCAGCTATAAAAAAGATGGCATAACTTTTCATCGGTAAGTAAAATATATTTATAATTTAATAATATTATGAACAATTGCAGGGCTCAAGCTAAACTAGTTGTTTACGTTTAAGGCACAAAAAAAGTATACCACGTTGATGTCTTTTTGAAAAGTCCCTTTCTCTCACTAGGTATTGTCAATAAGTCTGTCCCTTTCCATCTGTAGGTATAGATAGAATGGGAAAGACGCATTGCTATAGTGTTGTGACAACTTCGAAACAAAGTATAAATAATATTGACGATAAAAATTACGATGTTTCCTAAGTGTAAAAAAGTTAATGTTTACATTTTAGATTTCCAAATATTCCAGAAGTGAAAGAAAAGTGGATTAATGCTGTTAACAGGGAAAATTGGTTTCCAAAAAAATATAGCATTGTTTGTTCAAGGCATTTCACGGCAGATTGCTTTGAAACCTTAAAGAACCGACGCCGTTTATTTAGTTCAGCAACACCGACCCTGTTTTTGCCTGTTTTGGTATGTTTTATTATTACATAATTATTTCAGTTATTTTTTTTAATTTTAAGAAAAAAAATAAGAAGTACATGTAAAATAAAAACTTTATAATTTACAGGCTTTACCAAATAAGACAGCTGATCTATATATGCATGGTTCTAATTTACCTGGGCCTTCCCATCTAACTAACTCACAAGTAAGTTAATTTACTCTAACGACGTGATTCGTGATCCTAGGCCGCATTGTTACAATATTTAATGCCTGATGTATAATTACAGGATTTAGTATCAATAGGTCAAACTTACGATCAAATACCCTCCCAGAAATGCAAATTTGATGATCATAACGTACCTGGAACTTCCTATGATAATGTCCCCGCCGTAAGTTAATTTTCATTTGTTTAATTTCACTGTTATATCAATAGTGCTCCTATCAGAAGTCAGATTTTTATGCTTTACAGAATTCACCTACCGTAAAAGTCGAGCAACAAGTTGAGGACTTGACTCCACGAAAACGCAAAATGAAGCGCCATATACACCATTTAATATTTTCACTTAATAAAAGCAAGAAAAATATTAAGAGGCTTCAAGACAGAAATAGAGTGCTTACCAAAAAAGTGGCCAATCTACAAGAAATTTTAAATACGTTAACAAAAAATCTTATATAACTTCCGAGAACGAAGATATTTTAAGCAGCATAGGTGTTCAAAATAGAGAAATAGTTAAACGCCAAATTCTAAAATCTTTAACAGGTCATATACCAAACATTAAATATTCACCGGAACTGCGAGCGTTCGCTTTAACACTGCACTTTTATTCGCCGAAGGCATACAATTTCGTCAGAAAAACTTTCAGTACCTGTTTACCTGCTATATGCACGCTAAGATCTTGGTACCAGTCCGTTGATGGAAAACCAGGATTCACAAAAGAAGCACTAGATACAATCAAAAGCAAAGCAAAAGAATCTGATAAGAAACTTTACGCCACTATTATATTTGATGAAATGGCTATCAGAAGTGGTGTTGAATATCATCCTCAAGGAAGAAGATACTATGGGCACGTAAGTTTTTGTACCAACTTGAAAAACGGATTGTCAAGATGAAGCCAAAGAGGCACTTGTGTTTTGTTGGTAGCATTAAATGCTAGCTGGAAAATTCCAATTGGATATTTTTTGATAAATGGCATCAATGCGGAACAAAAGGTTGCCCTTTTGACTCAAGCCATCCATTTAGTAGAAGATGCCGGTGTACATATCAAAGCCATTACGTTTGACGGCTGCCCAGCAAATATTAACATGGCCAAAAAGTTAGGCTGTAGTTTCGATATTGATAATATAAATTCCACTTTCAAAAATCCTTGCAACAACTCAAAAGTTGCTGTTTTTTTAGATCCGGCCCACATGATAAAAATTGTGCGAAATGCCTTCGAGTTTTATACAATTTTGCAAGACAAATGTGGTGAAAATATTTCATGGCAACATCTTGTTAACTTAAACAATCTACAGATAGCGGAAAATTTTCACTTGGCTAATCGGCTGAGAGCTGCTCACATTTTCTCTATTTTATTTTTTTATTTTTTCCCAAGAGGAACAACAAACAGCTACAATATAAAACATAGAAACAAGAAATACACAAAACATATAGACAATATTGCAGCCCACAACGCTGTTCACAGATTAACGATAGGATACAACACAGTGAAAATAATCGCTAGGGTTACAATTACATTTTTTTTTTTTTTTACTAACTTAATGAATTAACAATCGTGTTTAAGATTTATATAATACGTATACTATAATATATATGTATATAATACTCAAGAAATGACATAAAAAACAAACGTAGAATAAAACTCAAGAAAGCTCCTTAAGAATAAGACTTTTGAACCTACAGGGAGCACATGCAAAGATGTCTATATGTTCAAAAGTCCTATTGTAGGAATCGACCATTCTGCGAACAGGCGAGCGCAAGCCAGTATTGGACTTGCAAGTACCCACTGAAAATAATCTGCCAGCGCGCACCTGTCGCTTGTGGACTGTCCTAGGAACCGCATAGCAAATCATGTTGGAGAGTTCAATGCTGTCAAATTTATTTCTGACAATACTATATAAATTCATAGCTTCTAAGTACTTACGTCTATTTTCAAGTGTTGCGAGCTTATACCTCGCAAGCAAATCTTGGTATGGCAAATAATATCCATAACATCTGTAGTGCATGGTACGCAGAAACTTATATTGAACACACTCAATCATTTCAACATACTTTTTGTAGTATGGACTCCAGACAGACACGGCATATTCCAGTTGAGAGCGTACTAGAGATTTATACAAGCAAATATAGGAGAAAGGCTTCTTAAAATCGACTGTTGATCGCATTACAAATCCGTATAATTGATACGCTTTATTAACAATCTTTCCTATGTGTAGGTCTAAGCAAAGCTTAGAATCTAGGATAACGCCGAGATCACGAATAAAGTCCACTTTAAGTAGGGGGGCATTGCACAAAGTGTATGTATAGTTTATTTTCGTTTTGTTTTTCGTGAAGTTTAAAAAGTTACATTTGGGCAAACTTAGTTGCAACTTATTTTTTTGGCAATAATAGGATAGTCGGTCCAAATCTTGTTGCAGCAGAAGGCAGTCATTTGTTTGTCGTATCGCTCTATATACCTTGAGGTCATCGGCATATAGTAAAAACTTGGTGTTGCGAAAGCATTGACTGATGTCATTGATGTACAGAATAAACAAAAGGGGACCAAGTATAGAGCCTTGAGGCACACCAGAGGTGACCTGTGCGATGTTAGATTGATGACCATTGATTACAATCCTCTGACTGCGATTGGTTATATAAGAGGTAAACCACCTCAGAAGATTACCACGGATTCCGTTGAACGCTATTTTATTTAGTAGTATTTCATGGTCCACCTTGTCGAAAGCCTTACAGAAGTCCGTATACACTGCATCCACTTGTACACGGCTGTCAACACAATCAAATAAAAAACTAGAAAATAATAATAAGTTAGTATTTGTCGACCGCCGTTTGACAAAACCATGCTGTTGTTGAATTATGATGTTGTGGAGTACAGGATAAATTGCGTTATGGACTAACCTTTCAAAGAGTTTCGACAAGGTAGACAGGATGGAGATGGGACGATAGTGTTCAACGTTGCGTTTGGATCCACTTTTGTGAACGGGCACAATATACGCATGCTTCCAAAGTTTAGGTACAACTCCCTCAGACATACATTTATTATAAATAATAAATAGAGGTTCGCAAATGGAAGTCGCAGTATTCCTAAGGAAGTAAGGTGAAAGTCCGTCAGGTCCAGGGCCTTTCGCTAGATCTAGGGTTTTAAGCTCCTTTAATATGTTCTCTTCACTAAACGAAAGTTCACAAATAGAGACATCGTGTAGTGCGTTGTTGTCCAGCGGAGGCTTCCAATGAGGTAACGAAGGAGATGTCGGTTCATATACCGAGTAAAAAAAGTCGGAGAACATGTTACATAATGGTATGTAACATGTGTAATGAAATGCTGAAACAAATGATCCAGATATGGATCTAGATCATTTGTTTCAGCATTTTTGTATTGAAGCTTAGATGGGATTCCAGGTTTATCTTTTCGATTAGAAATATAGGTCCAGAAGTGTTTTATATTTTTGCTTAGACTGTCTTCTACAGAACTGATGTACGAACTGAAACACTTAAGACATGTATCCTTAAACTGTTTTCTATAGTTAGAAAATGATTCATAATCAGAAATGTTATTATATTTCTTCCACTTAATCCATGCCTTTTCTTTCTTTTTAGAAATATTTATGAGAGTACGAGAGAACCATATGGGATAGCTAACTGATCTAAGTCGGGCTAGCGGAGTGTCTTGTTTAATAATATTATCTATTTCAGTGTAGAATTTAGCCAGAGCCTCTTCAGAATTCATAGGGCATAGCAGTTCAGACCAGTTCAGTTGCTGTATGTTATGATTAATATTGTCAAAGTTGGCCTTGTGAAAACAATATTTGTGAAGAGGAGCTTTAGTCATCGGGGTGCTTTTGACGTTCAAACAGGTCTCACACATCAGGGCAGGATGGTAGGTGTCTATCGGAAGTAATGTAGTTGAGATGTGAGAAATAATGCAGTGGTTGTTGGAAATTACTAGGTCAAGAATTTTACCTTTGTCATTCGCTATGTTGTTATATTGAGAAGCACCCAGAAGTGAAATCACGATATTTAAATTTACGCAGGCCGAGGTTCCTCCAGAATATGATGTAGCAATGTTCGATATATCAGTTGCAGAGGATACTAGCCAATTAGCTTCTGGGAGATTATATATTTTACTTTTAGAGATATTCTCTAAAAGTAAAATAATTAAAGTTAGCTTAGCTACCCAAATTTTTAGCAAAAGTGTGTCAGATGCACTTACATTCTGCAAAGAAAACCTCAATTTACGCGAATTTGAGGAAGTCACACCTACATCACGTTTTTTAGTCATGATGAATGATTTACACTCGAGAGCAATGAATCCGGGTCACTTAAAGAATCCTAAAAATCTCGGAAACTGAAAATGCTAGGTTAATGCAATAAATTGTATTTAATAGACAATGTAATACTCCTTAAATGAAGGTATTAAAACTTCTTAGTTATTGTAAAGTTATATCATAAAAAAATCAAATTTGAAAAAGGGCCACTTTCGAAGATGGAACTACGAAATTACAGCATTTGGTTTTGCTTTTGTTTGTAATCTGTCATTTATGTGGGTACATAAACCATGTTGATAGTGCTCTATATTCATTATTCAAGCTGAAATTATGTCGCTTACGCCTGAAGAATGCACCAGAATACTTACAATGCTGGAAACCGGCCGGAGTCAGCGCGATACAGCCAGGACTGTCGGTGTGTCGCTGTCAACAGTACAAAGAGTTCTCCGACGTTACGAAGAAACTGGTTCTAACCTACGCAGACCAGGAACGGGCAGAACCAGGTGTACCACAGCACGAGAAGACCGATACTTGGTGAACACCATGCTTCGAAATCGCTTTCTCACAGGAACTGAACTCACCAATCAGTTTCGACGCCTCGGAGGAAGTAACCCAAGTGCATGGACAGTAAGACGTCGGCTTGCTGAATCTAACTTAAAACCCCTTAGACCTGCAAACGGCCCTAAACTGGAGCGTGGGCATCGTATTTCAAGACTAAGATATGCCCAGAGCCACGTAAATTGGAGTATTGAAGATTGGTCAAAAGTTATGTTCTCCGACGAATCAAAATTTATGCTCTACAAGCACGATGGAAGACACAGAGTGTATCGAAGACCAGGGGAAAGATTCAAGCAAGCATGCATCGAAGAAAAAGTAGCCTACGGTGGTGGGTCTGTACTTGTGTGGGCCGGAATTTCTTCTGAAAGTCGCACAGAGCTGGTGATCATAGAAAACGGCTCTTTAACTAGCGTAAGATATGTGGAAGAAATCCTCAATGATCACGTTGGTCCATTTATGGTCAATTTAGGTGAGGATGCTATATTTATGCATGACAATGCCCGACCTCATACAGGTAGGATTGTGAATGACTACCTTCAAGAGATGAACATTACTCGTATGGAGTGGCCAGCGCGCAGCCCGGATATCAACCCGATCGAGCATGCTTGGGACGAGCTAGGCAGATGCGTAAAACAACGAAACCCTCCCCCAATCACGCTTCGTGAGCTCAAAATTGCTCTCACAGAGGAATGGGAGAATATTCCCCAAAATCGTATAAGGAACTTGGTGTACAGCATGCCAAACCGCGTAAACGCAGTAATGGAAGCACGAGGAGGCAATACGAAGTATTAAAATTCAAGAAAATCGTAATAAAGTTCAAAAATTTCATGTTTCCTATTTTTGTTTTAAGGAGAGATCAGCAGTTTTTTTCTTTATGTAATTTTGTGTTAATAAAATGTATTTTTTTTTACTTTCATTTAAGGAGTATTACATTGTCTATTAAATACAATTTATTGCATTAACCTATCATTTTTAGTTTCCGAGATTTTTAACATTCTTTAAGTGACCCGGATTCATTGCTCTCGAGTGTATTTGACATATTAGACTCGCACACCCATGGGTATGGCTTAAAAAGAGCGGTCAATGAAGAAAATGCTGCACAAGTTTTAACAAAACTTAAAGCGACGAAAGATTATCTGTTAAACATGGTAACAGAAATTAAGTTACGAGATTCTACACAAACACAAACGGTTCTATTAGTGAAATCGCCTAGATATACCGGATTTTTAGGATTTTGTGTATGCATAGAAAGTGCAATATTCCTCATCCAGGACGTAATTTTAAATACAGACTGTGCAATGAAATTCCTTCCCCTACATAAAATAAGCCAGGACCATTTAGAACATTTCTTTGGCAGCATAAGGTGTCATGGCGGGTCTAACAATAATCCTAGTGCTAGGCTGTTCGAGAGCATTTATAAAAAGCTCCTGACTTACGCTCAAATCAAAAATAGTGGAAGCGGTAATTGCTCCGCGTTTGACCAAATATCTATATTACAGTGTACATCTGCAGTGGAGCGCATTAACGTGACTACAAGACACATGAATCAAAACACAATCGATATTGAGTCCAATAGTAACGAAACCTTTGAATTTCCTGAACTGGAAGACATTTCAGAGTTTAGTGAGAAAGTCGTTGAATACATGTCCGGTTACATCGTCCATGCTTTGATAAAAGTCTTAAAATGTCAAACATGTATTGGAGCTTTGATTGGTGAGGCGAACGTAAATAGCTTGCAATATAAAAAAGATATTTATAAAAACAAGTTGCTTCATGCATCCACCACCGTAATAGAAATTTGCCGCCGTAGTGAAATTTGTATTAAAAAAACGATCAAAGAAAATGGGTCCAAAATACTACCACCAAAATTTAATACCGACTACTTTATTCGACTAGTTCTTAAAACTTTTATAGGCTACAATTTATTCCCCGAAATAGATTTCCATCAATTCGAAATAGAAAGCACAAACCATTTAATTGATTTAGCAAGGTGCGTTATAAAAAAGTACGTTGATGCACGCCTGTCATTTTTTACAAAAAATAATAAAGACCCCAAATCTTTTATCCGGAAAACTTATACTAAATTGATTCATTTTAAAAACCAATGATTGTCTCGTTGAGGAGGATCGTCCAACCTAGGCGCAAAATTCAAATTTTCTTTGGATTTTTTTCGATTATTTAACCTTGATTTAATTTTAGCATTGATTTGAATAAAGTAAAATGTACGTAAAATTTAAAATGTGTTACATAAGTGTTTTATTTGCACCCAGTTAACGCCCAATCAGTATAGTTAAAAAAAAATTAATTAATAGACATCGTAATGTTCGATTTTATCGATATTAGGTATTGTAGAAAAACTGACTTGTACATCACTATGTTTGGAACATTCGTCCTGACATTGTTGCATCGGCCAATCACAACCGCTGTATTTTCTTCGTCCCCCGACCCGCAGTGGTGAGTCATGTGCCTAGACGAAATCGGTCTATCAGCTCTCAAGTGGTTTAATTCTCTTTGGCAGCGGAGGACTGGCGCGTTCGGCGCCTTCCTCGCAACAACCAGGCGACGGTAAGAGATAGCTAATTCCATGCAGAGACTACAATATAGTATAGGATAATTCCATGTATCGGGGCGGTACGCGACCGCGGGACGCTCGCAGGACGTAATTGTGTATGGTTTGCTACGGATAGATTAAATAAAATGTTTTCGTATGTGTGGATCGACGTACTCTCTGCTGTTGCATAAAGACTTCGCGATTTTTCACCTAGTTAATTCTGACAATAAAATGTGATAAAAACATAAAAATAAAAGTTTTTAAAGTCCATGGATGGACTCAAGTGTATTAGCTCGAGACGGTGGCGCGGCGGGCAAATTACATTAGATACTGATGATATAATGGTGTAGGTACCTACATGCTTCTCTCCAGTCCCGGAACACGCGGGACTGGAAAATGACGCGGGATTTCGGTATTGCAGGATTGGAAGCCCTACGTGTGATCCTAACTTTTTACCGTAAAACATCGTGCAATACAGCGCCGTGTGAACTGCCGCTAACACTCGTAAATAACACGAAGGATATCCCGCGAAATGACTACGGGGGTCACACTGAAAGTTTTTAGAATAGGCCAGTATGAAAAGCAGCCGATGATTTTTTTTTTTAAATTTCGAATTGGGAACTCTTTGGGAATTTGTAGATGAGTAATGAACTCATACGTCATTTATTTTTACAAAAGTGTCTGTCGTGCGTCGAAATTTGTATTTTTTATTGTTAATTAAAATGGTAACACCAATTACATTAATTAACATAGAGATTTAAACAGGCTATACAAAAATATTTCAAATATTAACATGTAGGTAGTATTAAGTTATTATTGGGACGAGGTCTATGTGGGCAGTTATCTTCTGATGAATAAAAGCACTTTCTTCTATATTTGGAGTTTTATTTCTTTTCAGACATTGTTTGCTCAAATCATTCTTTAGTACACTCCATAGACAAGCTAGATTCTTGTTCTATAGACAATGTACATAGAGTTGCCATCTTACATTTTTGGTCTATCAACTATCGACTAAGCTATTACCTTATCAGGTAGATAATAGAGGACAACCTAGCATACTTACTCTCACAAAACATCAGACATAGGTACACGCATGATTCTACTCCATTCATCAGCAAACAGATCACATTCAGGATTGGTGGTCAGGAGGATGTTATGCATCCTTATAGCACGACACACAGGGGACTCAGCTCTGGCTACAGTGTTAGATAACGGCGGCGCAAACAGATTGCGTCGACGGCTTTGGCGATGTCCGATATATTTGTCGAGAACTCATAGGCGACATAAAAGATAGTGGAGTTCGGGACCGTCGATGCGTCCTCTAAGAGTTTTGCAGGCTACTGTGAGCCCTAGAAAGCCTCGTCTAAACTCCAACGAGTTGAAGCCCAAAGGTCCTAGCAGGTAATTAGTAGGGTGAAGTGAAACATATTTTTATACAGAAATCTCAGGAAAGTATATAATATGAACCTTTTCCAGAGTTAATGCATGAGGCGTTGTGTAGGGATGCCAGATACAGGCAACAGCTTCAAGTTTACTATGAACCAAAGTGGTGTACAGTACCTTAATTACATCTGGGTGGTGAAAATCAAGGGCATTTCGCAAAACAAAACCCAAACGCCTAAAAGATTCCATGGCCAGAGTGGAGACATGATCTCTAAATGTCAGACCAGTGTCAAAGGTCACGCCCAGGTCCTTTATTTTGGTCACACGACTTATTACTTCACTACCCAATAGCATTCTCTGTCTACGACCCAATCTGTAGTTACAGTGGAGTAGTTGACGTTTTCGACTTACGTCATGACGTAACACTTACTAGTATTAAAAAAGAGTTTATTGATCATGCTCCACTCATATTTATAGCATCAATGTCCCCTTGTAAAAGTAATGCAATCCGCGACCGTATCCATTTGAACTACTAGTTTTAGGTCATCGGCGTAGAACAAGCATTTTGCGAACCTAAACTTATTTAAAATATCATTGATCATGATAAGGGAAAGCAGTGGACCAAGCAGGGATCCCTGACTCACGCCTGAGCGGGTATTATAAGGTTCAGACTCAACGCAACCATATGCCTAACAAACTGCCTGCGGCCGCGCAGATAGTCCGCAAAGATGTTCAGAAACTCAGACGAGAAACCTGACGCCTCTAATTTCATCAAGAGCACGTCATTGTCTACCGTATCGAACACTTTGTGGAATTTGGACATC
This sequence comes from Brachylomia viminalis, assembly GCA_937001585.2. NCBI lineage: Eukaryota > Metazoa > Arthropoda > Insecta > Lepidoptera > Noctuidae > Brachylomia > Brachylomia viminalis. The sequence continues at coordinate 5,796,010 of OW443303.2, read as the reverse complement.
CACTTGCCCCCCACTTTCCAAAACCCCAGAAATGTAATCGACGTGAGTCATCAGATTCGAATTGACTGAGCGGCCTTGGCGAAAGCCATGCTGGGCATCAGATAGAAAGGCATTTATACGTAAATAGATGTAGGTACGTGTGGAGTAAAACCTTCGCAAGAGTTGGCAAGACAGCAATAGGCCTGTGTTCCACCACAGATGATTTGTCACTAATTTTTGGAATAGGAATAACACGCGAGATTTTCCATTGCTCAGGGTATACTGGTAGACTGAAGGGCTAGATTAAAGATAGAGCAGAGAGGAGTTGCCAGGATAACGTGGAATCCCTTGAGGATAAAAGCAGGGATGGAGTCAGGTAATGGTTTTGAGTACCTAGAGAACATTTTCGTTCAATGATTTATTATGACTTTCGATGCGGCTTACTCAACAACAATGTTACGATAGACTTCGATTAGTATTTCATGACTAAGCCCCATCCCATCACATGGTTTAATGAGTTTAAACGTGGTCGAAACAAACTCAATGATGATTCGCGAGAAGGACGTCCTTTTACGGCCGCGACTAGGTACTGAAGATAACGTGAGTGCTGTGCGGTAATGATAGAAGCTGATAGAAGAGTGACATATCAACAGATTTGGGCAGCTTTAGGCATTGGTATGAGTCAAGTACAAAACGTCTTACATGAACATTTAGGCGTCAGAATGCTTTGCAGGTACTCGATGGATACCTCATAATTTGACTGAAGATCAAAAACGCCGTCGTTTGGATTGGTGCCGCTCAATGCTTGAAAAGTATGTAGGAGGTGACTCGAATCCTGTATATGACATCGTCACAGGTGATGAAAGCTGGATATATTGTTACGAACCCGAAAACCAAAAAACAATCTGCGCAATGGATGTTGAATGGATGGATTCGAAGATTTGCCGACAAAAGTAAAGAAGGGTTGAAGTCAAGGGAATAAGATAATGCCTCATTCATTGGATGGACGGATCATTTAGCCACAATAAAATTGTTCTAGAAGATAAAAATACTGTTACTGCAGATTGGTATGTCGGTAATTTTTTTTTTTTTTTTTTTAATCGTTATCCCACACTATAAGGAATTTATCCTGTATCGTGGGTGAGTTTACAAACATTTAAACGCACATACACAAACAGCCAGACCCGGAACAACTACTTGCAGGTCATACAAATATTTGTTCCGTGCGGGAATCGAACCCGCGACACGAAGCGCAGCAGTCAATCGCTTTAACCACTGCGCCAACCGTGCCGTCAGTCATTGTTTACCAGTTGTCTTGGAAAATGTTAGACAGCAGCGCCCAAGAAGCAGGATCCTCCTCCACCACGACAACGCTCCAGCTCACTCCGCCAGAGGGACTATCGAATATTTGTCTATCGAAAGTGTGGAGTTAGTACCTAAGTCATCCTCCTTACAGTCCTGACCTGGCACCTTGAGACTTATATTTATTTCCAAAAATAAAAGATAAACTTAGAGGAATTCCTTTTATGAACCCTGAAGATGCCGTGGCTGCGTTTGAAAAAGGAGTGGAAAATATCCCTAAAGAAGAGAGGGCCCACTGCTTCAGTCAATGGTTCCATCGCATGCGACGGTGCTTAGAAAGGAACGGAGACTACTTTGAATAGCAATAAAAATATTAACAGGCTTCTACATCATTCCGTTTTTTATTTTCTAAGTACTTTCAGTGTGACCCAGGTATTATAACACCTACCTACAACAGTTAGCGTACCGCGAAACTGGTTAATAGGTTGGTTGAGTGTATAGTCCACCTCGTGATTGCTTTATCCTGAAAACAATAATTCTCAGCTCAAACTTGACTAAGGTTGAAATTAATGAAATTATTGTCAAACAAACAAACAACGTTGTTGTTTGTTCGTATAAACAAATAAACCTTACCGTCCTATTGTTTTTGACGTGCAAGTGACACTCAAGCAATTACTAGGTGTATCTACTATACCTACCAAAACCTTCAAATTCAAAATTTGAATCTGTTTGAAACAATTAGGTACTGCGTTACGGTGCGGCCCGGCCGCGGTTCCTTTGTGCTTTAAGGCTTCATCAAACAGGCGCGACGCGATTCAGGTGGAACAATTTCCATAAATTTTCATAGAATTTGATCAACTAGAGTCGCGCTAAAAGCTACCCCTTTAGCGTATTTTTGCAATGCGGGGCGCTGCGGCCCGCGCGCCGCGGCTATAATGTGCGCTTACAATCTCTCTATAAGAAAGGAAATTACAAATAGTCATCACATTTTCATTTCGTGGGAATTGGGTCGACTAAACAGTTATCTAGTAATTAAATATTATGATGTCATCATAGTTTATAGAAATTATATCGAAATCTATAAACAAAGATTGTTATCTTGTGTCGGTCTGTTTCGATTCTGCGCAGAAAATAAACAAGCAACCAGTTTTTATAATTTACATAATGTTGATCGGAGTTGTGTCTAATCTTATTGCTAATTCTCATTGAATCTGATTTTATCTCATAATAAAAAAAATCGAAGTGTGTTTCTGTAATAAATTTTCCTTCAATCTACCTAGATTGTAGCATACAAAGCGGTGCAAGGCATGGGCGACGTGACCCCTCGCCTATGGCCTCGCAGTCCAAGGGGCCTCACCACATACACGTCCGGAAAATTTTGCACGAAGGAGATTTTTTGCACTCCGTCTCGTTATAACTAAGTTTCTATATTATAATATATATAAATTTAAAATATTCTTTCATTTATGTTTTTTTTTTCGTATTATACTTATCTACTTTATTTAAAGCCAGATGGATGCACATCCATTTTGGGACAATGCTCGTAAAATGGATGGTCAAAGGGGCTCAACAATTTTGAGGCGGCGACCCAGTACCTACCGGGAAGACAGTTTGCCTTCTTTGGGGACTCCGAATTCCGAATCGGTTCTAAATATCTACCTACCTATACCAGTCACAGCTAACATCCTATAAAATACAAAAATTTACAAACAAGCCCACAAAACAACATGTAGTCTCAACCAGCATCGTTAACATACAGAACTGGTTCCACATTCCAGTTGACAGCAAGGTTCGTGTCGGTACAGTCGTGTCCAAAACTTAATGATGGCAGCGTTAGATAACCTCAGTGAGAGAGACAAGGCAGTGCTCAGGAGTATCTTCGATCCCACGGCCACCATTTCTGCGGATGTCGTTGAGGATGCAGGGGATAAGTTTATTGAAGATGAGGAAGGTAAGAAACGTCTTATGAAGATTGTCTATGAGGGAAAAATAACATTACCCATGAGCTGTTTTATTTGTGATTATTAAGTGTTTATTTGTTTTAGTGTTTGTAGGTTTAGAATAGGGCCCCGTGGAGGTATGGTACCCAAAGAATCAGGTAGGTAGGTACCAGTAATACAAGCCTCGATCTAGTGCACTAGTGTATAGAAAATCTCTCATATTTTTAATGATTATGTACCTAGCTAAGTTTTTAAGTGTTCCGGCCTTCCCTACCTACCTATTAATGATCAACTCGCTGCTTGCTGATTTGTATGATTAGACAAATTAGCATTCACTTAAAAGCTGCAGATTGTCTGTGTGTATTTCACCTCAACATAACCACTTGATTATTTCCGGTTGATGATAATAGGCTCGACCGCGATTTCATGAAACATGACAAAAATGGCAAAATGTGGGTGTAGGTATAGGTACTGCAGGTACACATTTGCCTAAACCTTAAGGGAAAACAGGCGTGATTAGTTTGATTATTTCAGAGCCTTCTACCGACGCCTACAAGGAGTCCACCTCGGTTTGCGCCGAAGGAGTTCGTTTAGCAGAGGCCGGTAAACTGGAAGAGGCTTTAGAAGCCATGACCAGAGGAGTGCAGGCCGCGCCGGATAGAGCAGCCGGTTATAACGACAGGGCACAGCTGTTGCGAATGATGTTGAAGGATGATGGTAAGAACTTTAAGATTTAAGGGAGTCAGTTATTGCCAGATTTGCACAGGCCGTCTAGCATAAGCTTTATTAACCTCTAATATTCCCATTGCTGGGACTGAGGCCTCCTCTCAGTGAGAGTAGGAATCGGGCCACGCGGGCCCAGTGCGGGTTGGTGGGTGTAAATATATTATCTTCGAATTTCACAGGCCATCATTTAGAATATATTAAGACATATAAATCTAATATAATACGTCTCTGCAAAATGATTATAGATAATGGTCGCGTTTTCTCATAAGCAGATGACACTGCTATTGCTTTCTCTGGTGATACATGGGAATCCGTATATCAAACTGCTGAAAAGGGTCTTTCCAAAAATGTCATCTTGCTGACTATGGTTTTGTTATTGTTATTAGTAATTAACTGTTTGTTTATTTTACTTCGAAGGTCCTAGTTTATCATTTGTGGCTACAAGTTACAGCTACATAATTATTTATACATAATGCAGCATTGCATATGTAAGCGGGCACGCCCTTTATGCCTGGAGGCTTTTTATTATGTATTAAGTTCTGTTTACGTTTTTATTATTTATTTCTGCTTGAGTATAGTTTTCAATATTTGCGTGTGCTAGCTGACATATGGCAAATAATTTTGATGTTTTTGTGTTTCGTAATGTTAATTACTTATTACTGTATAGAATCCAGTTCTTCTAACTGAACAGACAGCAGTGCTGCTGGTGAGTTTGTTCCGCCACTTCTTCTTCCCAACTAAAGCACTAGGAAGTGGTGAAGAGCGGGAGTTTTGGGGGGACTGCCTTATGTGATTTGACGTTCAAAAAGTGCAGATTCTCAGCCTAGTTTGAATAAATGACTTTTGATTTTGCTAAATAGTTCAACTGACAATCTGACATCTTACACTAAATATTTCTAAGGGCTGATTTCACAATAGTCAGATAACTTTTATCTGAAGAATAAATCTGACAATTTGACATATTTTCTATACAAAATCTGTCAAACCACAATATTTATTCCTCAGATAAAAGTTATCATACTATTGAAAAATCAGACCTAAAACAAATATATTGCATTTACAACCTACAACAACACTCAACCTGGAACTAACGCAATTTTCAAAATCCACACTTTTCATAATATCTATATCTTGTTCTTGTAAAAACATTGAAAAAGTGACTCATATAAAATACCTAGGTATAATCGTTGATCAGCGGTTATCTTGGCATAGTACTGTCATACAGATAATATGGTCATGGCCCGTATGTGAATTCTTATTTGGATATTGAACCTAAGACATGTGACAACTAAAAAAATGTTATTGGAAATCTATTTTTCTCTGGCTCAATCAATTCTTACTTACTGCATACCCGTGTGGTGCGGTGCGACAAAAACGAAGTTTCTTGAGCTAGAGCGAGCACAGAGATCTCTTATCAAGGTCATGCATACCAAACCGTACAGATTCCCAACCAATGAGTTATACCTACTCCCTTAGTGGTATTCACAGTCAGAAAATTATACATACTCCATGCCGTCTTAAAATTACACAAAGTCCTGCCCTATGACCCTCACCATCAGGAAAGAAGACAAAAATACAGTGTTGCACCAGTAAATTTCGTTAAAACTGCTTATGCCAACTAACAATTGAATACAAATTCCGCTGCCCTGTATAATAAAATTAATAAAATAATCCTATGATTACTAAGGACTGCAAAAAGGCAATAATTCAATGGTTAAAACTGAAGACCTATGATGACATTGAATTATTGCTGCAAGCATCGTCAATATGAGTTGAAATGATACACACACACACACACGCACGCACGTAGACACAATCACACGCACACACACCTCACACACACTATTGTACTTTCTCTTTTCTCTATTTTTCTTTTTGTAGTTATAGCTCAAGTCTTCTTGTTTAGTTTGAGATTTTACTTGTAGGTTTTTGTTTAATTTCTGTTTTCTTTTGTTCATCACTTTTACCATTTCATAATTTGACATTGAAGAGTGGGATCTGGATCTCCTAGCACAGGTATATCTTGTACTTAATAGGAGGTCCCTATGTAAGGTTTACTGTAAAAGTTGTAGGTACAAGTTTCTGCAATAAACATTTTATTATTATTATTATAAATGGCAACTCCGACTACAAGGAACTTATTTATGGTGTTCTAAAGACGTTGACAGGGGAGCGCTGTTGGTAAACATTTGTGCAATTGTTTTGTGAAATGTATTAAAACATTTGAGCGTTAGTTCCGATTGTGGCCACGCGTTCAACTACATCTTTTAATTTCAGACGCAATATCAGACCTCGACCGGGCTATAGAGCTAACAAAAGGCAAGCAGTCTCGTACACGAGCCTTAGCTCTGTGTCAACGAGGCGTGCTCCTGCGCAAGCGAGGGAAGGATGACGACGCGCGCGCCGCCTTTACTGAGGCGGCTAAACTTGGCAGTAGCTTTGCTAAGAAACAGGTTAGAACTTTAAGATTTTGTTTGACTTAAGGCTCCCACAGAAAGGCGCGACGCGACGGTGCGACGCGATGCTGGTCAGAACAATGTTCATAAAGTTTTCAGATTTTATTTCATATTTCAAGGGCATTGTAGGTTTGTGGATATCATTAGATCAGATTGTTCTGTTGGATTTGCCTTCTGTGCTTAATATCATTTATACTTACCTATGTTAGTACTTACTACTAGAACTCGAACGTAACGAAATCTCCATATTTGCAGGTGGTGGAACTGAATCCGTACGCTGCCCTCTGCAACCAGATGCTTAGCCAAGTGATGAGAGGAGAAAAGGACATCAAATTATAGTGTTGTGTATTTATATGAAGGTATTTTTGATGATTTTGTAAATGAACTCCGAACTAGATTATTAAAAGGGTTTTCGTAAATAAAACACGGATAAAATCTAATGGATTAGAAATTTATATTGTTGAGTACAATCGACATTCACATTCGAGAAAATCCATACAAACAACCAGAGATCCCAGTCAAAGATCTACCGAGTGAGACACTAGCGTGGCTACACGCCCCAGCAGTGGCTTCACTCCCCAACAAGTGGTTACATGCCCCAAAAATCCTTGAAAATGACAAATTTAATACTACAAATCGAAATACTGTTACTACACTATAGATATTAATAATAGAATATGCAATAAAATGTCAAAAACCATGATCGCGTGCAGACACTCACAGATGATACTTTGGAAGCTGTATCTGCACACAACCATCGTTTATCATCGCAAATTGGTTAAAATTCAAAATTTTCATAATAATTATTAATTAATCCTAGTGAGAGGCGACGACGGTAGACTAACGGAAATTGAAAGTGCACTTTACATAATTTTAAAATAGGTATTTTCAAACATGGTGTCCCTTGATCAAATTCGCGCGCTATTCTATTACCATAGACAATATTTCATCGCGCCAATTTGAATAGACCGATAAACCTACTTTGAAGAGTTGCTTAGACTTGTAGGTCATGAAAAGATAAATAGATGCAATGAACATTTTTTGGCACATGGTTTCTTAAAATAAATAATGAAGATTGTGAGTGATGTCAATTGAAATTTCCGTATTATAATAAATATAATCGTCAATTCTAAACAACTCTTCCCCGTAGCTTGTGAAGGGATAATATATATCACAGAAATAGTTGCAGTGTAGTTTAAAAATTCATTGAAGCGTTGTAATAATAGTTAATGTAACATTATAAAACAGTTCTTGTATAATATTATATTTAAAATGATTTTATAAATTCCTTAAGCATTGTTTAAAGTTTAATAAATAAGTTGTTTAATTAGCCGTTACAATATGGGTTATAAGGTAACAATGATAATACCTAATTATTAATTTAATAGACTAAACTTTAAACAATGATTACATTAAGTAAGGAATAAAATAACAGTGTATGATTACTAGTTAATAAAATAGTGCTTTATTATTTGCTTACATATAAATTGGATAACGTGCAAAAACAGTAGAAATTGAAGTGATTGTTTCTTTATTTCATTAGTGGTGCATTTTATTTATTATAGTAAACTAATAAAAATGTAATGTTTGAATAATATTTTTTTTAATAAATAGGTAATATCGAAACCAGTGTGCAGCTCTAAAATACTGCATGGTCATAAAAAATAAAACCGGAATGATACCAGTCGAGAAAAACTCTAGTTTTCAAAGTATTGCCACTAATAAAATAAAGACTCGCAAAAATAGATAACAAGATAAAAACGATTGGTTACAAATATTCAATAGAATACTAATTTATCATGGAAAATATTTACATATTTTGGCACAGGTGTGGTGCAGTTAGCGACATCGTCTTTGTAAAATTTTAAACACTTGAATATCCATTAGTAAAATATTTCAAAAGTATACTAAGACCTGTATCAACTACGGGCTTAATCTATAGAAGAGTTTAGGCCTATTTATGAGATATTAACGAAAATCTAAATAAATAATATCTCGGAGTAAAGTAAATTTTTATGATTTTCATTCCTCTCATCACAAGCGCATGACTATAATTAAAATAAATATATTATGTTTGGTTAGATTAATTATGTCACTCAAAATGTAGGTACAGACTAGGTACAATCTTAAATCATAGTTAAATAGAAGCAGTTAAACTCAAAAAAGAATAGGGCCCAACAGCAAATCATTTCGCTTGTCATAAATTGAATGATCTGTGAATTGAAGGAATTTACAAGATTTCCGCCACACAGTAAACGTATTTCTGTTCTAGCAAACATTTCGAAGTACGCAAAAGGATAGGTCTGTAGGAAGAGCAACCTAACGCTAACACGATATCATATTCTATGCTAAATAATATCAAGATATTAAAACTAATTCTCACTGAACACATACATTAACTATTCAACATTTTAAACATACTGTCCAGATAGACTTGAGAGTATTCATACCCTTTCAATCCATTGCCTAGTCCCTATTATTCATAAATTTCTTTTTTCATTGTTACCCAGAAATGCAATATCATCAAACATTTTTATACAGGGAAACTAGTGATGGATGTTAAAGCAGAATCGGTTTTATGAAATTGGTTAACGTCACAGCACTAAAAATAAAATAATGTCGAAGCATATATAAAGCAGGCTTAAGACAGATTTGGAAACTCGATAATATAGCTTAACTTACACCTTATGTTCTAAGATTTAATGTTCAACGGTTATATGAAAATGACTTAATATTATGACCAGAAGGTGAAATTCATTCACGCGACGAACCGAGGTTATCGAACGTATCTGTCGGCTACTGCGGACAGAACAGAAACCGCGTGTATGAAGGTTTAACTCCTTACAATGCCTTATTTACAAGTGAGATCTTACAATAACGGTTAGATAAATAAATAACTATAAGTTTTATAAACTTTTTAATTTAATATTATAACTATTATTGACCAAGTCAGAATAAAATAGGGTGTAAAGGCTTAAGCTAGCAGACACTAATTTAGAAGTAATAAAATAATTTATGAGTACCTACCTATGTGCATGTAATTGGTGAATAATCACCTGTAGCCCGCCAAATTCAAATGTTCATAGTTTTTTTTTTGCAAATTATAGCTCTATTTTACGTCGTATGTTGATCAAAATGCGATTCACGACTGTTGGAGTCATATTATTTACTGAATAATTACCATCAATTTCATACTTTGGCAATTTGTTCCACGTAAGAATTTTCACATGAAATTATATTCTGAAATATTCTTAGGTGGAACATATTTCCGAAGTATGAAATTGATGATTATTATTCAGTAAATATATGTTTCCTGCAGTCGCGAATCGCATTCTGATCAACACACGACTTAAAACAGAGCTGCAATTTGCAAAAATCCAAAGAAATATTGAATTTGGCGGGCAACAGCTGAGGATTCACATTAATAGTAGATGTTAGTTTTTGGTGTTACTGAATTTATGCAATGATGCCCAATGTCATTTTCTACCAATCGGCTTTTTAACATAACTTTCCAGGTGTATATAATGTTGGGGAAAATACAGTTGGTGTCATTCAAGTAGAGCCGAATGTTTACTCTACAAACTATTTTGGAAAGACTCATACAAAAATGTAGATGTCAAATCGACCGAATCTTAATTTGCGTCCTGGATAAAACAACGATATTTTTACTTTTAGACCTTCAATAGAGTAGGTAGTGTACTCGAAATGAAAAAAGAAAAGTTCAGCTAATTAATTCTAAATATAAAGAAATCCTAGCTGGGTGGAGGATTTAAAGTTTTGTGTTGTTTTAAACACTTGTAAAATTATTTTTAATTAGAATGAATTACTTACCTACGTAAAAACATGACTTGTATAGTAATGCCGCTCTAAACTAGGGGTTGCGCGCGCAGGCGCATTAGAAACACTTAAGTGAGAACAGGGTTCACAGTTTTGATGGACCTCAGGTCATGCCCACGCTAAATACCAAACTGTATTGTAAAATTAGAAAGATAGAGGGTCAAATGATAAAAAACAGGAATTGTGGAAGAAGAAATCATAAAAAAAACGTGAAAAAATCTTCTACTTAACATTTAAAAAAAACTGCGCGAGTTAGAAGTGTTCATACATCAAAGAGACAATGTGAGTTCACACTGATACATTTGCATGAGAAGACTCACACGATGATCTTTGTACAGGGAAGACGATGATATTTTAAAAGTGCTTAGAACAAGACGGGGTCACGGGGTTGTGTCATACTGTACGTCAGTACAGGGACAGGGATGGGTGTGGGTAGGCAGTGCGCCCGCTACGTTGTCTCCCGCTCCAGCTGTTGTTAACCTACGATGCTGGCTCATTTTCACTAATTAAACAACAATGAACACGATAAAAAATGCTGTCAAATACAGCTAACCAGCTTGAAAAAAATGGGGAAGCGAGAAACAGATTTAAAAAAAGAACGTCGGGTAAATATTGCCAACGTAATAAAATATACCCTTCTTTAGTACAATAAGGTGGTTACTTTAAAAAAAGATAAAAGGTATACAAAAACAAGTCCAAATCTATTTAAAAATAAAATGTCTAAAAAGATAAAAAGTAAAGTGTTAAAGCAATGATTTGATTTGAATACTGTCACAAAATGCGATAATGACGTGAAAGTAAGCCAGCGTCCTATGAATAATTATGCCTACTAAAATAATTTAAAAATTACTATTATACCTAATTATATTTAGCAAAACCGCATTGGGAATGCGCGGCAAATCGAGAATACTATTGAAAGATAATAATTAATTATTATAATTAAGCTAAAAGTACATTTTTATCAAATAAAAACAAAAACACTTAAATGTCATTTTATTACATTTCAATTTAGAATCAAATGCTTTCTTTTTCATTTTTTAATCCACATCGATTAATCTAGCAAGAGTTTATAAGTATACGATTTTAAAATTTATTTTTATTCGCGATTAATTATTAATTAAGTTAGTAAGGCTATTTTAGTAGACGATTATTGACAGCTATTTGCTGTTGACAACTTGTAACGATATTATAAGGGTTGGTTGGTTAAAATCAAAAAATATATGCTAGTTTATAGTTCAATGCTGTTGATTGATTAATTGAACCATCACATAAGTTACTTCCAATAATTGCTGTCAGAAAGTGAACAGAAACATGTACTTACTTAACAATAATTTTAAAAGTCTATTATTGAAAGGTTTCCTATGACATTAGCAAAAATAGTCCTGTTCAAGACCTCATAATATCGATACAAATTGAATCGAAACGAAATCACGCACACATACATAAGTAACAAGACACTCCCACGCGTATACAAGCTAACAGTCAAGCTAATACGATACACGATTAGATCATCCATACATCACAAAATGTGATCACGACACTGTGAAAAACTTTAAAAACAAACAACGTGCTACCATAGACAGTGAAAACTTAATAGTACGACCTCCTGTCAGACGTACGCCATAAACAAAACACGACATCTTTGGGCAGAAAAGAATAGTTATAATATTATTATTATTGATTAAAAGTTTGCCCAGAAATGATCGAAGTCAACAATAAAACGGTATTCACCAACTACGTAAGTAGACACGAGATTCAAATAAGCTAAATAATATTGCGAAAAACATCAAAAAAGGAAACACATTTAGCTTACGCTGAAACCATTTCATCCAAATCTAATATTATTTTCTTTAACCAACCATTCGCTCATCAAATTAACATTTTACAATACTCATCTCTTTAAAATGCGTTAGCAAGTTTAACTATTAGTATTTCTAACATTTTATAGGTACTAGAAGATCTAAAAAGATATTCAAGCAATCACTTTGGCTTTATGGCGTACGCTAAGTATGTTTCTTTTAAGCTCCCTGGACATCTAAAACTCTTAACAATATTGCCATCCACACGACACGACAGTATTTACATATAAACAACACTGATATGTGATAAAAACGTGAAAATTAAACAAAAAACATGCACACAGTTTGACGCGATCTGTCAAAATTGCAAGCGATTATAAACTTTAATGACTTCTAATAGAGTATATTTTGACAGAAGGTATAAATACTGAGTGATGATCAACATTTACTATATTTATCAAGTGGCCCCAAGATCATGATATTAGAGATTGCCATGTGTCGAGATTCTGAATATGATTCTCATGTTACTAATTAACAAATGAATTATCATTAAAATTGCCGAAAAAAATATTGCCAACACATAGAGAGCAAAAATTCAACAATAAGTTTTTACTCCAATTAATATTGCTTAGCGAAATTCGTTGGATTACATTTCCGATTCAATTATTATTGCAGTTAAATAAATTAATTATTGCGAAAATTATACTTAAACAAATGACTACTCTTAGAATAAAGATCCATTTTTAACTTCGATATTATAGAAGTTGACAACACTCATATTTCGAATTATAAGTGAGAAAATCTCCCAAATATCGACGCTAAAGACGAAATAAATTAAATAAACTAAGTCATGTCGTATTGGATGGTATGTAGAATATCATCGACTTAAAATAAGAGTAGTAAAATTAACGGGAATGAGCAAATACTTCTCCTAACATCCTTCGAAGAGCCTAAGAATGGCATTCCCTCAAGAATCAACGATACAATGATAGCTAACCGTCATAACTGAACGCAGAGTGAGAGAGCGAACGACGCGCGCCGTATGAGTGACAGAGACAGTCGACAGATGGAGTGAAGTGCTGACTCGTACCGGGATAGGCCCCACCACACAGCCAGCTTCAATAATGAGGAGAAATTCAACCCTGAAACGTGGAAAGAGTAAAATTGTTGAGTGTTAGAACACTAAAGTGTTGTGTCACTATCGACACTAGAGTGTCGATAGAAAATAATCGCATGATCCAATAGGCACTGAATAAACTAATATCAAATTGGGCACGGTAAGACTTTTCATGAAGGCCTGGCTGGAGAGACGGCCATGGCAGCCTCAGTTTTCGGCTCAACATCAACGGGTCATCTACGTGATGACGTCACTAGTACAGTGTTACCTGGCTTGTTCAGACATGCTGCACGAACTCGGTGTTGAGGAAGGAGAAGCCCATGAACTCGGTTTGGTCGAGGTTCATCATGCACAGTTTCTCTACGCGATGACGTCACTAGAACAATATTTACCTTGATTGTTCAGACATGCTGCACGAACTCGGGGTTCAGGAAGGAGAAGCCCATGAACTCTGTCTGGTCGAGGTTCATCTTGAACGGCTTGTCTACGTGATGACGTCACTCTCACTAGTACAATGTTTACCTTACCTGTTCAGACATGCTGCACGAACTCGGGGTTGAGGAGGAGAAGCCCATGAACTCGGTTTGGTCGAGGTTCATCATGAACAGCTAGTCTACGTGATGACGTCACTCTCACAAGTACAATATTTACCTTGGTTGTTCAGACATGCTGTACGAACTCCGGGTTGAGGAAGGAGAAGCCCATGAACTCGGTTTGGTCGAGGTTCATCATGAACAGCTTGTCTGTGGGCGTCAGTTCTGTCTTCTCTTGTGTGAACTGTTTGTCGAAGTTCGACACGTCCTTGCGATGTTTCTGTGGAGAATTGGAAGAAAGTATTTTAGAGGTATCTGCCGAGCTCTTCTGTAAGTCTGTAACAATCTCACCGTAAAAACTTAGGTGAAGTGAGCTTGAAGTGAGTTGTCAACAGTGTCAATCCCTAGCATCGGGTGAAATTATAGCTTACTTCACCTAAGTTATCACGGTGAGATAGTTACAGAATCGACCGGCTGTTTTAATAAGTATTCAAAATGGCTTTTTTATATTTAGACAGATTTACGGCCCTTTTTATTAAGTAACGTATTTAATTACTTGTAGTAGTTATGCGCACACACCATAATTACGTTCTGTTTGAGACTAATTTCAATTATTTCATAAAACAATTATTATAATAATTTGAGATTATGATAATGTCTTTTGATTGAATTTCGCGACCTCATCGCTTGACAAGATTCTCAGCGCCAATTAATCATTACTCAGGAAAATTAACGCTAAACTAACTACCAATTCCTTAAAATGAACCCCTACTGACAAAATAAAATAATTGTCAAAAAATAAATACTTTAACATCACAAACAATAAAATAAGGTTCATTTCAACATTACCAAAACCACAGTCCAATAATATCGACATCGCTACTCACAATCTTAGGCTTGAAGGGCGGCTGCACGTCGCGCGCCTCGATGCGCGCCCAGTCGATGCGGCGGAAGAACGGGTGCGTGCGCACGTCCTCCTCGCCGCGCGCGTTGCAGCCCAGGCGCTTCGACGGGTTCTTTATTAGGAACGCCTTGCATGCGTCTTTGGCTTCCTGTAAGGAGAAAGGTTATTTTAGAAGCAGTGAAATAAAGATTACAGTCATGGAAGCAGACTTTTCCGACGAGAAGGTGGTACAAAGCTAAAGCTAAATATTCTTAGCAGTTTTATTGCGTATCTTTATATTTAAAAATATTTATTCCTAAATTTTCATTATAAATTGAACCTACCACTGTTTGTCTCTGCATCACCCCAAGGGTTGACTGGTAGAAAATGACTATGGCATTAAGTCCGCCTCTGTACATTTGTGTGCGCGCCTACTACCATCAACCGGGTACCAATCCAAACTCATAACGAGAAAACTCCGTATAACCGTATAGCCATCACAAACAATACCTGAAGGCCAGATCCCGTAATTAAAAACGTTCAAAATCTAGTCGCCATCTCATCTCAGCGACAATCAATGACAATAAATAAGTAAAATTAGAGGTATTTTTGACAGATTCAAACTCCAAACATGTATTTCAATTAAACCATTTACGCCTCACTTTTGAATTGTCAAGTGGTCGGTCAGTCAGAAATATGAAGCTAGTTGCCCATTCCAAAGCGTAGTAGGTACCTATGGAGAAGAACGGGCAAGAAACTCCATGGACACTCTTTTAAATTATATTGTTACATACATATTAGTTAAGTTTAGATTAAGACTGAGACTGAGCAGTGGTGGCCCAGTGGGAACGGCCGCGACTTACAAGTTGTAAGTACCTAGTGTTGTCGTAGGATCGAACCCAGACAGGCGCTTTACTTTATGTAAATTATTTCATCACCACTGCTCTCAAAACGGTGCAGGAAAATATCGTGAGGAAACCGGCATGTCCTAGAACCTAAAATTGGAAGACATGTGACATCTACCAACCAGCACTGGGCCCGCGTGGTGGATTACGGCTCTCTCCCTCTCACCGAGAGGAGGCCTGTGTCCCACCAGTGGGAAAATTATAGGCTGATTATGCAAAGACTAAGATTCGAATGCAAACGTTCCAAAAAATATGAGAACTGTCTCTCTGGTCCTTAGAGACCGGCTTATCTATTTTAGCCTCATCTACACTAGATTATCTTTAGAGATTTCTTTCAGAGTGAAAATCTTGCAGATGACAAATTGGATCATTAGTAATTACTAATTACATATTGACTGGAAAACCTTCCAAAAGAAAAGTAAATTACTAACCTTACTCAAAGTCTTCGGATACGACACACTATTATCCGTAATAGCAGCGAACAGTTCCTCCTCATCTTCTCCATCAAACGGCGGCTGACCGACCAGCATCTCGTACAACAGCACTCCATACGCCCACCAGTCCACCGACTTGCCATATGGCTGGTATAAGATGATCTCTGGCGCAATATAATCCGGGGTTCCGCAGAAGGTCTTGGTAGTTTTGTCGCCGGTAATCCCTTCCTTGCACATGCCAAAGTCTGCTATCTTAATATGGCCATCTTGGTCGAGAAGGACGTTGTCCAGTTTGAGGTCGCGGTACACAATGCCGCGGGAATGCAGGAAGAATAGACCGATTGCTATTTCTGAGGCGTAGAAGCTGAAGAGAAAATCGGTGCTTATATTGATGAAATATACCTTGACAGTTATAATTCTAAAACAGTAAGACTAGTTTGATTTCTTCGGCCACTGATAAATGGCTTCTCTTTTTAGCACAAATTAGCCCGTTAGCATGAGCATCGCCAGCGACCAATAGAGCGCAGCATTCTTGGAGTCAGATTAACGAACCGCGTTAGGAAAGCAATGCTGCCCTCCAAAACGCAAATCGTCGACGTCGCTCAAAATAATCAGCCAAGATCGAGTCGCGCACGAAGGGTTCCGAACTACAAGGCCAAAAAGGCCGAAATAAAACACGTTTCTTCCCCTTTAATTTTGAACTATATTTTATTTTTATTATACGAGTATTTCCGGTATAAAAACAAATTTTGTTGTTATAGCTGCCGCTATAAATTATTTCAACTGTCTACCTATTACGGTTCATGATATACTGCCCACTGACAGACAGACAGACAGACGGACGGGCGGGCAGCGGAGTCTTAGTAATAGGGTTCCGTTGGCACCCTTTGGGTACGGAACCCTAAAAAGCAGATAAGTTAATTAAGTGGGACTGGGCGGGACACGTCTGCTACATGTCGAACGGATCATGGGTCCTGGCAAAAGTCCAGCGCTACTGGCACACTCAAGCGAACCACGAACACTAATAATACTTAAGCTTTTCAGCCTATTGACAATCGCTGCTGAAAATTAGCCACAAATACTCGCTGCCCATACGTACGTTCTACACAACACGGTACTTGTTAATAGGGAAGAAACGGCGGCTTATGAATCCCACTTCCTCATTAAACAGTTTTTGAATAAGCCATTGTAATGCCAAAATAAAACGGCTAGTAGTATATAGTTCAATTCCATTAGAATTATATCCTGATGGATTATTTTTAATAAGTATATTAATGTGTAAGCACACGCTTAAACATATCCATTTCCGAATATATTCAAACTTTTTCCTGCAAGCATCTTGACATAAATTATTGTACGATATTTCTCAGAAATGGATTACTTCTACATGGCGTATTACTGAATATAATATATGCTAATATTGGATTCTTGACTCGATAAGTCAGTGATCATCACATATAAAATATCTCATAAGTCATGAAATAGGTTAAAACTACGCTTCATTAAAGGCTCCTTCAAACAGGTGCGACACGCGACGCGACACAAAGGCACCGCCTGCCGCGCGACGAGCGGTGCCTTAGTGTCGCGCCTGTTTGAAGGAGCCTTAACACGAAATATAGGAGAATGTGAGGAACTAACAACGATCAATACCAGTTATTAAGAATCAAACGTTGTCTCATAGGTACACTTACACTGCAACAGGCTCCTTGAACTTGCCGCACTGTTGTATCTGGAACATCAGATCACCGCCGTTGACGTACTCCATCACGAAGTATAGACGGTCCTGCAAAATTTTGATAGAAAAGTTAATAAACTAAAAACTGAACACTCATAAGTAAAAGGAATTGGGCTCAATTTATTTTGCACTGACACGGTGATGTTTTAAAACTTTTAAAGTGCGATTTTTCGTTCGTTGCGAAGTTCGAAGTTTCTTTCATGCACCATTCTTAAGCACCTGCATAGTTTGACTCGGAGACGGATTTAGGCTACTTTAAGTTGCAAGACAGCTGGCTTAACAATACATTTCCCTGACATTTCATAGGTAGGTATATATTTATTTTTTATTTCTAATTAGCTGACCCGACAGACGTTTTCCTGTCAAAGTTTAAAAAAGCACTATCAGTTTTTCCTGAATTTTCCAATTTTCCGGTCAATTTTTAAATATTTTCTTACTAATCAATCGATCTTCCTAGCCTTTCACAACTATGTTGGGGTCAGCTTCCAGTCTAACCGGATGCAGCGGAATACCGGTATTTTGCATGGAGCGACTGCCTACCTGACCTCCACAACCCAGTAATTGGGTAATACGATACCCCTTGATAAGACTAGTTGTCAGCCTATCAGGGTTCTGACGACCCGTAACGACTGCCAAAGATCCAAGAATGAAAGCCGGGACCAACGGCTTAACGTGCATTCCGAGGCACAGAGGGGTCTCGGTATGTAAAGGTCACCCATCCACGGTTTTACCGCGGCAAGCACAGCTTAACCTGATCTACCGACCCATGCGGCTATTACTACTTAGCCACGAGCCCCAATTTCAAATATTTATTGCCATAAAAACTTAATTCGAACTATTACAAATATTTTAAAACAAAAAAAAAGCCAAATCGGTCCAGCCGTTCTCAAGTGATGCGCTTACCAACGAAAAGCATTTCTTTTTTATTTATATAGCTCATAATAAGTGACCCTCACCATAGTCTGGAAGCAAGAGTGCAGCTGCACCAAGAAGGGTGGCTTGCTGCTCAGAGCCAGCACTCTCTTCTCCACCATCGTGCACTCCACATCATCGTCCTGGATAATGATGTCCTTCTTCAAGATCTTGATGGCATACAGCTCGTCTGTGCCGCGACGTTCGGCTAACATGACCTGGATAAACAAGAGGTTGAGTTAAAGAAACCAATTTCAGATGTAATTGATGACTTTCCAGCAGGAAATTAAATGAACTGAAATGAAATGTTTATTTCTGTAAATAGATCTTTTAAGACACTTTCACACGTCAATATTTTAAAACTAGATGGCGCCGGCATTTCCTAGCTGACTGATCCCTGAGAAGAAATGCCGAAACAAACTCAGAGGTCATGGTCTCTTTTAAAGTCCAAATATTGTATTATTACGATTTTTATGTGAGTCTAACAATGCAGGGCCATGTCTGGAAGGACCTTTTGAAGAAAGAGCCATTGCAGCTTTGAGTTGACCTGTCCTAACAGACGGCATGCATGCATCAGTCATCGTGTAGCTCAACCCTATTTTAGGGAGCTCAACGACCCGTCACACGACGGCGACGCTACCAGATCTGCAGGACATTTACGTAGGTCGTATATAAAATACTCAAAACCGCCAGACAGCTATAAAGTCATGTATTCTATCTAGCCTGCTCACATTCACGGTCAATTTCTATTTAACGTCATCAAGGTGAAGGTCAAAGGACGTGAAAATTTGCGAAGTTGAAGCATCATCATCAAGATCAATATCACAGTGCAGCGAGAGTTATAGAGCAATTTACTAAAGTGACTAGCGAAAATTAAGTTCTGTACTTAAAGCAATTTCTGTGGATTACAAAAGGATGTCGTAACGCCCAACGTGGCTTTAAAAAACTATTCGCTGCAGTGTGCTGAAAGCCTGAGAGGTTCTAATACAGTTTACAAACCTTTCCGAAAGACCCCTTTCCAAGCACCATAATGAAGTGGAAATCTGAGGACCTTATCACATCAGCAGCGGCCATATTATGTGGCACCTCTCTATCGGGCGGGGGTGGAGGCCTACGGGCTCCAACACTAGTCGCTCTCATCTGGTTCTTCAGTTGAGCCAGGTCTGTGCCCTCCTCAGGCACTGGCACGTTATAGAACTCTCCCTCTTCCTGGGTCAGGAGCTTGAACCAGCCTTCTGCTGGCGCCTTCATCAGTTCCGAGATGCCGAAGGATAGGGATCCCATGAAGTCGTTGCGGGAGGTACGATCCCAGTCCCAGATCTGGAAATATAAGATGTGTTATGCATGAATTAGGTGGCGGATTCCTACATACATATATGTTGGTGGTCTAGACAGGCGATCATGCAGCGAAGAAAAAGGATAAAACAGTCAAGAACTCAGGTGGGCCTCTTGGAAGCGTTATTTCTTTCCTAGACTGGCCATTGAGTAAACATAATATTTTTTTATATTATATTTATTAACTTTATTTTTATTATTTTTTGCTAAAGCGGCAAATATACACTCTCGTGAAAATTTCAACTGTCTACCTATTACAACTACCGATACAGCCCGCTGACAGACAGACAGACGGACGGACAGTGGAGGTTTAGTAATAGGGTTTCGTTGGCATCCTGGGTACGGAGCCCTAAAAAAGCCTGAGACGTGACTGTGATGGTATAAATATGATCTACTGCCCGATACAGCAACGAGATGCATGTATAGGTGTCGATAGAATGTAGGTGGGTATCTACTTACCAGTCATACCATCCATTAACATTTAATTAATAAGATCTTCTTCAAAACCTATATACTTCGTTGTATGTTAATAAGAATAGCTCTAATGAGAAATTCATTTCGAATTGTTGAACAACCAAATTGGTTCACAAAAATGACGCCATTAAGAATTAATTTGCAAGTCTGAGAATGAACATTAAAATGGAAACTATTTCAGTACAAAATGAAAAGATATTTTTCTTCGCAGATCTTTTAGGTATTTATGACGAATTCTTGGAAAATACATCGTTCGTTAGGACTTTTATGTAAATAATACTTTTCAACTGTTTAATTATTTATTCAGTAGGTAGGTACTAAAAGTCAGAACGAAATCTATCGTAAAGGCAGAATATTTTGACATGAGAACATGAGAAACGTCTTTTCAATGCTAATCTTGAAGACCAATTACTGCCTTTTCTTTTAAGCAAACTTGTGGAGATTAGCATACAAATGTCTTCTATACTAAACTCGGTCTTTATGACTAGATCTAAGTAGGTATGTTACGCTGAATTGGTACTTAGCTATGAAGAATGCGAGCACTGTTAAACCAAACCTTCAGAAAACCACCTACTTCCAATTCTTAGACAATAGGTTTAGGTAGGTATTTAAAACTATGAAGGATGACTCAAGCAACGTAATTATCCTTTGTGGTTACATGACAATCGTCTAGCTATACGAATAAACCACAAGAGTTTACCTTAGGTACTATCTAATCACAAAACCATGATATGTGTAGCACGTTTGTAGGTACAACCTTTCGTCATTGGGTATGACAATCAAACAAACATTTTATCCAATATATGGATAAAATGGTTTCCCTATGTCCATGTTTTTTATTTACTCTCTATCAGCCGTCACTTCTTTCTCATCACATAATCCATCCATATTTTCTTTCGTATACCTCTTTCCTGACAGCAATCCACATTATTACGTACAACTTTTCACGTCACTTGCACTATTGGTACACACGACGACATATCAAGCTACAGAATGTTTAGGTTTCCGTACAACGGAACTATTTTTTTTTTAAATTAAGATGGGTTTTTCTCTTGACTCTAGTTTAGGTCCGTGGTGACAGAGACAGAGTCGACGATGGAGTGAGCTTACCAAGAAGAAGCCTGTTCACTCTCACTTTGAAGAGATTAGGGTTGTAAGCGTTCGGAAACACAGACGCAGGTAGAGAGTTCCACTCTTTTGCTGTGTGCATAACAAAAGACATTTGGAAACGCTTAGTGCGAATTGGTGGAATAGCAACTAGGTAAGGTGATAAGTTGCAGTGCGTCTAGATGACCGATGGAAGAAGGGAGCCGGTGGTATGAGGTCGTGGAGTTCTTGGGCACACTCACCGAAGTACAATCTGTAGAAGACCGACAAGCAGGCGACCTTACGGCGATGAGCCAAGCTGCGAAGCTTGGCATCCACCAGTTTTACGTCGCCAAAGAGCCTCTTAGCTCTGCGTTCCACCGAATCAAGCGCGGCAAGTTATATGGCACTTATATCGAAAATGTGGTCGAAGTCAAAAGTTTGGAAATACTTAATTAATTAATTAATTTATAAATAAATAAATTAATTAATTAATTTATGGATGACATTGTCATGGTTTTCGAGGGTGCAGACGCCGAAAATAAAGTAATAAAAATATCTGATTGTACGGAGAGCCTCTAGAATGCGTGGTCAACTTATACGGGATATGCATAGGTTGTTGATGTGTCATTCCATTTGGTGCAACTTTGAGACGCACCGCACTTTGGTTGTTCTTTATTTGAATTTGAGTTATAGTCATAGTGTCACTTTCTTTGTATTATACAAGACGTTTTTTCTTCTGTATGTTGGCATCTTGTTTATTTTTCTTGTATTCATGTAAGTACTTATCATATAATGGTGCTTTTGTGTGTTGTACTATTTATTCCGTGTGCACTAAATAAATGATTTATTCATCTATCGTGCGTACCTATAAAAACTTCAAAATCTCCATTACCTCAATCAGCAGCCTCCGGTCCTTATCCTCAGCCTTCAGCTCAAAAGTCAAGGTCTCGTTCCACACGGGGTTCAGCGTGCTCCTTATAGTCTTGGTTTTTTTCTTCACATTATCAGAGTCTGGGATGAGCTTCATCTTCACGTAGGGGTCCGATAGGCCGTTGGGGTCCATTGGGATCAAATTGCGGCCCTGTATCACTGGTGATAGAAAAACATTGGTCAGTGATTAGGGGTTTCTTTTTATGGTATAAACTGGGGCGAATTTGTTTATATGGGCGAGTGTACGATTATTGGTTTTTCCAGGATTTGGCGACTTAGGTAGTTGCTTGGAAATGCACTCGTCCGGAAAAGTAGGTACCTAATATCACAGCACGTAATGACACTAAGCAGAATTAGGTACCTACTTTGTCCTATTTTGATCTGAGATTACAGATACACAATGAACTTGACATCAACTTCATCCAACGATGGCAATGCATTGGAGCTTACCTGTTGCGGGTGTCGTCAATGTTTAGTCAATCCCCTTGTCGCAATTGTAATGATTTTGTAAAATATTAATTGAGAATAAGACTTTTTTCCACAAGCGACAGATGGCGCTAGTGGTTGCAGAAACTATACATCCGTTTTAGGTATTAATAGTCGATTATCGGTAATAATCGGTAATATTTGTTTTGTATAATTATTAAATGATTATTGTTTAAATTAAGAAAGTAGCCCTAATGTATTTTAGTTAGTAAAGTGATTTTATGTACAGTTTAGTCTGCTCTGATTGGTCTTATAGCCGGCTGAGTGTTCACTTCCGTTTAAAGTGGGGAACAATCAGTTGGTAACTGATTTGCTTGGAGAGAGTCAGTCTATTTGGAGGCGTTGAATCTTAACTAATATCTTACGAATCCGTGCTAATTTTGTTATGTTGTTACTAATTATATAAGTGATTGTTGATAACCTGACTGTGTTGGAATAAAGTGAATAAACATTAAATACTGATCTTGAGGTGTATGATTTCTCATCACAATTATTGTTTACAGACCATTAATTTGACTGTTACAACGAATTACACTGAAAGAGTCATGCCTACCTATAACGGCTAACGCAGATTAGGGCAGGACGCACCGCATTACAAAAACCCTCCTACATGACTAACGTACGAGTACACCCCCGTCAACTTTCGCCACTATAGGCGGGCTACACCCCGCTTTATTGATTGTGTTGAAATACGATGCTCTACGGCCTGATGGTAATGTGCACTTAGCTTAACGGTACATACCTACAATAGTGAGCTTGTTCCCCTGACAGGACACGCTAAGTTGGATGCGGCCGCGTCGCTCGGTGTGGTCGCAGCCGCACAGGTTCGGGACCGACTCCTCGCAGCGTTTGTGGACGTTCATGTCGCATGCTGTTACACGTTCAATGCATTAATAATAACTTCATTAATATGGTTTTTAGTTTATAATCCATGGGATTTCAAGAGGGCTGCGAATAAAGGTATTTATGCAGTAGAACTTTTGTTTTATGCAGGTATGTTTGCGTTAAAAGGGATCTAATTTGCTTGAAGGTAACTGGTGAAAAACCATTCAAAAATCCTTTTGTGATGCTCTCAAAGCTTGAATAGGTTTACGGATCATAAAGATATATAAAAATAAAGTACGTGAGAGACAAATAATGCAGTTTAAGAAACTTGGGAAAAGAAGTCTAAATATATTTAACCTTAGATTAAAAAACTCAAGAAAGTACGCAATAATATCGTAAATCATTTCCAACAGCAACGTTAAATGATATATTGCCTCATGCATACTGAGTGCAGTTCAAATTGCTACTAAATATCAAGTATGTTATACATTAAAAGACCATTAATACTAAAATATGAATCATTAAAACCTAAGGAGACTTCGAAACATTTGCGCTCATATTGGGAATGACTTGGGAGAACATATTTGGCAAACATTCAGTTTTTCAAGCAATAACAGTCACTCAAGCAACAAAACATGCATTTGAAGAGAATAAAAACAGAAACGACGGAATAGAGTTAAAACGAGAAGATAGCGAGTTTATCTTAGTAATTGGTCCGGGTTATTATAATATTAATGGGTATTAAACAACAGCCTCCTGGGTAATTAATAATATAACATAAAATACGCGAGACAAGTTACATTCAGGAGGGAAACTTGATCAATATTTTTACATTAAAGGTCTTGTTTTTCCTTGTGTAACGTACAAAAACATCGGATGATATTTGGATAGAAACATTGTTTCAGATAATTTACTTATAACATCGATAATCCAACCAATTGCCTCGTCATAAGTGTATTAACAGGTTACTAGAAAATAGTACACCTTCACAAAGCATTACAACCAATTGCGAAGTTAATGGCCAAAGAAAGTTTCATAGAAAGCAATAAGGAGCAAAAAAGTAGTAATTGATAGTAAGGAACAAAAGAATTCAATAGTAGCAGTTGGTAATGATATCGATTTGTTAGTAGATACGCAAGTCGTTAATACTGCACAGCCAGCGGCTTAACATAAATGCTTAACTCATAACCGTAACAAACTAAACAAAGAAGTACAACACACACACAACAAGTTGCAATAGCATTTGATGAAACCTTTGTCAATTGCTCCATTTACAGCCGATGAGTAAACAATAACTACATCTAACTATGTGGGTTCTAACTTATGCAAAGACGTGCTCTCCTACTCAGCAAATAAACTTAGCTGCAGAGTTATATTCAGAGGGGATAATACAAGCAAACAAATTAAAGAAACAAAAGCAAATTCAATTTGTTGGACGAACCTACGAGGGGACTCTGATATTAATACTTCAGTTGTTAAATACACATTTATTCATGATCCAACATTTCGTGCATAGGGACCTCCTTGTCTCACTAACGGGAGCCGATACCTGGGACTTGGAACCTTCTTGTGCTGACAACATATATTTTTTTAGTTGCAAAGGCATACATTAGTCGTCTCGTGTTAAAGCATTCGCTATCCAGGAACTAGTTTCCTCTTGTTAGTGTCATTCTATAGATACGTCTATATTATACCTCCGCATTTTAATCCCTGATGGGCGAGACCATGGAGTAATGTACCGCAGTGTTCACAAAAAGTTGGCGCAAGGAACGTCCACGTGTTCCATTTGTGAGGAGCGTAGGCCGCCTTTGCAATCACAAACATATCATTATCAATTAAAGCACAAATAAAAAGGGCCTCGAATAGAGCGAGAGCGTTCCTACTTAAGAAGAGGAACATAAAGAGTCTACGGACATAAAAGAGTTAATAAAAAAAGCATTAGCAGAAAGCACCATCACCAATCTGAAAGTAGAGAGATCTAAAACACAGAAGCATGTCCAAGCGTTAGTGGGTAGTCCGCGGTCGCTTGGTACCTTGACACTTGAGGCCCTGGTGGATGAGGCCGTACAGCAGGGAGCCACAGTGGTCGCAGAACGTCGGGGACGAATATGTGCAGTTGCGGAAGTTGTGCTTCGTGCGTGTATCCTGTTGGTCAGTTTATACGTGATGTTTTAGTCTCTTGGCACCGTATGTTCTTAGGTGTCCCGACTGGATCCTGTCATAGTCTTGGGGTTGTTAGTTGTACTTACTGAGTGCCCACATTTTGATACGTGTTATTTACATTTTGTTCATTTAAGTGGAAATATTTCTAACCACCGACACAGATTTTGTAAATGTAATGCGTTTAGAACATTAAGTCCGTACGTGGCTTGCGTGTAATCTCAGATGCTCCTCTAAATGGCAACCAAATCCTTTAAAGTTTGACGCCACGGTTGGCGCAGTGGTTAAGCGATTGACTGCTGCGCTGCGGGTCGCGGGTTCGATTCCCGCACGGAACAAATATTTGTATGACCTACAAGTAGTTGTTCCGGGTTTGGCTGTATGTGTATGTGATTGTAAATGTTTGTAAACGCACCCACAATACAGGATAAATTCCTAGTGTGGGGAAACGTTTATAAAAAAAAAGTGCGACATATTTCATTCACTCTATAAAGTCAGGCATTCAATATTTAAATAAGTTTGCCAAACTTAAACTAAATTCCACTCTTCGCCAAGTCCCTTCTAGAACTTAATATAGGTGCCTATATTTAGCATGAATTAAAAATTTCATAAATTAATTTTGATTACAGAGTGGCCGGCACATCGACGCCACAACCTGGTACCATAGATTCAGTAAATGATTCTGAACCCGCGTTGAAATTTTTCGTTTCCTTTTTTTTTTTTTTGTTTTGCCATAGTTTTTGACCGCGTAGGTACTGCAGTTTTCTATGAAACAGCAGATTTTTTTCCGATAACCAATTTCTATTCTAGGGCGTCTAGAATCATGTCGTTGGTCCAGATGAACAGGGTATTAATTTTAAAAAGCCTATTTTTCAGGAGAGCGATTTAAAGTTTTGAAATCGGTATATTTCCATTTCTGTAAGTAATTGGTTAACCTCACCTTATTATTTTAAACTAATTTCATATCTATCATATTTATATCTATTATTATTATTCTATTACACGTAAGTTATGCCAGAAAGCCTATATTGAGTACAAAAAGGCTTGCGATTCAGTTGCTCCAATTTTCTGCATACTAAATGTTGTTTTTTTTTTTCTGTTACATACACTAACAATTGATGATTATTGTGTACACAACGACTTGAATACTTACCTTGAGTAGTATAATTTATTATTTGAATTATTGTGAATGTGAGGACTGTGTGGGTCATTGTTTCATTTTCGAATCATGATCTGGCAGTTTGAGTAATTTATGCGGCCTACCCAAATGTCCTTTCTTTGGTATTGTTCGTCGAATCGTTGTGCTTCTTAAGTTCTGAGTTGAGCTGCACGATTACTGATAAATGCGTGCACTGACTGAACAGGTCCGCCCAATCTGTGTGCTTTTTCCTTAAAAGATCGTTTCAGACACCAATCTACATGGTCTTCACATGATCTGACCAAGATTATGTCTAAACTTTAAAAGAGACTGTGACCTTTGAGTTTGTTTCGGCCCTTCTTCTCAGAGTAGTCAGATAGGAAACGCCGACCTCATCTAGTTTTTAAAATATGATTGACGTGTAAAAGTGTTTATACAAACCTACTAACAGAAATAATAGTTATTTGTTATACAAGAGTGCAAAGTTGCTTTTTAACCGCGTGTTCAATTTTGATGACCGAGCAAGCGAAGGATTCTAAAATTGAATCACGAGCGCAGCGAGTGATTCAAAATTAGAATCCTGAGCGTTAGCGAGGGAATCAAAAGAGCACGAGGTGAAAAATCTTTGCACTCGAGTGCAACACGTAACTTTTCATTCCACCTCAGCGAGGAAATGACTAAATGCAAAAAAAAAACGTTTACAATCACAAGATAGGTACACTTTTATTTCAGTTTAGGTATTAATTACTACATTATGACAGGTAAGTATTACAGAATAATCTTTAAATTATAACAAAATAATACTAAGGTATAATTAAGAAAATTTTAAAGTAACGTTGCTACAGTTATTTAAATTGAGTGTAATATTTTTGTTTGGTACTGTAATATTGGTGTTAGTCACTTGTGTACTGTTTTTCGGTAAACTATCTGTCATACTTAATAGTTGTACCGATTCATCGGATTCCCTTGGCGTGAATGTTGGAGAGAGAGGGAGATGGTTAGGTGTTTCATAACGGCTTATTTTTGATGTAGAAGGGCCAGTCCAAGGATCCGATTGAGGCTCTTTCAGTGTAATGGCTCCTACGATGCCTTCACATATTTTAGACTTATTTTGGATGGAATCCTCTATGTATCCCTCTACAACTGCATTGGACTTCCAGCCTCCGTGGCGCTTAAGGGACAGGAGATCAGCTCCGGAATCAGCCAAAAGTGTGGCTGAAGTTCGTCGGAAACAATGACCCGTGTACAACAGGGGTTCTGGAAGTTCAAGAAATGTTGCTATTTCTCGTGGGATACTGCCAATTTTATTAGTACCCATAGGCTGTCTAACACACTTTCCATTGCGATACTGTAGAAAAAATCGATTGATTGGAGTGTTAGGCGGGCGTAAGGCTTGATATTTCTCAACAATCGTTACGTATTCCTTGCGAATGACGAAGTTGCGGTCTCTTTTTGTCTTTGTATTAGGTAAATTAATTAATAGTAAGTCATCTGAATGTTTCTCAATGTTTTTGACATTAAGTTGTGTTAGTTCATTAGTTCGACATGCTCCGTTTATTCCAATAATAAGAACAACCTGTAACGTAAAGAGTATTGTAGTAGATAAATGAATAAAATTGATATGAACGCATAATTATGCCTATCAACATCTACTAAGTATACTATTTAATTGAGATTAATATACTTAAGTAGATACTGAATGTGCAACTGACTTACTTTTGCCGCCAAATATACGGAATCGGGTGCTTCGTTAAGAAACTTTTCAATATCAGATACTGTGAAAACCTTCGATTTTTTTGGTTGATGACCAGATGAGGCTCTTTTTAAAAATGCCACTAATTTAGGATAGGTATCGATATGTTTGTCTTTTTTCATCTTTATTGTTGCTTTTAGCATCGAATACGTACTCCATAGAGTGCTTGCTTTCTTGTTCTCGGATAATTCTATAAAATATGCCAGCAAAACGTTTTCTGAGAAAGTTTTGGCTCCTTTTGCTAGTCGCCACGTGTTGAACATATCGTACTGTTTTAAATACTTCTCGCGTGATTGTTGAGGGAGAAAGCTCATTTGCGCATTATTAACAGTTTCAGTCAATTCTGTTGGCGTCAAGCAAACTTCCTCGTCGCTAGAATCACTCATTTTAGTTTTTTCACTTGTTTTCAAGTTTCTTGTTTTTAATATAAGGTTTAACAATGACGTGAAAAAATGCCGCGTAAAGAACCGCGTACAAAGCAAATTGAAAAAAGAACACCAAGAAGGTTCCGAGTCTGAGTTTTTAACAAATTAAAAAAAAGTTGTATGATATATTCGGCACCATAGAGGTAGCAGTAAATAGGTTTAATGTTTTTTTTAATTCACAAACTTAGTGCACACGATGTTCTAAATTCAATTTACTTTATCCTCTAGAGAATAAAAACGGCTTTTCCACTCAGATATTGAAGATTAAAAATACTCTTTCCGAGATAGTGGGATGAAAAATCATTTATCATATCGTTATGCAACCACGCTCATTAGAATGATCGCATGATTTTTAGTAGGGCTGTATTCTTAGCTGTTTATCCAAACGAACGATGTGCTGAATCCATGGTAACGTTTTGGGCATCGATGTCCCTGCCACCCTGTACAGTGTTAAAAGCTTTGACGTGGTTATTGGAAAATAAATTATTTTAAAAGACATTAACTCAATCAACGTTAATAGCTTTTGAACGATTTTTTTTATTATCGACTGCCGAGTGGCCAGTACTGAAAGAAAATAAGTTTTGGTTGGAAACGTGATTATTTTTAATGAATTGGTTATTGGGTTATTTATTACAGATATTTTCAGCCTGCTCTAAAGTTTTTTATGAAAATGAAATAACTTATAGCATGGAACACCAAGTTGCATAAGTAGGTATAAGAATAATTGGACGAACACTAACATCATTTGGTCAACTTTTAGTAGGTAAGAGAGGTGTAGGTACCTATCAATGGCTTCTTTATGGGGGAAGCGTCAAGCCAGTCCGCGAAATTCAAATTTTCTTACGTTTTTTTTTCAATTTGCAGGTCTTTTATAAAAGCGCACTTTGGGTGCGCGCAAGATAAGACTGCGCGCGTGTTTGAACTTCTTCCTTGCCAGCACTTTTAATCACATTCGGCATAACGAGGGCGATTATTTACTTTGGACATCAGGAAACACAGCGCTCTCCCTTGACACCTTATATGTATAAACGTCGAGAAGGCGGCAAACGATTATTTCCGTTTTATTATTATTATAACAATTGTAAAATCCGACGTTATTAATTTGCGCGGTTACACACTGTTATTTATAAGGTAGGTACCAACTTTTAAATTAAACTACTCCTAAAGTACCTACCGTTTTACTTCTGCTTTCAACTACATTATAAACTTGTTTAGTAAATTCTTAGAATAGTATTTTGTCACTGTAAGCGCTCATAACTTTATAATGATATTAATTACTAGCTCTTGCCCGCCGCTTCGCCCGCGTGTATGTCGGAAATATCCAACGGGAAGGTAATTATTAGGTACCGGGATTAAAAGTAGGTATATATATAAAGACCCTATGACCCTATGTGTCAATCCAGGTTGTAAACTATCTGTGAGCCAAAGGAGATTGGCGAGTTGGGTACGTCATCAAATCCAAACATTTCAAAATCTAGATAAATGCAAATTATAGATATTATATTCGTAGTTATTTTCCAAGCTAAAATGTTTTAATAGTTATTGGGAGCAATTAAAAAACCACAATTTTAGGGTGCAGCCCCGTTACGAAAACAAAACGCAGTAATGCAAAACAAAACGCATAAAATAGAGCCAATTAAACGCATTACGTCAGTGTTACCATACAATACACCCAAATCGATGATGATGAGTTAAATGAGTTAATCACTTGACTCAGAACCGTGGGTTGTTGTTCACATGTCATGGGTATAGTGTGGTATTTAGCTTACGCACGACACGAAGGAACAACCCCCCCCCCCTTCGGTATTTCTTGACAATGTATTGTTAACATTAGAATAAAAAGTTAGTATAAATACTATGGTTTTATTTTTCACCTACTTATTCTATTTTAAATTATTCATTATCTTTTATCCTGTTGACGACCATCTTGTGGATGGACCGTGGACCATCTTGGATGCGGATTCGAATCCCGCAAAAGGTACCTACATGAATACTATTATAAGTGACGTTGTAGCAATTGAATGGCCTAAAATAATTCAAAATCTTCTATCTATAATTGCCGTTTTCTTATCTCAACTTAGAACACCCTACTTTAAAATCTTACTAGACAAAAATCCTTCTATAGTTATTAAAGTACAAGCAGATAAAGTGGATACTTTATCTGAGTGAAATGTATGATTTATAAGGGTCTGCCTTGAGTTACATAAGTAGGTAGGTACCAAGCATTATTTTTGGTGGTCCATTTTGAGGTTATGTTTAAATCAATTTAATATCCCCAAGTCTAACGTACCTACCTATGTCTTACCATTACATATTTTGTTATACTCTATTGTAGCATTCAAAGCCTACTTTAAAATCTGTTACAGACACACGACATAATATTTAAAGGTCGACACAAATGAAATGTGGCCGTAGTGGCCTTTCTTTGAACAAAAAATACTTTGGAAATGAACGCTTGTAGCAACAGCGAATATTATTAAGGCCGACTTTAAAACAGTCAGCTTATACAATATTTACTCCATCGCGATTAAGTAAAAGAAAACAAAGAAAAACATTCGCAAAAAAATATCTTAAATTCCAAAAGGAATAGTCTGAAATAAATTATCCAGATATTTTAGCGGAGAAATTACTTAGTTTCCCAGTAAAAGCAAGTCTGTAACAAATTTTAATTAAGTACTTAATACTTGTCAGACAAACAATGCTTTTTAAGTTCTAAGAAAACACATAAAAATGTTATCTTTTCCAACTTAATTACCCCTCTCGTACTGTTGGTGGAACAATGCTTTATGTCAGGAAGAGTAGGTACGTATAGTCGATCTCACTTTCCCACTTTTGTCAAAATATCCCAGAAAAATAAAACTTCACTAAGGTTGAAACTATTCAACTATCACACAGACAAATTAGGCCTTGTCGTTTTATGACGTGCAAGTGACATTCAACCTTAGGGTAGTATAGTATTGTTTCGAGTCGATGGTCGGCAGCGCCGAGTCCTGGGACGCGGTGGTCTCCTTCTGCGAAACAGTCGTCTCGCAGAAGGAGGCTGCGGAAAGGGAGAGGGAGATCTCATCCACTCACCCGGCGCGCCGAAGGCGCACCGGGCGTCGGCGGAGGGCGGACAACGCCCTCTTCCAGCCCCCCTAAATGGGTCCAGGGGCGACGGACTCGGGGACGTCCGTCGCTACCCACACACCAGGACCCGAGGTGGCGGCGCGTTGTGTTCCACGCGCGCCCCTCTTAGACGTCGCGGGGGGAGTCAAACACCTCACCCTCCCCAGACCCGAAGAGGCCCGCAGCGCCGGGCCGGCACCAGTCGGGGGTTGCGGAAGGATCGTACGTTCCCGCGACCCCCGGCGTAGGTGTGAGATGGAACACCGGAGTGGTTTTTAGTCAGTAAGAGTCTGACAGACCCCGTCGCCCGCCCTAGGGCGGCGGACATCCATGAGTATTTTCCACCCCGGAACCAGAACAAAAAAAAAAAGTATAGTATTGTTATCTCACAAAGCGACGCGCGCTTTACATGTGGTTACCAAGTGTACAAACACGCTGTGAATGTGTGTGTAAGCAAGCGCAGGAGCTCTCGGTACCGTCCGAGACAATGGCGAATTCGGAAGTGTGTGCGAGTGTGTGATA
Source organism: Brachylomia viminalis (assembly GCA_937001585.2). NCBI lineage: Eukaryota > Metazoa > Arthropoda > Insecta > Lepidoptera > Noctuidae > Brachylomia > Brachylomia viminalis. The sequence continues at coordinate 5,763,207 of OW443303.2, read as the reverse complement.
TGTGCTGACGCTACTCATCTTCACGCACACATTCACAACGTATTTGTACACCTGGTTACCACAAGTAAAGCGCGCATCCCTTCGTGAGATAAAAATACTGTACAGCAATTACAAGGTTGACTATACCTACCCTCTTTGAAAATAATGATAAACTAGCTGACCCCGCGATCTTCGTACCGCCTAACATTTTTTTTTCTTTTTTAGTTTTCTCTCCGTATGAACCATCCTCGTACTTCAAGGATATTCTAAAAAAAGAATTTGCAAAATCGGTCCATCCGTTCTTGAGTTATAAAATTACAACGAAAAGTGGCATTGATTTTTATAGATAAAGGATAACGGTACTCATCAATTTGTTACTGCAATATGTCGCTTGAAACTATTAGTGCGTTTTAAATAAAACAAGCATTTATACTCACATTCAGATTAACAAAGTTACAAATGGATATTGTGTTTGCAAAAAGCAGTGTTTGAAACTGCGTTTGGCAAGTTGAAAATAGATAAAGGTGGACTGTGCTCTAGTATGTTTAGCAGTCACTTCGTTGCTCTTTAGCTAAAACAATACAAAATGTGTTTAATATTTTCCACCTGCATTGTGTACGTACTAATTGCTATGTGATGAACTGATGACAGCATATTCTTTGTCTATGGATTTTCTGGCCCGTTCTTCCCCGTATAAAACTATTTTTCACTCCTCTTGCTCAAAAAGACCGTCATTGTGGCGTACCAGAGCGAGGAAAAAATAGCAATTCTTCCTCTAGGGGAAAAAGTTTTTTTTTTTAATTTTTGTGTGTCAAATGACAATGAGCCTACAAAAACGAAAAAGTCTTTAGTCATAAGTAGAATAATCATGAATATAGACTCGACTTATTACTGTTTCATAAAAAAAGAACTTCATTTTATTTTTGAAAATGGAACTAAAATCGGCGATCTCTTTGATAGAATGCATGCAATACGTTGCGGCTGCAGAAGAAAAAGCAAAAAAAAGACATTGGCGCGAAATCTTTATAATTTTTCTCTAATTGCAAATTGAATTGGTAGTGACCGTAATTAATTTTACAATAGTGAAAATGTCATCTTACCCCACAGACCACTCAACATTCATCTTCACAGAGGACTGAAATTAAGTTACCGGGAAAAAACATCTCGTTAAATATCCAGAATTGTACAAATTGTACATTTAATTTTTAATAAAATAAACTACATACTTATTTCATATTGTATTGGATTGTTTTATTTTCTCGCAATCGTAGTGAAAAGTAGAGTGTAACACACGGCGCTAAAAACCCATTAAAACTCGGTTTCTATTTACTCCCTCGCTAAAGCTCGGGAGTAAAACTACCTCGTATATAATGGGTCATTTTAGCTCCTTGTATAACAATCTACTATTTTGGAAGGGGCGACTAGAATGAACGCTTCTTATTTCTTGCAATTTGTGGCGCTGAGACGCGCCTTATAACATTGGTCTACAGTGGTTTTGTTGCCCTAGATATGAAAATGATTTTGGGTCTATTTATGCACACAATTCATGAAACTATCAATGATTTTGTAAGATTTGCTCTGATTTTCGTTAAATCTTTATTTTAATTTTACATTACAAAAATCAAACAACGAGAAACAAAATAACAGATATATTTATAATGTCAGTTATGTTTTGAGAAATTAGGATACTTACATCGAAATAAATAAAGAGGAAAATGTCGAAAATATATTTTATATTTCCATAAAACGCCTTTTATGAGCTTTTCTTTTATAATTTTTCAGGGGGCAATCTCTTTTCAAAGACCAGCAGTAATAATTGTTCGAAATATAAGCTATGCAAAAATCATGAAAATACGAGCACATTGAGAACTTTCATGAATATATTCGTAATCTGGGCACTTGAAAACGTAAAAATTTGCGATGAATTCCAGGGCAACAAAAAAAAGTTTTTTTAGAGCTGTGTAATCTGATTGAAATATACGGTTTGACTGTAAATAACTTTTTTTTTACTTTTCATCGGTCGTATCAATTTCCAATGATTCCTAACTCGTTTTCATTTTCCATTTACGTGATATTATTACAAAAACCAGTACCGCGGTGAGCTAGAAAACATAATTACACCCATTTAATAACAGAGTTGATTGAACAAATTGCACCAATTGTGAACTATTTAAAACGCAACAAAACGACAGAGTCACGTTCCCGCCAATTAATCCAACATGGCCGCTTATTGCTAATAACGTATTATTTGAAGTGATGAACCGCTATTAAACAATTTTGCACTAGAGACACGATATTTTAATGTCCGTGACCCGATTTTCTTTTATATTTTCGGGAATTTTCTTTATGAGGCCCATTTTCCTTTAGTCTACGCTGTGATAGTGTGGTTTAGCTTGTAATGAAATTACACGCTGCCGATTTTCGTGAAAAGCTATTTTCTTTAAATTCATGTTTTATTGTAAGTATATTTTTTGGAGCGGATACTAAAATCTTGTTTATTAACGTAAGCTTCAATATAACTGTAGATCTTCTGTTCGGAATTTTGTTTGTTTTAAATTAATTCATTTTTAATATTCAAAAGTATTTTCCTACATTCTACAAAAGTTTCCAGACGCTTTTAATTAACGAAGAGTGGAAGTCAATTTAAGGAAGGAATTCTATTAAAAAAATATTTTTAATATCAATATTCTGGCACGTAGTCCCAGAGCTGCACACTGGCTATAAACTTTATCATGAATTTTAATGTACAGTGCCCGGTAGTGTACTATGAGCACATCGAGCGGAAAAAAGAGACAATCGGCCATGATCGACTATGTGGCCGGCCGGACTATGCGGCTAGTTCAAGCTGTCAATCCAAAATCAAACAATTAATTTTTGAACAAATGACTGTATAATAAAAATAATGATAAGAATCCTACTAATGAGTGAGCCTACAGCAAGGCTGTTTAGTACTATTTGATTTAAAAACTATATATATAAAAATACAAACCCCGACTGCAAAACACATACCTAACTGAAAAGAGAAAAACAACCTTTATTATACAACGTGTTGTTTTGCATCCTCGTCAAATTTCAGGAGGCTGTTATGAAAGACACAAATAATCAAATAAAATTACGATCCTGCTCAATAATTAATACATACTTGTTTTTTTAGGTATTTAAGTTTGACAGTATTTCAGAATACTCCACTTTCAAAGAACAAAATCGCCCCGTTGCGTATGCGGTAGGCAGTGTCGTACGACTATGTCGCTGTGTGCATGCGTTACAGTTACAGCGCAGTTACAGGGCGGTATCACACGGGCCCTACACATGCCGAAAAATACAAAAAATGAAAATAAATACCTACTTATTTTATTATTGATTCGTGTCGAGAATCATTAGCATAGTTACCTCCTCGAATTTGACGAGGATGCAAAACAACACCTTGTATATTGAACTTTGTTTTGTGTAAGATATCGCAGGCCCCACAAACCAAAGTTACACCATATTTCAGGTTGTAGGTTTGTGGCCTGCAATAAACGTGCCAAATAAATATATATACATACATGTGAAAACTCGAAAAACATAACCTTCCTTGTGGCGCAGACGGGTAAAAAAACATAAACGCTAAACAATTAAAGAAAAACTTGACAGAAAGAATGACAGTGACAACGCTAGGCACCGATGTTCCTTTTATTGTAAGCGACTGTATTTATAAAACAGAATCACATTCGGTCTTATTACAAAACAAGGTTTTTCTTTTGACATGGTTTAAACCATCGAACCTGTTTTTGAAATAAGAACCTAACAGAAATCGAAATACAGTTCCTATTACAAAACTGACAACTTGGTCTGGTCTTAGATTGTCTATTTTGTATTAAGAACTTTACTAAAGTCGGCACAAAGTTCCAAATACAAAAACTAAATCGAAGATTTAGGCTCGGGCTAAAGTTAGATCGTGTTTTGTAATAAGACGGAATATGTTTGAGTGCACAGCGCATTACTTGTAGATGGCCGTGCCATGACCAGTTGGCATACACGCAAACCGATATACAATAATTACTTTATAACAGCGAACGTTGTCTTTAAAGTAAATGCATTAGTTTTTGATGTGTAATTTCTATTCATGTTCAGTATAAGTTTTATTGTAATTATATAAATTGAACCTGTCATTTCGAAAATGGCAAGAGTAAATTAATTAAAACTATTCAGAATCAACAAAAATATGTTTCCAGTTAAAAAAATCATTGGTGCCGAAGGAATTGAATATAGAGGTTGATAAATAAAAAACATGAGTTTTGGGATATAAATAAAATGACGACAAAAAGTGATATTATAAAAGTGTGACTCGTGCCCGTTTCGAAATGATGGGTTCTATTGTATTGTAGATGTAAGTGTACCATTCAATATGCAACAAATCATTTTGCTGCAAAGTAATAAATTAACTTCTTAAGTATTTATACCTCTTCTAATCTTAGAAATAACTTTACATAAATGCTTAAGCTGTCTTAATAAATAAGCCTCAAATATAATTAATTCTCAATTTGTCTGTTTACTTTATTAATATTGACTAACGTACACTTCGAAGAATCATTTCAAATTTACGTTCTATACTAAAACAATTGAACATCTCGGGTAAATATTCATAAAACACCATTGACATCTTTTTCATCATCGATAAAGATATGAAAAGACACTCAATACTTACGTCGGAATCCGCCCCCTTGTCGGCACCAGGGCAGGTGAATGTCACGTACTCGTGGCATCTTTTGTGGACCACAAAGCTGCACACTGCACACAAATACAGAACAAATGACGACAAAGGCTCCATGCCTAGCTCTTAGACTGCAAACGACAAAGCGCAGAAAATGTTTGAAAGAATTTTAAAGCCCGCATTTTTTGCAGTCTATTGGCATTGGAGCCCACTCAGCAGTATTGCTCGAGACGTTAGAGATATCTAATAAAATTGTATAAATATCAGGAGGATTGCGATTTTGATACAGACTAAAAAACCTCGGGGGACTGGTACGATTACTGAAAGATGAGTAGCGGACTGACAAAATAAGTTCAGATGTGCCCAAATACATAGGTACTTTTTACTGCTTTTCTTTGCAAAAGAATTCGTTGTGGCTTGTGTGTAGCGTTTCATTGATTATTCCAAATAATAGCAGTATGATGGTACCAGTCAGACATCGCCTTTTATAAGTCATGAACACTACTTCGTTTGTTTTCAGTCCTTCACAGTATTTATCAGTTAGAATCTGTTTATATTACTGCAAATCTTACCTTGACATTGGTATCCTTGTTTTCCGAAGCCCCTGAAACAAGAAAAAGATTCAAATTAATACAAAGATCTCAGGGAATTTCTCAAGTTAAGTTTGTAGACTACCGATCGGTTACTAAGGAAACATTTAATGTTTTATTAGTAGGTGGTGATTAATTAATGATTATCACAGTCAGTTTTGACATTCGTTTGTGCTTGTGAGCCCTAGGATACCTACTATGCCATCCTGTACAATAGTTCATAATCCAGCTCCTCACTGCAAAAGGCTGTCTTCACAAAGAACCAACACAGGAAGACTTTGATCAAAATCTTGTAGTGTAGCAGGCATAATACCTAACTGGGATTCTGGATTCCATTGGATCGCCAACAAGGCTGAATGCACAGACTATATAGACATACTAGGCTGAATGAAACAAGGAACGTTGTGCTCGCTTATTGGACGTTTGTAGTAATAACCATAGACGTAACATCTGCCTTTGGGTTACACAGCGATAGTAGAAATACTGGATGGGCCAGAATTTTGTTGACCGGGTAAGTAACTGGTATTTTTAGAATCTTCACTACCGCTTCAGGATAAGTATCTTTATGAACTCATTTATCTTACTTCTATACTAATCCAAACTTATTATTATAAATGCGGAAGCACCTCCGTTTGTTTGTCTGTTAAAGTTCAACGCCTTAACGGCTGCACGGATTTCGATTAAATCTGGCTCATAGGTAGACCATGAGCTAGGTTAGGACATAGATACTTTTTATCCTACTAGTACGTTCCCCAGGGATAATTTCGAACTGAGCGGGCAAAGCCGTAAGCAAAAGCTATTATTCTTTAAAGACCAGCGCCGATTCCATGTTTCGGAATTCGTTCGACACAGTAAATTGGCGGCATAAAGTGTCGGTAAGTACCTAATTGGATCGGCAATTGACCATGTGGGATGAACAAATTGTAGTGTTTATATTTCGTTAAAAGTCTTAGCTGTATTGTCAATAGATCGGGTAGGATAAGGATCTTAATTGTAGTATTCGAAGTCTTTTTTTAGACCAGTAAATTGCTGGTTACAAAAAGAGAAAATTAGAGTTGGCAAAGTAATCTGTAATTCAGTATGCATGCACTGAACACCACATAATTATCTTCCCTAAAACGCAAATTTTCTGAGACATTGTCATCTTCCCTAAATGCCAGACAAGCTTAAAAATCATTATGTAACGAACCTTAGCGCACGAAACCTTGATAAAGATTTGATACCATAATATTTGAAGGATGGTTTCCTAAACACACAGGGCACGCCAACATAATTGATGAGCGACGTGTGGGAGTGAGTGAGTGAATGAAAGACAACAAATAATGAGCGGGACTCGACGAACGTTGGGAAGAGGATGGAAAAGGAGTAATGAGTGAGTATAAATGTGTGGAAGAATGGCAAAAAATACATCAGACGCGTGGTTATTTTGCCATGAGAGGTTGTTTGTAAATACAGGATTATGGTAGGCTGTGTAGTGCACTAATGAAACCTACAAGTTTAATAAAGGTATTTTTATATGCTATTTCAGCATCATTCATGAAAATAAAACATAACAAACCAAAAAAAAACTCAGCACATAAGGATATCTTCCCGACAGGGTCCATATTGATCTTTAACTCTGTTATACCATCTATGTAATACATATGGAATGCAATAAAGAATTGAGTATATTATGTCAAATTGGCAGTAGGTATAAATGGTGTGATTTTATCTAGCAAGTAAAGTGCTAAATATATAGAGTTAGAGCAAAAACACGCCAAAATAAACAAGCCACATCCAGCACTTTTACTGCCCGAGTGTACCTCATTGAATAGGATGCGCATCGGAATTGAATCGTTCGTCCGCTCAGATTGCTATTACTTCAATTAAAGCGACTGTACGCGAGTGCACACCTGCGACGATATTATATTGAACACAGTGAATGGACGAACTGGCCATCGACGTTGATAGGTTCTAGTAAAAGCAATTGGATTGGATTTGAAATTGGAATTAGCTTTGGCTTTTTACTACGTTGGATTGGTACTACTCAGGACATAGATTGAAAAGCCTTTTATAATATGTTTTTATGCCAGCGATAAAATATTGATATCGTTAGCTGTACTGTTCATTAGTGGAATTCGAAAGGGTCACTAAAGCTCTTGACATCCTTTTTGAAATTGAAATTGGAATTAGCTTTGGATTTTTACTACGTTGGGCTGGTGGTATTGCTTAGACAGGAATTGAAAGAGGCTGCTCAAAACGTCGGGTTCTATGCCAGCTACACAGACAGAATTATTAATTTGTGAAGTTGGCTCCTGTTTTTAAAGCTATTTACATACTGAATAACAGCACCACAAATCAAAAATTATAACTGAACATTGCTGGATTTCGTAAAGAGTCACTACAGTTCTTGTCATAATAGTTAAACGTCATCGCATTTATTTATTTACTATTACCACTTCCAATCGTTTTTTCAAGGGGCTGGGCGCGGGGAGGGGGACGCAAATACAAAAATGTAGTCTCAATTTCCACACTCAAAGCATTCGATTTCAGCCTATAGTATCCTATACTATATTGTAGTCTGTATATATAAATGTCCTATAGGTTGGTTGTACGTTATAACAAAATAAAAAAATAATCGATTTATAGTCTCATAATTTGCGTCGAAAAGTTTTATACAATACTCAATTCTTTATTGCATTCCATATACCTACTATCTGATTTAGAGACAAATGATAATGATTTTATTTCGGTAAGTAGGTTTGTACAAACACTTTTACACGTCATCATATTTTCTTAACTAGATGAGGTCGGCGTTTCCTATCTAGTTTACACCCCCGTTTTAATTTTGTTTGTTATGTTTTTTTACCAAGTAAGTACCTGCTTTACGTTGTTTAAATTATGTAGTCGATAATTTTGGTGCACGGTAAAACTCTAATCAGTTTATGTTGGCATCAACTTAAATGTATGTGAACTACAGAATGAATAAATAAATAATAATTAAAATCAATATTAAAAACAATTAGGTATTTCGATCTAGTAGATACGTACAACTGTGTAACTTGGTAACTGAATATAATTATTTCCGTAGATTACTTCAATTTAATTCGTTCAAAAACATTTAAGTACCGGTTTCTAATGTCAATTTAAATCGTTTTGATTGGTTGAAATAGCTCGGAGGTGCTGCCATCTGCTTTAGATAGTCTTTATTGCATCGTCCGTCTGCTCGCAACGCAATTTCTTCATTTAGTGCTCAACTCTCAACTACACCTGCCTGTGTCATCGTCGTAGGTAATGGACGCAGAGTAAATGGTTCTCTCAACCAGTGGCTAAATGGTAGAAATAGGATTTCACTGCTAACCTTTATTTTGTTGTTATTTTCTGCTGGTTTTGAATTAGAATCAATCAATCAAATTAAATGCTATTGAACAGCGCCTTATTAAACTAAAAGGCGAAACTTTACAGACTTACTGGGTACGCCAACGCCATCTAACGGCAATTTTCTATCATAATTTATGTATTTTATAGAGGTAGAATTTGTGAGTTTGTATGTAGGGGTAATATTCGGAACAGCTGATCCGATTCCAAAAAATATTTCACTAATGGGAAGGTACAGTACCCATTGCCGAGTATCATAGGATAGGTTCCGGGACACTTGCCCAGGTGGGAGAGTCGAACCATGTTTCAAAATTCAATTTAAATTTCGCGTTAATCAAAGGTCAATACGCGCCCCATGTTTGCAAATAAATAAATAAAAAATAAATACAATTGGTCGCGCGTGAGAATTGAATGGACAAAATGAATTAAAGTTTTTTATAAGCTCAAAATGATTAATTTAATACAAATGTTTGATAATTTTGTTCATTTTGGAATATTGTTCATTTTGTGCTTTTTAATTTACAAGAAGGTAGGCACTTTTAGTAACTTCTACTTGTGGTACTATAAGTTAGTAAATTTGTAAAGAAATTCCCCAAAAAAATATGGTCTACTCTCCCCAGCCCCCGTTCAACTGACCCTGATGGTGGGGAGACTTGACTCATAACCCATTTTTTATTAAAATCCCTATATCCATTTATAATATTCTGTTATTGGAAAAATAATGATGAAAAATTATGCCTGCGTAAAATATTTAACGTTTTAAATTATAATGAATCTCAACACCCTTTTTGTAAGAAAAAATTAGGTACGTTTTAAACCCTTTACACAGTTACCACAATTACCTACCAAGTTAATAATTCTGAATACCCACAAGTACCTAAGTACCTTCGGACCAACTTTCGCGAAAGTTCTATCATGAATATTATACAGTATTCGAAACTACTACAAAGCCTAGACGAAGGTAGTGCGTACATACGGCCAACCAGCCAACCTTAGCTAGATCTACTTCTAAACCAAAACACTTGTGAATTAATTATTGTGCTAAAGTAACGAGATCGGGCTAGCTTTAACGGCGTCCTGAGGGTATTTCGCTCAGAGGTTTTCTTGTCAGGACCTACTTGAACCCTGTCCGTCTTATTACAAACCGCGATCTAACTTTAGCCTGAGGCAATTTTTGTATTTCGAACTTTATGCCGACATTAGTAGTAACGTTACCTAAGACCGGACTAAGTTGTCAGTTTTGTAAAAGGAACTGTATTTCGATTACCGTTAGGTTCTTATTTCAAAAACAGGATCGATGGTTTAAACCATGTCAAAAGAAAAACTTTCAAGTACAGTCACATCCAAAATATATGTTCGTCATCTTAAGAGGGCTATCACATTTTCGTCTTGTATTTGACAATACAAGAAAAATTGTGATAGCCTTTAAGTCTTAAGGGTTCTTTCTGTCTGCTCATTGCACGATAGAATCTGCTTTACCGACTCAGCATTTTTTTTACCTAGGACAGAAGGCGAGATCCGAGGAATCCATAGGAGATACGAGGAAACCGTCTTAGGAACAATTAGTAATATTTTTTGAAAACAATTTTGGCGCAATTCAACTTTTGATCGAGTGAGAGTTGCCCATAAAAATGAGTATAATACCAAATAATTTTGTATAATGCGTTCTGTTTCGTGTCGTGACTTGATACAGGAAAGAATTTGAAAACTGACGATGAAATAAAAGACGAATGTATCTGTCTACTAAGCAATCTATTCCTTGGTAGATATTAAAACTTTTTATTACTTTTTTTATCTTAAATATAAAACTTGTTGACACTGCTCAATATGACAAAAAGACCAAAACTTAAAATTCGCTCGGAAAGCTTATCTGTTTATGTCACGGTGGCGCCACTTACAAAGGCCAGACGTCAAAAATCTGTCAAATCCAGTACATTTTATTTTAGTTCCCTATTTCGCCACTCGCAAAGGTAAGTGTGCCATAGATTAACGTTATCCGTTTTCATAACCACAACAACATTGCGAGTCATTTAATGGAAGGCAATATCCCGAGCATTGCGAGATATTACATTATAATGTCGTATTTCAACGTCTGAGGCGATTAACCTTTATTAAACAGTTGATTCAGGAATTTTATATCCTTAATCCATTATAGGGGAATAAGGATGGCTTTTTAAATTAAAATTGTGATGTCTACTTACAGCCGATTTTCTTTAATCTTATAGAAACTAAACTTATTCGGTAAACTTTCTAATTTGCACAGACCACAACCCAAAATTGGATGTCTATACCATTCATGTACCTATACTTTCTCGAGATGTGCTTGCGTCTGTACCCTTATTATTGTTGTTTATTATCTATAAGGCCGTTTTTCCAAAAGCAACACAGTTTCAGCGAGAAATATCCAAAGGGCTCTCTGAAAGAGTCTAAGTCAGAGGCCGTCTAAAATTATTCCTGAAGCAAATGTAGCCTTCGACAAGGCTATAAAACCTATAGGTACAGTTAAATTGCCAGTTAACAATACCAATTTCGAAGCTTCGATTTTACCTATATTTTTCCTTGCAAACAGAATATTCTACATTCACAAACTACTAACAGTTAAAATGTACTCAAATATAATTTTTCTCGCAGAAGCCACATTTGCTAGTCGTCTGTGAGCTCCGTAGTATTTATTCAATCATAAATATTAATAAGTTCCAGTATAATCTGCACTGGCCCTCGTTGAATATTCATATTTTGACAGCCCTGAGTGATTCCCAGTTCGTCACACAACTCCGAACCTGACCAATCTAACAATTTGTATATTCAAAGAGGACGTGATTTAATTTTCTTAGATACTGGTTGATGTGTTCTTATGTCGGGACTGCGGGAGGGCTATAAAATATCAGTCTACGTTGTGGTAAGAAGATAAGCTAGTCGGAAAGGTTGGCAGCAAGTTGATTTTTACTTCTACAAACTACGGGGGCAGATAAACCCGAGACCAGGCCCTGCTGTCTCGACATATAGTTAGCAATCGTTTTCGGTTGCCAAATATTGTTACATCAGGGCCTGCAGTCTCGACATAGTTAGCAATCGTTTTCGGTTGCTAAGTCCTAACAATCCACATGTAAATGTTGATGTAAATGTTTGGTAGTCTCGACACTCAAATTTATCGGTTGTTACCTACCGGTACCTACCTAAAATACCAGTAACAACCGATAAATTCGAGTGTGGAGACCACCAAATATAGCTACATCTGGATTGTTAGGACTTAGCAATCGTTGTCGGTTGCTAAGTCCTAACAATCCAGATGTAAATGTTGATGTAAATGTTTGGTAGTCTCGACACTCAAATTTATCGGTTGTTACCTACCGGTACCTACCTAAAATACCAGTAACAACCGATAAATTCGAGTGTGGAGACCACCAAATATTGTTACATCTGGACTGTTAGGACTTAGCAACCGAAAACTATTGCTAACTATGTCGAGACTGCAGGCCCTGGATTGTTAGGACTTAGCAACCGAAAACGATTGCTAACTATGTCGAGACTGCAGGCCCAGCATTGCTATTCTGTAACAATCTCGTGAACACTTAGATGAAGTGAGCGTGGAGTGAGCTGTCAGTGTTATCCCACTGATGTATTGACCAAGCATTGCATTTGCAATCTTAATCGAGATTTTAATAATATATTTTTATTGTTAATTCTATTAACCATTTTATTGTTTGTGTGTGTTTTTTTTGTTGTGTTACCCAGTGACTGGGTTGTAGACATCAGATAGCCAGTGGCTCCATATAAAATACCTACTAGTATTCAGCTGCATCTGGTTCGATTGGAAGCCGACCCCAACGTTGTTAGGAAAAGTCGGGCAGATTAATGAAGCCATGATACAACTACTTAACTAAAGCAGTGCAACATTTTTACTAAACAAGTCAAGCGTCGTATAGACTGCGCGTTGTACTGGCGCACAAAACAACAAGATGATGGCTTTAGAGCGCGCAGCCGCGACACCCGCCGGATGGAGCGGCGCGACAACGCGACAGAGCGACAACGTAACGTCGCGATAGTATCGCCCGTGAATAGTGCGCCACTGCGATAGTTTTGAATGGAAGCTTTTTGTGATTATGTTTTGTTTAGTCGTAGTGAATTCTGTAATGGCGACTGTCTTGGTGCTTTATGAGATCTCCTTGATGAAACTCACACTGAAAGTTTGAATGCTTGTGTTTGGATTAATGATCAATATTGGAAGAGCAAGCTAAATGCTGGTGACTTTGTCTACCCTGATGTTGGTACCGCAGATTGAAAATGGTTAAATGATAAATGATTTTATTTCTGTAAGTAGGTGTGCACAAACACTTTTACACGTCAATCCTATTTTTTAAACTAGATGAGGTCGGCGTTTCCTATCTGACTACTCTGAGTAGAAAGGCCGAAACAAACTCAGAGGCCACAGTCTCTTTTAAAGTCCAGACAAAATCTTGGTCAGATCATGTGGAGACTATGTAGATCGGTGTTTGATATGGTCTTTTAAGGAAAGAGCCACACAGATTGAGTGCACCTGTCCAGTCAGCGGATATTGTAAATGCGAAAATAAATCTGTCTGTCTGCCTGTTACCTTTTCAAACCTTAATGATCTGAACGGATTTGAATGAAATTTGGCTCAGGGATACACCATGACCTGCGTTAGGACACAGGAGACTTTTTATTTCGGTTGTACGTTCCCGTGGGTCGATCTCCTACCTCCACGCAGGCGAAGCCGTCGCCAAAAGCTAGTTTACCTATATTAAAAAGTCTTAACGTTATAAAGCTTACAAGAAAATAATAAAATATCCGCCCACGAACTTAAAGCCGATTCACTATAATAAAGATTTTAATATTCTCTTCAAAACGCCCCCTCAATCACTCCAAACCGTGGAACGTTCCAGAATGTCGGCTTGTAATTTTCACGTCAATCCAAATACTCGTGAGTTTCAATAAGTGAGAGTACAAAGTGAACAATTCGTTCCCACGTCAATTTGTGAAAATTACTTAATGTGCCCGAACATTTCGGTTACGGGCTTTTATGTCGAAGTTGTCGATGGAAAAGGAATATTGGATTCGTCTATGATAAAGGCTGTTGCTACTTACCTTTATTTATGAACTAGGTTTATGAAAGTTGTTGTCAAATCACACTCATAAAGATTGGTAACTGACAACCTATCTCATACAATATTATTCTTCTGCTTTAGTGTGATGTGACAGGATTTGTTAACAGCCCTACAAATCACAGTCCTTTCACAGTTAATTTAGGTCTGATAGCAACCAAAACAGTAACCCAATGGTAACCTTATTACAACAAGAATAAAGCTCACTGTAATTTTGACAGTGATGCAAAATACTGTAGTTTACAGCAGCTAAAATTACATTTAGATTTAATAGACAACAAAGATTCAGAAAACGGAGTGATTGGATTACACAATATTAATTGAAGTACATAATTAATACAGTTTAATTGTGTTCACTGAATAAATCTTTTGAACTGAACTTTGAAATTATAAAGGTCACAAAGGATTTTAAACAATATAGGTACCTACCTAGTTAAATGTGCAACCTTCTACAAACATGTTGAAATTACTCGTATATGACGGCGGCGCAGCAAGAGGCGCCGCTTCGTTTTGTTACAAATTTACTGGAATCATCAAAAAGATCGGATATGATATGAGTGACACTGACGGTCACTTTAGCTACAGAGCATGTAACTATACTCTAGCAGAGCGTCGCATCGATGTGGCGTGGCGGCTGTCTTCTGATGACAGAATTGATATCAGGGAGCCGCTGTCGTACCACGTCCACGAGGAACTGCTATACTCCGGCACAATTCAGATGATATTGAAGCTGCTGAACCACTATTACAATTACCACTCCTGGTAAAGCCTATCCTGTGCGGTTCACTAAAGTTTTACCAAAACTCCATTGTAAATTTTCATTTTACAACCAACGTTTCGTATACCTACTATTTATTTAGAAAACAACTTATTCCGCAAATGTTTTATTTTATAAACACTCGTTTTACAAACATTTATTTGGCAAACAATTCTTTTAACAAATGCATCAGATGTTATTTAATCATTTATACATTTTCTTTTCTCATTTAGATTCATTAGGATAAATCACGTTTCTAATAAATATAATTTCCTCATTGGTTTAAAGAAACCTAACCAAACCTAACTCCCCGTGACGTCGACCGTCTAGGGTTAGTAGTGTAGTAAAGTATACTTCACTTGCAATTATGCTAATGTGAGTTATTTTTTTTTTTGATTACGTTATATTAAGTCAATTTGTGTAATGTCTATTCCAAACGTTGTTATGAAATAAAATGAAAAAATAATGAATTGTTTGTGAAATAATACGTTATTAAATAAAAGTTTATCGGATAATTATTTTGCTAAGTGAAATATTTGGTAAACTTGTTGTAGAATGATGAAATGACAAATAATGTTTTTGCCAATCGTTGTTTGTCAAGTAAAAAATGTTGAATAAATGTTTGGTGAACTGTTTGGTCACCATCCTGTGCCGTTACATATTTCTAACCACGCACACAAAATTAGAACACGGGAGTATAATCACTACATAGTCATCAGCGTTTTCCAATCGGCTCTCTCGCGCCATTGGGCTGTGAAATTGGCACCCCTGCTCCGCCTCCGACCCTCATTGGCGCTGCCTTTGGATTTTTTTATATTGGCATCACAATAGAAGAAAAAAAAATTAGGAAACGGTTGGCGTTGGGTTTCGGTTTTATATATCTACTGAAGATTGGAGTGTTCCATATTTGGAAAATAATTACCTAAAATTAAATCATATTTTTCTGTTGTGTAGAACTTGATCCGGCTTTTTTTGCGGTTAACTCGTAATGAGCTGGTTGCAAGCTAGATAATTATCATAAGGAGTATAACAGCAGCAGGGTGTGGATCTGGAGCTCTGTCGCAAACCATGCTGCACGTCCTATCCTGCCCTCATCTGTCTCTCAAAACATGCAGTCAAAGTGACCTCTGCGCTGCCACCGACGACGCCGCGGAAGTGGCGAAGTTTTGGGCGAACAAAATTTGAAATAACGCCGTGAAGAAGAAGAAGAGTAATCCAACGAGTGGAGTCGAACTCAAGAGTTTCCACTCGCAATTCAAACATTAACATCTAGGATTCTAGGCTATCACCGCTAACTAAATTAAATTAATAATTATTAAAAAAAGGGATTAACAAAATTAAGCACTAACTTCTACTTTACTCAACCCTGTCAAAATTAACATTTAGGCAAGCCCAAGTACAAGGGCGTATATTAATAAATGTGTCTAAATTAGGCTCATGAGTTAGGTATTCCTAACTAAGGGATACATACTTGACGTCTTAAATTATCTATTCCGAGGCAATTCTCTCTCGGGTCGTATCCATTAATTACTGAGTATCATGACTCCACCATGAGTCATAAATAATTTGGGGTTCTGTCTACATTTGGCGTAGGTAAAGGGGCGCTGAGGCGAAACGATGTGCACGTCTTTATTGTATCAATTTCATAGATATGTAAACAATACCTTATGCACATCAGTAGTGAGGTAGCTGTCACTAACGTCAACTGTTAGTTCACCACAAATGGCGGGAAACAGTGGACTGTGGAGAGTGAAGTGTGATGATGAGCCAGTGTAGTGATATAATCAGCTTAAATACGGGATCTGCAGGATTCTACAACACTTCTTACGGATAATAAGAAAAGCGATAGTTTCTAGATTCTAATCGGAATATTAAGCAATGATTAAATATTGAGAAACTGCATTAAGACACCTATTGTTTTCACTTTCCTTCAATTACAGGTATAAAAATCTAAAACGAAATTAGTTCACTTTTCAGATATTGATTTAAAACTACATTATATTTAATGTTGTTATTTTAGTATCGTTTAGTAGTTCGAGAATCGGTCGCCCTTGCTAGGACTGAACTACCTTCAGTTTAATTTTCGACATCATGTACGATAATTGCTGCTTAGCCAAAAAATATCGTAAAATACACAAACATTTCACTTTACCCAGATTCCTTATGCAATGAATAATAAACAAAACGCAATCACACATCCCGTTTTCTTTTACCTCCCGATCAGCGTAAAATATAAGCTTTTATTACCAAATCGGGATACAAAAGAAGCAAGTGTCGTCGCCGTATATCACAACATGTGTTTCGGCAACAATGGCGGATGGTACAGATAATATATTATATTTTGTGCGTATACGGTACACAAACGATGTGTGCGTGGCTGAAATATGTAAGTATTAAGTAAATAGAAGACGTTTCTGTAGTTGGGTTTGATGTTATTTGTCGGCCTTCGAAAATGCTCTGAAGACGGTAGATAGATACAATAAAGGGCTACTTACTTACGGGGAAAGCGCCAGAAAGCCCGCGAAATTCAAATTTTCTTAAGATTTTTCAGTGTTAGGTTGTATGTTGAATAAAATATGATTCGCGGCCGTAACATGTATGTTTTGGAGTATACATGGTATATGGAATATATGAACTTAGAGGGTTGTATTGATGATTTTAATGATTATAATTCTGTAAACACATACTTGTTACGGTCGCGAATTTTTTTGAAACTAAAACCTGACACTGACCTGCAAATTCCAAAAAAAGTAAGATAAAATAAATTTCGTGAGCAACCTGGCGACTCCCCTTAAAGCCTACTAAGACTTTATTTACTTGTTGATTGGCTGAATCAATCACAATGGGAAAGTCTTTTGACAGTTGGTTTAAGAGCGTTTATACCTTATGAGTGGCAACGTCGCAATTTAGTGTCATATTTCGTGGTTTTCAATTTTTATCATTTAATCGGAGCTATATTTTAAAAATCTGTTTAATTATTTTTTTAGACTTACGTGAAAGTGTTTAAAAAGTAAGTAGCCGTAATGCTTACAGTTCTTTTACAATGAAAATAACGCCCTGCAAGTTTCCAATGTATTATTTGCATATAAATAGAACTGTAAACGCAACGATTTCTTACCTTTTACACAGTTTTCACATAATTCTAAAAGTTATTTAAACAGATTTTTAAAATATAGCTCCGATTACATGATAAAAATTGAAAACCACGAAATATGACACTAAATTGCGACGTTGCCACTCATAAGGTATAAACGCTCTTAATGGTCGGAGAGTTGATTCTATCATGTTTTTACGACTAACCCTAGAGATTTTAATTTTGTGGAGTAGAATCATATCAGCCTATTATTGTCCGATACTGCAAGGCAATGGCGTCTTCTCACACAGAGAAAGCACGAGCATTGGTCACCACGCTTGCTCAAGACGGGTTATAGATTTTAGACTTACAATATTAACTAAGAGTCCAGGTTTCCTCACGATGTTTTTCTTTCACCAATGTCAATAATGTCCAAGGTAAACTCAGAAAGTACTTATCAATTGAAAAAGTCACATTGGTACTTGCCCGGATTGGTACCAATGTGATTGGTAACCATGAGAGGCGAGGCCTTAACCACTGGGTCATCACGAAAATTGCAAAATTATCCCATCCTTTTAACGCAATTTCTAAGGTAAGAAACCCCAAAATAAACAGGGAAATGAAAAGTATTATCAACAATAGATACTTATTTTCCTGAACAAATAAGAAAATTTAAAATTTAGAGACATTATAACCTACGTATTATCGCCAAAATTATTAAAAGCACGTATTTACGTATTATTAACATCCATAACATCCAATTCAATTATTTGACGTTGTTTTTCTTTAAAAACAAAACGAAATAAAGAGGAATAGGTAATTAATGGCGCGTCAACATCAAAGTGGACTAAACCTGTCGACATGAACACATTATAAATAATCGGCCCACGATAATTTTTGTACAAGTATAAAATTGTATTGTTGCCAGGGAAAAATACTTTGTTAATAGTATAAATCTTATCTAATTTTATAGGATTTTAGAATCAAGTAGGTCTATATAACATTAAACTCGTCGGCTCGTCGCCGCGTCGCACTCCAATTGTATTTTCTGAAGATAATAAGCACGACCCCATCATTCTTTTGAAATTTGGTTAGCTTTTTATAACCTACACTCTGATTTTTAATTTGCTAGGCCAAAGTGACAGCTGCGATAGACCGTTTTTTTTTAAAATGACAGCGATTAAATGAATCAATTATTTATAAATGAGCCATATCTACTACAACACTACGTTCAACGCTTGCAACATTTAAAAAAAAAAGGTCGGTCGCAGCTGTCATTTTGGCCTAGCAAATAAAAAATCTGAGTTTAGTTTAAAGTATTGGCCAGTCACCTAAGGAGTAGAAGGGCTGACAGCCCAGGATGCGTTAAATATACCTACATCGCAGTAACGCGACTTGTAAAGGTTTTTCCAATGCCTTGAGTTTCCGAAGAAGTAGTTTTCGATATACCAAAGGAATAACTGCTACGTACTCTGTTGTACATATAAAGAAGAAAAGAGATAGAAGAAAAACAAATTCTGTTTAGTTGTTCATGTAACCTGACTTAGAAATAAAAATACCCGTAGTTTACGAGTAGTTGTGTCTCTGGAAGAACAAGTATTCCTGCATTTTCCTTATTAAAAGAAAAATAACAGACGAAAAGATGCGAGCAAAAGCTAGGTTATAAAATTACGAACGTCATACTCATAAGTTTTGTCCTGTTTGCAGTGTGTGTGGGCGAAAATATTAAATGTATTTAACGAGATAAAAATGTAAAAGATGCACTGTTATGAGTATGACTGATATAAATGAGCATTTAAATTAGGTATGTGCAGAGATTTACAAGATTGTTTTTTTGTGCAAGCTTATGTCCGATGTAGTTCGCTGTGAAATTAATGCATTTTATTTTTGCGAAGTGTGTGGAGATTTGTATTTTCTCAGGTATGAATTTAAAGAGCATGTTTTTTGTAAGCTTTGAGATAATGTACTGCTTTGAGTACATTTTTTCAAAATTAATGTCCAAACAAGACAGTTTTGTTTAGTACAATCGCTGTGTGTGGAGGCGGCGTCGCCCGCCGCTGCTGGCCGTGCCGGTTGCCAGGACCACCCTCCTCGCTAAAACACCATTGACCCGCGCAATTCGGGTTATTAACGATCTTCACGTCAAGATCGATGTATGTACATGCTCTAAGAGTGAATTCGCAAAAATACTGTTGTTTATTTTATATTATAGTGTAGATTAGAGTGGGCTAAACGATGTTGTTTTATATTTAAATTTAGTTTATGTTATAGTGTAGATTAGAGTAGGCAAAACTTTGTTGTTTTATATTTAAATATTGTGTTTTTTATAGTTGAAACTTAGTACACAAGCTATGATAAGTAGTACTAGTTTATTTTTTACGTTGTTCATAGTTTTATATTGTAAATACTTAAATTCGTTTTGAGAGCAAGCTATTGCATTAGGGACATACTTGTAATGATAGTTGTAAGGGAGATTTTTAATAAATAAATAATCTGTTTATTTGAGCATGTTTTCGTAAAGATAAATAGAGATCTTAATGTGAATCCCATTACTTAATTTGAATAATTTTTGTTGAAAGTTATATTCACAAGCTCAACTAATAACCCATCAAAACGCAATAAATATAACACAATTTCTGAATCAAAATATTAACAGACAACGCCCCTAGATGCTTGTAGCATAGAGTAAACTAACTCCATTGCACCTCCATAAAATATATTATCTGTGGCGTATTAATAGTTCATCTGGAAACACGCCAGGTACTCTACTATAGGCGACACGAATATGTCAAATAAATTATTATAATTGTGCACATAAAATGTGTAAATCATATTTTTGTAACAAGACTTGGTTGGAGAATAATGAGGCATAAAGATCTAAAAGGTATTGGCGGAATAATAAATTACCTTTGCTCGTAGTTTATGCTTGGTCTTCTGATACTAACGGCCTTATTACAAAACAAGGTTTTTCTTTTGACATGGTTTAAACCATCGAGCCTGTTTTTGAAATAAGAACATAACTGAAATCGAAATACAGTTCCTTTTACAAAACTGTCAACTTAGTCCGGTCTTAGATTGTAAATTTTGTATTATGAACTTTACTAAAGTCGGCATAAAGTTCCAAATACAAAAACTAAATCGAATGTGTAGGTTGGGGCTAAAGTTAGATCGTGTTTTGTAATAAGATGGTTATGGTCTAATTTACTAAATAGGTTTTAGGCATTTTAATAGATTTATCCAACATCGCGTCCGTCAAAATAAAGCATGCTTTGCTTTTAACTGTCGCTTAGGAAGGACGTCACGCAATTTTTTTTGTTTCGAGGAACAGTAGTAGTTGATTTTGTAAAATGTATCTTGTTGTAATAAGACAGTGTTATTATATTTCAGCGTTTAGTTTAAGAAAATGTAACGTTATTATAATTACTCCTGAGTACAGCGTTTGACGTTGATCAAAGACTTTATTATCATTTCCGGAGCACAAAGATGATCCGGAAACTGGCGTGCCAGAAGCACGAAAATGCGATAGCTCAATCTAAAATCGAACTCACAAAACAAAGTACAATAACCCGCCAAAATCGAACCAAAACATATAACAATACATCCATTTTCCGATGAATATACCAAGGGCCAATATCCCAAAACGGTATTCAAATTCCGATATTTCAATCGAGAAATAGATCGAAAACCGTTGGTAGTGCTCCCATAGGATTTTTACCGAGCGTTGTACGGGCTACGGAGCGTCGCTCGTAGCCGCAGTATATTACCGCCAGTAGACCGTAGTTTTAACAGTTTCCGACTATTTGTCAGAAGCGTATGCGCTGAGCACACGTACGTGCTGTCCTGCTGTAGTGGCAATTTCTCGCTTTATTTTACCTTTTTTTGATTAAATTGTTGAGGCTTATCCTGGCAGATTTACGGGCAGTTACTATTCTGTTCTTTGTTTCTTATTTAAAAAAAACTGATGTTTATTTTAAGGTGTTTTTATTTTGCTGTAATGCCATTGACTTAAACACAATTTTCTTTCTTTCGTTACTCTCCTGGTTTTAATAAGTATCCGTTCAGTATCAATTCACATTGACATAAAAAGGGGCTCTCGTATGCGAATGGATTTGACTCAAATTAAATCAACAAAAAATTTTAAACCATTCAATTTGGTTTGCTGAAACAACAATCGCATTTTGTAAAATCACAGTTCAACCGACCAAACAAACAAAAAAAAAACGACCTATCAGCCGTGAACAAACTCCACACAGAATATAATCTTCAGCGCATTCCGAATTAATTCAAACCGCTCATACATCACGCCGTTAGGTACGTCTCGCGTCTTCACGCGGTGCCCTGACCACATTACGTAATCGTGTAACATTAAAGCCGTGTTGGCCTCACATGTGCGACTTTCGCAAAGGGCCATTTTTATCGTACGGTTTTAAAGCAAGGAAAAGATTTTTAGCAGTCCACGCCAGAAAGCTGGCTAGCTAGATTTTTTTTTAATGTACACGCTGAGTAATCGGACCAATAAGAGGTGCTACAAGAGTCGGCTGCCGTCTTTCATGAAAGCATTTTGTTTGCTTTGGAACCGTTTTTTGACCCTCAACGAGTTCTCACTGGCTGTTGACAAAATATTCGCGACTTATCCCATTCATGTATTTATTTCTTTGTAAACATCTTTTATCTTCGCAAGCAAACTGTTTTTTACTATAGACTGGCAAGACGCATCGTATAAAATATCCCTCAAAAAACACAAAAGCATTACCTATACAAGTCGCCACCCGGCAGAATATAGGTGACGATCATAAAATAATCATATTATTTTGCTGTTAAAAATATGATTAAGAGTATGGTTAGATGGTTTGGTGACCAAACCATTCCCAACATGACCAAAATTTGGTCATGTTAGGAGTATGAGTGATAGGCGACTAACAAAAGGTATTTACGAGGCAGATGTGAGCGGAAACGGCCTAGGAGGAGCCTACTTATCGCAACCAGTATGGGACGGCGCTGGCAGGAGTAACATGCTGCTGCGTCCTGCAATACCGGCGACGCTGCTATACGTGTCCTGTTTGCACCACTCTACGAAGACTCAGGACATCGTAGAGTAGGTACATTCGGGTGAAGATCAACTGGACGTTGAGGGTGGAGAAGTTGGAGGGCTGTTTTTTGGGTTGGAGGGTTGGGGTTGGAGTTGGCGCCATGACACCAATTTCAAGTCGTTCGTGGTGCGCGTTCCGACTCACTATTTGATGACCTTCCTCAAGGAAGAGTTTTGGCCGAAAGGTGTGCTGTGCTGTATCGGCGTTCCGCGGCCGGCTACGCGACACCTCGCAGTGTAACTCGACGCCGTCACTTCGTGTGCAGTAGTCTTTACTTTTAGTTATGTATTAGTTTGTAGTTATTGTTTTATGCTTATATATGTATTGTGTTTTATGGGCCTTTGTCAGAAATAAAGGATTAGTGATCTTATTGGTGATGTTCTTAAGAAAGGTCAGGTGCGTAGTACTGGCAACCGGTATGCGTGTATGACCAGAGGGGCAATTCTCGTATTTTTAAAAACGTTCGCATTCTGATCGCAGTCTCAATCTGTCAAAAATTGTATAGCGTTTACCTACATTTTTGACATTTGACTGTCGCTGAGATGAGATTGCGACTTGATTTTGAACGTTTTTAATTACGGGAATGGGCCTTCAGATGTATGAACGGAAACGAAGCAGAAGGAGTAAGGATCGTAGCAGGTGGCGTTCTGCGTTCGTATGTCATGTTTAACTTATGTGTATTTTTATAGTTCCAAACTATTCAGAGTTATTATTTCTTAGGTTCGCCTTCCCGCTCATCTGGTTCGCATTTAGATTTCGAAGTTTGACGGTAAACTTGATGATTTTATCACACGATAAAATTGTTTTCTTTTATTTTTATTGCTTGTTGTGTTCATTTTGTAAGATGGCTCACTCGTCGCCTTGTTATGTGAACGTTATTTGTAGCATAGCATAGTTGTAATAAATGATATATCTATCAACCAATCTACTCTCACTATCTACTCGGTACTATATACTCACTATCAAACTTTTTTGTTGCTAAAAGTGGTGAAGTTTCCTAAATGGTTCACGGTTTTTTGTCGCGCAACCTTGCGGCAGCGTCAACCTAATTTTCGTAAACAGTCTCTTTTATGGTTTCCCTACATAATATTTTGAAATACAAAAGCTATTACGAAAGTAGGTAAACAAAACTTGGTTCTAAATTATTGAACGACACATTATCCAGACTATCATAACAATGCGCGCGTGTGAAGTGGCTTTACAAAATTGAAATAGGAACACACATTTTTCTTTTTAGTATAATTTTGCGATCATTTGTTTTTTTTTGCATTTATGGCGTGCCAGCTTTAAATTAACAGTATCATAAACAGTTCGCCCGAATTCTTCGTGATTTGACGAAGTACTTGGCTCATACTTGAGCAGCAGTAATCGCGATAGGTCTTATAGATTCGATAACGCGAATGCGCTGGGAAAAAGCCTCCACTCAGTGGGTTACAATATAGAAGGACTTTGCACAGTAGGACAGCTGCATACGCTAAAAAACGAATATTGAATCCGGGAACGAACATAACATAGGCGCTTTCTCTTTACAAATGCAAAATAAGAATAATTTATTGTTTAAGAAATGACATTCGAATGCGTTGATGGAACTCACACTAGGCTCCTTCGTTCCGTTTACCTTTATTGCTATAAGTGTCATGTAATAGGTAAAATAGCAACACTATGTTTAAAATTTCTCACTCACATTTGTTTTTTTTTTCTTTCAACCTTTATGAGTCGCATAATATAATTAGGCGTTTATTATCGCACTTGTATTGTCAGACTGTTTGGCTGGTGGCCAGTCTTATTATTTATAAAGTTCTTTTGTCAGTGCCGTTACATAAATATTCGCTCAGTATGATAGTTTGTTGTTCACGGTATTACACCTTTAGATAAATATAAAGAACTCACCTAGTTATAGTAGTTTTATCTCACGACGCGCGCTTTACTTGTGGTTACCAAATGTAAGCGTGTGTATGTGTGTGTAAGCGCAGGAGCTGTCGGTACAGTCTGAGACAATGGCGAAGTCGGAAGTGTGTGTGTGTGTGTGTGTGTGTGTGTGTGTGTTATGTGCTGACGCTACTCATCTTTGTTCAGCTTGTAACTACATCTTTAGAGAAGACTTATATAGTAGCGAACTACGATATTGATGGAACCAAACTGAAAGAAGTACAACATGAAAAAAAAAATTAAGCCGTCACGGGACGCCTGGCAGATGTGAAACATCGAAATTATTTTGTACAAGTAATATGCATAAAATAACTGATTACGACAGAAACTAATATGGCATAATGTAAAAATAAAATATTAAGTTATTTTTTCTAGAAAATGATGATTGTTTATTTAATAAACATGTATTTTCATTAAATACCAAAATTAAAAAAAAAAAAACAAATTGTGACAACTCAATTCTTTTAATCAGTGACTTCGGTAATATTATACCTACTATCATATAGCGTGGCGACGAGTCGCCACGGCATGCGTCGCCACGCCAGCAATCGGTTTTCAGTAATCTATAGATGTTTCACATCATCAACACAAATCATCATCAGTCTATAGCAGTCCCCTGTTGGACATAAGACTTTTTAATTGCACGCCATTGAATTCGATTCTCGACCATAATGTATAAGGATACATCAAACACCACCTATTCTACAGACATGAATCAAATAAAAAAACCACTCGCAAACACAGGCAACAATAATCCACCATTTTTCTTTTTCAGGCCACAATTGTCGTTCAACATGCCGCATGCGTTAGCTCATAAATTGTTCTGTAAGCGGAGAGCACTCATCGAGACCAGCCCTAACGGGAAACGGTCAAGTGCGAAACGACCGCTATATAAACATTCGGCCAGCCTTAATTGAGATTAGTATAGAGGTGTGAATGTCACGCCCACACTCCGGATTAGTTTTAGGGAAAAGGGAAACATGAAATAATCAAGTGCTCATCAAACCCCTGACATTTATTGCTCTTTGCACTTTAACTCAGCTCTTTATTTATTTATCTAAGCGTAACATATTACTCCGTTCCAACGTTTAAAAAGGATTAGAGCAACGAATACAAAAGGATTTACATTTAAATTCTCTAATGTTCGCGAAATAAATGAGTTTGAAAGTCGTACGCAACACTGGAAAACATAATAATCGAAACGATTCATAACTCGAGCAAAACGCTGGCCGCAATCTCAGTAAAAAAGTAAAATAAAAAATAAATGTAAAAGTCGTTGAAACCGCCTCGGTTCTGCAGATTCAAAAGTGGAACGTTGCGGGGGGATGTTGCGTGCCAGTTCCACTCGACAATGGCCCTCGAGAGTATCATCGATATAGTATACGAGCGCTTTTTACTCGATTCAAATTATTTTTGAACTCCAATCGATTTTTAATTTAAACTCGAGAGGAGTGTCTTTATGTTTGAATTGTGTGCCGAAATGAAAATGCATCTGAATTGCTTTTGGCAATAACCGCTCCCACTTTACATATGAAAAGAATAAGAATAGCAAAACGAACGCTGTTTTATTTAGGGTCTTACAAAAATTGTTAACGGAAATTAATTGTCCCAAAACAACTTTAGGCCCTAAAAAACGATTACAAATCTAAATAAACCACGAGTAAAAGCCATCAAAAGTCTAAATACGTCACAAAACGAACGACACAGTATTTACCATCCCTGTGTGCACAATACCGACTCAAAGGCAAAGACGTCTTGCTCGATTTATTTTTCATCAAACGATGTTTATTTTCTGTTCATACAAGAATAATAGTCGTTGGAACAACACTAGCGTTTTGCGAAATGAATATTTTCATAATGGTAATTGTAGTTGAAAGTGGGAGAGTAATTAGCATTTTACTTATTAACTATTTTAGTAATTGAAGCTGTTACACGAATGAGGTTGCGCTCTTGAGGTTGTTAAACCAATGTTTAATATGTAGGAGGTTGTTGACCTGAAATAATGAATTTTGGACAGGTTTTGAAATAAATTGATTTTAGTGCTGAATTTTCTTTGAAGTTTGGGAGTGAGAGAATTCTAAAGTAGGTAGACACTAAATTAGGTCACTTAAGAGATTTCAAAATATGTATTTTGGAACTTAACGACAGCCGAATTCTTTTTACGCAGCTCAATTCTGCGAAGACGAAGATGGCGGGACGAACTTGACTCCTACCGAAAGGACTGGCTTGTAATGGCAGAAGACAGACGTGTGTGAAAAAGGAAAAGGGAGGCATTTGTTCTGTAGTGGTACATTGCGAGTTAAATAAATAGATAGACACAAATCAATTTTATGTCACCGCAATGTTGCATGCTGTGGTTGTTACTAAAACTGGTAACTTAACTAGAGAACGACTTTTAAGAACGTCTCGACATTGACTCAGCACTCGGCCGGCTAACGCGCGGCCCAGTGAACATAATGATTTGTCTGCATCTTACACGCATAGGACACAAAGAGTTTGTATAGTAGTATGTGTTAAGAAAAAGTAGGTAGTTATTAGTTAGTTGCATTTTATATTCTTGTCTCATTACCTCTCACTCCGGCCAAGACACCTTTAGCCATCTTTGATCAGTCTCGTGAGTCTGTGAGATGGCTGTGTACCATACCCGAATTTGGAAATCCTGTCTACTTCCGTCTGTAACCTTAGCTCGCATGGTGCAGACATCCTGAACTTATTTATATATGTATTTGTCACAGGTATATGATGGGTTAGGCCTTAGAGTCATAGGGAATGTTAGGCTTGTAGATCTTAGTAAATTCCTTTAACTTGTCATATTTATTTTCATGTACAGTCAGTCGCCAGCACATCAGGTTATACGCAACTGCCTAATTTCTCCAAATTATTTTAAACCTTAATATGTTGAAGTTTAAGTACAAAATCGAATGAGAAAATTTGTCAGTTTGTGGTAACTTGAACTGCTGCTGTGTGTACTGTCACACCTCTAACAGTATTGCGGCCTCACGTGGTGTTGATGGTGTATGTACAGTCTCCTTAAGTGTATTTTAAAATGTCCTTTCAGAGTTTGGGGTTAAATCGGTCACCTATCAATACTTCACGAGATAGTTTTAGACTGCGGTATATTTAAAAAGGCATTTCTTGTATTTATATAAATAGTATAAAACAAAGTTGCTTTTCTCTGGCTGTGCAAAGGTCTGTCTGTTTGTAAGCATAGTTCTTCTAAATTGTACTTACTGGGTTTTTATGTGGTTTTCTCCATCATTTAGAGAATTTATTTCGGACGGTTTATACGTATAATACATTAATATTTATCATAGATATAGTACAGACATCTCAATGTTTTGACATGTCGCTAAATTAGTAGCTTACAACCGTATGAAACATGGGCGGGTCGCTAGTGAAAATCATAAACGATAGCAAGTTATGAAACCAATTAGAACCAATTAGAACTAATTATAGTCCCTCGGCTAGAGAATTGATGGCCTCTCGGGACTATTAAGGAGGACTTGTGACTTTGACAATACTCTCACGCTCACTCCGCTGAAATATTGTATTATCTATCTCTCTGTGGAATGCACTCCCCCAGGAAATCAGGATGGCAACCAACCGATTATCCTTTAAAACTAAAATTCGCGAGCACATTCGTAAGAAGCTGGCAGTATCGTCACATTCATCACAGCGGTACTGTTTTCTCATTGTGTGTCCTATTTGTTTTTAACATACTCGTGTATTTATGTACATTTATTTATGCTTATATTTATATATAATTAGGTATATATTTATTTCAAATTAGGTATTTCAAGAACAATATAATTAATTTATGTACAACATCTTATACCCGCTGATCCATACGTCATGTTCGTGAGCGGGCGCCGTCATCAGTCGGCACTGGTCATTTCTTAGCTGCCACGGCTTATTTTAATTCCTGAATTGTTTTTGTCTTTTTATTACGGACGCTTTTAACGTGCACGTCTTTCTACATCGTTCTCACATGTATAATTTCAACATGAATGATGTAACCACCTTTTTGTAACAATATTTTGATAAAAAAGTGTCCATGGAGTTTCTTGCCCGTTCTTCTCCATAGGTACCTACTAAGCTTTAGAATTGGTAACTAGCTTCATCTTTCTGACTGACCGACCACATGACAATTCAAAAGTGCCTGTAATTGGTTTATTTGAAATAAATGCTTTGAGTTTGAGTTTTTGTGTATGCTTTGAAAAGCCAAATGTTAAAAAGTATTTCTTATCTTTGTGCAAATGACTTTGATTTCGAATTGCACTGCTGCGAGGATCTTGTGGCGCTCGGAAAATTACGACAGGGGGCGCAGTTGGTAAACATTTTTGCAATCGGTTTGCAAAATGTATTGATTGTATTGTGTTAGTTCCGATTTTGGCGCCTAAATAACCTAGTAGCGCTTGTAGTGTTATTTAAAAAGTAATGAGAGAACTACCTACCATTTTATTTCTACAAAAATTAACTAAAAACAAAACAAATTCTCCAAAAAATTTTTTTTACGGTAAAATAATTTTTTATTATTATTATGTTTTATTATAAGTAGATTTGTTTAGTTTTGATGTTGTAGTTTTATTTTTTGATGTCAGCAGTTATCCCACGGGAATGTGTTATCGGAACCAGTATAAAGTCCAGACATAATCATATTTATCTATCATAGATATTATTAGATATCATATCATCAATAATGTTTTCAACACACTATCTAACTAGCATAATTATATCCTGAAGAATATTATATATTTTTCTGATTTTGATTACTGCAGTGGATCTTATACTTTTAGGCATTATAAAACTTGCGTTTAGGTCATGTAGTCCCCTTAAGTGACGTTAGAAATAACACTTGAATTTGCTAGTTGACATAATTCAACTTTACAATTGTTATAAACTACATTAATACCTTCAAAGTATTCATTTAAAGTCTTCGGTATCATAAACTGTATTAGGAGGAGTTCCGTATTGAAATCAATACAAGTTTGATTGGCCTGTCAAACTTTCAGAAGTCTATTCGCCTCAAGTCTGCAGCTGACAGCTGATTAGGATAGCAATACACTTGGTGGATATGAAAGCGGATCTTTTATATTTTTGCTTTTATATTGACGTTTTTTTTTTACTTTGGCATTATTTTTGTGTTTCTGTAATGGTATATTGTAGCTGTGTTGCGCAAAATACTGTAAACTGTAAATTAGTATATAATCTACTTTCCGGACAACTCAGATTAAATTGACAACTAAATAGACTTAATTGGGGTTTGCCCAGATTCTTTACATTGTTTAACCTATTGGTCGCCCCGGTCGGATTAATACGACAAATGTTTTCGTGCCCGTGTCGCCTAAGTCGTATAAATACGACTGAGAACCTATGTTCGTTTCTTGTTGTTTATTTCAATGTTCGACCCCATTTGTCATAGGTATTCATTTGTCGATTTATGAGCTGGGCGCTCGCTGGGGGGACAGCAATTGATATAAAACATAAAATAAAATTATTATTTATAGTATTAACTTCAATGTAAACAGCAATTAAAAAACTCAAAACCACCAACAAATTATGCACAATTACTTACACCAAAAATGACAACCAGAAAACTTTTTAATTTGCAAAATTAAAGCAAAGAACATTCAAATTATACTCAATGTATATTTATCTTTACTTTTCGCATACAACCCTATTATTTCGCGTAAAATTATATGCCGTAAACAGACGCCGTCTGTTTGCTTTTCATTTCCGCGTCAACATAAACGGAAAATACCTACGACTGTTTAAGGGAAACTGCGACATATATTCGTGTAAACCAGGGTTTATGTACAGTCACGAGCATAAATACCTTACACTTACAATCAATCTGTCTAGCGTTTTCCCAACTATGTTGGGGTCAGCTTCTAGTCTAACCTACAAGGAGCGACTACATATCTGACCTTCACAACCCAGGTACTGGGAAACACGACATCCCTTGGTAAGACTGGTTGTCAGACTTTTGGGCTTCTTACCATACACTTACGCAAGATTCAAGAACAATTTTCTCCTAAAGTATTGATACCAATTTTGATGTTACGAACTTTATATTCTCTATACCATACTATTATGAGATAGGTCTCCTCCCAAAGTCAAAATCGTTATTTCACGAGAAAAATGCTTTTGAATTTGACATAAGTGTAAGGTATTTATGCTCGTGACTGTACTATCGATGCTCGTAAAAGATATACGCCTAGTAAAAGACAGTTGCGAACGACTGTGTGAATAAAACGGTGATTTCTGAATTATTTATTTTACTGTTTCTCTTTGTGGAAGTCGTATGAATTGATTTACAAAATGGCCAGAAATTCTCGATAGTAAACCCGAGTCTGAGATGACCGGTTGATGGGTATACGCTGGTCCTTACTGGCCCTATTATAGATTTAAACCAAAACTGGCGAATAATGGATGTTCTATAAAGGGAGGCAGGAACATCGATCCTGTTACCATGGATTTAGTACATGATTCTGAACCTTTCCCTTACAAACTTTCAACCCCTATATCGCCTCCTATCAGGATTATTTTTGAGACAATAAGTAGCCTATGTCCCTTTCTAGGATGCCATCTATCTCCTTGCCAAATTTTATCGAAATCCGTTCAGTGGTTTAAGCGTGAAAAGGTAACAGACAGACAGAGTTACTTTCGATTTTTTTATATTAGTAAGGATTGTCTCCACATTGTACACACCTTAGGAATGTTTTTTTTTTTAAATCAAACGCACCATTATTGTTTATTATACGAAAATGAATACCGTTATCTATAAAATGTAGGTATGCACATCGTTCTGCCCTTCCCTATTAATTCACAGCATGCGTAACATGGCCACTAAAGAAACGGAAGACAAACTGACATATTGTAGAAAGATTTTTATGGCGCGATGTCAAATTCAATAAAATAATGACTTTTGTTAACTCAACTCCACTCAAAGCATTTATTTTAAATAAACCAATTACAGGCACTTTTGAACTGTCAAGGGGTCGGTCAGTCAGAAAGATGAAAGCGGAGTAGGTACATAAGGAGAAGAACGGGCAAGAGACTCCATGGATACTCTTTTAAATCAAAATATTGTTACAAAAAAGTGGTTTCATCATTCATGTTGAAATTATACAGGTGAGAACGATGTAGAAAGACGTACACGTTAAAAGCGTCCGTAATAAAAAGATAAAAACAATTCAGGAATTAAAATAAGCCGTGGCAGCTAACAAAGTGTGAGGAAAGTGATTTGTCTTTTCTAATCGTAGAGTAGCGATAGAAGTGGTCTTGCCACACATGTTATTGGCCTAACTTTAATTAAAAAAAGGCATGAAAGCAGAACAAACAAACTCACACTCACATTGTATAATATAAGTTAGTAAGTACGCCTATGCAGGTGATCATTTAATTTAATACTGCGCCGTGCAGCGCGAATGTAATTATTCACAAGTGTCAGACACTCCTGCTGCAATTTGTGTCGTAGATTAAACGCAGCTTTGCGCTAATTAGTGCACAATACGTATTTCTATTTACGTATACAGTTTTAGAAAGGCTATTTACGTGTTTTTCGTCTGAAAACAGCGTTTTGCTCTAACTGGCTTCAGGAGAATTTAACTGTAATAGTAGGTTGAAATTATTGAGACTGTAGCGGTATCTACATCGCCACATGCGAGCTGCGCGTCATAGTGACGTCACGCAAATCCTGCGTCGCGCAAGCAGAGTTTACCGCGCGACTAGCATATATATATATACAACGACCCGACATCAATCGTCGGGCAGTTGCCCACCAGACATGACACCCCTCTGGTCGGAGGGTCCTCCTTTTTCTATGGAGGTATGAGTGAACTTTACACTCTGTTCCGCGTACCTTCATAAGACTTTAATTAATGAATAAAACGATTTGTTATCTTAATAACAATTATTGGTTCGACTCATGCATAAAAGTAGGTAACGAGAAATAATTAAGGCGTAGAAATGTCTACGAAATGTCTATGTCTCTTAGGGCCAATCTCCAGTAATCCAAGGCACCAAATAAGAAGAATGTCTACGAAGGGTAGCGAATCCTACATAGCGTAGTAGTGCCTACGTAGCGTAGTAGTGCCTACGTAGCAAGGCGATGGCTACGTAGCGTAGCCATGCCTGCGTAGCTGTTGCGTAGGCTTCTGCGTAGGCTCGTAGCGTAGGTAGTGTATTTGGCGTAGCAGTATTATGTTTGCGATTCTACGGTTTTTGATGACGCACTCTTACTTAGATTAAATTAGCTTTTGCTTAATTTCTCTACTTTTATCTTGGTTAAGGCACAATAGGCTACGTCTTCGCTTAACAAGCCATCAATATCCTCAACAAAAATAAAAGAAAAAAGGCCCACATCTTTGAATTCACTCCACGACACAATATCACAGTATGGGTGGTAGATTATCTCGTGCACGCGGCGTACTAATTAATGCAGCTAACTCCATTTAGCTGTCACACCCGATAAAGCGTTTTTCCTTGCACATATTCATTTTATAAAATGATAAAGCGATTTTGTTAACGTAAGCGGTAGCCTGAAATTATAATACAGAAAAAAACATACAAATTAAAGTTTTGGATCAATCTAATTGAAGCTATTATGGTAATGACATCGGTTATCTATAAACAACAGCTCAAAAACTTTATACATAACATTTGTTGCTTGTACTGTACAACGTAACATTTTATAGCCCATCAAAAAGCTTTGTCTACACGACAACGAGGTGTGAAGCCGGCCTTAGCTAATGAACGCAATTCCTTGTCTTGGATTCCGGCGTTGGTTAGCCAATAATGCGAGTGCGGGCCGCAGCGTAATTAGAACGTATACAAGGCGGCGTGGATAGCAATCTGTTGTGTACGTTGTGGGTATGAGGCCAGCAATGTACGACGAAATTGGGATTGTTTGGATATGGTCGAGTGGTGGTGGTTGTTTGTTTTGTTTCTAATAAAACGATAATGTATTCATTTGATTTCTACGCTCGACTAACCCGAAAGAAAAGCTACCGTATGAGCACATTAGAATCTGAAAATCATGACTATAAACGGTGCAGTATTTTTTGAAGCCTATACAACGTGTCGTTTTGCATCCTCGTCAAATTTCAGGAGGCTGTTATGAAAGACATAAATAATCAAATAAAATTACGATCCTGCTCAATAATTACATACTTGTTTTTTTAGATATTTAAGTTTGACAGTATTTCAGAATACTCTACTTTCAAAGAACAGAATCGCCCCGTTGCGTATGCGGTAGGCAGTGTCGTACGACTATGTCGCTGTGTGCATGCGTTACAGTTATAGCGCAGTTACACGGCGGTATCACACGGACCCTACACATGCCGATTTCCGAAAATGACAAAATTTAAAAATAAATACCTTCTTATTTTATTATTGATTCGTGTCGAGAATCATTAGCATAGTTACCTCCTCAAATTTGACGAGGATGCAAAACAACACCTTGTATAATACTTTTAAATGTTATCTTTAGTTAACATAAAACACAATTTCCAATCCTTAAAACCACGAATTACATTAATCAACGGTTGTACAGCGTCTTAATGAAGTTGGAAATACACAGAAAGTGCGGAATGAGCAGCTAGCACCGAGGCGGCCCGGGATTCGCACAATTACACTAATTTACAACAAATTGCGAGTTCCAAGTATTGAAGAAAATGAGCCGAAGACTCCCGAAACTCCCCGAAGCTTACCGAAACACCCACCTTCGTCCGAAACGAACACTTGAACAAATACATTTTGCGATTTCCTCTCCAAACTTTGAATTGACAGAGAATTTTAATATATTAATTAACAGAGGTAGATGGATTGATAAATATTTAGTAGATGTTAACAGGCTGCGATGCTTTTAGAGCGTATTTTTTTTCTTCTGATGGGGAAAGGAAAGTTTTTGGGTTGGAGAATGTGGGCGGTAGTCAATCAGTTCAAGACCTGCCTGCCTATGGTCTATTCTGTAAAGATCTCATTGTGAAAACTTAGGTGAAGTAAGCTGCCATTGTACGGAGCAAGAGGGCATGGGAAGCCGTCACCTCCTTCTGCAAAGCGGTAATGCTCGCGAAGGAGGAGGCGGAACGCGTGAGGGAGAGGCAAAATTCGCGCCCTCACGCCCCTAGTCGCCGCAGGAGACGCCCTGGGCGTCGGGAATCCCAAGCCGATTCCCGGCCACCGCAAGCGCTGGCTAGCGGACGGAGAGCAATGGGTAGCTCGCCGTCCGATAAGGACCTGGCCCGGTTCGACGGCGCGTTGTTTTCCACGCGCGCCTCAAATAGATGTCAGAACCAATGACGGGGTCCGCTAGGGCCGATGCCTGCCAGGGTAGCGGGAAAGTCCCAAAGGGTTACCGTGGCCCCTGGCACAGGCAACTGAAAGAACACGGGTGGGTTTTAGTCAGTAAGAGTCTGACACGCCCTCCTGCTCCGCCCAGAGCGGGAGAAGTTATTTGATAATTTCCCATCCTCAAAAAAAAAGGTGAAGTAAGCTGTCAAGTGTCATCAGGTGGAATGACAGCTCACTTCATATATGTTTCCACGGTGAGATTTTTACAGAACTGATCGGCTGCAACCTAATTGTAGGACAGCACACGTTCCATAACAATCCGAAGGATTCTGAAGGAAACCCATTGCTCCATATTCAGTCTTCTGAACAACATAAATAACGCAATGAATATTGTTGAATAGCATTGGGATTGTGAGTGCGTTTTACAACTACCCCGCTGTTTCGTTTTTACCCTCAAAAAGTCCTCGTATTCACTCGAAAGAATATTTGGCAAAAATCTTTTTAGCTCATCATAAACACCGGCTTAATTAGAACCTATACAAATTATGAAACTAATAAACATAACCAATTTCGGCGAACGAAATTGATAGTCGATTAGCAATTACTCGTCGAGTATAATGAAGAGAGATGGATTGATATCAGAAGTTAATTTTTAATTAACTTTATTTACTGAAGATAGATGTTTACCTAGAAAAGTAAACTGCAAAATGTTTCATATTGGTTGGGTTAAAATACTAGTATAACCAAAACTGGGACTGTTGGATGTGTAAATACGGGGAAATATGTAAATGATCCTCTAAAAACTGATTGACCAACAATCATTAATAGTTATTTTTCCACTCTCCATTGGCATTTTGTTTTGATTCATTTGTGATTGTTTTGCAACTTACTTTTGTTGTCAACTGTCAGTGTCGCAGACGCATCTGGATTGATTTGTATTGTCAATGTCACATACTACTTAGAGATGTCAATGTCAACTAAGGTGTCTTATCTTTGGTCTCTGGCACTGACACATCAAGCAATGGACAAAATTGTCGGCAATATGTATGCTTGAACTTGTTTGTTTTGCTTTTAAGTCTCTTTTTTATTATTTTTTTATTTGTAATGTGCGTTTTGTTTGTGCAGAATAAACATTTTTTCTTTCTTTCTTTTTTCTTTTCATTATATTAGTGTTCAATAATGTTTTTAGGAAAACAAAATGGAATTTATTTGAGGGTCGATTAAATAGATGCCAAAAAAAAGCTAGAACGCAAGAGCAAACGAGTTTCCATGCCGAATCGAAATGAAGAATAGAATAATAAAAATGGCAAAAACAGACCGAAGTTATTTCAAGCGAAGCCGTCTACATAATATCGAAAGGGCTCATTTCCATGCAAAACCCAGTCAGACATATTTGATCTTCCAGAGTATGATAGATTTTCCACGTGAAAGGAATAATGGTGAAACATTTCAGAATAAAGCTCCTAATAAATCATACAAAAGCTCTCACACAGGCGTTTTTAAACTGAAGGCCAATTCTCGTACTTAAAAAACGTTCAAATTCAAGTCGCAGTGCCGCAAAAGTTCCAAAATGTCACAAAAGGTATTCTGCTAAACCAAAAAACTAAGTCAAAAGTGACGTTTACTGCAATGAGATTGCGACTAGATCGAAAATAAGAAATGTACTAAAACGGTATTCTGCTAAAGTTTCGACTTGACACCGAAAATAAAATATGCATTCCAGTACTTATAAAAACGTCAAAACTGACATAAGCATGACATTATTTGTAGACTGAACTGTAACTAAAAATTTTAGCTTCTGCAGTTTCATATTTCTCGTTTTATTTCGATTTTATCCTTGAAATCTTCTTGAAATCCAAGATTCATGAAGTAAAAACTTAACCAGTAACACTGTTATCAATCATTTTGTGTTTGTGTGGTGAAATAATGCAAAACGAGTGGGTTCGGCCTGTAGGAGTATTTTTCATTCCTCGCACAACGCGCAGACGACGAATCGACGGCAAAATAACGTAGAGAACACAGCTGCAAGTGTTCTTAGCATCGCCAGCCGCGGAGGCTCATATAAGACGCATGTTCCATAAGCTACCTTGCGTTTGGAAAAAGTTACAGACTCATCAAATCTTACGAACTGAAGCCGCATATCCAACAGGATTTAAGCGTCGAAAAAATGGACTGGGTGTGGCAGCCAAGGTTGGTCTACTACGTACACATTATTATAATAATATATCAATATATTATTGATTGATATGCAACAAGGCAACTATGAGTATATTCTAAGCATCTTCGTCATCACCATATATCTACTTTTCTCGGTTCTGTTATCTTCCTGCGTTTTGCGCGAATAGCTATATTATTTCAGATCCCCAGCCATGTAGCAAGCCACATTGGCCCTGGACCACCCACATACCTATATTTAAAATACATGTACTTAACAAGAAAAATTCTACAATAAGCTGAAAGTGTGACGGTTATCATAAAAATTATGCGAGATGAATAACAGAATTTCTTTGTCAATTCACTATCAAGATACTTAATATTATGTCTTCTTTTTAGATTCCATACATTTATATGAGCTACGTGTAACACATTTCTGCTTCATAAGACCATTTGATAATTAAGAGAAGTAACAATATCCTCCAGAAGTCCCGACCGAGTTGCGGTCACAGCAGCCAATTTCAACGGAGACAGCCAAAGTATATGGGAGGTACTATGGAGAAGAGGACAATTGTGTGCATAGGTGCACCTACTCTTCCCGCACTCTCATAGTCTGATGAGAAGGCAATATGATGTAACCGGGAAGAGTTTAGGCACAGTACCAGCGGCTTTACATGCTTTCCTAGGCACGGGGGTGTCACACTTTTACATTACTATTTGAAGGGATCACGGGTATACTACACAGCGGGGGGTTGAATGAGCAGGGTGGTTGTTCTGATAGCTGGTTGTGCTATAGTATAAGAGCGAAATGCATGTTCTATGTCTAGTAAAAAAGCCTTTAAAAGCACCCTGATACATAGTGTTACTTACATTGAAATGTGTAAGACTACAAAGGTACAAAAATAGCCCAGAATACCGAAGTATACAAATATATAATAAATTACCCGAAAATATAATATGTTCCATGAGAACACTATGTGTATTTAAAGCTAGGTTAAAGGCATTGCTCTTAGAAAAATGTTACTATAGTATCCAAGAATTTATGGAAGATAAAATGTTAAAATAGAGTTCAAATATCTAACTGTGTGTTAATTATAATACAATTATAATTATTTTTTATGTATAGAGATCTAAATAAGTTTAATTAATATAATATTTTTAATTATGAAAGTTCCTAATCTACTTGTTATTAGTTAATAGATACTCACTGCAATATTGTTAGTTTTAAGTTATCTTG
Organism: Brachylomia viminalis; assembly: GCA_937001585.2. Classification (NCBI taxonomy): domain Eukaryota; kingdom Metazoa; phylum Arthropoda; class Insecta; order Lepidoptera; family Noctuidae; genus Brachylomia; species Brachylomia viminalis. The sequence goes on along the minus strand of OW443303.2, from coordinate 5,724,929 downwards.
CAGCACCCTAACAGGGTCATGTAATCACTATTTTTAAGCATAGCATGTAACTATGGTTGTGTACATTGTGCATTAAACAAACAAATAATATTTTATATGTTTGTATTAATGATTAGTTGGCTATTTAATTAAAATAGGGTTTCATATGCATACCTATTTATATGCATTTATTTGCATTCCACAAGGTAAAAAACAAGATTTTAACAAAAGGCTTACAGCTAAAAGCTGTTGTAGACCTTTATCTAAGTATTACTTAAAATTAAAAAAAAGCTAAAATTTGCAATAAAATTATACAGGAAAACTAAATGATTATATTTGCTTACAAAGTTATTAAGTAACAGTAATATAAATAATTCTATTATAGGTAAGTAGGTAGGTAGCTATTTCTTAAAATACTATTATTACATTCAGATAAAGTTATATTTACTTAGGTAATATTATTACAAACACTTATTTATTAAGAGGTTGTATTTTAGGATAACAAATTATTAATAAAGAGATAAGTTTTACGTTTACGTTGTTACGTTTCACTTTAGTAGTGACTTCATTTTTCTGCAGGCACATAGAAGTATAGAACCTGTCAATGATTGTGGCGTCGCTTGAAGGAGGCCTATGTTCAACAGTGGACGTCTTTCAGCTGAAATTATGATGATGACTCCACTTCTATAAGGCAGATTTTATAGTTGGTTAGCACTTCGCCTGCAACTTTCACGGCACGCTTGCGTGCATTTTAGTGTGTTTATTAGATATGATGGTTGCTCACTCACTATGCTCGTGAGGTGAAGTGAGGTGAGGAGTGTGAGGTGGTCACAGCTCCAAACTTACTACACAAACCCATATAATTATTTAGGACACACATTTAACAAAATCCACACTTGAGACTAGACAACGGAGACATGTATCACGTATGGATTTTTATAAATGTGCGTATATTCTATACATATAATAAAATTGCAGAGAAGTCAAAACTGTGCGTTCAATATTTTTGAAATAGTATGTGCTACGAAGTGTGGGAATGATTCTGATGCCGATAATATGGATTGGTTTTTAGTATTTGTGCCCATTTGGTAATTTATCTGTATGCATGCCCAAGCTTCTGAAAAAATTATCTATTCAGAAGAATTTATTCAAAAGCTTTAGGTACGAATTTTGCAAAAATATTCTTTGAAGGCCGGGTCATTATGTGTAGGTTAAACCATCATCATTATTACTGGCAGTCTTGTTCCACCCACTGCTGAGTTTATACTCAATAATATTATCGCGCTATTTAGGTACAGTGTTGCGAATTTTCTTCCTGTTCTTTGATAGTTTACTGCAGGATTGTAATAATACGAGACGAAATTGCAAATTAGTTACGGATTTAAACTCTGAAATGAAAATCATTACTATTATCAAGCTAAACAGTCAATTATGACATGGGAAGAGAATGGCTATTTTAGTCTCTAGTCAACGAAACACACAGCCTGGCGGTTCGACGCCTCCCTTGCATGACTTTGCTTGTACTTATAAAAATATAACTCTAATATGGTTTTTAGGGTCCGTCTGTCCGCCCATTTGTCACAGGGCCTGTATCTTTTGAATCGTAATAGGTAGACACTTGAAATTTTCACCGAGTGTGTAGGTACCTACTACTATGGCCGCTATAACAACAAATAATAAAACTAAAGGGAGTCCCCATACAAGAAAGGTGTTTTGGCATCCCAACTTGCAAGAGTAAGCACGCTGCAGAGGCCATCGATTTATCGGTCCGGACCCAGCTAGTACGGAACAGACCGATCGTTTTACTTTGCGAGAACGAGCAAGAGTTCATAGTAAAGAAATAAAAAGGCCAATGAAAAATATGCTTTTATTTATTTTGTACATTCCTAAGCAGTAGGTAGGTACTTAAATACTAAAGTTACTGTCGACGTTTGAATAAAATTCAATTTAGCTAAGTAGTAAATAAATACATCTCGAATACAGCCATTAAAATTCATATTATTATTCTAATTACTACTTAAATAGTTTCAAAATGACGTAAAAATTTTTATTTAAAGTAGGTAGGTAAATAAGAAATTTAAAAGTTCAAAATCTAATTATTTTGCATGGGCCTCCTCCAAAGCCTTCCATTCGTCTCTACGTGATGCGATAAAAGTCCAGTTTTTGCCGGCGACTGCTTCATCCCGTCTTTCCATCGTGACTTTGGTCTGCCCCTGCGCCTGTTACCTACCGATAGGCCCTCTCCAAGCTGTGACTGCTTATTCCTCATATCGTCAGTGTATCTGGAAAAAAAAAAAAAAACATCCGGCCCATTTCCACTTTAGGCTTTGAGCGAAGGAGACATCGTCGATTACCATAGTCTTTTTTCTTGTTGCAGAATGTTTAATTTTGTCTAATAGTCTTATTTTAAGCCTACTACTTCTTTCTAGCTGACTAGAGAAAGGTCAGTTTTCTCATGGGTACAGAGTCAGAAATCCATGTTTGGTAGCCGTACGTGAGGCAGAGTAGTAGACAGGAATTCATAATTTTCATAATTCATAAATTCCATTAGATGTGGATGCTTGACTTGATGATTTCTTTATACCTATCACCAATATTTCTTTGCACGTTGTCGCGATTCGCCTGTCTATTTCTTCAATGTTGTTATTCTTGCTAAACGATAGGTACAAGTTTTCCCAGGTAGGTAAATATAATCGTCTGCGTAACCCACCGGAGAGTTGTTGAGTGATACCTATAGGTATTTTTAGTTATTTCGCCATTATTTTTGTTTTTGAGAGGTTCATTTCTATGCCAGTCTTTTTACTTACTTCGTGATGCTCGGCCAACATTACTTGGAGCACTGCAGCATCCTCAGAGAATATTATGGGTGTAGTAGGTGCGTTACGGAAGTTTTACATCATAGCGGCACTTTTCTGTATGATCTCCCCTGCAACTCTTCACTCAACGCACTACAACGACCACCACAGTAGGTAGGTATATAGCCTGGCTGCTATGCTTGGGTTCTGTTCCAAAATACGATGATATCCCTAATGGATAATAAAGATAGGCACCGTTTTTTTTAAAGTGGTTACTGTGGTAGCACCATAGGTACCTATTCGAGAAAATGTTTTTCTTCCTGTGATAGTGCAATAAATGATTACAGTAATTTCAGCCCTATACCTATCAATAATAATAAATAAAAATGATATAAAGTTACCTATAGTTTGACATTCAATCTAATGACGTCTCTTGACATCTATTCTATCATCTGCCACAATACGCATCGCGCATGCGCGTCGCGATTACTATTACGTTCCAAGTTAGCTTTATAACCGATTATTTATTTTAATGATTTTGTGTTCTCAAAGATTTAAAATAACAAACGGGAAATGAAAATACTATGAGTGTTTACTAAACCAAGCAATTTAATAAATACATTAAAAAAATCATAAAATAAGGTTGCAAAAAATTTAAGTATCACTAAGTATCACATTATCGTCTGCATACATTGAACCAACACGAAAATATGTTATTTTTCGTAAATGAGAACAAAGTTGATTGCCATGAGACTAGACTGCGATGATATTGCGACCGGAACTTGAACAAACCGAATTTTAACATGAGCAGAATACAATTTTTTGGTCTGTTCACAATGTCATCGCGTTCCGGTGTCATGTTTTTCACTTTGCTTGTTAATTAGTAGAATTGACCTTCTGTTTTCAACACGCTGTTAAAATTTATTTTTTTGTCAAGTATCTATACTAATAGTATGAAGACGTAGTGAGTTTGTATGTAGGGGGTAATCATCGGTTCACGCGGATGATGTTGCAGGCAGAAGCCAACGCGTTTATAATTCCCTTCCACCCTTTAATATAAGACTGGAAGACATTCTTTGGATCAAAAAGTACAGCAGGGTACGATTCATTCCAAGAATTTCTAGGAACTTACGCAAAGGATTGTACCTATCTATAACTAAAAAAGGATAAAGGTACTTAAAGATGGTTACCTCTCTGCCTTTTCTCAAAATAAATTCAGTAGTTGAGCGGTTTAAACATAGCAAAAACCAGCCTTTAGAATTACACTAAGGGCTGATTTTTCAAAAGCTGTCAAAGTGTCATAGTTTTTCCTCACATAAAAGTAATCTGAGGAATAAATATTTCAGTTTGACCGCTATGTAAAGAAGATATATTATGATGTCAAACCGCCCTAAATATTCTTCAGATAAAAATTATCTGACAAATGAGAAGTCGGCCCTACAGTAAAAAAAGAAACACGAATATGTTGTTTGTACTTTAATAAAAAAATGTGGCTCTAGGGAAGTGAGGACGCTCCCTATATTTTAATGAGCTATTCATTTTTCGTTGCTGTTGCTAACAAGTTGATATTTGATATTCTTTCTATATATATAAAAAGTAGACAAGATGATTTTACGACGAATAATTAGGGGTTTCTATTGTTCTCGACTGTAATTGGTTGAAGGAAGACTTGTGTACAGTACATAAATCTTTTGGCGCGTAGCCAAAATCGTAACTAACGCCGCCATTTTATTTTTCTAACGAAGTAATTTCACAAGGCAGATGTAAGTGGAAACTCCGGGCGGGGACGCCCTAGGAGGACCTATAGTGACCTTATTGGTGAAGTTCTTGAGGGTCAGGTGCATTGTACTCGCAACCAGCGTGCTTGTATGACCAGATCTATGAACGTAAAGGAGGCAAAAGGAGTATTTAAGGACCGTAGCAGGTGTTCCTGTAGTTTCTGCCCACCCCCGTGGGAAGAAGGCATGAGTTTATGTATGTACTATGTAATTTCACACAAATGTTTACCAACAACGCCCCTTTGTTAATGTAATTTTGGCGCCAAAAGTTCCTTGTACAGTCCTTTCACAGTTATTTTACCTCTGACAGCTGCAACCCAACAGCAACCTTATTACAACCACAATAAAGATCACTGTGACTTTGACAGACTTGACAGTTGCAGCAGCCCAACAGATTGACATTGGTGACATTATTGACAGTCATGCAAAATCAGAGGTAATTAACTGTGAATGGACAGTTGCACTGTAGATTAGCTTAGCCTGTTTCCATGTTAACGATGGGTCCCCTTCTCCCCTTCTATCAAGCAGTCACTTCTAAGTTGGGGTGTCGAAAAAGTTTCCTTGTGTTTTTCAGTACCCTTATCACCCCTTTTTTTAGGTTGGCAAATCATCAAATAACTTCTCCCGCTCTGGGCGGAGCGGGAGGGCGTGTCAGACTCTTACTGACTAAAACCCAACCGTGTTCCTTCAGTTGCCTGTGCCAGGGGCCACGGTAACCCTTTCGGACTTTCCCGCAACCCTGGCAGGCATCGGCCCTAGCGGACCCCGTTATTGTTGCTGACACCTCTTTGAGGCGCGCGAGGAACACAAGGCGCCGTCGACCCGGGCCTGGTCCTTGTCAGACGGCGAGCTACCCATTGCTCGCCGTCTGCAAGCCCGCGCCTACGGTGGCCGGGAATCGGCTTGTGATTCCCGACGCCCAGGGCGTCTCCTGCGGTAGCGATCACCCCTGGTTTGTCAATTGCTAAACTTGTTGACTGGTTAATCTTTTTAAAAAGGCACGAGTTATCTATGTATAATAAAGCTGAAGAGTTTGTTTGTTTGAAAGCACTAATCTTTGGAACAACCAGTCAGAGTTAGAAAAAATTGTTTGCATTTGTTAGTCCAATTCTTGAGGAAGGCTTTAGGCTACTTAACATCGCGCTAGGAGCCTTAGTAGCCGCGCAAAAAGAATGCTAAGCGAAAACGATGCGATGCGACGGAGTCAGGGGAACAACAAATTTCACGTGGTTGAATTTTTGATAACGAAGCTTGTGTCACCAGGAGGATGAAATAAGGCGAAGTTTCATTATTTACATACCTACTTAGCTATGTACTTTGGAGTTGGCAAAAATAACGACGGGTAAACAAAACCGCTTGTTTGTGAACTCTTAAAAACCACTTTGCGCACAAAAGAAATCTCATATTCTTAGCTTTATTTGCATTGCATATTGTTTATGCCGCACAGTTCGATCAATCAAGGTTAAGTTAGACTTACCGCGGTCGGTCAGTGGATGAGTGACCATCCCTTTCCTACCGAGACTTCGCCGTGCCTCGGAAAGCAAGTTAAACCGCTGATCCCGGTTGTCATTCTTCGTAGATCTATGACAGTCGTTACAGATAAGCAAGAAACCCGAGAGTCTGACAAACCGGTCCTACCAAGGGGTATCATAGTACCCATTTACTGGGTGTGGACTTCAGATAGGCAGTCGCTGCATGTAAAATACCGATATTCAGTTGCATCAGTTTTTTTTTTACTTTGTCCCCTCACTAGGAATATCTCCTGTATCGTGGGTGCGTTTACAAACATTGAAACTCACCATACAGAAACAGCCAGACCCGGAACAACTACTTGCACGATTACGAACTTATTACACGATTGACGATTTTCTTAATGATGATTCACTAACTGATTGACATAGGTACTGTTATTCTGATTGACATAATTATTGCGATCCTCTCATTGACCTATTTTATTTTATTTAATTTGATCTATTATCACGCTGACATTTTTAATAATATTTATATTGTAATTCCAATGATCTGACTTATTGCTAATTTTTAATTTGGAATTGAAACCTTTGCATGCCCATGTGACGGTAAAATATGGAGAACTTTATTATAAAAAACAGCTATGTATACTAAACCCATGTTTGCAAGGAAATAAATGATTTGATTTGATTTGCAGGTTATACAAATATTTGTTCCGTGCGGGAATCAAGCGGTTAATCACTGCGCCAACCGTGCCGACAAGGTTAGACTGGGACAGGGCTAGGCAGATGATGATGTCACCATTAGGGACCATGTAGGGCACGGCCAAAAGTATAAAATTAATTCTTAAGAGTCTTTTACTTATGCGAACTAATCTATATAAATAAAACAAAGACGGGTTTGTTACAACACTTATAACTCGAGATCTGCTGGACCAATAATCATGGCTTTTGATTTTTTGGATTTTTCTCCGCCCCGAATAGCAGAATAACTATAGAAACGGGAAAAATTCAAGAAAAATATTATTTTATTTATTTTATTTTATTATTTTTGGAAAACTTACAGCTAATCAGACACAGTGGTTACAAATATAATAACAAAATGATGGCCAATTACAAGTTTTCACATGTAGAAATAACAATCAACTATGATGTACTAGGTAGCAGACAGCGTTACACTCGCGTTCTGTTTATTCGTATATAATGCAAGGACTATGTTATTTTATCGAAGAAGTGATTGCAAAGAGCCTTCTTCAATTTAGGCACACTGGTATGGAAAAGATCTATTTTAACTTATTATAATGAAGATAACATTCTGAGGTGGTACGAAGTTCGCCGGGACAGCTAGTTACCTATAAAATTACCTTCTTAATGTCGTGATGCCCAGTGATTAAGGCGTCGCCTGTCATGCACGAGGTTGTGGGTTCAAAACCGGACAAGTACTGACTTCTTCAATTCATAGCTATGTACTTTCTGAGTTTATCTAGAACATCACTAACACCGGTGAAGGAAAATATCAAGAGGTAACCGGTCTCTGAAATCGCTAACCTGCCTTGGGCAAGCGTGGTGATACCTTATATGTATGAGAGGAGACATTTGCCCTCAGCAGTGGGACACTAATAACCTGGTATTATATTAAAAAACTTTTTTACAAAAAAAAAAACCACTTACAAAGTGAAAAATAACCTTAATTTCGAACTTTGGTGGATAAAACTAAAATAAAGATCCAAAGACACCGACTTCCGAAATTAAAGTAATTTTTCACTTTGTAGTGTTTTTTTATTGGAAGTCGGTTGTTTTTATTTTGTAAAAAAGTTTTTTATTTTTCACTTTTTATTTTACCATAACTAACCTACCCCAAACCAATTCGAAAACGATTGTCTTACACGTCCACGTCCGTTTGAAGTTGTTTTTTTTACTTAAAATATAATTTATTGTTGGTTTTTTTTTAAACCGCTCGTCCGATTTCAATAAAATGTATCTGTGATTATATTATGATACCCCACTTTGAAACAAAAAAAGAATTTTCCAAATCCACCTGGCTTTTCTGAAGAACATCACCAATTAGATGTCCTCCTAGATCCCCGGGCGTTTCCACTCACAACGGCCTTGTGGAATTGCTTCGTTAAAAGGTATTAAAAAAAAATACTTTGGTAAAGCGCCAATTGATTCTTTTACTGCACAGCTATACTTAATTTTACAAAACATAGGGCCACTATATGACCTTTAGGGCATCCCCTCCCGGCGCGGCGTTCCATTCACTTCTGCCTTGTAAATGCCTTTTGTTAGTCGTGCTTCATTCATCATCTCAAGATGACCAAACCAAAGTTAGTTGGATAAATAGTTATCTGTTTTAAAATGAACTACGATGTATGTTTGACCGAATTTTCTGCCTAAGACGGCTTGTGCACTGTAGGTATCACTTACGATCGGTGACTTAAATACTTGGTAATGTTCGTATTACAAACTGATGGTTCTTATACTTTTTATAACGTTTAGATGTACACAGTCAGACAGTATGTAGGCAGTATGTAGACAGTCAGGCTCAAAAAGATATTTATGTTACGGGCAACTTGAGAAGTCCGGTCACTATGAATAATGGCCGGTCTGTATACATAATGCGCGTATCAAATGGGCAATTTAAGTAAAACTGCATGTTCAACTATAGTGTTTTTGTTTATTATATGAAATTAAACTTACATCGTTCTTATTGGAAGGAACAAGGTGTATAGGTTAGTGTTTCGACTGCCGGGAGGACACGGCGCGGCATACGCTGGCAGAGCGCGGCGTGCCCTCATCTCAGAAGTAGGCAGTGACTTGTCGCTGCCGGCCGTAGTCGAGTCGATGGTCTTCAGCGACGAGTCCAGGGACGCGGTGGTTTCCTTCTGCGAAACAGTCATCTCGCAGAAGGAGGCTGTGGAAAGGGAGAGGGAGATCTCATCCACTCACCCGGCCCGCAGAAGGCGCACCGGGCGTCGGCGGAGGGCGGGCAACGCCCTCTTCGAGCCCCCCTAAATGGGTCCAGGGACGACGGACTCGGGGACGTCCGTCGCCCCCCACACATCAGGACCCGAGGTGGCGGCGCGTAGGGTTCCACGCGCGCCCCTCTTAGACGTCGCGGGGGGAGTCAAACACCTCACTCCCCCGCCAGACCCGAAGAGACCCGCAGTGGCGGGCCGGCACCAGTCGGGGGTTGCGGAAGGATCGTACGTTCCCGCGACCCCCAGCGTAGGTGTGAGATGGAACACCGGGTTGGTTTTTAGTCAGTAAGAGCTGACAGACCCTGCCGCGCGCCCCAGGGCGGCGGACATCCATGAGGATTTTCCACGACGGAAACAAAAAAAAAGTGTTTTTTCTCCTAAGTATGCGTACTGCCCGGTCCAAGTGATAAATTCAAGCTATCTCAAAGCTTGATTTATTAAATGGACCACGGGCCATCGGGCATTATAAATATGGGGCGGCCAAAGTAATAAATTTATCAATTTGACCGACGCGCTTGGTCAATAGTCATAATGATCAGTTTAAGACCAGTTTTTGTTTTTTTATCACAATTTGTTTTCCATAATGCACACTACAATGCAGCTGCAACAACTATGTACTCAATGTATAATTAAGTTTTGTGGCTACACATGTATACAATATTGTGGAACAAATATTGTAGACAGTTAAATTAATTCTTGTCGATGTATTTAATCTAACGAAGGTTCTTCTAAAGTATAGATGTACGTACGTAGATCATAACAATGTCAGTTTTCATAAAATTACATTGAAATTAACAACCCTTTGTGCGAATAACATGATGTCGAGAACCGCGTATTTGCGGTCGTTTATTAGCGGAGTCTTAACTATTCTCTAAGATACTTAGCTTTGATCAAAAGTTCAGTAGTGAGCCCTTGGGGCTAATCAGGGTAGGCAACAGGTAGATTACAAACTATAATATGAACGATCAGTATCATTTCCAAAAACGGTAAAGAAGCAACAATGACCAAATACCAGCCACCGAAAAACGAACCATGACCAAAAGATACGTCAAGACAAAATTCGCAGACTAATACAAGAAAAAAAGAAAATCTCCTACAAAATACCGGGACATTTCCTTAGGCAGCCGAGCCGTCAAAAGAATAAATTACTTGATTACATTCCATTAGGTTGTCGACCTTTTTACGGCTTGTTTAGCCTATCATGTTTTATCGCTGTTTGTTTTAGCCTCGCGTTATAACATCGCTGATAGGCTAATTTAAAAGGTTTAACGAGATAGTTAAAAATCGTGGAACTTATTTTTGTTAGGGTCCAATATTTACCTAATACTTCTATCCAACTTAGTGCTACGCCAGTCGCTACAGTGCTACGCCATCACTACAGTGCTACGCCCGTCACTCCAGTACTACGCCAGTCAGTGCAGTGCTACGCCAGTCACTACAGTGCTACGCCAGTCACTGTAGTGCTACGCCAGTCACTGCAGTGCTACGCCAGTCACTGCTGTGCTACGCTCGTCACTACAGTGCTACGCCAGTCACTGCAGTGCTACGCCAGTCACTGCAGTGCTACGCCAGTCACTGCAGTGCTACGCCAGTCACTGCAGTGCTACGCCAGTCACTGCAGTGCTACGCCTGTCACTGCAGTGCTACGCCAGTCACTGCAGTGCTACGCCAGTCACTACAGTGCACAGTGGTTCCGCGCCCTAAGAGAGGCGGTCATAGGGTTTCGCGAAGGTAATGACTGTCGTTATCAATACTAATTATTATTATTATGCTTTTTTGTAATACTTTACGTTATAATAAAATGAAAATAACCGAATTAATGTTAAAAAAAAACTTATTTTATTCGAAAAAATAATGCGTATATTATACTTGACGAGATACTAAAATACAAGAAAAGAATTGCAACTTAATAACTAATAAACTTAAATATTTACATTTTTATAGTAAATATAAAGTAAATACCTAATTATTACATAACTAAAAACACAGAAATCGACAAAAAATATATTTACAGTTACATAATAGGAGCTTTATCTAAAATAATGTAAATCTAGTGTTTATTATATAACAATATACATTTTATGCTATACCGACAACAAATTCAACACCTCTTTAGATAGAATAGACTTCTTCTTCCGTGGTAACCTTCTTAAGCCAGAAATATAAGGATCCGAATTAAGAAGAAGTCTATGTATCAAGTCGGTGTTTGTGACAACCCGGGACATTTTCCTCGTGTTGTCACGCCTAAACTGTTTAACTAACTTATTGCAAGATTCAGCGGCCTCTTCCGAAAGCTCACCTATTGACAATAATGCGTGGTCAATTACTTCCGAACCATGAATGAGGACCTTATGTACAGACGAGGGCAGGTTATACCATGGATAGGTAGCAACAAGCTTACGTGCTGTGTCTAGAGCATACTCTTTAAAAGCCGCGTTATTAATTTTGTATCCCGACGAAAGACACTGCAACAGATTATGACATCTGTCAATAAGTTCTTTGTCTAATCCGGTTATTTCCGCTGAAATTGCTGAATTAGAAAAAAACCTTCTGGCAGTGTTTCCATCGTTGGATGTGCCACTTCCTCCACTTCGCGGTTTGTCGACTATTAGACCAAGTTGCTGCCTAAACTGTTGCTGGACATGTTGTTTTTTCTGTGCAAGAAGAGCTTTATCGTCTGATGAACGCGCCTGCCATTTTTTGAAATCTAATCTATAGGAAACGTGAATAAAATATTCAAAGAATCGGATATGCGAGTGAAGAGGAGATAGTCCAAATTGATATTTACTACTGTCTACAGTTTGGCTACGCGATTTATCTATATCATTCATGTCTTTTGGAGTTAAACCGCAAATATAGCACCTACTACAAGATGTATTACTCAGGGCACTGCACACTTTACCATCAACCATGGTTAATTGTAAAGAATGCCGCACCTTTATTTCACATCCGTTGTGAATGAAAGAAGATGGCTGTAAACTGTCAATTTTAGTCTTAAAATAAGCTTCTTCTTGCACAGAAAGGTCTTTCGATTCTTTGGCAAATTGAAATCGAATAGGCCTACAATACCTGGTGGAGGAAGGGCGCGGGTTTTTCCAAACTATTTGGTCTGGGTCGGAAGTGTTTGACTTACAAACTAATTGGAGAGGACAATATGAAGTAAGAAACATACTGCCATCATCCTCGATACCAGAATCTCCAAAACACTGTTTATATTCGCTGTGCCCCGTACTCCCATCGAAACCCCATTTTCCAATCAAAACAAATTCTTTGTTAAGGTCAATATTATTCAAAACGTTTTTTTGGGATTCTAGTATCCGGCATGCAGTATGATCCAACAATGATTGTAATTCTACTTCAGCAGATGATTCCGTGATAAACTCTTGCGATGGATAACACCGCTTCTTAGCTTCCAACACTTTTGGATAAGATGGTAATGCATTCGGTGATTTTGCATTAATGAAGTCTTTTACCATAAGATACTGATGTTTAGTCAATTTAGTCTCATTTATGAGAGACAAGACTTCATCAGTGTTGAAATTTAAAGAAGCGGCGTTAGATGATCGACTTGAATCATCCAACAAATAATTTATCGCGGAACTGTCTACTTGACTTAACTGTGCAAGCCTGCGGCGTTTTGATCGCTTGCTACACTCCTCGAAGTCCTTCCTGTGCTGATGCTGTTGAGTGCTCGTCAAAGCCTCTGCAACTGGCCGTTGAGTGTCGTGGCTCCCTGCTGCTGCACAATTTGGCAGAACGCAAACTTCAATTTCGTTCAGCCAGTCTCCGTACTTAGAGATCATGCGAGAATGCTTGCGAGAGACTTGCTTCCAAATAGTCACAAATCTTGTACAAAGATTAGTAACTCTTTTTTCTAAGTCATCAGCAATAAAATTCTCAACATCAGGCAGCAACTGTATCAGGGCTTGAAAAACTTGACGCCACCGTTCCAGTTCGGATTTGCTGTCCTTAATAGACAGCCAAGTATCTAGTACAAGCATTCTTTTGAAAGAACACTCAATACTAGTACCTAAAACAAAACAAAAAACAGTTAAATGCGCATCAAAAACAATACATATTTCGTAGCAAGTGCTACGCGCCCAGGCGCTCGACGTAGACCCTGGCTGCACCTTACAGCTGCAGCATGCTGCAAATACATTTTTAAAAATCTAGTAGTAGAGATTTTAAGCGACATTTTCATATATAATTGAATGGCACAAGTAGATACAAACATAAGTAAAAGCTTCAACATAAAAAAAAATACAGAAATAAATACGTAAGTGATGCTGCAGCGTAGCACTCTATTTAAAAAAAAATGGTGGATTGAAAATGCAAAATAGTAAAGTAAGTTAATAATACATACCTGTAACTTGAATGTCCATTGTAAAATAACAGGTCACAAACAAGTCGGAACTTGAAAACACGCGTCGCGTCTTAGACTAATTAGCGCTTGGTGATAACACGGTTGATGACAAATTAGATGTGTTCACTTCTGATGCCGAAAACGGAATGTTGCGAACAATAGATTGCAAAACCTTTTATAGCCTCAGGTAGTATGACAACTAGTGGGTAATTGAACCAGATATCATGGCTTAGCTCAATCATTGCCATCGGAGGCTTATGACCTTCTACGTGACCACTGTGCAGTGCTACGCCAGTCACTATACAGCAGTATAGTGACTGCTGTATAGTGACTGGACTGAGCGCTTGCAATTATAGTACTATACTTGTATAGTTAAGCTATGCAGTGTATTTTTTAGTAATAATCGCAACTCTGTAGTCAGTGTAACGCCCATAACTAAATAACTGCTCAAAACCTATCGATCGAATACACCGATGTACGGCGAAAATTCTCCGTTCGGATTTTACTCCCAAGTGGTACGGCCAACAAATTCAATCCCGACTATGAATTCCGAGATTCCGAGTATCCCAGAATCCGAGTATACTTTATGAATGAACGAATCGAGTTATTGGATAAGCGCCTTTGCATCGCTCGTATTTCGTCCACAAACGATATAAAGGGTGGGTTCTGTTGACAGGAAAATAAGGCTGGGATGTGTATTGTCACTTATTCAAAAGTGCTTATAAAATACTTACTTAACCAACTATGTATGCACTACTGTAGTACAACCACAATTGATTTTCCATTGTCTGCTGTATAGCGTTGAATGGCTCATTATGCATGTCCGCCTCGTGATACAATCTAATACATACTTATTAATGTGACCTATATATTCATTAAACTGACGCCTAATTTACTCAAATGGAACAACATACAAGAGTGAGCTCACCTCCTTAGGAAACCAGCTACTGGATTTTAGTAACTTGTACTGGGGCGAAAAATGATCTACAAAAAATTCTTCAAGGTCAGAATCCTCAGGCCCTATTAGTCATGCACACGGCCTCGGCGGCCGCTGCTAGAGGCAGCATTATGAACACTTATCATACAAACCAAGCGTGTCACGATTTTCTCACCAATAACTTTTAGAAACAAACGGGTTTGATTGGCGTCCGAGACAGAAGTAGTTAATACAATTTCGACGCCACGAATTCGTTTAGTCCTGCGATTCCATGCCCTGGGAAGCATTATAACTAGAGCCTCCAAATAGGATGCGATCTTTTCACGATATGAGCTAAGACCGAAGGAATAAAAAACACGACGTTAGCAAAGCGAAAAAATACAAATAAATATACAAAGGCAAAGCTTTCCGCCATACAAAGGCGTAATTTCCTGCAATCACTGAGCCTCTATTGGACAGCTATCGGTGTGACATGTCGAGTGTTTTAGGAGGGACTGCACTAACAGGAATAGAGATATTGACGCACATATTGGCGGTTTTATTAGACGCTAACTCCGTTGGGCTTGGAACTTGTGCAATCACCAAAAGGGGTTCATAACCTGTTCTTGTACTTACTTCATAACCGTGGACATACTGTCTTACTCTGTCTTGAAAGAAGGGTTAGCTTCAAGGATTATTTTATTTATCCTTTATTATTGATGACGCTGTAGGTATGATCTAGATTCAGGCAAGAATGTAATCAGACCACATCAGACGCATTCATTCAAGAACGAATGAGAATTTAAACATTACTGTTAAATCTTTCAGGCACAAAGCCAACACGTATTTGATCAATTTGCGAAACTAGTTTTCAGCTAAGGCGAGAAATTTACTCCACTGCAAATTTCAATCCATTGCCAAGATTTCTTGTTCACCTCCTGATTTAAAATTGTCTTGGGACAAGTATATCGACAATTTCCAACGGTCGGCAGAAACATAGACGCTTTTAGCTTCGTATTCTTGCAATCTTCAGGCCTTTATTGAATTACTTGGACACGGGACGGCTATCGGCACAATTCTGTCGAGTATTTCTGGAACAGAGAGACTTTTAGCGGAGTTCGAAAAAACTGTAGGTTTTTCTTTTCACTTTGTGCTAGGTTTGATATTAGTGTCAGTTCAAAATGCATTGTCTCTGAATGGAAAATAGGGAACGATACAGAAGTAAACGTAGCGCGAATATTAAAGAGCCATTCCATAATTGGAGATTTGTTATTAAAATTCTATACATAAATTAAAAGCTTACAGAACTATTGAAGGATATATTCCAATAGTTTAGATTCTTGTATTGTTAATAGTATTACAGAAAAACTTAGATTGTGAACTTGCGTTAAAAAAATAAGTACATTCGGGATTCTCCGTATGTCTTCCCATTATTAAATCACAAGTTCAGCGATCGGCACAATACTGTGAAGTGTTTCTGAGGAACAATCAATCGCCAACATACATTTAGTACCAAAACCAGAGACGGGCCCAAATGTGGCCTCTTTTACATAAAAATCTTAAAATTCACACATCCTTGTCAAATAGAGGCTTCCATTTTTAAATAGCCCTGCGGAACATATAAAAATCCTTTATTGAATAGCAAGTGTAACTCCCAAATCTCTTCCCATTATCAAATCACAAGCGCAGCCATCGGCACAATTCTGTCAAGTGTTTCTGGGGAACAAGCGCCGACCCACATTTGCAGGGTTAACCGTCGGGCACAATGCAGCGCGGTCGATCTGCGCGCGCCGCAACAGGTGAACGGGACCCGGGAGTCCAACATGCTAATCAGGTGATGTTTTGTGAATCATTGCGTCTTGTTCGTACGCGTTCGGGGGTTAGAGCAGGTAAAGGATTTTGAGTCGTAATGGGGTTAAAGATGTTGGGTAAGGTGATAGATTTTCCGACTAACTGGAATTTTCAATTTAATCAATAAACTAATTAATAAATATATATTTTGGTTTTAATTTTCATGGCAAAATTTGTTAATGCCATTATACAAGTCTCTCCATACACATAAGACCTTCTAACTGTGTATGCAACAAATAATATCTACTTTATTTTATCTAATTTTTGGTATAATGCAATATCAAATGTTTATATCTTATTACTTCAGTACACTCCCTTGTTGAGCTTACACCGTCCATTGATATATTATGATATGGATCTGTTTTAAAACAAGACAGCTATTCGATTTGCAAAAAAAACAGAATGACAATACTTTGAAATGAGTTGCCACAGATAAATAATGAAGAATGATCGATGAGGTATTACCAAAATAAAAATCGAATTCTAACGTCGTCGCAGGCCGTAAACACCGTAAATATAAAATAATAAATGACAGTACCTCAAAATGGGAATTATGGTCTCGAATATAAAGAAGGGAAATATCATTTTGAATACAAAAGGTAATAAAAAGCAGAATGGTCGCAAGCGTGGTTTGAGGTCTGCCAACAAAGACTGTAGCCAAAAATAATTGCATACCTGTTGCTTACAGAATTCCAATGTGTTTGCTTTCTACTTTTTGTATTTTTATGAGCCTCTGATTAATTCAGTTTCAGGCTTTTGTGTGCAACACCGCAGGGAAATGGTGGCTGAACTATCGATTGGGCACCTTTACATTAAACGCGTTTTCACGCTTGTGGTACCTACCTACCTACCTACTTGTGTACTTTCTACTTTTTCTAAAGTAGGTTAATGAAAGGTCGGTTTGTAAAATAATTGGGTCTTATGTCTTGTAGAGCATAAAAACAGGACCAAGAAGGAACAGACTAGGAATGCTTGGTAAAAAAAAACACAAGACGTTACGGACAAACGCAATCGTCACGCAGTCAGCAATGAATAAACATATAAATAGAAATCACTGAATTATCAAACCATCCGACTATAGATCTATAATAAGAATAATGTTACTGAAATCCCAACCTTACCACATACACACAAGGTGCAAATAAACCCTAATTCGCCACAAATTATTATATGAGAAACCCAATGATTCAGAAGGTGTGCGTATACATGTCCGTATTGATGTCCTTACTTCAAATGGATTGAAATTAAATCGCTTGGCTAGACAAACTTTGAACGGGTTTTGTGTCCCATTGAACATGTTAATTTGTAGATTCATTGGCCAATCACAATTTTGATAGATTTGGAAATGTATTCTTAGGTTATGGTTGGTGAAAGCTTCAGTTATAGAGTTTAGATCACGTCGGGGTCACCAGTATAGAGGTATGAGGAACAGGGTGTAAAATTCACTTATACCTGCATAGAAATGGGAGGATCCTCCGACCAGACGGGTGTTGTGTCTGATGGGCAACTACCCGACGATTGATGCCGGGGCGTTGTACATATATGCAAGTTGGGTAGTAAACTCTGTTTGCGCGATGCAGGATTTTTGCGTGACGTCAGGATGATGCGTAGTTCGCATGTAGCGGCGTAAATGCCGCCACACAGTAATCGAAATCTTAAATATATTAATGAAAATTTGTCCACTTATTTCAGCGTCTTTTAAAACCATACTGACCTATCAGTGTTTTAATTCCAGGCATTCTTAGCTGCTGGTTTTACAAGTCGCGATTCTCTAAGCCACCAATTTCTGCTACAAATATTTTTACGCTAAGTATTCTGTATCTAAGTTTCACAGCTCTAAATGACTGTCATCTCTATATGGTTCTAGCTATTGGAAAAGGAAACTATATTTATTGTAGTCGGTATCGATGAAGTAATACAACAGGACGAATCTTAACTAAAGATAGATACAAAACGTAGAAACAGAAATAGAGAGGATCGTCCACTGCATCGTCTGTCATCGGATCACTTACTCTAGCGAGTGCATTTACATGTAAAACCCGAGGTGGACGACGAGGACGAATATGAAATCAGAAATTAGCATGGACGTCACTAAAATAGCTTTCAGACTTTATTAGTGCTGTCGAGATTTTAGCGTTAGCTTTTAGTTTAGTTTTAGCTCTGTTTTCTGGGTAATTATGGTTGGGATTGGCGACAGATAATAAATAAGTTATGCCTTTGTTTATTGATATGCAATGTATGCCTTTTACACCCGAATTGGAATCTAATAATAAACATCTGGCGAGCTCTAAATGTCAGCTTTTAGTCTGAAAATTATTTCAAATGTAAAATGTATGCTTAGTATTTTGAATGTGACATGTTTATTTTGAGCTAAAACTGTCTGTTTATTTTATAAAATTCGTCTGTCTTTGTTTTATTTAAAAGTGACATTTATTGCTTGAACAGTTGAACGAAATATGTAATACCATAACCGCTCGGACGCAGAGCGCGGGAAAAATAATCGAGCCAGATGAATGCCAGATGCGTCACCGGCGCGCGCGGCGCGGCGGGGCGCCGCTCGGCCGCCCGATAATGTAAATAAAGCATTTTTACGACTTGGGTTTGTTTGAATGGTGCTAACACTTGTGTTTTTTGTTATGGTAAGGAACGGGGCTTTAAGATAGCGGAGTTTCGTTTGAAATAGGATAGTATTTACGCAAACACTACGTACGATACGTACGTACGATAGTATTTACGTAACTTTGTTTTCAAATAAATGGTTATAGTTCGAAAAAACGAGCGTTGACCTATATTGTTTAAGGTTTTAAATACATTATGTGTATATACTTAACGCAAAACACTAATAAAACCACATAGCATTAGTACAATATGTACTATTTACGAGCGTGCAAAGTTGAAAAAATTTGCCGACGGCAAAAAAATAACAATGGCCGCCAAGACAATGGAAACAAAATGTTGTTTTATAAATATAAATCTGATACGTAGAATAAAAATATTGGTACCTGTGGAAAGCTTATTTAATGCTTCAACTTTGTTATAAAAGTAGTGGTATTAGAATAACACACTGTACTAAAATAAGGATCTGAAAACACATACACGTAATAACAATAAACATGAATCGGTCAGCGCCGGTTGTGGAATAAAACCGAAATTACGTACTATTTTTTCACTCACCGACCTTGAAATCCTGCAGTAATTCACTTCACTATAATATTTATCACACACTTAACAGGCCATAGCACTTCAAACACTTGAAAACCCACTTAAAACACAAATTATTTATCATGTAAACAAAACACGCGCGAGTCCGTACGTCACTGACAAGACGCCATATTTTTTTAATTATTTGATTTTTTTGGTTGAACGCTTGTAGTTTTGTCATACATCTGAATACGCGGCTTTTAAGCACGAAATCGACTAAGCAATCGGATACAGTGTGCCACAGATCTTTTAAAAATGAAAAATTGAATAAAGTTTATCGGATTTCGATTAATTAAAAGGTTACGCGAGTGGACGCTAGCGTGCGGCGCCACTTTCTATGCGGCGACTTTGGTCACCTCATCCACTCCAGCGGATAAATAGTGTTTCAAAATGAATCTGCCTGAAATGAAACTTATCTATACAACGTGTAACATAATTAACGCAAGACCTCATACACCCCAATTAGAGTAATGCGTTAAAAGCATAATACAATGACCAAAACAATTTTTTTAAAGCTAACTATTATTATTAAGAAAATCGTGTTGACCCTAGCATTACTTTATGCATTTTAAATTGAGTCTTTTTGCCTTGAAATAAGATTTAATCTTCTTTGGCTTGATTTGCGGCCAGTATTGCATAATACATAAAATTTGAAAAAAATACCTATATTAATAATTACTGAAATCGATTCAGTAGTCAATTATGAACTAACTACTTTCAGGACTTGCGTTTATTCTGTTACACGTTGTATAAATAAAAATTCAAAGTTTTTCGTTGATAAGCGCATCATTGCGAATGGATGGACCGATTTTGGTAATTTTTTGTTTTGAGGTGTTCGTAGTAGACTGAATTTTGGTTTTTTATGGAAAGAAAAATTTTAAAATTTTTCCTGTAAAAGTCTTCTGTCTAGTCGTATTCCTAAAATCCTGCCACGGGTTTGAGGACATATCAGTAAAATGTCGGCCATACTTCTGAGTGAAATCAATACAAAAGAACGTTATTATGGAGAGAAGACGTCATTTTAGCCGAGAAGTAATGATCAGAGCCGTGGGAATGTTGGAAGATGGATCTTGGCAACGTGCTGTGGCAATCGCTCTGGGCACTACGCAGGGTGTTTTAAGTCAACTTTGGGACACGTTACCGAATTACTGGCAGCGTGACACAGCAACATGGAGGACGAGCTCGCATCACCACACGCAGACAAGATCGTTACATAGGTACAAATGACTGACTCGACAAAATCTTACAATGACCGCGATGATGTTGATTACGAGGCTTCATAGCTCTTCAGGGATGTTAATAAGCGATCAAGGAATAAGAAATCGCTTGTATGAAGTAAATCTCCGTAAGGCCGTTACCTGTACCACCTATTGAGCCCCGCAATCGGAGAGCCCGTTCACACTGGGCTCGTGAACACAGAAATTGGATAGAAGATGACTGGCGTTTTGTGTGTTTTGTCTCGCTTTGGTTTGAGGCCAGATACTAGACATACACGGTATTGGAGAACCCCTGGACGCCAAGAACGTTTAAAATCATGCCAGGAAGTCCATGCATAAATTGGTGGAACAATAATGATATGGACGGGTATTTGGATCGACGGAAGAACCAAACTGATTTAGATCAGAGGCAATCTCAATGCACAGATTTACGCTGAAACTATTGTATTAGATGTTATCATTCCATTGCAGACCCAATTTGGTGTTTCATTTCTGCTTATGCATGATAATGCACGTCCACACACTGCCAGAGTCGTTGCAAACACACTGTCCGCAGATAATATCAACGTCCTACCATGGCCTGGTCAATCGCCAGACTTTAATCCCATTGAGCACGCATGGGATGTGCTTCATAGAAGAGCTCTGCTAAATATGGATGCCGTACACACACCAGAAAATCTTTTTTGCCTGTTACAGCGGATGTGGGCGGCCATTCCGCAACGTGATTAGGATGAACTCATATTGAGTATGTCGAATCGCTACGATTGGGTTATACGCGTTATCGGCGAAAATACACACTACTAATTGTTTATTTTACGCAATAAAAACCTTTTAATCTTTATTTTTTTATTACCTTTTAATGTCAGGATTAATTAACTAAGGTGAAAAATTCAGCATAAACCAAAATCGCGAAGTCTTTATTAATGCAAAAGCAGCGCGTAGGTACTTCGTCGATCTACACATACAAAAACATTTTATTTAATCAATATAAATAGACATTTTTATTTAATTTCAGAAAGCATGTTTGCTAATTCCTTTATCCCTAGACACTTTGGATGTGTGTACCTTATCCTGCCAAGAAAAACATCAAACTACCCTACATTAAGAAAGACATTTATTTGCGATATAAAATTTAATTTGTGACCTTTTCTCCTGAGTGAGTGAGAGCGTGGGCAGAATATTGAAATGTCGCCGGACCGACTCAAGTATTCATGTACCCCACAATAAAATTGACATTGTTTATGTTCTGTTTTTATTCTGGAAAAGGTATAACCTTCTATCGAGTTATAATGTATTTTAGGATATGGAATTCATACTAATGGAGGGTAGAGACAAGGAGAACTATCTCTTATGGGAAGAAAGCTGAAAAAGTGTCCAACTTAAACAGTAAATAATAGTTCAAAAACCCTCCAAAATGGTGCTAGCGTAGGCAAATTGTGTGGTATGAATGTAGCAGTTGTTATCGGACTGAAGTATGCCGAGTTAGAAAATTAACGGATTGAAGTATGCCGAGTCAGAAAATTGAATATTTTTAGTGACTAGAGTAGTTAGTGACAGCCCAGTATACCATACCTCAACAATTTACGTAGTCCAACATTATTTTGTAAACATAACCTAAAATTATTGCTAAATTTACCCGGTGGCTACTGTGGCGCCACCCTCATGTAGCACATTTTGACGGACACTTTTCATACACAGAGATAGTTCTCCTTGTCTCTACCCTCCATATTAATACTGAAAGATTAATCTATTCTTAGCATAGGCCTCATACTCACAGCTAAGGATAATTTTAGGTGCCTAAAATAAAATATGCGTAAGATGTCATAAAAAAGCAGTACTTATTTAATAAAAACATTTTGGGCATGGCACCCATAATACCCACACAGACTGTACCAGTTCAAATTAGGTTTGTTAGTTGCAAAATGTTATTATTCAATTAATGATTATTTAAATGAAAGATGACTGATTTTATCTGAAATGGCACCACAAATCTAACGATTATTAAAATTTTGATTTGACTTGTGTAATTTGTTAATTTGGCATTTCAATTTTTAATGTAACTGTATTTAAAATGTATTCTGTATAATTACTGTACAATTAGTACCTAATATATTAATTTGCACACCTCATTAGGTTAAAATACAATGTACCCTTTATACCTGTAACACCTTTTTAACATGCACCTATTATGCAATAAATTATTTGATTTGAATGTTAGATAGAATAGAGTACTCTTTGTTATGTACCTACACCATACAAATTACAGGTATAAATGTAAAAAAAAATCCACATAGGGTGACACAATGGGCAGCCTTATCGCTAAAAGTTCAAATCAAACGGCGATATATGGAACCAAAATCGAGAGTGTTTTTAATTACATACATCACTTAGAAGAGGTTTTTTACTTTTCAGAATTACTTATTACAGAATTACTTATTACAGATATACTAATTAAGAATACTAGGTATTTACTTTTCAGAAAAAAAGAGAGTTTAATTCTTTAATACCCCTAAAGGCTAGCGTCCGCAGTTCCGCATCCTACAAACGGAATATTTTGTGGAGGGCGTTCAATGTATCCGCAGCAATCGCAATGCCGACACAATTGCCAAGAATAGGATTGCCGAGCGAGCACGGCATCGGCATTACTTTAATTACTTTAATACATTAATTCTTATTGCATAAAACTCGTCTCATACTTATTGGGAGAAGACACTGGCTCCTGTAACACAGGTACTATACCTAGCGCAGGAGTCAGGGCCTCACTACTTTTGTTAAAAAATACTTATGTCAATAAAGAATTTATTATTATTATTACTGACGGGCCGATGCGTGCGGTCCGTACGATGCGATCAGTGGACGTACTTGTGGACTTCCTACACCTACATCATTTATTCACTGACTATTAAATTCGTCATCATTCACTGACAGAACGCTCAGCCTATATTGCTGGGTTTAGAAGCGTGAATTTTGCACAAGAAATCCATATCCGGGAAAAGGGGTTAAATAGAAGATGAAAGTTTGTATAGAAGCCCCTGGCTGGTGGCTTTGAGTTCTCTCAAAGGCACCACAGGAAAGACCGGTTAAGCAGTCACGGCCTCTCAAAGCCAACTGCGAGATGCCATACATTAAAAAAAAATGTATAGAAGTCCTTCATTTTTGCCGATAGGAAATTCCACCGGGCAAACGACTTGTAGAATACAAAAATCTTTACTTAAATACCGAGGGAGGTAGCGATTTCTGTTTTGTTTTGTTGACATTGTTTTTTTTTGTATTAATGTTTTAATTTATGCAATTATTTGCACGCCGTAAGGTAGACTGTAGCTGATCTCATTAATTTATGTACAACATCTTATACCCGCTGATCCATACGTCATGTTCGTGAACGGGCGCAGTCAGTAGGCACTGCTCATTTGTTAGCTGCCACGGCTTGTTTTAATTCCTGAATTGTTTTTACCTTTTTATTACGGACGCTTTTAACGTGCACGTCTTTCTACATCATTCTCACATGTAAAATTTCAACATGAATGATGTAACCACTTTTTTGTAACAATAAAAGAGTTTCCATGGAGTTTCTTGCCCGTTCTTCTCCATATGTACCTACTACGCTTTGGAATGGGCAACTAGCTTCATCTTTCTGACTGACCGACCCCTTGACAATTCAAAAATGCCTGTAATTGGTTTATTTGAAATAAATGCTTTGGGTTTGAGTTTGAGTACCTACATTCATAGCAAATAAGGTTCTGATTCGAGTGGCATCCACGTAACCCATCTCTACTAGTCTTCAAGTCTTCACCAACTGCGTGGTTGTTCTAGTGCCCGCAAGCAGTTCTGTCGATTCCCAGATTGGGCAAAGTGATATTGGGTTTTTTCCATCAGGAGTTTCCCAGAACCAACCTGGAGTCTGGATTTGTGCCCGGTTGATGGCAATAGGCTCACCCTCTATTACATGGGACCTAAACATAGCTGGCCAGATGTGAGTGTATATAGGTACACCTCTACCTAACCCTTTGGGGGATAGAAGTATAATTTTGTATTGTTTATGTTCTTCAACTAAACAAAGTTAAACACTACACTGTAAAATTAACTACATTTACAAGACCAACTATGAAAGGCCACAAAGATTTTACGAGCGATGGCAGTCAAAGATGTTCACGTTATATACCCCGGCTTAACGTCATTTTGTTAAATGAGTTAACAACTGACAGGCGAGAAGGTAACATCAGCTTGTGTTGAGGACTGACGTGATACAATTTGGTGAAAGATTAGCTGTGGTGGTAGCCCATTTTTTTTTTGAGTATCCATATTGTTGAACCGATAAACATGCGAAAGTATTTAAGTGTTTGTTTGTAATAATGTTTACGGTTATACTGCTGCACCGATTTTGATTACTTACCTAGAATCAGAGAGGCAATTCTCGTATTTTTAAGAACGTTCGCATTCTAATCTCAGTCTTAATCTGTCAAATATTGTATATTGTTTCCCTACATTTTTGACAGTTGACTGTCGCTGAGATGAGATTGCAACTTGAATTTGAACGTTTTTAATTACAGGAATTGGCCTTCAGATTGAAGCGGACTTTATAAAGAATATATTCGATGGGGATACTTAAAAAAATATTAGGGTTTGATTTTTTTCCAGTTAAAGTGGAGGGAAGAGTTTCTGAAAGCCCTTGAGGAGCCTTTACGTAGCAGTGGGACAGTATAGGCTTTATTGGCAGTATAGGAAATTCGCTATAGGTATGTAATGGACGAGCAATGGGGGCCCAGTGGTCATGGCCCCGATTTAAGAGTTGTAGGTCGTGGGTTCAAACCCAGGCAGGCGCTTTAATTTGTGTAAATAATTTAATTACCACTGCTCTGAAACACGGCGAGGGAAACATCGTGAGGAAACCGGCATGTCCTAGAACCAAAAATTCGACGACATGTGACATCTACCAACCCGCACTGAGCCCGCGTGGTGGAGTACAGCCCACTCCCTACAGTGACGAGGCCTGTGTCCCAGCAGTGGGAACGTTATAGGCTGATTATGATGTAATGAACACGACATCCAGAAGGCAATTTTTCCCGGGAATGTAAAATATCTTGTATCTTTAAAAAATAACTAGAACAAACTATTTTTCTTTTTCTTTAATAAGGTTTCTATAATAATGACAGCGTATTTGTATAAAACTCCTAACCTTTTCCAAATTAGGTTGAGGTCGCCTTCCAATCTAGCAAGGTGCGGCCGAAGATCAACATTTCAGAACGAGCTATCTCGGTCAACTCACGTATTAACAATTCTATCTATTCCTGGAAGTGTAGTCGATTCAAGTTCTTGGCAACAAGAGCATCGATCGCTTCGGTCATTATCGAGACTACCATCGAGAATCAATTATGCAAACGATTCGAATAAATTAGTAGCTCAATTACAATTATCGATTGTTCAATAAACGATTTTTTTATTATGCACGAGTAGGATAATCGAATCGAATAGATGGCTGTCTTCTGTTTTGAACGGTATCGTAATTGCTGAAAACACTTGTAGGCAGTGACAATTGCTATGAACTGTAATAATACAATAAAATTCATTGCTTTGTATGTTTGAATAATTAGGTCTGCTCGCCAAAAGAATAACGCAATGGATATTGTTGAACGGTCAAAATTAAAGGGATAGATATTTGGACGCGATAAGGCTGCGTAAATAAGATCCAACAAACCCAACCCAAAAAGGTCTAATTTACACATAAATTCGAATTTCAAACCCAAACCAACGAACGTTATGAGACATTTCCTAAAGGGGCAAAAATGTTCATTTTCGTATTCCGTGATATACAATAGAACTCAGTGTAGTCATAGTTTAATTGAAAGGGGAGGCGGACTCGCGGACTATTGTGCTAGAACAATAGTCCGCCAGTCCGCCTCCCCAGAATGCCATCGCCTCCACAGGTTCCTAGGAACCATTGGAGGCGATGGCATTCTACAAGTAGTAGTGTAAGAGCTAGGGAACATTTGGCTACAGTTATAGAAAGAATAGCCCTTCATTCTGACTTTAGGGGAAACTTACGTAATAGTTTTGTTTCGTAACCAATTTTTTTTTGTTAACTAAAAAAATGGCAAAGTTCTATGCGTTTTAAATTAGATGCTAAACACAGACAACATTATTAGCATATGACGTCACAACACAGAAACGCCATAGTAACTTCGAGCCATTCAGTACAATGATCCTTTTGTGTGACAAGGATAGACGATTAATTCCAAAAGCTGGTAACTTCTCAATTTTTTCACCAATGTTATTATTTTTTTTAGTAACATCAAAATCAAAAGTCATTTATTCAAACTAGGCTGAGAATCATCACTTTTTGAACGTCAAAATCACATAAGACAGTCCCCCCAAAACGCCCACCCTTCACCACTTCCTAGTGCTTTTAGCTGGGAAGAAGAAGTGGCGGAACAAACTCCCCAGCAGCACTGCTGTCTGTTCAGTTAGAAGAACTGGATTCTATATAGTAATAAGTAATTAACATTACGAAACACAAAAATATTAAAACTATTTGCCATAATATCAGCTAGCACACGCCAATATTTAAAACTATACTCAAGCAGAAATAAATAATAATTCATCTTTAAAATAAGTATTAATTAATATATTTTTTTATAGTAGTCAAATACTCTATTGTACCGTTAGTTTCCTTAGTACGTTAAGTTATTAACTATTAGTCTATCCTATGTATTTACATAAGAAAACCACCTAATCAACTGCATCATCACTTGGGATGGAAAAACGATTAATAACAGGCAACGAAAAATTTAAGTTCAGACACTGACAGCAGAAGAGACAGCACAATGTACATAAGCTTCTTATTTCAGTAGTTAAATTAATATACTGCCAATATACTACCAGTTCAACATAAATTTGATACAAAAAAATCAAAAAGGAGCCAATTCTATAAAATAAAATCAAACAGAACGACTGCACTTAACATAAATCTCTCTGCGATAAAGCAGCTCGCCACTTCGTTGGCTCTTAGTCTATAGTCTATAAGACTATGAGATCATTCAACAGGACTTTTCGCGTCAATAATTGAATTGAAAGTTCCTTGATAATCTATTGCCGCTCTCAGCCACCTAAAGTGATTAAAGATGGCCAATTTCATTATATTGTCTTTTGAGGGACGCTTCATTAAGCACTTTTTGTTTTAATTGTGAATTTGAGTTATTGTCATTGGATTTGAGCTTTTTAGTTGGTCAATATGATGTAGAATTTTTAGTTGGTGCATTGTTATGTCATGAAATTTCGTATTTAGTGAGATTCACTAAATATAAATAGGGTGAAGGTATTAACAGTAGTTTCTGGCAGTAACCATATGTATTCTGGTAAACTCACATTATTTTTCACAAACTAGACTTTTAAGGACGAAATTGGTTCTTTTGTGAAGTAAAATTTTTTGCTAAAATTCTCAACTAAGTCAAAAAGAGTTTATCAGAAATCTCGGATATCAATCTCGAAGTTCCAAGTTCAAAATCCAAATTCCTTTTCCAACTCCTCGGTTACGATACGAAAACAAAAGTTATCCGATGTGAAAATTATTTAAATCGCATTCGAAATGATAAAACTGAGCAAGTTTGTTAATAGAATAAGTATAGATGTCTTCACTGTGTTCAAAGGACATCAGTTGTACAAATGTGAAGTTCTATTCCACTAATTAAAGTGGTGACGACTGACGACGTCTACCGCCAACTTTATTAATGAATCTTATTCGGAAAACTTCGCGAAACTTCGGTAGAGTTCGGTCAAGTAAATTTCGGCTTGTGAGCAAGTTTCCATTTTGTTTTTTGAGTGTAGGTACATCGGACAGTTTCAGGGTTGGTCGTGGTTTAAATGTTTGTTTTTAGGCGAATAATATAGCTTTTCACGTAATGATGTAACGTTTAGAAATTACGATACCTGTTTTGAGCTTTCATTCACAAATTTCACAATACCCAGTTGTTGCTATGGCACGAGGAGATTTAGAAAAAAAACAGTTTTGTAGAGCATCGTCAATGACACACTACATGACGTGCAGCTGTAGCCTATTTCTGTTTTGTGCTCGTGATTTTAGATCTTTTTTGTATTTTTCCTAATTATTAGAGCTAATTATCTTTTTTGTATGCACGTGTTTCTGTGACAAATAAACCTATTTTTCTTTCTTTCTATGTGTGACAATTTGTGACATTACTCCATGTGACAAATCCTTAATTTTCTAGCCCCTTTTTTATAAGCAATGCTCTACAAAATCATTTAACGAAACAAAACCGCGTAATGTATCAAAGCGCGCCTCAGATAATTGATTTAATCGTATAGGAACTCTCTTGGACCTCCGTATACAACAGTCCATTCATCTTTTAGTAACGAAGATGGTTGCTTCTGCACTTCTTATATAAATGCTTATTACTGACAGAGAACATTATAAGTTACCTAAATAAATTAATATAAAATTTTTCAGTTTAGATTTTTACACGCAAATAGCTGTAATAAAAGCGGTTCACTGTAATATTTTTATTTATTTATGAAGACCATCATGGGCCTATAAAGTTCCCACAGCAGGGACTCAGGTCTCCTCAGTTTTAATAGAGAATGGTCCATAATTCACCCCGCGGGCTCAATGCGGGTTGGTTAAAGCTTTTCATAATACCTATTTAAAGTTCACAACTATTAAGCATCGCCCACTCAAGCCTGAAAATATCTACTCAACAAAACTATTTGGCACTTAAGCCTTTCGACAAACAAGAAAATAAAACCAAAGAATTTAAGTTAACACATCTGCCAAACATTCCTTAGCTCTCTCAGGACGGTGTTCCATGACAAAGGTATTAGTTTCCAACTATTCTTGTTCATCCCTATAGCTGCTACACTTAGCTGAGATAATTTATACCACTTATCGCCTCCGCGGAATTCCCCAGAGTTTCTTTGAAAAAGTTCAACAAGAAGTATTTTAAGTTGGTGGGTAGTAAGCAAAGATGTGTTCGGAATATATCGGGATTTCGGAGAATTGTGGACACAATGTTGCTTGTGCTGAAAATTGTTATGTTTATGTAATCTGCTTTTAAGGGTAAGTGGCGTATGAGGGTTGGTAGTATTATTAAGTAGATCGAGTGTTTGGGTCAATATTTTATAATTTCTTACTGTAGATACTGTAGACTTTTTTATCGTTATCAGTACGTGATTCGGAAACCCCTACGACGAAATTTTTAGTCGGTAATTGAAAAAAAAATTGCTCTTCCATACATTTTTACCGCGTGACACATTTCTATGAAACAGTAGAATTTTTTATAACCGACGAGTAATGTCTACCCTAGTGGGTTCTGCCACCCTGTATACCAGCATTTAGGTTGCACTGAAAGGTGGGCAAAGTGGTATTGGTCAAGAATTTCTCAGTATCAATCTGGAGTCTGACTAGTCTGTCTTAGAGTTTGGATTTATCCCCAGTTGATTTATTTATTGTATTATTTATGTACACACAGTAAAACAGATTCCGATACGACATAGTAGTATTGAGTACAAAGGTACTGCTTATTTCTTAAGAAATTTCTTCCAGCAGACATGCGAAGGGAGAATTGAAAAAGAAATGTAGACAATAGTATGTGAGAACACGAAGAGAAGAATTTGATAGAGACGTCTTAAACTAGAATATTAAATATAACTACTTAAAATACAAAAAAAAAAAAATACTTACACATAGTTAAATAAATACATACTTAATGCTAAAATAAATTTTTATATTTAGAATTTAAATAAATAGAATTTATATATTTTTGTATACAGCGTGGCGCTGCTATGGTGACCTTAATTTAACACACATATACGTTTTCACATTTTCGTTTCATGACAATTTTTTATTTCCATTAAACGTTATTATTTACAGATTTATTAAAGAATTTAGGAAATAGCATCTTAGAGCAACCTGTACTTAAAGAACTGTCGCGCAGCGGTCATTTCCCTCGGTCACGGATCATAACTTCGCATCAATGAAATTAAAACGAATAAGCAATACTATTAGGATGAAACAAATGCATAGAGTAGGCGAATTTAAGGAAATTTCCTTTGTTGGCGAGCAGCGCAGGCGACGCGCGCTCTCCCTTCCACCCACCCGCCGCACCGAACACGAATTCTTTTTTTGCTTTTCTAGTGCTAGTCGAACCCGTGTCCTTGACGCACTTATTTACTCTAGTGCGCATAATTACGTCGCGAAAAAGACTCTTAGCTATTGTTTTATTTATTTCTTTTTGTGTAATTAGGATAGTAATTAGATCATGGTACTGCGATAAAGACACTTTGATTGGTTTTCGTTTTCTTATCTAGTAGGTACGTTTACACCTCTTGCGATACGGACGCATTTATTTGTGCTATTAGTGCTTGTGTAAACTTATGATCGTGATGGCAGTGATTAGTGATGACAGTTATTACTAATAGTAACAAGAGAGGGTGATGTGATAAGTGTTTGTACCACTTGCGCCGCTCGGTTTCTTTGATAATATGCCGTCAAAGAATCGGACCGATCACGAGTAGGTACAAGACGCGATGCGCGGTTGCCAGCCCGCGAACCGACACGTTGCCGCTCCGAGTTAACGTAAGCGAGCTAGGTAAGTAATTTCATGAATGAATTTTTGCAAGGGTGATCCCAATTTTAATGACTTTTTTATTATTTAGTTTGTTTGAAAAATTTTTTTTTTCAGTTTACGTATTATTTTAACCTATCAATATTTATATGGTTAATGGGCACTAGCCCTACCCGTGTATTAAATTAAAGTCACCGTTGTAGCGCCACATTGTATATGTTTATACAAAAATATATAAATTCTCACAGGTAAGAGGAAAGGTAATGCTCTTTTACTCGTTATTTGAATTGAGGGTAACACGCTCGCCCAATGTTACATGGGTCTCGAACGTAACTGGCGAAATGTGTAGGTAGGTACTACAGGCACACATCTGCCAACCCTTCTGGAAATACAGGCTTGATGTTATGTTAAGTTATCATTAACCACTTGACGTGTTTAATTTTGATGTTCAATTATTAAACATACTGCTGCGTAGATAGATTAGTTAATAACGTGCTTACTGAACTCTGATAAACTGTATGACGTATTGACGTCATACATCCTGCCTGGATCATTGGATCCAGGTAGGTATAGCACGACACAAATTAACTCGTACGTCTTAAGGTCCAATCGTGTTTCGATCAGATCAGAGCGACTGCCTATCTGACCTCCAGAACCCAGTTACTGGGTTAACTGGGTTCTGGAGGTCAGATAGGCAGTCGCTCTATGTAAAATACTGGTATTCAGCTGCATCCAGTTAGACTGGAAGCCGACCCCAACATAACATTGGAAAAAGGCTAGGCAGTTTGATTTTGATTTAAGGTCCAACTAATCCAGGCAGGAATTGAAAAGGTCCAGAACGTTTATAAACTCGTCTAAAGCAAAAATATGCGATCTTTACTAGTTTAGCTGAAGATACATCTCTGGAATCAAAATACATGTGTAGCGGTATGTCACGTGTGCTGAGCGTCATTTAAATTTACTAAGCCTCTGTCGCCCACGGACCTTGTGGGTGTCATCAACGAACTTGCTGACTTATAGTTTGGAGGAACATCGGTGTAACCTTTAATTTAGGTTGCAATAATAAATTGTCAATCAAGGTATACATTGACAACTCATGATTAAAACCTGCTGCATATTAATATCGAATATTAATAAGTTTTCGCCACTTTAAAAGCCGCAGCTTCCTTTGTTCATCACATTCGACACTATGACTACCATGAAGGTTGTTACATTTCTCGTGTTACTTACTTTTATTGGGTTTGTTTTGACTGAAACTATTAACAAAAGAGGGTTATGTGGACGGATGCTGGCAGAAGCTATGGCCAAATATTGTGAAGCAAGTGGAATGACGGAGAAGAGGAGCGAAGGAGGTGTGGTGCATATGTGGCCGTGGATGGACACCCAAAGAGCTTTGAACTTCGGCAGGAGAAAGCGGAAGATTGTCGAGGAATGCTGTTATAAAACGTGTCAAGTTGAGACTCTTATGTCGTATTGCCAGCAATGATGTGTTATTTGGTCAGTGTGTTGTGTCCATTGAATGATCCTTGTCCTTTTTATTGTTCCTTGATTATTTTTAGTAATTTCGTTATAATTAGTCTGTTATATGATGCTTGTAAAACGTTTAGGTACCTCATCTGTCGATCGAATTAATTAAGTTCGGTAACAATAGAAAAGTAGTTGTGTCTCATTAGCGACAGTTGAGCTCTTTAGAAATACAGTTTTAATTACGAATGTATGTACATTGTTTTAATTTAAATCCTAGATGTACGGTGTACACGCAAACCATTATAATATGTGAAGTATTTAAATAAAATATAACTATTTATTTGGCATTTATTTCTTCTACCCCATAAATATTCTGCATATAAAAATCAATTACCATTCGTTAGTCTCGCATAAAAATTAAAATGCCACGACCGATTGTGATGAAACTTTGGTCAGTTGTGGTTCGCGCGCCGGAGAAGGTTTTAAAAGGTACTGCAACGCATGCCGGACATAAGCTAGTCTTATTTTTGTATATAAAAACGAATTGCTGTTCGTTAGTCTCGTTAAAACTCAAAAACGGCTTGACAAATTTGTTATGGTTTGTTCGCTGTAATAAAAAAAAATAAGTCATTGCAACACATGGGCTAGTGTCATATAAATCTTAAATCCATTAATTCACTGACAGACAACAATGCATAGCTTAAATCGCTGGGTCTGGAAGTTTTGAATTTTTTTGCGCCAAGAGTTCCTTACAGCGAAAGTGAGTAGGTAAGTACTAAGGAAAGATTTTTTTAAATTCACACCCTAAATGGGTTTAATAGGGGATAAAACTTTTTACGGAAGTTCGTCATTTTTGCCGATGAGTAATCCCAGGCGGTCACACGGCTTGTCTGAACTAATATTATACAGGGTTACTTGTAATTCGACGTATATCCGTCAGGAGCTGACAGGAGGGCCAAAATGCCACAAATTGAACCCCCATATGTATGTCTGGAATTCAATAGTTTTCGAGATATTTGAATTTTAAGGGCTTTACGAAATTTATTCAAAATTTGAAACTTAATTCCAAATAATATAAATAAAAAAACTACTTAATGAATGGGCACTATTACAAAAATATATTGTAGCTGGCACTTCAATTAAACTATGAACATAATTAAAAGTACTTCAGTCAAAAAAATTATAAAAATGATGAGCGATTTAAGAATAATATTATTGATAATTTCAATTTACGCTTCAAAAAATGTTGTCTGGTTAAAAAAAATTACTACGACATTAATCGTACAAATAATTAAAAGAACTTTTTTGTTCATACTTTTAATTATTTTGTTAAATATACGGGTGAACCCGCGGACCGCAGTTAGTAAATTATAAATTTTGAAAAACCATCTTTATCGTTTATGAATAAATTGCTAAGCGATACAGACATGAGCAAAGGCTTGGCCAGGGCCAAAGGACAAGACTTTGCTTAAGTTTTCACAATCAATCAATCATAATCAGCCTATAATATTCCCACTGCTGGGACACAGGCCTCCTCTCAGTAAGAGGGAATGGGCCGTAATCCACCACGCGGGCCCAGTGCGGGTTGGTGGATGTCGCAAGTCTTCGTATTTCTGGTTCTAGGACATGCCGGTTTCTACGCGATGTTTTCCTTCACCGTTTTGAGAGCAGTGGCGATTAAATAATTTAGTAAAGTGAAGTAAAGTGCCTGCTTGGGATCGGATCGAACCCACAACCTACAACTCATAAGTTGCGGCCCTTACCACTAGGCCACCACTGCTCTCAAGTTTTCACAACAATTTCCTAAATACTTGCTCCAATAAATATATTGCAAAAGTACACCATTTTCCTATATTTATACATATTTCATATACCATGTTCTATGCAAATAAGACTTTATTCTCTTCTATTCAGACAGACGGCAAAAGGCAGCCATTTGTATATTTGCTCGAACCATTTCGTGAATGCTCCGTGAACCCGTTTACTTCAGTCGACTACAAGATTGGCCGAACTTGGGGCGATCCCTTGAGACTCAGTCGCGAATTCGCGATACAATCGCTGCTTTGCGAGGATTTAAGGGTTAACACTTGTCTAAGAGCCGTTATAGGGTTGTAACACTTGGCTGCGCGGTAATGAAGGGTTGAGTTGTAAAGAAATATCTTCGTGCATAAGGTATTAGTTTCATTGTTAGATAGTGAATATTAAACAAGCTTTAACTTAATAGTGCTATGGATTTTTCCATCTGGAATATCTCAGTAGCAGCCTATTTTTATTTTTTTGAGGGTGGGAGATCAACAAATAACTTCTCCCGCTCTGGGCAGAGCAGGAGGGCGTGTCAGACTCTTACTGACTAAAACCCACCCGTGTTCCTTCAGTTGCCTGTGCCAGGGGCCACGGTAACCCTCTTGGAATTTTCCGCAACCCTGGCAGCTCATTAGCAGCCTTTTTTTTTTTGAGGGTGGGAAATCATCAAATAACTTCTCCCGCTCTGGGCAGAGCAGGAGGGCGTGTCAGACTCTTACTGACTAAAACCCACCAGTGTTCCTTCAGTTGCCTGTGCCAGGGGCCACGGTAACCCTTTCGGACTTTTCCGCAACCCTGGCAGCTCAGTAGCAGCTTTTTTTTTTTTTTTTGAGGGTGGGAAATCATCAAATAACTTCTCCCGCTCTGGGCAGAGCAGGAGGGCGTGTCAGACTCTTACTGACTAAAACCCACCCGTGTTCCTTCAGTTGCCTCTGCCAGGGGCCACGGTAACCCTTTCGGACTTTTCCGCAACCCTGGCAGCTCAGTAGCTGCCTTTTTTTTTCCGAGGGTGGGAAATCATCAAATAACTTCTCCCGCTCTGGGCAGAGCAGGAGGGCGTGTCAGACTCCTTACTGACTAAAACCCACCCGTGTTCCTTCAGTTGCCTGTGCCAGGGGCCACGGTAACCCTCTTGGACTTTTCCGCAACCCTAGCAGGCATCGGTCCTAGCAAACCCCGTCATTGGTGGGCAGCTCAGTAGCAGCCTGGAATCTAGATTTGTGCCGGGTTGATGGCAATAGGCTCGCCTCCTATTACTTGGGACTTAAACATATCTGGCGAAATGTGAGTGTTCTATAGTTCTATAGGTACACCTCTGCCTAAACTTTCAGGTAATACCTACAGGCGTGATGTTATTTATGTTTTAATAGAAGTTGAGGCTTCTTCAAAAGAGCCTAAATTCCAAATTAGGAGATCGTCGTCGTCGTCTGCCTATCTGCACTATCTATCTTCTATCTATTATACACTATCTGCCTATCTGACCTCCACGACCCAGTTACTGGGTAATACGATACCCCTTGGTAAGACTGGTTGTCAGACTTTCGGGCTTCTGATGACGCGTAAAGACTATCAAAGATCCATAATGACAGCCGGGACCAACGGCTTAGCGTGCTTTCCGAGGCACGGAGGAGTCTTGGTATGTAAAGATGGTCACCCATCCACGGACCAACCACGGCAGTCGTATCTTAACCTGATCGATTAACCCGTGCGGCTGTTAACTAAGCCACAAGCGAAATTAGGAGATATCGTGTAGAATCTTTTAAACAAGAAATGACTTATACAAATGGTAGCTATTATCGTCAATAGGAATTCAATGTAATTCATAATATGAACTACCTACATTGAAATCCTGTTAAACTCAAACGAAAGCTCAAAGCATTTATTGCAAATAAACCAATTACAGACACTTTTGAATTGCCAAGGGGTCGGTCAGTCAGAAAGATGAAGCTAATTGCCCATTCCAAAGCGTAGTAGGTACCTATGGAGAAGAAAGGGCAATAAACTACACGGACACTATTTTAAATCAAAATATTGTTACAAAAAAGTGGTTACATCATTCATGTTGAAATTATACATGTGAGAACGATGTAGAAAGACGTGCGCGTTAAAAGCGTCCGTAATATAAAGATAAAAACAATTCAGGAATTAAAATAAATTAAATAGTTGATATACCTACTTCTACTTTAGGTTTTACTAGAACTATAATGTTTTGTGTTTTGTACTATAATAAATGTTGGAACGCCGACGTCTCCACTCTCAGATGTGGGCGCTAATGGCTGCAACAGTTTTAAACGAATTGTGAACCTGGATTTTGTTCCAATAAAATATTTGATAGTTGATTTGTTTTGATAAACACCGCCCCAAGTTACAAACTTAAGACATATTGGAGAGACCGAAATAGCAACGACATTACACAACCAATTAAAACCTTACCAAACGTACTCTCAAACTTGGTAACCATTAGACTGTAAACTAATTAATTATATATTCAACTAATAAATCAAATATAGCCCTTAAGGATCAATTAATTTGCAGTATATATTATTATAATACGGTCCGTACATAGGGAGGTACGCACAAAAACCTTCCAGTACATATACAAAGAGTCTAAACTCAGCGGGCGAGCGCCTTGAGCTAAAACCGACACAAATACTACTTTACTAGATATAGCAAGAGGTAAATTGTGTTTTAATTATTTTAGTTGAGTAGCGGCTTTTAGGACTTGTACCTTATGTTTTTTGTGATTGATTGCAGCTGCAATATGTATGGGATTACTTGAATTTTAATTTAGAATACTCAAGCGCAGTGTGGTGTTAAAAGTTGTGTATCGCGTCGTTGTGTTTGAGTTTCAATTGTGAACTTAGATCGTGGATTAACAATCTAAATATGGAGATATCTGGTCAGTCTGTTACGTCATTCAATTAATAGTTTAGGCGGTGATATAGTTTAGATTTTATGTCTAAATAAAATTTTGCAAGAGGATTGATCACCGTGGTTATGCTCACTTTATTAAAGTCCTGGTTTCGGCATCGTTTTTTCCGTGGCTCATGGAATATTTAAACCACCTATTTCACCCATTTAAACGACCTTCTGCTTGCCATTCATTAGGCATCTGTTTAACCACCAGGCCACGAGAGCTATTTGCACTCACGACAACGAAATTTACTCAAAAAAAAAAAAATGTTCCTTGTAATTTGGCAAAAGATACTTAACCTATAAAAGTAAATAAAGCCACATTGTTAAACAATTCAAAGCATAAAAGGACAACAAAGGTCACATTCCCAAAACTTGATTTTCAAACACAGTTCACGTAAAATCTTTTGATTAATTCGTTCTTCGACTGAACACGACGCAGGTCGTACATTACAGGAATTATTCATATAATATTCATTTGACAGATACGGATTTATTCGACTTTTATACTTTACGTGTAAATCATAGCAAGTTTATGGCATAATGCCGAGTTGATATAATAATATGGGATGATAGACTTTATTAGCATGTTATGACAAGCTGATTGTAGAGGCGGATGAAAGTCTTACTGCTGAATACTCAAACTCAATTTTAAATCGCCGTCAATTTGCATGCAGTTCGTTTGTTTCTCAAGTTAATTTAGAGGGTACACGGGTAGAGGGGTCGGTGGCATCATTATTATGTGCCCTTAAATAACAAAGCTAATTAAAATACACATCATTGACGTGTAAAAGCTCAGATCATATAAACACGGTGTAAAAGTGTTGTATAAACCTTCATAAAGAAATAAAATCATTTATCATTCCGGAAGGTTTATGTATAGAATACATTAATATTAATCTTACATATAATTAAGAAATCTCGATGTTTTATCAAGTCGTAAAAACCGTGCGAAGCAGGTTCGTCAAATCGTTGGGCCAGCGTGGTGATTATGACGATACCCCGTAGTGTGTCGTGACTGTATGTGTGATAGGTTGGCAACACCAAAGGCACACTTGATGGAATGAGTTACTTATACTATAGAGTTAATTGCGATGCCAACGGTTTGAATGCCTCATCTATCCTGGCACCCATATGTTTCAAACCGCAACACAACAATGCTGATTGGGGCCAGAAATTAGAATGGTCTGCAGGCAATTTAGAAGGCAGAGATTGCAACAACAAGGGACACAAATGTGTACTAAATCACACACAAAAGAAAGACCCATTTTATTCCCAAAACACCATTCACGCAAACAAAAATAAATAACAAAAATGCAGCAATATTTTGGTGTAGAAACATTTTAATATCTATTTTTATCCGTGTCCCTTCCTTTTACTACACATCAAGGTCGTCCCCGGGCGTCTCGTTTTCTCTTAAATCTATGGCCGTTTCTCCTGTATCTCAGAAAATGTATCTTTTCAAAATTGTAAGTTAATCTTTCCTTATTTAAGTATATTTATCTACGTTTTTCTCTTGAGAGGCTTATTATGTTTTTATTTAATATTTTTCCACAATCATGTTTTCGTGTTTTCTTTGATATTTAGCTAATTTAAATGGGGTTATTTTTGTTGGAATGAGGGGATGAGCCTGTGGCGTCGGCTGTGTAATTATCAAAACATTTTGTTTTTTGTTTGTGTTGTTCTTTTGTGTAGCATAATTCATTATGTTCTCCGCGTAAATTAATTGGGTTACCTGAATATAACATTTTAATTATTATAAAATAAATATTTTACTGCCAGTAACTTTGAAATTTACGATACACACTATGTAACATTCTGTGTTCATGTTCATAACCGATATTTTGGTTCAAAAACATGACTAATGTACTATAGGTATTTTGTTTTCATTTACCAACCACTTGTTAAATTGTAAACGAATACTGCGGCTGTATAGAGTGCTCAGTAGAGCAGTCTATACAGCCGCAGTATTTGATATCGATACCTGTTGATTTCCGCACTGTAATTAGTGAATAGGAAGATTTTGTTTAATTATTCGGTCTTTTAAGATCTGACGAAGATCGGAAGCAGCCCTTTTTAACTGGTTCTACATCTACGAGAAATAAAATAGGGTATTACACCAGAGAAAAAGCTAAATCTTCCGCTGAGCGAGTAAATAAGGGAAAGTACCAAATTCGAAGAATATCGAAAACCATTTGTGCAGAATTCAACAATATAACTTGGTGGACTGCAGATGACAGAACATAATAACTTGAAACTTGAAGGAATGAAGGT
The DNA here is from genome assembly GCA_937001585.2 of Brachylomia viminalis. Lineage (NCBI taxonomy): Eukaryota > Metazoa > Arthropoda > Insecta > Lepidoptera > Noctuidae > Brachylomia > Brachylomia viminalis. Next base: position 5,685,348 of record OW443303.2, on the reverse strand, counting down.
AAAGTGTAATCAATACAATTTCCTGGGCCCCATTTAAAATTAAAAGTCGTTTTTTTATGTCGACTGGATTCTGTTAATATTTTTCAGCATCTGAAGTTTCTATGTTACGCCTAACCAAACGCTGAAAATTTTAAAAATTATGATTAAAAATCTGATGACCAGTTACACGAACTAGAAAATATAGGTTGAAACCGCAGAGGTCACGCTTCAGTATATAGGGGAAAACATGGGACATTTCTGAAGACTTACAGACCTGTCTTTCCAAATTTACTTTGAACCATAACTATATAACAAATACACATAAATAGACTCACACCTTCTTCCCATGGGGGTAGGCAAACTATAGTACGTCACCTGCTGCAATCCCTTCATAATCCTTTTGATTTGTTTACGTTCATAAAACTGGTCATACTTGCACGCCGGTTGAGAGTGCTATGCAGCTGACTTTTCTGAAGAACGTCACCAATAAGGTCACTATGTCTTTCTAAGGCGTCCCCTCCTGGCGTAAACTTATGCTGAAAAAGTATTCCATTGATTACATTGCCTTTTGCTCTTGCCTGGAAACATTTTGTATTGTTAAATGGGTCCACTCTTGGCCTCGATGTTGCTTGCTACAAAACGACGGATAGAGTGCTACGTGCTCTATGACATGTGTATAACTATATAAGTACACCAGGATATAGCCCTTTCTACGTCCATGCATAGGAAGCGCGACATTCCGAAGATATTTGCTATGTCCTTACATAAGTAAATATCTACAACACAGATCTACCAAACACTCCATTGCGCGTACCGACCATGTTATAATTACCCCTCTCAAATGTAATTACCGACTGTTAACGATCGTTGTTTATTGTCTACAGCTGTTACGTTATCATGTATTCGTTATAGTGCTCTTAGGGTTGTGACGTGGAGTTTACTGTTTTCATATTATAGGAATGATTGGATTGTATAAGTATCTGCATTAGACGAAAGGGTAGTTAGAGGTGTATTAGCAGGAGTTTCTCACCCGAACTTCTTCATAGGAGTCTACTACTCTTTGGAATAGCCAACTAGCTTCATCTTTATGACTGACCGACCGTTTGGCAATTCAAAAGTGCCTGTAAATGGTTTAATTGAAATTAATGATTTGAGTTTGAGTTGAAACAGCTTTTTAAGCACAACCCCGTACAGGTGATGGCATGAAGAAGCATTTGTAATCATGCGGCGTATACCTAATGTAACAAACGTATTCAAAACTATACTATGCTACTAATAGAAGAAGAGAACAAGAAGTTTGAAGTTTGTTTGTTTGAATGCGCTAATCTCTGCAACCACCAGAGTAGGTTTTTTTTAATTTTTATTGCTCAATTTTTTAAGTAGTTAATAGGCTATTTAACATCACGCTACGACTCTTAGGACCCGAAGGAGGCGGGTGAAACCGCGGGGCACAGCTAGTATATGAAATAAGTACGAGTGACTATATCATTTACTCTTTTACATTTTCGTGCCACCGTTTGTTCAGTCCATCATACTAAAGACTCCTTGTAAATAGCGCCAGTTCAGCTCGGTTTAGTTCATCAAATATGTACTACAATGTGATTAAAATGTCCGCGTGACCTCTGACTTTGAGCCATTTCTCTCAGTCCAACATCAACTATGTATGATGTTGCTTTAACGAAACATAAGTCAGTGCTACATTGAAAGATACGCTGTTGATCAGTTCAGGACATAATTAATGATGCAATTTTTTTGCATTTTATATCGTATAGATATAGACGCTTCTTTAGGTCGAATTATTTTAGCGTGTGTAGGTAATGATTACTAGCTAAGCATGATTGATTTGTAAAAATGCGTGTTTTTGGTAACTAATTGTAAGTAAGTACCTACTTAATAAGATTAACACTTACTTTGGAAATAAATTCTATTCTATTCTAATTCGACCAATGAATCTTAACGCGATCCGCACATCAAAACCGCGTTCAAAGCTCTTCTTCTCAGTGTCTTTATTGTTGTGGTATAATGTCACTGCCAGCTCTTGAACACGGTTTATTGGTGAAATTACACCGGTGTAGAGTGCTGAATATTCATCATCATCATCATCATCTGCCTGCATCAGTCTACTGCTGGACATAGGCCTCTCCAACCATTTAGCTCGACTCTCGACAACTCTTATCCAACAGCTACCACCCTGCAAAGATCGTCGCTCCACCTAGCCTGAGGGCGTCCTACCTTACGTTTGCCGATTCGCGGTCTCCACTCAAGAACACGCCTACCCCAACGGTCATTGGTTCTACGGCTAATATGGCCGGCCCATTGCCAATTCAGCTTGCTTATTCTGTGAGCTATGTCGACAACTTTGGTTCTCTGCCGGATCACCTCATTCCGGATTCCTTCCTCTTTCATTCGAAGTGCTGAATATTGCGGGGTTCAAACCAGATCAATGTGGCCTTCTTTGCTAATTTAAAAATGTCTTAAATTTAAGGAAAGCTTTACGTCGTGGTCGTGTAATAACCTTATATCAATAGTCGTAAATGACGTTATATTTCATTCCACGGTATCCTATCTCCTAAACGTGGTCGTGGTCTATCTGTGTACCAAATTTCAACCAAATCCGTTAAGTGAGTAACTTTTGCATTTATAATATTAGTGTGGGTTTAAGAGCAGCACTATAGTTTATGTTATTTTAATATTTAACAATGAGCTCACTGAACTGTGCTAACCTTTATGACACCATTGATCCAGGCTGGTACACACTGACATCTCATTATTTCAACCTGCTGCATATTAATATCGAATATTAATGAGCTTTCGCCACTATAAAAGCCGTAGCTTCCTCCCTTTCATCACATTCGACACAATGACTACCATGAAGGTTGTTCCATTTCTAGTCTTGCTTACTTTTATTGGCTTTGTTTTCACTGAAACCATAAACAAGAGAGGGTTATGTGGGCGGATGCTGGCGAATTTTTTGAACGACGTTTGTCAACAACATGGATTCACGATGAAGAGGACGAGTGACACTATGATGATGCCACGTGGTGGGGATGGCTGGATGGAGGCCCAAAGAGCTTTGGACTTCGGCAGGTCAAAGCGGGGGATCGTTGAAGAATGCTGTTACAAGACCTGCACACTTGAAAATCTGTTATCGTATTGCTCTAACTAGTTACGTGATGTTAGCAAAATGTACCGGTATTGAGAATTTCAGTACCTATTATTTTATAATTAATATCTGATAATCTTCATGTTATCAATAATATTTATTTTAATCAAATATGTAATTGGCCTTTTATTTCTCCTTCCTTTAAGTCCCATCTTGCCCAAATATAGCTTTAAAATATCATCTCTATCGTTTACCACTGGATCGCTTACCGATATATGCGCAGAGCTCGACCGAGGGCCCAAGAGACCTCGATTAAATATGCACATTGTTGCCACCGTCAAAATCATCCCCAATCATAATTATTTTAAGGGGCGTGTTTTACTGAACTTCTTATCTTGGCCAATTTTTTTGCGTCTCGTTCAGAATTCGAAAGTTGTCCTAACTAATGAGACTAAACATTACAAATGCTGGAAAAAATTTAAATTATCCAAATTATAATAATATACTTCGTTCAGGAGCCAGCTGTTCAACCTCCTTGTACATACAATCATGTTTAGCGTTTGTCTAACTTTATGTATTTTTTTCTTAAGCCCACCTAGCACATGTGTGAGCACCATGTACCTACTATAAAGCTTACTGGGTTCGTCTTTTATTGACTTGAATGTGCCCTGGCGGCTGACAGTATGTCATGCTCACTCAAATCTGTCGCTGGTGGTGGCGTGTGTATTGGATCACTGAATTTCCTTCAAAATGGTTGAGCTGAATGGTGCTGATCCATAGGTCATGTTCGTGAACGGGCGCCGTCAGTAGGTAGGGGAAGGTGGGGGGACACCGGATAGTTAAGAAAAAGACACAATAAATAAATCACTATGCTATTTATTGAGGTAATCAATGTCATAAATGTTTAAGTATACATTAGGCATAACTTTGGCATAAAAATATTTGAGATCAATCTTAGTAATTATAAAATATTTATTTTTTTGATAAAAATTATAAATCCGAATTCACCCCATACCTATGGGTCGAACCGGATAGGCATTTTTTATTCAAGGGGTGAATACAGATACTAACAATAAAAGTAAATAATCATATTATTCGCAGTTTTTGCATACAAAAAATAATATTTCTTGTTCAGAACAACTGATGCAACTTTCTTGAGCCCATTTAAGACAAGCAGTGCATTGGTACCATTCATCTGTGGACTTAGTTTGACTGTACTTTTCGCCACAAACCAAACAGTCCGAATCCTCCTGATAGTTTTCTTTATGCGTCTTTTTACTGATACCTTTACCTTTGCCTTTTTTGTTTTAATTACCGATGACATAGCCTTATCTGCCAGTTCATTTTTATACGGTAATTCAGTCAAAATTGCGGATTTTCCTCGACGCGCTGATGGCCGCATGTTCTTTTTAAAATGAGGAATCGGCATGATAATTTTCGGTGATACAAGACTTAAAAAATCTGAAAACGTTTGTCCTTCTGTAGATGTTCCTGCTTGCGGGTACGGAGTTCTTTCACGAGGTAACGGATCCTGAGAGAATTCATTTGTGTTTGGTGGTACAAATGATATTTCTTAAAGATATCCCATTCTGCCTTCCAGCACTGAATTTATGGCTAAAAGCATTTCTGACTCCGACCACTGCAGCCTATTTAACTTTCTCACATGTGTTCGTGGCATGTTGACGCTCGCACTCTGTGAAAAGTAAAAAATAGTAATTAAACACAGGAATAAAACAAACGGCCACAATACTTACATAATATATAAAATCAATCGGGGTGAAACCGGATAGTCGAAATCACCCCGTCCGCTTGTACCCCACAGGTGCCATATTTGAAATTGTAATACTAACAGAGATTATGTTTACACTCATAGCAACAACAAATACCGTTTTTAAAGGTTAAATATGTATTACTTCATAAAAAATACAACTATTTGTGATAGCACATAGCTAAACTTAATGATAACACTTTAAAAAAGTAAAAAGATTAGATAACTTACCTTGGTTTACAATTTTCGTTTATAGACGCACGCGCTGAGATGTTACCGTCGCCGTCATTTGCATCTGCACTGAGTAAGCGTTCGCGCGTATTTCACTGCTAGCTAGAGCGAGACAGCTGTACGTGGAGTAATTAAATAGCAACTATCTGGTTTCACCCCCTGTCCGGTTTCCCCCCACCTTCCCCTACTAGTCATTTCTTAGCTAGCACGGCTTATTTTAATTCCTGAATCGCTTTTATTTTTTTATTACGGACGCTTTTAACGTGCACGTCTTTCTACGTCGTTCTCACATGTATAATTTCAACATGAATGATTTACCACTTTTTTGTAACAATATTTTGATTTAAAAGAGTGTCCATGGAGTGTCTTGCCCGTTCTTCTCCATAGGTGCCTACTACGCTTTGGAATGGGCAACTAGCTTCATCTTTCTGACTGACAGACCTCTTGACAATTCAAAAGTGCCTGTAATTGGTTTATTTGAAATTCTAGTTTTAGTGACAAGTCTATGTTGTCTAGTTTTACTAACAACATAGTGATCAATTATGAGTCATCATGTTGTACGAAGGAGGATCCACCTATAATACCAACATCCTTGCAGGCCACTACCAGTCAGATAGGGTATTCTCTTCCTGATGGATATCAAACAGGCATTCTAGACACTTCAGTTAAAGTTGTGGAGGTCACTCCGGATAACTCTTTAAACTACTTAGTAAGACAACAGAAGTTACCCCGTCAAATAACCACTTATTATTAGAGAATAATAAAACGGTATCTTCTGGCAATGTTACTCATAATAATAAAAAACCAAAGGGAGAGCCACATACTTTAAAACTATTTCATCAAAATATCCAAGGTTGCTCTTCCAAATTACTGGAAATAGAATTGTTTTTAGAACAACCAAATTTGATTAACAAAACATTGGTTAAAGGATCATCAAGTAATGTCAATTAATTCTGAAAACTATTGTGTAGTTAGCCAATTCAGCCGAAAACGTATGATACATGGTGGGTCATTAATATTAATTAAAAATTATATTAAATCGAAAGAACGAAAAGAGATCATCGGACTGTCTGTTGAACACACCATTGAATTGTCCTGTGTTGAGCTTGATAAGCATGTTATAATTTGCGTATACAGACCTCCAAGTTACCAGAATCTATCTGTGTTTGAATCTGTAATGGAAGATGTGCTAAAGAAACTTAGTGCTAGTAGTAAGTCAATAATCGTATGTGGTGATTTCAATATTAATTTATTAGAAAATAACTCAAATATTGCCAGATTATTAAGTCTTTTTAGGTCATTTGATTTGTCAAATATTTTTATGGAACCAACCCGAGTGACAGCTTCTTCTGCCACTTGTATAGATAATATTTTTTGTAATTGTGATTACTTACACCAATAAATTCTAAATGAGTTGCCATCTGATCACAGTGGACAAACAATATCGTTTTTTTCCTACATGCCTTTACAAAAAAATCTAATAAGGTTTAGGCCAATAACATGTAAAAACTTAGAGAAATTAAATAATTCTTTGACCAATAAATTATGTGTTCATGGTTTTAGTAATATATGTGACCCAAATGAGTTCTAAGCCGAGTTCTTTTCACTATCAAACACGCAATTTAATAACACTTTTCCACTAAGACTAAAAGTATTTATAAACATTTCTTATTTAGTGATTGGGCGACTCCAGGTATTCGTAAAAGCAGGGGGAAACTTTTTGAACTTTATGGCCTAAAGCAACACATGAATAATACAAGCTTTGAACAGTATGTTGCAAGTTTCTAAAACTTTTAAAAGTGTGTGCAAAATAGCTAAAGCTCTTTATATTAGCAATAAAATAAAATCAGCTGATGATAAAATAAAAACTACCTGGCAAATAATAAATAATGAAACCGGTAGGAAAAAACATCGTAATATGGAAATTAATTTAGAGACTGCACATGGCCTCATCAGCTCAGATTTAGAAATAGCTCAGGAATTTGAAAACTTTTTTGGTAGTATTCCCCTCAAAACAACTGAAGCTTTAAATTCCTCGTCCGCGCTTTCTGCTGCATTACTTAGAACGAATGTAAAGGCATGCCCTTTGGAGTTTACGTTTCAGCATACACACCCCCAGGCTGTATAAAAGCCTTTAAAGATCTAAAAATTAAATCCACAGAAGATCTCTGGGGAATGTCTGTAAAAGTCTGTAGATCTATCATTGAAACCATTGCGCCCTATTTAGCATTCATATTTAACACCAGTCTAGACCAAGGAGTCTTTCCGGATCTCATGAAACATAGTAAAATAGTTCCTTTGTTCAAATCCGGTGATAGTAAAGAACCCAACAGTTATAGGCCTGTGTCAATTCTGCCAGTTCTCAGTAAGGTGTTTGAAAAGTTGATGCTCAATCAAATGTTACGTCACTTTAATAAAAATTCCATCTTTCATGAACAACAGTACGGTTTCACCAAAGGGCGTTGTACCACTGACGCTGGTGTCACCCTAATAAAGAACATTTTTAACTCCTGGGAAGAAGCAAAAGATGCCATTGGAATCTTTTGCGACCTCTCTAAGTTCTCTAAGTTCGATTGTGTAAACCATCAGACACTTATGCTGAAACTAGGGCACTATGGGATTAGAAATACAGCTCTTGATTTACTAAGATCATACCTGAAAGATAGAAAAGTTACAGTTCAAGTAAACGGCATAATCTCATTAGGGTCTGAAATGGCAATGGGCGTTCGTCAAGGTTCAATATTGGGTCCATTCCTCTTTTTGGTTTATATTAATGATTTACCCCAATTACTTCAAAATCAACCGAAGATGGTGTTATTTGCAGATGACACATCATTGATATTTAAGATAGACCGACGGTCACAAAATCTTGACGACTTGAATAGCTCTATTCTTCAGGTCCATGGTTGGTTTACGGTAAATAATTTGGTAATAAATGGTAAAAAAAAACCAAATGCATTAAATTTAAATTACCGAATGTAAGAAGTAGCGAGCGTATCATGTTGAATGGAGAAAAACTGGAATTTAATAATCACACGGTTTTCCTGGGAATCACGCTAGACGAGAAATTACAATGGGGACCTCATATATAACATCTCTTGCGGGGCGGCTAAGCTAGGCCGCTTATGCTGTTAGAAAGATAAGACAGTTAACAGATGTAGAAACCGCGCGTTTGGTCTATTTTAGCTACTTTCACAGCATTATGTCGTATGGCATATTACTGTGGGGTCGGGCGGGTATTGAATCCATCTTTATTTTGCAAAAAAGAGCTGTCAGAGCCATTTATAATCTACGTCACCGCGAAGCTCTCAGGGAACTATTTAAAAGGATTAATATTATGACAGTACCTTGCCAATTCATTTATGAAAATATTATGTACGTAAGCAAAAATCTACATCTTTTTAATAAAATAAGTGATAGACATAATTTTAATACAAGAAATAAAGATAAAATAGATCAACCATTTTTCAGATTAGCTAAAGTACATACATCTTTTATGGGGTACTGTGTTAAATGCTACAACAAAATACCTTGTAATATATTGCAATTAAATGAAAGAAAATTTAAAAGTCATATAAAAAGATCACTGTGTAAACAAGCATATTACAAATTAGAGGATTATATCCAAGATAAGAATGCTTGGAAACATGCTGGTCCAACTCCATAGGACAATCTAGGGTCTAGACAAAATTAAACTTGTTGCTACTTTAATTGTATGGTTTGTTATTTTTATGACATTGATTTACATTCTGTGATTACTTTAACTCACACACTGACATATTAATTGGTTACATAATTTGGGAAATCGTATACTTTTACAATGTTTGTAAATATGTGAACACCATGTATCTATCATTTAATTAACTTATTTATCATTGCTACGTTTATTAAATTCTTTTTACCTATTGTGGTAGGGTAATTTTTATGATAGGTGCATCGTCTTCACATATAATTATATAGTGAATGTATACAAAATATTGTAACACATTTTAAAAGAGTAACGCTGGAGTTTCTTGCCCATTCTTCTCCATACGAAACTACCTTTTGGAAGGGGCGTCTAGAATCAATTCTATGCTGTGTGCAATGTCAGACGATATTTATTTATTTAAATGTAAATGTTGACGTTCAAAAGTGCCCTTTATGTGCCTATTTGAAATAAATGCTTTGACTTTGAGTTTTGAGTTTAGGTACGCAAAGAACAAAATTAATATACAAAACTTCATAAAATTGAGTAGTCGCAGATTGCACATCTGAGGTATTAAATACACAATCCCAATCCGCTGAAGACATCATCTCATATAAAAGAGAAAAGGCAGCTTTGTTTGTTAAAATTCCGATCAGAGGTTAAGTCAAAGTTACTAGCCATAATATTTTCGTTAAGAGTCATCATCTGCCTAGCCTTTTCCCAACTAGGTATGTTGGGGTCGGCTTCCAGTCTAACCGGATGCAGCTGAATACCAGTATTTTACATGGAGCGACTGCCTATCTGACCTCCACAACCCAGTTACTGGGTAATACAATACCCCTTGGTAAGACTGGTTGTCAGACTTTTCGGAACCACTCCGCCTCGACGTTGATGTCAGCAGGCCTGTCCGATGATGACAAATTTTCGTTAAGAGTATTAAAAAAAAATGTTAAGTTCAATCTCCAAAGGAGGATGGTAAGAGTCAACATTAACAATGTCCCCAGTGTCGGAACTATTTACTCGCACTGCGCAACTAGAGCCCTTTACAAGGACAACATCTAATTTACCGCCAAACGTATTATACACGTTATTCCTGTCAGACATAGAACCAAATGAGAGGAAATAACTATAATAGTTACATACATTTTTGGAAGCACTATTTAAGTTGTTATATCTCCAATAATAAGTACGGTTCCTTTAAAAGGTCATTTATAAAACTTTCAACCTTGACTGACCGGTTGGCGCAGTTGGTAGCGACCCTGCCTTCTGAGCCGCTGGTCCCGATTTCGATCCCCGGACAAGTCAAACATTTGTGTGCATGAACATGTCTGTTTGACCTGTGTCTGGGTGTGTATATGTATATAAGTATGTATATCAGTCATCAGGTTACCGTAGCACAGGCTCTGCCTAGTTCGGGACCTGAAAACCTTGTGTGGAGGTTGTCTCATATTTAAAAAAAAAAAAAAACCTTACAATACCAATCAAAATATACAGAGTCTGTAGCACTGGGTGGTATGTACACTACACACACATAAACACTGCTCTTCCGGTAGGTCAATTTTACCCAGAGATCTTCGCCATTAAAAACTAATAATAAATTTCGCTTTCAAACTAATAATAATTTCTTGTCTTTGAATTTTATAACATGACATTTCATTTAAATCGTATTGTATGTGGTTTCTATGGACAATGAATGCCAAGAATGTGGCTTGGGGTTCCCGGTATACGGACACACGGGGCAGGATGGTGGAGGACTGGGCTCTGGAGACAGGCCTGGTCGTCCTAAATCGGGGTTCTGTCCCCACGTGTGTGCGGATGCGGGGTGAATCGGTGGTGGACATCTCGTTCGCCAGCCCCGCTCTGTCGCCGCGTGTCCTTGACTGGCGCGTCATAGAGGGGGTGGAGACCTATTCGGACCACCGGTACATCTGGTTTGACGTCTCCGCCCAGATCTCGAGCGCGCCGGTCCGACAGGCTCCGAGTAGCCCGCGGTGGGCGCTGAAGCAGCTGGAGGACCGAGAGCTCCTCCTAGAACCCTCTATCGTGCAGGCCTGGGTGTCATCATCGGACAGGCCTGCTGACATCAACGTCGAGGCGGAGTGGTTCCGGGAGGCCATATCCGACAACGTGACGTGGCAATGCCCCGGGCCCAGCCCGGACGCGCTCAGCGCCAGGTGTGCTGGTGGTCGCCAGAGTTGACGACTTTGCGCAGTGCGTGCGTCGCTGCGCGACGCCGGTACACCAGGCACCGCAGGCTCCATATTCGCCCTCCGGATACGGAATCCATTCAGGCGGAGCTGTAAGAGGGGTACAGAGCGGCGAAGTCCACCCTCCAAGCGGAGATCCTGCTGGCCAGGGGACTGGCCCGCGAGGAGTCGCTGGAGACTCTGAACAGGGACTCGTGGGGACGCCCCTATATTAATCTCCTTAAATTCATTATATTAATCTCCTTATATTTCTCTCTGAGTGTGTCTCGGACTTAATTTATAAATTGATCGAACAGCTCTTTTCTGCAAAACAAAGATAGTCTGAATGTCGGCGGCATTTCCCCACAACAGAATATCGTACGGCATTACACTATGAAAATAGCTAAAGTACACTAAACGGGCTGTCTCTATGTCAGTTAAATTACGAATTTTTCTAACAGCGTATGATGCGGAGCTAAGCTTTATTGATAATTTATCTATGTGTGAGCTCCACTGAAGCTTAGCATCCAAAGTTAAGCCCAAGAATACTGTGCTATCTTCAGGATTCAATTCGCTGCCCTTTATCAATACATTAGTTAACACCTGTCTAACGTGAGGTAGCGTAAACTTAATGCATTTGGTTTTTTTTTTCATTAGGTAGTAAATTATTAACATTTAACCAGTGAACTGTTTTTAAGATCGCGCTATTTACATCATCAGTAATCAGCTGCTGCCGTTTAAATTTAAACAAAAGTGAAGTGTCGTCTGCAAACAACACTATATCATGATAATCTTTTATGAGGTAAGGCAAGTTATTAATATAAATAAGCAACAAAAAAGGACCAAGAATTGAGCCCTGTGGGACTCCCATTGTTACTATAGATCCGGGAGATCTTTTACCATCAACCACAACGCTCTGGATCCTATTATTCAAGTATGAAGTAAAAAGATCCAGAGCGGTGTTCCGAATCCCGTAGTGGCGGAGTTTCCTGATTAGTATTTCATAAAAAACGCAATCGAACGCCTTGGACAAATCACAACAGATGCCCAAGGCATCGCATTTATCTTCCCAGCATTCCCTTGTAGATATGTCCTAAAAGTTCTACCAGTAGTTGAACGACCCCTTGTAAATCCGAACTGTTTATTATGTAATACTTTATGTTTATGTTATTTAAATATTTAACAATGAGCTTACTGAACTATGCTAACCTTTATGACACCATTGATCCAGGCTGGTACACACTGACATCTCATTATTTCAACCTGCTGCATATTAATATCGAATATTAATGAGCTTTCGCCACTATAAAAGCCGTAGCTTCCTCCCTTTCAGCACATTCGACACAATGACTACCATGAAGGTTGTTCCATTTCTAGTCTTGCTTACTTTTATTGGCTTTGTTTTCACTGAGACCATAAACAAGAGAGGGTTATGTGGGCAGATGCTGTCAAATTTTTTGAACGACGTTTGTCAACAACATGGATTCACGATGAAGAGGACGAGTGACACTATGATGATGCCACGTGGTGGGGATGGCTGGATGGAGGCACAAAAAGCTTTGGACTTCGGCAGGTCAAAGCGGGGGATCGTTGAAGAATGCTGTTACAAGACCTGCACACTTGAAAATCTATTATTGTACTGCTCTAACTAGTTACGTGATGTTAGCAAAATGTACAGGTATTGAGAATTTCAGTACCTTTTATTTTATAATCAATATCTGATAATCTTCATGTTATCAATAATATTTATTTTAATCAAATATGTAATTGGCCTTTTATTTCCCCTTCCTTTAAGTCCCATCTTGCCCAAATATAGCTTTAAAATATCATCTCTATCGTTTACCACTGGATCGCTTACCGATATATGCGCAGAGCTCGACCGAGGGCCCAAGAGACCTCGATTAAATATGCACAGTGTTGCCACCGTCGAAATCATCCCCAATCATAATTATTTTTAGTGGCGTGTTTTACTGAACTTCTTTTCTTGGCCATTTTTTTGCGTCTAGTTCAGGATTCGAAAGTAGTCCTAACTAATGATACGCACTCCACAAAAGTCGTTTTCACTCACACCCTGTTCATCTGAATTACTCACATACATCTCCTATTAGTCTAACACTTCACACAATATAAACAGTCACTCACACATCGTCTCACAACATGACTCAATAACTGCCGCAGAATTATAGGTAGGTATTTTTATTGTTATTACTTCTTCTTTTATTTGTGTTAAGCGTATTGTTTCACTGTTAATTAGTTTTGATCCTTGTTATGCATATTGTTTAACTTCGACTCTTGCACGGTATCTCGGATAAAGCTATTCTAGCCGTGGAGCTTTACCTGTAACACAGTTTTTTTCCCAACACCTATATCAGGCACGTCTCTCACAAAGGTGGAATACAGCTGAGACATTTTTTTTGTATACATTAACTTTAATTCAGCTTTGTGAAGTATATGCTTAGTGAATATAGCATAGCATAGCTTTGTGAATACATGATAAATGAGACAACATTACGAATAATGGAAAAAATTCAAATGATCCAAATTATAATAATATTCTTGGTTCAAGAGCCAGCTGTTCAACCTCCTTGAACATACAATCATGTTTAGTGGTTGTCTAACTTTATGTGTTTTTCTTAAGCCCACATGCACGTTTAGTCGGGTTAAATGAACAAAACTAGAGTTTGTAAACTCGGAGATAAGTAATTAACATTTTAACACTTATTACGCGTTGAGCTACTAAAAAGTAACACCGGGTTAGTTAACCAGACTTAGTGCTTTTTGAGTTGGGAACATCGCAGTTCAATCGACGAAACATAAAATAGAGTTGCAATGTGCCAGAAAGCCAATTCCCATAATAAAAAAACGTTCAAAATCAAGTCGCAATCTCATCTCAGCGACAGTCAAATGTTAAAAACGTAGCTAAACGCTACACAATTTTTGACAGATTGAGACTGAGATTAGAATGCGAACGTTCTTGAAAATACGGGAATCACCCCTCAGATATTATGTAATCCGACCAAAAATTAAAGAACGAACAATGAACATAAATTCTATACCTATCTCTTTTACTACATTGCGATACATAATAATTTCTTGTCTTTGAATTTTATAATATGACATTTCATTTTAATCGTATTGTATGTGGTTTCTATGGACGTTTAGTTTATTGATTGACGAAAACGTCATTGGAACAATCTAGTTTTAAGTTTTTTTTATAATTTCAATTTATTTTTATAAGAGTCATGCATATGTATAGTAGCTAACATAGTACCGAATTTGCACTAACACAATAAACTTATTATTTACTTTACTTTATAACTTACATTCTTATCCATCATTTATTTCTTCCGCCATCCATTTTTACGATTTCGTTTTATACCTGAATAGTAAATTAGTTCTTAAACTGAGCCTTTAATTTAACAGAGGTTGTTCTTAACCGCAATTAGGCTTTCAAGCAACAATGAGATCTCCTTCGACCCAGCCTGAGCCTCCAGGCTGAAATGTAGGTACATGTTTTCGTCTTAATTATTTTTGCTTAAATAGAACTGTGCCTTTTAATCTACATTGTTGAGGGTGGAGTTTTTATAAAATTTATTTGGTTTTGTTACACCTGTTCAGCTCAGTACAGTCAGGGAAATTATTTTTTATCATATTGACACACTAAGCTCATTTGCCGTGTAACAGCCATTTCATGCAACTGTGAAATAATGACAGTTGTGATTTGATAAACGGACAATTTAAGTAGGTACTCAATTTGCAAATAATGTATTTCCCCGATATCAAATATGTTTTTGGATAAAGTTAGGTCGCTTTTTGATGCGAGGTGAATAATTCAAGCCGCACAATAATAGCGCAGGTATTGAAATGAGAAGGAACTCCTATTTATGTTTCCCCTGATTAGTTTGTTTGTGGCAGCCTAACTCTTTAGTGGTCCCCAAGAGCATCTTAACGAAAATTTTACAAAAATAAAAGCGAGAACAATTTCATAGAAAATGGAGGGAAGTCGTCGTTACGGTTATAAAGCGTAGCAGTATTGACGTTGCGATTTTTTTTTTGGTGCTTGTTGTCATGTGATGCGGAGAGAATGTGGATGATAAGAGCAGGGGAAGTCCAAAGAAACGATGGATAGTCTGTAGTGTGTGAAAGATGATATCGCTAGAGGTGACTACTGAGATGATTTTTATCTGTGGAAACTTGTAAATGGCCTTCAGTTGCATATTGCTTAAGTACACTGTATAAAATAGCTGTAAGTTTCCCGAATAAAATAAAATAAAATAAATGACGACACAATTGTTCCATTTCTAGTCTTACTTATTTTTATGTCATCTGGGACATTGACGCGCAAACTGAAATCATGAATTCAGAACATGATTATAGACTAGCGTAGAATTTTTCAAAAAAGCTTTTTTTTTTTATAACCGACGAAACATTTCAGCGTAGGAGTGTTCAGAATCAAGTACTGCATCCATGGTAACAGGTTGTGCGTCGATATCCCTACCACCCTGTATTTTGTATCTAGATAAGTTAGCCGCACGGGTCGATCATCAAGGTAAGGCAACGCTTGTCAAGGATGGCCCGTAGATGGATGCCCATCCATTACATACCGAGACTCCTCCGTGTCTCGGAAAGCACGTTAAGCCGTTGGTCCCGGCTGTCATTAATAGATAGTTGACAGTCGTTACTGGTAGTCAGAAGCCCGAAAGTCTGATAACCAGTCTTACCAAGGGTATCGTGTTACCCAGTAACTGGGTTGTTGAGATCTGACAGGCAGTCGCTCCATGTGAAATACTGGTGTTCAGCTGCATCAGGTTAGACTGGAAGTCGACCCCAACATAGTTTAGGAAATGCTAGGAGATGATGACCTAGACAAGATTAATCTTTCATCTATCGGATTTAAAGAAATTATTGGCTGTTGTATTAAAAGATCCTGCCCAAGATACAGCATTTTCCTAGTTTGAGGGGCAGGGTACCTATTCCTATTGGACTTTCAACCTCACTACCTACCTTTTGTACCCAATCATTATAATTGTACAGACGCCAGCAGGTCAAGCTACCCGAAACTGTCAAATTTTCCCAATCAACCTTGAACCTTAATGCTTTAGCGATAAAGTTGAAAATCTATTAAAGAAATTTGACAGATTGTAGTAGCTTGATGTGCTGGCGTCTGTACTTAAGTTTATTTACCATTCTGTCGTTATTGTGACAGTTTATGTTTTTGTGAATAAAAAATATTATTATGTCTTTATCTTTACGTGTCTCGGGACCACGGAGTTCCGGTCCTTTGGAAAGCGTAAGATGGGCCGAAGCCAACTTGCAGAGGCCCCTTAGACAATTCTAAATGGATTGAGGCACCAACCGACGATTATCCCTGTATGATCTATGCTAGTGCACCCAAGGACAAACCCCGGTTGGTGCAGGGTTATTGCAGAACATGGGAACAAAACATATTGGGCTATGGGTTTGGGTGGCTATAGTGTATTGGTTACCAAGAACTATGGAAGGACTATGGCCCCTGCCTGTTCAATGTTTTATTATACACGGAAAAAATGGCAGGGGGTGACTTGCACATTCGATAATGGGCCCCCGGAAACTGTCGCTAGCACTAAGTGACGTAGCGACAAGGGGGCAACATATCCCGAGGTGCTTGAGGAATGGAGAGATATTCCACAACTATCAGGACAATCCCAGAGCCCGGAAGATGGTCAAGATCCCTACCAGCATTTACTGGAATACTTCCTTCCTCCGAGCACGTTTGCTCTTGCGAATCTTCACACAAGCCAACCAATAAAGGCAAGAAGGAGCTGGGAGCTCTGTTCCTCGTCAGTGTTCACTCCAGCCGGTCAATAAGACAAGCCAGAGATGAGGAACAAGACATATGCTGTCAGCAGCATATGCTGTCAGAAAAATCCGTCAATTTACCGATGTAGACACCGCGAGGCTAGTCTATTTTAGTTACTTTCATAGTATCATGTCTTACGGTATTTTACTTTGGGGACGGGCTGCAGTCGTCGATTCTATTTTTATTCTGCAGAAAAGAGCCATCAGAGCCATATATAATCTCCGCAGGCGCGATTCTCTAAGGGAACTGTTTAAGGTTATTAAGATCTTGACGGTACCTTGTCAATATATCTATGAAAACATCATGTACGTAAGAAAAAATGTACAACTTTTTACTAAAAGAGGTGATAGACATAATTATAGTACCAGAAATAGGGACTTATTAGTTCAACCAGGTTTCAGACTGGCTAAAGTAGACTCATCTTTCATGGGGTACTGTTTAAAATGTTACAATAAAATACCTCCCCACATACTTCAACTGAATGAGACGAAATTCAAAGTTTGTATAAAACGCACACTAGGCATATTATAAGTTGGGGGATTATATCGCTGATAAAAATGCCTGGCTCAATGCTGGTCCTGCTCCACAACCACAACTAATTGATTAACATTTGAAAATACTGTTGGAGCTGCTGAAGATTGTAAGACTACCTTTGCTTTGTCTATACTCAATCTCCTTTGTATTATATAATTGCATAGGACAAGTGTGAGTACTATGTACTATCGAGCTACCATTTACCGGGTAATGTCTTTCATTGACTTGAATGTGCCCTGGCGGCTGATAGATGTCATGCTCACTCAAATGTCTCGCTGACGGTGGCGCGTGTGTTGGATCATTTAGCTCCCTTCAAAACGGTTGAGCTTAATGGTGCTGATCCATGCGTCATGTTCGGGAACGGGCGCTGTCAGTTGGGACTGGTCATCTCTTAGCCACCACGGCTTATTTTAATTATTTTATTATGGATTGTTTTGTTTGAATTTATATTAGCTGTACACTGGACACTCAATGTGTACGTCTTATTTACATCGTTCTAATAATAATTATACCTATATACAAGATTAATGATTTAACTAATATTTATATGTAACAATATAATTTAAAAGAGTGTCCTTGGAGTTTCTTGCCCGTTCTTCTCCATAGGTACCTACTACGATTTGGAATGGGCAACTAGCTTCATATTTCTGACTGACCGACCACTTGACAATTCAAAAGTGCCTGTAAATGGTTTAATTGAAATAAATGCTTTGAGTTTGAGTTTGAGACTTCTCCCGGGAGATAGGGTCTGTGGGGTCGCTAATGCCCAACAGCACGGCACATGCTGCCCTGCTGGTTTCTGTATCACTCTTTGTCTGGCTTCTCACCCTAGACCTGTTCCAGCAAAGTAAACTCTACCGGCACAGACCTGGAGTTCAGAGCGCGCAAGCCCCACCACGACGTCAACGTAGAGATACAGCGGAAGATAACCCCCGCCCGCGTTGATGGCCTCGTTGGTATAGGGGTCATAAGCACTGGTGGAGACCAGCAGGCAACGGGTGCGGGGGCACCCTTGCCTGTATTGCACAGGCCTCCACCAGTGTCGGACGGGAATGGCCAGGTGTTCCCGGCCATTCCCGTAGCCCCCCAGTTAAATGGGGGGCATGCGGGGCCCGCCAACTAGGCGGGCATACGCCGGGAGGGCTGTGGAAGCAGAGGCTGAGCCAATTTCCCATAGCCCTCCCATCACGGCGTCGCGGGAACACCGCTGAGTTTTAGTGGGTATACTGCCACTCTGGCAGGGAGTCCCACATACTCCGTCTCGTCCCCCGACGAGCGGAGATGCGTAATGTCATTTCTCAGGGACAAAAAAAAAAAAAAAAAAAGGGGTCATAAGCACTACTGCGGAGCACGAAATGGGGGTGTTCTATAGGTACACCTCTGCCTTATTCATCTGGGAAAGCAAGCGTGATGTTATGTCATGTTCTACCTTCTAATACAGTACATAAATAACAACTCGTTATCACTCTATCAGACTAGTGATTTCAATTAAGATTCCACCGAACACATTTCATCTTTACAACCAAGATTGGTTTTCTTATCCTAAGTCGTATAAATAACATGATTACCAGCAAACATAAAAGTGCTGCTGACCAATTAATGTGATGTATCGGTATTTACAAACAGAGAAACGAGATTGCTGGTATCGAATTATTAGTATTAAAAAAAAGCGGCTAAGTGCGAGTCGGACTCGCCCACGAAGGGCTTCGGTAAAATATTTAACACTCTAGTTTTTTTATACTTTAGTAACAAGCAAAAAACGTCGATAAAAACTCTATCTCCCTTTATTTCTTAACTTTATTTTATGTTTATTATTTGTTGTTATAGCAGCCACAGTAATACACACTCTGAATTTCAAGTGTCTACCCATTACGGTTCAAAAGATACAGCCCTGTGACAGACGGATGGACGGGCAGCAAAGCCATAGTAAATAAACGGGACCCTGTTGTTACTGACAGTCTTACGGAGGGTACTGCCCTTCCGATAGGAGCTGGGGTGGATAGAATAATCGATTGTCCCACAAAATACGCGGTTTGACGTGGAGTGGCGGACACCAGCCCGTATTACCTATCAGGGTGCCCCGTGGCACCCTTTGGGTACGGAACCCTAAAAGTATGAATCGAGATACCCATGTTTGGCGGCGTCAAATGCTATTAGCGACCATATTTGTTAACCCTATTAGGGCTAAGGCTGGGCATTAACTTGCGATTGTGCGATTAAGATGTGGAGGGAAGTCGTCGTTACGGTTATAAAGCGTAGCAGTATTGACGTTGCGATTTTTTTTTTTGGTGCTTGTTGTCATGTGATGCGGAGAGAATGTGGATGATAAGAGCAGGGGAAGTCCAAAGAAACGATGGATAGACTGTGTGAAAGATGATATGGCTAGAGGGGACTACTGAGATGATTTCTATCTGTGGAAACTTGTAAATGGCCTTCAGTTGCATATTGCTTAAGTACACTGTATATTATAGCTGTAAGTTTCCCGAATAAAATAAAATAAATGACGACAATTAAGGTATGGAAGAAAAAAACATCTTGCGCAGACCACAAATGGCTTGAGATGTGGGCAGGAGAGTGATGGAGATGAGAGAGCATTACAATGTGCGATTAAATATACTAGTTGCCTTGTCATTTATTACGGGCAAACTTGACAAAGAATGGTATTTGTCCACCATCCAAGTATTGCTTATCAAAGAAGTAAAAGGGACTCGGAGCAAAAAGGGTTGAAACAAAAATGGATATAAAAATATAGATAAGTACCTTTAAAAAGCATTGCAATACAGACATCAATTACTACCCATTACCTTTTACAATTCTTATTTTAGTAACGACAAAATCTACAACTCACATTCAGCCTTAAAACGCCAGATCAAATAAAAAATTGAACTATGTCTATTAAGACCACTGGCAACATTTAATATGTGAGAAGCGTTCCGCGATAATTGTAGCCAGTAATTTTCAACGGTCCTTTAAGTCGAACAACTAGCAGTAGCATAAATACTAAAATTCTATTATAGCTAAGTAGGCTAGATGCCTGAATGGCAATACTGTCCGATTTCGATTTGACGACTTCATTGGTGCATTTGTTAAGTAAATAACTATTATTTATATGCTGATATAGGCAAAACTATTTCATGCTAAGTATTATAAGGGACGAAAATCGATTAATTCATGCTTTGTATTTAGAGTTAGTGATTGCAATTTATTGCTTCATTAGTTTATCTAACGTGTTTATCTTGTAATTCATCAATCATGGTGTTTATATAAAAACTAAGATACCAATTTGAAATTTTTGGACTTAAAACTAGGAACAATGTAATCTTCGACAACTCAGTCATCCCGTTTAGCTCTGATGTTAAGAATCTTGGTCTTCATGTCGATACTTGTCTAGACTGGCGAAAGCAGGTCACGACTGTAAGTCAAAAAGTCACCGGAACGTTGCGGTCGCTCTATCGGTTGAAAAACCTTCTACCATCACACATAAAAGCAATGCTTCTACAGGCCCTTATATTTCCTATAATTGACTATGGTGATGTGTGTTACTATGACCTGAATGCAGATCTCCTCAATAAACTTGACCGCCTTCTCAATAACTGCATTCGATTCGTGTTCAATCTTCGTAAGTATGACCATGTATCTGCACACCGACTGCTTTTAAAATGGTTACCCATTCGTCAGCGCAGAGAGTTGAGGGCTCTGTCTACGTTGTTCTCTATTCTGGACAAACCCACTTCCCCTTCTTACCTGACTTCCCAAATACAATATTTATGCACTGCCCATAGTAAAAATCTTCGTTCCACCAACAATCGTCTTCTACGATGTCCTTCTCACCGTTCTGGTTTCATTAATTCTTCTTTCTTTGTCCAGGCGGTTTTTCTTTGGAATGCGCTCCCTCTGAAAATCAGGACAGCAACCAGTCCGTTATCTTTTAAAGTGAAGGCACGTGAACATATCCGTCAGAAGTTGGCTGAAACATCCCAGCGCTGAGTTGCTGGATTTGTTTTCTCCTCTACCGATCGTTATTTCTCCTGACCAAGGTTTATTTTGTTTATATGTATGTATCTATGTATCTATATAGTAGTATTTATTCTTGTATTTTATAGTCATTTCCGAGCTATCTATCCCGTATGTTGCACCTGCCATGGTATATCTCTGCATCACCCTAAGGTTGACTGGTAGAAAATGCCTCAGGCATTAAGTCCGCCTTTGTACAGTATTATTTTCTACTTGTGCATAAAGTTTTAATAAATAAATAAAATAAATAAACAATGCTTTATATTTACATCAGCTGCGAATAGTGATTAAGATTTAGTAGCTTTTATGAGTGAAAATAGTAAGTAACCTAGTAACCTTCATCTGGCGCTCTACAGTTAGGTACAGCAGTCAGCTTTGCTACAAACCTTGTTAACTGGCTTATCTCTTCATCATTAGATAAAAAGAAGCATCGTATAAGCCCAGTTCCAAACAGCAGTTACGACTTTCAAGAAAATAAATTATTAAATAAAATGCACGGCTTCATAAGTAATAAATACTCAGCGAGTGTAACAAGAGCGCCTGAATCAAGCCAGCAAGGATGAAACATGAAAATGGAATAGCAAGAAATTGTACATGAATATAATGCTACATTAAACGTTGTACTGTCGGCAACTAAGTCACTTATTATTATTGTTTATTTACCTATATTCACATATTTTATTTATTTTATTTTATTCGGGAAACTTACAGCTTTAATACACAATGTACTTAAACAATATGCAACTGAAGGCCATTTACAAGTTTCCACAGATAAACACCAAAATTAAAGTTAAAAACGAGAAAAAATACAAATGTCGGTACAAAATACCTTATATTATACCTTAAACATAAATTAGGAAAAAATTGTATACGAACGACAAATACAAACTATAAATAATTTAGACGTAAACAATTACTTTTCCGTAAAAAAGCTTTCCACCAACAAATGCTTAAGCCGAGAAACACTGGTAAGTAAGTAAGTAACATGGTAAGTATAACTCATAAAAGTGAGAGTAAACAGGCTTCTTCTGGGTAAGTTCATTCCATCGTCTCTGTCACCACTGGCCTAGACTAGAGTCAAGAGCAAACCCATGTTTTTTTTTTATTTTTTTAGTTTCTTAAATCTCCTTTACTACTGTTTTTAGTTAAATCAATTTAAAATACTTATCTACAAGATATCTAAACGCCTACGATTCAATTAGTTTCTATAAACTTACCTTAGAATTAGCTTTTTGTTTCTGTCTGTGTGACCGCGTTGTACTTCAAAACCACGCAACGATTCTGATGCGGTTTCCAGCAAAGTTTAGAGAATTTATTCCGGAAGGTTTATATGTATTATTCATTAAAATTTATCTTACACAAAATAAAGGAATCACGTTCTCGACGAGTTTTGTCAAGTCGTTAAATCCGTGCGAAGCAAGGGGTGTCCCTAGTGGGGAATAACATGAAAATGGCTCCAAATTGAAACGTTTCGACAGAGAATTATCCTTTTCGGCTGTCTAGTGTTTTCACCATTAGACATAAAGAAGCATCGTACAAACCCAGTTCCAACCACCAGTTACGCCATTAAAGAAAAGAAAAGGAAGAAAAGTTAACATGCATGGCTTCACAAGTAATAAATACTCCGTGAGTATAACAAGAGCCTGAATCAAGTCAGGAAGCATGGAACAGGAAAATGGAAGAAATTGTACACGAATATATTGCCATATTAAACGTTGTACAGTCGTCATATAAAGTCACTTAGCATAATTTCATATACTTACAAGATATATGAAGATAAGATAAGATTTTTTATTTGCTTAAGCATGTGTGTGTACATACATAGAAAGTGTATACAAGATGCTAAAGTTAATTAAGTGCACACATGTTTGTCACTACGTGACGTGTAAAATTATAAATATATACAATTAAATAATAAAATACTAAAAGTTGTCTTATCTAATTAATAATGGGTTATTAAAATTATAGAGTAAATGAACGCCGCACGATTCAATAAGTTACAGAAGTCGCTTTTTGTTTTTGTCTGTGTGACCGCGATGTTTTCAAAACAACGCAAAGTATTCTGATGTGGCTTTTGCATTCATTTCGAGAATTTAGTCCAGAACGGTTATGCGTATAAAACAACAATATTAAACTTAAATATAAAAAAAAAATCACGATATTTTGTCAAGTCGCAAAAACCGTACTAATAACCCGCCACAGCTTGCTCAATCTTTAAATAAAAAGAACTAAGTAAGTAGGTAACGTTATCATCATCATCATCAGCCTATCATGTTCCCACTGCTGGGACACACGCCTCCTCTCGGTGAGAGGGAGTGGGTCTTAATCCACCACGCGGTCTGATGCCACATGTCTTCCGAATTTTTGGTTGTAGGACATGCCGGTTTCCTCTCGATGTTTTCCTTCACAGTTTTGAGAGTAGTGGTGATAAAATAAATTACACAAAGTAAAGCGCCTACAACCTACAACTCGTAAGTCACGGCCGTAACTACGGAGCCAACGTAACGTGTATTTCGATAGCCAGCCTTCTTATAATGCGAAACCGTACATCAACAAAAGGTTTGTGCTACCAATTCCCTGTATAGTATTATTATCTCACGAAGCGATGCGCGGTTTACTTGTGATTTCCAAGTGTACAAACACGCTGTGAATGTGTGTGTAAGGGCAGGTGCTCTCGGTATAAGATAAGATATAATTTATTTCTTAGTACATGGTACAATATGATCTTAATATTAATAAAAAGCTTCACATATACTGCCGTTGCCGGTGTAGAAATATTAAAATTAAAGTACAATTAATATGCCCATTAGTAATTATAAATTAGTTAGTAAAATAGGTAATTTTTAATACAATGTCAATTACAATTTTTTTCTTATAATTATTTATGAATTAAATGTCAAAATTTACCAATTATAAAATGTCAAATGGTAAAAAAAAAGTCACTAAACACAAAATATTGATAAAAAATGATAATTAAAAAATTGTTTCACCGAGAGGAGGCATGTGTCCCAGCAGTGGGAACATTATAGGCTGATGATGAATGAAGGGTTTTACTCCTCTATAATAAAACGTATTCACGTTTTCTAATATAGACGAGTAACCCCTTCTATTGCCAACCGTACCTCGAACATATTCCTACGTATATTAAACGTTGTACCTTTCGTTACACGTGAGTTATAGATCCACTACTGAGTTCTTCCTAAATGAGTTTTATATGCCGCGGGCGATCGCGGGATGGGGTTACGTTTACTGGATCAAAAATATTGCGTTATGTTGCAATCTTGGAAAAAATGCCGTGTTAAGAGACATTTATTTTTTACGTTATACTTTTTACAATACAACAATCAACAACAACAACAATATTTTTTTACAATCGTCTTCTTCAGTGTCCCACTCACCGCACAGACTTCATTCACTCTTCCTTCTTCGTTCAATCGTATCTCTCTGTGGAATGGAGTGCATTCCAGGAAATCAGGATGGCAACCAACCGATTATCCTTTAAAACTAAAGTTCTGGTAATGTTTTCTCATTGTCGGTCCTATTTGTTTTTAGTATATTCGTGTATTAAGGTACCTACATTTATTTGTGCTTATATTTATATATAATTAGGTACCTATATGTATTATATTTATAGTTTTTTATAGTTTTAATAAGTTTATGATTTAAAAATGTTTATTCCTAAATTATCATTATAAATTGCACCTACCACTGTTTGTCTCTGCATCACCCAAAGGTTGACTGGTAGAAAATGCCTATGGCATTAAGTCCGCCTCTGTACATTTGTGTGCTTAATTATTACCTATCACCCTAACGGCTGAACGGATTTGGATGAAATTTGGCACATAGGTAGACCATGACCTGGGTTAGGACATGATACTTTCTATAACGATATTCTCACGGGATCGAGACTTATGCGGGTTAAAACCGCGTTATCTCGTCCAATGGTCCCTAATTCAGTCGCTGAGATGCCATTTAAAATCGTGCTCTATACAATATGACTCATTAGGGAACAGGAATGTTATTTTAACTCTAGCGGTAAAAGTTTTGTGAAGTGAATGGACTCGAAAGAGTTGAATTAAAGTCTTTTGAAGCATGTCATTCTTAATGCACTTGATATTTCTCTGGAGAGATATGCTGACGTGTCTTGAAGAATAGTAGTAAAGTATTACAGGGTCCAAGTTTTAACAGTGCATTTAAGGAGTTGTTTGAATGTTTTGTGCAATAATAAAATGCTGAAGCTACTAAAACTAGTGCAGTTATCAGACAAAGCTTTGTTAGAAACAAAAGAAGTGGTGTCGCTCTTTTGAGCTCTTTAAAAACAAATGAATTTCACAAGAACTGCTAGAGGGAGAGAGTTTTACTAACCCTCACGGTTACTAAAGAATTAATTAAGACGCAGATTAGAGCATGGGCGAAAGCGCCAGGGTGGCCGCGAAATTTTAACATTCTTAATTTTTTTTTAATATTCACGTGTACTTTGTGTAAATTACTTCATCGCCACTGCTCTCAAAACGCTGACGGAAAACATCGGCATGTCTTAGATCCAAAAATACGAAGACATGTGACATCTACCAACCCGCACTGGGCCCGCGTGGTGGATACGGGCCCACTCCCTCTCACAGAGAGGAGGCCTGTGTCCCAGAAGTGGGAATACTAAAGACTGATTATGCATTACGCAAGATGGTTTTGGCTGAAAGTTAGAGTAGGAACTTACCTATTCTAGAATACATTAACTAATGTAACCCTACCATTTCCTCTACAATTTTTCAAGCATGAATATATAAAAAGCGTCCATCAGATTCCAATGACTATTAATCACTGCGACAGACTTTAATTGATGGTCCTAAGTTTTGCACTTTCATCCATTAGCCAACTTTGTAGACTTGCTTTTACAGAAGCAACGTTTTTGTACATACATGAGTTTCGTATTAAAAGTTACTTTTGTGTATTTGCGTGTGTGTTTAGGTTTTGTGAGAGCCCTTTTATATTTTTTGGTCCTTGTCATGCTGAGAGAACTGGGACGGATTTACGCTGAATTTCAAAGCATTTATTTCAATTAAACCTTAAACAGGCACTTTTAAATTGTCAAGGGAGTCGGTCATTCCGCAAGATGAAGCTAGTTGCCAAAGCGAAGGAACTCCATGGACACTCTTTTATATTATACCTATTGTTACAAAATATTATTAACGCTTTCGATTAGTCGTAGCGTTATCATGGTGGTTGGTGCTTCGTGATTCCTATGTAGGGATGGCTTTGTTAATTAAATTAATATTGTGGGTCGCCCCCTTCGGAGAATTTTGATGAGTTGAAATTATTCAATTATTGCCGCTTCGTGTACATTTGCGTATTTTTGAGTTCCATATGTAAAGTGCTAGAGGCTAAATTTTTACCGATTGACAGATGGTTTAGAACTTTTCAATTAATAGGTAAGTACACTTCTTCGACATCCTCTATCCTCGTTCTACTTCGTTGGATATTGGTGCAGCATGTCTTCTTCTTAGGGGCCGTCTCCACGAGCGAGAGAATCGCGGCGATATTATCGTCGTGCTACTTATTTCTATACACTCTCTTAGAACGTGTCTACACACGGCGATGTTATCGTGGCGATGCGATGAGTGGCTAACTGTGAGTGAAACCCCGCCGCGCGCCTGTACCTACTGGCGAGAGCGCTGTCAAACGCAATCAAGAGAAAAAAAAATACTACTACTCTTTCAACAAAACTATTGCACAACGCCTCATCGCGGAAACGTGGCGATTCCGTTACGAGGTGTCGCGGACACGCGGCGATTCCGTTGCGAGTCGCGACTATACGCTGTCGGAATAATCGCTCGTTCGTGGAGACTACCCGACGATAGAAGCGTGGATTCGCCGCGAGTCTCTCGCTCGTGGAGACGGCCCCTTAGTAGTTACCCTCTGTGCAATAAGTACATTTCATAATATATCGTATTTCCCACAATTCCTTTTCGAATTTCAAATATTATGAACTACCCACCTATTTCTATTCTAGCCACGTTCGAATTCGTATCCGATTTCCATCGTAAAATATCCTTATGAAAATTCACCCCAGGAATAACGCCCATCCCTTTTGTGTGGTCTACACTAAACTGAGACATCAAAGGGCTGAAGCCACAACAATTGAATGTACTGCCATATAAATTGTGTGTTTCGGCCTTAAAGGTTAATCGAGGATACTGTCATACTCTGTGAACATTGCCAAAAGGATTTAGTGAACATGGGAACATTGTAAATGTAGAGAGCTAAAAAGATGTCATGTTATGATAGAAAAAATATACATACGCGACGAAATGAAGAAAACCCTTTCAGGTTTTTGGGAAAATCGGAAAAACAAGAGAGGAAATTATGGCTATATTTTTTTTAAATTATATATTGATGAATTAATAAATTCGGATTAATTATCTTGGGAGAACAGTAAAGTTGCTCTAGCATTAATAAAATGTTAAATATTTTTTCAGTTTCTTGTCAAAACGAACCTACTTAATTAACAATTACATTCTGCTTTCTATTATTATAGCGCATAACAGATGTACCCATAGTACACCACATTTCACCAGTTATAAGTCCCATGTAATAGGGGGCGAGCCTATTGCCATCAACCGGGCACAAATCGAGACTGTGGGCTGGTACTGAGAAATTCGAGATCGAAAAACCTAATAACACTTTGCCCGACTCGGGAATCAAATCTAAAACCTCATGCTCAGCAAAATCGCTTGCAACCACTAAACCAACGAGGCAGTAATTATTATAACCTAACAAACAAACTGCTGTTAGCACCCGAATTATTTACATTCTCACAAAATGGCTTTTAATCTCAAACGGCTAACAAACAAAGAACAAGTAAAGTCTATCAAGCATTCAATACACGTCAGGATAATTCTAATTGGCCACGATGTTCCCCTTGTCGAAACTCCCCCTTATTTAATAAGCACCAAAGACGGAGGCGGTACATTTCAATTTGATGTCTATTTTTTCAGCTGGCAACTCCAAAAGAAAATAAAATAAAGTACTTTTTTATGTCGTGGAAAAGGGCAACTAGACTTGTCATGAAGATTATAACTGGCCGGTTGGAAATGGAATACTTATTCAAATTAAAAAGAACAAAATGGCGGAACCGTTTATCAATTACGTTAATGAATTATTATGAACTGTGCGGGCGAGGATGAAATTTGTATATTTTTAATGTGTAATAAAATAGGGTGAAGTTTATTAAAGATCTAGAAAATTGTGCATATTTTTGAATTTTCTACTGACTCAAGAGCTCATTAGCTCTTGAGTCAGTAGAAACGAGTACTTAACTCAACACAACACAACATAACTTATACAAAAATTATCGAACGATTACTTTTATTATTACAAAAATTCGTTTCTTTTTTCACTCAGCCTAAAATAACATTATCTTTACCCGACATTATCTAAAGTTCAATTTCTCTACTTGATTATTTAAAAAGAGGTTTCAAACTGTGCCATTCTTTTAAAAAGCTATTATTGGCCTCAGTTATAAAAAAAAGTAAAGAATCAATACCGAAGTTTGAAAATGTAGGGTTTCGAAACATCATCAGTATATTTACGCTCTGTATCAAATATATGATTTAAAAGTTGACAACACATTATTATAAAGTTGGCGACACTGCACCGCTGTATTTCTTTGCCAAAATGCTGTAAGCCATTATTAAAATGTTTACAAAGCGTACTATGAACTGGGTTTAAATGAAACGTGGAACCGTATATTCCACGTTGACCTAAAATGAAGAATAGTAGTCTTATACGGAAACTGAAAAAATATACTTTTTATAGGATCATTTCTATTCCTTCGTAGTATGGTGCTTTTTATTTTCACTATTCTTTACCACTAGTATTTGCTCTCGATTTCGTACGCGTAAAATATGTTTTGTAGCATAAAATATATCATACAGGGTGTTTGGTAGGGAGCTGTACATACGCCTAGGGTAGAAACTAGGGATAGTCTGCTACCTACCCCCGCCCATTATATTGACCTTGGCCTCAAGGTTTTTTTTACCTTACTACCTTACCTTAAAATTATTTCTTTACCTTACTACGGTACTTCAGGCCCCATAACTTTTCTTCTCCACAATTTTCTGGTGTAAAATAATTTTTTGCAGGACCCTAAGACTCTAACGATTAAAACAAGACCATTAGCCGACCGGTCCCATGGATAGATTTTGAGCTACAGGTAGTTTTAGTCAAAAAATCACAAAAAAGTCAAATAAAAAATAAAAATAAATTAAAAAAAAACCTTGAGGCCAAGGTCAATATAATGGGCGGGGGTAGGTAGCAGACTATCCCTAGTTTCTACCCTAGGCGTATGTACAGCTCCCTACCAAACACCCTGTATACTTAACATTCGGCAATACTGGAGCTTACTCACAAATTGTGTCTCTTTAAAATATTCAAAGCATAGACTTATCTTTGTCTATTTACTTATTGTATGGTATCGCCAAAATACTGGCTACATCGCCCAGTCACCCTCAAAAGTAGGTGCGAAACTTGAAAATGTCAGCTATGTTTGGACGAAAATTTGAAGTTAGATATAAAGCATTTAATTATCCTGAAACCAGGCAAATAGATATATCTATAACTCTAGAATACGCATTCTTAACCCTACACTTTCACTTATAATTACAAGAAAAAACAAAAAAAAACTTAATTAGAAATAAATTAAAAATACTTCCCATTTCGTATTCCAAACACGTACTTAAGATATTTACAATCCTAATTCATCATTCAAAAACGTAGCAAAATTCCTCAAATTCCACGGAAGGGTATAAAAGTAGGTAAAATGTGATTTAATTTAAGTTTGGAAGGAGAAATAAGGAAGATTTAAAGGCCGTTAGTTAATTAGAAGCGGCTGCGTTTTGCGGTCCATTTACAGCGGCCTGGCACCGCTGAACTGAAGCGCTTTGCTGAATGGTCAAAGGGATAGATGGCAGCGGTAAAACCGCTGTCGAAATTTAAGACCGTAGTACAATACTTGTCCACAGGAGGGATTGACAAAAAAGAGTGCAATCAGAAGCCATTTTGTGACACTCAACCACAACCTTCGCGTAAATGACGAGTTCCTTTATGATGCATCTCATAGTGTGAAAATCTTTTAATGTATAGACAATTTTAGCAATCTACTACATTGATGACCTTCTCAAAGATCATAATCATTTAAGAATGCCGGCCGGTTAACCTACATAATTATAATTGGCGACTCTGTAAATTCAAGCCTAATTGTTGCCAAAGACTTATGAAATATTATACGAGTATACAGAAGCTGTTGGAAAACCTATATTAATAAATAAATACATAAATACTCTCGTAAACATCAACTTAAAACGTCCCAACTAGGACCGACAGGGTTATCTTAACAATCATGTTTCAATACACGAGTACACTGTTCAAAACACACATAACATAGCATCCTGTATCTACGCCGCAGCTATAATACTTTTAAAATCTACCTGTTCCCGCGACCTCCTCTCCCCTGTACCACGAGCCTGCTGACTGGCCAGTTCACAACTCGCTAAGTTTACCGCCTTGAAGTTTTACTACCTCGATTCTTACCTGAAAATAACACAGAAGAATGTTAATTTAATTACACTTCCCTCGTTTTCTTTTAACACTAACTTTGGACTTCGGAAGAGGAATACTCAGCACACCCATTATATTTATTAGTTAAAAAGTAGTTCTACAGTCTAATTATACAATGTTTATTTGGGACTAAACGAACGATTGCGTATCTAAATGTCAGAATTGAAATAGTTTTGGAAGGGTCATAATTTAGTAGGTTTATACTAAATTAAGCATCTCTCAAAAAAACAGTTTTTTTTTTCTTTTTTTGTGGAGTTGCTTCGCATGGAATTCGGAACTTGTCAGGACATCGGGATTTTTTTATTTTATATGTTCGTTTAATATGAATAAATAAATAAAAAAAAACAATAAAAATCATTTAAATCAGGTAAAATTAACCCAAATTACATCAAATAAAAAAAAAACAATTAAATTTTTAATAAAGTTCACAATATTGTTACAGAATAATTGGAATAAAATAAAGTTACAATGCTATTATAATAAACGAATAGTACAAATTAAACACAATAATATGAAACAACATTCACACAAGGTCTTCAGCTCCCGAACTAGGTAGAGCTTGTACTACGGTAACCTGATGACTGATATACTTACTTATATACATATATAAAACCCGACACAGGTCAAACAGACACGTTCATGCACGCAAAAGTTTGACTTGTCCGGGGATCGAACCCGGGACCAGCGGCTCAGAAGGCAGGGTCGCTACCAACTGCACCAACCGGTCAGTCAAAACACAAAACTCCCGGAATAAATTCTCTAAATGATGGTACAAAATATATTTGTTGTGTATTTTAGAAGAACAACTTGGTCACACAGGCACACTCGAAAGGTGAGTTTAATATATAATATGTAATCATATAGAAACATAGGGAAAGAATGAACGAAGGTCTATGTCTAAATAAATCTAACTAAAGGTAAAGGCACAGAATTTCATTCAACGGGAAAGATTACGTTCAGTACGAGTGTGCCAAAGCACTCATTAAACAAATAATTGCACATTACATAAGACCAAATTCGTTTTTAAGGAGATTTACTGTACTCATTTTTCTATTAATAAAGATTTTATAACCTAATGCGACAGAATATCACTATCGACAACATCAAATCTTATTTAAGCTCTCAGTTCTCGGATTGCAACCCCTTCACAATTACTGTTCGCGTTGCTTACAAAAAGTATTTCATCACTATTCCTGTCCCAAGTACTTTATAACAGCTAAAAGACAAATTTGACACATAAATAACGCCTTCAACAAACTTTGCAATAACGTTAACATTCCAATTTGTAACATTACCAGGCTCAGCCGTATTTGGGTATTCACCGCCATCTCCGATTATCGGATCAGGCCCCAAAAAGCTGGCACTAAGCCTAAAATTGTTCGTCCTAACGAATTCTGGCCATGTCACTGTGGACATTGAATATTCAGATGATAAAGATACCGAATTCGATGAAGTTATCGAAATCGAATTTTTGTTGCCAGGGATTTTATGAGGTCGAAACTTGATTCTATAATAATACCGTTCATTTCTAGTGAAAACTCAAGGCCCACTTTCACCTCGGATCATTTAAAACTTTGAACTAAACTAAACACTTTTAAAACAAAATTCTGTCTCCGTCATCTTCCAACAATTTATTGTCAAACGATGTTTTAAATTGGTTTAACGCGCGAGTGATTTGTAGTGCAAGTGAGCCTACGATTCATATCGATAATATTGTTCTGTAATAGCTTCCAGTTTAAATAACCTTTGGGGCTTTAAAAAAACTACGATTTATACAAAATTCCAGGTCGAATGTGTAGAAGATACACGCAAAAAAAAATCTCTGTTGGCTGTCATTGTACACCATGTACCATGGTGTTGGTTGTCATTGTAACTGTACTTACTTATTTTTATGCCCTGTAATTTTCTAAATAAAAATTATTATTATTATTTTATAGTGTCAAAAATTCAGTCTACATGATTGTCTATCCAAGTAACACCTTCATGCACTGATTTAAAGTACGTCAATCAATACAACTACAACTTAAAGAGACAACAGGAATGTTTATTTTCTTTCAATGCTTTCAACATGTTTATGCTAGCACTATACGATTCTCTCTTCGACAAAATTGAATAATTACTTACTGAAATATAAACATATGTTATTGAGACAGTTTGTTGTTTCCTTGTATTCCGATACCTACCCACCTTGCATCTGGGATTTTGGACCTTTCCAAGTAGAGCGACAAAATCTTTTATGTAACAGTGGCGACTAACGTTTGTATTGGTTGGAGATAGAGGTTACGTCTATTGCTGTACCTTACAAGCCGGAGTACTGTTTCTAGAAACAAAAAAAATAAAAATAAATGTTTGTAAAATTAGAATAACTGTAAGGTTTTCCAGTTATTCTAATTTTTAAGAAACAAAAACCGACGCGCAATCCTTTGTTAACGTGTTCATGTTTGTATGTTTCTACACTTTTATATACTTTTACCTTTTACATTTTTAACGCTTCTTGCTGCAATATACACTTTACAAATTTATTTTTGACTTTGTGTCCATAAACACTGCACCAGGACTTTTGGGGCATTAAAATCTAGGAAAAGGGATGTTCAATACACCATTTTATAGTTTTGTTTTAAACGTATGTTGTCCCTGGGCAAAGGTCTCCCCCGTACTTTTCAAATTTAGAACGAGTCCAAATCGTCACGCCAGCGCACAGCGTTTCAATGAAGTAATATAAAAAACGCAGTAAAATGTACAAAAGAAGACAGTTTTTCCTTTAACCTGTCCAACCATACTAATTAAAAAGCAATTTTACACAATCGTTTTTCACCTACACTCCTCGAATTTTCATTACAGGATCATCCATCACACGACTTATAAGAAATTCTATTGACCCCTAGCAGGCAAAATTCTAGACAACGCAGAGTTCCTTATATAAATTCCTCGGGAGGCCATTCCGAGAGCGTGTAGGAACGTCGAATACATACGTAACGTTACGTCACAGGATGAATGTTTGTCTTGGGTTCTGCAGGTATTACTATATTAGATTAAAGGTGAAGCGAGGGTGTTGACAGTAGAAGTTTATTTGGATGTAAGTGATGTTCCTATTTGAAAAGGTTAGCGCGTTGTATGAGAATATTGAGGAGAAAAAGTTGTGAGCATAGTTTCTGTATTCGGTGACATTTATCGGAGGATAAAACCAATTGTGCTGGTACGGGAAAGGTCGTGAAATAATTTGAACGTTTTAGAAACTTGGTAGGGCTTTGTCGTATTTTTTTAGTTGGTAGACTTCTAGGTCTAAATGTCTACAGGAATCAATTAGTCTCCAGCAGGCTGCGAAGATAAATGGTCGCAAAGAGTTATTGGTTTAGTTACTAAGCTAGCTACGCACATTGATATTATTCGCTTTTTGTACTGTGTGGGTACCTCCATCTGTTAGATTTTTTAAACCGTAGTTATTTACGATAATGTAGTAAATCACAGGAGTCTGGTGCATATTGATCAAGTTTAATTAGCAATCGTAAGCGAAATTATCACTACTTTATTTTGTAATTGGAATTTAAAATGATATGAACACAATGAATGTCATGAATTTAATTGTAAAAGGGCTTAATTATTATTTTCTACATGAATAAATACAACAAAGTTTCAATAATAATTGATTACTCGCCTCCTTATCAACTTAAATCATCTTCAAAAACACGAATCTCCTACGCTACTCTTTGGAGAGTTTGTGCATGAAATATCCGAGAGGACACGAGTAGCTCATTACGTCGTCTGGCAGTGCCGAAGCGGGTAGCAGCCGAAATCTGAGCAAGTTCTAACACGGCACTCGAAGGCAGCCTACAGTGTAGTACTTACTGCCAATTACCTACTTTGCATATTAAGTTGCACGGAGTCGGCGAAATATGCATACTATGCATAGCATTATTATCGTTAGAAAATTGAGTTTTAGTTTTGATGTCGGATTTTAATTTTCTAAAAAATATTTTAGTATAGTAGAGACAGACATAAACCCACGCCTTCTTCCCATGGGGGTTAAATGATAAATGATTTTATTTCTGTAAGTATTTGTACAAACACTTTTACACGTCAATCGTATTTTAAAAACTAGATGAGGTCGGCGTTTCTTAACTGACTACTCTGAGGAGAAAAGCCGAAACAAACTCAGAGGTCACAGTCTCTTTTAAAGTCCAGACAGAATCTTGGTCAGATCATTGTGAAGGCTATGTAGATCGGTGTCTGAAATGGTCTTTTGAGGAAATAACCACACACTTTGAGTGGACCTGTTCAGTCAGTGCACGCAATTGTCAGTAATCGTGCGGCTCAACTCAGAACTTAAGGAGCTCAACGATTCAACGAACAATACCAAAGAAAGGACATTTGAGTAGGCCGCACTCAAACTGCCAGATCATGATTACGCTAAGAGAAAATACAAAAAAAAGCAATAAGCGACATAGTTCTCACATTCACAATAGTTAAAATAATATTATAATACTTTACAAAGTAAATACTCATGTCATAGTATACACGGTGACATTTGAATTACAGTTTTGCTAGAACAAACGTTGTTCAGACCATGGTCTACTACTATTCTACAGCATCAAATATGTTATTAAAACAAACTAATCTAGGAGTTTTCAAATTAGTCAAACGTATAATAATGTTTGAAACATTAACCGTAACATCAAAGTACTCATCACGGTAACAATGTTGCATTCAAGACGCGAGCGCCGCGCGTCGCAGCCGCAGTGTCTGTGTTGTAGGGCGTAACGATAATCCCAACATTTTTAACATTGCCTTTTTTGTGTTTTTTTCGAAAACCAATGACGTTTTTTTTTCTATTGGATGCTATAGAATGGTTGTAGACCATGGTCTGAACAACGTTTGTTCTAGCAAAACTGTGATTCAAATGTCACCGTGTATATAAAATTCATCAATACCAATGTGTATATAAAAATCATTCAGTTGGTAGGTTGGCAGAAGCTACAGAACGCCACTTACTATGATCCTTATATACTCCTTTTGCTTCGTTTACGTTCATAGTTCATACATCAGCACCCTAATTGCGTAACACACTATATATCACAATCTGAACCATTTTGAAGGATATTGCTAATCCATTGCTTCATATGTTCGAAAAATTTGTTTGCTCAAAAACGTAAATAACGCAATGAATGTTGTTGAACTGTCAAAATGAAAGCCATTTCTTGTGTTAGTGTGTTGCGCAATTACTCATTGTCACTATTGTCATTGCACGCACTTCGGTTGCAAGTACTACGCACTGATCTTTACTATCGTCTCGAGCTTAAATACCATTCACTTACGCAAAATTCAAAAGCGAATTTCTAGTGAAATAACGATTACAACTTTGAGAAAAGAGCTTTTTCATAATAGTGTGGTTTTGTAAATATTGTGTACGTACCTAACAGTGTAAGATTTCTACCAAAACTTGAGAAGAAAATCGCTTTTGAATCTCGCATAATTGTAAGGTATTTATGGTTGTACTTTGTTTTGTACTTATTTCAAACTGAAACTAGACATTCACGGTAACAAAGACAGAAAACAGCCGCTCGATTCTGTAAAAATCTCACCGTGAAGACTTGCGTGGAGTGAGCTGTCAGTGACCTCCCACTGACGCTAGGGATTGACCAACGTTACATTTACAACCATAATCGAGATTTTAATAATATGTTTTATCCAAATTCTATTGATAACTTTATAATATTTCAAAGTTAGTATATGTAGTTAGGTGGCTAAACATTACTATTTTCGGGGTTTTAAAATAAAATTGCAAAACAGAAATTCAGTTAGAAATTCAATGCTGTTTTTTTTTATTAGACACTTTTAAA
Source organism: Brachylomia viminalis (assembly GCA_937001585.2). NCBI lineage: Eukaryota > Metazoa > Arthropoda > Insecta > Lepidoptera > Noctuidae > Brachylomia > Brachylomia viminalis. The sequence continues at coordinate 5,648,560 of OW443303.2, read as the reverse complement.
ATACTAGCTTTGAAATAATATAAAATTATTAATAGATTAGCATAAAAAATATTATTAAAATCTCGATTATGATTGTAAATGTAATGCTTGGTCAATCCCTAGCATCAGTGGGATGACACTGACAGCTTACTCCACGTTCACTTCACCTAAGTTTTCACGGTGAAATTTTTACAGAATCGACATACAGGAATGCATTTTTGGGCTCGATATAGTATAATATGTGAATGTAAATTGTGAACGCTAAGTTTTGTACCAAAACAATTTAAGATTGTGGAGGGTGGGCTCCGATCAATAATTATTGATCGAAGAGGATGGGCGTTTTCTTTTGTATTACTTTAGACGTTCAAAAAGTGCTGTTCTCAGCCTAATATAAATGAATGTTGAGTTTGAGATGCAACATAAAAAGCACTTCGTAATCTACCTTCAAAAAGGTCCTTACATAGATACTTATAAGTATAAAATTCCAAGTCCTCTACTAAATTCTTCTATAACAAGAAAGTCCCAATAACTCTATGCTTTCCTTACCTTCAAAAACAAATTCAATGCGTTCAAAACTATAAGGCTTAAGTTCATCCATACTCTCCCCTTACATATGTTCCGAGCTCCCTTATTCCCTCGATTCTGTTCCATTCAGATGCAAATCCAAGCTCTGGGAGTCCCATTAGCTCTGTAAGCCATTCTAACAGAACAGGGCTGGCACGCGTTGTTCTTTTTTTATTTAAGATGGGTTTGTTCTTGACTCTAGTCTAGGTCAGTGGTGACAGAGGCAGAGTCGACGGTGGAGTGAGCTTACCCAGAAGAAGCCTGTTCACTCTTACTTTGAAGAGATTAGGCTTGTAAGCGTTCGGAAACACAGACGCAGGTAGAGAGTTCCATTCATTTGCTGTGCGCATTATAATAGTTATTTGTTATACAAGAGTGCAAAGTTGCTTTTTAACCGCGTGTTCAATTTTGATGACCGAGCAAGCGAAGGATTCTAAAATTGAATCACGAGCGCAGCGAGTGATTCAAAATTAGAATCCTGAGCGTTAGCGAGGGAATCAAAAGAGCACGAGGTGAAAAATCTTTGCACTCGAGTGCAACACGTAACTTTTCATTCCACCTCAGCGAGGAAATGACTAAATGCAAAAAAAAAACGTTTACAATCACAAGATAGGTACACTTTTATTTCAGTTTAGGTATTAATTACTACATTATGACAGGTAAGTATTACAGAATAATCTTTAAATTATAACAAAATAATACTAAGGTATAATTAAGAAAATTTTAAAGTAACGTTGCTACAGTTATTTAAATTGAGTGTAATATTTTTGTTTGGTACTGTAATATTGGTGTTAGTCACTTGTGTACTGTTTTTCGGTAAACTATCTGTCATACTTAATAGTTGTACCGATTCATCGGATTCCCTTGGCGTGAATGTTGGAGAGAGAGGGAGATGGTTAGGTGTTTCATAACGGCTTATTTTTGATGTAGAAGGGCCAGTCCAAGGATCCGATTGAGGCTCTTTCAGTGTAATGGCTCCTACGATGCCTTCACATATTTTAGACTTATTTTGGATGGAATCCTCTATGTATCCCTCTACAACTGCATTGGACTTCCAGCCTCCGTGGCGCTTAAGGGACAGGAGATCAGCTCCGGAATCAGCCAAAAGTGTGGCTGAAGTTCGTCGGAAACAATGACCCGTGTACAACAGGGGTTCTGGAAGTTCAAGAAATGTTGCTATTTCTCGTGGGATACTGCCAATTTTATTAGTACCCATAGGCTGTCTAACACACTTTCCATTGCGATACTGTAGAAAAAATCGATTGATTGGAGTGTTAGGCGGGCGTAAGGCTTGATATTTCTCAACAATCGTTACGTATTCCTTGCGAATGACGAAGTTGCGGTCTCTTTTTGTCTTTGTATTAGGTAAATTAATTAATAGTAAGTCATCTGAATGTTTCTCAATGTTTTTGACATTAAGTTGTGTTAGTTCATTAGTTCGACATGCTCCGTTTATTCCAATAATAAGAACAACCTGTAACGTAAAGAGTATTGTAGTAGATAAATGAATAAAATTGATATGAACGCATAATTATGCCTATCAACATCTACTAAGTATACTATTTAATTGAGATTAATATACTTAAGTAGATACTGAATGTGCAACTGACTTACTTTTGCCGCCAAATATACGGAATCGGGTGCTTCGTTAAGAAACTTTTCAATATCAGATACTGTGAAAACCTTCGATTTTTTTGGTTGATGACCAGATGAGGCTCTTTTTAAAAATGCCACTAATTTAGGATAGGTATCGATATGTTTGTCTTTTTTCATCTTTATTGTTGCTTTTAGCATCGAATACGTACTCCATAGAGTGCTTGCTTTCTTGTTCTCGGATAATTCTATAAAATATGCCAGCAAAACGTTTTCTGAGAAAGTTTTGGCTCCTTTTGCTAGTCGCCACGTGTTGAACATATCGTACTGTTTTAAATACTTCTCGCGTGATTGTTGAGGGAGAAAGCTCATTTGCGCAATATTAACAGTTTCAGTCAATTCTGTTGGCGTCAAGCAAACTTCCTCGTCGCTAGAATCACTCATTTTAGTTTTTTCACTTGTTTTCAAGTTTCTTGTTTTTAATATAAGGTTTAACAATGACGTGAAAAAATGCCGCGTAAAGAACCGCGTACAAAGCAAATTGAAAAAAGAACACCAAGAAGGTTCCGAGTCTGAGTTTTTAACAAATTAAAAAAAAGTTGTATGATATATTCGGCACCATAGAGGTAGCAGTAAATAGGTTTAATGTTTTTTTTAATTCACAAACTTAGTGCACACGATGTTCTAAATTCAATTTACTTTATCCTCTAGAGAATAAAAACGGCTTTTCCACTCAGATATTGAAGATTAAAAATACTCTTTCCGAGATGGTGGGATGAAAAAGACATTTGTAAACGGTTAGTGAGAATTGGTGGAATAGCAACTAGGTAAGGATGGTAACTTGCAGTGCGTCTAGATGACCGATGGAAGAAGGGACCGGTGGAATAAGGTTCTGCACTGTGTAAATGACGAATTTACAGGGTTGCCAGGGTAATATATAAAAATCATGTTGATTCGTCTAAAATTGTTTATTTGTCAACCCTGGGAAACATGGAAGGGAAAACGGAACCATTGTGAAATCACTGTTGCGTCTGTCTGTCTGTCTGTAACTGACGTTTTTCTCGACAACTGGGTGACGTAGATTTAGGGCAAGATGCGAGATATCTATTTCATTCTGATGCAAATATGTACTAGCGCTGAGAGTCCTATCAGTTATGTAAGTCATTCTAACAAATAGGGCTGGCAAAGATTCAGACGGGCTCGTGGCAAAAAAAGAACACCCGTACGGGTCGATCGAAGGTAAAGCTACGCTTGCCGAGCTCAGTCCGTAGATGGGTGACCATCCATTACATATCTACACCTCTCCGTGCCTTGGAAGGCATGCTAAACCGTTGGTTCCAGTGGTCTTTTGTAGATTTTTGACAGTCGTTACTGGTAGTCAGAAGCCCGAAAGTCTGACAACCAGTCTTACCAAGGGGTATCGTTTTACCCAGTAACTGGGTTATGGAGGTCAGATAAGCAATCGCTCCGTATAATATACTGGTATTCAGCTGCATTCGGTTAGACTGGAAGCCGACTGCCCCCAAGATAGTTGGGAAAAGGCGAAGCAGATAATGACGGCACATTCAGGAACGATTCGACATTCGCTATGGATGTCGTCGTCCAAATGGTTTGGTTGTCAACCCTATGATATGTATGTATTAATAATTTATATTTTAAATAGGGATTTCATGTTTTTTGTGTTATTATATTTTGTTTAAGGAACCTGTGGGTCCTGTTACTCACGCCCAGTAACTCAGGGTTCGATGCACTTCAAAGTTTAAAGCATTGGAGCACGTGGTATTCTATAGTTTATGCCGACCTCCATAGTGACCTTTTTGAAGCACTGATCTTTATGGTATGGTTTCCCAAAATAAAGGAAAGCAAATAGAGTTCTTTACAACAGCTTTTCCGAGATCTACATCTACATCTATTGTCATCTATTCATAGGAAACAACAAACTGTTCTGAGAATGTCTCGTGATTTCAGCTATAAATATAGCCACCCTGTCTCTCCTGTGGTAATTTCGAGAGATTATTGTATTGTACACGTAGGTACTTATTTAAATAGACAGTGAGACTTGAGACGATAAATATAGGTAGAAATGTAGGTTTCACCAACATTCAGTTTTCTCCAGGGTTGTGAAATTCTGGCACTGCGTGAATTTCGAAACCGTAGCTAGCAGGAATATAGAACATTTTTTTATACATGTTTATGAAGGTTACTCTCGTGTTAAGGATATTTTGACATTTATTTGGGGTGCTAGCAAACGCTCACTCACTTTCATTTTTGGTCCAAATCCGCCGCCTGCCAAGTCACCCCTTTTATACTCATATAAGCTCAGCATTCATAAACCCTTTAGAAATACTGCCCATCCTTATCATCTATAGATGCTATGAAAGTAATAGAAAAGATTTTAACAAAAAAACAAGCCAACAAATAAAATAGTGACACTCTCAGTGAGTTCTCTACGCGAGCGCAAAATGAAGGGTTGCTACTAAAAAAAATATACATGCCCATTTTTATCGAACCTCAAATAATTTCCATTTTGCTTTGTTAAAAATATTATTAAACACTCTAATATAATGAATGCGCCTGTTTTTGTGAACCTCAAATAATTCCCACACGCTTCGCGCGATCGGATCGTGAGCGGTTTCAGTTCTAACCTAACTCGCTCGATCGGATCGCGAGCGGTTTCAGTTCTAACCTAGGTACGCATCCAGTGAGCAGGGACAACACACTGAAACGATATTTCCAACAATACAACAAATACACAAATTCCGGAAAAAAAGAACAAAACTTTTACATCACCCTAATTTTGACACGTCACGGCTTCCACAAACAGTACGTCTCCATCGTTTCAAAAAAAACTTCTGATGACAAAATTGTCCTTGACACGACAGCACCGTACGAAGTCTCGAGCACCTCCTCAGGAGTTGCCCCAGATTCGACATGGATCGCGTGCAATATGAGGCAATCACTGAGAGATTTGGTATCACGGCATATGACATCGGGATGCTAACGCGAAAAGAGGAAGTCTTAGACGCCTATATCAAATATATATAACTAAAATTTTGAGCCAACTCAAGAACTTCAACGGCACATAAACAAAATGTATTTATTTATTAATTCTAACTATAATTTATATTTATGACATAATACAATATATATTATCACCAACGACCACGATTATCTAATTAATACTCGTATAATAAGACAGTATCTGTTTCAAATCGCAGATACTGTTGGAAATAAGAACAATGCGTGCACTGACTGGACAGGTCCACTCAATCTGTGTGGTTCTTTCCTCAAAAGACCATTTCAGACACAAATCTACATGGCCCTCAAAGATTATTATAATATTATTCTAATTATTGTGAATGTGAGAACTATGTCGGTCATTGTTTTTTTTATTTATTTTTGTATTTTTCTCAGCGTAAACATGATCTGGCAGTTTGAGTAATTTATGCGGCCTACTCAAATGTCCTTTCTTTGGTATTGTTCGTCGAATCGTTGAGCTCCTTGAGTCTAAGTTGAGCTGCACGATTACTGACAATTGCGTGCACTGACTGGACAGGTCCACTCAATCTGTGTGGTTCTTTCCTCAAAAGACCATTGCAGACACCGATCTACATAGCCTTCACAAGATCTGACCAAGATTTTGTCTGGACTTTAAAAGAGACTGTGACCTCTGAGTTTGTTTCGGCCTTTCTTCTCAGAGTAGTCAGAGAGGAAACGCCGACCTCATCTAGTTTAAAAAAAATATGATTGACGTGTAAAAGTGTTTGTTCAAACCTACTTACAGAAATAAAATCATTTATCATTAATGCAAAAAATTACAATGAAAACCAAAATAAACAAAAAAAAAAGCGAATCAAATAAATATCGAAAAAAAAACCTATCTGGCCGGGGTGCGCCTATTCGGCTCGCGCGTGGTTGGTCACAGTTCTAACCTAACCTAACCCATTTGGTCGGGGTGCCCTTTTTTTTTGAGGGTAGGAAATCATCAAATAACTTCTCCCGCTCTGCGTAGAGCGGGAGCCCTCCCGCTGACAGACGTGTCAGACTCTTACTGACTAAATCCCACCCGTGCAACCGTGGATACCGTGACCCCTGGCACAGGCAACTGAAGGATCAGTTGCCTGTGCCAGGGGTCACGGTATCCCTCTCGGACTTTCCTGCAACCCTGGCAGGCATCGGCCCTAGCGGACCCCGTCATTGATGCTAACATCTCTTTGAGGCGCGCGTGGAACACAACGCGCCATCGACCCGGGCCTGGTCCTTATCGAACGGCGTGCTGCCCATTGCTCGCCGTTCACAAGCCAAGCAAGAATTAGCTTGCGATTCCCGACGCCCAGGGCGTCTCCTGCGGCGGCTAGGGGCATGAGGGCGCGAATTTTGCCTCTCCCTCACGCGTTTCGCCTCCTCCTTCGCGAGCATTACTGCTTCGCAGAAGGAGGTGACGGCTTCCCAACCCCTCTCACTCCGTACCATGGCCTGGACCAGGGTGGTCGGGGTCCCCTAGCTGAGTTACTGCGACCAACTGTGAGAAAAGGACTAAAAAGTTAAATTGAGGACTATGTAATTTAAAAAAATGCGTCATTAGAATCTTGTTAACTTTTTATAGGTTCATTAATTTTAAAAAAGCGTACATCATTTAAAAGTTTGTAGAAGGTGTGACGAACAGGGTGTAAACTTTGCTCATACCTCCATAGAAAAGGGAGGATACTCCGAACAGACGGGTGTTGTGTCTGGTGGACAACTGCCCGACGATTTATGTCGGGGCGCTTTGTATACAAGGTGGTACCTAAGTACCTTATCACACTAAACTATACCACGTATACTACATGGTACACTTAGACGATATACATGAATGAAATCCATTCGCAAAAAAAATCTGCTGTTCTTTAGTGAATGGATTTCATTAAAATTTTGTATATCATCTAAGTATATATACCATGTAGTATACGTACGCTCGGCTACAGATCAAGCTATAAATTTCCAGTATAAGCTGATCTCGCACAGTGTAGGATTTCCGTACAATGAGAGGTCAGTGTAAACTGGAAATGTATAGCTTGATGTGTAGCCGTGTGTACTATAATTTAATGTGTTAAGGTATTCGCCACCTTGTATATGCTAGTAGCGCGGTAAACTCTGCATGCGCGATGTAGGATTATGCGTGACCTCAGTATGACGCGTAGTTCGCTTGTGGCGTTGTAGATGGCACCACAAGTTGAATGAGTTTTTAGAAGATCAGTTACGTAATTCCAAAAAATAAAACATATACCGTCTTATTACAAAACACGATCTAACTTTAGCCCCAACCTACACATTCGATTTAGTTTTTGTATTTGGAACTTTATGCCGACTTTAGTAAAGTTCTTAATACAAAATTGACAATCTAAGACCGGACTAAGTTGACAGTTTTGTAAAAGGAACTGTATTTCGATTTCAGTTAGGTTCTTATTTCAAAAACAGGCTCGATGGTTTAAACCATGTCAAAAGAAAAACCTTGTTTTGTAATAAGACCGATATGGTCTTATTATAAAACAAGGTTTTTCTTTTGACATGGTTTAAACCATCGAACCTGTTTTTGAAATAAGAACCTAACAGAAATCGAAATACACTTCTTATTACAAAACTGACAACTTGGTCTGGTCTTAGATTGTCTATTTTGTATTAAGAACTTTACTAAAGTCGGCACAAAGTTCCAAATACAAAAACTAAATCGAAGATTTAGGCTCGGGCTAAAGTTAGATCGTGTTTTGTAATAAGACGGATAGAGCCTCTGACACATAGTCAGAGAGATAAGAAAGAGAGTACAGCCCTATAGCGACCTGTTTAATGCACTACTTATTTCTTTGAATACCGTCAACTTGAAAGGGTGTATTAGCATATGTTTTGCCTCCATTCGGCAGTAATTGTACCCTGACGCTGCCGTGCCTACAATTTGAGGCCTGAAATATTGCGAGTAATTCATGAAGTAATATATTCTACATGAATTTAAGTAGATATAGGTACTTTTACTTATTATGCCTACGTCTTTATGTTAATTGTGGTGTAGCACTTAAAGCATAATGTCCATGTCGAATTTAATTTCAGGCACATGAGGCAGTTGTAGCCCAGTGGTAACGGCCGTGACTTTCGAGTTGTAGGTCATAGGTTCGAACCCAGACAGGCGGTTTACTTTGTGTAAAGCATTTCATCTCCACTCGTGAGGAAACCGACATGTCCTAGACCTAGAACAAAAATTCGAAGACATGTGATATCTATCAACGCGCACTGGGCCCGCGTGGTGGATTACAGCCCACTCCCTCTCAAAGAGAAGAGGCCTGTGTCCCAACAGTTGGGACTTTATAGGCAGATTATTATGATAAGCTTATGCCAAGAGGCACTTTAGTTTTGTCTGCCTGCATGCCTATGGTTTTGCAGATCAGAGGAAGCGGTGACCACCTATCACCATCATTCGTCTGCTCTTATCCCACTTTATTTGTAGCGGAACATGTTTTTTTCTCCCATAGTTCTCTATTCGTCTTCATTTTTTTTTTTGGATTTGTTTGCTCTTCACTCTAGTCTAGGCCAGTGGTGACAGAGACAGAGTCGACGACGGAGTGAGCTTACCCAGAAGAAGCCTGTTCACTCTCACTTTGAAGAGATTAGGGTTGTATGCGTTCGGAAACACAGACGAAGGTAGAGAGTTCCACTCTTTTGCTGTGCGCATTACTAAAGACATTTGGAAACGTATAGTGCGAGTTGGTGGAATAGCAACTAAACCGATGGAAGAAGGGGGCCAGTGGAATGAGGTCGTGGAGTTTTTGGGCACACTCACCGCAGTACAATGTGTAAAAGACCGAAAAGCAGGCGACCTCGCGGCGATGAGCAAAACTGTGAAGCTTGGCATCTACCAGTTTTGTGTCGCCAATGAGCCTCTGAGCTCTGCATTCCACTGAGTCAAATGCGGCAAGTTAGTACTTTGCTGAGCTATCCCAAAGGTGGCTGAAATACTCCATGCAGGATCGGACTTGCGCTTTGTAAAGGGTCAAAAGCTGTCCAGGCGTAAAGTACCGCTTCACTCTATTTAGGATGCCCTGTTTCTTGGCCGCTGTTTGGGCTCATCTCGGTAGTTACCCCCCTCAAGCCAAATCATCTCTTACTCAGTCCATCCATCGTTTTTTTTTGGCCTTCCCCCACTTCTAAGAGCTATCCACATACATACTCAAAACTTATTAGATACAAGTTATTTTATCCTTCAATAAACATTTTATTTATTCAATTATCTGTCTACTTGACTTAAACTCGTTGTTATTAAATTTCTAGCGACATTTCAATTTATTGTTTTAATTGAATTTTGATTTGTCTTTTATAATAGAATTAGTTACAGTAACAGTGTAGTACTTTGTTGAAATCTTTATTATTTTGATATCATATTATAATCGGATTCACTAGAACTGTTTTATTACAACTTTGTTGGAAGATTGGAACTTAATTTAGTCTGAAATTCATTACCGTAAAACGGGGTTAATAGGGATGCAGGGGTAATCTGGGACGAAACTTTAAAATGGATTTTAACGTTGAAATAATATAGTTTGTTGCCAACAAGGGCACTTATTCGTTGATTATAATACAGTACACACTTTAGATTCCTTTTTGGCAGCAAACGATATTATTTCAATGTTAACATCCCTTTTAAAGTTTCGTCCCGATCCACCCGTGGTTGCACGATTAACCCCGTTTTACCGGAACTTAATTTGGTCTTTCATTTATACCTAAAGCGCCAAATGGTTTTGTATTACTACAACGTGAAACCAAAAATACGTCTATTTGCAACGATATCCAAAGTGGTATATATCGACCTCCAGGGGTCGACGACGCCCTTTAGGTCATAGGTTGTTTTTTTCTTCTACATCTCATTACAGTTAGACATCACTCAAAACACATTTGAAGTTGATGAATTTTCAAAAATGCTTTATTAGCTAAGCAAGGGTCTACCCAAAACCGAAAAACATCAAGTAGTTTATGAGACAAAAAAGTTTGGGGACCTCTTTCCAAGTGCAAGACCTCAAACCGAATCAACATAACATAACATCACGCCTATAATACCAGAAGGGTTGGGCAGAGGTGTACCTATAGTTCACCCAAATTTCGCCAGTTATGATCGAGTCATAATCATATTCGTTTGCTCGCTTGTTTGAAAGAGCCTTAAAGAAGATGTTACAAAAGGCTTAGAGCTAGGTACAAAAATATGGTCCCTGTGAGGCACACTACTACTAATATGATAGTGTAATCTGAGTATTTAAACTGATTTAACAATAAAATAAAGTCGAAAATAGTAAGTCCCATGTAAAACCCTAATCTCTTCAAAGTGAGAGTGAACAGGCTTCTTTTTGGTAAGCTCACTCCACCGTCGACTCTGTCTCTGTCTCCACTGTAGACTAGAGTCAAGAGCAAACTCATATTAAACAAAATGAAAAAGTGAGCGAGCCTGTTGCCATCAACCGGGCACAAATACAGAACTTGGGCTGCTACTGGGAAATTCCAGATGGAAAAACCTAATAACACTTTGCCTGACCCGGGAATCGAACCCAGGACTTCGTGCTCGGCAGTAGCGCTTGCGGCCACTAGACCAACCGAATCAACTCTGCATACAAACAAAAACCAGCAGAGCATCGTACATTCGTACAGGAAATAAACTAAATAAAAGTTCCGAAGCCCTAACCCGCGCGAGGCGACACGGACCTGCACGAAGGAATATTGTATATCCTCCCTCCGTACCAACTCGCTGATATATTTACATACGACTGAGTAGGCCCATTGAATAATATATTAGAGAGGCTATGGCATTCATGACAGTTTTTCGAAAGGCCAATAACGTGGAGCATCAAAAACTCATAAATTACCTTAGTGGTAATAGGATAACATTAAAGGGCACATCAATTATGTTTAGTTTGTATAGCAGTGGGCCGAGCATTTCTGTCTAAGGACCGATAGCCGTTGAAGCGGACGAGTCCGTGGAGACCACGGGTCGGTAAGTGTAGGACGCCCTCTGTTTAGATGGACTGATGACCTTAAACGGGCAGTTCGGACAGATTCGATGAAGAAGGTGGACACCCGAGTGTGGCGCAGCATAGAAGAGGCCTAACATCTTTATAATTAGCAGACACCATGGTATTTAAAAATGTGTTCTGTAATTTTTTCCGATAACAATTTACAAACTGTTTGCCTACATAGGCATAGCGTGTACTAAAAACTACGAACATCCTCCTTCCTTATCATCGCCTCCTATCCCTCATTTATACGTCCCAAATTATACAATGAGGTTATCAAGTAACGAATATCCATGTTTAATAGAATAATTATAGTGAGTCAAATAAATATTGGATTATTACAACCGTTCTTCTCTATTACCAACTCAGACCAACAGAGCTGAGAACAACACAGTGAAGCATGCAAAACTACACCTTGCTCAATGCATACACGCTCACACGCACACATTTACAAACAAACTACACCTCACTAAGTGCACACATGCTTACGAAACCGGCCTCACGTCACTGTTGACAGCACTATGTCTTGACTTTTATTTGGTCTGAGGTAACCAACTACATCATTCCCAACCAGACCAGGGGCCGTACTATGGACGTGTTAACACCATCATGATTCCGTTGAGAAAAAGAGATAGTGCTATCGGTCATGTATAGCTCCGTCTCTCTTTCACGCTGGAACAATGATGGAATTAACATGTCATAGTACGGCCCCAGTATGTTTTCAACACAGTATATTTCTCCCAAAGGATGCTTCCCTCGAACCACAATACATTTGACCACAAATCTTAATGCGCTGACAGATTTATAGTCTTGACCCTGACTTTCGCAGGTACTCCTATAGATTTGTCTACGGACCATTTTCTTTCTGTAACAAACAGTCTTGTGTAGTCGTAAAACTTGAATTGGTCAATACCTAGATTGAACAGTGTTTCTGCAGATGTTTGAAATCTTCGTTTCTAATTAAATGAAACTTCAAAATCATAATCATTTATTTGCAATAGGTACAGTTAAGTTTCCTAGTTCATAGTCAGACATTCAACATGCTAATTTTACAATGTATTTAATGCTAGAGTATATTTATGCTAGAGTATATTTTTGCTAGAGTATATTTATGCTAGAGTATATTTATGCTAGAGTATATTTATGCTAGAGTATATTTATGCTAGAGTATATTTATGCTAGAGTATATTTATGCTAGAGTATATTTATGCTAGAGTATATTTAATGCTAGAGTATACAGGATGGTAGGGACATCGACGCGTAAACTGTAGTAACTGTAGCTGTAACTGTGATAATGTGTTTTTTTTTTTTTGATAACCGTTGAATAATTTCAACCATAGCGTAGAAATTATTCGTCGGTTATCAAAAAACAAAACTGCTTTTTAAGGGGGTGACAACATCAAAGCGCGGTCTCTGTCGGACTGCATAGAAAAGAAAGAGAAGTGCGATGACACTAAGCTGGTAATTTATTGCAAAATATGAAGCAATTCTCTATTTAAAAAAAATCTATTGATTGGACTAAAAAATCTAAAATATCACGTTAATATGTTGCTTGAAGCACAATCTGAAAAAAAAAGCAGAATGATTGCATGTATACTATTGGTATGGTTTTTAATCGTGAAAATAATTTTTTTGAGGTAGGTATATCTTCGTGACTTTTTTCTATCATACCCAATTAGTTGTATTAAGTTTTCAACACACTATCTAACTAGCATATATCCTGAAGAATGTCATATATTTTTCTGATTTTGCTTACAGCACTGGATCATATAATTTTAGGCATTATAAAGCTTGCATTTAGGTCATGTAGTCCCCTTAATAGCCGACAAAAAAATTCAACGCAGGAGGCTTCAGAATCCTGTACTGAATCCATGGTAACTGGTTGCATTTCCATGTCCCTGCCACCCTGAATATGTATACATATTTACTTTTACAATACATTCAATATTCATTATCGTCACATTCCTTTTAAACAGATTAATTAACATCATTTATAGAATAAAATCGTTTTTCCAGCAGCCATAATTTTAATTTTTCAAACTTAGGTCTTGAAAACATTTAACAAAAGACATCTTTAAATTCCTTCGTCTTTTGTTTTCTCTGTAAGTGTATGAAGTCGCTGCCAATTCTATCCAGCAAGCTTACCAAACGACTTTACAGCTAAAAGAAATAACTCCAAAAATACGCCAATGACACAATATAATACCAATCGAAAGCTGGAAATTATTTGGGAAGACAAAACCAATAAATAAATAAATGTATCAGTTATAATAATAACTTCGGAGCTGACAACTTTTGTTCGGGAATGCTCGGGCACTCGAACGAAGTCGCTTACAACTAACGATCTCGGTGAAAAACTTCTAAGAACGTGATCGAAGTGAAAATACTGGTATTGATAAAAACTTTTCAACGTTTGTTTTGTGAGGGGCCAAACTTTCCTTAAGTGGTCGGACTTGTTCTGTTCTTTGGGTATGTTTTTAGGCAATTTTCAAATGCAGAATCACCAGGAACTGGCAATATTTTCTCTGCGTTATACTTATGCATATATACCTATACGATTGGTGCGAAGATGCCGTGACTGTAACTTATGACCAGTCCAGCTATTCTGTAACAATCTCACCGTGATAACTTAGGTGAAGTGAGCTTGAAGTGAGTTGTCGATAGTGTCAATCCCTAGCAACAGGTGGAATGATAGCTCACTTTACCTAAGTTATCACGGTGAGATTGTTACAGAATCAACCAGCTGATGTACGAACGTGGAAGAGGCAAAATGAGTAGGGCTATGTATTAAGTGTCACGAGGACCCTTAAAAATGCCAAAAGGGTCGATCTAATAATAATAAATTAATCAACGTTGTCAGTACGTAATCTTTGAGGTTTTCTTTATGGTCCATTTTTGCCGCGTAGCGCAATATTTTTTCTAAATTAGGTTTTATTGTGGCCACAATAAATATTTTCCTGCCTTTACTTTTGTAGGTGTATGGCAGGTATTTGCATGATTACCTTTCATACATGAATGAACGCTTTTCAACCGGAATAAAAGGCAGAATCGTCTTCTATTACAAAGCTTATACATCTTTGTCAATTCTTCCACGTTCATGCATCTTTTCATACACGCCCCGGCGAGGTCTACGCACCTGACCTAGATTCCTCAGTGAAGAATTCAAATTGAGAACTGAACATGATTTTTTGTTTATAACGAGGTGTAGATCTTCAAAAATATCGTTTTACGAAAACCGTTACTTACAAGAATAATGGCCACGAGACCTCTCTCGTGGCCATTATTCTTGTAAGTAACGGTTTTGAAATTTGAATATTATTTAACAGATGCGAGGCCTAAACAAAGAGTTAAAAAGGGGAGCGGAAAAAAAAACATTCGATTAATCCAAGCAAAGGAATTTAAAAAAGTAAAATAAAGGTATGAGCACACAATCACCGCCTTATATACTCATTTATTCAAGACATTAAGATCTTTAGGCGTGTGTTTTGTAAAGGAAAACGTGAGAATTTCCCTTTGATAAGGTAATCAAGACGGATCGAGTGACAGTGTCATTATTATATTTATGAGTATTCTACTTGCGTGCTTTTACTGTATTGTGTTCTAGGAAAACGGAAACCGCTGACGAGACAATGTTACATTTTGAATTAGATGGGTATCTTTTTCATTATCTATGGTAGCGTATTTTTTTTGTTTAACACTGTCACCGCCATATGTGGTCTGCTGGCCGACCACATAAATGTCAGTGCAGCAAGCCACTATAGATTTTTAAATTTTTACCAGCAGGCCGTGTGGTCCGCTGTGATCACACAAATTCACTTATTTTTGTAGAGCTTAGCTTGCTAGATAATAACTTAACGACGTGTCACGCCGCGCCGGCCGCACACGTGGCGTGCTGCAAAAGTTACACAAAATCTAGCGTGGCGTGGTGTAAAAGACATTGCGCGGCCGCGCGCCGCCCACACGGCCTGCTGTTCTAGAAAAACCTTAAATGTGTATGGCGTATATAAATATATGACACAACATCCACACAAGGTCTTCAGGTCCCGAACTAGGCAAAGCCTGTACTACGGTAACCTGATGACTGATATACATACTTATATACATATACACACCCAGACACAGGTCAAACAGACATGTTCATGCACACAAATGTTTGACTTGTCCGGGGATCGAACCCGGGACCAGCGGCTCAGAAGGCAGGGTCGCTACCAACTGCGCCAACCGGTCAGTCATATCATTCATAGACATGTTTATCGTTGCTGGTTTTCCGGGTTTTTGTGAGAATTTTCATCTCACATCCTCAAAGAAAACACCCGGAGAAAACGGTATCTCCTCGGTACCTACTAATCTTTTATTTCCTTTCAATTACAAGTCGTATTTCTCAAAATATCTTTAATTCTATCTATTCTTTTCTTCTATCTGGCAACACTAAATAACTTGTATCTCACACCAGACCATGTACAAGATTAGACAGAGAATTCCTTATTTACAACCAGTACGTATAGGACCAACTTTCTCATCCCGATAATAGGTTCGCTCCTTTTCTGAAAGCAACGCGACCTTTGTTGGCACCTCCTTTGTGACCCGCTTCCTTCCTCCATCTTGTGTCGGCAATAATTACGTATATCTCAATGTAAGGGTAAATGCTTTGTGAAGGTCAAGATTGTTGGAAACTTATTGATAAAGAGTTGAAGTTTGTCAACAAAATTCAACCTGTCCCTGTCTTTTTTATGTCAATGAACTGAGAGGGCAATAGAAAAGGCGGATACTCGGCTAGATAACAGTTTATATTTATTAGGCAATACATAGCTCAGACCATACCATCGTTTAAACCACTCATATAAAAATAAACGGCAATTTCACAACTATGGCAATACAATATAAAACCTATATTCTTCGAAAAAAGGCAAACATTTGCTATTGACATTATTCTCTTCTTTTGCGCGCAAAAAATACAGATAAAAAAAATATTACCTTAACAACAGCTAGGTATTGAATCATACGACAACAAAATAAGAAACCTGTAACTAACGACAACAAGACACATTTCACCGGTAATCGATGGTTCGCGCCGAATCGATTGTTGATGAATCGAGTCGCGACTCGAGATCGTTTACCTTACCGATTGATTTATTGCAAGGCTTTAGGTAGTTTATAGAGGCGCGAGTTTTTCACTTATCATGAAGAACGTGACTTTGAGGGCGATGTTCGAGGATATGGTTGCCATTTAAAATTTTATGCTTTTTGTTTTATGTATGGCGTATAAAAATGAGCACGCTGTTAAAACAAAGCTGTCGTTGATAAACGAGCGGGACAGTTGTGAATAATTTAAATAACTGTAGCGAAATGCTTTCTTAGATATGTAGTTCGGTATTTATTTTTCTTAAACATTTTGTTCTGTTCTGATAAATGGTCGTGCTAGATAATAACGGTAAAAATAGTGAACTGATTTTTTTATGAAAAGAAACGGATAAAAAACAATGAAACTGACATTTTCCGTTTTGCTTAATCGCACAAAAAGTTGCAATAATAGCTATTCCCAATTTAATCAAAACCAATAAAATTAAACTTCGGGTTCCGTCGTTCAAAGAGCGCTTAGAACTTTCAAAATAATCAAAATTGAATCACCACTGCGGGATTCTCAATAAATTCAATCTCTTAGGATGTACAGCCACTTAAAACATCATCTCAAGTGACGTAATTTATTGATCCCTGATGGTATCGACATGTTGAATGAACCGTCTAAATTAATACCGTTCAATGGAATTTAATTTCGGAACTTTACGGTTTTAGCTTTCCGTGACATAGATTTGACTCTGTGGGTGTGATATGGAAACCGTAATTCGGTTTTGCCAATCAAAGTTTGGAGTATGTAGGTACCTACACATTATAGGTTTGAAGTTTGTGACGGGCTAACGGAGTAGTTTTAAAGTCACTGAGTTGATTTGAAAAGCGTTTGTACATGCAAGCAATATTTCGAAACGAGAACTTTCGAAGATATGAAATTGAATTACTTTGCTATAGAAAATAACAAAGTGTAGTTTTCAAAGTTACGAGTATACAGTTTCTTAGATACCGTGACATGATTAACGGTTAAGGAAAATATCGCAAGGAAAACAGGACCTAATGGTCTAAAATGGCCGTAAAGCGTAATGTTCCATGTTCATGCCTTTATTGTTTGACCAAAGGCCTTTACTCTGCAAGGGCTTGCAAGAGACAATAACAAGTTGATATTTTTATGGTATAGGTACCAGAGGTAAACCCCTCGAATGTCGTCATGTAAGAGGTGGTCGTTTTTGGGGACAATCTTTTGTAATTTTGACGTTCAAATGCAGACTTTCAGCCTTTGAACAAATGACATTCTATCTTTGATTTTGACAGTTAAAAGTTGCAACAAGTTTGAGTATTTATTATTACTACTGTGTTAATAAATGTTGGCTATTGTGGAACCTTTAGGGCAGACAGCATATTCACCCCTGTCCTCTCCTCATAGGTGACAATGCGGTGGAAGATGAAACTATTCACTTGCGGTTTGCAGGCACGTGAATTATAATCTAAACTAATATAATAAAGACAAAAGATTAGATTTTTTGCATGTTTTTAAGTTTGTTTGTTGTGCTTTCACGCTAAAACGGCTGAAAGGATTTGGATGAAATTTGGCACGTGTGTATACCATGACCTGAATTAGGACATAGGATACTTTTTATCCCGATATTACAACGGGATCGAGACTTAAACCGCGGGGCGCAGTTAGCTGTTGATAAATACAGATTATACAAATAACCCTTAAATTAGTCTTAGACCATAGAGTAATTAAAAGAGCCAGAAACCTCGTAGATAAATCTGGTGTGTGATCTCGCACCTTAATATCGTGAAAGACTAGATCTATAAACGTTACTTAGCATGTGGTTTGGCTTAGGCATGTTCCCGTCTCAATTTAGCACTTGAAGTTTGACAGTTGTGTGACAGTAACAGGTATAACACTTACGCGCTTACTACGCTAAGTAACGACTAAATATCTAGGCATTAGTCTCAAGCGAGCAAAATCGTTTACAGTCACAGAATTACGAAGCTTTTGTTAATCATTGCACGTGGAACATAAACGATTTAAATTAAATAACTTCACATCCAACACATCAACATTCAACTAATAACTTTAACCTCTCTGCATACAATCAGTTCTGTGCTAACCTAATTAATCAAGAGTTGCTAAGAAAGCAAACTACTGCGCACATCGCAATTTACCTACATCAGTGTTAGTGACGTGTGGGGCCTTAAAATGTAAGTACAGAAGTACCATAACACGTGATATGATATTCGTAAGTAACACAATATGGTTGCTTTTGCTATACTAGTCATAAATATGTAACAACGTCTAGCTTGATTTCCTTCTGCCCTTGTGACACAAGTCCGTCGGCAGATGCCTAGTTCATCAGCATCATTATTCAACTCACTACTGAGTATAAATGATAAATGATTTTATTTCTGTGAGTAGATTTGTACAAACGCTTTTATACGTCAATCATATTTTAAAAACTAGATGAGGCCAGCGGTTCCTATCGGACTACTCTGAGAAGATGCAGACATGCTGTCAACGTCAGACAGATTTGGTCTTATTACAAAACAAGGTTTTTCTTTTGACATTGTTTAAACCATCGAGCCCGTTTTTGAAATTGGAATCTAACAGAAATTGAAATACAGTTCCTTTTACAAAACCGACAACTTAGTCCGGTCTTATGTCGTCAATTTTGTATTAAGAACTTTACTATAGTCGGCATAAAGTTCGAAATACAAAAACTGACTCGATGGTTAAGGCTCGGGCAAGTTAGACCGTATTTTGTAATAAGATGGCATGTGTCTGGCATTAATGCTGAAAAGATCCTTTTTGGCGCAGCCGTGAGACACACTGTTGTTGTTTCACTTTTTACTTTGTTATTTGTATTCTGAGTTTCACGAACTGTGTCTAAATAAACGTTATTCTTTCTTTTCTTTAAGATAGGCCGAAACAAACTCAGAGGTCACGGTCTCTTTTAAAGTCTAGACATAATCTTGACCACATCATGTAGTAGATTGGTGTCTGAAATGGTCTTTTGAGGAAAAACCACACATAAGTATTGAGTGGACCTGTCCAGTCAGTGCACGCAGTTGTCAGTGATCGTGCATCATCTCAGAACTTAAGGAGCTCAACGATTTGACGAACAATACCTAAGAAAGGACATTTGGGTAGGCCGCATAAATCACTCAAACTGCCAGAACATGATTAAAACTAATTAAGAAGAAAAAAAAAGTATAGACCTCTTGCCTTTTGTGCCACGCCTCCCTGGTCTGTGCGAGTCTCAGCCAGGTCTTCCCTGCGATCTTCTGTAGGTCATCCTCCCAATGCTTACTCGCTACCTGTTAAACTGGTGAAGAGTCGGCAAAAGCTGGTGTTAAAACCGATCTGGACCATCATCATCTGCCTAGCCTTTACCCAACTATTTTTGTTGTCGGCTTCCAGTCTAACCGGATGCAGCTGAATACGGACTGCCTATCTGACCTCCACGTCCCAGTTACTGGGTATAGTGTTACCCCTTGGTAAGATTGGTTGTCAGACTTTCGGGCATCCGACTACCCGTAACGACTGTCAAAGATCCAGGAATGACAGCCGGGACCAACAGCTTAACGTGCTTTTCGAGGCACGAAGGGGTCTCGGTATGTAAAGATGGTCACCCATCCACAAAACGACCAAGGCAAGCATAGCTTAACCTGATAGATCGACCCGTGCAGCTGTTATTACTCAGCCACGAGCCTTTCTCTCTAACACCAATCTGGACCGTTCTCCTGTAATTGCATGCGTAGATTCTTATACCATGCGAGACGACCTTTCTTGAAGTTCAAACTGAAAAAATTCATAATTTTCCAAAAGGAGTTTTTACTATTTGTCGTGATTTGGTTTGTGTCGGTTAGACTCATGATTATTCTGAATTTTGAAGCCGAAAGCATGCGGCCATTTAAATAATGCATTCCTTACCTGACATGTGTGTGCCATAGAAAAAAAGTATTTTACGGTTCTTTTTTCAAATGTGTTCTCTGCATGCAGCACTGTGCCAAATAAATATTTTTCTTTCTCTCTACATTTTTTTTTTTTTTTGTTTTTGGTTGATGTAGGTATGTAGTGGGACTTCTCAAGTACCTACCTTTCTAATGAGTCCAACTAAAATGAAGACAGCCAGTTGGGACCGGCTTTAATTTGAGAAACTTCGAGCTAGAACGAATTCTGACTTGCGCATAATGTTTTGTAAGGAGTTATGTTTACGATATAGATGTTTTCGATATAAGTGTATATGAGCCTTTTCTATTGGCTAGCACGAAAAAGTTAAGGCGCCTTTGTCGAGTTTCCCCAAGTTTTTCTACAGAAATACAGGTACGTTTGCTTATCAGCTACGCAACCAACACAAAAATACAACGTTACATTTTCTTTTTATTAAACTTGATGTTAATGTTAAAACCAGGTTTTGTTTACCTATAATCGAGCTAAAGCTAAATTTTAACATATTCTCCATTTCTCCTATCCAAAATAAAGTATACCTTATTACAGCGCTACTCAAACTCAGCTTTAAAATCCATTTCCTAAACCTAAGTTCCGTCGTCAATCTGAAGCTAGATAAAACCTCCCTGTCCCCATCCCTGCAGTTTATCTCTCACCTCCACTATCAATCTAATCCGTCTGTCGACCGCACTAATGACTTACTTAGCACACTATTCGTTCGCTCGGCGGGTCGCGTATAGGTGAAAGGTACTTTGGTAACTGCCGTATGCTGAAAGACTATTTCATTGAAGCTGAATCACAATTGCTAACAGTAGTTTTAGTTGCTAGTCTATTGATCAGAGACTCGCTGTCGTATACTAAGCGTATTTGTGAAAGGTAAGTTACACAATAGATATTGCATAAGTGTATAAGTAAATACAAATTCTTCACTGCCTATACACGGTGTTTGGCGCATGGACCGACACAATGTTTCCAGGGATTTGGGGGGTCATTAGCTAGATTCTACCCATACACCCTTTGTCCCAATTTCTTTTTAACGAATTTAGAAGTTGTAAAATTTCATACAAAAATAAACTTTGGAAGCTTGTAAGGAATTTTCTTGAAACCAGTTGTATCACTGCCACTACACCCACAAACAAAAAACTTACTATTTCGAATAAAAGGAAATATTTTGGGTGTTTTTTTTCATTAAAAAAAAATCATATGTAACCAACCGTGACGTTTGGGACAAAGGGTGTATGGGTAGAACCTAGCTAATGACCTCCCAAATCCCTGGAAAAATTGTGTCGGTCCATGCGCCAAACACCCTGTATATTGAGTGAAATCTCTAGCACTTCACACACAGTACAAACCTAGAATAGTCCAAGCCAGTAAAATAATAAGTAATACGAGAACAATCTTATTGTGATTTTCATACAAAGTTCACTACTCGAACATGTATGAATTATCCAAAGCAGCAATTAAACTTACGCCGCCAGGTCTATCCTTACCCTTAATGACGTCACGGCATCTTCAGCGAGATCGTGTAGACATTTAAGTACTCATTTGTCTAAGATGCCCTAACTTTGTGAGTAAGTGACTCATTGCCACTAATTTATTCGTCTTCCGAGTCGAAAACTTTCAGTTTGAGAGTAATCTTAAGAGCATGTTCTAGATTAGAAAGTTGTTCTTGTTTAGTCATGAATTTTGGTATAAAACCAGATTTTGAGGCTCTTTAAAGTGTGTTGTTATAAAATTCTAGGCACTTAGACACACATATATGATATGGCAAGTTCTCCATAGAAGCATTTACGTAGATTTTGAACCGGTGCGCGGTGACCTTATACAGGGTTATTGGTAAAACACCATCAACCTCTTAAGAGGGCTATCACATTTTTTCTTGTATTTGAGTGTGAGACTCTTTAAACACTCAAATACAAGAAAAAATGTGATAGCTCTCTTAAGGGGTCATTGTACTATGTTATATATATGTTATGTTATATTATGCTTAACTTTTACTATGGGACCAAAAATGAAATCGCGAAAAAATATCAGCTAGTCCCTACATTTTGACGAGTTCTGCAAACATAAATGTAGGGAAAAGCTGATTTTTTTTTCGCGATTTCATATTTGGTCCCATAGTAAAAGTTGTTCATACTGATGAGTACAATGACCTCTTAAGAGCTTGATGGTGTTTTACCAATAACCCTGTATAGTCCATATGGTCTAGACATAGTAACATTCTATGAGCGATAACAATGATTTTGTATTTGTATTTATTTATTTCTCAGTATATGGTACATTGAGATCCTACATTAAACATTGCATTGATGCAATGTCAATAATGTTTTTGATTGACATACGCTACCCAAAAGCTTACGTTAAAGCGATTGCCACTTGTCAAGTTCTCTGCGGGGTGCCTAATTACGTAAACCACTCACAATCCCAATGCCATTCATTTTGACAGTTCGACAACATTCATTGCGTTATTTACTTTGAAGAAGAGGAAGAATTTTTCTAACATATGAAGCAATGAATTTTAGTGGGGCTTGTGGCTTAGTAATAACAGCCGCACGGGTCGATCTATCAGGTTAAGTCACGCTAGCCCCGGTCGGTCCGTGGATGGGTGACCATCTTTACATACCGAGACCCCTCCGTGTCTCGGAAAGCACGTTAAGCCGTTGGTCTCAGCTGTCATTCGTAGATCTTTGACAGTTGTTACGCGTCGTCGGAAGCCGGAAAGTCTGACAACCAGTCTTACCAAGGGGTATCGTATTACCCAGTAACTGGGTTGTGGAGGTCAGATAGGCAGTCGCTCTATGTAAAAGTATTCAGCTGCATCCGGTTAGACTGGAAACCGACCCCAAAATAGTTGAGAAAAGGTTGGCAGATGGTGAAGCAATGGATTAGAAATTTCCTTAAAATATATTTTAATATTTATTGTATACGTGAATGGTACACCACTGACTACCTGCAGTATTGTATCTCCTTCTCGCTTTATTCCATCCAAATTTTGTCTGTAAAAGATATCTTTGAGCGATAAGACCGCCCATTGTGTCACCCTATGTCAAATTTCTACATTTATATCTGTAATTTTTATGGTGTACAGTCACGAGCACTAATATGTATACATGTGTATTAATTGCAATTGTATGTTGTTATGAACATAGTATTTTGGGACCTTATACTGTTATGAAATAGGTTTTATTTCAAAGTTCCAATCAATATTCCGCGAGAAATTCGCTTTTAAATTTTGTTAAGTGTATATAATACTTATTAGTTCTTGTGGCTGTACATAATTAAGAGTATTCTATTATACTCTATGTCACTACACCTCAATCAACCCTAGACAGGTCCAGATGTATCACTCCGTGTCGTATGTCACAGGTCTTGAAGCTACCCACAAGGATATTACGTCGGAGATATCTTCAGTTGCCCACGTCAAACCGTGGGGGCTTGATTTATTGTAACAGTCTTGACTGACAGGTTCTTGTATTTTTGGTAGGCTTTTATTTCTTATTCTTTGTAAGGAACTAGACGTCACATTACCTCCATCTTGTCGAACTTCAGAGTATTATTGCTTTACTCTCTATCTTTTTTTTTTTTTTTTTGAGGTTGGGAAATCATCAAATGACCCCTCCCGCTCTGGGTGGAGCGGAAGGGAGTGTCAGACCCTTGCTGACTAAAACCCACCCGTGTTCCTTCCTTGGCCCTTTATGTTCCGGGTCAGCGGTACCCCTTTCGGATGATCCCGCTTTCCCGGCAGGCTTGGGCCCTAGTAGGCCCCCTCTTCGATGCTGACATCTCTTTGAGGCGCGCGTGGAACACGTACGCACCGTCCAGCACGGGCCTGGTCCTGATCGGACGGTGAGCTACCCATTACTCACCGCCCGCAGGCCCGCGCCTACGGTGGCCGGGAGTCGTCACGCGGCTCCCGACACCCGGAGCGTCCACCGCGGCGGCTTGGACGGGAGACTCTCTCCCTCTCCCGTCCCGCCACCTCCTTCGCTAGCATGACTGCTTCGCAGAAGGAGGCGACTGCCTCCCACTCCCCCTTGCCCCGGACCATGGCTTGAACCAGGGTCGGGCGTGAGAGGTCGCCGCCGCTGCCGATCGCCTCTACGAGGACACGGCGGTGCTCCGCCCATGCAGGGCAGGCCCCCACCGTATGCTCCACCGTGTCCTCTTTACTCTCTATCATCAGCTACGGTCTTTTGGATCAAAACGTGGCAGCCTATCAGTATATTCCTGGAACATAAACTTGAACGAATCTTTTTGACAAAAACCTCTTGAGAAAGTGAGATACGAGTTAGTAACATGAAATGGTGTAAAACATTGTGGTATCAATATAAGTAGGTATACATAATAGTAAAAAATAGTATCTAGGTGATGTTCTGTAGTTTCACCCAACCCCATGTTTAAAAGGCGTGAGTTTATGTAGGTATATAAGTAATAGGGCGGAGAAAAAGTTTTATCGTATTTTAAAGGTATAAAGTTGAAGTAAAATGTCTTTGGCTGTACTGTTAGTATCTGGCTGGTTTTGATACCATTAAATAGATGACTTTTTTAAAAGACAATTAAAAAGTAAAAACGATTTGACGCCATTTTTCAATTGTTTTTCTATCCGCCAAAATGACTGACCGGTTGGCGTAGTTGGTAGCGACCCTGCCTTCTGAGCCGCTGGTCCCGGGTTCGATCCCCGGACAAGTAAAACATTTGTGTGCATGAACATGTCTGTTTGACCTGTGTCTGGGTGTGTATATGTATATAAGTATGTATATCAGTCATCAGGTTACCGTATTACAGGCTCTAACTAGTTCGGGACCTGAAGACCTTTTGTGGATGTTGTCTCACATTATTATATTATTGTGTTTAATTTGTACTATTCGTTTATTATAATAGCATTATAATTTTATTTTATTCCAATTATTCTTTAACAATATTGTGAACATTATTAAAATGTTATTTTTTTTTCTTATTTGGTGTAATTTGGGTTAATTTTACCTGTTTATTGTTTTTTTATTTATTTATTAATATTAAACGAACATTTAATAAAGAACTTTTTCCCCATACCTAATATATACCTACTATATATACACAAACCCCCTAAGTATACCCAGAATCATGAACGCATAAAAAGCGATACAAACTTCAACCTAATGGTTTGTCCATTAGGTTATGTTCATATTGCTAACGACGGGACACTAACATATTATACACAATAGATTCAGTACCTAAATGATCGCAAAACCGCTGCTTCATCGTTATTATGTGTCTTTCGAAAGCTACACACATCAAAAGTGTCCATCAAGCTCGTTTTTGCTAGTTATTAAAAATCTGTTTTTTTACATGATATTTATGTAACTCCTATGGATACTTTTTTTTAGTAAATTTCGTCATTTGAATTCCGGTCAAATGACGAAAATCTTCTGTCAAGTCGTATTCCTAATGCTGCAACGGGTTTAAAAGCCAAATCAGTAAAATTTCTGACATACTTCTGCGTGGAATAAATACAAAAGAATGTTATTATGGAGAGAAGACGTCATTTAAGCCGAGAATAAATTATCCGTGAGCCGTGGGAATGTTGGAAGCTGGTTCTCGGCAACGTGCTGTGGCAATCGCTCTGGGCACTACGCAGAGTGTTATAAGTCGACTTTGAACACGTTACCGCATCATTGGCAGCGTGGCAGAGCGGCATGGAGGACGAGCTCGCATCACTACACGCAGACAAGGTCGTTTACTGGTCGATGAAATCGTACAATGACCACGATGATGTTGGTTACATAAGTCTTCAGGGATGTTAATAAGCGATCAAACCATAAGAAATCGCTTGCATGAAGTCAATCTCCGTTCCCGAAGGTCGCTACGTGTACCACCTATTGAGCCCCGCAATCACAGAGCCCGTTTACAATGGGCTCGTGAACACAGAAATTGGGCCGAAGAAGAGTCTCATTTTGTGTATTTTTCTGACGAATCTCGCTTTGCTATGAGACCATATACTAGACGTACACGGTATTGGAAGACCCCTGCACGACAAGAACGTTTAAATTCATACCAGGAAGTCCATGCAAACAGCGGTGGAACATTTATGATATGAGCGGGTATTTGGATCGGCGGAAGAACCGGACTGATTTGGATCAGAGGCAATCTGAATGCACAGATTTACGCTGGAACGATTGTATCAGTAGGCCAATTCTCGTACTTAAAAACGTTCAAATTCAAGTCGCAATCTCATCTCAGCGACAATCAATGTCAAAAACCTGTCAAAAATGTAAATTGATTGTAATTTTGACAGATTGAGACTGAGATTAGAATGCGAACGGTCTTAAAAATTGGTACGGGAATTGCCCCTCAGATGTTGTCATTCCTTTGCGGACCCAATTGGGTGCTTCATTTCTGCTTATGCATGATCATGCATGTTCACACACTGCCAGAGTCGTTGCAAACACACTTGCCGCAGCTAATATCAGCGTCCTACCATGGCCTGCTCAATCGCCAGACTTGAATCCCATTGAGCACGCATGGGATATGCTTCAAAGAAGAGCTCTGCCAAATATGCATGCCGTACACGAACCAGAAAATCTGTTTCACCTGTTACAACGGACGAGCCGCCCACGTGGGCGGCCATACCGCAACGTGATTTGATGATCTCATATTGTATGCCGAATCGCTGCGATTGTGTTATACGCGTTAACGGCGGAAACAGACTGCTAATTGTTTATTTCACGCAATAAAAACTTTTATTTTTATCACATTTTAATGTCAGGATTAACTAAGGTGAAAAATCAAGTATAAGCGAAAATCGCGAAGTCTTTATTAATTCAAAAGCAGCGAGTACTCCGTTGATCTATTCTTACGTAAACATTTCATTTAATCAATCTAAATTGTAATTTTTATTTAATTTCAATACGGCAATAATATTTTATTGTTAAAATACCTTGATACCTAGACACTTTTGATGTGTGTAGATAGATGCCTGCTTCTTCATTTGAAAATATGGTGAATCTTTAAAATATTCAGAGATGTTAATTGAAATGCTAGATTGTAAATACAACATATAGCTGTACAAGTTTCGTTGGCCGCGTGGGAGCCAACAGAACCCTATTTCTAAGGCTCCGCTGTCCGACCGTCCGTCTGTCTGTCAACGAGCTGTATCTCATGAACCGTATTAGGTAGACAGTTAACATTTTCACAGAGTGTGTGTGTTATTGCCGTTACAATAACAAATAATTAAAATAAAATAAATTCAAAAATTTTACAACAAGTAAAGTGTTTTTGTGCTTATAGAGGTACGAGGAACAGGGTGTAAAGTTCACTCATACCTCCATAGAAAAGGTAGGATCCTCCGACCAGACGAGTGTCGTGTCTGGTGGGCAACTGCCCAACGATTGATGTCGGGAAGTTGTGTATACTTATATATATATGCTAGTCGCGCGGTAAACTCTGCTTGTGCGATGCAGGATTTGCGTGACGTCATGATGTTGCGCAGCTCGCATATGGCTGTGTAGATACCGCTACATGCTTAAATATGTAGTGTTAAATATTGTTCGGTGGTGCGGAACCCTTCGTTCGCGAGTCTGACGCGTACTTGGCCGGTTTTTGTTTTATTACATTTCACAAAACAATTATTGTTTATACGTTTACCAACAGCGCGCCCCTGTCAACGTTATTCAAGTGCCAAAAGATCCGTAATATTGCAGTGTTTGCTTCGTGTAGGTAGATAGGATATAGTTTATAGGTGTTACGTTCACTTCTATAATTTTTTTGTCTAGTCACGGTCAGCCTTTAAGAACTCTTAACGAATCCTTTACATCTAAAATAATGTCTAAACCTAGTAAATGCGCCTCGTCTTTATGGTGTCTCAAGTAATAAACGTTGAAATAATCCACTTTACACAAAGTGGTGGCCGTCCCGCGGTCGATCCCCACAAAAGCTTGTAATAAATAACAAAACAATCATCCCCCTCCCCCCCCCATTTTTTTTTTGTCTAGTAGTCTCGAAGGTATTCAGTCTGTAACATTGCACGAGGTATTCCAAAGAGTTTTTAGTTTATTAAAAGTTCTGCATGCATTATTAATATTAAACATGTGTTACATGCTTATAAGTAAAACCAGCTTGCTCGAGTGAAAAGCGAATTTATAATTACTGAATGGTTTTGTCGTATTCAGAGATAAGCTTCAAACAAAGTCTTTTATAGCACTCATAATACTTTCACGCACAATAACAACAAAAATGTTCAACTTCTGTTTATCTTAGATAATTTATAAGGATGCTAGCGACACGCCCCTGCATCACACGGTTTTTACGACTTGACAAAATATCGAGACTTCTTTATACATATGTAAGATTAATATGAATGTATTATACTCATAAACCTTCTGGAATAAACTCTAAAAATGGTGGTAACCCTCCGCACAAAAACGCGCGCCGTTGCGCAGTTTAGAAAAACAACGCGGTCACACAGACAAACAGGAAAAACGACTTTTCTCAAACATGCTTCGAAATTTGAGCATTATTTTGACAACTTTCTTCGAGATAAATCGAAATTGCTATAGGTACTTGCCAACTACATGCGAGCAGCGGCCGGCAAAAGTTGAATGAAAATCCATATCTGTCGTGGTTTAGCTGCCAAATAAATTACAATGTAAACTCAAATCTATCGTGAATTTAAAAATGGAACGATCTTTTACTCCAAAACATGGCAACCAAGGAGGTAACTTATCAAAGGTTTTATTTAAATTTCGAACTGGCTTGCAAATAGAAAGCTGTTTATTGAAATGAAAAACAAATGAACGCGGAAAAATTATTGTTATTCGTTGTTCGTCATTGATTTTGAAATTAAATTGTGTTTTAATTACCGCGCATTATTTGAGAAAAGTACTATACAGGCCTTGGCCAAAACTAGGCATTGATGGATTTACGTATGTGTGCCTCGGCTTCGCCCACATTTACACGTTTGTCCATCAATGCCTCATTTGCTGGTCGCTGCAGTAATGTACCTACTATTAATTTATAATATATTATAGAAAGGATTATGGTCTTTATTTAACCATTTATGCACATACATATAAACAAACAAGAACAAAAGAAACAGAAAAATACAAACACAGGCCATGTTTATTTCTAAAGAAATCTCTTTCAGCATACCCGCGATAAGAAAGTAGATAAAGAGTTGTAGACAACGTGTGTATTTCCAACCCATCTAAAATATTCGTAGAAAGCTTTTCATTTAGTTTCGCCAGAACTTCCTAGACTAGTAGCACTTAATATTAATAGTATCAACGTTCTGGCGGCACATCGTACTCGGCTGGTTGTGAAATAAGTCAGTGTGTTTGAGACCCTCGTGTCAGGCCAGAACTTAGAAAGACAAGGTCACTAAGACAAAAGATGTTAACCCAGTTGGATGTGGAGACGGATTAATGGAGCAGGTAGGTACTTATAATAGAACATTTTTGCATGTGCAAAAATTTTTGCTTAAAAGGAGGTTTCATGAATATTTATTCTATACCTATTTTTCTTTTTCGTGCTATTTCTTGAGT
Organism: Brachylomia viminalis; assembly: GCA_937001585.2. Lineage (NCBI taxonomy): Eukaryota > Metazoa > Arthropoda > Insecta > Lepidoptera > Noctuidae > Brachylomia > Brachylomia viminalis. The sequence goes on along the minus strand of OW443303.2, from coordinate 5,618,855 downwards.
ATTATATTTATTACTATATATAATAAATAACTTAAACACGATAAATAATTTGTTAGTTGCAAAAAAAAAGACAATGTATTTATAAACCTCGCGATTATTATTTTCACTGTTATGTGTATGCTACAGTTAATCAGTGAATTACGTTGTGGGCTGCAATATTGTCTATAAGTTGAGTGTATTTATTACTTCTATGTTTTACTAGCTGACCCCGCGAACTTCGTACCGCCTGTTTTTTTTTTTTTAGTTTTTCTCTCCGTATGAACCATCCTCGTACTTCAAGGTATATTCTAAAAAGAGAATTATCAAAATCGGTCCATCCGTTCTTGAGTTATAAAATTACAACGAAAAGTGGCATTGATTTTTATAGATATAGAAGATATTGTAGCTGTTCAAATTCGAATTTAATGAAACAATAAAGCTGTTGTTGTCTGGCTGTTTGTGTATGTGAGTTTAATGTTCGTAAACGCACCCACAATACAGCAGAAATTCCTAGTGAGGGGCATTGTTTTCAAAAAAAGAAAAAAAAAGTATATGCAGATGTTTTACATTCTCGTAACATTCTTGTACGTAACTTTTACGTAAAAAGAAAACAAAAAAAAAAAACTAAACAAAATAAAATTAAGAATGAGATAGGTAAATAAAACTAGTTTAAAAATAAAGTTTGTGAATTGAATAAAGTAAAATACAAAATTTGACAGGTTATTATTAAGTAAGTCTTTCGCGAGCGCTAGAAAATGTCAATGAGTCACTGGAAAAACCAAAAACTGTGTCAGTGTAACCAAGCACTGATTTGGAGTTTAACACTTGCTCACCAGGTTTGGCTCGCATCCTAAAGAGAAATACTTGATATACTGAGATGAAAAGTGTCCCATGTATTAGTCTACGACATGGTGTATACGTCATAAAACAATGAAGGCAAACATCGAGAGGAACCGGCATGACCTAGAACCAAAATTCAGAAGACATGTGACATCTACCAACCCGCACTGGGCTCGCGTGGTAGATTACAGCCCACAACCTCTTGAAGAGTGGATGCCTGTGAGAGCCTATAATGTTTATAAATAGAATAGAATAAGTAGGTCTTTATTTGCTTAAAATGTAGGTACACAAAAATAAGTTGTTAAATTATATAATAGGATCCATGTAGTACATTCTGCCTTAAATATAGCATTCAAATATAATACAAAGTACTTAGAGGATATTAAGATATTACAAAAAAAATATCATTTAATAACATTTATCTAAGTACAAGTAGTTCTGGTTATGTTATGGTGTATATGTATGCTATATTGCATCCAAATCGGTTTAGCCGTTTACGCGTGATCACGTAACAAACATCTGCACCAACATTCACCTTCAAAGTTACATAGGAAAGTGTATAAGAGCTGCGGCATGAAGACTTTCTTCACATCTTTTCTGTTTAAACAACACATTTACATCACTAGCCGGTCGATTCTGTAAAAATCTCACCCGTGAAAACTCGCGTGGAGTGAGCTGTCAGTGTCATCCCACTGATGCTAGGGATTGACCAACGTAACATTTACAATCATAATCGAGATTTTAATAATATTTTTTATCCAAATTCTATTGATAATTTTATATTATTTCAAAGCTGGTATGTAGTTAAGTGACTAAATAGTACTATTTTCGGAGTTTTCAAATAAAGTAGCAAAACAGAAATTCAGTTAGAAACACAATGTTTTTTTAGACACTTAGATACTAGGTTTGAAATAATATAAAAATATCAATAGAATTTGCATAAAACATATTATTAAAATCTCGATTATGATTGTAAATGTAATGCTTGGTCAATCCCTAGCATCAGTGGGACGACAGTGACAGCAGCTCACCCCACGCTCACTTCGCCTAAGTTTTCACGGTGAGACGGTTACAGAAGCGCACTGCTGGTATCGTGGTCGTGTTTATTTTAGGACCACAGACAAACACTACCTACAGTTTTTTCAACGTTCTTACTAGCTATTATTAACACGTTCCGATTTCTATACTCATTGATGTTCTTATCTTACAGATGTTTATTTTGTTCGTTGCCACTAGTACCTACCATTAACAGTTTCATGATGGAACTACTGCATTGCGATTCTGTAACCATCTCACCGTGAAAACTTAGGTGAAGTGAGCGTGGAGTGAGCTGTCAGTGTCATCCCACTGATGCTAGGGATTGACCAAGCATTACATTTACAATCATAATCGAGATTTTAATAATATTTTTTATCAAAATTGTATTGATCATTTTATATTATTTCAAAGCTAGTACCTATGTAGCTAAACAAAACTATTTTGATGGTTTTAAAATAAAATAGCAAAACAGAAATTCAGTTAGAAAGTCAATGCTGTTTTTTTCTTTGTTTGCCTTAGGCGCGAGTGCGCCACGCACGGAACTGTAAATAAAATATAAAACATTACAAGTTGAAGACCGCTACAAAAATAGAAACGCGTAAGTATCGACATTGTTTGTAATTATGAACGAAGCGGGCTCGATCATTTTTCACAAGGAGTAACTTTGTCGACTTATGCAGAAAAGCATAACAATTATTAAGAGTAACCTACCTATGTAGGATATAAGAGCGAGCAAAGCGAGCTTGATAATGTAAACACCCCGCCTAGGGCCGATTAGATTTTTGGAAATAGGAGTTTCGGTACTTTGGTGAATAATCCACAAAAGCTCTAGAATTGAGAAGAAAATTTCAGGACCTCGCCTCGAATACCTAGGTACCTACGTTAAGTGCTTTAATATTCTGTGAGGCGTTTTCGCATATTTTTTTAGTTCCGAATGTCTTACACCTATAGGTAGGTATTTAATTTTGAAGCCAGGAGAGTGCAATTGCGCCGTCTTGCACCCCGCTCCCGGCGCCTATGTTACTTACTTACCTACTACCTACGTAGGTAGGTACCTACTTATTTACCAACGTCCAATACATAGAGGTCTACTTAATCTGTCGTTGCCAATAATAAAAGAATATCCATCAGATTATCATCGTCAATACTAAAATTTAATAGGTACCTAGCTAAACAGAGACTCCCGCAGCGCCGACACGGGCTCACTTGACTTCGCTGGCGGGCTGTTGCCGTGGCAACAAGAATCGCGTGGCCGTGAAGTGATCACGCCGCGCAAGCGCGTTAGACGCTATCTTCGCTGGCGTGCTGTTGCCGTGGCAACGAGAATCGCGTGCCCGTGAAGTGATCACGCCGCGCAGGCGCGTTAGACGCTATCTTCGCTGGCGTGCTGTTGCCGTGGCAACGAGTATAGCGTCGTCGTGATGTGATCACGCCGCGCAATTGCGTTAGACGCTGTCATTAGTAGGTAGACGTACCAAGAGTTTCTTTTTCGTTATTACAATGACAACCACGTCCCTAAGTCTGTTCGTATTCGAATTACGAGACAATAATTAGTACCTACCTATTTATTTCAATGCTTTTAGATTGTCAATTCCAATCATTTTTTGAATGTCAGTATTATTATGTACATACCTAAATTTTGTTTTCAACAAATGGATATTACTTGAGAGGTGAGATTGAATAACTTCGAAGAAAGTTTTCAGTGATTGGTGTATTGTTCGTTTACATAATATTACATATACCTACACGTAAATAGCACATGTATCCCGTCATCTAGATAAACCACAGTGCAAGATACTAACCAAATATAAACATAAATATTCAGGCATATCATCTAGGTAAGGGGTGCTACACAAATTGCTTCTCTCTGGCCAACAAGAAATTAAAATTATTTTAATTATTCATGTATTTGTTTCTATATTCTATGTATATTATCATTGTATGCATGTTTATTTTAAGGCGATAATATAATGCAAGTACCTATGTGTAGGTTACTATAGTCTAATTTAAGTCTTCCTTACTGTTTTACACACCATGCCTATGTTTCTCATCCTCCAACTCTCTCCATGAAATTTCTAATGATTTGTGCAGTTCCTTTGTGCTCTTATCTATATGTATTTTACTTTATTAAGTGTTTAGTGTACCTACATAAATAATAAAGAAATAAATAAAATTTATTCATTTGTATCACATAAAAAAATATTGCTAATGCATTTTCTTCTAGTGAGTCTGCTGCTTCCCGAGGTTCAACATCTTGATGCACGCCGGGATGGAGGGTCGCCGCATATGTGTGTGGGCTGCACGCTCCCACTAGCTGAAGACAGACAATAGTACATATTATTACTAAATTGGTTGGTATCGATCCTGCCTTCTGAGCCGCTGGTCCCGGGTATGATCCCCGGACAAGTCAAACATTTGTGTGCATGAACATGTCTGTTTGACCTGTGTCTGGGTGTGTATATGTATATAAGTATGTATATCAGTCATCAGGTTACCGTAGTACAGGCTCTGCCTAGTTCGGGACCTGAAGACCTTGTGTGGATGTTGTCTCATATTATATATTCATCATTTTTCATCTTATTTTTTGTTTATTACTAAGTATTTGATTTATGTCGTTCCTACACTCATCAAACTATATTGCTTTAAATCATTGACGTCTTACTATTATTTAAACTACCACCATTCATTGAGTTAGTAAAAAAATTATACCGTTTCAGTCAGTGTTTTGTCGTCGAGGGTGGAGCTAGCTCCTCTCCCATCAGCATGTTGAGCTGGAACAAATAACACTCGTATTAAACTTGGTGTAGGTCCTATGGTAAGTTAATTGCAAAGAAAAGGATTTGGGTTTGTTATAGAGTTAAGGTTTGAGTTTCAGAAAACATATCTGTATCTTAGATGAATGACAACACATATTACTTGATTTATTATAATAATATTATGACTGGTCCAAATGCTAGTGAACAACAATTTTATCATCTCTATTTTAAGTGGACAATGTATTACGTAGAAAAAATATATTAATATAGGTACCTACTACTACTATCACAGAAATACATACAAAACTGAGATGAATAGTCAAGACAAGAGTGACTGCAACCCTTTTTATTCGACACCTCGAGCACAATTTTCTCATAACAAAGGCTTTGCAAATCAGGTATCTGGAAAACATATTTGTATTTTAAATTATTTCAAAAATACCCTTGTGTGTATGGAGAAATAAACAAAAAAAACTTTTTTTTTTATATTAATCAGCAGCTATTATTCACGTGATTATTAAAAAGAATTTAAATACTTAATTAAAATATCATTCTTACCAGGCAGACGGGCACAACATGGTCATCATATTTCATTTTCCGAGAATAGTAATTAATAAGATCACAATTTTATTCTGACAAACATCTGAAAAAAGAAATGTAAGGATATAGGTACATTAGTATTCTTTAAACTAGGTAGAAATACTCGTTTTACATATTATATAATAATATGTAGTGATGAGTGGTGATCAATAAGGTTTTCCACTAATAAAAATTTCCATTATGTCTTAGCTAGGTATTTAGTAATAAAGTTGGACAGGCTGTTAAAAGCTCAAATAAAAAGCATTGCTGGCAAGGAAAACTATAGTGAATTGGATTGGTATGAAATATAGGTACTCATTTTATAAGATTAGCAGGTAATTATTGGTAATTACGAACCTTCGTAAACTTTTATGACTATCCCTATGGTAATGTCCTCGGCCGAACACAGTGAAGTATAAGAGCAACTTTGAGCCAATACTTCTCATTGATGTATCTTTTTCAGTGTTTCTGGCACACACATAGTTTGTGAAGATCTTGAGTGCTTAATCACTGTTAGTGCTCAGGCGGAGCCACTTTTTGCGTCCATCTCACTAACAGGAAACGTCTGCATTTAGATCCTTCGTAAGAACGCAATGTTCTATAACACTTGATGTACATCTTGCACCACCAATGCAAAATAATACACTTTAAAACCACTGAGAACATACGAACGGATATTAATCAACGGCAACGCAAACTTTACTCGATCAGCAACAAAACAAAACTTTATCAGTGGGAAACAGAACACTGAAAAGTCTCAAACTGCGAAAACCGCCAAAATTTGATAGTTATAGTTCACAAGTTGTCTATGGTTTTTCCTACCATAGAGTACACGGTTGAATTATTGTTTCAATAAATTCCGCTCAAGTTTCGTTCCGTGCAGAAACGGGAAAAACTATGTTTACAGGCTGACCAACGGATTATATTAGAACGAAAAAAAATATTTGCTAATTTACAGCTGTAGATAAAACTTGGACACTATAAAATTTTTTTTTTTTTGCCTATGCGTTCCATAGACTCACATTTCCACCACAGATCGTGAAGTTTAGCAATCTACTATACGATTTGAAAACCGGTCCTAATAAATAAACTTGTCACCGACAAACTAATAATTTAATGTAGGAACTGCTAAATTCAAACTTTCATTTGTTTAAATAGCTTAATTTATATACCTTTGGAACTAACGAACAAATACGGTAATCTTGTAGCGGAACGTCCCATAGACAGACACTTGTTTCCACCACAGATGATGGAGTTTAGTAATCTTTGTGTATGGATGGATTGACGATGAATAATAATTTAAAGAGCGTGCAAGCATCGGCATAGTGATAAAATGTATGTATTAAAATAATAATTTAATTTTAAACTTAAAAATTAATATATTTTTTAAATATAATTTAAATTTCGCGCTATTGTTTTTGCATTCCTACATCGACGATCCTTTTCGCGCTGGTAGGTACCAACACTTAAAGTCCTTGTGAATTAAATTATTATATATTTTGCATTGGTGGTGCAAGATGTACATCAAGTGTTATAGAACATTGCGTTCTTACGAAGGATCTAAATGCAGACGTTTCCTGTTAGTGAGATGGACGCAAAAAGTGGCTCCGCCTGAGCACTAACAGTGATTAAGCACTCAAGATCTTCACAAACTATGTGTGTGCCAGAAACACTGAAAAAGATACATCAATGAGAAGTATTGGCTCAAAGTTGCTCTTATACTTCACTGTGTTCGGCCGAGGACATTATTTATTTATTTATTAAAACTTTATGCACAAGTAACAACTGTACAAAGGCGGACTTAATGCCTTGGGCATTTTCTACCAGTCTACCTTAGGGTGATGCAGAGACAATACGTAGTAGGTGCAAAAATAACTTAGAAAATATTTATAACTAAAAAAAAATAATAAGAATAAATACATATATACATACATACAACAAAAAAAATAAACTAAAAACATTATGAGAGTTAACAAGAAAACCAACAACAACTTAATTCAGAGACGAATCTGCCAACTTCTTGCGTATGTGTTCTCGAACTTTCACTTTAAATGTGAACATTACCATAGGGATAGTCATAAAAGTTTACGAAGGTTCGTAATTACCAATAATTACCTGCTAATCTTATAAAATGAGTACCTATATTTCATACCAATCCAATTCACTATAGTTTTCCTTGCCAGCAATGCTTTTTATTTGAGCTTTTAACAGCCTGTCCAACTTTATTACTAAATACCTAGCTAAGACATAATGGAAATTTTTATTAGTGGAAAACCTTATTGATCACCACTCATCACTACATATTATTATATAATATGTAAAACGAGTATTTCAACCTAGTTTAAAGAATACTAATGTACCTATATCCTTACATTTCTTTTTTCAGATGTTTGTCAGAATAAAATTGTGATCTTATTAATTACTATTCTCGGAAAATGAAATATGATGACCATGTTGTGCCCGTCTGCCTGGTAAGAATGATATTTTAATTAAGTATTTAAATTCTTTTTAATAATCACGTGAATAATAGCTGCTGATTAATATAAAAAAAAAAGTTTTTTTTGTTTATTTCTCCATACACACAAGGGTATTTTTGAAATAATTTAAAATACAAATATGTTTTCCAGATACCTGATTTGCAAAGCCTTTGTTATGAGAAAATTGTGCTCGAGGTGTCGAATAAAAAGGGTTGCAGTCACTCTTGTCTTGACTATTCATCTCAGTTTTGTATGTATTTCTGTGATAGTAGTAGTAGGTACCTATATTAATATATTTTTTCTACGTAATACATTGTCCACTTAAAATAGAGATGATAAAATTGTTGTTCACTAGCATTTGGACCAGTCATAATACACACATCAAAAGTGTCTAGGGATCAAGCATTTTTATGTGGATTTCTTGAGATTAATATGTGGCTTTGTAATAAATTTATGATTTTATAAATTTATATGGATCCTTTTTGGTGCATTTCATAATTTGAATCAGGAACTGTGAATCAAATTCGAGTAAAAGATGAAAATCAGCTGTCAATATTTTCCCTATAAAAACATACAACGCATTGAAGACATTATTAGTGCTACTGTTTCCCTACTACTGATTAAAACCAACGTTATTATGGAGCGGCGACGTCATTTAAGCAGGGAAGAAATGCTCAGAGCCGTGGGAATGATAGAAGCTGGTTCCCGGCAACGTACTGTGGCTTTAGCTCTGAATACAAGTCAGAGTGTTATCAGTCGACTTTGGACACGTTACCGAAGCACTGGTACCGTGGCTGAGCGCCATGGAGGACGGTATCGCTGCACCACACGGAGACAAGACCGATACATTCAAATCTTAACTCGAAGAGCTCCAACAATAACCGCCATGATGTTAGCCGTGAGGCTTCATCACTCTTCAGGGAACTTAATTAGCGACCAAACAGTCAGAAACCGCTTGCATGAAGTGAACCTTCATTCCCGAAGACCGCTACGGGTACCACCTATAGCAATGCACAATCGTAGGATTCGATATCAATGGGCTCTTGAACACAGAAATTGGGCAGAAGAACAATGGCGTTTCGTGTGCTTTTCTGATGAGTCTCGTTTTGGTATGAGACCGGGTACAAGACGTATACGACACTGGAGAACCCCTGGACGCCAACAGCGATTAAAATCCTGCCAGGAAGTCCATCCTTATAGTGGTGGAACCATCATGGTATGGGCGGGTATTTGGATCGGCGGAAGAACTGAGTTGATTTAGATCAGAGGCAACCTCAACGCTCAAATTTATGCTGAGACGATTGTATCAGACGTCATCGTTCCTCTACAAGTGCAAATCGGTCCCTTATTTCAGTTAATGCATGATAATGCACGACCGCACACCGCAAGAGTTGTAAGACAGACTCTCGCCGCAGCTAACATCAATGTCCTGCCCTGGCCTGCTCAGTCGCCAGACTTGAACCCGATTGAGCATGCATGGGATATGCTACAGAGAAGAGCTCTGCCGAATATGGAGGGTATCCAGTCGCAAGAAGACCTTTTTTTGTTGTTGCAACGAACATGGGCGGCCATTCCACAGCGTGATTTGGATGAACTCATTTTGAGTATGCCAAACCGATGTTCTTGTGTTGTTAGTGTTCGCGGTAGAAACACGGATTATTAATTGTTTAAGTTACCCAATAAAATTTTAAAGAAAACGGTTATTTCAGTCTTTTTTTCGAACTTTTGTGTTAGTGGTTCAAATGTCAAAAATCCCTTTATTAGGAAAATGGCAAATTTCTTTATTAATGCAAAGGTGACTTGGTTTATCGTTACTGTGACAAACGAAAACACTTTATTTTATGAATCCTTAAAGAAAATTTTAATTAATATCAATCAGGAGAAAAGTTATTGCAAAAATATATGTTGATCCCTAGACACTTTTGGTGTGTGTATTATTATAATAAATCAAGTAATATGTGTTGTCATTCATCTAAGATACAGATATGTTTTCTGAAACTCAAACCTTAACTCTATAACAAACCCAAATCCTTTTCTTTGCAATTAACTTACCATAGGACCTACACCAAGTTTAATACGAGTGTTATTTGTTCCAGCTCAACATGCTGATGGGAGAGGAGCTAGCTCCACCCTCGACGACAAAACACTGACTGAAACGGTATAATTTTTTTACTAACTCAATGAATGGTGGTAGTTTAAATAATAGTAAGACGTCAATGATTTAAAGCAATATAGTTTGATGAGTGTAGGAACGACATAAATCAAATACTTAGTAATAAACAAAAAATAAGATGAAAAATGATGAATATATAATATGAGACAACATCCACACAAGGTCTTCAGGTCCCGAACTAGGCAGAGCCTGTACTACGGTAACCTGATGACTGATATACATACTTATATACATATACACACCCAGACACAGGTCAAACAGACATGTTCATGCACACAAATGTTTGACTTGTCCGGGGATCATACCCGGGACCAGCGGCTCAGAAGGCAGGATCGCTACCAACCAATTTAGTAATAATATGTACTATTGTCTGTCTTCAGCTAGTGGGAGCGTGTAGCCCACACACATATGCGGCGACCCTCCATCCCGGCGTGCATCAAGATGTTGAACCTCGGGAAGCAGCAGACTCACTAGAAGAAAATGCATTAGCAATATTTTTTTATGTGATACAAATGAATAAATTTTATTTATTTCTTTATTATTTATGTAGGTACACTAAACACTTAATAAAGTAAAATACATATAGATAAGAGCACAAAGGAACTGCACAAATCATTAGAAATTTCATGGAGAGAGTTGGAGGATGAGAAACATAGGCATGGTGTGTAAAACAGTAAGGAAGACTTAAATTAGACTATAGTAACCTACACATAGGTACTTGCATTATATTATCGCCTTAAAATAAACATGCATACAATGATAATATACATAGAATATAGAAACAAATACATGAATAATTAAAATAATTTTAATTTCTTGTTGGCCAGAGAGAAGCAATTTGTGTAGCACCCCTTACCTAGATGATATGCCTGAATATTTATGTTTATATTTGGTTAGTATCTTGCACTGTGGTTTATCTAGATGACGGGATACATGTGCTATTTACGTGTAGGTATATGTAATATTATGTAAACGAACAATACACCAATCACTGAAAACTTTCTTCGAAGTTATTCAATCTCACCTCTCAAGTAATATCCATTTGTTGAAAACAAAATTTAGGTATGTACATAATAATACTGACATTCAAAAAATGATTGGAATTGACAATCTAAAAGCATTGAAATAAATAGGTAGGTACTAATTATTGTCTCGTAATTCGAATACGAACAGACTTAGGGACGTGGTTGTCATTGTAATAACGAAAAAGAAACTCTTGGTACGTCTACCTACTAATGACAGCGTCTAACGCAATTGCGCGGCGTGATCACATCACGACGACGCTATACTCGTTGCCACGGCAACAGCACGCCAGCGAAGATAGCGTCTAACGCGCCTGCGCGGCGTGATCACTTCACGGGCACGCGATTCTCGTTGCCACGGCAACAGCACGCCAGCGAAGATAGCGTCTAACGCGCTTGCGCGGCGTGATCACTTCACGGCCACGCGATTCTTGTTGCCACGGCAACAGCCCGCCAGCGAAGTCAAGTGAGCCCGTGTCGGCGCTGCGGGAGTCTCTGTTTAGCTAGGTACCTATTAAATTTTAGTATTGACGATGATAATCTGATGGATATTCTTTTATTATTGGCAACGACAGATTAAGTAGACCTCTATGTATTGGACGTTGGTAAATAAGTAGGTACCTACCTACGTAGGTAGTAGGTAAGTAAGTAACATGGGCGCCGGGAGCGGGGTGCAAGACGGCGCAATTGCACTCTCCTGGCTTCAAAATTAAATACCTACCTATAGGTGTAAGACATTCGGAACTAAAAAAATATGCGAAAACGCCTCACAGAATATTAAAGCACTTAACGTAGGTACCTAGGTATTCGAGGCGAGGTCCTGAAATTTTCTTCTCAATTCTAGAGCTTTTGTGGATTATTCAACAAAGTACCGAAACTCCTATTTCCAAAAATCTAATCGGCCCTAGGCGGGGTGCTTACATTATCAAGCTCGCTTTGCTCGCTCTTATATCCTACATAGGTAGGTTACTCTTAATAATTGTTATGCTTTTCTGCATAAGTCGACCAAGTTACTCCTTGTGAAAAATGATCGAGCCCGCTTCGTTCATAATTACAAACAATGTCGATACTTACGCGTTTCTATTTTTGTAGCGGTCTTCAACTTATAATGTTTTATATTTTATTTACAGTTCCGTGCGTGGGCACTCGCGCCTAAGGCAAACAAAGAAAAAAACAGCATTGACTTTCTAACAGAATTTCTGTTTTGCTATTTTATTTTAAAACCATCAAAATAGTTTTGTTTAGCTACCTACTACTAGCTTTGAAATAATATAAAATGATCAATACAATTTTGATAAAAAATATTATTAAAATCTCGATTATGATTGTAAGTGTAATGCTTGGTCAATCCCTAGCATCAGTGGGATGACACTGACAGCTCACTCCACGCTCACTTCACCTAAGTATTCACGGTGAGATTTTAACAGAATCGACCGGCTGATGTATTTTTTAAATCACTAGTCCCATCTTAAAAGAATTTGAAAATAATGGAACTAATGTTGATTTTGTTATCACTAGCTATTCCACATTATTATTTTTGGCACTTATAGTTTTTTTTTTTTTTACTTTTTTAATTGCAGCTCCGACGACCTTCTAAAAACCGTAATGGATAGCGTTGAGTGGCCTATTGTGGGGCACTGGAATAAGGTACACAGTTCTGGTGGTGTCCTTTTTAATGTAAGGTAATGACCAACATGAATTAAGTAGGTATAAGGTACTAACATAGTTTTAACAATTTTATATGAAATTATGTTCTGAAATAATCAAATGATTGTAACTCGCCTGCAGTTTATTAATACTGTGTATTATAGTCCTTTTTGGCACTCGCCGACCGCTGCCGCGGCACGTTCGCTTCGCTCGCTCGGCTCGTGCGCTCGTGGTTCGCTGAACGAATATTTTGGTACTCATTCGATTCTTATATACTTAGGTACGAATAATTTCACCGTATTTCCAGAAACTCGTACATAATATAAGGTCCAATATCCTAACTCATATTTTAAGAGCGTGAGTTTGTTTTTTTGTTACGCTTTCACACTAAAACGGCTGAAAGGATTTGGATGAAATTTGGCACATAGGTAGACGGACATAAATGTTACTTTTCATCCTAGATCTCAGACAAAGTCGCTGGAAAGAGCTGGTTATCTATAAATAGTATTAGTCCGCACGTGCATATTTTTATCGCAGCGATTTTTTTTCACGGACTATATTTTCAACTCTCTATATTGAGCCGAGCGTTGCGAATCCAGCAGAGCGCAACGCAGCGAGTCAAAAAAACACAGTGTTGGATTTTCAACTCTCGGCGCTAAGTAGAGCGTTAATAATCCTGTGCGCTAAAAAAACCTTTTAGGTTATTTTTCATCCTGGATCGAAGACAAGGCCGCGGGCAACAGCTAGAAGGTAAAAAGAGGATTTGCAGTCTTCTTTTTTGTTATACCTAGTTGTAAATTGGTCTTTGTGATGGTCTTACTAACTAATGGTATCAAAAGCAGTGTGTAAAGTAACCGGCCGTAATTTGTAGATAGCGACCTATGCGCCGGACTGACTAACTAAATCTCTCTCTCTCTCTCTCTCTTTCTATCCTTCCAGGATGCCGTGGAAGTGGCGCAGTTTTGTGGCAAAAAAATCTCACATACTGTCGTGCCATGCATCGACACGACGAAGAAGAATATTACCATATTCTACTTCGTCGTCGTCATCAAATTTAAAAACGGCTTTTTAGAACGTCGTAGTCACTCATACCGTACTCGAGTCACTGGTTCTGTAGGAGTTACTGATATACTTGTACAATTCGGTGCATAACCAGCCTATAATATTCCCACTGCTGGGACACAGGCCTCCTCTTTCTGTGAGAGGGAGTGGGCAATAATCCACGGGCCCAGTCACATGTCTTCGAATTGTTGTTTGCCGGTTTCCTCACGATGTTTTCCTTCGCCGATTTGAGAGTAGTGGTGAAGAAATATTTTTTACACAAAGTAAAGTGCCTGCTTGGGTTCGAACCACCGACCTACAACTCTTAATTCGCGGCCGTAACCACTAGGCCACCACTGCTCTCCACAATTCGGTGATGATGACGGATGAATTCATACGAAAATGACATGGTACCCCTGGGTAATATTGCTTATAGCCACCTACAACTACAAACAAATTTATTTAGCATTAATATGTAGTTTCACACAGAATTCCATGTTACAAATTCATAACCTTTCAAAATACTTCAGTTCTCTTGTACTTGTGTAACCCTAAACTTTTGACAGTCGGACGATACGGTCCGATCTCGTCCGAATGTAATCACAACTAAGTATTAAGATAAGATAAGATATTTTTATTTGCATAAAACATGGTATAAGTACAAGGTGATAAAAAAAAACATTAGATCGGACATGTTTTGCTTAATACTAAAGCATGCAAACTTACTTACTAAAACTACTACTTACTTACTGAGAAATACGGTTTAAAATAATTATTTTTTGACGTGAATGAAATTTTACGGTTCATTTTGAGTGATATATTTTGTTATAATCCCGGGAAAACAATTTTAGTGATACCGATACCTTTTCTTGACATAAACTAACTATTAACCTCAAAGCTGTTATCTATAACTCTGTAGCGGTTACCACTGTTGGTTTATTATTTTCCCATAATTGAAAACTAATTGTATACACTACACACCGCACTGCTTCCTCATTTACTTAATATTCCTCGTTTGTCATGTCAACTGTCACATTGACGTTTCGTTCGTCATAGACAACAAACGAGGAATAATATCATTCTCTGTTGCTTACAATGACTAACATAATATACTTTAGTAGTAGGCTGGTAGGTAGTCAGATAGGAAACGCCGACCCCATCTAGTTTAAAAAAAAATATGATTGACGTGTAAAAGTGTTTGTTCAAACCTACTTACAGAAATAAGATCATTTATCATTTACAACTTTTACTTATTTACTATATTTACAACACACACAATATCTATAAACATATTTAACAAGCCTAACAATTATTTACACTCTACACCATTAATTGAGTTATGGACTTGGCATGTGAGAAATCGGAACGTGCTTTTGACCGTGAAGTGGATCACATCACATTTTATGATATTGGAAAAAATCGTACCTAGAGGCCAACGACCTCAGAGCTCGACCTTGCCCATTAGTCAAAACTAGGGGTAGGTATATAAGGTTCTGCGAATCAAACGCACTTTCCTTATTCCGCTCAAACTTCAAACCAGAATATCCTCTCAATTAGCTCTCATTGTGTACCAGTAAATATCTCTTTGTTCGTACAAGTTTGTCCTCAGTCTCTTAACGTGTTTTGTGTTGATTTATAAGAAAGTGCCGAGGTAGACAAGTGGTATAATTTCATATTAATCGTCAAAGTTTGAAAATTTGTGCCACCTAAGAATTTTCATATGAAATATTCTTAGGTGTTTGATATGAATTGAATGATTATTATTCAGTAAATATATCATTCCTACAGTCGCGAATCGCATATTGATTAACATAAGACGTAAAACAGAGCTGGAATTTGCAAAATATCAGAGGAAATTTTAATTTGGCAACCTACAACTGCGGAATCACTAAAACGGCTGAACGGATTTGGATGAAATTTGACAGTTGGGTAGACCATGACCCGGAAAAGGACATAGGCTACTTTTTATCTTGGATAGCAGGCGAAGTTGCGGGTAACAGATAGTAGTATATTTTTTATTTTAAAAACAAAACAAAAAGCTTTTTGGAAGCTAGTTTTCTCTCTCTAAAACTAATGTTTCTCTGTCTAGTCGGTAACCCCATGAGACAGTAAATAAGAGACCAAACAAAAATAAAGATTTTCTCCGAAGCGATAACCGTGATCAAGTGTCGAAAGAGATACTTACATCACTGCTCAATAATTCACTAAAGTACTAAATCACACACTATTGTTTATCAATACTCTCAACCCTCACTAAAAAGAAAACAAAGGCAGCTGTGTACGTAAACCGTTTACTCAAGAAAACGCTCTGATCAAGTAGGTACGTGAGTAATTTAAGTATCGTAAGCGGTACTTACACATGGCTACCCAAATACTATCCGATCCCTTTCCCAATAAAACTGAGAAAAATCCACGCTTACAATGTTTACCATAAGTACTTAAGTATATGCAAGCACTCACAAATGCAAAGAAAAGGATACCCGTTTGTATTATTTATGGGTATCAGTATATCAGTTTTGTACAGATGGCAAAAGGAAATAGTGGATATGTAGTCTACTAACTACAAAAAAAAGAGAGTGAGACGGAGTGTCTCTGGCATAGAATTGCTGTTGAAAACGTGTTGAAGTTGAAAAGCATAATAAGTCATTTAGCAAACGTAAGTGCCTGTACCAACAATCAATGTTAATTATAATTAATATTTTTCACCATCTTGGTGTATTCTTTTTTACGGCTAACATAAGTAGGCGATTTATCAAAGAACTAAGTTTGTGCTTAAATAAAAATGTTTGTGTATTGGCAGACCCTCAGGCGTGGATAGTCAAAATAAATAAATACATAATAATATGCTTGCACACTTATATACTCAGGTATTTAAAAAAAAAAATTGAATTGTAATCTCAGTCTCAATCTGTCAAAAAACCTTTAGGCTGGTATCACTCTCCACCGCGAAACCGCATTAGTTCCGCCATGACTTGTCCTTTGTACGAAAAGCGAAACAGAAGCGAAACTGCCTGTTCTGACGCACAGATTGGATTATGATTATATCTCTTTCCCGCGTGATTTCGCCGATTGTTCGCTATTTCGTTGAGGTGCCACGCCACGTTTGTTTCGCACGTATCTGTGGCAGTCGACTAGTTCATAAAGCGAAACTTCTGTTTTTTTTTGTAAAATAGATGTTGATTTTACGGAAAAACTAATCCTAAGAAGTACGAAGTAGTACACATATTTACGAAGTCAAAAGCGACGACATTTTACTCCGATTGCTACAATTCAACCGACATGATGTTGTAATGTTTCATAGCGGTATTCGTTAA
Source organism: Brachylomia viminalis (assembly GCA_937001585.2). Taxonomy (NCBI): domain Eukaryota; kingdom Metazoa; phylum Arthropoda; class Insecta; order Lepidoptera; family Noctuidae; genus Brachylomia; species Brachylomia viminalis. The sequence goes on along the minus strand of OW443303.2, from coordinate 5,601,989 downwards.
GCGGTTTCCCATAATTATTTTCGCGGCGGAGGTGTGCCAAAGCCCTTATTTTACCTATATTTTTGAAAAGTTTTTGACATTCATTGTCGTTCAGATGAGATTGCGACTTGATTGTGAACGTTTTATAAGTACAAGAATAGTACCTACTTCTGCGTATATTTTATCGCCTGCACACTTAACTGTTTCTCTCAGTCTACCTACACATAAATTCCAATTTCCAACGAATGTAGTCTGTATCAAGTAACATCAAATATCATAAGTGATGCTACAAATACTACGATTATCTAAAAAGAAGAAACTACCACTATTTCAGTGCTGAGGAAAGTCCCTTCATACGTACATACAAGGCTTTTCCATTACGGTTCGAGACGAGAGTCAAGTGAGTTCACGATTAAGTGCAAATGAATGTTGCCACGCGAAACGGTATTAGGTGATTTTGTTTAAATGTTTATTTTTGAAAAGTTTTGAGGTTAACACCCTTGTTCATGGACGTTATTAAGGCTTTATAAGCTTTATTGCTCATTACACAGTGGGTGCTAGAAGACGGGAGTCATCACCGAAGCAGTTCTAGGAAACGTTCTTCTTCGTCGTCGTATCGATGATTCCAAATTATGAGGAACGCTGGTGTGATGATTTTGACTCGAACCTGAGTCCACCCCGATTGCCCGGAGAAGGCAAAACTCGAAGAAATTTGTATAAGCATGGGTAAACTTTTGCCCAGCAGTGGGACAATATAGGTTGTAACAAAAAAAGGCATTATTGCTGCAATAAAACTTTTACTCACAAAGTTATGCTAGTGCCATAACTTTATCTAAACATATTTTAGAATTGGAACGCGAAACATGTAAGTACCTACTAATGAATATATTTCCGTTTCATATGACGAAATATTAAAAATATTGAAATATATAAACGATTTGACTCCAAAAAAAAGCTATACCTGTAACCAACCTTGTAGTCAATCTAACTTCAACATACATAAACAAACATTTGTTAGTCCTCTTTCCCATGTACCCAAACAAAATCAAATAACGTAACCCACATCGGCAACCTCGGCATTCTCCGCCGAACATCGGGAATCCATTGAGACAATATCCATACAATTTGGAAGAACAGCAATCAGAATCCGAAGGTATTTGAGGGATTGTCCAAGCATTGTTCAATAATGACTTTCTGCGGTGCAATCTCGCATACCGATTGAACGGACGGTCAAAGTGGACTAGTGATGGGACGTAGTCGATATTAACATTTACGATTTATTTGACTGACCGGTTGGCGCAGTTGGTAGCGACCCTTCCTTCTGAGCCGCTGGTCCCGGGTTCAATCCCCGGACAAGTCAAACATTTGTGTGCATGAACATGTCTGTTTGACCTGTGTCTGTGTGTGTATATGTATATAAGTATATATATCAGTCATCAGGTTACCCTACGGTAACCTGATGACTGATAATATGAGACAACATCCACACAAGGTCTTCAGGGCCCGAACTAGGTACAACCTGTACTACTACAGGTTGTACCTAGTTCGGGCCCTGAAGACCTTGTGTGGATGTTGTCTCATATTATTATTATTATTATTGATTGTACTGTCACTGACTTGGTCTTATGTAAAGTTTATATTGCGTTCCAGAATAGTTTCGGAAGTAATATCTTGCAGCTGCTCAAGATACGGTGGCTATTGAGGAAGCGGGCCGAGCGAAGGCTTGAGGCGTCGAGATTACTCAATCAAACTCAAACTCAAACTCAAAGCATTTATTTCAATTAAACCATTTACAGGCACTTTTGAATTGTCAAGTGGTCGGTCAGTCAGAAATATGAAGCTAGTTGCCCATTCCAAAGCGTAGTAGGTACCTATGGAGAAGAACGGGCAAGAAACTCCATGGACACTCTTTTAAATTATATTGTTACATAAATATTAGTTACATCATTAATCTTGTATATAGGTATAATTATATGTGAGAACGATGTAAATAAGACGTACACATTGAGTGTCCAGTGTACAGCAAATATAAATTCAAACAAAACAATCCATAATAAAATAATTAAAAATAAGCCGTGGTGGCTAAGAGATGACCAGTCCCAACTGACAGCGCCCGTTCACGAACATGACGCATGGATCAGCACCATTCAGCTCAACCATTTTGAAGGGAGCTAAATGATCCAACACACGCGCCACCGTCAGCGAGACATTTGAGTGAGCATGACATCTATCAGCCGCCAGGACACATTCAAGTCAATGAAAGACATTACCCGGTAAATGGTAGCTCGATAGTACATAGTACTCACACTTGTCCTATGCAATTATATAATACAAAGGAGATTGAGTTTATACAAAGCAAAGGTAGTCTTACAATCTTCAGCAGCTCCAACAGTATTTTCAAATGTTAATCAATTAGTTGTGGTTGTGGAGCAGGACCAGCATTGAGCCAGGCATTTTTATCAGCGATATAATCCCCCAACTTATAATATGCCTGGCTGCATAGTGTGCGTTTTATACAAACTTTGAATTTCGTCTCATTCAGTTGAAGTATGTGGGGAGGTATTTTATTGTAACATTTTAAACAGTACCCCATGAAAGATGAGTCCACTTTAGCCAGTCTGAAACCTGGTTGAACTAATAGGTCCCTATTTCTGGTACTATAATTATGTCTATCACCTCTTTTAGTAAAAAGATGTACATTTTTTCTTACGTACATGATGTTTTCATAGATATATTGACAAGGTACCGTCAAGATCTTAATAACCTTAAACAGTTCCCTTAGAGAATCGCGCCTGCGGAGATTATATATGGCTCTGATGGCTCTTTTCTGCAGAATAAAAATAGAATCGACGTCTGCAGCCCGTCCCCAAAGTAAAATACCGTAAGACATGATACTATGAAAGTAACTAAAATAGACTAACCTCGCGGTATCTACATCGGTAAATTGACGGATTTTTCTGACAGCATATGCTGCTGAACTTAGCCGTCCCGCCAGAGATGTTAAATGAGAACCCCATTGAAGCCTCGAGTCGAGCGTGATCCCCAGGAAAACAGTTTTATCGACGAATTCTAGTTTCTCTTGATTCAATACTATCTCACAATCACTACTTTTGACATTAGGTAAAGAAAATCGTATACACTTAGTTTTTTTCCCATTTAATACTAAATTATTAGCAGTGAACCAATTATGGACCTGCATTAGGGCGTTATTAACGTCGTCAAAATTTGTAGCACTTCTTTCTACCTTAAAAATTAAAGAAGTATCGTCAGCAAATAACACCATTTGTGGTTGATTTTTTAATAAATGGAGTAGATCATTAATATGCACTAAAAAGAGGAAAGGACAAAATATCGAGCCTTGTGGAACTCCCATTTCTACTTTTAAACTAAGTGAATTGACACCATTTATTTGAACTTGCTGCTGCCTATCCTTTAAATAAGATTTTACTAGACTGAGCGCAAGTATTCCAAGTCCATAATGCTCAAGTTTCAAGAGCATGGTTTCGTGATCGACGCAATCAAATGCCTTGGAGAGGTCACAAAAGATTCCTATGGCGTCTTGGGCCTCTTCCCACGCCGTAAATATGTGTTTTAATAAGGTGACCCCAGCGTCAGTCGTACAACGTCCCTTGGTGAAACCATACTGTTGATTGTGTAAGATTTTATTTGTGTTAAAATGAATGAGCATTTGATTAAGCATTACCTTTTCAAATACCTTGCTGAAAACTGGCAACACGGATACGGGTCTATAATTATTGGTGTCTTTGCTGTCCCCGGATTTGAAAAGTGGTATTACCTTACTGTATTTCATTAAATCCGGGAAGACTCCTTGATCCACACACAAATTAAATATGAAGGCTAAGTAAGGCGCTATAGTGTCAATTATGGATGTACAGACTTTAATGGACATTCCCCAAAGATCTTCAGTCAATTTGATCTTGATTTGCTTAAAAGCTTTTATTACTGTTATGGGGTTAATATGCTTAAAGTTAAATTCAATCGGGCAGACCGAAACGTTCGCCCTTACTAAATCAAAAGCGAGCGTGGGCGAGGAATTTAAAGTGTCAGTAGTTTTAATTGGGATACTGGTAAAGAAATTTACAAATTCTTGAGCAACTTCTTTGCTATCGCAAATGAGACCACGTGTCGTCTCCAGTGTATAATCAGAATTATGCTTTTTGTTCCTGTTCGTTTCATTATTGATAATTTTCCAAACAGTCTTTATTTTATTGTCTGCTGATTTGACCTTGTTGCTAATGTACGAGGCTTTGGCTGCCTTACAAGTGTTCTTAAAAATTTTAGAGTAAGTAGCAACATACTTATTAAAAGTTTCCGTGTTAATATAAGGCTTAAGGCCATATAGCTCAAAAAGTATTTCCCTACTTTTCCTAAGTCCTTTAGTTGCCCAGTCACTAAATAAAAACTTAGGGCAGATACTTTTAGTGCTCTTCTTAAAAGAATAATTGAACTCTGTTTGGACTACCGAAAAGAATTCTTTATACAAAATGTTAACATTGTTCATTGTAAGGTCCTGATTACTCAACTTACAAATTAAACTGTTATTAAAATTATTTAAATTAACAGATGTTATTGGTCTGGATTGTATCTGCAGTTTTTGTATTATGATGTTGGACTCAAAAGTTACGGTTTGACCGCTGTGATCGGAAGGGAGATAATTAACGATGGCTTTATCTAAATAGTCGCAGCAACAAAATACATTATCAATGCATGTAGCTGTAGTTGTAGTTATTCGGGTTGGTTCTACAAACACATTTGACAAATTAAATGATTTAAACAAATTTAATAATCTACTGGTATTTGAATTATTTTCTAAAATATTAATGTTAAAGTCACCACAGATAATTACTGATTTATTGCCATTTATTGCCAGCAGAATAAACGGCTAATTACTATTGCAAGCTTGTTGAGATTTTTCTGAAATTTGGTTCCAAGCAAACAGATGGATACAATTAATTTGACCACAGGGCGCAGCTATCTGCTGCTTTACTAATGAACTAACTACACATCATGTAAAGAAAGTATTGTACGCACAGATAAATAAACTAACTAATATTTATTTATATTGTTATTATGTATCATCATCATCTTGCTGACTATGGTTTTGTTATTGTTATTAGTAATTAACTGTTTCTCTAATTTACTTCGAAGGTCCTAGTTTATCATTTGTGGCTACAAGTTACAGCTACATATATAAACATAATGCAGCATTGCGTTATGTAAGCGGGCACGCCCTTTACGCCTGGAGGCTTTTTATTATGTATTAAGTTCTGTTTACGTTTTTATTATTTATTTCTGCTTGAGTATAGTTTTAAATATTGGCGTGTGCTAGCTGACATATGGCAAATAATTTTAATGTTTTTGTGTTTCGTAATGTTTATTATGTTATTCGTAATGTTAATTAATTATTATAATGTTCTTATTGCTGTATAGAATCCAGTTCTTCTAACTGAACAGACAGCAGTGCTCCTGGGGAGTTTGTTCCGCCACTTCTTCTTCCCAGCTAAAGCACTAGGGAGTGGTGAAGGGCGGGCGTTTTGTGGGGACTGTCTTATGTGATTTTGACGTTCAAAAAGTGCTGATTCTCAGTCCAGCCTCAGAGTTTGTATAATGTCATAAGAAACGTTAACAGCTAAATGAACAAAAAAATTAAAAATGGTTTATTATTTTTGAGAAATGTATTACTCAACAACTAGTGATTGGGTACTCCTAAATAGAACAAAAGAATGGTGTATTTTACAAAAATGTCCTTCACGGTGTTATTACTATCATGCAAAACCATGATAAGATGTAATAATAGTTTATTAGGTAATACACAATTGCAACGGGTTTCTGAAGCACTATTGTGCACCTATAGAGGATTTCGTGCATTGTTTGCAACTCATGATTATAACAGACACGTTCGATATAACTAATGCCGTTTCGATATCCAATTTCTCAATAATATCCCAACAACACTATTATGCTAATATCTCACGTATCCAGGGTAAAATTCAGTACTATTGCAGCCACTAATTCCAGTAATTAATCAAACTCTACGTATGTTGCGAATGTATGATAAGAATGGGTGTGGCCACTAATTACACTATCGATAACTAATAACAGTAGTAGTATTAATAACACTAATTATTATTAGTAATTAATCTGCAATAGAAGGAAATTATGTTAGGCTTTCAATTGTTGTACATTTGGGGACGCTGTAAACGTCTTACTCGTAGAGCAAGGCATAGAAGTTCTCGGAAAGGATTACACTGATAAGTTGATAACGCTCTCAGACCGAACTGCACAAATTATATTCGAACGCAATGTGAATTGTTACTGAATAAATACATTGAATTGAATTGAAAAATACAAGCAAGCGCTTTCCATCACCGCAACCATTCAGCAAGACCCACTCTGAACATCGATTAGCAAGATGCACCTTCGAACACTGCAGTAACCTAACTACTTGGGAGTCACCCTTGACAGAGCGCTGACATTTAAGAACCATTGTCTCAAAACTATGAAAAAAGTCGGTTCCCGTAACAACTTGCTCAGGCGCCTAACCTCAACCACCTGGGGTACTTCACCACAGGTATTCCGGACTACTGGCCTAGCACTCTGCTTCACTGCGGGTGAATATGCGTGCCCAGTGTGGCATCTTTCCGTTCACGCCAAGGAAGTAGATACTGCTCGAAAACGAAACTTGCCGATCGATTACGGACTGCCTGAAACCGACCCCGGTCAGCGCACTATATCCCACATCTAGCATAGCACCACCACAAGTCCAAAGAAAAGTAAAAAGCGCAATGAAGAAAAATAAACAGGAATCTGATACTAGACACCCACTAACTGGCGCACAACTACTATCGCAACGGCTAAAAAGCAGGCACAGCTTATAAAAATCGACAGCGTCTCTACCAGGAAACCCGGCAGACGCCCGTTTCAATCTGTGGTAGGATACTTTTCCCCCTTCCACTTACTATCTACCACCAAAGGAGCATCAACCTGCATGGTGTAACCTTTCGTGGTCCATTTGGAAGTCCCTGAACCGTCTCCAAGCACGAGTAGGAAGATGTAACTCCAGCCTGGAAATCTGGGGATACCTCGACGAAACGTGAGCAGGGTCTGGATGTGTCCCAAAACTTGCAATCAAGGCACCTCTGCCCTGCCACTGACGACACTCTATCGAAGTGGCGAAGTTTTGGGCCAACAAGATCTGAGAATATTCGTACCAGCGACACAAAGAGTTGTTGTAATTATTATTATTTATTGTTAGTTTATTGTTCGCTGATTTATTACACAAACTATTTTGTGATGCATATTGACCTTGATTTTGGATGACCATAACATGACCACAATGATTCTGAATAAGAAGTCAGCAAGCATGCATTACCATTGACTTTATGTCAGTGACAAAAATATTATAAACGATTTATCGATATATCTTGCACATCACTGTCCCAAAAAGCAAATAACAGGGGTATGAGGGACATTCCCCGAAGTTTTTCGTTCAAGAGGAAGCGATTCGTAGCTTGACTTCATTTCTCCCATTCTTCTCACAGAGATCATTTGTCAAAGTTGTTCCAACCAATGTTCTTTTTGGAGTGTTTTCATTTAAAACTGGGGCTTCGCGTTTGCAAACTGTGGTTGAAGTACCTTGAGAAAAGTTTGACGTTTGTTGTAGTGAAAACTACGTTTTGAAGCTTGAGTAGTTTCAAAGCTACAGCATTATAGCGTTGCAGTATGCTGAGATTACAAAGAGAGATGAGATGACATTATTTTGTCATCAAACAATCCTTACTGAGCAAGCGTGGTGGATTATGGCCCATTCTCTCTCAAAGAGAGGAGGCCTGAGTCCTATCAGTGGAAACATTACAGCCTGAAGACGTTTAAGTTGACAGGCAAAGTATTATGATAATAATAAAAACTGACTTCTTCACTTAACCAAGGGGTAAAAGTTTAGCTCAAAACTTACAAAGCAAAAATAAAATCCGACTCCATAGGTACGACTTCCGATGAAACACGAACTCATACGAACGATACTCGAAGTGAAATATCGCCTAGGTAACCATCCACAGGTTGTTTTATATGTCGCCATTCGCACCGCAGTTTCGCGGCATATCTTACACGTCATAAAAAGCTATAAAAAGTTCCTTTCATACTGGGTATGCTATATTATACATACGTGTATTATTTTGTTGTAACTCTAGGTCTATGTGGCTTCTGCTTATATTAAAGAAACAGTCATTCTTGTCCCGGAAAATACGTAGGAATTTATTCGGAAAACTTGGATGTCGTAAAAGGACTAAAATGACGTCAGAGGGTCGTCCAATAGTAGGCATATCCATCACTTACCCTCCTTTTGCCGTTTCGCATTTGGACTCAACCGTGGCTTCTAAACATGGGTCCACTTCTGAATGGCAGGCCCACACCCAGCAGTGGATGGCACCAGGCTAGCATCTCTATACCTGTACATATATGTACATATGTATTAGGAATTAATGTCGCTTTTCGTGTCTGCCTGTGTGACCGCGTCGTTCTTCTAAACAACGCGACAGATTTAGATGCGATGTTCACCGTCATTTAGAGTTTATTCCGGAAGGTTTCTTTGCATACTTTTACAAGTATATATATCACATAATTAACTTACTGCTCACATACCGCTTTCTCCCGTCGACATTTTGGATTTCTTGGAAACTACTTGTATAATAAAATTAACGTAATTCTGTCAATGTATGCCCGCCCTACAAAAACAGTGTTGCAAAAAAATCCTCGCAACCTACACAGAAACTCGTTACAGAAATATGGACAATGATACCACGGAGCAATTACTCATTGTTCCTTCGTAATATTTAATTATTTCGGGTTCTTGACTAACAAACAACCCAATCAGTTACACTCCCACTATCATTCCACCTCTTTTTACACTTCACCTACACACGCTACAGATACCAGATTGTTTTTTTTTCTTATTTTTTTTTTGGTTAATTAATTTAAACATGTCTATATTTCCTTTCATCAATAAATAATTTGTCTAGAGTTTGATTAATCACCATTGTAATGTTAATAGATTTAATTCGGGGTGAGAGCCTGGTGATCTGTCACACAGGGTATCCTAGTGTGAACGCCAGTCTCTCACAAAGGATCATATTTTATGCATTTTCGTCAAAACGATATAATTCTTGTCTCTATGACTGTAACTATGTGAACCTTTGTGAAGAGAGAAAAAATAAAGATTATTATAAGATTATGATTACTTACTTGTTTCTCGTTGCTTCGTTTTTTATTATTTTTATCTTTTGTGATTTAGTCATTTTATTCTACGTGCATCGTCTTCACATCGTATAATTGATGTATACAAAATATTGTAAAACATTTTAAAAGAGCAGGTAACGGTGGAGTTTCTTGCCTATTCTTCTCCATAAACTATCTCTTGGAATAGAATACATTTATTAATTAATACATTCTTGACTAGAATCAATAATTGATTCTAATCAAGAATTTCTTAATTAATTATATTATCCTCTCGGCCTAAAGGAGAGCCTCCAGCATAAACAGACTGCTGACGTCCCCGAAGATAAGAGGAAAACACTTCAGTACCTCCGGAGAGACCATAAGATAGGAAAGGATGTATAAAAGGACTTCGCGACTGACGGTATTAAAAGCATTGGAAATCTCAATCTAAGACTGTAACTTTAGTGTCTTCCATTCCCCGCCTTATATCGTCGGTCACTTTAAGGAGAGCTGTAACGGTACTGTGCCCTGGCCTGAAACCGGATTGAAATGGACTGATGAGAGAGTTGTGGTGAATAAAGTGGGAGAATTGTTTGTGAACGCTGGCCTCGAGCACTTTAGATAGAAAAGGAAGGATGGAAATTGGGCGAAAGTGACTAGGAAGAGAGGGATTGGATATTTTAGGCAGGGGCCGAACAAGGGCTTTACGCCACAGAGAAGGGAAGACACCAGTGTAAAGGGAAAAATTTATGATGTGGGAGATTGCAGGGAGTAGTTGATCAAGAGCCGTCACGATCATATGGCGGCTAATATTATCGCAGCCCACGGCTTTGGATTTAATGGACAGGATAATCTATTTGATCTCTACCGGGTCGACTGGGGTGAAGACAAAGGGGTTGATACTGGGACGCATCAGACCAGCAAGGTAGTCGAGAGTTTGACATTTGGTTAGACTATCTAGATTTGGAACAGTGGAGAAATGGCGATTGATTCTTTTAGGATATATTTGTCTCCGGAGACTTGAGCGTTAATGATGATACTATATACTTGGTCCGGTGTGTACAAAACTTTGTTTTTCAGAGCTGTTTCAATACATGCGTGCATGGAGTCGCCTTCATTTTGGCTATGCCCACCAACAAAAAACCGATGGGTAATGTCAATTTGAAGAGTCATTACAATGTAAAGATACAATGCAAAAATGTATCTGTTTTTATTCTGGCCATAACAACCATCAGAGTAAAATATAATTTTGCGTATACCTTTTTCGTGTACGGTCTTGACAAATTGAAACAAGCAACTCCCTATTTTGATGCACTCTTTTTTCCGATTTGAGCTTGCCAAACGTAGCAGAACCCTAGTTTGTTTAGAGCGTCAAAAACTGTAAAATTATAAATCGGGTATTTACGTTTGTAGTGGAAAATTGACACTTCAGACTGTGGTACATTCAAAACTTTTTCTAAATCAAAAATGGCCACAACGGTGTCATATTTGTGTTTCTTTTTCTTCTTTTTTAATTTCACGAACTCTTTCTTTTTTTTTTCATTGCAATAGGCATAACCGAACACGGTACATATCCTTACAGGTTAAGAAAACGAGCGCGGTGTATTGGTAATAGTCTATTTATGTTTAGATAATATTATATTATAACTTACACGAATAATATCGTAATATCAATATAGAAAAGGGTTGTGTAAGGAGCCACTCGACAATGAATGTAGCTGGAAATCGATTTTTCTTAATAAAACCCCGAATAAGCCTGTACTAGAACTTACTTAAATAGAAAACTATTTACCCGAATAATATCGCAAAAATGTTTACTGTCAAATCATATTGATATTTTTTTTTCGTAAAGATCTAAAACCATATTATTCGTTTAAATACATTTTAATGAATTTTTTATGGAATATACGCGTAGTTTTTCATATCTTCGTAAATAAAGATCGAAAAATTCTGAAAAAAATGACATGGTGTATTTTAACTTCTAGATACCGACAAACGCATAACATGAAAAACCCCGTAATAGGTCATTACCGGATTATTCGCGGGGGACGTCGAATTCTATTTTAATGTAAATGTTGACGTTCAAAAGTGCCTTTTATGCATTGAGATAAAATATACGCTAGTAATAATAGTTCTATGCTTTTATGTGCCTATTTGTAACAAGTGCTATGACTTTGTATTACTTTAATATTAAAGTTACATTCGTTCGTAATAAATTCATCTCGATGTTTTGTCAAGTCGTAAAACCATGCGGGGGCCGATCGCTAGTGTACCTAGTATCTGTTAACGACCTTGTGTATTAATAGGTATAAAGTCAACAATGATCTGCTTAAAATAGCAATTAATGGACATTATTAACTGAAATTCCGCCTAAGATGCAAGGTTTCAGAATCCTATAAGTTTATTTACGACCAATTTATTAATACAAGCGTTCCCAAAAGATAACACCATATGGGTAAAGTTTACCTGTAAAATAGGCCAAGCGAGCATGACCCTTTGGCTAAGGAAGCTTGATAATAGCCCTTTGAATTTCCTGTATCGTGGGGTACACACACACGGTACAAACACTGTGTATTGAAACGGATATCTGTGAGCTAATATTTGCTTTGGTGTGGGAAACAAAACCATAAACGGGGTAAAAGGTAGTCGTTCTGGAGGTTTTGCCCTTCGAGTTGGCATAAGAACGTAGAACGAGCTTGTCCAAGGAAGTAAGTACTACCAGCACATAACTGTCGCTAAGCAGCGTTGTTGTTTTCCAGTTTGAAGGGTGCGGTCCACATCGTGTGTATGCCGGTGTAATTACAACCATGCAAGATATGTCAGCTTAGCTTTTAAGAAGGCCACGTAGGAGATCCGGGACGAACTGGATAGGTTCCGTCCAAACTGGAGGGTGGACACGGGGGGTCGAAAATATGGAAGGCGTGGAGAGAAGCCTATGCTTACACCCTATTTTTCTACTCTGCGAAGTCTCACTGGACAGAGCAGGCTAGAAAAAAAGGCAACGCAACCGCGATGGCTGTTTATGAGTGGCGGTGACAGCTCCAATAATATTTAAAAGTCAATATTTACTTAAAACCACGTGACTGGTTGACTGACTAGCAGGAACTGTAGACATCTTCACCCTCGTATATCAGCACAAACTATATGAGAACTGCGTGTGTCTTGATTAAATAAAACTAGCTAGTCAGCAGTAAGGTAAGTAGCTAGACTGACTGTCCAAGGTGCGCCGTACATCTTTCTCATATGTATAAGTTCAACATGAATGATGTAACCAATATTTTATAACCATATTTTGATTTAAAAGAGTGTCCGTGGAGTTTTTTGCCCGTTCTTCTCCATAGGTACCTAATACGCTTTGGAATGGGCGACTAGCTTCATATTTCTGACTGACACCAATGTGCCTGTAATTGGTTTATTTAAAGAGGTATGAGGAACAGGGTATAAAGTATAGTTCACTCATACCCATATTAAAGGGAGGGTCCTCCGACCAGACGGGTGTCGTGTCTGGTGGGCAACTACCCAACGATTGATCTCAGGACGTTGGTCATATGCTAGTTGCGCGGTAAACTCTGCTTGCGCGATGCAGGATTTTGCGTGACGTCAGTGTGATGCGTAGTTTGCATGTGGCGATGTAGATAAAGCTACAATTCTAAATAAATGCTTCGAATTTGAGTTTTATATCACCACTCATGCAATACACCTCAATCAGATAAACTTCCCTAAAAGGTTGCCATTAGTATTATTTTCTAGCAGTCTCCATTTCCTCGGTTCTATTTCGTTTATTTCACGAGCTCTTTGCGAAATTGAAAATTCTTGTTGCTTTTTGACGTCAGACATAGTCACGAACACTCTTGAACTCAGTTCGTAGTTATATATTTTATAGCTTAATATGTCATCACATCTGTGTTTACCTCAGAGGTAAGCAGAAGGTAGAATTTTATGGCATATTTACAGTTTGCCAAGTAGGGGCAAGCCCATTGTCATTAATTAACTAATGGATGAAGGACGCTTTTATATGTATTTATCCAGTCGTTATACATAATGGCAACAGGAATTAACTAAACGGTTATCCGTTCAAGTTAACACAACTTAGTTATAATATTGTTCTTCAGAAGTTAAAGTCACCAAGCTGCACTTATAAGTTCAAGAACTCTAGTTAATAACTTAGTTTCAATAACAAAACTTTGTCAGTTCAACGATTATCTTGCAGTTAAAATTAAAAATAATCGTTTTCTTTTATCTGAAAAGGTCTTTTCGCTTTTCTCATGCGAAGAATGAGTTCAGCGTTACGTTTGATTTATGCGTTTTTAAGATTTCAGGCTACCTTTGTAATTCTAGAGTATCTCAGGTTGTTTATTTGTGACCAGAAGTCACTGCGGTGTGGCAGATTTTATAAAATACTCGTATAATAGTAAAGCGGCACATTGAAACTTGCTGCTGCATATTGGTAAGCGACAAAGTAAAATCTACGGTCGTCACACAATCGTCTTCTTCAATGTCCCACTCACCGCACAGACTTCATTCACTCTTCTTTCTTCGTTCAATCTATCTCGCTTCCCCAGGAAATCAGGATGGCAACCAACCGATTATCCTTTAAAACTAAAGTTCGCGAGGACATTCGCAAGAAGCTGGCAGTATCGTTACAACGGTAATGTTTTCTCATTGTTTGTCCTATTTGTTTTTAGTATATTCGTGTATTTATCAGCATTTATTTGTGCTTATATTTATATATAATTGGGTATATGTATTATATTCCTAATTAACTTATGCGTGTCTTTATATTTAAAAATATTTATTCCTAAATTATCATTATAAATTGCACCTTCCACTGTTTGTCTCTGCATCACCCAAAGGTTGACTGGTAGAAAATGCCTATGGCATTAAGTCGGCCTCTGTACATTTGTGTGCTTAAAGTGTTAAATAAATAAAATAAACATACCTATAGGTAAACCAATCTAATTTATTGTTCTGTTGTCTATTCCTTCCTATCTACGTTCATCATCCTCCTTTCACAAAATGCCCCCATTCAACCTGAAAATAAACTAATTGACAAACTCGCAAACTTAAATAACTCTTTGAATGGTTTATAATGAAGTCATTCCTCAAAGGTCCTCACTGATTCTATGGGCCTAGGAGACAATGGTGACCACGGCGGTACACGATGGTCACCACAATCGTAGCCAGGAGATTGTCAACGAACAATGGTTGGTGGAAAACGTAAGCTTATTGAGATGGCAGGACAAAAACCGGGATGGTTGGGATTTGAGATGGTTAGTTTCTGTTTTGTGAAGATAGATGGGGCTGTATTTAATTAATATAGTGCATTTAGTTATGACTATAGGGTAGGTGAGCTTGCACTCTGGCGAAATTAGAGCACAAACTCAAAGTTTCAAGTTGTTTGAGTCTAAACCCAGTGCTATTAATTTAGCAAAACGTAGAAAGACGAGTAGCTACATGAGTACCTACCTAGGCAAGTAGGTACAGATTTCACTGAATTCTCTCAAACTTGAACTAGTCCAAAGTATTTATCAGAATGGCGACACACGTTACCAATTGTTGTTATACATGATGAACTTATAAATAAATATATAATGCACAAAAACCATTGATGACAAGTTAAGAGAAACCATGATACCAACTGTCTTACGTCGTGTTGTGTTATTTTATTATTATTAATTATAAACATATTTTTTAGATCTCACTACTAATGTTTTTTAACAAAATCATGAATAAAACTCAATTTCATAACGGTGCCAGTCTTCACGTTTCCGGATGACAGCGATGCGACCGACTACTTCGACCTCAGTATGTCGATTCTGTAAAAATGTGACCGTGAAGTGAACACTTAGGTGAAGTGAGCTGTCAGTGCCATCCCACTGATGCTAGGGATTTACCAAGCATTACATTTACAATGATAATCTGTTGATCATTTTATATTATTTCAAGGCTAGTAAAGTGGCTACAAATTACTATTTACGGTTTTTTTTTTAATAAAACAGCAATTCAGTTAGAAACTCAAATAAGTTATTTTATTTTGATTTCCTAAACTAGTTTCCGACTGAATTTCTGTGTTGCTGTTTTATAAAAAAAAACACTAAATAATAATATTAAGACACTTATATACCTACTAGATTAGAAATAATATAAAATGATCAACAGAACTAACATTAAAAAATATAATTAAAATCTCGATTATGATTGTAAATGTAATGCTTGGTCAATCCCTAGCATCAGTGGGATGACACGGACAGCTCACTCCACGCTCACTTCACCTAAGTGTTCACGGTGAGATGGTTACAGAATCGCAATGCAGATCACTGAGACTTCGACGGTGCCTTTTGTTTATTTTATTTATTTGTATACAGGGCGGCAGAGACATCGACTCGAGTCGACATCGAGTCGTCAGTTAGTTAGTCATTTAATTTACTACCTAGTGTAAATATGTATACTCTAAAGGTTTAGGTAGTTAAAAAAAGGTAAATAAATAGTAAATAGGGTTTTTTTTATACTTGACACTTTCTTGTTTAAAAATACGTTATAACAAAATTAAATTTATTTTCGATCACAGGATATTTTCCTCTTTTATTATAGTATGTTAAACTTTTATCATTTATTCTTAAACTACTCTTCGTAGATGTAACTGCTTGAGCACAATTTTTTACTTCGATTTATTATAATGATATAATATTTTGTAATCTGTCCATTGTAAAGATCCCGAAAAGAGAGGTTCCCAAACCTTTAAAAAAAAAAAAGACAACGAATTAGATAACGTTGCTAAATTGAAGAGTACAACAAAATGGTGTCACAGTATTGCGCCTGCCATCATATCACTGTGAGCTCAATCCAATTCAGTTAATATGGGCTCAAGTTTAGGGGTTTGTAGCCGAGATAAATAAAACTTTTTAAATGGCTGACCTAAAAATTCTTTTGCCAGAGGCTTTAGCTAATTTGACTGATGAGAATTGGAAAAATTGCGAGGGTCATGTAATAAAAAAAGAACACAAAATGTTTAAATTAGACAAAATAATTGATGATACCACTAAACGCTATATTATTAATGTGACAGATAGTTCATCAGATTCAGAATAGAGCCTATTAATATGTGACTTTAAATAATATGATTTTAACATCTATACATATAATAAAATGGTAGGAAAGTCAAAACTGTACATTGAATATTTTTTTAAAAGAATACTTGGGATGTGATCTACAATCGATACCGAAGCCAAAAATATAGTTTTTAGAATTTTTGTCTGTTTATCTGTTTGTCTGTAAGTCCGGGATAAACTGAAAAAGTACTGCATGGATTTACTTCAAATTTGGCACGAATATTATAAAGAAGTCGGGTCAACATATAGGCTACATATTATCACGCTATCACCGACGGGGAACGAGCAATGAACCTTTATTTCTTCAACGCATTCTGTAACAACGTGTAATCTAACGACGCATATTTGAATGTTGTTATTATGTTAACCATGCTATAAGCTAGCTTCACACTATAAAAATCATGCAATATAAGTAACTTAGGCCGATAAAAATAATTAAATTAATATAGGTAGTACCAATTACCAAAAACCACACTAAAACCTCTAGAGATCGCCCACAGATCTATACTTAAAGTTGCAACCTTTAGGCCTATACGTTTCCCTACTACCGAATTGTACAAAACCTGCAACCTACTCAATGTAAGACAGCAGTTTATCTTACACACAATTTTATTGCAACACTCAAAAACACCCTATATAAAAATAAATAGACGCCGCAAAAATAATATCTGCCCTTCTCCGCCGGTCCGAAAAAAGTTTATAAAAAAATTCTTCCCCTACCTTGGTCCGTCACTTTATAATAAAATCAATGAAAAACAAACAATTTACGGATCTACTATATTTAACTGCAAGAAGACCGCCCGCGTGTTCCTATCTACTCTAAATTATGAAGAAACCGAAGACTTCCTGAGGTAACCACCCTCACTAATAAAACACCCTCACACACACACACACACACACACACACATACACACACGCACGCACTCACACACACACTCACATACCTACACACTAAATCTACATCTTTACAATGGCTTTCATTTACCTTTATTTTTGCATGCATGTTATTGTTACCGGGATAATTATACCTAATTATTAAATGTACTACGTCATGAGACCCCTATATGTATATTGTATAAACGGGATCAGTCCTGTCTCTCCTAAACACAGGCTACTCAGTAGCCTATATAGGAGTACAGCGCTTCACCCGCTTACCAGACTGTGTATTATTCTCATGTCCCAATGTATCTGTACTCTAATCTGGTCCTTGTAAACAATAAATAAATTATTATTATTTATTATTAATTTTAAAGCAGCGCCATCTATGAGATTTCAAAAACATCAAGTCGAATTACATGTGTAAGCCCTTTTTGGATATAAATAATTTAAATTTGATCATGTTGGTTAATAGTATTAATAGTAATGGTTAATAGTTGTTTTTAAAAGTCATAGATGGAGTTGTGCATTTTCTTCTTAAAAACTGTATCGTTAATTCGTTTCAGAGATGAGCAAGACAATTAAAAAAAATGTGTTTCTATAAGTTTACTTTTGTGGTTGGAAGAGAAGATCAGGCCCAACCAGATTGATCAAGTCATAAGTGCTGAGCTTCCGGACCCTGACGTCGATCCTGTTCTGCATCAGATTGTGAAAAGTCACATGGTGCATGGCCCCTGTGGCACGTTAAATCCAAGTTCCCCGTGCATGAAAGATGGACGATGTACGAAAAGATTCCCAAAACAATTTACCAACGAAACTATTACGGGTGAGGATGGATATCCTTAATACCGGCGCCGATCACCAGCAGAGGGTGGGCATTCCACTGAGCTGAGCGTGCGTGGCCAGGCGCAACCGGTCGATAACAGATGGATGGTTCCTTACCCACCAGTACTGTCCAGGACCTTCCAGACGCACATCAACGTCGAGTCGTGCACCAGCGTCGAGTCGATCAAATACATCTGCAAATACGTCAACAAAGGGAGCGAACAGGCGACGTTTGCTTTACAGAGCACTGATAGAGACGAGGTGGCCAAGTACCAGTCTGGTCGCTACATCAGCACATCTGAAGCGGTTTGGCGGATACTGGCGTTATCAATACATGACAGGCATCCTACCGTCATACATTTAGACGTCCACCTAGAAAACGGCCAACGCATATATTTTGATCCCGACAACGTTGGTGAGCGCCTGGAAAATCCGCGCCAAACAACTCTCTTGGCATTTTTCAGGCTCTGTGAAGTCGACCAGTTTGCGAGGTCCCTTACGTATGACGAGGTGCCTTGATATTACACGTACGACAAGCAAAGGGGTGTATTTAACCGACGTCGACGAGGAGGTGCCGTGAAAGGTTTTCCGGGAATTTTCAAGGACACCGCATTTGGTAGAGTTTATACCGTGCACCCGAATAATGGCGAATGCTATTTTCTGCGGTTGTTACTTCACACGATCCGAGGCCCAACGTCTTTCGCCTTTCTGAGGACATTTGATGGCGTGGAGTATCCCACTTACCGCGTAGCCTGCTTAGCACGTCACCTTCTCGACGGTGAACAAAACTGGGAAAACATCCTCGCGGAGGCGAGCGGCAGTGACAGTCCCAGCCGCATGCGTCATCTGTTTGCCGTCATCTTGGTGTTTTGTGGAGTCGCGAACCCGGTAGCTTTGTGGGAGAAGTATCGCCATCATCTGTTTGTGGTGTGTCACGTAACAGTGATAAGGGACACGTGCTCAAGGATTGCTCTCTGATCGTATGGAATGAGTGTACGATGGCCAATAGGAAGGCATTTGAGGCCGTGGACAGAACCTTGCAGGACATCCGCAGGAACGAACATTTAATGGGTGGTGTCACAGTTCTGTTCAGTGGCGATTTCCGACAAACGCTTCCCGTGGTGACGCGGGGATCGAGGGCTGACGAGGTGAATGCTTCGTTGAAACGATCTTCGTTGTGGTCACGAGTTCGTACGCTGCGCTTGACCATTAATATGAGAGCTCGGCTCGGCGGCAATGCACGTGCTCAAGAATTCTCCGAGGTCCTTCTAAGTCTTGGCGAAGGCACTCTACCAGAGGAGAGAGGTGGACAGGTGGTGCTTCCAGAGTCTCTCGGTAGAGTTGTATCCAGCTTAGAAGAACTCATTCGCTGTGTGTACGGGGACATCAGTCGTATAGAAAGAAAGAAAGAAAATGCGTTTATTTGCGGTAAACATGACGCAAAAAATAATACAAAAAATATGAAAAGGTTGGGGGAAACATGCGTCACACCACACCAGCACGCCGGTATACCGCACCAGCAGAATTCTTGGGAGTGTGAGCCTGCAGCAATTAACGAATGCATTCTCTCGGAAATTGAGGGGAATGAAGTGGTCTACGCCTCTATAAACACTGTCGTCGAGCAAGATGACGCCACACATTATCCCGTGGAATTTCTGAACTCCCTGTCAGCAAGTGGACTTCCAGCGTATACCATCAAGCTGAAGGTCGGTGTCCCGATTATGCTTCTTCGGAACCTATCTCCTCCGAAGTTGTGTAATGGGACCCGCCTTAAAATCATCTCGCTCCACAGACACACTATTGAGGCGGAAATTCTTACGGGTTGTGGCGTCGGCGAGGCAGTATTTATACCACGCATTCCCCTCATACCTCATAACTTCCCGTTCCAGTTCAAGCGCGTACAGTTCCCCGTGAGTATTTGCTTCGCGATGACCATCAATAAGTCGCAGGGGCAGACACTGAGGGCAGCGGGTGTCGACCTCAGGACGAGCTGCTTCTCACACGGGCAGCTGTACGTCGCTTGCTCCCGCGTCACCAGTCCTGACTCTCTTTACATTTTGGCTGCGGAGAGCCAAACCACTAATGTTGTTTATCGAGAAGTCCTTTAAGTATGTATTTTTACCCTATTCTGTATTCATTATTTTCTCTATCTGCTTCAGTCACAACTTATGACTTAATTCAGCAGAATCACCATAAAGTCATTTATTCAAAGCAGGCTGAAAATCAGCACTTTTTGAAGGGCAATTTTACAAAAGACAGTCTCCCTCTATTACTGCACTTTCTGTAGATATGAAATGTAAAGAAGAAACGGGTAAATGTATGTTAATTTAAAAGGTATAATCGTAGGTATTTTTGGTGCTGTATAGCGTTCACGCAGACGACGTCGCGGGCAGCAGCTAGTTTGAAATAAAAGGTTTAGCATGTATGAGTCACGTGTTTTTTTTTTTTGTTTAAACACTTTTTTAACTACCTAAACCTATGGAGTATAGTTAATCGTATTAAATATTGTAAAAGTTATGTAAGTAAACTTTCTACAAGTATTTCATAATTCACCAATTTTAAAGCAGAATTTTATATCTTGCTTTCATTGTCTTCCAATTTTATGAAATGCAGGCAACCTTCAGTGTCTCTAGCGAAACAATTCGAATCATTATATTCAAGAGGGACTTCAAACATTTTTCAAGTTCCTTTTCGTTCTTAATAAGAACAAACCTAGTTTTCAGCACAACCTAGTCTAGATGAAACCTTCATTTTACTAGAACATTTTTCAGAACGGGAAACCTTGGGATGAGTGTTTATTTTGCGAGTAGATTTAATAACAGTGAAAGGAGTCTGTGATTCATACACATTCTGAGAGGTGAGTTAAAAGAGTCTTCACAAGGCACTTGTCTCACCGGCAACGATTAACGAGTAACGAGTAGAGCTAGAACTAGAAACGAGTTAGCGAGACGCGGGGAGCGAGTGCGTAGTTCCGATATTTGTGTAGCTCGGCTATAAGCGAGTGTGCGAGTGAGGCGGGCGATTACTCGCATCACTCGCGCAAAACGTGTACTTTCAGATACGCACTGTAGAGAAATGACCACTGGTTGCTCTCTCGGCGTGAGTTCTAATCGCTTGGCGAGTATCGCCGAGCGAGTGTTATCTTTCATAGCTCTAGTCGCTCAGCGACAAACTAGTGAAGCGAGTGTTCGCCGGCAGTGTGAACCGTCAGCGATCAACTGTTTGTATATGCATCTCTTTTGTTCACACGGAAAGTATATCTATTGTACGTTTCTTGAGCGAGAAAATAGCCGATAGTTAGTCGTTTTCTCGTCGTTGGTGGGACAACTGCCCAAGTGACAGTATTTGCAACGTCCTGCACACGCTGGGCGGTCAATACTGCTACCGATTTATATAGCTCGTGCCGGCACGCCACGAGAAACATTATACTGTTCAAACAAAGAGGAAATTTAACTTAATATTTGCGACACGCTATCAAGAAGATTTTGCCAGTGATGTTTTTATCCCCTGTATGGGGTCAAGCCAATTGCATCAAGCGGGCACAAATCCAATTTAGTACTGAGAAATTCCTGATAGAAATATCCGATAACTGTTTGCGCGGCAAGGGCATCTAACACAGGACTTCACCGAAAAAGAAACACTCGAGAAAAGTATTCATTACTTGGAGGGGACGCCCTAGGAGGGCATATAGTGACCTTGATGTTCTTTAGATAAGTCAAAATTGCCAGATGTATGGACGTAAACGAGGCAAAAGGAGTAAGGATCATAGCAGGTGGTGTTCTGTAGGTTCTGCCTACCCCCATGGGAAGAAGACGTGAGTTTCTGTTATGTGTACCTACATCTATATTGTCAGAATTAATTTTCTATCTGTTATTCATGCTTACCATCACCCTATTGCAATATTCCGTAACACCATTCATTGAGGCGCTTTAAGCCGGATAGTCGGATATCAATGAATACTATAATAATATCTATGCCAAGGCGTCGTTGAGGTCAGACAGCAGGCGGTACATTGCAAATCCGACTAAGCGTTATATCAGGACTGAGAAGGAAGCCTTTGCAATATGGTTAAACAAATAGAATTTGCAGGAAGGAATCAAGATCAATTATATTCTATATTTAAATTAAAGCTGCTAGGTAAATAAGCACCATTAAGGCTGCCTGTCCACAGAAGCGGAGCGAGGCTGCGGAGCGGAGAAACGGAGGAATATAAACCAATAGTATTGCATCAAATCTCCGCTTATACATTCTTATTGGTTACTATTCCACCGTTTCTCCGCTCCGCAGCCTCGCTCAGCTTCTGTGGGCAGGCAGCCTTAAACAGTTTACAATATCAGCCGGTCTATTCTGTAAAAAATCTCAACGTGAAAACAAACGTTAAGTGAGCTTTAAGCTCACGGAATGACTGTTAATTTTAGAAGCGCTGTCATTCCCACCTGATGCTGGGTATTAACACTATTGATAGCTCACTTCAGGGTCAGACTCACTTCGCTTAAGTTTTTAAGGTGAGATTTATACAGAATAGATCGGCTGATTGCTAATATTCACTAACGTCTTCACATATAATTATAAAATTAATGTATACAAAATATTGTAACACGTTTTAAAAGAGTAACGGTGGAGTTTCATGCCCATATTTCTCCATACGAAACTACCTTTTGGAAGGGGCGACTAGAATCAATTATATTTTAATGTAAATATTGACGTTTAAAAGTGCCTTTTTTTTTCTTTTATCTGCTTTTTTTTTTTTTTTTTTTAGTGCCTATTAGAAACGAATGCTTTGACTTTGAGAATATTGTGCCTCACAGAGACCGCCACAAAGGACCTGTACAATCATTACGCTTGGCAAAATAATTGGTCAATGCAAGCAGCACCTAACAAATTAAAGTACGTCTTGCTTTTTAATAAAATCACGAGAAAAGCGATTGCGCCAATTTTTTTTTCGAATTGAGGTTAAATCGTAGATTGTACAACCGCTTAAATAAAACAAATTATAAACCACCTCTCCAAAGAAAATTTTCTTAATTCACAATACGAAGCTGTCTTCTAATTGGGTATTACAGACAGAATTAGTTTTTATTACGTCTCCTTAATTACAATTTTGTCAAAGAAGACGAAGATCTTAAAATTAAATAAACGACATTTTTATCAAGGACAAAGGATGTCTTAGCAAGTTTTTAGTTGGATTTCTTTTTGCAATATTCGAGGTTAAAATAGACAGGATTTGTCCACAAAAAGTTGTGTGGGCCGTGGCTGTGGGTTGCAAAATGAATTAATGTTTTTTAGATTGTTTCAGGCTCAGAAGGTCGTACTCTGACGGAGACAAATTGGATCAGTAGAGCGCTTGTGTGGTTACACTGTATGCTGGTAATATTTTACCTAGATAGTTAGTCAAATTTATCAACGGGTCCATTCGTTACTACTACATACATTCGTTACTAAAAGTTCTAGAGCATAGCGTAGTTTCTTTAAAACTAAGAAATATATAAAGAAAAAAAGGATCTTAAGTTGTTTAAAAGACGAACCTTAAAACCATTTAAAGAAATCCGCTGCGATGACGTTTTAACCTTATCCCCAACAAAACACTTTAAATAGAAGATCGAAAACCTTTGTGACAGTCTCTCCAGAGAATATTGCTAGTTATTTTTTCTGCTGAAACAATATCGTTGAGCTCATTGGTATTAAAATATTCTCGCTCCTGACCTCAGGCCCCGCCCCTCGGAGATAAGCAACCATCAACACATTCTGCGTTAAAGTCACTGCAAGAAGATGTATAGAAGACTCACGGAGTTTGAAAGAGGTTTTGGGTAACATTTTGAAGAGCAAATAATTTTAAACTTATAAAACGGAACCGTGACTGACTGACATTGACAACGTATTGCTGAAACCATTGAAAATATAG
Organism: Brachylomia viminalis; assembly: GCA_937001585.2. Taxonomy (NCBI): domain Eukaryota; kingdom Metazoa; phylum Arthropoda; class Insecta; order Lepidoptera; family Noctuidae; genus Brachylomia; species Brachylomia viminalis. The sequence goes on along the minus strand of OW443303.2, from coordinate 5,578,064 downwards.
ACATGTATTACCTTAGTTTAAATTTTACCATTGTGATTTTAGCCCTCATCTTAAGCGAAATGATAAGAAAGTCTCTTCATTTATTCTGATTGCCGTTATTAATATTCCTAGCATTGATATAATTATGATTACCGAAATTCAAAAGGTTCTTCGTATCTCATTTGCAATTGTTGTTCATGTTGTAATCAATCGTTTGTACGTTGCAGGAGGTCGGATGATACTTTGATCCTTCTGTGATTATCTTATACTAACTCAGAGAAATGTATTATTTACGGACGCACGATGTTACAAATCAGGGGTAAGGATGTCTGTCATTATTATTTACATCAAGGTAATCTGCTGGTTTCAGAAGGATGGATTATTTCGAAGTAAAGCGTGGAAATCCGCCCGGGGAAGACCTTGAAACACCAATTTGAATAATGTATAATTACCTACGACAATTTTGCTCAAGACGACATACAACTACTCTGCAAAGGAAAACGTCAAAATGTCAAAGAAAATGTGATAGGAATATGACTTCTCCTTGTATTTCACTAAAGTTTGTATTCGAAAAAGATTTTTATACTAGTGTTTGATAACATGACAGATTTTACCAATTTTTTTTTTACTGCCGTAGAACCGAAACATAAGTTGTCTTATCTCATTGATTGTTTGGCAAAGTGATCAGCATTCAATACCCATAAATTAAACCATCATATGACCACACACTTACAATCGTAGCGTTTTTTCTAGTGTTATTATTATTATTTTCTTTTTTTTCTCGATTTATTTATTTATATCGATGGCAGCAAAGTAGAAACGGACATCTACATTTTTGTGAAAATGCATTTTTTTACAAAAATGAGCCTATAATCGCCCTATCTATAAGTCCGTATTAAAATTATTTTCAAATTTCAAAATAATGAAGATATTCTGGCACGTAAATGAAGACATCTACATTCGATTTTAATAAATAAAACATAGTAATATGTATATTGCATTTTTATTAAAAAATATATATTTTACGTGGTTTGGGAACTAAATAAATTAGTTTACCTGATAGACATAGATAGAGTTTTGTGGTAGATAACTCATTTATTGATAGTGTATAAAATGTTAAATGCAAAGTAAGTAAAGACATCTACAAAATTTCGTAAAGAGAAATACTGTTTACATGTGGCTTAGATTTTCTTTAAATATCCTTAAAAGTATTACTGGAGATTATTATCTTAGTTTATTAGATATTTTAAATGTAATAGGCGCTTTTTTATCACAACATATAGCAGGCAGGTGTCTTCTTCTACGTCAAAGTTCTTTCAGAGTAAAAAAGACATCTACATTATTTAAATAAAACAACGACATAGCGATAAAACCTGTTACACAATTCATAGAGAAGGTTATTTTAACGCATCATAGAAAATTTCATGTTTATTGGTCCATAACACTCAAAATGACAATAATGTTTTACTAAATCTGCTCTCCTGTAAAATTGCGATTTTGTAGATGACCGTTTCTACTTTGCTGCCATCGATATTTATATATTCTTTATTGTACACCACAAAAAACATAACAACAAAAATTAAACTGAACACTCGATTTGTTTGTTACGTTTTCTTTCATTTTGATTCTTAGATTTTTATTTAGTTTTTTATTGTTTTTGTAATTTGAAGCAAACCTATTTTACTTTTATTACCGAACATGTTTTTAAAATAAATGTTTAAATGGTAAACCGTCCATATTGGTGCCCAAGATACAGGTTTGCCTGGTTTGTGACCAATGTAAAATCTCTGTACTTAATCTTTTTTGCAATAAAGTTTATTATTTTTTATAAAATGAAAAAAAAGATCTGCCAAAGATCAATTAAATCTAAATCGGGCACACAGATGCGCCTAAAAAATTGCGTAGTCGTGCCATCCTTAGACTGAGCCTGTGATAAATTCAGCTCGGCAGTAATTATTCACGCAGGCGAAGGGCAGACAGACGGCGACACCACGTGAAATAATAATGCGCTGACGCCGACGGCCAGCGCAGTTAGGAGCTGGCTCGGTTTATGCCTACGTAATTAATTGCCTAGTTTCTGTATACAAATGCATAAAGTGTCAACAATACTGAAATGGCGTTTCTGCAAAATCATTACAATTAGTTTATGTTGAAAATGGGAGACATAATGTGGATTGGTTTTTATTCTCATAAAAGAATACAGTCACTTAGGGACATGAGAAATGCAATACAACAGTGCTATTAATAGGATTTTCGTCGTTCGTTTTTTTTTTTTTTTAAGCAGGTACTTCTGTAGTGCATCCAGTAGTTCTTAGCTGCTATTGGAGTATTGTTGATATTTTTCTACTACATGTCGAGCTACTTGAACTTTGAATACATTATAGGAGTTTACATTTTTTATGGTCAAAGGCAGCTTATTATAAATATCAGCGCCTGGATAGGTAAACATTGATTTGCCGAGCTTCGTTCTTGTTTTGGGTAGACATAAAAAACCTCGCTCGGCGTGAACTTCGCTGTGTTTGTTGTTTCAACCGTACAAAGGTTAAGTTAGTATGGAGAGATTTATTTAATATTTTTCGGACAAGCATGCAAATATGATAAATATGTAGTTGTTTTATGTTAATTAGTTTTGTTTGTTCATATATTTTGTAAGTAGGTGTTACAAAAGGGTTCCCTCTATCTGGCAGAATCTTGATGCTCCGAAATTTATTTTGCATAACACACTTGGCATAATCTTCTCTAAACGAATATTTTTAAGGCATAAAAATTATTTATATGAACGCGTTTATAATGGCATACTTTTAAGATGGCAGAATTTTATTTGGAATAATTTTATTGGGCCTATTGCCTCAGTTGCTAACAGAAAAAAGAAATAGTAGGCTTCTCGGAACCGAACTATTTAGATTAGGTTAAATACTATGTTAAATAAGCGCAATAAAAGATTAGGTTACGTTAGGTTAGAACTGCGACCGAATTCTACTTATTTTATTTGGTTAGGGAAGCGTGTATTTTAGGTTACGTTAGGGTATAATAAGGATATGAAATGTTTGCCAAAAGACGATTCTGACTGTGAACTTTCTGCGATATGATGGTTCTACTTTTTAAATATTATGGATATGATATTTATTCCCAAAGATGATCCTGACTTACAAAATTATGAGTTTTGAATATAATATGCTATATGAGTGTGTGCCAAACGATTTTCTGCGAAATTAAGTTTATGCTATTCGCTGTTATGCAAAATAGTATTATGACAGAAAACGTTCTGCTATAAAGGGTAGACCCGTTAAAAAATGATAATGAAAGAGTATCTTTATAATTTTATTTTGCATAATATTTGAAGACCAGCTAGACTAGTTTTATATACCTTCATTGATATTACTTAATTTTGCATCAATCAAAGCACTTCGCCCCACATTGATGCACTCATTCTTCATCCCGCCTTAGCCTCAAGTTACTTGGGATCAGCGCAATGCACCGCATTCAACATAATATTAAAAGACGGAAATTGAAAACCATACCATAATTCTCGAACGCGGTCAGTATGTTGAAGCCAGTGCCCGGTTCACGGTTTGCTTGCAATCAGGAACTTACCTGCAAAAGAAAGAAAACATGTTTATAATATAGGAATCCGAAGTCATGAGATAAATCAAGATTAACAAACAGATGTTCCACTATAGAGTATTATTGTGCACCCCGGAACTCTCTCGCAGTGTAGCTCTCTGGAATTAGGAAGATTCCTATATTTGTATGGGCAGAATTAGATATTAAAAGATCTACAAAATAGCATTTAAAACTCAACATCAAAAGCAGAAACGGTAACAACAACTACATAACGAACTAATTTTAAGCCAAATTTTTGGTTCAAAATTGAGTTTCAAGTAATCTCATTTCACGACTCCTAAACCAAATATCAGCAATTACATCACATCATAAACAAGTAAACTCTATCGCCTCTCTCTTTCGTTCCCTCAGTATCAGACGGAGAGGTAAGATAGAGGAACAGCTGCCAATAAACTGTTTACGAGGCGCTACGCTTACGTTCACGTGCGCCGTAAATCTTTACGTTTTACGTTTAACATTATGTTTTAGTTTCCTTTGAATTAGTGACGAACATCTTTATTATTGTGAAAGGATTTCATTTGGTTAAGAAATGCCTTTTGTTGTTTACTCTAATGTCATTGTTATAACCAATACATCATTTGGTATCCGATGTGTTTACGAATACTATTACGCAGTTTAAAATGTTAATATCGTTATGTTATTAGTCAGCCTTTGTGCTGTTATAAAATGTGTGTTTAGCTGTAGGTAATGTTTAGCGGTAAATGTATTTTTACTTTTTAAAAGTATTCTAAGAGAGCTACATCTGCTAACAAACTGCTTTGCAGTTTGGCAGAAGTCAAAATTATGGAAAAATGAGTAGGTATTTCACAAATAAACACTTTATCGTGTTTTTTTTTCGTCTCATGGACGTGCCATAGCGTCTATATATTTTTGATACTGTTTAATTCATGTTTGATATTGGAAATACTAAACCACAGACTAATTATTATGTTTTCTATCTCTAGCTATATTATCTATGTACATATTGTAAATTAAAGTCGCTTTCATGTCGGTCTGTGTGACCGCATCGTGCTTCTAAACTACGCAACGGATTTTGTTGCGGTTTTTACTATCATTTGGAGAATTTATTCCGGAGCGTTTATGTGTACTTATATAAATAAATATCGTCTGACATTGCACACAGCACCATCTAGTTCCAAGTTAAGCACTTAATTAAGACTTGTGTTATGGATACCAGATGGTTGATACACTACTTAAATATACTTACATACAGGGTGTCCCGTAAATAATGGATCAAACGTAATGGGTAGGTAGCTTACCTCATTTCAAACAACTAATTTGAACAGTTAAAAAAAATCGGTAAGGTAACCAAGATATTTTTTTTTCGAATTTTACCATTTTCTCTAACAGCATTCAGTGTTTTTAATGCTGTCGCTGCAACTAATAACATTTTTAGGTATGATTTTTGTCAAAAACTTCTGAATAGCTTATTGTTAATATTTTCTTTTTCAAATATAATTTTATTTGCCTTAGAAAAAAAATGTCGAAAAAAAAATTCTTGGTTACCTTACCGGTTTTTTTTAAACTTTTCAAATTAGTTGTTGGAAATGAGGTAAGCTACCTACCCGTTACGTTTGATCCATTATTTACGGGACACCCTGTATAATAAAGAAATCTCGATTTTTTGTCAAGTCGTAGACACCGTGCGAAACAAAGGCGGGTCGCTTGTAAATATTATACAAAGCAACCAGAATAAGAATGAAATAGACTTGTGAATAGTACGCAACATTTTACTTTTTGAGGCCACAATTCTTTTATCAGCCAATAAGCAGCAATCCCTTGAGGCATTGTCGAAACTTTAGCAGCTTATAATACATCACTTTAAAAAAAACTTACTATTGATTTTCTTTCAGTGCAAAACACTCCAACTTCCTATCTAAGTAGAGAACATCGTATACTTGTATACAATATGTATACACTAAGCACAATTCGAAAGCAATTTTCTCGTGGAATTAAGATTGCAATTTAGAGATAAGACCTATTTGATATTAGTATGTGTTCCAACACATGGTATCGTATTACCCAGTAACTGGGTTGTGGAGGTCAGATAGGCAGTCGCTCCATGTGAAATACTGGTATCCAGCTGCATCCGGTTAGACTGGAAGCCGACCCCAACATAGTTGGGAAATGGCTGGCAGATGATGATGATGGGTTCCAACACTTCCAACAAAATTATGTTCGTAACATCATAAATTACAATCAACACAGTTGAGAAAATCGCTTTTAAAAGTTGCTCAGTGTGTACAAAATTTAATTTTGTGCTCGTGACTGATTATTTTTTTTGGACGAAGGTCCTTGTCGCTCGTTAGTCTCCATACTTGGCAAATGAGAGCTAGGCCGAAAAAAGTGTAGCATTTTTACCGTCTTCTTTTTAACCGACTTCAAAAAAGGGGAAGTTCTCAATTCGTCGGAATCTTTTTTTTTATGTATGTTCACCGGTTACTCGAAGATGCCTGAACCGATTATTTCAAAAATTATTTTTTTGTTTCAAACTTCAAAGGCTATATTTCCAGGTGGTTCCATTTAAATTTAATCGAAATCGGTTGAGCGGTTTAAAAAAAATCAACGATAAATTGTTTTTAAATACAAAAAACCGCGTTCAAACGGACGTGGACGTGTATAACGATCGTTTTATAATAAAATAACTAAAAAGTGAAAAAATAAAAACCTTTTTACAAACTTCTTGTCTCTTCTTGTCTTTTTTCAAAGACACCGACTAAAATAACTTTAATTTCGGAAGTCGCGACTTCCGAAATTAAAGTTATTTTTCACTTTTTGTAGTGTTTATTTTGGAAGTCGGTTGTTTTTTTTTTTTTGTAAATGGGTTTTTATTTTCCTATAATTCTTTTCAAACGTTTTAATTTTTTTTAACAGTGCCCGTTATTGAATACATAATATACAGCGTAAGGATGTATTATCACGAACGCGTCAATTTTAAAGAAACTCTTAACAAGCTTTATTTACGTGGTGCTAACTTTCTAACAAAGATCTTGTACTTATTATAAAGTACATAAACTTTTAAAACTTCTACGAAAAGAAGGAAGGAATAACAAAGTGAAGCTTGGCTTGTAGAAGTTTCTTGCAATTTATGCAATAGGATCTGTGAATGGTGAGATTTAACATAGAATCTCTGTTCGGCAAAATCTGTGTTTTCTTGGATTTCATTATTGCAATTAACAGGGGGTGTGGCTACGTTTGGGGAATGCCTATGTCCAGCAGTGGACGATTTCGGCTGTAATGGTGATGATGAATTAACAAATACAGCCAACAAGCGAAACCTCGGTAGAGTATGGCACGGAGACGGCGCGGTTGGCGCAGTGGTTAAGCGATTGACTGTTGCGCTGCGTGTCGCGACTTCGATTCTCCCACGGATCAAATATTTGTATGACCTGCAAGTAGTTGTTTCCAGGTCTGGCTGTTTGTGTATAGTGAGATTTAAATGTTTGTAAACGCACCCACGATACAGGAGAAATTCCTTTTTTTTATTATTGATTTGCTCTTGACTCTAGTCTAGGTCAATGGTGACAGAGACATAGTAGACGACGGAGTGAGCTTACCTAGGGTGGAGTGTCTCACTTTGAAGAGATTAGGGTTGTATGCGTTCGGAAACACAGATGCAGGTAGAGAGATCCACTTTTTTGCTGTGCGCGTAACAAAAGACAGTTGAAAACGTTTAGTGCGAATTGGTGGAATAGCAACTAGGTAAGGATGGTACCTTGCAGTGCGTCTAGATGACCGATGGAAGAATGGGGCCCGTGGAATTAGTTCGTAGAGTTCTTGGGCACACCCACCGAAGTACAATCTGTAGAAGACCAACAAACAGGCAACTTTGCGGCGATGAGCCAAGCTGTGAAGCTTGGCATCCACCAGTTTTACGTCGCCAATGACCCTCTTAGCTCTGCGTTCCACCGAGCCACCTTTGCTGAGCCATCCCAAAGGTGGCTGCAATACTCCATGCAGGATCGTTTTTTTTTTTTTTTTTTTAGCGCTTTTTAAAATGCTAGGTAATCGGTAATTATACTTCTTTTCTCAAATTGAAATGGTAAAAATCTGCCAGTCAGCATAGCAGTAGTGGCTGACTGACTGCCCAATTCATTATTTTTTTAATGGCTTCTCACAGGCGAGCGAGGAGGTTGTCGGCTGCATGTTACGTTCAAAAAGTGCTGATTCTCAGCATAGTTTGAATAAATGACTTTTGATTGATTTATTGTGTATTTTGAGCACCTTACTCAAATACACGAGCGGCTCGTTGTCGACGGCTGCAGTTACCCGCTCGTGTTCATGAACACTCGCCGGGATATCCAGTGGGTGCCTCAATAAATTAAGGCCTCCAGGGACAGCATCCACCCCCTGTGGGGTACAGACCTCGGCTCGGGGCGTCCTTGGGAGAGGGCAGCAAGGGGCAGGCGGGGTCATATCAAAACTGTACAAGTTGAGTCTTTTGTACGTTAAAGTATCAACAGTCGTGGAGTTTATTTTAGTCTACCCCCATTTTTAAAGATTTTCGGTCTTCTGGTCGTCTATCAATCTTCTATCAATGACTTGCACAATAATACTTTCCCAGCTAGTCAACCAATCTACGGTCAGCTTTTGGGGCAACTTTTGGGGACCCCAGCATTTTGGGGTCACCTTCCAGTCTAAAGGATGCATCTGAATATCAGTCATTCAGTATTTTACAAGGAGCAACTGCCTATCTGACCTCCACAACGCAGTAACAATCACTTTCATCAATTGTACAATAATGCATTTCTTACTTCTGACCCTTTAATTGAATGAACAGAATGGAACTTCGAAGACAGTCTTTTCAACATAGAGTATAGAATAGCCATAAACATTTAACGACCACTTTTCTCTCATTGCAACCATTAAAAAGATTATGTTCCGTATAAACAAATCAGTCATTTATTCCAATTGATGAGAATTCTCGTACAAATAAACCTTTTACATTATTTAATCCAAGAAAACGGGTCATACATGAGATTGGTCGGAATCTGTTTATGTTGGGCGCAATTAAACACCGATTTTTAATGGTTTGTTCAACAGAGAAGCGAACTATACGAAGTCGGTGTTTTAGATTTTGGATTTGTTTGTAGGGTATGGTAAAAAGTCGAGGATCGAGCTAAATGGGGTGCAATAGGGGAGGCCTATGTCCGGCAGTGGACCGCTAGAGAATGCATAAGGCATTAAGACCACCTTTGTACCTTTTTGTTAAAGTATAATAAAAATAAAAGTTACTACTTTTATTTTTATTATACTAGTAGTAGGTACCTAAGCATCGAATAAAAACATTATTATGGTTAATGCTGTCGAAAAATTACTATTGTAAACACTCAACAGACAATTTGTATATAACGATATGATTAAGATTTCTCTTAATCACAACGTTGGAAATAAAAAAAAAATCTGCATACCTACTGGGAAAAACAAGCATTTTATTCGAGCAATGCTGAGGGCCGTAAACTTGATTATTCTGATTTCAGATAAATCACCAAAGCAAAGCTTACGCAAAAGAATTTGAACTCTATTTCCTCCATTATTTGTCCATAACACACATCGCGAAAAGTTTGGCGTTAAAAAGATAAATTCTTTTAGGCGACACTTTTATTAAAGTTATTTATCATTCACACCGGCTCGGGAGCTTACCTCGGAAGTTTTTCAAGTAAGCTTTGTAAGGAAAAAATTTAGAACAATAACTCTGTTACAAATTCTTAAGTTCCGTTGTATATTTTGTTGGTAAGACCCTATACGTTTTTAGTCCAGTTTGGGTAACTAAAAGTTTTTCAGGGGTGAAAACACATTATAAGTGGTCAAAATTGTCCTAAAATAGTATCATTGAAATAATTGTTTACAAGGGATTCATACGACCTGTTACAATATATTTTTTAATTAATTACGCTTTTTTATATTCAGCTTTTACCACAATTTCCTCTAATATCTTCGGGCGACGATAGCAAAAAATACTGAAAATTATTTGCCGTTACCACAAAAAACCTTTTCCTACATAACATAGGCACGCGCGCGTTTCTTTACAACTCTGTTCCCAAAAACATATGGATACGATACATTATAAGTACATTTATTCATTGGCACACTCCAAACGCATAATAAACCACAATGTATTATGAAAAATGTCTTTGTATTCAAATGAATTCAATCAATTTGTGTTTTACATCGTGTAAACAGCCAAAAAGTTGATGGTCGTGTGTTGAATGATTTATTTATTTATTTATTAGGGACATAAAACAGTTACATGCTACAAAATAAAGAAAAATACTTAAACTAAGATTTAACAAGCACGTAACCCACACCATTGTCCACGTTTTAACTAAAGGTTAGAAGTGCTAAAGACATAAAAAACAAAAATAAAACAATAGTCGCTGTCACAATAATATTGCTGTGTTACTTAGCTTAGCTTAATTTAACTTAAAATACTCGCTAAATGATAAAAAGGATTCAAATTATTTATATTAATAAAACGCAAAAACACACATACGTACATAAACTCACGCCTTCTGTCCATGGGGGTAGGCAGAAATTACAGAACGCCACCTACTACTATCTTTACATACTCCTTTTGCCTCGTTTCGCTAAAAACACATTTTTTGTTTTCACGTGTGTGTTTTCGCGGTTGCTCGACTAGCCGAAAAAGTTAATTAATCGGTTATAGGGTTATTTCCGAAGTATCGTACTACTTTCGGACGGGCCCGTTTCTTCGTTGATGGACTTAGAGAGTAGGCCGCCAGGATCGGAACGAGTTCGTATTCACTGACTAACTAAAGAACCCACTTCCATGAATTTTACCATTTGCTACCGACGACGACGCGATATACACCCACCAACGTAGCCCACGAAATTTAAAATTTCTTATGGTTTTTGCTTTTTTAATTTCGCGGATTTTCCTCCAAGTAAAGATATATAGTAGAGGTAGACAAACTCTGAACTTATTTTTTTTCCTCGATTTAGAAACCGGTTGATAGTCACTCGTTCATAAAATATTAAGCAATTAATTTTCGAAATCACTGTCACTATTGCTTCCACCAATTTTGTATGTACGTATGCACGACGTATGACCGATTGTAAGCATTCAGAGTCAAACTGTGTGCAGGCATCTTATAAATGAATACATTTTCTGTGACAGACAGAAAGCAACATAACAATATGTACTTTAGCCATACGTTTGCGAAGTTGCGCGGTATTAATATCTCATTTCCATGTGTTGTCAAACCACAAACTGTCCATTTAACGTAACATCACGGCCGTATGTCCCAAAGGAAAATTTATTGTATATAGTAAGTACCTATAGTAACTACACTGGCCTTCAAAACTTTGTACCACACTATTAAAATTGCAATAACTTTTAAAGTACACAAGCTACTCGTATTTTCTCGAAATAAAAAGGATTACTTAAAGAATTTATTTTTTCATTTAAACACTTTATAGTCGATAACCTTCTTTTAAGGAATGCGTGAAAAAACTTTATAAACAAAAACACTCCTTTTCAAATTGCCGTTTTATTTTCGACTTTTTTGTTTCTGTTTTTGTTTTCACGTTTATTTCTTGATCGATGAATTTTAATTCAAAAGCCAAGGTGTCTACAGCACGTAAACGTTACTTATCATGCCTCTTTCACCTGAAGAATGTGCAAGAATCATGGCTTTTCTGGAACTAAGCATCCGTGTGCGTCGTACTGTACATAAGAATGTTGGGTGTAACATTGAACGGTGAAGCGAAGGTACGACGAAACTGGAATCCATCTGAGGAGACCTTGTAATGGCAGACCCAGGTGCACTAGTACCCGAGAAGACCGCAATATTGTCTCCACTGTGTTGAGTAATTGCCACCTCAATGCAGTTGAAGTCCAGCAACAGCTTCATACCCGAAGAGACTACATTAGTGACAGTACAGTGAGAAGAAGACTTGCTGAAGCAAACTTGAAGCCCTAAAGGCCAACAAGTGGCCCCAAACTCGAGAGGGGATCAAGTAGCAAAACTGAACACATATAGTGGAGTGAAGAAGAATGGACACGAGCTTTGTTCACTGATGAGTCTCGATTCTCATTATTCACTTCCGATGGAAGGCGAAGAGTATACAGGCGACCTGGTGAGCGATACATTCAAGCCACAGCAGCAGCACAGAAAATGGCTCACTGACTGGGGAAAGATATGCTCCCGAGATCGTTAATGAGTATGCAGGGCCATATTTAGTAAATATGGGTGATGGATCGATAATGCAGGATAACGCCCGGCCACACACCGGTCGGGTCGTACAAGACTACATTCAGGAGGTTGGTATCAATTTGAAGGCCTGGCCATCAAGGAGTCCTGATCTCAACCCAATCGAGCACGCCTGGAATGAGCTCTGAAGGCTGTTCAGAAGCCGCAGACCACCTCCTATCACCCTTAGGGCCCAAAAACAGGCCCTGATGTAAGAATGGGAGAATATTCCCCAACATTGCCTCCGAAACCTCGTCTTCAGTATGCCAAACCGGCTCGAAGCTGTAATCAGATCCCGAGGAGGCAATACCAGTTATTAAAATGTAAATAAGGAGTACAACATACTTATAATGTGGTTTGAGCTTTATGCAAGTAAGTTAAAAATTGCTATTTTTTGGTTTTATCGTTTTTTTAAGTTAAAAACGTTACTAATGTATAATAAACTACAATTTCAAAGAAAGTTGATGAATTTGCTATACAAATTTTTATATTTCAAAGCTCTGACTTTTACAGTTTAGGAATAATTACAATTTTAAAATTTTGGAACTAAGATTTGAAGGCTAGTGAACTTACATCCATATTTTGAGTGTTATGTTTAATCTCACGTAATAGGGAGCGACCCTATGGCCTATTGTCAATTTCTTACAGAAGAAGACGAAACAGATTCGGACTTGATTGAACAGCTTACAGACTGTTTTAGGTTGAATGATGCCTGTGTCTGGGCTGGATTTTGTGGTCAATTACTTAGTCATGAATCTTAAAGTGTGGTTTGAGGTAATAGGCCATTCTTTGTTGTGGTAGTCGTAAAAGGCGGGTACAGGATTACCTACTTCAAGGGACGAAGAAGTAGGAAGCTTTTTCTTATCTGCTACTAGCAACTTACACACCAATCTGCCCTTTTAGCACATCACTTCACAGCTCATTTATAGAAACATGTACATCAGTAATTGTTATGATGGCATTAACAGAAATAATCGGGTACTCGATAAGGTATTTTGGTATTTATCCTCTATTCAGAAAAACTTCGAAATACCTATATTATAAATTCCGGAGCTGAAAACACACATTTATATCCGCCGATGTATCTCCGAAATCAATTCATCGTCACCTGCGATTTAAAATAGCGAACCAAACAAATATTTGTTCAATTTTATTTCTGTCCCTCGCGAGTCCCAGACTCGAAAGAAACGTGGATTACGCAATACTAACAACTATACACAGAGAGACGAGTGTTTTATACAAAAATGGGTTGAATGTTCAAAGGTTAAGGTTCAAAATACACGGGTTATGGTCGTCGTTCCAGAAAATTATGCTTCAAACGACGCAGTTTCGCAACACAAGTGAGCTTTACGTGAATTATGACGAAGATAATGTGCTCGATTGTGGAAAGGTAATACAACTTACAATTTAGAAGACTATTCTAATGTCCTAGATTACGAATTTATTGGCAGCTGGAGTATGTTTGAGAGATTCGGAATACGGATTGTGGATTGTGTTTTGTGCCTTTGGGAGTTCAATTCTTTCTCGCGTTTCAATTTTGATTATTTCTGGCATCTCAATACACAAGCGGTGAGAAAAAAGCTTTTTTAGTATGAGTAAACAAAAACGAACCAAACATTTATGCGTAGGTACTCGATGTAAAGTTGTAAACCATAACGTTTCGTCAAACATCTCACATCAAAACGCGTTGTTATTGAGCCTCCGCCAATATTCCGAAATTAAGTTGACATATTATATCAAATTAAGTACAACTTGGAAAATATGTTAAAAAGTTTCCTCTTTACAGCCCGATCTCCGACCAATATCCGCGCCCATCAGATAGGTGTCGAAGACGTTACAATTTACGAAGCATCAACTTAATATCTGATAACTTGATACAAATGGCTTGTTTGTGTACCACCTCCTTTGTATGCATGCCTGGTACTTTTAGATTAGCGCAGTTTTGGATTACGGGTTAAAAAGGGGTGCAAAATAATTGTAGGAAAATGTAAGCAAAATATTCACAAAGAGTTTAAATCCTCTTTTGAAATTGCTAATAATTTTCTTTCCTGTTTGCCTCTATTTTAAAGTAACAGAGGAAGCAATTGAGTGTACGTCAAACATCAATGTTCGTTCGCTGTCAGTCTAAACTAAATTAGAGAGCCCCAGATTGTTACAAACCTATTTTATGAAAATCCAAAATTGTAGCTGTTACGTCATAGAAATGTCGTTAAGTAACAAACACAACATCTAACACCACTTAGTCTAAATAAGACAAATGAAAAAGATATACAAGAATTTCGCGCTATTTTAAATTCTTCGCCCACTGTCGCCTACCTATTCATGAGGCTCTTCTCTCTCATTAGTCTCGTAGAATTTTAAAACAATCGATGCCTCGCTAAGGTACAAGGAAAATATTTATTTTATTTTCTTTCGCACCCTTGAGCCGTATGAATTCTTTGAGCCTTTGAGCTCCGTCGTGTGAGATAAAAATTGATGAGGACGTATTTTGCTGTATTTTGTTTGTTTGTGTAGTAAGCATGAATTTTCACAAGATTGAGCAATAAGAAAGTTGCTTTATCTGACACAATTTCTTCTTGTTGTACAGACAAATTAAACTACTTTAGCCGTATTATAGATAACGGTTTACCCGTATGTTAAACCGTATTATAGATAAAAACAGCGCCATTGTGACTATACATTTTTTTTAAACATAAAACTTCTTAAGGCGCGTTGAGCGATTTTTGGTAGGTGAAAATCTTACGGGTTCGCGTCACCGACATGCTAGTGTTAACAATATATCTGTAGCTATAAAGTGACTACTTTTATTTCATAGTTTTAAGTATTCACTTCTGTCGACAGTCCCATGACTGCCTATTTTATAAGTTCTACTAAGGGCGAGGCCCCATTAGTACGTTGCGCTGCGTTGCGTCCTCGCAGCGTCGTCGCTGCGTCGTTTTCCATATATTTTTTATGACATGCCCCATTAGACCGTTGCGTCGTCGCGCGCGACGTTTCAACGGATCGACGGACAAGAGACGAAGCGGGAGGGAGGGTGATGCGCTGCGTTGTCGGAGCTCCGCTGCGACGACGGACAGTTTGTATCTATCCATTGCAAAGGCTGAACCGAGACGCAGCTACGACGGCGTGCATACCCTCTTGCGTTGCGTTGGCGCAGAGTCAACGCAACACAGGTGTGGCATACAATGCGTTGTTCCGTTGCGATGACGCGACGCGGCGACGCAACGCAGCGCAACACACTAATGGGGCCTCGCTCTTACTCGTAAGAAGGTCTCAAAGAAAAAGGATCACTGAATAATATCCAACAAAAATATTTAATGCGTCGCACACTGCTATAACCACTTTAATTAGTCGTAAATGATTACTAAAGTTATTTATATTCGCCTGGAATTACAAGAATAAAGTTTTCATGGCCTCCTATCGTTTCAATAATGTTACATTATGATGATAGGACATTTTCTTTATTAGTGGGATGGGCGCAACTTACTAAAGACATTATTAGGGAAAATTATCTTTTATTTTCCCTAAAGGTTTTTCTTTTGATCATGAGACGGGCATTAAATATGTCTGTTATCTCTATTTCAGCATTGGACTAATTAATACTATTAGTAAGAGAGAGTTGAGATCGTAGTTTCATTAGGCATGTTTAGGTAACACCATTTTTCTTTCGTAATTAGAAAACTGTTTTTTTTTTTCAGGAATTGCATAACCTCTTTGGTCGGTTTAGTTAAATCTTTATGCGATACAAGATATGTGGTGCATTTGTTTGTAAAACATTCTTTAGTTCCTATTACCTTTGAAATTATCCTAGAAATACTATTTCCCAGTTTAGGATATTGAGTCATAAAACCTAGGACATTTATTTATTTATTTTATACAGGGTTATTGGTAAAACGCCATCAAACTCTTAAGGGGTCATTGTACTCATCATTATGAACAACTTTTACTATGGGACCAAATAAGAAATCGTGTAAAAAAAATCTGTTGTTCCCTACATTTATGTTTTCCGAACTCGTCAAAATGTAGGGACCAGCTGATATTTTTCCTATACAACACCCACATTTCCCTATAGAACACCCACATTTCTCTATAGAACACCCACATTTCCCTATAGAACACCCACATTTCCTTATAGAACACCCACATTTCCCTATGGAACACCCACATTTCCCTATAGAACACCCACATTTCCCTATAGAACACCAACATTTCTCTATAGAACACCCACATTTCCCTATAGAACACCCACATTTCTCTATAGAACACCCACATTTCCCTATAGAACACCCACATTTCTCTATAGTACACCCACATTTCCCTATAGAACACCCACATTTCTCTATAGTACACCCACATTTCCCTATAGAACACCCACATTTCCCTATAGAACACCCACATTTCCCTATAGAACACCCACATTTCTCTATAGAACACCCACATTTCCCTATAGAACACCCACATTTCTCTATAGAACACCCACATTTCTCTATAGAACACCCAAATTTCCCTATAGAACACCCACATTTCTCTATAGAACACCCACATTTCCCTATAGAACACCCACATTTCCCTATAGAACACCCACATTTCCCTATAGAACACCCACATTTCTCTATAGAACACCCACATTTCCCTATAGAACACCCACATTTCCCTATAGAACACCCACATTTCCCTATAGAACACCCACATTTCCCTATAGAACACCCACATTTCCCTATAGAACACCCACATTTCCCTATAGAACACCCACATTTCGCCAGTTATGTTTAAGACCCATGTAACAGGGGGCGAGCCTATTGTCATCAACCGGCACAAATCCAGACACCGGGCTGATACTGAGAAATTCCTGATGGAAAGACCCAATAACACCTTGCCCGACCTGGGAATCGAACACAGGACCTCACGTTCAGCCATAGTGCTTGCGACTACTAGACGAACGAGGCAGTCTTATCTATCATTATTATTACAAACGAGGCAGTCTTATATATCATTACAAACGAGGCAGTCTTATATATCATTACAAACGAGGCAGTCTTATCTATCATTACAAACGAGGCAGTATTATATATCATTACAAACAAGGCAGTCATATATCATTACAAACGAGGCAGTCTTATATATCATTATTACAAACGAGGCATCTTATCTATCATTACATACGAGGCAGTCTTATCTATCATTACAAACGAGGCAGACTTATCTATCATTACAAACGAGGCAGTCTTAGCTATCATTACAAACGAGGCAGTATTATCTAACACTTCCAATAAAGAAACAACAGCGCACCTGTTTTCATCGCATAACTTTAAACAGTTGATGTCATACGCTTCCAACAGATTACATCGTTCCTTTTAGGTACCTCAATCTCATTTGTTTAATCTTACGATTACTTTCGTTCGATGGAGTTTCTTTTCGAATCTCTTAATTTGCTGCTACATTTGTTCCATTGAACGTTTTGAGATGGTTAGGGCTCTTGAACACTAAACTTGACTATGAGATCGAGGAAGTCTTGAAAGACCGAATGTCTTGTTGATAAAATAGTGTCTTGAAAGGTTTTGAGGGTCAACAAATATATAATCCATTTTTATTTAAGGTTTTTAATTCTGATTTCAGCCGGTCGATTCTGTAAAAATCTCACCGTGAAGACTTGCGTGGAGTGAGCTGTCAGTGTCATCCCACTGAAGCTAGGAATTGATTATTTTATATAAGGCACTAGAAACCGAAATACAGGCATTGCCTAGTTTGGTTGCAGTGGCTACATCCATTTTATTAGAAATTAATATTGCCAAAGATTTCTGTAAAATATTACTAAATTTTTTGAGAAATAAAATTATACCTTATATTATTTCAAAGCTAGTATGTAGTTATGTGGCTAAAAATTACATTACATTTTATTAGAAATTAATATTGCCAAAGATTTCTGTAAAATATTACTAAATTTTTTGAGAAATAAAATTATACCTTATATTATTTCAAAGCTAGTATGTAGTTATGTGGCTAAAAATTACTATTTTCAGGGTTTTAAAATAAAATTGCAAAACAGAAATTCAGTTAGGAACTCAATGTTGTTTTTTTTTACACTCACTTGATACTACATTTGAAATAAGTACCTATTATAAAATTATCAATAAAATTTGCATAATTTTTTTTATTAAAATCTCGATTATGATTGTAAATGTAATGCTTGGTCAATCCTTAGCATCAGTGGGGACTACACTGACAGCTCACTCCACGCTCACTTCACCTAAGTTTTCACGGTGAGATCGCACTACTGAATCTCATAACACAACGTGATTCCTACAATTTCAGGCGGACATTTTGAGTTATCTAACCATCATCGGTGAGGCAAAATGTTTTAGAGAAACCACCCTTACCTAAATGTTGTTTTCATGATTTTGTTAGATCTTTCTTTATTGTTTGTATTTCCTGTTCGTGTCCCAAATAAAATATTTTCTTTCTTTCTAAATGTCGTATCGTCATTAGGGCGAGTAGTGTGGTAATTAGATACCGGCTTATATTCTGCTTAACAGTGGGACAATTACAGTATTTTTGCTAATCACCAGCCCAGCAAAACGAAACATATACTACTAACAAAATCAACAGCTCCATTTTGTATGATATATAAAACCGCGGCCGACCATTCGCGCTAATTCGCGGTGCCATGAGGTTGCGTGCCGCCCCAGGATCGCTGGGGAATATATTTCTATTTACTTTGGAAGTACATACTAACGTATGTCCGTCCGTAGGCCTATTACGTTAGTAATGTGATGGTTTTAGCGGATTTCAGGTACCATGTGTGTTAGTATTTTTTTTCCTAAATATGTAATAATACATGGTTCATTTTTGTGTCCTACAAGATGATGCGTTGAAAAGGCAGCAAGTTCAAAATGTATTTATTCAAATGAGAATATGAAAGCGCTTTTTGAAGTCAAAAGTTACAAAATAGAACCCTTAAAATATCCATTCCTAGTGTTTGAGCGAGGAAGGACAAGTGGCGCAAGAAACTTCCCAGTAAATAGCGAAAATATGAAGAAGATTTGGTTTGTACGAGTACCTTATCAAAGCTATGTATTTATAATGTAGACACCGTGTGTAAGAGTACAGAGTAGTATTATTCTATATATCAGTTGATTATTTCTACAATAGTAAACGAAACTCCATGCTCGTTCTTACGTGTACCCACCCTTATCTCCACTATCAGTCTCTATTAACCTATAAGGAGCCATCTTCCCGTAACGTGTGGTTATTTACGGTAATGACTCGGCCCTGGCGGTTCGCGTGACACCAGTGAAGCCCAGGGGACGTGGATTATATCCTCATATCCACGAAACGAACGAACGTAATGAAGTAGTTGGTCCTTTGGTACGCGATCGAAAATGATTATATCTATGGCAGGTTTTTGTAATGCAGGCGCGTGAAAAATTGGAAGAAATAAATCTTGACAGATCTCGATCGAGTTGCGGGTTTCCTAGTACTCTAACCTCAGTTGGTTCCGAAGACTTTTTTAATACTTATAAGATACTGCATCGATTGGCATCATACAACTAAATGATGACAATGTACGTTATTCCAGACCATTTTCCAAAATTAAGACAGTCTCATAGGAAGATTTTTCTGTAGCTACAACGTTTAAGATACCCGCCCTTACGTCCCCGTCTCAATAATCCAACCTGTATATATAGGTACGCAATGTAAGACGTCTTGTATCAAGATGGCACCGACAATAATATGTAACACCTACAATCTCACAAGCGACTGTGACAGGAAGCATATGTATATCTATGAAGTCTGCATTACTTTACATTTCTTAAAAACGGAAAAGAACTCCAATCCTAATTACTAATATTATCAATTCGAAAGTAACTATGTCTGTCTGTCTATATGTTACCTTTTCACGCCTGAACCACTGAACGGATATCGATAAAATTTGGCATAGAGATAGATAAAATCCTGAGGAAGGACACAGGCTACTTTTTGTCTCAAAAGTTATCCTAAAGACGGTGATATAGGACGTGAAAGCTCGTATGGGAAACGCAGCATTTTTTAAGAAAGGGATATGAAAATTCAAATGTATGCTTCTAAAAGCATACATTTGAATTTTCATATCCCTTAAGAAATGAAGAATTACGCGTTGCCGCGTTTTTGTAAAATCACCTTACAAGGAGGTAAAAGAGGTTATGATTTTAAAATTCACATGTACTTAATATTGAATTAAAATTTTATGCACCTCTTTTTAAACGATTTAAGGGATTGGAATTAAAGTCTGCCTGTTACCTTTTCACTCGTTAACGGCTGATCGGAATTGGATGAATGGCATACGGATAGGACACTTTTTTATCGCGGTAGTAAATTCCCATGGGATTATTTCCGACAATCAAGTAGGCGATGCTGCGGTCAAAAGCTAGTTACGCATATTTCTTCATTCATGCTAAATACCTGGCTATCAAACAAACGAAAGAGCGTGAATTCGTGAAAAAAAAAATGAATTCTTTCGAAAAACTGTGGTGATTCTGATTTCCCTAAAGAGTAATACATCTAGATTAGACGGAATTTTTTCAAGCTAGCCCGATTTCTTTTGTTGGGTTGTTATACGATCTGACTAATACACACGTGCCTTGAAATTTTAAGGAACGGAATATTCGGATTGGCCATCGATATAATCGGTCTTATTAAAAAAACAAGGTTTATATTTAGACTCAGGTTTAAAACAACAGGCCATTTTTAAATTTCGAATTTTATTTCCGAAAAAGTTAAAGTTCTAATTACAAAAATGGCAACTTACACTCGGGTTGAACATAATTTTTTGTAATGAGAATATTAACATTTTCGGAATAAAGTTTGAATTTCAAAAAGGCTTGTTCTAAAGATGAACCTTGTTTTGATAAAAGGCCGAATAAGTCTAGAATTTGTAGCATATGTGGTGGAACATTGGAAACCCTACATGAGAACGTTTCAGGTGAAAGTAGGGTTTCTAAGCTTACTTACTTAGCCTCAATATTTTGCTAAATGTAATTAGTGTCCGACGTAATACTTTTTTGAAACTGTTTTTTATTCTGTCTAATACTAAACTATAATATATAATATAAAAAACCAGCCGAGTGCGTGTCGGGCCACGCACAATGAAGAGTTCCGTAGTTGGGATGAATTTGTCTCAAAAACAAACTTAACATTGTAGTTGAAAAACATGTGCCTTTAAAACTAATCTTGTAACCTAACAAACCCTGTGGGGGAGTGAGGGACTTACTCAAAGAGCTGCTCCTCTTTATACTCGTCGGCCCGGCGAAGGCGACGCCAGTATCGCTGCAGGGCCGGGCTCATTACTTAGGCAGCGTTTGTCTCCTTCAGTATACCTTCTCGCTCTATCTCTAAGTTTTTTGCTCCATCCGTTTCCTCTGAGCGGGTTTAATTATATTATTACATCCACTATCTCGTTATCACTAGTATATCAATATACGTCACGGTCAATTCTCGAACTGCAAATGTAAGTTTAATTTCAACTTGATACCTACAAGCGTTCCTGAGAAAAAGGGTCTTAACAGACAGACAGACAGATGGACGACGAAGTGATCCGTTCCGTTTTTTCCTTTTGAGGTACGGAACCCTAAAAACAAGCATTAGGACATAAGGTGCTTGACCAATACAGTCTAGGATATCTGTAATTACACCGGCTTCATATACACTTCTAACCAAACTACAGCAACCCCTCTTGGCTGCAGAAATAAGTAGCTATGGCGTATGAATGGTGATAGTTCTGCCCGGGTAAGCTCCTTCATAATGAGCCCTCCCACTCGCACCTCCTCGCTGGAGATGAGAAGAGGCCTTGATCAACTCAGCGTAGCCTGTAAGACCTTACGGGGACGTATCGACTGCCCAGAGCTCCATGGTCTTTTCTACCGACTATTTGTGCCCGACAAATACGAACCGAACCCCCAGTCTGTCGTAGTGTAAAGGTGCTGAATGCCCTTCTGGCTGCCAACCCTGAATGTGATGTGTTTGCGGATGAATGGATTAAAATTATGCGTAGGTATATGTTTGGTGTTCTGTGAGTGAAAGTATGCAAGGGTGTACCATGTTAGTTATGAGGTTATTTAATATTATTATTATTATATTTTTATTTAATTTGACAACAACGGTCCACTGGTTAGTACAACAAACAAACTTACCAACTAAGTGTTAGTATGTATTAACTAAGTACCTACACACAACTATTATTATTTTTTATCTCTGCCACACGAGCAACCGGACAAAGTGTCTCACTATCGGTGCATCGTGCTGTTCAGCTAGGGTTTTCAAAATACTGTTGCGGCTAGCCCTCATTCTGCCTATTAAGGCTGCGGTCTTTTTCCTCATAATGGCAAAAAAGTCGTCAGTTCGTGCTGCAGCAAACATGCTTGACGCGCTGCAGAACCTGGGCAACCTCAACAGCACCCTGAAGCCATTATTATATTGCACACGCAGAGCATCTAGAGCCTTCCGCCTATAGCTGACCCACAAACTGCTCGTGTAGAACCCTTAAACAATAAGCTTTAAACAGAGTTATTTTGACTTCGTTGCTACAACGAGCGAATCTCTGAGCCAGCATGTTGCATCTGGCTGTTAGTGCCCTGCGCTCGCGATCCATATCTACCTGATCTTTGAGGTCCTCGGTCCTCGGTGACATAATGTCCTAAGTATTGAAATTGGGCGACCAATTATTTATATTAGTGTCAACGTAATTGTAATTTGTCTCTGTGTTACTTAGGGCGATTTTCACCAATCTTTTATACCTAGAATAAGTCTTATCGTGAGAATAAATTTTGGATTTTTGACAGTTTTTCCATACTAGAACTGTCAGACGTCAATTTTATTCCACGGATAAAATATGTCCGACTTTGGTGAAATCAGCCCTTAATGTAATTGGTGTTATACTTAAAGAACATAAGGCGTAACTAAAGTACCCTAGTCATATCAATGAAAGTTTTTAATAAATTAAAAATGAACAAAGTGTTGTATAATCATAAATCAATTGAAACAATGTCTGTTGTCTAAATGCTATTATAACATCAATGAATATCTAAATTACAAATTTTAAATACATGTTTCATATTTTTTATTTAAATAATCCTTTATCTATGAAAATCGATGCCACTTTTCGTTGTAATTTTATAACTCAAGAACGGATAGACCGATTTAGCTAATTCTTTTTTTAGAATATTCCTTGAAGTACGAGGATAATTCATACGGAGAGAAAAAATTAAAAAAAAAATGTTAGGCGGTACGAAGTTCGCGGGGTCAGCTAGTTTATTTATAGTATACCAACTTATTTGGTCAAATTAAAGCCCTCTTTCTCTCTCCTACTTTGCTGTGCCCGATAGGGTCCATATTTCTTTGCCTAACTTTAAGCCTTTTGTAACATCTTTTTTACAATATGGAATGCAATAAATAAATACTTAAATAAAACCTTTTTACATTGTACCAGTACAAAAACCCCCGTTTCAAGCACCGTGGGCGTCGGGTCGGTACTCGTTAGAATTCCTGGTTCAGCCTTATTAATTATTTTTCTCGGCCGGGCATCTCGGGCATACCGGGCGATTCTCCATTATCATAATATAAGTAGCATTCTTGGATTAATGTAGAAAAAGTTATGAAATTAAAAAGTTTAAGAATTTGAGACAAGGTCAGCTGTACGGATTAATTTATCTGTAGCGTACGTTTGGAATATTACCATGGCATATTTAAAAAAAGATTGGAGACAGATGTAGGTACCTACCTACTTGCAACCAACGAGATTAAATTAAATGTGACATATTTTTTTAATTGACCGGGACAATAATGATGTGACCATTCTTTTGTAACAATTATTAGATTTAAAGTGTCCGTGGAGTTTCTTGCTCGTTCTTCTCCATAGGTGCCTACTACGCTTTGAAATGGGCAACTAGCTTCATCTTTCTGACTGACCGACACCTTGAAAATTCAAAAGTGCCTGTAATTGGTTTATTTGAAATAAATGCTTTGGGTTTGAGTTAGACATGGCTTCCAGGCTAATTTGCAGCCGTTGTCACCTGGAGAGGAGGTTTACTATTAAAATCTAGTCAAACTTCATAGCATGCCCATCATTTTAATCCAGTTGACGCCAACGATTCCTATCTGACTACACAGACAAAACACAACCGTCAAAGCTCACATACCTACGCAAGAGGTTATCCGGTATTACCGTCGTAAATACAACCCACAGTTCGCCGATTCTCCATACCCTTTCAATACGGATGAATACGTAAACAAACAAAAGCAGATCATTTATATTTATTCAATGGTCCCTCATCGATACTTCAAGGAACTCTCAAAATTCTCGAATTGGACGAAAGAAAATCATTACAACACCTTAGGGGCCCATCTATTGATTTATGTTTCTCTCACAGAAGTGCAGATTCTTCTAAAAGAATACCAATTCATCAGCAAAGTTTTTGTTAATTGTATTACTGGTGAAGCGTCTATTAATTTGTGTCGTGTCTTGACGGCGGGTCTTCATCGAGAGATAGGAGTAGTCATATCAATGAAAGTTTTTAATAAATTACCGTACATAATTAAAAATGAACAAAAATTTTGTATATTCATAAATAAATTGAAACAATTTCTGTTGTCTAAATGCTATTATAACATCAATGAATATCTAAATTACAAATTTTAATTACATGTTTCATATTTTTTATTTAAATAATCCTTTACTTATCTATAAAAATCAATACCACTTTTCGTTGTAATTTTATAACTCAAGAATGGATGGACCGATTTTGCTAATTCTTTTTTTAAAATACGTAGAAGTAAGAGGATGGTTCACGCGGAGAGAGAAAAAAATATATATTAGGCGGTACGAAGTTCGCGGGGTCAGCTAGTATATTATGTATTACATAATATTATATATTCTTATAGCTTACTTAGTACATACATACATAAACTCACGTCTTCTTCCCATGTGGGTAGGTAGAAACAACAGAACGCCACCTGCTGCGATCCTTACATATTCCTTTTATTTATTTTTTAGGTTGGGAAATCATCAAATAACTTCTCCCGCTCTGGGCGGAGCGGGAGAGCATGTCCGACTCTTGCTGACTAAAACCCACCAGTGTTCCTTCAGTTGCCTGTGCCAGGGGCCACGGTAACCCTTTCAGACTTTACCGCAACCCTGGCAGGCATCGGCCCTAGCGGACCCCGTCGTTGGTGCTGACATCTCGTTGAGGCGCGCGTAGAACACAACACGCCGTCGACCCGGGTCTGGTCCTTATCGGACGGCGAGCTAATTGTTCGCCGTCCGCAAGCGCGCGCCTACGGTGGCCGGGTATCGGCCTGGGATTCCCGACGCCCAGGGCGTCTCCTGCGGCGAATCCTTACATAATCCTGTTGTTCGTTTACGTTCATGCCGTACACGTACACTCACTCGTTTGCGGTTGCGAGTACCACCCTCTGTACCTATTTAGTAATATTTGTTCGTTTTTATTGCTGTCCTGTTGAGGATCTTAGTTTTTGCCATAAAGCGTAAAACGTTTATTGAGGATGATATTCTCGTAGCAAGTCTATTTCCTTTTACATTTCTGTTTAGTATATTCTATAACATTTAAATTTAATTATATTATTTTTATTTAAGTGCAACGTTCGTAAGTACGCTGTACTGGTACAGCATCCTAACTATTGTTTGCCTCACCGGACGACGTTACTACGTCAGCGCCGGCTGTCGCTGAAAACCAGCGCTGGGGCTCTGTCTTGCATAGGGTCGCGGCACAATGCGATAGCCGTTTTGCGTGGATGTGACGCATGTTTCCCGCAACCTTTTCATATTTTCAGTGTTTGTGTTATTTTTTGCGTCATGTTTACCGCAAATAAACGCATTTTCTTTCTTTCTTTTGGGAACAGACTTGGTAGATTCTGAGAAATGAGGAATACTGAGCTGATAGTGCAGCATAGGAAAATAGACGGACTCCAAACATTTCTTCAATTAAGTACCTGATAAGGGGCATGGGTAATTAAGTACCTGTTAAGGGGCATGGGTAATTGCTAGACTGCCTCATTGGTCTAGTAGTCACAAGCGCTACTGCTGAGCATGAGGTCCTGGGTTCGATTCCCAGGTCGAGCAAAGTGTTATTGGGTTTTTCTATCTGGAATTGCTCAGTAATTGTCCGGAGTCTGGATTTGTGACCGGTTGGTGGCAATAGGCTCGCCCCCTATTACATGGGACTTGAATATAAAAATATGTATTGTAAAAAACGCTTTTATCATGCACAAAACAATATAAAATAATTCATTTGTCTTGTATTAGTAACGAGATAAGTACCTATGCAGCTTGTCACTTCTTTTATATCCAATGATTAATTCAAAAATCGTGGAGCGCGTTCATTAAATTAATTAAAACTACACACAACTAAAAGCGATCCACGCCCAAAGACTCCGTCCGTTACATAGCTAGATATAGGTCAAACTAATAAAAACGTGTTAACCATTTAATTATTTTATAGTTTTTAGTGCGTGATAAAGGCGTTTTTATATTGTTTTAACCTACCTATTTTAATTTTTTACTTTTTAGTGTAGTATTCTTCATTCAGTTAATAAGTATAAAGTCAACGAAGTTATGACTGGAGCGATGTACTAGGAACCACTGCATAGTTCCACTATCCACCTCCTGGCTCTATCATCAGTCCCTTGTTGCTCAAGCCCAACCTATTGGAGTCGTCTTAACGAATCATATGAACCCAAACTCAAGGGGTTTACTAGAAGCCACTGAAGAGTTCCACTATCCACTTCCTGGCTCCATCATCAGATCACCTCCAAGATGCCAAATCATATTTTTGTCATCCGAACTACATTATACATACAATGCTTCAACAAAACTAATCATATGACCCCAAATTCAAGAGGTGTACGAAAAGCCATTGAAGAGTTCCACTATCTGCACTAATAGCACCTACTGGCTCGATCATTAAATTAGCCCCAAGATACAAAACTATTGTATTGTCATCGGTCCTCGATACGTGTGCAAATTTTCAAGTTAAACAGACATAATGCAGAATTGCAAATGTAAGCGGGCACGCCCTTTATGCCTGGAGGCTTTTATTATGAATTAGGTTTTTTTTTTCTGCTTGAGTATAGGGTTTTATATTGGCGTATGCTAGCTGACATATGGCAAATAATTTTATTTAATGTATCGTGTTTCGTAATGGTAATTACTTACTACTGTATAGAATCCAGTTCTTCTAACTGAACAGACAGCAGTGCTGCTGGGGAGTTTGTTGCGCCACTTCTTTTTCCCAGCTAAAGCACTAGGAAGTGGTGAAGGGCGGTCTTTTTGAGGGGACTGTCTTATGTAATTTTTGACGTTCAAAAAGTGCTGCTTCTGAGCCTATTTTCAATAAATGACTTTTGATTTTGAATGTCTTGAATTTGGTGAAAATTACGTTGAAAGAGTCCGTTACATAGATAGATAGATACAGGTGAAGCTAATAAAAGCGTGTTCAAAAATGTGGGTGGACATAGGTACACCTATGCCCAACCTTTCGGGGAAACAAGACGTCATGTTATATCATGTGATTGTTACATGCATAGCCGTTTCACTGACTGTAGGGATTCACAAAGGCCGCCTATGTCTAGCTAAAGACGGAAAAAGGCTCAGATAGTGAGTGAAAACCTGTAACATTTATCAGTTATCATACATTTATGAAAGCAGTGGCGGCCCAATGGAGATCAGTGGTGGCCCAGTGGAAAGTAGTGGTGGCCCAGTGGAGAGCAGTAGCGGCCCAGAGGAGACCAGTGTTGGCCCAGTGGAGAGCAGTGGCGGCCCAGTGGAGAGCAGCCATGGGATAGATGAAATCCCACCAATCTTATTAAGGCAATGCGCAGACGAACTGACGCTCCCGTTCCACATCCTTCTGAACCAATCTTTTGAACAAGGTGCCTTCCCCGATCTATTAAAAAAGTCACTAATTAAACCGATCCACAAAAAAAATTCAAAATCAGATCCAAACAATTACCGCCCAATAGCTCTCCTACCTGCAGCCTCAAAGATCTTTGAAAAAGCCATGTGTGACCGAATATACAAATATTGCGAGAAATATAAAATATTTGACGAATGCCAAAACGGTTTTCGCAAAAACCGCTCAACAACTTTGGCAGTTTACAAATTTATTCAAGAAGCACTTAATTTAATTAATAAAAATAAATATGCCGTCGGTTTATTACTAGATATGACCAAAGCCTACGACAAAGTCCAATTTAATATATTGCTTAACAAGCTATACGGAATAGGCATCCGTGGAAAAGCCCATGATTGGCTTGTATCTTACTTGAAAAACAGAGAGCAAACAGTAGAAATTGAATATTTTAATCACACGTCAAAAGAAATAGAAAAAGTTCGATCTATCAGCAAATCAATTAGTGCTTCAATACCCCAAGGAAGCGTAATAGGATGTCTCTTGTTTCTAATCTATATCAACGACTTACCCAAAATCATAGAAGGGCCATGTGTTTTATTTGCGGATGACATTTCTCTATTAGTCTCATGTAAAAACAATTTAAATCTAAACGAAGAACTAAATTCAATCCTCACTAAAACCATCACTTGGATGAACGCACACAACCTCGAAATAAATTATTCCAAAACTAAACTTATAACCTTTCATCCCCACCAAAAAGCACCATTAAATACTGATTTTACTTTTAATAACCAAAAAATAGAAACTGTTAAAGAATTTACGCTACTTGGTCTCAATTTGGATACTCATATAAATTGGAAATCCCACATACAAAAACTTAGATAAAAAATTTCTAGTTTTTCATATGCTCTACGTGAAATAAAGAAAACCACCAATCTTCAAACAGCGCTCACAACCTACTATGCATATGCTTATGCATGGCTAAGCTATGGTGTTACCCTTTGGGGAAATAGCAGCGATGCACCCTCACTATTTATCCTTCAAAAAAAATTAGTTCGAATTCTGGCAAATATTAATCAAACCGACAGCTGCTGCAAACCTCACTTCCAAAATTATAATATCTTAACACTCCCCAGTATATACATATTAGAAACCTGCAAATTTGTTCATAAATATCAAGAGTTTTACACAAAGCGCGAAGATATACAATCACGTTTCACACTCCGACACAAATCAAGATTAAACATTCCGCAATCTCGACTAAAAATACACTCAACAAGCCCCTATGTAATGTCTATAAAAATATATAATAAACTACCTGAAATTATAAAAAAAGAAGAAAAATAAAACATGTTTATAAAAAAACTAAAACAATTTTTAACAGAAAAATGCTATTACAACATAAATGAATATTTAAACGATAAAATATAATTTAATAATGTATACAATTTCTATGTGTATTTATATAGAATTCTTATTATGGTATTATTGGATTTATTTTAGATATATTATTATTTTTAATTTTTTTTTTCTATTTTTATTTTTAAAGCTTCCTCTCTCCTACTACATCTTTGTCTTTTGCTGTGCCCGACAGGGTCCATAATGATCTCATTTTTAATTTACCACCTAAGTACACATTGTGGAATGCAAATAAAGTTTGAGTATTGAGTATTGAGCAGTGACGGCCCAGTGGAGAGCAGTGGCGGCCCAGTGGAGAGCAGTGGCGGCCCAGTGGAGAGCAGTGGCGGCCCAGTGGAGAGCAGTGGCGGCCCAGTGGAGAGCAGTGGCGGCCCAGTGGAAAGCAGTGGCGGCCCAGTGGAGAGCAGTGGCGGCCCAGTGGAGAGCAGTGGCGGCCCAGTGGAGAGCAGTGGCGGCCCAGTGGAGAGCAGTGGCGGCCCAGTGGAAAGCAGTGGCGGCCCAGTGGAGAGCAGTGGCGGCCCAGTGGAGAGCAGTGGCGGCCCAGTGGAGAGCAGTGGCGGCCCAGTGGAGAGCAGTGGCGGCCCAGTGGAGAGCAGTGGCGGCCCAGTGGAGAGCAGTGGCGGCCCAGTGGAAAGCAGTGGCGGCCCAGTGGAGAACAGTGGCGGCCCAGTAGAGAACAGTGGTGGCGTTGCCCAGTGGAGATCAGTGGTGGCCCAGTGGTAACGGCCGCAACTTACGAGTTGCAGGTTGTAGGTTCGAACCCAAACAGGCGCTTTACTTTGTGTAAATTATTTTATCACCATTGCTCTCAAAACAGTGAAGAAAAACATCATGAGGAAACCGGCATGTCTTAGAACCAAAAAATTCGAAGACATGTGACATCTACCAACCCGCACCGGGTCCGCGGGGTGAATTAGGGCCCACTCCCTCTCACCGAGAGAAGGCCTGTATCCCAGCAGTGGAAACTTTATAGGCTGATTATGCTTATGCTATACATTTACGAAACCTCGTTCCAAATAATGCGCTTCCCAGCAATGGACACAAAGCGTATCAAAGATTTTATAGAAACAATTTATCTTCTGTAAGCTCCAGTTTTAAACTCCCAACTGTCTCTAAGTATAAACACATTGGTTCACCCAAACTCCAAGATGTCTATATCAAAACTACTGTTTAATAGCTCTGACTGTCATCCCAACATTACATGGGATCACATGGAATGTCCAACTTCCTTCTGTAGACCCGAAAACTTTGAACGGCTGAAAGTTTCACGCAGCCTTACAGTTATCAATAAAACGAATAGTTTTAGTCCGTGAAGCGGTTCGACGAATTTCCGACAACTTCAGAGCATGGACGAAATAAAACGACTGGGAAACTTTCGCCCAGATCGGGGTATTGCATTAATAAACGGGGTATTACTAAATGTGAAACCGTAAATAGGTTTTCATAAATATTTTATGAATTAACATTTTATCAACAGCCTATAATGTTCCCATGACTGCTGGGACACAGGCCTCCTCTCGGTGAGAGGAAGTGCGCCGCCCGTAATCCTAGTGCGGGTTGGTAGATGTCACATGTCTTCGAATTTTTGGTATGGGACATACCGGTTTCCTCACGATGTTTTCCTTCACCGTTTTGAGAGCAGTGGTGATGAAATCATTTACACGAAGTAAAGCGCCTGTCTGGGTTCGAACCTACGACCTACAACTCGTAAGTCGCAGCTGTAACCACTGGGTCACCACTGCTACCTTTGTACTTAGTTGCTTCTTAAATGTTAAAGCTAACAAAACGATAAGAAGTATTAGCGTCATAACGTCTATTTTTTTACATTTATATCGTTGAAAAACCTCGGGATTATAGAATGCGCTCCTTTTTTTATGTTGTATTCTTTTCTTTGTTAGGCTTGAACACAATAAACTTGCGATAAACCAAACAATTGTTAGGATCTCTGAAAGTTTACAGTGTGAAACTTATAGAAAGTGTGTGTATTTAAGAAAAATTGTTGAGCTCAACTTGTTGACGTACCTACACAGTTATGCAATAAATATCTCTTTATGTTTATTTATGAATAAAAAATAAAAAACCCCCGCACAAACAAATACCTCTAAAAAAAAACCTTTATCGCAGTATGAATATAGCACCATACCACAAACAATGCGAGTGACACTCGTTACTTCATATTAATTACTACACTTTCCTGATGTGACATTTTTGAGGGACACGCTCCCATTTTCACCGGGGAACGTTCAACACCATTAGGTCTGCGTCAGGGGAGACAAGGGTGTATAGACAGGGGAGTATTTGGGGCATCGTGTCCGACAGGCGAACAACTGGTTCAAGGACACGTTCGGAAAGTGGGATATTGAATGTGGAGAGCAGCATCTTACAAGAACTTTAAGAATCACAAGGTGAAATTGTGTTGTTAGAAAAGCGACTATACAAGTTAGCTTTTGCGTATGCAGAACAACAATTTTTGTTGACTTTATCGTTTTGCTCATATCATCTAGCAGTCAAATAAAACTTAAACTACTTGCCATTCTTCCCTAAAATATCTTGAAAATTGTGAAGTTTCCATAATTCGACGCCATTATCAAAACCACAAAATGTCGATTAGAAAATGTGTAGGCATATTCATTATTTTGGCTTCCCCTCACCCGTTAGCCGAAGTAGGGTGGGCCAGTGCCAAATATAAACGAAATGAAATATGAAAATATTCAGCCTGCGAACGAATCATAACGAATTTAGCTGACCGACTCCCAAATTAAATAACTGTACAACACATACACAAATTAATAAATAGTTCGGCCGAGCGACAAACCCTTATTTACTCGATGGAATACCGACCAGTTTACCTACATACATACAGTTTACATAGCTGTGGTGAATAACAAACCGAATTTGTGTACCTACTATCAATCAGCGGTAGGGTTGGAAGACTTCCTTACTTAACTACGACTTTATGAGCGTGAACGCGATCCGTGCGCTGTTTGACTCAAAAACGTGATTGTCCATCAACCACTTTACCTTACAAACATTATCAATTACTGATTATTTTGGGAAATGCTGTTGTCTATGTTGCTAGTTAGGTTTTTTTTTCGATTAATAGAGTGTCTGTGAATACCATCAAGATAACTGATCAGAGGTTTTCTTAATTTCACTTTTAGTGTTAATTTCGCAGCAAGAAATATCTGAAATTTGTGACAGATCTAGCAAATATTTTTTTTAAACTGACTGAAAAGATCCCTAGGAAAATTAATAATTGAAAGGATTTTCTGCTTTAGGCTACATACTTAAGAAATTAAAATCAAAACAATATGCAATTTTTGAGAAATTATAGTGGATCAAATGTATATTTTCACCAATAATCTTACTTAATTTAATATAATTAATACTTACTGTAATAGAATAACGCCTTCTATAAAACTTATACTTTAAAATTTTTATTAAATTATCTATATACTTATTATATTTCTGTAAGTATTTTAAAACTACTATAAAACTCTGCTTGAGAATCGATTTTAAATACTCACTTTAAACTTCGCTTATTCTAATTTATTTCAACAATTAGATCCAAAAAATTAAATGATAAAATAGATCATAAATAATTAAAAGTATCAAGATGATTCGCGCTAACGGTTCTGCGCTCACACACACAGAGAAACCATTGTAATGAGCCGCAGTGAGTCTGCCATTTGATAGATCGTGTATATTTTACTTGCGCTAAATCGAACGCAGATCGACTGTGCTTTTTGTCGTGTCATTTTGACTAATTTTGTAGTACAATAATTGCTCATGCTTTGATAGAGATTAGCAAATTTGAATAATAGCGAGGCTGGCTGACCAAGGTGCGTCGGACGAACGTAAGTACCTCTCTACTTGCACCCCTTATTTTTTTCTTGATAGTCGGAAATCATCGAATAAGTTCTCCCGCTCTGAGCAGAGCGGGAGGGCGTGTCAGACTCTTACTGACTAAAACCCACCCGTGTTCCTTCAGTTGCCTATGCCAGGGGCCACGGTATCCTTCTCGGACTTTCCCGCAACCAAAGCAGGCATCAGCCCTAGCGGACCCCGTCATTGGACATCTCTTTGAGGCGCGCGTGGAACACAACGCGCCGTCGACCCGGGCCTGGTCCTTATCGAACGGCGAGCTGCCCTCTACTTGCACCCCTGCAACTGTTCTTATTCATTAAGACAAAGATGATTCCGTCACACAAGTGGCAAAAGGTCTACTGCTAGGGCGCACACTGGAAAATAAGGACTTATAAATTCGATCAAAAGCACTATAACCGGGAAGCTACTCCTCCTAGCACAAGCATATTAACCTTGCACTCATTTAAGAACCTTGCTAATAACCTGTTAAAGGTAAATTAGAAATTACTCGCGTGGCAATCGGATTTGCAGTCCCCGTGTTCTGTTTTTAACAACATTGAAGGCAACTTGGAAGTTTTTTTGCGACAACCACCGTAAAAACATCTTTAACATTCTTTCTTTGTAGCCACGAACAACACTGCCAGAGTTGTGTAGCATTTTAACTCAATTGAGCCACATCTCCGTACCCAAATATTTGTCGGAACTTCACATCCCTAAAAGACAGGTAATACATATTTATATCGATGTTTTCCTCTCGCACTTTTTGTGTGTCTGCCAAAAAAAATATGATGGATGAACATAAATAAACTGGGCAGGATATGATTAGGCTTTCGATTTTCATCCCAACATGGAAAGGCTGTATTTTAGCCGAGCGTTGATTGGCTTGAAACTCTTGGACGATGGTAACATTTTTTATGTCTTCATGAAATGTCAAATGTTTATTAGAAGAACCATACTATCAGCAATGTATCAATGTACGTCTTGACAAGCCGTATGCCCGATGGCATTTCCCACCGGCAAAAATTACGAATTGCATACAAACTTTAATCCCCTATTTAAGCCCATTGGGGGCCAATTTTCAAAAATTGCAAAATCCTCACGTGTTACGTTTCTAGACTCAGGTGCATTGTCTGCCAGTAAATTAATGAATAAATCTATTCAAGAATGTTATTAAGTAGAAGATGGCATGGCCTATGTATGCTAGAACCTCACTATAAGAAATGTTTCAAGTCTCGCCATAGCAACACGGAACAAATAAACAGGAAAACAGAATGGTACCATTCTTTTCATATTCTACTAAATAGCATTGAAGCCCCATCTTGTATTTATACTGTAATCTTTTGATCTTACTTCTGTGTTGGGCAAGGGTAATCTATAGAAAAGGAAAGAAAGTTCCAACCCTTTTCCGCAACGAAGGGTAACCCTTCATATCACGGCTCCAGGACGAAATTATCACAAAAAAACAACCGACTTAAAGAACCACTATAAAGTGAAAACTTTAGTTTCTGAACTTCTGAAGTCAGTGGTGTGTGGAGCTAACTCATAAACTACTCAAGCAAGGTAATCATTTATATGGGACCGCCGCGCAGGCTTCCTCTACCAAACAAAATAAGAATCACGTAAATACAAGAAATAAAAAGTTGCCGAATGCATACCTCTTCCTTTTCAAATGTTAATAATAGTTTCATCCCTATTTCGCAACGAAGAATAGATAACCGGGACCCTAAGACAACATTATCACAAAATAGATATTTCAATTAAAGTACTTAGTTCTCTATTTAGACAGAGAAGATTAATGTCACCTCTAGTTACCATAATGAACCAAATTGATTTGAACCATGAGTATCTGAACTCGATGTTTTATCGTTCGTAATTTAAATTTCACCGAGATATAGGGTTGCCAAAAATATTGCACTCTTTAAATAATACACAGATATATTAATAATTCTTTGTAGCGAATGTAGTTAAATATAAGCAATTGTGTGAGTAAAGTTATCTGTCAAGACGATTACCTACTAATTTTTAACGTGATATTTTTAAATACTAATTTCTCGTTGTTTAATTATTTCGTATACCTACCTATACTTTAAACCTATTTCGTAACAAAATAAAACATTCTTTTCCCGTGAGGGGGTCGTGGCAAAATAATAACGACCGCACAGGTCGATCGAAGGTTAATCTACGGTTGCCGAGGCCGGTCCGTGGATGGGTAACCATCCGTAACATATCGAGACTCCTCCGTACCTCGGAAGGCACATTAAATCGTTGGCTTCGGCTGTAATTTTTCTAGATCTTTGTCGTCACGGGTAGTCCGGAGTCTGACAAGCAGTATTACTAAGGGATATCGTATTACCCAGTAACTGAGTTGTGGAAGCCAGATAGGCAGTCGCTCCATGTTAAATACTCGTATTCAGCTGCATCTGGTTAGACTGGAAGCCGACCGTTACATAGTTGGGACAAGGCTGGAAGATGTTGATGATTAACATTCTCTTGTTTTTAACGCTCAATCCCAAAATGTTGAAACGAATGAACGGATTGTTGTTCAGTCGAACAGAAATCCCTCGTTTTACGGGCAAACCTAAATATCTGGCAATTGACAACCCTACCTCGGGGTTAGAAAGACCATTAATTTTGTTCCGCGGACATTTTTAAGGAATGAACTTTGACTATCGATTACAGAATTTAAAAAAAAAGGTGTTGAGAGGAAAACAGGGGCGCCGAAATTGATACTT
Source organism: Brachylomia viminalis (assembly GCA_937001585.2). Lineage (NCBI taxonomy): Eukaryota > Metazoa > Arthropoda > Insecta > Lepidoptera > Noctuidae > Brachylomia > Brachylomia viminalis. Next base: position 5,542,331 of record OW443303.2, on the reverse strand, counting down.
CTTTTAATGGTTTTGGTCCTTCGTCCCAATTTTGTGGACTTTTTCATCGTTTTGTTTGTTAGCTTTAACATTTAAGAAGCAACTAAGTACAAAGGGAGCGGTGGTGACCCAGTGGTATCGGCCCCGACTTACGTGTTGTAGGTCGTGAGTTCGAACACAGGTAGGCACTTTACTTTGTGGTTTTAATTTCATCACCACTGCTGCCAAAACAGTGAAGGAAAACATCGTTAGGAAACTGGCATGTCCTAGAACCACCATTCCACCAAACCGCACTGGGTCCGCGTGGTGGTTTTTAGCCCACTCCCTCTCAGAGAGAGGAGGCCTGTGTCCCAGCAGTGGGAACATTTAGGCTTATTATGCTTATGCTAAGCTAAGTAAAAAGTACACAATCAACAGAAGAAGAAAAACGATAGCCCACTTTTCATTTTGGAATAAGTACTAAAACATTTCTCGCACATCAATCAATCTGCCTGCCTTTTCCTTTAGGTCGGCTTCCAGTCTAACCGGATGCAGTGGAATACCATATTTAACATGGAGCGACTGCCTATCTGACCTCCACAACCCAGTTACTGGGTAACACGATACCCCTTGGTAAAACTGGTGGTCAGACTTTCGGGCATCTGACGACCCGTAACGACGAAAGATCTACGAATGACAGCCGGGACCAACGGCTTAACGTGCGTTCCGAGCCACGGAGGGGTTTCAATATGTAATGGATGGTTACCCATACACGATCTGACCGCGGCCAGCGTAGCTTAACCTTGACCGACCTATGGGGCTGTTATCATTTAGCCACGAGCCCCTACCTTCCTTAAACGCTTCTCGCAGATACTGGTTTAAAATAAAAATAGCCAAGCTGCTAAAAGTCATAGACCTTCTGCAAAACCCTGACAGCTCGAGACATCACTTCAAGACCAAATACCAGCTCATGAGCTAAGTAAATAACTCAATTACGACACACAACATAATCCAATTTACGCATTTGCTTTCTAACCATTTGGTCCTAACTGGCATAAGGACCATTGCCAATCCCCCGTCAATATATTGCCCGAAGTGTGTTGTTAATCGCTCATTACTTAGAAGCATTACGGACCAGACGGGGGTCAGGAATAGCCTTAACAAATACCTTTTCATTATGGCCTTTACTTACAAGAACGGATTCTGGTTGTAATTGCTACCATCAATTTTAAACCTTTATTGATTCAGCTGAATGGTATTGAGGATAGGAATGCTGATAGAAGCTTGTCACTGTGCCAATTTGTGAATGAATAGGAATGGCATGTCGGTCGTGTTCGCGTAAAATCCAGTCGTAATTGGATTTAATGAAAATAGTTTCGGATATTGTTTTAATCAATGTTGCTGTTGCTCTACCCGACATGCACGTAGTTCCTGTAACTGAAAGAATTAACAAGCCTTTCTTTTATTTATAACCAGCTACCTGCCCCTGCTTCGCACAGTTTTTATGACTTTAAAAAACATTGACATTTATTTATTATACCTTTTGAAGTTAATAATAAAGTAAAGTTAATAAACTCTCCGAAATAAATTCTCTAAATGATGGTGAAAACCGCATGAACATCCATTGTGTAGTTTAGAAAAACAATGCGGTCACACAGATAAACACGAAAACCGACTTTAATTTATAAATGTATAGAAGCCTCTTATAGACATTATGGTTGCCTGTCTTTTAAGTTAGGTACTACTTTCCATAACTAGACGTTAGTACCAGAAAACATTAAGGGGACTACATGACCTAAACGCACGTTTTATATTGCCTAAAACTACATGATCCACTGCAGTAAAAAAAATCAGTAAAATATATGATATTCCTCAGGATATACGCCAGTCTATCTAACTGGCCTATAGCCTGAGGAATATCATATATGTATTGTATATGTGTGTTGAAAACACAATACAACTAATTTGGTGCGATAGAAAAAAGTCACGAAGATACCTCAAAAAAATTATTTTAACGATTAAAAACCATACTATATACATGCAATCATTCTGGTTTTTTTTTCAGATTGTTCTTCAATCAACATAGCAACGTGAGAGTGTTTTAATTTTTTAGTCCAATCAATAGATTTTTTGTAAATAGAGAATTGCTTCATATTTTGCAATAAATTACCAGCTTTGTGTCATCGTGCTTCTCTTTCTTTTCTATGCAGTCCGACAGTGACCGCGCTTTAGCTGTTATCAGCCCTATAAACATGCAAAGGTTTTGAAATTATCACACGAAATAAATCTTATACTTGTTTTGTTGCATTTGCGTTCGCACTACATGAAGAATTGAAACAGGATGTTTTAAACCGATTTTAAGATTTGTTGGGTAAGACAGGGCAAGTGATATCAAACGTCAAACAGGATTCGGTCAACAAGTTGTGTGACAATGCAAACACGGGTCGATGTAATGACAGAAAAATAAAACAACCGTCTTCCAAAAAAATCAGCATAAGGAGAAAAATTACTTTAATTTCAGAAGTCGGAGTCTTAGTATTTTCGTTTTTTGTCAGCGACTTCCGAAAAATAAAGTTATTTTTCAGTTTGTAGTGTTTTTTTTTTTAAAGTCGGTTGTTTTTTGTTTTCACTTTTAGTTATGGTACCCACCCTACCACCAAAACTCGGTTAAAAACATAGATCTCAGCATGTTTTCATGTGATTGCTTCACCATTGCGGACGCACGGTTAGACGGACCGTATACTTTTAATTAAAAAGAACATCATACAAGACCTAAAACAACAAAAATTTCGATCAGTTTAATAACAATTTCAACCCAAAATGGCTTCCATACATAAACCAATTAAGTTACAGGAATTAATATTCACAAAACAGGAGCAAAATCTACATGTATTGTTTAACAATGGGTCCTGAAACTTCGCTTAGTTCCACACAATACAGGGAGACCTCTCGAATGGCTAATGCTTAATACTATCGTTGTTGTTCACTCGGTTTCTAGAATACTATAATAGTTGGATGTTACTTTAAAATGTGTTGGTGAGTTGATTTCGGTATTGCTGGGCGCTAGGGACTTTGGAAGTAACGTCTTTGTCTTTGTTAATAATCTACAATGCTTGATTACCAGCCAAGAAACGCTGCAAGTTTCTGTACCATTAGTTTGTACTTGCACAAAGTTTGCAAGTAACTTACATGCCATTGTGTAGGAAATCAGGACGGTTTAGGACGAGACAACGAGCAACGCAACGTAACGTTATAGCTGTTTTATTCTACGCGGAACACGAACTTTGAAATTTATTGACATGTTCTTTGTACCTTTCTATATCAAAAAACTGCAAATTGGTGGCGTGTCAAGAAACTTCTGGAAATTTCCTATGTTGATGATATGGTTCTGTTCAGCCCCTCAAGGACTTAAAAAAGTTACTGGTTATTTGTGATCAGTATGCTAAAAACCATGACTTAGTTTACAATGCTAAAAAATAGTACTGATGATATTCAGTTCAGTATTAGGATATACAATAAACATACCTGAAAATTGCAAAAAAAAAAAAAAAGAAAATTTGAATTTCGCGCAACCCTTGCGCACGAAATAATCTGCACCCACAAATTAACAAGATTTAGTTAGGTACTACATTAAAACCAAAAGCTAACAATGGTGACCCATGTTTTCACAAATCAGAAGTTATTATGACACAAACCTACTTCCCACTTTTGTGCTAGTTACTGGCTGCATGTGTGTGTGACTTCTGGCTTAACACAAGAGAAGGTAAAAAGGTTATAAAGGAACTCATCAACTCATAGTCCAAACCCACTAAAAACTAGACAGAGATGACAACTAAACCACTCACCAAAAACTCCAAGTCTTAAAACCAGTCTTCAAACTTAGACCCTCAACTTCAAGCCTCAGAATGCTCAAGGAGCACTCTTAACTATTTAAAGTAACGCCGGGAGAATGCTGCCCAACCGCATTTCCCTGCCATGCCGGGATCTAGTAAATTGATACCGTTTGCCTATCTCTGTAAGGATGTCAGCTTCGGGATCTTCCTAAACTGATTCTAAAACTTTTTGGGGAAAGGAATCTGTTATATTCGGACTGTTTATACGGGGTGATTGGAAGATGGGTGCAAAGCTTTAGGGCGAAGATAGTACAGACAATTTAGAACATACATTGATTGACAGAGAATACATGTTTTGCTAGATTGCGTGAACATTACTTTAATTAAATAAAATAAAAAAATAATTTATTTATTTGGGCATTTGACAATTTGGCCATAAACAAGCAGTTTAGTTAAAATTTTGGGAATTTTCGAAAAAATCATAAATATTAGGTTCAAAAAATGGTCCGACTTCGTCTAAGACAACCATGGCTTAAATGGTTCTAAATTGTCTGTACTATCTTCGCCTTAAAGCTTTGCACCCATCTTCCAATCACCCTGTATAGTGCATTTATCGGGTTTAATGTAAAGCTTTAGAATGTTGATGAAATTAATCTTCAAGATACGAAATTGAATTTTAATAAGCAATAAAGTTCTGATTCGGAGAAAATCTTGCTGTAAAATGAATGTTATTCTGTTCTTATCAAGGGAATATCGTGAATTGTGAAGGGTCTGCTTTGAGCCGAAGGTCGAGCTTTTGTCTGAATTGTAGGTAAATTAATTTTTCGTAAGAATAGAAGCATCATTATCTAAACTAATAACAAGTTTGTTTGTTATGCTTTCACGCTAAAACGACTGAACACATTTAGATGAAATTTGGCACATGGGTAGACCATGACCTGGATTAGGACATTGGATACTTTTTATCCCGATATTCCTACGGGATCTAGACGTATGTGGGTGAAACCGCGGGGCGCAGCTAGTAATTTATAACTATATAAATATAAAACCTAAATAGCGTCAGTATATAAAATACTGATTACGTTAATTGAGAATTCAGAGCGAATAATATGTGTAGTCGAAAGAGATTTTAAGTATCACAATTTAACACAGTGCTATGATACACACTAACATACAAAAAGACACTGAAACATCATTAGCAGAAATTCGTCCATGACAACCGCCAATACGTAGCACAATCCAATTGAAATTCTAGCGCGGCCTAATTGTTATACCCTAGGTAGCAACAAGCCATAAAACATAGGTAAGTAGGCGACGCAAAGCCGGTGTATAAGTGGATAGAGAGAAGCCTTCGGAAGCCCCACGCGCCCTCGGCACAGCTTAATACGCGGCCAGCTACAATGTTTATAATTAATTATACCTTGTTTAATCTTCAAGTACATTTAGGTTTGGAATATGATCAAATATATGATGGGTAATATTGCAGAGTTTAGATGAATGTTGATCTCGGAATGTCTACTTAAAATATTGGTCCTTCGAGCCGGCTGATAATCAACGCGTGTTCCTACACTGCTCGAAGGACCATAAATGCCAGGGAAATGTATTACAGTGAAAATAATACCACTGCATTAAAGCATGAAATTAAACAAGGTTTTCGCGTATAGAATATAAAAATTCGCACTACTCAAGATAACATAATAAGCTTAATATACATATACATAAATAAGCTATGTAGTGACACATGTCTGTTCCAACAGTGGCATTATATGTCAATATAATTCTAGGGACTGAAAAAAACATTTTGTAATTTGTTTTATTTTCTAGAACTTTTCGCAAATTTATTATTTTCTTCGTTGTTGTGTACGTTTCATACTGCTGAATACTTACTGTCTAAGAACACACAAAACAATTACGAAGAATTAATTACATCTCTTTTTTAAACAACAACGAACAGCACAGTAACTACATCCAGGATCTTAAGTGAGAAGATATTAAATTCTTACCCTTGGTTCATTAATCACCAAAATGAGAGTAATAATGCAACAAGTGATGTATGGCCATATTAACGTTAACGTCAGTGAAAAGGATAGTTTTATGGGGTAAATGAAGGTATAAACGTTAAGGATAAAGACGAGTATTTTATGATAGAACTTCCACCTTAATGAGAGAATAAAAACAAAACTAAAAACGTTGGAAAAATAACCAATAATTTTGCTAAAATCATTCATCAGAAGTCATAAAATACAGCAATCAAAGGAAATATGAATAAAAGCTATGCTTAATTTTACTATATCGTCCAAGCAAGCATTTTAACTGTAGCTTCTTGGTAACATTAGCACACAGGACCAGTATCATTGGTCCTTTCATTGATCTCCCGAAACACATACCTACATCCTTTAAGGCCAGAATTAATACGCTATCCATTTTCTAGAACAAATTGCACTCGTGGTGGCGAGAAACATTTGTCTAAGGCAGGGTTCGCGAACCTTAGGCACGCTATTTAATATTATCGGAATACGTTGCAGACCATCTTATCAGGAGAGTTCTGCAAAGGTGAATGCTAATTTTAATAATGTAATGGTTTATTTGGTTTCCTGCATGCATAAAAACTTTTTTACAAAAAATAAAACTGACTTCCAAAAAGACAACACTATAAAGTGCAAAATGTCTTTATTTTCGAAAGTCGATATTTTGGTTTTGTTTTATTTATGGCCATTGCCACCAAATTTAATCAGGACCACCTCTAGAAAATACTTTTTCGAATAAAAAAGAATCATTCAAATCAGTTAATAATAATTGGCGAAAATATCGCTGAATGTACTTACAAAAAAATCCTCTTTTATGAAGTTGGTAAAAAAAGATGAAAATAATGTCAAAGTAGGGAAAACAAGAACCATTGGGTAGCTAGAGCATCCCTAATGATACCTATCATTAAATAAGATTAGACGAAGAATTTTACAAACCAATTACAGCAGCGGCTCAGCGATTGGCTTTCCGCCTTATGGATCACAAGGAATTTCTTTTTTTTGACGATATTTCTCCATCGATAGCCTTTATACTAAATTATTTACGTGTCTCCTATTAATAACGGGTGTAAAAAGACGCTTAACGAAACCAAGTCACTGATACTCCCCGTCATTGTGATCATATTTTTGTATCGGAACATACCCTGATAACCTCCTGGTTACGGAAATATTGAAGATCGTACGAAGTCCCAACTTTTTTCACGAAAAAGAGTTTTATACGTTATAAATTAACTTTATACCTATAAATACCCCCACAACTGTAACGCTGCATGCACTTATAAGCACAATATTTTGCGTGAGTAAAATTGCGTGTTGCCGAAGACAGCGATTTTAACACCAAAAATAAAAGTCGTATCCCAGCACAAATTTTTGTTAATATCACTTGGTTTGATGTACAGAATGCAGAACACTGGTGTACAAATGAGCCTTGTTCAGACAAAGAATAAATAAATAAATATGAGACAACATCCACACAAGGTCTTCAGGCCCCGAACTAGGTAGAGCCTGTACTACGGTAACCTGATCACTGATATACATACTTATATACATATACACACCCAGACACAGGTCCAACAGACGTGTTCATGCTCACAAATGTTTGACTTGTCCGGGGATCTAACCCGGGAGCAGCGGCTCAGAAGGCAGGGTCGCTACCAACTGCACCAACCGGTCAGTCAAATCGTTGTACGGGCAGCAGCACATTACTTCCTACTTTTGGCATAATTTATGTCGGTATCAGCATCTGTGACATATGGGACAGTAAAAATATTGGCCATCCCTGATTCAAAGTAACTATCCATCGTATAAGCAAGTACCCATCCAAAGCATTCAGAGTCCAATTCAAATACGTGATGTTTAGAAGCAAATTGTGAACAGAATAGTCATTTAGTAATGTAATTGACTCCCTCGGTACATATTCAGAACTGTAAGAGGCCTCCGCCACCTTGCCAAGGCGATATCGTTTATAGAAGTGCTGGAAATACGTACAAATTGGGTATTGTGGTATTTATTTATTTTTAAATGAATATAAATAAAAATATTTTTAATGTAATGAATTTAAATAAATATACATTTCAACACGTTTAAGGAAATGTAAAAAAGACTAGAAACATGACATAGTAAACATTAAAATTCACTTTCGGCTCGAAAGACCAGTTTTCAAGAAAAAGTCAAGGCTCTATAAAAAGATAATATGCGCAATTTTTAACATGAATGTCAACAACGGAATGCAGTCTATTATAAATTTAAAAAAGGATATTAACGTTTCAATTTCATTGCATTGCATTTGGTCGTTCTTGGGACGTTAGCGCAGGATAGACATACATAGTAAATCTGACACAGGACCTCAATTCCGATTCAAACCTTCTATCACAGTCCGAAGAATTTCGAAGACCGCCCCTAAGACTGCCCATTGACCGAAAATTCCTAATCCATATATTGAAAAATCCGTTTGCTCGACAACGTAAATAACGCAATGAGTGTTGTTGAATTGTCAAAATGGAAAGACATTGCAATTGAAAGTGTGGTACGCCAGATCACCATTATTAACCATTATTACGGTACGGTACCTATTATCAACGGTATTATTATTACCATTTACGCGATGAACACTAACACGATGACAATAAAAACAAGGGTCCATAGCAAATAAGAACAATAAATACGGCCATTAATAAAGCAGCACCTTACCTAAGCTCACAGGTCAGTTGACATAAATCACGCCGATTATTGGACAAGCGAGCGATCGCATTCCGAATTTGATTAGCTGCGTGATTCGCATCGTTTCATTTCGTACGCTAGATGATTGCCGTTGTTGTCTACATTTATTGTTTACGCTTAGCCTGAAGAATATACCTAGGCATTATTTATTTATTTATATATTCTTTATTGTACACCACAAAAAACATAACAACAAAAATTAAACTGAACACTACTTAATATACAATGGGCGGCCTTATCGCTTTCTGCGATCTCTTCCAGGCAACATTGGAATGGACAGAGATTTTCCTGGACATAAAATGGGGCTGTTGTTGGTGCAAATAATAAGTATGTATACAATACACTAAAATAGATACACATACATATCCTAAATAATAGATACACATATATACATATCCTAAATAATAGATACATAAATACTAAATACATTATGTTGTTTCTTTATTTATAAAAGTGTACCTATTAAACAATGCCCCACAAAACCGTTTTCACGGTTAGTCCGTGGGAGAAGATTTATGGTAACTAATATTAGAAATGCGAAAGTATGTTTGTTTGTTGCGCTTTCACCTTAAAACAACTGAATGGATTTGGATGAAATTCGGCACAAGGGTAGACCATGACCTGGAGAAGGACACAAGACTACTTTTCATCCTGGATCGCAGGCGAATTCGTGGACAACAGCTAGTACAAAATAAAGTTAGTTCTGCACCTAACTTAAGTATCTGGATACTTATCGGTAAAACATTAGGTCACGGAAATGAAGACAATCAAAAAATGTGCCTCCCCTTTTCCCAACTAAGTTGGGGTCGGCTTCCAGTCTAACGGGATGCAGCTGAATACCAGTATTTTACATGAAACGACTCCCTATTTGACAACAAGGACACAAAAAAGCTTTCTAACTTTAGCTTGCAGATAATGCTATAAAAAAGAACATTTTCATTGATACCTTACACATCAAGACTTGATCCATAGGCACATTCCAATTTCGCAAGAGAGAGCCGCCAATACGACATACGACACAATACCACATACACCTGTAGGACCAATTCTTAGACATAACAAGCAATATTCTGTACAAAACATCGAGGTCCGAAACAGGCTCCATATACCCACGTACGTTATGAATGACGTCAGAGGTACGGTTATAGCATGGCGCTATATGTACCGCTTTGAACCGACCTACTGAACCGGGAGCCTCGTGCGCCGAGCGAAAATATTCAAACGAGAATTTGTTTAGAACGGATTTGATCGCAATGTGTTATCAGACTGGTTTTTTAGTGTTCTTAGACAGTGACGTCACAATATTATGTCAAAGGATATAATACTTACACCTATGGACCAGTATTTTGCATATACATCAAAGCAGATATATTTCACAGCTATAAATCTTATGCTCTGACTTTATAAATCGAATACTGTGTTTTTACGTTTTATTGACTTTCAGCTGTCATCAAACTAGCTTACTGACGAGGCGGTACATACAGCTTTTATATCTCCACTAAGGAGCCGAAGGTTTAAGAAAAAATATTTACATAGCTACCGATATGATTTGTGTCTCGAACCCTTCCTAGAATTAAGGTATTCATAAAAGAAAACTTTTGAGCTCCCTCTGCACAAACAATACCCATTCATCAACCCCCAATTTAATAACAAAATGGTCGCTTGTTATCCTTTAATTTAACCCCACAATAACTTCACGGATATCCCGGACCAAATCAAACAACGGTTTTAAACTATTAATTTTAAGAACAATGGAACCCTACCTTTAACCCGTCTTAGCGATTAATAAATCAAATCGATTCAATCGGAAAGCCTGACAAATCGAATCTCCGTATAAGTTATATCTGGAATCTGTTCAAGTATCTTTGAGTTAGGAAATAAAATGTAATACGATTGAAATACGGGGTTTGAAGTTTGAAAATTTGAGGGTGAACGGTTTGTTTTTATGAGTTGCGTTTTAGAATTCAGCGAGTCGCTCAGCGAGCTATGAAACGAGCTATGCTTGGAATTTCTCTGACGGAAAGACTCCGGAATGAGGTGATCCGGCAGAGAACCAAAGTTGTCGACATATCTCACAGAATAAGCAAGCTGAAGTGGCAATGGGCCGGCCATATTAGCCGTAGAACCGATGACCGTTGGGGTAGACGTGTTCTTGTGTAGAGACCGCGATCGGCAAACGTAAGGTAGGACGCCCTCAAACTATGTGGAGCGACGGCTGCATGAGAGCTACAGCGTGGCTGGTAGCAGCTGGATGAGACTTACCGTGACTCGAGCTAAATGGCGTGCAATTGGAGAGGCCTATGTCCAGCAGTGGACTGCTGTAGGCTGATGATGATGTTTTAGAATTTATCCTGTTTCAAGGATATTCAGGGTCCGTTTCAGAGCCTGGACAGGAATTATTTATCACATTAATAATGGCACAGAATTTTAATTGATGTCTAAAGTAGGTATTGATGGTTAAAGTAAGTTAGAATATATTTGGATACCTTAAAAGCTTCAGACATATTCAGGCTAATCCCGCATAATATAAAATCACCAGGGTACTAAACAACAAAAAGAATCGATTCCCACAAAAAATATTCTACAAATAGATTAAAATTACCAAACGACAGGAATGATCACTCCTACATAGAACAAATAAACACAACCTGTATCATCCCACTGCTTAAAACCACCCACACGATTTCCAGGCTTTTCAGCTCTAAAATTAAACAAATACCACGATCGAAATAATCACAAAAAATCCTACACGTGTTACAAATACGAGTACATCATACTAAAATCTTTAGCAACCACGGATAGCAACTACCCACATGAAGGATGTACCTCAGAAAAGAGAAAATGTTTTTAACATCAATAAAATAACCCCGGGCGGTTTAGTCCCGGGAAAATTAAGTGAAATCCGATGCAGACGGCACATTAATCAAACCACATGGGGTACCGTGTTCTGACAGTAAATCGGACCAATTTGTCCCATGTCATAAATGTCCATTTAAAAATGCTGTCAACATGACATCGTTTTTATCGGGATATCCCGGGATAGTATACCTAAGTGAGGATGGATAAAAAATGGTTGCCAAAATATTTAGGGGGAATATACTCTGACGCAATCAGAATTAATCAAAATGTTAGTACACTATATTACTCTAAAACTTAATAAAAATCTAGGTTTAATAAATCTAAGCCCAGGTGACGTCAGATGTTCCTATCGTAAAAACTCCCACAAAATAATAAACACTAATACTACTTGGAAAAAAAAAACTTCTTCCCAAAATGAAAATATTAGTTTAAGACAATGACGTTGTTTGAGAAGGGTCTATCGCCTACAGGCTGCCAAGACACGACACCCTTAAAATTAATCCGTCCCTTAAAAACCGGGATCTCACGATGATGGACTTGTCCCGAAGTTTGACAACACTATGTAATTCGGTGGTAAATTGCGGCGATTGTCCGGAAAATCACGAAATGTAGTCGATTTATAGTTTGAATTGAAACATTACGATGATTGCTGATGTCAAAACGATTGATAGAGTGATTAACTTTATGGGTTGTTATGAGTCTATATCTCTTTGGAATTGGTTTTGATGTGATATTATGATAACGATGATATTGTTTTTAAATTGACCAGCCAGTATTATATATTGGATTTATTAGTTCGATATCAGAAACACTATTTAATCTACATATTTAATGAGACCAAAATATTGAAACACACATTACACATATCTTAGTAATTAATATGCTTGATAGTTAGGTTTTTGTTTAAGATACGTAAATATTTACTCAACTGAATATCAAACTATTAACCAAAAAAAATCTTCACTCCGACCCAAAAGCCGGCCAGATTACAGGTACCAGTTGACCTAGCATCAAAAACTAATACACTAATACATACATATACAATCTAACCTAATTCCGGCCGGGCAGGGCTCACGCTCCAATGGGTCAGAACCGTCTCGCTAATGCGATCGACCGTCCGTCTGTCCGTTTGGTCGCAAAATATTTGTCTTTTTCAAAAGATTTTTCTATTAATCACATTTTTTCACTCCATTGCCTCCATTTTGATGAAAGACACTGAAATGTTGCTTTTATATATTGAAGGCTGTATTAAATTGGTAGTGTTTTTGTTGTCGGTTCGTTTTGCGTGTATTCGAATTCTTTTACGATTACACAGTCGAATAGCTCGGCTTGTTAAAAAAAGCGTTGCTCCTCAAAGCTTCAAAATCGAACCTTCAATTTTATAATTTTGGGGATTCGACAAGCTTATAACCTATTGTAATTTGAGTTAAATTCAATATATCAAACAGGAAAGGTGTATTTTATAGAACATCATACTGTCTCTCAGACAAAAATAGCTTCATAACAAAAGCCTGTAAACCTTACAGGATTCCCCGTAAGAACGATATATGTTACCAGGTATCATTTTATTATCATCCACATTCACGGAGAAGACTAAAAGGGTGAACGTCGATAAGAACCCTCTACTGAGTGGTTCATGTGATTGATTGAAAGTAACTACCTCTTTGTTGATATATGCTGCATTATGGGGAATTAAAACGGAATTCTATAGAAATGTAATATTAGAAACTCATTGGTTAAAGTGCATTGCAGATTTTAGTCGCAGTTAATAAATACTTGGTGGCTACTTTAGTAAGATTAAAGCTATTGTGCGCCTTTATAATTTCTGACGTGATGATATGACCGTGGACGTCCACGTCCACGTCACGGCATCTCGATAACACTGGGAAGTCAAATGTATGGAAATCTATGAAGGCGCTTTTAAATTCGCCGTCGACGGTAACGTTATTAGAATGAGCACGTGATTCCATACATTTTATGGACGTGGACGTTCACGATAATATCATCGAGTTAGAAATTATAAAAGTGCACCATAGCACTACCATAATCAGCCTATTAATGTTCCCACTGCTGGGACACAGGCCTCCTCTCTATGAGAGGGAGTTGGCCGTAATCCTCCATGCGGGACCAGTGCGGGTTGGTGGATGCCACATGTCTTAGAATTTCTGGTTCTAGGACATGCCGGTTTCCTCTCGATGTTTACCTTCAATGTTTTATGACGTATACACCATGTCGTAGAACTAATACATGGGACACTTTTCATCTCAGTACATCAATTATTTCTCTTTAGGATGATTATATATTTCTCTTTAAAAGCGCACAATGACTCAAAAATAGGAAGAAGATAATTTGAATTTGAGGATTCTTGTATTTTATAGTCATTTCCGAGCTATCTGTCCCGTATGCGTATGTTGGACCTGCCATGGTACTCGTATATCTCTGCATCACCCTAAGGTTGACTGGTAGAAAATGCCTCAGGCATTAAGTCCGCCTTTGTACAGTTTTTTTTTTTTACTTGTGCATTAAGTTTTGAGAAATAAATAAATAATTTCGTAACAGAGGTAACTTTTCTTATTAAAATTATATACTTTCTTTCTCTTTTAAGTTTAATTTCGTATTGAAAAAGATAGACTCTACGCCTCTTATATTTTATCTTTAATCTTTATTTCTTAATAAATATATACGACCTCTAAACTTAATCGAGTGTTCCGAACCGTATTTATTTTCAATCTCAACCTAGTATTTGTCTTCCAACATAAAATACTCCATATTTATGTAATAAAATTTCAGTTCATACTCCTTGCAAAAAGGCCACAGGTTGATCCCCATCAATAGGTCATCACAGGTCGATATGAAAATACACTCTCGTTCCAATAATAATAATAATATGAGACAACATCCACACAAGGTCTTCAGGTCCCGAACTAGGCAGAGCCTGTACTACGGTAACCTGATGACTGATATACATTGGCTACATATGGGGCCCCGGTGTGGGCGCGTTCACTGCGGCGGAGAGCCGCCCACTATCTGAACGCGCCCCAAAAGGTGGTAGCCGTAAGGCTGATCCGGGGCTACCGCACGATCTCGGGCGAGGCGGCAAGCCTCCTTGCCGGACTGCCGCCGTGGGATCTGGAGGCAATAGTCCTCGCGCGCCTGTATGAGTGGCGCGCGGAGGCACTACGCCGGGGGGAAACCCCGCTTCCGCGGCAAATCGCGGCGGAGCGGACGGACCTCCGGCGCGATCTCATGGCGGCATGGAAGGAGCGACTGTCGCAACCCAGCGCAGGGCCACGATACGATACGATACGACGCCACGATAGCGGCGGTAAGACCCCTGTTTGAGGAGTGGCTAGAGAGGCGTCACGGCGTCCTCACCTACCGCCTGACGCAGGTCCTCACCGGACACGGATGTTTCGGGAGGTTCCTGCACATCATCAGGCGGGAGGAAACGCCCGGGTGTCACCACTGCGATGATCGCCCCGAGGACACGGTGGAGCATACGGTGGGGGCCTGCCCTGCATGGGCGGAGCACCGCCGTGTCCTCGTAGAGGCGATCGGCAGCGGCGGCGACCTCTCACGCCCGGCCCTGGTTCACGCCATGGTCCGGGGCGAGGGGGAGTGGGAGACAGTCGCCTCCTTCTGCGAAGCAGTCATGCCAGCTAAGGAGGTGGCGGGACGGGAGAGGGAGAGAGTCTCCCGTCCAAGCCGCCGCGGTGGACGCTCCGGGCGTCGGGAGCCGCGTGACGACTCCCGGCCACCGTAGGCGCGGGCCTGCGGGCGGTGAGTAATGGGTAGCTCACCGTCCGATCAGGACCAGCCCGTGCTAGACGGCGCGTACGTGTTCCACGCGCGCCTCAAAGAGATGTCAGCATCGAAGAGGGGGCCCACTAGGGCCCAAGCCTGCCGGGAAAGCGGGATCATCCAAAAGGGGTACCGCTGACCCGGAACATAAAGGGCCAAGGAAGGAACACGGGTGGGTTTTAGTCAGTAAGAGTCTGACACTCCCTTCCGCTCCACCCAGAGCGGGAGGGGTCATTTGATGATTTCCCATCCTCAAAAAAAAAAAAAAATGACTGATATACATACTTACATACATATACACACCCAGTCACAGGTCAAACAGACATGTTCATGCACACAAATGTTTGACTTGTCCGGGGATCGAACCCGGGACCAGCGGCTCAGAAGGCAGGATCGCTACCAAGTGCGCCAACCGGTCATTCTAACAAGGGTCGATGACGAAAGTCTTTGTAACTTGCAAATTAATAATTGTACATGCATGAAACTAGCTTTATATTACAGACAATTTTAATATCGTATGAAATAAAACCTTCAATTATCAACAACCTAATCAAAAAAAGTTACAATTTTAACAACCTCGAATTTTAAAATAAATTCAATTCGCGGTTGTTTTTCTTTCGGTGTTTTCTCACTTTTGCTTTGAATCTGTCAAATCAAAATTATAAAAGGCAGTAATTGTAGTCATTCACCATCATTATTGAATTACTATTCTCAGCGGTGACCCAGTGGTAACGGCCGTGACTTAGGGCTCCCACACAAAACTGCGATGCGATGCGATGCGAATTCGCATCGCAGGAACCTGCGATGCGAATTTCTGCGATACGATTTAGTGCGGCAAACCGTTTGGTAGGGCGACCATTCCTTCAAGTGTAGTCAGCCGTACTAGACGTGTTTTTAGGAAGCGTAAGATGGATCGCAAAAAGATTATTGCACTGCTGTTATTGTTAAATAGATATAAAAGAAAAAGAAGATTCTGGGTTCATCCATTTATTACGATTATGAACTCTGATGGGAACTATTTTACTCAAAAGTACTATGCGTTGAGAACTGAAGAAGATAAATTTTTTGATTATTTTAGAATGAGCATATCTTCATTTGAAGAGCTTTTGAGTTTATTATCACCATGCCTTCAAAAACGATCGTACAAGGGAAGAATTCCTGTTATGCCTTTGGAAATGCTGGGACTGACTATCAGGTAAAGTAAAACAAAATTTATTTATTGACATTTTAATTGTTTTTTTTTTTGCGAAAAATCAAATTTGTGATTATCAGCAGTTAATAGTAAATTAATATAATAATATTATGTAAAATCAAACTCTTCTTCCGTCGACAAAGCGCTATAGGTAGAATAATTATCACTAGGTGAATTAATTTGATCTTCCCCTGCGTTTGATGATTGTTCGTGTGATAAATGTAGAATTGGTGTTTGGTCTGCATTTGATGACTGTTCGTGTGATAAATGTGGGCGTGTCAGTGGTGTTTGGTTTGCAAAATGTTGAGTTTGATAGCCTGTGTAGCTCTGGTAGTTGCTAGGCTGATAGGAGGAACTATAAGGTGGGTAGCCTTGATATGCCGGTTGAAGTAAGTCTGTTAAAGTTTGGAGAACACGACTTTGAAAAATAAGTGTTTTGTTCTCATCCAATTTTTCCAGAGACGGTAGAATTCCCTTAAAAAAAGACAAGTGCCTGTTTTCCGGTTCCTTTATAATGTTAATAATTTCATCTTCAAACTCGTTTGCCTTTCTTTTTCGCGGCTTCTGCTGGTATCGTCTTGGAGATTTTTCAGATCTTGCTTGATTCTCTTGTCCAGGTGGTGCTTGCATTTCCGTTTCATTAATGCTATCTGTTGTCTCATTTTGTAAATTTTTTTTTAAGAAATAATAACTGCTTGTACAGATGGTATTCTTTGGTAGATTTTGCTCCTGTTCCAGATCGCTTTTCGTCTTTAAGTTTCTTTACGTACTTTTTAAAGGTATCGTTGATCCCTCTCCATTTTTTTAATACTTCATTACCTGTAAATTATACAAAATTAATCATTAATGTAGGGGTATCCCTATGAAATTAAATACAAAGAAACCATTCATATGTTTAAAAATATTCTATGTGTGTATTTAATGTCATATTAGGGTAAATTTTTAATTGTCTCCACTATTTTTTGTTAAATTTTCTATTTTAATTTCAGATTTTTAGCAACCGGAGAAGAATTCAACGATATGCATTTAATTTAAACTATTATAGAGGTGCAAGTACAATAGCGAAAACAATACGATTGGTGTGTAACGCAATATGGGATCGCTGTTTACGTCAAAACATGCCTGAAATAACACAACAGCTGTTTGAAGAAATTAGTGCAGATTTTGACAAGAAAGCCAATTTCCCTAACTGTTTAGGAGCCATTGACGGCAAACATATTCGTATCCGTAGTCCCGCAAATAGTGGATCACTGTTTTACAATTACAAAGGTTATAATTCAATTGTTTTGTTGGCTATTACTGACTCTAAATACAGATTCATCTACGTGGATATAGGAGCATATGGAAAGGAAAGCGACTCCACAATTTTCCACAACTCGAAACTTTATGACTCACTGATGAAAGGTAGCTTGCCCATACCAATATCGAAGCCGTTGCCAGGCTTTCAAGAACCGGTCCCGTTTGTTTTCATAGGAGACGAAGCTTTTTCTATTTCAAATAACGTTATGCGCCCTTATTCTGGCAAGCATTTAACCGTTAAACAAAGAATATTTAACTACCGTTTGAGTAGGGCGAGGCGATATGTCGAGTGTGCTTTCGGCATACTAGCCAACAAATGGCGAGTATTTCATCGACCCCTTAACGTCTCAATTGATTTTGCAGTCGATATTGTCAAAGCTTGTTGTATATTACACAACTTTGTACTGAACCGCGATGGATTACAATCCCCCGTAGAAATGATCATAGATGATTCTGAACTACAAAGCCTACAGACGTTGAATGCAAGAATAATGAGTGCAAATATAATAAGAGACAAGTTTTCGAATTATTTTTCTAGTGTCTTTGGAGCCTTGAAGTGGCAATTAAAAAAAATTTGAAATTATAGAAGTACTTGCTTAGTTCTAAATACAGTACGTCCGAAATAACTTGGCAAGCCTGAACATAGGCTCTGCGAACTTTAGCGCATGTACACTCGTAAAAAAACTGTTATTGAAATTTATTTTTTTAAACCAAAATACGAATAAAAATGTACTAATACAGGGACCAAGTACCAATAAAATAAATATTTAAACACTTTGAGACAGAAAGCTACAAAAACAACTTCTGAGTTAAAGAAAAAACCTAACACTACACAAAAAACTTAACAATTTAATAATAACAACCACTTTTGTCACCGTCTGTGCTCAAGACAGAGATAGCAACACGAAAATGACACCAATGCTAACATGTGAGTGAGATATATTACCGGGACCCGAACATTGCCGAATAAGCACGAAGCTTTACGAAGTTACTAAAGAGAGATGTCCAATACGCGTGTCTGAGGGTGTTGTTTAATCGATTTTTCTTCAAATCGATTTAAATTAAGTAATAAAAATATATTTATATTCAATTTTTTATGGAGGTTTAAAATATTCTCAAACAGTCGTTATTTGTATAGAAGCTTATAAATAATTGATATTTAACTAAATCATGTTTTTCAACCAAGAAAATAAAATTTTATTACTTTTTTTTTTTATTAAAGTCGAAATCTCGTTTACTAACGATAACATTAACTATGTTTGTAAATCGATTTCGTTCAATATCTCGTATAAACAAAAATTAATAAATTCCAAATCGATTAAAATCGATTGCGATATTTGATTGAATAAAGGGTATGCCACCATTTGGTTCCAAAAAAACGTTCGTGCGCAGCCTTCTGCGCGTGGTTTGGGCTTACCAAGTTATTTCGGACGTACTGTAGATATACAGTAGGTACTTCAAGATAAATAATGGGCATAGGAAAACATCAGAAATAAGTAATAACAATTTTAAAACGTTATTAAAAAAAAAAACATAATTCAACTTTATAAGCAAACAAAATAATTGTCAGTCATTTATAAGAAAATCAAAATAGGTCAGAAACACGACATTAGTCGATGCTCATTATTTACCTTGTCGTACACTTTATTCCACTGAATTACATTTATTCATAGAAGTACGAATAGCGCGCCAGATTCTGGAAGTCCTCTTACACGCGCGCACGCTATTTAATTCATACTTATATGCATTGATTGTATTGTTGTAGAAATAAAAGTACTTACCAAGTTTTGTTTTTTCACTGTTTTCTTTGTCTTGGAAATTTGGAAACAAACTTTCACAGACGCTCTTCCACGCATCTTGCTTAATAAATTTATTTTTATAATGTTCATCACTTGTGTCCCAAAGGACGGGACGCTCCTCAATTAAAGATATTAAAAAATCTATATCATATTCCGCCATTTTTTTATAAACAAAGAAGGCGGCGCAGGCACCGCGCGTCTTTCTCTAAAGCTGTCTCAGAGCGGACTAAAATGGCGTCACCAAGGATGACGTAATATCACAGGAATGTGCGATGCGAAGCAGATCGGAAATTCTTGCGGTGCGTTCGTGCGAATTCGCAGATATTTGCGATGCGATGCGAATTCGCGGTTTTGTGTGGGAGCCCTTACGAGTTGTAGGTCGTTTGTTCGAACCCAGACAGGCGCTTTAGTTTGTGTAAATTATTTCATCACCACTGCTCTCAAAACGGTGAAGGAAAACATCGAGAGGAAACCGGCATGTCCTAGAACCAAAAATTCGAAAGACATGTGACATCTACCAACCCGCACTGGGCCCGCGTGGTGGATTACGGCCCACTCCCTTTCACCAAGAGGAGGCCTGTGTCCCAGCAGTGGGTACATTATAGGCTGATAATGATGATGATCATGTCGCTAACACCAGAAAAATGTATACGTAAGTATCGTCACTACGTTAGAAGAAGGCAGAAGTCAGCGAAGTACAGCAAGAACAATAGGCGTGTCACTTTCTACAGTGCAGCGAGTTGTCCAATGTTTCCGAGAAACTGGGCAGAACATAAGAAGACCAGGAACCGGCAGACCGAGACGTACTCCGGCTCGAGAGGATCGATTTATTGTTACGACCATGCTCGAAATCAGCACCTCACGGCAGTTAAAGTAACAAATCAACTTCGGGAGACCCGTGGAGACGAGGTAAGCGAGCCGACTGTAAGGCGGCGGCTAGTTGAAGCTAATTTGACCTCACATAGACCCGTAAATGGTCCAAAACTTGAGAGGGAACATCGGGTAGCAAGGTTACGTTAAGCCCGCGAACTCGCACAATGGGGATACGAAGAATGGACAAGAGTAATGTTTTCTGACGAATCCAGAATTATGCTGTATGCACATGATGGGTGGCGAAGAATCTACGGACGGTCGGGGGAACGCTTTATTCCAGCTTGTTTTGAGGAAAAAGTGCCGTTTGGCGGTGGGTCTGTTAGCTTGGGCTGGAATCTGTTCAGAGATTCGCACAGAGTTAGTGCTGATAGAAAATGGTACGCTA
The DNA here is from genome assembly GCA_937001585.2 of Brachylomia viminalis. Classification (NCBI taxonomy): domain Eukaryota; kingdom Metazoa; phylum Arthropoda; class Insecta; order Lepidoptera; family Noctuidae; genus Brachylomia; species Brachylomia viminalis. The sequence goes on along the minus strand of OW443303.2, from coordinate 5,521,587 downwards.
GTGCAAGATATGATGATGAAATTCTTAATGAGCATGTCAGCCCATGTTTAATCATTATGGGTGACAAGTCAATATTAATGCATGACAAAGCCAGGCCACATACAGCTTCCTTCTGCGAAGCAGTAATGCTCGTGAAGGAGGAGGCGGAACGCGTGAGGGAGAGGCAAAATTCGCGCCCTCACGCCTAGTCCCCGCAGGAGACGCCCTGGGCGTCGGGAATCCCAGGCAGATACCCGGCCATCGTAGGCGCGGGCTTGCGGACAGCGAGCAATGGGTAGCTCGCCGTCCGATTAGGGCCAGGCCCGGGTCTACGGCGCGTTGTGTTCCACGCGCGCCTCAAAGAGATGTCAGCACCAATGACGGGGTCCGCTAGGGCTGATGCCTGCCAGAGTTGTTGTGTTGTTTGTGAGGTACCAACTTTATTTTTTTAACGTAATAATTATTGATATATTGTTGTTTATTTATGTAATTTAGACAATTAAACTAATAATGTTTACAATATTTGTTTTATTAACTGGTATATTACAACACACAGTTTCATTCATGCCGCTAGCTTTATTATTTTAAGAGTTAATTTTAGTTTTTCTGACTGACCCGTATTCTTTGTCCAAGAGTGTATTTCTCCTTTGTTTTCTTACTCCCTGGTACTTCATGTGCCGAGTTTACGTCTTTTATTGAGTTTCAAACAAAATTATTAATGTTAGAGCTTCGAGTTATTATACTTAAATATAGATCAATGATTTTTAAGGTATTATTATTATTTTTTATTTTATTTTTATCATTTTTGTTGGCAGACTCAGTGTTTTCAGAATAATGCGTTTCAATTTATGATTTGTTCATTCCTGGGCCTGCAGTCTCGACATAGTTAGCAATCGTTTTCGGTTGCTAAGTCCTAACAATCCAGATGTAACGATATTTGGTGGTCTCCACACTCAAATTTATCGGTTGTTACTGGTATTTTAGGTAGGTACCGGTAGGTAATAACCGACAAATTTGAGTGTCGAGACTACCAAACATTTACATCAACATTTACATCTTGATTGTTAGGACTTAGCAACCGAAAACTATTGCTAACTATGTCGAGACTGCAGGGCCTGGGTTGATAACTGGCCATAAAAACATTTCCCCGTATCTAAAACACTGAGTAAATTCAATAACTCACAATCAATACCTAATGCTTAACCTCAAACAGCATTCGTTATAAGAAATGACATCCAAAAACCCCGAAAGTCGCAATTATTTACTTTTCCTCAAACTTCGCAGACTAACGAACCGTCACGGCAAAAAATCGCATCGATCGGCAAAGGTTGCGCTACGGGGGCTTTCCGCGACGGAAATTAACAGGAACAAAGTATCGTCTAAGACAGTGACGTCAGATCCAAGGAAAAACAAAATTGTGGAATTTCGTGTGCTTTTTTTTTAAAAAAAGAACCTCTGAAAAAATAGTTTTTCCAGTAGAAATGCTGCCGCAGGGTGACCAAGTAATGTGTAGTTTGGAGTTCGAATGGGATAAAAAAATAATGTTCGGTGACGTTTTTTTGCGGAGTTTGGAATGAAATGAACTAACGCCGTAGGGATTGAAATGTGAAAACAGGAAAAACACTGAACTGGAATGTTGGTCGTCATCGGCTTCGTAGTTTTACAAAATAAATAAAAGTACATTCCTATATTTAATTCCACTATTTTGAAAATCATTAGAAATGCCCCTATGAAGTATCCAACGTAACGTAAAAACCTATAACTACCCTACTCAGCTCTAACGATCGCAGAAACAAAGGTTTTTCAAGGGCCGAAGCTCCTAATTCCGCGGTTGTACCCAACAGCGTGGCTACATTTACATGGCACCTTGTTTACATAAAACAATGGTTTACGGGTGGTAGTCGGTATGTACTACCTACCTTCGATTTGTAAGGATTAACTGTCTGCGTACCCCACTGACAGATCGGTACGGTCTGCTTGTGTAATTTAATCACACCTCAGTTCATTACATTCACGCTTTTATTTCATTTCTTTAACGCTTCCGATTTTAGAGATGAAAATAGCATAGAGAGAAGAAATGGTTCTTAAGAAAACAATAGGTTCTTAAAGGCTAGGCTGGCTCGCTGGATACGGCACGCAGTCGTTTAGTGATTTGCCACCATCGTCGGGAAGTCCACCCGGACCTGCCACTAGTGTTTAGTTGAATGACATATAATAAATTGTTATTGTGTGTCATTTAAAAGAACTACATATTTATTAAAAAAAAAACATTATTTTATTACTAACATTAGCTTGTAAACTCGCAATTTTACCAAAAAATATGGATGTAATCTTAGGATGAATCTGAAATAAATGATTTATTTATTTTAAAAAAATCCGACATCTCTTTTTTTATTGTCACTACAAAAAAACCGTCTTGCCCTAAGTACCTACTACTAACGTTATTAATTTTGAGGAACGTTCTTTCTAATTTGGTGTATGTAAGATAATAGGTAACTTAACTAACCATAAGTTAAGCCATTCATGTTTAATTTTGGGGCAAGTCTCAACGTACATTTTTAAGAAAAAAAATGGTTATTTATCTTCGTAATTTCAGTGTAGGATTTGTTGGATTAATTGCAAGTATTTTCAGCAGTAAGGAATTTAAGGCTTAACATTTTGGCTTTTGGGTAATTCCATGACCCACAGTAGTAGAGTACCTAGTCATAAAAGTAATTAGCTGCTTACCACTTTACGAAAGTAAATATTATATGACGTAATGGTTAATTTTAACAATCACAAAACAATTTAACGAACTTTCTTACAAAACTGCGATTCCTACGTGGTCAAAATGTATGGAGCAGATTTTTATTTTCAAATAACCGAAGACGTTTTTCGACACAGGGGGTCCAGAATCATGTACAGAATCCATGGCAACAGGTTGAGCGTCGACATCCTTGCCACCCTGTATATATTACGGTGGAGGTCTGACCGGCTTGGGCGGAGCACCGCACGCCGTGTCCTCGTGCAGGCGATTGGCGGTGGCTATCGCTCGCGTCCGGCCCTGGTCCAGGCCATGGTACGGAGCGAGTGGGCTTGGGAAGCCGTCACCTCCTTCTGCGAAGCAGTAATGTTCGCGAAGGAGGAGGCGGAACGCGTGAGGGAGAGGCAAAATTCGCGCCCTCACGCCCCTAGCCGCCGCAGGAGACGCCCTGGGCGTCGGGAATCGCAGGCCGATTCCCGGCCACCGTAGGCGCGGGCTTGCGAACGGCGAGCAATGGGCAGATCGCCGTTCGATAAGGACCAAGCCGGGGTCAATGGCGCGTTGTGTTCCACGCGCGCCTCAAAGAAATGTCAGCATCAATTACGGGGTCCGCTAGGGCCGATGCCTGCCAGGGTTGCGAGAAAGTCCGAGAGGGATACCGTGGCCCCTGGCACAGGCAACTGAAGGGATACGGGTGGGTTTTAGTCAGTAAGAGTCTGACACCGCGGGAGAAGTTATCTGATGATTTACCATCCTCAAAAAAAAAAAACCCTGTATATTTAAAGAATGTTCGCTAGCATCGATCTCTTTTCTGCTAATTTCTCACAAAGCATTTTATGCTTTTTATTTGTTTTCATTTCTTTTTTTACTTGTAGTATAGTATAGTATGTTGTGTTGTGTGTATTTTAGTCTGTGCTAAATAAATGTGTTATGTTTCTTTCTTTTTTATTTCTTTCTATCAAAAACTAAAACAAAAATTGTAACCTATAAACAAAACTTTACATCATACCAGCCAACACTTGAAACTTTACCAGAACAACAATTCAAAATGTCACCACTCGAAGTATTTATTCATTGGCGAAGTTATCCCGATATTAATTCGAATAACGCACTTAATAGGATAAACGGAATTGATTCTGATACTGAATTGCTTTGCGGAATTACCGGATGATACCCGGTTTAATTCTGGTTCGGTAAGCCTCTGGGCCTCACTTAATTTGTAAGTAATAGCTTTTAAAAGAACGATAGGTATAGCATTGCTGCGTTATTTATGATTTTGTTTCGTAAATGAATAAAGTTTTCATTTAGGCTATGTCTTACCGCATTAACCTTATTTCTACGATAATATGGATACTTTTATCACCGTAGCTTCTGGATAAAAGAAATAAAATTGGTATTTTAAAACACTCTGTATCGCATTTGGTTGATTATTTTCTAAAATATCGTCAAATTTTTGCTGTATCAACCTACCGTGCATTTATAGCCACACTCAAGTGAAAGCCTAGAAAAAAGCAAGTTAAAACACAAATTGAAGTCCTTCCTACAATAATATAACATTACTTTAAACATACGAATGAACATCTCCGATTGATTTCTGTGGGCCGCATGTAATGGCCACTTCCTGGTGCCCCTATAGCAAACATTGCTCGGTGATAAGTCAATATTGTTGCAGGAGGACCAAGTGTTATTGGTTTCGACGTTTTTGGGTCACGCTTGACAGATACGGAATGATTCAAAGGGATTTTATTGATGAATTGCGTACTGAATTGGGATGTCAGTTTCTTCGAAAGTGGAAGGACTTTTTTTTGGGAAATATTTAACTGATCCTCTTAAAAACGTATTGGCAGTAAGGGATTTTTTTGCGCTTCTAATAAACACTTTTTTCGATAATTGAGCATCTTTTAACTTTCTGGCGTTTTCTGGTCGCAATCAAAGTCAAAGTCACTTTTGAACGTCTAAATTTACAAAAAAAAAATCTATCGATTCTAGTTGCCCCTTCCAAAAGGTAGTTTCGTATTGAGAAGAATGGGCAAGAAACGCCACTGTAACTCTAGGGCACCTCGACCAAACAGATTAGGTTAGGTTAGAACTGTGACCAACCGCGCAATCATTTTATTAGTGTTCAATAATATTTTTAGGAGCGCAAAATGGCAATTATTAGATAAATACGTGCCAGATTTTTCACTTTGGATCTTGGCAACAGGCCATTGGCAATATCTACAACTACATACATGAAACAATAACTCAAATTAAAACGTGTCGTTTCAAGCAGTAGTCACTTCGGCCGTTGTAGGCCCGTACCTCTTGAGGCCGTAAGAGAAAGAACTAGAAAGAAAACTTGTTTATTAACATCGTAACATCAAAACACTGTACGGATTTTGAAGACGTCCGTCGGACCAAACTGAATGTAGTACTGGGCTAAATATACAGGGTTATTTGTAATACCACGGAAATCTATCCAGGGGATATCATTTGCAACCAAATGACCCCTTATGACCCCTATGGAAATGTCAACCATTTTCCAGTAATTTGACATTTTATATTTTTTGAAGATATCTGGTATCTTATTGTATCTCGTTGGATAGCTGAGAAGTTGTAAATATTTTTGGAATGTTCTGTCGCTATAGTATATCCATCTTTTTTACTGAAATCAACTATTTTAGTCAAATAACCTGCTAAAAATTATGAAAATAGTGTGCTCTGATTTAAAAATAATTGTCGTTTTATGGTTGATTATTAAGTATTGAAGTAGACGCAGATAATAATAACTTTAAAAATAATTATTTTTTATATTTTTCCAAATTGTGTACCGCCAAAAAAAAAACAAATTACTCGAAAATGGTCGACATTTGCATAGGGGTCACAGGGATCATTTGGTTGCAAATGACCTCCCCTACATCCCCTTAATAGATTGCCGACATATTACCAATAACCCTGTATATCTCTCGAGTTGTGCTCTACTAAGTAACTCCAGTGAGGCTGGCACAGGAGCGTGGGGATCAGCACAAGAAAAGAGAGGCCTATGTTCAACATTGGGTGATGTCGGGCTGTGGATGATGGTGATGATGATGAAGTAGCTCAGTATCGTCACCTAAATAGAATAAAAGAAAAATAACTGAAATAACTGCATTCTTATAAACTGTACACCTATTTATTTATTTAAAATTCTCGCACATAATAAGGTACAAAGGTGGACTTAATGCCTTAAGCATTGCTTACCAGTCAACCGAGAGTAGTGCTGACATAAGATGGCAGGTGCTCTGATTAACAGGAGTTAACAATAATAAAAAAAGATAACATAATTAATTTTAAATAATATAGGTACACCAGTACAAAAATAGGTTATTTGAAAAAGGAAAGTAGGTTACTTTCCTTTTTCAAATAACGAATTATTCCATTATATCCTCTAAACAGCTATATAAAATATATGACACGCGATCGGAACGCAAAATATCGCATACCTATTCACATTTTTAGCCGTCGATAAAAATCTACACAGCCATCAATCAATCAAATTGTGTCGGCAATTGAAAGTTATTGTCGTCGAGACATCTGGGTACAGTTAAAAAATATACTTACCTACTGAAATGTGCTGTGATGTGTCAATGACCCTGCAGCTCTGCGACCAATATTTTATATCTTTTATAGACAGCAATTTTTGAAGTGAAAACTTTTTAGGCGCACTTTGCGCTCATGTAAATGAAACTGAACCGTGACGCTAGGGTCGTTGACGCTGAATCGGGTCTACTCGTTTCCAGTCGGTTGGTGACGCTGAAACGGGTATTCGCTCAGTGACGCTGAATCGGGTCTACTCGGCTCCAGTCGGTCAGTGACGCTGAATTGGGTATACTCGTGTCCAGTCGGTTGGTGACGCTGAATCGGGTATTCGGCCAGTGGCGCTGAATCGGGTCTACTCGTGTCCAGTCGGTCGGTGACGCTGAATCGTGTATACTCGGCTCCAGTCGGTCAGTGACGCTGAATCGTGTATACTCGGCTCCAGTCGGTCGGTGACGCTGAATCGTGTATACTCGGCTCCAGTCGGTCAGTGACGCTGAATCGTGTATACTCGGCTCCAGTCGGTCGGTGACGCTGAATCGGGTATACTCAGCTCCAGTTGGGTCGGTGACGCTGAATTGCATATACTCAGCTCTGAATCGCAAATACTCAGCTCCAGTCGTAAGTTATAACATAATATATCGTGTGGTTATAAGCACACACCCTCTTTTCTTGTTTTATTGGGTAACATGCAAGTGATGATGGACGAGGACTTTAAAGGACACATACCTTTTTTTTTGTGTGGGAATTCACAGTAACTTCTCCCGCTCTGGGCGGAGCGGGAGGGCGTGTCAGACTCTTACTGACTAAAACCCACCCGTTTTCCTTCAGTTGCCTGTGCCAGAAGCCACGGTAACCCTTTCGTACTTTCCCGCAACCCTGGCAGAAAGGATGTCAAAACTGAAATATCTCATGAGCCTTTAGTTATAAATCGGAACACAGCAACGTTGCTTGGCGACATAAAGGGGATGGTAGAAGTACGTTTGCCGACTAGCTCTATCGAGTACACTTTTAGAGTAGTGATTTTCAATATATTAGAATATGTGAAGGCATTTATTGTGTAGAAAAACTTTAGCCTTTTCCACTCCTCTAAAGTTACAAGTCCGTAGCCGACTGCAGGTAGCAGCAGCAGGCGACGTGCCGCCGCGACACTACTGGTTTCTATGTATTTCTATGAAACACCTTCCGCAGCTAGCCACACGTCGTTTTCATAGAAATACATAGAAACCAGTGCGGTAACTGCGTAACACACTAACAGTAAGAATAGCTTTCATTTTGACAGACAACAACATTCATTGCGTTATTTACGTTGTTGAGCAGACAAATTTCTCGAACATATGAAGCAATGGATTAGCTATATCCTTCAAAATTGTTCAGATTCTGATTGATAGTGTGCAATTAGCGTGCAATAATGTCGCAGCGTGCGTCACCTGCTGCTGCTGCCTGCAGTCGCCTACGGACTTGTACCTTTACTCTACAAGGTCCACGGTTTTTTTAGTTTCCTTCTATAACCATTACAAATACATCCTTGACTCCAGCACTCCTAAACAAATTCCTACTATTCAAATCAGAGAATCTCTTCGAATGCGTGTGAATGACATCAGCCCAGCACTCGGCGCTAACTATATCCTTATTAACATGAGTACGGGACCAACACTATAAATAACATCGTCATTTAAATTACTAATATGTATGCAGGGTAACAGGGATATGATGCGCAAACTGAAAATATGAATGCAGCACATGATTCTAGGACCCTTTAATTTTTTTCACTGGCTATTAAAAAAAATACATTCAGACCGCGTAAGTGTTGCACTTTTCTATGAAACAGCAGTTTTTTTATTTGATAACCGATGATAAACTTCACCGCAGAATGACCGGGTCCGCTAGGGCCGATGCCTGACAGGGTTGCGGGAAAGTCCAAAAGGGTTACTGTGGCCCCACAGGCAACTGAAGAAACACGGGTGGGTTTTAGTCAGTAAGAGTCTGACACGCCCTCCCGCTCCGCCCAGAGCGGGAAAAGTTATTTGTTGATTTCCAAAACTCAAAAAAGGGGGATTTCAAAATGATGTGCTGAACTCATGTTTACAGTTTGGCCGTAGCACTGCCATCCTATTTATAGTTTGGTGAATTTGTATCAGTTTCATTTGTGGGCACGCGAATTTGACGTTTAATGACACGTTAACTTTAAGCAAAAATTCTGAGGCAGTCGGTTATAAAGAAGATTCGTTTGCCATTTTTGTAATTGTTGACATTGACAAACAGACTGGTATGCTGTAAGTGATTACTCAAAAGATCGATGGCTGCTTCCAAAAGTCTGATTTTTGTATCTGGATATATTTTCCAAAAAGGCCAAGTCGTATAAATATTTGGCCAGCTAATTATTCTTCTCACTATAAGCTTTTGGCTATGCCCTCGCGATAAGCGTAGAACTCTCAAGTTCTTATTGTTGAGATGCCCTATATCCAAAACAATAAACAATTTAATTGAACCCACTCAAAGATCAACTCAATACACAAAACCAGACAGCGATTAATTAATCTATTCGATTAAAGACGGAATTAAACAAAAGCTGGATATTATATCGGACTCTTTTCAATGGCGTCCTTCGAAATCAGACAGTCGGACGAACCAGTCAGCGATGTGGAATAATTTCTGAGATTACTGGACAAAAGCGGTTCAAACTGGTTAGGTTAATCAACGTCCTGGAACGGTTTTGACCTTTCTCCGAGTGTATTGTAGACGGTTTGAAATCGTAGTAGATGTGTATGAATACCTATCTTGTGCGAAATGACATTTGTGCATCTGTCTGACATTTATTACAGAGTAGATACCTGGGGCCGTACTATGACCTGTTAACGCCATCATGATTCCGTTGAGAAAAAGAGATAGTGCTATCGGTCATATATAGCTCCGTCTCTCTTCCACGCTGGAACAATGATGGAATTAACACGTCCTAGTACGGCCCCTGTATTGTACGGTAAGACAAGTCAAATATTTTCTAGTCGGAGGTATAAATACTGAAGATATTGTTGGCCTGGCATTTCATACCACCGGGTGTATGGTTTAAACAAGCAAACAGATCTGAGATCCGATTATACAAAATTAATTCGCATAATCAATCATGTGCAACGAACGCGAGTATTTAAAATAAATTGTTATGCTTATATAAACCCAAAAGGAATAATTCGGCGAATTAATTCCACTCATTACCGCACAAAAGCAGTACGAACCGGTTCACGGCGGTTATTAACCAGGTCATACCGGTACCGGGCGGTTTTAGCTGGAACTCACGTGGCTATGGCCTGGGATGGATGCAACGTGCAATTAATAAATCTAGGTCGTGAGCAACGTGTAAAATCCCGGCGATATTGATTTAAAAGAGCAGTGGCTCGCTGAACAAAGGGATTTCAATACAACAGGTTGGTACGAGTGCTAGAGGACAATGAAATATTTGTGTAAAGGTTCTTTTGTGCGCGGTCTTGTTGAGTGTAATGTGGATTGTTGTAAGCATCAAGATTTATCTTGGGGCTTTGTCATTGAGTCTAACTGCAGCGAGGAAAATCTTTATATTGATAGGTGTAAATCTAAATAAAATAATTAAAATTATTTTTATTAGCCAAACACAGTTCTGCTTTTAGTAGAAAAAAAATTGTCTCAGAAAAAATGGAACGGTTTTCTTGTTTCTAACATTCGTATTGTCTAATGTTCTAACTCGAAATACGAATTAACTTCACTCATATTTGTCTTGTACTCTCTAGAATATCAAATACTGAATACAAAGAATTTCTAGTTCAACAATAATGAGCTTCACTTCACCACAGCTGCAAACTTCAATTAATTTTCTCCGTACTCCAAGAAACTGTAGTAATATCATAATATTACTTGCAAGACGGCTTAGATTAAAGCGTAGCGGGATGAGAACGGCTAAGTGTTGAGAAAACCCAGAAACGTGCAGGTGAGGCACGGGATATTCCAGTTTCATATGTTCCCGACTTACGTAGGTACCTACTCAACGTAATCCACAGTACGGTAGCAAGGATTGTGGGATGGAGTTGGGATATCACGATTTTTAAAACGATGCGGAGACCTAAGATTTTCTTTGTTTTAATTTTAGGGACTGATAACAGCTAAAGCGCGGTCACTGTCGGACTGCATAGCAAAAAAAGAGAAGCGCGATGACACATTGCAAAATATGAAGCAATTCTCTATTTACGAAAAATCTATAGATTGGACTAAAAAATTAAATCACGATCACGTTATTATGTTGCTTGAAGAACAATCTAAACAAAAAAACAGGATTATTGCATGTATATTAGTATGGTTTTTAATCGTTAAAATATTTTTTTTGATGTATCTTCGTGACTTTTTTCTATCGTACCAAATTAGTTGTACATATATGTATATTTATAAGGACCATCGGCTATAACGTCAGCATTTGGACGGTCCCTTCAATGTCGTTATAAGCAGTTTTGACTGTATTATGTTTTCAACACACTGTCTAACTAGCATACTTATATCCTGAAGAATATCATATATTTCTGGTTTTGTTTACTGCAATGGATCATATACTTTCAGGCATTAAAAAACTTGCGTTTAGGTCATGTAGTCCCCTTAAGTAGAGTTTGTTTCTTCGCTCCTTTTGTACTCATGACATTTTGTACGTGACATATTTATTTCGTAGATCAATATTTGAAGTTGTATGTTTACAGCAGGTCAAACATCGTAAAAGTATAAGTCAATCAATTTACTACATTGGATTGTAGGTATTTAATTATTGTCGCTTGTGTAGACGCTTTTAGCTCGACACCAAATTACAATTTACTTACAAAATAATATTACTCCGTAGGTAATAATTATGCCTAAAACAAATACCTATTAAACTCGCCGAGAACCGAATGTAATTAATTCTACACGAGTCGACCCATTTCACATTACACAAACCAAATTAATACAAGCTACAACAACCACTAATTAACCACAAAATACGCCACCACACAAAATCTAACAATGATAGCTGTGTTTCAAAACTCCACACAAAAAATATGAGCGAGTCACATTTTCCAAGTGTAACATTTCTTCACCAACGAATGTGTGTGTATTTCTGTGAACAATTGTACATTTGAACTTGTTAAAACATACATCTGTATGTACAGTCAATAATTAAAGTCAGTTAACACTTAATTATATTTGCGTAAGACACTAACAGTCTTATTACAAAAAACTAAATAAACCTTGATTTAAACCTGTGCTACGAAGTCCAGGCTTATCTGCAGAACCATGGTCTAAATTTGTCCGTATTACCAAACTTCAAAAAACCGTGGTCTTCTTAGTGCCGTCATTTGAACCATTGTCTTTGTAACAACCACAGAGTAATACAAATATTATTCGACAACAGACAATTTTTTTTTAACATTTATGAAGCAATGGATTAGCAATATCCTTTAAAACGTTTGAGATTGTGATTGATAGTGTATTACGCAATTAGGGTACTGGAACTGAAACCACTATACGTTTGTAAGTTGTTGCAACTGTATATTAAAAAATAGCACCAATTCTAGACTAGGTAAGTACATGAAATACTTAAATTAAACCCGAGTAAGTATCAAATAATTTTGTGTCAATTTGGTTTTTATGTGATAAAAATTTTGCCTCGTTTTGACCGACTTTCGTTGTTGACCGTATCTGTGCCCTATGTATTGAATTCCCAGCTTTCATTGTACACTGTATCACTGAACGCCTGGTAGCTGGAAAGTATATTCGAAAAAGCGGGATTATGTTATTTTAACTGTACACAGAGTAATTTTAACTGTAAGGAAAGCGCGCTCACCGGCAAGATGGTCAGATGCGATGAAGAAGGCTATTGGAGGCAGCATCTACCGAGCGGTCCACACTGCAGAAGACCGCATAACTTGGAAACGCATCATATGTGGTCGCGATCCTCAGCATTGAGAGAGCGATGAAGAAGACCAGCACACCACTTAAGTTTTAGTTTGAGCTATATAACTCATGCTCAGAAAATGAGAGTAGAAGAAAGTCTATACACAAAAGTTGCAAGTCTTGCACACACTATTTTCTGCTTTAAGCCACAGACTTTTGCTCTATGTTGTTTTAGGCCCGGATGTACTACAAATCACGTAATACATAGATACCTAAATTTAACGTTTAACGAATTTAAAACATCGTTCTTGTTGTGTCAATCGTTTGGAGTTGAGAGAGACAGAGTGATGTTTCAAATACTTTTAATACTAGCCCTATTGACTCCGATCTGAAATAAAAGTTTTCTAGTCTATTCTATAATTCCTCTTCCTAAACATTAAGTCTCCTGACCTGTTTTGCAATTCTTAATATTTTTTTTGACACTTAACATCGGCTCTATATGCTTTCTTAACATTTTTATTGTGAACATTATGGAAAAATTAATATTGATTCATTACTCTAGTTCTTTCTATAATTTACTAGCTGACCCCGCGAACTTCGTACCGCCTAACATTTTTTTTTTAATTTTTCTCTCCGTTTGAACCATCCTCGTACTTCAAGGAATATTCTAAAAAAAGAATTATCAAAATCGGTCCATCCGTTCTTGAGTTATAAAATTACAACGAAAAGTGGCATTGATTTTTATAGATATAGATGTAGTGATTTCTGGTGAGAGCGGTGCCTTGCTAGCCAATGAGTGGATGTCAAGTAAAAACACAGTTTGTCTCATTCTAACTCTTTATCGTTCAAAGATACATGTTACCCTTCAGCGCGAGTACCTATACGTGCTGAAGGGTAACATTAGTCTTTGGAAGCCTATAATGGCCTATAATGGTTCGCCAAAGTCAGTTTATTTTGGCTTGTGCCAATAATAGCACCCTTACCTGAAGTGTGAGAACGTTTGTTATTATTAATAACAGACCCGAAGCGTTGCGGCCTGAAGATAATAGATAACAATAAGAGCCTCGCCATAATCTTCACAAACGTTATCCCTAACATCTAAATAATGTTAAGCAGATGTGTTTTGTTGATTATGGAGTCAGAAGTCAGACCAATTATACGGCTGCGGTGTTATATTGTCTGATACGTAGAATTCGAGGGTTGAGTCTTGGTGATTCTGTGCGCTATTATAATTTCTTACGTGACGATATTATCGTGGACGGCCACGGCAACACAAGGAAGTAAAATTAATGGAAATATATTATGAAGACGCTTTTAAATTTCTGTCTACAAAAACGTTATAACGTGCACGTATATTAATACATTGTACTTCCCTGCCGTGGACGTCCACGATAATATCGTCACGATATAAATTATGAAAGCACACATTACCTCCACATTTCTACCTTTTTTGTTTTTTTTTATTATTTAAGAGTGGTTTGCTCTTGACTCTAGTCTAGGTCAGTAGTAACAGAGACAGAGTCGACGATGGAGTGAGCGTACCCAGAAGAAGCCTGTTCACTCTCACTTTGAAGAGATTAGGGTTGTATGCGTTCGGAAACACAGACGCAGGTAGAGAGGTCCACTCTTTTGCTGTGCGCGTAACAAAAGACATTCGGAAACGTTTAGTGCGAATTGGTGGAATAGCAACCAGGTAAGGATGGTTACTTGCAGTGCGTCTAGATGACCTTTACTGGGACAGTTCGGTTTCTTGACCTTTCGTCAGTTAGCCAGTCATCAACTCCTATATGTGAATTGAGAGATTAGGTACTTAATATAAACCTATGCCCTAGGACGAAAATCAGAATTAACTTCCAGTTAAGCCCTTTTGAAGTTTTCATCAATTATTGATAAATGATTTTATTTCTGTAAGTAGGTTTGTTCAAACGCTTTTACACGTCAATCATATTTTTTTTAAATTAGATGAAGCCCGCGTTTCCTATCTGACTACTCTGAGAAGAAAGGGCGAAACAAACTCAGAGGTCACAGTCTCTTTTAAAGTCCAGACAGAATCTTGGTCAGATCACGTGAAGGCTATGAGATCGGTGTCTGAAATGATCTTTTGAGGAAAGAACCACACAGATTGAGTGGACCTGTCTAGTCAGTGCACGCAATTGTCAGCAATCGTGCAGCTCAACTCAGAACTCCATTGCATTGCATGGTATTGTAAGTCAAAGCATACACGCAGAGTGCTAACAAAGGGAACCCAAAGTCTACGTAAGATCAAGAAGCATCCCAAAACAAACAACCAAAAATAAACAAAAGTTATAATCCAAAACAAAATTTAAACCTTGTCTCTTGGATTAGGAAAGCGTGGAGACATACTGAAGTACAGTAAATATATTTAAGCTCCTTATTCTTCAAGCAGCCACGATTTTGTCTCGGAATGTGAGACTAAACAATCTTGTAAAGACAAACAAAGAAAGAAATATAATTGTTTATTCCCGCACAAATAAGACGTACAAAACTAAAAACAAGCAATTGTTAAATGTAGCGAAAAGCCCAGTATTCAAATCGAAAATAATATCAAAGAGATAGGTTGTAGATTGTATTTACGGGTGATCCTGCAATTACTTTAAAAAAATACCCGAGTGTTCTAAGTATTCAAGTGAATATTCACTTATCGGTATTTTGTGTCTTAAGTTTAAAACAGCACTCAATGAAAACGAATATTGACAGCCTGGCCGTAAAATGATTTTTGTTCTGTATACCAAAATCCTTTGCTAAAAGTACGTTTCATGGTTCATGTCAACTCCACAGTTCGTTGAGTTCGTTCATTCGTTCGTTTTCGTTCAGCTAACTGAGCGAACTTATTCAATTTTCAAGCTTATTACGACTTTGATTCTTGTGGATTAGGACATTAATTTTCGAGTTATTTTGAGTAGAAATTACACGGTGTTTGTATTGTAGAACAATTGTACGGTAAAGAATGATTGTTTTCTCGGGAATTTTATAGTTTTCTCTCTCATTGTTTCATGAGGAGGAAAATGAAGAAACTTATCTTCATTGTAGTGCTTTTATATTGCACCCGTTTTAGAGTTTATATTTGTTTCGTGGCACTTTACTTTTATCCCTTACTTGATATAAAGTAATCATAGAAAATGTTATAAATTTTCTTCAGATCAGATAAGTTTCTACATATCAAGACATAGCAGTTCTCTAACTTTGATTTCAAAATAAGTAAACTGTCTTTAACATCATACATAACGCCACGCCTATTCCCAGAAGGGATAGGCAGATGTGTAAGTACCTTAAGTACTCCACCCAGATTTCGCCAGTTAACACTCTCACCGCCATACACATTTAAGGTTTTTCTAGAACAGCAGGTCGTGTGGGTGGCGCGCAGGCCATGTAATGTCTTTTACACCACGCCACGCTAGGTTTTGTGTTACTATTGCAGCACGCCATGTGGACGGCCGGCAAGATACGTCATTAAGTTATTATCCAGCAAGCCAAGCTCTATAGAAATAAATGCATTTGTGGGATCACCGCGGACCACATGGCCTGCTGGTAAAGATGTACAAATCTATGGTGGCTTGCTGCACTGACATTTATGTGGGTGGCCAGCAGACCACATGGCGGTGAGAGTGTTAAGAAAGAATAACGTTCATTTGCACACAGTTCGTGAAACACAAAATACAAATAACCAAATAATAAAGTGAAAATAATGTTTTAACAACAATAGTGTGCGCCTCACGGGCGGCGCGACAAAAAGGTTCATTCAGCATTAATGCCAGACAGATGCTGTCTGACGCTGGTTTTCTATTGAACCTTTAGGGACAAGTGACGGGAAGTACAAACAGTTGCGACATAGGGACCTAACCTATACTTACATAATTTTTATAGTTATGAATAAGTATAAAAATTTTATAAAATATTATAATAATATGAGACAACATCCACACAAAGTCTTCAGGTCCCGAACTAGGTAGAACCTATACTACGGTAACCTGATGACTGATATACATACTTATATACATATACACACCCAGACACAGGTCAAACAGACATGTTCATGCACACAAATGTTTGACCTGTCCGGGGATCGAACCCGGGACCAGCGGCTCAGACGGCAGGGTCGCTACCAACTGCACCAACCGGTCAGTCAAAAATTAAAAATTATACCTAAAAAGAAGTACCGTTAAGGTCTCTATAAACTGTCTTATCTATACCATACTCACTCAAACACTCTTCGTCTATACCGTAAAGCCTTCAAAACGTACTATTTGAACACGTATGATGTTCAAATAGTAATTACAATATTAGCCATGTAATCTATTTGAAGTGCGGAAGGCCTAATTAAACCCATAAGTGCCTAACAATACCGGTTAGACCAACATTTCACTATATTTATTTCCTGAACGTATGCCGACGCTAAATCAATGGCTCTGGAACTGAACTAAATGTTATTTTAACTAATGGTGCGTGTTGTTTGCCTGACAAAGTATATTTTTTTAAGGTGGGTTCGCTCTTGACTCTAGCCTAGGTCAGTGGTGACAGAGACAGAGTCGACGATGGAGTGAGCTTACCCAGAAGAAGCCTGTTCACTCTCAGTTTGAAAATATTAGGGTTGTAGGTATGTGGCAATGGCAATGTCATTTGTTACAATTTTTTTTTATAAAATAGATTTAACAAGTGTTTTATAGTGCGTTTGTGTCTAATCATCGCGCTGTACAGTATAATATATATTTAACGTAAGTAATATGATAAATCTGATTTATAACAACTATGAAGTTTTATATATTACCTAAGTACATAATTTATGTATACGTATATGTTGTATATAGGCGCCATAGTATGCACAAAACATCCAATCATAATGTTTAATACTTTTGGAATAAGATCAATTTTGTTTATATTAAAAATAATAAAGAAATTTAAAATCAAATAAAAAAAAAACACATTTCAAGCTCGACACATAGCATCAAATAAAAGCTGCCTAACAAATACGGACTGTCTGAAATCTGGGTTAAACAGGAGCCTTATCAAATCGCGGACATTGCTATCAAGGGTTCTTAGACCAGGTACCCGGTTACCCGGATACCCGGGTCGAGATACCCAGGTTGATACACCTGATACGTTTGCCACTCAGCGCATGTGAAATTGGTTTATACAAAGAAAAGGATGGTACGGTACCTTTCGGATAATGTTTTTAAAAGTATAAGTAGCCTTTTTTTTTTGAGGATGGGAAACCATCAAATAACTTCTCCCGCTCTGGGCAGAGCGGGAGGGCGTGTCAGACTCTTACTGACTAGAACCCACCCGTATTCCTTTAGTTGCCTGTGCCAGGGGCCACGGTATCCCTCTCGGACTTTCCCGCAACCCTGGCAGAAGTATAAATGGCCTGGAGAATAAGAATGAAGTATTTGCGACGGATGGTAACGGGTTTTATTATTAAAAGCGGATGTTCAGAGCGCCTGTTTTTTGAGGTCATTTACCTGTAGCGCAAACATGAGTAAAAATTAATGCAGGATTGGATGGATTCTAGAAAATTTTGAAGAAAAAAGTCTGGAGTCATTCTCCTGCAGTGCTATTCTGGAAGCATCTCACCGTGAAAACGTAGGTGAAGTGAGCGTGGATTGATCTGTCAACAGTGGCAATCCGGAGGCTCATCCGTTGTAAACGCAGCTACGATATTTTGTTTAGCATTCATTGCTAAAGTGAATGCATAGGAGTGCACATACTCGCTGGACTGAATTTCTAAACCAAGCATAGCAAACTATCTCATATTTAGCTGAAATCATAGCTGAAAAAAAAACACTACAAAAAAACCAAGCCAGATCGTCTGTACTTATCTCCCCTAGAACATTTAAAGTTCCTAACATTTACACTAAAAATATATGAACACAAAACGCTGGTGAGTCTCGCGAGCCCCATTCTAGTAACCAAAATGGGTTAATAAATAACGAAGGCTGCTGAACCTAGTTTTACATTTAAGTAGAACGAAACGTCATTAACTTTTTGCAAAAATAAAAAGTATGTTTAATTTTGCAAGCGAGTGTATTGGGAATTTATTAGAAGGAGCTTAATTCGAACCCAATGCTTTTAATTGTGTCGACAAAAACAATTACTTGTACCGGTATGGAAAGGGTTTTTGCGGTTCATTTCAGAAATGGCGATGGTAAAGAGACGGCAGTTACAAGCACCTATCTCAACATAATGCTCTTGTTCGCCCGTAGAATATAGTGGTCTATAAAAGTAATTTGATCAATAGTAGACTAACCCGAAAGCACGTTAAGCCGTTGGTCCCGGCTGTCACTCGTGGATCTTTGACAGTCCTTACGAGTTGTCAGAAGCACGAAAGTCTGACAACCAGTCTTACCAAGGAGTATCATATTACCCAGTAACTGGTATATACATTATAATCTAAACAATGTAACTCTATTGAAAGCTCCATCCGTGCGAGACCTAGGGGTACTGCTAGATAACAAACTTCACCTTGATCAACATATTGATAACATCACCAAAAAGGCTTATCGTATGTACAGGTTCATTATGAGATCAGCTACTGAATTTAAACACGCAAGCACTTATTCTCATCTCTATAAAGCACTAGTTAGATCTCAACTCGAATATGCAGTGGTAGTGTGGAACCCTTTTTTTATAATAAATATGTTGAGATGCTAGAAAAAGTGCAGCGCAAATTCCTCAGATCGATGCACTACAGGTGCTCCCACAATTTCCCAACCTATAAAAATCTACTTAATAAATATAATCTAATGAGCCTGACGTCTAGACGTTCATATCTGGAAATTATGTTTCTTTTCAACGTCTTCTATAACAGGTAACTGCTCTGAGATTACTAATAAAATATGCTACTGTGTCCCAAGAACTGTTATTTTATTAGACGAGAGGTGCGCGCACGTCCTCTTTTTGCTGTGTCCCATTGCCGCACCAATGCTGGTCTGCGGGCGCCTCTACGTCGCTTGTGCAAAAACTATACTGATTTTTGTTCAGAAACTACAGAATTAGATTTATTCTCAGTGTCAGCAAATAGATTTCGTTCTGCTTTGTTAAAGAAACTCAAGGATTCCGATGTATAGTTGTTTGAACAGTCTTGTAGTCTTACTCGCATAGATTGTTCATTAGTAAAGTTATATGAATTGTATATGCTGTGGATAACGATGTGAGTTTCACATTTATATAATATCTTTGTTTATATTATTTGCGCAGATATAATGTGTTACTGTTTGTTTGTCCCAAATAAATAAATAAATAAACTGGGTTGGGAAGGTCAGATAGGCAGTCGCTTCATCTAAAATACTGGTTTTTAGCTGCATCCGGTTATAATAAAATCCGACCCTAAAATAGTTGGGAAAAGGCTAAGCAATTGTTGAGTAGACTAACACGGAATAAAATGTCAGAAATCCTCACTTTTATTCTACTGAAAACTGTAAATCATCATCTACAGACAAGTAGACAGACACGAATAAGGATTCCAGACAGCCATATGAACACAATATTCCTTAAGCCGCATCTCCCAGCGCCCGCAGAAAAATTGGAGCCTTAGCAGCTCAACATTCCCGCCGGGAAAATAATGTCGACCAAAATTTTAGATGACATTCAATAACGTCTGGGTGGTCTGGCTCTCCAGATAGTAACGCCCACAAAGGACAAAGGTCACCATCAATATTTATTGTTACCCCGCCAACCGAAAATATTGTCAGTAAATATTGAAGACCCACGCGAAACGCGCGTTATAATTCAAAGGTAAAACAGCCGCGTCTCTTTTTACACGACCAATTCAGATAGGTCACGTTTTAGTGGGCAATGTTCGGTTTATAGTTACACCGCATTATGGTCGTGTTACAATTTGTATGGGTCATAAAAAGATGTTTAATGGTAGTTATGTCTGAAGATCCTCGGATCGTGTGACACTTTTTTATTGTGACATAAATAATAGCGATCTAGCGTTTTTGTTTGCAATTGTAATAATAAAATAAAATATCCCAATAGGATTTCTGAGTTTACTAAGCGTTTTTGATAAAAGAGAAAGTAAAGTATTCAAGCACATACTTTATTATTCTCCTCAGTTTTATTAGAAGAACTTCAAAAGTTCATTCACTTTAATCCTTACTCAATCCATTCCACGCTTGGGTACTTCGCAAGAAGTGAACGTAGAGGGTGTGCTACGAACTTGTTACGCGCGCTACGCACGTAGCAAGTAAGTGCTACGAGGCGTAGCAGTAAGCTCTAAAGTTCTGAGCAACAACGTTCGCGGCACAATGTTTTAATACAACCACTTAGTTTAATTATTTAAATTAATTCGGTTAAGCGTCCGCAAGCTTGCTCGAGATTTATGGTAAAAAACTCTTTGGTGTCACTTGTTACTTTTAAAGAAGAATAAAAACTTTTTCGTTTGTATATTTTTCTTTCGCAGTACCGTAAAATGTGATTAAGGCATTATTTAGCACAAATAGGTTGTGTTTTTATGATATTTCTGCTACCAAACCGGCCGTTGAAAGTAAATATACATTTTTTTTAAGATTCTGCAAAACCCATCTTTAAACTAAAAATATCAAAGATCATCAGGTAAACATTGTATTTCCTGTTGGGGTGGCGCAGCAAAAACCACTCTCAAGCCGCTAGAAGTTGCAGATAGGACCATTTTAAAAGTGGCCACATTTCGTCCTATTCTTTTTCCAACCGACCAACTATACAATCACTGCAATGTTCTAAATGTTCGGCAACACTTCATACTACAGACAGTCATTCTGCTACACCGCAAAACCCCATACCGAATTATAGAAAATAAAACGTAGTAAACGTAGAAGAGATAATATATGCACCCTGCCGTGAGTACGCTCAACTTTTGCAAAAAGATTTTTTCATTTTCTTGGTCTTTTCTTATATAATAAAATAAACGATGAGTATCAAATCTACGGACACACACACCTTTATTTACCTTAAAATTAAAATTACTTTATATTCACGTTTAATAAAAGCGTATCTTATACTTTAATTGTCTATCTCAATACCTACTACAAAATTGTAACAGTAACATCAGAACTATCAGAAGCACTACGGTACGGTAAGGTACAATGACG
Organism: Brachylomia viminalis; assembly: GCA_937001585.2. Lineage (NCBI taxonomy): Eukaryota > Metazoa > Arthropoda > Insecta > Lepidoptera > Noctuidae > Brachylomia > Brachylomia viminalis. The sequence goes on along the minus strand of OW443303.2, from coordinate 5,500,344 downwards.
TAAAGGTGTTTACGTCACCTTTACGTCATTATACCTTAGAGGACCGGACTGCTTCTCCTTAACACAGGTTTTCATAACCTAGCTAGGAGAGCAGTGCTCATCACCCACGCGTTTGTAGATATAGTACTTATTTTTGTAAAACTTAATTATTTAACGTGTACTACAATGCTTCGTTTTTGAGTAAATATACATTATTATATTATATTAAAAAAGAAAATCTCCTCTCAACTATCGATTTGCAAAATTTAAAAGGTTTCGTTCAACCTTTGCCGAATTTAGACGCAGTATGATGCATTGCCATGTCACTTCCATATCGACGCAGTTTTGGCTCTTTTCGGAAATATTGAATGTTTCCATTACATATTGGGTTTTATTGATGTTTATTTTGCATCAAAACATAAACATAACAGTTTGGCACTAACTCATTACGAATCTGTCGGACAAAAATTCGAACGAAAACCGCTCTTAACGCTACGAATAAAGTAGCTGTTAAAACAGCACCTTGGCCGTGCAGATTCTCGTGTTATTGTTTCAATGTTTGTTTATTCGTTATTATGTAAATGGAATCGTTAGCTAATTGTTTGGTAAGCGCGAGCGCGGCCCCGTGAATCTTTTAATGGCCGCCACGTCAATTACTTTTATTTTAGGTGTGTTTACTAGGGAGTTTTTTTCATTGTAGTAATATTCATAAGGGCTGATTGTGTCGTTCTTGCTTTGAATTACATCACAATGACCATGTCGTCTTTTTCAGAAGGTAGTATACTCACTGCTTGCCGCCATGTCAGGTTGATTTGCCATCATTTTTTGTTTTGCAAGAGAATGGACTTACCTGAAAAGAAGAAGAAATTATGAATAATTATGTTATACGAAACAAAAAAAAATTAATTAATCCTTTATTTGGACCAATTATTGTACAAACTCAAAGCATTTATTTCAATTAAACCATTTACAGGCACTTTTGAATTGTCAAGTGGTCGGTCAGTCAGAAATATGAAGCTAGTTGCCCATTCCAAAGCGTAGTAGGTACCTATGGAGAAGAACGGACAAGAAACTCCATGGACACTCTTTTAAATTATATTGTTACATAAATATTAGTTACATCATTACTAGAAACTAGGTAGAAACATAATTTAAAAGGACGGCAAGATTTTTTTTTGTTTAATATTTCAGGAAAAAAAATTAATGAAATGTTTTTTTATTTTTTTTGGGGACGTTTTGTTTGCTTTTATGTTTATTTCTGTAAGTAGATCTTGAGACAATTTTACACGTAAATTTTGCGGTCATTATTTTATAAGTAGATCGCACCGGTAGTTCCTTGTTCACTGATCCTGTGCTATGCCATTGTACTCATGTATTAGCATACGTTATTGTACTCAACGATCGGCATAAGCTATATCTTATATTGCATGATTTGCTCGTATCGATCGAGGAGATTTGTATTGTTCAGAGAGATAGCTCCACTACACATTTTTAAAACAGTAATATTACGTATAGTTCGCTTAATTTTGAAAGCAAATAGGTACTCTTTTCACATTACAAAAGGTTCATTTTCGACCCTAAACCAGTACTTTCATACATTATAATATTAGGGTTGACATCCCCTGAATAAGGGTACGATAAGAAATGTAAGCGCAGTCACCCGTACATATCAATTCTGTGTTAATTAAGGAAGAAGGGTTTCAGTAAGAAATGTTAATTAACGGCCAACCCTAAGAGAAAGGTTTGATAAATGTTCTGTGAGTGCTCATATGTAGGACGGTCCTTACACCGGTTGTGGGATGTTTCACAAATAGTGGTAGGTAAGTACATTTCTTTAAAGGGACGTTTGATATTAGAGGTATTGTATGAATAGGGAGAGCTTTTCTATGTTAATAATGGAATAAAATAAATAAAAATAAATATGAGACAACATTCACACAAGGTGTTCATCCCTAACTACGTAGAGCCTGTACAACAGTAACCTGATATACATATACACACCCAGACACAGGTCAAACAGACATGTTCATGCACACAAATATTTTACTTGTCCGGGGATCGAAGCCGGGGGCCCAGCGGCTCAGAAGGCAGGGTCGCTACCGGTCAGTCGGTAATATTTGAATACAGTGTGGTATTTGTACATCTGTTATGATCATAACGAGTACACCCACATGTCACATGCTATGTTCAAGTCCCTTGTAACTGAACGAGCATATTGCCGGGCACTAATCCATTGAGAATTTACTATTGGACAAAAACCTATTAACACTAACAAATAAATTATTAAGGATTTTTAATATATTTTAGTAAGGGACTGGTTGATAGCCGATTTGCTGAGAAGCCATAAACTACCAAAATCTATTGTAAGCCTAAATGTAACAGGAATTGTCTATTTTTTTGAAGAAACTTCTCATAAGCAGATACCTACCTACTATGCACGACAGCAAGCAAGTTCACGGTTAATCCTAGCCGTTTAAAAATAAATACTCATACAAAACTGAAAAGTCCTTCCCTAACACGAACTATTCGCCATTTTAGAGCACATTGTCCTAAATGAAGTTGTATAACATAGTCCCGAACAAAATGACCCGCTCCAAGTTCCCCGTAATCCATATAATTAGCTGGTGAGATCGGGCGGCTGGATACAACTGGTTACACCCAGCTTAATCCGGCCCTAACAGGTGCGCCGACAAATGAAGTAAATTGTGAATTAGTGGCTATATGATAGAAGGAATGAATGTTTTTAAATGTTCAGTATGAGAGATGGACGGAGTATGAATAAGTACTCCTCCTGTAGTAGAATTCGGAGCTAAGTTTCTGAAATAAAACTTTGATGATAATTTTATAACTACTTTAACAAAGAAGTTAATATACCTCAGTGTATTTCAGATTATTTTGTTGGTAATATGGATAATACTCAGATTCTAAGGTACTAAGCAGTGATCTAGGGACTTATTCTTCGTCGTCCTATCAATTTGAAGAGAAAGTTCGATCCCCGCACGGAACAAATATGTGTATGACCTACAAGCAATTGTTCCGGGTCTGGCTGTTTGTGTATGCGAGTTTAAATGTTTGTAAACGCACCCACGATACAGGAGAAATTCCTAGTATGGGGCAAAGTTTAAAAAAAGAAGTAACATTGTAGGTACCTATAATACGCATCATAAAGTATTTGGTTGCATGTCATTAACATCGCAAATTAAAAGTAAACTTTAGCACTGTAGCGTGTAACGAATAACAGAACTTTAATTAACATATTCTCTTCCACCAACACCTGCAAAGTTCCAAAAGACCCTAAAACATAACCTACAAGAACTTACAAATCTTTTTAACTGACAAACTTGCTCGCTTTGAACCCCTGACCTTTCGAAATGAGAGTAATTTCACGGCCCACGCGTTTCCAAGACGCAGATCCGTGCATCTCACAAAGACTGGGAAATGTTACAGTTTTTTTCACTGACCTACAAAAATATAAGTGGGGGGAAGCTTGGAATTCAGTCTTATGGAAGCTGATGGAATATGAGCTTCTTCTCAAAGAACTTTATAAGAGCTCATAAAGTTCTTGTCATAGTAATACTGTTAGTCAGACAGCGAGGTGATAGCGGCACCGGGTTTCGATTCCCGGTTCGACAATTTTTCTATGAGATAATTCTTAGGAGCAGCCCGGAGATTGAAATCTTAGTGATAACAGCCACGCGGGTCGATCGATCAGGTTAAGCTGCGCTTGCCGCGGTTGGTCCGTGGATGGGATGGGTGACCATCTTTACGTATCAAGACCCATCCGTGCCTCGGAAAGCACGTTAAGCACGTGTCGCGGCTGTCATTCGTGGATCTTTGGTAGTCGTTACGGGTCGTCAGAAGCCCGAAAGTCTGACGGTCAGTCTTACCAAGGGGTATCGTATTACTCAGTAAGTAGGATGTGAGGTCAGATAGGCAGTCCCTCCATGTAAAATACTGGTATTCAGTTGCATCCAGTGAGACTGGAAGCTGACCCCACCATAGTTGGGTAAAGGCTAGGCAAATTATGAAATAATAAAAAATTTAGTAAATAGCCTTTCACTCTTTCAAACAAGACAACACCGCTATTGACGGAAATTGTTTTAAGTTTAACTTGTACGTACTATCAAAGGTGAGAAGCATTCTTTTTCCTATTTGAAGTAGATTAGTAGCCTCTGGTCCTCGGCTAGTCTGTCAAACAATGCCACAAAAACATGGAAAAATTCAACCTCGCCTAAAGTAAAAGTTGTTTTATACTAAAACAATAATATCTCATATCATTATCCGTCTTGTTATTTATCGCGATCTAACTCAATCCCAGCCTAAACCATCGAGACAGTTTTTGTATTTCGAACTTTATGCCGACATTAGTAAAGTTCTTAATACAAAATTGACAACCTAAGACCGGACTAAGTTAACAGTTTTGTTTATGGAACTGTATTTCGGTTTCTGTTAAATTCTTATTTCAAAAACAAGCTAGATGGTTTAAACCATCTCTAAAGAAAAACATTGTTTTGTAAAAACATTCAACCAGACCTACATGTTTTGTATATTCTGTGCCCTTACATTCAAACGGCAATGTGACACAATGCTGTGTTTCTTCCTCGTTCGCCCCATATTCACGTTTCAACGAGCAACAGTCCCGTTTCGCCCTGTGTTTATTTTGATTCCGCTGTTCCCCATTTCATTGGGTAGTACAGAAAAAATCTGTTTTGAACACGGTGGGCTTTTAGATTCGTGAGGCGGCAAAAATAGCTGTAGGTTTTTTGGCACGGTATTGCTGGCTTTGAGCTAGCGGTATATGTAAAGGTACAAATTGAAGTCGCTTCTCGTGTCCGTCTATGTTTTTGATGCGGTTTTCACCATTATTTAGAGAATGTATTCCAGTAGGTTCGTATGAATATAACACATTAAACTAACATAAATGTAAGTTTAGTGTGTTTGTGTGTGTGTAATAAGCAAATCTCAAAGATTTGTCGAGTCCTGAAAACCGTGCTAAGCAGGGCCGTGTCGATAGTTTACGTAGATTGTGTTACATTGTGTTTACGTCTATTTAAGGGGACTACATGACCTAAACGCAAGTTTTATAATGCCTAAAAGTAGATGGTCCGCTGCAGTAAACGAAATCCGAAAAATATACGATATTCTTCAGGATATATGCTAGTTAGATAGTGTGTTGAAAACATAATACAACTAATTGGGTACTATAGAAAAAAGTCACGAAAATACCTCTAAAAAGTTATTTTATCGATTATAAACCATACTAATATACATGCAATCATTCTGGTTTTTTAACAGATTGTTCTTCCAGCAACATTTTAACGTGATAGTGTTTTCGTTTTTTAGTCCCATCAATAGAATTTTTGTAAATAGAGAATTGCTTAATATTTTGCAATAAATTACCAGCTTTGTGTCATCTTCTCTTTCTTTAGCTTTAGCTGTTGTCAGCCCCCTAAGGCCCACTTGCGCCAAGCTAGGTTATCACGGCTAACTCGGAGGTAAATGCTACTTTGGAGTTAAATTCTAATGATGTCTTGCACCATCAAGAGTTAGGGGATAACCATGAGTTTAATTTTTAAATTTTTAACCGACTGATGTGGGAGGGTTAAGTCAACTAACTCTGGGTTAGTAATGTCAAAATTTGCTTTGTTTGTGTCTTGTGTTTGTTGCATTTAGTGATATCGGGTTTATTTTGTCCTGAAAATGATAAATCAATGGTTGTTGTCTGATGATGATGAAGAGATCATCGAATACATTAGTTCAGACTTTTATAACAGAAGAATTGCGGAACGGACTGATCATTTTTACTCACAAAGAGACAAAGATTTTCATAGAAGATTTCGTCTACAAAAAGAAACTGTTCTCTATTTATTGGATAAAATTGAAAATAGATTGCAATATACAAATGCGAATAAAAAGTAAGTACCTACATGTGACCGACATTACGTTTTTAGTAATCAGTGTGAAATAGACTGGATATTGGATTTAAGTGCAATGATAATGACCTACTGTGTGTTGCTACGCTGCCAGTGTATCATATGTAGGTACAATACAACTAATAATAGGTACCTATATAAAGTATTGTTTAATTTTATTTTTCCAGTGAGGCTGTATCACCTATGAACTAACTACTATGTACATTACGGTTTTACGCCACTGGATGTCAATTACTGACTTGCGGAGATATCATTGGGGTACATGAGTCAACAGCATGCAGGATCATACATAAGGTCACTGATGCTATAGCTCGGTTATATCCACAATTAATATTTATGCCAACTACCGGTGCAGAGCAAAGGCAGGCGGCATTGGAATTTTACCAGATTGCACGATTTCCACGTATCATTGGGCCAATAGATTGTACTCATGTGCGAATGAAGTCGAATGAACAGCGTAACCGAGGTTTTTTTTCCATTTTGAAGATCTTCCGCGTCCGCCTAATTTATTTTCACAAAATAATAAGTATAAACAACAATGCAAATGCAACACGCTCAAGTCACGACAGTCAATATAACGCGACAAAGAACCATGTGTCATTTCTAATCTGACATAAAGGAATAGACTTATTCAAAGTACTGTGGAGCGAGAGAGAGCAGTATACTAATTCATTTAGCATTCTATCTACCATATTTTGCCGGATGTAAAAAGAATGAATGAACATAACAAATGAACATGACAAGACTCGGGTTAGTTGACTCTGGGTTAATTTTTACTGGTGCAATTTATACTGTGAGTTAAAAATTTAAAACATTAACACTGAGTTAGTAAACCTCGAGTTATTTATTTAACTCAAAGTTTTGGTACAAGCGGGCCTTAGACAGTTTAAGCAAAGTCTGACGACCTCCTTCGAGTCGAATAAGAATTTACCCTCATACACGTATCGTACCTATTAAAAACAAAAATAAACACATTTTGAAATATCTAACATTTATATTTAAATGAAAATGTGTTTTTTTTCTTGAGGCTGTTTATTTTCTCTTCTATTAAGAAAATAAACAGCCTCTCATCAAGGTCTGTTTGTTTGTCCTATCTTAAACAAGCCAACAAATCCCAACGTAAGCCTTAACGAACACAAAAATAATGTAAAATGGATTCTATTCAAACCAATATTTACACACGTAATGAGGCTGTTGAATATATTTTTTTTAGCTTAGAATTCAAATCAAAATTGTGTTTACAGTATATATAATATAATAGCATAAGCATACATAATCATCCTATAATGTTCCCACTGCTGGGACCAATGACTATAAAGCCTTGGGACACAGGTCTCCTCCCGGTGAGAGGGAGTGGGCTGTAATCCACCACGCGGGCCCAGTGCGGGTTGGTAGATGTCACAAGACTTCAAATTTTTGGTTCTAAGACATGCCGATTTCCTTAATTTCCTTCACATTTTTGAGAGCAATGGTGATGAAATAACTTACACAAAGTAAAGCGCCTGTCAGGGTTCGAACATACGACCTAAAACTCGTAAGTCGCGGCCGTTTCCACTGGGCCACCACTACTGTATAGATGAATACATAAAAGTAAAACTAGATTGTGGTCGATCGATGACATCGACTGTTCAGATCGACATAAGGTGGTGGACTGCAGCCGGATATGTTCATCATAATTATCGAGTGGCCAACGTTGATCGTCCGCTAACAAGTAAAATCATCATTTCAGCCGAATGGCCAGACAACACTCCAACACACACACAGGAGACTCAGGCGGGGCACACGGGTGCTTGGGGGATATAGGCCTCCCCAAAGTATGTCCCCCAAGCACCGCTACTTGGACCGGCTCTGTGCTTCTCACATTCAGCGGATTCCTGCGGCCTTTACCAGGTCATCGGTCTACCTTGAGGGAGGACTTTCAACGTTACGTCTTCGAGCAATGTCATCTGCCACTGCATCAAATGCCATCTGGCACTACTTTTGACAATTCTTCGGATTATGTCGGTTACCTTGTACTAGTGAAATAAAATGAATTAATTTAAAGGCGTTTGTCTCATGGCCCAGCGTACCCCAGGTTCAGGCAATGTCTCAACTTGACAAGCTGTAGGTGTAGGCTACTTGAACCCCACATTTTGGTGGATACGCAAGCTTACCAGTCTGACAATACTTTACAGAGGTTTAGGTCATTCTAGCATATTCTACTAAAGTGCTGTGTTTGGCAAAATCATCAAAAAATTAAATGGGAGGTACAATTTTAAAAATGGAATAACAAATCTATTTCTATATACATAACTTGATATAACGAATAAAAACAAACGTACAAAGACTTTATATCCTCTTTGTTCGTGTATTAACACAACACACACTTTATTACAGGTGGAATGGTTGTTTTAGCATGCTTTTCACTCTGTGAAATAAAATTGTTTTAAAATAAAAAAAAACTCGAAAGCCCGCCATGTTGGAAAACGTTTTACGTCCGCTTTTATTATGTAAAACGCTTCAAATAGATGAAAGGGTTTTCTATGTCTCTGTGTTGTAAAGCTTTAGTTTCAGCTCACAGGCTTAATGCATCTTACAAAAGAAAACCACCCACCTCACCCACGATACAGGAGAAATTCCTAGTAATGGGACAACGTTTTAAAAAAAAAAAAAAAGAAGAAAAAATGTTTTGTCAAAATCATAATTTCAAACAGCAATACAATTTGTAAACAACTGATCACGGGGTCAACGCCTGTGCCATCGCCAACGAACTAAAAACACGGTGTTTTTTCAACAATGTTCGTATGAAATTGATAAAAAGTGGTAGTTTTCAATCACGAAACAATTCGCCACTATTCATTCCCTAACAAGTTTCTATGATATTCCCTTCTCATTCTCACACAATGGCGACTTCCGTACATTATTTCACAAGCTATACCCGTAGTTGTCTCAGTCGTGTTATAATTCCCATTGGCCTCACAAAACACTAAGATATATTTGTTGTTACTTGTTCCCGACAGTCGTAACTTACGGGGAATAAAGAGAATACTTTATAAGACCATTATGATCAACTTACGTGTTGCCAGCATTCGCTTTGTTAGACAAAGCGTAGGTAATTTACTTGAACATATCCTTAGTTATTTAAATAATTAAAAATGTATTTTAATGTTAAATTTAAGGTTTAAGACATTTATTTCTCAAAAAGAATACAATTCACTTAATATGAGAAATACAAGGTGATCTTAAAACTAAATATAAGAATTACTTTTGAAGAAGGTAGGTACTCGTAAATAAATAAGTTATTTAGTAGACAAACAGTTTTACAGTGTTGTGGGTAAAAGGAAAAAGTGAGTGTACATATCAATTCTTGAAGGCAAGTCGATAGCAATTACACATTGAACTATTTATATGTATATATACTCGTACTGTAATGTTTCGGAAATATAGAGTAAATTTGCTTCGTTAGTCCAGTGGTCGTCGGTGCTACTTTTGAGCAGGAGGTCCTGGGTTCGATTACCGGGTGGGGCAACGTGTCATTGCGGTTTTCCATCTGGAATTTTTAATAGCAATCCGGAGCCTGGATATGTGGCCGGTTGATGACAATAAGCTCGCTCCCTGTTACGTGGTACTTAAATATAGCTGACGAAATGTGGGTGTATATATGTATAGGTACATCTCTGCCTAACTCTTACGCATGAAGCATGTTGTGTGTGATATCGAACTTTGGTAGGTACTAAAGACTGTCGTTTTTTCGTTGTTTTTCGATACATTTTATGTCTTTACATCAAATATACAAGGACAGTTCATGACCCTATAAAAATATTAAGATCAACCACAAAGGAAGCTCGATGGAATCTATAATCTACAGGACAATATAAATACCTTACTAAGGCAGTATTGAATTTCCCAAGATTTTCTTCCATTTTCCAGACCCATAAGATATTATTTTCATAGGAAAAACCATCCATCTTCATGAAAAAACATGTATTCAATAATGTAACTGATAACCAATGAATACTTCAGACAAACTCGTTCTTCGTAGCGCTACGAGCGTAGCGGCGTAGCAGCGTAGCCGTGTCACGTAGCTACGATTTGTTCGAGATCTACGTTATTCAATGTAGTCGTCAGACTGGCTCGAATACATTTGCTGAATTGAAAATTGTTTTCAACATGTCGTAAAATGAGTTTGGATATCGGTCTATTTGTTTTTGATGCAGTCTTTAACTATGTATGCAATATGTAAGTAGGTATTCAATTCATTGACTGGATCAAATTTATTCTTAAGTTGGGCTTGTAAACGACTAAGCACGCTTTTAATGAGACAAAAAAAACTCTCATCGAAAAAAATGAATTTTTCAGAACGCTTGCCAGACGAAAAGCAAGTTTTTTTATGGTGTTTCTGTTAGTATATGAAATGTTGCTTAAATTGCTACCTATATGCAGAACAGAAACAGCAGTTTTTCGTTAGAAAGGCGAAAAAGCTTTTACCGATCAACCTTTAAATAGAAATGATTGATGAGAATTATGACAACAACATATACGACAAAATATAATAAAATACATTATAAGGAAAACCCAGTCGAGTGCAAGCTATACACAGACATATTTTATTTAGTGGCATGTATCCGAAAACAGAATGAGACATAGACAACAATGGTTACTGCATTAACAGAGGGAAACTAATGGAGGAGGCACCCTTTGTGGTGTGACGGGACAATGATATAATAGAGACGCCGAGGTGTGGTGCCAGGCAGGAGAGGGAGCGAGACAGGTGATTATGTAAGAAGGAATGCAGGACAGAGAGGAAGATATTGAGGTTGACTTGAAGCTGAATAAAATTGAGGTAGATCCAAGAAGAGAAATGTGCCTAATGGTGGAGGCGTGTGCGGACCCACCATACCATTGGCCATACCCCTCCCTGGTGGTATGGAGGCCCTAAAACTCACTGAGAAAATTACTTGGTGAACTTATTTGTGTATTTGTGTACGTTGTTTTGATAGTTTATTTTTTTATCATTGTTAAACATCGCTCAAAATCAATCCTTTCCTTTTCTTTCAATTAAAGCACCTGCCATCTAATCTCTTCACCACCCTTGGTTGACTGGTAGAGAATGCCTAAGGCATTAAGTCCGCCTTTGTACCTTTTTGTGCGAAAAGTAAGAAATAAATAAATAAATCATTTGGGTTAGGTTAGAACTGTGACCATTAAAGCCGCCAGATCCTTGTAGTCCACAACACAATTTTTTCTCAGTGGTATAGTTTTAGACCCACGATAACAATGAAGATAATATAGATAACAATGAACAACGAAGAACAATGATAAATTTAAATGCTGAGGTGTAGTGCAAGGCAGGAGAGGGAGAGACAGAGAGAGAGAGAAGATATTAAGGTGATGAAGTAAGATAAAGGGCGGACAAGAGAGAGAGTGATGAGTGGAGAGTGTACCCAGTGTGTACTAGGTATTGATATATTATAGTACTGACGAAATAGGTACACCCTTGAGTAACCTTTCAGGGCATACAGACGTGATCATATTATTATGTTACGTTGTTGATTGATAAACTATTTTGTTCAGGCACCATTACTGCACAATATGCAATGTAAGAATTTGGTAATACCTATATATGACACTTTTGTTAAACGAAGAGCGAAACGGTTTTGTAAATCAAACTGAAACTTAAAGCCTTTATTGCAATTAAACCATTTACAGGGACTTTTGAATTGTCAAGTGGTCGGTCAGACAGAAATGAAGCTAGTTGCCCATTCCAAAGCGTAGTAGGCACCTATGGAGAAGAACGGGCAAGAAACTCCATGGACACTCTTTTAAATTATATTGTTACATAAATATTACTTACATCATAAATGTTGAATGTATTATGTGAGAACGATGTAAATAAGACGTACACGTTGAGTGTCCATAGATATAAATTTCATCAAAACAATCCATAAATAAAATAATTAAAATAAGCTACAGCTAACTACAGCTAAGAGATGACCAGTCCCAACTGACGGCGCCCGTTCACGAACATGACGCATGCATCAGCACCATTCAGCTCAACCATTTTAATAAAAATCAATAGTACAGGATCTCCATTAATTTCTCCGCTCTCCGGCCATAACATACTCCCTAGACAACGCAGACATTACGCGACGTCTCTCACAAGTTTGCTGACACCTCTCAGCGGTGTCCGACACTCGTGCCGACACTCGCACTGCAACACGACATTGCACTACCCACTGTACCGAGTCCTGTAATAAAATGATTGAGCCTGCATTTACGGGGAATGATACAATGTTGCAAAGGGAATAAGAATTATGGAATAAGAAAAGGGAAAAAGAATTTGTTAAAGAAGTTCAGTGACTGAAAAGTTATGGTTGACGTCGTCAGTAAAATACTCTGGAGGTTTCGTAAAAATACGAATAGCTGTGATGCCATTGTTGGGAATCGTATCGAGTGGGGAGGCGGCCGGGCGCCCGGCGGACACTCGCTTCAACGGACTCCACCGCGACGGACGATACTCCTCTCTTAATATTATTAACTGTTTGTCCGGGAAATTTTTACATTGTTAATTTAATCGGCAATACAGCCAGCCTGTTATATCTATACTGTCCACTTTTATTTATCCCAAAACGAGCAAGTCGAACACCATGGTTGACGGATTAAATTCTACAACTTTACCTCATCACCCGTCGTGCATTTTTTAATCAATTCTTGGAACAGTCCAAGAATTGATTACTCAGCTGCTTCTGGTATACTTACGACCCTACAATATATCGCCTTGGCCCCTTATTCAACTTAAGAGACTTTCCACTAAAGAGCTGTTAAACTCGATTGCCTTTCACTTCATAGACATGAAAATGTGCACAGGTGTAATTTAAACGTCAAGTTTTATCAAAGCAACTCAACTATCTAAAGTTAGGTACGTCAGTCAGACAGCCGCCGTTTTCCTGTCTATCAAAATAAAACACGATTGTTTCGTAGCGAGTTACCCGTAGAGTCGAAGTAGCGGTGCTAGGGGCATTTGTGCAGCAGTGAGTCTTTCGGTGGAAATGATAACGATCATGATGAGTTATCCCACACAGTCGTTCATTATTACTATAGGTACCTTTGATGACAGGCTCAAGCCAGGGTCAAACGAGGATAGTTCTTCAATACTCAATAATTTATTGCATGCCACAACTCTGTACTTAGGTGGTAACTGATTATTTAATAAGACCATAAGGGACCTTGTCGGGTCCACAGCAAAATAGTAGGAGAGAGGAAACCTTTAAACTTAACTTTCAAGCTAGTAGTTACTCTGGCCTTGTATATACAAAACTATCCTCATTCTTATGCTAGTACGCTAAGAAGAATGGTAGTGTGATAATTTAATAGAAAGGAGTTCTATTTCTGAGCTCATACGTAACGCCCCCTACCACTGTTTTCACTATCCTGCCTTGTGTATCCTCGTGTGGCAGACGAAGCTGGTATCCCATCGGTAAGTTTTTTAATTTGATCAGGTATTTTATTAAAGATTACAGGAGCCATACAAATCACACTTCTTTTCAATAAGCTAGTAGTAAACACGCCCGTGCATAATAGATTATGGTATTGAGATCTCATAGCTGTAGGTACTTCGTTTTCCAGTTTCTATTAAAGTTGCAAATAGACATCGATTTGTTATTACAAATATTGTTAATTCAAGGATATATAGGCATGGGAAGGCTAATAATTTATGAGACTTAAATATAGGTACGCAACTGTCTGTTACTTTAAGACCAAATATAGCTCTCAGGCAGCGCTTTTGCGCTTTGAAAATGCTTTCTCGATCACTAAAAGTCCAAACTGTTCTTAGCCACTGGCCCATGCTAACTCAAACAGAGTCTTTTCCCTAAGGCGTAGTGGGTGGTAATCAAGGTATTTCTACCGGCATGATTAATGCGTTCTTTCGGTCAAGGTTAAAAGGGTCGATTAAGGGATCCTTTTGTGGCTTTTTGAATTAAATGACATAATAAATACTTTGTATGTTGTGGCTGGGAAAACTATTAGGACTGCTCATCTCTTAGCTGCCACGGCTTATTTTAATTTTTTAATTGTGTTTTATATTTGTTTGTATCTTTTGTATTATGGACGCTTTGAACGTCTTTCTATGTCGTTCTCACATGTATAATTTCAACATGAATGATGCAACCAATTATTTTGTAACAGTTTTTTTATTTAAAAGAGTGTCCGTGGAGTTTCTTGTCCGTTCTTTGCTACCTACTACGCTTTGGAATGGGCAACTAGCTTCATCTTTCTGACTGACCAACCCCTTGACGATTCAAACGTGCCCGTAATTAGATTATTTGAAATAAATACTCCAACTTTTTTTTTTTGTTCGGTGTAACTACTATTTTCATTATTTTACAAGAGAAAATAAGAATTGGAGCGGCTGGTAATGGGATTACGGCGAAATGATAAAATACATTTTCTTTTTCCAATATGTTTAACCAACCAGCTGTTAAACATAATACCTACCCCCATACCTACTTGGTTTCTTTTCATCACGATTCTGAAATGAACATCTGATGGGCGCCATGTGGTTATACTATTATAATAGGTCACCACTGCCGACCCCATCAGGCAAAAAGTCATAATATTCAGTTATGTTATATTAATTTATAAGTGAAGTTTACACAGGTATTAGAAGACATGAACTCCATTATCCTAAACTCTGAATTCAAACATCACATTTATTCCTACTTATTCAAAACAACAAATACACAATGCTACATTATTCCACCACGGCTCGGCTTCGTTCACAACAAGAGCTTTTTGCGCAGATTATATAACCAGAGAACGCGAAGTAAAGCCGATTACAACAATCAAACATATGTAAATGTATGTATGCGATTGTTAATTAATATAATAATAACTACGCGTTTATGTTGTTTTAAATATTTATGAAGGACTAGCTTTTGTCCGCCATTTTATCCGCGTGGAGGTCGGAAAGTATCTCTCATAGACGTACTACTGGGATAAAAATGTACCCTATGCCCTAATCCAGTAGGCCAATTCTCGTACTTAAAAAACGTTCAAATTCAAGTCGCAATCTCATCTCAGCGACAATCAATGTCAAAAACCTGTCAAAAATGTATGTAAATTGATTGTAATTTTGACAGATTGAGACTGAGATTAGAATGCGAACGGTCTTAAAAATACGGGAATTGCCCCTCTGGTCGTGGTCTATCTGTGTGTCAAATTTCATAAAAATCCGTTCAGCTGTTAAGGCGTGAGAAGGACAGACAGAGATACTTTCACATTTGAGTCATATAGATGCAAAGGTAGCAACATTCTATTTTTCAATGATAGCAACTTTGAATGTAATCTGTCAATGTCAAATCAGCTTCATTATTTGGCTTAATAAGTTTGTTGCAAAAATAGCAAAATCTCATGTAAAATAACCGTTGAAATTATAGCTTTGCAGCAAAAACAGCAATATCTAAAAGTAAGTGCACTGCTTTGAAACCAAAAATATTGTTTACTGCCATTTTGTTTTACCAGGATATTGCTACCTTTGAATCTATATGACATTTTATATTATAAGTTTGTATGTAGCTTTGACCCCTTAATTAACAAAAGAGTAGTAAGTGTTTCTTAGCATACATCGAAAGATATGGTGAGTGAGAAGGTAATTTGTTTCTATAAAAAGATGTTTGTCAGCCATAGAGCAACACGGACCACCGGCGGACCGTGTTGCTCTATGTTGTCAGCCCATTTACTTTTGACGACATGTTGTTAGTTTTCATAAATTGGTACCTAAGACTCTGCAGTAATATTCGTTCATAATCAAGACAAGAAAAAGAGGTCAGATAGGCAGTCGCTCCTTATGAAATGCTGGTATTCAGCTGAATCCGGTAAGACTAGAAGCCGACCCCAACGTAGCTGAAAAAAGCCAGGCAGATTCATTGATTAAATCACGACGGCAAATAAGTAATCGAAGATTTCTAACTCTGTACAGAAACCGTAATTTATTCTGAAGGATTCAACAACACCCTATTTACTCTACAAGTACATAAACGACGTCCAATATAAATAAATATTTATAAATACGTCGTGTACAAACAAACCGCGAGAAGCAAAAGTACATAATGAAAAGTAAATAGGTAAATATTTTGTTCAATAAACAGTCCTTTGCATTTTTCTGTTACTTTGATAGAACAAATATTATCGTCGAAGCTTTTGGTGGAAAGAAATATAACTTGGTTCAGAAATAAATTATTACCTACCAATGGTGTATGGATGTAAAATGGGATTGTTTAAGATTTGTTTACATTTGATTCTGTCAAAGTAAATTAGCGCTACTGAATGCAATTATTATCTTTATATTATTAAGAAATTACCATCTATATTTCATTAAGGGCACGGTTGGCGCAGTGGTGAAGCGATTGGGACGCGGTGGTCTCCTTCTACGAAACAGTCGTCTCGCAGAAGGAGGCTGTGGAAAGGGAGAGGGAGATCTCATCCACTCACCCGGCCCGCAGAAGGCGCACCGGGCGTCGGCGGAGGGCGGACAACGAAAAGTCCAGACATAATCTTGGTCAGATCATGTGAAGGCCATGTAGAGTGGTGTCTGAAACGGCCTTTTGAGGAAAAACCGTACAGATTGAGCGGACCTGTCCAGTCAGTGCACGCATTTGTCAGTAATCGTGTTGCTCAACTCAGAACTTAAGGAGCACAACGATTCGACGAACAATACCAAAGAAAGGACCTTTGGGTAGGCCGCATAAATTCCTCAAGCTGCCAGATCGTGAAACTAACTAAGAAAACAAAAAAAAGTAACGAACCACATAAACTTCACATTCACAATAATTAAAATAATATAATACTTTACAAAGTAAATACTCTTGTCAATTCATCAATGTCAATGTGTATAATAAAATTTCGGACATAATCTTTGAGGACCATGTAGATTGGTGTCTGAAATGGTCTTCTGAGGAAAGCACCACGCAGATTAAGAGGACCTGTCCAGTCAGTGCACGCATTTGTCAGTAACCGTGCAGCTCAACTCAGATCATTTTAGACACTGTCATACCATGCCAATATGCACATAAGGGTGTTAGCACATTATCTAACTATTCAATAAATAATCTTCATCACATAATATAATACTACATACAAACAAGATTATCACATGTTCAGCTGACACATGACGAGAATAAACGGAGGAAATATTTACTGACTGCAGTCAAGTTTATAGCTCGTTTATATTAGCAAAAGATGTTTGAGTACCTACTGAGATTTGATGATAAAGGAGATACTTCTTAGAACATCATGCAATGAAGGTTTAGCTCTCATTCGCCCTCAGCTTTGTTGAATTGAAAGAAAGAAATTGAAAAAAAAGAAACTCGACCTTGTTTTTTTTTAAGTGCTTTGGCGCGAGCGCGTCATGCACGAACTATAAATTTAAAAAAATATGCAACATTGAGTTTTTAACTGAATTTCTGTTTTGCTATTTTATTTTAAAACCCCCAAAATACTAATGTTTAGACACTTAACTACATACTAGCTTTGAAATAATATAAAATGATCAATAGAATTTGGATAAAAAAATATTATTAAAATCTCGATTATGATTGTAAATGTAACGTTGGTGAATCCCTAGCATCAGTGGGATGACACTGACAGCTCACTCCACGCAAGTCTTCACGGTGAGATTTTTACAGAATCGACCGGCTGGTCAAAAGCTGGAACCTACTACTATAACTACATTTCACTGGTATTTTTTTTTTTATTAAGATCCCATAAGATATCCATAAAATGAGGTAGTATATCTTATACATCGCTTTCCGTCAGATTAGTTACAGGTAAAGAGAGAGCCAATAACATATTTAAAAAAAGTTGTATCCTTGCCTTGTTTAAAAACACGGCAAAGATACAAAACTTTCTATAACTAAACACTACAAACTCCATCTAATCTTGGCTACATCTTTACTAAGCCAACAAACAAGGTTACCCATTGGCATACTGTTACTAGGCCTTATCGACACGTCGCCCTCTGGTTCGTGTAGAATAAACTAGCTGGACAAAAACAACTCTTCTCTTCCTAGTAGTTAATTACTAATAATATAATAATAATAATATGGGACAACATCCACACAAGGTCTTCAGGTCCCGAACTAGGCAGAGCCTGTACTACGGTAACCTGATGACTGATATACATACTTATATACATATACACACAATAAGAACTCATTAGCCCTTTACATTAAAGAATACACCTATTAATTTTCGTAATTACCCTCATTAGGACCGTCATTAAGGTAAGTATTTAAAGAATTGATAATTCAAAGTGCATTAATTTGCATTTTTACACCATCATTGATAACATTATTTAAGTAACTAAAAGAAATTTGTGATAGTGTTTTTGTGATGGATTGTGTACATATGGGTAAGTAGTTTGGTTTTAATTGATTTTTATCACTGGAACTTCATTCTATAATTTTATTAAATTAATTGTTTACATAAAACTGGAGTTTTTCACCCATATTTTTTGATTCAGTTGTCAAAAAATTACATGTCCACTCATGTCCACTCTGTAGAATCTATTTTATATCATTCTCACAAGTATCTAGTAGTCATTAGTAAAAAAAAATATTGCCAATTATTTGCATAACTAATTTTATCTTTTTTTTTTCATTAAACAGTTTTCATCGTCTCAAAAATGGATTATTTCGAAGAATGGTTAAAACACCCAAAGGAAACGCGGAATGAGGAGCTGTTTCGGTTTATATCTTTGAGACATGATTTTGATGGTGTTACAGAGCAGTCCCTGAGAGATGTCAAGGTCATCATCTCAAAATATTCGTCAAAATTGAAACTGAAAAGTGGAGCAGCTGTGGAAGAAATCGAGAGCAGTTCCTAGAGAAGAATTCGACGTGGCTGAAGGGAGTTGACATATCTTTCGATGTATCCGTTTATTTATGTATGCCAAGTACATCTACAGAACCGGGACCTGGAAGACCCTCTAAAGAGTTTGATGATTTCAGTCTCAACACGAAAAGACGACGCGTAGATGACCTCTTACAGTCCAGGAGTGCTAGTGAATTGATTTACGCTGCTGAGGTATCAGCGCGTATGTCGGATCGTAGAAGTGTAGCACGTCAAATCAAAGATGTAACTGGTGACCCTTCAATAACCTATATAGACAGTGAAATAAGTGCCCCCAGGTGTTTGACAAGCGAGGAAGCTTTAGCATACTATGTTGATAGGAAATCAAGTAGCCATAGCTATAAGCAGACTCGGAAGTGGAGCATCAAAGCCGGACATAAGGTTTTTCCGTAATTATACAGTGTTAGAAAGGCAAAAATAACTTGCAATCCTTCAAATGAACAGATCACTGTTAACGAAACGCGTGCTGAAATCAAAGTTCAGGCAAATCTTGATAAAACTGCGGAACGTTTAATTTCAGCGCAACAAGAATTTGTCAGTAGTCTGTTACCTTGCACATCATTCACATTAACCAGTAAGTGGGGTTGTGACGGAAGTTCCGTTCATAGTTTGTACAAACAAAAATTCACCAACTGTGATGACAGTGATGAGTTTTTGTTTGTATTTTCATTCGTTCCCCTTCAATTGCGAGACGAAAAAGGTAATATTGTGTGGCAGAATCCTCGGCCCTCCTCTACAATGTATTGTTGCCCAATAAAATTTATATTTTCTAAGGGAACCAAAGATTTTACGATAACCGAAACCAATAAGGTTTTAGAAGAGACAAATGCTTTATTGCCGACAACAGGCAAGGTGATGGAGACCGAGGTAACTGTTACACATGTAATGCTTTTGACAATGATTGACGGGAAGCTTTGCAACACTCTGACCGAAACTTCTTCTACACAGAAATGTTTTATTTTTGGGGCAACTCCATCAATGATGAATGATTTGTCAAAAAAGTATACGGCGAATGAAGATAATCTTGGTTTTGGTTTGTCTACGTTGCACGCTTGGATTAGGTGCTTTGAATGCTTGCTTCACATTAGCTATCGACTTAATGTAAAAAATGGCAACTTAGAGCAGCCGAAGACAAAACTAGTTTCAAGAGACAAAGTTTCGGTAATACTAATGACGGAAATACAGCGCGAAGATTTTTTGAAAATCCCGAGGCAAGTGCCGATATTACAGGGTTAGATGTTTCACGTATACAAAAATTTGATATACTGCTTCGTGCTTTATAATTTTTCAATAAATATTGAAAAATTTGCAACCTTATCTCAATAAACCAGATAACTTTACGTAAACCTGTATCCATGGTATTATATGCCCGCGACTGTTCATAAAATACTTTTGCACAGTGGTGATGTAATTAAATCATCACATCTGCCTATCGGCCAGTTTTCCGAGGAAGTACAGGAAGCTCGGAATAAGGACTGCAGAAGATTTCGTGAACACAACACACGAAAACGATCGCGAATTGCTACGAATAGAGATTTACTTAATATGTTATTGATAACATCTGACCCTGTAATAAATGGTTTAAGAGAAGTTCCCGGAAGAAATTAGGTTCGTTCTCTACCGAAGTCCTAGATTTAATAGTTCAACCTAGCTGTAAGGAACAAAATGTTAATATAGTTTCTAGTTTCCATAGTTCTGCTACTCATGATCATGACTATTCAATGGATGATTCATCTGATGAAAGTGATGATAATGAGTGATAGATTTAGTTATTAACTATTTGATATATCTGTTATTAGATTTTATAATTACATTTATAGTTTTTTTTTTTTTTTGTTTAAAAAAACACTATGTTTTTATTTGACTATACCTGCTCAAACGACCAATGGTCCTCAAAAAAGTATTAAGACTCTCAATCTATGCTTAATAACCTCATTTATGAATAAAAATCTAAACAAATAATTTTGTCCAGCTATCTTGTTCTACGCGAACTATAGTGCGTCGGCGAGGCGGTGGTGGCAACACACAGGTTCTAGGACATTATGCAACAATGGAAACGAGATTCGGATGCTTTATGTGTGTTTGGGAGCTTATGTTTGTGGGGAGGTAATACGCTTGTATTGTTTGTTAATAAGATGGCGCGTTGTGTTCGGCTGGCTAATAATTATCTGCCTGAAAATGTCATTACAAATTGTAGATACGGTAGTTGCCTTGCCGTAATTGGTACACATCGAGCTTTGTAAAGCGTCGTCCCTGTCACATAAACCTGTATGACAGCCTAAAAGGAGAGTAAACAAAATCAGCCTATAACGTTCCCACTGCTGGGACACAGGTATCCTCTCTGTGAGAGGGAATGAGCCGTAATTCAACACGCAAGCCCAGTGCGGATTGGTAGATGTCATATGTCTTCGAATTTTTGGTTCTAGGACATGCCGGTTTCCTCTCGGTGTTATTCTTCACCGTTTTCAGAGCAGTGGTGATGACATAAATTACACAAAGTAAAGCGCCTGCCTGGGTTCGAACCTGCGACCTACAACTCGTAAGTCGGGGTCGTTACCACTGGGCCACCACCGCTCTTCCTTCCATATCTTAGTAAACGTAAAGTAAATTCGAACGATCTTAAAATTACTTATTTAAAAAAATAACACCTACTCGTTTTACACTAATAAGATAGTTTTATTAAGACTTCATTCATATCTTTAAGTGCAACTAATTGTGCTTGTAATGTTTTTTAACCAAAATACTATAAGATAGTTGTATTTCGACAAAAAATAAAGGTTCGAATTTACGTCACGTTTAAATACGTCGCGTGCTCTAAGGCCTCTGTATCTAGTTTCGGGTGGTCCACATAGTGACGTCAATAAAAAAACAGGTTCCTCTTACCTAGGGGTATCCGAAAATACCCCATGTATATATTTTTTTTTTTTAATTTTTGGGTAAATTCTTCAGCGACATCTTTAAAAATGTATAACTTTTTTTCGACAAGCTCATTTTATGTTTTTTTTTTTGTGACGTATCTATCATGAAATACCCGTTTATTTATAAAAAAATATCTTCCTAATATTAGTGCAAGATTCAATTTTTTTATCGAAAGTGAGAAATTTACATTCTTACAATTAAAAATTTATTTTCTTTTCATTTTTAAAAATTACTAGTAGAACCTGAAACATTTGTTAACATTTTTTTAAATTGGAAAAGCTAATAACCATTTAATCTTGAACTTGAAAAATTTGTCGGAAAAACAGCTATAAATTTTTAAAGATGTCCCTGAAGAATTTCCCCAAAAATTCAAAAAAAATATTCATATCTCCTAAATTATTAATAATCGCGGAACATAGATGGGTTATTTTCAAATACCTCTAGGTATGAGGACTTTATTTTAATTTTATTAACGTCACTATTTGGACCATCCTGTATAACAACTTCCCTAAGTATTAGCACTTTATGTTTCAAAGATAAAAGTCAAACTAATAAGAGTGATATTGTTACCAAGAATCCTTAGTAAAAGCAGGATTAAGCCCGGATCCACCTACGTCTTCTATAAAAGCAAGATAAATAACAAAATACAATAGAGTGAAAGCATCTATTCTTATCGCTCTATAGTGGCTTGTGCTTCACATCTATTGTCACTTCCTCAGATTAATAGAACTAATAATGATTTCCAGTAGACGGGACACATGTTTCTGTAAATGATAAAGCTACGTGTGTTGGATATTTTTAGGCCAAAACATTCTGTTGATTTGTTGGGTTTCCTTGAGTATATCGCCGATACTTAAGGAAAACCAGTGAGGTCAATGTCTAGCAGTGAACTGCGACAGGCTGACTTGATTGATTTTCCTGATGCTCAATTGGTCTAGGACCTGGGAATGATGCAAGCTGAGATGCAAGAGAACGATTATGTTTTAACCGTTAGAAGAAGAAAGTCATAATACAGAATTATTGAATTATTTTGGAGAGATTGTAGCATAAAAGAGTCCAGGGTTTTTTATAAAGACAATGAATGCCAATAAAAAACCGAGACTTCAGAAACCGATGAGATAAACTGCTTTATTAACAATCTTCACACTTTCATGCATCTGCACTTTTTTCAAACAATGTTATTTCAAAAAGAAAATATTTGTTCTCAACGAATCCCGATCAACTTTAACGGTCTCGATCTTTTGTTCAAATAATAAAAAATGAACTCGACGGAACTTTTCGAACGCGTTCGTTTCTGTTTCGAAGTTTGTTCGAAAATTAATCGGGATCCAGAACTTTCCATTTATACTTAAAAAGAATTAACGATCTTTAAAACACGAGCTCGGTTCGTAACTGACAAAACTTTTTAACTAATTAAGGTTAGCGAGGCGGTCGCCGTCATTTAACTGGAAAGAACGTGCGTTAGATTTTTTTTTGTTTCGTGTTTTTCACGAATGGTTTCTAAAGGATCAGATAGAATGATTCTAAGGTCCGTGACCACCATAATTAAAATTAAAATAATAAATATAAATGATGATGACGACGTATTTAAATAACTGATCAAATATGGGTAAAAACTTATACAGCCGCGTTACATAAGCTGTGCCAAAAATGGTTACGCTCAGTCAGGATTAATGCTGAGAGAAATATTCTTTGGCAGAGATTTTTTGCTCCATCACCGTTCTGTGTCAAAATGAATATTCTTTCTAAAAAAAAACTGTTTACAGCTTTCAATCTACTATTCAATTTAAAATGAAACTCTTTTTATCCTCAAACTACTCCCTCCATAAATGCGTCTTCATTTCAAACAAGACCTCTTCAACGACAGGGAATTCCCAGCCAGCACGTCTCAATAGCTACCAAAGACACATCAATTATGTGGTCGTGACCATCAAGTGGTGGTTATGACCTGAATATGAATGGTGGTGGTGCCAACTGCATTTAACGGCAAATGGCCGACGTAATGACTTTGAAATGCATTGCATAATGGAACTGTGTCGTTTTTAGGCGTATGCGTGACGTCAGGCGTGATATTATAATAGGAGCCGAGTGATTATAGTTAAGCGCGTCCGGTAAATTCTGGGCTATCAGCTGTAACAGCGATGCTTGGTTTATCATTTCAGAGCAACATATCGACTGAACTGGCAGCCGGTACCAATGAGGTCGGTAGATACTATCTGAATTTGGACAACTTAACAGTATGAAGAAAAAACTTGTTTGCGTTGAATACTTAAATAGCATAAAAATCACGTAGTTTTTAAATATTTTAATTATGTACTTCGTAATTAATAACAAATATAACATTGCACGTTGCCAGTTCACAGTCGATATACAACCGACCTCTTCATTTCTTTAGGCAACCACTTCGACAACAATTCCCAGTAAATTGAAACTCCACTATGGTTGGAACCAAAGAGATTAAAAATTTTATGTCTTTGGTTGGAACCTTCTGTTCCGTGGTAACTGTCACATAGACAAATAGACCGTGTCGTTTTATGAAGTGCAAGTGACATGCAACCTTAAGGTGGACGCGCGCCTAGAGGCGCCACAGGAGCCGTACGCGCCTCAGTCATCTGTGTACTTCATCATTTTACTGAAATGTGGGTCGTTCGGTGCGCGACGGTGCATACTATTTCATATAAAGATTATTAAAATGCGATGACGGCGGCGCGTACGGCTCCTGCAGCGCATCTAGGTGCGCTGACAGCTTTAGGGTGCGAAAGCAATTTCGAGGTCGACTTTATCTATGTCTCTGGTTGACGCGAGTAAATAAACCGAAATATGCGTATGTTTCAGATACAATTTGTCACATTTAGGTGAAATTAAGTAAAATTAATAGTTTAAATTAATAATGAATTACAAATCCTAAGTACATTTTTATTGGTAGACAAACCGGGGATTTTGACGCGATTTTTTAAGTTAGGCTGAAGTTGCCATCATGCTTGGACTGTGTCTAAAATGGAACGAAACTAAAGTGTTAAACGTTGCAAATTAAAGTTTCTGCGAAGTGACTCAAACGAGGGAAAGAGACTATTTTATATGAAAGGAAAACGGAGACGATGAAACGAATTCTGAAAGTTCACAGCTAACTATGTGCAATCTATACTAATTAGGTTACTCAGTCGAGGATCTTGCAAAAGGAATTCAAATTTTAAACTGAATTTCGGCATCACTTACTTTATCGTCAAGTTCTGCATTTATTTTTAATCTTTAAAAAGCAAAGACGACAGGTCTTTAATTATTGTAATTCTTGCAGGTCACATCAGGATTTACATCAGTGAAAACAAAATCACCAAACCAATATAGTACTTACTAATTCCATGCATCGAGCATAAACATATTTTCTGTCTTTCTTTCTTTCTACTTTCACTGTTGAAAGTGGCGATTTATCAAATAGACCACTTTTGAGACATATTGTCAAGTCTCATACATATTACCTATGTCTGCCATTTCACCAATGTCTAGTGACAAGGGAACATAGCCTGTTTGCAGTGATAGGTTAAGCTACGGTGTCCTAGGAAAGCGGTTCTGTCACATTATAACGGCCGTCATGGCAATCTGTCACTTTCATCGGTATTTGATATTTAGGTGTCAAAAAACGCTCTGTACGTTCACCGCTTTCGTAAGAAACCAAAGCTTTAATTATAATTTATTTATTTATTATGGATAAAAAACAGTAGTACAATGACACGTTATACACTGCTAGCTGACCCCGCGAACTTCGTACCGCCTAACATTTTTTTTTTAATTTTTCTCTGCGTATGAACCATCCTCGTACTTCAAGGAATATTCTAAAAAAAGAATTAGCAAAATCGGTCCATCCGTTCTTGAGTTATAAAATTACAACGAAAAGTGGCATTGATTTTTATAGATAAGGATATTTAAACTTAAAATTATAGCACTTATAGCACGACCAACACCGTTATCCACAGATCACTAGCTTATGATTAAAAATTAATGCTACGTAAGTTAAATAACTCATAACAATGGCAATAGTTTTACGGACGTACACTTTAAAAAGAACCTCTTAGTCTATTAATTCATCATTTCTGTCAAGATCCTAGTGATGCGTTCGAATTTCAATTTCAAGAAGATCCTCACATAAAATCCTATCTTTACAACCTCTACCAGATTCTTTCTACTTCAGCAAATTCTCAGCTTCACTTCCTCTATCCTTACGGTAGTAAATGATGTCACTGGGTTTATTTACAGAGTGCTATAAACCATATTAAACAAGTCGTAACAATACTCAATAAACAATAGGAACAAATTCTTTCAATCACTTCTCAAGTTTATGATATAAACGGGACTTGAATGAACTTTTTTTCTATCGAAGAAAGGTCATTGGAATGTTGCTTATTACTTGCTTATTAATTAATTTATTATTATTAAGGCACATCAACAACACAAACATTTACAAATAAAAGAGAACAGAGACATGGACTAGTGTTTACGTCAATTACAGACGTGCACAGCATTCACAACCAAATAGAAGAAAAAAAAACACAGTATTCACGTTACAAAAATAAAATAAAATATAAGAACAAAATCTCTAGCTAAAATCTCGGTAGTAGAGAGAATACCCTCATCGACATAAACATTGACCAATTTTTTAATTTTTTTAACTTTGTTGTCTTCTGTCTTCCCCTCATTTTTGATCTTAGATCTAAAACGCTTGGGATGGTCGTGGAAGATATCCAAGTCATAAAGATTGCAATAATTGTTGTACGTTGACGTTAGCCTATATAAAATTTTTATTATCATATCATAACATAACGCCTGCATTCCTCGAAAGGTTGGGCAGAGGTATAACTTTAATATACGCACATTTCGCCAGTTATTTTTAAGTTCCATGTAATAGGGGGCGAGTCTATTGGCATCTGTTGGTAATTAATAATGTGCTCTATAAAGGCAATCCAACGTAACTGCTTTGCGGACTTCGTAAACGTGTTCGATATAATAATGACAACCGTCTGTCATCTGCCACTTCTGTCGTCTCATTTTGTTTTGTGCTTGTGGTCGTGTGTCTTTCTGATAGTTGTACAATAAATATCCAACTTAATCTTATACTTTTTCTTTTATGCCCATAATCCATCAGGTTATGGGCACAGCACGCTTCCACTACGGTAATCAACCAGGCACAATTTCAGAGTAGGATTGCTACAATGAGAAATTCCATATGGAAAAACCCAATAACACTTTGCCCAACCTGGGTATCGAACCCAGGATCTCACGTTCAGCAGTAGCGCTTGCGGCCAATAGACAAGGGAGTCGAAGTGTTTACTATTTTTCTTATACGGTATGTGTAACATTGTTCTCTGGTGTGTCGGCACGAGCTATATGGTAATAGACAAACAGACAAAGGACATTGGGCAAAAATGTATGGGTCTTGGTACAATTGTCCACCACTAACAAGACCTATGTCATTGAATAGACTTCTAAATAAGGAGTATCTATCACTAAGACGCCCAAAATAACTGTTTACGTCCAAGAAGAAAATTAATATTAACTCTTTTTCTATATTTTTCAATACTGTGTGTACGTTGCATTATTTATGATTGATAATAAACTTTTGATATTCAATAAGATATTATTTGAGCTCAATGCGAAAGTAATTTGAATTCCTTCACAATCCGAAAACTTATGAATAAGAAAATCAACATATGTATGTATTTCTAATATTTACATTGAAAATATTATATTATATTCTACGTAAAACTTACATCTGTACGAAATTCTTAACAATTATGTTTGTGTCTGGAATACAAATGGTCTGGCATGTGATATACTGTATAAATATACGTGGCTGAGATGTATAAATTCATCCTGATTTGTATGAAGATCGCGTTCATAATATATCATAACAAATCAGCCGTTGTTTATATTAAATAACAAAATTTTTCATCAGCTGATAGAATAGATAGATTGATCAAAATAATTTATTTGAGATTTCAATCAACCAATTAACTCAGCCTATCGCAGTCCACTGCTGGACAAAGGCCTCTCATCATCAGCATCCAGTTTGTCCCAACCATCTTTTTAAGCATCTCGGTCCACCTAGCTGATGGGCGTCCCACACTATACGCTTGCCGATACCCGGTCTCAACTCCAGGACCCGTCTGCTCCACCGGCCAGCCCACTGCCACTTCAGCTTACTCTGCTTGATTCTTCTACTCATCTAACTTTTGAGATTTACTTAAAGATTTTTGATCTATGCTACTGGGAATACAAAACGAACGTAGGTAGATGTTTTTTAACATCAAACTTAACAGAACATAAATGCACAGCCCTAGTTTTCCCAAAAAAGTAATATTTTTTTTTACAATTTAGATTGAATATGTCACAGCCAACGCACGCAAACAGTCAAATCAACATATGCACTGCACAAACAATTTAACCCTTTAAGCGCGTGGCTAAATATCAATGGCAGTGCCCCTAGCGCGCGGCTACAAATCGAAAAAAAATTTTTTTTTCGTTTTAGTTGTACCACACAGTTATTAGGACGAAAATAGAACGAAAAAATCATGCATGTTTTCTGTCGCAGAAATACGACACGCGCGATAGGGACACGAAAATATTTGTCGTATATATGCGACACGCGCGGTCAAAGGGTTAAAGAACAAGTTTGCGTTAATCCGTTAGCAGAGCGTTCTAAAGTTATTCAAATAAAATGGTTGGCTCGAGAGCTTCAAAAACGAACTTTACGAAAAAAGTTGCAGTCTCATCTTTGGGGACTATAACAAAAGTTCCCTATGTTTTATAGTTGATTCTTAGGTTTTAGACCATCATGAGCATGAGTCAAGTCAGATGATTTCAACGCGTTGTCTTTCCCTCTTTAGTTTTTTTTGCTTTCGCGGCGTAATTAACACAGCAAAACAATGAAATCCGGTCAGCAATTCTGGTAACATTTTCGACAGCATGCTAAAACAGGGTTATTTGACTTATTTGTAATAAATCGGCAATCCATTAAGGGGATGTAGGGGAGGTCATTTGCAACCAAATGACCCCTTATGACCTCTATGCAAATGTCAACCGTTTTTCAGTAATTTGACATTTTATGTTTTTTGAAGATATCTGGTATCTTATTGTATCTCGTTGGATAGCTGAGAAGTTTTACATATTTTTGGAATGTTCAGTCGATAAAATGTATTTATGTTTTTTTGCAGAAATCAACCATTTTAGTCAAATAACCTGCTCAAAATTATGAATCGTGTGCTCTGCTTAAAAAAAAATATTACAGATAATTATAATTTTATTGTTGATAATTATGTATTGAAGTAGAAGCAGATAATAATAATTAAAAAAAGTCATGCATTCAAAGTTGTATAACGCCAAAAAAAATTAAAATGTCAAATTACTGGAAAAAGGTTGACATTTTCATAGGCGTCATAAGGGGTCATTTGGTTTAAATGACCTCCCCTACATCCCCTTAATGGATTGCCGACATACTACCAATAACCCTGTATATTTGAGCCCCCGAGGTATAACGTAACGTCATCACGCCTGTAAGCCCCGAAAGGTTTAAAAGCAGAAGTGTGAAGAGCACCCCAATTTCGTCAGTAACGTTTAAGGCCTATGTTGATACATAGGCCCTTTAATAAGGGCGAGCCTATTGCCGTTAACCAAGCACAAATCCAGACACGGGCCATTACTGAGAAATTCTTGATGGAAAAACCCTCTGACATTGAGGGCA
Source organism: Brachylomia viminalis (assembly GCA_937001585.2). Lineage (NCBI taxonomy): Eukaryota > Metazoa > Arthropoda > Insecta > Lepidoptera > Noctuidae > Brachylomia > Brachylomia viminalis. The sequence continues at coordinate 5,470,893 of OW443303.2, read as the reverse complement.
GGACAGTTTCACCTACGTGACGGTATAAAGGCGATCTCTTAGCTCGAGAACCTCCTTGATACGGTAAAAGGGTCAACTTTAACGTTTATATGCAGCTTAGCGGTGAAATAGCAAATAAATCTTTAGATTATATTTTTTTTTTTTATAAATACATTTTGATGGTATCAAATAATATTTGTTCAAATAATTGGTTGTTTATGTACTCGTACTTGCTTTGTATTCTAAGTGCTTACTGTTTGTTTTATTTTATTTTGTTACAAGTAGTACCAATCATTAAACCTGACTTGGTTTCCTTAGGTCCTTTTCGGGTAACCAAAAAAAAAAATTAAAAAAAAAAAAAAATTGCGCTGTGCTGTGGATCCCCCATAGCACAGCATCATGCTGAGTGGAAGCCTTCTTGTCACAGTCATGACGTGCAGCTGTCGACGATTTCTGTTTTGTGCTCGTGATTAGAGATCTCTTTGTTATTTTTACTTTTTTTCTTAATTATTAGAGCTAATTATCTTTTTGTATGCACGTGTTTCTGTGACAAATAAATCTATTTTTCTTTCTTTCTTGGGAAAATGTGTCGCGAAATGGCAGAATTTACTTTCGGATATGATTTTTCTAGTAAAAGGCTCGTGATTCCTAAGTTATTTGCCTTAAGTATCTTGATAACTACTGTGGCATTAACTTATATGCATTTAGGGTGCTTCCAATGAGTAGTGGAGCCACCCAACGCTAGGCGATTTGCGATGCTTTTTCTTTCGTATTTGCTCGAAGCTCCAATAATAAAATATGAGAAAAATATGAAAAAAAATATGAGAATTGTTCAAGGCGCTCATGGAAAAAATACAAACAGTCAGTAATGTGGTATCCCTACTTACTTAGTACATTATACCACAGATAATACTTCGCCGGCGGGCGGTGAAAAGGTTGCAGGAAACAGACAGCTTAACAGGCTTTCTAATTCCAGCGTCGTGGTAACATTTGCCTCGAATTTCAATACAACCACCAAAACATCGAAAATAATAGTCGCCATTCAAGGCTGTCTCCCAAAGTCGTTCAGTTTTTATTTGTTTTTTTAATACAGCGCTTCTGTACCACAATTTCCTACAATTGTCGTTCTACTCCTCAAAATCCATATGGATTTAGAGTGTATCTAGTATCGTAATGATATCGAACATCATTTTAAAGAAATCCGATTTCGCTACGAGTGTTGCGACACATCCTGCCGCATTTGATATCCGAAACTCCAACAGTGCGGTAATACTTCTTAAGGATTCCATTGAATTGTGACTGAAACTTGCTAAAGGAAACACAGTCTTCATGTGACGGTTGTATACGTATGTACCGATTTGTTTCTAGTATAAAATTACTAGATCTTGGTAGAATTAAAATGATGCCTGTTATCTAATTCCAAAACCAGCAGTTCCATCAATTTTGTCGAGTTATGCAAACATACGTCAACGTATAGAGTTTTCCGTGTTTCCTGTAACAAAGTTGTTCATAAATTATGAGTACAAAATTACCTCTTTTCAGATGCTCAGTTATTTCAATTACACCTCGTACATATACAGGGTGGCAGGGTCATTGATGAGCAACCTATAAATATAATAACCGATGAAAAATTTCAGCGCAGCGCGTACTATGAGCTGTTAACGCCATCATGATTCCGTTGAGAAAAAGAGATAGTGCTATCGGTCATGTATAGCTCCGTCTCTCTTCCACGCTGGAACAATGATGGAATTAACACGTCATAGTACGGCCCCTGAATCCATGGTAACACATTGCGCGTGGATATCCCTGCCACCCTAGATGTAGGTATGTAGTTGCTCAAAAGCCGCAAAGTTGATGTAGGACCGGGCTGGCCGTCAGAGTCATCAGGGGGTATCGCACGATCTCCTACGAGGCGGGCTGCGTACTGGCCGGATCCCCGCCCTGGGACCTTGAGGCGAAAGTACTCGCGTCATTGTATCAGTGGCGCGAGGAAGCGAGGGCGCGAGGCGAGGGACCGATGCAGCGACACATGGAGCTGCGTCGGTCTCAGCTTCGCGAGGTCCTGGTGGCGGAATGGCGGGACAGGCTTTCACGCCCTACCGCCGGCCTCATCACCATCGAGGCGGTCCGGCCGGTGCTCGAGCGTTGGCTTGGGAGGAGGCACGGCTCCCTGTCGTTTCGGGCGACGCAGGTGCTCTCGGGGCATGGTTGCTTCGGGAAGTACCTGTGTCGCATAAACAGGGAGCCGGACGCCCGGTGTCACCACTGCGTCGACTGCCGGGAGGACACGGCGTGGCATACGCTGGCAGAGTGTGCCGCTTGGGAGGAGCCGCGCCGTGCCCTCATCTCAGAAGTAGGCAGTGACTTGTCGCTGCTGGCCGTAGTCGAATCGATGGTCAGCAGCGCCGAGTCCTGGGACGCGGTGGTCTCCTTCTGCGAAACAGTCGTCTCGCAGAAGGAGGCTGCGGAAAGGGAGATCTCATCCACTCACCCGGCCCGCAGAAGGCGCACCGGGCGTCGGCGGAGGGCGGACAACGCCCTCTTCCAGCCCCCCTAAATAGGTCCAGGGGCGACGGACACGGGAACGTCCGTCGCTACCCACACACCAGGACCGGAGGTGGCGGCGCGTAGTGTTCCACGCGCGCCCCTCTTAGGCGTCACGGGGGGAGTCAAACACCTCACCCCCCCCCCCCCCCCCCCCCCAGACCCGAAGAGGCCCGCAGTGGCGGGCCGGCACCAGTCGGGGGTTGCGGAAGGATCGTACGTTCCCGCGACCCCCGGCGTAGGTGTGAGATGGAACACCGGGGTGGTTTTTAGTCAGTAAGAGTCTGACAGACCCCGCCGCCCGCCCCAGGGCGGCGGACATCCATGAGGATTTTCCACCCCGGAAACAAAAAAAACAAAAAAAGGACCGGGCTGGCCACGTCTGCCACGTGCCCAATAAGCTGTGGGCCAAAATAGTCACTATATGGAGCCCTAACACAGCTAGAAGGCGTAGCGGCAGACCTTGTAGAAGATAGCGGGACAACCTGGACAAAACAAACGACCAGTGGTCCACCTTAGGCCTAGATCACAAGCACTGGAAGTCATGGGGAGAGGCGTTTGCCCACCTGAGGGATGATACAAGTTGACAGTAACATATAATTATGCGAATCAATGCTGACGCGTGTGATTTCACCCTTACGTTGCTGGACATATTCCCTTGAGCATCTGCATCTGCAAGACCGGTCCTGCGCTACCCGTATTGGAAACAAACAAGCTTAGGATAAAATAACTAGTAATAAGATTTTATGAACCAACCCTAATAGAAGTACACAACCTCATTAGCTTTTCAATCTCAGGAGATTCCACTAATTAAAAGTTGTATCCAGTAAAATCCGGTAAGTCGCAAACGCGGCGAATAACTAAAGAGTCGTGATTTCAAGTTAAATCTTACATTATGAACCGTGGAATTGGATCCAGAAAACGAAACTAGCTTAACTTTATTTTGTTGCGAAGTAGAGTTACTTTTATTGTGATCATGGTCTGGTTGAAATAGATGGGACCCAAATGGAGTTGGGCAGGACACCTGGCAAGGCGCAGTGGTGAAAGGTGGAGTAAGGCTGTGACCAACTGGCGTGCAAGGGCTGGAAGACGAGGTGTCAGTCGTCCGGCGGCGAGATGGGCGGACGACATTCTTGCCATCGCGGGCAAAACCAACATGAGGCTGGCACAGCACCGCGGGGATTGTCGCAAGAAAAGAGATGCCCAGCAATGGGCGAAGTTGGGCTGTGGATGATGATGATGAGGATAAAGTACTTTGTTACTTTAAGGCAGGAGGACGTGATGACAAAAAGAGGCATTGACGGTGTCGGTGTGGTGGTCAAAAATAAATATACAAACATTTTAGCGGTCAAAGACAGTATTGGTCACTCGGTTTATGGCTAGACAATCTTTCTACTCTTTGCAATATCTTCAAAGGGTATACCTACATAATTCTATAAATGATTTACATTTGGGGTTTGCCAGCCGGCAAGTTTGGTTGCATATCGCATATCATACAACGCATGTTACCCATTTGGTAGTATCTAAGTAACGTTTCTCCAGTAGGTTATTTCATTCGCAACGGCGAATAAATACAGATACAGTGACAAAAACAAAAACAGGTATAGATATATAATGATAGAGTCAAAAATAAATTTGCTACCGAAACACCGCAGACGTGATGGGTGTCGATATCTTAACTTCTTATCTTATATCTTCTTAACTTAAATCAAAAAGAAAATTCATTTGAAGATAACCTTTTTTTTGCGCCAAGGACCGTGATTACTGACTGTAGTTACTTGAAATATTAGTTAAACCTTTTATTTTTTTTTTTTTGTAAATTTCACGAACGTGATGAGTATCAATATCTAAACACGAAAAAACGACTAAAAAACTGTTTTTTTCAACTCGTAGGTACTTCAAGTAACAATTAACTACACTGGTCGTAGACCTCAGAAAATAATCATCAAAACATATGTTTTCGTGTTTTATTATGTTTACTTAAAGAAACCCATCAGGTCTGTTGAGTTTTGCTAACTCATTTAATTTGACCCCGTTTAGGTGGTCTCAATATATTCAGTGCTAGATATGAACTTTCAAGATGCACCACAATTATTGGAAAACTTAATCCATTGATGAAATTCCGAACCGGAAGATATTGTGCTTGCATCGAATGCTTCATATCTCAGACTATCGCATTCAATTATTAAAGACTGGATTGGATCCGGATTTCAGTAATAAACTTGGATGATTAGATGTTCTGTTATGCACCTGATTTATAAAAATAGAATTCAGTTTTTTTATTGGACATTCTCGAGTAGTACCTACATGAAGCATTTGTAAGATGTTGAAATAACGTATCAAGATTTTGATTAGAAATATACAACGTGTAACAGAATAAACGCAAGTCCTGAAAGTAGTTTGCGCATAATTGACTACTGAATCCATTTCAGTAACTATTAATATAGGTTTTTTTATTTAAAATTTTATGTATTTTGCAATACTGACGGCAAATAAAGCCACAGAAAATTTAATCTTATTTCGAGGCAATAAGACTCAATTTTAAATGCATAAAGTAATGCTAGGGTCAACACGATTTTCTTAATAATAATGGTTAGCTTTAAATAAAAAATTGTTTTGGTTATAGTATAATGCTTTTAACTCAATGCTCTAATTGGGGTGCATGAGGTCTTGCGTTAATTATGTTACACGTTGTATAAAGCATTCTTATTTATTTTAATTTATATCCCAACTTCCAAATACCGACGGACGATAAATGAGCGTCATGAATGCTGATTTATTGGGAAAAATGATTCTTTTGATCTCATTATACAGTAGGTACACGCCAATTAATATGACACACCGATTTTGGAAAAAGTTCAACTTTGTAGAACGTCGTCTCCATCAATAATTAATGTACCATCGTGGACAGTCTCCTTCTAAAACATTATAGCTATAACATATTATCGTCTGAGTACTGTACTTACAGTCAACCGTACTTCAGTGATGCACTAAGAAAAAGAAAATCACTCTTACTGCTGCGACAAAAAGGCGCTGGCAATGTCAAATTGTTACCACTGACGTGCGGTTGACTCTACGTGTGATGACAATTATTTGCGAAAGGCACCCATAGAAGATGCACAAGATAAAATTGGGAGCAGTCTTATCGGAACACTCCCATTGTTTTCTGTTCTGTCTTCGTGATTATAGACCTGTTTTCTTTTTTTTTTTATTAGATTTATCTTTTTTGTATGCAAGTATTTCCGTGACAAATAAACCTATATTTCTTTCTTTCAATTCACAAAACCCTAGCGAAATCGAATCCCGTCTCATTCCCACCACGTGATCGCACACCGCTAGTTCGTACGAAACTTGTTCCATATACCAAGTTTGTAGGAAATGAGATCAGTGTATCCAGCAGATGCGAGCGTGTTAACTTGATAGCTGCAGTAATAAAGCTAGCGCGGCAGGCGGCAGGTGCAGGCCTATCTGATCAAATTTAGTTGCCGTGTGTAGACTTCAATCAGCATATGAAGATAGGGTAGGTAAACTAGCGACACATAGGTATATGGAAAAATACGTGATGGGATAGATCGGTGTGCTTACGCCTACAAAGCATTTTAGATTACGTGGCAACTTTGCATAATCAGCCAATAATGTTCCCACTGCTGGGACACAGGCCTCCTCTCTGTGAGAGGGAGTGAGCCGTATTCCAGCACGCGGGCCCAGTGCTGGTTGGTAGATGTCACTTGTCTTCGATTTTTTTGGTTCTAGGACTTGCCGGTCTCCTCACGATGTTTTACTTCACCGTTTCGAGAACAGTAGTGATGAAATTGAATTCACAAAGTTAAGCTTACAACTCGTAAGTCGGGGCCGATACCACTGGGCCACCACAGCTCTTCGTGGCAACTTATCAGGCCGAAATTACGCTGCTGCGTGACCCGCATTGTAGGCGTAAGCACGCTGAATTATCTGAGTTTCGTGGATATGGCACTAGACTTAAGGTGCTCTTCCGAAGCAGACAACAAACCTAAACCACAGCGGCAACACAGTCCAATCGCAATGACAGACCGCAGCGACACGACTGATTTCTATGTAACTCTGTAACTCTATGAAAACGATGACAGGCGGCAATGTCAATTTCTACGGAAGCGTTTCCATTGAGTAATTGTATAGAAACCAGTCGCCATCGGAAGAGAACCTTCACGGTTGAAGGTTGTTGTATGTTATATTAGGATGTTCCTAATAGCAAAAATGCATAATATGAATGATTTCACGACGTTTTTGCCTCTAAACATACATTTAAAATACAAATTGTTACTCGCTCAAATTTATGCATGATTATGTATGTATTAGCTATTTGGTTTTAAGATTGCGAGATAATTGTATTGTTGTTATTATATTGATTTTATTTAATTTTACCAAAATTGGATCTTTTATAATCTAGTATCATGTGAAAACGTAGTGGATTGTATATTTATTTATAGCTCGGTGTATTTTGATATAATATACAATGAACGATTGTTTGTTTTCCCAAATAAAATAAAATTAAATTCCTGATGATACCTACGTAGACGTGACTTATAGGTACTGACAAAAAATGCTGAAGCCGATAAGTGCGGCCTGAAAGAAGAGCTTCTTTTTAAGCAAAATACACGAAAACTTTGTTCAAAACGTTTGTTAAGAAATAGAAACAAAAAATCAGGTCCAACGAAAATGCGTGTATTTTAACAACAAACAATAATTTCAGCGGATTTATTAATATCAAAAATCAATAACATCATAATTACTTTGCCAATCCTCGCCGCCACCTTCCGCGTTCGAAGGAAGCGGTCACACAATAACTCATAAAGAACGCGTCACAGACTAGAAGAATGCATTACCTTGAACCACTGTTTGTTACTTATAGGTCAATTAAAATGCACGCTCGGTATTTTCCGTGTCGATCCCGGAATTATTTTATAATTTGATAATATTGCGTTCCTAATTATTTGTAAAGAAGTGTATATATCCTAGATGCTATGTACGTGCTATGTATGTGTATGTGGTGCCATAGTTGTTATTCTACCTTCTTTATTTTTTTTTCTTTCTTCACTTTCCATTCACAAATGTAATAAGTCGGTACTTGGATTCAACATTCACTATCAATAGTAAACCTATGTACTTTTACGAGTATAATCCTAAATAAAACAGTCAACACTGAAAGGAGAATGGCGCATAAAATAAATAAGTACAACCAGTATTTGGTCTACAGCATTGCTGTCTATCCTGTGTTTACGTTCGCTCTGTTTATTATTTACTCTGTGGATTTAAAGACTTCATTATGCTGACGTTTCGTTCTATTTTTAAATTCTTTCTATATGAATATAATAGAAAGTAAATAATATTGAATGCAGTATTTGTGAATGTAGAATAATGAAAATAAATGCTCTCACCTTCACAAGTGCATGATTTATGCAAGGAAATATTGATTGATTATTTCTAGGTCATGTTATTTTCAATTGATTAGTGGTGGACGTTCTTTAGCAATAACTTCAAACGTTATATTGTCAATTCTTTTTCTGGTAAGTACAGCAGTAAAATGCTAGTCCAACTGGTCACCCCAATCATCAAACTCAAAGCATCTATTTCAATTAAACCATTTACAGACACTTTTGAATTGTCAAGGAGCCAGTCAGTCAGAAATATGAAGCTAATTGCTCATTCCAAAGCGTAGTAAGTTCCTATGGAGAAGAACGAGCAAGAAACTCCATGGACACTCTTTTAAATCAGAATATTGTTATATTTTCATCCTTTCATATTATAAAAACAACGTCTTCCTGTACATTTGAGCAACACCGATCACATTTTCGGTATTTATTTTCTTTGGAAGACTTAGGTACAGTACAGCTAAACAAAACAGACTAAGAAATTGAATATGTGACTGAAACTGTATTTTTCTGTTGCTGTCTCCTCCGTCTACGTAAGTAGATCAAACTCAAAGCATTTATTTCAATTAAACCATTTACACGCACTTTTAAATTGTCAAGTGCTCGGTCAGGCAGAAATATGAAGCTAGTTGCCCATTCCAAAGTGTAGTAGGTACCTATGATCCGTAATTCTAGTCTGTTAACACAGAGATAATCCACTATAAGCTTAAACATCAACACATTTACAAAGGTAAACAAAGTCGTCTGCATCACTAGTCACATTTGTCACAATATACAACTGACGCAGGACTGATCATGTCACATGACTGACTACACTACGGATCATGGGATCAACTCCCGCACTATTCGCATAGAAAAGTACACACAGAAGGTTGGCTCCATAAGAGCGAAATCAGGCACACATAGACATATGTACGCATACACGCGTACACGCGAGTGCGCTTGCACTCACTGTACGTGAAGCATGTCTATGTGTGCGTGCGTTTTCGCTCGTTGTATGTTGTATAGAGCCTAGCTTCTGTATTATTCTGGGCAATTGGTATCTCTACGATCGTCTTCGGTTTGGTTTACTTAGGATGTTCTGCATGGTATGTTTCTTTTTATGACACTGTATACGAGGCAGTGTTGACTGCAATTTATATTGATTCCGATAAGAAACTATTTTATCTACAGTTTAGTCATAATTTATATGAAAGTTGCCTTCGAGCGAAGTAAAGTTAAATATAGGAATCAATACTAGGACTACACGGGGACGACGTTTTCTTGCATAAAGATCTCGCGCATGTTTACTAAAAATGGGTCAATATACTCATTTAAGATTTCATTCACGGATCTTTCTGAAGTTAAAGTGCCATTTTCTATCACCGCTAGCATGGTGCGGCTTTCTCAAAAAATTCCAGGCCACACGTGTATGGAGCCTCCTGCGTATGGCACTTGAGGAATATTCCTCAGCATCGGCTCAGAAATAAAAACAGCTCGTAGTGGCAATACAAAATGTGTAAAATTTGCATATTTGATACCGTAGCACATTTTTCGAAAACTACTGAAAATTGACATTTTTACTTTACTGACTTTTATTCAAAATAAACTTCATAATCTTGAACTTTTATGACATTAACTTAAGCACTATAAAATTATCTATAATACAGTCTTTATTTCATAAAGTTAGCTTCAATATGTTGGAAGTTATTGAAGTTTTTGCTACCGACCCGCTTTCTTTGCGGCCCAGCGTAGCTAATGGAGCGAATCTCATTAAAACCACTGTATAGTAGGTAAGGCTTATTCAAAGCTGAATGATTATCTTCACAGGCAAGCCAGGCGCACTCCACAATTTAGGTATGAAGCTACAAGTACGCGGCGGGCCGGACTCGTCGGGCCAATTCGGTGGGCTGCCGCGCGCCAGCCAGGTCGTACATTAGTTCGATACTCACTCACGCGCCGCGTCGCGTCGTCCGTTTGTCGCTTAAGATTTTAACTAAAATGAAGGTAAAAGCATATTGCGTCGCATTCGACTGCTTAAATAATAACAACAGCCGGTCGATTCTGTAACAATCTCACCGTGATAACTTAGGTGAAGTAAGCTATCACTGGGGATTGACACTATCGACAACTCACTTCAAGCTCACTTTACCTAAGTTATCACGGTGAGATTGTTACAGAATAGCTCGGCTGATCCGAACCTCACGTTTTTCGCACTTCCAAAGGACATCGAAAGGTAAAGAAATGCACGTCTACCTATAAATAATTATATTAAAAAAGTAAAACAAAATAGTTATCTGATCTACATTCTACTAAGTAAGTACCTAGCCTAGGTTTATTTGAAACGTCACTTGTTCTCAAAAGTAGAGTGATAGGCACATAACTGGTAATTAAATATTCAGTTTAATTATTCTTTAAAAGAAGACAACCCTAACGTAGTCAGAAGAGATAAGAGTTACGCGATAGAAAGAGACGCACGTTCTAGATAAATATAACTGAAAGCAATTAGCGCTCTGCAACCTGAATTGCACTTTATTGTGTCGTTGCAAGATTCGCTATATATTTATATGATTTTGCGGAGTGAATCTTCTGTAATTGTACTATTATGTATTCTGTGGTACAGGCTCAGAAAAAGGTCCTAAATGAAAATTAAATGTTAGGTAACAAAACCTCAACCTAATTACAGTTTCTCCAACAAAAAGGTACAGTCACTAACACGTTTATGGCGCTGATTATACGTCCAGCTATTTACAAGAGTCCATTCAAACCGTAAAAGATCACGCCCTATTCGAATTTCAGCCGTGACATTAAATTTTCGCTGAGATTTCACCTGAACAGACCAACAGCAAATTTTACCTAAGCCACTCGATTTCCAACCCAACACACAACACACTAAGCCTTAAAATACAACGGCAGCATCTAATTATGAAGCTTACAAAAGCACAAAACAGGGAAGGACGTTCTTTCACGGACTAATCAAGGGTTCGTTAATGACTTGTTGCGCTATAAAGGATTTTATGCCGTATGTATTTGGGTCTGAGTTCATTTTTGGGGTCACACGTATTTTCTGCTGAGTTAAAAAAATATATCGGAATACTTCTTCCAAGGTGACGTATGAGAAAGATTGCCTTAATATCGGCTATGATTCTGACGTCACTCAGATGTCGCTGTGTTTAGTGTCAGTTTTGACATGTGTCAAACGGCAGAGATGGGCAGGCCATGAGTGGAATTGTCAGTTATTAAAATTACGAAAGACCTTGAATCGTAGACAGAGAAATCTACTCTGTCTACGCATTTAATGAATCGTTTGGTCTCGGCCTCTCAATTTAGAGCGCGTGGTCTTTTGTACCTACTATTTACTCAAATAAGAAATTTAATCAATGAATATTTTATTTGAGTAATTGGTGGTTACATCACGGAACTACAGCTGTAGTAATTTATTGGGTCATTGTTGATAGGTACCTAATTTGTTTGTGCGTCATGAAAGGGCCTAAGCCACGGACCCGATGAAACGATCATTCCAATTCCTTTTATTTTGTCTAATACGGCCCAAAGTACAGAGTACCCCTATTTATTGGTATTGTCTATCTTTTCTTGGAGATCCTAAATAAATAAAAGGCTGTCAATTTAGTTAAAAAAATAAATGTTTACTGAACTATCTCCTGAAGGATTTTGAACATTTATGAGTAAAATGAGAATATAACTCGATGTTCACAGTAGTTTAAAGTCGCGTTGACTTTAAACTACTGTGATAAAGGTTACAAAACACAGAACCTGTAATTATACTTACTTTAATTACTCACATGTAAGTGTCATTAATGTGTGTTGAATTAATTAGTGGCACTATAATAATTTTACTGTCGTGTGTGTTTAGTATATTAGAGTATTGAGTTAACATGTTTGTTTCCAATCCAAGCATATATTTTAAATAAAGATGTTACGATGAAGACTACGATTATCGACACATTCGTCGATTATTGTATGGATATGATGAAAACTGTTTTTATTCACTCCCATATAACAATGATAATATTAGACCAGGCGAAAGTCTCACTTCGCAAACGTTCATAAATTTTTACAATCATCAACAGCAAAGTTTACTCACGTAAAATCTCCTCAACTCTGCAAAAACTCAGCCAACTTACCTGAAAAAGAGAATCATATACTTATGACAAGCAAACACATCGGCTGTTCCTACGTTATATGATTATAAGAACACACGCAATTACGAGGAGAGCAACTTCAGAGCACGTCATTTTAATAAGAACAAAGGGGTATTGTGATATCATTTGCACGTAATTGAGGGTGAGCTTTCAAATTAGCGTTAAATTGTTTGCGTAGATATAGTGAAATGTGTGGATGTGGCGGTAATTAGTAAAGCAAAAATAAGCTTTTTGAACATGCTAGTTTAAAAGGATAGTATGCGATTTGATTGGGGTCTAGTCTTGACTATACAGAGCTGATTTTTTAGGGTATTTTGGCCTTTCACCACAGTCTGAAAAGTTTTCTTTAACTTCTGGCAGAAACCTTCATAATGCCTTCGAAGATAGTGATTCAAACATGGTAAAACAGGTTCTTTATGAACAACTAGTTATAATATTCAGATCATTATGAAAACAAAGAGACAAAGTCGTCAATAAATTCAGTATAAAGGTACTGAGTTACGGTGTAAAATAAAATGCGCGTCAAATTATTTCAACTATTAATATTATTTTTTTCAGAAGAATCTCATTTTCAAAATGAAATAGCTAACAAAACGTTTCCCAGCTTCGTTAATAATTTTAACATCGTATGAACAACGAGCCCGCATTTTCTTTGCATGTTTCTATGCAGTTAAGTATTATTTGTCAACCAGCTTCTCTGTTTCAGAGGGTGTAATGAGCTTCATATTATTCCCCAAATTTTCATAGAAACAGCAGTAACGGTTCATTATAAATGAAGTCTTTTGAGAGGTAGTCGCTCTGAACTACGAGGGGCGTTCAATGTATTCTCGGCATGAGGGTGATTTACTAATGATGTGGGTAATTTGTAATGACATTATCTAAGGGTATAAAGGTAAAATTTCATATAGTTGTGATCATTAGTTGCCTAGTTATCCTTAGTAAACGACAATAGTGGAATGTCTAACATGACAATGTTGAAGAAAATCGAGCATCGCGCTGTAATTAAGTTCCTTGCAGAACAATGAAAAAGTCAGAAAACTATTCACGAAGCGATGATGGCTGTTTACCAAGATTCTGCAGCTTTGTTATCTACGGTTCAAAAGTGGTCAAGTGAATTTAAAAGGGGCAGAGTGAATATTGAAGACGACACTCGCTCGGGCGCGGCCCGGTTACTGCCTCTACGGAATAAATCGTGAAAATGTTGAGAAGCTTATACTGGAGGATGCCCAAATGAAGATGAAAATAATAGCAGAGATGACCCACCTCTCCGTTGGTACCGTGCACCGTATTCTTTATGACCTTTCAAAAATCAGTACAAGACGGGTGCCGCGAATGCTCACGGCGCTTCAAAAACAAGTGCGAATCGAGTGCTGTCCAGAGTTTTTAGAGCTCCGTGGTACACCACAGAGCTCTAAATACTGGAATGTGTGATATATGGATATGGAACTACAGTTCCATCAAGTATTTTCGATCGAATTGTTACTGGAGATTCAAATTCAAAATCAAATTATTTATTTGTAAAACATAGGTACAATATAATAAGATCTTTTTCGAGTGTCAGGATCGCTATGTTTCACCTAATAGGTATACAAATTTTCGATAGGTACTTATATTATTATTATTATACAAATTAAATTATAAAATTATCATTAATAAATGAAACGTGGGTTCATAATTATGACCCCGAAAATGAGCAGGAGTCAATGCAGTTGCATAACAAGGGTACTGCGCCCCCTAAGAAATACAAATTCGTTTTTTCAATTTTTTTAGGGAATTTTGCTGATTTTGTACACAAAAAAGGTGAAACCTACGCAAATATGAAATACGCAGTATCCTACGTATCCACTTTACCGAATTTACGGGAAGCAATTAAAGAGAAAAAAGACAGGTTAAACTGACCACCGGTGTGTTGCTTCTTCACGACAACGTTCCGGTCCACGCGTCGCGTGTTGCCAAGGCGAGCGAGATTGTGGTTTCGAAGAAATTAACCACCCACCCTATATCCCGGACCTAGCCCTAAGTGATTAAAATTTGTTCCCTAATTTTTAAAAACACCTTCGTTGGAAAATCGTTTTCATGAACAGCTCAAAGCGACAATAAATGCGCAATATTCAGAATAAGAGGAAAGTTATTTTTACAGGGTATTGAAAAGTTAATTTCGAAATGTAACTAATGCATTGAGGTAATGACTTTGAAAAATAAAAATAATTTGGATTGAATTTACGTTTCTTTTTTCATGCCGATATCGATACCGAGAATACATTGAACACTTCTCGTAATTACTTCCAGTTTTATGTCTACTTAATTTTTTAGCTGGAAAATTATACGCAGTAATATTACTTACATTACATTATTAAATGTATTATTAATAAATAAATAAATAATTATTACATGTAATATTACATTTATACGCAGAATAATAACATAACAAAATATATTTTTATCTTTAAGAATCCCTTAGGGACTAAATCGTTATTTAAACTTGATAGGGAGTTTATCAAACGATACAATTGCAAAAATAACCGTACGTTACATCGGACAGAACGCAAAACCCCCCAGTGGCAGTTTAATAATGCAGAGAAACAACTCAGTCATCGAAGTATACGCGAAATTGTTCTGTGGGCGTCAAGGTCACAGGCAACCTGCCCCGCCTCACTTAAAAAGCCATTAACCAAACGCCCCAGCTTCGAATATCCCGCACAATGTTTGAGATATATTGTGAAACAACTTCCCAGGTTCAGGGATGAAGACTTGATAAAAGGCGCGTTCTAATTCCAGTGGTGCTTTGTGGCTCACAAAATTTTGTTCTGTATCTTATTTGGTACTAAATAAGTTATTATATTTATAGTCATCTTCATGTAAGCAGTTATCTCTAATTAGTACTTAGCATAAATCACACTGACCATTTGTTTTGTAACATCCGAAACATTAGTTTTCTCAACCCACAATAAATCAAATTAACTATGTTAACAAACTGACATAATTTTTCATTTACACATTCTCTTGCCTAATATAATGCCAGAATTATTATAATATTTATGTTAATGTTCTCTGTGGGAATAGTCCCAAAGATTTATTAATATTATAAAACAAACATCAAAACGAGCGAAGGCTCTCGTTAAATATGGATTCACTAGGTGCTTATGTTCTCTATAGGTACATTTGAATTATTTATTTATTTCAGTTTTTAGTTTCAAATGTAGGTTTTCGGGATATTTGGGTTGATTAACCGCAATTGTAGATCTCCTGAATGTTTCAGGTGCCATTATTCTCATTGTTAGGTATGAATAAAAATTATGACATATTTTCATTGGTCCATCCAGTTAATAATAAATAAATTGAAAAGTGTAATACCTTCACTCAATAACAGTATTTTATGTGCTTCACTTAATGGATAACAGTCATGCATACAAATCAGTGAAGCAAACTACATTTTACACTTATTTTCAGCCATATAATCGTATCTTAAACATCTTCATGTTTGTTCACCATAATTGTGTGCCCTACTCGCTAAGGCTAACTTCTCTCAAAGTTTACATAAAGTTATTCGGGCGAAAACTGCCCGGTAGTAAAATGCAAAGAATGTAGTCTATGAATATATGAAAGAATGTAGTTCAAAAAATGTCTTATTTACCCGGTTTTACTAGGTTTTACTATCCTCTGCTGTAAAATGGAAAATTCTATCTAAATCTAATTAATTATGGGGGAAAATCAGGCATATTTGTTTTGTAGATTCATACCCTATTTGCCTTAACCGACACGACAAGGAGTACTTATTTAGTCTGCATGGGATTTGTGGCGGCACCCACGGTGCAGGAAATCCCAGCGTAGTATGACGACACGAAGCAGCATGATTGGTGCGTGAGTCATTGTTGTGTTTCTCCTGCGTTTTTGTATTTCCGTATAAATTCCAATAGTAACTTTTACTGACTCAAACATTGCTTTACTCAATATATGCATGCATGACAATGTAAACTTGGAACAATGAATTCAAATCCGGAACGAATGACACATATCGGAGCGTATTTCATCTGTACGAGATACCCAATCCTTCAAAAACTTCAATCTAAGTCCTGTTTCCAGCAAACAAACAGTTTTATGAGTTGTAACTTGATTCCGGGTTCCGTCAAAACAAAAGGCGGAGTGAATGTTTTCAGACTCACCTGAGGTCAATCATAAAATGTAAATTATTCTCTTTGGTGAGTTCCTGCACGTCACAAAAGGTAACGCTTTATTAGTCCCTCGTAATGGCACCCGCACATTTGTGATTCGTTATATCGCGTTAATGACTGTCGGTTTAGTAAATCTTTCTTTTTATGAATATTTTGATTGTGTTTGGTTTCGAATTAGTATAGTGTGTTTAAAAAAAATATTTGACTATATGTAATAGATGTTTCTTAAAAGAGTCAAGTTTAATGAAAGAAAGTGTGTAAGGCGTGGCTCTTAACATAACTTATACTCTGAAAAAAATAACGGAATATAACTGAAGGAATACCTGCACCTGCAAGATAAAACAAAACAAAAACCTATTTATTGGGAAAGTCTATCCCTATTTACTTGAAAAACAATGAACGGACAACAAAGTAAGAAACTATCCGACAAACACATGGCCCCGCGTTGGGCGCCAAAAAGTTACACTACAGACTACCCGCATGTGCGTGAATTTTACCCCTGCCTATGTTCTACATAGATAAAGTACTTGTAGTAAAATGGTTATGTTGAAACGTGGCTCATTATGTTAGACATTTCACATTTGTTTTGCACCATTATTGACGAAAGTCACGAAACTTGTTCGATATGATACTTTAGATAAAACGATTCCAGAAAGAAATATGAAATGGTCATGCAATTAAGAATTAGCTTGCCAGATAAGGACAGTAATACAATAATAAAAAGTAGTCTGTCTAGACGACTACGAAATGTACTTGTTCAATGTTAAAAAGTCTGTCTTCATTTCAGACTACAACAAAACGAAAGGTCATAAAATTTTCCTCAGAGTAGATACATTTCATTCAACTATTCAACTTCTGTTTGCAAGTGAAGCGGGGACGTCGGATATTATAAAGGCAAAAGCGACTGTGAGATAAGACGCCAGTGACGGCTGTCGGCCGGTAATGATATTACGTTTCAACGCCATCTAGCGGCAGACGATACAATTGTGTTTGCTCAAATGTTGTTTCACCTCGGGATGACGACCGTTCTATTTTTGTATTTAATTGAATCAATATTAACGTTACAATCGAATTCAATTATCGCTTTGCCGCGCAGCTTTTGGTTCTACAAGTTATTAATTAAACGATTTTGAAACTAAATTATTTAGTAAACATTGGATCATTGACCGTCCTTTACTCATACAAAAAGCTCTAAGAATTTTCTAACATCGTTCGCTAATATCACAGAAATTTACCGAAACTTTGACGACGGTAAATCGTTTCTAAGCTCCGACACTATCGCGACCCTAAGTTCAAGCGGTTCTTTTTCTCAAGTATTTGGGCTTTAAAGCTGTTCAGGACTTTAAGAAATCCCCTATTGAGGCTAGCGGATTAGTATCCTAGCCTCGTATGCTCCATATTTACCTTTAATTTCCAATACCCCATCATCTGCCTAGCATTTTCCCAACTATTTTGAGGTCGGCTTCCAGTCTAACAAGATGCAACTGAATACCAGTACTTTACATGAAGCGACTGCCTATCTGACCTCCAAAACCCAGTTACTGGGTAAAACTATACCCCTTGGTAAGCCTGGTCGTCAGCCTTTCGGGCTTTTGATGACCCGTACACTACCAAAAATCTACGAATGACAGCCGGAACCAACGGCTTAACGTGCTTTCCAAGGCACGGAGTGGTCTTGGTATGTACAGATGGTCACCCACCCTCGGACCAACCGCGGCAAGCGTAGCAAACCTGATCGATAGACCCGTGCGGCTGTTATCACAAGCCAATACCGTTATTATACCTAAAAGTTGTTCTCGTTGTTCAATGCCTTATCACTAATATTATAGACACGAATGTGTTTGTTATTACAGCTGGCGCTTTTGAACTCATTAAGCGGAATTCACATTTGTCCTAGGTTAGGATTTTTTTTTTAATCACGTGATTGTTTACAGATGACAGTAAATAGTTGAATATTTACGAATTAAAAACAACTAATTGGGGCACTTTTATTTAAAAGTTGAAATTCTAATGAATTGGTAATGACAACAGAACATAATAAACAAATGCTGCCTCACTACTCAACGATCGAAAGATCGCTGTACCTACGTTTCAACAATGTCGTTATTGCCCATAGCTTAAAACACTGCAAAGGAAATACCCTTCTATTTTTAGCTAGCAGTAACCGAAGCGAAAAATATCCAACAACACTCATAAAAACCTTTTTGGTCCAGAAACAGATATACATTCTATCTGATCCCAAAATAGAGTAACGGTCACAACTTCCAATTTGGAACAGACCCCTGAAATGAACCTATAACCCGTCAACCTTTCAAGCAAGAGTAAATAGGCACCATCTGGGTAGGTACCTACGCTTGTTCTATCGAAGACCTCATTTATATATTACTATCCACCAGGCAACATTAAAGAAAAAACTGGAGCCAAAAAACATTTTTCGGGAAAAAATATCCAGGAAGCCCAATCACCACAGTTTAAATACGGAACGCCAAAGACCACACTAACAAAGACAGTTTGTGTAATCAACGGAATTCCGCAACTATTATGATGGCCAGTAATATATGGCACCTGTGAAAACATCTGCCAGATGTCTAGTATACGACCTATTACGTAACATTATGAAGATTTGTTGCTTTGAAACTGGAAGATCACTTTTGCCTCGAAACTGCTTTTGTGTGTAGTGAGAATAATCTAAAATATCAAATTCATCACCGTTGGGTTCGCCAACTATGTTGAGGTCGGCTTCCAGTTTATCCAGATGCAGTGGAGTATCAATATTTTATGCGCAGCGACTGCTATCTGACCTATGCATCCCAATTACTAAGCAATACAGTTAGAGCGTTTGCCGCAGTTTCAGGCTTCCGACTGCTGATTCATATTTTCATTTTCAATGTTTTGTGCATGTTTTTACTCTGTGTGAGTTTCATACCGTGGTTTCATAGTATGACTTTGTATTGCATACACAGTGTTGCAAGAGATGCCAAAAATATTTCTTGGAAGATATAGGTTTTATCGTATATTATTTTATTTTATTATATACCAGTTTTATCGCCAGACAACCTAATTCTTCTATCTTATAATGCTTCTTTTGTTTCTTGTCTTAAATCCCTACCTAGTTCCCTACCGCATTTTAAATCCATTCTTGTTTCCTACAGTTACTTAAACTGAGTTGTCGTGAAAAAGCACCGCCATTGTAAGAATTAGTAGACCAGTTCAGTAGTACCACTTAGCACTGCCTCTTGGGGGTCATAGTAGGTATTAATTAACCGCTCACTATTCTACGCTATGAAGGGACAGGGCTGAGGAATTTTTTTTTTTGCTTTATTTAATTTCTCTTTTTTTGTGCTGAGTATTTTTGCTTTACATAAAAATCGTATCGTTAAAGGCCTATATTTTATTGACTTGCAAGTTAATAGACGCAGAACCTTTTGTTAAATTAGTAACATATATTTTAATTTTTCTAAGTGGTCTCGGGTCTAAATAAGGCTGTAATTATTTAGACCCGGCAAGGGTCGATCAAAGGTTAAGCTACGCATGCCGAAGCCGTTCCATGGATGGGTGACCATCCATTAGATTGGTCCCGGCTGTCATTTTTAGATCTTTGAAAGTCGTTACGGGTAGTCAGAAGCCCGAAAGTCTGTTAACCAGTCTTAGCAAGGGGTATAGACTGGAAGCCGACCCCACATAATGTAGATGGAAAAAGGCTAGGCTGATAATGATTTAAATTTTTCTTAAAACAAACCCCGATATGTACGAGGTATGCAGCGAGCTTTTGATGTTTGTGTGCTAACAGTTGCACACTGACTTCAAAGGCTCGTTAGGAGGAAACCGAAAAAAAACACGAATGAAAACACGGACAGAAGTTACTATAATCTTTTGTATGCTAGGTCATAGGACAGATTTTATTAGATATGATATAACCCACATACCGATGAACCATAATAATATGGTAATCATTTATTTAATCGTAGGTAGGTATAGGTCGTTGTCTAGAGAGCATTCGTGGCCCAGTGGTGATGGCCGCGACTTACCGATTTGTAGGTCGCAGGTTCGAACCCAGACAGGCGCTTTACTATGTGTAAATTATTTCATCGCCACTCAACTCAAAGCATTTATTTCAAATAAACCAATTACAGGCACTTTTGAATTGTCAAGGGGTCGGTCAGTCAGAAAGATGAAGCTAGTTGCCCATTCCAAAGCGTAGTAGGTACCTATGGAGAAGAACGGGCAAGAAACTCCATGGACACTCTTTTAAATCAAAATATTGTTAAAATAAAGTGGTTACATCATTCATTCATGTTGTAATTATACATGTGAGAACGATGTAGAAAGACGTGCACGTTAAAAGCGTCCGTAAAAAAGATAAAAACAATTATGGAATTAAACTAAGCCGTTGCAGCTAAGAAATGACCAGTGCCTACTGACGGCGCCCGTTCACGAACATGACGTATGGATCAGCACCATTCAGCTCAACCATTTTGAAGGGAACACAATGATCCAATACACACGCCACCACCAGCGACACATTTGAGTGAGCATGACATACTCTCAGCCGCCAGGGCACATTCAAGTCAATGAAAGACGAACCCAGTAAGCTTTATAGTGGGTACATAGTGCTCACACATGTGCTATGCAATTATACAATACTAAGAGATTGAATTTATACAATGCAAAGATATGTTGTACAATCTTCATCAGCTCCAACATTATTTTCGAATGCTAATTAATTAGTTTACGCGCCCTTGTGGAGCAGAACCAGCCCTGAGCCAAGCATTTTTGTCAGCGATATAATCCCCCAACTTATAATATGCTTGGCTGTATAGTGTGCGTTTTATACAAGATTTAAATTTCGTTTCATTCAGTTGGAGTATGTGGGGAGGTATTTTATTGTAACATTTTAAACAGTACCCCATGAAGGATGAGTCTACTTTAGCCAGTCTGAAACCTGGTTGAACTAATTGGTCCCTATTTCTAGTCATATAATTGTGTCTTTCATCTCTTTTACTGAAAAGATTTAAATTTTTCCTTACGTAGGTACATGATGTTTTCATAAATATATTGACAAGGTACCGTCATGATGTTAATGTCTTTAAACAGTTCCCTTAGAGAATCGCGCCTGCGGAGGCTGTATATTGCTCTGATAGCTCTTTTCTGCAGAATAAAAATAGACTCAATATCGGCAGCCCGTCCCTATAATAAAATACCGTAAGACATGATACTATGAAAATAGCTGAAATAGACTAGCCTCGCGGTATCTACATTAGTAAATTGACGGATTTTTCTTACAGCATATGCTGCTGAACTTAGCCGTCCTGCAAGAGATGTTAAATGAGGACCCCATTGCAGCCTTGAGTCTAGCGTTATTCCCAGGAAAACAGTTTCATCGACAAATTCTAGTTTCTCGTTATTCAATACTATGTCACAATGACTACTTTTAACATTCGGTAAAGCAAATCTTACGCATTTCGTTTTTTTCCCATTTAATAATACTGCCACTGCTCTCAAAACGGTGAAGGAAAACATCGTGAGGAAACATCTACCAACCCGCACTGGGCCCGCGTTGTGGATTATAGCCCACTCCCTCTCACAGAGAGTAGGCCTGTGTCCCAGCAGTGGGAGCATTATAGAATGATATAATTTATTTAATTTAAAAATATCACCATATAATAATGATATGTACAAATACCTGTTATTGATTGTTGTTATTAAACTTTTTCACATACCTTTGAAATTTATAAACTCGTTCCTATTATTTACATTATATTATGTAATGAATAGAAACCTGTTTTCTATATTTTTGTGTTTATTTTCATAGTTTTTTAAATGGCTTCGTTACGGTTAGGTTTACAAGCAAAATTTATAAAATTAATAAGCCACCTATACAAAAAAAAAATAAACAACAAAAGGGTTTTTTTTTTTAATGATTATACGTAATACAACAACAACTAGGTGTATAATCAAGCTCATTATTATTACGTAAATAATAATCCTCAGTACTCGTTTATTTTTATTACTTGCTGTGCCCCGCGGGTTCACCCGCCGCCGTTTGTCGCCCGCTCTCGCTATTCGTTTTGGCTTAGCGCTCTTTCTGACTTTTTTTTCTTTTTG
Source organism: Brachylomia viminalis (assembly GCA_937001585.2). Lineage (NCBI taxonomy): Eukaryota > Metazoa > Arthropoda > Insecta > Lepidoptera > Noctuidae > Brachylomia > Brachylomia viminalis. Next base: position 5,448,543 of record OW443303.2, on the reverse strand, counting down.
CTCGGCTCCTGAGTGTCGTAGCGTGATGTTAAATAGCATATGCCCTTCCTCAAGAATTGGGCTATCAAATGCAATTTATTTTCAAATCCGACTGGTAGTTCCAGATATTAAAGCGTTCAAACAAAAAAGCAAACAAAGCCTATTATTTAATATAGACAATCATTTTATAGGCTTTTGTTTTCGCTTAATTGAAGAAACAACCGGTTTGATTACAAACAATTTTAACAAAGGTAAGAAACATCGTAGATTCATTGAAGAAAAAAATAGTAGGTAAGTACCTACCTTATTACATCATTTTATCGTAATACAATTGCCTATTAAACATATTGAACAAACAAGCAACACAATACAAAAGGAAATAAAACTCAAAACCTAAAATAAACCTAATAATGCAAAAAATAAGATTCAAATTCGTCTGTGTAACTGTATATGGTCAAATATTTAAGTTTGACAGTGATGGATTGTAAGCTGAAGTTGTGAAAGACACATTATAGCGATCAACACGCAAACATACCGCCATTGATACTCATGTTGTTGGTAACAAATGATACCTATGTGATACGCTGTTCTGATTGGCTGGCCGACTGCATTAATGGTGTGCAAGTACCTAGGTTAGTATCTACTTCTGATGGTTCTTCATAGATCAATGGAGGACTATAGTACCTACAGTAGAAAAAAAAGTAAAAATCGTTTATTTCAACATTAAAATTACAATATGGAGACAGCGTTGGTCCCAAACTAGACACCTGTATGTTGGGCACCATTTAAAAAACATTGCGGTTATTTTTGAGTCTCTGTTTTTAGAGAATTTTCTCAATTTCTGGAGTGCAAAGTTCAAAGCAAAACGAGATTAACGTTTCGTGTCAAATAACGAAAGAGTTATGAAAATCTGCAAGCGCTTTGCATCGATTTAAGAGGGCCCTTCCCGGTCCGTCTATCGTCAACGCAAGCATGATTGAAAAGCTTGTTGTTTCATCCAACGTAATCTTTGAAAAAGAAGCAAGAGTGAGAACGCGATAACATCAAACGAAAATTGGCGCGCGGAGATTCCACAAAACTTGTTCCAAGAAACAGGTGTTTTTGAAAAAAAATTGTCTTTTCGAATCTCTATTTCATTTTGAGCTTTCTATAAAGATGTTATCTTTACTTTTACAATGTATGAGTACCTACATTATGAACGGCCAAAGTTCAGATAACATTTGTGCAGAAAAGCTGATTTCCAGACGTCTTTACTGAATTTGTTTCTCAAAAAAGTTTTTATTTAAATAAATAGAAACCTAGATAGAAACCACAAGATATCTGTGCGTTCAAAATGACTGGAGGAAAATTTGTTATAACGCCATAATCACGTACGAGCGTTTGTAGGGAATTATGACGCGTTGGCCGCTCTGAAGCGCTTTTGGTACCGTCAACTGCCCTGATTTTGCCTAGCGTCCTGTGTTTGCCTAAAATGAAAAAATGGTAATATCTTTTTCAATTTACTAGCTTGGCAATCGAAACATTTGTCAGTTTTTAGAATTATTAAGTGGCAACACTAAATTGGTCACGTTATGTTGGTGACATGCATAATTTTTGACAGATGTGTGTCAAACTAGAGAGCGCCAAGTCTGATATTTTTAGTTTCGGAAAAACTTTTCAAATAAGTCATTAAAATATGTATATTTCTATCTTGTTCTGTACTTATTCTATAAAACGTTGATAGCTTTATCGTTTGTCATTGTAATTGATGAAAAAAACACGGCATTTAGCGAGAAATGTCGAAATAGGCAAAGTCAGGCAATTTTTTTGAACGAGTGATCGTGACTTTGCCTAGGCTAGGGTTGACACCTTATTAATTATATGTTTTTTGAAGGTGTACTGTTTTTAATTAATAAATGAATATCAACTCAATCAACTTCTTGTTTTATGTTAACACGATGAAAAAGAAATATATTTTTAGTAGACTTGAATTTTTTTTTTACTAAATATCTAGATTCTGGTTCTTTTTGTTTGAAGGACGACCAAAATGGACAAAACTCAACGAAGAAGATATAAAGATTATGATGAGAGCATTCTGAACATCGCCGTTGGTCTCGTTCAAAACAAAAACATCTCATCATATGATGAAGATATAAATAAATTCAAAACATTGAGTAAATAATATTTATTTATATCTTGAGGAATACAAATTGTACATGTTTCCAAAAAATAGACCAACAAAAAAATACTCGTTTCCCATATTATATTATAATATGGGAAACGAGTATTTTCAATTTTAAAATCGAAGTATTTACTTTAAGTTCACGTCACGCACTCGTGCTAGTGCCTCTGATTGTTCCTAATAATACTTCTCGAAATACCTACTTAAAAAATAAAAACAAAAACATATTTCGTTTAATTTTCTTATGACACAACCCTACCCATTCTTTGTCAATGTATGAAGATTGTTTAAAATGGTGTCCAGACATTGCCTAAGTAATTTTACCTACTAAAATACTCCCAAAATCTGTCATTTAAAATTGGATTGTATTCTCTATGAATTAAACTACATTTTACACTGTGCCAGCATAAAAATCGAATTGTTTATTTTGGAGTAAATTTATTAGGCAATGTCAGAGACATGAGCCATTACTTTGCCTAATTTGAAAAATACCTCAAAAACTTTCATTACCTACGAAAATTTACTGAAACAAATTAAAATTACAGAATTCTTGAGTTTTTTATAAGATTATATGTGTACACAACATGGAAATCGGGCTTATTTTAATTTTTATTTCACGTTAAAGGCTAAAAATATCAAAATCCGGGCAAAGTCAGGGCAGTTGACGGTACCTAAATGTGATTTTTGAAGAACCATCAATCAACTCAACCTAGGTATATCAACCCAGTGCTAGACGCAGGTAGGTATTTGTCCAATTTCCGAAGCGAATAACTAAGTAGGTTTAGAAGGCCATTCGGAAATAAGTAAGTAACTGAAAAATGTCTGAAAGGAGTATATAGCCGACGAAGGCAATAGGCTGTCCTTTCTTGTTTTAGCACACACTTAAGTAGTTCCTGACATTACATTCATAAACCACTAGCTGTGCCCTGCGGTTTGAACCGTCGTTTAATTTTTATTTTTAGCTCGGCTCCTAAAGGTCGTAGCTTGTTGTTAAATAACCTTCCTCAAGAATTGGGCAATCAAATGCAAAAATATTTTTTCAAATCCGACTATTACGAGTTCAAACAAAAAAAACTCTTCAGCTTTATGAATTATATTATTATCTTTGCTAACGAGGAAATTGGAAATGGGAATACCATTTGCATCAGAAGAAACATCTCTGTCGATGACCCAGTACTTATAAAGATTACATTAATAATATAACTCTCTCATAATGTGCCATGACATGCAGCACACACGCTGCAGCTCAACACGTTCCATTTAATCAAGTGTGAATTTAATTCTCAGTCACTACTTACTGGCTAGCGACGCGGCACGTTAAGCGTGACGAAAGGATAACACACGCAGCCATTTTGATTTCATACGTAAACCATAGACGCAGTTAGTAATCGAAGATTGGCGCCATTAGAAATTAAAATATTCTAAATTTAAAATCAATTTGACATTTTTTTTTTATTCGAACTGATAATCTACTCTATTCTCTAGGTTTGGTGGCCACATCAACCCAAAGATGCTCCGATGGTCTGCAACAGTCTATGGAGAAATCAAATAAGCTAGGTACAAACGGGTAATAAAGATTGAGATCAAAAGTACGATATGGGCTCAACTGTCGCTAATGAGACGCAATTACTTTTCTATTGTTACCTACCGAGCTTAATAAGTTCGGTCGACAGATGATGGGGCGGTACCTACATTAAAATCAAGAATTTACTGAGTTTGTAAAGAAATGCTAAGTTTAATAATCTCTATAAAACATTTATAAACACTGGGCACTCTCCTACGATTATTGCTGGATTACAAACGATTTTATGACAAAAAAGAATATTGTTGGTGAAAAAAGGGGCCAATTTATTTGACTTTGAATTTAGAAACATGCTACTAACCTCCATTTTGACACTGACCGAGAGAATGAGAGTGAATCACAATACTGTTTGTTTTATTACATCACTTCATTGTTCAGGATATTTACTTTAGGCTCTAGATAAATTACATTGGAGACAAGTGCTTCCCTACGGTGACAAAACATAATGATTTGTTTACAAAACTTTAGTAAACTGATGTAATGAAAGTCACGTCAGTCATTGTTTGTGTGCAAACGTAAGCCAGTTATTTTTCTTTTATTTTCTGTTCAATGCTTTATCTAGAGAACATTGGTGGCCTAGTGGTGGTGGCCTCGACTTACCGAGTGGTAGGTCGTAGGTCCGAACCCAGACAGGCTCTATGCTTTGTGTAAATTATTTCATTACCACTGCTCTCAACACGGTGAAAGAAAACATCGTGAGAAAACCGGCAAATCCTAGAATCAAAAATTCTAAGACATTTGACATCTACCAACCCGCACTGGGCCCGGGTGGTGGATTACATCCCACTCCCTCTCACCGAGAGGAGGCGTGTGTCCCAGCAGTGGAAACATTAGAGGCTAATTACGCCTTATCTCAAATGCATCCATCCTGCATTTTCTGATGTTTGTTGGTATTAGTAGGAACCCGAGCATTTTTACGATGAAGTTTGATAGGTACGATTTGGTTTCTGTGTCAGCTTTGTATCGCACATGCCCGTTGCTACCTTGGGAAACACGTTATGCAGGTTACACGAAGCTAGTTTTTGAAGCTAAGATAACAAGCAAGTTACATCCTGGCTAGGAAATTTTAAGCCAATGCCATAGTAGGGACTTGGTCCATATAGTTAATTGACCAGATTGGAAACTAGCTTTCCTAGCACACGAGGCTAGTACACAAACCAGGACAGTATAATCAGTTGTTGGAGAGCCACTAGCTCAAAATAAAACAAAAACTATCCCATTTACTATCTTTCTCACTAGCTTACTAGCAAAAAATGAGGATAGTTCTGTTTACTCCAGGCCAGACTCACTTGCTTACAAGCACAATCTTGCAGTCCTAGCTTGATTAACAAGCCTCGTGTAGCCCGGGCATAACAGCCCAAATATTTCTGTTGCCTGTACGACACCAACAGGATGTAATCCAGTGACCTGAAGTTATCTTAGAGACACATTACCAACTTGCTAAACTTTGCCGATAAATCCGTATCTACGAATTTAATGGAGCGGCAACTTCAGCAAGTCCTAAAGAACAATAGACATAAAGCTTGGAAAACATGTTTAGCACTTACTTACTTAGCCACCTAACGAGATAGATAGCGTTGAACTTATATCAGTTCCTAAAAAAAAACCGAAAAAACCATGTTTTCGACGAAAAAATTGTGACCTTTCAGAAAATTATTTCGTCCCTCCGTCACAAATTGAAAAGCACCTGAGTGACTGGCTGAAAGGTGCTGATTCAGCCAATAGCCATTAAGCACTCGCGAGTTTCTGCCAACTTAACTGACCTTTATCGAGAAAAAGTAGTTACTAATGGTTTGTCGTTAGGAGAAATGTAGGGATTTTCCTGTTTACACGCAGATTATAGGTAGAATAAGGCAGATTATCCCCGAGGGCACAAAGCACTAATAATAAATGTGAAAGGAATAGCTAACTAAGAATATTGTGTCGACAGTCGAGAGCACGAGGAGTTTCTCTTAGAATTTGTTACGAATAAATGTCACGTACTTTTTGGGATCTATTTTTAATAGCCCGTACTAAGAACTTGCAAATAACAATCCGCGGAGTTGTAAAATATACTAAGATAAGATTTATCTGCAACCCAACGAGTGCACGACACATTTGGTCGTATTTAATTAAACTTCTGTTAGATAAATCTTTCCCATTACACCTACCTAGAATCCAACCTACCTATCTAAAGAATTTTGCTGTATGAAGTTCGTCTACCCTATGGTCTCGGGTGTCCAGGCCTCCTAAATGGGTTACAAAAAGAATCTAAGAACTTTTCCATCAGTTGCAGTATAAAACTCATTAGAAGCCAACACGCAATACTGGAACCTTCCAAAAAGCTTTTTATTTACAATGAACCACCAGAAAATAATAAAGCCCGTTAAGTATGTTTTAGCTTTCCACGCTAATGTTTATAACACCAAATCCGTTTCGTCCTTCAGGTTTAAGCCAGTCACTCCAAAGTATGATTAGGTGCAATCAAGAACCAACTCTATGCTCCTCCGGCCGACTTGGCCAAACTTCTTCTTGTTGACTTCTTCAAATCTTGTTGACGTGCAGTTTGACTCATATAGGTACCAAGTTTCATAGAACTACTAGTAATGCTTATTTTTTTTTTATATTTTGTTGTTTCTCTGTATGTTCTGTTCTATTGAATTTCACTTTTACCTACTGTTTAAATAAGTTGTATATTCCATCACGTAATGTTAATTTTAAACTTGTTCATTTTAGTTATTATATATTAATTTTATAGTTTAGTGCTTGCGGTGCGGCACACATAATATGTTTATGGGGCATGCGGTGCTAATCTGTAAGAAATTGTTACACTAACCAAATTATGGTAGATATTTACTTCAACTATTTACAGTGTAAACAATAATTGTTGGTTGGCCAATAAAGGAAAATAAAATAAAATAAAAATAAAACTTGGCCGTTCATGGTATAGCCCACAAAAGAGTTAAAATGCAGGTAAAAAAACACAATCTGCATTACACAAGCTATATATTATATAATTTACCCACTAACTAGTCCGCAAAGCAAAAGGTTCGTTAAAAGTTTAAAACTTAGTCGAAGTAATTCTTCTTCGAACTCATCTCTTTTGTGCACTGTACACGTTTAAACAGCTCCATAACATGTCATCCAGCCCTGATTGGTCAATTTGTAGCACTGCTAGTGCAGGAAATTTCAATTGGTAGGTACGTCGCAAACGTATTTTTATTGAGAAACTGGGTCAGCTCGCTCATACAGGTGGGGTAACGTAGTAAGCATGCAAAATACTCTGTGCCCAAGTAGTGAGCATTTAGACCACGACGAAAAGTGCTAGCCTAGTTTGGCGTTGATTATTCTGTAGAAAGAAGAAAAAAATAAGAGGACAAGTTGCATTTCAAACTTATGAAACTTCTGAAGGACAAGGTATGACGAATGTCTCTTTTGTCCCGTTGTAACAATAGTTTAAAATGATGTCTTCAGTTGCGTCATAAAGTCAATGTTATGATAATCACCACAGACCAGCATAGATCGAGCGATCACACTCAGCAGCAGTAGTAAAACAAAATGAACGTCACAATTGCATTCCATTTTTGAATCCCATTTGTTTATACTGAGCTATAAAACGAGCTAGTCGCCATTTACGCAGACTTAGTGACGTCACTAATAGCATCTGAGGACTTCACATGTAGACTTTTTTACTATTAGTCATCGCAGAGAACCCCGGTTTAAGTTTTAACCGCGTTATTTCCTTACTAAAAAACAATTCACCTTTTACGCAATAATGAATCAGCAAATTTTTTTGTTCTGCTGAGATAGACACTTCAGCAGTTCCTAGATTGCTGATTAAATATGGTTCAAATTTAATTCTGAGAAATTATTATTCTTGATAATGACGTAGATAATAAAATTGCACGGATAGGTATTTAATTCCCGGAATCTTGATTCCATTATTATTTACGTTTATTTTTCGGCGAATACGAAGATGCTTCCTCTGGAGAGTTCGAAAGGAAATTGATGGATTACAATTGGATGGATTGATGGATAACATAATATTAAAGTACTTACTTGTGCCTTCACAATGGCCCACGCTGGCCTGTGCAATGGTTATTGTTGGGTTTCTATCTCTAGATCTTATTGTCTATGGTTGAATAGTCTCGATGAAAATGCATCAACGTTGGACATTGTCTAATTTGTCTAGTCTAGACTCTCGACTACAGTGACTGCTATATTTTGAGTACCTAATCGATTTGCTAGACTCCATTATTGTACCGTAACCAACCTTTCTCTTGACATTGAAATTTAATAGTTACTCTTTGTATTTTTTCTGGTAGACCAAAATAATATTGGCTGGCAATGAGCTGAAAAATAACTTAAATAATACAGAACTGCCTCGCTGGTCTAGTGGTTTCAAGTCACTACTGCTAAGCATGAGGTCCTGGGTTCAATTCCCGGGTCGGGAAATGTGTTTTTGGGTTTTTCCGTCTGTAATTTCTCAGTATCAGCCCAGAGTCTGGATATGTGTTCGGTTGATGGCAATAGGCTCGCCCCCGTTACATGAGACTTAAACATACTGGCGAAATGTGAGTGTACTATACATTTCTGCCTTACCGTTCGAGGAATACAGGCGTGATATTATGTCATGTTATTATTAAAGAAAATATTACATAAAGAACGCGAATGATAATGAAGACTGCTACTCTACTACGGATTCTAGAAAAGGAACGGTGGAACCGACCAGGACCTATCGGACACCAAATAGCTTTGGGATCCAATCCAATACCGCGGTTTAGAACCGGGTGCTTTGACAAATGCTTGACCTTTATGTGCAAGCAATGCAATTGCGTTCACATTGTAGAGATTGGTCTATGTCACTACTGACTTCGAGATTATCAAAGGGCTTTAGCCGGAAGAGAATGAGAATTTATTCGTTAAAATATCAACATCGTCATCTTTTTAGTCCGTTATCACCCACTACTGGGCCTGCTTTCACTTATGGCAAACTTCTCGATTCCGTGCGTCCTGTGTTATTAACATAGGGACAACAAAAAATAATACTAGCCTATCGTAGTCCTGGACATAAACTTCTCTTTTTGACTCTTTGTTAAAATCATCATAATACATTATTATAATATTATTATTAATAGACGAAACTTCAAAGATACCTGTTGAAACCCATCAGAGCTACCAAATCCCTTCTTCATTTACACCTAACAGCTCACACGTGCCTCTAAACGGTATTTATGTACCAGTCCTCGAAAGAGAACAATTTCGCGCAGATAAATAAGTAACATTATATTCTGAATATACTCTGAAATTATAGTAAAGGCTGGGAGCGATAAACGCCTGCCATAGCTAATTAATTGGGGCAGACGGTTTACGTGCTCTCTCAACCGTAAGGCAAGGCTCGAATCGCTGATTATATCTACCGATCTGCTCTCTAATATGGACCTCATATATCTATCTGGCAACATAACTGATTGCTGAGTTCAATAGAATACAGAGCACGTTTGATCGCAGGCTGGATCGAGACATTTTTCATGTTGTATTCATTAAAACGCTGAGGGCCTCGTAGCTAAGTAACTACAGCCGCACGGGTCGATCGGTCAGGTTAAGCTACGCTTGCCGCAGTTAGTCCGTGGATGGGTGACCATCTTTGCATACCGAGACCCCTCCGTGCCTCGGAAAGCACGTTAAGCTGTTGGTCCCGGCTGTCATTCGTGGATCTTTGACAGTCGTTACGGATCGTCAGGAGCCCAAAAGTCTGACAACCAGTCTTACCAAGGGGTATCGTATTTCCCAGTAACTGGGATGTGGAGGTCAGATAGGCAGTCGCTCCATATAAAATACTGATATTCAGCTGCATCCGATTAGACTGGATGTCAACCCCAAGTTAGTTGGGAAAAGGTAGGCAGATGATGTTATACTCATTAGAACACTAACGGATTTTTCTGCCGACGCATGTTTGAAAGACTTTATTAAACTGTTGTTTTATTTTTAAGCTGGAACATATTATATGTAAAGAGAAGAGATGTAAGTAGATTGCATTTCTCAATGAGATCTGTGTGATCGAAGACTACTTTGACGTGGAGCGATTTCATAGCTTCTGTAAGCTTCTGTGGAATATCTTGCATAATAATTACGGCAATAAGCAGCCTTAGTTCGACTTCTGTCATAGTACGTGCTCAAATATTCAAAAGATTTGAATCATTAGTGGTTTCGAGGGATGACGAAGGTTACTTTTCGTTAGGATCTTCATTCAGGGTGGGAAGGGCTTGAGGTTTAGGGATACAGCGGTTTCAGGATAACCTGGGAAAAGATGAAGAGGATTGTTTAATATAGCTTGTACTTGGAAGCATGACACATTGTTTATTCTTTTCAGAGAATTTCTTTGAGTGCTGAAAATCGGGGCTCCATATCTATAAAAATAAATAAAATACTCCAAATCTATAAAATGCTGAATAAATGATAAGGCAGTGTATCTTTCGTCTTGTTACATCATAATGTTTAGCCTATAGAGGTATGAGGAACAGGGTGTAAAGTTCACTCATCCTCCATAGAAAAGGGAGGATCCTCCGACCGAGGATCAGACGGGTGTAATGTCTGGTGGCCAACTGCCCTACGTTTGATCTCGGAACGTTGTTTAAATGCTAATTGCGCGGTAAACTCTGCTTGCGCGATGCAGGATTTTGCGTGACATCAGTGTGATGCGAAGCTCGCGTGTGGCGATGTAGATGCCGCCACAAGCCGACATTGAAAATAAGTAGTTTCATAATCAAAACTGGGTGTAAGTGGCAATAACATAATCTAAGCAAAATATTTAAATGTGAACTATGTAGATTGGTAGGTTAAAACTAGTTAAAAGTAAGGGTAACCTACTCAAAATACCAGTTTTAATGATGTAACGGTATCAAAATTAAATTTTATATACCACGTTTTAACTGACATAATCAATTAATTTAACAATAGGTCCGTCAGTTTCGCGAATTCCTTCCTGTACCTATAAACTATTCCTTTTTTATTTATTTTTTACTAGTCTTTCCTCATACTACCCTTAAGGGTATTTCCTTATTCGTATTATTTCTTGACCACATAATATTATCATTCTACTGTTTGACTTAACTTCGACATACAATCATGATCTATGGACAGCTTAAACGTGTATAGAGGAAACAATAACTGAACCATTTTAATATGAATATGAAATTTTTATTAGGTAGCTGACTAGTTCTACTTTTAAATACCTACTACGCTTTGGAATGGGCAACTAGCTTCATCTTTCTGACTGACCGACCCCTTGACAATTCAAAAGTGCCTGTAATTGGTTTATTTGAAATAAATGCTTTGAGTTTGAGTTAAATATTACATGGACACTTAATTCATAATATTATTATGAGGAACTTATTAGCTGACAAGACATTTATGTAATTAACTTATAGGTAGGTATGAGTGTTACAAGACCATGGCTATAACTGGCAATAATTTGAAAACATTGTAAAAACATTTCTTATTAAAAGAGTAACCGTGGAGTTTCTTGCCGGCTCTTCTCCATAGGACACGCCCAATTGGAACCGTGCACATAGCTTCTTTCGTTTCATAAGTGCCCATGTAGGTTTATGTGAAATAAAATATTTTAATTACGATTATGACAGATAACCCACACTCGCTGAAAATTTAAACACAAAGTTTTGAAGATCAGAACATGTATTCTTCTGATCTTCAAAACGTCATGTTTACATATGTAGTTCTTGATAGTAAGACGCACTTAGAAATATTTTCACGAAACTCTGAGCAAGTTAAACAACGGTCTGAGTTTTGTGGACGAAGTCGCGGGCCACCTAGTAATAAATTCCCTGTAAGTATAATGTCTGTTTCAAACCACAATTTACACGCTAATACCGTAAGAAAATCTAAGATCCCTATTCCAGAGAACCCAAGAATAAAGTAAGGAGTAAGCAATTAATTAAGACAGAGATCGCCACCACGTTTAAACACAGGCAAGAAAGAGACAGAGTTCCAGTAACAAAACAAATTACATTTTGCCCACATTTTACCTTATACGCAATAATTTATAATCAACCGTAGAGGTTCGAGCTAATTAGAACGACTGCTCCTGATTGGGTTACGATTATGAATGCACGACACTTGTACACTGAAAAACAAAGAAGCACATATTGACGGCTTCGAAGTACAAAAAGATTGTATTTAAATTTATTAAATAGGAACAACCAACAGCTACATTATGCAATATTACAAACAAAAAATAAACATAGGCAACTTAAATAATAATGTAGCCCACTGCGCTGTTCACATATTACCACTAATAACTAAAACTATAAAGTCACTAAGGGGTAAACTGTTCGTGAAACACAGTTACACTCTATAAAAACAAAAATAAAAACTTTAAAAACAATAAGATAACTGCAATATCTATAAAATGTAGGGACTATTATACATAACCTAAAAACAGTCGAAATATAATATTTTATAGACTTAAAAAGGTAAATCAAAGAATAGATGGGAAAGATAATGTAGCTATGGCACAAAACATATTCCCTTAATGGAGCAAACTAAGAAGAAGAACAGACATAACCCACGAAATAGCAAAAAAAGTATATAAGGATCGTAGCAGGCGTTAAGTAGTTTCTGCCTACCCCGATGGGAACGGGGCGTGAGTTTATGTATTTATGTATGAAAAGGTGGAGAAAGGAAAAACCCACACCATGCCTTCACCGCCCAGTACTTCATTAAATGGTTATGAAAACTACACGACCTACATGAAAAGAAAGAAAAAAGGGAACATCATAAATCCTATGTTAACGACTATGCCTGGATGTCAACTCCCAGAACAGGACAAATATTTGCATGGTCTAACAAATGTTTGTTTCGCGTCTGTCTGTTTGCTATACCGATTGTGTTGTCTATGTCACCCACACATGGATAGGGAATCCTAGAGCGTTATCCTTATTTTTATTTCTTATTATTAAATTTATATCTACTTTCATATATGTACGTACTTTGTGCGTCGTGTCGTATGTGAATCCAAGGCGTGTCTTTTGCCATTTATATTTACTGCATTATTTTTTATAATACACATTTCCCACAAATTTTAAATATTTTAACACTGCCATGCTAACAAGATGTAACATCAATCAAAGTTAAGACTCCGAACGGATAAGACCGATTAATTTATGTCTTTTTGCTTCCTCTTCACGTGTAGTCACTTATCACAATCACTCACTAAATCAAAATTTACCTGTTGCCCGCCTGACATCACTACCTTGGCTTTATTTCAAAATTTACTCAATAAACGTCCTCAAATATAACGCGACATTATTCCCCAGTTAATAATATAACATTTAAGTGGGCAAAATCAATAAATTTTGTTCTGGAGCCAAGAGCATGTCACTGCTGTGCGATTTGTGCAACAAACTATTCTCCACAACCATTCTGATATAAAAATAGCGGCAATAAATCAACAAGTACCTACAACAGTCCGTTATATTTAGTTTCATATAGACATAGTAAAATTTCCTGTTAAAATTATCGGCGCGATCCAATATAAATCGTACCTTCTTCGCCATCACGCTTTATTGAAAACTAAAATAGTTGACGACTTCACACCGCCCTATTTTTCACGGGCGAATTTATTTTACTTTATAAATGGCAATGATCCGTATGTTTGTTTTCTCACAGTAAACTCTTCAACAGATACCTACAGACAGGAACGGAAGATCCCTCGTTGCTAAAAACAAATGTCGGATGCGCAAGATCACGCATGACATGCTAATTTAGAACTACCGCCGAGATTTTGCAGTTACGAAACTGCGCTGAATTGAAACAACATATAAATAACAACTGATATTAGTAGACTCTGTTTCTTTTTATTGTTTATTTTATGGTTTTGTACAGTCGTTACAGTATTATGAGTAGGAAATGACTGGAGCGACTCATGCAGATTGGTGTCAGGTTCACAATTAGGAAATAAACAATGTGTTAATGCTGCATACCATTTCGTGATACTGTATTTATACACCTCGGCTCACCTCAAAGTGAAACCAATCACTCGGCTGGATTAACTCTAGTCTTCGATCTGACTTGGCTAACCCGTGATTTACGCAAGCCAATCTTAGCTATTGTAGTTGATCTACGAAGTCACTAATTGAGCTTGTAACGGAGGATAGGACAAAAAAAAGCTGACTTGCCTAGCTTTTTCGCAAATATGTATGGTGGAGTCAAAACCTGCATGAGGCTGGCACAAGAGTGTGAGGATCGGCACGAGAAGAGTGCAGTGGGTGAAGTCGGGCTGTGGATGATGATGATGGGGTCAGCTTCCAGTCTAACTGGATGCAGCAGTATTTTACATGGAGTGACTGCCTATCTGACCTCCAAATCACTATTAACTGAGTAACACGATACCCCTTAGTAGGATAAAAAAGTAAGACCAAAAGAGGCGTAAAGACCAATACAATACACACAAAACATATTTCGTTTAAACTCCTTTGATCTATGTTAGCTTTTGTTATGGTAGACCAAAATAGCACCAGCCAAATAGGATTAAATAATAGATGATGGATGGATTATAGATTTAATAATAGGCAAACGAGAGTAGACTAAAAAACAAGAACAAAAAGGCATTAAGACTAAAGACCGTTACTCACAAAACATATTTATTTCGTTGGGACTGCGAATATGCCGCTCCAGCAATAAAGTCGTGTCGTCTGCTGACAAATGGCCAATATCTATCAGTCGTTTCGTGAGGGTCAAAGGCTCTAAAAAAGGTCGATACCACCTAAACCCTGTAAGATACGACGAAATGTATTTTGCTCTGTGTTTGGAGTTGGAGTACACCTTTGAATTCATTGATCAAGCTGGCCTTTTCCCCAATACGTAGAACTTCATTCTTAGTCTCAGATGATGGGATTAAAAATCTGTATTTTTGCGCGGTTTACACGTAAATTGGCGTAGGATCATAATTCGAGGGCCCATATTGTGCCCGTGTCGAAGTTACGGTGGTCCACGTGTCTGGCCCATATTTTGGCCTCCTTCCGAAGTTTATTGTTAAAATATACGTAACATTCTCTCTAGCTATCCACTATTTCGGTCGATATATACTTGCTATAAGAATATTTTTCTATAAATTTGGAATCTTTAAAGCCTTTTACTTTTCGTCATAAAAAAATACTCTACATAAAATATATTAAAGAAGCTTCTCTTAATTTAATTGCCTTTAAAAAAATTATTCTCTGTAGAACTTTCTGCAAGAGAGTTCCTTACATCTTTTTTCAATGCAAGGAACCAAAAATCTATGAAAAAAATCTATCTCTGTTCCTATCACCTTATTTACAAGGAAAGGGTAAAGAGTTCAATACACTCAATTATAAACAGAATATCTAAATAAAACTTCTTTCCTGACACCCAGTAATACAGCTGTCATAATGTAAAAATATCTGAAGAGCACATTATTCTGTCTCTGTACATTTATAGTGGGTTGTTATGACTTGTGTGTCAACATTACTGGCTTCTAGTATTTGAACATGTGTCTATCAAATGGAGAGTTTGGATTGAGTCAGATTTATTTGTAAAATATTATTGCTACATGTCAATATGTGCGTAGGATACTGGATAGATGTAAAGGGCTAAAGACCAGGAGACTTTTAAATGCTGATTTTGATATGATACAGAAAAACACTGGTTAGGTGATTCCATAATAATTGTGTTTGTAGATGAAAAATAAATGTATTTGGTGTTCGATAACTAAAATTAACTGTCAACAACTGAACACTAAAATTAAAGGTATGTAAATCTATGAAATAACATGGACTTCTGCCTTTTGCTGAATTCTTATTGGTGATTGTTTTATTCAGTTAATTTACTTATTAATAATTCCCTTTTTTAAATCCTACATTTTGGCTAACTTTGTATTATGGTCATGGGATATTGAAAATAATATTAGGTACTAACAGGATAAAATACAAAAAGTAATAGTTTGTGGATTCAATACTTATGACTATTATAAATAATAGAAATGGACAACTCCTAGTTTGGTGTGAGGTATTATGATAATAACAGAAATTTGTAGGAAAAAATCAAATAATTTATGCTAGTTTTGCTCAAATTTTTATAGACTCCTCTAACTAAAATTGTAGCTTAGAGAAACGAACTAGCACATTTTTCTAAGGATTTTTAATAATGTATATCAAATTAAATTAGTCACCTTTCTTTCTAATAATATGCTTTCAAATGGAAAACATAGCATAAAATCTGAGCATTTATTTTAAAATACCAATCAGAATCTTATTGGAATTTACCCTGGTGTTATTTGAACAAATTAATCATAATTTCCTACTGCACTTTAGAATAATAATCTACCTACACAGCAATCCATCCCACTCAGCTAAAGTTATCAAACCATGTCAATTATAAATACACTAACAGGAAAACATGTTATCATTGTCATCCCAAACAATATGTCACCAAATAGGTAAGTGCACTAATATCAACAATAACTCATACAGCCTACTTTGTTTTTATACAATGTGTTCATTAGGCTGAACCGCCTGTTATCACCGCCTAACAAGTCACAACCGAAAAAGCTAAGCCGAACAGGGCGCCTCCTCATTGTAAACAAATAGTGTATTTTTAATCTTACATTTTTTATATCACACAAACCAATATCAGTAGACTTACCATATAAAGTCCTTGCAGTGGGAACAGAACGTAGGCTGCTTGAAGAACCTCGGCATGAACTTGTGGTCTTTTATCAGATAAACATTCTTCTTTTTGAGCGCACCCTTGCGGCCCCGCAAACGAAACGCCTGCCCTGCTTTATATTCACCACCACCATCATCACCATTATTCTCCTCGTCCGCCATGGCTACCCGCGGTCGCTAGGGCGCCGGATAACTCGGAAATAATAATTATCTCACAAATATTCGCCAGAGAGCGCGGCCCACCCGAACAAACTACCGCTCTCAACGGAACGTCATCGCGATTTGTCAATGAGCGCAGCTGTCACTGTCAAACTGAAATTAGCACAGCTAGTTGCCATACTGACATTTTTTCTACTACGTGATGTAGAAATAATATTCTTGCGACTCCTTCAAAAAACTACTATGAATGAGCTTACTTGAGAGAGATTACTTTACGCCTTTCTAAACCCAGAGGTGGACTAGCAGTCTCGACCACCCTAGGCCCTTTAGTATTAGCAGACTTGCTGCTTATTTTACATGCGCAACGGGGAATATTAATTAATTAATTAATTAAATAAGTCACTTGTTTACAAAAAATGTATGGATAGTGATGGCTAGCTGTCAAATTCTTTGACCTTGGATAGCAGTGACATCCGAAGTGAGCAATTGAGAGTTTTTATTCCCATTGATTAAGCCATTTGTGAAAGTCGGCCAAAAATTCGATAACCTCCCAGTCCCAGTACAAGCTTATTCAGTCGCGAATGGCAGCACCGACGGTGCCGTTCAAAAACTATGCAAATGCCACAACGGTAACTTTTTAAGTTATATGCCCAGTTATTAATTAACTAAACAAAATTAAATAATATTTCACGAGAAACAAGCCTCATATATGTTTATTTTATAATAGGAATTAAAAAAGAACTTTGTCAAAACCATATTTCATATTTTACATTGGTATTTCGAACGAAACCCGTTTGATGCATTTCTCATGTGTCAGCCAGCCTGTCAGCCATTTCTGATTTCAACTTTCAAGCAGTAAAAAGCCGTTAATTTTCAAGTTGTGTACGGTTGACAAATTGTTTTGCTGTTCTTTGCAAACTGAAATGTGAAATATTTGCAAGATTATTGAAGTGCTAGTATTATTTCGTGTGTCTATCAAGAAATTGAACCAAAATGAGTTCAGAAAACTCCGATTTGGGTTCTGGCATTACTTTGTCGTTGGTGGCTCAATTCGATGATATAAATCGGTTGAACGGCATTCTCAACGATGGAGCAGCTGAAGAATGTAAGTTTACAATAATTTTTTTCTTTTTTTATTGATAATAAGTCATGTAGAATCATTTAGGATGGCATTGATGTCTCAACTGATTTCAGTTTTCATCCACCTACATTCCCTGCTAAAATATTGCACTTACCGCCAATAATCCTTTGATACACGTAATCTACACTTGTTTATAGTCATAGTAAGCCAAATATTAATTGGTCTTAAATACCGGAAATTCACAATTGAACATGGAACATATTTTATTTTTCATATCTCACTTCATTTCCTTTGACCTTGAATGTATACAATTATTGTACATATACGATTTTAGTGTTTGGGGCATAAGCCCCAAACACTAAAATCGTATCGTCGTAAAAAAACCAGTCCCTAAATAATGATTATGGCTGAGATAACTCAGCCATAATCATTATTTAGGGACTGGTTTTTTTGAATGTACAATCACCAGATAATCTTCTCATTTATCATTACATCCTTCTGAGAATAAAACTTGCCTATCTATTGTTAAACACAGAACTCTCCCAGGGATCAATAATATCAAAGATCTTCTCAAGCCATTGAAAATTCTGCCCGTTTTCATCAATATCAACATCTTATTTGTAAATAATTATTCATAAACTTATCCAGGTTTCCTTGCCTTCCTAAAACAAATGGAATGGGTCCGTGGCCAGTGGTCCGCAGCAGAGAAGGAGGCGGCTCGGATACAGTCAGAGCTGGACGAGGCTCTCCGCACTCTTGCCAAGTGGGAGGCCAAGTTCGCACATGTGAGGAAACTGCTTGATGGTGAGAAGAGAGAGAGGAATATCGTGCTCAAGAAGTATAATGAACTGGTATGCGGGGATTATTAATAACTAGTTTCTACCCATGACTTTTTAGTTGGTTACTGCATAGGAACCATGCGTTTTTTTGGTATATAAATAAATAAATATAAATAAATAAATAAATATCGTCTGACATTGCACACAGCACCATCTAGTTCCAAGTTAAGCACTTAATTAAGGCTTGTGTTATGGATACCAGATGGTTGATACACTACTTAAATACATTTTTTTTTTCGTAAATACATACATATTATAAATATACATCCATGACTCGGGTACAAATATCCATATTCATCATACAAACATTTGCCCCTACCGGGATTCGAACCCAGGACCATTTGGTTTCGCTGACTACACTTAGCCACTGTAGCCACTACACCAAACGTGTCGTCAAAAGTAGCCATGTCACTCCCTGTCCCACAAACTATCTGTATGAAAAACAAGTCAGTATGTTGTTTTGTTAGTGTGTGATTAAAGGATAAACTAACAAATGTGTCGAGGAAATAGGATTTTATGCAAGAAAAGACAAGAAGATTTTAGTAAAAGACTTTTAAGTGGAAAATTATATAATATGTATGACAGTCATAAAGAGATTAAGTATAGAGAAACAACTCGATTGCTTTACTTGACACACACCACTGACACAGTGGTTTTTTTTATGTTACGGCATTTCTGTAGCATGCCAAAGAGGCTTTAACAGGATTATAGTCAAGTAGGTACATAATAAACAGTATAAATTTATTTTATATTAAATAGCTAAAAGTAGCTTATACTCATAATTTTTAACTAGAAAGTTTTTCACGATATATTAATATATTAATACATGATTTCAGAGCAAACTTCTGGATATGGCTCGAGACCTACTATTCAACGACAACAGAGCCAAGCTGAATGATGAGACCCTGCAGAAACTTGCCTTCCTCAATGGAACTGCTCAGCAGGACCACAATGCTAAGCTCAATTGTGTACCAGAGCTTAATTCTACTGGTAAACAATTATTTGTGATTTGTACTTTTTTAATGACTATATCCTACACAGGGTGGCCCCCTGCGTTGAAATTTTACATAGATTATTTAAAAAAAATGTAGTTCCATAAATTTTGACTGTGTCACTATTGTAGGAAACAGCACATTTTTTTTAATAACTTACAATCAATGTCTACTCTATTTTGGGGGGGTTAGAATCATGTGCTCAGTATGACATAGGGGTAGAAAACACGCAGTTGTGATACCATAATCAAATGCAGCAAGTCGCCAAAAAGCATTGTAGCCTGGAAGCAATAGCTGACCAACGATTTTGCTGTCGCGACCGAACGCAAATTCGCTAAAATTCGATGCACGATTCATGAATTCACTCAGTAACTCTACAATTTCCTGAATGTTTATTATAAAATTACATCGGCTTTGACACATTAAACATAATATAACACACGTAAGTAATTTTTTAGAATTTATGTCGCGGCAAAAACCGACAATCGTCCGCTCACTGCGAGCCGCATGTGTTGCGCTTGTGGCAGGCTCGCGAACTACTCCACGTACACACCTATTACGAGGGGCGTTCAATGTCTTCTTGGTATCGGCATGAAAAAGAACGTAAATTTCATTTAAATTATTTTTATTTTTCTATGTATTACCTATGCATGCAAATGCATTTATTACATCTCAAAATATACTTTTCAATACCCTGTAAAGAATAACTTTCCTCTTTCTCTGAAAAATGCGCAATTTTTGTCGCCTTCAGCTCTTCATCGTTGGAAAATCGTTTTCCACAAAGGTCTTTCTTTCAAATTAGGGAACAAATAATAATCAGTCGGGGCTAGGTCCAGGCTATAGGGTGGGTGGTTAATTTATTCGAAACCACAATCTCGAACAGCAGCCTTGGTTACACGCGCCGTGTGGACCGCGACGTTGTTGTGAAGCAACACACCGGTGGTCAGTTTAACCCGTCTTTTTTCATTAATTGCTTCCCGTAAATTTGGTGAAGTGGATGCGTAGGATGCTGAGTTTATGGTTTCACCTTTTTTTGTGTACAAAATCAGCAAAAATTCCCTTTGAGTCCCAAAACACTGCCATGATTTTTCCGACAGACTGAACGACTTTGAATTTGTTAGGGGGACGCAGTATCCTTTTTGTGCCACTGCATGGACTCCTGCTCACTTTCAGGGTCATAATGATGAACCCAAGTTTCATCTCCAGTAACAATTCGATCGAAAATGCTTGATGGAACTTCACCACAAAGCTCTGAAAACTCTCTACAGCACTCGATTCGCACTTGTTTTTGAAGCGCTGTGAGCATTCGCGGCACCCATCTTATACTGACTTTTGAAAGATAAAGGCCATGAAGAATATTGTGCATGATACCAACGGAGAGGTGGGTCATCTCTGCTATCATTTTCATCTTTATTCGGGTATCCTCTAGTATAAGCTTCTCAACCTTTTTCACATTTTCTTCCGTAGAGGCACTAACCGGGCTGCCCGAGCGAGTGCCATCTCCAAGACTTCAATCTTCTCTCTCTGCCCCTTTTAAATTCACTTGACCACTTTTGAAGCGTAGATAACGAAGCTGCAGAATCTTAGTAAACTGCCATCATCGCTTTGTGACTAGTTTTTTGACTTTTTCATTGTCTTGTAAGGAATTTAATTACAGTGCGGTGCTCGATTTTCTTCAACATTGTCACATTAGACATTTCAGTATTGTCGTTTACTAAGGATAACTACCAAACTAATGAGCACAACTTTATTAAACCTTTATACCCTCAGATAATGTCATTAATTAAATAATTAGCCAAATTACCCACATCATTAGTAAATCACCCTCATACCGAGAATACATTGAAAGCCCCTCATATGTCTTTGGGGTACAGTAACATGCAACGGTTACAAGTTACAGTTACAGCAAGCTAATGAGTACCTGGCTCTCGTCATTTTAAGAATTTATGTCTGTTATCTGTTTCAGTCTGTTTGTTCCTGTAATACTATGTTATATACTCTTATACTAAGAACTTGCAATCACTCAGGTACCCTCCTATCAGAGATGTCATACTCCCGTTCTGAAGACGACTTGGATCTATCGCTCGCTTCTACGCGTCGCTCATGGGTGGCGCGCGGCGGTTGGAATGCGCGGGAGAACGCGCCCGCTAATAAAAAACGACGCTCTTCCACTTCTTCTGCTACCAAGGTGAGATATCGTGACAAGACTACTACATTCCTCAAAGTGGGATAGGTGTTAAGTACCTTCACATTTCGCCAAACGCCAATGAAATAGGGGAGCATATTGCTAATAATTTGTGCCCTCTCATGCCCATGTGCACAAATCCAGAGCATGGCTACCATTGGTGAATTCTGACCAGACCAGATTTTGAAACTGCTTAAATTGGGGATTGAACCCAAAGCCCTATGCTTAGCAGTCGCTATTGCGATCACTAAACCTACCTACGAGGCAACCAAAAGTCGTGATTTCTAGCCTGAAAGAATTTATAATCTTTAAACACTTAAACCTTTTAACTTGTGTTTGTTTGTAGAGACAGTTCGACAGTAGTCGGGCAATGATACCTGAAGGTCACGTGAGTGCTCCTTAATATGAATATCACTCACCAAAATTTTGAAATAACACTTACTCACTACTTGACTTACACTAAAAAAAAAGAATTTCATGTATTTTGTAAATAGAAATATATTTAGAATAGTTTTAGATTTTTTACTTTCGTTCATAATTGATGTCTCTGGAAATTCTCGATTTCCTTTAGCCTTTACCGATAAGACGGCCATTTATCCCAAGTACCGTTCAGATGTACCTATCAATATATTTAGTTTCCAAATATTCTTGCTCTCAATGTAGGTACAATAAATGGTAACGGGCGGGTGTAAAAAGAGCTTAACGAAAACGAGTCACTTGAACTCCCCGTCGTTGTGATATTTATTTTTGTACTGTACCATACCTGGGGACCTGGTTACGGATACATTGAAGGTCAAAATTATTATTTATTTAAACAATTTTTGACGAAAAACTTCGTACCATTTGAATGCACCCAAAAGCACGTGTTTTGCGTGATTACCCTAAACCAAAAATAAAAGTCGTTTCCCAGAATAAAAATTGTGCAATGTTATTTAGTGTGACAGAATGCGAAGATAACGCCTATATGATGGGTCTTTTTACACCCTGTATAGTACGCTATTTTACAATGGCACGAAGGGAAAACACCATAGGCTGTGTTTATGGTACAGCAGAATATGTAAATAAAGTGTTTATTGCTCTATTGCGAATGCGGCAAAGTGCATTAAGAGGGCTATCACAAATTTTCTTGTATTTGAGTGTTTGAAGAGTCACACACTCAAATACAAGAAAAAATGTGATATTTATTTAGAACACTCCCGAGAGATAAAATGATGATTTTTTTTGTGCGTTCATCGACCGCAGTTAGTGTAATCACTTGAAACATGAGTTTAAAAATCAGCTTTTTGGTGTTTACTTCACAGAAGTATCGATATCTAAACACGACAAAACAAAAAAAAACATTTTCTCACCTCATAATTCAAATAACAACAATGTCAGCGGTCGTTGACCCCCCAAAAAAAGATTAAATATTTAATATTTTATTTGGTTTAGATATCGATACCCAGCACGTCTGCAGTTTCGCTATCTTAATTTAATTTGACCCCGTAGTTAGTAAAAGTAGTAGTAAAATCACAAGTAGTAGTAAAATCACAGTACGTCGCCATTGTAGATGGCGGTCCTATCGTTTAAAGTTTAACCAATAGGAGCTTTAAACTTTAAACGATAATACCACAATTTGTTCCATTCCCATGTATATTGTACTTAAGCTTATCTTCTCCCTCAGTGTACAATAAAGGATATGTATCTAATGTATACTCTTAATAGACGGTGGAGCTGCAAGGTGGCAAAGTGCTGGCCACTGCCACCACCACGCTGACGCTGGAGCGCGCACCCACCAGCCACGACCTCAAGCCGCCCAACAACTTCGTAAGTTATCACAGCACGACAAAGGCCTCTGCTCATATAGAGAAGTCACGAGCATTAATCACCACGCCACTCAAGGCGGGTTGGCGAATTCAGACTTATATTAACTGTAAACAGGTTTCCCAATGTTTTCTTCCACCAATGTCAGTAACTCGCTATATTCTCTACAAAATCTTAGTTGCAAATAGTTTTTATGTTATTGAATAGCAAATTAGCCGACAGCCCATTTAATGCTATATGGTTATCGCCGCCTTTGGAAATCTACTATGCCAGAGGCGTCATAGGCGTTTTGCCATTCCAGAGACAACCCTGGAATATCTCATGTGCTGTAATTACAATCAAAATCAAAAGTCATTTATTCAAATTAGGCTGAGATTCAGCACTTTTTGAACGTCAAAATTACCCAGTAAAGTTATTCTGTTGTCTTGTCAGGTTTAGTAAGATAACAGAGTCAAAAGAGTCACAGACAACATGAAAAAGTGATCCAAAAGACTTTCATCACCTTTGTAGAAGTATCTCAAACAGAATAAATGCCATCTGTCTACAGCAACCGATATCAGAGAGCAGTGACGAGGCCCCCCCGCCGCGCAAGTCGTCGGCGCGCCTGTCGGGGCGGATGCAACACGCTGTCAAGGAAGAGTGCACGCCTTCTGCACCGCTACGTACTGGTAAGGAATTATGTTGTATTACAGAAAGTTAGTCATTTTTATATAAATATTTTTTATTTCTATCATACAAAATATGCACCCATTCTATTGATGCATCTCTGCCAGCGTAGTGGTAATTTTTCAATGGCCTTCTTGAAGAAGTCAGGTGTATGGGAGCCAACAAACTCTTCAAAGGCATTTTGTACTGCGTCTCGGGTATTGAGTTTTTTCCTGCTAAGAAGTTGACCAAATTTTGGAAAAAGTAGAAGTGTCGGCGCAAGGTCTGGTGAGTACGGTGGATGACGCAAAACTTCCAACCCTAGCTCTTGTAGCTTAGAGACCGACTGTTGTGCCGTATGAAGTCGAGCGTTGTCGTGTAAGAGTAGCGGGCACTTTACCCTGCCAATTTGACGCAAATGGACCAATATTATTTTGATGCTAATGTTTCAACATTAGCATCAAAACTACTTTATCGTGTACATATTGATGAAAAAGATACAAATGTAGTGAAAACAAAACATTAATCAATAAACAAATAATAAAAATAATAATAAATAACAAAATTTGAAATAAATAATATGATGCCCTTTGATTTTTTTTTTAATATATAGAAAGAAAAGAAAGAAAGAAAAAGTGTTTATTGTGACTCGTACAGGAAGTGCACAAACTAAAAAAAAAAAAACAAAAACAAATATACTTGTACATAATTTATTATTATTTTAAGACTAAGCTTTCTAAATTATGTAAATATTAGTTCAGGTTTAAGGTTTTAATGTACATTTGTTGATATTTTTTCAATTGACGACACGGTTGGCGCAGTGGTTAAGCGATTGACTGCTGCGTTATGTGTCGCGGGTTCGATCCCCGCACGGAACAAATATTTGTATGACCTGCAAGTAGTTGTTCCGGGTCTGGCTGTTTGTGCATGTGAGTTTAAATGTTTGTAAACGCACCCACGATACAGGAGAAATTCCTAGAGTATGGCAACGTTTTATAAAAAAAATCATAAATTTAATTGAAAAGCAACCTGAAATAAAAATAATTTGAATTTAGGCTTTATTGTCAACCACACATCAATTACGTTTTAAATGCCCAGTATTGTAAAACGGCAACTTCATAGGTAAAGACCTCTTGTGATTTCAATACCCACAAAATATATATTTAATATGCATAAATATGGTACAGAAAGTTCTTACATAATTACATCGATCTCTGTTATGCCTTCAATGTCGGCGTGCATATTTTACTTATTTAATAGATAATATTATCAAGTTTTGTAAACATAATCTCAATCTATATCTATAAAAATCAATGCCACTTTTCGTTATAATTTTATAACTCAAGAACGGATGGACCGATTTTGATAATTCTTTTTTTAGAATATTCCTTAAAGTACGAGGATGGTTCATACGGAGAGTTAATTAAAAAAAAAAAATTGGCGGTACGAAGTTCGCGGGGTCAGCTAGTTTTATACATAAATGCCAAAGTTCAAATTCCATTGCAACCAAATTTTTTTTAGAGCTAATAAATTTACTCAAAAATAATCTATGATTGCATCGCTTGTAATTTTTCTGAGATTTTGTGCCGTGCCTAAATAACATGGGGCAAGCGAGGGCACAAATAAGAAGGTATGGGTGGCAGAGACACAACAAAGCCGGACTTTTTCTAAAACTGTGCAATGTTTAGACCACTTTATTCATGTACCGGCGGGTGCTTTATAGTATTTCTTTACCAAATCTTAATTTATGCAGAAGAAGTAGGTATTTTGTTACGTCCATTTAGTATCTATCATTCATAGTCATGTAATTTAAAGGAGTGTCTAGGGAGTTTCTTACTGGTGTCTCCATAGGTACCTAGGTACCTACTACGCTTTGGAATGGGCAACTATCTTCATCTTTCTGACAGACCGTCTCCTTTGAAAATTCAAAAGCGCCAGATTTAATTTAAATAAATTCTTTCGATTTTAATTAGTTTTATCAGAATTAGTCATTGATATTGATTTTTTTTACGTCTACATGAAGTCTTTTCCTTCTTTTCTTCTCTCAGATACAGACAGTGGCCCTGAGACCCCGCGCGCGGTCCCTCAGCGCACGCCGTCCGTCCTGTCGGGCGCGTACGCCGGCTCGCCGCGCGGCCGCCCGCGGCAACACAACTTCGTGGCCAAGAACTTCTACAAGCGGGAGACCTGCGGCCCGTGTGGGAAGACGTGAGTATTGGCTCTTATTGCGGGCAACGCGTAAGATGATATCTGCATTGATCAGAGTTAAGATCATTTTGGTGTTATGTTTACTTTAGGTTGGTGAGTCCTGCAATACATCTAAACTATTTATTGTTGTCCTTAGCATAAAGTTTGCGAAGCTGGGTGTCAAGTGTGAGTCGTGCCGAGCGCAGGCGCACCCGGAATGCCGCGCGTTGTTGCCGCTACCGTGCGTGCCGCCCGGACCAGGACCCAGGCGTGTCAACGCGCCGCAGGTAACTAAATATAACATAATTTTAAACAAATTGCCCGAAACTAAACATCCTAGCAGGTGATTACACCTGTTTGCATTGACCATGTTTACATTGACCATGTTTACATTTGTTTGCCATTTGTTACCGATACCTATTAAGGTATCGGTAACAAATGGCAAACAAAACCCAAAGTAAAAAGTATTTTCTAAAAAGAAAAATTAAGTTCTACAACAGATCATAAGGGTCATGGTTTGGTCCAGTACAAAAAAATAAAGTTTCGCTCGGCTTGGTGATGGGTTTCTTCACACCCAGTATGGTTGGTTTTCAAAGCGAAGTCTGGCATGAATGACTGAGAATATATTATTACTTATAAAAAAGAAATTCAATAAAAACCCAAATCATCCGTTTTCAGGAGGGTTGCATCTCAGACTACGCACCGTCTACGCCCCCGATGGTACCAGCTCTACTGGTGCACTGCATCAACGAGGTCGAGAAACGAGGACTGATTGAGAAGGGCATCTACCGCATCAGTGCCACCGACAAGGACGTCAAGCGACTCAAGGTTCGTAGAGAAAAGGATGGACAGAATATTCTTTATTAGGTGTACAGTCAGTAAAAATATCAGGACAAACAAAATGACTGGGAAAATTTCCCTATATCTGTTTTGGTTTACATTGAAAAACCTAATAACACTTTTCCCTGGAAATCCAAATCAGGACCCCAGCAGGAGTGCTTTTGAACACTGCACTAATTACAGTCAAAAAGACAAGAAGCTTTTTTTTTGTATGCAGCTGTTAATTTCCTGTGCCAGTCCCAAATAAATACTCTTAATATCTCCAGGAACGTTTCCTTCGCGGCTGCGGCTCGCCCTCGCTCAGCACCGAGGACATCCACGTGCTCTGCGGCTGCATCAAGGACTTCCTCCGTTCCTTACGTGAGCCCCTCGTCACGTCAGCTCTGTGGAGCGACTTCATGGAAGCCGCCAAACTGTCTGAACCCAGCGACGCGACCGGCGCTATAGTGCAAGCCGTCAGCCAGTTGCCGCAGCCGAATAGAGACACTTTAGCGTTCTTGGTGCTGCATTTGCAGAAGTAAGTTGTAGCCGTGATGCCTGCCAAACGATTGAAAATGTTAAAATAACATTTGACAGCAGATTTTAGTTACATTTTTTTTTTCTACATTATATGTTAAATTACTACACTACAGCATTACAACATAATACTCACAGAAGAACAGTGTGACTAATCAGGCCCAAAAAGTTGAAGAGTTGTACGAACAGGAGTGAAGAGTTTTCTCACACAACCTTATCAGCATAAACATATCCAGCCCGCTGGGAATGTTCAACACTGTCTACCAGGCGGTGTGTGATTATACAAGCGGTGTACGCCATAGATGCTAGGACTGTTACGGACACCCATATACGTTTACTCTCAGACAGTGCCTTAGTTCTCCAATTTTTAGGGAAAAAATATATGACCTCGAATTTAAAACCAGAATGCATTGTGACATTCTAGTGTTAGACTCGAGGTAATATAATTTTTACTAACGTTACTCGTAGTGACTATAACTATTACTAGTAACGGTATCTAACCGCAACACTGACACTGCAATGGATTAAAGGACACAGCGGCTCACTAGGTAACGACGCAACTGACCATCTGGCTAGAAGAGCGCGTCAGTCTGTGGACCCGAAACTATCGTAGCCATCACTTTCCCAGATACGCAGGTGGCAGGTGGGCTGCAGGCAGCGGAAAGCTATGCCATCCTTAGATATCAGGCTAACCAGACGTATACTACGGCTGGACAGGAACAGCCTGCGCCTGGTGACGGATACCATCACAGGACACTGCTAAACAAACACTTCCACACAATAGTCATAACGGACAGTGCTCTAGGCAGGGCTTGCATGGAGGCTGAGGAAACCGTCACGCATGTGCTCTTTGAATGCACAGGCGTTACCCAGATTAGGACTGAAACCCTCAGGGCACTCAGATCTTACACAGATGTTCTCAACAGACTAGGTGATCTAGTCAACTTCTGGAGGGAGGGGGGCTGGTTGGAATGAAACACTGACGGCCGCCATGGCCCACGCTGATCACAATGATCCACCTAAGTGCGGAAATCAAAACACCCTAACATAGAATGTCGCAAACAAAGCCTGTAAATGATAGATGAGTGAAAAAAAGGTGTAATGTAAATAAACGTGTTGTTTGTAACACGCGTATTTTGTTTAGTTAGTAGATTTTTTTAGGTAGCTTAGTACCAGGTTTATCTTTCATTTTTGATCATGGTCTTTTTTGTCACAACATTTTGCACGGAGTCGTTCCTCTCCCATGGAGATGTATTATCAATATTATCATAACAACCCGAAAGTTAGGCCATTATCTGATGAACTTGCTTTGTTCCCAGGGTAGCAGAGAGCGCGGAGTGTGAGATGGGTATCGACAACTTAGCGAAGATCTTCGGGCCCACGCTCATTGGATACGGGCTAATGTCGCAGCCTACAGAGATGTACAACGCTACTGCGCAAATGTTCAATGTGAGTTATCAGAAGATATTAGGGAGCTCTTGTGAAAATATTAGGAGCTCTTGTGAAAATATTAGGAGCTCTTGTGAAAATATTAGGAGATCTTGTGCAAATATTAGGAGATCTTGTGAAAATATTAGGGAGCTCTTGTGAAAAGTTTCAAGCTTCTAGACCCAGCTGTTAGGGCTGTGTCTTGTCTGTCAATGAATTTAATTTAGTTAAGTAGAAGATACAATTACTGCTCCACCATCTTCTCATCGCCACGAATTAGAATAGAACATGCTGTGGTGAAAATTAAAAATAACTAGTGAGGAAGATGGTGCATGAGTGACCGTCCGTGCTGCTCGCTACACTATGCAAGCTCGTACTATTGATAAATGATAAATGATAAATGATTTTATTTCTGTAAGTAGGTTTGTTACAAACACTTTTACACGTCAATCATATTTTTAAAACTAGATGAGGTCGGCGTTTCATAACTGACTACTCTGAGAAGAAAGGCCGAAACAAACTCAGAGGTCACAGTCTCTTTTAAAGTCCAGACATAATCTTGGTCAGATCATGTGAAGACCATGTAGATTTGTGTCTGAAACGGTCTTTTGAGGAAAAACCATACAGATTGAGCGGACCTGTCCAGTCAGTGCACGCATTTGTCAGTAATCTTGCCGCTCAACTGAGAACTTAAGGAGCACAACGATTCGACGAACAATACCAAAGAAAGGACATTTGGGTAGGCCGCATAAATTACTCAAGCTGCCAGATCGTGAAACTAACTAAGAAATAAAATAAAAAAAAGTAATAATCCACATAATCTTCACATTCACAATAATTTAAATAATATAATACTTTACAAAGTAATTACTCATGTCATTGTATGTATAAAATTCATGAATGTCAATGTGTATATAAATATTCGAACATAATCTTTGAGGACCATGTAGATTAGTATCTGAAATGGTCTTCTGAGGAAAGAACCACGCAGATTAAGAGGACCTGTCCAGTCAGTGCACGCATTTGTCAGTAACCGTGCAGCTCAACTCAGAACTTTAGGAGCTCAACGATTCGACGAACAATACCAAAGAAAGGACATTTGGGTAGGCCGCATGAACTACTTAAACTGCCAGATCATGATTAAAACTGAAACAATGACCCACATAGTCCTCAAATTCACAATATTATTAAAACAATAAATTGTACTTCTCAAGGTAAGTATTCAAGTCGTTCTGTTATAATAATTATCAATTTATCAGTGTATGTAACAGAAATAAAAGAAAACATTCAGTATGCAGAAAATTGGAACAACTCAATCCCAAGCCTTTTTGTCCTCAATATAATCCTTAACGGTATAAAAGCCTTTCTGGCACAACTTACGTTTAATGAATGATTTGAATTTATTAAGGCTTAGATCTTGAACGTGGCTTGGAAGTTTATTATAAAAGCGTATACATTGACATCTGAACGAGCCACCTATTTTCTTGAGCCTTGTTGTAGGTACAACGAAGCTGTGTTTGTTCCTAGTATTTATATTATGGATATCACTGTATTTTTTAAACAAGTTTATATTTTTATGGGCATATAAAAGATTTTCAAAAATATACTGTGAAGGCACAGTCATTACATTAATTTCCTTAAATTTCTCTCTGAGAGTGTGTCTCGGGCTTAACTTATAAATTGATCGAACAGCTCTTTTCTGCAAAACAAAGATAGTCTGAATGTCGGCGGCATTTCCCCACAACAGAATACCATACGACATTACACTATGAAAATAGCTAAAGTACACTAAACGGGCTGTCTCTATGTCAGTTAAATTACGAATTTTTCTAACAGCGTATGCTGCGGAGCTAAGCTTTTTTGATAATTTATCTATGTGTGGGCCCCACTGAAGCTTAGCATCCAAAGTTAAGCCCAAGAATACTGTGCTATCTTCAGGATTCAATTCTCTGCCCTTTATCAATACATTAGTTAACACCTGTCTAACGTGAGGCAGCGTAAACTTAATGCATTTGGTTTTTTTTTCATTAAGTAGTAAATTATTAACATTGAACCAGTGAACTACTTTTGAGATCGCGCTATTTACATCGTCAGTAACCAGCTGCTGACGTTTAAGTTTAAACAAAAGTGAAGTATCGTCCGCAAACAACACTATATCATGATTATCCTTTATGAGGTAAGGCAAGTCATTAATATAAATAAGAAACAAAAAAGGACCGAGAATTGAGCCCTGTGGGACTCCCATTGTTACTATAGATCCGGGAGATCTTTTACCATTAACGTCAACGCTCTGAACCCTATTATTCAAGTATGAAGTAAGAAGATCCAGAGCGGTGTTCCGGATCCCGTAGTGGCGGAGTTTCCTGATTAGCGTTTCATGAAGAACGCAATCGAACGCCTTGGACAAATCACAAAAAATGCCCAAGGCATCGCATTTATCTTCCCATGCATTATAAATATGTCCTAAAAGTTCAACACCGGCATCAGTAGTTGAACGACCCCTTGTAAAACCGAACTGTTTACTATGTAATAATTTATGTTTATTAAAAAATCTTTGCAATTGGGCTAAAATTAATTTCTCAAAAATTTTACTAAAGGTAGGTAGTACTGAAATAGGTCTATAATTTGTGGGGTCTGTAGTACTACCTGATTTAAACAAAGGTATTATTTTACTATTTTTCATGAGGTCAGGAAACTCTCCACAGTCGATACAATTGTTAAAAATAAGAGCTAAAGTAGGTGCTACAATGTCAATAATAGACTTAGCAACTTCTACAGAATTACCCCACAGATCTGCAGTCTTTTTTACGTTTAAAGTGTGAAAGGTTTTAATTATATCTCTACAAGTAATATGTTCAAAATGAAAATCCGAATCGCAAACATTAACATTTTCTTTAAGCAAATACTCAGCAACAGAAGGTGATGAGTTTAGTGATTTAGTAGTTGAAACGGGAATATCTGAAAAGAAATTTTCAAAGGCCGCGGCGACTTGTGAGTCAGATTTTATTATGTTGTCTTTAATGGACAGGCTGTAGTCAGTATTTCGGTTACTAGACCTTCCCGTTTCACTATTAACAATATTCCAAGTGGTTTTAATTACATTACTACTTTTTTTAATCTTCGAACTCAAATAACGGGACTTGGCCATACAACAAACTTTTTTAAATAATTTTGAATAATTTCTAACATATAAATTAAATTCAGCAGTGTTTAAAACGGTCCTTTCATTGTACAGTTCATAAAGCCGTGTTCTACTTTTATGAATACCAATGGTAGCCCAATCACTGAAAGATGCGTTGCTATTAACCGAGATAGTCTTGGGAACAAAGGTGGAATTAAATTGTTTACAGTATATATTAAAAAAATCATCATATAGATGATTAGGATCAAAATTAATAGATAAAACTGGTAATTTATTAATGAGTTTAACTTTAAAAGCTTCCAAGCGACTTGCAGTTTTGGGGTTGACAGTGATATCCTTTTTAGCCACTTTCTTGATTAGGTTTTGGATAGTAATCCTTTGCCCGCAATGATCAGAATCTAGTAAATTTATTATTTCTTTGTGGCTTGGTATAACATCTGTATAAATATTATCTAGGCATGTTGCACTAGTAGGGGTTATTCTAGTGGGCTCCAAAAATAGGTTTACAAGATTGTAGGACTGAAACAGACTTAATATTTTACTACAAGAACCCGAGTTTTCTAATAAATTAACATTAAAATCACCGCAAGTGATAATGGACTTGCTTGAGTTACAAATCTTGTTTAACACTTCATCCATTACCTTTTCAAAGCAGTCATACAATCCTGAAGGGGGTCTGTACACACTTAATACAATAAACTGCTCCAATTCTATACAGGCTATTTCTATTGTCCGCTCAACAGATAGGCT
The DNA here is from genome assembly GCA_937001585.2 of Brachylomia viminalis. Classification (NCBI taxonomy): domain Eukaryota; kingdom Metazoa; phylum Arthropoda; class Insecta; order Lepidoptera; family Noctuidae; genus Brachylomia; species Brachylomia viminalis. Next base: position 5,415,571 of record OW443303.2, on the reverse strand, counting down.
CACAATATCCTTACGTTCTTTAAATTTAAGCTGGTTGCTTACTAAAATTAAGGAGCCACCATGTATAGCATTTACTCTGCTGAACGAACTACCAACCTGGTGATTATTAAAATTGAACAAGAACTGGTGGATTTTAAGCCAATGTTCTGTTATACAAAGAATATCTATACTATTACAGTTCATAAATAATTCTACTTCTAAATCTTTGTTCATAAATCCTTGAATGTTTTGATGCACCAGGTTGATACTATTTACTGATTTCAAGCTTTTACTTGAATTATTCTTACAACTCTGTACATTATTGCTAGAGGTTGCCTCTATTGTCTTATTTTTTAATTTAAATGATTAGCAATGTCAATGTGTACCAAATTATCGGCTGAATTATTTGATATGTTAGTATAGCTTTGCTCAATAGAAGCAATTTGTTTAGCCAAATTCTTGGCTGTAATAGAAAAGTAATATGATAGCGACACAGCTATCTGTCTTTTACAATATTTTGACAAATAGTACCTATCCACAAAATATCTATCTTTAGTCAAATATAAATGATTACCAACATAATTGTTAGTGTCAATAAGATGGAATAAATTGTTATTATTTGTCAAATTATGCAATGTCATATTAATTTCATACCTAAACTTGTTTTCTTCCTGTGGCAAACTTTGGTTATATGGGAATGTGAACATAACAATTTTTCTTAACTTCAGGTTGCATAATGAAGTATAATATTGGAGTAATTCTCCTTTGTTCACATTACCTCTATTACCAATAAATATTAATAATGTAGTATCCTGGTTAAAATTGCATTTCATAATTTTATTCATTATGTCCAATAAAGAACAACCAGGCATACAGTGGTTCATAATTGAGTGTCCCGGATATTTATTTGTCAACACGGGATATTGAGCGCGGGTCTGAGGTCAACGTAACAATATTTCCAGCTTACAAATTGGTTGAACCTAACAACTAAAACCGATTTTAACTTCAAAAAATGGAAACAGTTGTGCATGCGATGAGGTTTTGGAACGAAGTTGTTTAACGCTTGCGGTAGGAGTTGACTGGTATAAATCGCCATGTAAGGAAACATCGTTATGCCCCCTCCATGCGCCTTTTCTCTCTCTCTGTCTCTTTCTATTATTATAAGTGTGTGTGCGTGCCAGTATCACGTAAAGAACAGGTCCGGACGGGGTTCCCCTGACCCACACAATTTTTTTTTTTTACGAATTTTCCTCTATCACTCAGGTGTTTACTCTGCCGATGTCCGTGATTAATTTTTTTTTGTCAGCTTTTAAGGGCCGCAGACAGATTGAATTAAAATTATTACACTAAGTATTAGTCATCCTGACTCCATGTATTGATGGCGCCACTGCCGTTGAAATGGATGTTTTGGAATAACGAACGTTTATTCATAATGCAGGTGATGCAGCTATTACTGCGACTGCCATGCGACTACTGGTCGCAATGGGCGTGTCCTAACAACGACGCGGTATCGCCCATGACCGGCACTCTCACACGACCTCGGGGATTCTTCTTCTCACCGGCAGATACTGGGTAAGTTTCACTTATTATAGCATTGGCGGCCCAAGTCTTAGAATGCGTATCCTCTTTAGTAACCTCATCACGACGCAAGCCGAGAGGCGATACGTGCTGACACTTTCGTGAGAAACAAAAACTCGGAAACAATTAGGTAATACGAGACTCACGATGCGATTTTCTCGAACTAAGATTTGACAAATCAAAGTTTACTAGAATATTGCCGATTTTGACACAGTAGGTTACCTTAAAAAAAAATTGCATGTAATTGCAATTCATGGCTGTAAATAATAACCAATATTCACCACGCTTTTTTATCCATTTTACAGTGTATCCAGAAAAAAGAGGAATTACTTCCAGTGACATTTATAACTTCAACCGTATTGTTAGAACATTAGAGTTCATTTTCGTTTGTTCGTGTAAGAGAACATTTATGTTAACCATTACCTTTGTAAAGTCTAAACTTCTTATTTATAAATTCGGTATTCTTAGTTTTCATACCAATTAATATAATTTTGACTAACTTAAGTTATAGATCATTATTAACTTAGTGACATTTTCTGTAAATTAGGTTTATTTTATTATTATTTTTGTTGCGTAGTTAATTTGTCTTGAATAAGTTTGTAAAAACATATTCTTGAGTTACATGATGACACCTTTCGAAAATTATTGGGTGTTGAGATTGTATTTTTTTTTCACCACAATGTACACAGCAGCAGGTCAATTTACCACAAACTGTAAAATTTTCTTGTTCAATTTTGAACTTAATCTTAATCATTTTAAGGTTTAAATTAAAAACATTTGGAGAAATTTGACAGTTTCGTATAACCTGATGTGCTGGCGACTGTACAAGTATTAAAAAGCCCAATTTTCTTTATTCAAACAATCTCATAACTTCCATTTTGTACTTAATTTTTCTTTGATATAAGTTTAGTTGTTATTTGGGAATAAAATGCGTTTTACGGTCACATTCATCCATTTTTTTACAATAAAAATGGACGTAAATTCGTTACCTTCTCCATTCATTAATTCATTCTTTCAGTTAACTTTATGACAATAAAGTATAAATAAATATTTTAGGAAATGCCTTATCCAACAAAACATCCTGTAGATTGCGTCGACAACCATTGGATGGAATCGAATTGTACAAGAAAAGACAACAGCCAATTTACATTATAATGAACAGGCTTCTTCTGGGTAAGCTCACTCCATCGTCGACTGTCTCTGTCACCACTGACCTAAACTAGAGTCAAGAGCAAACCGATCTTAAATAAAAACGTAAATAGAGAAATAGCGAACTAAAATATTTATCTAAGTAAATTAATATGGTTTGTTGGATAAGATTACTTTTTAACCTTTTGACCGCCACGTCAAAAAAGAAAAAGCGTGCCCTCGGCGCCAAGCTATGAATTCATTCTTTAATACCTACAAAATAGTAGTGAGTTCGAAATTATATCGATAAAGCACTAACTATTTATTTTTTTACCTACAGTATGTTTTTAATAAAAAGTCTATACCGGAAAAATATAATACAGGAGTTTTATTTCATCCCGCTTTGTCCTTTAGGACAGAAATCATAATGATATGTGTCACAGTTTCGGCGTTGAATCCACAATTCAAAACAGAAATCGATAAAACCAAGTCAATACCATCACAGCACTATGTTCAATCTTGACGTACTTTCTTGTCATCTTATGATGACAGTGGCGTAGATGGCACGGCTTTTTTAATTTGCTCGCCTCTGCACTAGAGGTGCGCAACCGATATTTATTAATAATATCGAAATAATAATAGGTACCTATTTAGTTCTAATAGTTTCGTATTTTTCGTTAGTTTTGTTTCACTGATATTCTGTTTCATATTGTGGAAAAACTTTTGTAAATATGAGAAATTTGATTGCAATATTATTATTTGATAATGCAATAAATAAAATGAGACATGAACCATCAGTTTTTTGTAATCGTATTTTATCACAAAATAATTTATAACAGATAAATATCTATTAAACGGGTTTGAATTTTTTGACCGGACTAACTTCCGCCATTTTGACTTTTTTTCAAAGTAATAAAGCGCATATGATCTTTAGTAGAGCTAGAAGGTTAAGGTGGAACCGTCAGGGTAGCCCGCGAAATTAAAATTTTCTTACGTTTTTTGCAATTTGCAGGCCAGTTCTAGGTTGTATGTTGATTAAAATATTATTCGCGGCTGGAAGACGTATGTACCTAGCTAGCTACAGAATTAAAATCATCAAAATCATCAATAAAGGTCGAGGAATGACTTTCAAGGTTAAAGTCATTCCTCGACCTTTACTTTTACTTTGATAGCTCATATCTCGGAAACGTAACACTTTAGAACTTTTTGTCTCATACACAACTTGTTTGTATTGATGCCAGCTATCAATTAATATAGGACTTATGCGTGGCCGCTACATTGAAAAAAAATATTTAATGGCGGAAGTTAATCCGGCCACCACTCTTATTCACTTTACTTCACTACTCATATTATAGTCATCCATTATTAATAATATTTAATAACAGTAAACGAACTACTCTATTCAAAAAATCTCCGCGTATGACGCCATGGGACTGTCAAGCATAGACGACTGTGGCCTTCCCGGCACAGGCAATACAACACACAACAGTGTGATAGAGATGGGCATTACAGTCATTACAATTAATTAATCGATAATCAACTAACACTCGACTTATAGAGAGTGCATAGTTCATTATTATAAAATTTTCTTGATTTCTCGAACCTAAACGTTCAGTATGAAATGTTTTATTTATTTACTAGTGCAGAATTCAGAGTAAATTAAATATAACGTAAGTTGCCGTCGAGGTCGATATTCCTGTTATATTGACTACTACCTGCATCACTACGTGTCCTGTTATGGTGACTGCGGCGTCGAGGGCACTATGTTTTTCGAACTTTGTGACTGGTTTTCGTTTTTGTCATCTTACGTTACTAAAAATGAAATCTAACGAAAGCAGTTCACTTCAAATAAATAACGAAGAGTCAAGGTACCTAATTAACAAGGGAAATTAACAAAATAATGTTGTTTTATGACATTTATTTACGTATAAAATTCGGTCACGCTGTCGCGACCGTGGCGTGCTGGGCACATTTTGGGTTGTCGTCTATACACGACTGTGGCGGTCAAAAGGTTAAACAGTGTCGCTTTAGGCTAAGCGAGCACTACGATTTTTAAACTGCGACATAGAATCCAAAGGAAAATAATTTTTCAACCGAATTTTCTTGCGAGTTTTTACCGCAGTGCGCGGGTTCTAGTATATTGGTATTGTTCACAGATTTGCGATTATTATCCGCAACGATTAAACTTCGTAGTGCGTGCTAAGCCTATCAACATACAAAAGTTGTCATAAAGTTAGCTGTCAGAACTAGCCCGTAGTATTAGTTTTCGTTTCCTTACGTTATGTTAAATTTAAGTTCTTGGTTCCGTTATCGAGACGTCTCGCTACCGCCTACGATCAACGACTTTGTAATGTATATCTACATCAATTTGAGCTCAGAATCTTAGATAACGATCAAGTTTTGGAACACAAACTCAAATGTCTTACGTGATAAAGTTCAAATTCTATTGCAAGGACCTTTTTATTACAAACGCTCACTCAAAAATCGACTTAGAAAGAAAGAATATACGTTTGTTTGCGGTAAACATGACGCAGAAAACAAACACACAAAAAAGAACAAGTTGGGGAGAAATATGCGTCACATCCACGCAAAATGGCCATTGCTCAGCGTAATACTACGACCCTATGCGAGACAGAGCCGGCGCTGACGTGACTTAAGATAAAATAGAAAAAAGTGCCAATTAATGAAAGTTCAGTTATCTAAGATTCTGAATTCAAGTATTGCTATTTTATTTTGGTGTAACTACCTGTGGTTCATTAACCGTCATTATAATTCCAAGCTTGGCATTGTCTTCCCGTCATGAGCCAATCAGCAGCGCCATTTGCTAAGCGTGAAAGACTGGAATTCCGGGTAAATTGAGGTTGGTAGATATTTCCACCAATTAAACTTATCTTTGTTTATACGATTTGTTGCATCATCTAGGACATTTAACATGCCGTCAAACGGGGTGAATAGGGATGAAACTTTAAAAGGTATTTTACCCTTGAAATAATACAGTTTATTGCCATATGAATGTGTTTACTGTAATATAATTAACAATAAAATTAAGTGCCCTTGTTGGCATCAAACTATATTATTTCAAGGTTCCCTTTTAAAATTTCGTCTCTAATGACCCCTGCATCCCTATTCACCCCGTTTGACGATACTGATTTTTGATCATATTTTCAATTTGGAAGGTTTTGGGAACAATTTTATTTTGTTGATTTTTTTTCTTCGAATGTACCTACCTAGTGTCTTTCAGACATTGGGAAAATAAAATTAAGAGATTTTACTTGAAGACAACAAACTGGAATTCTAATTCACATATGCAGCATGTGTTCCTTTCGATGCATCTATTTCGTTCATTACTAGTTTTAGTTTAAAACAACTGCAGAAAAAAGCATTTATTTTATTTCTACTATTATACATAATTTGTGTAGTCGGCCATACAAAAATGTGTTCGTCATTCGGTCGATTACCATCACACATGTGCCTAGTCTAGTCAGAGACTAGTGATTTAGTTTTACACTAAAAGTGTGTATACTGTACCCTGTACCTATGTTAGATATTTAATTAGTCTGTAATCATTGACTGTAAATGAAATAAACTTAACTAACTCTAGTTTTTGTGTTTTTCTTGTAAGTCCTAGTTTCCTGGCGATGTTTTATTTCACCGTATTTCCGTTAAGAGCGTTTACTCGGTCCGTGCGCTGCTTGGCTTAAAAACGTGATATTTCAAACCAGATTGTCCAACAACCACTAATCTTACAAACATAAGAAATACTAATAACTTTAGGAAATATTGTTGTCTGTTTTTCTAATTAAGAGGTTTTTTCGATTAATACAATATTAGTGAATACCATCAAGATAACTGAACAGAGGTTTACTTGATTTCACTTTCAGTGTCAATTTCGAAGCTAGTAATATCTGAAATTACTAATAGATTTAACAAACAAATTTTTTTATCTAACTGGAAATATCCTTAACAAAATTTGTAATTAGAAGGATTTTTTATTTTAGACTCATATCTTAAGAAATAAAAATCCAAAGAATATGTTTTTTTTTAGAAATTGCAGTCGATAAAATGATTATTTTCACCATCTACCTTACTTAATTTAATATAATTTTATTTATACTTATTTATAATAGAAGAATGTCTTCTTTATAATTTACACCAAAAGAAATCAACAAAAATAACTCTATTATTTTTCTATAAATATTTTAAAACTATAAAACTCTGCGTACGAACCGATTCAAATCAGTCGGCAGTGAGCCTTTCCAGAGAGCGGACACGTCGCTGGGCGGTCTCCCTGACCCCTGTTGACCTTTGTCGTGCGTACACGGATAGCAAACGTAAAATGTGACCGTCAAATCTTAGTACTTTGGTAAGTAAATTATTTTATTTTTGATGACCAGCAATATTGTGTGATCGTAAGTACTTCCTTACTACATATAACCGAATTTATTTGATAGTGACAACAAAATTATGTTTCAGACGGAATGGGAAATAAATCAAAGAGAACTATAAGAAAGAGAAAATTGAAAAATTTTGAAAGTATGACTAAGGCAAGAGCTAAAAGGTTGGTTATGTTATATTAGCTTCCACCCGCGACTTTCAACCGCGTGAAATGTACTTATTTTCGACTAGTCAAAAGCGCCTGTACCACAGATTATTATGTGCAGTTGATGGCGCGAAGGACACTTGCGCGAAAAGACAAATGCGCGCATGGACTTTTGCGTGACATGGCCACCGAGGTTTACTCAGTAGAGTAACCATAACATCACGCCTGTTATTTTTATGTACTTGAAGGTGGTTTTTTTTTTTGATTTTCCGTTAGAGTGTCGTTTTCATGGTCTTCGGGGTCGCTGATACCGAAAATGTGGTCAAATTGAAAATCCAAGATGGCGCCGAGGAAAATTTTCGGCTTTTTCATCATGGGTGTCGTTTTCATGGTTTTGGGGTCGCTGATAACGAAAATGACGTCAAAATGAAAATCCAAGAGGGCGCCGACGAAAATTTTCGGTGTTTTCATCATGGGTATCGTTTTCTTGGTTTTTGGGGTCACTGATAACGAAAATGTGGTCAAATTGAAAATCCAAGATGGCGCCGAGAAAAAAAAACGGTTTTTTCATCATGGGTGTCGTTTTCATGGTTCTTGGGGCCGTTGATTACGAAAATGACGTCAATATGAAAATCCAAGAAGGCGCCGAGGAAAACTTTCGGTTTTTTCATCATGGGTGTTGTGTTGTTCCCCCCCATGTTCATAGTGTAGTAACATAGTAGATAACTATTAGTTACGTTAATTAAAAACGTTACGCACGACAACCTACCCTATTAGAGTTCACTCACACATTTGCACGTGTAGTTGATGTGTATTTGATTAACTAGTAGTAATAGATATTATAAATAATATTTTACGAGCGTTATATGAAGTGTCCGATGTGTGATTATAGTTCAATTGTAACGACTGACGTTCGGTTGACTGTGCGTATTACGTAGATTAATTACGTTTAGTCATTGATAGAAATGCATTTAATTTTTTTTACAGTCAAAAAAATGTTTGTTGTTTGCGGTGTGGACAGGACAGGAATTCGCTGTGAAGACCACAAAAATTACTCGAGACGACGGCTTTTGGAAAACAAAAATGGAATCGCAAGTTATTGGAATTCTACGATAAATGTCTATTGCCTGAGATGATCGACCCAAGAAAAAGTCGGTCAATGACAATTAGAGATGTGCGATTTTAAAATTATATACTTACTCTAAAGTTAGCTTGTTTTAATTTATTACAACAGTTCGATCCAAAAAATAAAATCATAAAATACATCCTAAATAAATAAAAGTATCAAAATTATTCGTGCTAGCTGTTTAGCGCTCATGCACACAGAGAAACCATTGTACTATTGTAGTGTGCCGCAGCGCGTACGCCGTTCGATAGATCGTGTACATTTTGACTTGGGCTAAATCGAACCAACGCTCTTAAGACCAAGATTAAGTACAGTATTTGACAAATTCACATGGGTGAATCCCGGCTGCGAACCTGTTGCCCCGTGCTGAGAAGCAGCTCCCTAAACCTCTGAGCCCATCACAGCAAAGGTGCGATAAATAAAACACGATTACTAAAACTCATTTCACGTTTGTTTTTATTTGAGAAATAAATAAAACGCATAAAATCAAAATAACGTATACATATTAATTCTTGGATTGGTACATTTTTTTTACCTTTTATAATACAATAAATTACAGCCAAATTATATTGAATTATGTCTTACATAAAACTATATTCATAGTCAATCGTGACAATGGGTATTATATAAAACTGCAGAGCCATTTTTCTATAAAAGTGTAATTTTAAACTACTTAAATGTAATTTGAATTTTGTTAATGTATGTTGTCAGTAAATAATAACAGCATCAAAATTACAACACAGTAAAATTACTATTAAAAATATCGATATGTTGTACCGATATCCCTAAAACTAAAGAATAGACAGACCAGAGAGGATGGAAAGCAGTAACCGCTGAGATTACGACTCAAGATATACATAGAAGAAAATACCTCTGTATTGCGCCGACCACATGTACAGTCAAGGAATGAAAATGTTAAGCACCTTAAAGTTTTGTTGCACCTTATTATTCTTACGACTACGTATTGCCAAAATTTTGCATTAAAATTACAATTCGAAAAGGTGACATGCGCCCGCTACGTGGAAAAGGAATTTGTTTTAAAATTGCTTAACATTTTCGCTCCTTGACCTCACCTAAATTTGGATAAGAGTAGAAAAACTATGAAGGTCGAAACAATTCTATTTTTACACATTTAACGGAGCAGCATGAACAGTTTTGGAGCTAATGAGTTTATACAAACATAACATTGTATTCTTAATGAAACCAGCACTGTACACGCTTGGTTTTTATTTCACCGTAAACCTGAAAAGTGGTAACTATACTCATCATAGTAAAACTAGTTAGTAGGGACCAACCTTCAAATCGCGAAAAAGAATCGGCTGCTCCATATATTTGTGTTCATTAAAGCTTCGGTTTCCTACGAATGCGGTGAACGGTCACACAATACAGCTCCAGTTTCCTAGAAAATCGGTGACCGCACATAACGACCGCAGTGACGGCTGTCATGAAAATGATGACAGCGGCAAAGATTTAAATTGTTAGATACGCCCTACCGCGTCAAAAGATATTCGCGTTTCTGTTTCGTTTTGACACCTCTGACACAATAAAGCAGTGACTTGACTTGATTGTCATGGAAACGCTATATAATAATGTGTGAGTTCACTCGTCTCAGCCGTACTATGACGTGTTATTTCCATCATTGTTCCAGCGTGGAAGAGAGACGGAGCTATACATGACCGATAGCACTATCTCTTTTTCTCAACGGAATCATGATGGCGTTAACAGGTCATAGTAAGGCCCCAGTATGGACACTTTCGTACGGTGAGGGCAAATGTGACGTCATTCGCCGGTAAATAACTGCGGACACTATGTCACCGCTATTCTAGAAAACCGAAGCCTAACAGCTGTCCAAATACAGAGCGTTTTTTAAATACTGGTGAATATTACAGATTTTCATGACGGCCGTTATAATATGACGGAACCGGAACCCGGGTACTTGGAACCGTTTTAGGAAACCGTAGCATTAGATCGACAAAATGTTTAGGGTTAACAAAAACTAAGATGGTATTAAACCACTCCTCAATGACTAATTATTTTACTACTCCGTAACACACTTATTTATAATGGTAACTAAGTGACATCAAAATGCTACTGCCGTGTGCCGTGCATTCTCAGTGTTTCTACATTTTACTCCTAAATCTAATAAGATTCTTTGGTAAAGGTTACAGGTATGTTTCATACAAAATCTTAGGCCTCATTATCTAACGACGGGTTTTCATCGATAAAAAATGTTAGTCTCTATAAAACTTGGCTTTGCCATTGTTTTTCAGTATTCATGTGTATGTGATATTTTTTATATTAGGTCTGTTATAATAACGTTTCATACGGAAGAATTACAAACGACCGCTTGGAGCGAAGTCTGAACGATAATTGTATAGCAAAACAAACACTACATCACATTTTCTTTGGTTTTCAACAGATGAATTCATACTGACAATCAAGCTTTTAATAAAAATCTGTGAGGTTGCAATGGAACAGACGTTTAGTCGGCGGATAGTTTAACTCGGTATCGTTTACAGTTTTCTTTGGTATAATCGATTGACCGATTTGGCGCTCTTCCTACACAGCTTTACACTGATTGTTTGCCTGGCCGTTCAAGTTATCTGCTGACTAAAACTCGTGCCCAATAGTACGTAGTCTTTTTCATAAACAACTTTCAAAAGTAAATTACAGTTCTTCCACAATTATTTTACCTCTGATTTTGCATCACTGTCTAAATCATAGTGATATTTATTTTCGTTACAATAAATTTGTTGTTGGGCATATGCTGTGTGAGGTAAAATAACTAAAAGAACTGCAGTAAAAACTATTCTAAGCGGCGGTAATTGTTGTAGAAAATGTACGTTTACAAATATTCGTATGAAAACACACCACTTATGTGAGACTAGCCGATTTATTATAACATAATTATCAAAATATTACACTACTTTGGCTGAGGCATTCAATTACGGATTAATTCACATTTTACCTTAAATAAATTATATTAAGGAACGTTTATGACTAATTTAGTTTTAAACAAATAAATAAAAATAATGGCTAGCCTGGCACTAAAGTCGTCTGTGTAACATAAATGTTTATCATCAATATAACATACATTCTTAGGCACACTGTGACTTCAAACGCGTTTCGTTTGCTATCTCAGAATGTTATTTTTGTATCATAGACCACTTTAGTGCCAGAGGTATGGAGGGTAGAGGTAAGGAGAACTATCTCTGTGTATAAAAAAGTGCCCGTTAAAATGTGCTACATAAGGGTGGCGCTACAGTAGCCACCGGGTATATTTTAAAAGCAATAATTTTAGGTTATGTTTACAAAATAATGTTGGACTACGTAAATTGTTGAGGTATACTGGGTTGTACTGTCACTAACTACTCTAGTCTCTAAAAATATTACATTTTCTAACTCGGTATACTTCAATCCGTTAATTTTCTAACTCGGCATATTTCAGTCCATTAACAACTGCTACATTCATACCACACCATTTGCCTACGCTAGCGCCATTTTGGAGGGTTTTTGAACTATTATTTACTGTATAATGCTGGACACTTTTTCGACTTTCACCCCATTTGAGATTCCTTACCTCTACCCTCCATAGTGCCAGGCTAGCCAATTGTCACTTTGTATTGGAGCGTTGGATTATTTTAGTGATTAGTAAAAATTTGTTGTTATCCGAGATCGAGTCGATCGATTGAGTAACTCAAAAGAAAGAAAACCGAGCTTAATACCTACCTTATAATATGATTTTAAAACACGCTAAGTCCACATTCGCACGGAAGTAAAAACATCGCGGCGGGATTTTTTCGCGCACGCGAACTTCTACACTGTTTAGCGCCGACAGTTGGAAATCGAACAGTGTGAGTTTTGACGCGCTGGGATGCACACTGTTGGATTCTCAATGCTCGGTTCAACAGCGAGAGTTGAAAATCCAGTGCGCGATAAAATCCCGCCGCGATATTTATACGTCCGTGCGAATGTGGTCTAAGGCTCAAACGCACCAATACTCGGTAACTATAAAATAATTTCCTTTTCGAACGTTATTTTAATTAAAATATTTATTTCGAAATCTTAAATAATGTAAATAACTCAAATTAAATAAAACTCTTCTATAAATGCCAAAAAACCCTGATATAAAAAAAAAACTCAAAATTATTATGACGATTTTAAATTATTTTTAAAATATTATGGCAAGAAACCTATAAAGTTTATCTGATATATTATAATAATAATTGTTTCTACTTATACAAAGAACTAGGTAGTTATTAATTGTGATGGTGAATCTTGCTAGTCTAGTACAATTAGCACTTTCAACAATGTGGAGTATGACGTACAACTATAGCAGTACAGTCCCGTGCAAAAAGATTGATTAGATACTTTCTGCTGAAGTATTGACGGAAATTGTGAAATATTTTACAATCTGCATACAAGACATTGTGAGATTGTAAGAAAATCGATTTATTATTTTCTAATTCTTCTAGATTTTTTTCTAATTCTAATTGTAAACATCTTTTTACACCCGAATGTACCCACCGTAACAAAATATTATGCCGTTTTTTTGGTAACTAAATTTCGTTATTATATTAATTTTCTAATTTCTAGTAATTTACCCAAATATACATATACACATCATTATCTACAATTAACAAATTAGGTATTCTTTCAGACTTAAGGCGAAAGCAGTCGTTTTTGGAATGTTTCGAATTAGTTTTAAAAACGAATTGTTCTTCGCTTTCTTTTTTTAACACTGATTTTAACAGGCTTTTGAGGAATAGTTAAAATTAAGGATTTTTAAATAAACGCGAATAATTTTGAGAGATTACCATTCCAATTTACATAGAAAAAAGAAATTCTTTCTTTGATTTTATACAAGCAAATAAAAGCTCCAATTGTTTTTTTTTGTAATATATTACATATTGTTAAATCCGAGGGTTGAAAATCCTTACCAGATATAACATAACACATCTAGGTAGTTAAGGGTACAACCAGATGGACTCAAAATACAGGGTGTACCAGAAAGATGTGGTACAGATTATTAGACTGAACATATTTCTCCACGGGAACAACATCGTAATCGCGAAAAAAAATCAGCAGTCCCATACATATTGGGTCGAGAAGGTATTGAAGTTTTGTATGGGACAGAATTTTTCGCTATTACGGTATTGGTCCCATGGATAGAGTTGATCAGTTTAATGGTCAAATTTGACCACACGTTTCTGGTACATCCTGTATGTGACCTCATAATACCTCAAAATATGTCACAATGGCGGGGAAACTTCAAACTTGGCGGACGCGTCCTTTTTGAGCTTTGTTCTCGAAAACTAAACGTGACATTGGCTAAATGCACAAACAGTGCGAAGCCAAAAAAAAATATGTCACAATGTCATCGATAGACCCTCTAATTTGCACCCATACACACCTTCACAGTTATTTTATTTACTTCTGATTTTGAATCACAGTGAGCTTTATTCTCTTTGCGTTATTGCTTTCAGGGGTAAAATAACTCTGAAAAGACTGTACTTTTATCTCACAAGAGATATATTCCCAGCCAGAACTATTATATTCAGCATAAAACAATCTAAAGGTGATCAATCTCCTTAGTATTAGTATCGTTACCTCGTAACAGTTTGGGCAGGATGCCGCTACCGTGCTTGATGCCGTAGGGTCGCAGATGGTATATTAGGTAGTCTAGTACGTACATTAGTTGTGGATTTATGTAGTGGAAGGACACCGCGTGGTCTGAACAGCAATCGAGACCCTGAAAGAGGATAGAGGTAATTTAAGTCATATTGTTAATAGACATTTGAGGGGCTCGTGGCTAAGTAAGAATAGCCGCACGAGTCGATCGATCAGGTTAAGCCACGCTTGCCGCGGTCTATCCGAGGATGGGTGACCATATTTACATACTGAGACCCCTGTGTGCCTCGTAAAGCACGTTAAGCCGTTGGTCCTGGCTGTCATTCGTGGATCTTAGATAGTCATTACGGGTCGTCAGAAGCCCGAAAGTCTGACAACCAGTCTTACCAAGGAGTATCGTGTTACCCAGTAACTGGGCTGTGGAGGTCAGATAGGCAGTCGCTCTTTGTATACTGGTATTCAGCTGCAGCCGGTTAAACTGGAAGCCAACGCCAACATAGTTGGCAAAAGGCTAGGGAAATTGATTTAGTTAATAGACACTTTCAACCCTATCGATTGGTGGCAAAAAATACAGGATGCATATTTTCGCATTTGTGTCAATAAAATCCCGCCGAAATCAAGGGGGATTGACAACAGATTTTGTGTCATGATATGTAATCACCAGAGGTCGGAATTAGGTAGAGTTATTTATGTACTTACACTGATTTCATACAGCGAAAGAAAAAAGTGGATATGCCTCAAATCCCGAGATTAATTTTAAAGAGCAGAAAAATCCCGTGATTTATTAAATAAAAAAGTTATACAGTGATGTCGGAAGCGAACACTTCAAATCTTAGTGGTACTTTGAATGAATTGGACCGGGAAAATGATTCTGATGGGCCGTTTGAATAAGCAAACCCTCACGAGTCTAGGCTAGAAACAAAAGTATTTTCTTATTTATAAAAAAGGCGAGGTATAAGTATGAGAATTTGCTTAAGACTATTAATAATTTGTATTGTGAATTAATGTAAATACTAATAAAAATTGTCTGTTAATTATCTTTGTTTTATTTGTCTGTCTATCTCTGAGGTTTTTTTCATTATTTATTTGTAATATTGTTGGCCACACGGGATTGTCCATAGAAATCCCGGGAAGATCCATATTAGTGATCAACTTTTCGATGCAAGTACATAAATAACTTTACCTAATTCCGACCGCAGGGCCTGCAGTCTCGCCATGGGATCTGGAGGCAAAAGTCCTCGCGCACGTTTGGGAGTGGCGCGAGGAGGCGAAACGCCGGGGCGTAGCTCCGCTGCCGCGAGAAATTACGGTACAGCGGACAGAGCTCCGGCGGGATCTCAGGGCGGCATGGAGAGTGCGATTGTCGCAACCCAGCGCTGGGCACGCCACAATTGCGGCGATAAGTCCCCTCTTTGAGGAGTGGCTAGAGAGGCGCCACGGCGTCCTCACCTTCCGCCTGACGCAGGTCCTAACCGGACACGGTTGTTTCGGGAGGTTCCTGTTCCGGATAAGGCGGGAGGAAACGCCCGGGTGTCACCATTGTGTGGATCGCCCGGAGGACACGGTGGAGCATACGGTGGAGGTCTGCCCGGCTTGGGCGGAGCACCGCCGTGTCCTCGTGGAGGCGATTGGCGGTGGCGATCTCTCGCGTCCGGCCTTGGTCCAGGCCATGGTACGGAGCGAGAGGGCTTGGGAAGCCGTCACCTCCTTCTGCGAAGCAGTAATGTTCGCGAAGGAGGAGGCGGAACGCGTGAGGGAGAGGCAAAGTTTGCGCCCTCACGCCCCTAGCCGCCGCAGGAGACGCCCTGGGCGTCGGGAATCGCAGGCCGATTCCCGGCCACCGTAGGCGCGGGCTTGCGAACGGCGAGCAATGGGCAGCTCGCCGTTCGATAAGGACCAGGCCCGGGTCGACGGCGCGTTGTGTTCCACGCGCGCCTCAAAGAGATGTCAGCACCAATGACGGGGTTTGCTAGGACCGATGCCTGCTAGGGTTGCGGAAAAGTCCAAGAGGGTTACCGTGGCCCCTGGCACAGGCAACTGAAGGAACACGGGTGGGTTTTAGTCAGTAAGAGTCTGACACGCCGTCCTGCTCTGCCCAGAGCGGGAGAAGTTATTTGATGATTTCCCACCAACAAAAAAAAAAAAAAAAAAAAAGGGCCTGCAGTCTCGACATAGTTAGCAATCGTTTTCGGTTGCTAAGTCCTAACAATCCAGATGTAAATGTTTGGTAGTTTCGACACTCAAATTTATCGGCTGTTACCTACCGGTACCTACCTAAAATACCAGCAACAACTGATAAATTTGAGTGTGGAGACCACCAAATATCGTTACATCTGGATTGTTAGGACTTAGCAACCGAAAACGATTGCTGACTGTGTCGAGACTGCAGGGCCTGGTAATCACTCGGTACGTAAGAATAGCGTACCATTATTTTTAAGCCCGTATGTATTGTTCCGCTGCAGGGAAAGTTATCTCTATTTTCCAGATATTTTCGTTCACTTTTCTCTAATTTAGACTTATTATGGACCAGTTTTTATTGAAGGAGTTCAGATCATTCCGCCATCTTTGTCTGCCAAAAGAATAGCTGATGACATTCTAGAATGTGGTAGCGAGTCTGACTGCTCAATATACGGTCTGTTAAAGTAACGGTTGCCATGCAGCACACGGGACCCGTATGAAAAATTGATGTTATCAATTGATCGATATTTATTAGCACAATTTTTTTTTGTACATTATTTTTATCTCATGAAGCGACGCGCGCTTCGCTTGTGTTAACCAAGTGTACAAACATGCTGGGAATGTGTGCGTGATGACGAGTAGCGTCAATGCGTAAAACACACACGCACACACAAACTTCCGACTACGCCCGTGTCTCGGACGGTATGAGGAGCTGCTGCGCTTACACACACATTCACAGCGTGTTTGTACACTTGGTTACCACGAGTAAAGCGCGCGTCGCTTCGTGACAACAATACTGTAACTAACCATATTATGTAGAATTAAAATAAAAAATACAAACCTCATTCGTAGGATAGAAGATATAGTTCCAGTACCAGAAATCTTTGTCTTTACTGGGAAACAGATGGTCCTGTGGCACGAACGGGAAGAAGCGGCCGCGTTGATTTTCGTCGCGGGAATCCATCGCACGGACACCTATCTTGTCGAGGCATTTACCTGAAATTAAATATAAATAAATGAGACGTGGTTTACTGACTGACGGACAGCTTTCACTAAAGATACAAACATGAAATTCGATTGCTATACGTTCCTAAGATCCGTACAACCCCTACTCCATAGGGGTGCACTAAGAAGGTACTTCGATGCAACGCGCAAGTTACTCTGAGTCTCAGCAAGTTAGGGCGGACGGTATTTACTAACAAACAAATACCAACCTTGCAGGGGTTGAAATAAAGTTGAAACAAAAACTTAATTGGTCCGAGAGCGCATCAACGCGGACAGAGGTATGCCGTAAGGTTATTTATTTTCGATTTAAAGAGACGCAAAGTCGATATTTTTTTGGCAGGGAAAGTACGCTTTACTGCGCTGCGCTCGGTCTGCGGTGACCCTTAAACGGGAGAAAGTTTTAAAGTGGCCATAGAAGAACGAACTTCGATGTACCATTTTTACAACCAGCGGGTACTGTTAGTAATTAAAATATTGATCTCCCCAGTCGGATATTAATCCGACTGGGGAGATCAACAGTATCACAGTATTAACTGTAGCGGTATCTACATCGCCACATGCGAGCTGCGCGTCATACTGACGTCACACAAATCCTGCATCGCGCAGGCAGAGTTTACCGCACGACTAGTATAGATACAACTTCCCGACATCAATCGTTAGGCAGTTGCCCACCAGACACGACACCCGTCTGGTCGGAGGATCCTCTCTTTTCTATGGAGGTATGAGTGAATTTTACACCCTATTACTCGTACCTCCATAATACGACAAAAATGTTCGTTTTTTGTTTTTTTATTCATTGTAGGACCCTTTTCGTCGTAGGTATATTTATGAGCTGGGCGCTGGGGGTACGGCAATTTGTATAAAACCAAGCGGTCAATAGGTTATGATAAATTCTCAACAAATCTTACCCATCTCTGCGTCTTCGGCTCCCTGGTCACCCGCGCGACACAGTGTCGGCGTGGGTAACGCTTTGTTCACGAATCTATCCAGCGCTTCTCTGCTTAGCACGTAGCCCGCACCGCCACTCATGTAACCCTGTAAATTCAAAAGGATGTCAAGATGTTCAAGTTCTTGGACTTTGACTTATGTCACTTAGAGAGTTGTAGTGTTGAATTGTAAAAAACGTAAGAATATTTGAATTTCGCGGGCCACCCTGACGCTTTCGCCTTAACTGGAGAATCGTTACTCACGTGACTGATATCGTTATCAAATCGGGGCGATCCGTATCGGAAAGACAATTTAGTAAAATGCCCTTGTGGGATAAATGACGTTAAAGTAAAACGATCTACTAGTAAAACATCTGAAATTTAAAATCGTCATACTAGTAGAACGACTGAAATGTATAAACGGCATGTTGGGCAAAAGGACTTGCCTATAATGTGCATTCAAGTGCACAAAATGAAAATTCATTATATTTTATGGGTGTATTGTGTCAGTACTCCACAGTCCACTAATAGTACTCCAGATAAATACTCCTTTGTTTTCCGTATTATAAAAGTGACTCGCTTCATTTTGTACAGGCCACTTAATTGTAGAAGTAATCAATCAAGTGTCAATCAAATCCACAATTTCAATTATTATTATGATGTAGGGGATTGCTTTACGTTTCTGCAAATAAAATGGAAGAAAATCAGGATCCGTTTGTTTTTATATTGAGTCAAAAAGGCAATAATGTTTTACACCGAGATGGCTATAGGTTCAATCATAGTGTTACAAAAAATATTGGTACGAGTTTTTGGCGATGTTCAAAGAGGAAAGAGTGCGGTGCTTCATTGACATTAAACGCGAATAAAACAGAAATCATCCGGTAAAGCAAAAGTTTACATTCATGTAAAAGCCAGAATGGAAAATATTAAATCGATTATGTAATCGATAATTGCAAAACGGAATGTTGTCGAAAATTTACTTCGGTTACGAAAATATTAGAGCATCACTTCGGAAAATCCAATCTCGACGTTTTGGCAAGCTGTGAATCCAAATAAGATACATTGCATCGAGCTCAACGAAAATTTATGCAAGTGCAAAAAACAGATTTTTCAGTTGTAAGTGAGGTTGAAATAACAGAATTATTAGCCAAAGACTGGCCTCTATTGTGTGGCTGGGACGGAAAATGAAAAAACATTTGTTTTTGTAACAAAATGTATCCAACAAACTATAGCGAATCTATTAATGGCGATGTACTGTATTTCGGAGACGGTGCTTTTAAGGTTCCAAGTCCTTTCTACCAACTATATTTGATTCATGTCGACATAGACAGTTGTAAAGACACCACCAATGTTGTACCTATATTATTTTTGCTGCTACCAAATAAAACACAATGAACCTATGAAATAATGTTTTCCATCATCAAGTATCGTTTCGGAATTGACATCAGACGTTTTAAATGTGACTATGAGGTTGCTCAGATAACTGCTTTTCAAATGGTATTCCGTGATGCTGAACTGACAGGGTGCTATTATCATTTTAATAAGACGGTATGAAGAAAGTCTGTCAAATTGAATGTGACTAATACCAAAGAGGGAAGAGAAATAACAAGATTATCTGCAAACCTTCCACTGCTTCCTTCAACATACAGAGTTGATACGACAGAGGGGCTTTCCTTTAAACTGCCTATACTAGGTACCATTTTCAAGTTCTGTACCAAAAATCAATTAAATAGGAGCAGTAGTTTAGTCGCAATTGATTTTATAAGTTTTTACTCCGTTTGAACACGATGTATCTTTCCTAACAGCTGATTATGTTTAAACGCAAACGTCATGCACCTTAAAACGATAAATCTGAGTATAACCTACGATGCGTTGTTGCCGCTCTGACGCATGTCACAAGTACAACCAAATATGTTCGCTAAAAAGATGGCAATGCAAACAAGGAAGCAATAAAAACACACACACTTGCACTTTCATTACGAGAGTGACAATTATAGCAAAACATCCCGCGCGTAAAAGAAATAGAAATAGGTCAGTGTGTTGCTATTGCATCCTAGATCCTTGCAATCGGTAAGTGGGGCCTCAGTGTGCCGACGACGCTATCCTTCCGAAACGTATGTTTCGTAACACGGAAGCTCCTGCGCCGCTTTTGTTTTGTTGAGCTCCGCGCTGACAATTGTGATTTTGTTTTGTTATTGTGATATAGGACACTAAATAAGTTTAAGACCTCACTCCCATGGATTTCTTTTTGTGGGGGTACATTAAGGGTAAAGTGTATGCCTCAGAGGTAAATACAATTGTTGAACTAAGAATAGGATTATTTTAGCATTTCACAACTTATAGTGCTTAACAACGGACAGTGATTTAATTAGAAAAAAAAATAACAATATTCTCCGTCGGTATAATTTGTGCATTAATGTGAATGGACGACATATGGAGAATTTAAAATTTTTGTGTTATTGTTGTGATTATTGTTGTGCGCGTACTTCAAAACCTTACCTAACATAAAAAGCCAGCGCGAGCGGAGGCCTAAGCCGCCGCCCGCGCCCCCGCCGGCCGCCCGCTTTGACACGAGGTAACACTCGCCGCGCTCCGGCGCGCGCGCGACTTTGCCGCTTTGTTACCTAGGTATCTAAGGTCAGTTAAATTTGTTAACAAAGGGTGGTTGCGTTTTACTGTGATTTGAAAGCTATTTAGATTGTTTGAAAAAAAAAATTTTTTTGGTGGTTTTTATTTTTATACCGTATCGAATACTAAACACGTATAGTATACGTAGTGTAATTTAATGCCCCTCTGTCGTATCAACTCTGTATATACATGAAGTTTGGGTTTTAATTGCTGAGGAAGCACAACAAAAAGGATGTGATTGCATTTCTCAGTTCATTAATTATTTTTACAAACAGTGGATTGTTAAATTAAAACCGGAGAAAATCAGCTGTTTCAAACAAAGGCACAGGACCTATAATCCATGAGAGGGCTGGAACAGGCGTTATGTTAGACTTGGACGAAAAAACGGATTGCCTTTATATGTTCATGCATTGCGTAAATAAGCCATGTGGCAAGAATTAAAATATAAACGCACGTTATTTAAGGTGCAAAAACGTAAGAATGACCGTATATTTAATAAAAAATACAAAAGGGAAGAAAAAAAAATAGAAGAAAATTAAATATCTGCCTTTACATTTTTTTAAACTTGTTTCGCACTTTAAATTTAAACGCATTATTTTCGGGGACGATTGCTAATCCCTCTGAAAAAATAATACGATAAATTAACGCATTTTAGTTGTCACATACCTATGAAAAATAGGTACTTACTGGACGCATTATAAAAAAAAACGTAAAATTAAAATAATACTTATTATCTTTGGTTTATTTTCTGCGTCAGTGTATCAGTCCTTTTGCCCAACATGCCGTTTATACATTTCAGACGTTCTACTTGTATGACGATTTTAAATTTCAGACGTTTTACTAGTAGGTCGTTTTACTTTAACGTCATTTATGCTACAAGGGCATTTTACTAGATTGTCCTTCTGTTACGGAGCGAATCAAGGGACTTACTCCCTAAGCACGTGGTATGTCTTTTTGGCCGATGTTACGGACGTGTCCTACTCCGTATCACTTACGGACATAAGATTAGTCCGGGGCCCGAACTAAAAATTAATGACAAAACGTTTAGACAGTTGTCCTTACTGGCGATGTGTTTTTGCCCGTCCGGAAAAGTTAATTAATCGGGAGTAGGGTACACTTCTAAGTATCTAACTACTTTCGGACGAGCCCGTATCCTCGTTGACGGATTTAGAGAGTAGGACGCCTAGATAAAACAAAACTCAAACTCAAAGCATTTATTTCAAATAAACCAATTACAGGCACTTTTGAATTGTCAAGGGGTCGGTCAGTCAGAAAGATGAAGCTAGTTGCCCATTCCAAAGCGTCGTAGGTACCTATGGAGAAGAACGGGCGAGAAACTCCATGGACACTCTTTTAAATCAAAATATTGTTACAAAATAGTGGTTACATCATTCATGTTGAAATTATACATGTGAGAACGATGTAGAAAAACGTGCACGTTAAAAGCGTCCGTAATAAAAATATAAAACAATTCAGGAATCAAAATAAGCCGTGGCAGCTAAGACACAACCAGTGCCTACACTGACGGCGCCCGTTCACGAACATGACGTATGCATCAGCACCATTCAGCTCAAAACAGAGTCAAACTAATTATTTCTAATCTTACCCAATAGAGAGTGAGCAACACATACCTGCGGCGAGAAATGCTTGAACCTACAGCCGAAGTATATTGGGTCTGTACTCTCGTAGTCCGACAGCATGTATCTCAGGTTTTCAACCACCACATACCTGAAATAGTAGTTGGAGAATAAGTAAGTAATATAAACAATACTGTCATACAAATGATCTGTAGGTTAATAGACACAACGAGTTTTCGAAGAGACCGTCGCACTGGAATGAGTTACAAAGACAACGGTTTTCAAAGAGATCGTCGCCCTGGAATGAGTGTCAAAGTCAACGGTTTTCAAAGAGACCGTCGCACGGTGGGCTGGAATCGTCAAGTGGGGACTTAAGGATTCAAATGAGTATTTTTGAATTTTATGTACTAATACAATTTTTTTTTTATTTGTATTTTTTTTTTATACCTAGTATTTTTCGAGTTATAGACCCCTAAACTTTGTATGAAATATTAATCGGTTTTTGGTTTAATCTGACATGTTTTAATATTGTATTACAGAAACATAGCAAAAAATCAAATTATTGGTAAACATTCTACACCACCCTTATGACGTCATTTATTTTTCACGATACTCACTCACACCACCCTTATGACGTCGTTTGTTTTTAACAATACCTACTCAATAGCGCGTCGTCCATTGAGCGCAGCAAAATGATGACGTGTCATTATGTGATTGGATGATGAATAGCAGGTAAAAGAATGACACGGTTACATTTGAAAAACAACCATCCTCAGTACGTTGTTACACATCGTAATAAACGCACTATCCTATCTCACATTTTCGGAATACTCATACTATTTATTACGTAAAAATGTTCGATTTGGTGTCAAATATTGATATTGTTGTGCTATTAAAGGAAAGTGGAAGTTTAAAAAATAATAGTGTTTTATATAGTGCTATTAAATCTAGATTACTCCCCACTGTGTTAAGTGATGAAAACGATAAAGCGCTAAAAGGGTTTTGTGCAAAATATTGCTATAATCTGCAAAGGAGATGGCAAAATGCTCATAGCAAAGAGGAATTGTTTAGCAACAATAATAGCGAATGGTTATCATCGGAAATAAACTGGCCTGATTTCATTGTAAGTGCATTTGAAAGAAACCAAGACTCTGTTCCTAGTACATCAAGTGAACACGAATCTCCAGCAAAAGTGTCTACTGCCACGTCAACGAATTTAAGTCCAAGAAAACCATTTTGTGAATTAGAACCTAAGCAAAAAAAGAGACGTACAGAACATATTCATACAACTATGACTACAGAGGAAATATCTCGTGCATATATTATGAAATTACGAGAGGATGGTAATCAAGGAATAGCTGAAATCCTCGAACACCTACTTAAAAATCCACAGGATGTGCAAAAAGCCAAAGATAGTCTTTTAGGTAAAAATTAAAAACCTAAATTTACTCCAAATGAAGCTTTGGGACTTGTTTTGTCCCTTAAATTAACAAAGTGGCAATGCAATACCTACTTTAAGAAAAAGTATCAAAGAGAAAAATGTCGACATGTTCCCTTCCTACTACAAGGTGCAAAATGCAAAACAAGAATGCTACCCGCCAAAGGATGATAATATCACCTTAACAGATACAACTGCTAAAATAAAATTGCAGCCTCTATTAGATATAACCGCCAAAAGGATATTCAAAGCAATCAATATTGATAGCACAGACTGTAAGGAGTTGACAATGATAAGCAAATGGGGAATGGATGGTGCCTCGAATCAAGCAAACTATAAGCAAAAAATGACAACGGATGACAAAGAGGACAGTGCTTCGACAGATGATTCAAGTATTTTTATGGGTAGTTTAGTACCAATAAAAATTGTTTCCGATGAACAAATTATCTGAGTACTAAATTCAGCATATTGGTGTCGTCCAATATTTTTGAAGTTTGAAAAAGAGAATAAACCAACGATTTCAAGATAGAAAACCGAAATTGAAACGGAGCTAAATGAATTGAAGGAAACAGAAATTGGAGAAATAAAAGTCTCACATTCATTATTGCTTACCATGATAGATGGTAAAGCAACATCAATCCTTTGTGAAACTTCAGCTCAACGATGTGACATATGTAAAGCTGTTCCTACAGACATGAATAACTTGTCTTTGTTATTGACTAAAAACATTTGTACCGACTTGTACAAATATGGTTTATCATCGCTACATATTATGGTTACGTTTTATGGAATGCATTCTTCACATAGCCTATAGACTGGATTTCAAAAACATAGGTTGCGAATGGTGTAAACAAAGTTTTGATGGAAAATAGGAAAAAAAGCATTCAGGAAGCTTTTCAAATTCAAACTCAAAGCATTTATTTATTTTTTTTTTTTTTTTGTTTGATTTGGTTGATTATTTATGTTTTTTTTGTTTCTGTTTATTTTGCGATTTTATTTCCATATATTGATTTAATGATTAACAATTGGTTTACTTAATTTTATTTTATTTTATGTGATGTTAATTTAATTTAATTGTATTTGATTTTACTAATCTTGTTTTATGTATTTTATTGTGTATGGCAATGGGTGTAACCTACCTGAAATAAATGATTTTATTATTTTATTTATTTATTTCAATTAAACCATTTACAGGCACTTTTGAATTGTCAAGTGGTCGGTCAGTCAGAAATATGAAGCTAGTTGTGTATATGTAGTAAGTATATGTATGTAGTTTTAAAAATCAAACAGGCCTTTTAATAGATGTTGTAAAGCAAGGACATGGAACTACTAATGACGGGAATACCGCTCGAAGATTTTTCTCAAATACAGAGATTGCTGCTGCAATTACTGGTGTCGATGAAAACCTAATAAAACGGTTTTCAATCATTTTAGAAACAATATCTTCAGCTCATGAAATTGACACAGTGAAGTTTAAAGAATATACGGAAGCCACCATAAAATTATACGTAGATTTATATGAGTGGTATCACATGCCCTCCAGTGTGCATAAAGTTCTTGTTCATGGAGCAGCTATCATTGAAAACTTGAGATTAATTCCGATTGGAAATTTATCGGAATAAGCGGCTGAATCTAGAAATAAAGACTTTAGGCGATATCGCCAACACCATTCAAGAAAATTCTGCAGAAGAGCTAATAATGAGGATATTAATAATTTAATAATTAGTTCAGATCCATATTATATCATCAAAACGTCATAAAATGATACGGAAACACAAATCATTGTCAGAAGAAGCGAAAGCCTTGCTTCTGTTATCTCCAACATTTGAAGATGATGAGCGGGAAAATATAGAATTTGTAAATGTGGAACATTTAGAGAACGAATCTGAATCAGAATCTGATAAAATTGTCTAAGTGATAATTTTGTGAGTGCGTGTGTGAGTAAGAGTGTGCGTATGAGTGGATTAGATTATTGTTATGTGTGGACACCACTGACAAAAAAACGCGCTTAGTTCTCTACCTCAAGGGTGGTGTGGAAAAGGGAATGAAAAACAATTTTCTCCAATATCGAAGAAAATCGAAGCAAGTGGTGTGATATATCGGATAATTTGCCTAAAAAATAGCACAATCTAATAACGAAAGCCGTTTTTTGAGAAATCTTGAGAATTAAAAGTTATTCATATAAAATCAAATTTCTCCATACAAAAATAAATTCAAATCGTTATAACTTTAAAAATATTAGGTATATACAAAAATCGCAGAAGAAAAATGTCTTGTATTTAGTGGTAGATCGCAAAGCCGTTATTATTATTTTTTAAATTGCTCATCAATTTTCGTGAATTCCTAAGTCTATGATAGCTTGATTTCAGCCCACCGTGCGCGTCGCCCTGGAATGAGTGACAAAGACAACGGTTTTCAAAAAGACCGTCGCCCTGGAATGAGTGGCAAAGACAACGGTTTCCAAAGAGACCGTCGCACAGGAATGAGTAATAAAGGCACCGGTTTTCAAAGAGACCGTCGCACTGGAATGAGTGACCAAGACAACGGCCTCCAAAGCCTATATTTATATCTATACTAATAATAAAGGTCAAGAGTTTGTTTAAACGCACTAATCTCTAGATATACCCGCCGGATTAAAAAAAAAAATGTTTGATCTTTACAGCGCGATTCTTGAGGAAGGCTAAAAGCTACTTAACACTACGCTAAAACCAGGCTAGGAGGAAAAAAATCAAAAGGAACGCTACGCGAAAACGAAACAATAGCGCGGGCAGGTGATGCGATACGACGCAGTGGGTCGGTGGAACAACAAATTCGCGGACAGAAGCTACTATTGTACAAAAATCGGAGTGTCATATTAGAAGCCCTGTACTGGACTATACTTGTAGCACCAAACATAGGGTCCTTATTAAGGATTGGCGAAAACTCCTAGTTGACGAGTCAAACACACTAAAATATTTGAAAAATATACGAAAAACTTGCGTCAAGTCAAGTCAAGGGTACAAAAATATTTATTCAGAGCGAATCACCTAATTACCCTTTTACTTAACACAATAACTGAGCCTCCTCCGACCTCTGTCTCTCAGTTACCTGCCTCTCGCAGCTGTTTACAATATATTAATTGTTCGTGCGATGATTCACCTTAAATTTTATTATCTTATTGTTCAGTATACTTTATTATTACATACATGTTTTCACACATTAAAAAAAAACGTTTTGTCCATAAATATTTATCTAGTAATTTATGTTTACAATAATTATTATTATTACCTTTACAGTTTAATGACAAAAGTTAAAATTACTGTTGTTTTGTGGTGCGTTGCAATAAAGTAGTTTATCAAATGGATCGGACGGAAATTACGATGGAGCTCATGGACAAAGGGCTGACAATTTGTCACATTTATAACTGTAGAACATATTACGAATAGCGGTAATTCAACGTATTTATTAGATAAAATATAATTATATATGACATGTACGTAATGGCTACTGTTCTATCTGAAGGTATATTCGGACATAACTCCCGTCATGTATAGACGGAATTGCAAAATTATTTTCTTGTTCGAAAGAGGTTTATTCCGAAATGGTCCCATTTAAATTTCATATAGATCTGATGATGAGTTTCGGAGACAGACAACGGAACTCTTCAAAAAATTACAGCAAATCAATCGCGATTACTGCTATCGCTTAAATATGCATTGTTTACGCAATCACACAACATTACATTACGCCTGTACACTCGAAAGGGTTACGCAGATGTATTCAGTATATCAGGGTACTCCCACATTTTCTATCAAAGTTAGTAGTAGTTGCATATTTTTTTCGCGACTGGAAGTTAGTTGTAGCACATAGTATTCAAGCTTGATTTATACAAAATCACATAGCAAGTAGTGTTATACAAATTTTAGTGGGGTAGGTACCGCAACTAAAAAGTGAAAAATAAAAACTCTCTGTCGGTGACAGAAAACGAAAATACAAAACCAAAGACACCGGCTTCCGAAATTAAAGTTATTTTTCACTATGTAGTGTTTTTATGGAAGTCGGTTGTTTCTTTTTATAAAAAAGTTTTTATTAGGACTTATAATTATGTTTGTGGTTTGTAATCACATGTTATTTATACGATTATTATATATCGTATAAATAGATACTGTGTGATTGAAACCTGCAGCTTAGATTAGATTCTGATCTACTCCGTGATAGCTATTTAGAATATTAAATTCATTTTCACTTACAATATTAAAAAAAAAAACCCTAATCAGATTTCAGACTACACTTTTTGATTATCTCGATATTTTTTGCCGAATATCGTCAGCTAGGAAAGTTTGCGTCATCTATTAAAAAAATCCACCAACAATTGACTAGCAAAAGTAAAAGAAATCATTCTTACTGTATTACGGTTTACTCGGTTTTAATTAACGGGTAAATTTATTTCTATAAACCGGTTACGACTACCGTATTGAATTGGAGATTCCGTTCGAGTTGCGTGACTAATATCGGTCCCTAGTTGGTATGTTTGTACAGGTGAATTTACATGTTGTCAGTTATCAATTTATCATATCTGGAAAATCGTGAGCAGGTTGTGGTCCTTGTCGGTTATGAATCTAAGAAATACATTGCATCTTCTGGCGTTCCACAGGGATCCCATCTTGGACCAATCCTGTTTCTTTTATTCATCAATGACATTGTGGACTGTGTTCGTCACTGTCACTGTCTCCTCTTTGCGGATGATATGAAAATCTCGCGGAATGTTGACTCTTTGACGGATGTGGAATTACCGATTGTGGACCGTATTTATGAATTGTGCTGTGCTAACAGAATGAGACTTAACGCTTCGAAATGCCAGCATATTCGGTTCACAATGAAGAGAAATGTGCTTGAATCAAGTTACCACATTAATACCGTAGGGATTGCTGTAGTTGAACAACTTCGTGACCTGGGTGTGATTCTTGATTCAAGGTTAAGTTTTATTCCGCATTGTGATGACATTGTCCAAAGAGCTGCTAAAATGTTGGGTTTCATCAGACGTAACACTAAGGACTTTAGACATACAGCCTCCAAGATTGTGCTTTATAACGCTCTGGTACGTAGTGTACTCGAGTTCGGGAGTGTCATATGGAATCCTAATTATATGGTTCATTCTAAACGTATCGAGTCAATTCAACGATCCTTTACGCGGCAACTTGCTTTCCTTGCCACTGGCTTCAGTGCGAGATGCTCGTATGACGAACGACTGCGTTTCTTCCATATGTCAACCTTACAGCTACGCCGACGCATGATAGACTTACTATGATTGCGGACGCGGACGGTTTTTTTTAAATCTGACGGACTTCTCGAACGCATTAAAATAAACGTACCTAAACTTAATGCTCGAAGAAAATGCAAGTCCTTTTTCAATGTCCTTCGTTATGAAACCAACTTAGGCATGAATGCTCCGATGGCTAGGCTAACATCGACGTACAACAATTTTTGCAATCTTTATGTTTTGGATATCTTCCACGACCATCCCAAGCGTTTTAGATCTAAGATTATAAATGAGGGGAAGACTGAAGACAACAAAATAAAAAAAATTGTCAATGTTTATGTCGATTAGGGTATTCTCTCTATAACCGAGATTTTAGCTAGAGCTTTTGTTCTTATATTGTTTTTGTTTTTTTATTTATTTTTGTAACGTGAATACTGTGTTTTTTTTTTCTTATATTTGGTTGTGAATGCTGTGCACGTCTGTAATTGACGTAGACACTAGTCCATGTCTCTGTTCTCTATTATTTATAAATGTTTGTGTTTTTGATGTGCCATATAAATAATAAATAAATAAATACACATGATTCGTAATCTTGAATATAAACATTAGACTAATTTTGTATCGAAAACACGAAATGAGTAAGTAGTGTAAATGCTTTAAGGACCTTCCTTGCAGTAAAAGTAGTAGTGGTAGACAGATATTATATTATCTTTATAGCACACACGCCATTAAAATTAGCATATCACTGCTTATCAGCAATATAGGTACTTAGTGACAAATCGAATAACCCTCTGCAAGGTTACAGAGGTGTAGAGAGACATGTTTCATAAGTGTTTTTGTAAAAACAACTTCAAGCCTTAAACACACGCACACTTAAAGTTGAGTTTGTAAAGAAACTTGACTTTTTAAATGTTCCAGTCATTCTAAAATCAACTTAATTTACACTAACATGTAGTTGATATTCGTTCAGTGAAAATAACATCAATTGAAACATGACTTGTAATGACTTTAGGTTGGGGCACACTTTACAATGACATCTCATCTCTGTCATCACACCCCTTCTAATGGTGTTAAGTTTGCGAAGCCAAACCATCTATTTAACTCATTCTCTATCTTTAAAACATGTACACTAGAGTAGACAATCTCCTCCTTTTTGCAGACGAATAAAAATATTTTTAAAAGTGTCTTATCCTCTCATAATTATTAAACGGAAATGAAAAATTATATTATACAGGGTTATTGATAAAACACCATCAACCTCTTAAGGGGTCATTGTACTCATCATTATGAACAACTTATACTATGGGACCAAATATAAAATCACGAAAAAAAAATATGCTGGTCCCTACATTTTGATGAGTAAACATAAAAATGCAAACATAAATGTAGGGAACAGCAGATTTTTTTTCGCGATTTCATAGTTGGTCCCATAGTAAAAGTTATTCATAACGAAATTTGTTTTTAATTTGAATTTTTCCATTTTTATTTTTAATATTTGTATTTTTTTTTTAATATTTGTATTTTTATTTATGATATCAAATTATATATTTATTTGAATCATTGAGATATTGGGTTCGACTCAGTAGCAATCCAGAGCCTGGATTAGTGTCCGGTTCATGGCAATAGGCTCGCCCCTTACTACATGGAATTTGATGGTACTTCAACACAACTCGCGCGTGTACTGTAGACCTCGAGGCCCTTCAAGGATTACAGGCGTGATGGAAATGTCTATTAGAAAACCTTGACAAACATAAAACATACGTATAATTCTACAATAGAAACGTACTACTGGCTTTCCACGACCGTATCTAAAAAGGGTGTAATGTGTTTTCAAATGTTAATTCTCTTTACAATGCACCTCCTTGGTTTGAGTGAACAATATGTAGCTACACGATTTTCTAGGTTCAGTGCGATGATTTTCTGTATTAAGGACAATAAAATCATCCACCTAGTTTTTTCCCATGTATGTTGGGGTGGTTTCCAGTCTAACCGGATGCAGCTGTTTTATATACGAGTATTTTACATGGAGCCACTGCCTATCTGACCTCCACAACCCACTTACTTGCTTATCCGATACCCCTTAGTAAGACTGGTTATCAGATTTCCGGGCTTCGCATTGTCAAAGATCGACTAACAGATAGGAAACGCTGACATCATCTAGTTTTTAAAATATGATTTACGTGCAAATTGTTTTTTACAGAAATAAAATAATTAATCATTTTATCATTTCGCCAGTTATATTGAAGTCCCATGTAATAGGGAACGAGCCTATTGCCATCAACCGGGCACAAATACAGACTGGGCTGCTACTTAGAAATTCCAGATAGAAAAACCCAAAAACACTAAGCCCGACCTAGGAATCGAACCCAAGACCTGATACTCAGCAATAGCTTGACTACTAGACCCGTCGGTCTAGTAGTCAAGCTATTGCTGTAGGCTGTTGCTTCGTCAAGCAGCTTGTCCTATTTCGTAATATATTATGTGGACTATTTTGCCTTTTTTATAGGTAAACTAGCGACCCGCCCTGGCTTCGCATGGGTAAATAGATAGAAAGATATTTTTTTTTTTAAATATAGTACTTGATTAGGACAAATGGAAGATAACAACAAATCCTTACACTAACAAGTTTTAGTAGCAATCATTTCATCCGACCACGTGAGTGAGCAGCGCGGGTACCTTATTCATAGACCTAGACTCCCCTCCCGCACCTCGGTGACGCCCACTTCGCATGGTGCTGGTGGCGTAGTTGGGACCGCGTCCGTGTTGAATTTATTTTGTCGCGCGATAGTTTTAATTTTGCGATAACTCATTTAAATTGTATGGTGTAAAGGGAAATTATAATGTGTCACGTATTTAATTTGATAAGGATTTATATCGTGTCCGTCTAAATAGCTTTCCAATTAGCACATTATAATATACAAGGTGTCGTTTTGCACCCTGGTCAAATTCGAGGAGGTAACTATGCTAATGATTCTCGACACGAATCAGTAATAAAATAAGTACTTAGGTAGGTAATTTTTTATAATTTTCAGAAATCGGCATGTGTAGGGCCCGTGTGATGCCGCCCTGTAAATGTGCTGTAACTGTATCTAACGCACGCGCACAACGACATAATCGTGCGACACTGCCTACCGCATACGCAACTGGGCAATTCTGTTCTTTAAAAGTGGTGTCTACTGAAATACCGTCAAACTTAAGTATCTAAAAAAACAAGTATGTAATAATTATTGAGCAGGTATCGTAATTTTATTTGATTAGTTATGTCTATCCTAACAGCCTCCTGAAATTTGACGAGGATGCAAAACAACACGTTGTATGACCATTGCTTTAAACATTAAAATGGGTATAGTAACCTGTCCTTAAAGGATAGACTTTTGCCATCAGGGACTTTTCTGTAGACCTGTAAAAGTGGAATCATTCCACCATACATTGTTTTGTTATATCTCAAAGGACAGGCAGCGTTTTCGATGAAAGCTCCCAGTCGGCTTGCTTTGACGACATCTTAAACAATCGACGACGTCATATTTCAGCCAATTTACACAAAACATTAATTAATTACAAGTGCTGTGCACACCTTTAAGTGACAAATTCACCGCAAAGCTGTTATATAGAATATTTTTAATGTAATGTTTTAGTGAATAAGTCGTTAGTGTGTCAATAAATAAATAAATAAACCTTCCTCTTGAATCACTCCGTCTATCAATGAAATCTGTATGAATATCCGTTCAGAAGTTTTTGAGTTTATTCGCAGCGCACGCCAAATAATGACTTTTATCGACCAATTTTAGGGTTACATTATTGTTATTTTCGTGTGAATCTATAATTTAAAAAAAAATACAGTCCATGTTATTCGCTGATACTGTAGCTTTCTACATAATATAACATCGTTTAAACAGTTTTTGAGTTTATCCATTACAAACAAACAATACTAACTAAAAAACTAATCTTTTCTCTTTATAATATTAGTTTAGATATTATGTTTTTATACCTATTCTTTTTATAAAGATGGCAATTTGTTTTTCACTTTTTGTCAATTAAATTAGCTGTGTCAGCGACTTGGTCATTTTAACCAGTTTGTCAATTAAATTAGTTGTGTCAGCGACTTGGTAATTTTAACCAGTTTGACAATTAAATCAGTTGTTTCAGCGACTTGGTCATTTTAACCAGTTTGTCATTAAAGTAGTTGTGTTAGCGACTTGGTAATTTTAACCAGTTTGTCAATTAAATTAGTTGTTTCAGCGACTTGGTAATTTTAACCAGTTTGTCATTAAAGTAGTTGTGTTAACGACTTGGTAATTTTAACCAGTTTGTAAATTAAATTAGTTGTCAGCGACTTGGTCATTTTAACCAGTTTGTCAGTAAATTAGTTGTGTAAGCGACTTGGTAATTTTAATCAGGAAATACAGGGTGGCAAGGACATCGACGCGCAACCTGTTACCATGGATTCAGTACCTACATGATTCTGAATGTTTTAATTGCTTGTCCAAACATTTTGACCACATAGGTAGGTATTGCACTTTTCTATGAAACAGCAGATTTTTTTTTATAACCGGCGTAAAATCATGTGTTGAATTCATGGTTACAGTTTGCGCGTCGATATAATAATAACATATTTATCGTGTTTAGATATCGATACCCATCCCGTCTGCGGAGTTGCGCTAGCTAATTTAATTTACTTATTCGACTACATGGACAATAAAGAGTTAGCAAATAAACTTACGTATCATCGTCAGCTTTAAGGAACCAGTCTGCGTCTCTCCTGTGATGTTCGTAGACGTACCGGAAGGCTGCCTTCGTCTTTGCCCACAAGAAGTCCCTGCCTTCACCCACTGGTAGCTTTATCGCTGGTAGGGATGAGTCTGGAAGCGAAATAATCATAAATAAAACAATTTTAACAAGAAAATAGAATTTTAAGGGGGAAGCGCCAGGTTGCCCGCGAAATTAAAATTGTCTTACGTTATTTGCAAATTGCAGGCCAGTGTCAGGTTGTATGTTGAACAAAATATGATTCGCGACCGTAACAAGTATGTATTTACAGAATTACAATCATTAAAATCATCAATACAACCTCATCAGTTCATATAATCCTATTGAATGACATAGAGTGGTGTACATGTACACAATCATGGGGCCTACTCCCTAAGCACGAAGTCCGTCGTTTCGGCCGATGTTACAGACGTGTCCTACTCCGTATCACTTACGGACATAAGATTAGTCCGAGGCCCGAACTAAAAATTAATGACAAAACATTTAGACAGTTGTCCTTACTCCCGATGTGTTTTTGCCCTTCCGGAATAATTAATTAATCGGGAGTAGGGTTCACTTCTAAGTATAGAGAGTAGGCTTCCAGATTTTGTTCAACATACAACATACACATGTCAGTAAACACACTGTCACACAAATTATATGTATTGAAACAGTTTGTTATGAAGAAAAAAAGGACCAGAATAGAGAATATGCATTTTTATTCGATAGTTTACATCGTCTTATATTAGTGAAAAATTATTCCACGCCAAAACAGCAATTAAAAATACTTTAAAAATAGCCAACCAATAGGCACCTTAAACGCCGTCCACTGTGGCGCTCTTGGTGTGCCGTCATAGTCTATGATATTGACAACACTCCTTTATAACACATTGACATGTATTGTTGTCATAGACTTTTACGTCACAATTGCTCTGACTAATGGCGACGCATTTCAAATATTTGAATTTCCCACATTGTATTGCACTTAAAAAAATATCTTGCTCAAAAATAAATTATTATCAAAAATATTGATGCGAGGCATAATTCTGAAGTATGACATACAGTGTATTAAAAAATATAATATTTGACCCTTACTCGAATCACACGCTTACTATTATTATATCTTATTATTATTATTATATTATATCCCTTATCGTTCGTCTATATTAAGAGCGTTTATACCTTATGAGTGGCAACGTCGCAATTTAGTGTCATATTTCGTGGTTTTCAATTTTTATCATTTAATCGGAGCTATATTTAAAAAATCTGTTTAATTAACTTTTTAGAATTACGTTTCTAGTTTTACTTTATTGTTTTATAATGTACGACGTATTTTATTTACCAGGTTGATTACTTTTTTTTGTCACTGGCGACAAATTTCAATTAAACCATTTACAGGCACTTTTGAATTGTCGGCCAGTCAGAAATATGAAGCTAATTGCCGCTATTGACATTTTGGAAGAATTCAATGTCTGCCACGCCACCTTT
This sequence comes from Brachylomia viminalis, assembly GCA_937001585.2. NCBI lineage: Eukaryota > Metazoa > Arthropoda > Insecta > Lepidoptera > Noctuidae > Brachylomia > Brachylomia viminalis. The sequence continues at coordinate 5,380,364 of OW443303.2, read as the reverse complement.
GCTAACATTTTATTCTTCCAACTTCGTCTTCTTTGAACAAGTAGGTCGTGTTTGTATAATTAGTTACATAACAGACCTGTGTTTAATTATCATTTTCCATTTAATTTCACTCTTTTTCTTTGAGCCAATACCTGAGGTAATTTCGTAATTTGTTACACAGAATAAGTTTTTAATTGCAAATGTCTTATCAGGTCCTTCCTATGCTACCTTACTTAGATAAGCTATTGTCATGCTATACCTTACGTCATTCAGTAGGTATGGCTTTAGTATCTATAGGTGTATTCATGCCGACAAGCTCTGGTTGTTAACGCTGGTCGGTGCAGGCAGTTATCATATTTTTTTCCAAATCAGCGCGAACCGGCGCCGACTGATCAGATAGGAACTTTTCAGCGCTTATCGGCGACGTTTAGCGATGACTTGGCAGAGGGTATGAAAACTGCCTGCGTCAACCAGGGTTGAAAACCAGCACTTATTTTTTTTTTTTTTTTTTTAAACGTTGCCCCACACTAGGAATTGCTCCTGTATCGTGGGTGCGTTTACAAGCATTTAAACTCACATACACAAACAGCCAGACCCGGAACAACCACTTGCAGGTCATACAAATATTTGTTCCGTGCGGGGATCGAACCCGCGACACGTAACGCAGCAGTCAATCGCTTAACCACTGCGCCAACCGGCGCCAAGAAGCGCTGGAAAATTGGCACAGGTTACCAGCGTTCTACATGGATACACCATGTCAGCCATCATACTTTGTTATGTTATGCATCATCAACTTCGGCCTAGCCGTTTTCCAATCTATCTTTGTATATAAGCATAATAGGTACCAGTATTTTACATGAAGCGACTGCCTACTTGACCCCCACATCCAGTTACTGGGTAACACGACACCCACTGGTAAGACTGGTTGCCAGACTTATGGGCTTTTGAGGACCCGTAACAAATGTCAAAGATCCTCGAATGACATCCGGGACCAAGATCTTAAAGTGCTTTCCGAGGCACGCAGAGGTCTCGATATGAACAGATTGTCACCCACCCTCGGGCCGACCTCGGCAAGCGTAGCCTAACTTGATCGATCGACCCGTGCTGGTATTACTTAGCCACGAGCCCCTCTAGTATGTTATGTATGTAAAAAATGTTAAATTTGAAGAAATCACAAATACCCACGTACCTTCTTCACTGCTCATAAACAGCAGTTTATTGCACCTCTTCCCCCACGTAGCCTTCACATGTTTAGCTTTGGCCTCATGGTTCTTGGGTTGTGTCATGACCCAACATAACACCCTGACTTTTTTGAACAGTTCGTCAGCCACCGTTCTGTCCTCATCTCTATGTGCCGGTTCATCGTGACTGTGTTCACCGATCCCTACAATTGGGTACTTGTCCAAATCCCTTATCGATTCCCTGAAATTTTAAAGGGAAAATTGATGTATGTTTTTAAACTTGAATCTGCGTTCGTGCAGCGGTTTGTATAAAAGCTTGGATTTTTAAAAACATTTCTTTAGATGTATTTTACAATGATATTTTTACAAATAGGGTTCGATTGTCTAATAAAGGTCTTTCTTTGACTTTTTTGACTATTTAAGAGAACTAAAATATCGAATGGAGCGTTAAAAATAATTAATTGAACTCAATGAAAGAGAAAACGGAAAATATTAATTCCCCAACCAGTCATTTGAATCAGTGCCTTTGTTATTATGTAAAGTACCAACTGATCTAATCAACTTCTGAGAACACTGTTTACCTGATTAGTTTATAACTAATGATAACACATTGCAGTATCTTCATAGGTATCTATCGGGGTTTTTGTGAATCACTCGAATCCGGTAATTTAATCTTTTGCATGACATAACTTAACAAAATCATAATAACAATACGGACAATATCAAAAGAATTATATTCAGTTTTTTTTTTCAGTTCAGCAAAATATTACAACTTTTTGATGGAGTATAAATGTACCTATCTTTTTTTCTTTTTTTTTTGTAACGTTGCCCCACACTAGGAATTTCTCCTGTATCGTGGGTGCGTTTACAAACATTTAAACTCACATACACAAACAGCCATACCCGGAACAACTACTTGCAGGTCATACAAATATTTGATCCGTGCGGGGATCGAACCCGCGACACGTAACGCAGCAGTCAATCGCTTAACCACTGCGCCAACCGTGTCGTCAAAAACCGTGTTGTCTTTAGTCTAAGTATTTTGTATAGTTTATTAGAGTATAAGTAGTATATAAGTTGGGTTTTATACCCCCGTGTAATATTGTAAATATTCGTATGCCACTTTAAGCGGCGGATGTGTCCTGTCTTCCTGAACATAATTAGACTAACCAACTTTGTACCTACCATATCCGACGAATTGTCTTAGTTCGATTATTACATTTTTAAAGACTAGATATATCTATCACCATCTATAATTCCATACTAATAATAGAAATGCGAAAGTAACTCAGTCGGTATGTGTGTTACTTTTTCACGCCCTAACGGCAGATCGGATTTGGATGCCCTTAGGACATTGGGTACTTTTAATCCCGGAAGTACATTCTCATAGAATAACCTCCGACCTCCAAGCGGGCGAAGCTCCAATCAAAAGCTTGTTTAATATAAAATAATTATTGCTTTTTATTTTCTTTTATGCATTAAAATAAGATCGTCAATGTTGGACGAGTCTACGTGGTAAGTAGAAACATACCTACTAAATGAGAAACGTATTTATTTTGATGTCACTTCCGTTTAAGCTCAACTGCTCAAGTGAGCCACAAACAATATGACATCATGTGACTGCACTATCGAATTTAACGAGAATTGCTCAAAGCATGAAATAAAGCATTGTACTGTGGGCAATACAAATATTTTACAAAGATTACTATTTTATATTAATTTATCGCTATAACAGAAAGAGCAAATGATACCCTGAGGGGGTGTACCTACTAAAATTTGAAAACAGCATGAGACCAACTCAAGTTAGGAGAAAAATAAATGCCTATTGTACATAGGTACATACATGCGTACATAGGTACGCAAAAAGTTGGTCAGATCCGGTCAGGATCTTACCTCTTTTTAGTGGTTCGCCCATTAACGCCATTACCTTAATTACCCCTTAAAACCATATTTCACCCTATATGTTCTTTTTTGTATTTTTTTTAAACACTCCATTCGATATGTAAAAATAAATTACACCATATAATAGAAATAAAAATACATAAGTAGGTATCATTTATGAATAAATGATTCAGCAAGCGCCCGAATGCGGCCTAGCCATTCAATAAGCATGAAAATGATAAACGAACACTTAAAATACTAGTTACCTACTACTATGTGCTAGAAAAAACTAGATAAAACATAAAATTATCTAAGTTGGCATACAAACAAGATACTCATAAGGCGAAAAAAAAACCCTGAAACTTACATAAAACAAACTACCTATGTATTATCGAGGAAGTTCATATCTATGCACCTTTAGGACTATTTTTCCCTGTAGCGCTCGGGCGCTAACAGTAACTAACGTAAAACAGATGCGGTCATCGTGTTCACGGGATTTTGTTCTAAAACTGCTTAGATATGAACTTCCTCGATAGTACATTTAAGCAAAATCTTATAAAATAAATAAAACCAATAGTTTTGACTAAAACCGGGTGAATTATCTTTAAGTACATACAAATAAATAAAATTGAAGTGTCTGTTTGTAATGTCAACATAACAGCTTTTAACTAAATCCATATGAAGGTATATACGGTACTTATAACAAAAAACTATTTTAAATGTTTTTATCTGCCTGTCTGTCTGTTTGTTCCAGCTAATCTCCGAAACGGCTGGACCGATTTTAACAGGACTTTCACTGGCAGATAGGTAATGTTATAAAGAGTAACAAAGGCTACTTCTTGTCCTTGTTGAACGTTCCCGTGGGATAATTTCCGACATCCACGCGGGCGATGCCGCGGGCAGCAGCTAGTTTTAGCATACATTTTATTGGTTGAAAATTATAGCAGTCTTAACTTAGTCACAACTTAACTAAGTCATAACTTAACTAAATCATAACTTAGTCACAACTTAACTAAGTCATAACTTAACTAAATTATAACTTAACTAAATCATAACTTGGTCACAACTTAACTAAGTCATAACTTAGTTATGACTAACCGGGTGACTTATTGAATTTGTTCCGTATGGACAAATCTGACAAAATTAGAGATAGGGAAAGTTCTAAAGAAGCATGTCGCTGATTTTAGACTCAAGAAAAACTGCATTCAGAATTATTAATACACTGCGAAATTGATAATAAAACCGAATTTGTCGCGGTCAAATTCAATGCTTTTTAGACAGTGAAGATAATGTATGTACCTACGTACTAAATGTAAAAAAAAAACATTTTAAGAGGGAAGCGCCAGGTTGCCCGCGAAATTTAAATTTTCTGAAGTTTTTTTTTGCAATTTGCAAAAAGTCAAAATCAGTGTCAGGTTGTATGTTGAAGAAAATATGATTCGCGACCGTAACAAACATGTATTTACATATTTGTACTCATTAAAATTATCAATACAACCCTCTAAGTTCATAATTATAATCCAATTGAATGATAATTTCATAAAATATCAATCAATAACAAATAGGTAATTAGGCCACCGTTGTAAGTCGACAAATGAATTGTTGCCCGTCCGATTATGACCAGATAACCTTAAGACTGTTGGTGGTGATGGGCACCGTGGAAGGGAAAGGTCCTCACGGCCGATCACCCAACCGCTAGTTGGACCAAGCAACCGCCCTCACTGGACTTTGTTACGACCGCCTTGAGGGAAGACGAGAACTGAAGGAAGTGGAAGAACATGACTTAAAGCCACGTAGGCCTTTCAGGGACACGACCTTCAGTAATGAAGTACGCAACCAAGAAAAGTCGAAAAAATGGCGCGGTGTAGTGCATGTGATCTACATAGGTGAAAAAATAATTATCAAGTACGATCAGAAATTATTTTAATTGAAGATTAAAGATAAAAACTTTAAAAATAGTCTGTGATTGAATACTTATTTGATAAAATTTAATAACATTATAATTGACAAAATATTATCATTAACGATTATAAATATCTAAATAACATCAAAGATTTATTGGGAATCAAAGTACTGATTGGTAAATAATTTTATTTAAATAAAAATATTATGATGTTCACTACATTAAACCGGGTGAATTTTCCAAGCGGTCGTTGATGGTCAAATCGGAAACTATAAATTGCGAAAATACTCAAAGGAGTATATTATTATAATAGAGTTTATTATTATGTATAAGTACTTTAACCTAATAGAGGCCATAGATGATTTATCCTTATCGCAAATTACGTAACAACAATCACATAAATCAGAAGATTTTTAAAAATCTTCAGAGATATGTGCTCAGAAGATTTTTGGGCATCAATAACTGTTTTGCTCGGGCGTTCCAATTTCACCGGTGACGTACTAAATCAATAACACTTTTTATAACATGTACATATCTTATCATATCATGACATATATAGTTCAGATTGTATACCTATGCAACTGCATCCAAATCCTTCACTTTAGTTGATTCACACATCATAATCAGCCTATACTGTTCCCACTGCTGGGACACAGGCCTCCTCTCTATGAGAGGGAGTGGGCCGTAATCCACCACGCGGGCCCAGTGCGGGTTGGTAGATGTCAAGTCTTCGAACTTTAGGTTCTAGGACATGCTGGTTTCCTCTCGATGTTTTCCTTCACCGTTTTGAGAGCAGTGGTGATGAAATAATTTACACAAAGTAAAGCGCCTGTCTGGGTTCAAACCTACGACCTACAACTCGTCAGTCGCAGAGTCGCAGCTATTTCCACTGGGCCACTACTGCTCTCTTTAGTTAATTTAGCCGAAAAAAAAAAAATAGGAGGTTATGATTTACGACGCGGTTTTTTAATGAAACTGGATCTATATTAACATTCAATTAGACGTTTTCTTGACGTGTTTTTCTAGTCCTGCTTCTGACGTTAACGAAAAAGCGTTTCTAGTTTGCGTATAAGTAACACTAGAAAAATACCAAACCCTTTTCTTGAAGCCAGGTGTTCATCTGGACATGGAAGCTGATAGTAAGCACTTGAGTATGAGTAGTGCGGACATGCCCTACTCATACTCAAGTGGCCAGTGAACATCAACATTCCAAGGTTAACCCTTCTACTTAGCGTGTCGATAGCAATCTACAGTACCTATATTTGTATATACACATATATACACAGCTGACTATATACAGTTAGCCCAGAATTTGGCTACGAGCAAGGTTAACTTATTCACGCATTATTATAATTATGACATTATTAAAATTAACTTATAACTTTGATAACTGGTTTGATGGAAGTTCAGTTCGCTTGATTCTTGACGCAAATATAATAATTTGTTTATGGCTTATTTGTATTTTCTACATCTATTGGAGGATAATAATTTGTTATTTTTGTAAATGGCGCGAAACGCCACAAACCTATGGAGAAATTACCAGTTATCATAAAGCACGATAAAATAATTAAAAACCCTCTTTGTAGTAAAACGGCAACAAAATTAAATGAACGTATCAATTAAACTAAGTTCCTTTATAGACTAAACAATATCCTTATTAACATGTTTACAAAAATATTACAAGAATTAATATTATGAACATCATGTTCACTCCTGCCCACATCCCAAGCGAAACATGTATTTTTTTCCATACGTATCTATCGTCATCTCATCACATCATCATATCGTCGATCATCCTATAGTCATCTCATCATATCGTCATCTCGGTGCTCACCCCCTTTCTAGCCATATCATCTTTCACACAGTCCATCTATCGTTTCTTTGGTCTTCCCAAGAATGTATAATGCATTTTTTATTTTATTTATGAACCTAGGTGTGACTGTGAGCATTCTAACATTTATAACGTAGGCCTGGTACTCTCATTGAATTGTGTTCCCATCATTCAGATTTAAAAACAATGCCATAACAATAGCGTACCTACTTCATACCACAATCAGTAATACAAATAATTGTACCGACGATAATCAATATTTATTTTATAATAAATATTATCTTAGGGCAGAATAATTGAGCCATTCTACGTAAGGATACCTATCCTTGAATAACAGGCCTAGGGTCATGGTCGAAAAATGTTTACGTGGTGAAAGAGGTATTGCCGCCCTCCGCCGCCTTCTTTGGGTGTTTGTTACCTCCTCGCAAAATCTCACACTCTTACTTCCAGACTATCCTCAAATCAATGGCCGGGCGCGTAGGAGATTGAGAGTTGACATTTCAAATAACAAAATAGAGAAACATTATGTTGTTCACTATTTAATAAAGGAGTTTTTATGAGCTGAATGGTCTAGATTTTTCAAAACAACATTTAATTACAGCAGAGGTTACATATCAAAATATATTAATTGATAAAACAATTCCAAAGTGATGATTAATATTTGGTACAATTAATAAATTAATTAATACATCACACATGAGTGAAGTACTTGTTTTTTCTGCTGAAAATGTATTATACGTGAAGAATATTTAAGTAAACGTACATATTTGAAGAAATAAAAAATAGTTGAGAATAATTATTATTATGTATGAAATGGGACTACTGATAAAAGGGACCTTTTAATATCATCTTAGCACTTCATTTTGAAGAGTGTTATTATGAACCTACCTACTATCTAACGGCACCTTTAGCTTATTTGATATTCATTTATTAATTATCAATACCTACAATATAGTTAATAAAATTATTGTTACAACTTTTATATTATCTTATTAACACATTTTAAATTAGCACAACAAAAAAATGCTTACAAAAAAATGCATTATTTACAAAATTCAATTTCAATAATTAGCTCACATACATGCCATGCAAATGCATGCAACAAGAAAAAAGAAAGAAAAGGTGTCATGCGACATGCAAAATTCTAGATAGAGTTACCTGTAGTTATGCCAAGCAGTGTCTCGTGAGAATCCAGTCGATGTTAATAGAATGTATGCAAAACTAAATCCAGCGGAAATCCCAATCACCAGCGTTAAAAAGAAACGTCGACCCATCACCCGACCTTCTGCCTGCAGCATATTATACATTGCTTAAGGATACACGCTCAACTAAATTTTTTATATATTTTTTTATCGTAGACTGCTCGCGGAACGTGTCTACACGACGAGTCGTCGAAGCGGCGTTACACTACTTGTACTTTACAGCAATTAGACTTGTCAATACGTTTACATACAATTTATTTCAACAGCGATCAGTAAGTCATAAAGTGTTTGTAAATACGTAAGGTTCGCACCGCACGGGTTCTGTTCACAATAAATGACAACTGTTAGGGGACGCACTATTTGGTTAAACACTAACACAAAACTACGTCACAATATTTTTATGTGCTCTTCTCACAAAGTTTTTTTTTATTAATATCTGTATAAAATTATATTATCGAAGTAGTGATTTCTTTATTTATTTTTTAAGCAAATGCGGTTTGTGTGCATCTCAGTTTGTGCATTCAATAACATGCACAAATAAAATGGTATTGGATTTAGTCGTATTTTTTAAATTTATTAGTTATTATTGGTATTGGTTAGGCGGTTAATATATTATTATTATTGGTCCGATATTTAGTAAAGTTTTAGTAGTTTTTTTTGTTGTTGTAAATAAGATGCCTTAAAATTATAAGAAGGTATACAACCGCACCGTACCATTTAAAGGCGATGAAAGCTTAACTTTAGCTTTAACTTAGCCCATACATTTTCGTACGAGTGGACTATCGTCGTTCCAAGTATTATGTGACGTGGCAGTTGTTCAACGTGTTATCAAAATAACAGTCTGTCGACCAACCGATAGCATGATATCCGATAATAAGGTTATATGGATAACCGAACCAATCAGAGATTGAGTTTTTCTTATACATAAAAATATATGAATTCCTGCTCCATGATATAATAATATACTGTTTGTCAACTGTAGGGAACACAAAGATGCGGTGGCGATCTCTCGCGTCCGGCCTTGGTCCAGGCCATGGTACGGAGCGAGAGGGCTTGGGAAGCCGTCACCTCCTTCTGCGAAGCAGTAATGTTCGCGAAGGAGTAGGCGGAACGCGTGAGGGAGAGGCAAAATTCGCGCCCTCACGCCCCTAGCCGCAGCAGGAGACGCCCTGGGCGTCGGGAATCGCAGGCCGATTCCCGGCCACCGTAGGCGCGGGCTTGCGAGCGGCGAGCAATGGGCAGCTCGCCGTTCGATAAGGACCAGGCCCGGGTCGACGGCGCGTTGTGTTCCACGCGCGCCTAAAAGAGATGTCAGCACCAATGAAGGGGTCCGCTAGGGCCGATGCCTGCCAGGGTTGCGGGAAAGTCCGAGAGGGATACCGTGGCCCCTGGCACAGGCAACTGAAGGAACACGGGTGGGTTTTAGTCAGTAAGAGTCTGACACGCCCTCCCGCTCTGCCCCGAGCGGGAGAAGTTATTTGATGATTTCACACCCTCAAAAAAAAAAAAAAAAAAGGGAACACAAAGACGACGTGGATTCGTTATCAATTTAACACCTACAATAAGACATCATTGTCTATTATGCTTTGACCAACATGATGCACCCAGTTAAATATTTTATTGAACAATGATACCAATTTGGTTCTATTGATGACCTAGTTTCACAGTCAATAAGCACTAGGCGAAAACAATTTAAATAAACACCGAATAACATCGTACTGATGTTATGAATGAGATTTTAGTTGAATTATTTTATCGTTTTAGTTGATGTTTTACTTAGTTGAAATAAATTTGAAAAGCAGCATTTTTTTTTAAACTTACTACTACAAACAAACGACAAATTGAAAAAAGAACATGATGTTCTTTATTCAATTTGTCGTTTGTTTAATCAAGTGAAAAAAAAAACGCTGCAGATATTATGAAAAATATACCTTTAGATAAATTCTTCTTTTTTTATTTTAAAATTTTCACATTTCCTTTTAAAAGGTTACCGATGACTGAAAAGCACGCAACAGGATTTTATTAATATTATTTGTTGGGAAAAAAAAGTATTTAAAAAACAAACTTCAACGACTCGTAACGTAGACACTTACTAAATAAGCATACGTAGAACGCATATTTAAAAAAAAAAAAAAACTGCCGGTGGTGTGTTCATCTATCACCTACACGTCAAAAAATGTAACTGGTATCCCAGATTCGACATTCACATCACAAGGCACGTACTTGTCCTAATGTTTATTTGTTTATCATCTGCGATAATTTGTTTCTTATACCGGTGGAATCATGTTGTCGTATTCGCATACCTGGGGTACAGTTACAGTAATTATTTTACGTTGTTGAGAGCGTCATCCTGCTGCGCCAAAAAATGCGAAAGTTTGGATGTTTGTTTGTTACACTATCGCTCAGTTGTGGCTCGCCAAATTCAAATTTTCTTTGGTTCTTTGCATATCGCAGCTCTGTTTTACGTCATATATGTTGATCAAAATGAGATTCGCTAATGGAATATTTTATTTACTGAAAAATAATTATCAAAAGAAAATTTTAATTTGGGCGGTTACACATTAAAGGCTGATGGGATTAAAATGGAATCTGGCACAAAGGTAGGTAGACTATAATTTGGATTAAAATATAGTTTTTTTTTTTATTTGGGTATATGTAGAAGTTACTCTAGGATGAAACCGCGAACAAAAGGTAGTTCATAGTATTTTTTGTTTAACTATCGCGTCGTTAAACTGTAGTCTTTTGATAAACTTTAACAACCTTAAGGCAAGGTGTTTTTTCAGTTGCCTTTTTTCGTGGACCATGTCTAAACATATTATCTTAATTGTCACTAAACGAACCAACGAAATTTTTGAATGACTGAAACGGACAGTCTGCCATCTTGCGCCAACACAACAACGCCACATAGACAAGTTTTCCTGTGACTACATTTATGTAGTCACAGGAAAACTTGTCTATGCACCACCTTTTTTTTTTTTTTTTTTGTGGGTGGGAAATCATCAAATAACTTCTCCCGCTCTGGGCAGAGCAGGAGGGCGTGTCAGACTCTTACTGACTAAAACCCACCCGTGTTCCTTCAGTTGCCTGTGCCAGGGGCCACGGTAACCCTCTTGGACTTTTCCGCAACCCTAGCAGGCATCGGTCCTAGCAAACCCCGTCATTGGTGCTGACATCTCTTTGAGGCGCGCGTGGAACACAACGCGCCGCGACCCGGGCCTGGTCCTTATCGAACGGCGAGCTGCCCATTGCTCGCCGTTCGCAAGCCCGCGCCTACGGTGGCCGGGAATCGGCCTGCGATTCCCGAACCCCCAGGGCGTCTCCTGCGGCGGCTAGGGGCGTGAGGGCGCAAACTTTGCCTCTCCCTCACGCGTTCCGCCTCCTCCTTCGCGAACATTACTGCTTCGCAGAAGGAGGTGACGGCTTCCCAAGCCCTCTCGCTCCTTACCATGGCCTGGACCAAGGCCGGACGCGAGAGATCGCCACCGCCAATCGCCTCCACGAGGACACGGCGGTGCTCCGCCCAAGCCGGGCAGACCTCCACCGTATGCTCCACCGTGTCCTCCGGGCGATCCACACAATGGTGACACCCGGGCGTTTCCTCCCGCCTTATCCGGAACGTCTATGCACCACCTGAGCGCCTTTTTCAAAAAACTGAAATGTAATGAAGATAAGGCTGAGGAAAACCGTTGAATAATATTATGGGCACTGGGCAGACCCATTTAATACCGCGTCTCGATTTATTATAATTTTCAGGCGGCAATTATTTTTGAGGAGAGAATGTTGGCTCGAAAACCGAAACCCAAAACTTGTGGTAGGTAAATAAAAGAAATCCATCTGTTCAACAAGTTTTTGAGTGTAGGTTTGCAAGATGACGTGGCAAACTGAATGAATAAACCGTATTTTTTTATTATTATTACCGCAATTGTTAGGTTGCTTTAATATTAATAGTACGTACAACATGATTCCTTAATGTTTCCCTATCTGAATGAAATATACATACAACATTTTTATTATTTGCTTCGAGTTCAATATATCCTGCAGTCATCATGGCTTTTGTAAGTAAAACTGCCAATTCAAATTAAAAACCGGTCTCAATCAATTGAAGACATTTGTTTTATGCGTAATAAAATACTTTATACTTGCATGACTTTACTATTAGTTTTTGATTATACTGAATCTTTAAAATAAAATTAGCCTTTTCCTAACTATATTGGGGTCAGCTTCCAGCCTTACCGATCGCAGCTGAATACCAGTATTGTACTTGTAAAAAGAAACAACTGTCTATCTGACCTCCACAACCCAGTTGCTAGTTAACACGATACACCCTGGTAAGACTAGTTGTCAGACTTTTGGGCTACTGACTACCCGTAACGAATACCTAATATCTACGACTAAAAGCCGGTACTAACGTCATAAGATGCTTTCCGAGGCACGGAGGGGTCTCGATATGTAATGCATGGTCACCAATCCACGAACTAACCGCGGTAAGCATAGCTTAGCCTTCAAAAGTGCCTACTTGAAATAAATGCTCTTTGACTTGACTTGAGTTGGCTATTTATATTTAGGCTCGAATCCCTCTGAATCTATACAATTATAAGTAAAACAATGCTCACTTGAAAATATAGCTAAAGGACTTCTATATTTTTAGAGCAGCTTAAGTATGATTTCATACTGCCCATAAAACCTTATCGTATGACCAATTAAGTAAAATTCTGTGATAAGGACCTTTGCGGACAATTTTACATACATTTTGTACTTTTATTTACATACTTACACACATTATGCCTGTCTATAAGGTATGTTTAATTATAATTAAAGTCATAACATTTCAACAGACCTGAGAATCGAAAGCAGGACCCTTCAATTGAAAAAAGTACTTACCTATAAAATAATAAAAACAGTAGACAAACTTTAAAGGTGATATTCACAGACTTCCTAAATAATTATTGTGTCTTTAGAGATCTCTTTATTTAAACAAATAGTAATTATAAATATTTTTCTTATTGTTATTAAATAAACTTGATAGGACAACTTACTAGTTAACACTTGTTGAATGAACTAATTTTAGCAGGAAGTGTTAACGCATAATTATATTTCAACATAAAAACGTATTATGACATCCTTTTGATAAAAACGTTATTCTGCATAATTACAGATTATGTATAACACACACATTGTACTCTTGTATGTCGGTGCTATTTAATAAAGATTGTTTAAAATTATGTTCAAAATACTGCAATAATTTGTGGGCCATTGTAAAAGTGGTCATAAGTTGACAGGAAACACAATGAAAGTTGTGCCAAATTTGAATGATTGAATGATGAAAGAATATTTCAAGAATATACAGGGTAACTCGTTTAGAGAGGTCCAACATTCTTTTCTTCCCTTTATTTGCTTTCACAAACACCCACATGTTTAAGGGAACTATATTTTCTATCACCAAAATTTATATTTGTCATCAAGTTGTATCACCTAATAAATAGATCTATTCGCCACGAAATATTTTCGTTATCAGATAAACAAAAATTGTTCCCAGGTTGATATCTCAGGATTTTAGGTGATTTATTGTGGAACTGATTTTGCATTGTTTGGTGACTACATTTTGGTGACAGATCTACTATTTGGAGGACAAACCCTATTATTTAAGAAACACAAAACTAATTAAATTGGTAATAGCTTAAATGATACCCGAGACAAATTACCAGGAGAAACTGGATGCAATCTGGACTTTAGGGCACCCCGACTCGGACAGGTTAGGTTAGAAGGAGATGGCGGGGTCGAGAGACCCCGCCATCCCCTTCGTGGTTATTTTTTTATAAACCACCCAGAAGTAGGAGCCCCGCGAAGCGGGGCTCCTTCGACCAAGCCCTACCGTCGACATATTATTATGTATATCAATCGATCCGTGGTGAATAAGAAAACTACTACTATTGGTGATCTCTTTAAATTAGTTTGCTTAAATACTTATTAGGACACACCTATTATAATACATACAAAAACATTTATTTGGTACTAGACCTTATATCTCAGGATTTTAGGTGATTTATTGTGGAACTGATTTTGCATTGTTTGGTGACTACATTTTGGTGACAGATCTACTATTTGGAGGACAAACCCTATTATTTAAGAAACACAAAACTAATTAAATTGGTAATAGCTTAAATGATACCCCATGTATATTCAGCGATATAATTTATGGTTAAGAGCCCCTATCAGTTTAACGGTAAAAACAAAAAATTCTAATTTTTTCAGCGCAAGTTTCTCAATAACCTTAAGATATCTGTATATTATGTTTTAATGCACAATTATTCAACATCTATTTATCTAGTAAGTGTACGAATTTATACTCTATACTTACTCCATTTATATTAGCATTAGACAGAAGTAAAAAAAGGTTATTTTTCATGCACACTTTGTAAAAAAAAGTACAATAAACGTGTTATAGTTACGATTGTCGCCAAATTTATTAAAATCTATTTAAATACCAGCTGTCACACATAATTGTAATCATTTTAACCATTTATTTAATGAAATTAAGTGGCTTTCATTTAGATATATTATTTCATTCCAATTTAAAATAACAGTGTCAATGCTAAAAACCTTAGCGAAGCAGGGGCGGACAATACCGGGAACATTTTTCGTTGCACTATAATTCTGCCAAATCTAAAATGATACGGTCAAATGGGGTTACTTTGATACTACGGGGTTACTTTGATAACAACTTTAGGCTTATGAAAAACTTAATTTTATAATATCTACAACACCAGTTAAAAAATAAATTATCAGTACTTGGCACTACTGATAGTTTCTTTGTATTATAGCGTTGTAGTTATTATAAAATTAAGTTTTTCATAAGCCTAAAGTTGTTATCAAAGTAACCCCGTAGTATCAAAGTAACCCCATTTGACGGTACCTAATCTCTTTATGAGCTGTGTCAGCCGGGTGTTCCTAATTATACCGGTTTATGTCGTCGGTGAAATTGACGTAAGTAATCCTTGATTGATTGACGTCATTCACTTGTGGATACTTGTGAATGCTAAGCTTTGTTTTTTGTTATTGCCGATTTTTTGTGATTTAGTTGTTATTGTTTTGTTATCGTTATTAGTGTTGTTATTGGGTTGTTTGTACAAAACGTTACGTTTTGTTGAGGTAATGGCTATTGATCGCGGTGCGGGCCCAAGTGGCTTACAACATACAAGTTTTGAGGCTGACCAAAGCCAAAGCGAAAAAAACGTAGCCCAAAAATGGACCCCAAGACATAATAATATCTCTAAAGAAAAAGAGAACGAAACAAACTTCACGGAAAAAACAAACTTCTGTAGAAAATCAATCTGTAATAATTTTTTTTAAACAATTTATATGTGTCCTAGTTTGCAGGTACCCATCGTTATAAGATTGAGATGATGAAGAAAACCGCAGGAATTGCCGGTAAGGATGATTCATAAAATTATTACTAGAAAAATATTTGAAACTAACATGCATTGTGATTAAATCTAAACTTATATTTTGTTGACTGTCCTCACTATTAACAAATAAACACCCCATTATCATTGACTAAGGAGTAATATTATTGTATTACAAACCAACACATACAAAACGAACTATTAAAGTTATAAATGTTGTTGCTACTATATTATAGTATATGTATAGGACCGATTTCCAGCAGTGAAATTATATAGGGAGTACAGATTAATTGGCTTGTATTAATTTTATTTCACAGGATCAACTGAAGGGTTTTTAGCGGACGTTGCATTCATATTTTCATGGTGCAAAGAAAGGTGATGGAGTTTACCACTCCGAAATGGATGCCATTAACTTTGAATAGTGGTTCAAGTAAATTTTAACCAAAATTGAGCGTGGCGTTGTAATTGTTATCGACAATGCGCCATACCACTCAAGGAAACTGGAGAAACTGCCAACTACAGCCACACTAATGGTATACAGGAGTAGTTAAAAAGCAAAAATATTCCTTTTGAGAAAAAATACCTCAGGGCAACTTTATTTCTGGAGGCAAAAGTCCTCGCGCACGTTTGGGAGTGGCGCGAGGAGGCGAAACTCCGGGGCGTAGCTCCGCTGTCGCGAGAAATCACGGTACAGCGGACAGAGCTCCGGCGGTATCTCAGGGCGTCATGGAGAGTGCGATTGTCGCAACCCAGCGCTGGGCACGCCACAATTGCGGCGATAAGTCCCCTCTTTGAGGAGTGGCTAGAGAGGCGCCACGGCGTCGTCACCTTCCGCCTGACGCAGGTCCTCACCGGACACGGTTGTTTTGGGAGGTTCCTGTTCCGGATAAGGCGGGAGGAAACGCCCGGGTGTCACCATTGTGTGGATCGCCCGGAGGACACGGTGGAGCATACGGTGGAGGTCTGCCCGGCTTGGGCGGAACACCGCCGTGTCCTCGTGGAGGCGATTGGCGGTGGCGATGTCTCGCGTCCGGCCTTGGTCCAGGCCATGGTACGTAGCGAAAGGTCTTGGGAAGCCGTCACCTCCTTCTGCGAAGCAGTAATGTTCGCGAAGGAGGAGGCGGAACGCGTGAGGGAGGCAAAATTTGCGCCCTCACGCCCCTAGCCGCCGCAGGAGACGCCCTGGGCGTCGGGAATCGCAGGCCGATTCCCGGCCACCGTAGGCGTGGGCTTGTGAACGGCGAGCAATGGGCAGCTCGCCGTTCGATAAGGACCAGGCCCGGGTCGACGGCGCGTTGTGTTCCACGCGCGCCTCAAAGAGATGTCAGCACCAATGAAGGGGTTTGCTTGGACCGATGCCTGCTAGGGTTGCGGAAAAGTCCGAGAGGTATACCGTGGCCCCTGGCACAGGTAACTGAAGGAACACGGGTGGGTTTTAGTCAGTAAGAGTCTGACACGCCCTCCTGCTCTGCCCAGAGCGGGAGAAATTATTTGATGATTTCCCACTCACAAAAAAAAAGGGCAACTTTATTAGAAAACGTAAAAAAATAAACATTTATACCAAAAGTTTGTTGTATATGAGATGGCTAGAGAAAGGTATTTAAAAAAATACCCATTTATCAAAGTAACGTTAAAACATTTTATTTTAAAGTTAAGTTAAAACTTCGGCCGGCCTTCCTGTGAGCATCGATGGTGTGAATAACCCGAAAGAGATTGCGAATCTTTTTATGAATCACTTTTCGGTGAAGTCTCCGATGGGTACAGCATCGGGGGTCGGGGGTGCTCAATGCTGAAGTAAACAGTCAGTCACAAGTGGGGTGGGGAGTGGGGTGGGGGGGAGTGGGGTGGGGAGGCGAGGGATGTAACTAAAGCCATAAAGCTTATTTCGAGAGGTAAGTCCCCGGGTCATGATGGGCTTAGCATTAAGCACCTTCAACACGCCGGACCACATATCGCTAGGGTCTTGGCTATGTTCTACTCGCTGTGCGTGAGCCATTCCTACCTGCCAGACGACTTTATGAAAACTGTGGTAGTGCCTGTAGTGAAGAATAAAACTGGTGACCTTACCGATAAGAGTAACTACAGGCCAATCTCTCTTGCCACTGTGACTGCTAAAGTGTTTGACGGTTTGCTTAACGCACAGTTAAATGAGTCGGTAACACTGCACGATAACCAATTCGGGTTTCGCCCCCGGTTGTCCACTGAAAGTGCTATACTGTGCCTTAAGCGTACCGTCAAATACTACACGGACCGTAAAACGCCCGTGTACGCGTGCTTCCTTGATTTGTCCAAAGCCTTCGACCTGGTAGCATATGACCTGCTGTGGGACAAGCTGAGAAGCATAGGTTTGCCACTGGAACTGATCAGAATGTTCCAGTACTGGTATATGCACCAGTCCAATTGTGTTAGGTGGGCGGGGGCAATGTCGGATGCGTATCAGCTTGAATGCGGAGTTAGGCAGGGTGGATTAACATCTCCAACCCTGTTTAATTTGTATGTGAATGGGCTGATCGTGGCGCTCAGCAGCCAGCATGTCGGCTGTCACATTGACGGCACATGTGTGAATAATCTAAGTTATGCTGACGACATGGTGCTGATGAGCGCCTCGGTCTGCGGCTTGAGGAAGCTGTATATGCGAGGAGTATGCTTGTGGTCACGGTTTATTGTATAATGTAAAAAAGAGCCAGTATATGGTTTTTGAGACCGCCAGTGCAAGGTGTCCGGTAAGCGTACCTCCGGTCAGGCTCAATGGAGTTCCTTTAGAAAGGGTTGACCAGTTCACATACTTGGGACACATTTTGACTGTTGACCTCAAGGATCACGCTGATATGGAACGGGAGCGGAGGGCGTTGTCTGTTAGAGCTAACATGATCGCCCGCAGATTTACTCGGTGCTCTAAGGAGGTTAAGGCTACGCTCTTCAGAGCGTACTGTACATCTCTGTACTCATGCAGTCTGTGGGCTCATTACTCTAATAGAACTTACAGCGCCATCCGCGTCCAGTACAATAATGCGTTCAGAGCGTTGATGGGGCTACCTCGATACTGCAGCGCCTCGGGTATGTTCGCAGAGGCGCGCATCGACTGCTTCCACGCGATAATGCGAAAGCGCGCCGCGTCTTTGGTGCGTAGGGTACGGGTTAGCTCCAACATCGTTCTGGCGATGATTGCAGGAAGACTGGACTGCCCCTTCATCCGACATTGTTCCAGCAGACATGTTGCTGTACCAGTGTCGGAGAGGAGGTATTGATTTGATTTTATTTGCTGATTTTGTATTTTATTTATTTTTAATGACTTCGTTTAATTTATATTGATTTTGTTTGTTTAATTTGGTTGATTATTTTTGTTTCTATTTATTTTGCGATTTTATTTTATTTCCATATATTGATTTAATGATTAACAATTGATTTAATTTAATTTTATTTTATGTGATGTTAATTTAATTTAATTGTATTTGATTTTACTAATCTTGTTTTATGTATTTTATTGTGTATGGCAATGGGTGTAACCTACCTGAAATAAATGATTTTATTATTATTATTATTAAAACCATTTTAATTACATAAAAGGGTTTTAACTTAACTTTAAAATAAAATGTTTTGCACTCCTGCTTCTACGAGCCTCTTATTTCTTAATGCTATTATAAATGGAGTATAGTAAGTAAAAAATATTGAGTACTGATAATAGCGGTTACGGACCAAGATTATTTTGTTCCCGCTTTACCGTACGACAACGCACACTACGATTGTCAGCTATAGCTCGAACGCACACAGACACACTGCGCTCCGATAGTTACCTAAACTAGTAGCGCGCCGAAATTGTTAGGGGGTTTAGCTTTCTACTAAATACTGGAAACGGTGTGTGATAGGGAGCTGGGGGACGGCGCTCCGAAAACCATACCTCTACACGGTAACCAACACGCATACAGCTAGGTAAGTCGACAGAATCCGCTCTTCATCTAGTAGTCAGCCAGATAGAGGAAGCGATTCATCAGAAAAGCACCTGCCTGGGCACTTTCATAGACATCGAAGGAGCCTTCAACAAAACCAACTTCTCCAGCATCAGCTGCGCCCTCTCCAGACATGGAGCAGAACTACGAATGGTACTAATGGACTGGATTACAAACATGTTAAGCAAACGAGTGGTTCGCCTTGAGGATGAGCAGCAGTTGGCCATGACAGCCAGAGGTTGCCCCCAGCCATCCAGTTCTATGGAATCTTGTGATTAATGACCTCATCACCAAACTCAACGCCAACCGCTATTACACAATAGGTTATGCAGATGACCTCGCAATCCTTGTTTCGGGGAAGGTGACGGTTGCGATCGCTACGTATCGAATAAAGATGGTGCAGAGAATTTGACCTGTCAGTGAACCCCACTAAAACTGAACTAGTCATGTTTACCCAGAAAGTCATAATTTCAGCCGAAAGACATCCACTGATTGACATAGGCCTCCACAAGCACCACCACTTTAACCGACTCTGTGCTTCCCGCATCCAGCGGATTTCTGCGGCCTTCACAAGATCATCGGTCCACCCTGTAGGCTTTCCAACGCTACGTCTTCCGGTACGCGGTTGCCACTCCAGAAAATTTCAGTGATCTGCCCACTGCCAGTTAATTTTGGCAATTCTTCAGGCTATGTCGGTTACCTTGGTTCTCCTGCGGATCTCTTCTTTTCTATATTTTTATTTTATTTTACTTTAGTGAGGCATAAATCAGTTACACATTAAAATTTAAGTATTGCAGAGTAAATTAAAAACTAGATAAACGTGTAACCCACACCAATGTCCGCGAAATAATGGTTTACAGGTAGTTTAATGCGTGCGTTAATTATACAGAAAAGTAAGAAGTACTCGTACGTATTTTTGGAATAATAGGTATTAGATGGCTATTTTAAAGATTCAATAGCATCTTCTGGTTCGATGACGGAAGGAAATTCCAAGCATAGGCCTCTCCATTTCCCTTTAGGTGACTTTTAGCCTTCTAAGAAGGCCCACTGTAAGCGACCACGTTTCAGTGCCATAGGTTATCACTGGCTTTCGTCTTGAGACACTGTGGTATGTGAGACGATAATATGTATATTGCGTAGCTTCTCGAACGCTGCCCAGCCGAGTCGGATTCAAGAGACGACCTCTTTCTCAAAGTTGGACCTACCTAAATGGACAGTTTGTCCTAGGTAAACATACTCGTCCACAACTTCGAGTGTAGCGTCTCCGATCTACATGAGAGTGGGTGTTACATGGGCAACTGACATGAATGACCTTTGTCTTGTCCATATTCATTTTAATACCCAACCTTTCGGAAGCTCTAATGAGGTCATCGAGCATTGTACTGAGGTCCTCCATGGTCTCAACCATGACTACTATATCGTCGGTAAACCGAAGGTTAGTGATGTAAGTACTCGCCATTGATGTTGATGCCAACCCCTTTCCAGTTCAGAACAGTTTCGAAGAGATAACATCCCCCCGTTCTCGCACCTCACTGCAGAAGGATAGGTTTCGAGGTCTGGTTCTGGTGTCCGACTGACATACTAGCGTTTTCGTATAGACACTTCAGCCCCTCGATGTACCGATAGTCGACCTAGCGCCGTTGAAGAGACTGCACTACAGGCCATGTCTCGATCGAATCGAAGGCTTTCTCGTAGTCCACAAATGCTAAGCAGAGAGGCGGGTTATACTCTTCAGTTTTCTGTATAACCGGCCGCAGCGTATGTATGTGGTGGTCTACGGTGCTAAGGCCTTTAAGGAATCCGGCTTGTTCGGGAGGCTGGAAGTCGTCAAACCTGCGCGCGAGACGGTTGTAGTGACTCTTGAAAACAGCCTGTAGACATAGCTCAGAAGTGAGATGGGCCTATAATTCTTAAGAAGGGCACTGTCGCCCTTCTTAAAGAAAAGTATCACCACACCTCTGTTCCGTGCCTGCAGCTTTTTGACCTGGAGTATGACGGAATCCAACAGCTCCTGGAGGGACTTAAGAACGGCCTTTCCGCCGGCCTTCAGTTCGGCCGTAATTTCATCATCACTTGTTTGTTTTGTTGATTTTGAGCTGCTTAGGAGCCATGCTTTTTTCGTACAAGCTGACGTCCGGGATGTCTTCGGTATAATGTCGGGTCAATAAAGCTCTTGCTCTTGGGTCGTTTATCAGATTCGTAACGGGATTACTTGTTGATGTGTATAACTGTCGAACTAGAACCTCTCGATCTCTTTCAACAGCTCAAGTTTGGCGGATACAATTCCGCCATAATCAGTCTTCAGTTTCGTAAGCTGGCTCTGCCCAATAGACAGATCTCTATATGGATGATAGGTAATAATGCATCAGGACTACTCCGAGCTCTACTCTCCGACTACTTGAAGCCATGCTGGGACTACCACCGCTCCACCTGTTCATACAGCAGGAACCGATGATGGCGGCAGTACGTTTTAATGCACTAAATCTCTGGGGTAAAAGACACACCACACACCGCGCTGCTTGAGGGACTCAACAAGGAGTTCCCCATTGCGAAATCCATAAATGACCGGGTACCCTGAAGCCATCGCGCCACTCCTCTTCGGGTACTTACGCAGTCTGGTAAGGTAACGCACCAGGGACCAACATCACAAACTATGGGTGGACCAATGTGAGAGTAGGCAGGCTAAGGAAGCACTCCCTACAATTGATGGCGGCCTCGCGAAGCAGGTTCTCCGACTAACTAAACAACAGCTGTTTACAGTTACAGCAGCTATAACTGGCCACGGGTCATTTAATAAACACCTCTTTGTCATAGGGGTCACAGACAGTCCGCTGTGCATGGCCTGCATGGAGGACGACGACACAGCAGCTATGTGTTTCTAAACTGCCCGGTGATCGCCACGTACAGGGCAAAGAACTTCAGTAACCCGGGCCTTATTCTTCGAACTAATTTGAATTCCAATCTAACGCCAATACTATTCCAATGTTCATTTTGAAGACACGTGATTTGGTTCTCTTGAAAACAACATTGTCAACATTGGATTGAAATTGGAATTGCCCCGCGATTATTTTGTTACACGTGAAGTTAGCTATGTTGCGAGCCGCAATAGTGTTGTTCAACTCATTACGATAAACCGGCAATAGGGCTTTATCTTTCAAATAACAAGGCTAATAAATAAATATAATATAAATACACTCGGCGTCACAAAAATCGCACCTCGTTAAGAATTCCCTGCAAACTCAAGGTATCATTGGAAAGGCAATTTATTTAATTTTCAGAATAAATCAATAGTTATGGTTTTTTGTTTACCAGGGAATAAAAAAAGCAAGCTAATGCAAATGATTAAAAAGTTAAATTTTATTTTGTCATCAAAAATTACAACAAAGTCCTTAAAAACAACTTAAAACCTAGTGTTACCCTCCCTAGCCCTGATGACTGCTTCCATGCGTTTTCTCATGGACCTAATTAATGTGTCAACAGTCTCTAGAGGAATATTGTCCCATTCTGCAACGACGGAATCTTGGAGGTCTTGGAGAGTGGTAGGGGCAGAATCACGTGCCCGTACTCGCCGTTTCAGTTCATCCCAAAGGTGCTCAATAGAGTACAGGTCTGGACTTTGCGCCGGCCAGCACATAACAGGGATCCCAACTTCTTGCAGGTAGACTCTTACAATTAATGCGGTGTGACAGCGGGCTTTATCGAGCATTAACGTGAACCCACTGCCAACAAAACCGGCATAAGGGACCACCTGCTCCTCTAAGATCTCTGTTATGTACCGAGGAGCAGTCAGCGACCCTTGCCCGCGAGCACTTCCGGTCCGAGAAACACACACAAGGTTCGTTTTGCTGTCGACTGACATGCCGCCCCAGAAAATGCACGAGCCACCCCCGTATTCCACTGTCTCTTGAATACAGGCTTGTGCAAATCGTTCCCCTTGCCTCCTGTACACTCTTCTACGCATGTCGTTGCAGAAAAGACACACCCTCGTCTCATCCGAGAAGAGCAAGCCCTTCGTTGGTCTATTGTCCAATCCACATGGTCACGGGCAAATTGCAATCGGTCTCTTTTATGCTGTGCAGTCAATTTTGGCCCTGTAGCAGCCCTGTGTGCTGCAATTTTCTTCTCTCGCATTCTTCTTCTAATCGTGGAGACGCCCACAGAAGTTCTGCGAGCTGATCGCAGTTGATTTTGCAGCTCAACAGCATTGGAGAACCGATTACGTAAAGACGTCGAAACAAATAAGCGATCGTCTCTTTCGGATGTGCACCGTTGTCTTCCAGATCCACGTCTTCGGATATAGCCACCAGTCTCTTGGAAGCGTTGGAACACTCGTCGAACGGAAAAACGACTCAAGTTCAGTTGCCGAGCAACAACACATTGTCGCATCCCTGATTGCAGTAGTGCAATGACTTGAGCGGCTTCAGCTGCAGTGGTATCCATCTTCCGGGGTGTTTTTCTTGCTGTAGCTGTTCACGTGTGTTCACTTCAAAGGTTGGATAGCGAATGACCCACATATATATATAAGTATACATGGGGCACACTAAAAGTTTTGCACTTCTAGCTAATCGGAACTATTTGAATTTCGAATGTTATATTTTTTTAAACTGTGCAACCTTCTTAGTAATAAAAAAAAACAATTGGCGGGAAATCATTTGTCAATTGTTTTTTATCACACATCAAAGTTCTACGTACGCAACGAAAATGGAATTAAGTCGAAAAGATTTTAGAGCGATGATTTTTTATGATTTTAAAAGTTCTCTCTCTCCGCAAGACTGTGCCGCTCATCTTCAAAATGCTTTTGGGAGAGAAGCACCTTGTTTGAGCACCGTGAGGCGATGGTTTGCTGAATTTGAGAGAGGACGAGTTTCTTTACATGAAGAATCTCGTGAAGGGCGGCCTTCAACTGCCGTCAACGAAAATAATGTGGCTACTGTTAAGCGGCTAATTGAAGAAAACCCGTGGATTACCTAAGAGACCATTCGAGGACTATTGGGGATTGGTATGAGCCAAATTCAGAAAATTTTACACGAAGAATTGAAAGTTCGGAAACTTTGTTGTCGTTGGATCCCTCATGAACTGACAGCGGAGCAGAACGGGCTCGCGTGGAATGGTGCTCACAGATGCTACTGAAGTACGACCACGGACATTCTAATGCTGTAACTTATGACATTGTCACGGGAGACGAAACGTGGATTTATTGTTTTGAACCCGAAAAAAAACAGCAATCTTGTGAATGGTTGTTTGAAAATGAGAACAGGCCAACAAAAGTAAGGCAGGCGAGAAACGTTGGTAAAAAAATTATCGCGTTTTTTTTTCTCAGCTACGGGTCCCATCTGTACAATTCCACTTGAAGATCAAAAGAGTGTTAATGCCGAGTGGTACTCTACCATTTGTTTACCCAGGGTGTTAGAAAAAGTTCGCGAAAGACGACCCAAAAGCCGCGTTCTCCTACATCATGACACGCTTCTTCACACACAGCCAACAAAACAAAGTCATTTTTAGCTTCCGATAAAGTACAACTCGTCATCCATCCTGCGCATAGCCCCGACCTAGCACCCTGTGATTTCTGTATTTTCCCCAAAATCAAAGATTTGATGAGAGGTTTCACTTTTACCAACTCAGAAGAGGCAGTGATAGCGTTCAATCAACACGTAGAACTAAAACATGCCTTCAGATCTGTCGTCCTCCTGTTTTAAAAAAATGGTTCGATCGCATGAAAAAATGTTTAAAATGTAAAGGAGAGTATTTTGAAAAGCAATAAACATAAAATTTTGGTTATAACATGTGGTTTTTTTAAGTTACGCAAAACTTATAGTGTGACCTACGTATATATATATTTTTGTATGGCATCTCGCAGTTGGCCTTGAGAGGCCGTGACTGCTTAATCGGTCAATCCTGTGGTGACTTTGAGCTAAGTCAAAGCCTCCAGCCAGGGGGACCCACATTTAACCGGGTCGTCCGTTTTATACCCTTGTAGGGAGGTGCAATTAGTGGCCGCTGTAATGCGTATTTTGGCAACATTTTTTTTTAACGTTACGTGCTGTTGAGATCTGTTGTGTTTAGGCTGTGGGGTTTAGGGTTGGTTAAAGGCCGTTAAACATACTTTCAATTGATACCAATATTAATTGGGTTTAATGTATTCGTTGATGGCGGGACACGCTTAAAACTTATTTTCGGAGGTGCGATTTTTGTGACGCCGCGGCGCCGAGTGTAGTTGTCTAAATGATTAATTGTAACGTATTCAATTCATTTGGGCGTAAGAAAATGATTAAAATCATAAAATTAACCATGACTGCGAAAATGACGGCGTAAGACATTGTTCGCGTTTGGTTCCTTTTTATCCGATTACGGCAAAGCCAAGGGTTATGATTTCAGCAGTCTATGTATGTATGTTTTGATTGTATTTACGTGTGTTGCACCGTAGCACCTAAACTACTGAACCGATTTTGATGAATGAGTTATCAATAAATTAGTAATAATGGTCCAGGTAATATTAATTCTCCCAAAATTTTATATGGTAGACTTTACACGTAAATTTTTGACCACAAAAAAAAATTGAGATAATTATGACTGGTACAAAAAGAAAGGTCTTGACGAGCACATTACAAATGTGTATATAGGTAATACGGGCTGGTGTCCGCAACTCCACGTCAATGCGCGTATTTTGCACACGGTAAAAAAATGTGTATATACATAAAATATTATATCTTATTGTCGCAGTAAATAAATATGTTTAAATTGTTCAAAACAAGCAAAAGTGAGACTGCGCTACGTACGGCGCAGCTGTACAATTAATACCTAATAAATGCATGATTAAAATTAGTTTTGTCAAGAGTAAATAGGTTAATTAAGTCTGTGTTAATTACTCATCTATTGCATGACTCTTATGTACGTTGTTGTAATGTTTATCAAGCGTTAAAACGGAAAAGCATAAATTAATAAAATAAAATAGTTTAAAAAACTATAACCCGACTGCGGGAAAATTTAAGTTCTCTAAAAAGTTCGAAACTATACCGTTTTACCTATAAAGAAAATACCTATAAAGTTGCCATTTTACAATACTGGCTATTTGAAACATAATTTATGTACACACGGCTACACATCAAGCTATACAAAACCAGTTTACGCTGGTCTCGCATCGTACGGAAATCCTATACAATGTGAGATCAGCTTATACTGGAAATGTATAGCTTGATGGGTAGCCGTGTGTACTTATGGCTGGCAATAAATTCTAAATTCAAATGAATTTTATTAAAAAAATATGGCAGTCTATTTTCAAATTCAGTCATTTGTTTATTGATTAGTGTTTTGTTTTCACAACATTTGTATATTTTTCATCATGGAGACGATAAAAATAGGTACGAGTAATTATGGAATTCGAGTTCCGTCGCGGTAGCAATGCCGCACAAACGGCTCGCAACATTAATTACGTGTGCGGAGTGTACACTACAAACGAACCCATGACTCTTTATTGGTTTAAACGCTTCCGACATGGAAATTTTGATCTAAAAAATTAACTCCGTGGTCGCCCGAAAACTAAAGTCAACAACGACGAATTAAAAGCGATAGTGGAAGCTGACGATACTCAATCTACGGCTGACTTAGCAGCAGCTGTCAACGTTAGCAATATTGTTCCATTTGCGTAAAATGGGCAAGGTAAAAAACTTGATAAGTGGGTGCCGCACGAACTGAACGATCGCCAGCGCGACGAACGCGTTGAGGTATGCCTTGCGTTGTTTAAGCCGTTGGTACCGGCTGTTATCTGTACATAATATTTGACAGTCGTAACGGGTAGTCAGGAAGTCCAAAAGTCAGACAACCAGTCTTACCAAGGGGTATCGTATTACCTAGGAACTGGGTTGTGGAGGTCAGATAGGCTGTCGCTGCATCCGGTTAGACTGGAAGCCGAACCCAACATAGTTGACAATGGCTAGGCAGTTTGGTTGTACATAATAAAAGTTTTCCGATTTCAGTTACAAATCTAATTTAACTTAATAAAACTACTTGGTTGAAACTAGGACAGTTTCACACAAGTAGGCCCTCAAGCAAACCCTTGCTCACTCTATAATTTGCTTTAAATTCGTCTTCATTTAGGTACTTATAGAAAACGCTTTGTCCGTATAACGCATCATCCGACGTTTATCTCGTGTTGTTTTCAATTGTTTTTATGTGAATTACGTAAAAAAAGATATTACTACTCATCGTGCCATTTTATACACTTATTACTTACTAAAAACCACTTAAAACGCAAAACAATTTGTAAAAAACTACACTTTTGTTATTGGAAAAATCGCAATCAACCAACAATCCCAACGCAATATTGGCGCAATACTTCGCTGTCAAAATAAATTCAAGAGTAGCGTTTACCCGATTCCACTTAGTTCTCCAAAATGGACACGTAATTTAAAAACAAACTAGCGAGCGCTAGCGTCGAACTCAAGAGTACGAAACGTCAAAATTCGAATGTCAATAATACAAATGAAATCAAGAGTAAGCGCGCTGTGGTACCCTTCGTGAGATTTTCAGTAACACCAAGTCGTTGCTGGCTTTCCTCGAGGAGCAGGGGTGGATCAAATAATCGATTTCCCCACCCATACGCAATAAATACATGCATTGACGATGATACCAGCCCGCAATATTACCTATTACCTAGTTAAAGTAAAGTAGGTGAAGTTACCCAGTTTGTTTCAAATAATTCCCATTATTTGGTAAAAAAATCCTTACAATAAAGTCCTTCAAAAACTAGTCTGGTAAGAATGAAAAAAATATTTAAAAATCTAGCTCCTAAACTATAAATAATCACTGATCATGCATGGGGGTGTTTTGGAAGGCATTTAAAAAGAGTCATCTAATAAAAAAGTTTGGACCACTGTATTTAGACTAAGTATATTTTTTTACTTGCTTTTTGGCTTTATTTTAAAGAATTATGTCACATGCTAAGTAAAGTTGCTGCAAGTTGAAAAAAAATTGTTAAAAAAAGGTTTGCAATGTAACTATGGGTTATGTTATGAATTTAATTTATGTTATCCTTCCTATACCCGCGCCAAATTACGCGCACGGTTTCACAGACCGAAAGTTCAGAACCCAATTTCAGTACTTACTTACATTTTCAGAAAAAAACATATGTTGTAATTATGTTTTTAGATGGGAATACCACAAACAAGATAAACCCAATTAGTAGACCATTCATTTACTGAATAATAGTATTTCATTTAAGTCTCTGAAATAGTAAGATTTTTATAAGAGTTTTCAAAATATTTGCAAAAATATGTTTTCAGACAAAAGCAAACTTACGAATCTAAAAGAGATCTTCATGAGGAACATTAAACAAACATACAACACATTTAATGCAAAACTGCCATGATTCCAGCTCAGTATAAAAAACAGTACAAAATCACCGAAAATAAACCCTGAATCATATACCCGCGGCATTCCCACTTATCAATAATTGTCGCCAACTTTTTTAACACTTTGCTCCCTGGAATTAACGTAGCAACGAATCAGGCAGGTAACAGGAAGTAGTGAATGTCAACATTTGTGAAAAACTCACAAAAGAGTATTTTGTTGTTCTACAGACCAATACATACAGGGTACAGGAAGGTTAAAAAATGGTTATTAAAATATTTCAGTACCCTAACCTTACCATACCTTTCAGTTTACCTAATCAATTTATTGTCTGAAATGTCTCTTAGAGAGTAGTTAAAGAAGATCTAGATAATTATGGTTTCATTAGAATCCTAACATAGTGATTTAAGAATGATGTTTGAATAACCGACTATAGTAAATATAAAAGATTTACTTAAATATCTCAAAACTTTGACATGAATGAAAAAAAATAAAAGGGGTCATGTATACTTAATTCAAACTTAATTGGTTTTATTATATCCTTTCTTCTTGTTTGCTTCCAAATATAATAACCTCTTATTTGTTCTGGTTTGTTTCTTCTTCATTTGTTGTACCATCAACACAAAGGTGATGACCTTAAAATATTATTAACTTTTAAAATAATAATTTTATTACCCTAGTTAATCACTGGTCTACTCTAATAACCCACCAATCCAAAGAGAAATAATTTAGTTAAATAAATCTCAAATAAGAACAAGTTAAGACAACGAGAGAGTAGAGTTAGTTAAGTTAGGACCAACCCTAGATATTAGATGTGCAAATAAGAAAATTAATCTAAGCCCATTCTGGAAAATGATAATGGTTAGTAAGTAAATACGGAAATAAGTAACTGAAGTAGGTACTGGCCAAACATAGTCTAGATGTTCGACAATATCGATTAAATAATTATACGTTTCAATACGAATACAAAAATATTCGTTTACGCAATATATTTTACGTGTGTCTCAAAGTTACTAAATTAAATTACTTGCTATTAACACATCTACCATGTATTATTATTTATTACTGCTAACACAATTAAAAAGGTCAACAAGTTCAACCTCTAGTCGTTCGGTAATGGTTAAATAATAGTTTTAACAACATTGTAATTGGTCCAACGCAATGAAATCACAACACAATGGAAATGAGATATTTTAGTAGAAAGACTTACGGTCATCTTGCCTGTTTACTTAGCACTTTTTAATAGGATTAAGGACATATTTTTAGAAGGGTTTACAATTTGTAATTAATTAAATATTTCATAATTTTCACTAATTGATTTGCGCAATAATTCGCATGGCGTTAACAACGAAAACGTCAATATGTCAAATAATTTTTCTGTGGTTTTATAGATCGAGTATGAGGCTTTTTATCTACAAAAAAACCTGAAAAAACATAAGCCAGTCACGTTCCAGTTGCATATTTACAAAGGGAGTAATGCGCACAAATATCCATTGAACATAATTATAAAATAAAAAAAAAACATTTTTTTTAACAACAATAATTACTACTTTACTATTATGTTGGTCAATCCCTAGCGTCAGTAGCACAGCCACTGACCTCTATTAAAATACGCTTTAATAGAGGTCAGTGAGCACAGCTCACTCCACGCAAGTTTTCACAGTGAGATTCGTACAGAATCGACCGGCAGGTGGAATGACAGTTCACCTCAAGATCACTTCACCTCAGAAGAAATTATTGTCATATCAATTTTGGATTCAATCGTGACCTCAACCCTTCGGTAGTCTCGTTAGCATTTTTACTGAAAGACATAATCGGATATTCATTCATTTATTTTATTTCAGATAATTAAAATCCATAATATCTTGTTAGTAAATATTAGCAACAATATTAGCTTACAATTATATTAGTATTGTTAGTACTTATCTTTAAGCAGACTACTATATAAAACCATTCACTACCCTCACCCAGTGTGTTTGAATGGGGCAGTCAAAACGAGCAGCAATGACTTTAAGAATGCAATTTTTAGCCCCCCGTAGACGCTACAGCAAAGAAGCCGATTTTTTGCGAATTATGGCCTTGAAGCCGTCCGTGTGGGCTTCTGCAAACATCCCAGAGGCACTGCAGCGCCACGGTAGCCTTAACAACATTCTGAAAGCGTTGTTATATTGAACCCGCAGGGTGTCATAAGATCGTCGCGTATAGCTCACCCACAGGCCACTCGAGTAAAAAGATTGACAATACGCTTTAAAGAGCGTTATCTTTACTTGAGATGTACATCGAGCGAACCTGCGAGCAAGCATATTACTTCTCACCGCCAACGCCCTGCGTTCCCGCTCTATATCCTCGTCATCCTTGAGATCATCCGTCACAATATGCCCCAGATATTTAAATTTGTCCACCAGCTTTATTGCAACGCCATTGAGGTATACTGCAGGCACATGGGTAGGTCGATGTTTGCCTGCTTTGAAGATCAGCAGCTCGCTCTTTTTGGAATTGTATTTTAGTCCATGTGCTTCAGCATATTGCTCGCATATATAGAGTAGTTTCCTCAATGCGTTTATCGAGGGACCCAGCAGCACCATGTCATCTGCATAACTAATATTGTTGACACTGGTACCGTCGATATAGCATCCGACATGAGTGTCGCTGAGTCTCTCAAGTAGCCGGTTGACGTACAAATTAAACAGAAGAGGTGAACTCAACCCACCTTGTCTGACGCCACATTCCGACCTGTGCAAGTGCAAGTAATAATCATAACGCAAAAGTAAAATATTTAGAACTACACATAAAAATATAAAAACGAGGTGTGGCGAGACTCAGTGACGTCAAAAAAGCAATGCGTTATAAATTCTCGGTTCATGCCATGTTTTTTGTTGAATCATGGTTGAATCGAATGAAAAATTATATGAAAGGTATTTCCGTCTTTAGGTAAGTTTGAAGTATTTGAAAGCTTTTTACAGGATCTAAGAGCACAGCCAGGCATTTTCACTGAGCTACGTGCGCTTTGAAAACAATTCACGAAGCGCAATAGTCTTTTTTTTGTGTGGCCTCTCGTCGTTGACCTTGAGAGGTCGTCACTGCTTAACCGGACTATCGTATGGCTCCCTTAAGCAAACGCAAAGCATCCAGCCAGGGGCGAATTTCTTACATTACTACATCCAGCCAGGGGCGAATTTCTTACATTACTAAGCGACGGCACGTGGGGTGCAGAGCTTGGCATAGGGCGTCGCTGAGGGAGGACAGCGAGGTGGGACAGGCTGGATTGGATTTGGATGATTATTATTTTAGGGGGATTTTTAAGTTACAGGCTCTGCTATGGCGCGGGCTGGCACTTCGTCGAGCAAGGATCGGGGGGGACAATTGCGTCGGGGGATTCGCGAGGGACCTCGGCGACGAGGGCGGAATGACGGTTGGTGTTTTTGTGCCTTGTACTGGCGGACCTACTGCTCTCCTGGAGGATTGGTGAGGACATGCCTTGGACGGCGGACTTGGACTATTTTGGAGGGGACATAACAAGTGGCCCTGACAACCAGAGGGTTGCGATGCTTGGCGGCGATATCGAAGAAACGCTTGGAATTGCGTTTCATGAATTGATGGATAGTAGGGATTTTGAGGTCAAGGTGGGGCTTTGCGTGTGCGAAGACTGCACAGGCGTAGGTCATCATTGGACGAATGCATGCTCTGTAAATGACACAGATATTGATACTTTATTCACATTACAATCTAGCCTATTCGCTAATAAGTAATTTAAATATAACTTAAACTGCTATGTAACTATAACATTAAGAAATTGTCCAATAACGTCTTTTTTATTCACTTATATTAAGGGACAGACACTTAATTCTTGTTCTTTAGTCAGCACTTGCACTGCAGTTTAAGTTCGCTTACACTACACTAGACTAACTCAAGGGTTTAACCCTTTTTCGTCTTCGCACTAATTCAGTGCCGTCAAGGAGTTGGATCGCCTCGACATCCACGTGATGATGAAGTCTCTGTTCGTGAGCTTCTGCATATTTTTTTATTACCATGTTTACGACATCCATCTTAAGGTCCCGGTGGAGGTCGCTGTTTCTTATGTACCAGGGCGCGTTGACTATATCCCTGAGCACTTTGTTTTGGAATTGTTGTATGACTTGACGTTTGCTTTGGCTGGTGCAGCCCCACAGCTGAATACCATAGGTCCATACAGGTTTAAAACTTGTGTATATAACAACAATTTATTAGATATTGATAATGGTGACTGTCTACTAAGTAACCAATACATTTTTTTGTATCCAATTCGGCTCTTTTCTTTTTGACATGCTCTTTCCGTCGTAGTTTTGCATCCAGGGTCATGCCAAGATACTTAGCAGTATTCGCGTATGGTATTGGTTGATTATTCATGAACACCGGGAAATATTGAGGCTTTTTATTGGTGAAGTCAATGTGGATAGACTTGTTTTCATTCAGTTTATCAAACTGAATGAAAGCCAGTCTATCCACATGCCATGTTGCAGTCCACTCATAAACACGATTTATGGACTCTTGAACCTTTTCTACGGCTTCCTCGTGACTATTTACAACAGCCATGATGGCTGTGTCATCCGCAAAGGTTGCAATGAAATTATTTTGTAGCTCAGGAATATCGCAGGTGTATAGTAGGTACAGGACCGGACCAAGTACACTCCCTTGTGGTACTCCAGCTTTTATCTGCCTAAGGTCTGAATAAGCGTTTCTTTGTCTTATCCTAAACAATCTGTTTGATATATAGGACTCTATGATGTCTGAAAACTGTTGAGGCAGCATTGTTCTTAGTTAATAAATGAGGCCATCATTCCAGACTTTATCGAAAGCCTGTGCAACATCGAGGAAGATCGTGGAGCACACCTTCTTCTACTCTAGCGTTCTTTCAATAATATTAGTAATTCTGAGTACTTGGTCGAGCGTCGAGTGTTTTTCTCTAAATCCAAACTGGTAATCGGGTATTAGATTTTCAGCTTCAATAAGAGGCTCCAATCAATCTCTTTAGAAATAATTTCTCAATCAGTTTTGCCAACACAGGCAACAGTGAGATGGGTCTGTCAGATGTTGTTTCATGAGGTGGTTTCCCAGGCTTGGCTATCATAATGGCTTCAGCTACTTTCCACGTGTCAGGAACGTGTTTTAACCGAAATGCAGCATTTAATGAGCGTGGTAAGCTTGACTATGGCTTTGCGTGGCAGATTTTGTAAAACTTCTCCTGTAGTTAGGTCGTAACCAGGGGATTTTCTCCGATTAAAACTATACTTAATTTCTCTAGATACTTCTTTTGGGATAATCAAATTTATATCGGAACTAGTTTGTACACCCTGAATTATTCTCGCATTGTGAGTCTGGGCTTCATTTGGTTGGAACATTTGTTCTAAATTCTCGGGGAACCTAAATGCTTTTTGCTCGTCTGTTGCTGCCTATTTTCCATTTTCTTCTTTAATAGGAGGAATTTGTATGATCGGTTGTTTCATGTGCTTCGTAGTCTTCCATAGCGAGTAGCTTGTTTTAGTATCACTCGTTAATTGGCTAAGGTAGCTGTGCATTGAGGAGTCGTTGTAGTTCTGAATTTCTTTCGTAAGATGCTTAGTAAGGTTGTTCAGCAGTCTTTTATCTTGTGGACATCTAGTCCGATGCCATCTATTTCTTTGTTTTCGCTTTTCGGTTATAAGAGACCAATTCCTACAGGGTAGGCGGTTGCTTTGACCCGATGTGTTTTTCCCGGTGTGTTTTTCCAAGCAGCTTGCTTGTTGTAAATTTATTTAGTTCCAAATCTAGCTGTTCCGAACTCTATTGTATTATCTAAGTCTATTCTGAAACTTTCCCAGTCTGTATAAGTATTTACAAGTGTAGGATTGCTCTCTATGCGTAGGATCCGACGCCATACTGATAGAATAATTGGTGAAAGGTCTGAATTCATATCAAAGCATTAATCGATGCTTAAATAGTTAGTAAATATATTTCTAGTTATAAAAAAGTCTATTAGGTCTGGAACTTTGCGTGGATCACTTAGCCATTATGTTGGTTTTCCAGTAGAAATGGCTTCACACTTTAGCTCTTTCACGACACTCATAAGTTCCTTTCCTTTAGTGGTGGTTAGTCTTGACCCCCAATGCTTATTTTTAGCGTTGAAGTCTCCACCTAAGATGAATCTTGGTCCGAGTAGCTGTAAGAACCTCACATAATGGTCTTTTTTATATTGTATCTCGGAGGCGAGTAGATGGCTGCTACGGTAATGGGATACAATAGAGATTGAATACAAATCGCCACAGCTTGGATCTCATGACATTCATACTTAACTTCTTCATAATGAGAGATATTCTCTTTGACTATAACCGCGCTGCTAACTCGGGCAGAATTGTCAGGGTGCAGTGCATGGTACACTTTATAACCTTGAAATGTTATGTATGATTGCTTAGTTAGATTAGCCCTGTATGTGTGTGTGATAATCGTCGGTTGGTGCCTCATTGCATTTAAAATTGTATAAGAAGCCTCTGCGAGTTGTCTTCGGCTTCTCGTACGCCTTCTAAAGGACCGGGATCCCATGGTCCCGACTATGTTAACTTATATAAGAAATAAAATAATAATAAATCGTCCAAATAGTGTTCTTACATTTCCATAAAAGTAAAGTACATAAACTACTTCTAAAATTATTTACAAGGGAAACTTATTTTTCATATTTTCACTAGGTTGAGCCTGTCTCGTGGAGTCCTTGAGAGTTTTAAACAATTTGAAATTTCGGGGTTGATACTGTATTGTTAATGTATTTATTACGTATTGTTTTGAAAATGTAACGTAAAACAAAATCAAAAATATATAATCAATTGTTTAAAATACGGTGTGTCGTAAATGTAGGTATTTATCAATTGAAATTTAGCAAAGATGCGTCCGAGAGAACGATATAGTAAGAATGTACCTACTAGTATGTAAGGTGTTGAGAGGCAGAGTGAGAGTGATATGAGTTTGATCTACGCCTTCTTCTACCCTTATTTTACGATACACAGTGAAAACAATATTTCTCGCTTGAGATCGAAATGGCTTTTTCGACATTTTCACAAAAGCGACAAATTGTCAAGAAGATATCATAAAATCTCAGCAGCGGTTGACATAACTCGTAATTCGATTTGACAGGTGACAAATGACATTGCCATATGAAAATATATTTTTTTAATTATTTTTTATGCCAAGAGATTCCGGAAGACCTATGCCGTTGCCATTCCTATACTAAATAGGCAAAGGTTACCTATTTTATAGTACATCCGTATTATTAAAAAATACAAATCAATCGAATCCGTCATCTCATCACCGTGAACTTACTAATGCTAAAAATAAATAAAAGCTAGATCGAACAAAAGTACGGAACGCAACCATTGCGTAGTTTGTTCCAATGTTATACAATACTCTGTGGTAGTTTGCTTGTGGCATCGTGGGCTGATATCGCGTTGTAAACATTTTTATTATTTTTTCACTTTTTATTTATCCAATAGATAAAATAACCAGTTAATATGAGCACGTAATAATCTTAGATATATTTATGTTCATATCTTACCCTAGAAGTTCATCGGACGATTCAATCAAAATGCGGCGAACACTGTTTTTAGTGTTTGTTTGTTTTCTGCAATATGTAGCTGGAATTAGTCAGCTTTGTGGGAATAAATCGTCGGAGCTTAGCTGCACAACTGAGGTATGTAGCCAATTATTTGGTGCTAAATGCACATAACCGCATCTGCATCAATCGGTATTGATTTTTGCTATGAAAGGGCAAGACATTGGTTGCATTATCTGACGTACGCGTCCTTCACCAGTCTGACCTATAATAATTTTCCTTATATCGCTAATATTATTCAAATTAGCACATTTCTGCTCTGTATCAAGAAAAAGAAGTTTCCTTATTGATGGACATAAACCTATTGTACAATTTTATTATTTAAAAATGGCCAATATCTTCAAATACTCAAGGTTGATCAGTGAAACACTTTTAGAAATTATTTTTTTACCTCTTTCAACATAATTAATCATACTAATTTCTTCAATGCAATACTCAAACCAAATCTCAAGGTAGATGTACACAGCCATTAGAATGTATTTGAACACAAGTCACCACTCTGCTTGTAATCTGTCTGTAAATTAATGTTATATTAGAAAGAATTAAAAAAATGTTATTAATCATTTTACATGTGTATTTGTACTTTTATTGTACAAATTAGCAATTAGCAAAGCGGTAAACCTGGCCATAGTTAGTTTCTATTCTAGGGGTACTGTAAGCTTAAAACAGATTGAATACAACCATAAGAACTCCATTTAATTGTTGCTACAACAAAATATATCACATTTTTATTCTTTAATGGAACACAAGTTGTAGACAATCAAATTAATTCTTGTTGATGTATTATACCTACATCATTTTGAGGCTGATGGTACATCTCTGCCTAGCCCTTCAGGGAAAGCAGGCATGATGTTTTGAACGTTACTAAGTTTAGGAAGTGTTTACGGCTGCCGCTTCTAAGCTAATTAAAACAGGCATGATGTTATGCAAGTTATTGAGTTTTAAAAGTGGTTACGGTTTCCACTATTGAGCTAATTAAAACAGGCATGATGTTATGCATGTTATTGAGTTTTAAAAGTGGTTACGGTTTCCACTATTGAGCTAATCAAAACAGGCATGATGTTATGCATGTTATTGAGTTTTAAAAGTGGTTACGGTTTCCACTATTGAGCTAATCAAAACAGGCATGATGTTTTGAATGTTACTAAGTTTAGGAAGTGTTTACGGCTGCCGCTTCTAAGCTAATTAAAACAGGCATGATGTTATGCAAGTTATTGAGTTTTAAAAGTGGTTACGGTTTCCACTATTGAGCTAATTAAAACAGGCATGATGTTATGCATGTTATTGAGTTTTAAAAGTGGTTACGGTTTCCACTATTGAGCTAATTAAAACAGGCATGATGTTATGCATGTTATTGAGTTTTAAAAGTGGTTACGGTTTCCACTATTGAGCTAATCAAAACAGGCATGATGTTTTGTATGTTATTAAGTTTAGGAAGTGTTTACGGCTGCCGCTTCTAAGCTAATTAAAACAGGCATGATGTTATGCATGTTATTGAGTTTTAAAAGTGGTTACGGTTTCCACTATTGAGCTAATAATATAATAATTTTAGGAAAAAGTAAAAAAATACCTACATGTCAAGATTGAGCATTCACATTACAATTTATTGTTTAGTATATTATTCATTATAATTATTTCACTTTTGCTGACTTTCGGAGAGAAATGACTTAGTTACAATCTTAGTTAATTTGCAGTGGTTAAATTCTTTTTGTATTTTGAAATGGGGAGGGTTATGTCCAAGGTATATTATATCCAAGATAAGAATGTTTGGAAACATGCTGGTCCAGTTTCTTAGGTCAATCTAGACTAGAGTCCAAATAAAATCCAACTGGTTGCTAATTTAACTGTATAATTTATTATTTTTATGTCATTGATTAACATTCTGTGATTACTTTAACTCACATAATAATGACTTACTACTTGTTAAAAGAATTTAGGTAAATCATATACTTTTACAATGTTTGTAAAAATGTGAGCACCGTGTATCAATCACATAATTTACTTATTTGTCTTTGCTTCGTTTTTAATTCTTTTAATACATGGTATAGTAATCTTATTCTAGGTGCATCCTCTTCACATATACCTATATAATTAATGTATACAAAATATTGTAAAACATTTTAAAAGAGTAACAGTGGAGTTTCTTGCCCATTCTTCTCCATATGCAACTACCTCTTGGAAGGAGCGTCAAGAATTGATTCAATTTTAATGTAAATGTTGACATTCAAAAGTTCTTTTTATGTGCTTATTTGAAGTAAATGTATTGAGTTTGATCTTGATCTTGATGTCCATTCAAGAACATACTCCTGGCTACAAATTATCCGGCATTTATAAATAAATTCATATAAAAACTTTGTGTTTTTTCGACGAGCTGGGATGCACTATGTTGGGTTATCAATGCTCGATTCAACACCAAGAGCTGATAATCCAATGCGCGATAAAATCCCGCCGCGATATTTTTATGCCCGTGCGAGCGTGGTCGAACGTGTTAGACAAAAGAAAACTGGGTTTAGCAAATCATTTTTTTGGCGTGCATGGGTAAGCATAAATTACGTCTGGGCTTACTATGCTTGCAGTATTTTCCATGTGGCTACAACATACATAAACTCACGCCTTCTTCAGATGGGGGTAAGCAGAAACTACAGAACGCCACCTGCTACGATCCTAACATACTCCTTTTGTTTCGTTTACGTTCATCAACCCAATGTTGACCCAATGTTGACCCAATGACCCAATGTTGGGTCATATTTAATATTTGTGGCTACAAGTCTGGTTTAGTTTGTTTAACATCTTAAGCAAGTAGACCAAAGAAATATAGAACCAGAACAAAAGCAAGAGATTCAAGGAGGTAAATATGAAAAAAAAAAAAATTGGGTTCCTCACTTAATGGGTGTCAATGGGACCCTTTTACTACTAAACCTACAACATCTGTCTATCACGGAGCTTTATCTTTAACCATAAAAGCATAATAAGAATAGTGAAGTTTCACTTTTCTTGTTGGGACCATAGCAAAAAATAATAAAAAGAAAGTAACATAAACATTTTGATTTGAATGAGTGTCCGTGGAGTTTCTTGCCCATTCTTCTCCAAAGGAACCTACCAAGCTTGGGAATGGGCAACTATCTTCATCTTTCTGGCTGTCTGTCAGAAAGATGAAGCTAGTTCCCCCCTAGCCAATTCAAAAGTTACTCTAATTGGTTTAATTAAAATAAATGCTTTGAGTTTGATATAGTTTTGGTGGTACGGAACACTTAGTGCGCGTGTCCCACTCCCACTTGGCCAATTTTTAAGGTGCTCAAACCACAATCTATTATTGCTATTCATTGATTGTGAATCTACATTGACGTCATAATATCGTAGTGTGAAATCATTGCCTGCATTGTAATCATAACGTGATAAGAATTTACAATT
This sequence comes from Brachylomia viminalis, assembly GCA_937001585.2. NCBI lineage: Eukaryota > Metazoa > Arthropoda > Insecta > Lepidoptera > Noctuidae > Brachylomia > Brachylomia viminalis. Next base: position 5,340,666 of record OW443303.2, on the reverse strand, counting down.
GACGCTGTATGTTGTCAAAAATGTGGTTTACGGATGACTATAGATGCGTCAATACCGCGAGGATTCGAAAGCAATTTACCTACGTAATATAATACTACTAGTAACGCCCGCGGTTTCAACCGCATAAGTGTCGATTCCGTGGAAATATCGGGATAAAAAGTATCATATGTGTTCATCCAGGTTATAAACTATCTCTGAGCCAAATTTCATTCAAATCAGTTCAGCCGTTTTTGCTTGATTGAGTAACAAACGTCCAAACTTTCACATTAACTAAACATAATATGCCCACTGTGGCGTCTGCCAAAGTACTAGCTGATTTTAGAGGCAATGTAACTAGCAGGTGAAAAAGCCTTTTCGGCTTCCACACTGTCATATATTGGTCTGACCATTTTCCGCTTCTCATAAAATGTAACTTGAATTTAATTAAACACAAGCAGTTGTATTCGTGTGGTCAAGTTTCGGACGGTGTTAGGTGGGGGGAAAGATCGCCCGCACAAATAGAACAGTTCTCACGTATATGTGGTGCATGCATGCAGGTTGCCACCTAACTAGGGTGTTAGCACTTCTTTTTAACATGTGTATCGCGCACTCTCACCTGCCTGACAGTATGATGAAAACGGTGGTCGTACCAGTAATTAAGAACAAAACTGGAGATGCATCCGATAGGTCGAATTATAGACCCATCTCTCTCGCAACTATTGTGGCTAAGGTGCTTGACAGTGTGCTAAACGTGCAGCTAGAAAAACATTTGCGGCTGCACGATGCACAGTTTGGTTTTCGACCTGGTTTATCCACCGAAAGTGCAATAGCTTGTCTTAAGCACACTGTCAGGTACTACAGTGACAGGAGTACACCAGTTTACGGAGCGTTCCTAGATCTCTCCAAGGCCTTCGACCTGGTCTCATACGACATTCTCTGGAATAAGTTAAAGGCTACAGGTATCCCCAACGAGTTGCTGAACGTTTTTAAGTACTGGTACGACAACCAAACAAACGTTGTAAGGTGGGGGAATGAGTCGTCTGTACCATACAGGTTGGAGTGTGGCGTGAGGCAGGGGGGATTAACCTCCCCAAATCTTTTTAATCTGTATCTGAATGCATTGATCGAGGAACTCAGCAGCACGCATGTGGGCTGCTTTATTGACGGGTTGTGCTTTAACAACATCAGCTACGCCGATGATATGGTGTTGCTGGCTCCCTCGGTGAGTGCACTCAGAAAATTGGTTGGGATCTGTGAGAACTACGCTGCTAACCATGGGCTAAAATATAATGTAACAAAGTCAGAACTCATGGTCTTTGGGGCTGCTGGTAAGAAATGTCCAGAAGATGTACCACCTATTAAAATTAATGACGTTCCGATTCTTCGGGTACACCGTTTCAAATACCTTGGACATTTCATTGCTGACGACCTTAAAGATGATGCGGATGTTGAACGGGAACGCAGAGCATTGGCGGTGCGGGCGAATATGTTGGCCCGTAGGTTCGCTCGATGTACAGATGCGGTCAAAATCACGCTGTTTAAAGCATACTGCACATCTCTGTACTCGAGCGCCCTATGGATCAACTGTACTAAACGTGCAGCCAATGCTTTGCGTGTTCAATACAATAACGCTTTCAGGGCACTGTTGCGACTGCCACGATATTGCAGTGCATCTGCAATGTTTGCACAAGCCAGAGTGGACAGCTTCTCAGCTGTAGTGCGTAAGAAGAATGCGTCTCTTCTCGCCAGATTGCGTGGCAGTAGCAACGGCCTCTTGAGCGTTATTGCTGATAGGCATGATGAAAGCCACATATTGAGGCATCTAATTAAAACCACCTTATCTGTAGTAGTATATAAATACTAACATAGTTTTTATAAGCGTTATTGTTACTAACATTCTAGTATTGTAAGTATTTCTTGGGTAAATGTTTGTGAATCGTGTTTGTTTGTTATTATTAAGTACTAACATAGGCTAAGTTATATTGTTACTAACACAGTGGACCTCTGTAGTCTGTTTAATAAATAAATTATTATATTATTATTATTATTACTGTCGGCGCTATTCCTTTTAAAGCTGTGTATTTAAATGTTAGATATTTACCCATTGACCCCCTAGCTTCATAAAGAGCTTTCTTTGTTTATGTTGGCGTACCCAAGTGCTTGAGTAAGCTCAGATGGTGACAGGATAGGTGCATGCTTCTCTCCAGTCCCGCAAATCCCGCGGGGTCCCGCGCTCGGCAACCCGCAACACGCGAGACTGGAGAATGACGCGGAATCCCTGTATTCCGGTATTGCGGGATTGGAAGCCCTACTCAATGGAACATGTTCTCTCTCTACCTTTACTTTGTAGTCAACCTTAGTAATTGTTCCTACATAGTCACCCGCTACCGAAATAGCCGAAAACATAGTCTGAACGTTCTTTGACAAAATTCCCCGACTAACTGAAAACTTCTCTTAGTCTTAGACCATGCCCTATCTAACGTAGTGCTGAAGTTTTTATAATACATAACGTAACATCACGCCTAGTTTCCCGAAGAGTTAAGCAGAGGCGTACCTACCTGTAGTAGGTACACTCACATTTCGCTAGTTGTAGTTCTTGTCAGTGTTTTTATACTGTACTTCTATTTCAGATCCGCGGCCAAACCCACGCGGATTATGACGCGTGCAGTATGAGAGTGTACCCGCCCAACAGCCAGGAATGTGGTGCCATGACGTTTGGGCCCCTATCGCCGAACACTCACATCGGGGGCGTCACCCTCAAACCGTACATCATGAAAGTGCGCCATTACAACTCCTTTGACATGAACCACACGGTACTGAATATTATGTTCAGTAATATTAAGTGGAAAAGTAAGTTTTTATGGACATTATTTGACTTTCTCTTAGCCTCTTAGTTGTATGAGAGCAATGGTGGGCCAGTGATATCGGCTTCGAATTGGATTTGAATCCAGCCAAGGGCCCACAAATTATCCTTTATGCAACTGCTCTTTGAAAGGTTAACGAAAATATTGTTAGGAAACCGGCATACGCCTAACAACAAAAACCGAAGACGTTACGTCGACCAATCGTGTGACGTGTTTGTTATGTTATAGAGAGCATTGGTATTAATAGTAGACTGATAATGATGTGTGTCATGTGCAAGTAGCTTCCGTTCCTTGTATCCTACCAGTTTATTTAGCAGATAACAGAGGCGGCTCTAGCCCATGTAGCGCCCGTATGCAACCAATACCCTGGCGCTCTTTAGTAGGCGTTCGGTCAAAATAATATTTTCAACAGGGAACGGAAATTCTGGTACAAATGGTGCAAGTTTAAAAGATATCGGAAGGCATTAGGTACAAGAGTAAAAAGTATTTTTTTAGGAAGGAAGGTGTTACAAGAGTAGAAAAGACAAACAACTTTGTAGTTGTTTCAAAAATATGTAGGAACTAATTACATTACAGGACGCTCGTAATACAACACAAATATATTTACAGAAAAGTTACTTTTCGTGCTTTTGCATTCGCAAAATCTTTAACGATGTCACTGACTTCAATTTTAATTTCATGTTCAATACTTATTAACGACAAATTTGTCAATCTACTTTGCGACAATGTCGATCTAAGATAGTTTGTAATTATTTTTAGTTTAGATATCTTTCGCTGTGAGCTACAGTGACTGGCAATGTGAGGTAAATTCTTAGTGTGGACAGATTTGCGAACACTGTAATTAATTTATTCGTAAACAAATAATTTAAAATATCCAACGGGTAAATGATGGGTGCCCTAAGTTCTTTTCATGACGTTCTAAAGCTATAGACAAATGCAGCCAATCTTTGTAACCTATTTTACCATTACGGTGTGACATCAGCTTGAAAAAGTTTACAATAAAAACAAACAAGAGTCAGTTGATTTAGAGTAAAATAGTAGTAGTAGTATGTAGAATAGTAGTAGACCATGGTCTGAACAACGTTTGTTCTAGCAAAACTGTGATTCAAATGTCACCGTGTATACGTACGCGGTCAAAATGTATGGAACAGTAATTTCCTTTTTTAATAATTGACGAAATTTTCAACGCCGCGCGCCGGGGCTTCAAAATGATGTACTGAATCCACGATAACAGGCTGCGTGTCACCCTGTATAGAACAATAACAAATCGTATAAAATAACACTTTATATTCAATAACGTTAGCTTATCTTTAGAAATGACATCATCGTGCATATTGTGTCCTATATAACGTTTATTTCTGTACCTACGTCTTTTTAAATTTCTCCAAATGATTTTAAACCTTAAAATGTTGAAGGTTAAGTTCAAAATAGAAAGAGAAAATTTGTCAGTTTTTGGTAACTTGACCTGCAGCTGCTAGTGTGTGTACAATTTAAAACTCCTAGAAACTACGCAATGCAACATTTATGAAAAGGAAAACCCAGTCGTAACACTTTAGGGAGAAGTGCCAGGTTGCCCACGAAATTCAAAGGAGATTGTTCTGCATCCATACATCGTTCGCCCCAGAACCAACAGTGAAGGAAAATTACTTTGCGTGTTCTAAGTTACAAGTATATGCCCATCAAAACGAAAGTTTAATGACGGACAACTTGCAGAAAGCATTTATTTAAAAAGAAAACTAAAGACTTTGAGGTTATATTTAGTAAGAAACAATCCTTTCAATAAAAAAATACATGCTAGTAAATGCCAGTCACTAATGTTATCTCTATTGCCTAGTTAGCTAGTATGTGGTTAGTTAAGCTACGTCCTGGGGCCATTTTCGACGATGTCCTTTCTTACGTGTTTTGCAATTTGCTGGTCAGTGTAGGATGTTGAATAAAATACATATGATTCGCAACCGTAACAAGTAAGTATTTACAGAATTATAAACATTCAAATTATCAATATTGAATTGATTTTATGAACTTACGAGGAACAAGAAACAACAAGGACTTATGAACAAGAACATTTTGAATTTCGCGGGCAACCTGGCGCTTCCTCCTTAAGTGGGTAAACTCATTCACTCGCACACACACTCCTTAAGACTGGGTTTTCTTGTTCAGAAAGCAGCAGGTCAAGATACCACAAACTGTAAAATTTTCCCATTCGATTTTGAACTTAACAGTCAACACTTTTAAGGTTTAAAATAATTTGGAGAAATTTGACAGTTTCGAATAACCTGATGTGCTGGCGACTGTACCTGGGATATTATGCACACATAACATTACCAGCCTATAGTTTTCTCACTGCTGTGACACGCCTCCTCTCTGTGAAAGGGAGCATATTATGCTCTGTCCAAAAATGATTTTGCAGTACCTATTTGTAAACAGGGAATAGGTATTTTTGTTGCGGGAAACATATTGCTGGCAACATTTAATACAGTTTGAGTTGTTGCTAGCAATAGCAACACAACATGATGTTGCTGCAACAATGACACGCTGCTTTTTTACCATGAATGGGGTTATACCCTGACGGGATATGGGAATACAGACCTTTTATCATCATCATTTCAGCCGACAGCCGTCCACTGCAGTGCTGTACTATCGAGGAAGTTCATATATAAGCAGTTTTAGAACAAAATCCCGTGAACACGATGACCGCATCTGTTTTACGTTAGTTACTGTTAGCGCCCGAGCGCTACAGGGAAAAATAGTCCTAAAGGTGCATAGATATGAACTTCCTCGATAGTACATACCGGTATTTTATACATTAACACAATTAAATTATGGCACGGTTGGCGCAGTGGTTAAGGGATTAACTGCTGCGCTGCGTGTCGCGGGTTCGATTCCGCACGGAGCAAATATAATACAAGTAGTTGTTCCGGGTCTGGCTGTTTGTGTATGTGACTTTAAATGTTTGTAAACGCACCCACGATACAGGAGAAATTCCTAGTGTGGGGCAACGTTTCGTAAAACAATGTTGATTTTCTCTTACAGCCATGAGATTCCGCTTCCAAGATAAGTACAGAGACATAAAGAATCACTGCAGAGACATAAAGATGTCAAAAGAGGTTACTATCAACCAAGACTCGGTACTGTACTATGACTGTTACTGGGCGAAAACTGACGATAAAGATGGACAGAGTCACATTCTGGACTTCGAGGCTACGGCTGAAGATCTAACTGTTAATAGGGGGCAGTATTACTTTAATATACCCTCTGCGGAAATGCTAAGTAAGTGAACTGCTTGATTGTTTCTGTGGCAATAAAACAATTATTCTTTTTAACTGACGAAAAAAAAGCACGCGGTTCTCAAACGCCAAATCGTCGCGCATATTTGGTTTTTTTTTTTTATGCATATCTTTTTCTTTCTTTCAACTGTATTTTTGAACGGCACCCTGATTGGTAAACACACTCTTAATGACGATAACTTCATTATTTCACTATACAACGAAATCTATCCCTTCATAATGTTAAAAGATTGGTCTTTTTGGCAACTAAGTCAACACAATGGTGCCGATTCCCTTGTTCACAAACTAAACTAAATTTAAGTTGAGTGCATCTTTTCTTTCTATTTCATTATGAAAAGGACAGAAGATAAATTTTAGTTTAGTCCTGTCAAATTAATCATCGCCTGACACTACTCCATACAAGTTTAGACGTGATTAAAAAGTTGACTACTAAAGTTACATCAAATTACGTCAGGTACAAATTTAGTTTAGTGTGTGAACAAGGGAATCGGCACCAGTGTATCATTGAGTTGCTAAGGGTATGTTACACGATTAAGCTGCTGATACCTGTCTTTTAAGGAGTAATTTTTTTTTTGAGGGTGGGAAATCGTCAAATAGCTTTACCCGCTCTGGGTGGAGCTGGAGGGCGTGTCAGACTCTTACTGACTAAAACCCACCCGTGTTCCTTTTCGTTGCCTGTGCCAGGGGCTACGGTAACCCTTTCGGACTTTCCCGCAACCCTGGCAGGCATGGGCCCTAGCGGACCCCGTCATTGGTGCTGACATCTCTTTGAGGCACGCGTGGAAAACAACGCGCCGTCGACCCGGGCCTGGTACTTATCGGACGGCGAGCTGCCCATTGCTCGCCGTCTGCAAGCCCGCGCCTACGGTGGCCGGGAATCGGCTTGTGATTCCCGGCGTCTTTTGCGGCGGCTAGGGGCGTGAGGGTGCGAATTTTGCCATTCCTCACGCGTTCCGCCTCCTCCTTCGCGAGCATTACAACTTTTAAGTCTTTTAATCAGTGACAAATTCAACCATGTTTAGGCCATCAAAACTGAAAAAAAACACTTCTTTCTTGATTCACCTTGATTAACAAACCCCACTATTTTCCAGGTCCATCAGCAACCGAAGAAACATGGAAGCCGTTTATATACATAGAAATATTCCCGATGATCATGCGTTTACACATAATGCCACCTCCACAACAGCTGAAAATCCGGGAGTACCTCATTCAGGTTATGACTCCTGCCAGCACAGGTCCTAAAGAGGTTATGTCGACCGTCAGGCTTCTACAGAATAATACCAATGAAGTGACGTATGACTACAACTTTGTGGGGTCGAATGGCTCCTTCAGCTTTGTAGTCACCTCTTTACATGCGAGTTGCGCTGTGAAGGGAGGCACTGGCTGTAAATCTGTGGAGAGTCCCAGAATTATGATTAGTGAGTATTTTGTTTTATTTGGAATTAATTGTATAATCTTACTTACGAAAATAATCTTACGGGAACGTACTACCAGGATAAAAAGTATGTTCTTCTAATCCAGGCCATGGTCTACCTGTGTGGGCCAAATTTCATCGAAATCTGTTCAGCCGTTATGGCGTTAAAAGGGTAACGGACAGACTATAGTAATAGTAATACTTTCGCATTTATATTATTAGTATGGATTGATAATGCACATCTTTGGGATTCTCAAAGTAATTAGCGAAATATGTTCTCTGCCTGCCTCTTTGGAGAATGCGGACATGATGTTATGTTGGTATTCTTTTTTTTTTTCTAATAGCCTATCTCTGGGATGGCGGACTAATGGCACGCGTGCCTTTAGTGGCTCGCGACAAAAGGTTGCTGCGTTTAGTAGCAGTTTAGTAGCACCCAAATAGGCTGCCGTGCCAATTTGAGCACGACAGCCAATTGAGGATTTTCATCTACCTGTGCCTGTCGTTATTTTCAGAAAGAATAACATTAAAGACTCTCTTAGAACCCGTTTGTCAGATGATTCTTTCAGTTCAGCTTGCATTCTGAAAAATATGATCCTGATATAAATTATTTGGCATCTAGTTTGCAAAAGCAGAAGCTGCACTAATTTGTGCGTTCATTTAAATTATATTAAATAAAAATGAAACCGTTAATGTTAAGATTACCTTCTGTTTAATAGTAAAAGTCTTTTTCTGTTTGCAAATAAACGGTTTTTTCCAGAATTCACTAAGTGAAGATATTTTGTTGGCATGTCATGGCCACTTTAAATATTTATTTGAAAAAATGTCACTTATGATGAGATGTATAGGTTCACCATCTCTGGCCTAGCTTATATGGCATATTATGAAAGTTTCTTATTGGATCGAGAAATCATTGAAGTCGATTATTTTGTTACTTTTGAGATATGACGGCAAAAGTATAAAACACTTGTAACATAGGCAATGCAGAAAATCAGAACTAGGTATAACCGGAACTAGAAAAAGAAAAACTTTGGTGAAAATATCGCCTCCAAATCATAAACGGTTAAAATTATGGACGACCGCATAACCAGTTTTATATTTCAATAAAATTATTATATTATTCTTGATAATATGTAGGTACATGTCTCACGCCCACATTATCTGTCCAAGTTATATCAATAGTTACCTATATTTTTCGGAATTACCGAAATATCACAAACAACATTCCTTTCATGTACTTTTCCATTCATGTATCGGTACGGTCAACCGCATATCAGTAGTACCAATTGAACTTCGAAAACCGCGCTTATTGCTATGAAATAAAGACGCTGCTAAGGTCGAATTGGTACCAAAGACGTGCGGTTGACTGCCCGTTAACCTCTCTGACTTTAATATGGTAACAGGAAAAAAACAACACATGCTCTTATCATAATTATTTGCTTTTTCTAACGACTTAGGCACTATCTTATATACCGACTTGTTTGACTTTTGAACTTAAGGTGAATCCTCAGTTGATCCTCGCCATATTCAAAATTTCTTTGGTTTTTTGCAAATTGTAGTTCTGTTTTTCGTCGTATGTTAATCAAGATTCGATTCGCGACTGTATGAATAATATATTTACTGAATAATAATCATTAATTTCTTATAAATTAAGTAGAATAATAACTTAGTTTTAGCGCTGCTCTGAACCAACTCTGAACTCTGCCAACGTTTCTTATATCAAATTAGATGTCAAAAAACAAAAAAATATATTTTAGGTATGTTAACAAAAAAAATTTGCTACTTTGAGCCATAATAAATTTTAAATTAAATTAAATATTTATTTATTTATGGCAACTAGGCCCAATTGTTAGTAACATTGTTCTTAAAAACTATTGTTAGTAAACAAACACAGAAACGAAAACAAAAAGAAAATAGAAAATTGCAAGTTTAGACGAAACTTGGTAGGTTAGCTGTGGGGTCGTCTGACCAGCACCTCCACAGCGTGCGACATCCAAGGTGCGTCGTACTTTTTTGCCAACATAATTAATAATTATTATCTAACACGTTTTTTTTTTTAAATATTATAACTATGATTCATAATCAGCCTATAATGTTCTCACTGCTGAGACACAAGCCTCTCGGTGAACTATAATTAAACTCTAAAAATAAATTATGGTTACAAAATAGGTACCTTTATTTCACTATTTACGGGATTAATATTGGCTACTCGTATTACGCTCAACTCGCTATTTTGTATTGATCACTAAAACTATGCGTTCAGTAAAAACTGAAGTTGCTGGTATAGAATTATAGAAAGAATGAACGATATTTACTAAACATTTTTTAAATATAAGAAAAGTCAGAATCGCTGAGCAACACTTGTTGCCATTTTTAATCGACTTAAAAAAGGAGGAGGTTCTCAATTCGTCTGTGTGTTTTTGTACGTTTGTTACGCGATACCTCTGGCAATTATGGATCGATTTCGATTATTTTTATGGATATGATATGCCTCAGCGGTGGTCCCATATAAATTTGATTTACTTTGACTAAAACCCACCCGTGGTCCTTCAGTTGCCTGTGCCAGGAGCCACGGTAACCCTTTCTGACTTTTCCCCAACCCTGGCAGATGGTCACATACCTGAGACCAGACTTCGTTCTCTGTGGCTTGCAAACACGAGTGCACTCCTTCTAAGCAGTTTTTTAACACTTACGGCTTCTAACAATCTAAGCCGGCCCTAAGGTGTGCAAGCGGACTAATTTTTGGAGTTTATGACGAGTCTCCATGTAGTACTCTGTGCTGCGGGGTAACTGAGTAGCACACGGACGGTAGGAATGGTTTTTATTTTGACAGTTCAACAACATTCATTGCGTTATTTACCTTGTACAGACGCCAGCACATCAAGCTACTACAATCTGTCAAATTTCTTTAATAGATTTTCAACTTTATCGCTAAAGCATTAAGGTTCAAGGTTGATTGGGAAAATTTGACAGTTTCGGGTAGCTTGACCTGCTGGCGTCTGTACAACGGACACAATTTACGAAAATATAAATCAATGGATTAGAAATATCCTTCAACATGATTCAGATTCTGATTGATAGTGTTACGCAATTTGAGCGCTGGTTAACAATGTGGCTACGATTTAAGAAAGAAAAATATTTTATTTTGGGACACGCAAAGGAAATACAAATAAGTAATAATAATAAAAATAAAAAAAGAACATTAAATCTAACAAATCATGAAAACAATAAAAAAAAGAATAAATAGAAAACCTGGCGAGGCCAAAAAGGCCCCTAGCTCAGCATGATGCTGCGATATTTGAAAAACAAACAAATACCGCAGCGCTGGTATTCTGATAGGGCCCGTTGTGATGCCACGGACACACCTACGGCCATAAAATAAATCCCACTAGAGGACATAATTTCTAATAAAAATACCAAAGTAAATGAAAACCGTATTTCCCGTATTTTAACCGTATTACATAAGCGTAGACCTCTCTCGGATAATGTTATGTAACTGATAATTTTTAATCTTTAGATGATATTTCTGGGGGCTTGCCCAGCAATTAACCGATTGAATGCCGTAATTACTGACACAATTAAAAAGCCATTGTGTCTCGCGTGGATCCATGTTCCAATAAGAAAGGTTAAAGGGCAAAGAACCTTACTGGCATAGCAATGTTGATATCACGATGAAACCGGTATAGAGATAATTAAACGAAAATGTTTGGTATTATGTAACCTAAAGTGACACCTGTTCCCCCTGTTGTCATGCTCTCTGAGCAACAACACCTGCACTATACAACGTGTAACAGAGTAAACGCAAGTCCTGAAAGTAGTTTGCTCATAATTGACTAGTGAATCGATTTCAGTAACTATTAATTTTTGGTTTTTTTTTTTAAATTTTATGTATTTTGCAATACTGACCGCCGATCGAGCCAAAGAGAATTAAATCTTATATCAAGGCAATAAGACTCAATTTTAAATGCACATTGCAATGCTAGGGTCAACACTATTTTCTTAATAATAATAGCTAGCTTTAAAAAAATGGTTTTGGTAATTGTATTATGCTTTTAACTCAATACTCTAATTGGGGTGCATGAGGTCTTGGTTAATTATGTTACATGTTGTATAAGACCTTTGCGATGCCAATGGTAACGCTGTCGATGTAGCCGAATTCTGGTCGAAGAAGACCATACGAGGACAATGCGCATTAAGTATCTGGCCAACGGACACTTTAGTGCACGTATTACGAGTCATTTTTGTTTTTTTTTTAAGTATTCTTTATCGATCATACCAGTTTCATCGTGCGTCTGAACTTTTTCTTGGTATGCCAGCTTCCATAAAAAAAGGCTCGAACCCCTTTGGTAGGTAGGGTATGCTAAACCACCATTGACCTTATATTGACCATGTAATATCCCTCTTTCCAGGCAGTGAACCCCAAACCCTGAACATCTGCATAGCGAGTGTCACAGCACTGATTGTGACGACGCTCTTCGCTTATTACATCGTCTTACGCGTGATTAGGCGGTATTGTTGCCACGAAGAAAACAGAGACGCGGAATTAGGTAAGTTTGACTTAATTTTTATTAAGTTTAACAGAAGGTTTACTGGTAGAAGTCTTTGATATCTTTGTAAATCACTAGCTTCTGTCTGTGACTTCGTCCGCGTGAAATTTATTGTACCCCTGTCCCACCCCGTCGCATCGCATCGCCCGCCCGCGCAATTAATCCGTTTTCGCTTAGCGGTCCTTCTGACTTTTCTTTCTGCGCGGCTCCAAAGGGACGTAGCGTGATGTTAAATAGCCTATAAACTTCCGCAATAATTGGGATATAATAAAATAGTAACGAAGTCAAAACTGTCCATTGAATATTTTTGAAAAAGTCATTGCTACGATGTGAACGAGTCTGATGCCGAAAATATAGATTTTTTGATTTTTTTTTAAATTGTATGTATGTTTAGGATTGGCGCAAAAACGGGTGAACGAATTTAGTACATATAGTTTTCATCTTGAATTTACATTATGACCTCACTATCGGCTTTAGCACACTCGAAAACAAAGAACACGACACCCATGATGAAAAATTTCTAATACTACGCAATACGCTCGTGGCATTTTTAAAAAGATCGCGGACGGTCCGATGCGTAAGAGTTAAACGTATAACGTGACCACTCGTCTCGACATGGCCGCGGCACCTGCGACTGAGAGCACCGCGACGTTCGCTTTGGGGTCTCGTCGACGCGCGCGTCTTCTGTATTGTACATAAATTTATATTGTTTTTGACCAAACCTTATTCTATCGCCAATCAGGATTTTTGTGTTCCGATCGATCGCAATCTAGTTACACAATACGTGGATGATTTTATTAATCCATTGACTCACCGTCCGCGTAATCTTACGCCTTCGTCCTTTCACATTATTAATAGGGGTTTAAATATGAAGTTGCCGTTTTAACGTACTGGCCACTTGAATTAAAATTAAACCAGCGCGGAGGTTCCAGAGTGAAGCTTTTTTCAAATTTGAAAAAAATTACAACATTCGATTGTTTTACATTCAATTATTTTTTCATGTAGCAAAGTAAATATGGATACGTACATTGAAAACTAAAGTCATTTTGAAATAAGTTCCGACGTGGAACTAACGCAGCATAAACAGCTCGCAATATCAATGCTGTGTTTGGAGAGGATACGGCTAATGAACGCACAGTGCGTTTTTGGTTTAATCGCTTTCGTAGTGGAAACTGTGGCAGCGCAGGTTGAAGCTTGCCTTATCTTGTTGAACTGGTACAGAAATGAAGGGATTTTGGGGTGAATTGTGACGTGATGTAAAGTAAAGATTCTTTACGATAATCACAAGCGGGTAACGCAATGGCTGACTCCAGGTCAAAAGGCGCAACGAAGCCCTAAAGAGAAGCTTACTCATAGAAAAGTGATGGCAACTGTTTGGTGGTCACTTCATTGTATAATTGACTACAGCTTCCTCGGATCCGGTCAAGCAATAACAGCAGATGTCTAATGTACAGAACTTCGAACAATGATGGCGAAACTCGCAGCGAGACAGCCCCGATTCGTCAAGCGATCTTCACCACTATTGCTCCATAATAACGGAAGACCTCACACTGCTCGAAAAACCGTTTTAACACTACAGGACCTACAGTTAGAAACCATCCAGGTTCCTTCGTACTCGCCGGACCTGGCCCCAATCGACTACTATTTTTCTGCGATTAGGAAAAATTTTTTTGATAAAAAATGTTCTTCCCAGGAAGCTATACAAATTGCCTTCACACAGTTTGTTGAGTCCAGGTCCCCAGAGTTCTACCGCAAAGGCATAAATGACCTTCCCATGAGATGGCAGAAATGTATAGACAATAAGGGTCAATACTTTGATTAAATAAATATATTATACTTTAGAAAAAAAATTTTTGAATTTTGCAGTACAAAACGGCAGTTTCATATTTAATCTCCTAATATTATGACGATTAGAACACGACTACAGACTTCATTATTAAACAAAAACCACTTTATTTCCAGCCAAGATGATACCAACACCGCCGAAAATTCTGGTAGCATACTCACCCGCTAATCGACTGCACGCCGAATGCGTCGCGTCTTTCGTCACCTACTTGCGATCAGAATACGGGTTTATCGTCATGTTCGACGGTGATATCTCCACTACCTCGCATAGAGACCCCTACATCTGGGCGGAGGAAGCCTTTACGTTAGCCACACATATCGTTTACATCGTTGGACCAGCCGAAGAAACAAACCTTCGCAATAACATCTATGACAAACCAATAATCAGCGCTCACAAAAATATTGACAACCTAATCCTGTCTTTCGTCAAAGCCAGCAGAGGCCAAAAATGCTCCAAAGACGTCATCAACGTCTTGTTCGAACATTCCGATGGCCATATTCCCGTTGAAACTCGACTCGCGAAAACGTTTACACTACTCACGGATTGGCAAAAACTCATATCGTATCTATCAAAAAACTTGCTCCCCAAAATACACATACAGCGATCGGAAAAGGGTAGGTGCTTTTACGATGACTTGAAAAGGGCCAAGAAACTGCTGGCCGCGAGAAATGACGAAGTGATCGTGCAATTCGAGCAGAATAAGAGTTTTGAGAAGATATTGTTGTAAGTGGGTATTGCACAGGTTTTTGGGCACAGTTTCAATCGCGTTCGGAGTTGAGTGGGAGAAATAGAGGTTGGGATTTTTCTAACATGCGTTTATGGCCCCGTATTTATTGTAAACAATGTTTCGCATTATTTATATTGCGAGATGTTCTTTTGTTTACCATGAAAAGAGAACATCATGTTGCTAGCTACTAGCAACATTGTTTTACAATGAATACGGGGCATCATAATACAGGGTGGCAGGGACATGACGCGCAGCCTGTTACCAATGATTCAGGACATGAATATAAGACAACTGCGCTGAAATTTTTCGTCGGTTATTTAAAAACGAAAATTGGTCCATACATTTTGACCGCGTAGGTATCGCACTTTTCTATGAAACAGTAGTTATTTTTTTTTATCACAAAACTACAAATTTCTACGCAGGGGCTTCAGAATCTGCGCGTCAATGTCCCTGCCACCCTGTATATTTATCTATAATATTCTGTGGATATCACTAAAATTGCTAGGATAATTACCGCTGTGATTAGGTAGCAAATCAAATGTTGAAAAATCCAGGTCTTCAACGAAGCTCCGCCTTCCGACTCCCGCGCATATATATAGTTAGCAACTGTCACGCTGATTTGTCACATCGTTTTGAATGTGGAAACTTCAGCCTATAGTTGTTCACTGTGTTTGTTTGTACACATATTGAATGTTTACTATTGTAATGTTAGACTAAATAATAATATGCATAGGTATCTGATGATAAGTCCATGTTATTTCAATGTTTTGTAGCTATAAAAGTTGTAATAGTCCTATGATCATCATTTACTGTCGTAGTTATATTTTATGAACAATATTTAAATTTAACATTGCATTGCTTGACTTTTTGAGTTCACTAAAATTAGGAAAAGAATAATGTTAAATCCATCTCCATATTATTATTTAGTCTACAATCCCAAATATTCTACTCAAATATTTTTCGATTGAAAGTTCAGAAAAAGTTATTTTGTCTTACATATTTTAAGGCAAATATAAATTGTATTTGAAACCTAATATCTGTGTAAAAATGATACGAAAATAATAAAAAAAAAATGTTTGTGAAGAGCGTATACGTGGCTCAAGGAGGTATTATAAAAATTTTAGATTTATATTCCAAGACCGTATTTTAATGTTAGACACACTATTCAGTTGCGGACAAAAGCGTCAATGTAGATGTATGTCTGTCTCTTTCTCGCACACAGATCGTAAATAACGCACTCTCTTTCGCAACGAAGTTGTTCTAACATTTAATACGATGCAATAGGACTACTCATTCATTTGTTTCGGGTTTGGAAGAAGCTCGAAAATTAGGGGCGAACCTTATGAGTCATACCTCACCAGGACGCCATGGTGACGACGCCAGGTCGCACTGCCAACTAAATGTATACTGCTATTGTAGTGGGTGGCTCATCTGGCGTCCGATTGGTCGCAGCCAACCATTCATTTTGTTGGCGACGCGACCTGGCTGCGCCGCCATAGCGTCCCGGTGAGGTATGGCTCTATAGCAAAAGTTACAGTACTGGTCGTCAAAATGGCAGATCCAGTTTTAGAAAAAGTTCAGCACTGTAGAGCGTCGTCTCGTCACTCTAAAGGCTATCACATAACAGCACCGCTCCGACACAGCCAATAACATGTCATTCAACTTAGGATATTAAATCAAATGCATTAAAGTAAATTTTACGCTGACAATAAAGGATAGATATTAAATCAAATGCATTCAAGTAAATTTTACGCTGACAATGAAAAATCGTGGACTGCTCGCCGACCGCGCACTTCAAGCGAGCAGCCCGTTCCGCCGTGAAGAAAGGTTTGCAAGCGGTATGCATGCTGGTGACCTCTCGTCCCCCTCACGCGGTACTCATGCCGCTCGCACGGTTGTCTATCCGTCGCCCGCAAATTATTATCTTCTTCGTTGCAACAGCTTTGATTGCCACTTCGCGTAAAGTAAACTGAGCCATTACGGGGAAACACGTGCTTCTCAAGCGAGATCACTCACTAATGTTCGCAAACCGGCCTGTAAGCTGAAAATTAGACTAGAAAGCGTCGCGTGAACAACAAGCTGTCACTTCACTGGTGGCGTGCCGGCCATGCGGCCATGCCGGTCGGCGCGTTCGCGACAAGCGGGTGAGTTGTTTCCGAGGCGCTGCCGGTCCATTACTGCGCTGGAGCGGTGCGGATATAATGAGTGATGACCTTTACCTGAACAGCGGTCTCTTGCTAAAGCTACATGTGACATAATAGCGCCCCTGTAGTGTATTAAGGGAAAACACGGTCACGTGGTCGTTGGCGTTTATTCCATACCAACGTATTCCTGTTTTCTCCCTGGTTCATGATACTAGTCCAATTTTTTTATTTTAGTATAATTTTAGAACGTTAAAAATAGATATAATTAGGCCAAAAATCAAAACATGGGACATGACAGTTGTAAATAGTCAATATATCGTAAAAAAATATTTGGACTAGTATCATTAACCAGGGAGAATATAGAGGAATACGTTAGTGTGTTTGTTTATTTGAAATAAATGCTGTGAGTTTTCACAGCATTTATTTCAAATAAACAAATTACAGGCACTTTTGAATTTTCAAGGGGTAGGGTCAGAAAGATGAACCTATTTGCCCATTCCAAAGCGTAGTAGGTACCTATGGAAAAGAATGAACTCCAACGACGATGTGACCGCATTTCGTCTTATAGCATTCGAATAAAAATAAAAATACGAAATAAAAATATCTTATCTTATCTTATCTTAATGAAAACAGAAAGAAAGTTTAATACCAAAGATGAGGCAGATCTTCCAAGCCTGAAATAACGAAACAACAATTTAGTCCACCCTGTATACCTCTAGATTCATGAATATTTTTATGGTTATTTATAATTGTTATTTCCCAGTACGATGCATATCTCATGGCTTTTGTAATAGGTATTTTTATATAACATTATTTACTTTTAGTTTTTAAAAGCCTTATTCACTTTTTGAACGTCGCACCTCTATCCCACCTGAAAAATTGGTTAAAAATTTTCTTATGACTTACACTCCAGTTGTGACCTGGCTTAAAAATTCGTGTTAGGTGTAGGTAGATATATTATTTGACGGCGTGATGTTATTTATGTATGCATATTATTAGGAAAAGAAAATTGTGCATTTTTAGTCGATAAGTGCACTCTTTGCTAACAGCCAGTATCAGTAATAATAAAACGACAATATATACATTTTTACTATGCATATAACCAAAAATGCGCATTTAGCATTGTTTATTAAATTGTTTTCTAATGTAAATACTGACTTATATGTTTTGTCGTGTAAATTAATTGGCGTTCAAAAAGTCGGAATATTATACTACATTAATATTTTAGATTGTTTTCTGTTGTAAATTCTTGAATCGCATATCTTTTAAGTATCAATGAAATATTTAAAACTTTCTGTAAAATATTTTCTTACAGAATTTTCCAGATTTATTCTCTTTAAATTTGGTGTGCCATAAATTAAACTACACTACACTAAATTGGTGTATTGTTTCTTTGTGTAAGATGTTAGTGTTTGGCCTCAAGACGGCTTTACACTGCACTAAATAACTAGAGTGGTGTAACGTAAGATATACCCTATATTTAACTGAATAGGGTATAAGTATGTAGGCGCACAACTATCGCATAAAAATCTATGGTCTTCTATAATGGCCGTAAATTATACAGGAGGTGGCAGTGATCAACAAATATTTATGTCACACCTGTATCTACGTCTTTGTAATTACCACTTTTCCCTTTTCCTTGTGTCTTAAAAGTATCACATTGATACTGTAGTTTTATTACTCCTTGCATTTTCTAAAAGCTTGCAAAACTAATGGATGGTTCTAAACCACTGGCACCTATTTCATATCAATTGAAAAGACTTGCAGATATGCAACTTATTTTACTATAATATTATATAATTTGGAAACCCGGTTTTGGGTACCTCTAAGTGATATCAAATGCATAACATTCTTCTCATATTTACGCTGCTATTTCTAATACATTAATAATTTTTATCTACACCCATGCTATAAATCCTGTATAAAAGTCTCTGAAACAGTTGTTTCATAGTAATCATAATATCATCCAAACGAATGTTATAATGTTGTACTAAATTTCATTATGCACCTCAAACGAGAACAACTTGACGACACGGTTGGCGCAGTGGTTAAGCGATTGACTGCTGCGTTACGTGTCGCGGGTTCGATCCCCGCACGGAACAAATATTTGTATGACCTGCAAGTAGTTGTTCCGGGTCTGGCTGTTTGTAAACGCACCCACGATACAGGAGAAATTCATAGTGTGGGGCAAAGTTTCCTTTCCTTACTCATCAAACAGCGACATTCTCACTACTCAATTCGTGGTATCTTTATGAATTTCAAAAAAAGAACACTGTCATGCACGCGCGTTTGACTACTACAGCTACTAATAATAAAAAAATAAAAAAACGAGTAAGTACCTACATCAGGATCTGCCAACACTCAACAAGGTGCAAATATACAAATGCATTTCAATAATTGTATGATCCAAAATGTAAATAGTTATTACAATATATAATTATATTATTACCTATGCATAGTTTGTTTGTATTAGATACTCAGCAATTAAACTTACCATGAATTTACATAGGGTTCTTACACCACCCTATGGTTTCAGAATATTTTATAGAGGATTCATATCATGGGTGTAGATAAAGTCTTGTATACAACTGTACATAATTAGGTATTATAACAATGTGTTACTATTATCACACTCGGCTTCTCCTCGTGTGATAAACCCACATTCGTGTTTCAATACCTCTTATTATACAACAGTTGCATAAATAACTATTTGGTGGGTCTTCCCAGTGTTTCCAACAGTGATTTTTTACATGTCAGTACTGGCCTTGCATTCTCCTGTTTTAGAATAATTTAAGCGTTTTTTTATGATATTAGGAGGACATGTATTTATTTTATATTGCAAACTTCGCTTAATATTGTGCTAGCATAATAAAATTGTTATTGATATTGTAAACTAGCAACTCTAGTTATTTAGTGTCAAATTTGTACCTTTTTATATACCTGTTTCCCCGTTGATCTCATTGGTAAAAACTGTTGCGAGTGTGTTCTATCCTAATACAGGACCTTTCAATTATTAAGCTCAAAATATTATACCTTGTGATGTATTTTTATAAATAAAGTCATACGTAAATACAATTTTGTGGTCGTTCTTTTCCAATATTAGTTTAGTTTACCCCCAACCTTACTTCAGCCAGAATTTTCACAATCTGAGAAAACATACTAACATTAATACCTATGTTCCAAACAAAAAATACAGATTTATTCCAGAAGTCCCACCGACAAATTCCCACCAGTGGGGATTGTCATTTTCTTTTCCAGAAATTCCCACTAGTTAAATAAACTCAGCCTAGTGGGGATTTTTGGAAAAATAAATAATAATCGCCACCAGATGTTTCTAAATTATTGAACAAAAAATGCGTTAATCAATAAATTTAATTATTTCAGAATTCATTATAAAATTTTTGCACACTGCACAGTAAATATTGCAAAACTTTCACTGGAAATCTGGTTTATCATAATATGCAATATGCATCCAAATATATACAATATACACCACTAAGAAGGAGAATTGATTTTAATGCACGCTTGTAATGGTAATTGTATATTGCTGGTTTAACAGTCGAGTGTAGGAAATATTAGTTACTTTAGGGTACTTGTACAAAATATTTTATGTAGGTACCCCATTACTAGACTCTTGTGTGGGAAATCAGTTATTACATTAGTGAATTGGAATCGTCTACTGAGCGTAATATGTGCTTTATAATTATGTAGAATGAGTCATGGCAGCATTACAGGAGTGTAGGACTAAACGCCGACAGACTCTTCGCCGACAGGACACTTCGCCAACAAGTCTGTGGTCTTGTGTTTGAATATAATTATGTGAAAACATTTCTGTGAGCAACTTGGAAGTAGCGCTCGCCGGTGAAAGTTAGTCACAGTTCTAACCTAATCTATTTCGCATAATCGATTTCCAAAGTATCTGATTATGTTATATTATGGCCCTGTCGGCGAAGAGTCCTGTCGAAGTAAAGTCTTGTCGGCGTAGTGTCTGTCGGCGTTTAGTCGTACAGATCCATTTTTTTTTTGGAAAGGATGAGATAAATTCGCAATCGCGGTATACGTGATCCTATAATGTTAAAATAAATCCTAGTCATTTTCGTTTCAATGCAAACAATTTATGATGAAAGTTGATTATACCTACTTATCTAATTAAACGTATTTTTTGTTTGAAAATTTAAAAACAAAAACACCCGGTGGGGATTTTTGGAAAAAAATTACCAATCCCCACTGATAGGCATTTGTCGGTGGGGATTTCTAGAATAAACCAAAATACAGTGTTAAATATTTCATGGGAATTGTAAATCAGGACTAAGGAAGTAATGAGTAAGAAAACACATAATGTATCATTATCATTTTGGTTTATTTATCACGACGCGGGTACCTACACCAAAACACCAATATGGAATGTTGTACATTTATACAACGTTAGTATTTTAGATATATTATTGAATATACATACACTGAGCAATTTTAAAGTTAGATGAATACATTTGTCTGATGAGATAATTACATGCCCAATTTTTTTTTATAAAAATTTTAATCAAAAGTTTGAGCTAACTAATAATAAAATGAATTAAAAAAAAACAATTTACATAATCTGGCGGGTACATTTTGTACGATATTGTATGGGCGTAACAAAATATCAGTTATCATAAACGGCCAAATCTAATGTTGTGAATGGACCGTTTCCATACAAATAAGGTTGGTCCAAAAATATGATTATTAAATCCACTTTCCATACGAGGATCATTTATTCGGGTATAAATTCTAACAATTTTATTACGCTCATCAAATTCTTCTACAATTAATAACAACAACAAAATATTGAAATAGTAATGACCTAATGACTATTAGTTTACAGCGTAACAAACATGATTATGCGAGTTTACTAGTCTACAGCTTATTTATGATCCACAAAATAATTTTGAGTTATTTTAATAATGCTTTAAATGACGCATTTGATTTGTACATAACTGACCCGTAATAATAAAGGCTCTAACTAAAGTGATTCTGCGAGGTATTTGCTTAAAAACAATCGCGTTGCCATTCAATTTGTGGCGGCATGTGCAACGCCCTATCTCCTCCATCTCGGCTCCTATGCTTGTTAACTTTATGACTATGCATAAAAACCTATCTGTGATCTTCAATCCTTCATGCTTCTTGATATCTGTCCTGTGCTATGGAACGTATTACAAGAATGCTACAAAACCTCCCTGAAGACTCATTCCATCGCCTCGAATCACACCTATAAGGAAGTATCAACGGCGAGAAGGTACGATTTATGTATATAGTCCTACAATTTGAACGATTTGATTCTGCTGCGGAAAGGACAACCTCCCCGGTTGTATCAACCCGCTCAATTTCCGCAGTCTCCTTTGCGACCATCACTTCCTCGCAAACGGAGGCGACGGCGACCCGCGCGCTCTCGCTCCCGAGTGTGTACTACCTCTCGCTTCCGGTCGGCTCAGATGCTCTCCGAAGCACCCACGTCCGGAGAGCACTTGTCAGCCGGAAAGTAAGGGCGCCATGCCGTTTCTCGAGCCACTTCTTCATTACAGGTCTTACCGCCGCTATTGTAGATTGATCCGATCCAGTCTTGCCAGCCATTGCTGCCCTCCCGCAGCGACGCCCTAGCGTTACACCCCAGGGGTGCCCTTAGCGGGTAGTAACTTAGTTTATAAGTTGTGTGTCCTGACTGGAGACCTCAATTTATTAGGGCATCCGTAGGATAGCTCGGTTAAGCAGCCTACAAGGTTGAGATGCCATACACAAAAAAAAAGGGTAGTGGCGTGCCCTAATTGTAATAAGCCTATACCTTCCTTTCAAGCCGACGTGCTAATAAATGCTAAAAATGCGTCATCTAAACAATAATTTGTTTTAATTTTTAACTAAATAAACGCATCGGGTTTCCCATAATTCGTATTGACAGAATGGGTACTTAGTTGCGTATTATTATTAGATCAGCTCATAATCTTGCGTATTATTACGCGACAAAGCCGAAGAGAGCACAATAATTTGTAACTAATGTTTGACTGGCAAAATAACTATTTTGTGTTTCCAAATAAGATCACTTCTATCTATATACAACTATATAATCCGTATACCTATAAAACCATCACACAATAATAAAAATTGGCAAATAGGACTGAAATAGCCATCACAAGATGAAAATAAAATATTTTATAATAAAAGTTTTCGAACTTTGGTTATTTAAAAATAAATACATTTTGAAGGTTATATGTATGTCATAGTTAGTTATAATAAGTAGTCAGTTACAGATTTCTGTTCAATTAATTACAGGGATTGAAATGTTTCACAAAATGATTCAAAATTTCAAACGATCGATAGCCTTACATTTGGCAGTTATTTCTGAGACTAGTAACGTTTAGGGCCAGTTTCTTCAACGAAATTACACGCAAAATTAATGTGACAAATTGTCAGTAAACTGTTGCGATTGGTTGAATGACTTATCAACAGCCAATCGAAGCAGCAAATAATAAGTTGACACGCAGTCAATTTATTATTTGCAAAATCAAAACGCATTATTAGTATTATAAAATAGCAACCCCTTCTGTCAATTTTTTTTACAAAAGTTGAGGTTATTTTATCAAAGTTATTTTTTTGTTCTCAGAAAGTACATAATTATATATATCCTAGACATTTTGCAATTTTTTTATAATTTTTGTTGGTAGGACTGGCGCCTTCTCTGCCATATCTAAATGATAATACCAGTAGCATTACTGTTTTGTTGTATAAAACTCAACATTTAAAAGGCAAGAAATTAATCAAAAAGTTAGGAAAATAGTAAAGCATTTAGAAAATTCCCCACACTCTTACCTCACTTAATATATATTTTATAAACAAAACTCCTACAATTTCAATTCATATAAATTCTAACTAAATTTATTTATAAACAGACACGATTGCAACCTCTATGTCGTCAGAATTCCTCTATACAACGTCTTTAATAATGTTTTACAATTTTAGACTCTAAACAATGTGTTTAGAATCTAAAGTTACAGTAGCAAATAATACTTGGATTAAAGCAAAAATATTGTTTAATATTTCAGTTTGCCTTTCTTAAGCCTTTAGATAAAGTAACAGTGGATTAAAGATTCAACAGGTTCAATTTAAAAAGTATAAGTATTAAATCCACAGTTAATTGATTTAGCGACAGTTTCGTTGAATATCACCATTTATCAAAAACCTAGTTTATCACATGTCACTCATGTTTTTAATTTTGCAAGCTATTTTGGAACAAATTCCAATGACTCTATACATTTATTTGGCAGTGATGACCGATTCGATAGCAAAACGTTATTATTATGACCTGCATTTTAATAAAACCCTGTTCTTTTTTTAAAGTTTTTTTGTTTTGTTTTTAGAATACTGTTGTCTTTAACTCACTATGTCTTGATCAATGGACTTCGAAGCCTAGTTAAATCTATTGCAACAACTTTGAGAGTTCATCACTAAACTGTCCAAGTCCCACACGATAACACATTCACTGATAAATACCTGCCACACTACCAATGTCTTCTTGCGTTCCAAATGGCACGCAAGTTTGGCACTACCCTAATATCTGCAGCTATTGAAGTACTTGTATAGACGTTTTCATGTACTGTAAGTAAAAACATGTTTAGGTTAGTAGGTGCTGCTGTTTTTATGCAATTTATTTTATTTTATATAAGGTAGTTACCATCACAGCTGACACAACACCATGTAACATTACTTATAATTATGAAATATTAATGAATGACAATTTGTATGTACACACAGCAACAGGTCAAGTTACCACAAACTGTCAAATTTTCTCATTCGATTTTGTACTTAACCTTCAACATTTTAAGGCTTACAATAATTTGGAGAAAATTGTCAGTTTCGTATAACCTCGTGTATGTACACTCGCATGAATGCATGTCTCCATTTCGAACTATCATTTGCAATGCGTACTTGGTAAAATATAAGTCAAATTGAAAAGAAAAAAAAATGTTGGGACACATAAATAGAAAATAAAAAAAGGAAAAAAATAAAGAAGGTCGTGAATAAGGTCGTGTGGGACCTGCATGTGGTTCAAGTAAAACTGGACCTAAGGTTGAAATCGCGAAAAAAAAATCTGCTGTTCCCTACAGTTATGTTTGCAGAACTCGTCAAAATGTAGGGACCAGCTGATTTTTTTTCGCGATTTCATATTTGGTCCCATAGTATAAGTTGTTCATAATGATGAGTACACCCTTAAGAGGTTGATGGTGTTTTACCAATAACCCTGTATAACACTGACCTCTATTAAAATACGCTGGACTGGCTATCCCATACAAAATGACAGCTATTGCTGTGCCGATTCAAAGCGCCCCCAGTGACAGACGTGAGAGTTCTGAGAACTAATAAGATTGCAAATGGCCGTTGTTTGTTGATTTTACGCTAAGTGTATCTGCGGAATAAAAAGTTTTCTAAAGTGTTTACTGTGATTGTGATATAAATTAAAGTGTTATAATAGTGACAGTGATTGTATCATAGCTTGTATTGTTCGTCCAACATGAAATCGTGCGTATATTGTAAAACACGATACGAAATGGGCAGTGGTGTCAGTTTTCACAAGTAAGTGAATCTAAAACATAAATACTTATTAGAAAACCGCTTGAAACTGTGTATTCTAACAATAATAAACGTAAACTATTCGAGTTTACGGGATTTTACGAACATTTTTAAAACCAATAACTTTTGTTAGGGATGTCAAAGTTCATATCGATACTTTCGTAATATTATGATGTAAAACAAAAGTCATGCTCATCATTGTTAAAATAATGATACGCACATTATAATGATCTCTAATAATAGCAAAACACTTCAAGGTTTATTATTATTAGAGTCAATAACAGATAATTTAACACTTATGATTCATAATTCTCATTAAGTGTTCTATTTATTTATAGAAATATGTATATAATTTATAATTTTTTACCCATACCTACTTTAATGTTTCCTTTAATTACAGGTTCCCCTCCGATTACACTCTCAAACTTTGTTTAAAAAATATGAAGGTTGTCAACTGGACTCCGACAATGTATCATTATCTGTGTTCTAAACACTTCACGGAAACCTGTTTCTTAAAACATCAGTCACGGACTACGTTGAAAAAATGGCTCGACAGTAATTTTTAATTTAATAAAATATGTGATTTGAGAATGCTTTTTTTATTTCCCTGTCCCCCTCCCCTGCGGTAATTAAGTTGTTACAAGTTAATTACCGTAATTACAGACCTAATAGAAAGTTATTGTGTCTCTTATCACATGGCAACATGCGGTATGTGACTAGTAATAATATCTTATTGTGCACTCTATAGGAAGGGATTATCTTATTAATTACTATTTCTATCTTAGTAATTTACTATTTTACAGAATTTTATTATTTATTGATCCTATAGTGAACTGTTATCCGATTAAGGAGAACAAGGAAGGAAGGGGTCAACCGGACATGTGATACTTATTATTACAGTCCATAAACAGTACTAGATACTGCTATTTCAAGTTATGTTTTCTACGTAACATATCTGCTTATTACGACTATGTATAGTTCATTAGTTTAGTTAGGTACTCAACTAGTGCAGACATGTCTTTTTATCTGTGTTTTAGTAACATTTAACAAAATATATGCCTATATTGTTTTAAATCAATTATCTACAATTTTAGTAAATCTTAACATATGTTATAAAACGTATTTCACGTCTTTAAAAACATATTACGTATAAAAGACAACACGAATGTTACCTGTTAATAATTTTACCTAAACCAATTTAATTTATAGGAAATCTGTAACAATAGCGTTGGTAATATTTCCATCATTGTGGTCGATATCAGAAAAGTTTTTATCGATAACAAACCTTTTGTTATACATCACTAGTATTAGTTCCATTCCCCCACACTGCTGCCGTCAGCGCCAAAATGGCGATTTTCAAATAGGCACATGAAATTGATAGCGATAGCCAGTCCAGCGTATTTTAATACAGGTCAGTGCTGTATAAGCATACATATTGACGGCACGGTTGGCGCAGTGGTTAGGCGATTGACTGCTGCGTTACGTGTCGCGGGTTCGATTCCCGCACGGAACAATAATTTGTATGACCTGCAAGTAGTTGTTCCGGGTCTGGCTGTTTGTGTATGTGAGTTTAAATGTTTGTAAACGCACCCACGATACAGGAGAACTTCTTAGTGCACGGCAACGTTTAAAAAAAAATCTCTTTGAATTTTTTGACACTACCTACATCTTCTTTTAAACCGCACCATTGCCTTATCAAAACCTTCCTCATTGTATCCATTCATGTAGTAAATAATGGGAATTATTATGGTGTGTAACAGTAAAAATTGTGAATAGCAAAAATCAAAATTTATTATAATTTCAGTTACATAGGTCGATTCAATATAATTAGTATTAAAGGTAGAATATTACAATTGTTGGATAACAATAAACTAAATAATAGCATGCTTAGTATAACAACATTGTAACGTGCTACACAGAAAATAGGGTATTGGCAACGGTTATAAAACCGACTGAAAAGAAGGTCGTGAGTTCGATCCCCATCCGATGCAATATTGACGTGAACTCTAGCCCAAGCACATTCAGCTTAGTTCAAAAGGTAAAAACACCTCTATTATAGTCTAGAACATTTTGTTCATAAATCCAACAATCACGCGTCTAATGGGTTTGTACTTCTCGAATTTGATTGGCTGGCACCGCCGTCCAAGCCCTTTGCTTCTTATTGGAGCTACTTTGGAGTACATTGGCACAATAATAAGAAAAACAACCAGTACTAAGTGGTGTAACTGGATATTTTCCACAGTCAGTGCACATTTACATGGTAACGTTTTGGTAAATCAGGTTTTCCGAAGAAGCCGTTACAATAACACATATAAGGAATAAATTGGTGCTACTGTTCGACGCCACCCGTCGCGGCATTGTATAATTCTATATCTTTTTCATATTGCTCCTTTGCTTTAGCGGCTTTTTCCTCCCATTTAGACTTGTCCATTTTCTTCCAAATTTCACTCATTCTTTTTGCTCCCTCGGTTGCTTTAAGGCCAGGATTCTCAGCTTTAAATTGTTCTTTAGAACTGTGTAGCCACATCATGTAAGCCTTCATAGGACGCCTGGGCTTGTCCGATTTAAATACTTTCCTGATGGCAAAAAGATTGGAATTATTTTTTTAGATTGATGCGTAATTTCTTCGGTTCACTTAATTTCGTCAGGTGCACTATAAAGTATGTTCTATGTTAGGGGGTTTTGGTTTCCGCACTTAGTCCTTCAGGTGGACTGTAAAATGTAATGACAATAAATAATTGTTGAAGGAATTATTACACGACGCCATGTTGTTGCTCCGATCCTCCTATCCTACTTTGAAAATAATCATGAAAACCCTCACTCACGACACTTTATGATTACGTAGTAACATAGACAGACACTGTTCAAACATAGCTGCATACATTTTAACGAGCGGATATTCGTGGTGTGCACACACCTATGCAGGCCAAAACGTAAAACCTGGTAAACCAAAAGTTTGCTTAGCACTTACACTACTTTAACCTTTTGGTTAGTATTTTTTCAAGTAATTACGAATCGAAGTTTTGAGTTGAGATTCAACAAAACTAGATAGTTCATCAATGGTTTTATGGCGCCGTCTTTCGCCGGCCGGCTTCATTGAAATTGCTTTATTGGCAATCCCCGATAAATTGGAACATCACTAAGGTTGAATCTATTTAGCTGTCGCATAAACAAATTAACCTTCTCGTTTTATGACAATAATTTTTTATTTTTTTTAGGATGGTGAATCATCAAATAACTTCTCCCGCTCTGAGCGGAGCGGGAGGGCGTGTCAGACTCTTACTGACTAAAACCCACCCGTGTTCCTTCAGCTGCCTGTGCCAGAGGTCACGGTAACCCTTTCGGACTTTCCCGCAACCCTGGCAGATCGCTTTATGACATGCAATTGAAATTCAACCTTAGGGTGGTAAAGCCATTACGAGGTTAACTATACCTATATATCTATTTTGTGGTCTAATTCCTTCGCCCTAGTACCTACGGGCGATTTTAAGTCGCGCACTGGATTTTCAACGCCCTGCTTAGCGCCGAGAGTTCAAAATTCAACAGCGTATTTATTTGACGCGCTGGTATGCACTTGCATTCTGTTGGATTCTCAATACTCGGTTCAACATTGAAGATATTACACTCACATTATCTCCAAGCTACTGTCACTGTTCTTGGTAGCCTGCTCGCCTTCACTGGAGTTGGATCCGCCAGACTCAGACCGCTGGCTGCGACCTCTCTGGGTCTTCTTCTTGTCTTCAGAAGGCACTTCTGTTGACGTCGCTTCTTCTGACTGTCGCTGCCAGTCCGGGATCGAAGGTGGATTCGGACGGGTCTTTAGAGCAGGGAATTGGTTCCTGCAAAATATTTTTTTTGAAAGCGTTTTTATGAATTGAACCACGCCCAATGTTACTAGCTGGGCTGGCGGGCTGGTACCATTCATATCAACCCATACACAATACATCCATCTTGTCTTTGCATGGTCTCCCTCTTTCCCCTCATCGATAAACATTTACATTTTAAAATAACATCACGACATCATCAGCCAGGACCTAATGCTCACCAGTAGTGCGACCAGTAGACCAACAAGAAATTTCTAAGCAAATATGTATACAAGAACCTCTTACCTGTTCAGCATAATCGCCTTCACAGACGCGACTTCTGACTTGATGTTATCAAGCTGCGACCGTAGCGCGCTCTGGTGTGCGTTCGTCGTCATCTCGCTGCGAAGCGACGTAAAATTCGTGTTGAGGATGTCCACACTCTTACGCAGCTCGTCAATGCATTCTGCTGTTGTTTTGCGCTTCGGCTGCTCCACGAATAGGAGGTGTCTGATGTAGTTCTGAGGGAATAGTCAAAAGTTTTAGGGTTCGTCCGGTAAGAATGCGTGGTGACTATATTTGAATTTAAATCGTATTCAATAACTTGACAGTAGCGGCCGCGATTAGGTGGCCACAGTGCATCGCGAGTTGTTCTAGCTGGCATTAGAAGCTGGACGTGTTTCCACAGGGTAAAACAATAGACGGTCCTAGGATATAAGGATCAAGCCACATGATACGTTGTGGAGACGGTGGCGCGGCACCTGCAAGGCTATTTACAAGCATTCGATACGCTTCCGTGCTGAATCGAACATCTATCCTCTAAAAGCTGTTCTCAAATCCGAAGCCCGAAAATTAGTTCAACGACCGCTATAGTTCCGACAGCTATAATGTTATCGGGGGCAAGGCAAATCAAGTAATCGAAAATAGTCATTTCGACACAGCCTGTCGAATGGCTGATAATGAGCGCTTTTATACTTTTAACTGGCGATATCGCCACGTTAAAACACACACAACGATTATATAATCGTTGGTGTGCACGTCCAGATCACGGCGTCACGATAACACAGGGAAGTAAAATGTATGAAATGGAAATATATGAAGACGCTTTTAAATTTCCTTCCACGTTATAACGTGCTCCTATTTCCATACATTTCGTCGACGTCTACGATGATATCGTCACCTTAGAAATTATAAAAGCGCACAATAGCTATGCTGAGCGTACCTCGGTATCGTAATTAAATTCGGATCACGACACACGGTGTCGCACAATCACACCATACAGACACAATAAGACTAGGTGGGAAGGAGTGATGTATTGCATCGCAACGCTGCCTGGTGCCTCAGCATTTACCGCGTATCCAGCAAGTTATCACAAGTTATATTGATAATTTATCATTTTACTTTTAAAGTGATAAAAACTGATAACAGATTGAATAATTAACAGTAAATTATTCTAACATAACATTTATACTCAGTCTTATTATAAATAAGCCTATACCAGATAAGAAAGTTTATTCTGTCATAATTGAAGACATGAGTGGATGAAGGTGATATGTCACATTTTTAGATTTTCGCTGTTCTATGCGTGGATGATGGTGTTATGGACATACAAACAATTTTAAACCTTAAAACAACCACGTTTGTGGCTATTTTAGAAATTCACTACTGGATGAAGGTGTCATGTACACTATTATTTTTAATCAATATTGGAAGAATGTGGTATGGGCACTTAACATTTTTATGGATGCCTAAAAAGTAAAAAGTTAACTTTTCTGCAGTGGATGAAGGAGCTATGTGCTGCACATATCACTTTCATTCATAATACGGCGTCAACATTCCGTTCCGTTCATTCCCGCTCTTTTGTCAATCGGACGCACGAGCACGCACGAGTCGCTTGTTGTTGTCAAAAATACTTTAACGGTGTTAATAAATCGATATTGATAACTCACAAAAACAAACAAAATTCTGCTCCAAATCCAGACTGCAGGGGCAAGCACCAGAATCGTCCTCACAAAATGGATGAAGACGTTGTGAACCGTATTAAAGCAAATATATCGAGTTTGCCCGCCGAACAGTCCCACTATTTTCGTAATAAAAATATGCACAAGTTATATCTTTTTCCCCTTTTGAATATGACCAAGATGCATAGTCTATATCTGGAAATGTGTGAAAAAGAAAATTTAACTGCGAAATATAAAATCAAGAAGACAACATACAACAAAATCTTTGTCACAGAATTTAATTTATCTTTTGGATACCCAAAGAGTGATACCTGTGCAACATGTGATGCTGGGGACTCAAATGAAGAACATAAAGCAAATTACTATGCAGCTGTGGAAGCGATGCAAGCCGATCGAAAGAAACCTAAACCGTCTGATGGTGTGCTTTACATTACAGTAGATCTACAGCAAACGATGCATTTGCCAAAATTAACTACATCCAAGGCATTCTATCTACGACAAATCTGGTTTTATAACTTTGGTATTCATGTTATAGACGGCACATCCAAAGAAAAAGCTGTTTGTTGTACATGGACTGAAGATATAGCGGATCGTGGAAGTTCAGAAGTCGCAAATGCACTCTTGAGGTTTGTGGAGGTAGATCCAAGTTGCCAAGGTAAAGATCATTTGATAATTTGGTCGGATTCATGTGCCGGACAGAACAAAAATTTCAATTTAATATGTCTTTACCAATACTTGATCTAAGAGGATATTTTAAAATCATAGACCACAAATTTCCCGAAGTGGGACATTCATATTTGGATTCGGATCGAGATTTCGGGAGGATCGAAAAAGTGCTTCGAAAAAATGATACAATCTATGCACCTGAACAATACCGATCCATTTTATGCAAAGCTTCACGAAACAACATAGTTATTGATATGACTGACCATTTCAGGAAAATAAACGATTTGCAAGTGAATTTAAATTTGATTAACAGGAAAAAAAATACTAATAATGGCAAAATTAGTTTTAGGGATGGCGTGAAATGGATCAAAATTGATGAATACGGTTCATATTATACAAAGAGTCATACGACGAAACGACAC
This sequence comes from Brachylomia viminalis, assembly GCA_937001585.2. Taxonomy (NCBI): domain Eukaryota; kingdom Metazoa; phylum Arthropoda; class Insecta; order Lepidoptera; family Noctuidae; genus Brachylomia; species Brachylomia viminalis. The sequence goes on along the minus strand of OW443303.2, from coordinate 5,308,414 downwards.
CTTTCCAAAAAGTTAATATTTAATAAAAAAAGGGGTCAAATTAATCCAAATTTTGAGGTGCCACGTGTGAATGGCAAATATGGTACTGTGTCAGTTGAAAAAAAAAGCTAATATTAAGGACCAACTAAAATTTGTTAAACCGGAATATCGATATTATTATCAATCCATTCTTGGAGAAGAATAACGTTTATTTTTTTATTTTTTTCTTATTTCTTAAGTAACTTGTCTCCTTCAGACTTAATTTTCTTAAACTGATTAAAATATTGTTTTGCGGAAGAAGGAGTTATGTTCAGTTTTTCTTAAAATAAAGTAATAAAAATACATTTTATTCTTTAATTTCTCCCCTATTTTAAAAATACTAAACGGTTGGCGCCGCCAGACACCCTTTTTAGATAAATACATTAAAGGCGTTTTGAAATATCCTAAAATGTTTATGCGAAACTTTGAACTCAATTTTCTCGAAATTAGAATTTTGCGACATATCACCTTCATCCACTCACGTCTTCAATTCTTTAACAACTAATCTTACAAAATTAGAATAATAATAACGCACAGAAGGTTAGTCTCATACACTCACACAAAATATCTAAATTGCGTATTTTTTAAGTAGGGAAACTACTTAAAAAATACGCAATTTAGATATTTTTAGTAGGGAAACTACTTAAAAAATACGCAATTTAGATATTTTTGTGTGAGTGAGCGGCATGTAATTACCGCCGCAGGCACGCGCACAGAGGATCTGGAGGCAAAAGTCCTCGCGCACATATGGGAGTGGCGCGAGGAGGCGAAACGCCGCCGGGGCGTAACTCCGCTGCCGCGAGAAATCACGGCACAGCGGACAGAGCTCCGGCGGGATCTCAGGGCGGCATGGAGAGTGCGATTGTCGCAACCCAGCGCTGGGCACGCCACAATTGCGGCGATAAGTGCCCTCTTTGAGGAGTGGCTAGTGAGGCGCCATGGCGTCTTCACCTTCCGCTTGACGCAGGTCCTCACCGGGCACGGTTGTTTCGGGAGGTTCCTGTTCCGGATAAGGCGGGAGGAAACGCCCGGGTGTCACCATTGTGTGCATCGCCCGGAGGACACGGTGGAGCATACGGTGGAGGTCTGCCCTGCTTGGGCGGAGCACCGCCGTATCCTCGTGGAGGCGATTGGCGGTGGCGATCTCTCGCGTCCGGCCCTGGTCCAGGCCATGATACAGAGCGAGAGGGCTTGGGAAGCCGTAACCTCCTTCTGCGAAGCAGTAATGCTCGCGTAGGAGGATGCGGAACGCGTGCGGGAGAGGCAAAATTTGCGCCCTCACGCCCCTAGCCGCCGCAGAAGACGCCCTGGGCGTCGGAAATCGTAATCCGATTCCCGGCCACCATAGGCGCGGGCTTGCGGACGGCGCGAGCAATGGGTAACTCGCCGTCCGATAAGGACCAAGCCCAGGTCGACGGCGCGTTGTGTTCCACGCGCGCCTCAAAGAGATGTCAGCAACAATGACGGGGTCCGCTAAGGCCGATGCCTGCCGGGGTGGCGGGGAAAGTCCGAACGGGATACCGTGGCCCCTGGCACAGGCAACTGAAGGAACACGGGTGGGTTTTAGTCAGTAAGAGTCTGACACGCCCTCCCGCTCCGCCCAGAGCGGGAGAAGTTATTTGACGATTTCCCACCCTCAAAAAAAAGGTATGTGACCATAATTATTTTGTCTTATTTCTATATATTTATCTTGTAGTTTTTAGTTGATTACTTTTAAAATGTTATTCTATCCAAGTTGAACAAAAGTTTTGATGAATATTTAAGTATTTTTTAAACAGTTTTTATTACTGTAGGCTATTCAAATGCGACTTCCGTTGTGTGACTATTTGAGCGGTCACATATTATGCTGAACGAAAAATCACAACATGCCTGAACACAAACATAAACCAGTTTACATGTCCATTTTCTTGAGCTATAAAAATATTTTTCTAAGACCTTTTTGGGTGGATCCGCCGCCGTTTAGATTATTTCACATTTATTTTGATATTTTTAGTAAAATGGCGGAGGAAATGTGTGCTAAACGCAATAAATTCAAAGGTTTTTAATAACCTTTACAAAACTACCGAAGGCAATAAAATCCAACAAGAGAATCAGAAGTTATCGATTCACAAAGTTATTTAATTGAAATGGTAATGACGTCTATAGGACCCAACCGGATGCAGCTGATGACAGTATTTTACATGGAGCGTCAGCCTATCTGTTCTCCACAACCCAGTAACTAGGTAATACGATACCCCTTAGGCACTTGTCTCACCGGCAACGAGTAACGAGTAGAGCTAGAACTAGAAACGAGTTAGCGAGACGCGGGGAGCGAGTGCGTAGTTCCGATATTTGTGTAGCTCGGCTATAAGCGAGTGTGCGAGTGAGGCGGGCGATTACTCGCATCACTCGCGCAAAACGTGTACTTTCAGATACGCACTGTAGAGAAATGACCACTGGTTGCTCTCTCGGCGTGAGTTCTAATCGCTTGGCGAGTATCGCCGAGCGAGTGTTATCTTTCATAGCTCTTGTCGCTCAGCGACAAACTAGTGAAGCGAGTGCTCGCCGGCAGTGTGAACAGTCAGCGATCAACTGTTTGTATATGCATCTCTTTTGTTCACACGGAAAGTATATCTATTGTACGTTTCTTGAGCGAGAAAATAGGCGATAGTTAGTCGTTTTCTCGTCGTTGGTGGGACAACTGCCTTAGTAACACTGGTTGTCAGACTTTCGGACCTTTCGGTGCTTCTGACGACTCGTAACGACTGTCAAATATTCACGAATGACAGCCGGGACCGACTGCTTAACGTGCATTCCGAAGCACGGAGCGGTCTTGGTATGAAAAGATGGTCACCCATCCACGGACCAACCGCGACCGTGCGGCTGTTATTACTTAACCACAAGCCCCCAAGCGTTTTAGCATTTGTTTTTATTTTTTATTTACAGATTAACCTTCGTGTTTGCATACACTGAAACAACAAATTTGATTTTTAATCCTTCGTCAGGTTCTTGTATGATTTGACGTGGCCTTGGGTGGAGACGCATTTTGTCTTCTCTCGGAACTGTTCCAGATGTGAAAAAATAATGTACCTAATAGACATCTGCATTTTATAATCATATTAATATGCGTCGTCCACATTCAAGGTAATTTATGTCCACAAGTGTTTATGATCATTATCTGATTGATGAATGTATCTATTGTTCTAATTAACACTATATTTTAAAGCTACACTATAGATCTCAGTATGTAGGTAACTATAGCTGATCCGTTGTAAATACATATTTAACGCCAATAGTTGTTATGGTCTAAGGACCCGAATTGATTGTACTGTTTAAGTATTTTTGGCTGACGGCTAGCTGCGCTAATTATGTCGTTTGTGGCATGATTTGAGTAGCTTATCTTTAGGTCCTCGTTCTTGGTTTCTATGCGTTATTAATGTATTATTCTAAGCTTACAAACTATAAAGTTATGCAACAGTGAGTTAACATGTTAGGGCAAAAACACATACACACCTCACGACATCGCACCGTGACACGACGTCACAACGCGCCTGAAATCTACGACGCACAGTGGGCTGAAAATCGATTTTCATAGACATATAATACTTTTTCCCGAATGTCCACTTTTATGACTTGAAAATGTTTTGGAAGACTAATACGTGCCTAAAAACATCAACATTATCGAATAGCATTGCAAACAACGCACACAGAAGTTTTTACGGAGCTGGCATGAAAAAGTCTTATATCTCCGCTATGGAATGATTGGCCCTAATTATTTTGCAGGAGACTACCACTCAATTATTAAAAAAAATTACATACTCCCCGAAACGGCCAGTAACTGGATCCTTTCTTCAAAAATCGCTTAAGATTAACACCCGTATTCAAGAATGATACTTATTTAAGTATGGCAGCAGCACTATGCTAAGTAAGGCATTTCTCACTGCGTTCGTAATGACAGGCCATTTAATTCACAAACAATACTCAAGCGACACTTCACTAAGCGAACGCACTGCGTCGAATAAAGATCGGTGATTGGTCCGTTTCTGTTGCTAAGTTCTCTCTTATGTTTGGCAGATTGGCGGATGACATAAAATATAACCTTTAAAGTTTTAAACGTTTTGTCAGCTGTGAACTAACAATTTCCTATATTTCTTTGTTAATTTTTTGTGTGCTGATTACTAATGATTGTTGCTTCAATTCCAAAAAATATGGATATAAATAATATAACTACGTCTTTAGGTTCATCAAGCTCAACTGTAATGTTAGTAGAATATTATATAGAATAGTTATAAGGTCTCCTGTTATCATCTGTAAATCAAAATATTGTATGGTAGTAGGTAGGTACGTAGTTGTTATTGTAGGTACTTATCAAAGTTCAGCCCTTTCATAGAGAGGTAAGGTAGTAGGTACACATCTAACGCTAGGTTTCATAAGTACCCAAGTTATTTTAATTGTATTAACTAAATAAGGTAAGTAGGTACCTGGAAACTGCCAGAAGAATAAAACCTTAAGGCCACTAGCAACTGATAAATAGGTGGCACTGGAAGGCCTCTTGCAGTCAATTATTTGTCTAGGTCTTCATTTATCAGTGGCAAGAGTATAAATTGTACCACATCTTTCGAAAATCTGTAGCGTCGTCTAAATTCATCCGAACTGTAATAATCAAAAGGATCTTGGAAATCCCGTATCACTTTTCTTGTACTTATTATTGTTTGCTCATTGATATAACTATCAAATTCTTCTTCGCTACTGTAATCCATTATAAACGAACGGCACTAGAATCAAAAACAACCTCAAACAACGCAAAACCAAACCTCGATAAACAAAAATAACCAACTTTTTGACGTATGCTGGACACTATGCGTTGCTTAATATAGCTAGCCGGCTACCTTACCTATGCGTGCATTTTAAGGGACGCATAGTGCCGATTGCCACTCAAGTATGGTCTACGAATAGGTTTTAGGACCCTGTGCGCCCGCGCGCACTGTGAGACCTCATAGTAATGTTCATGAATACGGGCCTTAATCTTTTCATAAAATATTTTTTATGACATTATGAACTGCATTTAAGTTTAACATCTACACGGACTACTTAAATGATGAACCCGACTACTACTTTGTTTAAACACGCCACATGATCAAAAAATAAAATAAGTTCCAAAGACCTGATTATCTAACGACCCCTATCGTCATTATTTGTAATATTTTTATTCATATCTATTCTATTAATTAGCTAATGAGGGTAGTGAGTAAATTAGTTTAATGATCACACTTAATTTGCATCGTTGCAGTAAATAGGAGAACTCAAAATAAAATAATATGATTTCGCTTTAAGCATTGAAAGTACATACAAACAGTAATACATCACCATAAACATGGAAAGCATCGTAACAAATCTGGATTTGTTCGTTATTTTAAAAGGTTCAGCTAAAATGAACGATTATCAGTTTTTATTTGAGACAGTGTTAACTCGATTGAGATGTAGTTTAAATATCTGAAAAATATCGTGTGACTTTTAAAAGAATTTTGCCGGAAATTTACGAGAGCAATAGACGAGCGATGGAATTCTGCAAGCCGAAAAATGGAGTTATTGAGAAAGTCGATTTTCAGCCCACTGTGCGATGTACATCGAAAAAAATTCAGCACACGACGTCATGTCGTCGTGTCGTGAAAACCACTTATGTACGTACTATACAATATTATTATAGGGCCATAACACATACACACGATACGACGACGTCGCAACGTGCCACGATGCGACGTCGGCGTCGTATCGTGTGTATGCTTAAATAAGAAAAATGCCTTTAGTAAATTTGAGGTGACCCTAAGATTTTTTTTTGGATTTTATGCTGCATCCTAAGGCATGCCTTAGTTGGTGGTTTGGTATGTGCTGCGGAGGAGTGAGAAAAATCTCGTGAGGAAAGCTTTGAGTATGAATTTGGATAAGAGTAGGGAAGATGGCATGTCTAGAAAGTGGGTGACTATCGAGATAACGACTAATCGAGAAGTATGGAAGTAAAAGACAATTTGTGCCGACCCCAAATAAATTGGGCCAAGAGCAATAGAACGATGATTATGATGATGCATACTTGATTAAAAAAATAAATTCTGCAATGCTGTGATAAATGTAAAACACGTTAATAAAGCTGCACACGTAAACAATAAGTATCACTTTATTTTCTAGTCTAAAATATAACCGCACTTATAACACACTATTTTACAAAACAGCCTGGAGATATTGCTCGCACTGAGTCCGACGATCAACTGCCAACTGTCAATGTGCCGATCACTGGATCACTCATTCTAATATTCGTGTGGCAAGTGTCGCCCCACCATTGCTCCGGAAGTTGGCAACGGAACAATAATGGTGCGACACCAGTGGTGCCAACCTAAATATTAATCAGATATAATTTTTTTTTTAAAGGTAATTATATCTGATAATAAGATTGTAAGTAGATAAACATATATAATTTTGATTAGCCCTAGGTTATTAATTAAATATGATTGTGTTTAACAAATAAATCAACTAATAATTAAATCATCTAACAAAATAACTTATTTTATATGTAAATAATATGATGTCTATCTTCGAAGTGACAACACAAATATAATTATTGATGTAACTGTATGGTCCCACTGCTGGACAGTAGCATCTCTCATATTCTCCCCTCTACATCTCATACATATGATACATATACATACATCTCTTTTTGAGTAACATAACTTTATCTTCTTCACCATAAAATTATACCATAGACATCACTTACTTTATAAAACCAGTAAGCTCCATACATGAAGCCTCCATACACCATTAATGGCAGCACATTGTCCCTGAACCAGGATCGCCGTGACTGATGGAAGAACATGAGCTCCGAAGTCATTGATGGCACATCCAGCATTTCAGTGCATTTTCCTATAGCTTTCTGAATCTCGGGATCAGTCAGGCCCTTGCCTCGTAGGAAGCGTTCCTTGCTTTCTATGGTGCATCGCTGCACGCTGGGGTTTGTTAGGAACTTGACTGCAGTTGTTACCTGTGTATAAATATGGTGTTTTATGTTCAGTTCTTCGTCTGAATTGGAAGATTTTATTGTGACAAAGCCTTAAAGTACTACTCTGAATTGTAGTTTTATTTTTAAAGAAGTTAATTAAGATTATTATTTAATAAAATAAAAAAAATGCTTTTGTGCCCTCTGTTTAGACTATACCTGCCTCATAGGGTAAGCAAATTGACACCCTACATACATTCGCTTAACAATTAATTTCCCTGACTACAAAAAGAGAAATAGTTAGGTACTTTCCCTTACCCCCTTTTTTATACGTAAGTATAAGTACATAATATATGTATAAGTACATAATTATTATTAATCTTTTAAGACTGATTGCTTTTAAATTAAGCAAATATCATCTTGGAAATTGTAATAAAGTATGTTAGGTACACACGCAGTAAGGATAGGGGACACCATTTAATGCAAAATATATTCTTCCATATCCCCCAAGCAAAGATAGATTTTGTATTGCTTGGTGTGCTGTGCTATATCTCCAAAACATACTCAAACTCAACTCAAACTCAAAGCATTTATTTCAATTAAACCATTTACAGGCACTTTTGAATTGTCAAGTGGTCATACCATACATACATGATTGATTTATACCTAACACTGACCCAGAAGTTATGTCACAGAAAGCGAAAGTGGTTCAATAGTCACTAATCACAGATGAAAATGAAAGTATCTGTCAGGTACACATCCACTACTGCACAACTGCAAACCAATTTTTATTTTTTATTTAGCAGTTACATACGTAGATCTCTAGAGATGTTAATAAGCCTTACTATCCGCGAAAAGGCAAGGTAAATACTAGCAGTGCGAAGCTGTTAACTATTAAGTTTAAAACTTCGCTTTTTAGGTAATTTTGAACTTTATTACTAAGAAATTAGTATTAAACTAGAACATCTTTCGCTATCTAATAATCTAATCTAAACAAGGCCTACTCATATTCAATAATTTATTATTCAATTGCATAAGAAGTTTTGCTTGAAAAACATTATAATTACTAAAGAGATTTTATATCTATATGCGAAAATCTCCAATATGCGCATTTTTGTTTGTGATGTCTTATTCGCACCTGAGAACGTGAATGGATAAAAAAAAAACAAAGACTAACAGATTAATAGGTAGACTGTAACAAGCAGTGCGAAGGTCGATTCATGATTTAATAGAAATCAAATTCGAAGTCATGTTACCAATAACATTAGATCAAGGAAACTAGAATACTAATGACAGATTCTGCATATCCATTTATTTAAAATGCAAAAATATCCAAGAAATTACCAAATTCTCTCGAATCTCTCCTCCCGCACTCGCCAACGCCTCTGAAGTCATTTTGACTTAGTTTTGTGAAGTTGCACCAATAACTAAGTCACAAATATAATCAAAACAAGTTTTTATTGTTTGCACAGTACAAAATTAAGAAAATATTCATTAAAATCCGTAATACCGAAAACGATAAAATTAATTAATTTTCTTTGACACTAGATGACATTTGAATTGTTCTTTTTTTCTGTGTTGTGCACAGACTAAAAAAACATGCAATGACGAATTCGTTCAGTAAATCATGCGTGAAAATGCTTTTCTGTAGCTAGTAGATTTTTGATGTAACTGAAATCAAATTAAACAGGCAGTTTATTTATTACTAAATCATCACATGATGAAAAGGTGCACTGTCCTATTAGAATAGAATACATCATCACTAATCACAGGAGACGGTGGTCGTTGTGGTAAATGTGGTAATGAAACCGAAAACATTTCTAAGCAAAACCTATTACTTCACTGTTTCACAGATGACATGTGACAACCAACTGAACCAACAAATGCATTAAATGCATCCGTTTCATGTTAAGCATTCTGATAGTTTAGTTACTTTGGTTGCACTCGCAGTAATAAAATCTTGCTGTCTTTTTTCCTCATGGAAAACAATTGATTAAGCACAATGCATGGTGGGTTGATTTCTGATTGTCATATTTGTCATTGTCATTTTAAATTAAACATTTATTTTTTGTTTGTAATACATTTTTAGGAGTTCTATTCTAATGCGTTAATCGTGGAAAATGAGTGACTTTGCTAACGCCACTGAGGCCGCGTCCCTAGCTGTGCAATTCGATCAGGCAAGACAAACAGATAAAGCTGTAGAATGCTATCGAACAGCGGCCAGGTTGTTGGACAGGGTTCGAGATCATTTCCCTACAGAAAGACAGGAAGATGTAAGGAACAAAGTGCAGGAATACCTAGAAAGAGCCACTTTCTTGACAGAGCAACAAGGTACGTCACTTTTTTATGTTTATATTTGCTGGTATATCATAGAAGTAGTGCTTGTTTTTTCTGTGTGCATTGCTATGACTCATAGAGCCTTCAAGTGTGCTCTGTATACAGTGGACGTTCACTTTAATCTGTATGATGACGATGATATCATCGTTGATTCAGTCCAATCTGGTTTGAGCACTGCCTATGACTGTTCTTTTGAAAGCCACAATGCTTATTATTATATGAAGGAATACAAACAATACTGTTTTTCTTACAAGAATGTAATGCGGAAATATGTAGGTAGTAACAATGTTAAATTTTTTATTACCAAAACCAATTTATTTTAAACTTTCACATTGTTAGCCCAGTTATCTAAAAAAAACTTAATTCTCAGACTTTTTGGTAGAATTAGCCTTATGATTCATGGTATACTATCAAATATTAGGAGATAACTAGGTACACATTTAAGAAAAAGATTTCCAACTATAAGTACAAAATACTATTTTATTAACAGACAGAGCACAACAGGCAGAGAGTGAGCGAGCCATGCAACAATGCTACTTCCTCATGCAACAAGCTCTGGATGCTGATGAAGCTAATCTTAAAGATAATGCACTACAATTATATACACAGGCCGTTGAATTGGCGGTTTCTGTTGTGAGTATATTCTCCTTTGTCTATTATGACCGAACCCTATAACCTATTTTCAGTGAAAGACAGATTGCTATTGATGCTAAGCACTATAATTCCATCTGTCCCTGTCAAACAATTAGCTGTCCACATGTTATAGTGATGCATGCTTTGGTTTTATCTATCTCCAGTATGCCAAAATTGGTGATAGATACGTTACTGGGTTTGCTGTTAGAAAACTTTTCTGAAATCTGTTATAAACAAAATGTCACTAAACTGTATGGACATTTAGTCATAGTAGAATAAATTCAGAAAGTAAGTATGTTTCATTATGAAATATCGAATCATATTGAATCTGTGATTTATTTGAATGGTTTTTATTTATTTATCAATAAAGGTTTACCACCTGACTGACTACACCAAGCTTACACAGTCGTCAATTACAGGTTAACCAGCACTATAGAAAATAAGTAATTAGACAGAAAAATATAAAATTTGTGGTGCTAGAAGTCACCGTATTAAAATCTGGTGCACAGTTTAGTAGAACAATGTAGTCACACAGACCGACACGAAAAGCAAGTGTAATGTATAATTTCTATACATGATAAATCTTCTACCTTTTTCAGTGAAGACCTTTCAATTAATTAAAATGGGATTTATTAAAATAAAACGAAAATTCCGGTAACCCTGTTTTGAGATAAAATAAGAATTAAAAAACCGGTGATCTTATATACCTCTGTTTGTGACCTCTAATTGCATAGTTGCAATTAATTAATTTTTAATTTATAAAAAATAAAAAATCGGACCGTCCCGGCGCATTTAAGATGATGATTATTTTAAATGAGACGGGACTCACGGAGCAGAAACAAAGAGGAGGTGTTGTAAAGTCATTCTCCATACAAAAGTAGTGTCGCAGCCTCGCGGGGTGCGGGGGGAGCCCAAACAGCAGAAAGCCATCTAGTGGCTAGTAGCAAAATCAACTCATAGGCAAATTAGACAGATTGTCGTAAGAGTTCTGCTATGTTTCATTAAGTGTCACTTTTATTGTAAGGAGCCGGATTCAGGTTTAATAGTTTTATAATATACCGATATAGTTTTATTTCTATTATGTCCGACCGAAATACATTTTTTAACTGAAACCGAAACCGAATTTCGGCAGCGGTTTCAGATTCGGCCGAAACCGAAACTTCCAGAAATTAACAAGTGTGAGGGAAAAATAAAGAAAACGTTTTTATAATCATAGTTTTATTTTTTTTATCTTTAAATCTTCTCCTCTTCTAAATTTTTCTTCTGAACTTAGTTACCGAAACTAAACCGAATTCCGTTTTTTGCCGAAACTCGACATCTATTTGACTTCACTTTTCATATAGCATATATGTAGGTATGTGCTTATCAAAAAAGTCTGAGTGCGGACCTGCAATTTGTCAGTACTTCCGCTACTTGCCGATAGGGGGCGGCAATTACCGAACATTCGAGAAGAAATAAATTACAAATTTAATTTTAATTTTACTTACGAGTGGAAAGATATCTTTATTCCGTTTGAATTTGATAGATCCGTATAACTTCTGCAAGATAAAACACAGCATTTCATGTTAATGCAATGAGTATGGGTCGGGAATACTTTTTAATCGTATAAAAGACTAAACAAATACATGACAACCTATCCGCTTCACAACGACAGTTGTACTGACGAAAGCGCCGCCTGGTCGCAAGTAGTGCAACTACCGTGTGACGTAACGACTACATTGGTGGCTGATGGACTACTTTGATTGCAACATCTCGTCTTTGTTTCTGCTCCGTGGACGGGATTGCTAATTTATGAACTTCTTATTGACATCTTAAATGAGACGGGACTGTCAGATTTTTTATTTTTGTTAGCACAAAATATGGCAGACTTGATTTTACGGTTACATCAGGGACAGTAAACGCAAATGTTCCGCAAGGTAACAGTCAAGGTCCATTTAAGTTTTTTATTTATATTTATTAATTTAACTCACCTATAACTTCTAACAGCTAACAGCAATGCTGCCAGCAATTTGGGCATTTTCCAGTTTACAATGATGCGGCCGAATTTTCTGATACCCTATGATTATTTCCCCTCCACTTTTAATATACTTGTACATATTATTATTTAGACTGTCAGCTTTATTATGTAAATTTTATACAATGGAATATCAATAAATGTTTATCTATACTAAATATCACAAAACTATATCTGTGGTTATTTTACTTTTGCAGAGAGCAAGTGATCCAGAAATAAAAGCAAAAATAAAAGGTTTAGCTGAACAGGCTCTTGACAGAGCTGAAGAGTTGAAGGGTATTAAGAGAATTGGATCTCTTTCTATTAGTGAACCAAAGAAGCCAGGTAAGTTATTAAGCAAAAACATAATTAAGGAAGTAGTGGAGCAGTGGCCGCGACTTAAGAGTTGTAGGTCGGAGGTTCGAACCCAGAAAGGCATTTTACTTTGTGTAAATTATTACATCACCACTGCTCTCAAAACGGTGAAGGGAAACATCGTGAGGTAACCGGCATGTCCTAGAACAAAAAATGCGAAGATATGTAAATTAGACCAACCCGCACTGGGTCCGTTTGGTGGATCATGACCCATTCCCTCTCACTGAGAGTTTGCCTGTGTCCCAGCAGTGGGAACATTATAGGCAGATTATGATGTATAAGGAAGTAGGTTGGACTTCTCTGATCCATTCCAGGGTTCCGTACCCAAAGGTTGCCAATGGATATTACTAAGCCACCATTATCTGTCCGTCCATTCGTCTATCTGTCGGGGGGCTGTATCTCATGAATCGTAATAGGTAGACAGTTTAAATTTTCCGTGTGTATTTCTATTGCCGCTATAACAACAAATAATAAAAATAAAATAAAGTTAAAAATTAAAGGGGGTCTACATACAAGAAATGTGTTTTTTTCGGCGTTTTATGCTTTGTGGTACGAGACCCTTCGTGTAGGAGACCGACTCGCATTTTGCCGGTTTTTTTAGCTTTGTACTATATTATTGTACTACTTATATCTTTTAGGCCCGAATTAACGATCCTCAGTCAAGAGTCTACCATTTCCTACTTAAATACTTTAAAGCCATTTGATTGGTTGGAACTTGTTCTAAGTACCTAATGCTTGAGCCTTGAGTGAGGTTCTGTGGGACCTTAGTGTTTCTTTACAGGTACAAATATCAACACAAAACAAATTTCATAGCAAAGCAAATAAGCTTCTTACACTTAATGATAAGAGCGCTTTGTTTAACGTTACCCCACACTAGGAATTTCTCCTGTATTGTGTATGCGTTTACAAACATTTAAACTCACATACACAAACAGCCAGACCCGGAACAACTTCTTAGAGGTCATACAAATATTTGTTCTGTAGCGGTATCTACATCGCCACATGCGAGCTGCACGTCATACTGACGTCACGCAAATCCTGCATCGCGCAAGCAGAGTTTACCGCGCGACTAGCATATAACAATTTCCCGACATCAATCGTTGGGCAGTTGCCCACCAGACACGACACCCGTCTGGTCGGAGGATCCTCCCTGTTCCTCGTGCCTCTATAATTCCGTACGGGAATGGAACCCGCGACACGCAGCGCAGCAGTCAATCGCTTATCCACTGCGCCAGCCGTTTCGTCAAAACTTTCCTGAACTTAAATTAACTTTTTAAACTCAAAATATGCGTTAGTATTAAATTTTCTTCAATTTCCCTTCTAGCCGTATCTCCACTCAGGCCGGTACTGCAAAGAGATCAAAGCATTCACTTAAAAGTAAGCGGCAAGCAAACCACATACTCTGAAGAAGAAAAAGAGGTTTTACGCACATCATCAAATATAAACAACAATTGCTTCCTCCCGTTTATGGATGTGGATTTATCAGAACGTTTCCAATATGCTATACCATTTGAAGATAGGGCTAGTGAGTTAAAGCTGTCTTCTAAGCAAGAGAAGGAGTTTGATTCGTGGGTGAGGCCGCATGAGATTTGTACGGATCCAAAGATGATTGTTGGAGATCATGTTGACTGTTTTAGTATTAAGCAGACTGTGAGTATTTTAGTGCACTTGTTACATTCGCAATATTTGCCATGTGTCAGGATTTGTTATAAACGGGGTCGTTTGATTTTTGATCAAACCAACAGACCAAAATAAAAGCATAAACTAAGTCAACTTTGAGTCATAAGATCTACAAATGGTTTACAGTCATTGAAAGTAATTAGAAGACCAAAGACTAGAAGTAATTCGTAATTTGAAAACATCGTAAAAGCCAATTATTTTTAAAAGAGTAACCGTGGAGTTTCTCGCTGGCTCTTCTCCATAGGATACGACCAATTGGAACCGTTTCATAAGGGCCTATGTAGGTTTATGTGAAATAAAATATTTTAATTTGATTGATTGATTTGAGAAGTACAAGACATTTTTGAGTGCGTTACGTTGTGCGCGCTACCGTAAAAGGTTTCCCAGCTTTTATTATTGTACAATGTTACTTAGTTTCATGTACCGAATGCGTAACTGACGTCTTTGTGATGAGTCTTTTTCACCCTATACAAGGTGTAACAGAATAAACGCAAGTCCTGAAAGTAGTTTGCTCTTATTTGACTACTGAAAAGATTTCAATAACTATTAAAATAAGTATTTAAAAAAAAAATGCAATACTGACCGTACCCGATTGAGGCAAAGAAAATCAAATCTTATCTCAAGGCAATAAGGCTCAAATTTAAATGCATAAAGTAATGCTAGGGTCAACACGATTATATTAATAGCAATAGTCAGCTTTAAAAAAAAATCATTTGGTCATTGTATTATGCTTTTAACTCAATACTCTAATTGCGGTGTATGAGGTCTTGCGTTAATTTTGTTACATATTGTATATGGACACGATCTTTTAATATTTTCGAGTTGAAAATACACATGACGAGACCTACATAGGTGAACACCGGATTTTTAACATGACCACATTAATTTTCAGATAGTATCAGACTGCTCATTCGTTGCATCTTTAGCAGTAAGTGCGCTATACGAGAAGCGATTTAACAAGAAGATCATAACCTCTATTATTTACCCCAAGAATAAGAGCAAGTCGCCCGTCTACAACCCCTTCGGCAAATATATGGTCAAGTTACATCTCAACGGTGTGAGGCGAAAGGTAAGCTAATATTCAAAATTTCTAATGATTTTACTTGAAAATTATCTTTTTTTAATTTATTTTACCTTTTTTGTCCCACATACGAATGGTCCCATATTTTTTATTTCTGAAATCGTCGCACCAGCATTTCTTAGGCCTGCCTTAGAAATGGTCGAAATTTTCATCGAACATTAAAGCATTAAAGTATTTTTATTGACGGGAAACATTCTTGAATCTAACCAATGATATTTACATGCTATGTTTAAAAGCTAATCATGTATGCTCTATAATATATTATAAAACAACTATACACGGTGACATTTGAATCACAGTTTTGCTAGAACAAATTTTGTTTAGACCATGGTCTACTACCATTCTACAGCATCAAATATTTTATTAAAACAATCTAATCTAGGAGTTCTCAAATTAGTTTTATGTTGCTCAAACGTGTAATAATGTTTGAAACATTAACCGTAACTTCAAAGTACTCATCACGGTAGCGATATTGCATTCAAGACGCGAGCGCCGCGCGGCTCAGCCGCAGTGTCTGTGTTGTAGGGCGTAACGATAATCCCGACATTTTTAACACTGCCTTATTTGTGTTTTTTTTAAAAACCAATGACGTTTTTTTTTCTATTGGATGCTATAGAATGGTTGTAGACCATGGCCTGAACAACGTTTGTTCTAGCAAACCTGTGATTCAAATGTCACCGGGTATAAATACCATGTTTTATGCAAATAAATATTATTATTATTATTTATTATTAAATAACATAAATGCTTTGGCTGATGTTTGCACGAATATCAAAGCACAGTACGCGGTCGTACAGACAGTACATTGACTTTTATAAAATTTAGCTTTGTAGAGCGTTAAATTATCACTTTTATTCATTTATGTATGAGATAGCCTTTTACTAAAGCAGAATGTGTCATATTAACGGTCACGTATTGTTCGAATAATTCAAAAACCGAACTCAATTTCAAAAAGTGAGGTCAATGCAACACGTCATCTTCAATTCGCCCCTGTCACCGTCCTTCGCCGATGTCAGTGACATGTATTTCATTATAAAACCTCTTTTGTTTCAGATAATAATCGACGACAGATTACCATACAGTAGACACGGGCGGCTCCTATGTTCATACTCCAGCAATAAGAACGAGTTCTGGGTCTCCTTGTTAGAGAAGGCGTATATGAAAGTAATGGGGGGCTATGACTTTCCCGGATCGAATAGTGTGAGTTCATTTTGTTATGCAATTTTTTTTTAAACGTTGCCCCACTAGGTATTCTCCTGTATTGTGGGTGCGTTTACAAACATTCAAAGTCACGTACACAAACAGCCAGACCCGGAACAACTACTTGTAGGTCATACAAATATTTGTTCCGTGCGGGAATCGAACCCGCGACACGCAGCGCAGCAGTCAATCGCTTAACCACTGCGCCAACCGTGCCGTCACTAGAAAGAAAGAAAAAAAAACGTGTTTATTTTTTCACAGAAACACGTAAGGAAAAAACGTTATGTTTATAAAACGCAACTTCTGCTCGAATACTTACTACTTTGAACAAAACGAATATATCATTAAAAACACGGAAAAACTTAGTTAGCAGTCCTTTTTGTCACAGTCAAGTGCGCACGTGACGGTGACAAAAAGGACAAACAAAAGGAAGGAGCACTAGATTGTGGTCGTCTCGAAACATGATCGATGATCAATAGATGAACGTAATCCGGTTGCCAGGTGCAGCAGGCCGCACGTCAATAGTAACTAAACCAGTATAAGCCGGCCACTGTATTGAAACTCCGTACTACGCTAGGCCGACTAAAGGTCAAAGTGTTTACCACCGCTGTGCGGTCGACTGTACCACAGCAAATCTATCTGTACGGTCAATGTCATCGTTCGACCGCAATCTAGTTGCACCTTATCTGCCAACAAAAGGTCTGTATCCGAACTAATATTATAAATGAGGAAGTAAGTTTGTTTGTTACGCTTTCACGTCAAAACGTCTGAACGAATTTGTAAGAAATTTGGCACACATATAGACCATGACCTGGGTAAGGACATAGGCTTCTCTTCATCCTGGATCGCAGACGAAGTCGCGGACAACAGCTAGTAGAATAGAATAGAACCGAATACTCTATATTATGTACACCTTAATAATTACATATTATATAAATGCTGAAATTTTTCATAGAGTGACACAATGGGCGGTCTTATCGCTAAAAGCGATCTTTTACAGACAACCTTTGCTAGTTGTTTGTTTTGTAGTTGGCTAGTTTATCTATCAATGTTGTAGTTTTATATGAAAGGATTTCGGTAAGGTGCTTAGTCTAGGCATCCGTAAACATTCAATGCCCTGTAACACAAATACAAGAGCTGCCATTTACTTTAAAATTGAAAAAAAAAACTTTATAACCTTTATTATTTTATGATCAAAGAAATTAAAAGTCAATAGTTGCAGTTTGAGTAATTTATGCGGCCTACCCAAATGTTCTCTCTTTGGTATTGTTCGTCGAATCGTTGAGCTCCTTAAGTTCTGCGTTGAGCTGCACGATTACTGACACATGCGTGCACTGACTGGACAGGTCCACTCAATCTGTGTGGTTTTTTCTCAAAAGACCATTTCAGACACCAATCTACATGGTCTTCAGATGATTTGACCAAGATTATCTCTGGACTTTAAAAGACTGTGACCTCTGAGTTTGTTTCGGCCTTTCTTCTCAGAGTAGACCGATAGGAAACGCCGACCTCATCTAATCTTTAAATATAATTGACGTGTAAAAGTGTTTGTACAAACCACGGGTACAAACCTACTTACAGAAATAAAATCATTTATCAATAAGACTATAATACCATAAAATAATTGTACGGCGTTGATATGAAAAAGAACCATTTTCTCAATGACCCATTTTACAAGAATAAGAACACTCCCGCTGTTCTTGTAAAGTGGGTCATTGATAATTATATTGTACAACACATTATCACACTCACAACCTCAATGCCATTCATTTTGATAATTCAACAACATTCATTGCGCTATTTACGTAGTCGAGCAGACGAATTTTTCAAACATATGAGGCAATGTATTAGGAATTTCTTTCAAAATCCTTTAGATTGTTTTAGAGCGTTTATTACGCAATTGGGGTGCAGGATTTTTTAATAAAATTATTCATTCATTCACAGAACATTGATCTCCACGCTCTAACCGGTTGGATACCCGAGCGCTCAGCCATTCGCAACGGAGAAGCAGACTTCAACGCAGACGCACTTTACGAGAAGATTAGAACTAGACTAGAAAAGGGTGACGTATTAGTGACAGTAGCCACCGGCCCGCTGTCTGACGCAGAGGCTGAACGTACAGGGCTTGTGGCAACGCATGCGTACGCCGTACTTGACGTCAGACTGGCTAATGTAAGTAAATAATAACACAAAACGAGAAAGAGGTGTATAGAACATTTACTTATGCAGTTATGTTTAAGTCTCATATAATAAGAAGGGAGCCCATTTCCATCAACAGGACACGAACCTGGACTACGGGTTCTTCTGAGAAATTCCTACAGTTCAAGAGTACTACTTTCGGAACGTCTACCTTTCTAAATCGTCAAATAACTTCTCCTGCTCTGGGCGGAGCGGAAGGGCGTGTCAGACTCTTACTGACTAAAGTCCACCTGTGTTCCTTCAGTTGCCTGTGCCAGAGGCCACGAACGGAACGTTTACCTAAGCTTATCTTCTTATATATATAATAAAAAACTTTTTAACAAAAAAAAAAACCCGACTTCAAAATAAAAAAAAACACCGCAAAGTGAAAAATTACTTTCATTTCGGAAGTCGGTGTCTTTGGATCTGTATTTTAGTTATTTCCACCGACTTCCGAAATTAAAGTTATTTTTCGCTTTGTGGTGTTCTTTATTTTGGAAGTCGGGTTTTTTTTTGTTTGTCAATAAGTTTTTTATTTTTCACTTTTTAGTTATGGTACCTACCCCACACCAAAACGATCGTCTTACACGTCCACGTCCGTTTGAAGACAGTTTTTTTTATTTAATAATAATTTATTGTTAATTTTTTAAAACCGTTTGACTGATTTCGCTAAAATCTAAATAGGACCACACGGGAAGCACCAGCATTCAAATAAAAATAGAATCATTAAAATCGGTTCACCCAGTCGAAAGTTCTGACGTAACAAATATTTAAAAAAAAATACAGTCGAATTGAGAACCTCCTTCGTTTTTGAAGTCAGTTAAAAATCAATTGCTGTTCGTTAGTCTCACTAAAACTAAAAACGGCTTGACAGATTTGTTTTTTTTTGTTTTGTTCCCTCCTAAAAAGGGGTGGTTTGACAAAAAAAAGGTACTGGAATGCATGGCGGCGATTAGCTAGTTTATAAATTAAAACCTATTGGTCTTCGTTAGTCTCGTTAAACTCAAAAACGGCTTAACCGATTCGAATAATTGTTGTTTTGTTCGCTCTTAAACAGGGATGGTTAGAAAAAAAAGAAGACAATGCAACGCTAGTTTCCAATAAAATATAATTTTGATATGATTTTGTAAACCCTTTCCCTTCACCTAGGATTCTGTGTTTACAAAAAATCTGATCGAAAATATTGGCCTCTTTTGAAAAACACACTGCCATTCAAGTGTTATTAAAACCAGTTTGCAAAATAAATATCTATCCTCTTCCAGGGTGTTAAACTCTTAAAACTAAAAGTCCCACCTGCGCTTCGCGGCAACTACTAGAGAGTAAGAACTCGCCCATAGGACGCCCACAGTAGCCCATAGGACGCCCACAGTACGCGCCCTCCTAAACTACGACTCCGACCTAGTCCAATTTATAAAATACTAGCGACCCGCCCCTGTTCCTACGGGATTAACTATTTGACGAAACATTGAGATTTCTTCAACATATTTAATATAATATTAATAATAGTCACATAAATCTTGCAGAATAAATTCTCAAAAATATTGGTGAAAACCGCATCAAAATCCGTTGCATAGTTTGGAAGAACAACTCGGTCACACAGACACATGAAAATCGACTTTAATTTATATGTAATATGTTTGTATTTAGATTTTGACGTGTAGAACTGTTATTTATAATCAACACGCCACGTGCCCTATAAGATTCCCATCGGCGAAAATGACGAACTTTCATACAATATTTCATCCCCTATTTAACCCCTTTAGGGAGTGAATTTTCAAAAATCCTTCCATCGTGCTGACTTCTATTATACATAATATAAGGAACTCGTCTGCAAAATTTCATGCGTTTAGACCCAGTGATCTAGGCTGTGCGTTGTTTTGTAGTGAATTAATGAGTTTTAAGATTTTTATTGTGTAATATCTTTCCTCTCTCTTTCCTGCAATCTGTGGGAGTGATTTCGTGAAATGCGACCGAAGTGTGTAATAGGAAGCCGGGGAAGCGCGCGCTACGTGGTTTGACCAATTAGCGAGCGCGGTGATAGAGTTGGCCGTCAGATGGTACCAACCCATTTTCCGAGAGGTTGGTACTGTCAGCCAACAGTTGCGTGTGTGACGAGAAAAATTGCATTGCTCCTAGTTTTAATTAAATAAAATACAATTTTCATTAAAAATACGTTCTTCGTTACGAAAAATAATTTCAAATAATACCTGAATCATTGTTTTTTAGGATTTAATGTTAATGTTTTGCTTATTACCAAGGTGAGATGTCAGATGTAACACATCTTATGCGACTACTGTAAGGCTGACTCGTTTTTTATTAAGTAGATTTGCAGAATAAATATTCAGTACCATTTTTTTTAAGTGTACCGGTTTGTGCACGGTCGCAGTGTCAATTAGGCTAGCCTATTTACTCTGTGGGACTTAAACATAGGCGAAATAGGATATTTTACACCTCTGGGCGATAGAGGCGTGATTTTACGAAGTTGAATATTATTTATCTTGTATCGATCTTCTTCCAGGGTGTAAAACTTCTAAAACTCAAGAACCCCTGGTCCCACTTGCGCTGGCGCGGCAACTACTCGGAGTTGGACCTCGCGCATTGGACGCCCACACTACGCGCACTCCTAAACTACGACCCAGACAGCGCGGCGCAGTACGACAATGGCGTATTTTGGATAGACTACGCCAGTATACTGAATTTCTTTGATGTGTTTTACTTGAATTGGAATCCGGAGATGTTTCAGTTTACGTATTGTATTCACCAGTAAGTTTTAACTTTTGATTATTTTACCACTATGCTATCATCCGGAGGTTGACATATTTATGTAAGCAGTAAATCGATGTTTAATGTTTGTATGAAGTTTTATAGTTAAATGATTTTTTTTTTGGCTTGCTGCGAGCTTTGGTGCTTGCTGTATGTGGAAGCAATTGTTATATAAATTAATAAATAAATAAATCAGTCTGTCAATCAATACATCAATCGTCATATCAGCCAAAAACCTTCGGAGAGAGGCCTCACTTAAGCACTAAGCAACCCCAAAACGACTTGTTCTGTGCTGCCCGCACTATGTGTCTATAATTTATTTGATTCTGTATTTGTTTCGCGTCGAAATTCTCACGTGGCGAAATAAAGCCACTCTCATTTTAAGTCCAGATAGTTTAATCTAGTGAAAGCAATGTATTACAGCTTCTTATGTGTTTTTTTTTCAATAAAGTTTAAGGGCACGCGTTCATGCGTGTAACTTTATTCATTATTTATCTGTATTCATTTTTCATGCCATTCTGTTCTATTGAAACATAATATCAAATATTTTTTCCAGAAAATGGGACGCCGGCACGGGCCCAGCGAAAGACGCGTACAACATCGGCGAGAACCCACAGTTCTCACTACACGTGCCGGGCAAAGGCGCCGTGTGGTTACTGTTGACGAGGCACATCACGCAGATCGACGACTTTAGGGACAACAAGGAGTACATCACGCTGTTAGTCTACAAGAACGGAAGGAGAGTGTATTATCCCTGTGAGTATTCGAGAATGTTTGGACTATTTACAGAGCTTTAGGCATGCTTCATGCGAAACGACATGTTTGTTCACAAGACGCTGTAATGTCACAGGTAGGAAACTAGAATTTCCGTCGTTTAGAAGCTATACTGGGCATATCATACGACGCAAGGCTGTACAACAGCTTCTTATAGAAGCATAACTCTTTATCCGAACGTGATCAAAATAATGTTCTTACTGCTGGGACAGGTCTCCTCTCGGTTAGAAGGAGTGTGTCGTAATCCACCACGCGGGCCCAGTGCGGGTTGGTAGATGTCACATGTCTTCGATTTTTTTTAGGATATGGCCGGTTTCCTCACGATGTTTTCCTTCACCGTTTCAAGAACAGTGGTTATTAAATAATTTACACAAAGTATAGCGCCTGTGTAGGTTCGTATATATATGGCCTACAAATCGTAAGTCGCGGCAGTTACCACTGGGCCACCATTGCTCTCACTCTTCTCAAAAAAAAATCTCAAAAAATCTCTCTCTTCAAAAAATTAATTAATAAGTCGCATAGAAATGCGACTTATTAATTAATTTTTTTGGGAGGAATAAGCATGAGCTAGGAGCAGTTTGACTCTTACTGTGCAGTGTAGTCAACGCTGTAACTACACGTAAACTACGTATTCGATTCCATGAGTCACTCTTCCAAAAAGGAACCATCCACGTGGCTTAAATACTAACAACAAATATTTTTGCAGACGATCCTGAACCTTATAAAGACGGAATAAGGATCAACAGTCCGCACTACCTATGTGAGCTGTTAATAGGGGAAGGAAGCGCCGACAGATACACTTTAGTCGTGTCACAGTACGAGAAGAGTAAAACGATATTCTATACGCTACGGGCGTACGCCACGTGTCCTTTCACGCTTAGCAAGCTTGAGCCATATCCTTATAAGAAAACTGTAAGTGGGAATTAATTGTTCTGTTTTGTGTGTGTTTATATGTAAGTGCATGATCGAATTCATAATCTTTGTCTGTTTTATTATATTACGTCATTAATATCAGAACGCACTAACATTAGATACTTTTTATCGCTTTAAAAGGTTGATGTACAGACGAGTAAAAGATAAATTAATACAATCAATTGCTGGTATTTTTATGGGCTAGTGGCTGATCAGAAAGCCAGTGTATTCAATTTTATCTTTATTTCAATAAAATCTAGATATTAATGATAGAAAAACGCTCTGCTCGAAAACCAAGGTCGTCTCACGTTTATCAAAATCGCTACCGAATCGATTAAACAGCCAGACGACTCTATTAGCTCAATAAAAAATTCTATAGACTCCCTAAAATAAAGCATGACTATTTAAACAAATTCTGACATAAAACCTTACAGCTAAAAGGTGAATGGACGGCCCGCACTGCAGGCGGTTGCGAGAACCACCGAGCTACGTACCCAAACAACCCAAAGTTTATCATCACCGTACCTGATGCCAGGTCTCCTTGCAGCATAGTGGCAGAGTTGAAGGGACCTAAACAGTACCAAATGGGAGTGGATGCGAGGGTTGAGGCTTTGGATGACCCTACTGTCACTGCGCCGTTTTTGAAGGAGAGTTCGGGTCCTTATAGGTAAGGAATCATATTCTTTGCAAACATGCGTCATTGTTTACGGCATCATTGCAACGATGTCGTAAAAACGCATTCGCGTCGCGTTAGGTAGAAGTAGAGGTATTCGAAGTAACTCGTGCGCGAACGTATTCCACCATCCGTTCTTTATCCTACAAAAATAATGTCATAATATGAGTGTGCCATTATTTTTGCTAATGGCGTCATAATGTCATTGTGATTTGATACATATTTTGTAGACAGAGAGAATTCGTTGAGAATGCAATGGAGCGACACACACAGTCACACGGCTCATGCAACGATGGAGATTTTGTAACACCAATTTCAGTATCCTCCCTTTTGGCGAATTTTATCATATCGCCATATCTGACGGCGCAAGACTTCTTTCTTAGGGGCTTTTTGAAATCTCGCGTTTAGCACAACAAACCACAAACCTTGCAAGTCTTGAAAACCAACATTGAAGAAGAAATCACCATTTTGGAGGATGTTTTTCGAGTAACAATTCAAAATGCCGTAAAAAGACCACAAATGCATGAGCATTTGTGGTCGTTTTACGGCATTTTGAATTGGCAACTCAGGAGGTGGTCGTTTGACCGATATCCCACCTTTAAATAGACTTTCCGTATAAACAAAGCCCAATTTTTTGTTTTTCAACCATATGACAGCCAATTCACATTATGACATTACTTTTGCCCCATCCTGTAGTAGGGTTGCTGGGTTCCGACACGAAAGGTATGAGACATTTCAGTTTTGCCTTTGGGCTGGCAACTCTTCTGCGATGTCTCTGGTATTGCAGATGTCTATGGTTAGCGACTTAGCAGTGACCACTTGTTTGCCATCCAATAACATTAAAAACATGGTTGTAGAACTCGAGGCACCTAATGCCAGATGGGAGTAGATGCGAGGGTCAAGGCCTTAAATGACCCTACTGTTACTGCGCCGTTTTTCTATGTGATTTCGGGTCTTTATTGATAAGGAGTCACGATTGGCTCATCGCCGTAAGGTCGCCTGCTTGCTTGAATTTCGCTGTGAAGAGAAAAAAGCATTGCCGTTGGACCTCTTTTTGAAGAAGTCTTCTAGGTAAACGATTACTTTGCAAATTATTATTTATGTCATCGTAACACCCGGAAGCAATTTTACGTTCTTATTTGAAGGAAGAAACTTCGCAATTTCGGTCTTAGAAAATGATCTACTATGACCATGATCCGTCGTATCTCGATGTTTATTTTCGACTTTAAATCCAGTTTTATGTTTTATTCACAGGGCAGGTTTCGTAGTTCTAGAGTTGCGCAACCTACCCGCGGGTCGCTACATACTAACGCCATCTACCTTCTATCCGGAACAAGAAGGTCCTTTCTTCTTAGAACTTCGGTCTACATGCCCCATTACATGCGAGGGACGTAACTAGAGAGCGGTCGGCAGGAGGAAACAAGATGACTGCAGGTTTTAAATCAATTTTATGTTTGATGGGCCCAAAAATCGAATATCGATAGGTTAAATTGTCAATAATTCGACTGCATTTAATTAAAACACGAAGACTTTAGACCGAATCTCATGTCCCGAGTGGAAGTATGGTAACTCGGGAGGCTAATGCGTAATGGAATCTTCACTTGTACAGTTCAGTCAGGTAAATATATTGTTTAGCAGATTAAAAAACTTCTAAAAATTACGAGTTGACCATAAATTGATATACCATACGACTGAAAAATAATGACAGTCGTGTTTTGAATAAACCGACCAATTTGCTTAACAATCTGTTGCACTTACTACTTTTAAAATAAAGTTTAATTTAAGCAAAAATGGAGGAAATGGTTTTACTTTATCGATTACTTTTTGGCGACAATATATTATATCGATTTTTGAGTCTGTTAATATTAAACGAATTATATTTAATAATTATCACTGTAAATAAATAATGTTTGTATGGATCAGATTTTAATATCGTGTTCATAGCTACAATTAATTTTAATTAGTGACTAAATGCTTTAAGAATGTTGCTTACCATAATGCAGTTTTATTGATGTTAAAATGATGGTTTCGAAAGAAGTTTTTCAATATTGTCTATGGATTAAGTCTCTCTCATGCAATGTTTTTTGTTGGTTGGAAATTAACAACATAATACTGTTCTGTTAAATAATGTAATTAAAATATGTGTTTTCTTAAAAGTCTTATTCAAATGAAATTAAGTAAGCAGTTTTTTAAGTTTTTGGAGTTTGTGTTTTTATGTAAGGACTAAAACAATTTTTTATCAAAATTATTTTTGACAATAAAAAATTAGTGATATATTAGATCCGTGCCTTTAATATTAAAAATATACATATAAGAGCGGGCGCACATTGTAAAATAAAATAAATATTTATCATTCGAACAATTTATTCAAATCAAGCCGCAAAAAGAAATAATATTGACACGAGAAATTGTGTCGAAAGACTTTGTTAAAGGAATATTCCTTAGTCCTATTAATTGTTTTTCCGTACAGACACATGGGTATTCCGAATGATTCCATTTTGTCGCTCCAATCTCTTAGTGACAAAATTCGGGTCATCGACTGGGAGACAGGCTCAGACTAAGGAAAAGTTTCCTTAGTCTGAGGAGACAGGCAATTGTGTTTTTAAATGCTCGGTTTTTTTTCGGAATTCGGTCTTTGTTTCAGAATAAAATACTATATTATTTTAGTTTTAATGAATTTAATTAATTGTCACTTTTGATGACTCGATTGATGAGTTTGTTTGTTGATAAGTCGGGTTTCTAAGCTTAAGCGGGTGCTAAGGGACGCAATTTCTATTAATTTATTTTCCACTTTTATGTATTGTAAGTTGTAACGCAATCCCGATGCCGATGAAGGAAAAAAACGACCCTACAGTGTGTGTGCTGAAAGTGTAAAAAAACCATGATCAGGTTCAATTCTTACCCAATAGCTCACTAAAAAGAAATTGTAACATTCATTTATATTTTAGAAGGTTTCAATTTTTCATCTCACCATTTTGTTTCCAATTATGATTGTTTGAATCTGTCGATGATTTTTCAATCACAAAATAATGTTTATTTTGTGATTGAAAGTCACCGACGAACATTGAGGTTATAAAACTAACCTCAATTGTCATTATGAAAACCATCTTTAAGGATATTTTAAATTAGAATTTCGGGTTTAAGTATTCAAATAATCAAATCAAAGCACTTAAATTAAATAATTATCAAAATAAAGCGGCACTACACATTGGTATCCACAGATCCTTTGATTTTTCTGATCCATTTGTTTACAATTTCATCACATACTTTTGGAACAGACCATAAATCAACTGTGACACTAACTCATACAGTTATTCCCAAAACACTTCATTTAAGCTCAAAGTTTATTCCGGACTCTGTATAAAAACAGTAATCCCTTCCAAAATGGTCTCAACAAAAGCGACTCATACCGGACTTTTTGTAGCAGCCAATCCTAATTTCATTTAAAACGTGTCTGAGCAAAGTTTGTAAAGCGAAAAACAAAAACACATCGTACTGTGGACGACCGCGCTAACTGCTAATTGCGTTTATGTAAATGTATGCGGGTTTTTGTGTCGTACAGTTTGCGCCCGGTCTAATACGGCAATAACGTGGCATGTGTTATGTGGATGCATCTGGTATGTTTGTTGCGGGTAGGCGGGTTTATTATGTGTTTTATAAATGCTTTTGCCGTGTCCTGTAGGCTAAGAATTTTATTATAATGTCATGTTTTACTACGTTCGGATTTAATTTAACATTGATATTTTATTTTTAATACAAATAGTCTTGGCTCCGAAAATCCTTACAAATCCACTTAGGTACAAGGCCTCATGAATAAAACATTATGTTAATTGTATACCAATTTATTTTCTGGAAACAAAAGAAACCTTTTTGTTGATTTATTTAATGGAAGAGAAAGTAAATTAATTTAAAATGGTCCATCATTATGATTTGGCACTTCTAGATGCATTTGTATAGTATTGTTGACATTTTCCGTCATCATTATCATTCTCCTGTCACGGAAACCCAATTTATTTGGGGTCGGCGCATCATCAAATGGTTTTCTTCCGTACCTACTTCTATAATAATCGTCATTCGGCGTCGTCACATTTTCCGTATTCTAGTTATAAGGTTGCACTAGTCGATATTTTTTCATATAGTTTTTGGGAGGGTATTACTCCACTGTTTGACATTGTATGTCGAAAGTTAAACATGTATCGTATTGTCTCATTATTAATCTTGTCTGTGCGGAAACAGAATAGTAAAATAAAAAGCCATTAAAAAGTTATGCTTATGAGTCAACAAATATTCGTTTTTCTTGCTAATTTTAACGCAACTTATGGCGTAAATAAGGAATAAAAGTATAAAATCTCCCAACAAAGTCCGCACCGACAAAGCTCAATTATCGAAGAGTTCAATAAACATTATTTGTAATTGATTTATGCAGTGATTTTTTCATAAAACTTGATTTTCCAAAAGCCTTTCGTAATTTTTTTCGCGCTCGTTTTACTATGAATTAAAATATCGGTGTTTGTGTGCGTGCGAACTAGACTTTGTGCGTGTAGACTACCGTCTAACTGCTCATCACTGATACTATATCTGTCGGACACGATGCCAGGTGAGACACTGTGCATTTTCGCCGTGCGTTCGCAGTGAGTTCGAGCCCGCGACTAGTTGAACCTTAAGGGACAAGGTCAAAATTCTGTTTTTTGGCCTATGAAATGTGCACATTACTAAACATAACATAAATTATAACTAAAATTATATTTTATAGTCACATGTATTTATGTATGTTAAAACTAACAATAATATTACTAGTCACGGTAAATCGTCCATTAAAGCAATTTTTTTAAGTCTTCGTAAGACAATACATACCTAGTACACTTCGACAAAGTGTTTATCAATGTTAGCTGTTAATAGACTGACCTCATAATAAAAATCAGTATGCCTGGCTAAAGCTTATATTATTTTACCGTCATCTCTATGGCAATAAAGAAGACAAACCATGATAAAATTTCCAGGCCAACCCAGGCCAATGCTTGTTCGATTTAAGGCCTCACTCAATGCCGTACCCAGGCCAATGTTTGTTTGCTTTTCTGCCGTCGCTTCCAAAGTTACGCATTTTGTACGTAATCAATCACACTTCTCGCTCTGCTGTGATAATTTAGTTCTTAAGGTCAAATCACAGTGTATTATAATACTGTTAAAAATCTATTTTCTTTTTAAAGAATGTTACTGAATAAAATATTTTGATAATTTGTTGTTGTTTTTTTGTTTGTAATTCCTCGTTTTGTACGAAATTTCGCTACAGAGATATCACTGATGGAAACATCCAATGACATTTCGACCTGACCATGAAACTCACTGTTGACCGTACGCTCAACACTCTCGTTTGTGACCAACGAGACAGTCAACTGGCAAAATACACCTCTACCTACACCTTCGGCAAAATACAGCCGTCATGTTATGTTATGATGTAGCATTTCGAGTGATCATCGTACATAAGCACAGTCAGCCTATAATGTTCCCACTGCTGGGACACAGGCCTCCTCTCGGTGAGCGGGAGTGGGCCGTAATCCACCACGTGGGCCCAATGCAGGTTGGTAGATGTCAATGTCTTCGAATTTTTAGTTCTAGGATATGCCGGTTTCCTCACGATGTTTTCATTCACCGTTTTGAGAGCAATGGTGATGAAATAATTTACACAAAGCGCCTGTCTGGGTTCGAACTTACGACCTGCAACTCGTAAGTCGCGGCCGTTCCACTGGGACACGAGACACCACTGCTCTCAGTGTGTGAGTGATCATCACTAACAACAATTTTCTTTCGTCCATATCTTGGAACCAACGATTTACCAATAATAGTTCAAATTAAAACAATCATCTGCTGTCGTAGAGGATAATACGAATATACCACGTCTTCGCGTTCCCATTATCTTATAATGCCAATATAATACAGTCACGTGAGCGAAGCCGCAGGCACAGCTAGTACCTACCCTGATTAATTAAAACCAACCCAATAAGAGTCGGACCCTCACACGAAGGGTTTTCCGTACCACCGTACAATATTGAACCCTAGTTTTTTTACATGTTTCTTATGGGCACTTTAATTTTTGACTTTATTTTATTTTCATTATTTGTTGTTAAAGCGACAATAGAAATACACACTGAACATTTCAACTGTCAACTTAGGTACGAGGGGCGTTCAATGTATTCTCGGTACGAGGGTGATTTACTAATGATGTGGGTAATTTAACTAATTCATTAATGAATTACATTATCTAAGGGTATATAGGTAAAATTTTATATAGTTGTGATCATTAGTTTGCTACATAGACATATATAAAATCATTGATAAATGATAAATGATTTTATTTCTGTAAGTAGGTTTGAACAAACACTTTTACACGTCAATCATATTTTTTTTTTAAACTAGATGGGGTCGGCGTTTCCTATCTGACTACTCTGAGAAGAAAGGCCGAAACAAACTCAGAGGTCACAGTCTCTTTTAAAGTCCAGACAAAATCTTGGTCAGGTCATGTGAAAGCTATGTAGATCGGTGTCTGCAATGGTCTTTTGAGGAAAGAACCACACAGATTGAGTGGACCTGTCCAGTCAGTGCACGCAATTGTCAGTAATCGTGCAGCTCAACTTAGACTCAAGGAGCTCAACGATTCGACGAACAATACCAAAGAAAGGACATTTGAGTAGGCCGCATAAATTACTCAAACTGCCAGATCATGATTACGTTGAGAAAAATACAAAAATAAATATAAATAAATCAATGACCGACATAGTTCTCACATTCACAATAATTAGAATAATATTATAATAATCTTTGAGGACCATGTAGATTTGTGTCTGAAATGGTCTTTTGAGGAAAGAACCACACAGATTGAGTGGACCTGTCCAGTCAGTGCACGCATTTGTCAGTAACCGTGCAGCTCAACTCAGAACTTAAGGAGCTCAACGATTCGACGAACAATACCAAAGAAAGGACATTTGGGTAGGCCGCATCAGCTACTCAAACTGCCAGAACATGATTAAAACTGCAACAAAAACACACATAGTCCTCACATTCACAATAATTTAAAATAATATAATACTTTAAATAGTAAATATTAGTGTCATTGTATATGTAAATAAGTATAGATACTTATAGCAAAGATTATAAGTAGAAATAGTTAGCGAAATAAAATAAATTAACATTGCCTGTGCTTTATTGGAGCAACTCAATCCCAAGCCTTTTTGTCCTCAATATAGTCTTTGACAGTATAATAGGCATTCTGGCATAATTTCCTTTTTATAAAAGATTTGAATTTATTAAGGCTTAGTGCTTGAATGTGGCTAGGAAGTTTATTATAAAAACGTATACATTGGCATCTAAACGAGCCACCTATTTTCTTGAGCCTGGTAGTAGGAACAACAAATTTGTGCTTGTTCCTAGTATTTAAATTATGGATATCACTGTACTTTTTAAACAGATTAATATTTTTATGTGCATACAAAAGATTTTCATAAATATACTGAGAAGGCACAGTCATTATATTAATCCCTTTAAATTTGTCTCTGAGGGAGTGTCTGGGACTTAATTTATAAATTGAACGAATTGCCCTTTTTTGTAAAACAAAAATCGTCTGAATATCGGCGGCATTTCCCCACAACAGAATACCGTACGACATTACACTATGAAAATAACTAAAGTATACTAAACGGGCTGTCTCTAAATCAGTTAAACCACGAATTTTCCTAACGGCGTATGCTGCAGAGCTAAGCTTCTTTGACAATTTATCTATATGGGGGCCCCATTGAAGCTTGGCATCCAAAGTTATGCCTAAGAATACTGTGGTATTTTCGGGTTTCAACTCTTCACCCTTTATGAGAATACTTGTTTCTACTTGTCTAACATGAGGTATCGTAAACTTAATACATTTCGTTTTTTTCTCGTTAAGAAGAAGGTTATTAACATTAAACCAGTTAACTACTTTTGCGAGGGCACTATTTACATTGTCAGTAACCAGCTGCTGACGTTTGAGTTTAAATAAAAGTGAAGTGTCGTCTGCAAACAGCACTATATCATGTTCATCCTTTATGAGGTAAGGCAAGTCATTTATATAAATAAGAAATAAAAATGGACCTAGAATTGAGCCTTGAGGGACCCCCATTCTTACTACCGATCCGGGAGATCTTTTCCCGTTAACATCAACTCTCTGAATCCTATCACTTAAATAAGAAGTAAGAAGATCCAGAGAGGCGTTCCGGATTCCGTAGTGGTGAAGTTTCCTGATTAATGTTGCATGAAGAACACAATCGAATGCCTTGGACAAATCGCAAAAGATGCCCAACGCATCGCATTTGTCCTCCCATGCATTATATACATGCCCTAGAAGTTCAACTCCGGCATCAGTAGTTGAACGACCCCTTGTAAAACCGAACTGTTTGTTATGCAGTAATTTATGTACATTAAAAAATCTTTGCATTTGATTTAAAATAAGTTTTTCAAAAATTTTACTAAATGTAGGTTTGCTAGTTATCCTTAATCAACGACAACTGGAATGGCTAACGTGACAATGTTGAAGAAAATCGAGCACCGCGCTGTTATTAAATTCCTCACCAAACAAGGAAATAGTCGAAAAACTATTAACAAAGAGATGGTGGCTGTTTACCAAGATACCTTCGTTTATCTACGGTTCATGTTGGGGCGTAACTCCCAACAGTGAAAAATGTTATGTTGATTGTTATGTATGTTGGAAATGTTATGTTGAATGAGTAGGCAACCGAATGGTATAAAGGTTTTATTGCTACTAAAAATAACATTGTATAATGTACACTTTATGTTATAAAACAAACTGCAACGTTTCATTGAAAGTAGGACGAGTTAGTTAGGGTCAATGTACAGCGTAGCTCGTACAGTTCAAAAGTGGTCAAGTGAATTTAAAAGGGGCAGAAAGAGTATTGAAGACGACACTCGCTCGGGCGGCCCGGTTACTGACTACGGAAGAAAACGTGAAAAAAGTTGAGAAGCTTATAATGGAGGATGCCCGAATGAAGATAAAAATGACAGCAGAGATGGTCATCTCTGCTATCATTTTCACCTCTCCTACCGTGCACAATATTCTTCATGACCTTCTTTACCTTTCAAAAGTCAGTAAAAGATGGGTGCCGCGAATACTCACAGCGCTTCAAAAACAAGTGCGAATCAAGTGCTGTAGAGTAGTGTAGAGTTTTTAGAGCTCTGTGGTGAAGTTCCATCGAGTATTTTCGATCAAATTGTTAGTGGAGATGAGATGAACGTGGGTTCAACATTATGACCCTGAAAGTAAGCAGGAGTTCATACAGTGGCACAAGAAGGGTACTGCACCCCCTAAGAAATTTAAAGTCGTTCCGTCTGCCGGAAAAATCATGTCCACAAAGGTGAAACCATAAGCGCAGTATCCTACGCATCCACTTTACGAAATTTACGGGAAGCAATTAAAGAAAAAATACGGGGTAAACTGACCACCAGTGTGTTGCTTCTTCACGACAACGCCGCGCTCCACACGGCGCGTGTTTCCAAGACTGCTGTACGAGATTGTGGTTTCGAAGAAATTAACCACATACCCTAAAAATAAAAATAATTTTAATTGAATTACGTTTTTTTTCATGCCGATAAAGAGAATACATTGAACGCCCTTCGTATTACGGTTCATGAGATACAGTCCGCTGACAGACAGACGCACGGATGTACGGACGGACAGCGGAGGCTTAGTAATAGGGTCCCGTTAGCACTCTTTGGGTACGGAACCCTAACACAGTATCCTTGCAAATTATCATACTGAATTACGAAAATATAATGTAATACTTTTTTTTTTGTTTCCCGGGTGGAAAATCCTCATGTATGTCCGCCGCCCTGGGGCGGGCGGCGGGGTCTGTCAGACTCTTACTGACTAAAAACCACAGCGGTGTTCCATCGCACACCTACGCCGGGGGTCGCGGGAACATACGATCCTTCCGCAACCCCCGACTGGTGCCGGCCCGCCACTGCGGGTCCTGATGTGTGGGTAGCGACGGACGTCCCCGAGTCCGTCGCCCCTGGACCCATTTAGGGGGGCTGGAAGAGGGCGTTGTCCGCCCTACGCCGACGCCCGGTGCGCCTTCTGCGGGCCGGGTGAGTGGACGAGATCTTCCTGTCCCTTCCGCAGCCTCCTTCTGCGAGACAACTGTTTTGTAGAAGGAAACCACCGCGTCCCAGGACTCGTCGCTGCCGACCATCGGATGGATTACGGCCGGCAGCGACCAGTCTCTGCCTACTTCTGAGATGAGGGCACGGTGCGGCTCCTCCCAAGCGGCACACTCTGCCAGCGTATGCCGCGCCGTGTCCTCCCGACAGTCGACGCAGTGGTGACACCGGGCGTCCAGCTCCCTGTTTATGCGGCACAGGTACTTCCCGAAGCAACCATGCCCCGAGAGCACCTGCGTCGCCCGAAACGACAGGGAGCCGTGCCTCCTCCCGAGCCAGCACTCGAGCACCGGCTGGACCGCCTCGATGGTGACGAGGCCGTGAAAGCCTGTCCCGCCATTCCGCCACCAGGACCTCGCGAAGCTGAGACCGATGCAGCTCCATGTGCACCTGCATCGGTCCCTCGCCCCGCGCCCTCGCCCCGCGCCCACGCCCCGAGCCCTCGCCTCGCGCCACCGATACAATGACGCGAGTACTTTAGCCTCGAGGTCCCAGGGCGGGGATCCGGCCAGTACGCAAGCCGCCTCGTAAGAGGTCGTGCGATACCCCCTGATGACTCTGACGGCCATCGCCCTCTGCGGCTTTCGCAAAACTGCGATGCTGCCGGCCGTCAGGTCAGAGGCCCACACCGGGGCCCCATACAGGGCCATGGATCGCACGACCCCCACGTAGAGCCGCCTACAGACGGCGCTCGGGCCCCCCCGGTTGGGAAGCAGCGTTGCGAGTGCGCCAGCTGCGCCCAGCAACTTGGGCGCACGCCGTCGGAAGTGGGGCTCGAAGTTCCACCGGCTGTCGAGCACCAATCCTTAATACTTCATGGTGGACTCGACAGCGATCCGAGCCCCCTCGACCAAGATGTGTGAGCCGGACGTCGGCGCCCGCCGGGGGCCATGAAACACCATGGCCTCCGACTTGCTGAGGGCCACCTGTAGGCCTAGGCGACGTATGCGGCCCACCACCTGTGAGACCGCAGCCGTCGCCAGCAACGCTGCCTCCTCCGGGCAGTGCCCAGCGTGTCATCAGCATAACACGTCAGGTCTACGCCTGATTGGAGCTCGCCCTCAGCACCCAGTCGTACCCGATGTTCCACAGGAGCGGGCCTAGGACCGAGCCCTGTGGAACACCACACGACATTCGGCGCTGGTTTCCGCCATCATGTCCCACGTAGGTGACACACCTCTCCGACAGATAAGCCCCAACGATGTGGCAAAGGTAGGCAGGCACCCGATGATAGCGCAGTGCCTCCAGAATACAACTCCAGGGCAGGGTGTTGAAGGCGTTGGAGATGGCCAACATCACCCCTCCCCGGGACACCGCTTCCTCCGCCAGGACTCTCACCCGCGACACAGCGTGGATGGTGGAGCGCCCATGCCGAAAACCAAACTGGCTGTCGTCCAGGTCCGGCCCCTCTCTGCACAAGTGGCCGACGAGGCGGGCTGCGATAATACGCTCAAACAGCTTGCCCACCTCGTCAAGCAGCACTATGGGCCGGTACGCGGACGGCGAGTCGGCAGGGCGCCCCGCCTTCCTGAGCAAGACCAGACGACCAGATTTCCAGAAAGTGGGAAACCGGGTCTGACAGACTCTTACTGACTAAAACCATCCCGGTGTTCCATCTCACACCTACGCTGAGGGTCGCGGGAACGTACGATCCTTCCGCAACCCCCGACTGGTGCCGGCCCGCCACCGCGGGCCTCTTCGGGTCTGGGGGGCAGTGAGGTGTTTGACTCCCCCCGCGACGTCTAAGAGGGGCGCGCGTGGAACACTACGCGCCGCCACCTTAGGTCCTGAACATTCGCAGACCTATGTCAACAAGCGCTTAGTAAGGAGCCTGAGAAGAGCTTGTGACTAATTAAACGTGGCGTCACTTTTACCAGTTTTATGTAAAGTTGAGATGGTCTATTATCCGGAATTTAGGGGGGATCCGTGCCGATATAATCCGGGTCTGTTTGGTTTGGGGCTTGATTAAATTATGAGAATCTTTCTTAATTAGAGTCTTGATTGTGGAGCAAAAAAACAGTCAATAGGTGTCGTGGGACACCAGGTAGGAACGAAGTTCCTTTCGCTTTTGAAACTGAAAAAAGTGTACCATTTGTTACGTAACAAAAGTGTCGTAACGATCAAAATGTTGAGACTTTTATGCTCATTCGCCAGGTGTGCAGAGTATAACGTGCGATAATTTCGAGATAATTCGTTTCAAAATGTACACTAGCTACATAGGTATGTAGCGGTATCTACATCGCCACATGCTAACTACGCTTCACACTGGCGTCACGCAAAATCCTGCATCGCGCAAGCAGATTTTACCGTGCAATTAGCTTATACAGGGCTATTGGTAAAACACCATCAACCTCTTAAGGGAAAGAAAGAAAGAAAATGCGTTTATTTGCGGTAAACGTGACGCAAAAAACAACACAAACACAAAACATAAGAAAAGGTTGGGGGAAACATGCGTCACATCCACGCAAAAAATATTAAAAAAAAATCTGCTGGTCCCTTGACGAGTTCTGCAAACATAAATGTAGGGAACAACAGATTTTTTGTTCGCGTTTTCATATTTGGTCCTATAGTAAAAGTTGTTCATAATGATGAGTACAATGACTCCTTAAGAGGTTGATGGTGTTTTACCAAAAACCCTGTATACAACGCCCCGACATCAATCGTGGTCGGAGGATCCTCCCTTTCCCATGGAGAATGAGTGAACTTTACATCCTGTTACTCATACATTCTATAAGTATGAATAAATAATATTTTCGTACCACTTGCTCAAAAAAGTGACATTCTATGCCACAAAATGCGAACATAACAATAGTCATTTTTAATCTGTTAAAAACAGGGAAAGAAAATTGTACTGAATTTCATTCATCCTATAAGGGGAGAATGTGATTTAAATTTGGAATGCTTACCGAAATTTATACTGAACTACATCTGTGTTTACACCATTGAGTTTGTATATAAAGCATTATACATCTTTTTGAAAAAGGGATACGCATTTATTATGCAGTTATGATTATTAAATAAAATTACGAAAACCGACGAGGCCGTATGAGCTTGATGCCTTTGCTTTTCCGACAAAAAAATATTAGTCTAGGAATTTGCCGCGTTTTTGTTTTCTTCAAATACATAAACGTTAAGTTTATTTTAATTTATTTTTATAAATAAGATAATGTTCTAAAAAATACGTTTAATTGTCATTATTTTTAATAAATGCTTATCTCATATTATTATTGTGTTAATTTTTTCGCAAATGGTACGAAAAGTAGAGTATTTTCCTCGGTGATAAAGCTGTCTTAGTCTTGGGTGAACTTAAATCCCTCGCTACACTCAGGACTCGTCTTAAATCCCTTGCTTCGCTCGTGATTTAAGTTTTTGACAAGCTCGCTACGCTCGGGAGTAAACCTCGAGTCCTTCATTACGCTCGCGATTTAAATCGTTACCCGCGACAGAAGACACTGCTTTATCCCCTTGGTTAATAATCTACTATTTCGTACCACTTGCTCAAAAAAGTGACATTCTATGCCACAAAAAGCGAACATAATAATAGTCATTTTTAATCTGTTAAAAACAGGGAAAGAAAATTGTACCGAATTTCATTCATCCTCTAGGGGGAGAATGTGAATTTGGAATACTTACCGAAATTTATACTGAACTACATCTGTGTTTACACCATTGAGTTTGTATATAAAGCATTATACATATTTTTGAAAAAGGAATACCTACGCATTTATTATGCAGTTATGATTACTATACACGAATAATTTTACATCGTTCTGGAGCCGAAACACAGTAACTCCAGACGATTAATAGTTACTATTGGCATTGTTATCATTTTTTTAAGACATCTAATATAGAAATTAGAAATTTATCACTTTTATTCTGTCATTCGAGTTAAATCTTAGTAGCCCTTCCACTATTTCATTCATAAACGAACAGCTGTGCGATAGCGCGCTCGTGGTGGGTCAACGGACGTTGCTGCAAGTAGGTATTTTATTTCAGGTAGGTACGATTTAGGTTGGTGTAAGTTCATTTACCTCCGTTATCTCTCGTTTGTATTGGAACCTAATTGGACGCACGGCACGGTGTTTATTACTATCACATCTCCTCGTAAACGAGAGAAATTAATTGAAATTTCATGCACTACTCTCGCATCACGAAATCACTAGTAATCGTACGGTCTATTACCTCAACTAGACATGACGAGTACGCTTGTGAGTTTTATTTAAGGCCTTGAATCGAGTGTCCACCAATCGAGCTAATAGGCAATAAGCATACAGCTACCTACCATAATAAAATTATGATGAATAAAAATAATACTGCCGAAACCAATTCTTACAATGTAACAGCGCGGCGGCGGCGGCGGTGTAACTGGCGGCGGCAACACAAAGGCAGGCAATTCAAACAGAAAAATGAATCGTTTTATCTGTCAAATAGAGTTCATTATAAGTTGGTGGTGCCCTTTTCTATGAAAATATTGTACCGAATTAAGACCTCATTTTTATAAAGTTAACCGCTGAATTCGGTTGTGCATCAATTCTGTGGCTTCTCAGAATAATATTAGTAAACTGCGTACCTACGTTACTTGTACCTAGTTTGGTGAAATTTCGATTTGTTACCGTTTACGGTTAAGAAATAAAGTCTGAATTCGCTTTTCGTATTTTTATTTGTGTACCTATTTTATCTATTGCATGTTAGCGGTGATCGGCGACCTCTGTGAACTAGGTACCTCAACGTACGCATAGATAAAATAGACATAGTATTACAGCCATATGTTTAGAGTATAAATAAGTTTAAATCCGCTTAAATAGTGGCGGTACGTCCAAATGGCAAGCAGGAATTTTAATGTAATAAAAAGTTTTTTTTTTTCAGTAGGTAGGTACACTAATACTAGAAATTTGCTCAAGGATATTATTGAGGAACCTCCTTGTCCTCCCACGGTCAAAAAAAATTGTTTTGATGTAGGTAGGT
The DNA here is from genome assembly GCA_937001585.2 of Brachylomia viminalis. Taxonomy (NCBI): domain Eukaryota; kingdom Metazoa; phylum Arthropoda; class Insecta; order Lepidoptera; family Noctuidae; genus Brachylomia; species Brachylomia viminalis. The sequence continues at coordinate 5,269,671 of OW443303.2, read as the reverse complement.
ACACAGTGAACAAGAGGTCCACCTTTCACTGTGGTGTTCAGTCACCAGTCGCGGTCATCAGTACCTACTTACTTGCACTTTGTTGCTGTAGATACCTAAGTACCCGCGACAATAATAAATCGTTTGATTCCGCATTCATAACCATTGTTTGATTTAAATAGCGTTTATCTACATAACTATCAGTTAAATAACTAATTTTTCCTTCATAATTTCTACGGGCTTAGGACCGTCGCGTCAGTAATAAGTAAGTACGAGACTACGAGTACATGTTTCGTATCTAAGTAGGTAAATACTTACTTACTTGTAGGTACTCTTTTATTCACTTCACTTTTCACAATATTAAAAGCGTCCACTGTCGCACTTCTTAAGCCATCTCGAGTAGTACGGTAATCGGAAGAAACTAGTCTTTTTATCTCGAACCACACGTAAAAATCCAGTGGTGTTAAGTCAGGGCTCCATGCGCCAAACCACAAGGCCACCACGACCTATCTACTGCTCACCAAACACACTGTTTAAATACGCACGCACTGAACTGATAGAACAGACCGCGTTAATGTGCCAGAGAGATACATAATATTGGCTAACATTGAATCGCCTGGCCGCCATTATGGTACTACGACGTGGCCGCGTGGGTCGCGTTCGAAGTATTCCTGTATGTCTTCCTCCAATTTCGCCGAGTATGGTAGTCTACCGCGGCCCTGCGCGTGTGTGGGCGCTCGAAACTGTCCATGATCGAGGAGGCGCTGGGTTACAGCCAGGATGGTGGAGGTGAAGGGAACTTGAGGGTCAGTGATTCCACGTGCGCGCAGTGAGTTCAGGTGTTCCGGCTGAGCATACAAACGTCTGGCCTCTTCTAAGTTATGGTTCGCCATGTCACATAAAAATCTACCATAGCCCAAAACTCCAATTTTTGGCGCGTAATTAGGTTGCGCGTGCGTGACCTAATACAACGAAACGCGACACAATACTAGAAATGAATAAGAAATTAGAAATGGCGGGGGCGCGCGGGCGGTCGGCTAGACTGTAAGGGGCCGGGGGCGTGGCTTACGGATCATGCTGTCTGATCGATGAATGAATTTTTCAATGGGTGGGTACCGTTCGCAAGTGTTGCACTTCGTCGATACGTTTTACACACATATGCATTGATCGCAAGGAAGCGTTACTACGAGTTCTCACTATTACACAAAAAAAAAACAATAAATTAGATTTTTCGTGATTTTGTTTTATTGTAACTTATTGAAAATAATAGTCCCAATCTTTTTGAGTTCGATGATCGAGTATATGGCTTTCGGTTCCAGAACGACCTAAAATTGACCGTGTATAAAAATACGAAAACCGACGAGGCCGTATGAGTTTGATGCCTTTGCTTTTCCGACAAAAAAATATTAGTCTAGGATTTTGCCGCGTTTTTGTTTTCTTCAATACATAAACGTTAAGTTTATTTTAATTTATTTTTATAAATAAGTTAATGTTCTAAAAATAAGTTTAATTGTCATTATTTTTAATAAATGCTTATCTCATATTATTATTGTGTTAATTTTTTCGCAAATGGTACGAAAAGTAGAGTATTTTCCTCGGTGATAAAGCTGTCTTAGTCCTGGGTGAACTTAAATCCCTCGCTACACTCAGGACTCGTCTTAAATCCCTCGCTTCGCTCGTGATTTAAGTTTTTAACACCCTCGCTACGCTCGGGACTAAACCTCGAGTCCTTCATTACGCTCGCGATTTAAAACGTCACCCGCGACAGAAGACACTGCTTTATCCCCTTGGTTAATAATCTACTAAGTTATGGTTTAAAGCAATGGAGCAATGAAATAGGTGTGTCATTATATCGGGATAATAATAACAAACAAAACTAATGTGTCTAGGATCTAAATAAAACAACAAACTAATGTGTCTAGGGTAAATACAAAGACTGCTAAAATCATAAACCTGCCTTTTGCCTTTGTCGTAGTCAGGTAATTAAGTTCAAAAACAGTTGGTAGACAATGTTTTCAGCTGAAAACAATTTATTATAATATTGTTTGCAATGAATGCGAGGCTTGTACTACAACATTCTATGTGCCAGCAACATGTTTCCGGAACCTATTCTACAAAGATAATGATTCTGAAATGTTGCTCGACTTTTGTTTCCACGAACAACGGGCTTAATTGGAATTACTCAGTTAAAAAATTGCCTTCCCCAAAGAGAACAATTTCAAGATTTCCTATAAATTCACTCAGACAGAATGACGTGAAGTGAACTCATTAATGTGTTTGTGATAGAATCGAACTGGGACAAAACGTAATATAAATGGTAAATCAAATACTCGTTAGTGTTGTCGAGAGCGTTCGATTGTCGACCTAATGCCCTTAAGATAGGAGCTTATTGCACACATTATTTTTTGGTTTTCCTTCGGTTTGTTTGTGTAGGGACCGATGTTTAAGCTGAAGCGATTTGCGTTTTGCTTTTGCTTCGTTTGCTGCGAGCGGCGACCTGTTGCTATACTTAACTGCTTACTCCGTTGTTTCGGCGACTTAAACCGAAGCACAAACAGTCTTGGCATCGTATACTTACAATACCTATTACGGTTATCAACCAACTCGATACGAACTAATAGTATAGTCAGCCTAATCACGTTCCCACTGCTGGGACTCAGGCCTCCTCTCTTCTTGAGAGAGTGGGGTTGTAATCTCGAACAGGATTTCGGAGGCGACCACTTGTAGCTGGCATCTCTATATAGTATTATTGTACTCTGTGGCTGGCATTGCCAAAATTAGGTATGTAGGTTTAGATAGATTTACCTACCTAAATAATACACAGGACAGGTGCTGCAAATAAATAAATAAATTGCCATGTGCTTGGAAAGAATTTAAAACGGTGCAATTCAAAAGTAGACTTCGAAAATTATTAATAGATAAAACGTACTACAGTGTAACTGAGTTTTTAACGGACAAAACTTTTCTGAATACCGGTAATTTTAATTAATTAATTATTAATTTACATAAGGAATGTTACATATTATCTATGACATGGAATTTTAATGTATGTTTGTTTATTTATGTTCGACCACGATTTTTATTCATAACTGTTAATGACAATTTAAATTTTTAACCATTTTATTTAACGTAGGTATATTATATATTGTTATAATTAAGTTAATGTTTTAATGACAATTTGAATTTTAATAATTTTATTTATTGAATGTAAGAATTAATTTAATGTTTTAATGAGAATTTAAATTATAACAATTTTGTATAATGAAAATGTTTGCATGCCGAATGGTGAAATATGGCAGAACTCTGATTTATACCTACTACTATCTACTTATGTATTACCCATATTTGCAAATAAATGATATTTTATTCTATTCTATTCTATTCTAAATATCCTTTTTCAAAATCCCTACAGAATTGAATCCGCTTGTCACAAACACCACACTCCAACGTAAATGTTTTATAAGGGTACGCTTCAGAATTAAATTTAGCTGCGTGTGTGCGATTTCTCACTGTTTTTGTAGGCCTAACATCAATGCTGTGTGCGTCAAGGATATGTTCTGATCATAGAAATAAGGGGAGGATGTGTTATCATTATCACAGGAAAAGGATAACTTTGTTTTCAACACCAATAAGGAAACGATTAGCGACTTTAGTTAACCAAACATTTTTGACGTTTAAACGTCTCTTAATAAAAAAAAATATGTTTATAAGTAAAGGTGTTAACGTCCAAAAATACTGCTACAGTTTAAGGGCGTGTGAGAGCTTCGGCGTTTTCAAATTAACCACGTTTGCTTATATTCTCAAGATATGTGATTGGAGCTGAGATGAGGGCTGCACTGCTGGGTAATTTTACTAAGTATACTAAGTACTCCAGAACACCTCACATCAGATAGTACAATATCTTCATGCACATTAGGAGCATGCGGATGTAACTGTGCTTTACGAATTAGACTGAGATCTTTTCTGAATCTCACATATCTGTGTGCATAATCAGCACATAATGTTCCCACTGCTGGGACACAGGCCTCCTGTCCGTGAGAGGGAGTGAGCCGTAATCCACCACACGGCCCAGTTGGTAGATGTGACATGTCTTCGGATTTTGGCTCTAGGACATGCCGGTTTTCTCACGATGTTTTCTTTCACGGTTTTGAGAGCAATGGTAATTTTTATATAAGTCGCGGCCGTTACCTCTGGGCCACCACTGCTCTCTATCTCTCTGATCTGTGTCACCACAGAAGAATTAAAACAACAAAAATTGTCAGAAAAGGGAGAAATCAAAATCATGCCGTATTTATTGGTCAGTAGCAAGGTAATGATTGATGCTGCTAATTGAAAGGACAATGTACAACACATCTCCCTCTTAAGCTCTCAGAACGTATGTTGGTAAGCAAATGGAAACACTTATCTTCTTACAATTTGCCGTTCATTTCTCCATGTGGGGACCCTGATTGTGTACTGTGGTATCCCTTTCAGACGTAGACACTGAAATTTAGCTTGACAATCTAATAATGCCGATACTTTTAGCTTTATGGAGACGTACCTACGGTTATGGCAATTTATTTGCGGTACCCGCAAAAACTCTTGGAGCTATCATGAAATAATATTAGAAGTAAGTAGGTAGGTACCTGCCTAGACGAGTCCTATACTAAATTGTAAAGAGGTAACATTTGTGAGTTTGAAAGTAGAGGTTAATCTTCGGAGCTGCTGATCTGATTCCGAAAATTCTTTCACAAATGGGAAGCTGCAGTATTGCAGAGTGTCATAAGATATATTTTATGTTAAATATATAAGTGCAAGTAGAGACATAGTTGCTAAATATTGATGTAGCAGATCAAATACCTCATAAGAACACGCTCGTTCACTGCCACCATAATTTTTTTGAAGTTCATAGCGATGCCGCCCTATAAAGCCACGCGGACACGCCAGGCGTGTCGGCGGCACTGCATTTTGTTAAACATGGACACGCTAGGCGTGTCCAGTGGCACCTCGATAGACTTAAATTCTAAATCTGTCTTTTTTTCGGTTTAGCGATAAGTTTTAGTTAGTTTGCCATTCGCCGAGCAAGAATAAAGGTGGTTCAAATACAGTAGTGAGATTTAACCTGGAATTATGGCTGAAAATAGATTTTTAGGTAAGTAATTATCGTAATTTTGTAAGAGATGATAAACATTTTGTGGTTATTTTGAAATATTTCATAATATTAACTTAGATAAGTCAATTATTGCAATTGACAATTTGACAAACAACTTGACATTCAATAAATATCTTCATATTTTATTGATTTTTGATTATATGTACATTATTTTAGCTGTATTTGACGTCTTAGTACAAAGGTTGACAATCTATGATTAACTTGTTTATGTGGACACGCCTGGCGGGTTCTCGGCATTGCATAATCACTTTTTAAAACAAAATTCAAATTAAGAGATTTTTCCGGAGGCCACCTCAAAAATCCTTAGGTTATTGCTAGAGGATTATGTACTGAGAATTCCAAAAGGCAACTTTGCTTAATTTTCGAAATATCACCGAAACATTTAGGACACGACTGGCGTGTTCGAGGCGTAGTTATAGAAATTCGCAAGAACACGCTAGGCGTGTCGGCGGCATTGAACGTGTTAATATGGCGGCAAACATTTTAGCGTAGACAGGCGCTATGAAAGACACTTGACAGTGACAGCTGTAACCATAGATCACCGCGAGTTCTGCCATAGTGAAAGATCACAGGTAACAAAGAGGGAAAAAAGGTATGTATCTTTTTATATATAACTTACGTATATATGACGAAATCTTAGACTGCATCTTCAACCAATGCTGCTATGTGTTCTTCATAACATAATAACTGTTTGATTTAATGCAAAAGAGCTCTATTTTGTTATTTTATCCTCGTGGAATATGTGACAAAATAATTATGTATGTAGTATAACACAAAAACGGCCTGTATCTGTCATATCAGGCGTGAACCTGTTGTGCACGCTTGTCGTGATCATGACAGGGTGATACATAAAACATTCGATATTATACCATGTGTCATGAATATTACCGTTGTGAAACTATATAGCTGATTTTAGGATAATATTCATCCAACAAAGGTATCTAATAGGTGCGACACGGTTGGCACAGTGGTTAAGCGATTGACTGCTGCGCTGCGTGACGCGGGTTCGATTCCCGCACGGAACAAATATTTATATGACCTACAAGTAGTTGTTCCGGGTGTTGCTGTTTGTGTATGTGGATTTAAATGTTTGTAAACGCACCCACAATACAGGAGAAATTCCTAGTGTGGGACAAAGTTTCAAAAAATGTTAGATATCTAGGTACCAACTTACAACTCTTAGTATTGTGTGTGAATCATTTTTGCTGATTGTAGGGTATGGGCATGTAATACCGAGAAAAAGAATTTTAAAATTTGAAAATGTTTAATCGGACAATTTAAATTATATAGGTACTAAATTCGTTTGATGTGGTGGAGCTTAATCCTTGGATCTTGATAACTTAACAAACATATTGACAAAAGCTAGTCTTGATTACCTCTGAATGTTGTTCGAACAGTGGTTATTGAAGGAGGTATTCACATAATAATAATAATATAATATAATAATAATCTTTATTATATTATATTATTATTATTTTGTTCGAACAGTGGTTATTGAAGGAGGTATTCACATTATGTTTGTTGCACTTGCGAGGTTCCGTCAGTAGCATTGCATTTGGCCATATCTACAGCTGCTGTAGCCGGAGTAGCCATGAGCTCTGCAGCACTCGTTCTTCTCAGCGTCGATGCGGTTGCAGACCTGGTCGCAGGGTCCGACACGGACCGCCTCGACGGTGACCATCACCATTGCGAAGGCAACCAGCAGAAGAATGAAGGTGGTCTTGATGGCAGCCATTGTAGTTGTTGTGTAGAAAAATACGAGAAACGTTCGCAAAGAGATGTAGATTTGTTGTGTGAAGCTTTAGAAATTTCCCTCTGTATTTATACTCAAAAACGAGGAAAATACGTAGGTACCTACCTACAAGCCAGCTAAGGCTGTTTATGTATGATAACAGGAAAATAGTTTTATAAAGGGTATCCATTATAAATACCTACATCTAGCGAATTCTATAGCAGGAAATATTTGGGTATAATAATATGTATAGCATAATGGTTGTTTGCACCATAAATTATTTATTAAATTATAAACACATGTCTGATTTACGTTTCCTCATTTTTAAAGTTAACCTATAACAACTTCTTATCATCATCATGCTCCTACCCTTATCCCAATTTATTAGGGGTGGCCGCAACATGTCTTTCTCTGCCCTACTTCTCTATTTTAGTCATCTCGATAGTCACTCCCTTTCTAGCCATATTATCATCATTCGCACAGTCCATGCATCGTTTCTTTGGTCTTCCTATACTCTTATAGTCACATTCATACTCAAAACTTTCCTCACGACATTTTCCTATTTCCTCTGCATCACATGCCCATACCATGATATCTGATTTCTACACAACTTTTCAGTCCCGGGTGGCACTTTTAGATTCCTTCTATGATATAGTTATTCGTAACACAAATACTTTATTGAAATACTCTATAATTATACCTATTAAACATTTATTCTATAATCGAATCTCCCATTTTATTGGGTCAGCACCCATTATCATAAACACACGCATGAAATAAGAAAATAAAACATTAGGTAGTCTGTGGTCTTGAGTGTATATATGTTCTGTGGTCAAAAAAATGAGAATTCAAATATTATTATACCGCGTGTGTTCACGGAAAGAGAAAGAAAAATTGTTTTTTTTTGACACAGAAATTCCTAAAACTATAAATGTATGATTAAGTGTTAGGTGTGACCTAACCAAAAACTGTGAATTTGGTGACCTTAAAAGTGCCAAAGCGATCCTAATCCTAACTACTTAATGCGAAAGTAAGTTTGTTTATTTGTAACGCTTTCACGCCAGGTTTGGATGAAATTTTGGCACACAGATAGACCATGACCTGGGTAAGGTAATAGGCTACTTTTCATCCTGGATCGTAGACGAGTTCCTATCTACTGTAACCTATGTCTATAATATTTTTCTCCTAGTTTTAGTCGTACAAAGTTTAGTTTTATACTACTTGATTGTAAGTAAGTATATAAACCTGCTAAAAAAAACCCGACTTCACTTAACCCAATGAAAATGACGCCATGTTATGTTTTAAATTCGAACTTTATCTCATTTTACAAAGAAAAATTATACATACCTACCTATAAATTCCCGATCTACATAATTATGTGGTGGAACGGAGGTACCTAATGATTGTTTTAGAACTTAAATAAAACAAACTGACAAAACATGTACCTAACTATAATAGCCATGTAATCTGACGCATTTTTATAATGTGTGCTATGTTCGAGAGCATACCAATGTAGCCCTTATTGCACGTGACTTAAGTGTCCCCGAAACGATCAATTGCAATAATTGTCGATATATTTGCCATTTGAAACGTAATTTAAGTATGGCTGGCAAAAATTCTAAATTCAAATGAATTTTACTATAAACATATGGAATTCTATTATCAAATTCAGTCATTTGTTTATTGATTAGTGTTTTGTTTTCACTACATTTGTATCTTTTTCATAAATATGGACACGATCAAAATACGAGTAATTATGGAATAGGTACGAGTTCCGTCGCGGTAGCAATGCCGCACAAACGGCTCGCAACATTAATTACGTGTACGGAGTGAGCACTACAAACAAACGCACGACTCGTTATTGGTTTGAAAGCTACCGACATGGAAATCTTGATCTAAAAAATTCCGTAGTCGCCCGAAAACTAAAATCAACAACGACGATTTAAAAGCGATAGTGGAAGCTGACTTAATCTACGACTGCGTTAGCACCAGCTTTCAACATTAGCATCAAAACAATATCAGTCTATTTGCGTCAAATTGGCAAGGTAAAAAAGCTTGATAAGTGCCAGTTCGTACGGCACCCGTACGAACTGGAACGATCGTCAGCGCGACGGACGCGTTGAGGTATGCCTTGCGTTGCTTAACAGATACTGAAATGAGGGATTTTGAACCGGATTGTGACTTGCGATGAAAAATGGATTCCTTTTGAAGTTGATTGAAGCGATTGACAATATTGCTACATTATCAATTGATCAATCGCAATTGATCGTTTCGGGGACCCTTTAAGCATAGTTGGCGATATATATATAGATGAACCGACAAAATGTAGGTTCTCTAAACAAAACAATACCTATATCTGTGTATATTGCATAATCCGGAGAGTAGGTACTGACGTGATGGTAATACAAAGGGTCCACGTTCTTCCTCCACCCGTACCCCAGTAACTTCATATTCATCCCATTATCTAATCAAATATACTACACATACATACCTCCATTGTACAACGTACATACACAATTTATCTCGTATGAAATGAATTACCTAAGGTTAGCAGCTCATTGGAGCATCCGTGCGGGTGAACTCCTCACAATCACAGATGAAATATTAAATAGCGCAAGTCTGAGTATGAGATGTGAACACTGAGAGGAGGGACTTGGCCATTTGAAGGTATCATTTTAAATTTGAATAGGGCAAAAGGTAGGTACTGTTTAATTACCTAGTTAACTTAATATTGTCAATCTGCGGGTAACTTACATAGTTTGACATCTCTGAATCGTCTCTGAATATTATTCTTGGTCTGCATTAGTACATCCATACTAATACTATAAATTCCAAAGTAACTCTGTCTGTATGTTACCTTTTTACTCCTAAACCACTGAACGGATTTCGATAAAATTTGGCAAGGAGATAGATGGTATCCTGAAGAAGGACATATACTACTTTTTGTCCCGGTAGCACGTTCCCGTGGGGTAATATCCGACATCCACGCGAGCGATAACGCCAGCAGAAACTAGTAAATCGTAAATCATAAAATACTGCAATACATATAGAAACAACCGACCTGCACCGTTATTTCCGATGATGTGGTAAAGATCGTTGACACCTTTTGAATTTAAACAGGTTCCAACTATTTGGGAAATGAAGCAATAAACATTGAGGTAGACATTGTGAATCTCCCTTCGATCTCCCGTAACGACTATCAAAGATCTAAATACAAATGACAGCCGGGACCAATGGCTTACCGAGGCACGGAGAGTTGAAATGGATGGTCAACCATCCACGTACCGACTTCGGCAAGTATTGCTTGACCTTGAAGATCGACCCTTGATGCAGTTATTATTTAGCCACGAGCCCCTGACACAATTCAAGACTAGGTACACATAGTCACATCAATATACTCGGAACAAATTTCCGCGTCGAGCAAAGTTACATTTCCCAGCAGTCCACATTCTTAGTATTCGGTATACAAACGGTGGCGAAGTTGTTCAAAATTAACGACACTAGAGCTCCATAATCTTGTTGCTAGTACATTCGCTGCTCCACACAATTGTTCAGCTTCTGTCCTGAATTGTATTACATTGAATGAAATTGCTCGTTGCATTATGTAACAGTAAATGGCTCAAAGGTAAGGTTCTAATAAACAATGGTAGACTCCTGAGCTGTGTGGTGGCTCTGGTAGAATAAGTAATTAGTCATATACTGGGTAGCCTCTTCTATTGCATTGCATTAGACCGAAGACCGTAACACAAGTGCCGTTAGTTTGGACTGACCATTTCTAAGCAGCTTTTGTTAAGATAATTTAGCATAATTAGGTATTCAGGTTCGAGGTGGCGCGGGAATAGAGTTCCTGGATGGAATTAGGAGAGGCCTTTGCCTAGCAGAGGGACATTACAAGCTATTAAAGAAAAGGTCTTCAGAAATAACCAGAACATATTTTTGTTTTCGTAACACAGTTGATGGAGAACTCGCAAAAATATAAAGGTCTTGGCTTGTTTGCTCTACATATCCAAGTAATCTTTATAGGACCAAACACAAAAAATGCGGGAACTACAACAGCTCATTCAAACAATTTTAAAGTGTCTGGTCTTAATTATAAATGATTTGACTGAATGAATGATTACGATTTAAACACCAAGTTTCTGAAACAAAAATAACGACGCGTGAAACTTTAACACAAGTCCAGTGATCCAATTGGCTGTTGATAATTAAGTCAACCAATTACGACAGTTGACGCACGCTGGACAGTTTTCTTAGCTGAGTTTTGTATTGATTTTCGTCTCAGATATCTGGCGTTAAAATAGTTTGCTTTCAATTGGTCATTGTCACTTCACAATGAACGGCCAAGTAACGAAAACCACGGAACAAGCCAAGGACACTTTCCTTTAGTTACAACGAAAATCTACTTCATCTAAACGCAAATACTTGAACAAAAGCTTTCCTCAATCACTACCAAAGCCACTGAGAATTTCAAGTACTTTTACCATTCCGTACATCCCTAAACAAGGAATGGTTTTGTGTTAAAAGAGACTCTTGAGTAAGACCGATAGAGGCTCGGATTTGTTGGAGCTCTCAACTGTCAATCCTATTTGATTTGTTAATCATTATAATTGCACGGCAAGACCCTTCTGTGAATCAATTGTTTTAGAAAGGAGCCCTCCATTGACAACATAATGATGTATTCAATACGTTTCCTTAGAGAGGCCTGATCCAATAAGTCTTGGGAATTCTAAAGTGTTGGCTTATTTGATTTCCTACAACTGGTGAAGTACTTTTCAATCTATTGGTGCCGCCCTTCGGAGCTTTGTGATTGGTTTAACCCGATTTGGGTGTTCTTATGAAGATGGTATTGTAGAAATAGATTAGGTTGCTAATCTTTTTACTCTGAATTTAAGAAGTTTCTTCTAAGACGTGAGTTTATGTAGGTGTCTTTGTGTATATTTCGTAATTGTTTTCGAATGAGCGTTGAAACATGAACTGTTATAATACTTAGGTTACAGGCTCTCGTACTAGCCTATAATGTTCCCACTGCTGGGGCACAGGCCTCCTGTCGGTGAGAGGGAGTGAGCCGTAATCCACCACGCGAGCCCAGTTGGTAGATGTCACATGTCTTCGGATTTTGGCTCTAGGACATGCCGGTTATCTCCTGATGTTTTCCTTCACCGTTTTGAGAGCACAGGTGATGAAATAATTTACACAAAGCAAAGCTCTTGTCTGGGTTCGAACCTACAACCTACAACTCGTTAGTTGCGCCCGTTACCACTGGGCCACCACTGCTCCCTGCTCTCACCACCACTGTTACAGGCTAGATGTATCAAATTGATATCAATAATCGATATCATTATTGTATTAAGCTAATCGCAGTTACAAGAAACTTTGTGTCTTATCAGTCACACAATAAACAATCAGCCGGAGGCAGTCGGAGGAATGTCATTATTTATGAATAATGACATACCTCCGACTGTTTGATAAACTAATGTTTGTTCCTAAGCATACAACTTAACATGATGTAGGGACAGAAACAGAGAACAAAAAGAAAAGTAGTTTCAAGTTAAAAACATTTAATAGGAGAGTTTAAATTTGGTAGGTTGTACATGCTGAATTTGATAGGCAATGAAATCTTTTAACAAAAAATGAAGACGTTTGCAGTGACAAGCCAGGTGTTTTAGTCTTGATTACCTCTGAATTTTGTTCGAACAGTGGTTATTGAAAGAGGTATTCACATAATGTTTGTTGCACTTGCGAGGTTCCGTCAGTAGCATTGCATTTGGCCATATCTACAGCTGCTGTAGCCGGAGTAGCCATGAGCTCTGCAGCACTCGTTCTTCTCAGCGTCGATGCGGTTGCAGACCTGGTCGCAGGGTCCAACACGGACCGCCTCGACGGTGACCATCACCATTGCGAAGGCAACCAGCAGAAGAATGAAGGTGGTCTTGATGGCAGCCATTGTAATTGTTGTGTTAAAAAATACGAGAAACGTTCGCAAAGAGATGTAGATTTGTTGTGTGAAGCTTTAGAAATTTCCCTCTGTATTTATACTCTAAATCGAACAAGGAAACTGACTAAGACTCGCTTTCGCACGTCAAAAGGATAATGCAAATTCGAAATTTTGCTCGAGGATAAATAATGTTATGAGTATTGTTTGTGCGGCTATTTTTGATTATGGTATTAAGCAGTAGGCCAATTCTCGTACTTAAAAAAACGTTCAAATTCAAGTCGCAATCTCATTTCAGCGACAATCAATGTCAAAAACCTGTCAAAAATGTATGTAAATTGATTGTAATTTTGACAGATTGAGACTGAGATTAGAATGCGAACGGTCTTAAAAATACGGGAATTGCCCCTCTGGTTGCAACTGGGGTCAAATCCTGACCATAAACGTGTCCTTACTTTGTGCACTTTTTTAACACCACTGGTCTAAAAACGGCGAAGGAAAACATTGTGAGGAAATCTAATTATTAACTAGAGGTGGTTGAATAATACCTCTAATATTGGTAATCTTTAACTATAAAAATCAATGCCACTTTTCGTTGTAATTTTCTAACTCAAGAACGGATGGACCGATTTTGATAATTCTTTTTTTAGAATTTCAAGGAATATTCTAAAAAAAACGAGTACGAGGATGGTTCATACGGAGACGAATATTAAAAAAAAAACAAGTTAGGCGGTACGAAGTTCGCGCGGTCAGCTAGTCAAACGTAAAAATGAGTTTTTTATTAAAACACTGCGTGTAAACAATAATATGATTACTGTTTGCTTTAAGCTAATCAGTTAAAGCCTGAGGTTACAGCAAATTTCACCATTGAAGATGAACGCGATCATCACATCTCCTCTCCCCCTCTCATCTCATCTCTCCTTCTCCCTTTAATCCATCCAAAGATCCAAAGGTTGTCTGTATAAAATCGCTTTTAGCGATAAGACCGCCAATTGTGTCACCTTCTGTAAAATATCTACATTTATATCTGTAATTTATATGGTGTAGGTACTATCGAGGAAGTTCATATCTAAGCAGTTTTAAAACAAAATCCCGTGAACACAATGACCACATTTGTTTTACGCCCCTCTTTATAGCAGACGAGCGCTGCAAGGAAAAATATTCCTTAAGGTGCATAGATATGAAATTCCTCGATAGTACATAATAAAGTGTTTTGTATTCTAAACCGCGTTCAAGAGCTGTCAGCGTCATTGCTATGGAATATTGACCTGACAGCTCTTGAAACGGGCTAGATCTGCTGATCGGGTTCAGTTTCATTGGTGAAATAAACCAACCGACCAATACACTCGCCTTATAAAATAAACTCTAATGTCCACCAGGGCATCAGTTTACCATTAATCTTTAAATGGTCTCAGTATTCGATTTATCTAAGTATCCCGTAAATCGTGTTAGGCTAGACTGTGATTACTTGAACCTAGATCTGAGAACGAATGGCCCGTGAACCAAGGAGGTCGCAAGTCTTAGGAGGAATTAAACCCCACCGCCTGTCCCCCTTTGCATACAACTTTTGAGAGAGAGGGAGGGATTTTTCAAGCAACGGTCCCGTATGTGGCTTAGTCCTTTGTAGTTTTATAGGTAGCTGTGAGAACGTGACCGTCTCCTAGATACAAGAGGACAAAAGATGTGGGTGCTGAGACAGGTAAATCTATGTAGGATGTGGGAGCTTTTTTATCCATAAAGTCGCTTTTCTTGTCGGTCAGTGTGACCGCGATTTTCTCCTAAAATAGGCAACGGATTTTGACACGGTTACCACCATCATTTGCAGAATTTATTCTGGAAGGTTTCTATGTACATCAATAATTAACTTACACATAATAAAGAAATCTCGATGTTTTGTCAAGTCGTAAAAAGCGAAGCAAGAGGGTGGGTTGCTAGTCTTTGATAATGGAGAAACCGAGGAACTGATAAACATGGTTGCCGAAAAGTTTTAGATTTGAATTAGATTTTTTGGCCAAGTAACGGTTAAATTTTTTTCTACAAATAGTAACCTCTACAATTCGAAATATCTGACCTACTCTTTTTTGTCGATTTTTATGTTCTGGAGGTAGCTTGAACTCTGAAGAAGGACAAAAGGGATATTTATATTAACAAAGCGATAAAATGCGGTGTTAAAGTTTGTCTAGGATAATTCAAAATCCACGTACCTACATGAAATCACGGGCAAAGAGCCAGGCCCACACAAAATATATATGTAATTAGACATTAATTTCATTTTACAATGTAACATTTACCTTTAATTATTTGCACAGACTCCTACCACATACACTACATCTAAAAATACTGACAGAACTTAAATGAATAAGCACTGCAACCTAATTTATTCTGCCGAAGGAACCCCAGTCGATCAACAGGGCGGTCCCGGCCAGTATTACCACAGTAAAAAAACATGCGTTACAGGGTTACAGCCCGGTTTATTACGACTGTTAACATTGCACGATGAAATCACATTCAAATCTACGATATAGCTGGCTGAATTGACTGTGTAACTGCTTTTTGTATAGAAAAAATATAGTTAGTTTTTTGGGTTAATACTATTTTAATGTTGACTGATTGATTACACAAAATCAATCAATCAATCTTTCTAGCTTTTTCCTAAGTACGGTGGGTTCGGTTTCCAGTCTAACCGGATGCAGCTGAATATCAGTATTTTTAATGGAGCAGATGCCTATCTGACCTCCACGACCCAGTTATTGGGTAAGACGATACCTCTTGGTAAGATTGGTTGTCAGACTTTTGGGCTACTGACTACTCGGAACGACTGTCAAAGATCTAGGAATGACAGCCGGGGGACTATGTAACGGATAGACCACGAATAGACCGCGGAAAACGTAGCTTAAGGGGACTACATGACCTATACGCAAGTTTTATAATGACGATTTATTAAGTAGATTTATAGCTAGTTTTGTCCAATTAGTTGAGCTGACTTGAGCTGCACGGTTACTAACAAATGCGTGCACTGACTGGACAGGTCCACTCAATCTGTGTGTTTCTTTCCTCAAAAGACCATTTCAGACACCGATCTACATATAGCCTTCACATGATCTGACCAAGATTTTGTCTGGACTTTAAAAGAGTCTGTGACCTCTGTGTTTCGGCCTTTCTTCTCAGTGTAGTCAGATAGGAAACGCCGACCTCATCTAGTTTTTAAAATACGACGGACGTGTAAAAGTGTTTGTACAAACCTACTTACAGAAATAAAATCATTTATCATTGATCAATGATAGTATTCTACAAAATTAGATGGGGTGTCAGACTTATAAATAGGTATAGAGGTATTTATTTTTGGGTAACATAGCAGTACCTACATCTGTATTTCCAGAAAATGTAGGCAATAGTGAGAAACTACCTAGACCCACATTTTAGCAGCTTTATGTTCACATTCTCTCCATTGTGACTATTCATAATTTAGTACCTACTTAGTAGATGTTGCTAATGCTTATGGTAAAAACCCGTACACAGTTTCTATTTACCGGTTACACAATCACTGAATAACTAACCCAGTAAATAAAACAAACAGTCAAAACTAGGTCGTAAATTCAAAATCATAAAAGCCTGTTCAAATCATTCTCTAAACTAAAATGTTTGGGCGCCGACAAATTGATAGGCAGCCTAAAATATATGGATTTTATTTTCACGACACGGAGTGAAAGCTCCGTCCATTTTATGATCGTCAATATTTTAGGTAGCTGATATTTTGTATAAAATATTAATTACTTGAAAGCCAATTTAACATATTGGAAGTAATATGTTGTTACACTGATGTTTTCGTTATACATAGAAAATAGTGTTTGTTGATGATTAATTGTTTTTTTTGTCAAAACTACCCTTTTGACAAAAATTTGGTGTTTCTATAGCTTTGGCAGACAGGAAGCTTCCAGAACCCGAGCCTGACGGTAGACTATAAAATATTTAATAACATCACGTCTGTGTTCTTCCAAAAGTTAGGCAGAGGTGTACCTATAGTTCACCATGTTTTGCCAGTTATATTGAAGTCCTATGTAGGTATTGCCATCAACCGGCCACAAATCCAGTCTCCGACTGACAAATTACAGATGGAAAAACCGAACTTTGCCAACTCGGAAACTAAACCCAGGACATCGTGCTGAGCACTAGCGTTTGTGACCACTAGACCAACGAGGCGGTCAAAATATACAGGTACAGGTATATGTAGGTACAGGTAAGGATAGATATAAATGTCGAAAGCAAAGCGGATGTTCATAGGAGAGTCATGATCTTGTGCCTAGAAGTGGACAGTTTCAGGCGGATTTAAGGGGCTGACAACAGCTAAAGCGCGGTCACTGTCGGACTGCATAGAAAAGAAAGAGAAGCGCGATGACACAAAGCTCGTAATTTATTGCAAAATATGAAGCAATTCTCCATTTACAAAAAAATCTATTGATTCGACTAAAAAATGAAATCACGTTAATATGTTGCTTGAAGAACAATCTGAAAAAAAAAACAGAATGATTGCAAGTATTCGTATGGTTTTTAATCGTTAAAATACATTTTTAGAGGTATCTTCGTGACTTTTTTCTATCGTACCAAATTAGTTGTGTTATGTTAAATGCATAAATCCTGAAGAATATCATATAATATTTTTCTGATTTTGTTTACTGCAGTGGATCATATACTTTTAGGCATTATACAACTTGCGTTTAGGTCATGTAGTCCCCTTAACAAGAAGGATATACCTATCTATACAAAATAAATGTTAATAGCGTGGTTCAAATCTAAAAAAAAAAATTTTTTGTCGAAAATAAGATAGCAATATGAATTCGTCAACTAGTATTTTCGTATTTTTTATGCGTTTGGTTTGACTTAACATAAACAAAATAACTGAAGGTAATAAATTGCTGTTCTGTTATTTCCTAGAAATCTAAAACCAATCAGATCTTTGCTTATCTGAATGGTGGTGGTCGAGTTCCAGATGGATAACAAATATTTCAATAATATTGGCTTCCTCACCCTTTTAGATCTATTATATACTTAGTTAAAATTGCTTCAATCTACAAATCCCTTCACAATTTTAACTATACAGTACGAACATTTTTTACGCCTGTTACGCCTACGCCGTCTTTCTGTGTGTCTGTCAGTCTGTCACACGGCTGTATCTTTATAATCGTGATTGGTTAGCAGTTGTAATTTTCACAGAATCTTTGTGTTAGGTACAACAGCCTCTATCCTGACAAAGAATGTAAACTATCACGTGGGTACTTAGTTTTTGTAAAATATAAAATAGTATGAAAACTTAAATTTCCCCTTTTTTTCCACCAAATGTATTTCCCGAATCCCTTGAAATATCTCCACAGTCTGTTTGTATTTTTTTCTCACCGAGCCGTCCAATTAATCAAGTTGCTAATTAATTTATTACATACTAGCTGTGCCCGCGACTCCGTTCGCGTGCAAGACGACAAACAACAATGTGTCACTTAGAGAAGGTGTTGGTTTTCTCTCTCACTCACCTCGCTCACCACTCCTCCATTGAAAAGGAAGAATCTTCCGATCTTACATGGTGAGAAGCATACCTGGGGTTCTCTACCACAGCCTTTTCGAATGCAGTCACTGCTCTTCAGGGTTTATAACGCCAATGCGACGAACTGTCACTTTGAGTTTTGAGAATAAATAAAAATACAGGCGCCAGGGAGCACGTTTACTTTAATTTTGTAGGGTTGGCAATCATCAAATAACTTCTCCCGCTCTGGGCGGAGCGGGAGGGCGTGTCAGACTCTTATTGACTGAAACCCACCCGTGTTCCTTCAGTTGCCTGTGTACCCCTTAACCTTGCCTGTTTTGTTGTTGTTGCCCTTTCGGACTTTCCCGCAACCCTGGCAGGCATCGGCCCTAGCGGAGCCAGGCTGCACCTGCCCTACTCAATAAATAGACTGCCCGTTTGGCTGAGCGTGCTCAAGCGTATAGTTTTATCTTGGTGAAGATAAGGATCACGCTTTAAGAGCGCTGTTGAAATATTTTAATCAAAAACAGGCTAAAAATACGATTTATGAAATTATCAATATAATTTTATTGTGATTTCTATTGTGTCGTTTGTTGGCGATCCCAAATATAAATCTTAAAACTTGTTTTACATAAGATAATACTTCTCTGTTAATGATGTTAGAGCCTCTCTAACATCAGCTAGCCCCTCGAAAGAGCTCCTACATACAGTTGCTCGTGTGAAAAGCAAGCCATTTACTGAGATCCACCTTTGATTATGGCTGCCATTTTGTATTTTAATTTGCAGATTTTCGGCACCGGTGCCCTCGAAAACTATGAAGATGACTCTTAACGAAAATTTAGCTTCTTTTATTTCCGAAAACCGTAAAAATTACACCTCCACTTTAGAATTAATACAGTATTTATGTGCCCACCGTTATATAAAACTATATAGATAACCGACTTCTCTAAAAAGAAACAGTTTGAAGTGCAAATAACTTTAATTTGGGAAGTCTATAGCAAGAAATTACCGAAACTGAAGGTTTTTTGCACTTGAAAAGTGTTTTGTTATTGAAGTAGGTAAAACCCTTTTTGATTGTGAAACCTACCAAACACGAATTCGTGTACTTTAAATATTGATACTTAGCATTTTTTCACATACCGTACGATAACCTAGTCACTAAAGGTATATTGTTCGTCATTGAAGAGTTCAAAGGATAGAAATGGCATCTGTTGGATATCCTTAAACTATTTATTTGAAAATATTTTCAGTCTATAGAAACGCCTCGTCTACAGATTTATTATATGTATATAATATAGAATGGATTATGTAACACAGGAATGGGGCACATCCATCATTTCGCGGAACAAGTTGTAAAATATTGTCCCAATCCGCCGCGAAACGGAGTTTTGATTACATTTTAATTACTAAGTACGCTCTTGTTTGCAGTGAGTCGGCGATCTGGGGGGTTGCCAGTTGGTGACTGGCGATAAGGTGACGTTTTAATTTAAACTCTTTGCTTGTTTACTAACAAACTCTTATTTCCTTGTAATTAAATAAATATTTACTTACCTCCTGTCCTGTTACTTACTGCATCATACCGGCCATAGACTCGTCTGTCGTACCGTGTCGTGAACTAGTAAAATAAGTTTACCGTGGTCGCTAACGAGCATAGACGGTCTTACCGAAGAAACCATAATTTTATGTTTCTTGAGTAAAATCCGAAGATGGAACCGGTTGTTTAATTTATAACTAGTTAAGTAGCAGAAATCATACTTTTCCTCTTGAATAACAAAACAGATATGCAGAATAGGTCTTCTTCGTCTTCTAATCTAACTGGTACTGGCTAAAACATCGGGATCTCCGATAGAACGCACGGCGCACCCTAGTCGTGTTCTGTCCAGCGTCTTTAGCACGGCCCGTGGTAACCAAAGTCACTTCCTGCAGCCTCATAGATAATAGGTAATGTGGACTAGTGTCTGCAACTCCACGTCAATGCGCGTATTTTGCGTACGTTTGAGAAAATTGATTATTCGATCCACCCAGCTCCTCGAGGAAGACCAGCAAAGCCTTGGTGTTACTGACAATCTTACGTAGGGTACCCAAGGTACTTTGCCCTGTACGTGGCGACTACCGGGCAGTTTAGAAGCACCCGAGCTGCTGTCTTGTCGTCCTCCTTGCAGGTCTTGCACAGCGGATTGTCTTTGACTCCTATGACATAGAGGTGTTTATTAAATAACCCGTGGCCAGTTAAAGCTGCTGTAACTGTACACAGCTGTTGTTTAGTTAGTCGGAGAACCTGCTTCGCGAGGCGGCCATCAATTGTAGGTAGTGCTTCCGTAACCTGCCTTCACTCACCTAGTGATCCACCCGCAGTTTGTGATGTTGGTCCCTGGTGCGTTTCCTTACCAGAGTGCGTAAGTACCCGAAGCGGAGTGGCACGATGGGTTCAGCTCCCACTGGTGCCATGCTCAATACCCTTCTGGCAAGATCGTCTGCTGCATCGTTTCCTAGCGAACCGCCGTGTTCTTTGATCAATTGAATGGTTATGTTATTGAGGCTACCCACCCGGTTGAGGCGCTGGTGGAACTCGTATATTATCCCAGTGTCAACTATGTGATTGTTTAGCACTTGCAGAACCACCATGCTGTCTGAAAGTATGCGGATCGAGTGGCCCTTAACTTCTCTGGCTATGATGGCCCTCTAGCCTCATATCCATTATATCATTATTGTGAACGTGACCCACAAAGAAGTATATATACATAGGACATTTACAGGCCATGATTATCCCAGAGCTGATCGTTCTAAACAAACATTCTTGCGACAATCATCTAAACATCTAACAATAGGTTAGTTATTGTTACTTACTCAGCTTTCGTATTTCCTACAAGACGTCTTTCAAGAGAGGTCATTGAACCGTAGATGAAATGAGACGGGTTCTCTTAAGGGTAAAGTTTTGAAGTTCTGACTTTGAAATGATCGTATACGTGTAAACTATTAAGTTTGTGAAGGGGCGTCTAAACGGGCTATATTTTACGACCATTTGTGGCTGCAATTATTGGCAAACATTGCCCAGCCATCAAAAAAACATTTTAGTGCATTTTATGGCTGAGCAATCAATTGCAGGCAACATGTTGCAATATGGCTGCAATAGTATGGCCTTTGATTCAGAACCCTTTAATGAGCCGGCTACACATAAAAACATTTTGACATACCAAAAAATATGTGGCTATAATGCCGGGCCATCCTTAAAATATTGCATAGTGTGGCTGGTATTGCTAGCAATGTTGCCGGCCACAGTATTGCAGCCACAAATTGTCGTAAAATATAGCCCGTTTAGACGCCCCTTAAGTTAAGTATGTTAGGTATTCTGGGGGGAATTGTTCCTAAAATAGTAGGAAGGTAAGTTCATTTTCTTACACATTCAGAAACTAAGTTTAATTGCCATTGCATTATTGAGTACCTATGTACTGTACCTTCACATAAACACTTCGATCAAGTAATTTCTAAACAGTAGAGTAACTTACCTAATTTCCTAGCCTATACTATAATATCGCTGGCAACAGCTGTTCAATTGGTGTCACGTGGGTTGTGGTTGATACAACAACAACAACAGCTAGTGGTAAATACATTTATTGCCGATTTTGACCCTTTTACGAGTAGGTGTTCAGGCGACTGAGAGCGTGATCCCACTCGTCCAATAGCGTTTTCGAAATCATGGGCTACAACTTGTAGCCCATGATTTCGTTTATGATCCAAGATCAAAAGTAGCCTATGTCCTTCTCCAGGTCATGGTCTACTCATGTGCAAAATTTAATCCAAATCCGCTCAGCCGTTTTAGCGTAAAAGCGTATCAAACAAACAAAACTTACTTTCGCATTTATAATATTAGTAAGGATTTACGAGTCATAAACCCTATCGGTTACTATATCCCCATCTTACCTTAATATGTATAGGTAATAAAATGAGTGTCGCTGCCGGCCGTAGTCGAGTCGATGGTCGGCAGCGCCGAGTCCTGGGACGCAGTGGTCTCCTTCTGAGAAACAGTCGTCTCGCAGAAGGAGGCTGCGGAAAGCGACAGGGAGATCTCATCTACTCACCCGGCCCGCAGAAGGCGCACCGTCGGCGGAGGGCGGACAACGCCCTCTTCCTGTCCCCCTAAATGGATCCAGGGGCGACAGACTCGGGGACGTCCGTCGCCCCCCACACATCAGTACCCGAGGTGGCGGCGCGTAGTGTTCCACGCGCGCCCCTCTTAGACGTCGCGGGGGGAGTCAAACACCTCATTCCACCCCAGAACCGAAGAGGCCCGCAGTAACGGGCTGGCACCAGTCGGGGGTTGCGGAAGGATCGTACGTTCCCGCGACCCCCAGCGTAGGTGTGAGATGGAACACTCGGGTGGGTTTTAGTCAGTAAGAGTCTGACAGACCCCGCCGCCCGCCCCAGAACGGCGGACATCCATGAGGATTTTCCACCCCAGAAAAAAAAAGGTCATAAAATGAGTGATTACAAAGTATATTGTTTATTAGAGCACGTGTCCTGTACCATTGATATGAATTTCTAGACGTGGAGAACGCGTGGAGGTTAAAATTAATGTCTTATTTTGAGTGGGGCAACAATAAGGCAAAAACAATGTTTAAGAAAGAAGGGATAGGTTATTTAGCGGTAGAAATAGTAGGTAATCTTTATTAATTTTATTTACCTACATGTTTTTAGTTTGTTATTAGCTCTAAAACTCTGTTAAAGCCTACAGCCTCCTATTTCCATGTTTAAAATGATATGAACGAGGAGTGCGGGGACAGCGGGGTATCAGCCGGCCGACGGCCGAGCGCGGGTCCCGCACCACACAAGTCAGCTGTTGCACGCCTCCACGCACGGCTGCGCTTGCGCATTTTAATTTCTTGTTTCCATTTTAAATCGACCTTTGTTATTCAGCATTTTCTTATTATACTTGTTATACAGTCCACTCTTACTTTAATTTTACTATACCACGACCTATCGTCGCGATCATTGGTCCTTCGAGCCGGATGACCAGTAAGCTCGACCATGTTACAAATCGTCAGTGGGAAGAGCACAGAAACACTTTTTCCGAACCACCTACACTATCTGCATTTACTAACTTCATCAGTAGCCGGGCTGACTTGCTGGAGACACTTGAGGAGTCTAAGCCCATGGCAACAACTAAAAGTGAACCCACTACACCTGCGATTAAACCTAAGATCAGTACCATGCTACCTGAGAAACAATTGAAACCTTTGTCATGTCCCATGTGTCATCAGAATCATTTCATTTTTTCATGTGAGCAGTTTAAAAGTCTCTCAGTACAGGCTCGTATTAAAAAGGCTCAGGGTTCAAATGTGTGCATGAATTGTCTTCGTCCAGGTCATGATATTTCCAGATGCAAATTAGGTCATTGTAAATATTGTCGTCAAAAACACAACACTCTGTTACACATCGATAATGACAACGTTCTTCCTAGTGCACACAACACTGCATTATCAGCTAGTCAGTCATTTACATCTCGAGTAATTTTACTTTCCACAGCGCTCGTGAGGGTGACCGACGCTGACGGTAACCACCATACAGCACGAGTCTTGCTGGACAGTGGAAGTACAACCAATTTCATCTCGGAGGATCTTGTTAGTAAGCTACATGTCCCTACCTACATTACCAAGTCCAAGGTAACAGGTATTAATTTTCAAACGTCAAGTTGCACTCAGGGCTGCTCAGTGTCATTAAAATCAATTGATGACAGTGAGTACGAACTGAACATTGACTGTCTCGTATTGCCGAAAGTATCAGCATCAGTTCCTAATACTTATGTTGATACTAGCAACATAGTCGTATGCCTACGAACGTGCGTCTTGCTGACCCCACTTATTATGTTCCGTCTTCGATCGACGTCCTTGTTGGTGCGGAAGTCTTTTGGGGTATCGTAGGCACTGGCCGTATCGCATTAGGTACCCATAAGCCCACTTTGCTGGAGTCAAAATTAGGTTGGCTCATTTCGGGTGCTTATCATCAATCTGATTCCTCTTCACACGTTTGTATGCATACTTATAACTTGCAAGTAAATTTGGATCGGTTTTGGGAGTTAGATTCTGTGTCGTCTATACACAAACACTCTGGTGAAGAGAGATCCTGTGAACAACATTTTATAGATACCACTTATCGTAATTCTGATGGGCGATTTGTGGTAAGTATTCCACTTAAAGAGTCACTGGACGTATTGGGTGATTCATACATGATGGCTAAGCAGCGGTTCCTATCTCTTGAACGTCGTTTGGGTAGAGATCCTCGCCTTAAAAGCCTATATCTTGATTTCATTAATGAGTACATAGAGCTGGGACACATGTCTGAATCTACTAGGCGCCCACTCGACTCAACATGTTCTAATTATTTACCACATCACGGTGTTCTGAAGGAGTCAAGAACTACTACCAAATTAAGGGTAGTTTTTGACGCTTCCGCCAGAACCACATCAGGTAAGTCTTTCAACGAAATACAGATGGTTGGTCCCCCTATCCAAGATGATTTGTTGTCAATATTACTTCGATTCCGTCAGCATAAAATTGTCATAAGCGCGGACATTGAAAAAATGTACCGACAAACTCTTGTTCATGACAGTTATCGTCCCTTACAAAAAAATCTTTGGAGGGCAGAACCAACTCATCCATTAAAGGAATACACACTTAATACCGTGACGTATGGCACGGCATCAGCACCTTTTTTAGCTACGAGGTGTTTACTTCAACTGGCTGAAGGGTGTTCAGATTCTTCAACAAGGTTTTCAATAGCACGTGACTTCTACGTGGATGACTACTTGTCCGGTGGATCATCTGTTTCAGAAACTTTAGAAAAAAGCCGCCATGTTGACGATGTTCTTCGGTCAGCAAAGTACAATCTTCGGAAATGGCGGTCCAACTCCAGTCTGGTGCTGCAGGAGCTTAGCAGTGAACATGACGTTTCTGATGTTGTAGACCTGAGTGACAACGAGCAGTCGAAGACTCTGGGGCTTCTATGGAGGAGCTTAAGTGACACATTTTCTTTTTCTATAAACCTAAACTCCACCGACAAGGCTACTAAACGTCATATCTTATCCACCATAGCACAGATCTTTGATCCCATTGGCCTGGTTGTTCCTTGCATTGTGGAAGCCAAAATAATCATGCAGCACCTGTGGCTGGCCAAATGTTCGTGGGATGAGATTGTTCCAACGCATATTCAGCATGCTTGGAATGCCTTTCAAAATAGCCTGCACCTTTTAAACGAATTCAAGATACCTCGATGGGTGTTGTGTGAATCTGCGTCCTTTTTACAGCTGCATATATTCACTGACGCATCCGAAAAGGCTTATGGGGCGTGTGTTTATGTTCGCAGTGTTTCGAGAGACGGCGAGGTTAATGTACAGCTCCTTACCGCTAAAAGCAAGGTAGCTCCAATCAAATCCACAACCATACCGCGGCTCGAGCTGTGTGGTGCGTTGTTGGGTTCAAGGTTGTATTCAAAGGTTCGTCAGTCACTTACTTTAAATTTTGATGAAGTCCATTGTTGGTGTGATTCCACCATCGTCTTAGGATGGTTATCTACTTCACCAAATCAGTTAAAGACATTCGTTCGTCATCGTGTGTCTGAAATTCAGGAGACTGTAGGAGGAGAGGCTTGGCACTATGTTCCGTCAGCTGAAAACCCCGCAGACCTCGCTTCGCGTGGACTTAGAACTGACAGGCTGCTGTTGTCTTCGTTGTGGTGGTCAGGACCACAATTTCTTAGCAAAGATATGTCTTCATGGCCTCAGTTCCCTGAATCACATCATAATAGTTCTGGATTACCAGAAACAGTCTCTTCTTGTCATGTTTCTAATCACATTATAGAAAATCCTATTACTGCGTTATTTTCAAAAATTTCAAACTTTTGCACATTACAGCGTGTGACGGCGTATGTCATACGATTCATTTATAAATGCAATAAGAAATCATTTGAATCTGGTTCACTACTTCTACTGAACTTAACAATTCCTTAAACTTATTATTGAGACTTACTCAAATGGAATCTTTCCCAGAAGAGTACCACTTACTTAAATCAGGTAAACAGTTACCAGCAAAGAACAAGCTATTATCTTTGTCTCCTTTCTTTGATACTATTTCTAATTTAATTCGTGTTGGAGGAAGATTAACCAACTCATTTTATGATTATAACATTAAGCATCCAATTCTATTATCTAGTTCTCATATAATTTGCATTCTTTTGTTTAACATGTTTCATGTACGCCTTTTGCATGCTGGGCCACAGCTTTTATTGGCCACTATTCGTCATCACTACTATCCTATTGGAGGTAGGAACCTGGCTAAAAAGATCACACATAAATGCGTAAAATGTTGCAGGATCAAGGCCAACACTATTCAGCCTATCATGGGTAATCTCCCAGAGCAGCGTCTACATTTAGAGTTTCCATTTTTAGACACAGGGGTAGACTACGCTGGTCCCATCATGATAGCTGACCGGAAAGGTAGAGGAAGTAGGCTCATCAAATGCTTCATTTGTGTGTTTGTGTGTTTAGCTACGAGGGCAATCCACCTCGAGCTTGTGTCGGACCTTACAAAGGAAGCTTTCTTAGCTGCACTTAACCGCTTTATTGCTCGAAGGGGAAAACCCCGTAACATCTTTTCCGACAACGGTACAACCTTTGTCGGTGCTTTCAATGAGTTGGCCAGGCTGCTTTCGCAAGACTTAAACTTAAACAACATCGACCATGGCATAAACTTTTCATTCATACCTGCATATACGCCACACTTCGGAGGCCTATGGGAGTCTGCAGTTAAATCCACCAAGCATCATCTACGACGTATTTTGGGTTTAACAAACCTAACCTTTGAGGAGATGGCTACCTGTCTAATTCAAGTTGAGGCTATTTTGAATTCAAGGCCCTTAACTCCACTGTCCAACGACCCTTCCGACCTCGCTCCTTTAACCCCGGCACACTTCCTTATTGGTTGTTCTCTAATCATGCTGACTCATCCACAGATCCAGAACGCCAGCGTCAACAGCTTACAACGATATCGCCGTATCGATTATCTGAAGCAACACTTCTGGGCTCGCTTCTCCCATGAATATGTTCTGTGGCTGCAGGAGAGAACAAAATGGTGCCGGTCGTCTGGCGAGCTCAAGGAAGGAACATTGGTCGTCATAAAGGACAAAAACTTACCTCCTCTTATGTGGCTTCTAGGACGCATCAAACATGTTCTCCCAGGCAGAGATGGCGTCGCGAGGGTCGCCGACATCCTCACAAGAAAGGGTGTCATCCGGCGCGCCTTCAATACCATCTGCCCGCTGCCGGTTACTACTGTTGAAGACTCTTCAACGGGGGGAGTATGTTGAGACCGCTCCTCTCAACATTGCCGCGCGATGGCGGCAGTGAACGAGGAGTGCGGGGACAGCGGGGTATCAGCCGGCCGACGGCCGAGCGCGGGTCCCGCACCACACAAGTCAGCTGTTGCACGCCTCCACGCACGGCTGCGCTTGCGCATTTTAATTTCTTGTTTCCATTTTAAATCGACCTTTGTTATTCAGCATTTTCTTATTATACTTGTTATACAGTCCACTCTTACTTTAATTTTACTATACCACGACCTATCGTCGCGATCATGATTTTATTTCTGTAAGTAGCTTTGTACAAACACTTTTACACGTCAATCATATTTTAAAAACTAGATGAGATCGGCGTTTCCTATCTGACTACTCTGAGAAGAAAGGCCGAAACAAACTCAGAGGTCACAGTCTCTATTAAAGTCCAGACATACTCTTGGTCAGATCATGTGAAGACCATGTAGATTGGTGTCTGAAACGGTGTTTTGAGGAAAAACCATACAGATTGAGCGGATCTGTCCAGTCAGTGCACACATTTGTCAGTAAACGTGCAGCTCAACTCGGAACTTTAAGAAGCACAACGATTCGACGAACAATACCAAAGAAAGGACATTTGGGTAGGCCGCATAAATTACTCAAGCTGCCAGATCGTGACTAAAACTAACTGAGAAAACAAAAAAAGTAATGACCCACATAATCTTCACATTCACAATAATTAAAAGATATAATTATGCTATTACAAGTTTTCTCTCTGCTCTATCTTCACTAGAAATAATGGGTTTGTTGTTATCACAAACGAGATAATCTGCAAGAAAAGTAAACATCTAAGTTAATTTTAGCATAACCATCAAGGGTGAATTTATTTCTTTCATTAGGATGTAACGTATGTATTTTATGGAGGGAAAGATTCACAAAGAAACCCTACATATTAAAAAGAGGGTGTATTGTCCTATCACCAGACAAAGGTAGGTCAACCTTGAACAGTATTACGGACATAAAGCATCTCATTTTGGTTGTTTTCATTTGTTTTTTTTTGTTAAACCCAATGTGGGAATATTTGTGGGTATGTACTATCATGGACACTTCCGCCTGACCACCACTAAGTTCATTTTTGCTTGCACTCAAAAAACAGAAGCGCTCTCTAGCCCCGCCCCGTTCACCTTGAATAGACGAATGAAAGAAAAGACCGGCCGGCGGCGGCCGGCCGAGCGCATTGACAACGCGGTGACGCACGCGCCGTTCGAGATGTATTGTTATTTTCAAACTACTGCTATTATCTCTTACATTTATTATGGATGGGGAAAATTCGTTGTCAGTTAATAATACATTTTTTCTTTATTATTCTAACTAGAAATTTGATTTGATAAATCCTATTGTCGGTTAGGCATTCATTAAAAAGTCAAATACTGTTTTGAAGGTTTATCAGTTTTATTTATTTATTAACTTAATAAACTAAACAAAGTTATTCATAAAATATTGGATATAGGAATTGAATATAGTAAAAAAAAGGTAAAACACACAATCAAAAAACAAATAATAAAATCAACTAAAGGGGGATGCGCCAGGGTAGCCCGCGAAATTCAAAAATAGTTTACCAGTTTAAACAAATAAAACCCTTTCTTTCTTCTAACCTCTTATTACAAGCAACAGTTTTCTTTACAAAATTACGATTTACTGTCGGTGGTTGATTTAAATACAAAACTTTTAGAATGGCATAATAAATAAAAACTCTTATAACCTTCGTCTGTTAGACAGACCCATTATGGCCGGAAACAATAGAAAAGTAATTGTGTCTCATTAGTAACAGACAAAAGGACAAATATGTGAAATACTTAATCTAAATTATCTGTAGTAAAATACTTAAAAAATAAAATAGTAACAAACAAAAACTATTCTAGAATTAAGTTAACCGTTGGTAAACATTGCTTTTTAAATATTTAATACAAGGTTTTATTATAATAAGTAAAGTTTAGGTGTTACTTATTATAATAAAACCTTGTATAAAGCAATGGATGACTAGGTTAAAAAAGTAAATCAGAATACTAGGTTACTAAAAAAACAAGAAATCAATATTTAGTCTATCTATGAGATTCTCTTATGAAGTGGCTTTATTTATAAAATGACTTTTTTTATTAACCAAACATATTTTACAAAAAATATGTTATACAAGCATTTTGGCAAGCATTGATTATTTGAAACCATCTACAAAAATTGAAGCTTTTCATTTTAGATTCTCATAAAAATTTGCTTCAATTAACTTTCTTGGTTTTCTTTATCTATACATGGTGAAACAAGTAAAGCGTGTTAAAAATTATCTGCCTAAGTAAACATTAAAAAAAAAACAACAATAAAAAAGACACAATAATCAAAAACTTCTCTAGAATTAAATTAACAATTATTAGTAACGATGACCAAATTTTAATATTTGGTCATCGCGCCTTCTGCGTCTATAACGGCATCGCATCTCGTTCTTATAGATCGTACAAGAACTTCACACAAGTTGGAGCCCCTTACAGATTCCCAAACTTCGTCACAATGAGCAAGAAGTTCCACTTGCGTTCTTTCCCGTCGGTGATCCCATCTCTGGACCATTATACCCCACAAATTTTCGATGGGGTTCAGGTCAGGAGATCGGGATGGCCAGCGTAAGGTTCTTATCTCTGGCTGGTTGTTGATCCAAGACTGAACAATGCGTGCTTGATGTATGGGGCAATTGTCCTGTATAAAAATAAATTCCGGGAGCTCTGCTCTCGGATAAACTGTGCGAACAGTAGGGACCATTATGTTTTCTAATAGTTCCCTGTAAGTTTCGCCATTTGCTCGCCCTGGGAAATGGACAAGCTCTCCGGGACCATCAGCACTCATCCAACCCCACATATTAGCACATATCCTTCCAGAATCATTATTGGGAATCACGTTTCTAGTTTCGTAGCGTGTATTCATCACGCGCCACAGGTGTCGACGACCATGTTGGCTCGACCTAAAACATTTCTCATCTGAGAATATAGCGCTTGTAAAATCCATATCTCTGTAGTCTCTTGCGAATCTCACTCTCGCCGCTTTTTGTTCCTCGGTGAGCACAATTTTTTTTTGCTGGTTTCCGATGATGGAGCCCCGCTCTATGTAAAGCACGACGAACCGTGCGCAATGACGTGTCGTACTCCTCGGCGAATACTCTCGTCGGCGTGAACGCGTTCTCTTGTTGGTAGGTGTCCACCATACGCTGGAGATTGTCCTCCGTTATGAGATATGGACGTGGTGCCCGCGGTCTATCCTCTATGACACCCTCTTCTTCATGGCGTCTGATCCACAGCCGGACAGTGTTTCTCTACAAGCAATAAATAGTCTCATAAGAAGCGGCTTCATTTAAAATAACTGACTAAATAGTTCTAAACAAATCACTTTTCAGGTTTCGTCTACTAAACCTTAGTCCCAACTTTCCCGGTCCGTATACATATATCTACATGTATAGTTAGAAGGCGCAAAAGTACTGATGGTAAGAAAGTGCTTGTATGGTTTGTATTTATTTTTATTGTCATCACAAATCACAGTTTTTACAATAATTAAAGCTCTTTGTTAAAAATTCACAGTATAAAATAATTTAAACTATCGTCTGACGTGTTGCTGACACATACATAAAATGACTTGTTATTAGTTGCACTGGGGCAGCATTGTAATGTCAAAAGAAATAGATGCTTCTTATCTTAGAGATCTTAAAATCAATTTTTCTTCATAATAAATGAATGAGAGAAAGAGAGACCTCTATGTAATTACCAAAACCTGCTATGACAAAAGCATCAAAGGATGCCACCGATTTTTGCCCACTGCGGTTATTGACTTTTATGACTCTTTTGTTCGGACACGTGCAGGCTTAATATGCTTATTGTAAAATTTCTAGAAATGAATTATTTAATAATTAGTAACTACCTACTTATTTGCACAGAATCTAGGTAAGGTCCGGCCGCGCTAAATTTGCCAAATATGTAAACAACAATGGCCGCTCGAAATTGCATCAAATCGATATCAAAGAACATTTTTTTTGTAGGTAATGTTTGTTTTTGTTTTTGGTGCTGTGTGCAATGTCAGACGATATTTATTATTATTATTATTATTTGTCTAAGTCTCCGAGCTAACTAGACGAAAACAAACATTACTTAAAATACATTTTATTTCGTGTTCGCGAGTTCGTCACAACAAACCACTCTCATAAAAGGTAGGTATAAGTAAATGCTTTACCAAGTTAACTCTGAATATTTTTTGTTTGTTTCTCGTTTAATTATATTTATCAAACACTTTTATTGTTGTAAAACAAACTAGAAAGTATTCGATTACTTACACAAGATAACATTTGCATGATAAAGTTTGCATCGTTAATAAAGTTTTATTTATAAATTAAGGTATTTTAAAACAACAAAATTTACCATGACAATAATAAAATGATTTACTACTTACGCTCATATGCAGCTGCTCAGCAATTTGACTAATATTAAATCCTTGTCCATGCAAAATGATTATTTGATTACGTTCTTCGCGTATGAGATTTCTGGAAGACATTATGCACAAAAATGATCCAGCACAGGTCGTTGTCCAATATTCTCGCACAGGTTAACGCTTAGGCAATCAAGGGTCAGGTAAACAGAGCAATGGTCAATATTCAAAAGGTCCGGAAAGCGCGCCAATGTCAAAGAGTTCGTCCGTAAAATTCACAAAAGGAGTACACGTAATGCGTCAGTAAGCTGCGCAGTGCAGGTTGCAACTAATTGCATTATCGCTTTCCTAATAGGCGAAAACTTTAAGGGGGGTGTGGTTTGGCGCAGCCGCAGGATTTAAGCGAAAAAATTTTTAAGTGAGCAGGCGGAAAAGACCGTGATAGTACCTATTGCTTGGTACTGGTGGTTTCGCATCTAAGAAAACACCGCATTTTTAAAATTATGCTTAGTACAAAAGAGTCACGTTATCCTTATCTATAGAAATCAATGCCACTTTTCGTTGTAATTTTATAACTCAAGAACGGATGGACCGATTTTGCTAATTCTTTTTTTGAATATTCCTTGAAGTACGAGAATGGCTCACACGGAGAGAAAAACATCTAAGTTAATTTTAGCATAACCATCAAGGGTGAATTTATTTCTTTCATTAGGATGTAACGTATGTATTTTATGGAGGGAAAGATTCACAAAGAAACCCTACATATTAAAAAGAGGGTGTATTGTCCTATCACCAGACAAAGGTAGGTCAACCTTGAACAGTATTACGGACATAAAGCATCTCATTTTGGTTGTTTTCATTTGTTTTTTTTTGTTAAACCCAATGTGGGAATATTTGTGGGTATGTACCTATTGCTTGGTACTGGTGGTTTCGCATCTAAGAAAACACCGCATTTTTAAAATTATGCTTAGTACAAAAGAGTCACGTTATCCTTATCTATAGAAATCAATGCCACTTTTCGTTGTAATTTTATAACTCAAGAACGGATGGACCGATTTTGCTAATTCTTTTTTTGAATATTCCTTGAAGTACGAGAATGGCTCACACGGAGAGAAAAATTTAAAAAAAAATGTTAGGCGGTACGAAGTTCGCGGTGTCAGCTAGTATTATCTAAATGAAAGTAACAAAAACCCACCGACTTCAAAAAAAAAACACTACAAAGTGAAAAATAACAAATTTCGGAAGCCGGTGTCTTTGGTTTTTGAATTTTCTTTGTTTGCCACTGACTTCAGAAATTAGTTATTTTTCACTTTGTAGTCTTTTTTTGGAAGTCGGTGGTTCTTTTTTGTAAAAACGTTTTTATTTTTTACTTTTTAGTTGTGGTACCCACCCCAAACAAAGTCATATACCATCACTTGCAATGTAAATAACAGTGACAGGAACATCATCAACATACACTAAGTGGAAAAAATACGTATTATTGAAGCTGACTCAAAAACCACTCATCAGAACTTGACCAAAATGTGGGACCAATCGGGAAGTATATCCTTTTAAACAAAAGAAGATTTTTTCAAATCGGTTTATAAATGACGGAGTTCTGAGGTGAGAACACCTCTTTTTTTGAAGTCGGTTAAAAATAGAAGGAACAGACATATCTGCTTTATGCATCAAGTATGATCATAAATTAATTTAAACATCACTTTTGCATCTTCTACGCGTTATCCTTCCGGGATTCTAGGCGTAATCAACACAGCTGACTAGTTTAATTCATCACTTAGGGCGCATCCTACTGTTTGTAATATCGCTGGCCTGTCATAACTCTAATGTTTCGATGACAGCTCTTAAGTAATTACCACCTTGATTGCAGCAAAGCACGAACTACAGCGTGTTTAATTCATAATTCAACAAGCATTTGCCCGCGGATTCTGCTGCTTGGTGGCCGGAATTTATCCCACGGGAACGTACAAGGTGGGGCAAAAGTAAGGTCATAATGTGAATTGGCTGCCATTTGTTTGAACATTAAGTAAATTGGGCTCTGTTTACACGGGAAGTTTATTTAAAGGTGTATAATTTATGATATTAAGTCCAAAAAATATATCAGTACCGAGCTGATGCACATTTGTGCTCGTTTTACGGCATTTCGAACTGTTGCTCGCAAAACACCTTTCAAAATGGTGATTTCTTCTTCAATATTGGCTTTCAAGACTTGCAAGGCTTGTGGTTTGTTGTGTTTGTGTGAAAAAATAGGGCACATTCATATTATGACGTTACTTTTGCCCCACCTTGTACTCCGGGATAAAAAGTCCTAACTCAGGTCATGGTCTACTTTTTTTTTTTTGAGGATGGGAAATCATCAAATAACTTCTCCCGCTGTGGGCACAGCGGGTGGGCGTGTCAGACTCTTACTGACTAAAACCCACCCGTGTTCCTTCAGTTGCCTGTGCCATGGGCCACGGTGTCCCTCTCGGACTTTCCCGCAACCCTGGCAGGCATCGGCCCTAGCGGACCCCATCATTAATGCTGACATCTCTTTGAGGCGCGCGTAGAACACAACGCGCCGTCGACCCGGGCCTAGTCCTTATCGAACGGCAAGCTGCCCATTGCTCGCCGGGAATCGGCCTGCGATTCCCGACGCCCAGGGCGTCTCCTGCGGCAGCTAGGGGCGTGAGGGCGCGAATTTTGCCTCTCCCTCACGCGTTCCGCCTCCTCCTTCGCAAACATTACTGCTTCGCAGAAGGAGGTGACGGCTTCCCAAGCCCTCATGCTCCGTACCATGGTCTGGACCAGGGCCGGACGCGAGAGATCGCCACCGCCAATCACCTGCGCGAGGACAGGGCGGTGCTCTGTCCAAGCCGGGCAGACCTTCACCGTATGCTCCACCGTGGAACCTCCCGAAACAACCGTGTCCGGTGAGGACCTGCGTCAGGCGGAAGGTGAGGACACCGTGGTGCCTCTCTAGCCCCTCCGTAAAGAGGGGACTTATCGCCGCAATTGTGCGTGCCCAGATTTCGATGCCGATGCGAACCGATTTCGATGAAATTTAGCACACAGGTCATGGTCTACGTGTGTGCTAAATTTCATCGAAATCGGTTCAACAGAGTTATTAAGCATTTATAATATCAATATGGACTAACGACCCGCCCCTGCTTCGCGCGGGTTTTATATACTAATTCGGTCACGTCAAAACGTCGACATTTTTGTGCTGTAGGTATCTAAGATTAAAATAACTGTAATAAACATATAAATCTTGTCAAATAAATTCACAAAATGGTTGTGAAAACCGCATAAAAATCCGTGGCGAAGTTTAGTAGAAATAAGTTATCATACAAACAGACACGAAAAGCGACATTGTTTTATACCATTTACATACAATGTGTTACTAAATTAATGCACATTATGGAAGTAGCTTGTTCAGAACCGTTTACTAAATAAATTTCTGTAATTTTTAATATAGGTATTTTTTGTCCCAAAAATAATTAAAACTACGTAAATGGCAGTCACACTTCCGCTGTACACTCACCTACTACGTGGCCGTACGTGACTACTACGTGGCTGTAGCGCTCTCCCTTAAGACCCCGGCACCTTACCACCTCTGAAGGAGGCGGCAGGGTAGGCCTGCATCTATACTACCAAGCAAAACAAAGCAAAGCATGTCGTTGCGCAACAGCGAAAGCATAAATACAGAGCCCCCCTATATTATCTTATATAAGTTTAATTAAATTAAAATTATACATATTGTTATTTTTTGGTATAATTTTAATTACCGGATTAAATTCTCTAAATGATGGTGAAAACTTTATTAAAATCCATTGCGGAGTTTAGTAGAATAAGGCGGACAAACAGACAGACACAAAAAGCGACTCCAAAAAGCGACGGTTTTATACCTACTATTTACAGATACTTACGTAGTTACAAAATGTTCTATTCAATCCTCGTAATAGCGATTAATACGAAATCGGAACTAATTCCCCTAATCTGTTACACATCACAATAAACATAAATATTAATCATTCATCCAGCAACTGTTTCAAACTAAACCATTTACCTGATTAATATTGCCTATTTAACAAATTACCAACCTAAATTGTAACTTATCGCCTTAAGTTTTAAGCTTAATTTTGATTGGGATTGTGTAGCTATAGTTTTTTCATTTCCTAGCCCATTGGTTAGACATTTTGTATATCTCTGGGACATTATTTAGTCGAAATGTTTCTGGATGCAACATTGGCAATCACTTTAATGGATCTGCTGGTCACAGAGGAGATAAATAAGCAGTAGGTTTACGTCGGAGTAAGAGACAGATAGACTTTAATCGTCAGTGTATTTTTTTTGTATCATTTTATTTGTGTATTGGTTCCGTATGTTAGTTACCGGTTCCGTATGTTAGTTACCCGGTTAGGAATCGCTTTTTCTGTAAAATAAGTGGCAGACACCTTAGTCTTTGGGGTAGGTAACGACAGCTTGCATTTATTAATATTCGCTACCGTCGCTACCTATTATCAGAGAAACTGTTGTTAATGATTCAGGTTGTATTTTAATCAATCTACACTGGCTACAATTCCATTACTGTAACATTATCCATACATTATCGTATAATTCTTGCCATTATGTGGACCAACCAACTCTTATGACAGACGTACGGACGGATATATATAGTAGCTACAAAAACCCCTTTTTATCTAGGTACATTCTTCGTGCTCTTGAAGATGCTTTTAGTATAAAGCAAAACAAAAATTGGTAGGTAATGATTTAGAATCGTTGGCAAGCGAGAAATACGTAAGGTCATTTAATAGATTGCACGGGAATCATAATTAATTTGTCTAAAAATTTAAGGCAAAAGTTTGTACTCCTGGAGTACAAACTTTTGCCTTAAATTTCTTAGGAGATCTTTCCTTAATTCTTCAGGAGATGAAGCGGATTGGAGTTCTACTCCAATCCGCTTCATCTCCTGAAGAATGACAACAAATTCAACTGAATAAACAACACAGGACTGGCTCGTTGGTCTAGTGATCAGAAGCGCTACTGCTCAGCATGAGGTCCTGGGTTCGATTCTCTGGTCGAACAAAGTGTTATTTTATTTTATGGTGTTTGGGTGGCTTACAGCTAACAATACAAAAGTAATAGTGAAGTAATTCACGACAAGCCATTTACAAGCCTTCACAGATAGCAATAGAGTATTTGTACAAGTTTTGAAAGTGATTATCTATCAAACTAAGTATAGTATCAAACTATTACATTAAGTACCTGCATAGGCAGAAATGCAAGCACAACCGCTATTTAGGAGGCATCAGCAACAATACAGTTTTTAGATAAAATAGTACTGATGGACGCCAAGCAGCTTACAATCAAGTCGATTGAGGAGTGTTCGTTCTGTTAGGACACGATTTAATAATCCCTTTTTAAAAAAACAATTATTTGAGCTAAATGATTATATTGATTAAAAAACACAAAAGAAAGGGAAACTTGGTCAATACTTTGACATGCGACCTATCCGGTAGGAGTCTCAACCCGAACTGACTCTATTATCTGACTAATGCATTAGGTCTCGACCAGGATGATGACGTGGCGCTTATTAGGCAATAATGGGTGCATTCTGGGGATGTAACAGTTCTGCACAATTTTGGTAAATGCTTTGACTGAGCGAATCATATAAGAATTAGTACGAATAATTGTGCGAGCAATTGTGTCGAGGTGGAACATTCAGTGACAGCTTAGAAAGAAGTTCAGGACATTCAATCCTTGATTGTGGTATTTTCACTAGAAACCGTATGTCAGATATATTTCTCCGAGTTACAAGTGGAAGCAAGTGGAATCGAGAGCATCGTTCATTGTAACTCAGATAAGGGATTTTAAACTTGTAACCTAAATATCTCGTGAACTTCCTTTGTATTCACGATTTTGTATTCCAGATTTTGAATACACGCAGAAATTATATGGTTTGTACCACAACACACACACACAGGCCTTACAGCACTAAATTTTGTACTAAATTCTTTAATTTCCTCGTTCTCTATATCTACAATAAACTCATTAAAAATCTTAATGTCTGTCCACTCAACACAGATCATTGCAAGAAAAAGGTATCGGGATTCAATTCGGGATTCAATTCAATCGGGACAAGGTCTTACCTACATATATGATGAGACTGAGCAACTTTTAACATTACCAAACTAGTCAGTAAATAATGTTTAAGTTAGCAACAAATTTACTATAGACAATTCTAAATACCTATATTATATTATAATAATATATACATATTCATTATATCTGCGTATCTCACTAATTCATGTTCACATATAAAAAATACAAGCTCACTCACAAATAGACACACCCTCCCACCCTCACTCATTCACCATATCACATAACACTAAAAGAGGTACAGACCATTAATACAACCATAGACTATTGTTAGGTATTCCTTTGTTTTGTAACATGCTAACATTTAAGAACTCTAGTCTAATGTAACTCAAGAGGATTGGCGTTGACAGCCGAAATACAGGCTCCTCCTAGTTCGGCTCCAGGTGCTAAAACTTTTGTGTACTTTTGTTTTATCATAGCACCTAATTGTAATTTAACTGTAATCTAAGTACTGTTTTTTTATGAAATAAAGTCTGAATTTGTGTCCAGTTGGTGACAATAGGCTCGTCCCCTGTAACATGGGACTTAAACATAGCTGGCTAAACGGGGGTGTACTTAATTACACCTCTGCCTACCCCGTTGGTGACAATAGGCTCGTCCCCTGTAACATGGGACTTAAACATAGCTGGCTAAACGGGGGTGTACTTACTTATACCTCTGCCTACGCCTTCACGGAATATAGGCGTGATGATCATCATCATCATCAACTTATAATGTTTCCACTGCTGGGACACAGGCCTTCTCTCTTCGAGAGGGAGTGGGGTAAACTACCACTCGGGCCCAGTGCCGGTTGGTAGATGTCACATGTCTTCGAATTTTTGGTTCTAGGACGTGTCGGTTTCCTCACGATGTTTTCCTTCACCGTTTTCAGAGCAGTGGTGATGAAATTATTTACACAAAGTAAAGCGCCTGTCTGGGTTGGAACCCACGACCTTCAACTTGTAAGTCGGGGCCGTTACCACTGGGCCACCACTGCTCGGCGTGATGTAATGTTATAAACAACACAAAAGCCGTCTTTTCCGATCCATCCACTATCCATATAATATACTCTATAAATTAGGGCGAACCACAATTAAGTTTGCCTCAAACATAGGGTAACGTTCGTAATCCACTTAGTTATACTTAGGAACCGCGGCTAAGTTCATTGAACAACATAATATCATGTGGTTAGTAACAACGGTGAGTTTGGGAGGTTAAATATTGGGCGTGTGTAGGGTTATTTTGATATAAGATCGGATTGATAGTTATAATCCGATTTATGGTTGATTAGACTGGTCAGATTTGTATTTGACTTCTATTGCAATGGTATAATCGACCTCATAATGGCTTCACCACTATTGACAGCGATTCCCAGTAAATTAAAAGTTCACTAAGGATAAAACTTGATACTAGCGTGCGCACAAGATAAGTCTGCGCGCGAGTTTGGCCTTTAAGACTATATCCCTGCCAGCACTTTTAGTAAAATTTGGCATAATTATGGCGATTATTTGCCTTGGAAATCACGGAACACAGCACACTCTCTTTTAGACGTCGAGATTATTTCAAACGATTATTTCCGACTTTGGGCGCGCGCCGACTTATTTTGCGCACAGTCTCTCTAACTGTCACATAGTCAAATAGACCTTGTCATTTTATGACGTGCTGATGATATTCCACCTTAGGGTGGTAAAGAAATTACGAGTTCATCTATACAAGCTTGGTGTAAAACCATATTTTTTTATTTATTCTTCCAACTTACATCTGTCATTCATTACAGGGTAACCTAATGCGATAGTGTACTAATCTAAACTCTTATCCTAACTTATTATTACTATTATAATAAAATTTTGTTACGTATTACAAATAATGCATTCTTTGTGAACTCACTCAGAGAACAACAGAATAGGTCCGAGTCAGTAGCTATGAGGTTGAGGGTGCGGAGTGCACGCGTCAGTGGCGCCTCACTTAAAAGATCGGTACGAGCGCGCGGCTCCGCCAGCAGTCGTGGCTGTCGACGTCGCCAAACGTACCTGTCTGGAACACACAAACCTATGTGGCCTAAAATGTCCGCATTATGTACTTTGAATATGTCCACACGGCTACACATCAAGCTAGACATTTCCAGTTTACACTGACCTCTCATTGTAAGGAAATCCTATACAATGCGAGATCAGCTTATGCTGAAAATGCATAGCTTAATCTGGAGCCGTGTGCACGAGATGAGTGCGGGATCCCTCCTGACCCTCAGTTCGTTATATCCATCTATAGATGCATGAGGATCACCAGTATAGAGGCACGAGGAACAGGGTGTAAAGTTCACTCAGACCTCCTTAGAAAAGGGAGGATCCTCCGACCAGACGGGTGGCGTGTCTGGTGGGCAACTGCCCGAAGATTGATGTCGGGGCGTTATATATATGTTAGTTGCGCGGTAAACTCTGCTTGCACGATGCAAGATTTTGCGTAGTTCACATGTGGCGATGTAGATACCGCTACACAACCATACCCAAAATAAATAAAGTCGGGTACATAAGCGGATAAATTGGGTATACACCATACAAGCGCAAGTCTAAGTACACAAACACAAACTAGTTTTGTACTCTCTCAAGCATGAGCCTGTATTTAGATTCGTGTGGAGCCCATGTAGCATGAGCCCAATATGTATTTATTTTATTTTATTTCAATCTATTCGGGAAACGTACAGCTAACTTAAACAGTGTTCTTAAACAATATGAAACTGAAAGCCATTTACAAGTTTCCACAGATAAACAACAAAAATAAAAACGAGAACAAAAAAAAACTTTTTTACAAAAAAAAAATAACCGACTTCCAAAAAGAAAACACTACATAGTGAAAAATAACTGTAATTTCGGAAGTCGGTTTTTTAGTTTTTGCCACCGACTTCCGAAATTAAAGCAATTTTTCACTTTGTAACTAGTATTTTCTTTTTGGAATTTTGTTAATTTTTGTTAAAAAGCTTTTTATTTTTTACTTTTTAGTTATAGTACCTACCAATACACCAATTCGGAAACGATCGTCTTACACGTTAACGTCCGTCTGAAGGCGGTTTTTTTTTATTAAAAAATAATTTATTGTTGATTTTTTAAACCGCTCGATTGATTTCGGTAAAATTTAATTGGGACCACCTGAGAGTATATACCCTTTGAAACAAAAAAGAATTTTCCAAATCGGTTCAGGCTTCTTGGAGTAATCGGTTCCGATTGGAAGTAGAATTAAAGATGTAATTGGCTGGGTACCGATTACTCCTACTGTTGCAATATTTCAGGCAACAAAAGGATACAGAGATGTTGAGCTTCGAAAGTTACCTTTGATTATAACTTGGGCAGTTACGGTTCACAAGTTACAGGGAACTACATTAGAAAAAGCTGTTATAGATCTAGGCAAGAAAAATTTCGCTAAAGGACATGTGTATGTTGCTCTGAGTCATGTTAAAACCTTGGAAGGAATAGCGTTGTCTGACTTAGATTTAAACAAATTATTGAGTAGGCTACACGACGAAAGACCATTGCTAGAGATGACGCGATTACGCAACTTAAATTCAGTTTCAAATTGACGCATCAGCATGCCTAGTAGGTAGTGGTATTCCTATGTAAAACTTCAATCTTAATTAGGTATTATTTTTGTACGCACTGAACATTTTGGCACATTGAACCGTATGAAGTAAGCCCAACAAAAGGTAACTGCTGTAAATCGTTGAGGAATTCCCTCGACTGTCTATGGTCTCCATCATCAGACCTGTATAGGCACTTATGACCCATATGGGTGCAAAGTTCTCATCAATAGAAATGAACTAAGTCCAAACACAAGTTAGCCACTGTAAAACGTTGAGGAGTTCCCTTGACTGTCCTTCGTCTTCATCATCAGACCCCTACACAACCCATCTAGGTGTAAAGTTCTCATCAATACAAATTAATCAAGCCCAATCCCCAGGTAATCGCTGTAAAACGTTGAGGAGTTCCCTCGACTGTCTTTCGGGTCCATCATCAGATCGACTCCAGACCTTCATTAAATATTAGTGCTTTAAAATACTTAATGAACAAAATTAACAAACGCACTAGTCGCCACTACGGTTTTCGAAGGCTCCCCTCGATTTCTCTGGGATTCCACCATCAGATCCTGGTTTCCTTATCATGGTACCACCCTTGGAATATCTTCTTTCCAATAAAAAAAGACTCATCATAATCGGTTCATAAACGACGATCCGATTCGCGGATAACATCCGCGAATAAACATTTAAAAAAAATGGTCGAATCGAGAAACCTCCTCCTTTTCTGAAGTTGGTTAAAAAAGGTCGGTACAAAATACCTTTAACATAAATTACGCTGATAACAGACGTCATATTTTTCGGCGAACATTTTTGTCTCTCATTCGACATCTATCTCTCACTCACTCGAAGACAAATGTTTGATCAAAAAATTAATCAGATGTGTTCAAACCAACGATGTATTTCGGCACCCTTCACGCTCGCTCCGAATGATCAGAAAATTGAATGAAATTAGCAAATGAACGTTCAGTTCTATTTAATTTTGACGGTGTTGTATTCAGAACGTGGAATGATACAAAAATGAATGCTCACTCGAGTGGGACGGGTCTGATAACAGTTTTAGGAGAGAAATAAATAAAAATTAATCACCAAATTGTCGGTCAACTAAAGTACCGTGGAAAAACCGTGAAAAACCTGTCTGTCATGATTGTCTCACGTTCCTCAAATCCGGTCGAAACAACTGAACGATTTGGTCGACACTTGACACGACCTATTTCCGACCGTCGCCGTCGCCTTTTACGACCGCGTTTGATATGCAATTGATGCACTCAATGTTTCCTCTGAAAATGAGGGAAAAAGGGAAAAATATTTTTCGTTTCAATTTGCGGGGAGTTACGAGTAGATGTCGGCCGTGTGTGATGTTGGAAGCTCGTTATGATTTTCTGTTTGATTATGTTGAACGGTTTTATGTAAGCTCTGTTTTTTATGGCGGGGTCACAGTATACAGATGACTGTGTGCGTGCAGTCTTAGATGGGTAATGAAAATAATTTATTTAGGTTTAGACTCGTCGGGTGTTGCACAGTTTTATCAATTTACGTCTTATTGAAATGAAATGAAATGTTTATTTCTATAAGTAGATCTTTTAAGACACTTTAACACGTCAATATTTTGTTGGTAAATATTTTAAAACTAGATGGCATTTCCTAGCTGACTGATCCCTGAGAAGAAATTATTATTGATCAATGATAATTACACATCATTATTTACTACGTACTTGTTGGACCTGCTGTGGTGTATTTTTTTACGGTTTGTTAAGGACTCGTGTAAAGTTGCTTGAGTTCTTGCCAAAAAGGACATTATCATCATCATTTCAGCCGAAGGACGTCCACTGCTGGACATAGGCCGCCACTTCGATAGGTTCTATCACAGATATCCATGGGTTCTATGCTTCTCGCATCCAGCGGATTCTTACGGCCTCTACCAGGAGATATTAAGGCCGAGTATTACGCCGTTGACCTTGGGCGTTACCGCTGAGAATGCCCCGCGCGCCCCTCATCATAATTACGCGCGAAGCGGTTTCAAAGTTTGTATTTTGTAGGGCTGGCTGCATAGTGTCATGACGCGCGACGATCGCATATAGGTAACCAGTAGCATATTTTAGTGCAGTGTTGAAAATGCAGTTAGAAAACACAGAAAACGCACACCGATTTACGAAAGATACAAAAAAAAATGCTTGCTGTTTGAATCACACCCGTAGTATATATTGTCAGCGTGTCGTCAACCCTACAAACATAGACCTATATAGTATAGTAGTAACTATTGTACCGTGATTAGAGATGACAATCATGTTTCAAGGTCAATCAGCACAAAATCCTAGCTTCAGCACAACTTCAATTGATAATCACAGCTTTTGTAACACCGACCGTCTTGAAAATCTCTTTCAAGAAACGTGTGAAGCCTTAGTTCGTTAGCTTGCTTGTTGCATGGCCACTTTGAAACGTTCTAAAGAGTAACTGAACTTTCAGACGTGAATGAATTGCCATTTTTTTGTTATCGTGGTTATTGACGAAGCGTTTAGTGGCCCTGAAAGACCTACTAGATATACAAATCTTTGTTCCCAGTTAATGTAGTGTAAATTAAGTTAATAACGAAATCACTGCTGAAAAATGCAAAATTCGTAGAGCAAACTGAACTTTATGTAAACTCACGCCTTGTTCTCATGGGGGTAGGCAGGAACTACAGAACACAACCTGCCACGATCCTTACATATTCCTTTTGCTACGTTCATTAATCTGGTCATATGCGCACGCCAGTTGCAAGTGCTCCGCACCTGACCTTTCTGAAGCACATCACCAATGTCTCTATATTATGTCTTCGTAGGGCGTCTCCTCCCGGCATTTTCACTCACATCTACCATTTAAATACCTTTTGTTACTCGCTTTCCATTCATTCTATCCACAGGAACAAACCATCTAAACATACTATTTTCTTTCTTTTGTCTTTTTCTTTCTTTCTGAACTATAAGTAACTATTTTAATGTTATTTTTCTAAAACAAATATTTGTTTTCATGTTTGAAAACTAAATTCCGAACGCACTATACGCGCGTATTCACTTGTACGGTCAAGGAAACTTAAAAGCATGACACGCACCTCGATACAAGCCTTTCTAGATTACATCTAAAGTAGCTGCTTTTCCTT
Organism: Brachylomia viminalis; assembly: GCA_937001585.2. NCBI lineage: Eukaryota > Metazoa > Arthropoda > Insecta > Lepidoptera > Noctuidae > Brachylomia > Brachylomia viminalis. Next base: position 5,224,773 of record OW443303.2, on the reverse strand, counting down.
AATAACTCCAGTTGTATATAACAATGTCGTACTGAGTGAAAATTGGACGAAGTGCTTCAAGTCATTCTCTGGGATTACTTTGTAATAGTAGTACAGTTGTTCTCGCGACTCCTACCACTTTGTCAATGTGGCAGATTGCGATTTTGTAGTGGATAAACGGGTCGGTAGACAGTCCGCTATATTAGGTATTATGCACCGATAGAATAGTCCTGTAGCGGAATCTACATCGCCACATGTGAACTACGCATCACACTGACGTCACGCAAAATCCTGTATCGGGTAAGCAGAGTTTACCACGCAACTAGCTTATATACAACGCCCCGACATCAATCTCGGATAATTGCCCACCAGACACGACACCCGTCTGGTCGGGGGATCCTCCCTTTACCATGGACGTATGAGCGAACTTTACACCTTGTTCCTCATACCTTCTATAGTCCCATTGTTGGGCAAAAACCTCCCTCTCTTTTCCAAACACTTATAATGTTTTTGACAACGTGGGACCTTCGGGCCTTCGTGTATCGTAGGCCTTTCGGAAAAAGTTAATCTTGTCTCACCATCTTCAGTCTTCACTTAGGAATCCTACAAAGGATAATATGCTCGCTTTTTTCATAAAACCTCCATACTACACGCTCTGCTTATCCCTTACGTGCATGCTATCGAACTACCGCAGCGGAAGCCTTTGACGGTATATGTCGCAAGTTTGGTTGTCGCTTTACGTATCCGAGTTCCGAGCTAACTTCGGTTGACCAACAAATGTTTGTAGTGTGACTATTTGTGATGTTGGGCTGTTAGGTGCGGGTTGTATTCAAACTACGAGCGCTTAACAAGTAGAGACAAATATCTTCACCTAAGAGATACGATTTCGACGATACGACTTGTAGAGAAAATATTTGGTTAAAGTTTAAAAACGTGCTGCCTCCCAAGAAGAAACACGTACTTTAAAAAAAGTTGTCTTTTTGGTTAGGAACGTAAATATTTATGAACTATTTACCTAACCTGCCCATTCCAACATTTTTACTGGCCATTCATTTATTACACTACTTGAGTATAAGCAGTAAAATGACTGAACGGGCAGTTACATGTGGGCGGCTAACAAATCGGAATTAGTCGGTAAGAAATCTAACTTGGAAGTAGCGCTCGCTCAGCTCGCGCGTGGTTGGTCACAGTTTTAACTTTTTTATTTCCTCATTGATGTCCGCCACCCTGGAGCGGGCGGCGGGGTCTGTCAGACTTTTACTGACTAAAAACCACCCTGGTGTTCCATTTCACACCTACGCCGGGGGTGGCGGGAACGTACGATCCTTCCGCAACCCCAATTCTCAATTCTCAATTCTCAATTCTTTATTGCGTACCATAATGTTTACATAGATGTTAGGGTTATTTATTTTAGTCACAATTATGGACCCTGTCGGGCACAGCATACATTAAAACTAGGAGAGAGGAGGAAGGATACAGAGTGTTTGTTACAATATTTAATTACAATTATTTAAAAAATACCCACCGAAATTATTTCTATTTAATTTATTACGCAATTATTTATTATGTCATTAATATATGAGAATATTTATTAATATAATTAGATATGCAATTAATTACAATTTATCATTTAAGTATTCGTTTATACTATAATAGCATTTACTTATAAGGAAAAATTTCAATTTATTGATAAAAATATTATATTTATTTGAACATTTTATTCTTTCGGGTAACTTATTATAGATTTTTATGGACATGACGTAGGCACTATTCGAGTGCATCTTTAATCTCGATGTTGGTAAGTTCAATCTATTTTTATGTCTTAAAGTTATTTTACTTTGTATGTCCTCTCTTTTTGTAAAGAATTCTGGGTACTTACGCACAAACTTACATACTTCGAATATATAGAGGCAAGGCAGGGGTAAAATTTTTAGTTCCAGAAAATGAGGTTTACAGCTATCGGTGGCTTCAATGTTTACCAAGATTCGAATTAATTTTTTTTGTAGGGTAAATAAGGTGGGCGCATCAGTGCTATTTCCCCACAGGATTACACCGTATTTCAGCCATGCGTAGGCGTACGCGTAATACGTCATTAGTGCAGTTTTAAGGTCGGTGGTTTTTTTGATCTCGCGGAGGGCGTATGAAAATTTTGATAATTTTGCTCTTACTGTTTGAATATGGGACTTCCAATTTATTTGTGAATCAATATTTAGGCCTAGTAGGGTGAATTTATCTACGACTTCTAATTTATTATTTTTATAGCTAAAGTTTATATTTATTGGTGTTTTTTGGCGGGGGTAAAATGAGATAATTTTAGTTTTTTTGAAGTTGATTTCCAGATTATGTTTAGTCATCCAATTTATTGTGTCATTTAATATAGAATTTAATTTATCATTTAAATTGCTGTTGTTTTCACATGATGTCAGTATAGATATGTCATCAGCAAACAGGACACATTGCTCAGGTATATTATTAGGAAGGTCATTTATGTAGACTAGAAATAAGAAACATCCTATGACGCTTCCTTGCGGGATTGAGGCGGTGATTTGTTTGCTGTGAGATCTGATTAATTCTATTTCATTTTTACTATTGTTATAATATTCAATTTCTACTATTTGTTCTCTATGCTTCAGATAAGATACTAACCAGTCATAGCATTTACCGCGAAGTCCTATACTATATAGTTTATTTAATAATATGTCAAATTGTACTTTATCATATGCTTTCGTCATATCCAGCAGGAGTCCAATCGCGTACTTTTTATTATTAATTATGTCAAGAGCTTTTTGGATATACTTATAAACGGCCAAAGTAGTGGAGCGGTTTTTTCGGAAACCGTTTTGACAGTCATTAAATATATGATATTTCTCGCAAAATGCATAGACTCGATTACACATGCCTTTTTCAAATATTTTAGAAGCTGTCGGTAAGAGGGCAATGGGGCGGTAATTATTTGGGTCAGTTTTTGAGTTCTTTTTATGTATGGGTTTTATGAGAGATTTTTTTAAGAGATTGGGAAAAGCTCCTTCTTCAAATGATTGATTTAACAATAGATAAAATGGTAGTGTTAATTCATCTGCACATTGTCTTAATAAGGTAGGGGGAAGTTCATCAATACCGTGACTTTTTTTATTTTTCAAACTTTTTAGTAATGAATTCACCTCGTAGGGGTCAATTGGACTGAGGAAGATTGAGTTATTTGTAGGGCTCAGAACAGGAGATCCCTTCGGTTGGCCGGTTGAGTTGTTCGTAGCATCTCCGATAGAAGCAAAAAAGTCATTGAATATGTTTGCTACCTCTCTAGGCTCAGAAGTCATACCGTTATTCTTAAGTAGGGTGATGTTAGATTTCTCATTAGTTATTTTTTTATTCGTGCGTTCATTTACTATGCTCCACATTGTCTTAACTTTATTATTAGATTTAGTCATTTTGTTTTTATAATGTAGCTTTTTTGCTGTAGTTACTGTCTTTTTTAGAATTTTCTCGTATTTTTTGTAATAATTTGTCAATATTGGATTGTTTGTTTTTGTGGTTAGTAGTTTTAATAATCTTTTATTTTTACATGAGTTCTTAATGCCTACGGTGAGCCAGTATTTTTTAAATTTTGGTTTTAACTTTAATTTTTTTAATGGTATACATTGATTAAGTATATTATTGAGTGTATCATTAAAAGCTTCGTAATTACTGTTCATGTCTTTTTCATTGGTTATGATATCTTTCCAATATATTTCTTTTAATTTAGACTTAAATTTTGAAATGTTTGTGTGATTATAAAATCTTTTCTTTGCAGACCAGGTTATTCTTTTTGTCTGTTTCGGCAAGTTTAAATGTAGAATTGTACTATTATGGTCTGAGAATCCTAGCTCTTCTACAGTTGTGTACATATCATTGAATTGAAAATTTGTAAATATTAAATCTAAGCATGTAGTTGTGTTAGACGTTACACGTGTTGGACTTTTAATATGTTGGGTAAATTTGTATTCTTGCATTAAATTTATAAATTGGTTTGATTTGAGGTTATCTGATAAGATATTAATGTTAAAGTCACCGCCTATAACTATGTTAAGCTTTGAATATTTTTTATTTATATATTTTAAAATTAGTTTTAATTGCTGATAAAAACTGGTGAACCCCCGACTGGTGCTGGCCCGCCGCCGCGGGCCTCCTCGGGTCTGGGGGGGGGAGTGAGGTGTTTGACTCCCCCTGCGACGTATAAGAGGGGCGCGCGTGGAATACTAAGCGACGCTACCTCGGGTCCTGGTGTGTTGGGGGCGACGGACGTCACCGAGTCCGTCGCCCCTGGACCCATTTAGGGGGGCTGGAAGAGGGCGTTATCCACCTTCCACCGACCCCTGGTGCGCCTTCTGCGGGCTGGGTAAGTGGGCGAGATCTCCCTCTCCCTTTCTGCGAGACGACTGTTTCGCAGAAGGACTCTCCGCTGCCGACCATCGACTCGACTACGGTCGGCAACTACAAGTTACTACCTATTTTTGAGATGAGAGAACGGCGTGGCTCCTCCCAAGCGACACACTCTGCCAGCGTATGCCGCGCCGTGTCCTCCCGGCAATCGACGCACTGGTGACACCGGGCGTCCGGCTCCCTGTTAATGCGACACAGGTTCTTCCCGAAGCAACCATGCCCCGAGAGCACCTGCGTCGCCCGAAACGACAGGGAGCCGTGCCTCCTCCCGAGCCAGCGCTCGAGCACCGGCCGGACCGCCTCGATGGTGACGAGGCCGGCGGTAGGGGGGTGAGAGCCTGTCCCACCATTCCGCCACCAGAACCTCTTGAATTTTAACCTCACCTAACCCATTACTTTATCAACAAAAAGTCATAATTTACCGAACGTAATTTTTTCACATTAGACCAACTTTTTCATAACTTTCATCACAGTTACGAAGCTGATTATTTTATGCATAAAAGTACTACTCATGAAGATTCAGTGGCAAAAAAAAAACTCGACCAAGTCTTGTACATTTTTTATTTTTTTTAGATTGGATTTGGATGGATTTTTTAGATTCTCAAAAAATCATAGCTCAAAATGATATGGGTATTTTATGATAAAATATTTTATCTTTGGTGTATGCTTTATTGGTTGTCCTTATATAAACATATAAAGCGAAATGAACTATTCTCAAATACTTCGCGCTGATAAGAGAGAAGAATCTCTTCAATCACAATTTGTCAGGAAGTGTTTAGACACGAATTTTAGCATTTTGTTTTTGTGTTTTTTCCATAATTTGTGCTTCTTTGTGTCTTTGTTATTTCTCAGCGTCATGTTTACCGCAAATAAACGTATTTTCTTTCTTTCTTTTTTCTTTCTATAAATTCAATGCCCTTTTCCCATGGGTGCAGAAACTACAGATCGCCACCTGCTACGATCCGTACTGTATACTCATTTTGCTTCGTTTACGTTCATACGCGCGTGGCGTGACACACAAGCCGGTATTTATGTGTTCAATAAAACATGGAGCCTTACGACTTGGAGACTTACGAGTTGTAAGTCGTAGGTTCGAACCCAAACCGGTGCGTTAATTTGTGTAAATTATTTCATTACCACTGCTCTCAGACGACGAAGAAAAACAACGTGAAAAAATGGACATGTCCTAGATTCAAAAATTCGAAGACATGTGATATCTACCAATCCGCACTGGGCTCGCGTGGTGGATTACGGCCCTCTCCCTTCCACCTAGAGGAGGCCTGTATCCCAGTAGTGGGAACATTCTAGGCTGATTATGCAAATAAAAGTCAAAGCATTTATTTCAAATAGGCACATAAAAGGCAGTTTTCATCGTCAACTTTTACTTTAAAATACAACTGATTCTAGTATTAATTCTGGTAAAATATCAAAATCAATATATTTTATTTCACATAAACCGACATGGGCACTTATGAAACGTCAGAAGCTAGGTGCACGGTTCCAATTGGTCCTTTCCTATCGAGAAAAGCCGGCAAGAAACTCCACGGTTCTTCTTTTAAAAATAATTGGCTTTTACAATGTTTTCAAATTACAGTGTTTATAGGTATGTGAGGACAGTGTAGGCCTGCCAACAGGTGTACCTATACCTGTGTGTGGTACCTGGTAAAACCCATTATAATATGCGCGGATCTACGTTTCGGCATACAATTTCAAAAGCAATGCAATCCTCCAGCCTACCTCAACAAAAAACAGTTGCATCGAGTACAAAATCTAAAATTCCACAATTCCTCCTATTCAAAATCCTGATTTAAGCCGGGCACTCAGTTCCCTTTGATCGGTTAATTATTTCATTGTATTGAACGGTCGCCACTTTGCCATGGGCGCTCGGATTTATTTGGATTTCGGCGATTTTATTGAAAGCTTTTGGGCCATCCGTATTAAGCGGTTATTAAACGGTTATTAAGCAGATTTGTTCGCACGCCAGGTTGACGAGGTTGGTTGAGGTTGAGGTTGTTGTACCTGGAGGATCGGGCGATCGTCCTCGTGAACAGGGCTGGCCAAGTCCGGCGGTACGCAGTCGAGGCCGGCGTTCCACAGGGGTCAGTCCTGGGACCTCTCCTCTGGAACGTCGGCTACGACTGGCTCTTGCGGGGAACTCTCCTCCGAGGTACGAGTGTCGTCTGCTACGCGGATGACACTCTCCTCACCGCCCGGGGGGAGAGTTTCAGGGAGGCGGCCAACTTGGCCTCGGCGGGCGGATCCTTGGTCGCAGGGAGGATCCGCCGCCTAGGATTGACGGTGGCGCTGCACAAGACCGAGGCTGTGTTCTTCCACGGGCCTGGGCAGCGCCAACCACCAGACGCCCACATATTTGTGGAGGGCGTCCGAATCGAGGTGAAGGCCCAGATGAAATATCTGGGCCTTGTACTCGACAGCAGGTGGCGTTTCGGCCCGCATTTTAGCGGGCTGTCGACGCGCCTGCTGAAGGCTGCGGGCGCCCTCTCGTGGCTGCTCCCCAATTTGGGGGGGCCCAGCGCGCGATGCCGGCAACTCTACGCCGGCATCTTGAGGAGCATGGCCCTTTACGGGGCCCCTATCTGGGAGGACTCCCTCCAAAGGCGGGAGAACGCCGCCGCCTTGCGGGCCCCCCAAAGGGCCATAGCCCAGCGGGTGTCGCGGGCCTACGGCACGGTGGGCTTCGCGGCAGCGTGTGCTCTGGCTGGCACCCCTCCTTGGGAACTCGAGGCGTGGGTGCTCGCCAGAGTATACGAATGGACGGCGGGGCGGAGGGCGAGAGGAGAACGCCCCGCCCCGGAAGAGCGGGAGGCCGTCCGGCGGGAGGCGAGGGACGCCATCGTCGTCCATTGGACGAGGGACCTCGCCACCGCAGCCTTCGGCCGCCGAACCCTCGACGCGATCGGGCCGGTCCTGCGAGACTGGCTCGATCGGTCGCACGGGTTCCTCTCGTTCCGTCTGGTGCAGGTGCTGTCCGGACACGGTTGTTTCGGATCGTACCTGCACCGAATCGGACGGGAGGAGACACCGTCGTGCCACGACTGTGGCGAGGCGGAGGACGCGGCGCAGCACACCCTCGCGGTGTGCCCGTCGTGGTCCGAGCCGCGCCACAGTCTCACTACGGTGATCGGACCGGACCTCTCACTCCCCGGTTTGGTTAACGCCATGCTGGGCGATGAGAGGTCCTGGGCGGCAGTGGCCTCCTTCTGCGAACACGTCATGTCCCAGAAGGAGGCGGCGGAGCGCGCGGGAGGACGACCCTCACGCGGCGGCGCTCCGAAGACGGAGGAGGGGTCGGAGAAGACGTCAGTATGACGGTCATCTCCGACTCCTCCCAGGTGGAGACCAGCAGGCAACGGGTGCGGGGGCACCCCTGCCTGTATTGCACAGGCCTCCACCAGTGTCGGACGGGAATGGCCAGGTGTTCCCGGCCATTCTCGTAGCCCCCCAGTTAAATGGGGGGCATGCGGGGCCCGCCAACTAGGCGGGCATACGCCGGGAGGGCTGTGGAAGCAGAGGCTGAGCCAATTTCCCATAGCCCTCCCATCACGGCGTCGCGGGAACACCGCCGAGTTTTAGTGGGTATACTGCCACTCTGGCAGTTTTGTTTTACCTCGTGGTGGCTTTACCTATAATTTTTTTTTGGGATGGAATTCCTCAAATTACTTCTCCCGTTTTGGGTGGAGTGGGAGGGTCGTATCAGACTCCTACTGACTAAAACCCACCCGTGTTCCTTCAGTTGTCTGTGCCTGCCAGGGTTGCGGGACAGTCCGAAAGGGTTGCCGTGGCCCCTCCACGGTAACCCTTTCGGACTTTCCCGCAACCCTAGCAGGCATCGGCCCTAGCGGACCCCGTCATTGTTGCTGACATTTCTTTGAGTCGCGCGTGAAACACAACGCGCCGTCGACCCGGGCCTGGTCCTTATCGGACGGCGAGCTACCCATTGCTCGCCGTCCGCAAGCCCGTGCCTACGGTGACCGGGAATCGGCCCGGGGTTCCCGACGCCCAGGGCGTCTCCTGCGGCGACTAGGGGCGTGAGGGTGCGAATTTTGCCTCTTACTTATCACCCTAAGGTGGAATGTCTCTTGCACATCATAAGACGACAAGGCATATTTGTCTATAACAGGGAGATAATTTTAACCTTAGTGAAATTTCAATTTACTGGGAATTGTTGCCAAAAGTGGTTAATCAATTACGAGGTCCATCTGCGATGATCATAAAGTCAATCGTTCAAGTTGGATGAGTTCATTTCCTAAGCCATAGGGTACCTAGGTATACCTACCGATCATATTCTTAGAATCGTCACACTTGTAGGTTAGCAAATAAATAACGATGAAGCCCATTCTCTATGATCAGCTTTAAAGGCAACGTACTAAAGCACCGTCTAAGTATTTTTGTAAAGAAAAACACATTTTATTTATTCAAAAACCAAAACGCAGCTCCACAATCCCTAATTGACTATTCCAGTACAAACAATAATAAATAAAATAATATTGAAACAAATTGTTATATCAGAGTCAATTTATAAATTGCTAAAATGGCTGCGCTCAATAAACGAAACAATCACAAAATTCGCGCACAAAAATACAACGAAAATCTTCAAAAATCCAATTTTAATAATTGAATTAAAATCAATTGACCACACAAATTAATTGCAAATCGCTCCGTGTGAACGTTAAAATTGCTTTTATATAAACAAATTGGCTTCTTTGTGAGCATCGCATGGGTATTGGTGCAAACGATAATATTGCGAGATTTTTTCGATATTTTGGGGGAATTTTTAAAGACTGTTTTGATGATCATTTGTTTAAGTGAGTATTGGGAATAGCACAACGGAACGACTTAAGAGGATAGCCTTCAGCTTATAAAGTCCCCTGGGCCAGCAAGCAATAATTTGGAAACTGATCCAAATTATTGCTTGATGGCCCAAGGGACGATCCTTGAATATAGCTACACTACGCTATTTTCTTTAGATACCTACACCGTTGTTGTGTTATTGACACAAATCTTCTATGCATAAACATCTTGAACCTAACATATTTACCTAGCTCTGAGCAATACAAGGAAACTTCCTTGATATAAACCCGTGACTCGCAGCAAATGAAACACAGTCATTGCACCATTCAATTTGCACAATCTTTGTCTACTCTAAATTTATAAGCAAAGCCAGATTACTCATCTAGGGACTGATTTAATCAAATTTAGATCTCATACCCGTGCAATAAAATTTACATATAACCGTTTTTGTATGGAAAAACTGTCAATAATTCATAAATTATTCGCAGGATAAGACTTACCTACGAGTACTGGGTAGATACCACATCACAATAGCTGTCCAAGGGATCTTTGAGCGCTAGGCCAAAATTGGAACGAAGGGCGCCATCTTGTTTTTGCACAAATGTTTACCAACAGCGCCCTCTGTCAACGCCAAAAGTTACTTGTATATATGTATAATATACTACTTTATCTACCAATCACACAGCTTTGAAATGTGCCTCCACAAAGATAAAAGAGGCTTCAAACAAGCGTATCCTATTGCTGTTTCTTAAAGAATTCCTTTGGGAAAACTCGGAATGTGACCTATCTTCGAACGTTGCAGAATATTTTTGGCGCGCAGAGGTTAAAACAAAGCCATTGTAATCCTGTGTACCCGGAATAGAAAGGTAAATATGTCGCGTATTAGTAGGTACCTGGTACCTATAGGCTATCTGATACTTTGTTTTCATACGCATAACAATGGTTCAGCATAAAATTCTTCGCCGAATTTTATGATAACCTAGCTGTGCCCCGCGGTTTCACCCGCATAAGTCTCGATCTCGTGGGATTATCGCTATAAAAAGTATCCTTTGTTCTAATCCAGGTTATGGTCTACCCATGTGCGTACAAACAAAAATAGAGAATTTAGACTAACTTTTGCTAGCGGCTTCGCCCGTGTAGATGTCGGTAAAATTTATCCTACGGGAAGTTACTACAGAGACCAAAAGTATCATATGTGTTAATCAAAGTTATAAACTATATGTGTGCCAAATTTCATCCAAATCTGTTTAGCTGTTTTTGCGTGGTTGAGTAACAAACACCCAAAAATTCAAACTTGTAAAAATCAAAACTTGTATAAATCTAAACTTGTAAAAATCTAAACTTGTAAAAGTCTAAACTTGTAAAAATCAAAACTTGTAAAAATCCAAACACCTTTTTTTTTTTTTTTTTGAGGGTGGGAAATCGTCAAATAACTTCTCCCGCTCTGGGCAGAGCAGGAGGGCGTGTCAGATTCTTACTGGCTAAAACCCACCAGTGTTCCTTCAGTTGCCTCTGCCAGGGGCCACGGTAACCCTCAAAAATATAATATATATAATTGTAATCCAAACATACCTAGTAGGTATGTTTGGATTTTTACAAGTTTGGACTATTTTTCTTTATAATATTAGTACGATGATTTTATTTCTGTAAGTCCAAATCACTTGTACATGTCAATAATATTTTAATAACTAGATGAGGTCTTTTTATAGGATATATTATTGCCATACATGTAGTTACAGCTTTTATCTTTGAACGAATCTACGCTACACGATTATAAAAAAAATTGCCCGATCAAAGAGTAGACTCTATTTTTCCACTAAGAATATCTCAGTAGCTATCCCTTAGTCTGGGTTTGTTCCTAGTGAACGGCAATAGGCTCACTACTTACTAGTCACATGAGACTTAAACATAAACAATAATACTGGTGAAATGTGGGTGCTCCATACCCTTCTGCCTACCTTATTAGCGATTACAGGCGTGATGTTTTGTTATGTTATCTACCAACTCATCGCACTCATAAATAATCTGTCAGCTGGTCCAGTCAGCACGTCATCACACCGACACTGATAGTTCATTTCGATACGACACCTCGACGGCCGCAGACTATTCAATCGATTCATCGGTAATCGCACAAAGTGCTCACGTGATTTTAATCGATTCATTCCAATCTGGCCACTCGATTGCTCTCGATAGTTTCGATTATATAACAGTAGCTTTGTACTGTCCGTAGAATATTGTTAGGAAAGTACTATTGTTTTTAGATTACACTTGTTTTTTTCACCCTTTAGCGTCAAAGCGCGTCCTGTAGAGGAATGTAAAAATGCAAAAAAAGAGTGCTATTTTGTAAGAAAAACTTAAACAATATTATTTATGTTTATTTTAATCCTCATCTCTAAAAAAAACGATTCTTTAAAGCCGCGTTTACACCAATCGTGTAGTCTGAATGTATGAAAAAACAACGACAGCCACTGATTGTGACGGCTGACTGTGAGCGAGCAAAACATGTTTGGTGGCGTGAACACGGCCTAAAGCAGCCGAGCTAGTCCGTAACAATCTCACCGTGATAACATAGGTGAAGTGAGCTTGAAGTGAGTTGTCGATAGTGTCAATCCCTAGCATCAGGTGGAATGTTAGCTCACTTCACCTAAGTTATCACGATGAGATTATTACAGAATCGACCGGTTGATATCAGACGCTTCACTTTTTGTTAATTTTTCCCTTTCTTTAAGTAAACCATTCACTCGAGTGAAGCGTCTGATATCCGCTTAACCGTCACCGTCAAATTATTACCAGAAAATGAATACACGGAATAAGTAGGCAAACGAAAGAAATTCAGTTGCAACAACTCTTCCCAAACTCCAGGCTGAAGGCCAATTCCCGTAGTTAAAAACGTTCAAAATCCAGTCGCAGTCTCATCTCAGCGACAGTCAAAAGTCAAAAATGTAGGTAAACGCTATACAATTTTTGACAGATTGAGACTAAGATTAGAATGCGAACGTTCTTAAAAACACGGGAATTGCCCCTCAGTTAACTTTTCCAACGTTTTACTAAATTCGTAAAAAGCTAGTGTTCTTGCTAGCTTTTTAAAATTACAATTTGAAGTCACGAGCGACGCATTTCGAAAGTCGTGTGCAAAAATAATTAAACAAATATTTGCAATGAACATTCTTTCAGTCATTGACGCTCAAGTCGCAGCCGTTCGTCTTTTATTGCATTTTAAAATGTTTCATTAAAAATCTTTAAAATTTAAATCGTTTAAACGCTGATTTATGTTGCTGCGTTTCATTTGTAATTGAATTTTTAATGTAGGTTGAACTTAAAACACGAATTGTGTACAATATGAAAACAGTATTTGAAGAAGAAAAACATTACACAATAGTAGATTGCATATCTAGCCTATAACGTTCCCACTATTGGGAGACAGGCCACCTCTCTGTGAGATGGAGTGGGCCGAACTCCACCACGCGGGCCCGGAGCTGTTTGGTAGATGTCACGTGTCCTCGAATTTTTGGTTCCAGGACATGCCAGATTTCTCACGATGTTATCCTTCACCGTTTTGAGAGCAGTGGTGATGATAAATTACATAAAGTAAAGCGCCTGTCTGGGCTCGACCCTCAACCTACAACTCGTAAGTCGGGGCCGTTACCACTGGCCACCACGCTGCTCTTCTGTTCTCTTAATAGTAGATTAAGATAGTAAAAAAATAAAATAAATGACCTAATATTTACCTGTATTTTCGAGAGACTCGAGTTGGAGGTCTTTTTTACCGATCAATACGCTATTAGGGACACAGGAGTACTCTTGTAATAGAACCAATGATTATTTATTCATGCTTGTAGCATTACATTGTACCCTTGTGAAAAGTAATTGTTTCGTACAAAGGGTAATGAAATGAACAATTGCTGTTAACAGGTTCACTGGCCTCAATACAGGCACACTAGTTAAACGAGTATGGACCATAAGTACTTGTACAATCAACATGAACCGTTTGTGATCACGGGACAGGTTATGATTTCTTCTCAATGAAATAAAAAAAGTCGAGAGGTGTCGCGGACACCCGGTTGGAACGAAGTTCCTTTCGGTGTATATTACGTATTAAATAACTGGCACAATTTAAATGAAAAACGGCACGTTACGGCACGTTTGGCGCAGTGGTTAAGCGATTGACTGCTGCGCTGCGTGTCGCGGGTTCGATTCCCGCACGGAACAAATATTTGTATGACCTGCAAGTAGTTGTTCCGGGTCTGGCTGTTTGTGTATGTGAGTTTAAATGTTTGTAAACGCACCCACAATATAGGAGAAATTCCTAGTGTGGGGCAAAGTTAAAAAAAAAATATATAGGAATGTTGCTAAAATAGTAATTAATTAATTATAGAAAAAGTTTCCGGACGTCAAAAATGTTACACTTTTTTCAGACTAGCTCTCATTCGCCAAGAGTGCAGAGTGCGATAAGAGACTTCGTTCCAAAAATTACAAAATGGCGCTTTATGCGGCCTGACCTTCGATCAACAATACAAACTATATAGCGGGTCTCGTACAAAATCAAAGCTAAATGCTGTCGGCGTGAAATTTTTTTAAAACAGTTATAAGTTCAACCTAATTAATACGATAGCACCTAGTAATAAAGTCGAGTTTACATTGGCTGTGTTTCAAGCGAACTAAACAAAATAAGAGCTCACGTCTCTAGTGCGCTGTTATTTACCGAGACGGATTTGTTCATCGAAGACTGACTCACAATTGGCAGGTGTTCTCAATAACTTTGGAAACTACGTGGGTGATTTCGTTATGTAAAATAATATGCTTCGATGAAATAAAGTTTCTAATGAACGCATCGAAATTTCGAGAGAGAAACTTTGTTTATTATTTTCTTTATTTATAGCTATCAATTAAAATGTTTAATTAATTTCACATCATGAGTCCATACAATGTCTATTCAATTTCTAAGTAACTCCATACTTGGTAATTGTTATGCATCAGCTTTTCAAACTTTCAGTCATTAATTATGCTCGTTTTAAACTGTCAACTTGAGATAATTAATTAAAATTTCTTTTTAAGAGTTCGGTTCAAATGAAAATTGGTAGTAACTGCCAATTATCCTTAATCTTAAGTGCGATCAAATTAATTATACGCACTTTTAATAAGACGTGCAAGGATCTAATATGAATTTAATTGTTATACTATATTGGGTTCAAAATAATAAGCTTGAAATCTAAGAGTTGATATGACAGAGGGGCATTAAATTACACTACGTAAACTATACGAGTTTAGTATTTAATTAATTAATTCGATACGGTAAAAAAATAAAAAGCACCAAAAAAGAGTTTTTTTTTTAAACAATCTAAATAGCTTAAAAATCAGAGTAAAACGCAACCACCCTTTGTAATGAAAGTGCAAGTGTGTGTGTATTTATTGCTTCCTTGTTTGCATTGCCATCTTTTTAGCGAAAATATTGTGTTGTACTTGTGACTTGCGTCAAAGCGGCAACAACGCATCGTAGGTTATACTCCGATTTATTGTTTTAAGGTGCATGGCCTATGCGTATAGACATAATCAGCTGTTAGGAAAGATACGTCGTGTTCAAACAGGGCCAAAAGTTAAAAAATCATTTGCGACTAAACTACTGATCCTATTTAATTGATTTTTGGTACAGAACTTAAAAATGGTACCTAGTATAGGCAGTTTAAAGGAAAGCCCCTCTGTCGTATCAACTCTGTATGCATAATATATAAAACACTACAAATTGAAAAGTCGAAGTCCTTGGTTCTGTATTTTTGTCCACTTCCGAAATGAAAGTTTATATTTTACTTTGTAGTGTTTTTCCTGCTGCTTTTTTTTAAACCGGATAAAAATAAAAATACATCTTTATTTAGCGCAGGATCATGTTGAGTGGAAAGGGAGCCCTTTGCCCTGCAGTGGGACAACACAGGCTGATTCAATTATTATTTATTAATAAAATACAAGCACAGCCCAAACAAAACAGTAGGCCAATTCTCGTACTTAAAAAAACGTTCAAATTCAAGTCGCAATCTCATCTCAGCGACAATCAATGTCAAAAACCTGTCAAAAATGTATGTAAATTGATTGTAACTTTGACAGATTGAGACTGAGATTAGAATGCGAACGGTCTTAAAAATACGGGAATTGCCCCTCTGAAATAGCATCGCTACGTAATGGCTACGACGTAACTGATGACATTGCTACGCAGCCGTAGCACTCGTAGCAATCGCTACGAGATATGCTTCAATTCATTTGTTCATTTTGTTTGTACACTTGTATATACTCGTATTTGGAATAAGTGTGATTGTAGTTGAAATTGGCTGATATAATTTAATAATAACGGAACTTTAACAGTGTAGCATTATTATATTAACGCTAGAAAATTAAATACAAATGTTTAATTTTTGTAAAATAAGCTATCAATGTAGAGTTTAGAAGACACGTAGAAATCGTTTAACGACACGATTGCATAATGATTGTGCAATTCTTTTTTATGCAAAACACCATCGCGTTGCCATTCGTTTCAAAACGAGTTTAGGAAATAGGAAAAGACTGTATTGTCTTAATTAATAAGAGTTAAAAGTTGTTGTTATTAAGAGTGGTCTTAATTATTAAAACAAGAGAACCCTCAAACCGTGGATTACTCCGGGTATATTAAGGTGCATAAGAAATAGGGACGCTCTGCATAGAAATCTCAAAATATCTCCAGATAACTAACTTATAAACGATACATAAACTATTGCACTAAAATGTTAAAAAAAGCAAAGAGACAACACGACACAGAATAACTCAATAATGCTAGCCACAATCCGAAAACACTCTGGGATACTATGAAGCGAGCGAATACAAATAACAGTAAATCATCATCCACACAACTTCTTAAATACTTACGCTCGTACAATCTTGCAACGAAATAAATGCCTTTTTTACTAGCATTGGCAGAACACTAGCAGTCAATCTTACCTGCCACACATTCTCACAACCAGCTATACCCTCACAAACCAAACCGAAATACGTTCCAGTAACGTCCTTTGTCCTGGATCCAACTGATACTGATGACATTATATCGGCTTTAGGATCGCTGCGACCAAACGCAGCCACTGGTTGAGATACAATTTCCCCACTTTTCTTTAAAAAAAGACAAGTACCCTGGCACCCATACTATGCCAAAAATTTAAACTATGTTTTGAATCTGCCGTTTTTCACACCTATATGTAAAAGGCAAAAAATCATCCAGTCTTCAAGGGTGGAGATGGGTACCTATCTACCAAATAACTACCGTCCAATTGCGGTTCTAAGTGCTTTGTCTAAACTACTAGAACGTCTAATAAACAAAAGACTTGTCCACTACGAGTACCTCGAACCTTTACCCTTACAGCAGTATGGCTTTTGTAAAAATAAATCTACTTGCGATGCAGTTCAACATATAACTTGTCATGTAAAACAGCAGTTAAACAAAAATAAAAAGGTTTTTACACTGTTCTTGGATCTCGAAAAGCGTTTGACACCGTTCCCATCTCCACCCTTCTGCTCAAGCTTGAAAATAAAAATATGGGTGTTACAGGATCACAACTGGAACTTTTCCGGAGTTACCTAACAAACCGCACTCAAATTGTTATGATTGATAATCATAACAGTAATGAGCTCCCCATCTGCTACGGGGTCCCTCAAGGTACTATATTAGGCCCCACCCTTTTCTTGATATTTATTAATGATCTGAGCAACCATGACATGCCTAATGGCAAAGTTATTGCATTTGCAGATGACACTGCCATCACATTTACAGCCGATAGTCGGTCCGAGCTTGAACATGAAGCTCAAAATGGTTTCAACACAGCCCTGAAATGGCTCATCTCACACACCCTTACACTAAACACTAGCAAAACAAACTTTCTCACTTACTCAATCAGCCCAATCTCACAACCACACACTCCAATCACAATAAAAGCACATCCTTGCCAAATTAAAACCTCCTGTCACTGTTCATCTATAGCATCTGTTGAACATACAAAATATTTGGGCGTAGTGCTGGATAAGCACCTAAACTTTAAGAAGCATTTAAACTTGCTCACTACAAGATTCCGTAAACCAATATATGTGTTTAAGAACCTCCGACATGTAGCAAACTTAAACACTATACGAACCGTCTATTTTGCTTTATGTTCCTCTATTGTTACATATTGTATTTCCTGCTGAGGTGGAGCGTCAAAAGTGACTCTGAAGCATCTGGAAATAGCCTACAGAGCTGTTTTAAAAGTTGCTGCTTTTCGCCCTTTTTTATATCCTACCAGTGAGTTGTACAAATATTGGAAAAATCTTAATGTAAGACAACACTATATCTTACAAGCCATCCTACTACAACATCGCAAAACCCTATTAAAAAAAAATCACAAAACGACGAAAAGATCTAATATGTACAGTAGCGCAAACACGATCAAGATTCTGCTACTACCAAAGCCCGAACTAATACAATAAAATTTATAAACACTGTCCAATCTATGGTGTGACGTACCATAAATGCAAAAAAGCAGTTTATTCATTTGTACAAAATAAAACTTACGCTAACCCATATACACACGCCCAGACGCACCAACTCATACCCACACACACACACGCACGTACTCAAACACGCACTCGCATGCGCACTAACATGCCAACACATTCACACTCGCCTTTTAGCAAATGTTTTCATCTTTTTATTATGTTTTTTTTCCTTTAGTATTACCCATAGGTACACTATGTCAGCAATAATAATAAAATTGTAGTAGAAGACTAGTGTTTAGCCACATACTGTGTACCATTTAATTATAATACCCAATGGGGACTGGCACTGTACTCCCATATACACGTTATTCTATAACCTAGCTGGGAATGCAGTACCTTACCACCATTTCAGTTGTAGTTTTAGTACACAAATTTGTCAACCCTGTAAATTACCATTTACTACAATGCTGTTATGATCAATAAACAATGTATTATTATTAAGTTAAATAACTGTCTAGACTATTTAACGTACAGTCAGGGAAATTCATTGTTAAGCAAATTGACTACCAACTTAAATTGTCCGTATATTCAAATCACAACTGTCATTCTTTGACAGTTGTATGAAATGGCTATAACACGACAAAGTGCCGTAGTCCATTTTATTAACATTTAAATTCCCTGATTGTATTTAAAGACCAAACTAAGACTAAACTTTTCACTTTAAATCATCAGTATAATTTCAGGTTTCCACAATAATAATTTTGTGAGAATTTTATCAAAGTTGTTTCAGTTCGCCGTTATTAAGTTCTTAGTGGTTTCCAGAACTTTTGATTTATGTCCTATCTGTAATGGATGAGACGTAGTTTTGGCTACAAACGCTGAAGTACACTTCCTCTATGATGTTATTTTAAAATTTTAGCTTGTAGATTTTAACCGCGGGAGATGTTTAATAAATGCCACGAAGGTTTTAATATTAAGGTGTTATACTTTCCGTCCGGCTTTACGTCCGGTCAAGTTAGCTAAAAAAATGGGGGTAAGCTTGCAATAATTCGCACAGCGAAAGATAGGAAGATTACAAAAAAAACTAGTATTATTAACGTGTCTTCCCCAAACCGCTGCATCTGCTCATCAGATTCATTGACAATACATTGGAACCATTAGAACCTAATGGCTTGGCACGCGACGATGACAAGAGACCGGACGGCATCTCTTTATTTCCTCGGATGGTGGGTAGGCCTTTAGTGTGGAATGCAACGTGTGTCAATACTCTTGCGCAATCCCATCTTCCTGGTTTGGCGTGCTGTGCTGGCGCTGGTGCTGTGGCTGCGGTAAAACCTCAAGCGGCAAAAGTATAATAACCTTATCGGTCATTATATTTTCGAGCCGTTTGGGGTTGAAAACCTCGGGCCGTGGGGTCCGAGTGCTCATGATTTGTTCAACGACATCTCCAAACGGCTGGTTGATACTGCCCGTGACTGGGCTGGCTTTTACCTTGGCCAGAGGCTAAGCATTGCCATACAATGTGACAATGCCGCCAGTCTCTTGGGTACATTACCAGTCGACAGCGATGCGGAGGAATTTTTCGACGCCATATTTTTTTTTTTTAATAGTTTTAGTTATATTAGGTTATTATATTTTTATCGATTTTTCGTTTATATAATTATTTAACACTTTAAACTCACAAATGTACAGAGGCGGACCTAATGCCATAGGCATTTTCTACCAGTCAACCTTTGGGTGATGCAGAGACAAACAGTGGTAGGTGCAATTTATAATGATAATTTAGGAATAAATATTTTTAAATATAAAATAAATAAATAATATGGGACAACATCCACATCAGGTCTTCAGGTCCCGAACTAGGCAGAGCCTGTACTACGGTAAACTGATGACTGATATACATACTTATATACATATACATAAAGACACGCATAAACTTATTAAGACTATAAATATAATACATATACCTAATTATAAAACATAAGTAAGAATAAAAGTACGCTGTACTGGTACAAAAAAAAAACAAGCAGGTTGTGATAATAAAAATAAATATCTCCATCCAGACTGTACTCCCGCTTGTACCAGAAAAACCACTCGATATTCTTATTTACAATTGCTAAAAGGTGGGTAGTGCTTATAGAGGTACGAGGAACATGTAAAGTTTACTCATACCTCCATAGAAAAGGGAGGATCCTCCGGTCAGACGGGTGTCGTCTTTGCCCACCAAAGACGACACGAACTGCCCGACGATTGATGTCGGAAATTGTTTATATGCTAGTTGCGTGGTAAACTCTGCTTGCGGGATGCAGGATTTTGCGTGACGTCAGTGTGACGTAGTTCTCATGTGGCGATGTAGATACCGCTACAAAATCGCTAAATGCGGCTGCAAAACAGTTGGATTGTTTTGTTCATTAGCATGTACTAGTTGTCAAGGGCAGTCGTACTCCAATGTTGAATCGCCATCAGAAGAGTGTTCTTACGATATCAGCGAGGGGAGATCTGATGCATCGCTATTATAACAATTTACTTGTATCCAGCAGCATGTAAAATAACAGAAGAAGAATGAAGAGATGAAGAAAAAGGAAGAAAAGAGGAAGACATTACACTTGAAATTCCATTAAATAATTATCAATCAGACTAATTAGTTTTCCCCAATAGCTCGTAATTCACACCACTTTCATAATTTCCGATAGTACCTACCATTATTTATTAATTAAACAGGACCGCAATAGATCGTGGAATAGACCTGCCGAGGAAACGACGTTAAAAAAATCGTGCCAAGTACACAACCTAACAAGTGTCGTGGAAAGCGTGGAAACATGTGCGTTATTATGGAGAACACAACTTTTTCAACTATTTGAATCGCTATATCTTTGAAACGGTGATTCTCCGGAAAAAAAGTACAAGCATAATTTTTCTAGCAAGCATCTACAATTTTTGTTCGAACTATTTTTATGATAAAACTTACTGTTTGGCTGAAACATGCAAAAACCCATATTTGCGAACTTTGACCATGAATACATATTTTAGCAGGGACTTTTCACATTTCATTTGTAATAGTGTTCCTAATATTCGTATTAATTTTCAGCTCAATGCCAATAATTGTAACCATGAATGTCAAATTTGACAGGATATTACGAAATACATGAATAGGAACAGTCTCTAGCATGAGTTTTTTTTTTAAAGAACCAAAGATTGGTTGCAAAATCGAACAACAACAAATAAGTATACTATTATATAACAAAAGCAGGTTTATTTAAAAAAAAAATACGCACTACCAGTCAACTGT
The DNA here is from genome assembly GCA_937001585.2 of Brachylomia viminalis. Classification (NCBI taxonomy): domain Eukaryota; kingdom Metazoa; phylum Arthropoda; class Insecta; order Lepidoptera; family Noctuidae; genus Brachylomia; species Brachylomia viminalis. The sequence goes on along the minus strand of OW443303.2, from coordinate 5,203,793 downwards.
ATTTATTACTTTTAACAAACACTACTTAATATAGAAAAACCTAACAAACTGACAAATTTAATGAGCAACTAATTAGCTTATCACTTGGACCCGAGAAAATGTAATATTGAGATAGAAATACGTCCGTCGCCATCGGCTGTTGATCTCAAAAAGAACGCGTGCGCTCCTCGCCATCTGCAGTTGCCGCTAACTATCCCCACTCTTGTTGCAGCTGTCTTGACCACGCCCCTTGTTCCCTCCGACTTCTTTATTCTTCTAACAATAGGTTATAAATATGCATTTAGACTATGCAGCACTGGATTGACTAAAATAAACTAATACTCGGTATAATGAACTCACAAAAACAAAGGCCATTTTACCTTAAACTGAAGCTCACACATGTTTACAACGTGTACCCAATCTGCCTGAAAATTCTCTATTAAAACCGGCGGACGATAATAACAGATAATTGAAAACAAAAGCCACAGAAATCACCTTCAATACCTGAATATTAAAAAGTAGCAATTGTTTTGTTTTTAATTAAAACACGAGGAGCGGGCAATCAGAAAAGTGGTCAACTTGCAAATAATTGTACCTATACTACCAAATATATTGAGAACACGACCAAATGACCTATCTTCCCTAATAGCGTACGCTTAAGGTTCAAAAGTGTCTGTCAAAAAAAATCTCAACACATTGCGTGAATGTCACTCGTTACATAGTGACATCTGTATGACAAATCCCGAAGCAATTTCAAACATAAATGCAATTACATATTATTTGCCTGTATAATTGTTATGTTAATTATAAAAACTATTCCGAGCTTCCTTCTAGTTTAATTATACTTTTCGATTAAGGTCAGTAAGCAGCGCAATTTCTAGTTTAAATTTAAAATATAAAAAGGCTATAATTTGTCGGATTACAACGCGGCACGATTTTAAAAATCAACCCCGGAGCGGGTCTAAAGGCTACCAAACATGGTAAGTTTTGCTTCCAGATCCGTGTGATCTGATCAAAATACATTGCCCTGTGTGGCTGTTTCAGCCTCAAGATCGGTTTCTTACAACGTGACGGTCGGAACGATTCGTTTTAAAAGCAGATTGATAAAAACTGTCTGCAGTATATTATTATATTACTTACTTTTCATGTTCGATTAAATTCGAACGCAATGTGAACTGTTACTGAATGAATTGAATTGAAGTTTGTGTGTTGAACTTTGACTTTGACTCTGACTGGATACCAATGCAGTCAGAGTCAAAGTCAAAGATTTATTTGCCGATAAAAATGGTTACAAAATTTCTTACAATGGTAGTATAATAGTAACTTAACATTTTCAATCATAACATAATGACATGCAAATTTTTGGTATACAATAAAATTAGGTACTTAATTTAAATTTAAACTGAAGGAGTCAGACCAAAGTGATCGGGCGCAGATTGGTCTGTTCAAATTGTGATGAAGTTTCTATGCGAAGGAAGTCGCAGGTAGCTGCCTGGTCTTATGCAAGAGGACATAACGTATTAGGAGGTACGTCTTTCAAAAATCTAATTATTTGGCTGCATGTAGATAACCATGAAGGACTTATGCCCATGGATGACAGCAGGTAGCTAAGTCGCGATCAAAAATATATGATCAATTAAAACTGTTCCGGCTGCTGCCGCTGTGTTAACTTCGATTAATAATAATAATGGACTACTGGTACTGGTAAAAGTCTGTATTTAATTTTAAGTTATTTAATGAAAGGCTGTTGCTGATGTTATAAGATTAACACTGATTAATGAATGTCCGGTCGTCCGCGAGGAAACGGAATGACCAGTCGCCCCCTGGCGGCGCGAAGTGGAGGCGCGGGCGCGGTATGGCTCCGCAGGCACGGCATTAGAATGTACTGCCGTGTGCCATCTGGCGGCGGCGCGCGGCGGGGCCGTAACAAAAACGTTCGTGTCTTGGAAAGGTGGAGATACTGAAATAAGAAAAATAAGAAAAAATATCTTCGTTCCAAAAATATGGATTAAAAGTATCAACTATTTCATAATATTACTATTTGCTGCGACTCGTGTCCACATAATACAGCTTTCAATTGCCCAACTTGCTTTTAGTTGGTCAGTCAGTCACACATGAAACTTTGATTCATACATTGTGCATAAAAATGAACGTTTTATGTTAACAGAATATGACGCTTTTATTAAAAATTTGCCTCTTTTCTATTAAAAACTGGTCAAGTGCAGGTCGGACCACGCACTATGAAGGGTTCCGTAGTTGAGATGAATTTATCCCTAGAACAAACTGAACATTTTAGTTGAAAAACATATTCTTTCATATATTCCAACTGCAAATGTAAGTTTGTACGCACAATATTGAGAGATTTACCGTGTTATTTTAATACCAGAGACTTCTTAGGTTTTCCTGTAATCTATAAGTATAGAACTATATTCAGATATTAAAAAAAAATATTAGGGGACTGGAAATGGAAAACGATTTATAGTGTCCGACCGAAGCTTCGGCTTCGGCTTCGGCATCGGCCACCTTCGGCCAAAAAAAACATCTTTGGCGAAACCTTCGGCTTCGGCCCAAAACCCGAAGCCGAAGGTTTCGCCGAAGGTCCGAGCAACCGTCGAGATTGAACGAACTGTTACGAAAGACTGAGTGAGAGAGCGACGGATCGGTCGTGTTTGCAGAGGCCGCGGGGAGTCACTGTCAAATATCACATTGCATGCGCGTCAAGACAAGTGAACTAGTGAAAAGGATTTTAATATTAATTGTAGCTTGTAGACAATATTGAACAAAATTAATTACTGAGGGATTATAAACCTTCGGCTTCGGCTTCGGCTTCTGCCGAAGGTTGTGGCGATTGCCGATTAATCGGCTTCGGCTTCGGATTCGGCCAAAAATAGACCTTCGGTCGGACACTAACGATTTATTTTAAAATTATAAAAAAATGCGATAATCACGGTAAGCCCTTTCATTTGATTATGTCATATAGTATTTGCAAAACTTAAAAAAAAGCCTTACAGTAGTCGTACATCTGACATCTCACCTTGGTAATAAACAAAACATTTACATTATATCCCCAAAAAATGATTCAGGTATTATTTGAAATGATTATTTGAGGTTACGCGCACAGCTGATGCGTTCACCTTCTCTATTTCCCTTTTTCGTCACACACACGCAACTGTTGGCTGACAGTACCAACCTCTCAGAAAATGGGTTGGTACCATCTGACGGCCAACTCTACCACCGCGCGCGCTCATTGGTCAAATCAAATAGCGCGCGCTTCCCCGGCTTCCTGTTACACACTTCCGTCGCATTTCACGAAATCACTCCCACAGATTGCAGGAAAGCGAGAGGAAAGATATTACACATCAAAAACTTATTTCAGTCCCAAAAGTGACGTGTAACGTAAAAAAATGATTTTTTAATATACTACATAACATATTCGAAATTCATTTATTAAGGGACACGTCAGTGTTTGGGTCACAGAAGTTCAATTGTGTACCAAATTTTAACTTAATAGATTCGAAGACACAACGAGTGATCCTATAGGGGTTTCATTTTTTCATTCGGACATAGAGCACCCTAAAAAAACGGAATTTAGTGAGAAAAGGCATAATATCACACTTGATTTGACACTATGAGGAAAAAGGTCAAACTATTTTGTGATCATTCACTTATCTTCATATACGATTTAAGATTGCAATAGTACGCAAATAATGTCTGTTTACCATCCCTTATATAATAAGAAGGCACAGCAAGTCCAGTCCAATCAAGGCTGCACAATACATTTATACTGATTATCCCATTATCTTTCAAGCGGTGAGCAGACGATGAACAAATTTTCCCACGACGATAGAACGTAGGGAACTGTATGCAATAACGCACACGTTGGACAAATATACTGCCAGGACTTCCATTCTGTCCTCGTGGACAGAGTGTCCGCGGACAAATTGTCCATCGTTTGCTCAGGGCTATAGCCCTGAGCAAACGTAAAAAAAATATTTATATCCTATAGGATATAAATATGTTTTTTACGTCTTTGATTGATGCGCAGGTTGGTATTATTCTGCAGATAGAAAAAGGGTCGCATAGGGTGTATATGGGTTATTAAGGATTCTAGAACATAGGTTATTTGTAAAGATAATATCATGCCTAATTATAATAACTTATCTCAGCAGAAAGTATCGTCAGTGTTAATTAAGCCAACCATAACTATTATCGTCGTTTAAATATAAACGCATTTGAAATATCGTTACTTCTGCATTCATCTTACTCGTGGCTTCCCCTTCCCGAATTATATGCCTCCATAGATAGAATATGTCACACAAAATACACACGTTTCTGCTTCGTGTTATATCCATAAAATATATAACTCGGCATTTTCTTTTTCATTATATTAATTGTATTTTTTTGTAAATTGCAGGCCTTTTTTGGTTACTATAAATATAAAGTCATGCTTTCTGGGTTCTAAGATCCCTTTTACGCCTTTTACTCAAAAAATAATTCTAATTGTATAGTCTAAACCGTGTTTAGACGGTACAAGTAATTTTATTCAATGTCACAGGAATATAAACTTGCATCTTGTAAATGAGGCTTGACATTTACTTAGCAGCATTCCTACAACGCGTTTAATGGTATTTATGTGAGAGTTTAAAAAACTATCTAAAAATCTTGTCTACTAAGGTAACAGCACCATTTATCGGCCCAACAAGAAACTTGTCGATGGCACAAAAAGGCCCCTGAGTAGGGTAAACGTTTTTCGTATCAAATGGCCCCCAGCGGGCATGAGTCGACATCGGCTTTTCGCACAGATTGTGCCATCAATGCTTGCTTGGACCCTATTATCTGTAAATAAGTGTAGTTTCCTGTCTACCCGTGTATAATTAATGTTCCTATGATAGCAGATTTTTTCATAAGTGTCTTGGGATTGCCATATTGAATTTAGACATTAAATACAAAACAATTTTGAATGATTCTTTGGAATTTTAAAGATTTCGTTATAGATCCGCAAATCTGTAGTAAAATTATTATTATTGTTTTTAAGGGTTTAAAAAAAATACAACAATTATATTTGAGCAACATAAACATTTTTCTCTTGCGCTTTAAAATAATTAAATATTTAATACGAATAAACATACAGACGATGGCAGAACATGACCCAAATATTTACCTTTGTTGGGAAATTTTTTTATAAGAAATAATTCCTCCCGATTGGTGATAAGGAACTTATCAATAAACTGTAATGATATGGCTTCACCTGAATCATCTATTGTAACTGTTGTTATGCCATTCGATAGCGCGCACCTAAGTACTTTATTTGGCACATTAAAAAAAATAAAAAAAGTGTCTATGAAGTTTTGAAAATAAAAACTACTTTTGCTTATTTCGCTTTTTTGCTACGCCGTGCTTATTCGGACCTTCAAGCGTTATCTTCTATGTAAGGGGCAGTACAGGTAGTAACACCCAAAAAATTATAAATTATCACCAAAAAATGATAAACGATCAACTTAGGGCGAAAGAGTACTTTTGATATTAGCCCTAACGAATGCTATGATTGCTAACTCAAAAACGTACATTATATTATGAATTCGCTGCGCGTCTATCTATGTCAGCGTAAAACTAATAAAATTGCTATGTACGGGTTTGCTCGTACACTCTCAATGATGAAATATTTCCTGTGTCTTATTTATTTATTTATTTATTAGTCTATCTACAATCGTTACACTGTTTAAACAAATTGACACAAGCAAACATACAAGCCAAGTGCACAATATTAGGCGATAGACACAGCATGCAAAAACAATATATTATATAAAAATAAACAAAAATTAAAGTAAGAATAAGTGCAGAAATGACGCTAATTTTTACACAATTTCAACACGTTGACAAGTTGACATTAGTTGGGGAAATCGTGCGTTACTTAGAGGTAATGGTTATCTATTTTGGTGGACTTGGCGCTTGAACTTTTGAAGTGAAGTGCAACAAATATCGATCCTCTCACCACAATTATTGTTAAGAAGTCTGCAAAGTCTCGGGACTGGAGAGTTAGACCCTGAAACGGTTCTGCGGAAGGGGGGACGTAACAGTTTCATGGGGTGACGTGGATATTTATGGGGTATGTTAAAATTAAACTTACTTAACAACGGGGGGCAGTCTAATTTACTGTGAAGAATTTATATTATACTCAATTGCTCTATAAACCTCCATATTCAGTCCACCATCGAAGCACCGATCAAACACAGCAACAACAAATTATTCGCCTCCCCGTAAATACACCAAGCTGAACCATTTGATTCGGCCAATTTGTTTACAAGACAAATAGCCTATTGTTTCCAGTACCACGTCATTTGTTAAGAATTTAATTTAAGAACAGAAGCGAAGTCAAGAGTTGTTGAGTTGATGGATTGGTTTAATTATTTGTGAAATTGAGGCTTTTGGATAAGTGTCTTGATTGGCTTTTAGGCTTTTAGAGCGATAGTCTATTCGTAACGTATTGTTAGGTGGTTTTTCTTTTTGAAGAACTGAACGGGTAACTATGAGTCTGCTTCCAGTTTGATTTCATAATAAAATAAATAAACGAATAGTTGACTGGCAGCAAGTCAAGTGGTGAGAGAAAAACCAACGATTGTACCTACTCTTAACTGTTTACAAACAAATAAGTAGGGAACATTACTGGCAATCAGGAAAAAACATTACAAAATTATTAGTGTCAACCGCAAGTTCGGAAATATCAAACGAGTTATACAAATCATGTGATGAGATGAATAACACTTAAGCATAGGGGTAAGGAAAAACTTCGGAATGTCAATAAATAAGGAAATTCCGTTATGAATACAATGTAACTCGTTTCCCTCACTCAACACGTACAAGTGGTGCAAACAAAATAAATAAACAAACTATGTTTTTCTTTCATATTCGGAAACGAACATCTTTGGGCCACCACGGCTCATGTAAGGTATATAGGGTTCCAAACCCAAAGGGTGCCAACGGGACCCCTATTAGTAAGGCTCTGCTGTCCGTTCCGGTCAGCCGTCTGTCACAGGACTGCTTCTTTTGAACCGTAATAGGTAGACACTTGAAATTTTCATAGAGTGTGTTTACTATTATAAGAATCTGGGTGGCAAATTAAACAAAATGTAGCTAAGTAGATATATTATGTTTATATTTCTAGCCCAGTGGATACACTATAATTGTAGTCATGGATACACTTCTCAAGTTACGTCCGTCCTATTCGACGGTCTGCCAAAGAATGCCCTCCCTATCCCGCTTCTGTCAAATTGTTCTTATTTATTACAATCCGTTATAAGTAGGTACAAATAAGAAATAATTATCCAAATATGATTCTTACAATTTTAGACTATTCCTACATTCATTAAACATATTTTTGCTTCACTTTTAGTTGTAGTCAAATTACATACTTTTAAATGTATTCTTATAAACGTTTTTGAATTAAACATAAATAAATTAATAAACCTAAGTGAATATAGCTTCGAATAGTAGCGGTGTAAAATGTACGATTTTTTTTTTTTTTTTTGAGGATGGGAAATCATCAAATGACTCCTCCCGCTCTGGGTGGAGCGGAAGGGAGTGTCAAAACTCACCCGTGTTCCTTCCTTGGCCCTTTATGTTCCGGGTCAGCGGTACCCCTTTCGGATGGTAAAATGTACGATTACCCTTAATTCTAACACTATGGCCGCTATAACAACAAAATAAAGTAAAAAATTAAAGAAATGTGTTAGAGAAATATGTACCTAGTGTTAAATATTGTACGGTGGTTAGAAACCCATTTGGTCTTATTACAAAACAAGGTTTTTCTTTTGACATGGTTTAAACCATCGAACCTGTTTTTGAAATAAGAACCTAACAGAAATCGAAATACAGTTCTTATTACAAAACTGACAACTTGGTCTGGTCTTAGATTGTCTAGTTTGTATTAAGAACTTTACTAAAGTCGGAACAAAGTTCCAAATACAAAAACTAAATCGAAGATTTAGGCTCGGGCTAAAGTTAGATCGTGTTTTGTAACAAGACGGTTCGTGTGCGAGTTCGACTCGCGCTTGCTCGCTTTTTAGTCCCATCATTAAACAATCTGCCAATTGTTATTAGTAATTATCTGTTTCTATATTTTACTTCGAAGGTCCTAGTTTATCATTTGTGACTTCAAGTTACAGCTACATATATACACATAATGTAGCATTGCATATGTAAGCGGGCACGCCCTTTATGCCTGGAGGCTTTTAAATGTATTAAGTTCTGTTTACGTTTTTATTTTATATTATTTATTTCTGCTTGAGTATGGTTTTCAATATTGGCGTGTGCTAGCTGACATATGGCAAATAGTTTTATTTAATTTTTCGTGTTTCGTAATGTTAATTACTTAAATTACTACTGTATAGAATCCAGTTCTTCTAACTGAACAGACAGCTGTGCTGCGGGGGAGTTGGTTGCGCCACTTCTTCTTCCCAGCTAAAGCACTATGAAGTGGTGAAGGGCGGGCGTTTTGAGGGGACTGTCTTATGTAATTATGACATTCAAAAAGTGCTGATTCTCAGCATAGTTTGAATAACTGACTTTTGATTTTGAATCAAAATTTCTTACACAAACTACCAAATACGGGTTTCTCGTATTCATTTCATTGCTGCGATGCACTGGCTTCGGCGTATGTAATCAGTACCTACTGACTCATTCTCAGTACTATTTGCCTTGCAGAGGTACAATTGTAAGACAAAAAGTAACATTATATTTTTTTATCGGCTTTGTCAGCCTTCAGATAGCGTACTTAAGTCAAGAAAATTCCCAGAAATAATTTTATCTGTATATTCTTTTAATTATATGTACTATAGGTGCACCTCTGTCCAACCCTTCAAGAACCCATTCGTGATAATAATAATAATAATAATAATAAGGTTTTGTCTGTGCAATTATGGACGAAGTTATGATGACGAACAATTACCGGAGATTTATTGTGAAAGACGGCACGGTTGACATCTGTCGGGCATGCCACCGGCCGGGAGAATCAATCAGGCATATCATCTCCGGGTGTTCTCGTCTAGCTAACGGAGAGTACTTGCATAGACACAACCTTGTAGCCAGGATAATCCATCAGCAGCTTGCTCTGAAATACAACCTTGTGGAATCGGAGGTACCGTACTACAGGTATGTGCCCGACCCAGTTCTCGAAAATGGTAATATCAGATTGTACTGGGATCGATCCATCATCACTGATAGGACTATTGTTGCCAATAAGCCTGATATAGTGGTGGTGGATCGATTGGAGCGACGCGCAATGATTGTTGACATAACCATCCCGCATGATGAGAACCTCGTGAAAGCCGAGAAAGATAAACAAATCAAGTATCTTGACTTGGCTCGCGAGGTTGTCGACATTTGGGATGTGGACTCAGCGGTCATTGTGCCGATAGTCGTGACAGCCAATGGGCTAATACCCAAGAGCCTCGACCAACACCTAAGGAGGCTCTCGTTAGGCAGCTGGATCAAGGGCTTGATTCAGAAAGCGGTACTTCTGGACACGGCCCGCATTGTTAGGAAGTTTCTCTCTCTGGAGCCCTGACCGCCGGTAGCTTGGACCCTGTTCCCGATACCGGTGGGCTACTATTTTTTATATTTTTAAATGTTTTTGGTATCTTTTTGTTTATAAAAATATTTAAAAATGTAATTCATATGTATGTAAATGAAATAAAGGAAATAATAATAATAATAATATGGGACAACATCCACACAAGGTCTTCAGGTCCCGAACTAGGCAGAGCCTGTACTACGGTAACCTGATGACTGATATACATACTTATATACATATACACACCCAGACACAGGTCAAACAGACATGTTCATGCACACAAATGTTTGACTTGTCCGGGGATCGAACCCGGAACCAGCGGCTCAGAAGACAGGGTCGCTACCAACTGCGCCAACCGGTCAGTCATATGTTTATTTATATTCTACACCTAAAAATAATACAAAAAGGGCAGTAAATAAATGATAAAACTTAATAAAACACTGTAAATCTAAATAAAAAAGAACAAACTAGAGTTGCACCAACCAGCACGATAAATAAAATAACTGAAGACACGAGGCACAAAGCCTTCTCTAATAGACTTACATTTTATAAGCTGCTATTCTAAGTGATATATTAGATATTAAACAAAAATAAACGTCCATGCTGTCTCACCATGTACAGCATATATCAGAAAGATGTGGTCTTATTTAAGGGTACAGACCATACCAACATCGGACCATGGGACGAACATCAGCATCAGCTGTCCTGGACATTTGGGTCGAGAAGTTTTGTGTGGGACTGTTGATAATTTTTCCGCGATTCTGATGTTGGCCCCATGGAAAAAGTTGTTCAGTTTGATGGTGTGTACCACACACTAAAATATGACCACAGCTTTCTGATACATGCCGTGTACAACATGGATCCTCACGCATTTCATATTCTATTTAATGAGAATTTATTGCGTAATACAACTTTGGCTAAAAATGTTACCTATGTGGTACAGTTATATGGAGCAGTCGGAACTGTGAAATATAGCTGGTATATTAGTACAGTTATGAGTTTTGTCGGTGCTGCATTAGTTGTTATTATGTATTTAGTTTCAGTGTTGTAATATTTATTTATATCTTGTTTTATGAGTTTGTTTTATGAACAATCACGAGCTTACAAGCACGCAAGTTTCAAAAATGGAAAAAAAAACAAATTCTCCTAAAGTACCTATTATAGTGTAACTAACGTAGTAATTCTCGAAATCATACTATTATGAATGTTTTTTGAATTTTGAATGGCTTTTGAATGTTTTTTTTAATGAATTTGTGCTCGTGACAGTAACTGCTCCGGTCAATCTTCAAAAATATGTAAAACGGGTACATATATTACAATGGACCACATTGAACACTCGATGTTTTTTATTTTTTATAAAAACGTTGCCCCACACTAGGAATTTCTCCTGTATTGTGGGTGCGTTTACAAACATGCAAATTAAGTCACATACACAAACAGCCAGACCCGGAACAACTACTTGTAAGTCATACAAATATTTGTTCCGTGCGAGAATCGAACCCGCGACACACAGCGCAGCAGTCAATCGCTTAACCACTGCGCCAACCGTGGCGTCAAATAAACGTCAAGAATACGACGAATCTAAAAACGTTGTAGGTACCATGTAGGTACCAATTGGAATGTCGTATTTGAATTTTTTTTTATGATGCCTAACTGCTCTTTGATCTTATGGTTGCAAATGGTACTGCTGAGCATGAGGTCCTGGATTCAATTCTCGGGTCGGAAAAAGTGTTTTTTTATTTAAAATGGGTTTGCTCTTGACTCTAGTTCAGTGGTGACAAAGACAGAGTCGACGATGGAGTGAGCTTACCCAGAAGAAGCATGTTCACTCTCACTTTGAAGATATTAGGGTAGTATGCGTTCGGAAACACAGACGCAGGTAGAGTGTTCCACTCTTTTGCTGTGCGCATTACAAAAGACATTTGGAAACGTTTAGTGCGAATTGGTGGAATAGCAACAAGGTAAGGATGGTAACTTGTAGTGCGTCTAGATGACCGATGGAAGAAGGGGGCCGGTAGACTGAGGTCGTGGAGTTCTTGGGCACACTCTCCGAAGTACAATCTGTAGAATCTGTTGTATATAAGTGTATCTATTATTTAGGATATGTATATATGTGTATCTATTTTAGTGTATTGTATACATACTTATTATTTGCACCAACAACAGCCCCATTTTATGTCCAGGAAAATCTCTGTCCATTCCAAGGTTGCCTGGAAGAGATCGCAGAAAGCGATAAGGCCGCCCATTGTATATTAAGTAGTGTTCAGTTTAATTTTTGTTGTTATGTTTTTTGTGGTGTACAATAAAGAATATATAAATAAATAAATAAGACCGACAAGCAGGCGACCTTGCGGCGATGAGCAATTATTATGAGTTTTTATATATATGTATTTATATATATGCCTGGAGGCTTTTAATATGTATTAAGTTCTGTTTACGTTTTTATTTTATTTTTCTGCTTGAGTATAGTTTTCAACATTGGCGTGTGCTAGCTGACATAATATGGCAAATAATTTTAATGTTTTTGTGTTTCGTAATGTTAATTACATAGTACTATATAGAATTCAGTTCTTCTAACTAAACAGACAGCAGTGCTGCTGGGGAGTTTGTTCCGCCACTTCTTCATCCCAGCTAAAGCACTAGGAAGTGGTGAAGGGTGGGCCTTTTGGGGGGACTGTCTTATGTAATTTTGATGTTCAAAAAGTGCTGATTCTCAGCCTAGTTTGAATAAATGACTTTTGATTTTGATTGGTTCTTTCCATCTGTAATTTGTCAGTAGCAGCATCATCAAATACCTTCTCCCGCTCTGGGCAGAGCAGGAGGGCGTGTCAGACTCTTACTGACTAAAACCCACCCGTGTTCCTTCAGTTGCCTGTGCCAGGGGCCACGGTAACCCTCTTGGACTTTTCCGCAACCCTAGCAGGCATCGGTCCTAGCAAAGCCCGTCATTGGTGCTGACATCTCTTTGAGGCGCGCGTGGAACACAACGCGCCGTCGACCCGGGCCTGGTCCTTATCGAACGGCGAGCTGCCCATTGCTCGCCGTTCGCAAGCCCGCGCCTACGGTGGCCGGGGTCAGTAGCCGCCTGGAGTCTGGATTTGTGGCCGGTTGATGGCGATAGGGTCACCTCCTAGTATTCACCATAATTAGGTACTCACAATAACTAGACATCACATGATTGTATTTATTACCTATCACTTATTATTATTTTGACTACCTACCCTCTAATTTACTTGCCGATATAAATATTATGACTGTATCTGTGTTACTGTATATTGTTTATTACTGTTAATTGGACATCATAATCGAGACCTTTAATATGTCTAAAATGTATTGTACTTAGTATGTTTGGATAAGTTTAGATCACAGACTCAACGAAAAACCAACACTTATACTTTGCAGTGCCCGGACAGGATTCATGTAAAAAACCGACAGTAATCTATTCGTCAGAGGTTGGGTGAAACATCCCAGCGCTAAGTTGCTGGATTCGTTTTCTCCTCTACCGATCGTTATTTCTCCTGACCAAGGTTTATTTTGTTTATATGTATGTATCTATATATTAGTATTTATTCTTGTATTTTATAGTCATTTCCGAGCTATCTATCCCGTATGTCTGTATGTCCGTATGTATGTATGTCACCTGTCATGGTATATCTCTGGATCACCCTAAGGTTGACTGGTAGAAAATGCCTCAGGCATTAAGTCTGCCTTTGTACAGTATTTTTTTTACTTGTGCATAAAGTTTTAATAAATAAATAAAATGTGTCAAGTGCATGAGAGCAAATAAATAAATAAATACATGACATTTATACATAGCTGGAGAAATATAGGTGTAATAAAGGTACACTCCTGCCCAACACTTCGCGCAAACAAGTCGTGATGTTATGTTGTGTTGTTCGCGGCCATCAAGCTTGATAAACGCGTATGTTCTCGCCCTTCAACCGATAGTCTCGATAGGTTAACTAACGCGTATTACTAAAATAGGTGTTAATAACTTAATCTAGGTCGTTTGAACACGCATCGCCCGCCAGCACATTACGTGATTTATAACGTGTTAAAAATAGTAAAAAGTAATTTACATTGCAATAAAATTAGTTTGTAATTAATTGCTTTGCTGATTATGAGAATAAGCAACTTGGAATAATTAATGTGTTTATTACTTTTTAAATTGCGTCACTTTTGCTATCGTGAGAGAGTTTTATATTGTGTTCGTTCAATAGTGGTTTGTCCCCGTCATTTCTTATTATTTTCAGATAATTTATGATTGATTGTCACAATAGAAATGTTCTGTAACTTGGAAAATAAACCTATGCTATAGTTAGTATGTAAGTTTTGTTATAAGCTGCCAGTATCGACATTTTCAATTAACAACTGTCTTTAAAAAGGGGCCACAGTCTGTTTTGAAACGCAGAAAAGAAACTGAGCAGGGGAGGGTCTGAAAAAGCAAGTCAAGGAAAGTTTTAGGCTTTCCTTGACGAGGGGGAGTGGGAGGCAGTCGCCTCCTTCTACGAAGCAGTCATGCTAGCGAAGGAGGTGGCGGGACGGGAGAGGGAGAGAGTTTCCCGTCCAAGCCGCCGCGGTGGACGCTCCGGGCGTCGGGAGCCGCGTGACGACTCCCGGCCACCGTAGGCGCGGGCCTGCGGGCGGTGAGTAATGGGTAGCTCACCGTCCGATCAGGACCAGGCCCGTGCTGAACGGCGCATACGTGTTCCACGCGCGCCTCAAAGAGATGTCAGCATCGAAGAGGGGGCCCACTAGGGCCCAAGCCTGCCGGGAAAGCGGGATCATCCAAAAGGGGTACCGCTGACCCGGAACATAAAGGGCCAAGGAAGGAACACGGGTGGGTTTTAGTCAGTAAGAGTCTGACACTCCCTTCCACTCCACCCAGAGCGGGAGGGGTCATTTGATGATTTCCCATCCTCAAAAAAATAAAAAAAGGAAAGTTTTAGAGCAGATTGATGCAAATAAAATCGAATGTTTTGCTATGAGTTGGTGACTGAATCAACATCATCCAGCCTTTTCCCCATATTTATTTGGGGTCGGCCCAACCCGCACTGGCTGTGGTGATAACGACCCACTCCTTACTGAGAGCAGCAGGGTAATTGCTTAACACACTAACCGTAGGATGGGCTTGTAATTTGACAGTTCATCAAAATTCGTTGCGTTAATTACCTTAGAATATTAACCATAGTCAGCAAGATGACCTGTCACCACAAGTAGCGCCCGTTCACGAGCATAACGCAAAGATCAGCCACCAACCCCCTCGCCATATTTGAGGGAAAGAGGCAACCCGACCCCGATGCTACCGCAAGCAGTGACACATGTGGGAGCATGACGAACTTGCTGCTCAAAAGAATGATATGATCAATTCTCGAGGTCGCTAGGTGGTTACCTAGCGACCTCGAGAATTGATCATATCATTCTTTATCATTCATACCACATATTGCAATACAACTCATTAAAAAAACATTGAAAAGTGTAGTTTATGTCAATAAACATTGCATTACTAATTAGTAATTACAATTATGTGTAACTGCAATGCAAGATATTATCCTCCTTGAGTTTCCTGTTGACTTAATCTTATTGTCTCATATAAACTGCGCACAATTCCTCAATTTCGCAGACTTGCGGATTGGGAATCCCAACAGAAAATAATTTGCTGTATCGTGAACTCGTGATAACATTTTCCGTGTTTCTCTCGGGTTTATCCAGTGGATGCAGAGACATCAAGCGTTGAAAGAAATCGGTGCATGGAACACTATAATGTGACACAAGTAGGGTTGCTAACTTTTTTTCAAGAAGATGATTTTTTTTTGAAGCCATTGCTTTTAAAAATATCGTATACGGCAAAAAATTAAAAATATATAGTGGGTATATTTTTGCTACCTTAAGCCTTTATTAACAGCTTTTAAATGTTTTTTATATGTATCATAACTATTATTACACTCTTACTTAAGGTTAGAAAATATAATTAATTCAGATTGTATGAGATTAATACAAACTGGCGAGATGAAAGTAGCTACAATGATTTATTACACTATCGGGTTTTGTGCTGTTATCCAGCGTACAACTGCAAAAGCGTGTCCCGAAGGTTTCATCGATTGCCAGACACCATCATGGGAGGTTCTACATCCAAAACAGAGGAAGTGATCTTGGCGCAAACTGCTTCGGGTGGCGCAGAGAATATTGCGCACCTGGAGACTTTGAAAAACCACGTTGGTGCTATGAACTACACCCTGATCGTAATCTGCATTGTCCTGACGTTGGGAGCGGTATATGTTATTTGGCGCACATACAAAAGGTGCCATGAGAAGCTGGTCGAGCGTCGGCTGAACGAGTTCGCATTGCAAAGATATGCGAGTATCTTTCGCCGGGAGCGACGTCAATTGGAAAAAGAAGGAGCGGTCTAGTGATGCAAGAGTGATGACAAGTGATTTGTGTTTTGGGCGATTTCATTAAAAGTGTTTTTTTTTTGTATAAGTCGTACCGGCAAAACGGCTATTATCAATAACTGAATTCTAGTGAGGTGTTTTTTTTTTTTATAATATTATTACTGCAAACAAAATAATCAAAATATTAGCGGGTAATGTATGTATTAATTATAACATAGCAGTATACCAAATATGTATAATTTATAGTGTATGTTATGGCTGATATACTAGAGTGCCTATATAAGGAATTAAAAGAGATTAGAGTTTACTTGGTAAAGGTAGGACCACAGCGTCGACAGGGACATATAAGTGTATCTAAACAAGCAGAGGCAAATATTTTGTATGGCCAGTATACGTCCCTGATAAATAATTTGCAGGGTGATATTGAAAAGGGCAGCGTAGATAAAAAATCAATTGCGCTGATTAATAATTACAGTTCTCAATTTTTGAGCTTATACAACGAAATTGTAAAATTCTGTTCAGAGAGTACAATTAAAGAGGAGGTCAGCAAAATGAGTATGGACACATTTGATTTAAAGATTGCTCTACATCTCTTACCAGAGATGAACGATCACGATGACGTGACTAGAAAACTAATTGAAACTATTGACATACTCGACAGGGTTGAGTGCAAGAAAAAATTAATTGTGTTTGTGTTAAAAAGTAGGCTATCCCAAAACGCCAAGTTAAGATTATCCTCTACTTACAGCACTGTTGAGGATTTATTAAAGGATATGCGCCAGCTACTTCTGCCGAGAAAGTCGCCCTCTGCCCTCCAAACTAAGTTGCAAAGAACAGTACAGAAGGACAAGTCCGTAGCAGATTTTGGTAAGGAGATAACAGAATTATTCGTGGACCTTACTATTTCTCAGGCCGCCGGCGACTCATCAGCATATAAAGTTTTGAAACCAATCAATGAAAAATACGCAATAAAACGATTCGCGGACGGTCTGACAAATAGTAAGTTGAGCACAATTATTGCAGCGCGGAACTTTACGTCCCTAAAGGACGCGGTACAAGCAGCTCTGGATGAAGAAGTGTCTACTTCAGCAGATTCGACAGAGGTTTTAGGTATGTACCAAGGTCAAGCCAGTACTGCAGATCAGTTTCCCAATAGATGTTTTAGGGGTCAGCGAGGACGAAACGGTCGTCAGCGAGGATTCTATTCGAGGAATTTTGTGCGAGGTCAGTCAGTTAATCCACAATATAATAACAGACAAGACGCGGGCCCCAGTTCAAGATCTAACCGACGAGGTGACAACCGGGGTAGAATTTCAGCTAGTCGGGGACGAGGAAATAACGTTAGCGGAAGTGCCAATGTTTTAGAAACGGAAAATGAGGCGCCAGAAAATACAGAACAGGTAGTGACTGAGTCCCTAAATCATTTTTTTCGACCCTAATGTAATATATAACTTTAATTCGCTAAATAAGGTATCTTTTGATATCGGTTGTCATCATAACCATAATTGGCTCATAGATACGGGCGCATCAATTTCAGTTGTCAACACTGACATGATAGCTTGTTTAAAAATACCATTCCATATAGATAAACTTAGAATAAAAGGAATAGGAGGTGATGTCATTTCGGATGGTTATGTGTTTATTAACTTGCGTCGGCAAAACGAAAATTTTAAACACAAATTTTATGTTTTGAAAACACTCCCATCCAAGGTCAAAGGCATTTTGGGCTACGATTTTTTCCAAAAGTTTAAGGCAGTTTTAAATTTTGAATCAAAATCATTACAACTAACTTCAACTGCCGGGAATACTATTACTTTACCATTTAATAGCAACATTAATGACAGCAATACCACTGTAAGGATAAGCACTAGAAGCGAATCAATTCATCATGTCGAAGTGAATCTTACAGAAGAAACAGTTATTGAGTGTCAGGAATTATGTGAGGGCGTATTTGTCGCTAACGCAATTGTGAAGCCCATAAACGGCACTATTCCTATAAAAATATTGAACACTAGGGACGAAGAGGTAGAGGTGCATAATATTACTTTAAAAACATCAAAACTAAGCGATTATCAAATATGTAAATTTAAAAAACCAGTCATGAATTCAAGTAGGGTTAAACAGTTATTTTCGTTGCTTAAGTTAGACGGATTAAATGAAGAAGAGCGTAAATCAATAGAAAATATATGCGCAAAATTCCCAGATGTTTACCACCTGCCAGGCGATAGACTATCTACTACTCCGCTATGCCAGCAAACTATCGAACTAAAACCGCATACAACCCCGGTGTATACCAAACCATATCGACTACCGCACTCGCAAAAGGCAGAGGTTGATAACCAAATACAAAAAATGCTAGAAGACGGAATTATAGAGGAAAGTAGAAGTTCATGGTCAAGCCCTTTACTGCTGGTACCCAAAAAACAAGATTCTACGGGTAAAAAAAAGTGGCGAGTAGTAATAGATTATAGCAAATTAAATGAACACATACAAGATGATAAATTCCCACTACCAAATATCAGTGATATTTTAGATTCCATGTCAGGTTCAATGTACTTTACACATTTAGATCTGTACCAAGGATTTTATCAGGCGAGTCTACATCCTGACAGTAGACCTTATACGGCATTTACAACTAGCAAAAATCAGTACCAAATGACCAGACTTCCTATGGGGTTGAAAACTAGTCCAAATGCATTCTCACGTATGATGACGTTGGCGATGTCCGGTCTAAATTATGAGAAGTGTCTGGTTTATCAAGACGATCTAGCTGTTTTCGGGCGTAATTTGAACAATCACAACCAAAATTTAATACACGTACTCACTCGGTTACGAGAAGTCAATTTAAAACTAAATCCAGAAAAATGTACATTTCTACAGAAACAAATATTATACTTGGGTCACATTGTATCGGAGAAGGGTATTTTACCCGACCCACAAAAAACTAAAGCGGTCGAAAACTATCCAAAGCCACAGAATACGCAAGAAGTTAAGCGTTTCGTTGCTTTCTTAAATTATTATCGGAAATTTATTCCAAATTTTGCAGAATACGCTTATTCATTAAACCAGCTTTGTCGTAAAAATGTTCCATTTGATTGGTCAGAAAACTGTGAATGTGCATTTCAACACGCCTCACAATACATGGCAGAATTTTACAATTTCGTTGTATAAGCTCAAAAATTGAGAACTGTAATTATTAATCAGCTCAATTGATTTTTTATCTACGCTGCCCTTTTCAATATCACCCTGCAAATTATTTATCAGGGATGTATACTAACCATTCAAAATATTTGCCTCTGCTTGTTTAGATACACTTATATGTCCCTGTCGACGCTGTGGTCCTACCTTTACCAAGTAAACTCTAATCTCTTTTAATTCCTTATATAGGCACTCTAGTATATCAGCCATAACATACACTATAAATTATACATATTTGGTATACTGCTATGTTATAATTAATACATACATTACCCGCTAATATTTTGATTATTTTGTTTGCAGTAATAATATTATTAAAAAAAAAAACACCTCACTAGAATTCAGTTATAGATAATAGCCGTTTTGCCGGTACGACTTATACAAAAAAAAAAACACTTTTAATGAAATCGCCCAAAACACAAATCACTTGTCATCACTCTTGCATCACTAGACCGCTCCTTCTTTTTCCAATTGACGTCGCTCCCGGCGAAAGATACTCGCATATCTTTGCAATGCGAACTCGTTCAGCCGACGCTCGACCAGCTTCTCATGGCACCTTTTGTATGTGCGCCAAATAACATATACCGCTCCCAACGTCAGGACAATGCAGATTACGATCAGGGTGTAGTTCATAGCACCAACGTGGTTTTTCAAAGTCTCCAGGTGCGCAATATTCTCTGCACCACCCGAAGCAGTTTGCGCCAAGATCACTTCCTCTGTTTTGGATGTAGAACCTCCCATGATGGTGTCTGGCAATCGATGAAACCTTCGGGACACGCTTTTGCAGTTGTACGCTGGATAACAGCACAAAACCCGATAGTGTAATAAATCATTGTAGCTACTTTCATAATTTTAGATGCACTGTACTCTTAATATGGGCAAGGAATGCACACCCGAGGCAGACCGCCGGCAGGGTCGCCATGTATTGTGAGGCGTGTTGAATGAAAGACGAGTTGAGTTTCACTGGCTATATTTAGGATAAACATGATTAAATATATGAATTGGTGGGTACATACTACAGTGCAATAGGGCCACCTATTGCACTCATCTCGCCATATTGTATTCATCATTGAAAATATGCACCCAGCTGAAGTTGCTGGTATAGAAAGAAGAAATGATAAATTTTTTTAAATATAAGATAAATCGGAACAACAGTTGCCCTTTTTCAGCAGTAGATTTACCAACAAATTTTTGGTCAGACAGAGCAATATCCAGAATTTTAGAATACAAATAGTTAAAGTTAATTAAATTTTTCATCGAAAATATAGTAGTTTTGCCTGCTAAATCATGCGCAAGAGATGCGCATCTCTGCTACGCCGTGTTCGCACCAGCCCCAACACCATTCTTAGAACGTTGGCTGATAGGTGAGACTCTCCGATCTTGGAGCGGTGGATACGACTGCACGCAGTCAAGTAGACATTCCCCAGGATCGGCGTGCCTCACGCAGCTTAGAATAAAAATGTTACTAACACTAGTTTATAAGTTTACATTGTTACTAACAAATATAGAAGTGATTCTGAAATAAATGCTTATTTCTTTTTTTTTTTTAAATAGAGTATTTAGGCCTCTAATATAGCAGGATACTATCTTGTGTCTAGGGTGATCAACCCTACTACATAATACTATACTATATAATAATAGGGTTGACAACCCTAGACACAAGCCCTGACTAAGTGGAGTATGACTCGCGGTCATTAGAGTAGGACAACCGCTAAGCCACGGAAAAATTATGGAATATTATAAATTGCATATCAAATAAATAATCGCCTATCAATACATACTCATCATTTATATTCTTTTTTACATCAAATAACTTACTTCACTACAAATAAACTAAATGTTTAACAAAACTCAAACTGCAGATAATTCGAAATTTTACATCAATATGACATTACTTTTTTCCTCATAATGCAATACAGTTAAATTTATTTTTGTACAAAAATACTACATACATAGCATAAATACTGACTGCACAGCAAATTTTTCTAATGTAATAGCTTAAATGATACCCGAGACAAATTACCAGGAGAAACTGGATGCAATCTGGACTTTAGGGCACCCCGACTCGGACAGGTTAGGTTAGAAGGGGATGGCGG
Source organism: Brachylomia viminalis (assembly GCA_937001585.2). Lineage (NCBI taxonomy): Eukaryota > Metazoa > Arthropoda > Insecta > Lepidoptera > Noctuidae > Brachylomia > Brachylomia viminalis. Next base: position 5,182,560 of record OW443303.2, on the reverse strand, counting down.
GGTCGAGAGACCCCGCCATCCCCTTCGTGGTTATTTTTATATAAACCACCCAGAAGTAGGAGCCCCGCGAAGCGGGGCTCCGTCGACCAAGCCCTACCGTCGACATATTATGTATATCAATCGATCCGTGGTGAATAAGAAAACTACTACTAAGCGTGGACGCCCCGCGAAAGCAAGACCCGCTTTAATAATTCAATAAATTACAATTTTGTATCTAATTTTATATATTTTTTGCTGATCTCATTATGTGGTAATTAATAAATAATAAGACGACTGTGATTAATAAAATGCTGTTTTATTTAGAAAAACTGCTGTAAATAATATAAAAATAGAAGCTATATTTAAAAGAAAAAGAGTTAACAGGTATAATGTGCATTAAGATTATTAGCTGTGCATTGATGAAAAAGCTTTTGCTTTAGGAAAAATCGCTGTACGCTGCGAAAATAAATTGTAGTGTGTTTAGTGATATTTTGAGTTGAATATTATACTGTGCAATCAGTAATTTTGATGGGAATTTGGAATCTTATTGCATAGAAAAAGGATATTTTTTGATTTGCGTTTAAATACTACCCAAAAATTATTACCTACCTAGTGGATACCTAAACGTGCGGCACTGTGTAAAGACGCCTGTATCCATTAGATAAATTATAGTTTCAGCGATTCGTCATTAATAATAATAATAATAAAACGTTTATTTTCACAAAACTTACATAGATAAAAGAAAAGAAAAAACATATACATATGTGTGGAACTTAAAACAAGATATATCTATGCGCAGACAATGTAAACCCTGCCTCTTACACTAGGGAAACCTGTATTATAAGAGACAGTGGTTCGGCCATATTATGATTTAAGCAACAAGGGAAGCGTGACGAAATACATCAGGGGGCGAAGTCTACGAGTACTATTTCACTTAATTTGCTATAATTTCATATTTTGTAATATTACAACAATTACATTTGTAGAACCAAAGCCCAGGGTAACAGAAAGGTATAATTTCAAGTTGTGTGTGTGTGTGTTTGTGAGTGAGTGAGTGCGTGTGTGTGTGTGTGTGGTGTGGTGTGTGTTGTGTGGGGGGGAGGGGTGTTTATGGGAGTGAATTTTTGTTTATTAATTGTTTATTAATATTTTACGCGATGTAGGTTAGTAAAGACTCAGTGTTAGAGTAGTCCTGTTGTAGCAGCCAGTTAGTGACCTTAGATTTAAGTTGGTGACGGTTTAAATCTAGTATGTTGAGAGTTTTATGGATTTTTTTGTATATGTGTAAACTTAAGACGTAGAACTGGTGTTTGGCGAAAGAGGTCTTGTGCTGAGCACCAAAGGGGAGGTTTGTACGTTTATTTGGGTCAGATTTAGGCAACGTAGCATGCTTTCTGAGAACTGAGTGAAGGACATACAATTGCCGGACTGTGAGCACCTTGATGTCAGTATAAAGTTGGGTTGTTGGGTATCTATAAGGTTTTTTCATCATTACCTTCAAAACTGCTCTCTGTGCTCGTTCTGCTCTAAGGAACCTAGTTTTCCCGGCACCACCCCAAGCTGTGATACAATAACCGATAACTGACTGACACAGTGCGAAGTAGACCATCTTGATAGTGTCAAGATCCGCTGATTCCCTAAGTCGTTTGAAGACATGAACCAGTCGCAAAGTCCTTGTTGTGACAGTGTCAAGGTGAATTGTGATCCATAATGATTGCATTATTGTGATCCATATAACAATGTAGCATTAGCTCCCTTATATTTTGCAGTCAATATATCGGTTTATTTATTTTTTTATTATTTATTAACTATGGAAGACTTACAGCTAAAATAAACAGAATAAAAAATAGTATGTGAGACTGACAGCCAATTAAAAGTCTTCACTTCTAAAAACAGATTGAAAAGAAAGAGTTTGAACAACACAACACAGCTACCAAATAAAAAGAGAAAAACTAAATTCAATTCATAATCAATAAAGACCATTTCAGACACAAATCTACATGGTCCTCAAAGATTATTATAATATTATTCCAATTATTGTGAATGTGAGAAATAAGTCGGTCATTGGTTTTTTTTAATTTATTTTGGTATTTTTCTCAGCTTAATCATGATCTGGCAGTTTGAGTAATTTATGCGACCTATTCAAATGTCCTTTCCTTGGTATTGTTCGTCGAATCGTTGAGCTCCTTGAGTCTAAGTTGAGATGCACGATTACTGACAATTGCGTGCACTGACTGGACAGGTCCACTCAAACTGTGTGGTTCTTTCCTCAAAAGACCATTGCAGACACCGATCTACATAGCCTTCACATGATCTGACCAAGATTTTGTCTGGACTTTAAAAGAGACTGTGACCTCTGAGTTTGTTTCAGCCTTTCTTCTCAGAGTAGTCAGATAGGAAACGCCGACCTCATCTAGTTTAAAAAAATATATGATTGACGTGTAAGTGTTTTTTCAAACCTACTTACAGAAATAACATCATTTATCACTTATAATACAAGAATAAAAACCTGGACATACAAAATCTTAATTAAAAAAGCTAAGGCTCAGGCACTTTCTGGCCGAGGACACACCTGTTATGAATGGGTCAAGCCAAGTTTAGCCTTTCAACAACTATGTTGAGGTCAGCTAACCGGATGCAGCTGAATACCAGAAATTTGCATGAAGCGACTGCCTATCTGAAATCTAAAACCCAGTTACTGGGCAACATGAGTTGCCGTTGTTCACACTAGATGTCAGACTTTCGGGCTTCTGAGTAAGTACCCGTAACGACTGTCAAAGATCTATGAAAGACAGCCGGGACCAACAATTTAACGTGCTTTCAAAGGCATGAAGGAGTCTCGGTATGTAATGGATGGCCACCTATCCACGGACTGGCTTCGTGCGGCCGTTATTTCTTAGCCACGATCTCCTGCAGTCAATATTTCGCGGAAATTCATGAAAACGGCACAATACATGATACAGTGCCGACGTGATAAGTATGGTAGATGCTTTCATTAAAACACATATTCATATAACATTTCAAAACAAGTCTAGATGACTAGAAAATATACACTCGTTATTTCAAAACCAACAGACCATTTTCATCATCAACAGTTTGCTGCAGATTGGCCTAGAGTCATGATTCGCATTTTTCTATATACATTCGGAGAACAATGTGAAAAAGCTTGTGAACATTCAGTCGTTTTTGTACTGTTCCATTGTTAAGCAGTATTATCTGCGGATCAGGGGCATACGGTCACACTGAATCTACACACAATCCATAAAATAAACAGGCGAGGACGAACTCCATTCATCACTGAGCGAGTTGCCTGGCTGTGTTTTTACCAAAAGGTTACATTTTTACAGATAGAATCGCAAACCCTAACATACATTGACGTTCTTGGACCTTACTTTTAAAATTGGTCTTTCCTTCCGCACCAATGGATGCATTTGTTTGTCCTAGGGGTCGGTAAGTCAGGGGTGCCGAATCGTAGGTAGTTGTTAAGTGATTGATCATCAGTTTGAAATTGTAGCTAAGTCAGTTGTCGTGGACTTAAGGAGTATTTTTGTCTGGAGGTACGGAGATACCTGTGAGGTTTAATTACGAGTTGGGTTCGTTGTTAGACAAAACTAAGTTAATTTATTCTTAATTTTTTCATTCCTTCTTCTTTATTTTATATGGAATAGTGAGAAAAAAAAATGCGCAAATATGAGATCATATTTAATATTATTACTCAATCACGCAAAAACAGCTGAACGGATTTGTATGAAACTTGGAACACAGATAGTTTATAATCTGGATTAACCCATACTCGTATAATAAGTTTTATCCCGACCGGCAGTACGTTCCAGTGGTATAATTTCCGACCTCCACGCCAGTGAAGCCACAGGCCAAAGCTAGTTTAAAATATATGTACAACAGGTTTATATGTTATGTATTAGCTATTTAAATTACTTGTGATCTTGACTATTTGTTACAGGATTTCCTTGAAGGCACTGGCTGAATCACTTGCTTCTTCGCTTCGTTGGATCAATTCTCACAAGGAAAAAATATTTGAGTAGGTATAATTAAATTGAAGCTGTTCTGTTTGTCTGTGCATTTGAGATTTGTGTTTGTTGGTTTAAACCATGACAGCTAAGAAATAAGTAGTAGGTATGGCCAAAGTTTCTTAGAGAGCGGTCTGACAGTGCGAGGCATGTGCGTCGAATGGTCACCCACTCATCTGACGTATGCCTCAGGCTGAGGCATCCATATTAATATTATAAATGAAAAAGTAACTCCGTCTGTTACCTTTCACGTCTTAAGGGGCTGACAACAGCTAAAACGCGGTCATTGTCGGACTGCATAGAAAAGAAAGAGATGTGCGATGACACAAAGCTGGTAATTTATTGCAAATTATGAAGCAATTCTCTATTTACAAAAAAAAAAAAAAAACTATTGGTTGGACTAAAAAATTACAACACTATCACGTTAATATATTGCTTGAAGAACAATCTGAAAAAAAAACATAATAATTTTATTGAACGTATGGTTTTTTATCGTTAAAATACATTTTTGAGGTATCTTCGTGCCTTTTTTCTATCAAATTAGTTGTATTATGTTTTCAACACACTGTCTAGCTAGCATATATCCTGAAGAATATCGTATATTTTTCTAATTTTGTTTACTGCAGTGGTATGATATTCTTCAGGATATATGATAGTTAGATAGTGTGTTGACAACATAATACAACTAATTAGGTACGATAGAAAAAAGTCAAGAAGATACCTCTAAAAATTCCTTTTAATGATTAAAAACCATAATTACTAATACATGCAATCCGTCTGGTTTTTTTCCAGTTTGTTCTCCAAACAACATATAACGTGATAGTGTTTTCATTTTTTAGTCCAATCAAAATAGATTTTTGTAAATAGAGAATTGCTTCATATTTTGCTATAAATTACCAGCTTAGTGTCATCGCGCTTCTCTTTCTTTTCTATTCAGTCTGACAGTGACCGCGCTTTAGCTGTTGTCAGCGCCTTAAAAATGCGTCCAGACAGTATTTTAATCTCCGAAAGGTTAATCTTTAAATTCCAATTAATACGATCTTTACTTACAGTATTAAACTATCAACAGACTTTTCAATTAGTGTCCAGGACGAATAAAGACTATCCTCCTAGATTAAGTCTGTAATCAGAGCAATTTAATCAGTTCTAATCCCTGTGCCGTGGTTCCTTCGCGCTGTTATTTCATTTGTGCATAGCCTGTCTCTCGGGCTATATTACTCGCGGAGCTATTGTACAGGGAGATATTTTTTAACTGAAACCTAAGGGTTTAATGAGTTATGAACTTGAATTTTGGTCTAGTAAACACTTTATTTTTCCAAAGGCACGGCACGGTTGGCGCCGTGGTTAAGCGATTACTGCTGCGCTGCGTGTCGCGGGTTCAATTCTCACACGGAACAAATATTTGTATGACCTACAAGTAACTAGTTGTTCCGTGTCTGGCTGTTTGTGTATGTGAGTTTATTAAATGTTTGTAAACGCACCTACAATACAGGAGAAATTCCGAGAGTCCAGTCATTACGTCGAAAAAAACGGGTTAGAAATGCAAATGAACCGAGAAAGCTAAATTTTGGATATTACGGATGTTCTCGAAAAGCTTAACTTCAAATTGTCGACCAAAATTACCTTGTACATTTTCCGCTATCTTGAAAAAAGGGTTAAATTCAGTTTTTTCATCATATCTCGGTTCTCCGCTGAGATACAAAAATTATTATGCGATACTTTTTTGTTGCTTCTCTTACGATATACAATTAAGGTCCTCTACACTTTTCACGTATCGTTCATCGTTATCGAGATATCGATCGAAAAGGGGAGTGACATTAGTTTTTTGCTCTTTTCTGTTTTCTCGTGAAAGATATCGATATATATAAGATATATACTTCTAAAATAAATATCACTAGAATATGCAACTAAGACGAAGTGGAAAGATAGTGTTCTTTCACTCTTCTTTTAAAAACTGCAACCATCAGGATTTTTTTAGTAATAGCCCGGAGTCTGGAAAAAAAAAAAAATGTTTATTTTTTATATGTTATACGTAATCTTCTCCTTATTTGACATTATTTACCCACAATTCTAATTTCAACTCTTTACTAATGACTTTTGCAGACAGAATATTTATTCAGATTTGTTACAGTTGTAGGACAGGAATCATGTCATTTGATTTAAATAGCTTTTATTTTTTATTATTCTATTTATCTTTTATTTATTTAATTATATATTCTTTAATGTACACCACAAATACACGATAAATCGAACACTACAAAATATACAATGGGCGTATGTGAAATAAAATATTATATCATTATTGTGGTTAATACCACAGCAAACTAAGCAATTCTTCGTTTTGTTAATATTGATCTCAGCACCTAATTATGAATAAATGCTAAAAAAAATAAAAACCTATTAAAATTAAAATATAATAACCTAAACTAACTAAAACTAGTAACACATTAAAATATGGCGTCGAAAAAATCCTCCGCATCGCTGTCGACTGGTAATATACCCAAGAGACGGATAGATAATAATAATAATAACGTTTATTGGACAAAATCAGAACGTAGCCTACTACAGATTCAATACTAAAAACATAACATAGAGGCTTCTAACCTAAATTAACTCCTGATTTCTAAACTAGGTACAAACCTGTATCTTAGAAATCAGTGCTCTTACAATGAACTTATCAAAAACTCTTACTTAGATAAGAAGTAAATAAGCTACATCATTGAAAAGTACAGAAAAAGTTAGACCACAATTAAGTCATGTGAAAAACAGAGAAAATAAAAATATTATAACAAATTGCGATAGCTATGGTTTATTTTACAGCTTGACGATTTCGAGCGATATGATAAGTGTTATATTGTGTAAGATGTAGAAGTGTTGTGAAGTGTAGTGTAGTGTATATTGAGTAACGTAACAAATTAGTTATTTCTGGACAAGTAGTAACTCTTCGGTATTAGCATAGTCCAGATCAATGAGCCAATTTGTGATAGTTGTTTTACATTTGTGTTTGATAAGGGGATACGTGTTGAGGATCAGATTAATCTTGTTGTAAAGATGGGCACCAAGAAAAGGGAAGAATCTCTGAGAAAATTTAGTGCAGCACGCTCTAGACACACCAACTGTATGTTTCCTGCACTTCTGTAGAAATTCTAAGGGGTTATACTTAAGGAATTATGCATTCTGAGGACTGTCTGTAGTATAAAAAGCTGCCTCACTGTCAATACCTCACAGGTTTGATAAAGGCTGGTTGTGGGATGGAAGAATGGTAAAAACAGACTTACTTTAAGGAGTGCTCTTTGAGCACGCTCGAGTTTGATTAATACTGTCTTACACACACCAACCCAACTAGCTATACAATACACCAACAGTGACTGGCATAGAGCAGAATAAATCATCTTTAAGACGTTCGGGGTAGCAGAGTGTCTGAGATTTTTATATATATATACGAGGTGCATTCAATAAGTACCTAGCCTCATCGCCAGAGGGCGCTGTAGTTTCAAAAGAGTTTTATCACAGTGTAGCACATTCTTTTTTAATTCTTTTTTCAATTTTTCATTCCAATCCCTTCATTTGTTTTAATTTGACAACTTATGGAAGCGAACGTGTCGATCGGTTTTACAAAAATGGAAAAAGAGCAATATCGTTCGGTGATTCGATTCCTATTTTTGGAAGGGAAAACGCGCATCGAAATCAAAGAGCGCTTGGATGCTGTGTACGGTGACTCTTCTCCATCGATGGCCACCGTCAAGAATTGGTTCAACGAGTTTGCACGTGGCCGTTCGTCGGTTTTTGATGAACCACGTCCAGGTGCACCGAAAACAGCTGCTACGGAGGAAAACATTAAAAAAATCCATGATCTCGCATTGGCAGATCGCCGATAGAAGGTTCGGGAGCTAGCTGAGACTGTAGGCATTTCAGAAGGAACAGTGCATCATATTCTTCACGAGGAACTCGGCATGAGAAAGCTCGGCGCGATGGGTGCCGCGTTTACTCACACCGGAAAACAAGCGCAACCGTGAGACCACATCGGAGACGTGTTTGGCGCTGTTTAAGCGGAATCCAGCGGAGTTTTTGCGTCGTTTTGTGACCGTCGATGAAACCTGGATCCACTGGTACACACCAGAGACCAAGAAGCAATCAAAACAATGGATCCAGACCGGGGAACGTGCTCCAAAGAAGGCGAAAATTGTAAAATCGGCCGGAAAAGTTATGGCCACCGTTTTCTGGGATTCACAAGGTGTGATCTACATCGATTACCTCGAGAAGGGTAAAACAATTACAGGGCTTTACTATGCTGATTTATTGGGCCGATTCGACGCCGAATTAAAGAAAAAACGACCCCATCTGGCGAAGAAAAAAGTGCTGTTTCACCTCGACAACGCACCGGTTCACACGTCTGCCGTTGCCATGGCCAAATTGGTCGAATTACGCTACGAATTGCTGCCCCATCCACCGTATTCTCCAGATTTGGCCCTTTGTGACTTCTTTCTGTTTCCTAATCTGAAAAATTAGTCGCCGGGAATAGATATGGATCAAATGAGGAGGTCATCGCCGCCACGGAGGCCTATTTTGTAGAGTTTGACAAAAACTATTTTTCGGACGGGTTAAAAAAGTTAGAGCATCGCTGGGCTAAGTGTATCGAACTAAAAGGAGACAATGTTGAAAAATAAATTGCCACTTTTCCAAAATTTTCGTTTACTTTTTTTAGGCTAAGTATTTATTGAATGACCCTCGTATTAATTTACGAACTCTAGAAGATACAAGGTCTACGTGAGGAGCAAAACTAAGTCTCTCGTCGATATCTACTCCAAGGTACTTTATTTATTTAGTTTGTTCAAGCGAATGACAATTGCAACTTATAGTTTTATGGCATGTCCGAGAGTGTGCAATTATTTTATGCGAATTTAGAGACAGATGGGATTCATTACGGAGCGAGAACTTTACAAACTTGGTTTTTTCGACATTTAACGTTAAAAGATTACACCTAAGCCAGTCATTAACAACATCAAAGCCGCTTTGAGCATATTGAAAAGTTTTAACCCACGACGTGTCCCTAAAAACAAGGGCAGTGTCATCCGCGAAGGTTATAATTTTCCCATTTTGGAGTTCAAGTTCACAGAGGTCATTGATATAGATAAGGTAATAAGGTTGGTCTAAGGACACTACCTTGCGGCACTCCGTAAGTTACAGGAAGCTTGTCACTTACCCGGTCAGACACCTTGACACACTGAAAACGATTACTGAGGTAATCCGTGAATAATTTATGTGGTAGCCCTCTGATCCCCATGCTCTCGACAACGCTCAACAGTCTAGGGACAGAGACTGTGTCAAATGTCTTGGCTAAATCGAGAAATATAGCCAGAACTTAATTTTTGTTATCACTAGTAGCTTTGTTGGATCTGAAACCGAATTGAGCATTAGATAGAAGCTTGTTTTTTTCTAAGTGATTAATTAGTCTCTTATTAATATTTTTTTCGAGAATTTTAGACACAGTAGGCAATAGGGAGATGGGTCTATAATTATTGACACAGTCCCTGTCACCAGACTTGAATATAGGTATTATTTGGGCAGTTTTAAAAGCTTGAATCCAGATGAGAGCACTAAATTACAAATATAGGTCAATGGGGAAACCAATAGGGGTCGATAACGTGAAAGGAAATTTGAGGTTAAGTTATCGCTTCCAGCAGTGGAGCTAGGTTTTACATTAATAATGATGTTATTAATCTCACTTTCGTCAGTTGGCAGTAGAGCAAAAGAGAGTTGGGGTTTGTTAGGACAAATTAATTGAGAAGCAATCTCATTCTGCCGTTTAGTATTAGTTACAGTTTTAACTACTTCCCATATTTTTTTAGAATTGTTACCCGCCTTAGCAAATTCATTCCTTTCATATTCTCGTCTTACCCTGTGCAGCAATTCATAAAAATTCCTGTACCTTGTGTAGGTTAATTTAAGAGTTGCGTTATCAGGAGATTTTTTTGATTTTAGATGAAGGCCATCTCTATTCCTTACGCATCTCAAGAGTCCCGGAGTGATCCATGGCTTTAGTATACGTTTACGTCTTGATATGGTAATTGTTTTTTACATGATTTAATGGCAGCACTCAGAGAGCCAGTGAAATTTCCAACAGCTTCATTAACGTCAGTAATTAAATAGAGGGGCATAAAATATTTTTTGGGTATTGCAGAGTCAAGGGCAGTATAGTCTACTCGCTTAATAGTTTTGGGGAACTGTTTACCTGGAATAGATACATTGACATAAATAATTACACTGTAATGATCAGTGAGAGATGTTTTTGTGATCAAACATGATGCTGGGAATTCGGATTTGAGTATGACATGGTCAATGCAGAAATTTGCACGCGTGGGAGTTTGGTAGGCTGGTAGCATACCATGTGATGCCACAAGATTTAAATAAGGCTGTTTTTGTGTGTCCGGTGTGTTATCGACAATATCAATATTTACATCACCGGTCAAAATAAAGTTTTTATGTTTAGGAGCAACCTCAACTAGCAAACCATCCAAGCTCCCTAAAAACTTGTCAACATTCCTGACACTGGGTGATCGATATACAGCGAGAACTGCAGTGTTTTCATCGAGAGTTATTAGTAGACTATTACAATCCTTAATGACCGGTTCTTGTACACATAAATGTATACCTTTTTTAATAAAAATAGCTACATCTTCATTTTGTGTATGGTTTCTAGTTGTACAGTAATAATCGAAACCGTCTAGTACAGGAGGATTGGAAACACTAAGCAGCCAGCACTCCGTCAATATTATCAGGTCCCAGTCAACATTGGATTGAGCCAAGAGGACAAGCATTCCATCCATATTACAATTTAAGCTCCTGATATTCTGGACCAATACCCTAAATGATTTCCCAGTTGTTGGTAAAAGTGTTGAGCATCGGTCTATAGTACATGTAGAAGTATTAGCCACGAATATTGAATCGATATCAGTAGAGATATTTTCTTTATTTATATTATCGAACATTGGGTAATAGTATCCACAAGTCTAGGGGTGCTTACGGGAGAAAAATCGGTTATGACAGTAAAACATACCGGATAAGGCATATAACGCTAATAATTAAGGTGAGGGCATGTAAGAGTAGTGGCAATATGTGTAGTGTAGTCGTCAAAGCTTTATAAATATGGAAAAAAATAAAGTTACTCGTATATTTAACAAAGTATGAAAAACTTTCTTGGGAAATATGCTTAAGATAAAATAAAAATATAAATATTATTATGGTTTGCAGACTTAACGCACATAGTCATGCTTGTTCGAGTTTTTGAATATCATCTTCACTGTCGATTCGCAGAGTCGGGTGATCATCACTCTTTTTCATATATATTTTCCCGAAAGAGTGCCAGCAACCCACAAAGGAATATTTTTTTGAATGCTGTCTCGCCAAATAAAACAGTTTCTTGGCAAATGGAGTCAGAGACTCGGAGATATAAACTGGTTGGGTAGGGCCGCCAATCATTAAATGTGAACTGTTGAGCATATTATTCTTGTTGCCCTTATTAAACAGCTTTACTTTTTGGATTACATTTTCTTTAGTAGTAATCGAGGTAAATTCAACTATTATGGGGGAGGAACCTTTATTCTTGGTTTTCATTCGATAGGCATCTCGAACGTCAGAGATTTGAACAGGGTACTGAATCACTTCACCGACTTTTGTAATCATTTGTGAGATATGTTCCTTGGTCTCCGTAGGCGATTGAGGCACATTCCTTAACTCTATGGTTGAGGACCTGGATTTCCTTTTGAGAAAATCAACTTTTTGTTCAAGTAATTAAATTCGCACCTTATAGATAGTATTTTCCTTCTGGATTTTAGCAAGGTTCACCAATACTTCATCATACTTATTAGACATAAAGTTGAGAGAATTCTTCATCTCCGCTGTTTCCTCCTTGAGTTGTAACATAGAAGAATTAAGAGCATCCAACTTGCCACTTTGGGCATTGCTAAATTCGTCAAACAATTCCCTCATTTCGGTCATATGCAAGTCACGTAGTTTGCGCTTAAATTTATGCTAGGTGATATGGGTAACAGCTGAGTCACTGTCAGATGGTAATCGGTCTGATGCAGTTTCAGAATCGTGAGGAACCAGTAAATTATCATCCACCTTCGTCTTACTTCCCTGAGGTGGCGTGCGTGACACTGACATTTTATTAATTAACTTTGAAGGCTGACTTAAGTAGGTAAGTAAACAAACAAGTAATCTCACGTACCTATTTATTAATTATGTCCCGTTAATGTGGTGCGTAAATATTCCTCCTAGCAACTTCGTAGCGGAAATCAGTTTTGTAACGATGTCTTGTAGCAGTGCAAGTGTAAGTACGACGGACAGCGCGCACGCCGCCGCTGATAACGATGCTGGAGCAGGGCAGCAATTATTTCGACTGACTCTAGATCGATAGATTCATTTATTTGCACGAAATATGGTAATTTACAGATATTTTAACACACAATAGTTCTTCGTTCTTCTGGCGGCATTGCCACTTTGTATGGCAATGCTAAGCCTCTGGCCAAGGTAAAGACCAGCCCTTGGGTCACGAGAAGTGTCAACAAGCCGTTTGGAGATTTCGTTGAACAAACCGTGAGCACTCGGACCCCACGGCCCGAGGGTTTCAACCCCAAACGGCTCGAAAATATAATTACCGATAAGGTTATTATACTTTTACCGCTTGAGGTTTTCCGCAGCCGCAGCAGCAGCGCCAGCACAGCACGCCGAGTCAGGAAGATGGGATGGCGCAAGAGTATCGACACACGTTGCGTCCCATACTAAATGCCTACCCACTTTCCAAGAAATGAAGACATGCCGTCCGGTCACTTGCCATCGTCGCGTGCCAAGCCATGAGGTTCTAATACATCTGGAACGCCGACAGTGACCAGAACTCGTCGGATGATGTCATTTATGTTCGCGTGCCGAGCTAAGCGGCCCGCACTTCGACTGCAAGACAGGTCGTGGTTTCCGAAGCTGTTGACAATTTCGCCACAGTGACAGCGATGAGGAGAACAACAAGGAGCTCCTAGTCGTAGGGAAGCAGCGAGGCGGAAAGTAATGTCAGTGAACAAAGTGCCTATGTTCGACGACGGTAGTGCATGAAGCCAAAGACCCGACTCCCATTTACCCACAGCAATCAGGCGCGCACGCTCCGCAGTAGTAGCAGACTTGTTAAGTAAAATTGTTCTGTACTACTCTGCAAAGCGGCTCATCCCACTGTCTCTGGAAATATGGATTATCGGATTGATCTGAATTCGGGCAAGCTAGTCTCCAGGCATCCATAGCCTCGGTGTTCAGCACGGCACATCAAAATTAATAAGTGTGGGGGCTAGGATTTTCCTGATTCATTTTTCAGTGCCGTAGACCGAGGATATGAAAGCCGGTAAACTAACACTAGAAATTTTGCGGACGCCGAGGCCTCTACGAATGGGAAGAGTAGCTTGTGTCCAAGCTCGGTCTTCCATGGCCACCATTCCATGGAAGTTTATGTATGTCGAATAATTTGGTCCATTTTGTCTAAAAGGTGAGTGCTTCCATAAATGGGAAGCGAGAAGGAAATATGTTAATTTAGGGCCAAACCAGCAATAACGGATTAAGGTTATGGCCGAATGCATGTTAATATGGAACAATCTTTCCGAAACGTCGTTAAAATTTTGTATTTTTTCCTCAATAAAAACGGGAAAGGAATTCTCGAAGACTGGAGACACAAAGAGACGAAGAGAGCTTATTTCAATTTTTTTTATTTCTGGAGCTATTGCGTTAAGTTTGGGGAGTGTCAGATGTCTGTCAGTACTGTCCGCCATATAAAGTTCACATTTTTTTTTTTTTTTTTTAAAAACGTTGCCCCACACTAGGAATTTCTCCTGTATCGTGGGTGCGTTTACAAACATTTAAACTCACATACACAAACGGCCAGACCCGGAACAACTACTTGCAGGTCATACAAATATTTGTTCCGTGCGGGGATCGAACCCGCGACACGTTACGCAGCAGTCAATTGCTTAACCACTGCGCCAACCATGTCGTCAAGAGACATTTCGAGTGGTTGAGATCAAGGCCAATGGAATGAAGTTCATTTTTTAAGAATTGTAAGATATCATTCATTGTAATTTAATTGTAATTAATTTTTATGTTAATATATTAGTAGTTTAAATTTTATACTGTTGTTGTGTCTTTACCTTTTGTCCATATTGTTGTACAGGTTTTTAATATCTTTTTTACAATATAGAATGCTGTAAATGAATATGATTTGATTTGATTTGGGTGCACTCTGTTTTTTTCTGTTCCGTGGGTGCACTATATGTACGCCTCTGCCAAACCCTTCTGGGTAAATAGGCGTGATGTTACGTTATGTTGTTTGTTTTCGTGCACAAAAACCAGGTTTCTCAAGTACCTAATAGTTTTCGTGCACAAGAACCAGGTTTCTCAATTACTCAATAGTTTTCGTGCACAAGAACCAAGTTTCTCAATTACTCAATAGTTTTCGTGCACAAGAACCAGGTTTCTTAATTACTCAATAGTTTTCGTGCACAAGAACCAGGTTTCTCAATTACTCAATAGTTTTCGTGCACAAGAACCAGGTTTCTCAATTACTCAATACTTTTCGTGCTCAATAACCAGGCTCCTAAATTACTCAATACTTTTCGTGCTCAAAAACCAAATTCCTAAATTACTCAATAGTTTTCGTGCACAATAACCGGGTTTCTCAATTACTCAATACTTTTCGTGCTCAATAACCAGGTTTCTCAATTACTCAATAGTTTTGCTTTTCATCCTGCAATCCAATTTCAAAACCTCACCCTGTATCTACAGTTGCTATAAAGTTCTTTGCTTTGTGCTCTGGTAATGGGTCTAACCTTTATAATGCTTTGAGACGAGAATAATAATATATTACTATTATTTCAGGTTTAAATTAAGACTGCACATGCCAAACGTATTATGACATTGTACCTCTGCTTTAAGATGTCAAAATGGTTTATGTTCTGTCTGCAAAACTTTGTAGGTACGTGACTTTTCTCTAAGATTACATATCTCCTAAATGAAACTTGTTGCCAAATAATTATGTACAAATTGAGCTTTAATTAATGAGGGAATTAATGATTTTTTAAACAAGAAATTTTTACATTATTTGATCTTGTTCAGTTGTTTCAAAAACGCGAGGACTTGTGTCAATACCTACCAGTAATTTATTTTGTTTTTGTCTCTTTATATCTTTTTATGTATGTAGGTAAGCATGATCCGCGGTAAATGATGGCACCGGGTCTGACTGCCTCAAAGGGGGTACTTTATATGTCACTTTCCGAGGTTGTTATTTTTAAGGCACCCCGTGCCAAATAAACGAGCCACCACTCACTTATTATGGTGTAATCACACCAAAGTATTCCACCAACGTCTATCAACGTTGATTAACATTATCTATAGACCTAGCTTGGTTTCTGAAGATGCAATCGAGCAAACCGTCGATCGACGACGACTGATCTTAATTTCGATCAATCGACTAAATTGCTTGACGTTGGTCGAATGAGTGCGAATACTCTAAAAACTCTCTACCTGCGTCTTTGTTTCCGAATGCATACAACCCTAATCTCTTCAAAGTGAGAGTGAACAGGCTTCTTCTGGGTAAGTTCACTCCGTCGTCGACTTTGTCTCTGTCACCACTGACCTAGACTAGAGTCAAGAGCGAATCAAGCTTAAAAAAATAAATAAAAATAATTCTGGAACTGCAGTAGGACAAATGGTAATCAAACTTTACTATGAATTAAGTCAATCAAGTGGTACAGGATACCATCCATTAAAGACACGCCCATTACGAAGCCAACACGTACATATTAGCATAAACGTCATTACACGTGTTCTACACAAATGAACTTGGTTACCTAGCAGAGAATTATTACCGTCTAGTCACCTTCACCTGCTTCATGTAATTAATGACAACTGGTCCATTACACAGCTCAATGACCCCCTTGGGAATAGTTGGTGGGAAATGTTGGTAGATTGTCATGTAGTGGGATGTAGTGATTTGTGTTTATTAGTGTCAATAGAATAGTCAGGGGCTCGTGGCTAAGTAAAAGCTGAGTTCGATTGACCAACTCTTGCCGAGGTCGATCCGTAGATGAGTGACCATCCATGTTATACCGGGATGCCTCCGTGCCTGGGATAGCACGTTAAGCCATTTTCCCCAGTTATTCGTAGATTTTTAACAACAAGGTATCAGAAAAGAGACGAGACGACGGACATATACTCAGCATGGCATGGCTATGGATTGAAGAAGAGAGAGAGAAGAGAGTGTCAATGTCATAAGTGAATAACTAAAACTTTCATTTAGTTAACAAAACATAAGTTTTTCCGTAAAATTAATGATCGTTTATGAAAGTCTTGCACGATGGAGGTGAGCTTAACCTTTTCTTATTCCGGGGGAACCATCAAAAGGCACGCGACCTCCGGGGAGGGAGGTCGGAGAGTGTGGGATTTTTACCTCACTAAAACCACCCCGGTGATCACCATCAGCACATAGGGGGGGGAGAACCCCCCCGTACAACGCCTGTACGTCCCTGGGGAAACTGTGAACGGGTCTCCCCTTAGCCTCGCTATGCACGGCAGCACGTGACCACTGTGCCACCGTCTTCCCTGGGGTCACTCGGTGGGCGAACAGAGTCCCCACTCTGTGCGCCCGCGACCCCAAAGGTCCACCTTTTTTTTTTTTTGTTTCCTGTCTGGAAAATGCTCATGGATGTCCGCCGCCCGCCCCAGGAGTCTGTCAGACTCTTACTGACTAAAAACCACCCCGGTGTTCCATCTCAAACCTACGCCGGGGGTCGCGGGAACGTACGATCCTTCCGCAACCCCCGACTGGTGCCGGCCCGCCACCGCGGGCCTCTTCGGGTCTGGGGGGGGAGTGAGGTGTTTGACTCCCCCCGCGACGTCTAAGAGGGGCGCTCGTGGAACAATACGCGCCGCCACCTCGGGTCCTGGTGTGTGGGGGGCGACGGACGTCACTCCAAAGGTCCACCTACCCTTACTGGTAAGCGGATTTCGGCGTATTAGGCACCAGGGCGGTTGCCTCCCCGCGGATCAGCCCTTTCCCGATCCCGCTCGGCGGCCTCCTTCTTGACCATCACGGTCTCACAGAAGGAGGCTACTTCCATCCAATTCTATGTCTTTGCCAGCATAGCCCTCACTACTGCCGGCAGAGACAGGTCTCGCCCAATACGCGCAACCAGGACCCGCCGAGCTTAACCTACCACCCGTCGCCATCTTTAACTTAGCTGTTTATGACATCTTATCTTGTAGGTGATTTAGGTAAACTTACAAGTTGACTCAGTATTAGCGTGTCCAATGAATACCTACTATTCATTCGTAAAAATAACTTGTAAAAACAAATATATTTCATAACTCAAAATAAGTCAAACTCGTTAAGCGTAACCAATGACCTTACAAAAACTAAAATAAAAAGAATATTTCACTCACCAAATAAGGAAAATGATTATAAATTCGATTCTCTAAGCGATTACTGACATATACTTACTTAGCGACTGCGATCAGACGTGAAAAAAGAGGGGCGAGGCACATCGTCAACAAAGCTTAGCGCAAGCGCGTCGATGCTTTAAATTGGTTATTGGTTAGGATTGGCTGATTTTATCTTTAAGGAAATGCCAACGATTGAGATATGTTTATTTAAACAAAAGATATATTAAGCAAGACTGATATGCATTAAATTACCATATTTCACTCATGCCCTCGTCATTATCACTTAATGACTGCCTCGTTTGGTCTAGTGGTCGCGAGTGCGATTACTCAGCATCGGGTTCTGGGTTCGAAGGTTCGAACCCAGATTGGGCAGTGGTAGTTTTTTGCGCCACTTCTTCTTCTCAACTAAAGCTCTAGCAAGTGGTGAAGGGCGGGCGTTTTGGGGGACTGTCTTATGTAATTTTGACGTTCAAAAAGTGCTGATTCTCAGCCTAGTTTGAATAAATAACTCTTGATTTTGATTTTGATTCGGTTTTTAAATGTTAGATGATTTTATTTCTGTAAGTAGGTTCGTACAAGCAATTTTACACGTCAATCATATTTTAAAAACTAGATGAGGTTGACGATTCCTATCTGACTACTTACTCTGAGAAGAAAAGCCGAAACAAACTCAGAGGACTGTTTTATAGTCCACACATAATCTTGGTCAGATCATGTGAAGACCATGTACATTGGTGTCTGAAACGGTTGTAGCGGTATCTACATCGCCACATGTGAACTACGCATCACACTGACGTCACGCAAAATCCTGCATCGCGCAAGCAGAGTTTACCGCGCAACTAGCATATGTACAATTTCGCGACATCAATCGTCGGGCAGTTGCCCAACAGACACGACACCCGTCTGGCCGGAGGATCCTGCCTTTTCTATGGAGGTATGAGTGAACTTTACACCCTGTTCCTCGTGCCTCTATAGGGTCATTCGGTCATTTTCATTAGGATTCCCTATTACATGGCACTTAAACATAAATGGCGAAATGAGAGTACTACTACCACAGATTATAATATAATAGTTACTACGTAACTACTACTACAGATTCACTTACTTTAACTACATGATTCTTGGTAGGTAGGATAAGAGAATGTAAACAAATTTTTGTGTACACGATATGAAAAGAATACAGAAAGAAAGAAAGATAAATGCTTTTGAAAACAGATAGAAAATAATGCCTAAAGGGCCTCAGTTCAGAATAATATCAGATGGCAACTCAAGGCTTATGTACAACCTGACGCCGATTTTCATCTGCAGCCAAATATACAGGGTGGCAGGGACCGCGTCGGGAATCTCAGGCCAACGTAGGCGTGGGCTTGCGGGCGGTGAGCAATGGGCAGCTCGCCGTCCAATAAGGACCAGACCCGGGTCGACGGCGCGTTGTGTCCACGCGCACCTCGAAGAGATGTCAGCAACAATGACGTGGTCCGCTAGGGCCGATGCCGGCCAGAGTTGCGGGAAAGTCCGAAAAGGTTACTCTGCACAGGCAACTGAAGGAACATGGGTAGGTTTTAGTCAGTAAGAGTCTGACACGCCCTCCCGCTCCGCCCAGAGCGGGAGAAGTTATTTGATGATTACCACCCTCAAAAAAAAAGGGTGGCATGGATACCGACGCACAAATTGCTACCATGCATTCAGTACATGTCTCAGAAACCCTATCTTCGTTGAAATTTTTCTACGGTTATGTAGAAAAAATTGGCTGTTCAGTACCTAAATTTTGACTGCGTACTACTACACTTTTCTATGCAACAGCAAACTTTAATCTCGATAACTGACGAAAAATTTCTACGCTAGAAAAAAGTGCTGAATGCATGCTTACAGTTTGCTTGTCGATCCTAACATCCTAACTAATATTATAAATGCGAAAGTAAGTTTGTTTGCTTGATATCTTTTCACGCCCTAAACCGCTGAACCGATATCATGACATTTTGCATATACGTTGTCAGGGGTTTACAGAAAAAAATACTCCAAAAGGACTCCAGTTTCCAATAAAACTAAGCTGTTATATTCGATGCTCGGCTCAGGACGAGGGAAGCGGTCTCCTCTTCCCGTTCGTGTTTTGGATTCAGTGTTTGGTAGTACTTCAATGCACTTATTTTATTTTTCCAGTAGAAAGACGTTTATTGTTGATAGTATATTATATTAGGTACAATCGGACGGATCTAGAGAGATAAGAAAAAGAAAAAAAAAATACAAAACAATGGTGGCCAGTGACATGCAAAATCTATTATATATGCGTGAAGCTGGCGGGTGATGCACCGCGCTGATTGGCTGCCATGCTTGACACTAGTTGGTCGATGTTATTAACGATCATGCAGTCAGCGGCAACTTCAGGTCACCTTCTTCCTTCTTCATGCTGGTAGATGGCGCAGGCGGTAACAAAGCTTTGCTATTATAATTAATAAAGCGTAAGGGCAAACATTGCAGGTAACAGGGGTGCATTTGGAAAAGCCATGCTTTTCCGATGGCCAGTTATATGTAGCATGTTCGCGTGTGTACAATGCCCAGAATTTATTCGTATTAGCGCCAAATAGAAGGACATACAACATTGTGTATAGGAGCGTCCTAGAATAATGTTCAATTCTGAGCCCATGATTGCAACGGCCAAACAACAAGCAGAGTACAACCCGAATTGATTGTCAAATTTTAAATTAACGCAAGCGAAGCCGCAGGCAAAAGCTAGTCCTGTATACAAAAAACGTTTATGAGCTAAATAAAAGACAGGTCCTAACATCTTGTCAGTCTCATTAATGTGAGCGATAGTGTGAGCGAAAGCGAGATTAAAAGGACCAGAATTTAGAGTGCATATTTAAAATTCAGTTTTTTAGATAAATTCAAATGATCTTTTCATTAAAAACGTTATGAATACCGGCATTTAGCATCTATACATATAATAAAATGGTAGGAAAGTCAAAACTGTACATTGAATATTTTTTTAAAATAATACTTGGGATGTGATTTACAATCGATACCGAAGCCAAAAATATAGTTTTTAGAATTTTTGTCTGTTTATATGTTTGTCTGTAAGTCCGGGATAAACTCAAAAAGTACTGCATGGATTTACTTCAAATTTGGCACGAATATTATAAAGAAGTCGGGTCAACATATAGGCTACATATTATCACGCTATCACCGACGGGGAACGAGCAGTGAACCTTTATTTCTTCAACGCATTCTGTAACAACGTGTAATCTAACGACGCATATTTGAATGTTGTTATTATGTTAACCATGCTATAAGCTAGCTTCACACTATAAATATCATGCAATATAAGTAACTTGTTACGTATCACAGTTAATAGTATTAATAGTAATGGTTAATAGTTGTTTTTAAAAGTCATAGATGGAGTTGTGCATTTTCTTCTTAAAAACTGTATCGTTAATTCGTTTCAGAGATAAGCAAGACAATTAAAAAAAATGTGTTTCTATAAGTTTACTTTTGTGGTTGGAAGAGAAGATCAGGCCCAACCAGATTGATCAAGTCATAAGTGCTGAGCTTCCGGACCCTGACGTCGATCCTGTTCTGCATCAGATTGTGAAAAGTCACATGGTGCATGGCCCCTGTGGCACGTTAAATCCAAGTTCCCCGTGCATGAAAGATGGACGATGTACGAAAAGATTCCCAAAACAATTTACCAACGAAACTATTACGGGTGAGGATGGATATCCTTAATACCGGCGCCGATCACCAGCAGAGGGTGGGCATTCCACTGAGCTGAGCGTGCGTGGCCAGGCGCAACCGGTCGATAACAGATGGATGGTTCCTTACCCACCAGTACTCTCCAGGACCTTCCAGACGCACATCAACGTCGAGTCGTGCACCAGCGTCGAGTCGATCAAATACATCTGCAAATACGTCAACAAAGGGAGCGATCAGGCGACGTTTGCTTTACAGAGCACTGATAGAGACGAGGTGACCAAGTACCAGTCTGGTCGCTACATCAGCACATCTGAAGCGGTTTGGCGGATACTGGCGTTATCTATACATGACAGGCATCCTACCGTCATGCATTTAGACGTCCACCTAGAAAACGGCCAACGCATATATTTTGATCCCGAAAACGTTGGTGAGCGCTTGGAAAATCCGCGCCAAACAACTCTCTTGGCATTTTTCAGGCTCTGTGAAGTCGACCAGTTTGCGAGGTCCCTTACGTATGACGAGGTGCCTTGATATTACACGTACGACAAGCAAAGGGGTGTATTTAACCGACGTCGACGAGGAGGTGCCGTGGAAGGTTTTCCGGGAATTTTCAAGGACACCGCATTTGGTAGAGTTTATACCGTGCACCCGAATAATGGCGAATGCTATTTTCTGCGGTTGTTACTTCACACGATCCGAGGCCCAACGTCTTTCGCCTTTCTGAGGACATTTGATGGCGTGGAGTATCCCACTTACCGCGTAGCCTGCTTAGCACGTCACCTTCTCGACGGTGAACAAAACTGGGATAACATCCTCGCGGAGGCGAGCGTCAGTGAGAGTCCCAGCCGCATGCGTCATCTGTTTGCCGTCATCTTGGTGTTTTGTGGAGTCGCGAACCCGGTAGCTTTGTGGGAGAAGTATCGCCATCATCTGTTTGTGGTGTGTCACGTAACAGTGATAAGGGACACGTGCTCAATGATTGCTCTCTGATCGTATGGGATGAGTGTACGATGGCCAATAGGAAGGCAGTTGAGGCCGTGGACAGAACCTTGCAGGACATCCGCAGGAACGAACATTTGATGGGTGGTGTCACAGTTCTGTTCAGTGGCGATTTCCGACAAACGCTTCCCGTGGTGACGCGGGGATCGAGGGCTGACGAGGTGAATGCTTCGTTGAAACGATCTTCGTTGTGGTCACGAGTTCGTACGCTGCGCTTGACCATTAATATGAGAGCTCGGCTCGGCGGCAATGCACGTGCTCAAGAATTCTCCGATGTCACTCTACCAGAGGAGAGAGGTGGACAGGTGGTGCTTCCAGTCTCTCGGTAGAGTTGTATCCAGCTTATTCGCTGTGTGTACGGGGACATCAGTCGTATAGAAAGAAAGAAAATGCGTTTATTTGCGGTAAACATGACGCAAAAAATAATACAAAAAATATGAAAAGGTTGGGGGAAACATGCGTCACACCGCACCAGCACGCCGGTATACCGCACCAGCAGAATTCTAGGGAGTGTGAGTGTAATTTTTGGTCGTCAAAATGGCCCATTTTGACGACCAAACATGATCAGCCTGCAGCAATTAACGAATGCATTCTCTCGGAAATTGAGGGGAATGAAGTGGTCTACGCCTCTATAAACACTGTCGTCGAGCAAGATGACGCCACACATTATCCCGTGGAATTTCTGAACTCCCTGTCAGCAAGTGGACTTCCAGCGTATACCATCAAGCTTAAGGTCGGTGTCCCGATTATGCTTCTTCGGAACCTATCTCCTCCGAAGTTGTGTAATGGGACCCGCCTTAAAATCATCTCGCTCCACAGACACACCATTGAGGCGGAAATTCTTACGGGTTGTGGCGTCGGCGAGGCAGTATTTATACCACGCATTCCCCTCATACCTCATAACTTCCCGTTCCAGTTCAAGCGCGTACAGTTCCCCGAGAGTATTTGCTTCGCGATGACCATCAATAAGTCGCAGGGGCAGACACTGAGGGCAGCGGGTGTCGACCTCAGGACGAGCTGCTTCTCACACGGGCAGCTGTACGTCGCTTGCTCCCGCGTCACCAGTCCTGACTCTCTTTACATTTTGGCTGCGGAGAGCCAAACCACTAATGTTGTTTATCGAGAAGTCCTTTATGTATGTATTTTTACCCTATTCTGTATTCATTATTTTCTCTATCTGCTTCAGTCACAACTTATGACTTAATTCAGCAGAATCACCATAAAGTCATTTATTCAAAGCAGGCTGAAAATCAGCACTTTTTGAAGGGCAATTTTACAAAAGACAGTCTCCCTCTATTACTGCACTTTCTGTAGATATGAAATGTAAAGAAGAAACGGGTAAGTGTATGTTAATTTAAAAGGTATAATCGTAGGTATTTTTGGTGCTGTATAGCGTTCACGCAGACGACGTCGCGGGCAGCAGCTAGTCATGTATTTAAAATTAAATTTCAAACGGCGCGCTATTCCCTACATTGTCTTTAAAAAGTGATGAAAAATTTATGGTTAAATCAAAGTTGATACTGGTGCCGATTCTCTTGTACACCGAACCAAACTAACTAAACTATCACTAAAATTCCTTACGTTTGGCTATGAGAATCTTAAAGCTATTCTGCAAAATAAAATCACAAAATTTAAGAATAATTTTGACACATCTAAAATCAAATTTGGCAATTGTGAATCCACGTGGTACTTGTTTGCCATACCACGTGTTTTTTTTTAGAGCCGGAGGCGCATTATTTGCAGGCTCGACATGTTTTGTATGGAATTTTTCCATTTTTTGTATGGAAAATATGAAAAAATATTACCTACAAGTTGAGTTTTAGAGGTTTATGAGTTTTAAATAAGGGGGTTGAAATTTTCATTATTTTTGCGATAGGAGACACCGTTTTCGAGATATGAGCAAAAGAAAAGATACACTACTGTTTTTGCATCTGAAGTCGAGGTGTTGTTGGTCCGAATTTTAGTTGAGATACACCTTTTTAATCGAGATTAAAAATAGTCAGATTTAGTTATTTGCCATTTTCACTAAATTATAATCTCAGTGCCATCTTAGTGCTGTCAAACTAAAATATATTGAAGTTGTGTCACTTTAGTCAATTTTAGAATGGGAAATCGTCGTTTGACCGGAATAAACAAAATTTCGGTGATTTTTAGTCCAGTTTAGAGAATTTTGTGACAAGAGAATCGGCACCATTGTTAGAACTTTTCTCCGGGTTTATTTATTAATAGGTTATATTCCGTAAGCTGAAGCAAATTATTGTTTATAGGACCTATACACGGTGACATTTGAATCACAGTTTTGCTAGAACAAACGTTGTTCAGACTATGGTCTACAACCATTCTATAGCATCCAATAGAAAAAAAACGTTATTAATTAAAAAAAAAAACAAAAAAGGCAATGTTAAAATGTCGGGTTTATCGTTACGCCCTACAATACAGACACTGCGGCTGCGACGCGCGGCGCTCGGGTCTTGAATGCAATATCGCTACCGTGATGAGTACTTTGATGTTACGGTTAATGTTTCAAACATTATTACACGTTTGAGCAACGACTAATTTGAGAAATCCTAGATTAGTTTGTTTTAATAACATATTTGATGCTGTAGAATAGTAGTAGACCATGGTCTGAACAACGTTTGTTCTAGCAAAACTGTGATTCAAATGTCACCGTGTAAAATGCAATACACAAACAAGAGATTTATGTTGTTTTTTAGTTTCTTTTGTGCATGTTATTGATTTTGCCCTTACTACAGTTACGTTTAGCATCAGTTTAAATATGTAAGTTGTAATCTGTGGAAAATGTAGTGGGTAGTATATTTGTTAAGTTAAATGGTAAGTTATTACCGTTTATTTTTAATATACTACTGTTTATAACCTTATGAAATAAAGTAAAATAAAGGGGAAAATACCGTAAAAACTTTCAAAAAGCCATCTCAAAATTCTGATCAGTAAATCTGCTTTTTTTACGTTATTTGATGACAAGAACAGTCATTCAAAGAGCCTTTCATGATGACAGAATAGGCTTTCAGAATCCAGGGGTTCGTTTCAGAGTCTACCATAGTAAAACATTGATCGGCAGGACTGTCAAGGATGTCATGGCTGAGTCAGAGGTTTTTAGGATGGTACCCGAGGACGGATAAAGGATATCTTTTTTTACTCGGATAAAAAAATAAATATAAAATGGCGTGCAGCACCGTACACGTGATAGAAGTGACTTTTTCAAAAATAAAGAATAAGAGATATTTAGTGTGAGATACAGAGAGAGAGAGAGATATATCTTTCTTCTCTCTCATGTAACGAAATGTGCCTAAACGTAGCGTGTTCTTATAATTCTAATCTCAATCCTCGTCCAATTATATTATCGAAGCACCGCCGCCGGCTAAGAAGTTCCCTTCTTAAACTTTACACACGGGCAGAGTTGCGAGGCACAGCCAGTTAGTTACTTGGTATACTAAATTAACCACACAAATTCTCTAAAAATATTTTCAGAGCTCGACTTCTAGACCGCCATCCCATCAATTTGGAATTCTTCCCATACCGTTGAAGATTCTATTAGTAGAAGACACAGCTAACATCCACTTCGCTCTCCAATTACGAAAACAGCGTGTTCACAAATGGATTTGATAAAATAACATCCCAAATGAAATCAGGCTGCTGTTGTACGGGAATCAATTTTGTCGATAATAAGCCGGTATCGACTGGGTAGTCGTACTGGGTATAATATAGGTGTACGTGAAAATGTTTATAACATGTTCGATATTTTGAGTGATTTTTATTAGATATGAGTTTTGGGAATGACGGTCGTAAATTGAATGCTCTATTTTAAAATGTACATAAAGGTATGCTATGAAATTATTTTTGTATGAGAGTGGATAACAGATATTAATCGCTTATGTAGGTCCTTTTATGATTTGTTATAATAACATACACACATCAAAAGTGTCTAAGGATCAAGCCCGTTTATGCTAGTTACTAAAATCTGGATCACTGACGGATTTACACAGAAACGGTTATATCTGATGTTTTCATTCCTTTGCGGATCCAATTTGGTGCTTCATTTCTGCTTAGGCATGATACTGCACGTCCACACACTGTCAGAGTCATTGCTAATATCAACGTCCTACCATGGCCTGCTCAACTGCCAGGCTTAAATCTCATTGAGTACGCATGGGATATGCTTCAAAGAAGAGCACTGCCAAATATGGAAGCCGTACACACACCAGAATATCTATTTCGCCTGTTACAACGGACGTGGGCGGCCATTCCGCAACGTGATTTGGATAAACTCATATTGAGTATGCTGAACCGCTGCGATTGTGACATTATACGTGTTAAAGACCGAAATACGGACCATTAATTGTTTATTTTACGCAATTAAAACCTATAAAAGCTTTTTTATTATTATTTATGTACACACAGTAAAACAGATACAGATATGACATATTAGAATTGAGTACAAAGGTACTGCTTATTTCTTAAGAAATTGCTTCCAGCAGACCTGCGAAAGGAGTTAAGAAAAAGAAATGTAGACAATAGTGTGTGAGAACAAGAAGAGAAGAATTTGGTTTTGTGACTAAACTAGAATATTAAATACTAGGTGTATTTAATATTATACCTACTTTCATATAATGCAAAAAATAACATATTATACCTACTTAAATAAATACATATGGCTAAAGTAAATAAACATCTATCTATTTGTCTTTTTAATGTCAGGATTAACTAAGGTTAAAATTCCAGTATCAGCATAAATTGCGAAAAATCTTTATTAATGCAAAAGCAGACAGTACCTATTCGTCGATTTACACATACGTTTTTTTTGTGTTTCAATAGGGCAATATAATATTTTTTTTTCAATACCTTGATTTCTAAGACACTTTTGATGTGTGTACATTCTGTAGGTACTAATGATTATAATTACTGAACAATGGACATTTCTGTCTTTTGACAGCTGGTTGCAAGTATACCTATATTTGGAAACTGTAACGACATTCTATGTGAATGTTGAATGAATTGTTTTCAAAAATATTCATAACTAATGGTACTTTCCAATAATAACACCAGCTAATCGTTACTTTTTTCTTTCTTCTCAAATTACCTTGCCGATATCAAGCCAATTCTAAGCTTGATCGTTTTTCATTAAAAACTGATTTCTTATTAAAAAATTCTTAAAAACGAATCCCTCGTCGAAGTTCAATTATCTGGAAGAGCTCCTTGGCGCCTGCTGACATAATGGATGATTCCTTGAATTTTAACTAGAGCTGACCTAGATTGTAGGACAAAAGAAATGTGGTGTACAAATGAATTAGGTTATGGTGATATTTTTTAAGTATCTCTGTTTTCTGATACACTGACGTACACACAAACACACTCACACACACAGGTTCATCAAAATGAAAAGTTAGACCCTAAATCAGTTTTAAAGGTCTGTGATGTCAGTCATATGATTACATCTGTCTATCAAGCGTTGTCCATGCATGCCTTAACAATTTTGACTTTAAAGATATAATGACAATAAATTCCCGGTTATAAACTAAATTCCTCAAAGTATACTTTCCAAAGACTAACCTCTGATTAAATTGTGACACACAATCCAGCTCAGTTTTGGGTTTCAATTCCTGAAACGACAGTCGGGACAAACATTTGTTTGGCCTAAGGATGTTTGTTACCAGGCTCAATGTTTGTGAAGGTGATTTGTATTTGTGAGGGCGGTGGGGAATAAAGGTTACATTTTGAGGGACAAGGACCAATGATATTGAACTATTTATTTTTTCTGTTAGATAGTGCATGTTTTACAGGATGAGAAAGAAAGTCGTTTCATGGTTGTAATCTTGTAAGTATTTTTTTACCATTTATGTACCTACACACATAATAAAAACAGACAAGAAAAAAAGAACAAAAAAATGGTAGGTATATAAAGGTGATGCTTATTTCTAAAGAAATCTCTTCTGGTATACCTTTTATTTTTGAGTGTGGGAAATCATCAAATAACTTCTCCCGCTCTGGGCAGAGCACGAGGGTGTGTCAGACTCTTACTGACTAAAACCCACCCGTGTTCCTTCAGTTGCCTGTGCCAGGGGCCACGGTAACCCTCTTGGACTTTTCCGCAACCCTAGCAGGCATCGGTCCTAGCAAACCCTGTCATTGATGCTGACATCTCTTTGAGGCGCGCGTGGAACACAACGCGCCGTCGACCCGGGCCTGGTCCTTATCGAACGGCGAGCTGCCCATTGCTCGCCGTTCGCAAGCCCGCGCCTACGGATATAGTGTTAACTGAAGGAATATTATGATTCCGGATAACGTCAGTGGGCGCGTGGGGAGCATTTTGCCGCTCATATTCATTGTTAATTTTAAGTAGGGATACTGCGATTAAATTAATTTCCTTTTTCAGGGTTTAAGTAAATGACAAACAATTCATCAAAACAGCATATTTATTCAAATAAGTAATAGTTTTTGGAGAAAATAACGTTTTAATCGACTGGTTTAACTAGTCCTACATAATATTTATACAAAATGGATAGCATAACATAAGCATAATCAGCCTATAATGTTTCCACTGCTGGGACACAGGCCTCCTCTCTATGACAGGAAGTGGGCCGTAATACACCAAGCAGTCTCAGTAAGGGTTGGTAGATGTCACATGTCTTCGGATGGATGAAGAAAATTATAAATTTTCTACATCTACTGGTTTTCTACATCTGCTTTAGCATAAGTTTTCACGAAAGTACATGCAGTGCCCCGTTGCACAATAATTTTGAGCATCTGTGACGCCCTTTTTCTTTGTTAGAAATATACTGCATTTGCCCTCCTTCATCGAAGGTGGGGATTCTTCTAAAGATACAAAATCCTAAAACGAAAAACAAATTACATAAATAATATTGAAAATAGATTTTATATTTTATTTGGAAATAGAGTACCTTCTTTCTATCTCCATAGATTACATTTTACAAACATATAAACATCAATATAATATAAATGCACACAAAAATACGTGCTTAGGTTGTACAGTATCAATAAAATACTTACATAAAGGGTATTTCAACAAGGACGGGTCGATGTTGAAATTAAATAAAACAAGCTGAATGTGAGATATTAAAGAAATTAATTTTTTATTTGAAAGGCCCATTTATGCCATTATTTATGAAATATGACATCGTTTAAATGTCCACCGTGGCTTTTTCAGGGCATCGCTTGATTGCGGATTATTGGTATAGACCTGCGACTTGAGAAAACCCCACAAGAAAAAGTCTAGCGGGGTCAAATCGCACGATCTTGGTGGCCAATTCACGTCACCTCTGCGAGAGTCAACCTCTCGACCCGGGTCGACGACGAAAGTAGCAGCTACTAAAAAACTCTGAACTCAACGGCAAGGAACAATAGTAGATTGTTATACAAGGAGCTAAAATGACCCATTATATACGAGGTAGTTTTACTCCCGAGCTTTAGCGAGGGAGTAAATAGAAACCGAGTTTTAATGGGTTTTTAGCGCCGTGTGTTACACTCAACTTTTCACTACGATTGCGAGAAAATAAAACAATCCAATACAATTAATTACGGTCACTACCAATTCAATTTGCAATTAGAGAAACATTATAAAGATTTCGCGCCAATGTCTTTTTTTTTGTTTTTTCTTCTGCAGCCGCAACGCATTGCATGCATTCTACCAAAGAGATCGCTGATTTTAGTTCCATTTTCAAAAATAAAATGTAGTTCTTTTTTTAAGAAACAGTAATAAGTCGAGTCTTTATTCATGATTATTCTACTTATGACTAAAGACTTTTTCGTTTTTGTAGGCTCATTGTCATTTGACACACAAAAATTTAAAAAAAAAAAACTTTTTCCCCTAGAGGAAGAATTGCTATTTTATCTTCGCTCTGGTACGCCACAATGACGGTCTTTTTGAGCAAGAGGAGTGAAAAATATTTTACAAGATATTGAAGTGCTTTTGCCAAAGGCGGCAAGATGCTCATAGCGCGCCCACTCTAGGTTTAAGAGTCAAGCTGGCTGGATAGAATCTAATAGAATACTCTTTGTTATGTACACCATACGAATTAGAGATATAAATGAAGAAATTTTACATAGGGTGACACAGTGGGTGGTTATCGCTAAAAGCTATCTTTTAAAGACAATTTTTGGTTGGATTTAAAGGAAGAAAGAGAGAATGTTTGTTTCAAATCGGTAAATCCAGTTCCAGTTTCTAAATTTTGGTTAAAGCGTCTGCAAAGTTACTGTTTAATGTTGCTCAACTCGATTGCATATTAACTTGCATACATCGTTAGTGTGGTGAATACCTAACTGTGCTCAACTTTCGAGACGAGCTCGACGCGCGTTCGTTGCAAGCTCTTCAAAAATTCAAACAATTACGCAAAACACTTGAATTGTTTATACGTTGCAAGTTGGGACTGTTTGTGGCGACGCGACGTCCTTTAACTTTTATTATTGTTACTGTTACAAGCGGGGCTTCATCTGAAAATATAGAAAAGATTATTTCGAAGGGGTCGCTTGCAATGTTGCACTCATAAAGTAGTAGGTAGGTATGTAATGAGCTCTTCTTCTTTATGGGTCGCCGTTTTATAATACGATTTCTGATCAGTGTGATTCAAACATCGGGCATGAGCATTTGAGCAGTGGATCCTCAGATCAATCCTCAGAATGGGCGAAAAGTAATTGGGTTTTCCAACAAGAAAACAAAGTTGCAGTCCGGAGTCTGGATTAGTGCGGCGAGGGCAATAGGCTCCGATTAGTGCGGCGAGGGCAATAGGCTCCGATTAGTGCGGCGAGGGCAATAGGCTCCGATTAGTGCGGCGAGGGCAATAGGCTCCCATTTCTATTGCACGAGACTTAAGGACCTCTTGTAGTGCGTCTCGGCGAGCACTGGCCGGCTGGTGCGAGCGCTTGAACCGCTAGAATTTGTATATATTTTAAAAATAATAATGAAATTATAAAATATTTTCTCAACATGCCCTAAAAACAATTAGCCTTTTATCTTTTGATATAACTTTTACATGGTTTCATGATGGAATCTCTTCAAGGTACTCGCTTCAAATTGCGATTTAGTGTCATCTTTATGTTTTCTTTTTACGAAGCCAATTATTATAATTCACGTTTCGTCTTCACACGCCCTTGACTGCATGTTAAACTTTCCTGAAATATTATTTTTTGCGCATCATTTACATTTAGGTACATTTAATGAGGTTTAAGAAAGTTAAAAAGTACTGCAACCGCGCCTTAAAGATAACTATACACCACTTGACTGATTAACCCTATACAGAGTGGCAAAAAGGTAATCACATTAAACGAAAGTACGTCCTATAGTAGCTTCTGGCGGCGACTTCGTCCGCGTAAAATTTCGGCCCCGACCCACCGCGTCGCATCCTATCGCCCGCCCTCGATTTTACTAACGTGTTCTGGCTTTTTGTCTTTAGCTCGGCTCGTAATTATTGTAGCGTGACGTTAGTCTATAACCCCCCTCATGAATTGGGCTATCAAATGCAAAAATATTTTTCATATCTGACTGGTAGTTCCACATATTAACGCGTTCAAACAAACAAACCAAACTCTCCAGCTTATTATTACTAATAGATAGATGACGTTCTCTAAACATAAAAAAATCAGATTCTAGTCGCGGTACTTACTTTTTTTTATATTTAACAACATCATATACACTACCACTTCATCAGTTCCGTGCTTCCCGCATCCACCGGATTCCTGCAGCCTTCACAAAGTCATCAGTCCACCTTATGGGAGGCCTTCAAACGCTACGTCTTCCGATACGCGGTTGCTACTTCAGAAAATTTCAGCCCAATCAGCCAGTTGTTCTGTGAACAATGTGCCCTATCTTCTGCCACTTAAAAAGATACAAAATAGTTAGTATCAATAGTAACAGCTGTAGTTTAAAGGAAACAATACAACAAAAACCTCATTTTGCAAGCCAGTCACGTATAGCCTTTATAGGTTTTACACCGTTGCCGCTAAATACCTACTTGGCTGGGGAAAGCCGTTTGGCGGGTTAACAGGAAAAAAGATTTAGGCAACGACTTTTAAATAATGTATGTATTATGTGGTTTAAATGTATTTTGCAGATGCTGCTACAAAACGCATACACGGAATAAATCGTCGCTTTGAGGATATTATCTTTTGAATATGTTCAGTTTGGATATAAAGCCAGCAAAAAAAAAAAATTACTGTTGTACGATATAGGTTTTCAACTTTTGTTTCTTGGGCCGGCAATAGGAGTCACTGCGATACCTATTTCTTGATATACAATTAATGAAGCTTCTATTTCGCCCCGAACCTTAATGTTTATATGTGTGTGTGTGTTTGTAGTTTTGTCTATATTATGTAATTGTGATAATAAAGCGTTTACAGTAGATACATGTTTCTGTGTTAAACTCGCAGCAGGTATCCATAGCGGTGCCCAGCTTCCTCGGTTATAATGTTGCTGAGTTTCGGCCTATTAACAGTATTTACTAAAAATACGAAATATATTAGAAAATATACAAGTATTATTAAAAGTATATTAGTGTTAATAAGTTTATACCTATCTTTATATTAAAAATATTTATTCCTAAACAAGCATTATAAATTGCACCTTCCACTGTTTGTCTCTGCATCACCCAAAAGCTGACTGGTAGAAAATGCCTATGGCATTAAGTCCGCCTCTGCACGTTTGTGTGCTTAAAGTGTTAAAAGAAATAAATAAAAATATTTAACAGGAAAAAATAATTAGGTACACATGCAGTTTATGCAGTATATGTATAAAAGTATGTATATCAGTACTCAGGTTACCGTAGTAAGGTTCTACCTAGTTCTTGACCTGAAGATCTTGTGTGAATGTTGTCTAAAAAGAATAGAAAAAAGATAGAAAGAAAGAATTTTCTATTTATTTATTTATTTAACCATTTATGTACACACTTATATAAACAGACAAGAAGAAAATAACAGAAAAATAGGTACAAAGGTGATGCTTATTTCTAATGAAATCTCTTCCAGCATACCTGCGATAGGATAGTAGATTTAGAGATGCGTGTATAAGAGTAAAAGAGAAAATAAAATACATTAAATCAAAAACAATTCACTTAATAAAATAAAACAAATAATATGAGAATATTATATAAAGATAAAACATACATACATACAAACATACATACATACTTCTAAAATAAATAACACTAGAATATTATTATATACTATTTATGGGTTCTTTGATTACAACTGGTTCTGTTTCAGCTTTACAACTTTACTAAAGCTTTTCTAAACTACGAAACGGATTTTGATGCGGTTTTCACTTACGTTTAGATAATTTATTCCGGATGGTTTATGTGTATAATCTGTGTTTATATGATCTGAGTGTATAATACATTAATGTTAAATATTTTGTTTCATTGTAACCACATTTTGTTTCATTGTGACCACATTTTGTTTCATTGTGACTACATTTTCTTTCATTGTAACCACATTTTGTTTCATTGTAGCTACATTTAGTTTCTTTTATTTTTTACTAATAATTATTTTAATTAGGTGCTTTTAAATAATCAACTATACAAATAAACACAAAAACAATTATGTTAAACTTAGGTACATATAATAAAGAAATCTAAAAGTTTTATCAAGTCGTAATTAAAAACCGTGCAAAGCACGGCAACGGTTTTTAATTACGACTTGATAAAACTTTGAGATCGCGGGTCGCTAGTTAGAAACAAACTTTATCTCAATCGGATAAAATTATAGTCCTCGTGCATAGAGCAACACGGGCCACCGGCGGACCGTGCTCTATGTCCTCGTGACACATAGAGCAACATCCGCCGGTGGCCCGTGTTGCTCTATGTCGTGACATTAGAAATACTCCTTGTATCATGAAGATAATATAAAATCACTTTGAACGGTCTGCTGGTCCCGATATGTTTGATACTGACTGTACCTTGAGTGCGTCTTGTTTTCCTGTTGACCACTTTATGCAAAATGTAAAAACCGGCTTCTTAGTACGAGTATGAGGAAAAAGTACTCGATTTCTAAAACGGTTCAAAAAACGTATTTTGACGTACAAGTGTTGATTTTCAGCCTAGTTTATTTATATTTATTAATTTTGAGGTTTTTTTTTTAAGTGGCCACTTCTATATGCATACGTATCGTTTAACATCTTATATTATATATGAAAATTGTGAATAAATTAAAAAGTTGTCGACTTCAGTCACATTTTAGTTTTAAAAAAAATGTTTATTTT
This sequence comes from Brachylomia viminalis, assembly GCA_937001585.2. Classification (NCBI taxonomy): domain Eukaryota; kingdom Metazoa; phylum Arthropoda; class Insecta; order Lepidoptera; family Noctuidae; genus Brachylomia; species Brachylomia viminalis. The sequence goes on along the minus strand of OW443303.2, from coordinate 5,148,168 downwards.
CTAACGAGCTGTATAGTGTTCAAATCTCAAACATCTCTTGGGATAAATATAATAGATTCACTGCAGCCTCATCCATATTATTTCGCCACGCAGTTACACTGCATTCAGCAGAATAGGAGATAAAATTATCCCACGGGAAATCTCGAAGTATTTATTGAAAAGAAAATACTCAGTCAAAAATTTATAAACTTCCAATACTCGATGGATTATTATTTAAAATGTGTTTATAAAGTTTACCCTCGGGTTTCTAGTTGTTGAGAAAATTCTCTTTTTGACGTAGCTTTTGAATCGAATATTGTGTTTTTGGTATTGAATTTTGATGTTGGTTTGAATTCTAGTTTTAGTGAAGTTTTGCGGTCGAGTTTAAAATACTTTGCTTCTTGAGGTGTGCTGAAGTGCGGGGAAATAATCATAATTATAATTGTTCAATCATTGGTTTATTAGGAGCAGTAGTGGCACAGTAGAAACGGCTGAGATTTACGAATGGTCGTAGGTTCGAACCCAGGCAGGCACTTTACTTTGTGTAAATTATTTAATCAACATTGCTTTCAAAACGCTGAAGGAAAACATCGAGAGGAAACTGGCATGTCCTAGAACCAAAAATTCGAAGACATGTGACATCTACCAAGCCGCACTGGGCGCGATGGGATTACAGCCAGCTCCCTCGCACAGAGGATTATTCTTTGGTTTGAGCACACTAGAGTACAATACTCATACTTTTTGTTGTTATGTTTTTTGTGGTGTACAATAAAGAATATATAAATAAATAAATAAATAATACTCAATACTCAATTCTTTATTGCATTCCTTATGTATTACATACATGGTATAACAAAGTAAAATATCAATATGGACCCTGTCGGACACAGCCAAATTAGGAGAGAGGAAGCGGGCTAAGTAGCAACGCAAGCAATTCAATATTTTTCTAAATTATTTGATGTGTTTAATTGGATGTCAAAAGTCATTGTTTAATTAGGTACGAATACTTAAGTAATACGAAGACAAAGACAAATATATTTAGTCGCAGGATACCAGTATGGTACAAGGTTGGTAAGTACAGTTATGTTCAGGGCACATCCGCCGCTAAAAGCGGTAAATGATAAATGATTTTATTTCTGTAAGTAGGTTTGAACAAACACTTTTACACGTCAATCGTATTTTAAAAACTAGACGAGGTCGGCATTTCCTATCTGACTACTAATATAACACGTATAACTAGGTCCTGTAATAATACCTAACTTATACTCTAATAATAATACACTGTGTGTGTGTGTTTTGCTTCAATTTGGTGTTTTTTAATGCGTTATTAAGTATATTTGAATGTTGCTCTTCACTTCAAGAAGCTATCTTGCGTGGTTTCGAAAATATTTCATGAACCTCTCGTGGACTTAAGGAATATTTTTGTCTGGAGGTACGGAGATACCTGTGAGGTTTAATTACGAGTTGGGTTCGTTGTTAGACAAAACTAAGTTAATTTATTCTTATTTTTTTCTTTAATTGATAAGTGAGAAAAAAATGGGCAAATATGAGATCCTATTTAATATAATAAATAAGAAAATTGGTATGTGTGTTTTTTCAATCACGCAAAAACGGCTGAACGGATTTGGATAAAATTTGGCAGTTTATAACTTGGATTAACACGTGTAATACTTTTGGACCCAATTCTGAAGTCAAAGCAGACGAAAACGCGGACATAAGCTTAGTACCTACTCTAATAAATAATAGACTATAGATTTAAAGCTACATAATTATACTCTCATAGACAATTGTTATATTACGATTGGTATATAATATATAGGAAGACAAAAATCTGAAAGTTTGATAGTTAGCCTTACCTTGATAATGACCTACTTTAAGATGACAGTCACTCTCTGATACTTTTCTTACTAGCTTGTATTGTCCTATTGCAAGGCAGAGGACTACGTCTCCCATTTCCACACAGTTCTGTCTTTTGCTAGTGCCGGTCAGTCCTGTCGGTAGTAGTCAAGCTCGTCCGGCCATCTTCGTCTCGGCCTGCCGTGATGTCATCGTGTGTTTAGTGGGACCCAATCGGTGGTTCTCTTAGCCCATTTGTCATCTGACAAAAAAAAAATTGAGACAATTCCTAACATTGGAAAAACAGGATGCGGCTTAAATAATGTATAACCCTGAAACTGTCGATCGGCCAGATTATTATCTATCATTTACCTCATTTATATCGCCATATGCCCATGGATGACCAAATTATTAATATTTTAAATAAAAATTCGTTCTTACTCTTAGAAAATTAGCTGCCATTTTTACAATTGGTGACTTGTTCTCGTTTTACTCTTTTTATGTTGCAAAAAATACTTATACATAAATTTCAACATATTTTCTACGGAATTAATCAATTTTGGCCCCTATATCGAAAAAAGAATGTACGCGTTTGTAGGCGATATAAGTGGGGTACATGATAGATGATAATCTGGCCAATCGACAGTTTCAGGGTTGTCCAATATTTACGCCACACCTAATAAACTCACATATTAAACAGCTAATTTTAATTGGTACGATAATTTCGTTTCTGTCCACACCATGATTTTTGTTCCTAAACTTGTCTCGAGCTACACGAGTAATAACAGGATACGAAGGTACTGCAGCTCATGCAGTATGGGAAGACCCACAAGAAGGTGGAACGAGGATCTGGTAAAGGTCGCGGGTATAAGCTGGATCCGGGAGGGACAGGACTAGTCATTGTGGCGACGCTTGAGGCAGGTCAGTGGACACAGGCCAGTATCTTTCGCGCGGAATTCAATTTTTCTAACGTTTTCTTGCAAAAAACGTAAGAAAATTGGAATTCCGCGGACTACTCTGGCGCATCCCTCTTAATGACGATCTCGAGGATCGCAATATAAGATTACCTACTCAGCATATTTGGAGAAATATTATGCACCGGAAGAAATATGTAATTCGCGAAGGTTCTTCAAATGCTCTTGCAATGTGGTCCGGAAAGGCATATAAATAATAATCCCTAATCATAAACGAAACTGGAATAAACCCTAACCATTAAAACTGTTAGTTTTATACGTGTACGTTACGTTTCGGTTAACGAGGTAACACGCGTGCTGTGGTTGTAACAATGTATCGTTTTATGGAGCGGCCTGCGCACGTATCAAATGGCTGGTTATAATTTTGTTCGGTACTATATGAATATGCAAAAGGCGTAAATGTTACACGAATTCATATGTTTTATGCCTTGTACATTTTTTACATTTTACGCTTTGTCTGCTGTATTTTGCCTTTGTTCTCATTTCTGTACATAAAGGATTATACTGTAGGTACACATAGTAAGTTTACAGATATTGTTTTTAAAAGACTTTTTCCTTGAGGAAATCCCGTAAGGAAAGTAACAGCTAAACGCCAACTACGCAGCAACTGTATTAGCTTGGAATAATATTGTCATACTTATTAATCATGAGGAAAAAAACGGGTGTCGTAAAAGTATATAAAGACTCCTTACATTCAATTAACTCACAGAGTAGCCTTCCCTACTACAGCAAGCACTCCTTCTTGGTATAACAACTCCGTAAAGTACCAAAATCAAAATGAAATTCAACCTGTTCCTCTTAATCGCTGTCTTCGTTGTTGCGGCTATCTTCATACCAGATCAAGTTTTGGCCTGCATTAAGAATGGCAACGGCTGTCAACCCGATGGCAGTCAAGGAAACTGCTGTTCCGGTTATTGTCACAAGGAACCTGGTTGGGTCGCTGGATACTGTAGATAGATGATCTATAATACAGTTTGAAGTGGCCATAATACGCGCTTCGTCGTGAAGTTGCGAACACCAGCCCGTTTTACTAATACAATTTTTTTTTTGTGTGAATTAACTAAAATGTTTAATAAATTAATATATTAATAATGTTATTTGTTCATTTTGTGTTTCTCCTCCTCCGGTATTCCTCTGATTACAGATGCATTATGTTAAAAGATTTTGAAACAATACAAACTCTCTTCATCTCCCAACCTCGGATAAATTCTGTTTGTCATTCGAAATCTGAGTGCAAAAGTGCATTCTATTCGCTAGCGTGGAATGATTTTTTTAAAATTCGAACCTTTCTTTTCAATAATTTTCTATACCGCCAGTCCACTGAAACTGCATTAAGTAATACTTATTTCATATCAGTGCGCCAACCTAATCGCACTGGCCAGCAAGACGACGACATGAAAACAAAAATACATTTTGAAATATTCTTGTCTTTATTTAATTCACTTTACATGATTCTGGTTTGTTTTTTTTTTTGCTAAAATAAAATAAAAATAAACATAAAATATGAGAGAGTCCAGCAGCGTCGAAGATATAAATTTAACACCCGCAGAGTAAGTGCAAACGGTACATAATATACATAGAAGCGTACAATTTGTTCAAAACATGGAGGTATTCTAAAGGCGCGAATCATTTTCGGAGACTATAATGCTATCATACTTCATTGAACTATCTACAACAAGGAAATCAAGCACACTTTGGAGCACTTACTCGATGCTGAAAGCCACGATAAAAAAATAAAAAATTATATGAGACAACATTCACACAAGGTCTTCAGGTCCCGAACTAGGTAGAGCCTGTACTACGGTAACCTGATGACTGATATACATACTTAAATACATAAACATATAATATGATATACACAAAATTATTCCAAACTATTGGCGTTTTTAAAGAAAAAGTCAAGCGATACAAACCGAAAACGTCTAAGACACATTAAGCAGTTTCATAACGAAGTGCCCGTCTCCGAATTTCTTGCTACAAAAGTAAGTATTTCGGTTTTTTCTTCTTGGATCTTTGTTCAAAGTAGGCACCTTTATGTGAAAGTATGTACTTACTGTCTTAGTATCTGCTGTAAAACTAATTTTCTTCCTTTGCGTTACAGGTTGTCCTCATTATTGGTATTAGTGGGGCGTACCGGACTAATGACAACATTGAGAAGCATTCAGAAAAGTTGCTGTTGGTTAACTTATCAATCATGAAGACCAATATTGATAGAAACATCGTGATTCGTGACGAATATGTCAAAATTGTAGATAAATATTAAGCCCGCGCGCCCTGCTAATACACCAATCAATGGCTACTGCACGGTTACTGACAAATGCGTGCATTGACTGGACAGGTCCACTCAATCTGTGTGGTTCTTTCCTCAAAAGACCATTTCAGACACACATCTACATGGTCCTCAAAGATTATTATAATATTATTCTAATTATTGTGAATGTGAGAACTATGCCGGTCATTGCTTCTTTTTTTGTATTTTTCTCAGTTAGTTTAATCATGATCTGGCAGTTTGAGTAATTTATGCGGCCTACTCAAATGTCCTTTCTTCGGTATTGTTTGACGAATCATTGAGCTCCTTACGTCTAAGTTGAGCCGCACGATTGCTGACAATTGCGTGCACTGACTGGACAGGTCCACTCAATCTGTGTGGTTCTTTCCTCAAAAGACCATTTCAGAAACCAATAGCCACCATCAATAGAGTTACAGAAATTTTGCCAATCCAGAAACCTTGCTTTACGGATAAGATCTTGGGATTCTTGTGTTAGTTTCTCCAAAACTGTCAAATTGTCGGGTGTAGGGTTATCACGCAAGGTAGACAAAGCTAGTCTACGCTGTGCAACTATTTTTGATAGTTAAGGGTTCCAATACTGTTTTGGGGTAAACTTATCACTAGGCTTATTACAATATTTAAGGGTATTTGCTTAATCGCCGCATTATCAATTTGATTAACGAAAGTGTCATACATATTTTGAAGCTGCTCTGGACCCTCGCTATATTTGACTGACCGGTTGGTGCCGCTGGTCCCGGGTTCGATCCCCGGACAAGTCAAACATTGGTGTGCATGAACATGTCTGTTTGACCTGTGTCTGGGTGTTTATATGTATATAAGTATGTATATCAGTCATCAGGTTACCGTAGTACAGGTTCTTCCTAGCTCGGGACCTGAATATCTTGTGTGGATGTTGTCTCATATTATTATTATTTATTTATATTATTCTCGCTAGCATAATTCTCGGAATTCATCATACAAGCCCAAACAAACAAATAAAAATGGAAAGAACAAAATTGTGTCTAAATAGTTTGTACTGTCACGTTTAAAGCATCGTAAAGTATTATGTTATGAGAGCCTAATTAGCGCAAAAGAAATTTTGATATTCGAAAAATTAAAATTAAATTAAAAAAAAAAGATTTCTGCCAATAGTTTGATTATATCCAGCCCAATCCGCTCTTTTAAAGTTCCGTTTTTTAATATAACTAAAATCATTTACAACATTCATCAATCAATATAAATCAACAATCGACATTATAATTATCAGGTGATTACTCCCTAAATTTTCATTATAGACCTACCACATAAACTTGATAGTTATGTCTGAGGAAGCAAAGGATATGTCAGGCGAAGTTTGTTGTAGACTTCCGTTGACTAACTTTACTCGAGTGGCCATACCATTATTAAGAGAAATAAAATCATTATCAAGCGCCGAGTCCATAATCTGAATACCCCTCGTATCAGATTTGACTGACCAGTTGGTGTGATGGCCACTGAAGTCACCGGCAACTAATGTTTTCGCAAAAAAGCTAAAAAAAGTCAGCCAACTGCATATGTACGGAATATGGGCAATAGATAGACAGAGCATATTCTAAATCTGTGCAGTTAATGACTTTTTATTATGAGAGACTATATGTCTAATATGAGAGTTTATGGATTTGTGTACTAATATTGCTACTCCTCCATATGAATCTTCCCTATCAGATCGATAAACATTGTACCCCTTACATTTATCGTCATATCACTGTCAAACCATGTCTCACTAATAATGGCAATGTGTATACTTTGTCATGCTAACTGATCTCCAAAACTAATAAATTTACGACGTAAACTTTGAGCCTTCCATTGAAATATGTTTAAGAGGATTATCCATTTACAAATTTGATTAAACGCTCAAATAATCTCCCAGGTAATAATATGTTAGTCAAATACTTCTTAAGTTCCTCTGCAAGTATTTTCAAACCCAAAATAATTTTTTCTTCAAAAATATTTTCTGGCAATAATATATTTTTGATTTTGAACCAAAATTTCTTAAACTCTTTACAGGTTAGGTCATCATCCCTTCTATCACTTACTTCCTCCTTCTGTGGTTTTTCTCTTACGGTTTCCATTGGTTGTTGAGTACAATCATGAATTTTCCCTTTTTTCTTGTTATTTCTGTCTTGTCTTTTAGTACTTGTCAAAAGTACCTACTAATTGTGAGATAGTATTGAATCAAGAGAAACTAGAATTCGTCGTTATAACTGTTTTCCTGGGGATCACGCTCGACTCAAGGCTACAATGGAGTCCTCGTTTAACATCTCTTGCAAGACAGTTAAGTTCAGCAGCCTACGTTACGAGAAAAATCCGTCAATTTACTGATGTAGCTACCCCGAGGCTAGTCTATAAATTATAGTTCATAGTATTATGTCGTATGGTATTTTACTAAGGGGACGGGTTCCAGACATCGAGTCCATTTTTATTTTGCAGAAAAGAGCCATTAGAGCCACATAATATGGTCTTCATAGGCGCGATTCTCAAAGGGAACTGTTTAGAAAAGATATTAACATTATGACGGTACCAGGGTACATCATGTATGTACGTAAGGAAAAATCCACATATTTTTTGTAAAAGAGGTGAAATACATAATTAAAACACTAGAGATAGGGACCAATTAGTTCAACCAGGTTTCAGGCTCGCTAAAGTAGACTCATCTGTGATGGGGTACTGTTTAAAATGTTACAATAAAATACGTCCCCCCATACTTCAACTGAATGTAACGTTTAAATCTTATATAAAATGCACACTACGAAGCCAAGCATTATCATAAGTTGGGGATTACATCGCTGATAAAAGTGCTTGGCTCAGCGCTAGTCCTGCTCCACAGGGGCGCATAAACTAATTGATTAGCATTTGAAAATACTGTTGGAGCTACTGAAGATTTTTAAAACTATTTTTGCATTGTATAAATTCAATCTTTTGGTATTGTATAATTGCGTAGCTCCTGCGTGAGTACTATGTACGTACTCAAAGCTACCATTTAGTGGGCACGTCTTCCATTGACTTGAATGTGCCCTGGCGGCTGAGAGTATCCCATAGGTACTCACTCTAATGTCTCGCTGTGCCTAATGCTCTAATGGTAGCGTCTGTGTTTGATCATTTAGCTCCCTTAAAAAATTGGTGAATTGAATGGTACTAATCCATGCGTCATGTACGTGAACGGGCGCGGTCAGTAGGGGCTGGTCATCTCTTAGCTGCCACGGCTCATTTTAATTTAATTTAATATTTGATTGTTTTTATGTTTTTATTACGGACGCTTTAACGTTCTGAATCGACCTAAACATGCATAATTTCAACATGAATGATGTACCTGACCAATAATTTGTAAGCATATTTTGATTTAATAGAGTGTCCGTGGAGTTTCTTGGCCATTCGTCTCCTTAAGTACCTACTACACTTTGGAATGGGCAACTAACTTCATCTTTCTGACTGACTCTAACTGAAACCAATTACCTATAAGTAAATTTGAATTGTCAAGGGGTCGCCCTTGACAATTCAAATTTACCTATAGGTAATTGGTTTACTTATTTGAAATAAATGCTTCGAGATTGAGTTTGAGTTTGATTGGTTGTCACGAATATCAGCACAATGATCGCTGAGTGTACGCCGCACATGTCAACAACCTTGCGAGCCAGGTCAAAATACTTATCTATCTCAGCTTTCACGAAGTTTTTGTCATGCAGAACCGCTATGTCAACAGTCATTGTGCGACGTTATTAATGGTGTAGATACGTATGATCACTATCTCACCTCATGATAAGCGATAATGTGTTCTCCGATGGAGCACGGAATTACTTTCATAACCACAGTTTACACAAAACAAAACCTCCCTACATCTACAACTATCTACGTAGATTTAATATCTCTACTTACCCGGCGACGCAATATAAGCGTGAAGTTGTGAGCAGAGTAGGATTGCAGGCAACAATGTGAAACCCGACTGACGCGGACGCGGCGCTTTGTGACGATTGGAATTAAAACGCGGAACTTGATATTGTTGCGTCTGTAGTGCCAGTGGTGCTCAAAGTCTTAGGACAATATCGGGTGTAAAATACCTTTAACAAAACGCGTTAATAAGATATTTATTTGCACTGGACCATACCTGGTAACCTTCTGATTACGGAGGTTCCGTACCGCAAATGGAAAAAAAAACCAGTACCCTTACAGGATCACTTAGTTGTCCGTCAGTCTGTCTATCTTTCTGTCAGTCTATCAAGACTCTTTTTCTCAGGAACTCGGGGAGGTATCAACCTGAAATTAATACCAAATACGTACGTCTTCGGTCTTTTGGAGCTCTGAATCAATGCAATATGAAAATAGGTCCATTTATGCGACATATTTTGATACTCGCAAATAAATCAAAACCTATAGGGTACTTCCCGTTAATCTACAATCATGAAATTTGGCAAGAAGCAAGGTCTCACAGCACAAATGAAGGAAAACGTCCGAAAACCGTTAATTAGTAGATTAATCACATTAAAAAAAATGCCGTTACAAACTTACATTTGCAGTTAGAGAATTGAGCGTGACGTATATTGATGTATCGGAGAACACGTTTTTCAACTACAATGTTAAGTTGGTTCTTTGTATAAATTCAACCCAACTACGGAATCCTTCACTGTGCGTGGTCCGACATGCATTTAACCGGTTTTTTGTTTAACGCAAACAGGTTTAAAATTTTATTACTTAACAATATTTAGTTCCATTTCGACACTGTTGTTCAATTTTGATTTTATGAGGTAACTAACTTAAGAAAAATTACTTACCTTCTGACGGACAACATGCTGCTTCAACCACAAAAATATTTCTCTAACAGCGCGGCATATAGATGCACTAAGAAAGTACATACCTTAACTCCCTAAGTAGATTAAACTGGTTGCAGTTTGTATACGAACGAAGTCACAAGCAACCGCTATTATTGTCATAAAAAACGTCGTCACCGCCGCCGCCGCCGCTGCTGCCGCCGCGCGCCGCGCCGTCCTTATGTTAACGACTCAGTAATAAAAAGGTTGAGCACTGCTGCTCTCCGAGTCTGGATGCAATTTAGAAGGACATTTTGAAAATTTTAATGCAAATTCTTTAGAACGTCGATGTTTTGTATTGTATTGAAGTGAACGGAATTAAACCGAAGGAAGAGTGTGGCAAATCGAATTGCTTGTCGTAAAAAGAAAAAGGGATAAAAATATATTTCACAGAACGTGTTTTATTCAACGCACTATAGATTGTATTCATTTGTTTTTAATAAACTTGCTATGTAAAAGGCGATTTCTTAGGTAAGGACAAGTGATTGTTCAAGGGAATGGGCAGTGCAGTGGCGACAATCAAGTCATCAAAAATCTATCTATTATGCATGGTGATAGCATTTCCCCTTTGACGATTCATGATAAGCATAATATCTATCATAATTTTGATAAAGCATACAAAATATAGGCGCTTATATAATTCTTCACGCTAACCGTTCGCGGCATCACCGCGCCTGACGCGAAGCTCCTAAATAATAATGTTTCGATTTCCTTTTCCCGACCGTTAGGGTGTGGACAAATGAGCGAGTCATCATTATAGAAGTTATTGAAATGATATAAGAAGTTACAGGAATAAAGTTCGACTACTGGGAATTGCCTTTTTGAGTCCGAAACTCGTTATAATTTGGATTCCTGTGGGAACATTGACGCTTCTTTCCTGTGTCGCTTGTGCAGAGTTTGATGTAATGATTTTATTCCAGTCTTCTTTCAGAGATGTAAGGATAGGCCAGGCCTGTGATATTATTTATTTGTATTTATTGTACAAAGTACCGATTCCCGGCCACCGTAGGCGCGGGCTTGTGGACGGCGAGCAATGGGTAGCCGACCCGAGTCGAAGGTGTGTTGTGTTCCACGCGCGCCTCAAAGAGTTGTCTGCAACAATGACGGGATCCGCTAGGGCCGATGCCTGTCAGGGTTGCGGGAAAGTCCGAAAGGTTTACCGTGGCCGCTGCCACAGGCAACTGAAGGAACACGGATGGGATTTAGTCAGTAAGAGTCTGACACGCCCTCCAGAGCGGGAGAAGTTATTTGATGATTTCCCACGCTCAAAAAGGCCTGTGATATTATTTATTTGTATTTATTGTACAAAGTAACAGAGGCTCTAACCAAACAGACAGCTGTGTTGCTGGGGAGTTTGTTGCGCCACTTCTTCTTCCCAGCTAAAACTCTAGGAAGTGGTAAAGGTCGGGCGCTTTGGGGGAGTGTCTTCTGTCATTTTGACGTTCAAAAAGTGATGATTAGTAATAGCAATGTTTCATAATAACTACTGTTAGTAACCATATTCTACACATTTCACCCAGCACTGCAATCATTTATGTATCGTCCTGGAAATAAATAAGTTGTTTGCAAGTAACAGCACGATAAGACTGATAACTGGTAATAGAATGAGCTCAAGGATTCTTTGTGAAACCCAACCTGTAATGTGCAAGCACAATGACTTAAAATGCTGATTCCCTTTCAGTCTAAAAAGAGACGTTTGACCTGGCATAATCAACTGATGGTGTTTCCACTGCTGGGACACAGGCCTCCTCTCTTCAAGAGGAAGTGGGCTGTCATCTACAGTCACAGCCATGTCTTCGAATTTTTGGTTCTAGGACATGCCAGTTTCCTCACTATGTTTTTTTCCTTTACCGTTTTGAGAGCAGCGATGAAATTTTTTACACAAAGTTAAGCGCCATCCGGGTTCGAACCCGAGCTGTAACTCGTAAGTCGGGACCATTACCACTGAGCCATCCTGCTCTACTGCTGTTGACTTGTAATGGGTAAATAAATCACATACTCATAAACATAAACTATGAAGTAAGCTCTGTGCAATTGTTTATTAAGTGTTGTAAAGTATTCCTTTGTTCGTACTTAATTTTTGCAATCATATTAATTACAAAACCGAGTTTCTATTTATACATAGGCTACATATTTTTCTTTTATTTTAAGTTGACAGTAAACTGTAGATGTACCTACGCTTACAAATATAATGTTGTTAGTTTTAATTTTTATATTCAATGTTCTATGTTATGAGTTTGGTTTCCGCACTTAGTCCTTCAAATGGACCATTGTGCGTAGTTTTTATATTTTGTTTATGTAAGTACTTAACTACTAAAGTAATTACCTAAGCTATATAGCTTAGGTTGTTCTTAACTGTCGCATTAGGGTAAACCCTGTAATGGTAGTTAAGCTGTTATAAATAAATAAATAAACAATTTATTTTAGTTCATGTGGTATTCTGGTAATTGTTACACTGTTCAAAGTTTTTAAATACTCGTACTTGTTATTTTTTGTCAAGATGTTAGTGTAAACAATAGTTGGTGAATAAATAAATAAATTATTTTGTAACATGACCAATTTGTAATTTGGCATAAATATTATATTAACATAATCATAATGTAAGTCATGACAATTTGATTTATTGTATTTTAACTTTGTACCGAGCTGACAATATGAATTTTGTATGCATCAATGGCGGGACATAGCAGACCTACCTGTGACTAACACAACATTTATATTTGAATTTGAAATTATATGCTGATATTAGCATTAAAATCCTTAAATTGTTCAGTATACAGTAACGCTAGCTACTAAAAATATATGGACCCTTACTTCATAAGGAAAACGACTAAGGTACATTCAACCGCGAAAATAGATTCATCATTATGACACGGTCGCCTTAAGATCGTTATAGAAACGGCAATTGTGTTCTTGCCCTTATGTCAGAAAGAGTTTGAAAGGAGCAATCGAGTAAGGGGTCATGTTTCACGTATTTTTTTTTTCATTTTTGTTATACATTTATAATGTTAGTATAATATGGGTTGGCACACCGGCTTTCGACTTGATGGACGAATACTAAACGTACTATTTATATGAATGTATCTAGTACCTGCAACACCAAGGCTTTTGACAATACTTTATCGATTTTTTTTTTTACGTACATTCAATTTAAACTCTGAATAAATATTTCTTCTAAAGGTATCTATGTTTCAAAGTCGTTTATATAATGTATCAACCCGCCTAGCTTTTTTCCAACTATGTTGAGTCTGGCTTCCAGCCAAATCGGGTGCAGCTGAATAGCAGTATTTTAAATGGAGCGACTGCCTATCTGACCTCCACAACTCAATTGCTGTGTAACATGATACCCCTTGGTAAGACTGCTTGTCAGACTTTTGGGCTTCTAACTACCAGCAATGACTGTCAAAGATCTACGAGTGACAGCCGGGACCAACGGCTTAGTGTGCTTTCCGAGGCACGGAGGGTCTCGATGTATATTATAATGGATGGTCACTCATCCGCGATCTGACCTCAGCAAGCGTCGAACGACCGGAGCGTCTGTTATCATTGAGGCCACGACTTAAAAAGTCGTTTATGCAGTTCACTAAATAAACAAATAGGTTAGTAATATTTATTTAAACCAAACCGTAAAACAATTTTGCTGAAAATTGCACTAAGAAAGGATGGCCAATTAGTTCTTGGTTGAAGTTCGTGTCCGAACAAAGTCATGGGTCAGTAGGTACCAGCGAGTTATACAACACACCTTCCCAAAATCAATTTGCGCGTTGTAATAGGATATTATTGATATTTCTTGTGATCAATACATGATCAGACTGAGCTCGCCTCAGGCTAATGTAACTAATTTGTCTGCCATTCACGCGGGGGAAATAGTCTGAAAGGGAGCGGGGAGAGGAAATTTCTTTCCGCCGGGATAACAATAACTGAGAAATTGATTTCATTTATTAGTATGTAGTTTTGTTTTATTGAGTATGTGTATTTAGTTACTACGTATTATGAAGTTAGTGCCCTTACATCACAGCCTTATTTGGTCGCGAGAGGCTTTTGCTTTTCGATTTCTTTGCTTGATATTTTCACATGTTTTTAGGGTTTCGTACCCAAAAGTAAGGTTTGGCTATATTTTGTCTTGATTTTGTTACTTATATTTTCCATTCTTGTTTCAAGTCGGAGGAACTATTACCGACACCTGTTATACTTAGCGACACAGTAATATAAATGCTAAGACAGTCTGCGTGTCCTATTAATTAACGTGGCAATGTACACTGTAAGATTGCATTTACTAATTGCTGGTATAAAGTGAACTGACTGATAAGCAGAATGTCATATCATTAATTAGCACTATAATTATGACATCGGTATTCAAACGTTCACTACGGAAACGTTCTAAAAGTAATGAATACATACATACATAAACTCACGCCTTTTGTTCATGGGAGTTGGCAGAAACTACAGAACGCCACCTACTACGAGTATGATCCTTACATACTCCATTTGCCTCGTTTACGTTCATAGACACACGCAGTTTGCGAGTACTACGCACATGACTTTTCCGAAGAACGTCACCAATATGGTCACTAGGTACATATATATCCTTCTAGGGCGTCCGTCCTCAGCTCGCCGTTCGATAAGGACCAGGCCCGGGTCGACGGCGCGTTGTGTTCCACGCGCGCCTCAAAGAGATGTCAGCACCAATGACGGGGTTTGCTAGGACCGATGCCTGTTAGGGTTGCGGAAAAGTCCAAGAGGGATACCGTGGCCCCAGGCACAGGTAACTGAAGGAACACGGGTGGGTTTTAGTCAGTAAGAGTCTGACACGCCCTCCTGCTCTGCCCAGAGCGGGAAAAGTTATTTGATGATTTCCCACCCATGAAAAAAAGGGCGTCCGTCCTCTGCCGGCGTTTCCACTCACATCTGCCATAATATGATGAATAAGAATGAACGTAGAGAGAGCTCAACGCGGGGGTCGTGCGGTCCATGGAGGCGGCGGCCAGCCCGCCGGTTGAACGCGTCCCAAAAGGTCATGGCCATCCGGCTGGTCCAGGGATACCGTAAGGTCTCCGGCAGTGAGCCTACTTGCTGGATTGCTGCCATGAGATCTGGAGGCAAAAGTCCTCGCGCACATATAGGAATGGCACGAGGAGGCGAAACGCCGGGGCGTAACTCCGCTGCCGCGAGAAATCACGACACAGCTCACAGAGCTCCGGCGGGATCTCATGGCGACATTGAGAGTGCGACTGTCGCACCCAGTGCTGGGCACGTTGCAATTTCCGGGGACTTATAGCCACAAGTCCCCTCTTTGAGGAGTGGCTAAAGAGGCGCCTCGGCGTCCTAAGCTTCCGCCTGACGCAGGTCCTCACGGGACACGGTTGTTTCGGGAGGATTTTAACTTTTTTATTTTGTTAGTTGTATATTGCGTTTCACGAACTGTCTTTCTTTCTTTTTCTTTCCTGTTTTTTTTTGTTTTTATTATATTAATGTGTCATTTAAAGTAACGTTTCTTAGGGCCGTGTACTATTGAGGAAGTTCATATCTATGCACCTTTAGGACTATTTTTCCCTGTAGCGCTCGGGCGCTAACAGTAACTAACGTAAAACAGATGCGGTCATCGTGTTCACGGGATTTTGTTCTAAAACTGCTTAGATATGAACTTCCTCGATAGTACCTACTTCATCATCTTCCATCATCTGCCTAGCCTTTTCCCAATTAAGTTAGGATCAGCTTCCAGTCTAACCAGATGCAGCTGAATACCAATATTTTACATGTAGCGATTGCCTATCTGACCTCCACAACCCAGTTACTAGGTAATACGATACCACTTTCTAAGACAGATTGTCAGAGTTTCGGGCTTCTGACGACCCGTAACGACTGTCAAAGACCAATGAATGACACCCGGGACCAACAGCTTAACGAGCTTTCCGAGGCACGGAGGGGTCTTGGTATGTAAAGATGGTCACCCATCCACGGACCAACCGCGGCAAGCGTAGCTTAACCTGATCGTCATAGACCGCATGTCACTTGAATCTTTTGTCCACGAAGATTCTGGACACGAAACATGTGTATTACCACTACTTACCACATCCACGCACCTGTCTTTCAGACATCGCAAAACAAACAGTGGTATATCGCGCAGTCAATTAGCTGTCAACCTTTCACAACACTGTCTACCCTATACCTTTAACATAAAGTTCAAAGTCCTGTGCCAAGGTATTGCTGCAAAGCGGTTTGTCAGCTTCTTATTAGACATTCCGTTTCGGGTCTTTGAGAGCTTCGCTAGGATCGTCGTAGGCTTAGTACTTATCTGTTACGAGACGAACGGGCCATCAATAAATTCGTGAACAGATATTTGTGAGGAGCTTCAGGCATTGCATTGCAGGGTTAAGTTGGTTATAGATAGTATTCAAGAACAAATTATTAACAACAGTTAAAGGAAAACAAATGCCCTTCATTTGTTGCATTTGCACTTGGTAAAAAAGGTATTGCTTATTAGTAATTCGGCGTATACCTTATAAGACGTGATCAGCCGGTCGATTCTGTAAAAATCTCACCGTGAAGACTGGCGTGGAGTGAGCTGTCAGTGTCATCCCACTGATGCTAGGGATTGACCAACGTTACATTTACAATCATAATCGAGATTTTAATAATATTTTTTATCTAAATTCTATTGATCATTTTATATTAATTCAAAGGTAATGCTTGGTCAATCCCTAGCATCAGTGGGACGACACTGACAGCTCACTCCAAGTTCACTTCACTTAAGTTTTCACGGTGAGATGGTTACAGAATCTCACTGCTGTTGACCCCTCCGTGCCTCGGAAAGCACGTTAAATCGTTGAGCCCGGCTTGTCATTTGTAGATCTTTAATAGTCGTTACGGGTCGTCAGAAGCTCGAAAGTCTGATAGGCAGTCACCGCATGTAAAATACTGGTATTCAGCTGCATCCCGTTTGACTGGAAGCCGATCCCAACATTGTTGGGAATAGGCTAGGCACGTAGAGGACACTTATTCCGGATCGGACTTTTTATTAATTTTAGATTAGTGATGGTGATGATGTGATGATTCTACAAGACTCAATAAAATCGTAAATATTTCGTTTATTATAATACATACTGTTACTATTGTTAATCGTGCAATAACGTAACTTAAAACCAAATATATAAATACTGATATAAAATATAAATACCATAATGCCAGAATGTCTATTATACTGTCAAAGACTATATTGAGGACAAAAAGGCTTGGGATTGGGTTGCTCCATTATAGCACAGGCAATGTTAATTTATTTTATTTCGCTAACTATTTTTACTTTTAATCTTTGCTATAAGTATCTATACTTATTTACATAAACAATGACACTAATATTTACTGTATAAAGTTATGTGTTATTTTAAATTATTGTGAATGTGAGGACTATGTGTGTTTTTGTTGCAGTTTTAATCATGTTCTGGCAGTTTGAGTAGCTGATGCGGCCTACCCAAATGTCCTTTCTTTGGTAGGTATTGTTCGTCGAATCGTTGAGCTCCTTAAGTTCTGAGTTGAGCTACACGGGTACTGACAAATGCGTGCACTGACTGGACAGGTTCACTCAATCTGTGTGGTTCTTTCCTCAAAAGACCATTTCAGACACAAATCTACATGGTCCTCAAAGATTATTATAATATTATTCTAATTATTGTGAATGTGAGAACTATGTCGGTCATTGATTTATTTATATTTATTTTTGTATTTTTCTCAACGTAATCATGATTTGGCAGTTTGAGTAATTTATGCGGCCTACTCAAATGTCCTTTCTTTGGTATTGTTCGTCGAATCGTTGAGCTCCTTGAGTCTAAGTTGAGCTGCACGATTACTGAAAATTGCGTGCACTGACTGGACAGGTCCACTCAATCTGTGTGGTTCTTTCCTCAAAAGACCATTGCAGACACCGATCTACATAGCTTTCACATGACCTGACCAAGATTTTGTCTGGACTTTAAAAGAGACTGTGACCTCTGAGTTTGTTTCGGCCTTTCTTCTCAGAGTAGTCAGATAGGAAACGCCGATCCCATCTAGTTTAAAAAAAATATGATTGACGTGTAAAAGTGTTTGTTCAAACCTACTTACAGAAATAAAATCATTTATCATAGAAGCAAATGATACTATTTTTATTTAATATTTAATCTTTTTCTTAACAAAAAGCGCCTTCATCCTCTCTCCTATTAAACATTAAATTTGCTGTGCCCGACAGGGTCCCTATTTGATTCGATGTTTCATACCAACTGTTATAATGTACACATTATGGAATGCAATAAAGTATTGAGTATTGATACAGGAAACATAACAACATTTTTGTTTGCATATCAAAAACAAAAAAAAAAACTATAATTAATTTTGATTAAACGTCTAAATGTTTGTTAATTGAAACCATATTTAATGCAAACAAAAGGAATTTGAATAACCTAGTATACAAATAAAAGCAATAAAATAAACTACGAAGATCACTATTGACGCCTAATTGGACTGTTTACTTCCAGTCAGTCTGTAACTTGAACATAACTGGTGAATATGAAGAAATCTCATTTCCTCAATTTTTTCGCGTAAAAGTACATTCGCGCAAAAGTCCATTGGTGTAAAAGTATATTCGCGCAAAAGTCCATTCGCGCAAAAGTCCATTCGCGTATAAGTCCATTCGCGTAAAAGTACATTCACGGAAATGTCTTTTTGCACAAGTGTCTTTCGCTGAAATGTATTTCGCGCAAGTGTCCCAGATCCGTATGTACATAGGTATTGATACGGAAACGTTCATTTTGACAATAAGTATTATTAAACACGTTTAGGGAATATGTCAATTGTGCATGTTAGCACATAGACAGACGTAAGCACCTACATAGGAAAAATATTTCGACTGACCTCAAGGAAAAGCAAAAAAGAGAAGGTGGTAGGTATACTTTACTGTAATAAGTACCTAAAAATTAAACATTACGACGACCCTACTCCTTTTATTCTAACATACCATGACATCCCGCGTATCTCAAACCGGGCTTACTAAATCCGGGATAAAGTTAGTGCCCTCTTACATTGTGCGCAAATCCGCCTTAGTTTATATTAGACTTTATTAGGCAGTAACTGCTGGACATAGTAGCCTAAACCAATGTCGATGTCGCCCCAGAGTGAATGCACGAAATATACAAGAAAATGCAGAGGGTTAAGTCGAAAGAACACGTGACGAAACGTGCACTAATAAAATAAAATATCCGCGCGACCCAATTTTCACCACGACGCGGGGCGGCGGCCAGTCTCAACAGAGACTAGCCAATTACGCAGGAAATATAATAGTGCACAAGTGTGTGCGCAAGCTTATGGCTAGGCTAGCGTACGATATTTAAACCTCAATTAAAGCTGTGCATTAAATAGCCCAGGAAAATTTGTTAAATTAAAGGTAAATCTGTGAAAGATAAAATTTTGTGATGATTTATTACCAATATCTGAAAAGTCCATTACGATAGGTACCGAAAAAAAATCGACGGTCAATGGTCAAAAACCAAACAAAAACTGACTTTCGAGTCAGTTTTTGTGGGTAATATTTCGTAAAATATTGGTTTAACGTCCACATGGGCAATGGCAAAGTCCAATTGGCAAAATGATAAAAAACAATGGTCACAAATTGACCATTCAATATATTATTATCTGCGTACAATTCATGCGCAATGTAGCTATGAACTTTTCACACAATATTCCTAATGCTTGAGAATAAAGATAACCCCAGTGAGTATTCTTCAGTAGGGTTTTAGTCGCAGTAAATATCAAGTAATTTTCTGGGATAAAAAGAGTAACTGTAAGTCAAATAAAACAGTCATAAAACTGTTTTAAATGCATTAGATAAAGTACTACAAAAACAAATAACAATAATAACCGCCTCTTTGGTGTAACATAAACACACATATTTTTTAAACGTCCATTTATTTCAACTGAAATCTTGAGCGTGAACGGTGAAACTTATTAATACAGTAGGTAGCTTTAGCCCGCGGCTTCACCTGCATAAAGGCTGGAAATTCTTCCGAGAACGTACTTCCCTTATACAAACTATATTAATTCCCAACCCAGGTTATGGTCTACCTGTGCGCCGAAATTCAATTATTGTTGTTAAGTTATTTTCGCATTTTTAATCAAAATATATAAAAATTAAATGCTGTTCGTTGGTGAGAGCACCATTTGAGAACTTTTCGTTTAAAAAAAATGTTCATACAGTCTGAATTACGTTTTTATGGAAAGAAAACTTGGAAAAGTTTCCCGGAAAATGTTCAAATTCGGGAAAACCTGAACGACCTTTTTTCTATGGATTTCTATTCTAAAATTTTGACTGGACAACGTCTGTCCTGTCAGCTAGTATTACTGGATAAAGTCTGTCGGGTCAGCTAGTAATAAAACTTGCTGACCGGTGTCCACTCAAAATATCAATAATTCATAAACTTAATTCTATTTACTTATATGCTTTTCGTTACGTTTCGTTCTTGTCTCCACACTATTTGTGACAGATGAAAATAGCAGTATTTTTAATGCAGTCTGGAAATGCGCGCTTTGTTCCTTTGTGGGCTGCTATTTCAAAATCACTTATAATATAATTTTCTATCTTCCAATGTTATTAAAATCTTTATCTAAAGCTAAAGTATCTATCTAAAGCTAAATCTTTAGCTAAAGTACATACATCTTTTATGGGGTACTGTGTTAAATGCTACAACAAAATACCTTGTCATATATTGCAATTAAATGAAAGAAAATTTAAAACCCATATAAAAAGTTCACTGTGTAAACAAGCATATTACAAAATAGAGGATTAAATCCAAGATAAGAATGCTTGGAAACATGCTGGTCCAGCTCCATAGGCCAATCTAGGGTCTAGACAAAATTAAACTGGTTGCTACTTTAACTGTATAGTTAATGATTTTTTATGACATTGATTTACATTCTGTGATTACTTTAACTCACACACTGACATATTACTTGTTTACATAATTTGGGAAATCGTATACTTTTACAATGTTTGTAAATATGTGAACACCATGTATCTATCACTTAATCAACTTACTTATCATTGCTACGTTTATTAAATTCTTTTTACCTATTGTGGTAGGGTGATTTTTATTATAGGTGCATCGTCTTCACATATAATCATATAATTTATGTACTTATACAAAATATTGTAACACATTTTAAAAGAGTAACGGTAGAGTTTCTTGCCCTTTCTTCTCCATACGAAACTACCTTTTGGAAGGGGCGACTAGAATCAATTCTATTAAAATGTAAATGTTGACGCTCAAAAGTGCCTTTTATGTGCCTATTTGAAATAAATGCTTTGACTTTGACTTTATCTTCCAATGTTACTACGCGCGAACCACATTTTAGTTGGTTTTTACATACACACGCCCAATATTTTTATTTACTCTGTTGCCTCTTTGTGCCTTCTATTGTTGTCCTTACTGAACAAGACTTGTTTTTTGTTGAACACTTTGTGTATCGGTGAAAAAACATTGCGGCTTGTAATCGATAAATTATCCGATCAAACATTGAATATAATGGGTCCTGTCGATAATCGTGGGAAACATAATAATCATAGTAAATTAAGTGATGAAGTCTTAGAATCTGTCCGAGATCATATAAATTCCATTCCTAGAACAGAGAGCCACTACTTACGGGCAAACACAACAAGAGAATTTATAGATGGAAGTTTAACCATAGCGGAGCTTCATCGTGACTACAAACTAATTCAAGAAGCCGCTGGAAAAGAATTCGCAAACTATGATGCCTACTATCGAATTTTCAATAATGATTTCAATCTTGGTTTGTTTAATCCCCGCAAAGATCAGTGCGATGAATGCGAGGGGTACAAAAACTCTACAGATAAAGGACCACTAAAAGACAAATACAATAAACACCTAGAAGAGAAGAGTTTAAGTAGATTAGAATTGAAACACGACATAGAACAATGTAAAAGTAATGGTTCTAATAATATAGTTGCCATTTTCGATCTCCAAGCAGTTTTACCTTGTCCAATTGGCCAATCGTCAGCTTTCTTTTATAAATCAAAGTTGAATTGTTACAATTTCACTGTGAGAACTTATTTTCTTTTTGTTAATGATATAAATAAAATTAATCAGTTTATGTGCTTATAAAATTAATATTTTGCTTTAGGTATCCAATATAAATGATGATACCACAGTTTGCTTCTTCTGGCACGAGGGTCTTGGGAAACGCGGCGCCAATGAAATTGGAACATGCGTTTACAAGTTTTTGGAGGAACTGTCTAGTAAACAGCCAAATAAGGACATAATATTTTATTCCGATAATTGCTGTGGACAGCAAAAAAACAAGTTAGTTGTTTAGAAATTTAAACAATAGGACTGCCATTTAAAATACACAAACATACTACACACATACCCTCACACATCCATCCTCAAAAACTTTCGCGTTTACATAATAATATTAGTAAGATATTTATTCGTCAATAATTATTTTTCTTGTTTCAGATTCGTTTTCGGAATGTATTATTTTGCTGTGAACACATTGCCTATAAAGTCGATCACACATAAATTTCTTATTAGGGGACATACCCAGAATAAAGCCGATGCTGTCCATTCTGTAATAGAAAAGAATGTTAAACGTGCAAAAAAAGCTGGACCAATATACACTCCGGCAGAATACATAAGCCTTATAAAAAATGCCAAGAAAAAGGGGGAATCATTTACTGTCAAAGAAATGAATTTCGATTCTTTCTTTGATATGAAGATGTTATCTGATGATGTTAATTTGAACGTAACCAAGGATGTTGATAGAAATTCGATTAAGATTTTGGAAATCAAAGCGATCGAATTTACTAAAGGTTCAGAGACATACCAATACAGGGACAGCTACAAGTCAGACAAGTGGACAGTAGCAAACATTCGAGTAGGCCGTATTGGTAATAGAAATATAAGAGTGAAAGATATCATATTAAAACAGCTATACAACGAAAAGTTACCAATCCCTAACCGAAAGAAAGAAGACATTCTTCAATTGATATCCTCAAATATAGTTCCTAAGTTTTACGAACAATATTATAACAACCTCTTTTAAAAAATAAGAGAGAGTGTTGACTGATTTAGAAGTGTTAATTTATTTTTCTAAAAAATATTTTATTTTCATTTATATTTTTTAAGTGTGTTTCTAATAGTCCTAATAGTCGTTTAACAAAACAGAAACTGGTAAATTATAAGAGATTTTTTTTTATGTTTATGTTACTTTAAGTTTTAGACTGATATCTTATTTCAGCCTATTTTTAAGTGTGATTCCAAAGAGTTTTAATAAGAAATAATGCCAATTTAAGTAAAACCTCTGTTACTAAAAGATTGATTGAAATTTTATTACAAAATAGTTGCCTATTGTTACTAAAAAAAGGTAAGAGATTATTTTGTTACGTTTACATTACTTTTATTTTGATACTGTTATCTTATAATAATAATTATTACAATTTTTAAAGCGATTCCAAAGATTTTTGCTAGGAAAAAAGTGAGTTTTGATCTCTATTTTTGTGATAAAGTACTGCGGATTTCGAAATGTTTAAGAAAATAAAACATTTATACAAAAAACACGTTATTTTCATTCCAAAATTATCCAAACTTAAAGCTTAAGATATGGTCATATTTACTAATTAATTTTCTTGTTGGTGGAACAAGGGCACAAATATACACCTACTTTCGAAAAATAATTATAAAAAAAAAACTAGCAGTTTTTAATATTTGTAAACGATACACCTAAAAGAATATAGTATATAGTTTATGTCATACAAAGCAGAACAACCTTAGAAAATTATTAACATAGCTAGACCAAATTAAGTACAAAAAATATCTTAAAATGACTCTCCTGTAAAATTGCAAAAACTGCAATTGTGCCCTTGTTCTACCAAAGGTGCGAAGTATCCGTCTAACATTTGCTGTTTTTTTATTTTTTTCGACTATATGAATGAAAAGCCTGCCATGTCTACTATGAATATTAGGCTAATGTCATTCAAAGATCCTTGACATCGGTGACACAACTCAATTTTGTTTTATTATTTTTTCTTCTTTTCGTATGTAAATCAAACAGTAAGGAAGGTTTTTTTCAAATTATGATTACTCTGAACCAAATAGGTTTTATGTTAGTTTCCGAGGCCAAATGGAAAAAACAGAAACATTTTAATTTCGCCCTGTCTATCTGTCCATGTGTCACTACAATTTAACTCGGAGGCTATTGGCACTGTACAGAATTAATTTTTCAAGTGGGTGTGGATGGCCAAATCTAAAACAATAATATTAAAAATAGCGAAAACAACTAACAGGAGTCTTGGGGTCAGTTTTGATAAAATCTACATCAATAGATTTTTGAAAACAAAAAACGAATTTAACGAGATGATGTGAAGTCGTTTTCAGGATAATTATAATCGGTTAAGTACAAATTATTTAGAATTAATTGACCCCAGAAATAAATTACGGTGTGCAATTCACATTTAACACAAAACACAATATTTATTTTTGCTACTGATAGCAATATGAATAGTGCATGCGTAAAAAATCTTCTTTATAGCCAACTGTGCTTCTACCAAAAAATCGTTGGTCTAGGCCATTGTCTGTAGGGAGACACTTGGAACTTGAGATCTGAGCCGTTTATGAACCCCTATCCGTGGAGATTGTCTTTGCTTCGACCGACTTAGTTCGAAGTCTATTTAGAGATTTAAGTCGGCCATGGTAACTGGTGGAAGGATAAGGGTTAAATATCGGTTTAGGGATGTGTTCATTCGGGATATAGTGATTCCTGATAGTGTTCATTCGGTATAGCGTGATTCGGGATAGCATTCACTCGGGATAGAGTAATTCGGGATAGCGTTTATTCGGGATAGAGCAATTTGGGATAGCGTTCATTCGGGCACAAAACAATTAAATTTCTTTTTTTTGTAGATAGACTAGAATTTAAAATATGCATATTACATAGTTTGTTTATTTTTTCCTTTAATTCGTTTCGTCTGAACCGACAGATAATTTCCATTTTAAAGTAGGTACCTAGGCTATAAAGAAATATAAATTGAAGTAAGAAAGTTATTTAAGTATTATTAAAGCTAACAAAAACAGCTGTAGGAACAGAGACTATAGAGACTTCCTCAGCTTAGTTTTTAATTCAATTCATTTTCAATTTAATCTTATAGTTTTTCCGGTATCCCTTGTATAGTTTAAACTTTAAACCAATTCCGATGTTTTATTTTTGTGCAGGTAACCAGTGGACCAATGTAGCTCCAGTGTATAAAAGTTAGTATTAAGTATTTGTTGTTTCGAATTACGAATCCAAAGGACTTGTAGGCTTTACTAGTGATTTGATCTACGTGTGTCTGTAACGTATTTTTTTGTCTAGAATAACACCCGAACCCCCCAGCCAGTGATGCTCGCGGTATAATATCATTATTGATACGGTAAATATAACCCACTTCCCCTTCTTACCTGACTTCTCAAATACAATATTTATGCACTGCCCATAGTAAAAATCTTCGTTTCACCAACAATCGTCTTCTACGATGTCCTTCTCACCGTTCTGGTTTCATTCATTCTTCTTTCTTTGTCCAGGCGGATTTTCTTTGGAATGCGCTCCCTCTGAAAATCAGGACAGCAACCAGTCGGTTATCTTTTAAAGTGAAGGCACGTGAACAAATCCGTCAGAAGTTGGCTGAAACATCCCAGCGCTGAGTTGCTGGATTTGTTTTCTCCTCTACCGATCGTTATTTCTCCTGATCAAGGTTTATTTTGTTTATATGTATGTATCTATGTATCTATATAGTAGTATTTATTCTTGTATTTTATAGTAATTTCCGAGCTATCTATCCCGTATGTTGCTTCCGTTTATTTCTCTGGTAAGAGTCTATCCACCTTAGCAAGTTCCCCTGAATATTTACGGCTTTTAGTTTTTCGATCAGAATGAAGAAATCTACCCGGTCAAACGCCTTTTCGAAATCTGTGTATATTACGTCCACTTGGGCACCACCATTCATACCATTAACATCATAGCTGGTAAACTCGAGAAGGTTGGTATTGACTGAACGAGATTTAACGAAGCCGTGTTGGGACGCCGGTACACAAAGAAAGAAAGAAAGAAAGAATAACGTTTATTTGGACACAGTTCGTGAAACACAGAATACAAATAACAAAATAAAAAGTGAAAAAAATGGTTTAACAAAAAAAAAAGCAAAGCAAAGCTTAGTTGCAGAATAAACATGACCGTATACAATTTTCTCAAGCATTTACCCAAAGTTATTCAGTAGTGATACGCCTCGGTAATTAGATACATCCAGCTTGGAACCCTTTTTATGAATCGGTACGATTTGAGCACCGCGCCATTGTCGCGGGAACGTGCCCTCATCGAGAGATCGCTGGAAAATGATCTTAAAGGGAGAAGTTAAACCTAATTCACATTTTTAATGAAAATCGCTGGTATCCCATCAGCACCGGCTCCTTTCTTACTGTACAAAATTCGAAAAACTGTTTTGATTGATTCGGGAGTGATGACAATAGAATGAGTAACGTTTGACAAAGAGGAGTCCTCAACACTTAACACTGTTTGTTACTGCTGGTAGGAGTAAAAACACGTTGAAAAATATTATTTAAAAAAAATATAAATATCCCTGTCATTCGAGTATGTTACCCCTTGATGAACGATATTGCGAGGGTATCTAGAAGATATTTTCCTTTTATTATTTACGTACTTCCAAAATTTTTTAGGCGACTTTATTAATTGCTTCTGGGAGAGTACCGATTTGGGTACTTGAAACGCCTTGATAGTTTTACTATTGGAACGTGTGCATCTATAAGTGAGCGTATTGATACGTAACGAATGTCGACACACTCCTCCACATTACGGTGTTCGAAGCGGTCCTTCCAGTCCGCTAACGAGCTCCGAATTCATTGTTACAAAATCAGCCTTAAAAAAACTTTTTTATAACTAGGTTGAGAGGGAATAGGTTTATAAAAGCAATCCCCAATTCAAAGTTCCAGTGGGACATGACACTTGTCTATATCCACCAGTGATACCTCGCTTGAAACGCACTCTAAGGCCACTTTAGAGATGGCAAGGTCGAGAATATTGTCGCAGCAATTTGGTTCCAGATTGTGTTGAGACATATTCATAAAATCTAAAGAATTAACCAATTCAGTTGCGACTTCAAATAAATCTGAGTTAGTAGGTATTAGTTTTCCAACCGTATCCATTTGAAGACCAAGCTAGGAAGGGTAAGTTAAAATCGCCTACCACTAGGTACTTATCTTCGGGGCTTACATTGTAGGACTGAAGAAAAGAGTCTTTAAAGTCCTTCAGCATTATTATAAGATTAAACGAACTTACCTAAGTGAAGTTCTATCTTAATTATACGAAGCTCCTTGTCCGAGACGGTTTAACGAGTAGTAACGCTGATTGTACCAGCGCTTAGTCACAATTTTTAAAGCTAAAAAAATAAAATTTTATTAAGTCCTACGTGTGGCAACTCTGTTTACATGTCATTACGTTTAAAGCAAAGTTTATGAACAACCCTTGTTATTGGGATTATACTTTGTAGTATAAGTGGGAGGGTATTTTGGGACTGCCGTCTCGGACAAGGAGCTTCGTATAATTAAGATAGAACTTCACTTAGGTAAGTTCGTTTAATCTTATAATTATACTCTCTCCTTGTCCGAGACGGTTTAACGAGTAGATGTTCAAAGTTGGGTTGTGAATAACGCAATAATAGCAAGTTTGTTAAATAGGAAAATAATTTTTGACTATTAATCAACTTGTTTAATAATAAACTATGACACCAAACTCACTGAAGTGTTTGTTAAAGTATTGCATATTGCACTACCAAACAGGGTTGGATCTTGAACTATAGGTCTATTGTAATGTGTGGCAAACATAGCAGAACTTTCAGACCACCCTGCAGCCTTCCTTATGGCGTCAATGCTGACTCCAGATCTGTTTGCGGCGGATGTTGATGCATGTCTGGTACTATGAGCTGAGAATATGGTGACATCTATGCCAGCTTCCTTCAAGGTTTGTTTAATCCAGCGGCTTATAGTTTGGGTTGATGCATTTTTATGTGGTTTCTTGAATGTAAGGATTAATTTATCTATATCATTTCTTATAGGACCTGTCTTATCTATATAAGATCGTATTGTGTTGACTGGGCAAATTTTTATATTCTGTGTGAATATTTTTAAGTGAAACATTGGTTGTATACTACCTCTTCTAGAGGTTTTTATAATATCAGGTATGTATACCTGCACACCATCATCTGTGAATTTTATATTAGAAATGCCAATCAGTGATAATGTTTGCACTCGGTGTCCAGTTGTCAGTGCGAGTATAGTGACTGATTTCTTAGTCAATTTTTCCAATGATGTGTCTTCATTTGGATAGTACGCAGCCAGATGGGTTAGTACCGGTCCTGGATCCCATGTTATGTTATATTTTGGCATTGGTGGTCTTGATCGAAAGATGCCTTTTGTAAATCTTTTTATTCTATCATCCAATCCAATTTTTGGTCCCATCAGTAGGGATAGTGCTGACCGAGTAGTATTGATGGTACCATATGATGCTCCATTTTCATAGCATTGAGATAAAAAATGTAATATGTAGGGAACAGATGCTTGGTATGTATCCATTTTGTGTTTTTGACAAAACAACCACCATAGTTTTAGAGATGAGTCGTATTGTTTCATTGTATTTAATGAAAGTGAGTTTAGCATAACGTTTAGAGCCGAGCGTGGAGTTCCACGTCTTATGAATGCTTGGCTGACAGCAGCCCTGCAGCCAGGGTAAGCTGATGATGCAGGGGATGATACTCTCTGAAAGAGGACGACAATAGATTTTTGTTAGACTCAAAAATGATAAGGTCCCCAATGGACAATGTTCTGATTAGTGGAAACCATGGTTGTGATGGCCAAAGAGGAAAAACTAAGATCCCAGTGGCGTTATCTCTTTGTATTTTATATAAACATTTAAGCAATAATG
This sequence comes from Brachylomia viminalis, assembly GCA_937001585.2. NCBI lineage: Eukaryota > Metazoa > Arthropoda > Insecta > Lepidoptera > Noctuidae > Brachylomia > Brachylomia viminalis. The sequence continues at coordinate 5,119,264 of OW443303.2, read as the reverse complement.
AAAAAGGTGGGAATGCATAGAAAAAAATATCTTTCCAATCTATAGTGAAAGCATCAACAGCAAAAGATTCTGGGTCACATTTCCATGAAACGAATTTTTTACATTTTTTATTTATCCTAGAGGCAAATAAATCTATTTCCGGAATACCAAACTTCTCAGTTATTTGAATGTAGGCTTCAGACGAAAGCTGCCATTCTATATTAATTTTTCTTGATTCTCTATCAGCTTCGAAATTATCTTTGGTATTTATATAGGAAGCAAAGATCCAAATATTTCTATTCTCACACCATTGCCAAATATTTCTTGTGATATTATTTAAGTAGGGGAATTGTACCCCCCCCATTTTGTTTATGTATGCTATTGCAGTGGTGTTATCTATTCTCAATAAGATTTCACAATTGTAAGTGTCTTTTGTGAAACACTTCAATCCTAAAAATGCAGCTTTTAGCTCTAAATAGTTAATATGGTATTTCTGCTCTGAACGTGACCAAGACCCAGAGGCTTTCCTGTGATTGCACACTGCTCCCCAGCCAGTGGTGGAAGCATCAGTATGTATTTCTAGGTGAAATTTATATTGTTTTATTGAATTGCGTTTATCTAAATTATTTCTCCACCATGTTAATTCAGATTTGATTTCTTGTGAAATGGACATGACAGTATCATAGTTATCATTTGACTTTAGCAAGGCTTTGTATTTTTGTCTTTCTAATATTTTAGTATATAGCCAACCATAAGGGAGGGCTGGACAAATAGAATTAAGTGTTCCCAACAATTGAGAGAATTCTCTTATTTTGCAAGTACTATTTTGCTTAAATAATTTAATTTTCTCTAGTACAACTGCTTGCTTTTGATGTGGGACTGACAATGAGAGATCTGTTGAATTTAATATGAAACCTAGATATTTACATGTTTGACTAGGAATAGTAATACTTTTTTCAAAATTTATGATAAATCCTAAGCCTTGTAAGAGTTTGCATGCTATATCAATATCATCTTTACACTTATTTTCTGATTCATTGAAATATAAACTGTCATCTAAATGGCAAGTTAATATAATATTATTGTTTCTTAGATAAGTGGTAACTGGTTTGAGTAATTTTGTGAAAACAAAAGGAGCTGTACAGAGGCCATATGGTAGGGCATTAAATTGGTATAAAATTCCATCATATTTGAACCTAAGGAATTTTTTGCTTTTTTCAGATATTGGTACAGAAAAGTAGGCCTCCTTCAAATCTATTGAAGCCATGTAACAGTTTTTTGACATTAATTTACAGGCTGTTCGGATGTCTTCTAACTTGAAATGTACAGTGTCTATGTATTGATTTAATTTCTTCAAATTTAAAATAAATCTATAAGAACCATTAGGTTTAGGCACCAAAAATATGGGGGATGTAAATTGGTCAGCACAGTATGAGCATTCAGAGATTGCACCTAAATGTAAAAGGTTTTTTATTTCAGAATTAATTATTTGTTTTTCATTTTGTGGCCAGCGTTGTGGCTCTATTTCATAGGATGGTGGTGTTTTAGCAAATGGAATTTCATAGCCTTGTATCCATTCTAATACTACTGGATCATTTGTAATCTCAAGCCAATTTTTAATGAAATATTTAAGTTTTCCTGCATGTACCTGCATATTTTCTAACGGTAGTGTCTGAATCTGGCTGGAGGGTGTTTCCGATCCGTCTGGCGAGGTTGGGTAAAGCGAGGCTGTCTCTTGAATGGCATCTGTTGCCCACTGCGAGCTGGTTGGTGTTGTGGTTGGCGGTTCTGCAGTGGGCCCCTCCAGTTTAAATTTTTCTTGGTACTAATGGTTGGTTCTTGGTTCTTGGTAACTTTTCTTGATGTAATCTGTGAGCTTGTTCTTTGTATTGATTGGGCAGCTTTAATTTTATCAGCACAATCCATACCAAATAAAAAAGAATCTATTTTTGACGATTTTACAGCTTCTTGGATAGTTTTATTAGCCCCCGATAAGGCAAAGAATTTTCTAGAGGAGGAATCCTGATGGTGAATTTCAGCTGCAATTTTTGCTGCATCATTGATTTCTTCTATAAGTGTTTTGCTATTTATGTTACCTTTTAGTATGTTGGTCAGGGACCGGCCCAGACAGGTCATCAGTTTGCCAGTAAGATTTTGTCGGGTAACAATCCTCCTGTCTCGCTTGATAGAGGGCTCGGAGAGAGTGGCCAATATCTCCGGATTCATGAGAGGAGCAATTGCTTTTGGGAAATTAGAGGGGGAAGGATACTTATTGATTATACTGGTTCTGGCCTCCTTTCCCAATCCTTCGGACATGATTTTGGACCAACGGAGTACCAATTCAGGTCTGATGGGGTCCCCAAAATCTGCTTCCTCTTCACCCTCCTTTCCAAGGGCCTGTAAAAACTCCAGTGGGAGTTGTTCATTTTCTGGAATAAGATTTTTCTTAATTTAGAAAACAAATCTCTTATTTGAGAGAAAAGTCTATTGTCTATCCGCTCTGTGATAGCGCTCCAATAGCTGGTATTATTTATGAGCATTGTCTAACCGCAAGGTGATAGCACTAGCTCTCTAGAGTGATTATAATTATAATAGTAGGTACACCTACTGTCTATCCGCAATGTGATAGCGCTAGCTTGTAAATTTTAAAGTCACATACTGTCTATCCCCAAGTGATAGTGCTTAGTGTCATGAAATAATGTGAGTTATAATTTAGTTATGTTTTAACTAGGTACATACAACAACCCATGCGTTTGAAGTTTTTATCCAGTAAGTGAGGTTATTAATAATTTCTTACACACCTGTAGGAGTTTCATCATCTACTTCAGGTTCCTCAGTATTCACCGGCGAGCGGGGCCGGGGTGGCGTTAAATCCTCCCGTGGCTTTGGACTGCTAGGCGGCAGTTCTTTTAGTTTCTTTTCCAGTTTCTGGATCTTCTTACGTATGTAGTTTTCGTCTCTTGTTTTTCTTTTTCCCATTTTTGTTTTTTATAGACAATAATTTATCGAGTAACGTGTCTACCTACTTTGAAGAAGGGAAGCACGGAAAGAAAGAACCGTTGGCAGTTTGAAGTACTTGGAAGAATTTTCTTGGAAATCGTTCGCCCGTTCGGTCAATCATCATTATGCCAACATAATAGAATTGAAAAAAAAATAATAATTTATGGTCTATGGTCAATACTACCTTATTAATGGTATCCGGAAGCGGATACGTACGTAAATATACCAAACCAAATTGCATATTTTAATTCAATAACTTTCACTTTCTATGTTTGGAACACAGAACTAAATACACCCTAGCGGGATTTGAATTAGTAGAATGGATTCAAAACATACCTTTACCTCCGAAGTCATAAAAGAATTCACGTGAGATGTAATACGACAACAAACCTTGACCTTGAAACTCATCACTATAGATTAGCTACGAAAAACTTCTTAAAATATTGTAAATATAATAAACACACTATAGTACTCCATGATAAAACTGTTGAAACATAATTTTAATCTTTAAATAACGTAATTGTATGGATTTTAGACATTTTAACACGACGAATAAGTGACCGCGCTGTGCACAAAAAACGTAATGACATGTAAACAGAGTTGCCACACGTAGGACTTAATAAAATTTTATTTTTTTAGCTTTAAAAATTGTGACTAAGCGCTGGTACAATCAGCGTTACTACTCGTTAAACCGTCTCGGACAAGGAGAGAGTATAATTGGGGAGTTATTGTTGGGGGTATGTCAACCGCGGCTAAGTGTAGGTCGCCTTTCTGTGATGACTTAGAAAAAACATTGTTCTTAATCGTTACCCAAATACATTCCGCGCATCTTCGCTGTGGCAGAGTAACCACGTCTAATACAGATCATGACACCGCCACCTTTCCTACCGCCAGGGCGATCGTATCTAAAGACATCAAACCGATCATCTCATATTTCTGTGTCCAAAATTCCGTCACACAACCAACTTTACGTAATGATTATAATATCAAAGTCATGTGATTCAATATAACGATAAAACAAAGGTAGTTTAGTCCTAAATCGGAGCGTATTCTGATAAACTTTTAACATTCATGCTATGATTAAATGTGACAAATCGACACATTTTGCCAAAATGTAACCATAGCTACTATTTTTAACTAATGGTTGAGTTAACTACGGATCAAAATACCGGCCCTTAGCGAGTTAAACGGGCGTAGTTAACCGAAATATTATTTGAGCTTGAAGAAAAGAGAAAAGAAATAAAAAGCGCGGGTACTTAAGAAATAATTTTCCAGAGTGTGTGTGTTGCGAGCTTTAACGGACCAGCGATAAGAAGTGAGCAATATCATGCGGAGCCGGTGGTTCTCAACGAGAGGGTCGCTAAGAGTGTCAGTTTTTTACTTGAATTGTTTACTGTCTGGGTATGATTGTGTTTTGTAATAGATGAATGTGTGTAAGTAGTTTGTAAGTGTATCATGTTAAACATTATGAAAGTGGTTATTATTAAAACAGTGAAAATAATTGACGAATAAAAGAATTTTCTTAGTAGCATGCAAATTACTTTGAAATTATAAACTTCCCCAAATCCTCTTCCGAGGCGATTGCAGCGGATGGTGATTTTTCGTGGCAGCGCATGTAGACTGAGCAGTTTTTTACCCATACAAATTTGATGTCTAGTTCCTTCGCGCGTTCGTGGCAATTATTGAACAGGATTTTATTTGTTGATTTTCCGAAAATTAGCAATGATACAATCTTTAGCGTTTCTGTTCCTCAATTTATCAATAATTCGCTTAGGTTTACCTGTTTGGGATTGCAGTGGCTGTACTCGCGTTATAAATTCAATATCTTCTCTGGTTATGTTGGTGTTGATTAAGGTACCTAGTTTTAGTAACATCTGTGGTAAATCTTCATCAGACTTTTCCGGTATCCCGACTATTTCAATGTTGAGGAATCGATTTTGCTGTTGACCACGCAGTTTGCAGTTCTTTAATTAGCGCCTCTCTGTTCTTAATATTTTTTTCTAAACTGTGGGGTATTTTCTACTTCGGGCAGATCCAAGTTGTCTGTCTGTTTGATCCCAATCTCCTCCATCCAACCTCAGATAGGCTAACACAAGGGAAGAGAAAAGTCAGACGACAACTCGAACAGTGAGCGCCATCCTATACCGCATCTGCACATTTTTTACAAGTAAAATTTATACCGCAAGGTTGGTCATCGCTGGCTGGTCGGAAGGTGGGACGAGCTAGCTATGCCGCGATGCTAGATGTCTCGAGCCGATGTTCCCGTAGCGTGCAGTAATTATATGGTTCTAATCTGCTCCGGTATGTTAGTTTGGTGGCAAAGTGTTAGTTCCGCAGCACGGTGAGCCGAATTCGAATCTCGTCGGTGTAAATGCACTATTAACTTTTTTTTTTTTTACTTTAAAGGTTGTTGGACATTAGCCAGTGAACACGTCTACTCTTGACCGTGGTTGAAGTTGTGTTACAGCTATCTGTTGAACTACCTATTGCTCAAAAATTGGTCTAGCCATAACATAATATAACATCATGCCTGTATTTCTCGAAGGGTCAGGCTGAGGTATAGGTACCTAGTACACCCACATTTGGGCAGTTATGTAGTACCATGTAACAAGGGGCGAGCCTATTGCCATCAACTGGACACATATCCATGCTCAAACTCATAATCAGCTTATAATGTTCCTACTGCTGGGACACAGGCCTCCTCTCTTCGAGTGGATTGGGCTGTATCTGGTAGATGTCACATGTCTTCGAATGTTTGGTTCTAGGACATGCCAGTTTCTTCACGATGCTTTCCTTCACCGTTTTGAGAGAAGTGGTGATGAAATTATTTACGCAAAGTAAAGCGCCTGCCTGGGTTCGAACCCAAGACCTACAATTTGTAACTCGGGGCTGTTACCACTGGGCCACCACTGCTTAGGACTGCTCCTAAGAAATTCCTAAGTAATAGAAACATCCAATACCACTTTACCTGACCTGGGAATCGAACCTCATGCTCAGCAGTGGCGCTTGCGACCAGTAGACCAACGAGGCAGTCAAATTAAGTATTAATAATATGAATAAAATAAAATAAATACTTCTTCTATATTTTTTTTATCCCCAAACAACAGTCATGTAGCGGTATCTACATCGCCACAACGACGTCACGCAAATCCTGCATCGCGCAAGCAGAGTTTACCGTGCGACTAGCATATATACAACTTCCCGACATCAATCATCGGGCAGTTGCCCATCAGACACGACACCCGTCTGGCTGGAGGATCCTCCCTTTTCTATCGAGGTATGAGTGAACTTTACACCCTGTTCCTCGTACCTCTATAGTCATAATATAATAACTAATTAGCATAGTAATTTATTGCAGACTCCCTTCTAATAAGTTAAACGTTTCTATAGTTACCAAAATGTTTTCATGAAACTGTATAAACCTGTTATTTAAAGTGGCGTTACCAAGTAGGTAGTATGAATAAGGCAAATCGCGCACTGCCGTGAATTTGTTTACCGCATAATCTGTGAAGTAGTGCGCGCATTGCGTTCAATTCTTCACTTAATTTTATTTTTATTCTTGGTTGTTATAGCGGCAATAGAAATACACAATCTGTGAAGATTTAAACTATCTACATATTACGGTTCATGAGATACAGCCCGCTGACAGACAGATAGACGTCCATCTGTCTGACAGCGGAGGCTTAGTGATAGGGTTCCGTTGGCACCATTTAGGTACGGAATCCTAAAAAAGAATCGCCAATCCAGTTAAATTTGTAAGAAATATAATCCACTCCCCGCTTACACTGGCCCCACACACAAATCGGACATACTCCTCACAAACAAACAGCAGACAAGTATAAAAATAAATGTTTGTACCGTGATACACACGACTCCTACAAAGCTGTTTAATATCTCGCCCAGCTAACTTCTTATACTCTGTTACTTCTGGCTCTGTCACTTGAAAAGAAGTTATCAGTAAGACAATTTTGAGGGGCTCTTGACATTGACTATAACTTAATATTGTCACAAACCTGGAACTCATAAAGAAAATAAGTGAATATTGCATTTATTTGGGGCTAATTATCAAAACACTGTCATAAGGCCCAGTAATTGTTGACTATTCACCTATTTTAAGGGATTACTTTTGATTTTAGCTAAGAGTTAGGACGCAGAGTTGTGGCAGTCCTAGGGCGGATTTCACCAATGAAACTGAACGCGATCATCACAACTAAAGGGCGTTCAAGAGCTGTCAGTGTCATCATTGTTGAGGGAAATTGACTCTGACAGCTCTTGAACGCAGTTTAGATGTTCTGATCGCGTACAGTTTAATTGGTAAAATTGGCACTTATTCCCACAACCCATTTACAGGGAGCTAAAATAAGGCTATTTGCCACATTGCCAGGCTGTAGCTACACCATTAAAATATTCGTTTTGCCATAGTTCCATGGTTAGAAGTAAGTTTTCTCAAGTCCATTTTGGTTTTTTGATTGTTTTTTTTCAAATTTGTTCAATGGGGTTTGTGGCTTAGTAATAACAGCCGCACGAGTCGAACGATCAAGTTAAGCTACGTTTGCTGCGTTGGTCCGTGGATGGGTGACCATTTTTACACACCAATACCCCTCCGTGCCTCGGAAAGCACGTTAAGCCGTTGGCCCAGCAGTCATTCGTGGATCTTTGACAGTCGTTACGGGTCGTCGGAAGCCCGAAAGTCTGACAACCAGTCTTACCAAGGGGTATCGTACCACCCAATACTAGGTTGTGGAAGTCAGATAGGCAGTCGCTCCATGTTGAGACCGCTCCTCTCAACATTGCCGCGCGATGGCGGCAGTGAACGAGGAGTGCGGGGACAGCGGGGTATCAGCCGGCCGACGGCCGAGCGCGGGTCCCGCACCACACAAGTCAGCTGTTGCACGCCTCCACGCACGGCTGCGCTTGCGCATTTCATTAACGTCTTTAGTTAATTTCTTGTTTCCATTTTAAATCGACCTTTTACCTTTGTTATTCATCATTTCTTATTATACTTGTTATACAGTCCACTATCACTTTCATTTTACTATCCCACGACCTATCGTCGCGAACACTCCATGTAAAGACAGCTGCATCCGGTTAGACTGGAAGCCGACCCCAACACGTTGGGAAAAGCCTAGGCAGATGATGATAATGTTCAATGAGAAGTCAAGCATCCAATGTAGCAATGACATACGTGGCAGATCCATTGCCACCATCCAATGTAGCAATGACATACGTGGCAGATCCATTGCCACCATCCAATGTAGCAATGACATACGTGGCAGATCCATTGCCACCATTCAATGTAGCAATGACATACGTGGCAGATCCATTGCCACCATCCAATGTAGCAATGACATACGTGGCAGATCCATTGCCACCATCCAATGTAGCAATGACATACGTGGCAGATCCATTGCCACCATCCCGGGCGGCGGCGGCGTTAGTAACCTGCCTTAATTAAATACAATGTGTGTTACATAAAGTGAACCTTCTGCTACTGTATATTGTGTGGTCGTACATTTAACTTGGTATTGTATTTTCATCTGTGAATTATGTGTGAAGTGTAATTGGTTAGCAACTCCTTCTTCCATGTTGTGTTAGTTTCTGCACTTGCGCACTGTGAACTGTAGTCAACTGTTTGTAGTAATATTACAAGTACTGCTTATATCTTCTATGTACATATGTATGTTAATCAGTTAGTAAAAGTTTGCCTAGCTATCTATCTTTTCTGTCCCGTGTGATAGGTGGCCGCTTGCTGTTATGTGAGCACATGGGTTCGATTGCCATTTATTTTTTTATTTTTACTTTATTTTTCTATTTACTATTTGAGTTTAGTTGTTTCAGGTTAAGTTGTCCCGGGGTGGTTTTTAGTCAGTAAGAGTCTGACAGACCCCGCCACCCGCCCCAGGGCGGCGGACATCCATGAGGATTTTCCGCCCCGGAAACAAAAAAAAAAGGTTAAGTTGTCGAAAGTTAAGTTGTTTAAGCTTAACTTGTATAAGGTGAAGTTGTTTCGAGTTGGTGCAGTTCAACCAGTGTTCCGATATGTAATACACTACTGATAGTTTTCCATATCCTCAATTACCTATATTCGATTGTAGGGAGTCATCCACTCTTTGGTAGAATTTCTTTATTTTTTGTCCCACCCGGCCCTCTGGAGGCATTTTATCTACGTAATGAAGAACAAATACTTTGTCGTCTCTCTAACTCTTATACACGGTGGCTACATTGGTCCACTGGTTACCTGCACAAAAAAAATAAAGGTCGGGGTATGGTTTAATAAACTTTAAACCATTTCCCATGTTTTTTTTACCATACAAGGAATACCGGAAAAACTATAAGATATTAGGTATTATTTATTAGATATTTACCTAGGTCGAAACTGTTTGTACTCCCCGTCACTTGTCCCTACAGGTTCAATAGAAAACCAGAGTCAGACAGCATCTGTCTGGCATTAATGCTGAAATGATCCTTTTTGGCGCAGCCGTGAGACACACTATTGTTCTGCCCCCGATAAAAAAAGACGTATTTAACAAAAAGTAAAAACGGAGAAATAAATGTTTAATTATTGAAACGGGAAATCGTTTGATGTCTTCGAGTAAATTAAAATATTTACATAATAAAAGTTGAAAATTATGCCCACTATAATAGGCTTTAACTTGGTTTAATAAATAATATGAATTTATTCAATTATTATAATAAAAATTATGAAAAAACTGTTTCATCTTAGCATAAAAAACGAAGAAAAATATTACATAGTTAGTTGAATAGACCTAAATGGCTAGATGCGTCTTTTAAATTTCAAACGCTATTGGCTGTATCTTTCTTCTAAGTAATTAGTTTATCTACCTAGTATATGATTTTAACAAAAATGGGCGCATATAGGTATTTCCGCCTTTTTTCTTTAGAATTAGAGAGGGTATACCGCCGTTTACCCAAATTTTATTTGCCCTAATATCATTTGCCATAATAGTCAACAGCCATAATATCATACGACATAATACTCATTTGCCCTACTCTCATTTGCCATATTAGTCACGTGCCAGAATCATTGTTTCCCATAAACTCACTTACCATAACATCATTTGTCATAATCATTGTAAGCCCTAATTATCACATGCCATAATTATGATATGCCATAACATAATTTGCCATCGATATCGGGTGTGTAACGGTTGTTTATATCAAGAGAAATTGGATGCAATTGGGACTTTAGGGCACCCCGACTCGGACAGGTTAGGTTAGAAGGGGATGGCGGGGTCGTGTGAGCGAGCGAAGCGAGCGAATAGACCCCGCCATCCCCTTCGTGGTTATTTTTTTATAAACCAGACAGAAGTAGGAGCCCGCGAAGCGGGGCTCCGTCGACCTAGCCCACCATCAACCATGCACAGAAAAAAATACGTAATGATTATTACGGGGCTTAAATATTTGTCTAATACTTGTTATGCCATTTAAATATTATGTCTAATAATTATTATGGCACATAAAAATAAGGCAAACAATACTTATGGCATTCGTATCTTAAGGTATCTAAAATTCGGGCAATTAAAAGTATGTCATATGTCTTTTAGGGCAAATGAAACATTCGGGCAAATGAAATTCGGGTAAATGAAATTCGGGAAAATGATGATTATGGCATATAATCTTCGTGCAAACAATAGACAACCATTAGAGAGTATGTAGATAACCCTTGGCTTAGATAAAACCTTATAAAATGATTTAATAATCGTTTTATCTATGATAATATATCTGAAATATTACAGTTGGTTCGTGGGTATCATATAAGCCATAGCCTAATTTATTGTTTGTAAATAAAACACCATTGATATAGTCAAGTATTTATTTTAAACTCTTTTGACCCACATAAACAAAAATGCTGTCCATGGCACAGTAAATTATAACGAGCTTAAACTTGAACAAAGTTTAGCTTAATCAGTCTTAAATATGTAGATACAGATCTATTGTAATTATCTTTTATATCTTTATTATAACAAACATGTCTTAAAAAAATAACATTCTTAGGCTAATTATAATCCCATTACTATAAGTAGTTTAAAAACAATATTATGAAAATTATGTGACTAAAATATCGAAGTAAAAACATTATGAAATCAATATAAAAAAAAAACATCAGTCTTGCCTCTAGATTCTCTTAAAATTTAACTTTAACGTAAGATCACAGACAATTATCAATCCTTGGACAAATCTTAAAAATAAGTACAAAAATTACATTTTGGAAAAATATTGCCTAACCTAAAAAATCTAAACAGATAGCATTAACCAGCGAGGTAAATATAGTTTCACTGCTGCCAAAGAAAAAGAGCTGCTGTTACTTTGTGTGCCTATTTGTCAACACCTTCCTCATATTCGTTAATCAAATCGACAGAGTTATCATTAACTGGCAAATTTCGCCAAAACGCCCTTCGGTTCTCTGGCATAAGAGAAAGTAACTGATTGATTATATCAGATTTTCGCTTTTCAAAAAAAAATCTTGCACACCGTTACTTTCTCATTATTTTCATTCAACATAAAATGTGTAATAGTTTTTCCTCGGTTAATTACTTTTGAGTTAGGATTTTTTTTTGTTCGCCTGGCCGGTATAGTTTGAGATGTGTTGTTAATTATGTATATGTACTGTTCTCTCCACGTAAAATTACGAAACTGAATATTTATAATACGAGTACCTCGCTGGTTTTGAGATATATTTGAAGAACACTTTTTTTTAAATTCTTCGCCACAACTCAACTCAAACTTAAACTCAAAGCATTTATTTCAAATAAACCAATTACAGGCACTTTTGAATTGTCAAGGGGTCGGTCAGTCAGAAAGATGAAGCTAGTTGCCCATTCCAAAGCGTAGTAGGTACCTATGGAGAAGAACGGGCAAGAAACTCCATGGACACTCTTTTAAATCAAAATATTGTTACAAAAAAGTGGTTACATCATTCATGTTGTAATTATACATGTGAGAACGATGTAGAAACACGTGCACGTTAAAAGCGTCCGTAATAAAAAGATAAAAACAATTATGGGATTAAAATAAGCAGTGGCAGCTAAGAAATGACCAGTGCCTACTGACGGCGCCCGTTCACGAATATGACGTATGGATCAGCACCATTCAGCTCAACCATTTTGAAGGGAACTCAATGATCCAATACACACGCCACCACCAGCGACACATTTGAGTGAGCATGACATACTCTCAGCCGCCAGGGCACATTCAAGTCAATGAAAGACGAACCAAGTAAGCTTTATAGTGGGTACATAGTGCTCACACATGTGCTATGCAATTATACAATACTAAGAGATTGAATTTATACAATGCAAAGATAGGTTGTACAATCTTCATCAGCTCCAACATTATTTTCGAATGCTAATTAATTAGTTTACGCGCCCTTGTGGAGCAGGACCAGCCCTGAGCCAAGCATTTTTGTCAGCGATATAATCCCCCAACTTATAATATGCTTGGCTGTATAGTGTGCGTTTTATACAAGATTTAAATTTCGTTTCATTCAGTTGGAGTATGTGGGGAGGTATTTTATTGTAACATTTTAAACAGTACCCCATGAAGGATGAGTCTACTTTAGCCAGTCTGAAACCTGGTTGAACTAATTGGTCCCTATTTCTAGTCCTATAGTGGTGTCTTTCACCTCTTTTACTGAAAATATTTAAATTTTTCCTTACGTACATGATGTTTTCATAAATATATTGACAAGGTACTGTCATGATGTTAATGTCTTTAAACAGTTCCCTTAGAGAATCGCGCCTGCGTAGGCTGTATATTGCTCTGATAGCTCTTTTCTGCAGAATAAAAATAGACTCAATATCGGCAGCCCGTCCCCATAATAAAATACCGTAAGACATGATACTATGAAAATAGCTGAAATAGACTAGCCTCGCGGTATCTACATTAGTAAATTGACGGATTTTCCTTACAGCATAAGCTGCTGAACTTAGCCGTCCTGCAAGAGATGTCAAATGAGGACCCCATTGCAGCCTTGAGTCGAGCGTTATCCCAGGAAAACAGTTTCATCGACAAATTCTAGTTTCTCGTTGTTCAATACTATGTCACAATCACTACTTTTAACATTCGGTAAAGCAAATCTTATGCATTTCGTTTTTTTCCCATTTAATACTAAATTATTAGCAGTGAACCAATTATGTACCTGCAGTAGGGCATTATTTACGTCGTCAAGATTTGATGCACGTCTATTTATCTTAAAGATTAAAGAAGTATCGTCAGCAAATAACACCATTTGTGGTTGGTTTTTAAATAAATGGGGTAGATCATTAATATATACTAAAAAGAGGAAGGGACCTAATATCGATCCTTGTGGAACACCCATTTGTACTTTTAAATGAGGTGAATTGACACCATTTATTTGCACTTTTTGTTGTCTATCATTTAAATAAGACTGTACTAAACTAAGCGCGAGTTTACCTAGTCCGTAATGCTCAAGTTTTAAGAGCAAGGTTTCGTGATCAACGCAGTCAAATGCCTTGGAGAGGTCACAAAAGATCCCTATGGCATCTTGGGCCTCCTCCCACGCTGTAAATATGGGTTTTAATAAAGTGACACCGGCGTCAGTCGTACAACGTCCTTTGGTGAAACCATATTGCTGACCGTATAAGATTTTGTTGGTGTTAAACAACCTGGTTTAACGCAATACTTGGTATTAGTCTTTAACTCTTTCTTAGCTTTAGTACGCTCTCGCAATGAAGTATCGTAATGTTTGCGTTTACGTATACTTCCTTTCTTGGTAAGTTGGATTACATTTTCAGAAGTTTGGTCAGTCTGATTTTCGGGCTCAAAATCTTCTCGCTCAGGTGACTCTGATACGCGAATGTTGTTTTGTTGTGAGTTCTCTATGAAATCAATATCTGAATCAGAGTCGATAACACTACTTTTGTTGTTTTTTCTTTGTGGTGGAATGTAATCTTTATCAAAAACTGAATCATCAGAATCAAAGTCACTTACTGTGGAACTGCTGCTGCTGCTGATAGTAGCTACAGTGGTGGTATTATCGCAGACTTTATCCGGTAGAACACTGTCAGTTGTAGAGACGTGGTTAATTTCTTCACCATGGCTTATTTGGTAAGGGTGTCAGTCGTTAATTAAGGGATACAGCGAAATACGCTCTGTATTTTCTACTGCAGTACTATTTGTACTTTCCGTACTTGTGGAAGCTAAAGCTTTAGTAAGTAACTCAAAGCATCGACCATTTTTCATGTTAATTTTACCTGTAACAACAGTTAATAGTGTTAGAATGCACTAAAAAAAGCGTTATATAGCACGTTAAGTGTTTGCAAGCGATATAACGCACATCAAACTTTAATTTTATTAAACGAAAATTAAATATGATCACAAAAACACACACAATTCAATAAGAATAACTCAATAAAAGCTTACTTTAGTTATGTACCACTAGTGTATTATAAATCTTATTCAAAGAAATGATATAGGTAATGTAAGTAGGTACCTAATAAAAATGTTAATGATTTAATCATTTTCATACACCTAAATCCGAATGTAGTACTTACTTTTAGATACATTATGTGCATAACTTAGGTAGTAGTAAGACATTGGTGTTTTTTTCTCTATCAAAACAAGTCTTTAACAATTCGTATTATTATTTGGCACACTACGGTTGAATAAAATTGCACACAAACAACGAACAAACTTATCAAATAAAAAATACTTACTTTGTTACGACGAATCACGCTGCGAAAAATTGCGCGACGGCGACACGTCGCGCGTCGTGCTCCTACAACCTACTCGGGCGCAACCACAGAACACTATTACTCCTAGCGGAGGGCGCAACTGACATAGAAACTGGTCAGGCGCCGTACTTAACATACCCCGCCCGACCCCCTCGCTTGATTCACAACTCTAGGAAAAAAGGACGTTTCTGCACACATGCGCCTTTTTTATTATGTATCATATTATATTTTTTTTATTCAATGTAACGTATTAAGACGCATAGGGCAAATGCGCCTATGCTAAAACAATTTTACGAAGTAAATAGGGCGCAAGTGGTCAGATGTGGTCTTTGTTTCTTAATGTGGAAGCAGTTTTTTATAAGCGCGTTAGACGCAAATGCTTATTTGCGTCTTATTAACTTCCTCTTAGAAATAGAGACAAATATGCGCCTTTTATATTACTGAACTAAAAAAAAACTATAAAGTATAAGGACATTATCTACGTAAATGCGACTATTTAATTAAGTTTCACATAAATTCGACTTTTCATCTTCAATCAGGTGAAAAAAATTAACAGAAGCGCCCTATTTTGTTGTGCTAATATCGCACTGGAGGAAGTTAGAAAAATATTAAAAATACAGGCAGATGCGCCTTTTTTTTCTGATTCCGGCAATGTATATAACTCAAATCTGGAAAAAATGTTAGATGCGTCTTTTTTTTATCAGAGGCAGTGTTGTTAAAACATTATTTTCACTTTTTATTTTGTTATTTGTATTCTGTGTTTCACGAACTGTGTCCAAATAAACGTTATTCTTCCTTTCTTTCTTAAATTAAAAAAAGAATTTAATTAAAATCTAAGCTGAGGAAGTCTCTATAGTCTCTATAGTTCCCACAGCTCTTTTTGTGTGCTTTAACAATACTTAAATAACTTTCTTACTTCAAATTATTTTTCTTTATAGCCTAGGTACCTACTTAAAAATGGAAATTATCTGTGGGTTCGGACAAAATGAATTAAAGGAACAATTAAACAATCTATGTTATATGCATATTTTCAATTCTAGTCTATCTACAAAAATCGGTTGTCTGTATTGTCGGTTTACTGACGATAGTTGAACGTGACAACGTCATAAGAAAATACTGATGGAATGGTCGCATTTTTCAAAAGAAAATTTTAATTTTATTTGTTTGATAGATATTTTGTATGGATATAGAGAAGGAGGTAAATGGAAATCACAATTGAATTGATCAAGTTACATTTATTTGTACGCATAAATACAAAAGTATTTTTTTTTTTACAATGTTCATAGTTTTCTTATTGTTAAAGTTTTATCAATTAAAGCATAACCTACAATCGCTGCACTAGCGGACCAATGCTAATTATTTTAATGACGAAAGCACGAATATTCGACAATATATCACTGAACATATATTTAATATCGAAAGAATCATTACCTTTATCGCCGCAATTATCGTTGCTATAAACAATTGACACCACATTCACTTTTCACTGCACTTCATACTTGACGAAAACATGTAAATGTATTATTGTATAGCAGCTGTCCACGCGGACGCATCGCTCACTCAAGTAGGAGAGAGACAGATGACGAACGCTGCCGAACGCGGAGGCCGATTGTGTCTCTTAGTCGCTCGTTCCGCGCTCTCGCTTGCACTTCAAGCCTTAAATGGAACGCCTCAGAGCGAGGTAACGCCGCATGAGTCATGTTTTTTCGTGCGTGCAGCCGGCTCCATCGAATTATAAGACGTTGTCACGTCAGAAAAAGTGAATTGTTATGTGTTTGAATGCTATTCCGAATTATCGCTATCCCGAATTACTCTAACCCGAACGTTCGCCATCCCGAATTACTCTATCCCGAATGAACGCCATTCCGAATTACTCTATCCCGAATGAACACTATCAGGAATCATTATATTCCGAATGAACGCTATCCTTAAAACTATATTTAACCCTCACCCTTCCTCCAGTTACTATGGCACACGTTACCATGGCCGACTTAAATCTCTAAATAGACTTCGAACTAAGTCGGTCAAAGCAATGACAATCCACGGGGGTTCATAAACGGCTCAGATCTGAAGTGTCAAAGTGTCTCCCTACAGACAATGGCCTAGACCAACGATCTTTTGGTGGAAGCACAGTTGCGTTTAAGAAGATTTTTTACGCACGCACCCTATTCATATTGCTATCAACAGCAATAATAAATTTTGTGTAAAATGTAAATTGAAACCACACATTTGCACACATTTACTTCTGGGGCCAATTAATTCTAAATAATTTCTACTTATTTTTCAAAAATTAAATGATGTAGATTTTATCAAAAATTACCCCAAGATCCTGTGAGTTGTTTTCGCTATTTGTAATAGTTTTAGATTTGGCCATCCACGCCCACTTGAAAAATTCATTCAATATAGTGCCAATAGTCTCCGAGTTAAATTGTAGTGATGCACAGACAGATGGACACAGCGAAATTAAAACGTTTCTATTTTTGCCATTTGGCTTCGGAAACTAACTTAGAACCTATTTGGTTCAGAGTAAAAAAAACCTTCCGAATTATTTGATTTACCTTTTTATTATATTTTTAAGAAAATATAATAAAACAAAATTGAGTTGTGTCACCGATGTCAAGGATCTTTTTTTTTTTTTTTGTTGAGGATGGGAAATCATCAAATGACCCCTCCCGCTCTGGGTGGAGCGGAAGGGATTGTCAGACTCTTACTGACTAAAATCCACCCGTGTTCCTTCCTTGGCCCTTTATGTTCCGGGTCAGCGGTACCCCTTTCGGATGATCCCGCTTTCCCGGCAGGCTTGGGCCATAGTGAGCCCCCTCTTCGATGCTGACATCTCTTTGAGGCGCGCGTGGAACACGTACGCGCCGTCCAGCACGGGCCTGGTTCTGATCGGACGGTGAGCTACCCATTACTCACCGCCCGCAGGCCCGAGCCTACGGTGACCGGGAGTCGTCACGCGGCTCTCGACGCCCGGAGCGTCCACCGCGGCGGCTTGGACGGGAGACTCTCTCCCTCTCCCGTCCCGCCACCTCCTTCGCTAGCATGACAGCTTCGCAGAAGGAAGCGACTGCCTCCCACTTCCCCTCGCCCCGGACCATGGCTTGAACCAGGGCCGGGCGTGGCTGCCAGAGCACAGGATCTCTTGCTCCAGAGCATGGCAGAGTGGTCGATTCACGTGGCTGTGGTCGCCGAACCGTACTTTGTCCCCCCCAGGGATAACTGGTTGGGAGACCTAGACGGTTTGGTGGCCATCATTGGCGGGGCTCTTGTCAACCCGTCCCGAGGTCACGGCTGGGTAGCCGCCCTCGTGGACGGCATTGGTACGGTTGGGGCGTATTTTTCGCCCAACAAGAGTCTCGTCGACTTCGAGAGGTTCCTTGTCGAGTTGGGTGCCGTCGTGGGCCGACTCCTCCCTCGCCCTGTGTTGTTGCTGGGGGATCTCAACGCCAAGTCTGCGGCGTGGGGATCTCCTGTGACCGATGCTAGGGGCGAGGTGCTAGAGGAGTGGGCGGTCACGACTGGCTTGACCGTCTTAAATCAGGGCTCGGTCCACACGTGCGTGCGGCAGCGGGGTGGCTCTATAGTGGACGTCTCGTTCGCTAGCCCCGCTGTCGCGAGCCGTGTCCGCGACTGGCGTGTCGCCGTGGAGGTGGAGACGTTGTCGGATCACCGATACATCCGTTTCGACGTCTCCGCCCAGACCACCGGTGGCCACGGTTCGATGGCCCCGCGAATGGACGGTCCGCGCTGGGCGCGTAAGCGCATCGACAGGGAGCTTCTCGAGGAGGCCGCTATTGTCCAGGCCTGGTTCCGGGAGTCGGCAACGAACGGACCCGTCGACGTCGAGCAGGAGGCGCTGTGGTTCCGCGGGGCGATGACGCAAATCTGCGACGCGTCCATGCCCCGGGTCCACGCACAGTCAGCAAGGCGCCAGCTGTACTGGTGGACCGCCGAGATCGCGCAGCTGCGCGTAGCGTGCGTCGCGGTTAGACGCCAGTACACCCGATACCGGAGGAGACGTCGTCGGGTCCCTGACGAAGAAGCCGCGCTGTACGAGGAGTACCGCGCGGCGAAGGAGGCTCTGTGGCTGGCCATCGGCGAGGCGAAAACGCGAGCCAGGGAGGAGATGTTGGAGACTCTAGACGTGGATCCGTGGGGGCGCCCCTATCGCGCGGTCCGAGGGAAACTTCGAGCCGCGGCGCCCCCACTTACGGAGAGTCTTCAACCCGAGCTGCTGGAGGAAACAGTTGCAGCCCTCTTCCCGGCGAGAGCGGAGCGCAGTCCGCCGCCGATGGCTGTGCCCACAGCCGCAGAGCCTACAGGAGAGAACGCCATCAGCGTCCCAGAGGTGACACAGGCAGAGACGGGGGCAGCCGTGATGCGGCTCCGGGCCAAGAACGTGGCGCCGGGGCCCGATGGGATTCACGGCTGCGTGTTAGCCCTCGCTCTGAAGGAGCTTGAGCCCCAACTGAGAGGACTCTACACAGCGTGTCTTGAGCGGGGCCAGTTTCCCACTTTGTGGAAATCTGGTCGTCTGGTCCTGCTCAGGAAGGCGGGGCGCCCTGCCGACTCGCCGTCCGCGTACCGGCCCATAGTGCTGCTAGACGAGGTGGGTAAGCTGTTTGAGCGTATTATCGCAGCCCGCCTCGTCGGCCACTTGTGCAGAGAGGGGCCGGACCTGGACGACAGCCAGTTTGGTTTTCGGCACGGGCGCTCCACCATCCACGCTGTGTCGCGGGTGAGAGTCCTGGCGGAGGAAGCGGTGTCCCGGGGCGGGGTTATGTTGGCGGTGTCCTTGGACATCTCCAACGCCTTCAACACCCTGCCCTGGAGTTGTATTCGGGAGGCACTGCGCTATCATCGGGTGCCTCCCTACCTCCGCCACATCGTTGGGGCTTATCTGTCGGATAGGTGTGTCACCTACGTGGGACGCGATGGCGGAAACCAGCGCCGCATGTCGTGCGGTGTTCCGCAGGGTTCGGTCCTAGGGCCGCTCCTGTGGAACATCGGGTACGACTGGGTGCTGAGGGGCGAGCTCCAACCGGGCGTAGACCTGACTTGTTATGCAGATGACACGCTGGTCACTGCCCGGGGGAGCTCGCACAGGGAGGCAGCGTTGCTGGCGACGGCTGCGGTCTCACAGGTGGTGGGCCGCATACGTCGCCTAGGCCTGGAGGTGGCCCTCAGCAAGTCGGAGGCTATGGTGTTTCATGGCCCCCGGCGGGCGCCACCACCCGGCTCACACATCGTGGTCGGGGGGGCTCGGATCGCTGTCGAGTCCACCATGAAGTACCTAGGATTGGTGCTCGACAGCCGATGGGACTTCGGGCCCCACTTCCGACGGCTGGCGCCCAAGTTGCTGGGCGCGGCTGGCGCACTCGCAACTCTGCTTCCCAATCTGGGGGGCCCGAGCGCCGCCTGTAGGCGGCTCTACGTGGGGATCGTGCGATCCATGGCCCTGTATGGGGCCCCGGTGTGGGCCTCTGACCTGACGGCCGGCAGCATCGCTGTTTTGCGAAAGCCGCAGAGGGCGATGGCCGTCAGAGTCATCAGGGGGTATCGCACGATCTCCTACGAGGCGGGCTGCGTACTGGCCGGATCCCCGCCCTGGGACCTTGAGGCGAAAGTTCTCGCGTCATTGTATCAGTGGCGCGAGGAAGCGAGGGCGCGAGGCGAGGGACCGATGCAGCGACATATGGAGCTGCGTCGGTCTCAGCTTCGCGAGGTCCTGGTGGCGGAATGGCGGGACAGGCTTTCACGCCCTACCGCCGGCCTCGTCACCATCGAGGCGGTCCGGCCGGTGCTCGAGCGTTGGCTTGGGAGGAGGCACGGCTCCCTGTCGTTTCGGGCGACGCAGGTGCTCTCGGGGCATGGTTGCTTCGGGAAGTACCTGTGTCGCATAAACAGGGAGCCGGACGCCCGGTGTCACCACTGCGTCGACTGCCGGGAGGACACGGCGTGGCATACGCTGGCAGAGTGTGCCGCTTGGGAGGAGCCGCGCCGTGCCCTCATCTCAGAAGTAGGCAGTGACTTGTCGCTGCCGGCCGTAGTCGAATCGATGGTCAGCAGCGCCGAGTCCTGGGACGCGGTGGTCTCCTTCTGCGAAACAGTCGTCTCGCAGAAGGAGGCTGCGGAAAGGGAGAGGGAGATCTCATCCACTCACCCGGCCCGCAGAAGGCGCACCGGGCGTCGGCGGAGGGCGGACAACGCCCTCTTCCAGCCCCCCTAAATGGGTCCAGGGGCGACGGACACGGGGACGTCCGTCGCTACCCACACACCAGGACCCGAGGTGGCGGCGCGTAGTGTTCCACGCGCGCCCCTCTTAGGCGTCACGGGGGGAGTCAAACACCTCACTCCCCCCCACAGACCCGAAGAGGCCCGCAGTGGCGGGCCGGCACCAGTCGGGGGTTGCGGAAGGATCGTACGTTCCCGCGATCCCCGGCGTAGGTGTGAGATGGAACACCGGGGTGGTTTTTAGTCAGTAAGAGTCTGACAGACCCCGCCGCCCGCCCCAGGGCGGCGGACATCCATGAGGATTTTCCACCCCGGAAACAAAAAAAAAAAAAAAAAAAAAAGGGCCGGGCGTGAGAGGTCGCCGCCGCTGCCGATCGCCTCTACGAGGACACGGCGGTGCTCCGCCCATGCAGGGCAGGCCCCCACCGTATGCTCCACCGTGTCCTCGGGGATGTCAAGGATCTTCGAATGACATTAGCCTATTGTTCATAGTACACATGGCAGAGTTTTCAATCATACAGTCGAAAAAAATAAAAACGGTAAATGTTAGACGGATAAGTACTTGTTCAGTAAGGACAAGCAGAGTGAATAAAATATTTTTTACATATGAAATATTATAATATATAATATTTTATATGTAAAAAACAACTGAAATGTGGTTCGCGCGTAATAACATTGGAAGATAAAGATGGTAACCATACTTTACTAAAACATCATTGAGCTCATTGTCACGGTCCGGAAGCGGAAAAAATTGACAAGTTTAAATTAGCTCACTTTGAATTTAAGCTGAAAATAAGGGCAAAAAACTGCTTCGATACTTCGCTGCAAATCATACAGACAGGATAACAAAATGTACCAAACAGTAGTGCCCCTCATATACCAAGTACTAGCGCCATGTGGATGGTAATAAACTGCGCAAAGTCACGAAATATTCCCGAACTTCCATGAAATATTAAACAAAAAGAATATTCCCAACCAATATATAAATTTTCTTTTGGGGCATTACACGTGTGAAAATGACAGCATAATGCTTTTTGGCACACCAGAAAATATGCAAATTTTGCAGCATTTGCCTTTTTGGATCGTAAATGGCACTTTCAAAACGTGCCCTGTGCCTTTATACTAAAAATATAAAAGAGCGCCTTTTCTTTATATTTTTTTGAACTGCTCAAGTCAGCAGCGTCTGCAAAGTTAGGATTGACCTTGCGCCCTAAATATATTATATGTATTATTCGTGATTTTGAAATAGCAACCCACAAAGGATCTAAGCGCGCATTTCCAGACTGCATTAAAATGCTGCTATTTTCATCTGTCACAAATAGTAAGGAGACGAAAATCTTTCCATAAGGTGTTTATTGTGTAAGTCCAGCCGTTCTCAAAGTTCACACACATTGCCACATTGTTCATGAATTGTACGCAGATAATAATTTAAATTGTAATTTTTTTTATCATTTTGCCAGAGCGGCCTTTTCAGACCCTCCCGTGGACGTTAAACCAATATTTTACGACGCATTACCAAAAAAACTGACTTTCCGGACCTCTGACCGTAGATTGTATTTTTCGGTATAGTAATGGACTTCATAGTATTTGGTAATAAATCATCACTAGATTGTATATTTCACAGATTTACGTTTAATTCAACTCATTTTCCAGGGCTATTTTATACACAGCCTTAATTGAGTGTTAAATATCGTTTTAGGGATAGCGTTCATTCGGAATTGCTTGATTCGAGATAGCGTTTATTGATGTGTGTGATAGTGATTCGGGATTTCGAGTTTCGGGCTAACGTATAAGAGTCTAAAATAATAAATAATCCAACCAAAACCGGGTCTAGTCACTTATTTTGGTTTTAAAGACATGGATCCGGAGAATGTTTGGCAGCCCAGATTTATAACAACGCAAATCTAATTTACATAATATATTAAAACGTATTATGTAAATTAGATTTGCGTTGTCATATCATATCATGACGTTTGTGTTTGCCGAAGGCATAGACAGAGATGTTTAAGTAGGTACCTACTCCCACATTATGCCAGTTTTAAATCCTATTTAAAAGGGGGTGAGCCTATAGCTATAAGCTGGGCATTCATCTGGACTCCAGGATGTTACTGAGAATTTCCTTATGTAAAAACCCAAGAACACTTTGCTTTACCGACTTTCCTCATATCAAATCTGAATAACTAAGTATTCGTTTTGTTTATGTTACGCAAGTTTTATGTTGACTTTCTATAGTGCACGTTTCAGGCCGTGGTCGTAAGCGCGACTGCTGAGCATGGAGTTCTGGGTTCGATTCCCAGGTCGGAAAAAGTGGTGGTGTACGCCTCCGTCTCGGAAAACACGTAAAGCCGAAAAATTCTATCAACGAAGATACGGCCCGTCCGAAAGTAGTTCTTTACATCGGAATGAACCCTACTCAAGATTAATTAACTTAGTCAGGCGGGCAAAACACCGGGAGTAAGGCCAACTGTCAACCGAGTTGTCATTCATTCTTAGTTCGGACCCCGAAGTAATCGTTTGTGCAGTGATGCAGAGTAGGAATCGCCCATAAATTCGGCCGTGTCTACGGATTCTGTGTTTAGAGAAGGGACCCTCTGGGGACTCACTAAGAACGAAATCGTTAGTTTCGGTCAAAGTTACGGGCGTTTCCTGCACCGTATAACTTACGGACATGTGATTAGTTCGGAGAGAGAAATAAGAATGGATGTCAACACAATTTGATAGTTGTCCCTACTCGCAATATATAAGTATTTTCCCGTCCGAAAAACTGAATTAGACACTTGTTTTGACGGCTCAACTACTTTCAGACGGGCCTGTATCTTCGTTTATGGACATAGAGAATAGATCCCCTGATCTCTCCCCGGTCGTGTGGGATTGCCGCCCCACCAGAGTATGAGAGTGAGTGAAGATAAGATAAGATATTTTTATTTGCGTAAATCATGGTATACAAGATGTTATAAAAGAAAAGAAATATTAAATCGAACATGTTTTGCTTAATACAAACACTACAAACAAACAAACTCACTAACTAAAGATACGTTATGACATTGAAATATATTACATTGAATTCATATTAAAAAAAAAAAACATTAATGCTATAGAAATATTTTATATATAGATAATATTTATATAATTGGATTTGATATAATTTACAATTTAATATTTTAAACTGTTTTGGTAATTTATTATAGAGACGTAAATACACACATCCAGAGAGTTTGTATTATATTTCGCTGATCGAGGAAGCACATCTAGCACAAGTCTGTATTGGTCACGTCGACTTCGAATGCTTACTTCCACTGCTGTTTTAAATAGTTCTTTGTGTTTTTGAACGAACATGCATACTTCATATACATATAATGAAGGTAACGGTAGCCAACCAAGCTCTTAAAATATTGGTTTACATGATTCGTCAGATGGAATCTCGTATATAGCTCGTAAACATTTCTTTTGGGCGACAAATGCTCTATTGTGGTCAGTACTATTTCCCCACATCATTAGTCCATACCGTAGTGAGGACTCAGCATATGCGCGATATGACATGACAGCCGTTTTTATATTAGTGAATTTTTTATTTGTCACAAAGCATAGACAATTTTTTTATTATTGGGTACATACAGCGTCCACCTGTGCTTTCCAGTCAAATGTTCGTCAACTACTACTCCTAAAAACTTTGCTCGTGCCACTTGGGTAATTTTCGGAATGTCCATTTTAAAATTAAATGAATTATTATAAGATTGATTAAATTGTATATATATTGATTTGTTAATATTAATAGATACTTTATTATTATTTAACCAGTTAATTAGATTGTCTATTGTTTTATTTATGTCCGCTTCATGATCCGTAATTGATTTATATTTTTATCGGTAGTCACAATTATGGAAATGTCATCGGCAAAAAGAAAGCATTTATGATTGGTTACATTAACAATGTCGTTGTTAATGTAACCAATCATTGTCGTTGTAGAGTAGAAATAAGAAAGGGCCCTGGGGGACGCCGCGTTTAATACTTATATAATCAGAAGAATATTCTGTCATGTTCCAACTTTCAAAAGTTTAGTGACAGTGACTCTCTGTTGTCTGATAGTTAAATACGACGATATCCACTGAAGCGACAGTCTTCTAATACCGATAGTCTCTAGTTGTTGTGATAATATTTCATGTGAAACCAAATCAAATGCCTTTTTCAGATCAAAGAATAGCCTTGTCGTTAGCTGTTTGTTGTTAATGACAAATGTTGTTTGTCATTAACAACAAATTCAATTGTCCATATTTCTTTCAAAGTGAAAAGATGGCTAAGGACGTGGACTTATGTTTTTGAATGCCGAATTGCTCTTTTTTATAATATTAATTTTTTCACAGTAGTTAACAATTTTTTGATACATGCATTTCTCATAGATTTTGGGCTTGACATGATGGGTATCAGTGTATAATTATTCATGTCACATTTTTCACCCTTTTGAATATTGATATAACAACAGATATTTTTAAAACTCTAGGAAAGACTCCTTGTGAAAAGGACAGGTTAATGAGATAAGTCATCACCCCAGTTATTTCATTTACACATGTCTTAATAATTCTGGTGTTAAGTTCATCATAGCCTACAGAGTTGGTATTTTTTAACGATAATATCTGTTTCGTCACCTCATTTTCGGATATAGGTGTGAGGAACATCGAGTTAGCAGTCAGGACTGCGGAAACTATTTGTACAATTTTGAGTAGAAATATATTTTGTGAAATGACTATTGAAGGCACAGGCTATTTCCGCTGGTTTGGTAAGTATAGTGTTGTCAACTTTTATGTGGTCAATGTTGTCTTTGGAGTCCGTGTGTATTTCGCTTCTAATGACTGTCCACGCGGCTTTACATTTGTTGTCATTATTATTCATAAACTTTATGTTAGCATTGCGTTGAGCATTGTAGATACACTTCTGTAATAGTTTTGAATATGAGGTATATCTCCTCTTGTTTATTATATTTTGAGTCTTGTAATATTTATATCGTAGGAAACGCTTCGTTTTAGAGCTCTGTTTTAGACCCTTACTTCGCTTCGCTCGCTCTATTTTATTGTTTAAATTTACCTTAATCCTAACTTTTGGAAAACTGAGATTGTAAGATAAGCATATCAATTCATGGAAAGCGCTAAATGCTGTATTTGCATCGTTTTCCATGCAAATTGTATTTGCATCGTTGTCCAGGATAGATATTGTAAGCATCCACGGAATTTATGAATATTATCTAGACTGTAGTCTCTTTTGTAAATATGGTATATTGCGGCTTTTGTTATCTGAAGTCTTAAAGAGAAGCTTAATATTTGTGCTGTGTCGTGATCAGAAAGATGGAGTGGTAGCACTGCTGGGATTGCGTCAGTTAAAATACTCAATATGGTCTATACAAGATAATCTCCGAGTAGCTACCTCAATATGAATTTTTAAATTGTAATTGTTTGCTAATATGAATAGGAAGTCCACCTGTGTTTTGCGCACACACATGTGCACTATTATTTCCTGCGTAATTGACTAGTCTCTGTTGGCCGCAACCCCGCGTCGTGGTGAAAATTGGGTCGCGCGGATTTTTTTTATTAGTGCACGTTTCGTCACGTGTTCTTTCGACTTAACCCTCTGCATTTTCTTGTATATTTCGTGCATTCACTCTGGGGCGCCATCGACAATGGTTTAGGCTACTATGTCCATCAGTTACTGCCTAATAAAGTCTAATATAAACTAAGGCAGATTTGCGCACAATGTAAGAGGGCACTAACTTTTTCATGGATTTATGTAGTAAGCCCGGTATGAGATACGGAGGATGTCATGAAGTGTTAGACTAAAAAGAGAAGGGTCGTCGTAATGTTTTTATAATTTTAGGTACTTATAACCGTAAAGTATATCAACCACCTTCTCTTTTTGCTTTTCCTTGAGGTCAGTCGAGATATTTTTCCTATGTAGGTGCTAACGTCTGTCTATGTGCTGACATGCACAATAGGCTTGTTTCTTATAACGTGTTTAATACTTATTGTCAAAATAAACGTTTCAATAACTAAACGAAAAACATCAATACATAAGGATGTGGGACATTTGCGCGAAATATATTTCCGCGAAAGACACTTGCGCGAAGAGACATTTCCTGGAATGAACTTATGCGCGATTGGACTTTTATACGAAGGGACACTTGCACTAATGGACTTTTGCGCGAATGGACTTTTATACGAAGGGACACTTGCGCTAATGGACTTTTGCGCGAATGGACTTTTGCGCGAATGGACTTTTGCGCGAATGGACTATTGCGCGAATGAACTTTTGCGCGAATGAACTTTTGCGCGAATCCACTTGCGCGAAAGGCCACTGTCCTTTCGCGCAAGTGGATTCGCGCAAAAGTTGAGGAAAAGAGATTTGTTCATAACATCACGCCTTTCTTCTATTCTATCTATTCTTTCAAATGGTTGGCAGGGGTGTTAGTACACCCACAATGCACCAGTTATGCTCAAGTTATAGAGAGACTGGAAGTAAACAGTCCAATTAGGCGTCAACAGTGATAATATATTATAATATTGATAGTTATAAGTTCAAATGATTATGTTGTTGTACTAGTACTAGAGATGTTTGCATAATATTAGTAACACATTACTTACATCATTGGCCAATTTGTAATTCCTTACATCATAGCGTTTCTTTTCTTTGGTGCATGTTGGGTGTACGTCAAATGAGACGCTTTGAAATGTTGCCTTATGGCGTAAAACGTTTATTGAGGATGATATTCTCGTAGCATGTATGTCTATTTCCTTTTACATTTCTGTTTAGTTTATTCTATCACATTTAAATTAAATTATGTTTGTTTTATTTAAGTGCGACGTTCGTAAATACGCTGTACAGATACAGCGTCCAAACAATTGTTTGCTCCACCGGACGACGTCATTACGTTAGCACCGGCTGTCGCTGAAAACCAACGCTGGGGCTCTGTCTTGCATAGGGTCGCAGCATAATGCTGAGCGATAGCCGTTTTGCGTGGATGTGACGCATGTTTCCCCCAACCTTTTTTCTTATTTTTTGGGTGTTATTTTTTGCGCCATGCTTACCGCAAATAAATCCATTTTCTATCTTTCTTTCTTCTTTCATATGATGCCCGTCTTTTATCTCCGGTTTGTCTTAACACCATCGGAGGCAAATAAGATCATTAATGAGTTTACTTTGAATATTATTAGCTCGTTTTTTTATTTCAGGAAGTTCGGTTTGCAGTCTAAATAGAGAGGCTTTCATTTTGAAATTGTATTTCTTCCATGAATAGGTTTGCCAAGAGATAGATATGACTTTGTGAAGTTTTTAATGGAGTGTTTGTTACCGACTTCCTAAAAAGAAGAGGTTCTTATTTCGGTAGCTCCTTTATCAGTTGTTATCATAAAAATAGGTACAGTTAGCGACAAGAGTTGTTTACCGCTTCAGTTTCTTAAATCTTAATAATTATTAAGCTAATTATTTAATTAAAATCAAAACAGAAGTAAAATGAATATAAAATTACTTATTAGTTATTATATGTAGCTGATATTTATTAAAGTCAATACGATGGTCGCCTATTAGCTGCGGTTTGTCTTTTTAATTGTAAAATTAAAACCATTCCAAAACATCATTCACTTTTCCTATCGAACAACGAAAGCGAACCAAAATAACAATAGCCACGGAACCAAAACTCGTACCTGTAAACAAATAACAAATAAATGTTTTAAAAAACCACAGTTCAAAAGAACACAAAGAGAAGTACCTACAGCCAGCCTCACGTCCTAGTAACAATTTGATAACTGTCGATACTGGTAGGTTGGTTTTAGAAGTTCAAGTGTTACCCTTCACGTGGTTGACTGTACTCGTGCTGCGACCGCACGAGTTATATAAAACGTTAAATATATTTCGCGTCTAGGGGTGGGGGGTGTTAGCTTGTTAGTCAAAGTCAAGTCAAATCATTTATTTCAAATAGGCACATAAAAGGCACTATTGAACGTCAAAATTTACAAAAAAAAATAGAAATGATTCTAGTCGCCCCTTCCAAAAGGTAGTTTCGTATGGACAAGAATTAGAAATAAACTCCTCCGTTAATCTTTCAAAATGTTTTACAATATTTTGTATACATTAATTAAGTAATTATATGTGAAGACGATGCACCTAGAATAAAATTACTATACAAAAATTGGTTAAAAGAATTAAATATTAAGTATTTATTTATTTTATTTTATTTATTTATATGTCAGATAACATGACCCATTAAGGTTAGTAACAAAAGGAGCTTATAAAGTATGTTAGTAGACAAAGAGTTTAAATATAAATAACAATTAAAACATTTTTTATTTTACCGTTGACAGGTAAATTAATTATGTGATAGATACATGGTGCTCCATACTACAGTGTGTGTATTGGTATTCAGCTGCATCCGGCCAGATTGGAAGCCGACCCCAAAATAGTTTCGAAAATGCTAGGCAGATGATGATGACATGGTGTTCACATATTATAAAAAACAAATTTTAAACCAATGTCATATAAATTATAGAATTAAATTAGCTTTGCCTAGACTCTAGATTGTCCTATGGAGCTTTTTTTTTTTTTTTTGAGGATGGGAAATCATCAAATGACCCCTCCCGCTCTGGGTGGAGCAGAAGGGAGTGTCAGACTCTTACTGACTAAAACCCACCCGTGTTCCTTCCTTGGCCCTTTATGTTCCGGGGCAGCGGTACCCCTTTCGGATGATCCCGCTTCCCCGGCAGGCTTGGGCCCTAGTGGGCCCCCTCTTCGATGCTGACATCTCTTTGAGGCGCGCGTGGAACACGTACGCGCTGTCCAGCACGGGCCTGGTCCTGATCGGACGGTGAGCTACCCATTACTCACCGCCCGCAGGCCCGCGCCTACGGTGGCCGGGAGTCGTCACGCGGCTCCCGACGCCCAGAGCGTCCACCACGGCGGCTTGGACGGGAGACTCTCTCCCTCTCCCGTCCCGCCACCTCCTTCGCTAGCATGACTGCTTCACAGAAGTAGGCGACTGCCTCCCACTCCCCCTCGCCCGGACCATGGCTTGAACCAGGGCCGGGCGTGAGAGGTCGCTGGCGCTGCCGATCGCCTCTACGAGGACACGGCGGTGTTCCGCCCATGCATGGCAGGCCCCCACCGTATGCTCCATCGTGTCCTCGGGGCGATCATCGCAGTGGTGACACCCGGGCGTTTCCTCCCGCCTGATGATGTGCAGGAACCTCCCGAAACATCCGTGTCCGGTGAGGACCTGCGTCAGGCGGTAGGTGAGGACGCCGTGACGCCTCTCTAGCCACTCCTCAAAGAGGGGTCTTACCGCCGCTATCGTGGCGTGCCCTGCGCTGGGTTGCGACAGTCGCTCTTTCCATGCCGCATTTCAGGTCATTTCGCCATTCAGGTCCGTCCGCTCTGCATTCTTTTAAAACAATACGTTTAAAAGAATGCAGTTCATTCAGTTAGACTATTTTTTAATTTTGTTGGGAACTAATTCATTTTGACTTTCGTTGTTGTTGTTTGTTCTGTTTGATAATTTTGTGCAAAAGATTACAAGCTTTTATTTAACTTACAATGTTTGTATGTACGTAGCCTGTAGGTATGTATGTTAGTTTGTTTAGGTAAAATTTTTAAACAGTTATCTGAAATTTTGCATACACGTTTAATTTGGATGACAATGGTGCCGATTCTCTTGTCACAAATGCCTCTAAACTAGGCTAAAAATCACCAAAATTTAGTTTATTCCTGTCAAACGACGATTTCCCATTCTGAAATTTACTAAAGTGACACAACTTAACTGTATTTTAGTTTGACAGCACTAAGATGGCACTGAGTTATTAATCAATTGAAAATGGCAATTTTGTTATTCTGAATTTGACGTTTTTCTCCTAAAATTTTGATTGTTGGTCTAAATCAGACTATTTTTAATCACGGTTAAAGGTGTGGAATAAAATTAGTTGTCATGAACTAAAATTCACGTCAACACTCGACCTCCGGTGCGAAAACAGTACTGTATCTTTTTTTTTTTTCTTTTGCTTATTTCTCGAAAATGGTGCGTCCTATCGCAAACATAATGAAAATGTCGACCCCCTTAATAAAACGCGTAAACCCCTAAACCTCAACATTTAGGTACCTAATATTTTTTCATATTTTCCATACAAAAATGGAAAATTTTCATATAAAACACGTCGAGGCTGCCCACAACGCGCGCCTCCGGCTGTAAAAAAAAATCACGGGGTAGGGCAAACCAGTACCACGTGGAGTCGCAGAAAAAAACCAAGGAAAAAAAAATACCTAAAAAAACATTTTTTAAACAAACTTTTATTTGATGCTCTAAAAAAAAGAAAATAAACTTTAAATTAAATGAAACCTATCAATTTATTACATTATACAATTTATATGATAGATATAAAAGCTTGTCGTGAGATTTAACTTTGTAAATAAACAAGAATACACTATGTAACTTGATCTTGACACAAGTAATTCTAAGAAGTTATGTATCTATTTCATAAAATAAATTTACACAGATAAATCTCACAAAATTGTATATTGTAATAAATTGATGGAAATGATTTGATTTAAAGTTTTTGAGGTGAATAACGGAAGGAAAAAGCAGTAAGAAGTATACTTTTCGAGAAATATTTGGACGTTATTGACAATTTCGAAGTCTTGTCAATTTACCTATAAAAACCAATTAGGTACATAGATTTTATTGCTACTTGGTGCAGTAATTATTAAGAAAATATTATTTTTATCAATTTTTAAATCTTATCACGGCCTTCGAACAAACGTGATAAATTTTTCACATTCATCTGTCGAAATGTGAAATTTGTGAGAAAACGGGTGCGCTATGTTTCACAAATAAACACTCTGATGATGATTCTGATTCCCGTATTAGCAAGTAAGACATAAATCGTCTTATTACAAAACACGATCTAACTTTAGCCCGAGCCTAAATCTTCGATTTAGTTTTTGTATTTGGAACTTTGTGCCGACTTTAGTAAAGTTCTTAATACAAAATAGACAATCTAAGACCAGACCAAGTTGTCAGTTTTGTAATAGGAACTGTATTTCGATTTCTGTTAGGTTCTTATAACAAAAACAGGTTCGATGGTTTAAACCAAGTCAAAAGAAAAACCTTGTTTTGTAATAAGACCGAAGGAGTCCCAACTAAACTTCAAGAAATTATGCCACATGTCAAGAAATTATCTCACGCCCGCCATGCTAGCATTTAAGACAAAAGGGTTTTAACGCCCAAACTGTGATAGTATGTGTGACTCAAGCCATGTGTCAAATTTCCTAACAAAATGAAAAAGTTGCTTATCTGTATGTACTGCCCTCTTTTAGACGTATTAATTTATTTGGTCGCATATTCAGATGGTCATAGACATTTTAATTTACTGTTTCACACCGTGAAGCCAGCTACAAGTCAGGTTGACCTGTGCTAGCATTTAAGACAAATTGTAAGACTTGACATAATTTATCATGTCTTATCACAAAAAGTCTTGGGTACGGCCATGCTAGTCCTGCAGTACACCATAAAAGATGTATGTACAATAATATAATATAATCTGAAAAATGGTTGATCTATTTCTTTATTTCTAGTATTAAAATGATGTCTATCATCATGTTGGTAGAAGGTATCTAAATATTTATTGAAGTATTTTTTATGATCTCGTGTTTCCAAGATTCACCGATCAGCAAGGTTGGTAGAATTGCCCTACAGGGGTCGGAAACGGATTTAGGTACCTACCACCAGGTTACAATTGGTGTATGAAACCATGAGCAGAGTGGTAAGGGCCTTTTGCCCCAAATTAAACTTAGCGGCTCGTTCTTAAGATTAGTAATTATAACCCATGTACCTAGTAGATACATAGGTGGCTCCAAATCTGCAGTATGTTGAGAGGACAACCTTCTTTGATTTTTATTTTTCCTATGGATCTTTCACCTTTGCCTGCTCTGCATACGTTATTCACACTTTTATTCAGTATAAAAAAAAAAGAATTCTGCTAAATATCATGAAGATTTGGAGCATTTATTACATATAATTAGATCAACATTTTGCAGCAATTAGTGTCTCTTACGTAAGCAAGACATTTTTCGCCAGTTGAGTAAACGAAAGCTTTTGAACGTTAAACGCGACGACAAAAGAGTTTCAACTGAACAAACATTTAATAATCAACACTTTGATAATTCAAGAGGAAAATTAATAAAAATACGAAGCTCGACAGTGAATCAGATTTTACAAAGGAGTATTTCTGTTCTCGTAACTTTTATATGGTATCAAAGAAAACGTAATGTATCGAAACGTTAACTTTTGTGCGCAAAAACGGTAATTAGGAAAGGAAGGTATTTTTTTGTAGTAGGTACAGTAAGCCACAAAAAGATGTATACATAGACAAGAATTCAATTGGTTGTCTACAATTTGTGTACCACTGTATTGATTCGTAGCTGCAGTTAAGTGTCCAATGTGTAATATATTTTTTGTGGTTACCCACTGATATATGGAATAAAAAATTGTACAACGAAATGAGTTCTTGTTGATGTATACATCTTTTTGGGCTGACTGTATTCGTAAGATGTTACTGTTAGACAGTCGAGTTTTCTTGTGGTGTAATTAAGCTTTTTCCAGGACTATTCCAGGGCGAGTTTTAAGTAATTACTGCTTCTTAATTAATTATTAGTCGAGACCCCATGTATCGTCACCGTTATTCGTAATTCAAATAGTACCTAATGTTTCACGTACTTTCATTTCTATGCGTTTGTCATTTGTACATATTCACTGATTAAGATATAAGCAAGCGCGATGGTAAGCGCAAGCAGTCTTCCTGGGGTGGTATTAGGACCTCAAGAAACCTCAAGACATCAAATAATCGTTTTCACGCCCAACACTCGAGTGCTTGTGTTATCTATGGTCGAAACGCAACGCAAGCGCATCTCGACGGTTCGTTCGCAAAATTTTTGAAGTATGGCTACGCCGCTTGCTAGCTAATTGGAAATAAATATACATTCTGTGTCTAAAGTGTTGTGTCCCCTTTCAAAAGGGCTGCAATAGTGCGTGGAAACCTGACCTGGTGGATCTTGCTGTGGGAATCAAGGTAAGGCTGCTCTGTATTGCTTTAATCTTGTCAGTGTCTAGTGCTCCCGAAAACGCATAGAAGTTAATTTTAAATTTCCATCCCTTATGTTATCCGGGAACTCATCCTTCTCGTAACATTGTTTTGGTGCCGAAACCAGGGACTGCGAATAAAACAGTAATCAGAACGTTCGCGAGAAAGATTTCATTTACTTTCGTAATTTGCACAAATGGTCGACCCGCCATGTCACCATAATTAATCGTCACAAATCTCGTTAGATATTGAATATTTCTCCAAAGTATATGAACAACACTTTGGAACAATTTCGTCTATCTTATTTCGTGTATTTATTTCATTCAAAAATCGTAATTTGATGAAGAAAGTAGCAATCATTCCAATCCGTCAGTCTAGGTACCTATCGGCCTTGTTGGCGCCGGTCATTTACATAGGTATATTTTTCAATCCGTTGTTTGCGTATTACTTCATCTTGGTAGCTCGTTTTCAAAAGTTTAACATAAAATTCAGTGATTTGCGTGATTATTTCGTTCAGAATTGTTGTTCCGTACGATGTTATTATATGTAAATTAATCGTTCCGTTCAGTACATGTAGGTAGTAGCACCACGTCCATTTTCTCGTCACGACAATTAAAAGTAAAGACAAGTTAGGTAAACAAGCTATGTTACCCAACTATTCGTAATCGTAGATAATCACAACATACAAATCAATTCAATTCGTAAACGTAGGTATAATATTGATTGTTGCGTGCCCATTCATTCAAGGTTATTTGTTAGCGAATTATCATTACTAAGTTCATAACAATTTTCATAGAAATTACGAATCGGAATTCGGTAGGGTATGTATAATTATGCAACAAACAGTAGGTAGGGTATTCCGAGAAACAGAGTTGTACCAACGTTCGGTCGAAAATATCGATTATTATTTTAGTATCGATTTTATTGAAAATAATTATTTCTTTTAGTCGATTATTTTTGTTTTGCTTATCGACTCGAGATATGGCTTATGTACCTAGGCGTGGTGCAAAGAAAATGTCTAAATCTAAATCAATCGAAACAAGTGGTCTTACGTGTGCGGACTTGCCCATCTTACGACGTAAACGGACTTTAGCATTGAATCGATTGCGGAAAACGTTGGAAGTTGCACGAATGGTGGAATCGGATTCTTCACGTTTGGATGAATTTATCGTACATTATTCGGCAGTAACGAAACTGGTTAATAATTTTGAAGAAGCACATTTGGACATTTTAGGTATTGTCGATGATTCTGAAGTGGAAGAAGAAGATGAAATCCGTACCGAATTCGATGATATTTATCGTGCTCTGGTTCCTTCCGTCGTTTCAAAGGCTGCTACACAGATGTCGGCTGCTTCAGTAATTCTACTTCCAAAAATCGACTTGCCACGTTTTTCAGGATGCATAAAAGATTTCAGTATGTTTTTTGATGCGTTCAATTCGCTCATTCATCTGAATGAATAATTGTCGGACTCGGATCGCATGCAGTATCTTCGAGCGAGTCTAGTCGGGGACGCACTAGGACTTATTCGTACTTTTCCTATCCAGGGTGAATACTATCAAGAAGCGTACAAGACATTGGTAGCTCGTTATCGTGACAATCGTGAACTTGCATTTACTTGTTGGCGAGAAATGCAAAACATTAGTTTTAAAGTGAACTCACCTACTGAATTAAGACGCGTATTGGACCTATTCAACGAAAACCTAATCATTCTAACTAGTCTTAATTTACCTACGGTTCACTGGGATTTCGTATTGTGTTATCATTTACTATCGAAGTTAGACTCAAAAACGCGGTGTGCTTTTGAACAAGCGCATCCTACCTCGGAAATACCACGTTACAGTGCCCTTAAGGACTTTCTCTAAGCGCAGTGCGATGCACTCGTTCGTGATACTCACCTTTCTGGTAATCGTGACCCTCAACCATCTACTAGCAAAAACTACAAAACTGATGTCAAGTCAAACAACAACAACCATAAGAAAATTACGTCGTCGTTGTTATCCAATTCAGAGAAGACAACAAACCAGCCAGAAGGTAGCAATCTTCTGCGCCTTCTACCACTGCGCGAGGAGTTGCTTCGAAGTGCCCGTCCTGTTCGGAACTTCATTCCATTTCGCATTGTAAATCATGCACTGATAAGTCGATTCAAGAGAGACGTGACATCGCGAATAAAAATCGCTGGTGTTTCAATTGTTTGAAGCCTTCCCACATTGTTCGCGATTGCAAATCGACATTTATATGCCAGAAATGCCATCTGAAGTATCATACGCTCCTGCATCAGGAAAATGATACTAACATTCCTGAACCGAAGCCTCCAGTCAGTGAACCCCTTTGTGTATTGACGAACGTGGGTGATAATTCGGTTGTTCTTCTATCTACTGCCGTTATAAATATTCGTGATTCGTCGGGTGACTACCAGCCATTCCGCTGTATTATCGATACTGGTAATCAGGCTCATTTCATTTTAGAAAGCGCAGTAAGCCGTCTAGGACTTGACAAACGCATGACTTCACGCCAGGTTCGTGGTGTAGGTCAATCGTCAGCCTCCATCTCAGGAGCTGTTCAACTTCAGGTAGGTATTAACGGTCAAGTGGCGTTCGATCTTGAAGCATTGACCATACCTAACATATCGACTCTTTCCGCTACAAAGGGCGTAAAGACCATTTTGGTCAAATTCACTTTTGATGCAGTCTTACTAAATTTTTCACGCTCTTTCGATCTGTATATTTGAAATTGCGCTACGGTGAAAAAAATAGTTTTTACTACCCCACATTTTCTTAAAGCTAAACATCACTTTTTCGCGAAACCGAGTCATAAAACACAATTATTTTACATTTCGACAGCAAACTTGGTGTAACTACAAACATATATGACGCTCGGCATGTTTCCGCATATTATGCGGAAACATGCCGAGCGTCACGCTCGACAAATCGTCTTGGCTTCATATTCGCGGTCTCAATCTAGTGGATCCGGATTGTGATAAACCTGGTCCAGTTGACCTTCTTCTAGGTGCTGAAATCTTCCCTTCTCTCATTCAGCCAGGATGCGTGAGTGGAGGACCGAAGCAGCCATCCTCGTTGAACTCTACGTTCGGCTGGCTTCTTCTAGGAAGTCTTAGTGATCACCAGGCTGAACAAAGTGTCAACTCTTTCTTCGTTACAGACGACCAGCAGCTTTCTCAGGAAGTCAAGAAGTTCTGGGGATTAGACCAGCTTCCGTGCGTCACCAAGTTGAGTGAAGCAGATCAACGTTGCGAACAACTCTATTGTGACACAACTAATCGTGATTCAACTGGACGCTATAGTGTCGCTTTGCCTTTTGTAGATGACAAGGAACCGTCATTCCCAGGATTGCGAGAGTCAGCTCGTCAAAGTTTTCATTCGTTGGAACGTAAACTTTCCGCTGATTCGGTTCTTCAAGAACAATACTCGAGCTTCATGACTGAGTATATTCAGTGTGGCCACATGACTCTTATGCCCGCAAAGGATATGCAGAAGGGAAAATATTACATACCTCATTTCTGTGTCCTGCGTCCTGACAGCGTCAGTACGAAGCTTTGTGCCGTCTTTGACGCATCAAATCGTGACGCCATCACTGGCGTATCGTTGAACGAAACCTTACTTATTGGTCCAAAGTTAGAGGCTAACATTTTGGAAATTATTCTGCGGTTTCATACCAATTTTGTTGTGTTTTCAGCGGACGTGTGCAAAATGTACCGTCAAATTCTTGTTCATGAAGAACATCGTGATTTCCAAAGAATCTTCTGGAGAGATCATCCATCCCAACCGCTGTTGGAATATCGCTTGAATACTGTCACCTACGGTGTCTCCTCATCACCCTTTCTTGCTTGTCGTACCGTCAAACAACTCGCCGAGGATGAAGGTAGTGACATACCTCTCGGAAAATCCGTTTTGTCGACTGACGTGTACATCGATGATGTCGTCACTGGGTGTTCTGATCTTAATCAGGCCATGCAAGCTAAGTTGGAAGTGACAAAGCTTCTAAGACGAGGTCACATGGAGCTGCGCAAATGGGCTAGCAATGACCCTAGGTTGCTTTCTGATCTTCCTCCGGAGTGTTGTCTCACTGACAACGTTTCAATGGACGTTGAGAAGTCCAACACTCTCAAAATATTAGGTTTGAAGTGGGAACCTAGCTCTGATCATTTCGTTTTCGAAGTCAAGCCTCAAGATCGTGTTTGCAGCAAACGTAGCATTCTAAGCGAGGTAGCAAAAATCTATGACCCTCTTGGTTTTCTGTCACCGTTGACCTTCTTCGCGAAGTATTTAGTGCAGAAATTGTGGGTTCTTGGAATTTCCTGGGATGCAGATCCTCCTGAAGACATCAAACGACAATGGAATCGCTACACCGGATAACTTCATTCCATTCAGAACCTTCGAATTCCGCGTCATCTATCAGTTTCTCATATCAAATCGTGCGAAATTCACGGGTTCGCAGACAGTTCTCAACGTGGATACGCTGGTGTGGTGTTCCTTCGAGTTATCGACGAGTGTGATAACATCAGGGTATTTTTTGTGCTGTCAAAAGCAAGGGTAGCTCCTATCAAAGTTGTTTCCCTACCAAGACTTGAGCTGTGCGCTGCCGCTCTTCTGGCAGATCTACTTAAATTCATCAGTGAGGTTTATCAACCTCTTCTTCCCGTTTCAGCCATGTTCGCGTGGTCAGATTCGACTGTCGCGCTCTCATGGATTCGATCGCTTTCCTCCCGCTGGAAGACCTTCGTAGCAAATCGTGTCAGCCATATTCAGGATGCGGTCCCTGGCGCACTATGGCGCCATGTGAGATCAGAGGAAAATCCCGCGGACATCGCCTCTCGCGGTCAGACACCTGCGGAACTTGTCATCAATTCGTTATGATGGGCGGGGCCTAGTTGGCTTTCTCAAGACGTTCAGTTTTGGCCGTGCTCAGTTTCAGATCCTTCTGAGGATGAACTTCGTGCAGAAGAGAAGGTACAGGTTCTCCTTACAAGTGACATCCCTGCGCATACCATCGATTATTTGCTGTCCCGATACTCGTCAATTCGCAAAATCCAAAGAGTCGTCGGTCTATGGCTTCGCTATATCTACAATCTCCGTAGTAAATTCAATCGCCGTTCTAATCTACCCTTAAATCGTGCAGAACTTCACAACGCGCTGTTGATGATAGTGAAACGTACTCAGTTTCTTCATTTTCATGAAGACTTCAAACGGTTGAAAAAACATAAGCTTCTTTCAAAACAAATGCGTAAGCTGAACCCATTCATCGACAGCTTTTTTTTTTTTTTTTTTTTTTTGAGGATGGGAAATCATCAAATGACCTCTCCCGCTCTGGGTGGAGCGGAAGGGAGTGTCAGACTCTTACTGACTAAAACCCACCCGTGTTCCTTCCTTGGCCCTTTATGTTCCGGGTCAGCGGTACCCCTTTTGGATGATCCCGCTTTCCCGGCAGGCTTGGGCCCTAGTGGGCCCCCTCTTCGATGCTGACATCTCTTTGAGGCGCGCGTGGAACACGTACGCGCCTTCCAGCACGGGCCTGGTCCTGATCAGACGGTGAGCTACCCATTACTCACCGCCCGCAGGCCCGCGCCTACGGTGGCCGGGAGTCGTCACGCGGCTCCCTACGCCCGGAGCGTCCACCGCGGCGGCTTGGACGGGAGACTCTCTCCCTCTCCCGTCCCGCCACCTCCTTAGCTAGCATGACTGCTTCGCAGAAGGAGGCGATTGCCTCCCACTCCCCCTCGCCCCGGACCATGGCTTGAACCAGGGCCGGGCGAGAGAGGTCGCCGCCGGTGCCGATCGCCTCTACGAGGACACGGCGGTGCTCCGCCCATGCAGGGCAGGCCCCCATCGTATGCTCCACCGTGTCCTCGGGGCGATCATCGCAGTGGTGACACCCGGGCGTTTCCTCCCGCCTGATGATGTGCAGGAACCTCCCGAAACATCCGTGTCCGGTGAGGACCTGCGTCAGGCGGTAGGTGAGGACGCCGTGACGCCTCTCTAGCCACTCCTCAAAGAGGGGTCTTACCGCCGCTATCGTGGCGTGCCCTGCGCTGGGTTGCGACAGTCGCTCCTTCCATGCCGCCATGAGATCGCGCCGGAGGTCCGTCCGCTCCGCCGCGATTTGCCGCGGAAGCGGGGTTTCCCCCCGGCGTAGTGCATCCGCACGCCACTCAAACAGGCGCGCGAGGACTATCGCCTCCAGATCCCACGGCGGCGGTCCGGCAAGGAGGCTTGCCGCCTCGCCCGAGATCGTGCGGTAGCCCCGGATCAGCCTTACGGCTACCACCTTTTGGGGCGCGTTCAGATAGTGGGCGGCTCTCCGCCGCAGTGAACGCGCCCACACCGGGGCCCCATATGTAGCCATGGACCGCACGACCCCCGCGTAAAGCCTCCGGCAGGAGGCGTTTGGACCCCTCAGGTTGGGCAGGAGCCGCTTGAGGGCGGCCCCAGTCCGTTCCAGTTTGGGGGCCAAACGTTGGAAGTGCTCCACGAAGTTCCACCGGCTATCGAGTACGAGTCCTAAGTATTTCATCGTGGACTCGACGCCGATGTGAACCCCTCCTGCCGTTAGTTGGGATCCCGATGGTGGCCTGTTCCGGGGCCCATGGAAAGACATGGCCTCGGACTTGTGCAAAGCCACCTCGAGACCCAACTGCCGGATCCTCTCCACGACTATCGCAACCCCGCGTGTCATCGCGTCAGCCGCCGCCTGATGCGACCTCCCCTGCGCCAGGACCAGCGTGTCGTCAGCGTAGCACACCACGTTGACGCCATCAGGGAGGTCGGCCCGCAGCACCCAGTCGTAACCGATGTCCCACAGGAGCGGCCCTAGAACCGATCCCTGTGGGACACCGCACGACATCTCTCGCCGGTTCCACTCCCCATCGCGACCGGGGTAGATGACGGCTCTGTCCGTCAGATATGCCTCGACTATTCGACGGAGGTAGGTTGGCACCCGGTGATACCGGAGTGCCTCCCCAATGCAACTCCAGGGCAGGGTATTAAATGCGTTGGCGATGTCGAGTGACACCGCCACGACAACCCCGCCCCGAGACACCGCGTCCCCCGTCGTGAGGGCTCTAACGCGCATGATGGCGTCCACCGTCGAGCGCCCCTTGCGGAAGCCGAACTGACTATCCGCAAGATCCGGCCCCGTCCTCACCAGGTGCCCGACGAGGCGGCCTGCAATTACTCTCTCAAAGAGCTTGCCGACCTCGTCGAGCAGCACAATGGGCCGGTATGCGGACGGCGAGTCCGCAGGGCGCCCTGGCTTCCGAATGAGGACCAGCTTCCCCGTCTTCCAACGGAGTGGAAACTGGCCTCTCTCCATACATGCGCTTAAGAGCGCCTCCAGTCGAGGCCCAAGAGCCGTCGAGGCCAGGACCCAGGCTTTCCCTGGCAGGCCGTCGGGTCCTGGGGCGGTATTTTTGGCCTTCAGCCTACCTACCGCCACTCTCAGATCTACCCCGGTCACTGCAGGTGTGTCGTCGTCGTCCGCGTGGTCCGCTTCAGGCACCGCGAGCGGCGGAGCCATGGGCGGGGGAGTATGCTCCCCCCGTGAAGGGAACAGAGCGCTCACCACCTCCTCCACCAGCTGGGGGCGGAGACTCTGCGTCAGCGGGGGGGCCCAAGTGCGGAGTTTATTCCGCACCATTTTGTAAGGGCGCCCCCATGGATCTCCGTTCAGAGTCTCCACCAACTCCTCGCGGGCCGTATATTTGGCCCGCTGGACAGCCTCTTGGAGGGCAGTCTTTGCCGCTCTGTATCCCTCGTACAGCTCCGCCTCCGTCGCTTCCGCATCCGGAGGGCGGATGCGGAGCCTACGGTGCCTGGAGTACAGGTGTCGCACTGCGACGCACGCCTTGCGTAGCGTCTCCAGCTCCTGCGACCACCAGTACACCTGACGTCGGGCGCTTCCTGGACGGACTCGGGGCATTGCCACGTCGCAAATCTCGGACATGGCCTCCCGGAACCACTCCGCCTCATCGTCAATATCGGCAGGCCTGTCCGGTGATGACACCCAGGCCTGCACGATCGAGGCTTCCAGGAGGAGCTCCCGGTCCATCTGCTTCAGCGCCCATCGCGGACCACTCGGGGCCTGTTGGACCGGCGCGCTAGAGGTCTGGGCGGAGACGTCGAACCGGATATACCGGTGGTCGGAGTAGGTCTCCACCTCCTCCATGACGCGCCAGTCAATGATTCATCGACCGCTTGGGTGTTCTTAGGGTGGGCGGTAGGTTATCCAGATTCGGACTAGAATACAGTCACAAACATCCCGCCTTGCTACCGAGATATTCTCCACTGACGTACATGATCATAGACGCTCTCCGTCGTGAAAATTGTCACCCAGGAATCAACACGTTACATTATTTGGTCACTCAGCAATTCTGGATTTTGTCAGCTAAACGTGCAATTTGACACCGAGTTTCAAAATGCTTATAATGTTTCAAAACGAATCCATCTCCTCTCGAACCGTTTATGAGTGATTTGCCTGCAGTTCGTGTGAAACAGGTAAAACCGTTCAGTATCGTTGGCGTGGACTACGGTGGTCCTTTCCGAGTCAAATCAGGCAAATATCGCGGTGCTAAGATAAGCAAAGCTTATCTCTGCCTCTTCGTCTGCTTAACTACTAAAGCGGTCCATCTAGAAGTAGCTACCGATTTGACTTCGGAATCATTTATCGCCGCGCTTCGTCGCTTCGTCGGTCGTCGTGGACGAGTCCAGAGTCCAATCCCCCCCCCACCCCACATTTCGGTGGCGTGTGGGAGATTCAGATTAAAGCTGCAAAATCAACGTTGTACCGCGTGGTCAACAACCAATCGCTGACTTTAGACGAACTCTTTACGTTATTCGTGCAAATCGAAGCAATGCTTAATTCCAGACCCCTTTATCCGATAAGTAACTGCGCCAATGACTTCTCGGTACTTTCGCCAGGTATGTTTCTTACGTTAGAGCCCATGGCAGCTGTCATAGATGAGGATTTGACGTCTGTCAATATCACTCGTTTGGGCCGGTGGAAACTCATTCAGCGTTTTCAACAAGATTTCTGGAAGCGTTGGAAGAATGAGTACCTGCATTCGTTAACTCAACGGGCAAAATGGACTAAGCACTTGCAACCACTGGA
This sequence comes from Brachylomia viminalis, assembly GCA_937001585.2. Classification (NCBI taxonomy): domain Eukaryota; kingdom Metazoa; phylum Arthropoda; class Insecta; order Lepidoptera; family Noctuidae; genus Brachylomia; species Brachylomia viminalis. Next base: position 5,076,110 of record OW443303.2, on the reverse strand, counting down.
AATCGGTTCCGTGGTTGTCATCAAATCGGAAACTCCTCCGCTTCATTGGTCTGTAGCGCGTGTAGAACGACTGCACAGCGGACCAGATGGAATAGTACGCATCGCGGATCTACGTCTACCTAACGGTTCTTTTCTTACGCGACCATTAGCAAAGATCCGTCCTTTGCCAAATCAAACGGACTAGAATCGTTAACGTAGGTTTCTTCATTCGTCTTTATTCGTTATTCGTTAGTAGTATTAGATAAACGTAAAGTTTTCTGTAGTTACGTATCTTTGTTCATATACTAGGATAATATTTCGTGCCACAAGCAGGCTTCAATTCAAAGTATAGTAACTTACTCTTAAGCATTGTAACATGTCGTCCAATGGTATTTTCTGAAAATACAATTATCGTGTATTTTGGTAGGCGGTATTCGTAATTCAAATAGTACCTAATGTTTCGCGTACTTTCATTTCTATGCGTTTGTCATTTGTACATATTCACTGATTAAGATATAAGCAAGCGCGATGGTAAGCGCAAGCAGTCTTCCTGGGGTGGTATTAGGACCTCAAGAAACCTCAAGACATCAAATAATCGTTTTCACGCCCAGCACTCGAGTGCTTGTGTTATCTATGGTCGAAACGCAACGCAAGCGCATCTCGACGGTTCGTTTGCAAAAAATTTGAAGTATGGCTAGTATGGCTACGCCGCTTGCTAGCTAATTGGTAATAAATATACATTCTGTGTCTAAAGTGTTGTGTCCCCTTTCAAAAGGGCTGCAATAGTGCGTGGAAACCTGAACTGGTGGATCTAGCTGTGGGAATCAAGGTAAGGCTGCTCTGTATTGCTTTAATCTTGTCAGTGTCTAGTGCTCCCGCAAACGCATGGAAGTTAATTTCCATCCCTTATGTTATCCGGGAACCCATCCTTCTCGTAACACCCCAACTTATGAGTTGTAAGTCATGAGTTCGAACCACGGCAGGCGTTTTACTTTGTGTAAATAATTTAATCACCACAGCTCACAAACCGGTGAAGGAAAACATCGTGAGGAAACTGGCATGGCCTAGAACCAAAAATTCGAAGACATGTGACCACTACCAACCCGCACTGGGCCTGCGTGGTGGATTATGGCCCATTCCCTCTCATCTCTCATCTCAGCTGATTATGCTAATTCATTATTAACGCGTGTAGAATGGTCTTATTGATCGAGACATAGGCAGTAGTATTCTTGTGTGGATGAACATTATAGTAACACTATTTTCATAATCGCTCATGTAGTAGGTATATGCTGCTTAAGATATTGAAGTAACTAACTTACTTTTTTGACTGCAGTGCCGGTTGGTGCAGTTGGTAGCGACCGTACCTTCTGAGCTGCTGGTCCCGGGTTCGATCCCCGGACAAGTCAAACATTTGTGTGTAAGAACATGTCTGTTTGACCTGTGTCTGGGTGTGTATATGTATATCAGTCATCAGGTTACGGTAGTACAGGCTCTACCTAGTTCGGGACTTGAAGACCTTGTGTGGATGTTGTCTCATATTTATTTTCTTTTTTATTTTATTTAACTATGAATGTATTTAATAAATAATAAATAAATAAATAATATTGTTTTTATTTAACTTCAGTTGTACAAGAAAAACACTTATCTTAACACTATGCGGCATTACAACTAAGGAAACAGAGTGTTTTCGATGAACTCTGGCACCCAAAGTAAGATTTAACTTGTGCTTGGGGTGCCAGCGTCCTCGCCTATGATTTGAACATACAGCAGTAATTTAGACGAGTTGATTCAAAAACGCTAACGGTTTCCCTAAAACTGCGATTCAAACGTTTTCTTCGGCATCAGAATAAACCCAAAACATGAAAACCAAACATCTTTACTGGAACATTGTAAAAAAAAAACATACGACCCCAAAAATATACTAATAACCCAAAAAAGACGACGTGACTGTAATTAGTCACATAAAACATTAAGCATCACTGTCCCGCGTAATATATGGCGGTTAAAAATAAACCCGCGCACAGACTACCCTGAATTTAAATAGGGAAGCAATTTCATGCTCTAGTTTTCTTAAGGGCAAAGGTTCAAGTGGTGTTTAATTAAAGCCAGATGCGTCAGCACAGGTTTCATTCATAATTTGCGCTTTTTTGCGTCTTCCTGAATTTAAATATAAAGCAATTTTGTTGTAAGTTTATTTTATAAATTAGAAGGCAATAATGCAGCTTGGCAGTTAAATCTCAGGTATGTCTGCTTTCACTCCGGTATCACCGGATGCCGACCTACCTCTGTCGTGTGGTCGAGGCCTATTTGACGGACAGGGCCCACATCTACCCCGGTCACCGGGGAGTATGGAATCGGCAAGAGATGTCGTGCGATGTCCCACAGGGATCGGTCCTGGGGCCGCATCTGTGGGACATCGGCTACGACTGGGTGCTGCGCGCCGACCTCCCCAGCGGCGTCAGCGTGGTTTGTTACGCTGACGGTAATAGCGAACTAGCGACACGCGGGGCTGCGACAATCGTCGAGAGGATCCGGCAATTCGGACTCGAGGTGGCCCTGCACAAGTCCGAGGCCATGTGTTTTCATGGTCCTCGGAACGCGCCACCGTCGGGTTCCCAAATAACGGTACGAGGGGTTCACATCAGCGTCGAGTCGACGATGAAGTACCTGGGATTCGTCCTAGACAGCCGGTGGAACTTCGTGGAGCATTTCCGACGTTTGGCTCCCAGACTGGAGAGGGCTGGGGCTGCCTTGAAGCGGCTCTTGCCCAATCTTGGAGGGCCAAACGCCTCCTGCCGGAACGCGCCCCAAGGGTCATGGCCACCCGGCTGGTCCGGGGGTACCGTACGGTCTCCGGTGAGGTGGCGAGCCTCCTTGCCGGATTACCGCCATGGGATCTGGGGGCAATAGTCCTCGCGCACATTTGGGAGTGGCGCGAGGAGGCGAAACGCCGGGGCGTAGCTCCGCTGCCGCGAGAAATCATGGTACAGCGGACTGAGCTCCGGCGGGATCTCAGGGCGGCATGGAGAGTGCGATTGTCGCAACCCAGCGCTGGGCACGCCACAATTGCGGCTATAAGTCCCCTCTTTGAGGAGTGGCTAGAGAGGCGCCACGGCCACCTCACCTTCCGCCTGACGCAGGTCCTCACCGGACACGGTTGTTTCGGGAGGTTCCTGTTCCGGATAAGGCGGGAGGAAACGCCCGGGTGTAACCATTGTGTGGATCGCCCGGAGGACACGGTGGAGTATACGGTGGAGGTCTGCCCGGCTTGGGCGAAGCACCGCTGTGTCCTCGTGGAGGCGATTGGCGGTGGCGATCTCTCGCGTCCGGCCCTGGTCCAGGCCATGGTACGGAGCGAGAGGGCTTGGAAGCCGTCACCTCCTTCTGCGAAGCAGTAATGTTCGCGAAGGAGGAGGCGGAACGCGTGAGGGAGAAGCAAAATTCGCGCGCCCTTTCCTTCCCTCACGCCCCTAGCTGCCGCAGGAGACGCCCTGGGCGTCAGGAATTGCTGGCCGATTCCCGGCCACCGTAGGCGCGGGCTTGCGAACGGTGAGCAATGGGCAGCTCGCCGTTCGATAAGGACCAGGCCCGGGTCGACGGCGCGTTGTGTTCCATGCGCGCCTCAAAGAGATGTCAGCACCACTGACGGGGTCCGCTAGGGCCGATGCCTGCTAGGGTTGCGGGAATACCGTTAATGATAAATGATTTATTTCTGTAAGTAGGTTTGAACAAACACTTTTACACGTCAATCATATTTTTTTTAAACTAGATGAGGTCGGCGTTTCCTATCTGACTACTCTGAGAAGAAAGGCCGAAACAAACTCAGAGGTCACAGTCTCTTTTAAAGTCCAGACAAAATCTTGGTCAGATCATGTGAAGGCTATGTAGATCGGTGTCTGCAATGGACTTTTGAGGAAAGAACCACACAGATTGAGTGGACCTGTCCAGTCAGTGCACGCAATTGTCAGTAATCGTGCAGCTCAACTTAGACTCAAAAACAGTCTTATTACAAAAAAACTAAATAAACCTTGATTTAAACCTGTGCTACGAAGTCCAGGCTTATCTGCAGAACCATGGTCTAAATTTGTCCGTATTACAAAACTTCAAAAAACCGTGGTCTTCTTAGTGCCGTCATTTGAACCATTGTCTTTGTAACAACCACAGAGTAATACAAATATTATTCGTTCACCATGTTATCATTCTATTGCAACGTTCCGTATGCTCAGAAATGAAAACTTTTTGTTAATACGCTAATGATTATTATGATGTTTAGGAGTGTTAAAAATATTGAGAGTGTTAATTTGCATGGAATATTAGTTATTTCGTCGATTGCAGTTTTGTTTAGGTTTAAGCACATGACTTAATGTCGTATTAAGTACTAATAATACATCTAGGTACGTGTAACGAAACGTAAAATTTTCGCGCATTATATGAAACCATAACATTAAACAAAACCATCGCAAGTTGAACAAAGTTCATTTAGATTTGGAATTTTTAAGTTATCGATGTTTCTAATAGAACAATTGCCTCTTTGTATAGTATTACCTTCTATAGTAGGTAATTTTAATATCATATTGTGATGGACCAACAAAAGAAAAAACGATCTGAGAATTGGAGTACCGAGGAAAAAGTAAATAAACATAAATTACTTCGATTAACTTGAAATCAGTGTTTAATTGATTCAAATTTAATTTTAATTTATTTGATTGATTCGAACAACGATTTATGTTGTGTCGGCGTGGCGTTCCCAACAACTCAGCGGCTTCAATATCCACAATATCAATTAAATCGACCATGTTAAGATCCAGTTTCGGGTAAAAACAACACAACACAATGAAAAAGATGCTATAAAATACAAGAGAAACTTTGACTGATACGATTTAGACCATAGTTTGATCGTTTAAACTAGGGGCAGCCGAGGTTTAGCGTTAGACCATGATATGGTCCACGATTTTTCGAAAAACTACGTTTTGTAATATCATTTTGGTTTAAACCGTAGTTTATAGAGCTTTAAACCGGGGTTTTCAGTTAAACCGCTTTTTGTAATAACACTGAAGGAGCTCAACGTTCGAGAGGGATACCGTGGCCCCTGGCACAGGCAACTGAAGGAACACGTTAGTCAGTAAGAGCCTGACACGCCCTCTCGCTCTGCCCAGAGCGGGAGAACTTATTAGATGATTTCCCACCATCAATAAAAAAAAAAGGTACACGTATATAAGCTTTCTGATTAACTGGTTTAAATAAAAAGGGATCACTATTGACTCGGTATTTGGAGACACGATATGTCTTGTGTGCCTGTGAATTGCTAGGACGCAACAAAGTATAGAAATTTTAGAATTTGATATTAAATAAAGAGCTAGAAATTCTCCACAAGTGATGAGGCCTGTTACAAATTTGAAACACTTTATTAAGCATCAAGGATAATAGCCCGTCTTCTATTTGATTTTTCGTGAAATTGATAAGCCGTAGGTATAAAATAAAAATAATATGAGTAACTACATGATATTTACAAACTTTTAGTGGAACAGAAACGCAAAATATTAACTTTTATTGATATTGAATTTGACCTAGAATCGTGAAATTTGGCAAAAAGCAAGATCTCACATCACAAATAGTTACAGGAAAATATCCGAAAATTGTTCATTTGTAATTTTTTTTTCAATCGGAATCAAAAATTTATAAGCTGTATTCAAATCGGTTTATTCCCCAATCGAACAAAATATTTTATTACTGCGTACAGTTAACTTTGTCCGTTAATCCGGAATTGCAAATTCATAGGCTGTATCATTTGAGTGAAGCCGCGAACAGCCGGGGACAACTTTCAGATGGAACCCCCAGGCCACGGGTTCTGCTCGCACTTGCGCATTTTTCTAATCAATGCCAATAACTGACAATAAACATAAGATAATAATTATGTTCAGATGAATAAAAACGTTTAAAATAGTAGCCCACCAGTATGTCGATTCTGTAAAAATCTCACCGCGAAGACTTGCGTGGAGTTTGCTGTCAGTTTCATCCCACTGATGCTATGGATTGACCAAGCATTACATTTACAATCATAATCGAGATTTTTTTTATGCTAATTCTGTTGATCATTTTATATTATTTCAAGGCTAGTATTTAAGTGGCTAAAATTACTATTTACGGGTTTTTTTAAATAAAACAGAAGTTCTGTTTGAAACTCAAATAAGTTCTTTTATTTGGATTTCCTAAACTAGTTTCTGACTGAATTTCTGTGTTGGTGTGTATATAGCTTTGAAATAATATAAAATGATCAACAGAACTAACATTATAAAACACAATTAAAATCTCGATTATGATTGTAAATGTAATGCTTGGTCAATCCCTAGCATCAGTGGGACTACACTGGCAGCTCACTCCACGCTCACTTCACCTAAGTTCTCACGGTGAGATGGTTACAGAATCGCAATGCAGCATCGTTAACAGATTCACGGCCATACAATAATATTGAATATTATACCTACATGTAAGTCAAAGTCAAAGCATTTATTTCAAATAGGCACATAAAAGGCACTTTTGAACGTCAACATTTACATTTAAATAGAATTGATTCTAGTCGCCCCTTCCAAAAGGTAGTTTCGTATGGAGAAGAATGGGCAAGAAACTCCATCGTTACTCTTTTAAAATGTGTTACAATACGTTGTATATATTCATTATATAATTATATGTGAAGACGATGCACCTATAATATAAATTACCCTACCAAAATAGGTAAAAAGAATTTAATAAACGTAGCAATGATAAATAAGTTAATTAAGTGATAGATACATGGTGTTCACATATTTACAAACATTGTAAAAGTATACGATTTCCCAAATTATGTAACCAATTAATATGTCAGTGTGTGAGTTAAAGTAGTCACAGAATGTAAATCAATGTCATAAAAATAACAAACCATACAATTAAAGTAGCAACAAGTTTTAATTTTGTCAAGACCCTAGATTGTCCTGTGGAGCTGGACCAGCATGTTTCCAAGCATTCTTATCTTGGATATAATCCTCTAATTTGTAATATGCTTGTTTACACAGTGAACTTTTTATATGAGTTTTAAATTTTCTTTCATTTAATTGCAATATATTACAAGGTATTTTGTTGTAGCATTTAACACACAGATCATGTACACAGAGATCATACTTAGGTACAATGAATAGAGCCGATTCATCTGATTATTTTACGCATACTAACTACAGAAGATTATGAGGGGCTCGTGGCTAAGTAACAACAGCCACACGGGTCGACCGATCAGGTTAAGCTACGCTTGCCGCGGTTGGTCCGTAGATGGGTGACCATCGTTTCATACCAAGACCCCTCCGTGCCTAGGAAAGCATGTAAAGCCGTTGGGCCCGGCTGTCATTTGAGGATCTTTGACAGTCGTTAAGGCTCGTCAGAAGCTCGAAAGTCTGACAAACAGTCTTACCAAGGGGTATCGTATTACTCAGTAGGTAACTGGGTTGTGGAGGTCAGATTGGCAGTCGCTCTATGTAAAATACTGGTATTTAACTGCATCCGGTTAGACTGGAAGCCGACATAGTTGGAAAAAGGATAGGCAGAAGATGACTTACTACAGAAGATTCAAATTAATATACGCCTGGCGAAAAGTTCTGGCGGGAAGGAATTGTGTTTTGTTTTCGTCGTGTTTGATGAGAGGGGTAGGCAAGGAGGTGCGGGTGAAACTTATTTTTCTTCTGAGTTGCTGTGTGCGCCCTTTTAAACTCATATTGTCTCAAACAAAACAACTTTTCTCCTTTAAAAAACAACGTTACATTCATTAGGTGAGCACCCTAACACATCATCGCTGTTGCCTCGGGATTTTCAGCCCGTAGTATGACAAAAAATAATGTTCCCCGTGGCCTTTCGTCATGGCTATCCAACGCTGACAGCTTCGCTTTACGCATGATTGCCGTACTTATAATGACAGAAGGCTTTTCTGATAAGAATATGAGACGGTCTGAAGTACTTTTAACAAGAATATGATGTGGAGCCAAAAAATATACATTTCTGTAGCTAGAATGTAGAAGCCGAAGTAAGCACCATTGTTGATGACATCATCGTATAGTATAAAACAAAGTCCCCTTTTGGGTCTGTCTGTTTCTCCGCCTAGATCTTCTTTTTAACTACACACTCGATTTTAATACGGCTTTGTCCATCATTTAGAACATTTAATCCAGAATGTACATATTGTGTACATTTGTACGCACCTAACAAGGATATAAAACAGACAGACATCTAAAATAGATCGCTAGTTTAATAAAACATTCACATGCAATATACATTATAAGTGCAGTTTTAATTATATCCCAATCTGCGGTGGTCGTACGAAACAAGCTGCGGAACTTACAGCGAGAAATATTAAAAACTTGACTCCTCAACTTCAACAAGTAGGTACATATAGCAGACCTAGTTATCTGTCTGAATACTCACCTCATTAGTAAACAGTACTTGCAAGAAGGTTACACGCGGGACGCGTAGTTCTTAGTAAGCACGTGTTGAATCTAAGGCTTGAATTAATAAACATGTGTCTTTTGACTCTCTAAAACTGATATGACATTCTGTATGAAAATATGTCAAAAATCGAGAAGCTTGGAATTAGATATTTAGATATATAGAGGTACGAGGAATCTGATAAAGATCAAATAAAGTGCTTGTTGTTCTAATACCCTGCTTAGTAGAACAATAAACACTTTAGTTAGTAGTCACGTATATATTATGTAAAATACCTCTTTTTGCCAAATTAAACAACACATCCTAATACAGAATAAAGATTTTATTATACTCGTAGCTAATTTGTATACAATATTTGTTTAATTTTAGATTTACGGCGTTGTCTCATAAAGATAGTCAGAATTGGCATTCTTCTATTCTGCATACCTATTTACGAGTTCAACAGCTCACAATATAAAGCTGTCATTTACCTACATATGGAACTGGTAGGTAGCTACTATACTGCGTGGCGATTATTGTACTGTCTGCCGACCTACTGCAAAGTTGATGATTTCGGTGGGTATGCATTTCATAAGCATAGTTCTTTTGTATGGCGCGTAGCATCTTCGCTAAGAATACTTTCACAAATGTAGCAGCGTTCTAGCGTTCTATTTTCGATAAAATTACAATTCTTCGATTGTAGTTAGATGGATAGATACACAAAAGCAAAATTAAATGATAAGTAAATAGATGACTAAAAAGAAACTACAAGGAGCCAATATAAAAAAACAAACACATTTTAAAGAAAGAAACTGACGCCACATGACTATGCCTATTAGACCAAATAATTAGTTTGCATTTTTGGAAGTTTACCATTCAAGTTTATTTCAAGTAGTGTATATGCAAAATAGTCAATCCTGATCCATATTATTATATCACCATAGTTTGCTTAATAGCGACCTAGCGACACATGCACGTAACCTCAGATAGTTTTACCGATATCTTGGAGGGTTTCCTGACCTTTCTGTGTGGGTCCACCCCTCCAAGATACCGCTGCACTTAAGCAGTCACTAAGTTGATGCTGGCGGCTTGCCAACATTAAGAGCTTGAGTACAGAACCAAGTAGATATACCGGTTTATTGAATACATGCTTTTACGAGCAATTTTTCCTAAACGATTGACATATGTACTTAATGATAATGCTTGTGACATTTAGTCCACCCCTGGACAATTTATTTTGTGCACGATGTAACGCTTGACATCATTCTTTAGGTTGCTGCTATAACATGTAAAGTACGTTTTCTCCGAGTTCCAAGTTACATAATTTTCTCAAAACCAAATTAAATCTAAATAAAACTAACTTAGCGTATAGCCGCCAAGACGTGCCAAACAGACAGACAAACTCACATTTATAATAGTCGCACGATGTTGAGACGTCTTGAACTCCGTCAGAGACGAATCTATTGTAATATGACACTGTTTAACTTCGACAAAACTTCGTCTGTGTCTTGTATAGCTGGTGTAGGGCTGTAGCGTTTTCTGGGAGTTATTGTCGTGTTTGTAGATTAATTAACGACGAAACATAATGGAAAGGCATTCGTCTAGAGACAAAGGCATCGGACTGGTGAAAAAGAGGACGTAAATCGAACCTAAAGCTGGTATCAGACAATTCACTCGAGTGAATTCAGTTTTATTTCATTCCACGTTCACACGACACTGACAAAATTACATAGAATTGAACGTATATCTGCTCCTTTAATTAAATTTTTCGATCATTTGATAGGCGATTGAAAGAAGCCGAGTGCCGAAATGCAACATCGTTGGATGGATTTGAATGAATTCCGTTTTCAGTTTTGATTCAGTTTGTGTTCAAATGATAAATTATTTAATTTCGGTAAGTAGGTTTCTACAAACACTTTCATACGTCAATCATATTTTTTTTAAACAAGATGAGGCCGGCGCTTCCTATCTGACTACTCTGAGAAGAAAGGCCGAAACAAACTCAGAAGTTACAGTCTCTTTTAAAGTCCAGACAAAATGTTGGTCAGACCATGTGAAGAATAGTCTTCACATGATCTGACCAAGATTTTCAAGACCTTTTTTTTTTGAAGAAAGAACCACCCAGATTGAGTGGATCTGTCCAGTCAGTGCACGCGATTGTCAGCAATCATGCAGCTCAACTCAGAACTTATGGAGCTCAACGATTCGACGAAGAATACCAAAGAAAGGACCTTTGAGTAGGCTGCATAAATTACTCAAACTGCCAGATCATGATTAAACTAACTGAGAACAATACAAAAAAAGCAATGACCGACATAGCTCTCACATTCACAAAAATTAAAATAATATTATAATACTTTACAAAATGAATACTCATGTCAATGTATATATAAAATTCATCAATGTCGATGTGTAGGTATATAAAAATCCAGACATAATCTTTGTGGACCATGTCGATTGGTGTCTGAAATGGTCTTTTGAGGAAAGAACCACACATATTGAGTGGACCTGTCCAGTCAGTGCACGCAGTTGTCAGTAACCGCACGCATTTGTCAGTAACCGTGCAGCTCAACTCAGAACATAAGGAGCTCAACGTATCAACGAATAATACCAAAGAAAGGACATCTGAGTAGGCCGCATAAACAAGTCAAAATAGTCAAAAGTCGGGTGGAATAGGCATGTTAAGCAGGCTCACGCGGATGCCCGGCTAGCTTTTCGAATCTGGAGTATGTCCGGTAAACCAACTTCTGGTCATGTGCATAAACAAATGTACGACACGAGAAAATTATTTAAATCAAAGTTAAGATGGTGTCAGAATAATCAAAATAAAATAAAAATGGATATATTAGCTGAACATCACAAAGCTAAAGATTTTTCAAGATTCTGGAAAAACACCAACAGATTGAATACGAGGCCGGGCGTCCCCGTGAGTGTGGCGGGGCAACATGAGCCTACCACTATAGCAAACTTGTTTGTGGAACACTTCAAAGTGGAATCCTCTCTGGGCTCAGCATCGCAGGCGGTCGATGCTGAGGATTGTCTGATGGAGATGAATGTCAGGTTTTCAGCGAAAGATGTCGCTACTGTTGTGAAAAATATGGTTAGGGGCAAGTCTCCGGGGCATGACTACTTCAGCATCGAGCACCTGCAGCATGCAGGAGTTCACCTGCCAAGGGTGTTGGCGATGTTCTTCTCCCTCTGTCTGAGTCAGGCTCATCTGCCCAGTTGTGCCTATTGTAAAGGATAAGACTGGGGACACATCAGATATCTCAAACTATAGACCCATATCCCTTGCTACTGTCATTGCCAAGGTATTGGACAGTTTGCTTGATAGGCACACGGCGAGCCGCATCGAATTACTAGACTGATGCGCAGTTTGGGTTCCGATCTGGTCTCTCCACGGAAAGTGCCATACTGTCTCTCAAGCATACTGTCCAGTATTATACGTCTAGGAAAACGCCTGTTAACGCATGTTTCCTAGACCTTTCCAAAGCATTCGATCTGGTATCCTACGACTTACTGTGGCAGAAACTGTTGAACGATACCACAGTGGATAGGGGAGTTATAGCTATATTACGGTACTGGTATAGCAACCAGACCAATTGTGTGAGGTGGGCAGGCTCGTTATTGGATGTGTACAGGCTGGAGTGTGGAGTGAGACAGGGTGGCCTGACCTCCCCGCGCCTCTTCAGTCTGTACATAAACCGGTTGATCGTTGAGCTCAGCAATACTTATCAAGGCTGTTATGTAGACGGAACATGTGTCAACAATATTAGTTATGCTGATGATATGGTGTTGCTGAGCCCATCGGTTAACTCAATGATGAGTCTGCTCATGATATGTCAAAGGTGTGCGGAGGCCCATGGGCTCAGATACAATGTTAAGAAAAGGGAAGTACTAGTATTCAAGGCAGGCACTAAAACCTACCCGATTGCGCCTCAGCTGAAACTTTGCGGAAGTCCCTTAAACCAAGTCACATCTTTCAAGTATCTGGGCCACTGGGTTACCGAGGACCTAAAGGACAGCTTAGACATTAAGCGTGAGCGCAGAGCGTTGGCTGTCCGCTGCAATATGTTGGCTCGCAGATTTGCGAAATGCTCGACTGACGTAAAGGCTCGCTGTTCACAGCGTACTGTCAGTCGTTCTATACATGCAGTCTGTGGCTCAGCTACACGCAGAGGGCATACAGCACTCTGCGCGTACAATACAACAATGCATTCAGGGTGTTGATGGGGTTGCCACGCTACTGCAGTGCTTCCGGCATGTTCGCAGAAGCGGGCATTGATGGCTTTCACGCCATCATGCGCAAGCGATGCGCCTTCATCATGCGCAGGGTACGCGTCAGCCCCAACAGCATCCTGAAAACTATAGCTGACCGGTGGGACAGTCCCATACTGGGGCATTGGATGCGCCTACGTGCCACTGTGGCGCATAATTAATAATGGTTTAGTTTTAGTTCTTCGGGTAGATATAAGTACTAACACTAGTTTCTAAGTTGTGTGTTGTACTAACCAATGGACTTAATCCGAATAATAAAGCATTTTATTTATTATTCATTTAAAATGCTAGACCATGATTAGAACTAGAATAGTGACCCACATTCCTCACATTTACAATACTTAAAATAAACATACAACACACACACACACTTATACATTAAATATTCATGTCATTGTATATGTAAAAAGGTATAAATACTTATAGAAATGAATAAAAGTAAAATAGTTAGCAAAATAAAATAAAAAAAAACAACATCCTGTGTAAATTTATTGGAACAGCTCAATCCCAAGCCTTTTTGTCCTCAATATAGTCTTTGACAGTATAATAGGCTATCTGGCATAGTATCCTTTGTTTAAAAGATTATATAGAATTTATTAAGGCTTGGTTCTTGAATGTGGCTAGGAAGTTTATTATAAAACGTATACATTGGCATCTAACCGAGCCACCTATTTACTTGAGCCTGGTTGATTGAAGATTGTAAAACTGTTTGGGTATTTTTACTTTCTCGCGCATCATAGGCTAGGTGAATTTGGTATAAGTAACCATTTGTTTCTCGGGCACCCGCGGCTACAGCTATTTTAAATTCAATACTATGAGATGAACTCTGTATAAAAACTGTAGCTACCTTATTCAATGTGTCAATCTAGATTGTAGACAAAATCAAACTGGTTTCTTAATATAATTGTATATTTATTATTTGTATGACAATGAGTTACATTCTGTGATTACTTTAATTCACATATTGACTTATAACTTGTTTAAAAAATTTGGAAAATCGTATACTTCTACAATGTTTATATGACACCACCATGTATCTATCACATAATTATCTTATTAGTCATTGCTACTTTTTTAATTATTTTTACCTATTATGGTAGTTTTATTATAGGTGCATAGTCTTCACATTATGATTAATGTATACAAAATATTGTAACACAATTTAATAGAGTAACGGGGGAGTATCTTGCCCATTCTTCTGCATACGAAACTACCTTTTGGAAGGGGCGACTAGAATTTTAATGTAAATGTTGACGTTCAAAAGTGCCTTTTAAATCAAAATCAAAAGTCATTTATTCAAATTAGGCTGAGAATCAGCACTTTTTGAACGTCAAAATCACATAAGACAGTCCCCCCAAAACGCCCACCCTTCACCACTTCCTAGTGCTTTAGCTGGGAAGAAGAAGTGGCGGAACAAACTCCCCAGCAGCACTGCTGTCTGTTCAGTTAGAAGAACTGGATTCTATATAGTAATAAGTAATTAACATTACGAAACACAAAAATATTAAAATTATTTGCCATATGTCAGCTAGCACACGCTAATATTTAAAACTATACTCAAGCAGAAATAAATAATAAAAACAAAAACGCAAACAGAACTTAATATATAATAAAAAGCCTCCTGGCATAAAGGGCGTGCCCGCTTACATATGCAATGCTGCATTATGTTCATATGTATATAGCTGTAACTTGTAGCCACAAATGATAAACTAGGACCTTCGAAGTAAAATAAAGATACATTCATTACTAATAACAAAAACAAAACCATAGTCAGCAAGATGACCTGTCACCACAAGCAGCACCCGGTCACGAGCATGACGCAAAGATCAGCCATTACCCCCCTCGCCATATTTGAGGGAAGGAGGCAACCCGACCGCCGACGCTACCGCAAGCATTGACATCTAAGGGAGCATGACGAACTTGCTGCCGGTTGCTCAAAAGAATAATATGATCAACTGTCGAGGTCGCTAGCTAACCATATATTGCAATACAACTCATTAAAAAACATTGAAATGAGTAGATTATGTCAATAATAAATAAAAAATTATTAAATTAAACTAAATTGACTAATATAGTCAAATAAAATAAACAATTATATGAACTCGTATGACTTGTCAGTAGGTAAGCTAATTTTGGAGAAAGAACATAAACATTGTCTTGAGTTAATCACTTTATCGTTTAAGTAATCGTTGATTGAATAGTATGCCTTTGAACAAAGGTTGGATTTTACTTTAGCTTTAAACGCATTAAAAGGCAAAACTAACAAAGAAGAGGGAAGCTTGTTATAACAGTTTATACCAAGCCCAACAAATGAGTTATGGACCTTATGAAGCCGGTGAAAGGGAGCACGTAGTTTGCCCTTGTTTCTAGTGTTAATATTATGAATATCACTGTTTTTGTGTATATGTGTATATTTTGCCTAATATATAAGATGTTGGCGAAGATGAATTGTGAGGCCACCGTTTACGTGCCTACTTGAAATAAATGCTTAGACTTTGACTTTGAATGTCCTAGCAAGCATCACATTTACATCGCGTTATTCTCTAGTCGCGTTGACGGTAACACGTCACCACATAACCACAAACTGCCTTAGTTGACGGTTAACGTGACATTAAGATGCATTTAGTTAGATGACGTCGAGCTGTGGTTACAGCTTGTCTAAGCGGTTTACGTGCTACTATCAACCTCGTCTTGTTAGCCAATTTGTGGAAAGTTATAGGGTGAAAATACGCGTGTTAAGAATTCAAGTAATAGATTGTGCTAGAAAAACGGTATCGGTTTAGAGTCGATAAACTAGTTTACGTTTTAAACTTTAGTGTCTTTTAACACAGAATGCTTGTTTGAATGTTGAGTTTAATATAATAAAATTTTGTACCTTCCCTTGTTTTATATGCGAATTAAGATGCACTGCTGAAGGCGATATGCGAATAAAAATGCGACTGCAAACTGCAGAAAGCCACCCAGGCAGTTCACGATCAGCAGTCGACATCAGAATAGCACTTTAAGAAATCAACCGTCTAACATAAGTTTTGTTGTTCCACAACATCAAATCGTCGTACCGAGCCTTTCCCAACTATAGCAACTATTTGTATGACCTACAACTCCTACAAGTAGTTTTTCCGGGTCTGGCTGTTTGTGTATGTGAGTTTAAATGTTTGTAAATGCACCCACAATACAGGAGGAATTCCTAGTGTGGGGCAACGTTTTTTTAAAGAGAAAGAGAAAGAATTAATAATTATTTGTCAAATAACATTGTCGACTAATACAGTGTTTTCTAATTAAGTAATGTGTCAACTCAGACCGCCCATCGGTCGTGTTGCACGTCACCGTATTAACCCCGGCTGTCTCAGTTGATGACTGGCGTGTCATTAAGATGCATTTAGTGAGAGGTTGTCACGCTGTGGCTGTAAGCTTATCTCTGCAAGCCAGTTTCAGCAGGATTAGGCTTTGAAGTTATAAAGGGCAGGATGTTTTGGTCTCTTATTGGTGTATCAACCTACTAATTTTTCAAGGTCTGTATACAGTGAGGAGACTACATTGATAGTGACTAACTGGCTTCAGTTGTACACCGAACTTTGACCTTTTTTTTTCTTTGGTTGGGTAATCCTCAAATAATTCCGAAATTTTCTCCCGCTTTGACCGGAGCGGGAGGGCGTGGCACACTCTTACTGACTAAAACCCACCCGTGTTCCTTCAGTTGCCTGTGCCAGGGGCCACGGTTACCCTTTAACGTAACGGCAGGCATTGGCCCTAGCGGATCCCGTGATTGGTGCTGAAATCTCCCTGATTGGTATACCTACCATTCTTTTTTAAAAGGACTAACTTCAGGCTTCAGTTGTACACCGAACTTTGATGACAACTGAGAATTTCGGACAAGAGGCCGATTGGAGCTAGAATCTTAACCGTTGAATGTATTACTGGGCGTAGATGTGTGACTTTAAGGTTAAAAAAAGGCTGATTCCTAACCTAGTTGAAGAAATGACATTTGTTTTTTTTTGTGTTGCGGCTGAAAAGAAAAAAAAACTGAAGTTGATTTAAATTTTTAAGATATTTGAACTTGTTAATATTAACAAAAGGCGGTCGATATTCTGAGTGCAGTGTGGCACGGCACTACTTAGAAGTTAACTAGCGCATTCGGACCAAGTTATTCCGTCTAGTTATTTTTTGTTTTTCATTATTGAAGAGGAAGGGAGGCTTTATTGAAATTTCGGTTGAGTTGGGTAAGAAAGGTAGCGGTATCGGTCCGTTTCTTACTACCGATACAGTTTAGGATGTTTAATTAATTCATTTATATATTTTTATTTTTTATTTACTACAAAATTTAGTTTAGTTAAATAATGTGAAAATCGGCGATTTAACTATTCTTCTTTCGTGCAAATCAATCAACAAGTTTGGTAACTGCCTGAGGTCAATGCCAGACGTACCTGAATATCTTCATTCACTGTGTTCGTGTCTTATCATGCACTCTTTTTTTTTTTTATTTGAGGGTGGGAAATCATCAAATAACTTCTCCCGCTCTGGGCAGAGCAGGAGGGCGTGTCAGACTCTTACTGACTAAAACCCACACGTGTTCCTTCAGTTACCTGTGCCAGGGGCCACGGTATCCCTCTCGGACTTTTCCGCAACCCTAGCAGGCATCGGTCCTAGCAAACCCCGTCATTGGTGCTGACATCTCTTTGAGGCGCGCGTGGAACACAACGCGCCGTCGACCCGGGCCTGGTCCTTATCGAACGGTGAGGTACCCATTGCTCGCCGTCCGCAAGCCTTCGCCTACGGTGGCCGGGAACCAGCCCGGGATTCCCGACGCCCTGGGCGTCTCCAGCGGCGGCTAGGGGCGTGAGGACGCGAATTTTCATGCACCCTGAGAGACAATTTCAGAAAATAATACTGTCTGATGTAGACAATCGCACATTATTATTTTCTTAAGAGAACGGAAATTGGTTCTCAGCCATGAGTTTCATACATAACCATTACGTAACAATTTTCCAGACAATACACTATTCTATGAATATGTAGCCTAACATTTTTCCTCGATCAATCTTTTACCTGCCCTCTAAACATAACATATAACAGCTTCTTTTACCCATATTTCTTTCACACCTTTTCCTCTCGCCATAGAAATAAATATGACATACATACCCGATAGGTAGCACCACTATCGTTTACCTTTTAGGTTAAATGGCAATTTCATATCAACTGGTGCTGAAATCAGTTGGAGCGGCCGAATTCTTTTGCACAATTTATTTTTCCCCCTCGACTGACAACATATGGGGTCTAAGGGTGTGGTGTGGTTATATTGTTAAGACGGTAGCGATTTTGAGGAATATTTTATTTTCATAACGTTATATGATTCGGAATATCCGGGGATATATACTTTTCTCAAATATGCTTGCAAATTCGAGCATTATTTTGACAACCTTCTTCGAGATAAATCGAAATTGCTGTACTGGCCAAATACATGCGAGCAGCGGCCGGGCAAAAGTTGTATGAAAATCCACATCTGTCGTGGTTTAGCGGCCAAATAAATTACATAGTAAACTCATATCTATCGTGTAAGTTAAAAATGGAACGACCTTTTACCCCGAAATATGGCAACCAAGTAGGTAACTAATCAAATATTTTATTTTAATTTCGAACTGGCTTGCAAATAGAAAGCTGTTTATTGAAAAAAAAAACAAATGAACACTTTAACGCGGGAAAAAATATTGTTGTTCGTCATTGATTTTGAAAAGTAAGTACCTAATTGTATTATAATTTCCGCGCATTATTTGAGAAACTATACAAGTGTTGGCCACAACTTGACATTGATGGACTTACGTATGTGTGCCTCGGCTTCGCCTCGGCCCACATGTACGCGTTCGTCCATCAATGCCTCTTTTGCTGGCCGCTGCAGTAATGTACTATTTATAAGAGCAAACAGAGGTTTGGAACTTCAGGAATCTGTACAGTTTGCTAGCCTTATGGTCAACGAAAACTGTAGTATTATCATGCAGCAAGACACCAATCTTGTTGATGGATAACTAGCTTTTGGCCACGTGGATCTCGGGAAGTATCCCATTTATAACTGGTTTTCATATACTTAACTCGATTGTTTTACGCGGCGCACGCCAGTAAAACTCCCAGTTGGCATGTTTTTTTTGGACATCTACAACAATCATCGTCATGTTTCAGCCAATTTACACAAAACCATAATGAATTATACACTGAAACCTTCCTCATTCATAACTCCGTCCATTGGTTAACAGACAGACAAACGCGGCGGGGACTTAGTCTTATAATACGTTGTTTGGCACTGATAAATGAATTTAACATCTTTTCAGCTAATCCGTATGGTTTGTCACTTTGCAATTTGTTAAAATACAGTTACAACAGCTATAAAATAGCAACGTTCTACCCTCGGGTAAAACCGTCGAACACACACACACACACTAATACATGAGTCTGACACTAAATTACCTCTCTACTTTAGAAAGTAACATCCTATGCACCGAGATACTGACTGCATAGTTTGGGGTTTACTGGCAATAATGATTAATAAATTGTGTAAAATAGCTGTAGGTAATAAAACTATTTAAATATTTTATTTATCTGTTACCTGAAATAGTAATATAATAATTAGAAATAATATGATAATGTAATATGTAGAAATAAATATTTCTATTTCAATGCTGTCGCCGTCGCTTTCACACCCGCTTCCGCTTCCGGTCCCTCCAATATGTGTGCACTCACTAACCATTTTTCAAGGCTGTCACGCTTTGCGGAAAAACTGTGAGTACAGGACGTATGCCTCCATCGTATTGGCAGATAGTTTTGTTTTTCTTTCACACTTAAAATCGATGTAGGTACTTATATGTGCAGAACGCCGAAGGCTTGAACAAATTCAGAAGCGATTATCGGTAAAAGAAAATAAGTTAATACCAACGCGTTTATTTCATAATAATAATTTATAGCTTTATCGTTGCCTAGGTTCGTACAAACCTATTTCTTACAAAATGATGACACAATAATAATATTGTACTATTGAGCTTTAAGGGGACTACATGACCTAAACGCAAGTTTTATAATGCCTAAAAGTATAGGATCCAGTGCAGTAAAAAAAACTGAAAAATATATGATGGTCTTCAGGATATTATGCTAGTTAGATAGTGTGTTGAAAACATAATACAACTAATTTGGTACGATAGAAAAAAGTCACGATGATACCTCAAAAAAATTATTATAACGATTAAAAACCATAATAATATACGTGCAGCACAGTCATTCTGGTTTTGTTTTCAGATTGTTCATCAAGCAACATATTAACGTGATAGTGTTTTCATTTTTTATTCCAATCAATAGATTTTTTGTAAGTAAATAGAAAATTCCTTCATATTTTGCAATAAATTACCAGCTTTGTGTAATCGCGCTTCTCTTTCTTTTCTATGCAGTCCGACAGTGACCGCGTTTTAGCTGAGGGGCAATTCCCGTATTTTTAAGAACGTTCGCATTCTAATCTCAGTGTCAATCTATCAAAAATTGTATAGCGTTTACCTACATTTTTGACATTAGACTGTCGCTGAGATGAGATTGCGACTTGAATTTGAACGTTTTTAATTACGGGAATTGGACATCTGTTGTCAGCCCCTTAAACTTAAGATTAAATATGCCGATGCATTCCACCAGTTTTTATGACAAGTCTTTTGACAGTTCAAGCACGACGGTTACGCAATGCCTTGTCCGTGTCGATAAGGCGTGCTCAATCTTTGTCCACTTTTAAAATTCTGCTTAAAAAAATCTTCCTCTCTCCTTAAATATCATCATTTAAAGTTTCTTTGCTCTTGTATCATGTTTATTATAGTATATATATAAGTAGACCTACATGTCAGGCGCAAAAGCGGTGTATCCGATCAATCGTAAACATTGATTCAAAAGACACCTGTGTTCCACATTTTAAGAAACTAAAAATACTACCACTTCCCTGTATGTTTATTTACGAATGTGCCATTTTCGCTAAATTAAATATTCACCGTTTCAAATTTAGTAATAGAGCCAGACATAAAGACAAAATGACACGTGAACCCCACAAAACTGCTCTTTTCCACAAAAGTGTTTTTTATCTAATACCTGACATATATAATAAATTGCCAAAGACAATTAAAGATTTAGACTTGCACAATTATAAAAATAAATTATTTCAATTGTTAGTAGACAAATGTTACTACACTCTGAAGGATTATCTCGATGATGTCATTTAACTTTAATTGTTCCCCTGATGAGTAATATGTGTACACTTTTTAATTTGGGTTATTTAATTCTAACTGCATTTATAATTTATGTCTCGATAATTCAATTGCTGCCTTGACATGTAAAAAAATTTCATTTATTATATTTTCAAATTGTTATTATTTCAATTTTCTATTTGATTGTGCTGTGCTTATGTTATAAATGTTACTTACCTTAAAATTATTGTACGCCATTATGGCGGGTCATAGCTGTGTACAATTTCGGAAACATGTAACAACTTATTGCTTACCTATGTACCACAATAAAGAATATTTGTATTTGTATTATGTTTTATGTATGTATTTATTTATTGTATATGTAAAAGGTACACGGTTGACTACCTGCAGTATTGTCTCTCCTTCTCCCTTTAATCCACTCAAAGGTTTTCTGTAAAAGATCGCTTTGAGCGATAAGACCGACCATTGTGTCACTCTATGTAAAAATTCTACATTTATATCTGTAATTTTTATGGTGTACTTATTAAAGAGTATTATTCTATTCTATTCCAAACCAAGCGCGTTCATTAATTGCTCGGCTAATTCATACCATGGTCACGTTTGAGATCATTAATTTTTTCGCTTCTCTGGTAGCGTAAAACTGTAGTATAGTTAAAATCTCGCTGCAGACTTGTTCATAAATCATAATCGGAGTAGGGTTGTGCGCTAGTTGAGCGCGCTCAAGGCCATTATCGATGATGACTCAGACGAAGAATTTTAATTTTCTTTTTTTAGTTTTATATATACGTTCTTTTGTTTATATATTTAATATGCTTTGTAGTAAATTTGGTAATAAAATAAAAAAAATGTGTATTTATTTCTATCACCCATTTATAAAAATATAAAACTATCGATATCACTCATCGACTGCAGTAATACACAGGACTACGTGTGGGCGTGGCCTGCCCATAAGGCCCGTGAGTGGGAAAGAGAGCGAAACACTCGAATGATTTATGACCGAGTCTGCAGCGAGATTTTAACTATACTATAGTAACAATGCTATGCTTAAAGTTATGAAGTGTAAACGTGACATTGGCTAAATGCATAAACCGTGCGAAGCCATAACAAAAAAAAAAAAAGTTATGAAGACAAATTGTAGGTAAGCATTACCAAATAGTAATGTTTACAATTTGATTGTCATAGGTTGACCACGGTTACCTACTGCAGTCATCTCACAACTTTCCCTGTAAACCCATGAACGATAAAAAATACTCGGTAGAAGAAATCTCGTCCTGAACAAACAAGAAAGATTGAAAAGCACCCTCTTAATTTAAGTGGAAGAAATACTGCTCCAAAAGCCGTGTAAATAAACAACTTTTCAGTTTAAAAACTCCATTACCTAACATATGCGATTTATAGCCTCCGAGAGCGAAATTAACAAACTCGGAGTGGTTTCAACCAAAGTTGTGAACATTTTCAACTGATTTGAATGTATTAACATGTTGCAAGTTGATTGATTGATTGAATACGCGAGTATATTAAGTGAGTAATTTGAGACGGTTGATCAATAGTTGAGTTATTTGTGCAGGGCTATGTTAATTTTGGATGGAGTTGGTTTGAGCTAAGCAAGTATAAATGAGCATAAGCAAAACTGCATTTTCAGTTTCGATATTATTACTATACCATACTAGAAAAGCTTTGTATCATTTGTAAGGGCTCGTCAATGGAACATTTATATAATTTATCTTACTTGAAACTAATAGCATTTTAATTTGTGCTACTATTACCAAAGTTATCTTGAAACGATCGCATTGTTGTAGTTTTAGACAGATAGTCATATCTGTAAATATGGATATGTACATGTGACATATGCCAACTCGATATAGGAGGTTCAGTAACTATTACATAATCATTATCAATTGTCATTTGCCAAATCGAAATTCTTGAAAAATTCGCGTAATTATCGTCTTAGATAGGGCAAACTATGTTATTGCCTTCTAGTTTACATGTTGTATGTATGTATATTCTCATATTATTTGTTTCATTTTATAAAGTGAATCGTTTTTGATTTAATGTATTTTATTTTCTCTTTTACTCTTACACACGCTGTCTACATCTCTAAATCTACTATCCTATCAAAGGTATGCTGGAAGAGATTTCATTAGAAATAAGCATCACCTTTGTACCTATTTTTCTGTTATTTTCTTCTTGTCTGTTTATATAAGTGTGTACATAAATGGTTTAATAAATAAATAAATACATGAATTACCTTTGTTCCAGAAAAAAAAGGATACATTCTGGCGTGCGCCCAAAGAGCAATCCATTCATCGCAGAGTTTATAACATGCAGCAAGTTGGTAACGCGTTAAGCTAGCGGTCATTCAACAAATTTGGACCGTTCCTACGAAAAGAAGGCCGCGCGACAACGTTGCCAAATCGCTTGCCTACGCGCACGTATGTGTATCCCTTTCCTTTCTCTCGGCCGAATGACATGCTCTAAATTTTCTATAAAACACGTTGAATTACATGTTTTTATTTGGCGCAACTTATCTATTGTTAATCCATACGATATTTTAAATAATGACTTTTATTATTAAATTCTAGTCTCAACCTGTGTATTTGTAGGATATGGCTAATGTCATGACGGCCAATGTCAACGGAGACTTGCCTTCGGCGCGGGAGATATTATAGTGCACAAGTGTGTGCGCAGACACAGGTGCACTCTCTCTTCCCTCACTCTCATAGTCCGATGGGACGGCAATCTGACACGACCGGAGAGAGATCAGGCGCAGGAACAACACCTCGACGTGCTTTCCGAGGCACGGGGATATCAAACCGCCAACTTACAAACTCCGGGCTGCTACCAAGAAATTCCTAATAGAAACACCCAATAACACTTTGCCCGACCTGAGAATCAAACCCAGGACCCTTCGCTCGGCAGTCGCGCTTGCGACCACTAGACTAACGGGGCAGTTAGAAAACGAAGATATAAAAAGAAGGTTCACCGTAGAAGATAATGAAAGTCATTCTTTATTGTTGTGTTATTAAGAGGGCTATCACAATTTTTCTTGTATTTGAGTGTTTGAAGAGTCATACACTCAAATACAAGAAAAAAAAATATTTAAAGCACTACCGAGAGAAATAATAAAACTTTCTCAGGCATATTTTTTATATCCATCTAGATACGAGTATGGCCACAAAATAAAAAATAAAATATGCCTGAGAAAGTTTGACTATTTCTCTCGGGATTGCTCTAAATAAATATCAATATTTTTTTTGTATTTGAGTGTGTGACTCTTCAAACACTCAAATACAAGAAAAATTGTGATAGCCCTCTTAAATCAACGTCATACAGAATTTTGAGTTCCCATTTCCGTACAACAGACAGTTATGCTTATTTGGAAAAGCCTATATCTTACTTTACCAGCTTTTTCAACTTTAGGGAAAACAGAGGCAGTAGCCTTTCTCCGGTTTTCGTCAATCAAACTCGAACATGGTGAACACGAACATCGAGCACTTTCTTCGCATGTGCGTATCACTAAAAAATAACGAACTCGATTTTCGTCAAAAATTTTCGTAGCGATCCAATTTTGGTGTTCTGTGTGGACGGAGTTCTGATATTTAATTTGATGCAACTTTGTTCGTAGCGAACTCGAGGGGTGAACCGTGAACAGCTACTAAAGAGAGCGGGGTGGTTGAGCGCGAACACAAGTCGAACTGTGTTCGTATGGCGTTCGTGTTCGCTTTCCTAATTTACGTCCACACGTACGAATCAAATGTTCCGTGTTCGATGTTCGTGTTCCTTTTTTGTTCGTTCGTGCGTACATGCCTTAAAGGTCACACGTTAATCAATCTGATCGCACCACATCACTAATCCTGTCCATCACTAATACTATGTACCTTTTGCGGTGATTGTGTCTTTATCTGCTCAATACTTTGTGTTGTATGTGACTTTGTATGTAAGAAAGTGCAAAACTTTATTTTTCATAATACGAGTATGTATGCCTGCTATCAATGGGATTTCTCAAAGTAACAATTTTAGGGATTCAAATAAAATAACCAATAAGACGCGCAATAAAATAAATCCTCAACGAAAAGAAATGAGTTTCCGAATACGCCTAAGTAGTTTTTAGGATTACCTTAAATATACAGAAGAATAAAATCTTCCATAATATTGCCACAAAGGGATCAAGAACAAAGTCAACGAAAAATAGATTTAAAGGATTTTCTAATTGCGCTCAATATCTCTCAGCTTTCTCAAATAAATGGAGGGTTTTATGAAACAAGGGACCGAATAAAAGCCTTCAAATCTGATATAATTTAAATATTTATTTCGTAATGTCACTTGAAACAACATAAGAGCGGGCGAGGGGCCGCCCAGGACTCGCGAGCACCCCCCTCGCGGCTGCATAGACTATAACGCGTAAAAAAACAATTGTCAACATCATCTATCATATACCTTTATATTATTTACAATACATTATCTCCGAATAAACGTATTTACACTATCTACTTAGTATGTATAACATACAGAAAGCGAAATATCATACATATAGGTTGAGTAACATAGTCTTTTGGCCTTCGAGGCTTCAATTATAATATATAACATAGTAGTGATATTTTCGTTAGAACTTTTTATTCCGGCCCCGCCTGTGGGTGCCGAAGAGAATGCGCGCGAACGCCTGGCGGAAGTCGGGGCTGAAGATGGTGTAAATTACAGGGTTCAGGGTCGAGTTGAAGTATCCTAGCCATAAGAAAAAACTCGCTAAGTAATCACTGATCACACAGGATTGGCAAATTGGCATCACCAAAGCCATTATGAAGAATGGAAGCCAGCAGAAGACGAATGCTCCTGTAATGATCGCGAGCGTCTTCGCCGCTTTTCTCTCTCTCTTCGCTTCGAGAGACTCTTTCTTTTCCCTGTGCGTGGGAGCGGGGACGATGGCTCGCTCGGGCTTCGAGCCGTTAGTAACAGTCGAGGAAGACTTTTCTGGGGACACTGACGGCGCTGGCACCTTCTCGTTAATCGTGAACGCTGTGGTCCTTGGCTCCTCATCTAACGTATCAACAGTGGAGGTACTCTGTCCTTCAGTTAACAGCAATGCTGCAGCCAGGGTCTCCGCGCGAGTCCGCTGGTTGCACTTCTTTAGGTTTAAGAACCGTTTCTTGACGAACCGTCGATCTCTTGCTGATTGGACAGGTCGTCCTGTAGGAGTGGCGCCGTCTGCTGACGTTGGTCTGGGAGGTGGAGGATCTCGTCTCCTTCTAATACGTCTCCTGGCAGTTTGGAAGATCTTCCAGTACAAGATGAGGATAACCGCAAGTGGGACGTAGAACGTTGACATTGTCGCAAAGATTTGGTACGCAAGGTCTTGGCTGACGAGGCACTTCTGTTGCTGCGTGATTCTGGCGAGGTAGTCTGGGTCCTTCCAGCCGAGCTGAGGGGCTAAGGACACAACCAGTGCTGCTCCCCACACCAGCACGATCATCGTGAAGATACGCTTCTCATTGCGTATGTGGATGTAGTCTACGTCAGTCACAGCCCAGTACCTGGAAATATTAACAGATCTTAGTAAAGAATCTTTTTGAAAATGTTGGCGAATGTTGAATGATGTGGTTCCAATTTCTTTGCATGATAAAACATTTACAGTTATGGTCTCAAGTAACTCAGTTTTTACATTTTACTATACAAATGTTTTGTACATTGATTGCTAGCTTTCTTGGCGTTCATAATTCTTGTTCTTGAGGATAAATATTACATTTAAATCATTGCTCTCGGATTGCTCGGATCGGTAATCTTTTGTCATGATTGTCTTTTACGTCTCAACTCTCGTCTTCAACTCATCATAAAACTAATTTAAGTATTTGACGAGACAAACTTTTAGCTACGAAAATATTATCAAAGAATCTATCTGAAGTGTATCCTTAAAGTCGCCTAGTCGGTTCGAACTTCATGTACCTACTTAGTCAAAAATGGTGACTTTGTTCTTACGTAACAGAGAATAATCAAAAGTCTCTACCTACTTTTAAATATTCCCTGTTACGCTAGACCAAAACTTTCAACAAATTATAAAATAATATACTGGTAGTAAAATGCCTCAATTTGTTTTATAGTAGGTACGTGGGTACTTTAGGAGTACGCTTGTGGCTTAGTAATAACAGCCGCACGACTCGATCGATCAGGTTAAGCTACACTGGCCGTGGTTGGTCCATGGATGGGAGACCATCTTTACATACCAAGACCCCTCCGTGCCTCGGAAAGCACGTTAAGGTGTTGGCCCCGGCTGCCATTCATCTTTGACAGTCGTTACGGGTCGTCAGAAGCCCGAAAGTCTGACAATCAGTCTTACCAAGGGGTATCATATTACCCAGTTACTGGGTTGTGGAGGTCAGATAAGCAGGCGCTCAATGTAAAATACTGGTATTCAGCTACATCCGGTTAGACTGGAAGCCAACCCCAAAGTAGTTGGGAAAAATATAGGCAGATGATGGCCTTTTCCCATCCATCCGCGTACCCACGTACTTTATGAAAACCTTCAAAACATCTGTTGCCACACCTTTTGTCAATTGCTGCAATTGGTTGACCAAAATAATAACAGCCAATCAAATTGCTTGACTTGAGATTTGACTGCGGTTAAAACTGAAATGGCTTTCAAAAACAAGGAGTTATATTTAAATGATTACCTATGCATTCCTGACACCTGTCAGTTGGACACAACATGTAAACATGTATTATTTTGTACGTTTGCAGTCCTTTCATAGTAATTTTATTTATTGATTTTTTAATACAGTTGCTCAAAAAGTGGTGTATTACAGGGACGTATAGCGTTCGGGATGTGGACTATTACATAATAGTGCTTTTTTTTTACCTTTCCCGAACTCGTGCGTCTCTTTCCCAACTGTCAAAATAATGTCTATTAAAAAGAAAAACCAACCATGAAGTTTTTACTAAAGAGTTTTTGTGATTCATACAAATACGTACTTATATTTCTAAAAAGAAGCTACTAATTTATTTCAATATCTGATATAATGTTTTAATTGAATGAGTTAGGTTAGGTTTCATTTCATTTCATCTCATTAAATTTCATTTTCATTTCATATCAATAAAAAAAATATACTGAAGACAAAGCTGTATGGATAGTTGCCTTTGCCTACCAAAATGGGTGAAGAAAAAAAAACTCTGCTTATATTCTACGGTTGGCGCCATTTTCCAGAAATCCATTGTATGACAAATATACATGAACAATCATACGAAATTAATAATAGTTTGTCTCAAACAGTAAATATGCAACCTAAAACTTCCCCAGTTAGTTTAAAAAACTGTACCAATTTCAATGTACATGTGTACTATAACTTTTATAAGGAATAAATGATTAGTTAGTTGAGTTTATTGTGTTTTTATTATTTTATTAAATTGCTTCATTTTTTCGCAACTGTATATAAAATAGTCGTTCAGTACACCTGCGGACCCTTCTTTGCAACTTGTTCCGACTGTCAACCCTCGCCTTCGGCTGCGCCTCGGCTCGGGTAGACATTTGTCGGAACTCTTTGCAATGACAGCCTTTCCGCACTTGTAATGAAATATACTATTGCATCACAATGATCTTTATTGTCGTTGCTATAAGGTTGCTGTCAGTTGTAAAATAATTGTTACAGGATTGTATATAACTGACTGGTATCTGGAAACCATTCTCTCATCGTAGTAGCGTAGTAGGCTGATAGATTTTATAGTTACCTGTCAGTAGCAATAGCAACAAGATGAAGAATAGATGCGGAACTGCAGAGCACGTCGCTGGAGGTCCACATGTCACACAGCTCAGGACCAAGGATCCAGCCCTGACTGACCTGAGGGAGATAGAAAGACAATTGTTACATATTAGGTTTAGGACTAAAGTCCAATTTAACCAATGAAACTGAACGTGAAAAACAAAATCAAATAGTGCAAATAACGTCAACCCGTCAGTTTGCTATAACTGTCGGCCCTCTCACGATAATTGCTGCTAATGCTGATTTTGATGTCTATCTACTATGAGCATTCATGAGGGCAAATATTACGGTTAACAAACATTTAAAGTAAATAATTGGTTGCAGTGTACGTGACGAGGCACTGTGGAAAAACAATTTTTTAAACAAAAAAATGTTTTTATCGCTAATCTTTAGTTTCTTGATTCTATAGTATAGAACACATAAATATAAGGCTAAAAACATTTTGGTGTTTTTAGTTTCCGACCAGCCGTTTGTCCTAAAAATGGTATCAAAGGGATCCTTTTACAGAGGTGTTAGGGAATTAATTTTTTTTGTCAATATTTAAAAAAAAATTGGAAATGTTTTGTTTCTCGATTCTATCGTACAGAACACCTTAATATAAGACATTTTTGTCTAAGACCAACGGTTCAACGGAGAAACTGGGTCAAATGTACTTAATTCCTTATAATGTAAAGTTTTGTGAAACCCGAGTAGGATAGATTAGGTTCAAACCACACACAGACAGAACCGAACCGAGTTAGCAAATCCTGACTCCACGTGGTACTTATTTGCCCTACCCAGAGAGTGTTTTTTAGAGCCACAGGCGCGCAAGGGGGCAGCCTCCGGCCGCTGTAGCCGAAGCTGCGGAGGCGAGCGTAGGTGCTTGCATCTTATTACGCAAGGGCGAAGAGGCTGTTCATCCTGTAGCGCTGGAGAAGATGCGATGCTCGCGATGCTGCCGAACTTTGACCTTAATCCTATACGCCTGCCTTTACGTACTTTACTTTCCTGAGGCAGTGGAGGGACTTTGCCTCCACTTGCTAGTGGCATGTTCGGCACTTTCAATTAACAGCCCTGATACCACATCTATTGCGCCCAGGGTGAACGCGGTGAATGTCTCGTATGAGACGACGAAAGAGTGTGGGTCAAGGTGCTTGCACAGTAGACCTTCACCTCAATGTGAATGTACCTTGGACATTGAACTTCGGGATCATTGACCTTGACCTCAAGGTCACATACCCTAAGAAGTGTACCAAGGACATTGACCCGTCATTGACCCTAAGGTCAAGGTCGGTGACCTAAGGAGTGCACCGTACATATTGACCTTGACCTCAAGGTCAATGCCACTATGGTGGTCCGTGTTGTTCCCCCACCCTACTAATCCCACATCTCACCGACTCCCAAAGACTTGATTAGGCGATGGTTTTTGGTACATTTTTGCAAGTCCTTTTTTTCATAGTTTTTTTTCATTGTATCCTTTGACCCGACAATGGCATATGATGCGCTCTACGATGAATTGCTCTACTTTTAACACTCACCTCCTGACTATCGACTTCGTAGTGGCCTGTTCCAAAAATATCTGATGAGAATGTAAACAAATGGATCAGAAATCGTACATATGAAGCCAATATTAGTAGTGCCACTAACAAATTGAGTTTGTGTACTGTATACTTACAGTAATTATTTGAATACCTACGTAAACCCATAATCCTAACTATACACGGTGACATTTGAATCACAGTTTTGCTAGAACAAACGTTGTTCAGACCATGGTCTTCTACAGCATCAAATATGTTATTAAAACAAACTAATCTAGGATTTCTCAAATTAGTCAAACGTGTAATGTTTGTTTGAAACATTAACCGTAACATCAAAGTACTCATCACGGTAACGATATTGCATTCAAGACGCGAGCGCCGCGCGTCGCAGCCGCAGTGTCTGTGTTGTTGGGCGTAACGATAATCACGACATTTTTAACATTGCCTTTTTTCTGTTTTTTTCGAAAACCAATGACGTTTTTTTTTCTATTCTATGCTATAGAATGGTTGTAAACCATGGTCTGAACAACGTTTGTTCTAGCAAAACTGTGATTCAAATGTCACCGTGTATATATATTATACAACCTTAATTAATATTTCACTATTGAGGTTAATTTTATAACCTCAATTTTCATTGATGATTTTCCATTTACATTTTAATAATGTTATTGAAACAATAATGGTTGGAATAAGTAGTGAGATATAGTTGAAACCTTCTAAATACAGATTAATGTGTTACTAATTGCCTTTAGTAAGTGATTGCGTACAAAATACCTGAACAGGGGTTTAATGATAAATGATTTTATTTCTGTAAGTAGGTTTGTACAAACACATTTACACGTCAATCATATTTTAAAAACTAGATGTGGTCGGCGTTTTCTATCTGACTACTCTGAGAAGAAAGGCCGATACAAACTCCGAGGTCACAGTCTCTTTTAAAGTCCAGACATAATCTTGGTCAGATCATGTGAAGACCATGTAGATTGGTGTCTGAAACGGTCTTTTGAGGAAAAACCATACAGATTGAGCGGACCTGTCCAGTCAGTGCACGCATTTGTCAGTAAATTTTGTAAGTAGTTTGGTTACACTTTCATCAAATACCTTTGGAACAGACCATACATTACTAGTTGGTTCATGTGAGACTGTCCGAGAGTGTACCGGACGGACATTGTAAGTATCTGTCGCCACTCGTGAAGGTTATTTTAATGAATGCCCTACACTAGAATACGCCACTTATTCAGGCATCACACCTCCAAAACTAACTCCACCTTAGTATGTTGTCTGGACACTACTCGTATATAGTCGACCCAAAACAGACTTCACGTTCAAATATTCAAACCCGAGTGATTAGTTTCGCAATTTTCTTTCCCTTAGTTACAGAATTACTATTTTAATATTTAAAGCCTTTCATTGTTCGCGTTTTAAGATAAAAGTTTTTTAGCAACTAGGTATTATTATGTCTGAATTTAGATGTTCTTTGGTTTGTTTGTCTTAGATTTTGTGGCTGTTTCTTTAGATTATATTTTTCGGTGTTTATTCAACGATTGAAGGAAAGAGGGGTTTTTAAGTAACAATACAACAAAAAGAAAGTGAGGGTCACGTATGACTGCGTCGTGTGAGGACGTTCACAAACAGGATTTCTAAAGAGCACTGGAAAATACTGCGGCAGCAAGAGCGTGGTTCATAAGTAGTGTATTTTTCGCTTTTTATCATCATTTTAGCCTGCTTACATATATTGCTAGGATAGGCTTCCTCTCTATTACGATAAAATACTTGAATCTGTTATACAACTCGTCATAAACGAGCCCTACCTAAGAACCAAACATTTTCCGATATCTTTAAAATTAATATTCTCATTATTAAAATGACAAGCACTTGACCTGTCATGTAAAACATGAAACAAGACTGTCAACAGAGTATTCACACCATTGATATAGAATACATCTATGATTCACACACACTTTGTTGACAGTCTTGTTTCATGTTTTACATCATAATTTCGCCACCTAACATAACAACTTTATGTTGTACCACTACACCGCTATAATCAAATGGTGTAAGGGTTTATAACTTAACTACCATATAAGCTTGAGGCAAACGCTCTCATACATGCAAGTAACGCGTGTACCTACACCTAACAATATCAACTGGGGAAATTAACAGCCAACTAGTTTGCGGAACATGTGCCCAATTTTTTGTTTGCCAACTGTTTGTAACGTGTTTGGCACTGCATTGTTAATTCTAGGATTAAGAGTTTTGGGATTAACTTTTTTTAACCCCCGACGGAAACGGAGGGGTGTTATAAGTTTAACGTGTGTACCTGTGTGTCTGTCTTTGGCATCGTAGCTCCCAAACGGCTAAACCGGTTTTTTTTTGTTTGAAAAGTGACTTGATGGAAACGGCTCTTAGCTAAAAAAAACTGTTCTGCCAATTTTAAAAGTTTGTGTTTGAGTCGGAGGATTTTTTAAATTGAAAATTTAGGTTGTTTGGAAATAATTGAGAATGGTATGTAAAGAAGTTTAGTTATGCAAAAGACGGATTCCACCTTTCCAATCAATTTTTGTTTTTTACAGTATATTAGGTTAAAGAGGGAGGGGTGGGGGGGTTTAAGAGAGTTCTATGTTCATGAAAATTAGCAACTAATATTGTGGAACCAATTCTGATAACTTAAAAATACAGCTGCTCCTATATAACTATTGATTGCGCTGGCATTGCACTTTGTAGGGAACTGTTTTACATAATTGATGTTTTATAAAGCGCCCTAAACCATTGACTTGCTAAATCATAATGTTATTCTATGCTAGATTTCATTTTAGAAGTCTAAGATATTCTTTGTGTTCTCTGAATACGCATTTGTGACATAATACCTGACATGAATCTCATTTATTCTCTTTTGTATTCAGAGTCCTAGCGTAGCGTAGTGCAGCTTAGAAAATAATGATATACAAGTACTAAAGTTAAAAAAAGAAAAAAATATAAAGATTTGATTTTACTTTTGAACGCAACTTTACTCGTCCAGTTAATTACACGACGCAAACAATTACAAACCAGTTAATAGGTTGTGTCGTGTAAGGAACGGCATTGCAATACTCGTACTTTGACTACTCATTGGTGATTTAAGTTGCAAAAAAATAGTAAAGGAAACGTTGCAAAACACTGGTTATGATGACTCGGAACAATTCATATAAACACCCTGACCTGACACCGAATCAAACGAAGCACAATGGAACAAAAATACACTTACACACACACCACACACACGCCACCACACACCACAACCACATACACAACACACACACTTCACACACACGCCACACACAAAACACACACACACACACACAAACCTCACACACGCCACACACACGCTACACACACACCAAACAAACATTACACATACACAGTATGATACAGTCTAACTGCCTAGTTTGGGGCTCACTGGCAAATAGTTTATTGTAACCTAGCTGTAGGTAGTACATAAAGCTACTCACGTCGCGACGTGAGTAGACGACGCGTCGTCTCAATTTGCTGTGAACCTGTGAACCTGTTTACTGTACCTGGACAATAAAATATTTTCTATTTGAGTTTGTAACTGGTTACTTTTGAATAGCAGCCTGAACGAACGGGCTTTTCTGCAACTTCAAGCGAGTCACGACAATAGGCACGATAATATAATTAATTCGTGACACCACGTCTTGCCACTGTCGTACATCACATAATTGTTTCGCGTTGTTTCACAAACGACTCTTCTATACAAATTCTGTGATTTATATATCTTGTCGTATGCTTAGTAGACTAATTACTAAGTGGCATGACAGGGCACGCGACCATCAACGTCTGAGACCGCAAGTGACGCGAGTACGCGACCCAGGCGACCGCGACAAGATACTCGTACAATTTTATATCATACTTCTTCTTAACAAAACCCGTGATTCATAATAATACGAGTATTTAGTCACTCTCATGCGTAGTAGGTAGTCTTAAAACCGGAAAAGTGCGGGTCGGACTTGGTGAGTCACACTATGGGTTCCGTACTAGCACCACAACCATTAAGAGCGTTTATGAGTGGCAACGTCGCAATTTAGTGTCATATTTCGTGGTTTTCAATTTTTATCATTTAATCGGAGCTATATTTTAAAAATCTGTTTAATTATTTTTTTAGAATTACGTGAAAGTGTTTAAAAAGTAAGTAACCGTAATGCTTACAGTTATTTTTCAATGAAAATAACGCCCTGCAAGTTTTCAATGTATTATTTGCATATAAATAGAACTGTAAACGCAACGATTTCTTACCGTTGCCACTCATAAGGTATAAACGCTCTTAATGGTTTACCTTCTTTTTATTTTCCATGAGTGCCATACCATAGAGTTAATAATAATGATTACAATGGTAAAACTTATTCTCCGACAGAAGACTATCTATTACTGTTAAAAATATACAGCCTTGCGATATATGCATAGAAAGACAGACAGATGGCGTAGACTTAGAATTTTATAGGGTTTCGTTGGCACCCTATAGGTACGAAACCCTAAAACACACACCGAGCTTTGTTCGCTATTTTGATTTGTAGTATGTCAATATGTCAATTAATTTATTTGATTATGTTTGAATTTTTTATTTTTGTGTTTTGTCACCTGTATTTAAATTCATGTAATTTGTTATAATTTAATTGTGCTTTTGTGTGTTGTGCTACGTGTTTTGTGTGCACTGAATAAATGGTTTATCTATCTATCTATCTAAAAGCTAAGGCCGAGCTTGATAAATGTAACCTAGCACGTGCTTTTTAGCTAAGTATTATCCCTGTCATTGTCGCGCAACTTTCAAACGACAAGAGAAAGACAGAAACAGGAAAATATCTTAGTCAAAGCATAAATGCTGAGTCACGTTTATCAACCTCGGGCTACGTGTCATGTTGTATCTCACCTCGTAGACCGCTCCGAGCGGCATGACCAGGCACGCGACCATCAAGTCTGCGACCGCAAGAGACGCGACCAGGTAGTTAGCCACGTTCTGCAGGTTCCTCTCTATTATTATAGCTGCTATTACGAACACATTACCTGGGGAAAGAAAGAAACAACCTTAATTTAGGAGATAACTAGCGACGCGCCCTTATTTCGCACGCTAAATGATTATTCTCTAAATGATGGTGAAAACCGCATCAAAACCCGTTGCGCAGTTTAGAAGGACAACTCGGTCACACAGACAGACACGAAAAGCGACTTGTAACTATAGGTAGATATAGATTATAATATATGCTTTGTACAAAAAGGTGGAATGAAATAAATTGTTTAAAAAAAAAAACACTTATGTGCAAATATGGGTAAACATGGGTAAGATGTTAGAAAATCATGCATTATAGAGCACTGGTAGCCCAGTGGTAACGGCCGCGACTTACGAGTTGCAGGTCGTAGGTTCGAACCCAGACAGGGGCTTTTACGTTGTGTAAATTATTTCCATCACCACAGCTCTCAAAACGGTGAAGGAAAACATCGTGAGGAAACGGCATGTCCTAGAACCAAATATTCGAAGACATGTGACATCTACCAACCCGCACTGAGCCCGCGTGTGTGTCCCAGCAGTGGGAACATTATAGGCTAATTATATGTATGTTATGTAGAAAATCATGCAGAAATATGTTTAGCTTTGGCAATGTTTTCAGTATGATGTTGAAACTCCCTCGCTTCTGTAGTGCCTCGGGGATGTTTGCCCAACCGCGTACATATGGTTTCCACGCTATCATCAGGAAAAAGGTGGCATCGCTTGTGAGGAGGATTCGTGGGAGTAGTAATAGCATCCTGAAAGTCGTGGCTGAGGACCTGAGAGCTCCTGTGCTGAGGCACCTCGTGCGGAATCATTGTCCGCCTAACTTGTTTGCCTTTATATTTTGTTACTAATCCTAGTGTAGAAGTTGTAGTACCTACTAAGGTGTGTACTAACAGAAATGGTTCCTATGTTGTCCCAAATAAAACAATTTATTATTATTATAATAACTTATTTGGGAACCCATTGCTTATGCAACATGGTATTTTTAACTATAAGATGGGTCTAGATTAAGTAATTGTAGGTATTGTATGTTCCTAGCCAATGAAGAAGTTCTAAGTACGGGTTCAACAGTATCATATTTTTGAAGAAGGCCTAACCACACCTTTCATATTATTTTATGTATAATAATAATTCATTGGTTTGGTAATTTCTTTCATCTCCCAACCAACCGTTTCATCGAGGTCGCTTTGTCCAAACTTTATACAAAATATATTTAAACTTTGTTGTATCCGTTAACTTATTTGGGGCTAGTAAAATATCAAACAGCGGTCTGAATAATACGAATTTTCGTAAAAGTAATAAATCATTCGCGACAATGGCCTCTGGCACAGTTTAGGTAAAGTTTGCAAAAAGTTTTAGTTTAATAAAAAAAAAACGTATTCCTGCGAGTTCGAAGTTTTAATGAAGGACTACTTTTTTGAGTCGGGGGAATGGTCAAGTTGACATTTTTGACAGTTTCCTATTACGAATATTGTTTTGTTAAGTTCCGAATATTTTTCTTTGAGGTTCTTTTTCCTTTCAAGATTTTGAAGTCGTATCGATATAACCAGCTGGTATTTTAATTATTGTACCGGTACCTAGTGTGATTTACAATGATTTTTCATTCAATGCTTTTTCCTTCGATTTGTTTAGACAAGACGTAAATAATTACAACCGAAGACAGCAATACAGGCACAAAAAATGTAAACAAAGAAATGACCATTTTTGTTTACATTACCTACTTTTGATTCTGTCTGTGTTTATATTTAGTGAGACGTGTAGACACAATTTTGCAATAGTTCCCCACTGTAGCGCCGGCGTCGTGCTCTTCAGTACAAGAGATTTCTCGAACTGTCGAATGGGCGTGGCCTTTGTGGTAGCGATACGTTTTTAGAAACGTTGGTGACATGTATGGTAGATGTGAATATGCCATGTGCCTTAGGTTCGGTCTCTTTAATTTTCAGTACAATTCTGTTCCGTGCACAGCTAAAAACACGGGTCTTTAAACCTACAGGTTACCATGAAATTCATTTCAGTATATACCTAAATTAATGCTCCGCTACCAGGGTGACCATTATGAAATTAGAACAGTCCTGATAAAATCCATGCATTTTAATTTCCAAAAAAAAATCCGGACTTTTGACTTTTTAATATTTATTTTTTCAGTATTCTTTAAAATTTTCTATTTTCTTAAAAAAAAACCCGCATGTTACAAAATTGGACAAATGACTAGACCGGACAAATCCGGATGGTTGGTAACCCTATCCACAACCCCGTGTAAAACCCATTAATTAGTAAATAATATTATTAATTACAGCACTTATTATTATTCAGCGTGCATTTAGCTCACGCTAGAATGTAACCGATTTATAACTGTACCGTTGGATTAAACTTCTTTCAAAGTGGTCTTACTTTTTTTATTGTATTTTATAGGTATAAAGTTGATGTAAAATCTCTTTGGCTGTACTGTTTGTATCTGGCTGGTTTTGATGTCATTAGATAGATGACATTTAAAAATAGAAAAATAAAAAAGTAAATACGATTTCCCACCTCAGAACAATAACTAATTCTGAGTTTCCCACCATTTTTCAATTGTTTTTCTGTCCACCAAAATGAGTGAATCTAACGAAGAATTTTTATTACTAAAAGGGGAAAAATGCCTAGGTTGACCACAAATCTGTTTTGACCCATTTGAAAAAGACTGGGTATACAAAAAAGGTCGATATTTGGGTGCGCGCGTTTTTGTATATAAAATACGAAAGAACTTTTCTCCCGACGATTTGGTGCAAAACAAATCTTGTGGGTTCTAATAATGATGTTTATTTCTGCAACCTCTTACATTTGAGTGCTATTTGAGTGTTATTATTGTAGCCAGAGCACATGCATGTTTGTTTGTTTTGGTGCTGTTGTCGGAAGTTTTGGAGGGATTGGTACAGATTTTCAGTTTTGGATGTGGTGTGGTGGATTCGACTGGTATGGAATCGTGGTTTAAAGCATGCAATAGTGGACCCCTAAACGTAGCAATTATTGTAGAGATTGATCCCAAACTCCGATTGTCAAAGAGCCTATCGTCTTATATTGATGTTTCTATCAATGTAAGTACATAAATAATGTTATGTGTTTCGTTGATCTAGTGGTTGCAAAAGCTACTGCTGAGCAAAGATTAGATTCGATTCGTTTAGATTAGACTATATAAAGGGTTATTTGTAATATGTTGGCAATCCATTAAGGGGAAATAGGGGTAATTTGCAACCAAATGACCCTTATGACCCCTATGCAAATGTCAACCATTTGCGAGTAATTTGACATTTTATATTTTTTTGGCGGTATACCACTTTAAAGATTTATAAAGAAAAAACCATACATGTTTTTTTTTTTATTATCTGGATGTATACATAATAATCAACCATAAAATGACAATTATCTTTAATATTTTTTAAATCAGAGCACAATTTTCATCATTATGAGCAGGTTATTTGACTAAAATGGTTGATTTCTGCAAAGAACATGGATATATATTTATCGACAGAACATTCTAAGAATATGTACAACTTCTCAGCTATCCAACGAGACACATTAGGATACCAGATATCTTCAAAAAAAAAAAATTACTGGTAAATGTAAATGGAATTTTGTTCTACCCTAGCTTCAGTCTTCATTTCAAAGTTAAGAGCGTTCATACCTTATGAGTGGCAACGTCGCAATTTAGTGTCATATTTCGTGGTTTTCAATTTTTATCATTTAATCGGAGCTATATTTAAAAAATCTGTTTATTTAACTTTTTAGAATTGCGTGAAAGTATTTAAAAGGTAAGTAACCGTAATGCTTACAGTTATTTTACAATGAAAATAACGCCCTGCAAGTTTCCAATGTATTATTTGCATATAAATAGAACTGTAAACGCAACGATTTCTTACCTTTTACACAGTCTTCACATAATTCTACAAAGTTAATTAGACAGATTTTTAAAATATAGCTCCGATTAAATGATAAAAATTGAAAACCACGAAATATGAAATTGCGACGTTGTCACTCATAAGGTATAAACGCTCTTAATACTTATATTTTATTTTATTCAATTTTGTATAAAGGGGGAACTATTCTTGCTTATAAAGGCACCACACATCGACCCGGCCACCCAGTCATACGTCGGTGGCGACTTGACCTACTCACAACAGATTTTGCACTTAACTCCCTACGGTTTACGTAGAGCTGTGTTTCGAACGGTTCAGTGCGATTGTTGCTGGATGAAGTGCTCTCGAGCCTCTGATTGGAGCACTGGGATAGGACTGATTAGATTTTTGTGTGTGTATGTGTGAGGTGAAGAAGGATTTAAAGACTGTCAGTAGAAAAAGCTTGACAAATGTGGGATGTTACGTGTCTCGTCGGTACTTTTCAAAGGGCTGGATAGCAAATTCGCTTATATTATTTGTTAACTTTAAATTAAAAAAAAATGGGTAAGGAACAGAAGCATGTTGATGCCGCACTGCCGATTGTCAGTCTGTTAGTGTCAAAACTTTGTTTTCACTGCATACACTGATCACTGATCTTTACTGTTAGAATTTGACCAGTTTACAAAAATAAATGTCGTCGTTTGAGTCATCTTTTCAAACTCTTTACAATAAGATTAAAAGATTAACTTACCCCGAAATAATCTACAGTGACTGAAACTTATTTAAAATCATCATTATTTCATAAGTAAAGTTACGACAATTATTTATAATTTAAAACAGGACACGTTCAGAGATAGCAATGATAATTTTCGGAATAACTCAAGAATAACGATACAATTAAAAATATCTTAGGAAAGTTACAAAGAAACGTATTTTTATGAAAATAACTGTTAAGTGAGTCACTTCTTATTATTTTTAATTTAATTCTAATTGCTTTCCAAACGGCGATGGTAGGAAGAAATTCATTACACCAAATATTTTTTCATGCGGGCTAAATTAATTTTGCTGTCGTAATTATGAGGAAAAATGGTTGTTGCCTCAGAAATTTCTGGTCTTATGAAGCTCATTTGATATTTCAGGAAATGGTATTTTTAGAAAAAACAAAACATTATGTGTAAGTTTTTTTTTTATTTGGCTTTTCAATAATACGTCCAAAAAGCCCAAAATAATTTTATTATGCAGTAAGGAGGCAGATTTTTTTCGTTTCTTTAATAAGATAAGACCAAAACATTAGAAAAATACCAAGAATCTAACTTTTAAGTTGTCACTATGTAGGTAAGCAATTTACTATTGTTTTTTTTTCTGCAACATACAGTAGCGTACCAACACAATTTTTTCACTGAAAATAAAATAAACTTCAGATTATTCAAACCCGGGCCCTTATCTAAGAAAGACACTGCGCCTATCATCATTCATTGTATTACGATATTATTATTAATAGATACATTATTAATAATACAGTACCTTGTTTTTATATTAATGTAATTACTTATAGTTTAATTGTGCTTTTGTGTGTTGTGCTACGTCTTTTATGTGCACTGAATAAATGGTATATCTATCTATTTATTTTATTTTATTTGGGAAACTTACAGCTATAATATACAGTGTACTTTAACAATATATCCTATCTAAATATAGGAACTGTCTATCACAATCTTGCGGCATCCATTTGCGGGAAGAATTTTTCAGTAGCCCGGAGTCTGGAGTTGTACCTGCCGGTCGATTCTGTAAAAATCTCACCGTGAAGACTTGCGTGGAGTGAGCTGTCAGTGTCATCCCACTGATGCTAGGGATTGACCAAGCATTACATTTACAATCATAATCAAGATTTTAACAATATTTTTTATGCAAATTCTATTGATAATTTGATATCGTTTCAAAGCTAGTCGATAAGATTTTAGATTTTTTGAGATTTTTTTAGAGTATTCGATAATAGTCAAAAAAAAAACTACATTGAGTTTCTGTTTTCCTATTTTATTTTGAAACCCAGAAAATAGTAATGTTTAGCCACTTACTACAGATACTACCACATACTAGCTTTGAAATAATATAAAATGATCAACAGACTTTGGTTAAAAAATATGATTAAAATCTCGATTATGATTATAAATGTAACGTTGGTCAATCCCTAGCATCAGTGGGATGACACTGACAGCTCACTCCACGCAAGTCTTCACCGTGAGATTTTTACAGAATCGACCGGCTGGTTGATGGCAATTTAGGCTCGCTCCTTTTTACATAGGATTTAAACATAACGGACCGAATCTGGGTGTACTATAGGTACACCTCTGACCAACCCTACTGGTGATGCTATGTTATTAATACATTATTATCATAATAGGTTGGCTAAATAGAAACTGGCTTCAACAACCCCGGGCGTCCATTACACCACAAGCGGCTCAGAGATAGATAACCACAATTAATCGTTCTGGGTGTCGTTGCAGCTGCTATGACTGACAGGCGGACTGAGGGAAACAAGTTGAGATAATTATATACGATGGATTTTTTAACTCTGCTTACGAAAAATGTACCGTGACTAAAAGGCAATATGAGGCTTAAATCATTGGCAATCAGGGCACGCCCTTTATGCCAGGAGGCTTTTTATTATTTGTATTAAGTTCTGTTTGCGTTTTTGTTTTTATTATTTATTTCTGCTTGAGTATAGTTTTAAATATTGGCGTGTGCTAGCTGACATATGGCAAATAATTTGAATATTTTTGTGTTTCGTAATGTTAATTACTTATTACTATATGTATAGAATCCAGTTCTTCTAACTGAACAGACAGCAGTGCTGCTGGGGAGTTTGTTCCGCCACTTCTTCTTCCCAGCTAAAGCACTAGGAAGTGGTGAAGGGTGGGCGTTTTGGGGGGACTGTCTTATGTGATAATGACGTTCAAAAAGTGCTGATTCTCAGCCTAATTTGAATAAATGACTTTTGATTTTGATTTTGATTGAAGAATGAAATATCATACATTATTCCTTCAC
Organism: Brachylomia viminalis; assembly: GCA_937001585.2. Lineage (NCBI taxonomy): Eukaryota > Metazoa > Arthropoda > Insecta > Lepidoptera > Noctuidae > Brachylomia > Brachylomia viminalis. The sequence goes on along the minus strand of OW443303.2, from coordinate 5,033,972 downwards.
CGCCTACCTCCCTGATCTCTTTCCATTTTTCCTTGTATAGATGCTCAAAGAAACAACTTTTTTAATAGCCACTAAACAGGTTTAACAATAGAAGGACCCGGGGAGTTTAAGTGGGTAGAAGTCCGGAATAACCCTCCTGTCTGTTTAGACGGGGAAAGAAATCTGGTTCCATAGTAAAAGTTGTTCATAACGATGAGTACAATGACCCCTTCAGATATTTCGTGTATGAATAGATACCTTATATAGAAAAAAAATATGATCCTCTTGTATACCACGAACTATATGGAATAAATTATACCCTGATAAAATATAAGGTAGTCGGCAAAATGGAAGCGACTTTGACTGTATTGTATTGTATTTATTTATGTGCATAAAACATGATAAACAAAGGTGTTACATGAGTTAAGGATGAGATCATACATGTTTTGCTTAAGACTAAAGCATGCACAATGATAAAACAACTTATGTTCAAAGTATTCCTTAATGCTATAAAAATTATTATCATTTAGCCATTTGTACAAGTGAATTTTAAACAGTCTGCTATTTAGTCATTTAAGTTTACACGGTAATTTGTTATATATACGTACAGCCATAGCTACACAGCTTTTACTATATTTTATTAATCGAGGGATTTCATCTAAAAATTGTCACGCTGATTCCTAGAACTTACCCTCTGGTGCTGTTCTGAAAAGATCTTGATTGCTCAGAGTACGCCGGACATCTCAACAGTTACAAAGTACCGCCTCTTGTGGAGGCTGAATTTTTACTGCGATCAAAGTTGCCACAATTTTTTTTTTAAAACGTTGCCCCATACAAATATTTGTTCCGTGCGGGGATCGAACCCGCGACACGTAACGCAGCAGTCAATCGCTTAACCACTCCCGATCAAATCCGATTATTTAACCGCCAAACAATTAAGACCGGAATATTGACGCGGCACCTAAGCCTGTAATATAATCCCGAAATTATTTGTGGGTCTTATCGTAAGCAACGATATTGATATCTGTTGAGTTGATGTGATAAATATAATCTTTGTGTTGTCAAATGAATGAAATTGAAATTTCATTTATATTTTGACAGATATTGTAGAGATCCTATTTATAAGGAACACAGTGAGAAGCATACCAAGATGGCCTGAGTGGTTATCCCTTTCAGAGCGTTTCGAATTTATTTCTACAACGACTTCCAACAGGATTTACATAAGCTTTTCGGCAGCTCATGTCAGTTTCTGATTTCCCTGTCGTCAAAATCAAAATATTTTATTGCACATAAACTTACGTGGCCAGTTATGAAACGTCAAAAGTTAGGTGCACGGTACCAATTGGTAATTCGCTATAGAATGTTACTTTGTTTGCATTTCATAATAAGAATTAAAAGCTGACAACACATTGAATAGGTACAGCGTCGAATGCTGGCCTTAACAAAAAAAAAAATATTGAAGAAATGAAATGAAACAACATTGATATAAAATT